>CM043867.1:19125088-23925088 GCA_023846275.1 Vanilla planifolia | reverse complement strand
TAGTATTCAATATTATAGCTCTCCCTAATTGATAGTTATACTCCCTTTAAATTTTAGCTTATGCTCCTTCTAAATTCTAAAAATAAGTTCTATGTTTATGAAAGGCTTTAGTAGCTAATGGCTTGACAAAGATATTAGCTAATCGGGTAGAAGATGGAACAAATGTAACTAGATCATTTTCTTTTACATGTGCCATTTAATAAAGTGATATCTTAACTGTATGAATGTTGTTCTTGATTGCTAAATAAAATTTTTAGATAAACAAATTTCTTTTGAATTATTACAAAAGATTAGAATTTAGGTAAATTTTAAGTCATAATTTAAAAGTTGTTATTTAATTTATAGAATTTGAGCATCACAACTACTAGTAACAATGTACTTAGCCTCTTGTCTTAATAGTATTACACAATTTTATTTTCTATTATCTTAAGAAATTAGTTATCCACCAATTAATTGGCTCATACTAGAGGTATTCTTTCTATCAGTATTGCTACCAATAGAGTCAGCATTTATGTAAGTTATTAAATCAAATCTAGATACACATCTAGGATACTATAAGCTTAGAGTCTTAGTGCTTATAAGATAAAGATATACTTGACTGCTTATAGGTGTGATTCTTTAAGGTTAGCCTAAAATTTCACACACTAACTTTCACTAAACATAATATCAGGCCTTCTTATGTCAAGCAAATTTCATGCACATTTCTTTGTTGGAAACTTGAAAAATTATGTCATCCAAATACACTTGATATATGAGTTAACCTTCAATTAAATTTTGAATAAATAAGGAATTATCTACCTTCGCTTTAGAAAATCCATTTGAGGTAAGAAAAACATACAATCTTTCTTACCATGCTCTTTGAGCTTGTTTCAAATCATAAAGTGTCTTCTTAAATTTGTATACATGATCTATCTTATCATGTATCTGAAATCTTAGGAGTTGTTCAACATACACTTCTTCATTTATGTATCCTTACAAAAATATGCTTTTAAAATTCATTTAGGATAATAAAAACCTTTTGTCCCATACATAAGGAAGTAAAATCCTAATTTTCTCAAGTTTAGTTATAGGACCAAATGTCTTATCCACATCTATTCATTTAACTTGACAATAGCTTTTGGTTACTAATCTAGTCTTAATCTTAATAAGTTCTCTATTTTCATCTAGCTTATTTTTAAAAACTTGTTTTGTACTACTAATTATTCTATTGTTTAGATGAGGTATAAGATCCCAAACTTATTTTTCTCAAATTGTACCAACTCTTCATTTGTTACACCAATCCAAGACTCATCTTTAAAAGTATTTTCTATAAAACTTGGTTCAAAGTTTGATACAAATATTGCAAGATTAAAGGAGCTTCTAATTCTAACTTTTTCTTTTACATTTTTTATGACCAATTCATTAAGGTGATCCTTAGAATGTCTCAATTATTTTTTAATATGATTTTCCTTTTTTATTGGTCCATTGGATTAAACTACATCCTTCAAATTGTCTTTTTTAAGACTTCAATTTTTTGATTCATCAAGATGATTATCTTGATAATGATTATTAGATACTTCAATATGAGATTAGTCAAACCTAATGTGGATTGTCTCTTCCATTACTAGTAAGTAAATTTCTTAAAAGACCCCTTCATCAAACTTAGCATTAAACTTATAATTCCTTTTTTCTATTATTTAAAATGAATTATTTGCATCCAAACACATAAAATTAGATACCTTGGGCTTCTTATCATAAATCATCCCAAAAGAAAAAATATCTAATAAAGGATTACATATTATTATGTTAAACATATAGTAGGCTATATTAATTACCTTGATCCAAAAATACTTGGAAATATTATATTTATTAAGCATATACTTTGTAGCATCAACAAGGTTTTATTCTTTTTCTCAAATACACCATTTTGATGAGGGGTCTTAGATAAAGAAAAGATATGCAACACTACATTTTTGTTATAGAAATCATCAAATAATTAATTTTTGAATTCCCCTCCATTATCACTCTTATAAAGATTAACCTAACCTCATCCTCCTTCTTAATCATAGTAATCAATCTTAAAGTATTTCAAATACTTAACTTATTTTTTTAATAAAAATGCCCATGTAAACCTAACAAAATAATCTACAAACTCGCTAGATGAATATGAGCAAATGGATTTAGATGCACAAGTTGAATGATTTCCTAGTGATAATGTCCATAATTTCCAATGAGTCATCTAAGAACTTAACATGTGTGAACACTTTCTACCACACTAAGCTCTAAGTTGATTTTCTTATTCTTTCTTTTGAATTCATAACTTACATCATTCTAAAAAACATTTTTAACTCACTTCACTTTTAATCACTAATTCAATTAAGTGTACATGACTTTAATGGCACTTTAAATATATTCAAATTACTATTATTAACAACTAAATAATCCATGTACAAGTCATCTTGATTTAGTTCAAAAATATCACAATCTTGATACACTCATCTTCCTAAAATTCTTTTAAGTATGCTAACATTTGACTTTCATGCTATATATGGAAATATGATCTATCCAAATTTTTGAAGAGATATTAAATAATTTTAACTAAGATACAAAAATGATTAAACCATTTATCCTAAAAATAAGGATCTCTCATATTTTGCAAGTAAGTCACATGCAAACTCATAAAACAAGGTGTCACCAAAGGTCTTAATTATGGAGAGACACCAATATAATTACCTAAGTTTTAAATTTTGGGACCCAAATCATCAAGGGTTTAGTTGTGGTAGTGTGTGATTGAGGTGCTTTTACTAAGGTATTTCTCGAATATGTTTTCTTAGGAATCCATTCATAATTATCTTGCTTTAAATAATTGTATTTCTTAATTAGACATTCATAGGAATATATCAATACCTATCATAATAATTACATACAATATGAGATTTAGCATGAAAATAAAAAGTATGAAAACTGGCATTATTTCTTATCACATAGCTATATTATCAAGCATGTTTGTGCATATGTGAAATAGAATAATCTCTATTAACATTCACATCTACATATGAATACTTTAATTTATATTTTTGAGTCAAATTAGCTATAACATTAGAATCTACTTTCACAATGCTATTATTCTATTCATATGATTTAAAGATTGAGCAAGTAAAGGTACATATGAATGAGGATAAGCATAAAAAGTAGAAGCACATGAAGGTATACTAACAAATTTTTCTTTCAAATTATTTAACTCTTTTCAATTGACTCATTCTTTCTAATTTTTTTTAAAAAATTTCTCTTAAAGAAATATTTTCAAATCTCAAGAATTAATATGAATTGCCCATAGATATGCATTAAATTCATCGAACTTACTTTGTAAATTACTCAAATTATTAGTATATATAAGTAAATCACTTTGAAGCTATTCATTTCTAACTTTAAGATCATTACATTGCCTTTCTAATCAGTAAACATGATGCTTTTGTTTGTCATATTTTACTTCAAGTGTAACATATCTCCTAATCAATTTCTTATGTTCAACTATAAGTTTATCAAAAGAAATATATAATTCATCATCGCTATCAATACGAGTATCAATATCAGAGGAAGAAAAATATTGTACATCTTGAGATGAAGAGTTTACTTTTGAGATGCATAAATTTTTTTTCTCTTCTTCTTTCTCTATTCCTTCATTTAATTTGTCATTTACTTCTTATCTTGGGTTGGAAGCACAACCTATTTGTGATATAAATTCTTTAGTTCTTGTATAACCTTAAAATAAGTTTTTTTTGTAACAAATCTTAATTCTAATTTATTAAGGCAAAGTAAAATAAAGATAGTTCATTCCTTTAGCATTTCTTTACCTTAAACTTCTAGAATGCTCATTATAATTATTTGAAATAATAAAAGATGTTTAAATAAAATCATAAATCAAAACTAACATTTAAAATAAAAGATTCAAATTTATTTTTACAAAAAACAAACTTTTGATCTTCAAACATGGGTGGATCCATAAACTTAACAATGTAAACAATAGTTCACCACACATAAGTGAAAAAAAAATAAAATCTTCACTTAGGAATTTCCTCCTTTTATATAACCTACTCTGATATCACTTGATGTGAATTGTGAGGCACATCACACAAGAAAAAAAGGGATAAATTATGTGTTTAATAATTTTTTTCATTTTGGAATACTTTTTTTTATCAAAGAAACATCTTATGCTTTGAAATAAAAATTTATTTTTAAGAGTATTTTTGACAAAATTAAAAATAAGAAACTATGTAAGAGTAAAATGAAAGACACCAAGAGTTTTAGGTGGTTAAGCTAAAACCTATGCTTACATCCACCCCCAATCACCAATCAAGTTTTCACTTAACTCTTCTTTTTGTTAAGGTTGATAGTGGTAAACCAATTACAAACTAGTGCTTCAATGAGACACCAAAATCTACCAAACATTGTTTATAAAAAAAGAATAAAAAATTTTAAGAAAATTTATGCATATAAAAATTCCTACATCTTTAAATCTTTGAAGCAAGAGTGATACAATAAACTATTGATATAAATGTTACTCAAATAATACAAAATGACCATAGAAGAGTAGTGGAAGCAAGAAATGCAAGAACCTACTGCTTCTATAAGCATGCTTAAATTGATGCTCTCAATTGGATTTCTTTTGAGTGTTTTTAAAATTTTCAAGTTGATTTATCAAATCAAAATATTGATAAATAACCTTTATTTATAGTCAAAATAAAACTTGCTAAAATAACTCTCTTAATGGCTAAAACTAGCTTTTTTAAAAGCTAGAATTATAGGAATCAAAAGAGGAAGACAAAAAGTAGGTACCACCAAATTTGGGTGGATGGAATAGCTGTTGTCTAACTAGAATAACAATTAAATGATCCAGATCTAATCATAATGAGATTTGATCTGGATCATTAGATTTGAAAGTCATATGGATGATGATGATCCATAAGACATTGTTCATAAAGGTAGATAAGCTCTCAACCATTCAATCAAGCTTTCATGATGAATGACTAGAAAAAAAAATATTGTTCACAAATGTGGAGAAGATCTTAGTCCTTTGATAAAGCTTTTCGAATAGACAACAAGATGAAGTTCATTATTTAAAAAGGCAGATGAAATCATGATTATTCATTATGAAAATGTGTGATTAGATGGCATTGGTTCACCAATTTGAAAGAAATATAACACAATTTGTTTAGTTCCCCATTGCAAATATTAACATGTAGTTTCTATTTATATTATTTCCTTTATGCCTATAAGTTAGACTAATGGGATTAGCTGCTCCTTGTTGCTCTTGAGATTCATGAACTAAGACATTATACACATATTGAATGGGTTCAACTTAATCCAATCTATTTACTTAACTTTCATGAGTCTGACTTGACTAATTTTGCTTAAGTAAGGTTCAAGAGTGATGAATTAACTCGATTTAAACCAAGTCACTACAGGATTTGTTCCATGGCTAAGACTTGAGCTTAACTAGGTTCAACTTTAGTCAGTATCTTGACTTGCACTCCCCAAAGCCTAGTGTTGAGCACTACGTGTTGCTTGGCTTGAGCCTTCAAGCTTGACTAGGAGTTGGGTGCTTAGGCCAAAAAATTTTACTTTTTATTATTAATATATTTTATATTAAAATATACTTCTTTTATAAGATTTTAAAAATTAGAATTAAGTTTTAAGACCAAATGTAACCTAATGCATCATCAAAAAACCAACCCAAATATGCATGAACCATGATTATGATCCTAGGTGCCACAATTTCAAAGAAAAGAAAGGTTTAAATTACTATCATATAGATGTTTAAAAATATAGTTTTTTCTAGATTAGCCACTCCACAAAGAGCTTGGTCTTTAGATCCAAATTAGTAAGTTAATCATTCAACCTTTATTTACTTTAGATGCTACAATCCTTGCTCCAATAAACCCAAACTATTAAAGTACACCTTAAGGTTAAATCCAAAAATTTAAGCTCAACTAGACATTAGTAATACTCATCTTGGTGTTGTAATTGTCACATCAAAGGGTATAATAGACATACATCATCATTGAAAGATGCATCCTTAGTTTCCTACTTATGGGCTATAAGCCATATAATGAATTCTTTCTTTTTATCATAAGTTGAAGATACTTCTTTTGAATTACTCCAAGATAACTTTATGCCTTTTTCATCCCATTACACATATGTTTCTCAAGTATTTCAAGGGCTATAAGACATTAAGACGAATATATCATGGTCCCTTACACTAATGATTCATTATCTCCTCTTTTACATTGTGCTTGTATCTTGATCTTGACTCCTTTAATGCACCTTACTTTCATAATATATTATAGCAAACAACTTAAACATTTAGTAACAAATTCTACCTCATCATATTTTGAAGTGTCAACTTCCATGGAAGACTCAATTTTCTAAGCAATGGCTTCCTCTTTTTTCTTTGCTTTTTTTTCTATAACATTTACCTCCTCTTTGGGCCATGCCATCTCCATTTCATTTGCCATTAGATCTTCCATAAGTTCATTTAGGGAGTGACTTGAGATGTCCTTCATTAACTTGATTGTTATCATTAGTGGATTGCATATATTAAGGAGTAGGCTAAGGAGTTTCCTCACCTATTTGTCAATAATATACACCTTTCCCAAGCTAAAAAGGCCATTAGCAATGTTTGTAAATCATGTAGACATAAACTTAATTATTTAATTAGAAGGCTTCTTAGAACGCTCATAATCACATCAAGTTTACTCAAATTTTATGCATTATTTGTAAGTTCATGATGTGATTATATTCAAATGTAAATAAGCTATGATATAAAATATTTACAACATGAGTATTAAGTTGCACCTTGTGTTTTTCTAGTTATTTTTATTTTTTTAATTCACAACATTGTCAACAATCTTAGTTGGAAAAGTAAATGGACATTATACATTCCCATATATTTAAATCACCATGCAAAAGATATCTTTTCATTTTATTATTCCAATATAAATAGATTTTCCTACAAATAGTGGAGAATGCTGAGAAAAGGTAACCTCACCCAATAAGGCTAAATCTTTAATCATGTTATGCACCATGATTAGATCATTTCAAGATAATATCTTCTTATCAAATTAACCCACTTTGATTCTAATAATAAGAGTAACCTTTCCTAAAATAGGATTTAATTGTACTTCTTTTAATATTAGCTAAGTTTGCTTGATATGTTGATGTAGAATAGATTGCATTAATAAATGCTATTAAGTCAATCTAGTAGATTATATATGATGTTTCCCTTAGTTTGTATTTTAGTTGATTGAGGGTTTTAATGGGTCATTTATAAGGCCCTTAGGAGTTTTTAATTATTTGTATATATTTTTAATTTTTTTATTATTTTATTGATAAGGATATGTTTGATATTTAACTTTTGAGTCTAGGTTTAACATTGTAATATATTTTAAACTTTGTTATGGAATAAAAAAGAAGATTTTCTACTTGGCATTTGTTTTTCAACAACTTCAGTTTCTCTTCATGCATGCAAGCATAACTTATATTATGATCTAGGAATTTTTTATGTGATCTGAACATCTAAATTGTGATTTAGATCATTCATCATTTTGTTTTAAAGCATGGTTGATATCTAGTTATAGAAGTTCCTCCTACCCGTCATCCAATACGCATCAGAGTCACCTTCGTGATATTCCAACCACCGTGCCTTCTGTCACCTTTGTCAATTGTAAGGTCCCTTAGTTTCAACATCTCCACCTATTATTACCACTTTGTTTTCCTTAATTTCAATGTTTTTGTCACCTTTAGCTTATCAAACTACCATAATTTTATTTTATAGCATGTTTCTTAAAAAATAGAAAAATTAAATGTTTGTCTTAGGTTTTGTGCCTCTAGGTTTCATCATAAAACACTCATCTACCATAGTTAGTTGCACTCTTTTGCTACTCTAAGCCTCACTCTTAGCTTCTTGCACTATGTGTATCATTCCCATGCATAAAAATTGTTCTCGACTACACCTTCCTAGGCCATGCACACACCTCTCCAATGTTGTGTAAGAGAACCACATCTACTTTTGTTGCATCTATACACTCCTCCTTGGCTACATTTATACCCTTGATTGCCAAAAAAAGGTCTATGAAATCCCAATCGTTGAGTTATTTTTTTGCCCCCCCCCCATTATTGAACTTAAAAGTAAGAAGGAAACCCCTATGTTGAATTGATGCTTAAGCATAACAAGCTAAGAGCACCACCTAAATCAATATGTGTTATGTCAATGAGTACTTCAATAGTTGAATTGGTTAGGCCTTTAATTAGATTCATGGGTTGGACTAGCTTGTGCCTTGCATGTACCCAACCAATGTTGAATTAGCCAACACATCATTGACTAAAATGACATATGCCTTGCAAATTAGAGCTTGATTACAACCCTCCTTGGTATTGAACCATCTTTGAACCAACAAAACTAAAAAAAACGTACCAAGCATGTGTGCAACACATCAATGCATTCTGCCTAAATTGGATCGATCGAAGAGTGAACTAGATCTAGTATTTAGCTTATTTTATAGTTAGTTTCAAAATTGCTTTTTATAAATGCTTTTAATAGATTTTTAGGATAGAATTTGAACAAATTTTAAATCAAGAAGCAAATTCACAAAAATATTTCTACATGTTTATATAAAAGATTGTTTCCAAATGTTGGCCGAGAGATGTGAAAGAATTGGTAATCAAGAGTCTACAAGAGATGTGACATACATTTTTTTAAGTGCATCTTTCTTTCATTTAGTGGAAATAAATCAATGTCAAAATTAGTATATTAGGTTGCAAATCCATAAATTGCAATTATGTTATTCATTAGATTTGACTGTATTTTTAATCCTAACTATAAACTTAAGTGAACTTATCTTGAAACTCATGAATGACAACTAAGGAAGTGCTTTAGTTTAATTATATCTAGACAAATTAAAATACTACTAGCATTGCATGATAATATGTCATCCAAGTTAATTAATTGCTATTGCATACAATAAGTTTTAAAGCTAGGCTTAAGTGATGATATTTAACCATATCAAGTTTACAAAACAATTCTAAAGGATATTATACCCAATATTCTTATTCTATTTACAATTTAGTTCTCCAGCATTATATTTTTTTTGTAAATTAAGATTTAAAATTTGAATTGAATATATTTAAATTTTGAAATTTGAAATTTGAAATCTTATAATTGGAAGGCATGATGGAATGACATGACTTGAGTTGCACCATATGAGCCTTTATAAGAATGGGCTTAATTATTTGAAAAATAGGATTGCAGTTTTATTATATTACTTTTATCACCATGAAGGAATAATAAAATTTTGGATAGGATTCCTAAAAATTAGGAGTTAGTTGGTGGATGAAGATAATGGGATTATAAGTGAAAAAATATGTGATCATGTATAATAATGCTGGTTGGAACTTTTTATAATTTTTGGTTTAGATATAAAATATTGTATTAATAAAACAAATTTAGTAGTTGATACTTTGAGTAGAGGCTTGATCCTTAGATTTACTATTTCTTGTAAATCAAAGAAAATAACTAAGTTTGAATTTAGTTAGATCTAAGAATAGTTGGTAGTGTAGTCATTAATATAGCCCAATTGAACACACTTATAATCCAAGATGATTGTGTGGATGAATTAAAATCATTACAATTGAAGAAAATAGAGCTCTTGGCTAAGATTATTTGGCTACAGACTAATGAAACTTTAAATTTTTCCTTTATGAATGACATATTGACCAACTGTGGCCAATGGTGTGTTTATCAACATCAAGAGTTTGAGAATAATCTCATGAAAGAGGCTTATGATAGTAAGCTGGCTATACACCTAAGAAAGCATAAAATATATAAGAACCTTACCCACTCTTGTTGGAAAGTGATAGGAAAAGACTAGGTACAATATGTTAAAAATGTTTAATTTGTCAAAAATTTAAGGCAAAGCATCATAGTCCTAATGGTTTGTTCAAGCATTTGGCCATATAAAAGTGAAAATAAGAAGAAGTTACTATGGATTTTGTTTTAGGTCTTTCAAAGACTAAACATGATTATGATATAATTTAGGTGGTGATGGGCTAATTAAATAAATTAACTCATTTCCTAGTAGTGAGAAATACTAATTAGTTAGGTAAGCGAGTTGAGTTATATGTTCAACAAATTATTCGACTACACAGAGTACCCAAGACAATTATTTGATGGTGATGCAAAGTTTACTTCACAGTTTTGACTTCATGTGCATTATGGCTTTAGTATGAATTTAAACTTTAGTACTAATTATCATCGTTAGACTAGTTTAGACAACTACAACTAGTAGAGTGTGTATAATAATAGCTATCAATCAACTATTAGTAAGGAACTATATAAGCCCCTTTATAAGTGACATTGTATACCTTCGTTATGTGGATCAAATTGGTTCAGTGGATCATAGAGCGTAGTTCTAGTTTAGCAAGAATACATGCTATTTTTTATGTTCCAAGTTAAAGAAATGTTCCAAAATAATCTCACATTCTTCAGAGGTAGCATATGAATCATCAATTATAGCCACATGGATTGTATCAAGAGAAACTAGTCAAAATTCTAAACTTTGATGCTAGAAAATTAAGAAACATGTAAATAATTATGGTTAAAATCCTCTAGAGGAATCTTGAAGATTATGAAGCCACTTGGAAAGTTGTCTTCGAAGTACACCTCAAACGACCAAAAATATCTTTAAGATTTTGAAAAAATCAAAATTAAGGTGGGAAGAATATTATAGCTAGCATTCTTGGCTTATTTATTATAATTTAGTTAACTAAGGTGTGTGCTTTACTATGAATTAAAATTTGAAAATTAAATTGAATATATTTAAATTTTGAATACAGGTAAATTAAATTTTGAATTTTGAAATTGAAAATCTTAGAAATGGAAGGCATGGTTGAATGCCATGACTTGAGTGAACCACATGAGCCTTCATAAGAATGGACTTAATATTTAAAAATTGAGCTTGTAATTTTATTTTATTATTACTTTCATCCTTTATCCTTATTCTTATCCAACCATTAATGCATAATAAAGATTTTAGATAGGATTCCTAAAAATTAGGCATTAGTTGGTGGATGAAGATTAGGGGAATAATAAAAAAATATGTGATGCATGTAGAAATATCTAAGAAAAAATATATAAGAAAGAAAGAATAAAGGATAAATTATCTCTTAGCTTTATCTTACTTAGATCTCTAAATTTTATGAGCTAGATATGGCTAATCTAGAAGGGGTTAATTAGAAGAGATTTAACTTGAATAAGTGAATCATTGCTTAAACTAATCAAAGCTAATTTTTTCTTAAGCAAATCATTGAATTAAAGATTAGTGGCCAAGGTTATTTAGCCCTTTAAGACCTATTTTTTGTAATAGTTTTAGAAAAACCTAGCCACCAAAGGGAATTTGGAGAGGCCAACTATGAGAATACTAAAGAGGAAAGTAAGAGAAGTAGTGAAAAAGAAGATAGAGGGTTCAACTTTTGAAGCAAGAAAAGACCTAACCATTGAGAAGACCTTGACACAAAATTCTAGGTAGGATGACCATTATGTGCATTCAATAAAATTAACCATGGTCTAAGGAAGAATGAAAAAGAATTATATTGTTAAAAGTGCAACTATAAACCTTGGAAAATGATTTGGTTAAAAGCTAGTCGATCTTATTCTATGAATCTTATTAAAAAAAAGGAGAGCCTCTTGTACTTATAACTCTAGCAATTTTTTATATCATATAAAATTTTTTATCATTTCTTTTTTATTTAATTTTGTTAAAGAAACAATTCAAGAATGTGTGATATTAACTGAACCATTAATATAAGTAAAATTCATGTTCGTATGCTTGCATGTTTATCTTTGTTATTGAAATAAGGAGAAGTTTGTTGTGGAATGATTGTTTATGAACCAAAACTATCTCATAATTGAAAAATGATCATTAAGCATGTTAATGTTAGATTCTTGTTGATAATCTATGCATGTATGTAATATGCAAGGTTTAGCATGTTGATGTAATAAAATTACTAACTCGTGAAGAGAAAATTCCAATGTTTATGGCTCTCATAAGCAAGAAATGTTAATTTAACTTTCTTATTATTTAATTTTTGAAAATTAAACTCTATTCTTGTATGTAAATACTTTTCTAAGTAGTAACTCATATGAAATAAAAAATCTTACACAAGCAAGAAGATATATGCTATTTCATCTCATGACATGATACAAATGTGTATATTTGTTACAAACCTATGGATATAAGAATGCCACATGTTTTATAAAAATTTTATTCCTTCTCCTAAAAGATGAACCATGATTTATAACTTAAAAATATATCCAAACCTTAGAAATAATATTATGGCTAAGTAACCCTTTAATTTAGGTTAGTTCGAGAAACATAGAGCCATGGCTTGGTTAAGTCATGGGATGCACAAGTTCAACTATTATGATATCATAGATGGCTTTTAAGGTGTGTGTAGGCCTTGGGTTCTAGTTGTTAAGCCATAGAGGAAATGCTTTTGGGCCTTAGAAAAGGCTAAATTAGGTAACGATATGGTTACTTAACAAAGGGTTTGGCTAAGGCAAGAAGTACTAAGGCTAAGGTTAGACTTCATTGTCTCATGGATATTCCCTTTATGGTTTAAAAAGGAGATTTGAGGTGCTTGGATATTTCTATGTAGGGAAATCTTAGCCTTGGAATTAAACTTAAAGGAAAAGAAATAATTCATAAAAAAGAACCTATATTAGAAGGTCTTAGAGATGAGTTAAGAAAATATCATTTATTATTATACCCAATATTTTTTATAATATAATTAAAAAACTATTTGATAAAGGTATGCTTTATTTTATTTTTTGAATTATAATTTAAAATTTAAAATTTAAATTATGAGATTTAAATTTTGAATTATAAAATTTGAATTGAATGCATGATTGAATGGTAAGATCTAGATTGCACCACATGACCCTTTATTTGGCTTAATGCTTGAAAATGAGATTGAGATTTCATTTATATTATTTTTTTTATTTTTTATCCTCATCATTATTTAGTTATGAATGCATGAAAAGATGTGAAAAAAGATTCTTAAAAATTAGGAGTTACGGATGAGGAAAAGGGTATTAAAAAAATATTTTAAGGAGGTGTGACCATGACTATATAAACTCTTATGTTACAAATTTTAGGGTTTTAGAAAACTTAGCCAAAAAAGCGACTTTTTGAGAAACATTAAGACAAATTGTGAGGAAGAAGAAGGACAAAGGCTTAAGCTTAAAGTGAAGGAAGAATCTAATTAAAGAGAAGTCCTCTATATGGTTTGTTCTAGATAAGATGACCTTTAGTTCATACCTTAAACCTAGCTAAGATCTAGTATGAGAAAAATGAAATACTTTGCTAAATGCATTTGTAACCATTGAAATATAAGTAACAAGACCTTCCTCTTCATGAATTTTGATTTTGCATGATGGATTTCTTTCTACCCAAGACTATGGTTGATTTATTTTTCAATTGAAAAGGACAAATTAGCTTTCTTTTTCATGCAATATATTTCATTAAACCATGCTAAAAAGATGCAAGTAAATATTTTACCCTTGAATGAAAAATTAAATCAAGGATGTTATATTATGTTGATTTTGATTATAAATATATGTGAAATATGATTGTAGAATAGAAAAATTATGATTCAAAATACACAAAACTAAGATCTTTTCATAATGATTAAATTTAAAACCAGGTTGACTTCTATGCCTTATTGGTTGATTAAGCATGAATTATCATGATAATTGGCTAGAAACTTTGTGGCAAACCATGGGATATATATTTATTGGTGATTAAACTTCATGATCCAAATAACCAAATTTTTCTTTCTTATCATATAAGCTATAATTTAAGATCTCTAGTAAATATCTTTGTTTGTTCTAAGAAGAATAGATGGATGGTTAAGTATATTGTATGCAATATTTACTACTTCATGAGTTATTGTTATGATGAGCCATGTCTTGTGAAAAATAAAGACTATGCCATGTTTTTTGCCTAAATCTAATTATTTAAAATGCAAATTTTTAACTGAGGTACTAAAATTTTGTTTGAAGCTTTCTACAATTTTAATTGATAGCATGTTATGGTTAGGATGTGTTCATAATGTCAAACCATGGAGGAAAATAATATGAAATGTTAAGTGACTAACAAGATTTTTATTTTACATTTAAAGGATGTTTTCCATTTAACTTTTTTGAGTAGAACCATGTAAAGAAAATGTGTAGTAACAAAACTATGAATGTAAATTAAATCCTATGATCATATGCTTGGAAGTTTAGCCTCGTCATATAAATATATATATATATATATATATATATATATATATATATATATATATATATATATATATATATATATATATATATATATATATATATATATATATATATATATATATATATATATATATATATATATATATATATATATATATGAATGATAAACTTAAAATATTTATTTATTGATGTAGGACACCTCATACCTGAGACATAAATATTTGGAATTGGTTTAAAAGCATGTTAATGTTTACATTTTGTTGACATCTTAAACATGTGTACAATGTACAAGTTTTAGCTGATTGATGTTGTAAAATTTTTAAACTATTAGAAGAGCAACTTCTAATATGTATTAATCTTATTACCAGAACATGTTAGCCTCATATTCTTATTATTTTTTCACTGGAAAGCATACTCTAAGCTTGTATGTAAATGCTTTTCCTTGTCATAACTCATAAGAAATTAAAAATTTTGAATAAGAAGATACATGTCATATCACTTTATGACTTGATGTGAATGTTTTGTGCTCCCAATATAAAAAATGAAACATGATTTGCAATGGAAATAAAGCTGAAATCCAAGATAATATTATAGCAAGTATTCCTTTTGCCTTGGGTTAGCTTGTAAAGCATGGAAACATGACTTTTAATGTCATGGAAATCATGATTAAAATCATAAGAGGATCTAGATGACTTATAAGGTGTCTTAAGCCCTTCATTTCTTGTCGGCAAGCATTGGTGGGCATGGTTCAAGGACACAAAAGAAGGCTAGGTTGAGTGGGAAAGTGGTTGGTAAGCATAGGGTTTGGTTATAGTTAGAAGTGCTAAGGTTGAGTTGAACCATATGGTAAAGGTTTTATGGATATTTTTTAATCCTTTGTAGGGTTAAATTGAAAATTTAAGGTTGTTGGATATGGCTATATGAGGTAAGCTTAACCTTGGAATTATGCTTAGAGGCTTAGAAATAATCCATGAAATAGGAGCCTGTAATAGAAGGTATTAGAGATGGGGTAAGGAAAAACTATTGGTAAACCTCTTTACACATTGTGAATTAAATTTTAGATTGTTAAGCTCTTAGCTAAGACCTTGGATGTTGGTAAAAGAGCTTGGTATAGGACTTATGTATGTGCTAGATTTAGTAAAAGAAAATAATAAGATAAAGATGTTAGTTAGACACATAGCTTGACTAGATACTTTGGGTTTGAAACCTTAAATGGTGATTTGGAGATGTGTGATGGCTTAGGAGAGGTCGTAAGATGAGTATGGTGACTCAGGATTTCATTAAAGATATAAGAGTCATTAGTAATACTTGTGTGAACCCAAACATAATTGTAATGTTTATCAACTATAAATAAAATGTTTAGGTAAAAGCCAAGGCTTTGTGAACATTATGGTTAACTTGAATAGATAAGGTCCTAAATGAAAATAGGGTGAGACTAAATGAAAGAAAAATGAGTTAATACATACAAAGTACACAAATTAGGATTTAATAGAAACCCTGATGCATTTAAATGATAGTAACCTTGGATAATTAAAAAAAGACTAAATGTGGAAACTATAGATTGTCTTAGTTAGGGCATAAATAACTTAGTTAGTGGATCTATGGTTATGAGAAATGCTTAACTAAATAGGTTACTATCTTTTTTAAGAACTCTTCACTTATTAGATTTATATTGAAGGAAATCTACTTAATATTTGGTAGTGATGGATTAAAGTTAAAAATATACATGCCATAATTTTGATTAAGTGAGGATATTAATCATACATGTTTACTCAAAATATGGATATGTTAGTTACCCTATCCCTTGACTTAGAAGTAATTACATATAAATAATTGAGTTTATAAGAGTGCTAATTTGTGTGGTAAAAGCCTCTAAGTTTGGCTTGAAGCCATTGTATAAATAGTATCCAGTGAGAATAATTGCACATTTAATCTCATGAGGAATTAGATGATGTGCTATGTTATGAAAGAGAGAACAAGTGGTTGTTGAGGACTCCTAAAAACATATCAGGTTGCCCATGTGATTCACATTGCCTTGTGAAGTCCTATATTATATGATGTGATAGAAGTGATAAGTTGTATCATGATTCTCTTGGACAAAATATGCAATAGATATAAGAGGAATACTAAGCATCTTTTTAGCCATTTATAAGGATATCTATTGGCTTACTAATAGATGATGACATCTTTTAGTAGTTAGTAATTGATGTCATTCTTTACATGATTTATATAGTTGTTATATACATACTTCTTTTCTATTATATATTAAGTTTTATAATATAGCTCAAGAATTCCCTATCAAGCCTTCTAACTTTCCTCCCACGTATTTTTATAGGATCAAGGAGCTAGAATTGAGTAGGAGTCGAGTAGAGATTATCAAAGTTAGTACAATAGTTAAATGATTTATCTCTTTATTTTAGCCTCATTAGTATATGATTTAATATTATTTGTTATTAATTCTTTTTATTTCATTTGAGACTATATTAGACTATTTATTTACATTTAGAGTTATTATTATGCTTTTTATTAGACTTTAGTGATTATTTATATGTTGCATTAGTCCTTAGTAATAGCTTTTTATTGTACTTTCTATTTAGATTGAACTTTAGTATTTTACATATTTCTATTTTCTATATTTTAGGTACATTTTGATATTATTAATAATGGATTTGATTACACACATGGTTTTGAAAAAGAAAGGGTATGACAAAAGTACATTATGAGAGGTAAACCTTTTAGAACATGATGACACTGAACCATTGATGGGTTAGTATACTTATTGAAACTTGGAATCACACTCACACTTACTAGAATAGAATAAATCTAATGTAGATGATAGCTTAATCCAACCATAAATGATGCATAGACATAAGGTAAAATCCACAAAAATATGGTTCACATGAGTGATATCGAGTGAATATCAATTTTTAACCATGTCCATGCAAGACTTGACAATGTTTGATTATCAAAAAAGAGTGAAATTCCCTTTATATAGAGGAACAAAACAAAAAGGAATTGGAACTTGCTTGAGTTGGTGGGAGAGTATTTGAAATGGTGGAAAGGGTTATGAGGTGGTGATGGTGAAGTCAAGAAAACTTTAAAAAATAAAATAAGAAATTGGAAATGAAAAAATTAGAATAACTCTAAATTATCTATGAATAATATTAAAGTCAAATAAAAATTTGTAATAAAAAATTGTGTTACAAAAAATTTACTACCTGCACCAAATCACATAGGTAGGGATCTCTCCTTTTAGGTCTCTTGTGTGCTCTTCCCATGGCACCATTAAAAATCACATTGATCTAATTTTTCTTTCAAGGAAAAAAGGAGTCACAGACTTGATGAGAGTTTTATGAAAAAAATACATCATATATCATGATTATAATAGCTTTTTTAGTTGCCATATATAGCATTTCTCTTCATGAGTTGAAATCTCACAAGTGATGTGAGACTAAAAAGATAGAAATAAATGCATGAACTAATAGTCCTACCTTACCTATATAGAATTCTCTAACAAGTTAAGAGACCCTCTATATGATGTGGGACAAAAATAACAAATACAAGTGACCAATATGTCTTACATAAAGAGAGTATAAAATAAAATGTTAGGGTGTGTCTAACATGAAGACATATCCCACATCACCATCCCTACCCTACAAGATGGATTGAAAGGACAATGTTAACAAATGAATTGGTGATTATAGTTATGAGAGTCCTATGATAATATCTGAGCAACAATGTTGTTGATTGTAGTATTCCAAGTTTTGTGCTAACTAATCCATACCAATGGAATGAACTCGAGAATTACTTTATGTTTGAATTAGGCTATGTCAAGAATAATGATCTTTATCATTTCTATGTGCTCTTTTACCAACACTCTTAGGGTGGGCTCATCATTAAGGAGAGTGGGTCTTGATTGTGCTATGCTTCTAAGAAATAGGGATCAAGATGCTGATGTATTAAGTACCTTTGGTATGCTTAGTGTTAAGTGACTATCACTTGACCAATAATTCACTTTATTTCTCTCTTTTCTCACCTAATAGGGCTTGTAGAATAAATGAGACTAACTTACTCAACAAAAGTGGTGAAGGCTTAAATGGATCACTTGGAATTATAAGTGGCTCCTTGTATGGTATAACATCCATAATGTTAAAATGTAGATCTAATTCCATAATCTTTTGATTGGTCCAAAATATATACATTTGGACACTAGTTCGCTCCCCTAGCTTTGAACTTTTAAATGGTACTTGGAGGGAACCATCATTGAAGCTTCATCTCTTACTTATGTTACATCACTTTGTTATTAATATTTGTTAATCACTTAATTTATCATTCAACATATGTAACATGGTATATATTTAGTATGTAACTAATCAAAACATATAACAAAAAATATATAAATACATATTATTACAATAATAAAAGCATGCATATCCAAATAAATCACTTGCTAGACACCATTTAAACCTCTGACCTAGAATTATCAACTCATCAACTCATATACACCATGTATAAGTTTTCTTATCTCTTAAATTTGAGTAGTAGACTTATAAAAGTTGAAATCTTTGCTCTAAGTCTTAGGTTCTACAATACTCATGAACTTGTTTTTCTTGATTTTGCCTTTGCTTCTTCTATGACTTCTTTCTAAATCTCTTATAACACTTTCACTTGCTCTACTCTTTTCTCTCCTAATTAAGGCTAAGTGTTACACCACCCAAATTCTACAAAACAAACTCTCTAAGTGACATTTAACATCGTTGTTATACTTATCCTTATGATTTTTTTATGATGACCTTTCAAATATTTCTAACAGTTGTGTCCCATCATGTAGATTTTTTTTTCATCTTCTAACCTTTTACTTACAAAAGTTTTCCATTGATTAAACTTACATCCATGTTAAGTTTTTTTTATAGTTTCTCATTTTAGGTGCTAAGTTATGTTCAGTTTCAATTAATCCTATAAGTATGATCACCAAACTCATATCATATGTTTTCAATCTTACCTAAATTTGCCATCAATTCTTCTTATCATATTATTATTACACCATTTTTGTACTATGCAATAAGTTTCTATAACCTATAACTAAATGATTTGACACTTTTATGATCCCTAATTACATATTGTCATATTGAAATGTTACTCTTATCATACTTGTAATATTCAAGGTTAGGCTTTAAACTATAGTACTTATACATTCATGACTTGCATATTGTACAATATTGTATTGTCTATAGTTTATTTGCTCTTATGTATCAATCGCTTAATACGATGTCATGATCACTTTGTATGTTCCTAGGACAACTTTTGTACATTTTGAAACCTATCTTGCATTCATTCTTTTTTTACATGAACATACCATAAAATACTCTATGGTCATGTTGTATAATCAATCCTTATCTTACTTAACCTATCAGATTATTAAACAACAATTGACTCCTCTCTATCGTGCTCATAGATTGACCTAATTATACTTGTACGACATAATCCTATATAATCAATCAATCTACTTGATTGATTCTTTCACTTGATTGTACCCTATGAACTTATGTTATTGTACTGTATGATACCTTAAATCTTGAAACATTCTTATAAAATTCTAAAAATATTTATAAAAAATTTTAAAATATATTTAGATCAACATCATTATTTATAACTTATCCCTCCTTAAAATTATTAATCATTTTCTAATATTCTTCTTTTCAAGCTCCCATCCTTTGAATTTATTAAACTTTTTACCCTCACTTTTGGGATGATAAAATTCTTCCTTAAAAAGAATTTTGTTTTCAAAATTTAAATCAATCTCATTAAAGTCTAATGAAATAATCCATATTATAGAAAAGATGTAATCATTATTTTATGCTTAAAGTGATTATCTTTACTTATCCTTTTGAGCAATAATTTTTTTTCTTTACATACCAATATCTACTTATTTTATCTAATATAAGAGCTTTCAATTCAATCTTGTCTTTTTATGAATGATTCATGAATTCTCTTATATCTTATTCTAATTCATGCCTCTCATCCTTGTTTGAGTATACTTAAAATTTTATTTATAAATTATCATTTCTTTCTAAGATACTTATATATCAAATATACACCAAATCTTAAAAAAACATATGCAAATAAATTAACAAAATTTCCATGCATTAACTATACTTCAAATCAATAAATAACAAGTGATCAAGCTTAAGGATTTCATTCATAAGTTTGCAATTCTTTCAAAGATGAACATACATATATTTATTTTTTTAATTTCATTCTCTACATCATCATGCATTCTGTAAGTTAGTATCGTTTTTTTATAAACCAAGACTTTATTAAATGAGAAAAATGTTACATCCTAATTAGGCTCAATTAGTTGATTTCATAACTAACTACACGACTATGCCCAAGTAATTACCTATTTGCAAATTGATGGTCCTATAACTCTAAATCTAGTCATTAACTATACACTATAGCAAATGTACTAATTTGATGAAGGTCATACAATAACAAAGCATCATCATGACGTTTGAGTGATGTATTAGTTTGATGCTTTGTAATGCACCATTTTGTAAGTATGATTGTACCATCCTTAGGGTAATCTATTATAATAGACCAACATTAGAAAAAGACAAACCATTGATATATGGTGAAGCACCTAGATAAATAGTGATAGTATTGGTGACCATACTTGTCCACTAAAGAAGACCACAACTTCACAAGAGTATGATGACATAAAAAGCTATTAAGTTGAATGTGCTCATCTTGCTCATGAGTGAATGAATATGTGATAATTTGATGTGTCATCATGTTATGAATAATGCAGATACCATTAGCATATAAAACTGAAGTAGGTTGTGGAAGAAACATCTTAATACAAATATGAATAATTTCACTAATGGCTAATTACAAGTGTCTTATGATTTAGGTTGATTTTTGTAAGTATACATTTAAACCATTGAATGCTTGGTAAATTTTAAATAGTTGAAGGAGTATTGCATTGATATCATTATTGATCATTATAGCTAGATGCCAAGTAAAAATTGCACATTTTGGGTATGAAATGGGATTACTTTAGTAGATGATTCCTTGCATAGTATGAAAGTAGAATTCAAACAATTCTAAAGTTTTGTTTTTGAATTGAACACCAACTTTCTTAGATTATAAGGAGTAATTAGTTAGGGTAATGCATCGTACCATGTACTATGATTTAATGTATGGAATTTGAGCTTAAATAAATTTGGCATGTGTTATGTATCCTAGATTTCTATTTTAGCTAACTTTGCTATCACTTTTGCAAATACCTTGGCCACTTTGTTGTCCTCATTGTGAATGAAGAACCAATAAACTATAAGTGAATCCATATCATGATTAATTTGCTAATAAATACAAGACAAAGTTCAAGGGATACTCCATTAACATTGTGCCATTTTAATCATTGCTTCGTAGTCTAGTTCAAAAACAAGCTTATGAATTTTGCTACTATAGCACATTTTCAAATTGTAAATTAGAGACAAACTGGTTACTTCCTTTTGATATTTTTTTGTCATTTACCAAACAAAAGGTTGTCATAGTTTGTCTTATGGTTACGAATAATACCACCACAACATGTAGATTCCTTTTTAATATTCATATAATCGTGAACATTTAAATTCAGGATATGAGTTGGAGGAGTGATCCATTTCAAAACTTTGTAGCTTACCTCAATAAAGAGTAAGTAGGAGCTAAGCCAAGTTGGACTAAGAGTAAATCCTCCTTCGATGTTTGTGTGAAAGGAAAATATGTGATGCTATCATTTTTAAGTATGATGTTGTTTATAACTATCATTATCAATTGGTTTAATTCACCATAGATTTTCAAATTCCTTGCTTTCCACAAAATCTATCATGAAACAAGATGAAGAATGGCAACGGCTTCAACATTAGTTATGTGCTTGTCACCTTGCTTCCTCCAACTATCTAATAGATTAGTGATGTTATTTGATTTTACTTGTTGAATTTTTATAGTAGTAGTAAAGGTAGACCACACTTTGCTTGCCTTTTCACTTTTGACAAAAGTTGATCCAATGAATCCTTATTAAGGGAATAAGGACATTTAGAGGATAATTAGATGTTAACCTTGCTTTATTACTTTCAAAATAGAAGGAGCTTATTCTATATTATCCACATAAGAATTGAGATTTTCATTAGAAATTTAGACTTCTAGACCATTTACTTTGATTTATGAATAATTATTTTGCTCCTAATTGCATTCTAGGCTAACTACATGCTAAAAATTGCAATCCATAGTTATATCTTTATGATAGGCACCTATTGTGTTGTATAATTATGTGTGTTCTAAGAAAAATTCCTTTGTGCTATCTATGCACTTCAAGGTGTCTAATTTTTACCTTTCCTTTTCGAGCTTTTATATTTTCCTTTAATATAAGTTGAAAAAAGAGAATTACAAGTCAATTGTTTCTAGTTCAATTTTGCTAAGAATATAGTCATAATCGCTTTTAGCTTTTTAAGACGTAGACCATTTTCTTTATTTAGGAGAGATCATTTCCCACTTTATCCAATGATATCTATGTACATCATCTAAATCATCTCATATGAAATCATTCATGATCTTCTCTACTCTATTCAAAATGTTGAGAGCAAGGTTAACTATCATGAAAGAGTAAATTGGAATTATGATTAAAGCAAACACCACTAGAGTTAGTATTCCTCCGCATTGTAACAAAACGTTTCTTCAAACTTACCATTTTCTTGTAACTTTTGCCTATTATATTTTAAAAGTAAGCAAATTTCTTTTCTAGCAATAAGAGAGCACAACTTGTCTACTTTAATATAAATTTACCTCCCTAAAATCTAAGCCATTTATTTAATTTTTTTTTATCATTCTAGATGACATTTTGCTATTAAAAGAGGATTACTTTTTTATGATTAATTTGAAGATCTAATGTCTCTTGAAATGCAATCAATAATTTATGGATACTAGATATGTTTGTCATATCACCTTTGCAAAAGTTTATGTTAACATCTACAAATCCCAAGTAGCTATTAGACAACCTTTGGGTTGAGCATAGTGTACTACTTTTCCATAACTAATGAGCTTGTATAATGTTCGATTGAAGACTTGAAATGCCAAAATCAATAGTAGAAGGGAGAGTGGATTCCTCTATTTGGGTCCTTAGATACTTCGAAAAAATTATTAGACCTAACATTTATTATAACTAAGATTTAGGCTGCCAAGTATATTTCTAATAACCTTGGTGAATTGTTTCATGAAATTGAATTTTGTGATCTCTTTACTTAAAAATTCCTTTGAAAGGAAATCAAAAGCACTTTTCAAATCAAGCTTCATTACATAGTTCTTAACTCTCATTTTTCTATTTAGTGACCCAATATTTTCATGAACCAACAAAATGTTAGCAACTATTTATCTTCCTTTAACAAAATTGACTTGTTCAAGGGAGATGAGCCTTGAAAGAAATTCTAAAGCCTATCAACTAGTAGCTTGGCAAATAATTTCATTATAAAATTACATAAATAAATCAGTTAGAAGACATTTAATTTTTTAGAATTCTATTTTTTATGAAATTAAAACTAGATTTGCATTTGATATCTCTTTAGAAATAGAAGTTCTAGCTAAAAAGTCCCTAGCAGCATCAAAAACATAATTGCAATGATGTTCCTATAATGAGTGTAGAATTGCTTGTTATACCCATTTAGTCTAGGAGCACTGTGTTGGTCCATTTGAAGAACTACCTCTTTGACCATTGAGACCTTTTTCATTAGCACTATTGTCTTCCTTTGTGAGTAAAGGGGGAATGTAATTGAGTAGCTTCTCATTGTCTATCACATTTATAGATGACAATAGCTACTAAAAAAGTTGAATTTTAGCTTCTTTTATTTTTTCTTCTTGGTGTATCAATGCACCAACGAAATCCTTTATGTAGTTAATCTTTAGCTTTACTCTTCTCTCTTTCACCATTGCATGAAAAATATTTTTATTTTTATCACCTTCATTTAGGACTCTAATGCATTTCTTTTTCTACTAATAGATTTCCCCTTTAAAAATTACATATAGAAATGAGTCACTAACCTTATTTAGATCATTTCTTATCTCCTCATTATGGAAGGATTGAAATGGAGCTTCTTTCTCTTTTACTAGTTTCTCTACTAATTTAATTATATCAAATATATTACCAAATTTTAATTTAATCCATTGTTTGAGATAACCTTCAATCTTTTTAATTTGATTGCAAGTGCTTGCATGCCTAACAAGTCCACTAGAATTGTCCAATCATTTTTCGTTATTTAAATGAATGTTTCGTGATTCAACCACATTGTTTGGAATCTAACTTATTTAGGGCATGAATCTAATTCTTTCATAAAATGAATAAGTAGTGTGACATGATTAGATCATGTTTTACATAAATGTTTCACTACAATTGTAGGAATCAGATCAATCTAAGCTTGATTTAGAAATATTTTGTCCAACCTTTCTAGATCCAATTGCCTCTCCTTTTAGCAGTGCATGTGATTGCACATCTTATAAAAGGGATTTCATTTTAACTGCATCGATTAATATAATTCAAGAATTCATAGCTTTGGTAAAGAATAGCCTTTTTATTCATCAAAAAATGCAATTTCATTGAAATCATCTCCTATAATGCACAACTCATTAGTGCCCACAATAATATGGATGAGATTATTTCAAAGTTCCCTTCTTTAAAACATAAGCTCTTAGCATAAATGAATCTATAATTAGTAGATACATTCCATCGTCGATTAACTATTCCTCATCCATTAAAATTTGGTGGGCCAATTCTTTCTTTCCTAGTATCCAAATTTGGTTGGAGATATTGTCTGCATAGTAGTCAAAATCTAACCTTTTTTCAATTGAGGCATATTAGTTTTGTGCATCATTGGTAGTGTAATCAAAACTATTTTTTTAACTAAGCTGTTTAGTTAGTTAGCTAACTGAGCTTTTATTTGATGCTCTTGTTATATTCTAAATAAGAATTCTATTCATTGTTAATCATTTTATAGCAATTTGAATGGCTCAATAGCATCTGTGAGTACCCTTTGGGCTAATGGGTTTCCCTCAGCCTTGTTTTTGTTTCCTCTAAAATGTTTACACAACATTAGGGTAAACTTTTCCTCTTAATATTGGAGTATCCTTGAGCTCCTGGCTTTATCTTATAAATCATCATTGAATTCTTTAAGAGGATAAAAATCATATTGTTGTATACCTTTACCTTTTGAATCTTTTGAGTTTGAAAGTCAAGAAACTTATCTACTATTCCTTTATGCATTTTTAAGTATGATCTAATCATATATTATCTATTTTAGGATTGTATTTTTCTCCATGTCAGTTGATTGACTTCTTTATAGGATATTAAGAGTCTCCTTCACTATTGCCTTACCTATTCAAGCTTTCTTTTATTACAACATAGATTGAATATTGTGGTTGAGATTCAATAGCTTTTCCATGTAGGGTCACTTTTTGAAATGAGTTTTTGAATGCTCACTTTGCTTTATGATCTTTTTCACCAATATTAACTTTTTTAAATTTAATTCTTCTAATATGATTCAATCTTTAGGAAGCTCTGTTTTTTCTTGAAAGTAATTAGGCAAATTATCATATTGTATTTTTTTTGCCAAAAGCCATTCAAGGTCCCTTAGATTTCATGATCATAATTTGATTAAGTTCTTCACTGAATCCACCTCAACGCAATTGAGTGAGGTTCAACATTGTGACATCTACTTTCAAGGGTGTTTCAATTGCCAATGCCACTGAGCACAATGTCACTTTGTTGAGGAATTCAAGCAATAATTGTTCAAATGAGTTCTAGATCAAGGCCAGAGATAGTTGTGTGTTCAAGTGAAACTCATGTTGCCATTTGAAAACCCTTGCTTGAAAATCAATGATGTTCTAGGCTCTATGACACTAGCATCATGAGTAAACTTCTTCTTTGGTAAATCTTATAAGAATGTGTCAGTTGTCGCAGAATACCAGCATGAATGTACATTAAAAACTAATCTTATCAAATTTGATCACATCATTTCCATATTTGAGCCCTCATGAGAGAAGTTTTAAATCAGCAAGTGTTTAAAGCATGCTAACATTTTGTAAATTTCATCTTTATCAAATATTTTCCTTGGATTTCCTTTATGAATGTTATAAATTTAATTTTAACTAGTGAAGGATCCCCAACCTCAATCTACACTTAGATAAGAATTTGTTAGGGGTAGGGATGCCCTAGGACTCACCATGTCAATGTTTTAGGTAAAGAGTTTTGGGGAGATTAAAAGAAAGCAATAGAAGATTGAAAGAGATTACTAGTCTTATTTAAAAGCGATAGAGTTGTCTTCCTTATTTTGTATTTGACTAGAAAATTAGAGCCAGTATCCAACATTGTCAACCTACACTTACACCCACAAGTTAGTATTGTAATTACTTATGTGATTTGTATATTTTAACTTTTAAAACATCCAACAAAATATTTTCTTTTATTGAATCATTCATCACTTCATCACCATTTGAATCTCATCAATTGTTCCACCAAATATACAATAAGATTTTATATAATTCATCCACATTCCACTTCATTTCTTTGGTCCTTATTTTTGCAAACATTGTACTTAACAATCATAGTCTTCATATTTTATGATTAGTCTATTTTTCTATTCATATGTATGATCATCCGATCCAATCTAACATTTTTCTTTTTTTCTTATAGTAATCATACTGGTACTTTACTATTCTTCATATTATATGATTCCACATATATGCCTCTCTATGCTTTTGGTCCAATACAACATATTGATGCTTATGTATCATACTATAATGAACATACTATTTGTATTGTATGAATTTATTCAACTTACATATTTCTTACTTCTCTTATGCTCACACCAGATAATGATTTATTCAACTTACATATTCCATTTATCATATTACTTTATATTTTCATTGTTTTGCTTTATACTTTAACCAACTCATATGATCATACTATATAGAGATGTCTATCATACTGTATGGTATTCTCAATTCATTCTCTACCTATTTTATCTCATCATATGATTAGTTAATTCATGCTATTATAATAATTAAATCCAATATATTTTCATATATAACACATTTTCTCTACTAATATTATTGTACTCTACGATGGTCTTATATTTATACAATCATTATATCAAATAACTATCATATTTTCCAATCATCATATTTTATTATATAAAGACATGGTATTATATGGTAAGATTAATCTCTATTCACTTGGTTTCTTCTTTACTCATCATATCACATTGTATGATTCCACACATTGTATTGTATAATAGTTTGTTTTACTTATGTTCCAATTATTTGTTAAGTTGTATTATTTGATCTGTTATAACAATCTCATTTGTAATATCATACTATATAATAGTATGGTTTCATGCTGTCTAATATTCTCCACCACTTTGTTGCTTATTTAATCATATTATATGATGTCTTATATCATACTATATGATTTCTTTTGTTCTATTTTTTAGTCCCATTTTTCATTTATATCACATCATATAATTAAATAAATTGTATAGTATGTTCCTCTAACCAAAACCTATCAATTTTTTATCTAGCACCTAAGTTATTTTGACATGCATAAACATTAACAAACGACAAACACAATCATAAAAAGGTGTAACAAGTCTATTTTCCCCTTTAAAAGGTTTACCAATGCTTATCACTTAGGTTTACTTTTCCATTCTAGTCTTACATCCAAGTTATAACAAATCTTTCTAGAACTTTTTTGAATAGTGTTTACACCTAATGTTCATGTCAAATGTCCTCCCTAGGACTTCAACTATTCTAATACCTCTTGGGTGAAAACCCATTATCTTCATTACTAGACTTTTGTGTCATGACATCTATTTTTATCATTTCTTTTAACAAGTTAAAAACATATAAAAATCATTCTTTGCTTTTTATGGAAATCATATTAGAAGCAAACCTTTTGTCTTTCAAAAATATGTAATGGAATTATCTTTTTTAATCAAGAAAAAGCACAATGTTTTTCACATTTTTTAAAACACATATACATCTAAGAGAAATGTCAAACAAATTTACATATCTTTTTTACTCAAATAAAATAAACATAAAAATAATATATCTAGGAAAATTGATGTATTTTCGAAATTATCATATGTTTGCTCTCACTCCATCATGGGAGTCCCAAAAATAGTTTTCCTTTGACTTGAAAGTTTTAAGGAAAAATAAGCATGAGTCAATCAACATTTGCTCAATAACAAAAATATGTAACATAATGTAAAACAAATAATTCTTGAATGACTCCATGCAAGATGCATGTCAATAATAATATATATAAATGAAAGATTTGTTATCTTTGTTTTTATTTAGATTCATTAAAACCTAATTTTCTTATTAAGAATTCATATAATTTCTTTTAACTCTTTTTTCTTTTGTGCATCCAAAATAGTTTTTTCCAAATTGTCCAATGGCATCTTCTTAGCAACACTTCTTGAGAAATGCAATTTTGAGTAATGGTCTTATATTTAGAGAGATGTTATTTCTTATAGAAAAACACTTACTTCTTGAGAAATGTTATTCTAAATAGCAAGTTTATTTTAAAAACTCATTATTTAAGCTTCATCTCTTGTTCATCTTATATCATGTTATTATCAACATTTGTTAATTAACCCTTTTACCTCTTAACAAATGTGATATCATTTACATTTAGCATGTTAACTAAATAAAACATGTCATGCAATTCAAAAAAATATATTATTGTAATACAAATTAGAAGAATATCTAAATAAATCTATTTTAATATTTTATTTGAGCTTTATAACATAGAATTACACATCAGATCAAATCATAAATATTATATACAAGTTTTGCTTACCTCTTAAATCCAAATAGTGTCCTTACCTAGGATTATATCATAGTCCAAGTCTCGATTACTGTAGTACTTGAGTTATGTTCTTGACTTTCCTTTTATTCTTGTACATCATTTCCAAATCTCTTAGAATTTTCCTCGCTTGACTAAGGTCGAGTGCTGCATCTCTCAAGTTCTTCAAAATAAACTCTCTAAGTTACAACCAGTACCTTATTTATACTTATTCTTATAACTTTTTATTTGCTCAGTTTTTAAATACTTCTAAAAGCTATATCTCTTTATGTGGATTCCTTTTCTCCATATAAAATTCTCTTTAAAAAGGGTTCTATTTGATTAAATCTACTGCCATGTTAATTCTTTTTTGAACATTTGTCAGTTCAACTTTTTAAGTTATAGTCAACTTCTACTAGTCATACAAGTATGACTACCGGACTTGTATTTGATGTTCATTTTAATCTTAACTAAATTTATATTCATTTTTTATTATTATACTTTTACAATATATTTCCACACTATATGATAAGACCATATAACCTATAATTAATAGAATTTTATGCACTTATATCCTAATTTAACTTTTACGAAAAGTGTATCACACTATACAATCATATTAGAGTATGTTTCCTCAGACACTTTCACATTGAGCCTCTTACATTTTCTAACCAAGTAATCGTATGGTACAATATACTTCTATTATGTTATACAACTTGATACTTCTATGGATCTCTCCTCACACTATCTTATTGATAAGTTTCTTCTATCATATTTGTACTTCCAAGTATTGAGTTATACACTTTATCATACTTATACATTCATGACCTATGTATTGTATGATTCTAAGCTTATTTTTATGTGCCTTCACACTTGTTTTTCATATTTATTCTCTCTTTTATCAAATCATGCCATATGATACACTATGGTCATACTATATGATCAACCACTTCCTTACTTAACTTATGAGATTGCTATGATTCACAACTAACTATATTCCATTATACTCATATGTTAACTTAATCATACTTGTATGACACAATCTCATATAGTTAACCTACCTACCTGATTGATTTTCTTGCTTAATTGTACCCTATGATCCTATGTTTTATACTATATTATACATTTAAATCTTAAAATATCCTTAAAACATTCTAAAATAATTTATAAAAACTCTCAAAATATATTTAGATCAAAATTATTTTTATAAATTATCCTTACTTAAGATCAATAATCAATTTCTAATATTATTCTTTTCAACATCTCATAGTTTGAATTTATTAAAATTTCTTCCCTCAACTTTTGGATATTACAATTGGTCTCCACAATTAGGCTATACTATCAAGTCAATACCTTGTATGAGATACACCTTGTTATCAAAAATGCAATAATTAAATAATATTGAGAGATTAATTATGTCTTATTCCTTTAAATAACATTTTTTTCTTTATTACCTTAGTTCTATACAACTATGTTTGACATATTTAGACAATTATGTTTTCCTTCTATTTATCTTAGTTCCATGTAACAAGGTTTGTATGCTTGATATGGCATACAAAAAAAAAAACAATTATTCTTAAAACAATATCATGATTTCATAATTTATGATCTTTCCATAACAAAAATACACATTTCATGACATGTAAATATAAATGTTTTTCGAAAATTTTAAAAACATTTCCAATACAACAATACTAACACAAGTATCATTATTTTTCAAAAATCTTGTTATTTCAAATAAATCATGACAACCATCAAATTCCAAATATCAAATAAAATGCACTTATATTACAATAAAATATCTACCTAGATTTTGATATAAGTCACACAAAAAATGAATTCAAGTTTGATTCCTTCCTTACATGATTGCTTGTTGCTATTAGATTTTACCTAATTCCTCCATTTCTATCCAAACATTTGTTGTCCCTCTTTGTCTTCTATTAACATGACAACCTCACAACTTTCCTTTCTCTCACCTTTCCTAATTTCCCTTTTTTTCATTCAATATTTCTTGAAGTTTCCCCCCTTTTTCAAAACTTTTTATAAATTTTGTCCCCCTTTTTATTCCCTTTTTCTGTTATATTTTTTTATTGTGATGCACTTCCTCTTTCTCATTGTTTCCCTTTCTATGAAGATTATGTGGAACATCCTCAAACCTTAAATCTAGTAAGAATCTAAATGACTTGAAAAACATGCTAAATTTATCTCAAATAAAATATTTACAAATATAAAAAGAAACATTTGAGTTCATTTGGAATATAGCCAAAACGTAAAAAGTTTTAAGAAATTTGAAAAATTATACAATAAAGTTGCATTCTAAGATGTTGCCATGATCGTTTGTAAAATCTTTCATTGCCTCTTTTCAACACTCTTTACTCCCTCCTATTCACTTCTCTCTTGGTGTTATATCTATCTTTCTCTAACACTTCTCATTTTCTTCTCCTTCACACTCATTATCTCTCTCCTATACTTCAGTGTGCTCTCTTTTCTCTTTTATTCTTCAAGTGGTGATCCTTTTTGAAGCTTCCTTCCTCTCCCATTTATTCTTAGGACTCTCTCTTGATAGCACCACCTTTCTTCTTCCACTATGAGTTAAACTGTCCTCCCTTCCTTTCTATGCCAAACTTGAACCCCATGTATGCAACAAACTCTTGGCTTTTAAACTTAAGTGCTTGACTCGCATTCCTTTTGTTTTAGCTTCATGGAATGGGTCAACATTACCCTTCCCACAACAATTAGTTTCCTCCTCAAGTGGTTCTTGATGGTTACTAGTTGTCACAAATGCCTCACCCAGTTTAGCTATTGAGATCAAAACAATGAAAGTAGTCATTAGAGTTAATATTAAAGTTTTTATAAATATATATTTTAGCAAATAAATATTTTAAATTGAAGTAAATTCTCAATTAATTCACTCATTAATCTAAATAGTTTTTAATCCTTCGTCTTTGCTATACCACCACAATCACTGTAGATTAGGGTAATGTATTTATTTATTTTTTATTATTATTATTTTTAATTAAAACTTTCTGTTAATTAATTTTATAATTTTTAATTACTTTCTCCCCAAAACTTTTTTATCAATATTAAAAATTCCTATTACAAGATATCTACTTATCATTAAAATTTTATATTTTTTCTTTATTTAGCATTTTAAATAATTTTTGCTTTTAATAATTAAATTTCTTAATAGTGTTTGGCTTCTTATGTTGTGATCGTTACAGTTCTCATCCTTATAAAGATAATTTAAATATAAACTTATTTATTATCCCAAGATTGCTATCCTTTATTTGTAATTTTTCAAAATTATTTAGTATTTATTTTAATTTCTCAATTAATTTTAATTATGTAGTTAATTTATTATTTAATTATCAAAAATTAATATTTATTTTATCATCCAAACACCTCCCATTTTTTTCTCATATTATTACATTATAGATGAAATTGTACTTACATTTTCCTAAGTTTGCTTTCTTGATTTAATAGTGTAGCCCCTCTTTTATTGATGATCAAGTTGTTGAAGAAAATGTAAAATTCACTAAAAATTCTAAAATTCATCATATGAAATATATTTTTTTACCTTTGATGATATTTATAATTTTGTTTCTTCCACTTTAAACAGTTGGTTCATCCTTTAGAATATTATAGGTGATGATATGATGATGAGATGAGATATCAACCTTTGGAAGTAAAGATAGCCCATGAAGCTATGATATGAGCCTTGGCTAGTAATATGTAATGATAAAGTATAATATGCCATCAAGTGGTGATTATACATGATGAAATGTATTTTTACTTATAGTGGTGATATGGCCTATGTGGCAATCATGTCGTAAAAAAGTGTGATATAACTTGATGAGAAATGAACTTGAAATAATATATAATAAATTGACTATTGAATCATGTATGAGGTATTCTTATAACATTTGATTGTTCAATACTTTACATTAAGCATCTAGCATGTGGCATGTTTTACTTAATACAATGTTGCATGTGATATTGTTAGTTTTGATTGTTATGCCTTTTGGGTCAGCTTAGTATATGTTTATTGACATGTGTAGGCATAGTTGATGCACATCATGATGTAAGAAAAGAATACTATATAGAGGAGGTTATGTAATTAGATAAGAAAAAATAATTTGTTGTAATGAAACAATCTTGTAATAAGTTAGTACAAGACATGTGAAGATTATATGTGGTATGTTACATTATGTGACTCCTACACATTTAATGTTTCACTTTATTTCTACTTTTATGTAGTTACCTTGATGAAAAGAGTAAAAATGTCAACCTTATTGGTTATAAATGTGTGGTTTTTATTAAAAACAAAATTTTAGTGCATGTGTTAAATGGAGTACTAAATTTATGTAATGCTTGTCCTAGAGCAAACATGATAAGTTTTGTATCACATTTGGTTAGATACTTGATGTTGGCCAATGTCAATTGAGTAGATAGCTATGGTGGGAAAAGTGCATGCACATATGAGGATGTATTTTATAATATTTGTTCTTTACTAATCTCTTTATAGAAATTATATTGCAAAAAAGAATTGTAAACTAAAGCAACAATGTGAAAGAATGAATCCTTGTAAAGGGCCAAGTGAAACAAACAATATTAATTAGAAAAAGTCATGAAGAGTAGCCCAAAACTAAGATGCACTTAGTGCTAAAAGTGATAGTTGATGTGCTTCTACCACAAAAAGAAAATGTTTTAGTCTAGTCTTGATAATGTATTAATGCTACTGATCCAATGCAAGTTGAAGATTGATGGAAGATATTGACAAGCTATTTGAAAGTTTGTTGTGTCCAAAAAATTGGAATGTGTCACTAATAGTAACAATATTGAGCGGAGCTTCCAAGAATTAATGGTCAAGCAAGAAAAAGACTACTATTAGAAGGTAAGCTAAATCTAATGATTTTGTGCAATAGTTCTACAAATCTTTTAGGGATAATATATTGTAGTATTATTGCATTAAGGATCTAGGATGATCTAAACAATCTAACATGATAGGGCATTATAATGACAACATATGTGTAGAGATTCCCTTCATAAAAAGCATATCCAAGGCTTAATAGAAATTTTTGTTGAGATTGGAAAGAGAAATGTTCCTACATCATAACATTAGGGAGTGCACAAGTATAAAAAGAAAATGATTTCTAATGTTGAATCCTAGGATCTTAAATGGGAGGTAAATGGAGGAGTAAAACATACAATAAAGAAATTAAGGAATATTCAATTGAAAGGGACCAAAATAATTGCTTCAAATGTCATGAAGTGGGTCACATTACAATGCTTTGCTTGATGAAATGTGGAGGATCTATAAGAGCTATTGGTGGTTTGATATTAATTTTGAGGAGATCTATTACAATAGGGTAGATTTTGCTACACTAGTGACTTATAATGAAGGAAGAGGTTAATTTGCTACACCTACGTCAAAGATGATATATTCACACATATATGCCATTACCTAAAGGGAGGCACTTGCATCTCCCAATGTTATAATTAGTATATTACAATCAAAAAAATTACTTATGATTTTATTATTTGATTTTAGTGTATTGTATTCCTTTATTCTATTGATAGAGTTGAAAAACTTGTAGTAGAACATCAAGCTTTATTGAACCCTATAATACATAATGTGAGGGTGGATTACTTTATTTAACAAGTTTTGAAATAAAAAAGAATAATTTTAAATCTTAATTGGATTATAACCAACTTGAAGGAGTTTGATATCATTTTGGTTATGAACTTGTTAACATCCCATTAAGTTATAATTGGTTATTAAGAGAAGAGAATAAAAATACAAGTGGAAAAAATCTAATGTTGTTTATTTTAGTAAAGGCTAGAAAGCACTATCAATATTTGCTTTGAAAGTTGAAAAGTTGGTGTAAAAGGGTTACACATGTTTTTTGGCCTTTGTAAACATTACTAATTAGAAGGAAGTGAAACTACAAAATGTTCCTATGGTGTGTGTAATTACCAATATATGTTTCTTAAAGATCTATAAGGGTCGACACATGATAAAGAATTAAGTTTATAATTTATTTGATTTTTTTGTGGAAATTTTTTAAGGCACCTTATAGAATGATGCTTATTGAACTATAAGAAATGAAAAGTCAATTATAGGAATTAATTGAAAAAGGATTCATTAGTTTAAGCATATCTACATAAAGTGCACCAATATTATTTGTTGTGGAAAAAGATAACAATTTATGAATTGTGCTGCTTACATAGAATTAAACAAAATATTGTCAAGAAAAATGCCTATTATGGAGAATTAATGAAATTTTGATCAATTGTAAAGGGTGATAATTGTTGTTATAATTGGAATGACACTTTGGTTATCATGAATTAAAGATTTAGAAGGTTGGTCTTTTGAAGAATAATTTTAAAATGAGGTATGGACACTAAGAATTCCTAGTGCTACCTTTTAGAGTTTGTGGTTTAATAAAGGCCACATCATTTCTAATTTTCATCTTAGAATCCCTTACAATTGTATTTGCAATTTACCAATCTAGTCCATGACATCTAGTCCTAGTCACTAAGTCATTAAATTGGATATGATGTTTAATAACTACTAGATTACCTTACCTTAAGCTATAAAATCTAGTGTTAAGTTTTTCAACATGGAACTTAGGATAGCATTTTATCATTAGGATTATTTTCATTTCATGTAAAGTGATTTAAGACTTACCTAGGCCTTATTTTTTAGACCAAGTATTATCCTAAAAAAACTATAAATGGACCCACTAACTTCATTTTAACAAGACTATTTTTTTATATTCACCAAACTTGTATAATTTGAAAAAGTCTTCCAATTGAGTAATCTAATCTAAGAAGCTATTTGGGTCATGATTGTCCCGAAAGTAAGAATATATAGGTTATCATTGCTTTCAAATTTAAAACTATCATCTTTATGATTTTGTTTTTATATCATCCCACTTCTATCCCTTCTTAGTGATCTAAATTTATTATGAATTTGCTATTAAGTTTCATAATTTTGTGAAAGAGTTTGTTGTTTAATATGATTGTTAATCTTAAGGCCTTTTATATTCTTATATAAATCATCAATTAACTTTGTTAATGTGTCAATTTGAGTTCATATGTCAATTTTAAAATTATCTTAGTTATATTTTAAAATATTAAATTGTTTTATTTTATTTTATTTATGAGACATGATATTAATTTAAGCATTTAAGCAAAATGATACCAAAAAATTAAAAGGGATGTTAAATTAAATTTCAAGCAATAGATGATACAATGCAAAATAAAGAAAACTCAAAACAATTGTTTATTTTTTTCTAGTTCATTAGCTATACATAAATAAATATGGGAAATCAATAAGAACTGAATTTAAGTCTAGTAAAACTACAAATTTGGGTAAGCCAGATGTAAATAAAGCTCATGTAAATAAACAACAAATAAAAGTAAATTTGAGGTAAATCAGGCAGCTTCAAGTAGAGAAAAGAAATGCGAGCTTATCTTTAGAATTATAATAGGTAAACTTCCTCAAGAAGCTTTAAAAATATCATTTCTATTATCATAAAGGTAAAATAAATTTAAAATATTGTAGTTTTTCTAATTATTATAATTGAATTCTCTAAATGATTGTAGGTCTTTACATTTGAAAATTAGCTTTTTTATTTTGATTGTATATTATAGATTTGCTATCCCTTACTTTCCTTACTCCTCAATAAAAATCTAATTAGAAGCTCAATTCTAAGTTCTTTAAATCCAAAAGGTGAAACAAATCTAGGGGAGGATATGAAATAATGAAGATTACCATTTCAACATAAAGCAATAAGAACTGCACTCATAGCCATGTGCAAATGCTCATTTTAGTCATGCTGGAGCATAAATTACACTGTGTAAGTCATTGGCCATGTGTGGAGGCACTGATACAATCATGAGAAGGCGCACCTTGCTATATGCCTGAGAGTGCTAAGCATGCATGACCACATTGCTTGATGCACATGCACTACATGTGTGCATGTCAATAACCTATAATACATGTAGTAGGTGAACCTACCAAATGCATAACAAAGACTACCTATGCATAATAATAGTATCAATGTGCATGAACAGTGCCCTAACATGATCTGCTGCATGTGCGTATGTCTTGTAGAAATGTTAAATTTATAAAATTTGAAGAATTTTAAGATTGCAGTCAAATTCATATGTTTCTCTTTAGAAATAAAAAATATTATGTATTTTGAAATAAAATATTATATCCAAAACTTATATAAAGGGAATGAAGTAATTTACAATTTTCTAATTCAAAACTTCATAAAAGAGTACATCTTGAAAAATTCTATTCTCCTTATTAATAAAACCCTCCTCTCCTTAGTTTCTCATCATTCTCATGCTTTAACTTTCACTATTGTGAACCAAAAAAAAATTCTACTTTTTAGAGCTTAAGTAAACAATATTGCACAAATAGAACATATTATATTTGGTATCAATGTACTTAGATAAAATAATTATGACAAGAGCTATGAAGAAGGTAGTTGAAGAGGATGTCAATAAAGAGAATTAAGAGATTGAACAAGCTTTAGTGAAGATGGCTGCATCAATTATTTCACCATCAAGCCTTGTGATAAAAGTAGGTCATTAACCCAACAAATGCAAGTATTAATTAAGATGATGCTCAATCTCAATCCCTTCCTAAAATAAATTCAAAAGATAATCTATCAAAAGAAAATACTCTTAATCTAAGAAATTTTGGATTAAATAATAATCCTACGATAATTAGAGATAAAAATGTGGATGACATCAATCTCATCCTTTTAATGCACAAGACCTGATAGCATTCTTTTAAGGTAGATGATACACTTCATTTATCAATTTATGATGGCATAGTAGATGTAAAAATAAAGATACTTAGTTGGAGCAAGTAGAGACATAATTCTTTTTATATGATTATTCATCAATTGATAAAATGGCATATACTCAATTAAAAATAATGAGTCATGTATTATCTTGGTGGAATGCTCACATAAGAACTATTATAGTTTTAGAATTGGCATGGAGCTAATTACAAAAATAATCAAAGAAGAATTTTATCTTATAGATTACAAGAAAGAAAGATAAAGAATATGATAGTTTATGACACTGAGAATGACTAATGATACAAGAATATACTACTAAATTTTGATGACAACTCGTGCATTTAGGAATACCAATCAATAAGATGTAGACATTTTAAATGTATATAACAAGTATATACTATTCTATTGCCATTAAAGTATCTCTTTTATTTATTTTATCTTTGAAACAAACCAATACATTTATAGTGTTTATTGAAAACAAGAATGAATGCAAAGAGATAAGCCTAAAAAGTAAAAATACTAAGGAATCTAAGTATAAGTTCAAACATTGGTGACACATTAATAAGTATTCTTCAACAAAGGATGTTCTAATAATGACTACCAACAAAAATGAGAAATATTGTGATCATCGCAAGGAGATAAGTCATATAAGACAAAAAAAATTGGAAATTACATCCTGAACTATTTCCTAAAAAAGTTCAACAACAAAGTGCTTATTACTCTAGAGACTAAAAATGTACTTAAAACTTCTCTTTATATTAATAAAAGCTTCTCTTAAGGTTATTCCAAAGGAGATATCTTAGGAAACAAAATAAAGAGGAGAACTCTTCACCATTAGATTTCAAGTGAAGAAAAAACTTATTAATTTTATTATTAACACTAGAAGCAAAAAAGACCTTAATATCAAAAAATCTTGCAAAGAGATTAAAATTAGAGACTACACGATATCTAAGACCTATTGTTTAGGCTGGATTCATATGGATTTTTAGGCTAGAGTTGAAAAATAATACAAGCTAAAACTTATCATCACCAAAGACTACATTGAAGAGGTTATTTGCATTGTGATAACTCTAGATTCTTGCCAAATTATATTGAAAAATCTATACTTATAGGATTAAGATACTATCTATTTTTTATGAGTATAGTAGTATTGATTTACGAAGGATAGACAATACTTTCTTCTGACACGAGACAGAGAAGCATTTACAAAAAGCATTATTAGTGTGGATCAAGTGAAGTGGCTAGTGAACACTTAACAAAGTTACATGCTACTAGTAACTAATTCAAAGAAAAATCTTGATGGGATTGATAAAAGTCTTAACGTCCCAAAGAAGATAATAATAGTAGATCTTTCAAATATTTAGTTTCAAAAGGACGATTTGATGGGACTTGATTCACAAAAAGAAGAAACCTATGAATAAAAGCTTAATTATAGGTTCTTTAAACCTAAAATGGTGAAAAAAACTCAATGGTAAGAGATAAAATGATGAAAATCATCATTGCAATACAATGCAACAAGAAGTGCACTTGCAGCCATGCATGGATGCCTGTTGTAAGCCTACTAGAATGTGCACTACATCACATAAGTCATGGGTTACACATGGAGGTGTTTAATAAAGCACGAGAAAGTGCATTGGATTGGATGTTCACACATGACTATCTGAACCAATGTACATGCAAGCATCGATCACCTACCACGCACATTGTCCACAGGCATGGTAAGTGAACCTATCACTTCAACATAATTAACGCGAATGTGACAAGTCCAACCATGAGAATAGAACCCACAAATATGATTAATGATTAGCATAGTCTCTAGTGAGCATACAATTTAGGTTATTCAAATAAGATTTTAAATAACTTAATTTTTTTGGTTCACTACTTGGGCAAATATTTTTTAATTTGGGCAATTCAATGCATAGGTAATAGATATGCAAAACACATATGGTTCAATAAACTAGTGTATGTTTGATTTAGTTAGTATAGTTTAGCACTAGTTTGGTTTTGTCTAGGTGGTTCGATGCTCAAGCAGAACACGTGTAGTACATTTGCTAGTTTAGTTTTATCGTAGGGAATTTTAGTTGGTAATTGGCATAGGTGGTTTAGGGTTTGAGATGCACACCTAAAAAGTGTGTGCCAATTTACTTGAGTTGAACCATTCTAATTTACCAAATTATTATTATATTGACTTGGTTTGTGCAAGAATATATTGAATCATATTTAGGGGTAGATGAACCTATGTAATGAGAAGAAACCAGGTATGCATACATAGGTAGCAATAAAATGCACATTAAGACTACATAGGGCTTGAGACTCACAAGTCATAGCAAAAGGGTGCTGCAAGTTGCAATGGCTAGCAACTAGCAATGGCTAGAAACTAGCAATGGCTAATGGCATAAACATCAAGGAACACTTTTTTATTATTTTTTTTAGAACCCTTAAAGAAAGGGATGCAGATTAGTGAGATGGTATTGATTAAAGAGTGAAAAATCAAGTGGAGAATCTTGGTTTTTATTGTTGGGTCATCATGATGGATAGAAGATAGTAAAGTTATCTTTCATACCCAAGTTATGATAGACAAGAACAAGGCTTTGATACCAAATGATAGCAAATATTAGTAAAGATTTGATAACAAATTTGATGACATAAAGGATAAGGTTAAAAGAACTCATGCAATAAGTTGAAACAAATAAGAATGGATAATGGAGATATGCCCTACACATCTAAGTAGGGTTGTGCTCTTTAAGGCACAAGGTGAGCTTTTCTAAGCTCTAAATTTTTTATGGCTTTAATTTCTATTCCTTAAAAAAGTTTTCAATTACATGACTTCAAGCTATTTATAGACTCAAGATGAAAGATAAGAAAGACTTAACTATAAAGATAAGATACTTAAAATTTAAACTTCCTATTTACTAAGTACTAACTACTAATTATCATAACTAATTTAACTATCACAAATAACTCAAAAAAGAAAAAAAATTCTTAATAATTATAATTTTTATTCAATAATTGCATGACGCAAAAGCATAGAAATAAAACAAATAAATAAAGATAAAATATTATCCTAAAATAAGTATCCTAGTTATTCTCTTATTATATTGTAACTCCTTTATCTAAGCCCTAGTAACTAGCATATGCACAACGTAGAAAGTATTCACTCTTTTATTATCAAATTCATCCTTTGAATCAATTAATGTGTATAAGATAGCTTTTTGCTCATGTGAATTATATATTGACGTTGTTGTACAATAGGTTAAAGGCAAGACAAAATAAAATGTATGTTGTTGTCCTTCATATATAGTGGAATATGACCCAAGCATTATGTAGGTGCAATCTATTTTGAGTTATGAGGAGAGGCCAATAAAGATCTTAGCTATAGTAATTAAGAAACTATGAAATAAAGAAGTTCGTATTGTGTATACATAATAAGAAAATCTCACATAAAGAGAGAGAGAGAGAGAGAGAGAGAGAGAAGCTATTTAGAAACATCAAGAGGTCATGTTTAAAAATATCATCACTTATTTTGAATATTAAAGAAAAAATCCTTATAAAGAGGAAGGATTATAACATCCTAAAATAATTTGGTTTATAAGTCAAATATAATACATTATATTTTTACTTTTGATTTTTATAAAATATGAGAATTTTCATTAAAAAGGTTATTGTTTTAAAAAGGTTATAGTGATCATAAAGTACATATGACTCTTATAGGTAAGAGAAAATGCAAAATATTTTAAAGAACACTAGAAATCAGGTGTTGTTGATTTCATTAAAATTAGATTGATTTAATAATAAAATAGAAGGTCAATGTTAACTAAGATTAATTATTTATTCAATCAAATAAAGAATATCTTTAGAGAGGGTAATGTTATGGCAAACATTCTTGCTGAAATGGTTAACAACAGCTTAGAATCCAACTCCTTGGAATTTTACTAGCTGCCAAATTATTATAAGTGTCTAATTAAGCTAGAAAGGTTTTAATTCTCTAAATTATGAGCATCATTTCAATATTAGGTAAATCCCATTGAAGGTTTAGCTCCTGAATGTTGTGGGTTTTGTATTATCTTAAAATCATATATTATAGCAGATTCTCTCCTATGTAATCCTTTAGAATGCAATAAAATTAAATTATACAAAGAAGTTTAACTAAATAATACAAATGCTAATTTTTTAAATTAGGAAATGAACAACTAATAATACTATTGGGGTTAAGGAAGAAAACATGTAAGTAACTTGTAATCTTAGATCTATTAACAATTTATAAAATAGGGATCATGTGCATGGAGAATGATTGAAAGGAAAGAACATGATCCATGACAAAATAAAGCAAAGTCTAGATTCTTTTAGGAAAGGTTACTTCCTTTTTAATTAATTTGATTTTACTTGAAGAATTCTTGGAAAGCTATAATATGCATGAATAAGAGTGCATGGATTGAGGGGAAAGGGCCAATAAAGGGTTTTTGTGAGGATAATGGGATTTTTTTAAAATTTTGTTAAGAAGTCACATCCTATACAAAGAAAGCAAAAACACCAGCACTTTGTAAGATGTCTTGATCGAGTGATCAAATAGTTTAATGAAGCATCATAGAAGAAGAATGGTGTCTGTTAGATGCTAGAATGGATAGTTTGACATAGTAGCATAAGTTAAATGCTTAGCTAAAATAACGTACATAATCCTTGAAATGTTGGGCTTGTGAACATTGGACAATTTGATGGGATGATCAAGCAACCTAATGAGAACCTACTGAAGATCAAAAGGGGATCAGTATGAAGCTCTAGCCATATAGTTTTTATTAGGCAATCCAACTAAAGAGTGATGCAAGACAAGCGTCAATAGATGACTCACATGAGCTAGAAATATCCCAAACATGTCAGTTAAGCTAGAAGATGATTTAGTTAATTAAAGAGTACACAAACACTAAGTGTTGCATAGCTTAGTCACCAAGGCTCAAACCAAGAACTATAGTAGAGTAAGAAAAGTGCTATGATTCTTATTGTAAGAAAGATTTTATATTACTATTTATTTACTTTATTTTTATGCTTTTGAAAATGTAATGCTCAATAAAAAAACTATATCTATTAAAAAGTTTTATTCTTTCTTAAGTTAGTTATAGTAGTTGGTAGTTAATTAAAAAATTAAATTTTAAGTGTCTTATTTCATAAAGATAAAGATTATATAATTTTATTATCTTTCATTCCTCATCTTTTTAAATAAAAGGATTAGGTGAGTCCATCGTATCATAACATATTGTGTCCATAAATAGCTTTGAAGCCCTATAATTAAGGACTTTTAAAATGATTGAAATTAAAACATTAAGAGCTTTAAAGCCTAGAAGATCTCATCCCATACCTTTAAGAACATAACCTTATATAGAAGAGTAAAGTTTGTGTCCACTTATCATCCTTGTCATCTACATCGTAGTACATGAGTTATTCTTTCATCATGCCTTGTCCCTTGTCAATTGCTATCAGATCATGGTGATTTGTTTTGCAACATTTGGTATCAATGTTATGGTGATCCATTTGTTAATATTTGGTATTAGAGCAAAGGTAACTATCTTAATAAAGATCTTTCTTCAATTCTCTTAGTTTAGTTCTATTGCACACACATGCATGATATTCATGCACTCATCCCAAGTTATTCCCTACATCTACGTGAGCATCTATGCTAAATGTGTGTCTCTATTGTTGCACATGCACATCCCTACCTCTGTATACATAAATTCACTAAGCAATTTGAGCTACCTTAGTGTTGCATCTATTCACGATCCACTTAAACCCTAGAACTGTTACAATTTTTCCACCTTTATAGAAATGTACTAGTTACCATGATAGAAGCCTTAAAGTTAAATTGGCACAATGTAGAATTGGTCTAACTTAACCTGATGCCTAAACTAGCACACACCCATTCATGTGTAATCTGACCCTTAAACTACCAAAGTGTGAAATTGCAATGCCCTGAACCAAGTTAGTATTTATTATGTTAGCACATTTCCTACAAGTGCTTTGCCTAAGATGTTAAGCTACATGTGCTGCTGAACCTTTCCCTTATTGAACTAGACTACATTATCAAACTGCATATCCTTAGCACATGTGTGACCTGGTGAATCTCCCCATTTGAACCATATTAGCCCAAGATTGAGCTAAACTAGAAAAATAACTTATTTAGTGCTCAATTTGGATTTGGATTTTTTTAAAGTTCTTTTAAATGGTGCTTGTCATAAGTGTTTATGAAAAGTGCTCATCAAAGGTGATATCAACAAGGTGGTTAATTACAAACAAGTTAATCAAGGACAACAAAGTCAACAATAAAGGGCAAGGAGTTAGATTTGAAGGGATTTGTTTTTCTTATGAGTTCATTTGCAAATGAGATAACCCTATAAAATCCTAGATTTTTCATTACCTTTTCAAGTTTTATATTTCAATTTAATATTTTATTAGAGGACCTTTTCTATTATTAATCTTCTAAATAAGCTTACAATGGTTTTCTCCATTTAGGATGACCTAATTGTGCTTTAACTTACCTTGCCAAAATTTAAGTTCCACATGTAAGGGAAAGAACACCAAATGTTAGTCTCACTAGATTGTAATCTGAAGTGTACAAACTTAATTTAAATTCTTGAGTAGTTATGCTTCAAATTTTATTTAGTAGGAGTCTTTAAATTACCACTTATTTGTTATTGAATATATTTTACAGACATTAGCATCAACCAAAATCACCTTTGCATACTCTTAGATAACCTTTGGAAGCTTTAAATTCAAAATAAATTTATCCTTTTCTTATTTTACTCAACTTTATTTGCATAACGAACCCTTCAAAAATTATTTTAAATCATCTTTATTTACATTACATCATCTTTTATTTGAAAGCTAAATTAAGTATCTCATTAATTTCTTTTATGATCATTACACATGAAAACATAAATTATTTATCATGCCTCATTATTGAAACTAAATGAAAAAATTTGATATCTAAAAAGATAACTAGGTTAATTTTAAAAGCCAAACAAAAACTCAATTTGATAGATTAACAAAGCTAATTCATGATTTACACAAGGATATAATGGTTGTAAGATTAGTAACCATAATGGACAAATAACTCCACTAAATTATGAAAATTAATTTGAAGGACAACATTATAATAAATCTAGATTACTAATAAGTGATCGAATGTGATGAATCAAAGTCAAAACTATAGAAATAATATATTTAATATCAAGAGTAGGATTAATCAAGATGTTTCTACTATTGGTGGAAGTCATGAAACCAATTCAATGTTTAGATTGGATTATTCAATTAGAAGATTTTTTTAATAGTAAAACTTTGATGAATATTAGAAAACTAGTTTTGCAAAAATTAATTGAATAGGCACAACTAAAGTTTTTTTGAATGATAGTTTAAAGAATAGAGGTGAGGTAGGGCTTCAATCACTTATAATTAAATAACAATTATCCTAATGATGAAGTTTTATCCCCAATTCCATAATGAAAAACTTCACACTAAATTTCATAACTTAAATAAAGATAATTTAATAATCACCAAATTTAATATCAAATTAAATGACTTAATGCATAGGACTAGATGTAATGACCTAGATTAAAAATTGAATAATAAATTTTCAAGTAATCTTAAGATGGTAATTAGAAAAGTAATGTGGTCTTATAGGACTCACAAACTCTAAAAAATGTCTTTTTCACAATACTATATTCTGAAAGATAAACAAGGTATGATCCCATAATAAAAAAATCTAAATTTCAAAGAAGAACATCAGATGCACTTAAGTTTATTTCTAGACTTGGGATGATACCTTGAATATTTGGTTCCCAATTTTCTAAGAATATTACTATTAATACTCCCAAAGAGAAGAAAAATATTACAAATGTAAAAAGTTAATTCATAGAGTGATTAACTATAAAATATTAATTTGTGTTAAGAAAGATAAATAATAAAGTGATATGAAGGAGATTGTTGACATGGACACAATTATTATTAATGATGAAGAAAATAATGAACATAGCATTCTCATGTGATGACTATCTATGTTTTTTTGGTAAGGATGAGCTTGATGTTAAACAAAAGAGATTATAGAAGATGACACAAACAATGCTAATGAGAAGCCTAACTATAAAGAAAATGGACACATAGATGTCATTAGATGCTTATCTAAGTCCCAAGGAGAGATAAGAATAGAGACATAAAAATATCTTTAGTACTTTAATAAATTTCCAGATTAAAAGAATAAGGTAATATTAATGGTAATACTAAGAATGTAATCTCCACACATTCTTTAAGAGAGTAAATCTAGAAATTTAACTTCATCCATAGTCTTTCCAAGTTTTTCATATTAATCACACTATATTTTCAGTTACACTTGATATTTAGTTTCACTAAAACTTTGTAGTGATGATGAAGAAAAAAATATTGTGTGATATTCTTTTTGTAGATATAACCCAGATTTTTTTGTAGACCTTTGTTATATGACTTATGAATGGATACTTATGATAAAAAAAATACATATACTTTGAAATGTAATGGTCAAAATATAAGACTCATTGCCACGAAACCTTCTATAAAGGTTCTTGTCAACAAATCATCTTCTAAACTAAAAAAGACTAATAATTAAAAGAAGTTATAGCATATTACTTTTCCTTCGATTACAAATTTTATATTACCTTCTTCTCAAGTTAAGTGTGACTAAGGAATCTTACCTTATAAGTTAGATAGGGTAAGATTTAATAATTTCAAAAGAGAAAAATTTTTGTAAACATTTGCAACTAATAAAACTTTGGATCAAATTAAGCCCCATGTGAGTTGTACACCTATTTTAAAGTTATCTAATCTTTTTGTGGATATTATATGCAATAATTAAAATAAAATTCATCAATAAGTCTCAAATAAAAGAATATTTTAAATCAAGATTACGCTTAAACAAAATTATAATGTATTTATAGTGGTAGATGGCTTTCAAAAGTAAATAATTTTATTCTCTACAACAAAAATATTAATGATTATCATTTACTAAGTTGTTCTTTATAAAATAATTATGTTACATGGACTACATAATACCCTTGATAAAATTGTCAAAATTATTTCTTACTTTCAAAAAATATATGGAAATTATTAAAAATAAAACTTAAATTCTCATATGTATTTCATCCATAAATTGATTAAAAAACTAAAGCAACAGATGAAATCATAGAAAATTTAATAAGAATTTTAGTTGGTAAAAAAAATAAAAAATTATGATTCGTATTTACTATGTGTAGAACTTGTTAATCATAATATAATATCTAGTATTATAAAATTATTTCAATGCAATGTTATTTATTGTATGAAACCAAATGAACTTGTTAGCTTAATTAACATATTATCTTTAGTTTAATTTTACATTTTCATTTACACATTATTTTAAAACTTTGCATGATAATCTTAAGCAATAGATAAAGGCTAATAAATTATGGAATTCTAAAATGGTGAAAAAAAGTAGGACCATTAGAGAATTTAAAGGAGGTGAACATGCTTTAATGTACATTTACCTAGAAAGGCAACCATCTAAAAAATGAAAGAAATTACATGTAAAAGATTGTAGTGATTTTAAAATTTTAAAGAAAATTAATAAAAATTTTTACATCCTTGAATTTCTTCTTAACATGTTCATAAGTAGCACTTTTAATGTTAAAGATTTATTTCTTTTAAAAGTATTATTTATGAATAAAATTTATAAGCTAATGTTGATGTAGGTGACTCAAAAGTTATCTAGATGCCTTAGAATTTGATTATAAAACTTTTAATATTGATTGTATTTTGATTGATGAGATTTCTTTAAGTCATGGTGTTTTACTCAATTTTCTAATTAGATGGAAAGATCAACCATCTTTGGAGGATGCGTGGAGTACTATGGAAGATTTATAGATATCAACTCTTGATCTACTTGAAGACTATTTGGACTTCAACTAGACAAAGTAGAGTTTTTCTAGATAGGAGAGAACTAATGCATTAAAAACATTGGTAGATTATTCATATGAGCTATATCCTATCAGCAAAATGTAGATTAACCTCATTCCTTTATGCATGACTTGATAATAACAAAACCATATATTGTTTATTAATATGTTCTTTGAATGTGTGATGATCAAGATTAGTAAGCATGTATGATGAAGGATAAGGATTATGATTGGATACAACAAGAGGGGCATTGAATTATGAATACAAAGATCATACAAATAACTATAGCTCATTTTTATTGTACAAATGGATCATACAATTGCAAATATGCATGGATCACCACCATATGATAATAAGTTTCACCAAGTGCTAAGCTCTCAAGAAAATTTTGTATGATGCAAGATCGTATATTTATGTTAATATTTACTTGAGGGCAATAGCACATGACTAATGATTGTGCTTACATGATACATGCTATAATATTTATTGGACTTTGATAAGCTATTTTATCCTTTCTTTAGTTTTATTTATGAGTTGGAGTGAATCATATAATTATAAAATATTACTTTATATAGTTTGATGTAGTACTATAAATTTTACATAATTAAGCTTGCACTTCATATATAGATTGATTAATTATATGAATAAGTCTTAGTTATTTGTTCTAAGTTGATAATGTGATTGTACTAATATGATGAACATGTCCTACATGGTCAATCACTTAAGGCTTAAACAAGGTACATCCTTAGAGTAAATATACATCCTACTCATATCAAGCAAAGTTCAAACTCATATGATAATAATGAATGCTCAAGTCTTAAAATACATACAAGAAAAGTATAATATAGTATCTTGTATAACTAAATTTGCTCTTTATATTTTTAACTAAGATAACTATCACAATTATATGATGGAACCATCAAACCTACATGATGTAATGTTAACCCAAATAGTTGTAGAAAATGATTAACTCCAAGTGGTTAGCTAATCCAAAAGGAGCTTGTCTTACTACTCCATGATTTATAGGTTGAGCCATCTATAAATAAAGGATTTAAGCTTCATCCAACTATCAAATTCTAAATTCATTAGTAAATATGATCTTATTTTTGTAATCATCAACCTTAAGGGCAACCATGTGGTGATTATTTATGATTGGGTGACACCCATCTAGAGTATATCTTAACTTACTTTACTATGATAGAATATTAACATCTACACCAAAAATCATGTGGGAGATTGGTTCATGCATCATTTATTCTTTCACAAACTTTTTGGGAAAATATCAAGCATGCATAGCTTGCATTCTCCTTATATATGAGTTTGCAAAAGTTAACAATTTAATTTAACATACACATTATGTGGTATGTATTAGAAGTATCATGATTCATGTCTTGATCAAGTCAAAATTAAAATGAGAATAAAGTAGTGTTAAACTATAGAAAACACATTTATTATATAATATAATATTATTATCATATAGTATGCCTAGATTGTTTAACATATAAGAGAGTCAATTGTAGTCTACTATCAATGCCTTGGTTAGTATTGCAAAGTAGATCATATAATACGATATTGCTTATCATATAATATGAACTAGATGTAGGCCTATCATAGTGAATGAGAGTATAGATAGAAATGTTCATATAGTATGACACTTGGGCAACATACAATGTGATCCATAAAAGAGCTAAGAAATCCAAGTAAATTGGTTAACCAATGAAGTATTGTATGATACCAAACATGGTTATCATATAGTATGATAGTTTAATAGAATTTAGAATCTTAGGAAATGAAAGATATGAATGCTTCAAATAGTATAATGTGACTTATCATATAAGTATGATTTTGCTTAACAATGAGATTAAGTTCTAAATGAAATAAATTAAAAATATGATATGGTATGATGTGACCTACTATATAAGTATGATCTTGATATAGAGATCCAGTTTTGAATGAACAAAATCAAGAATATTAAATTGATTTGACCCATCGTAAAAGTATGATCTTAGCTAATGTAGAGATTAAGTATTGAATGAATTAAACTATAGAACACTATATAGTATGATTTATACCTACAATAGAATATTATCATTTATTAGAATGGAGAAAGATAAAGGAAGAATAAGTTGGACATTTTAATACACTAGACAATGAGGTCATTTATACAATATGATCCATATGATCGATAGTATGAATAGAAGCAAAAATCATGCAACAAATAGTTATTCACCTCAAAAATTCAAATTTAGCCCATTGAGTAATTATTGGAGTTGCCTTAAGAAGATTGTTAACCATTCGTCTAATATAAATAAGCATTTAGAACACTTTGGAAAGGACTAATGTAGATTCATACATTAATTGAAAGAGGGGTTATGGTTCAACCAGGTTAATTACTATTCACCTCGATGTTTGAGCATTGTAAATGTGTTAAATCCACTCCAAAAGTAGATTTCAAAAGGATTCTTCTTCTCTTATATCACTACCATGGGTAACATTGCTTCATATTTATCTACATATAGATTATGCCACTTGATATCTTGATAAAGGTTAATGAGTTGAGTTGTAAATCTATTATTGTAAAACTTTGCAATAGCTTTCTTGTGATTGCTGTATTGACACATTTGACTAATTTCCATTTGTAGAAATTTGGGCCTCTTATTGATCCCTTATGGATTATTCTTGTAAAGGGTTTTACTTAATGTCATTGGCAAAAGGCGTTTAGTGGAGTAATCTTGATCATCAAATTAGGGGTGCATATAGATCTGAGTACAGATCAAACCACCTAAAAATCTTGATATTATTTCTTTATATAACATGCTTTACTTCATACTTCCCATCTTGTCACTTAACTATTCTTACACCGAAGTCACATATAAGGTTGGAAAAATTAAAAAGAATATAAAAAGGTTTTAGAACTCTTTTGACAAATTCTTGTATTTTGTAATTGAAAAGGTTCCCAAAAATGTTTCTATTATATTTTAATAGGTTGTTACTCCAAAAACTTTTTGAGGCATGTAAATTTCAAATTTATTTGATGTTGTTTGATATTTTTAATCATTTTTAATTCCAATAATATTAAAAATATTAAAATGTTAATATCCTTTTTACTTTTGTTAGGCCTCCAAAAAATATCCAATCTTGATTAGTTTGGAACTACTGCACTATCAATAATTTATATTGCAATATTTTAGGGTCACCTTTGTCTTTTTGGAGTCATAACCCATTTTTTGGTTAATCAATAATATTGTCAAAATTCAATCAAATCCAAATAACTACCAAAAATATAAATTTTTCTAATAAAAGTTTAATAAATTTTCTTACTTGAGGATGTTGCAATTTCTTCTTCCTTTAATAAACTTTTCCTTTGAAATATAAAATAGATAGGAGTATTTTTTCTACATCTCTTCCTCCAATTCTTAAGTGATTTTTTTGTTTGATTTGGCTAGTGGATATTAACTATTGGGATATTTGTTTTTCTCAGTGTTTTTTATTTTCCTTACCAAATCCTAATTGGTCTTTTTATGTACCTCAAATTTAAATATTATCTCCATAATAATTGGATCACACTTCACCATAGATTTGCATCTATCACATATTTTGTAAAGATGAGATATGGAATACAACATGTTAAAAACAAAGGTAAACCCACCCTATATGCAACCTCATCAATCCTTTTAATTATTTCAAAGAGCTAATATATCTTTGTTTTAATTTCTCTCCCTATCCAAATCTTATAACTTGTTTTGTAAGACTTTGACAAAAACATGTTCCCCTTCTTGAAGTATCCTTTCTATGTGTTTTGTAGTAGAATTTCCTTTGGTTATCTTATGCCTTTTTGATCTTAACCTTAATTAGTTGAACTTTAATCATTGTTTCAACTATCATTTGTAGTAATAAAGTTGGTAAGCTTTATACAAATATGATATGTTTATTGTCTATATATATGAAGTAACCATAATCCAAACATTCTTAAACTTGAACACTTAATGCTAAAATGAGATAGTGATCATACTTGTATGAGGAATCCAAAAACCTATGAGCATCTAAATTAAGTTACAAATATGAGCTTCTTATTTGAGGTCTACAATCCTAAGGTAACTAAAAACACACATAACCGTTACAAACAATGTACTTGTACAATCTTGTTATCATCCAATATGGAATTTTAAAAACTTGGGAGTTTAACCTTATGTGCTATGCATGTACTATATACTATGGTAAATGTCGACAAATAATATGCTCACGACTAGGGTGAATTGCGCCGATTTATAAAAAAATATATTGTAATACTAAATTAAGATAACATAGCAATAAAAAAGTTCTTTCTTAATAAATTTCAATTAACTTAAGTACCCTTATTAAAATAATTAGTTGTTTATGTTACTTTCTTTTAACCATAATCATAGAAAATGTTCATAAGCTTTTCAAATCCTTTTATGATAGTTATTATTATTGTGAAGTAATAGGATGAGTAGAGCATATAAATTATGAAAATGACATCATTACTCTTTGATGGTTCAACCTAACTAATGCATATAAGTGCCCCAAATCAACTTGATCAAGATTCTACTAATAATCCACATTGCATAATCAGTATGGATGATAAACCTTACATAAAAACTACTTTTCGACAAAACTTGTAGTGGTACACCGTGCAAAAGAAAGAGAAAGAATTACAGATTTTACATCATTATTAATAAAACCAAGCTTATAAATACTATACTATTCACTTGGCAAATCTATATGGCCCAAAACTAAATATTGTTAAAAGGTGTTACCGATTGAAATGATAACTTGATGCAATGTTGTAAATAAATAAACTAACATATAATTGTTGTGATTGAAAAAAACACTCTTCAAGGGTAAGCAAAACCCACTATCTAAGAATTTTGCTTTTCTATCTTATAAATGTTTTTCCAATTAAAGCATCATCTACCTGTAACTATTATTCAATACTATTTATATAAAAAATGAGTGGTATCTAAATAAAAAAGCTATAACAACTAGATTTAGTTTTTTGAAGCAAATGAAATAGTCACTACAAGTTTCAATGTTCAATTGTACATTTACGACCACAAATTCATATAAATGCAACGACTCAGTAGTAAGGAACACCTTAGTAATGTGCATGTCAAACTTATTGATTTCTAAGTACTCAAAGACTCATATTGATACAATAAATATTAATAGAATAAATCTTCTTATTTGACTCTATAAATTTGTTATACGATGCATGATCATACATTATGATAAGTTTTTTGAAAAGCTCACTTTTACTGATTATAATAAATTGTATTTGTGTAATAAGTTGAGTGTACTCATATGAAACACTTGCTTCATAGTGGGATGATGAACAACAACTCTCTCACTACCTAAGTCCTTAACTTATAGAACACAATTAAATGGATCATATTAGTATGATAGGTATATTGCATATATATGATAACATAATTTTTAGTTCATAATCTTATTGCTAAGTTTGATCCTATGTTTGATTTAACCAAAGAATATATCATATAATTACTAGAGCCAATTTTGTACTATTTGAAGCTTAATTACAGCAAACCTTAACCCACACCTCTTGGGTAAATCAAGAGCACAATCATATAATAAATGTATTGTATAGATACGAATAATATAACTAACATATACAACACAAGATTTCTATTGACTTGTATATTGTCCAATCACAAGTGATGCAAGCTATATTGTAGGAAGGGAAACTCATACAAATATGTGACACAAGATATTTTTATAAGCTTTGAAAGTTATTATATCATACACATGCAATCCTAGATATTTGATGCTCATTAAGGCATATTTATATGTATAAAATTAACCTACATGAAATGCATGAATGGGCGAGCTAAATGCAATCTTATGTGCTAAACAAATGTCAAGTGATAAGTTCAACAATTGTAACCCACATGATGTGTTGATGATGAACTCTAAACAGGGAACCACTCCACCAAGAGTTGAGTCAATGGCTCCAAGATATACAAGTTGAGTCGAGGAGTAACCCTACTAAGTTGTCACAAATGATCTTCATATGTGGATCCCTCCAAAATCAATTTGTCACATTTAAAATCATTCATGGAAAAACTTAATACAAATTTAATGGTTTTGTCATTAGCAAATAAGTGGTGCAAAGACCATGGGTTCAATAATCTCCCTCTTTTTATAATAACAAAACCTTTGAACAAGGATGATATGAAAATGTTAAACAAGCAAGCACTCACACTCCCCCTATATTCATGCTCTCATTTAAATTGGCAAGTTGTGATACAAACATGGGATGCATTGAGTACTAGTTTTTTCATTTTACACATCCTCTATGCCTTTTTGTCAGGCACTAAAAAGTAAAATAAATGAGAGACATGCCAAGGAGTTCATAATAAGACTTTGACATAAAGATGCAAATATATTGCAAATAGAAATAGATGAGAAATAAGTTACTCTTCAAAGAATTAGAATAACTTAGCATTGTCAGCAAATAGTTCATGGAGTCTTGTAAGAATTTATCAATATTCCATTTGCCAACATTGAATATAGCACTAATACTTGCTACTATGCCTACAATAATCACAACAATAAACAAAATTAAGCAATAATTAAGGAGGTATTGACATATAAAACTTTAACAATCAACTCCCCCTAAATTAGTACATAAAAATTGTGAGAAATTTTAGTTTTGTAAAACATAATTTCTTTATGCAACATAAATAAAATAAGGATGAAACATATGTATAGTATAAACAAGTTTTATAAGCATAGAATGTATAGTAATCAACACTACAATAAGTATGCATCCATCACAATAATAGTAGTTAGCCACCCAAAATAAAGTTTAGTAATAATTTGAACTTTGAAAGCAAACAAATATTTCAAAAATGATAGAAATAGCCCGAGTGATATTTTTCATACACTTGTAGCACAAAAATGAGAGCCAAGAATGATTTAACACACATGAGTATCCTAACTTGCAAGTCAATAGAACCTAGCATAAGTGAAATGTATATACACTAACTATAAAAGCACAAATGTAGCATAATCTATTGCATAAACTAGTGTGAAAAAATCTAAGATAAATATTACTACGTATATACTAATATTTTACAAAGTGAAGAGAAGTGGCATGAAAATAATTAGTCCATTGTAGAATCAAAATAAAGAACAATCAAAGATACCTACTTAAACTCTAAATAAATCCACTTAAGCATAGCACCAAAGTCAAGCAATCAACACAACTATAGGTACAAGTTCTCATTCTCATTAGATTTCTCTATTAGAAAAATACTAAGTTCACAATTTTGACACAATAATACTAGAGAGCCAAAACATTAATGTAGTAACGAATGACATAAGATTGTGGCAATTATTAATGTTAAATAAATAATAAAAAAATAATAAAAGAATTGTATCAACTTGTAGAGATTGTATCAATTATAAAGAGAGGATCTATAAAGTATTTGAAGTTGACTCTAATTTATAGCTTCCAAACCACTTATCCTTTCTTCAAGCTTTAAGAAATTGTGCATTCTTTTAGGGCAGCATGTCATTTGATGCTCTTAAGATAGGTGCTCCTACAAAAGAAATGGAAGGATGGTAAGCTTCATGTTAAGGGGTAGCTTCACTTGTAGGCATAAATCCTAGGTAAAGCTCAATAGTAAGACATTCCTCATCCATTAGATCTTCAAAACCTTACTTGTAGTAGTGAATGTCATTGAATGAAGTCGTGAAATCATTTCATACTAAAAATTTTAATGGCTCTTGGAATGTAGTCCACATCATTTGGTCATATATTGTATTTGAAGCTTATGATGGAAGAAATTAAGTGTCAAAAACTTAAATTAACTTTCTTGTTGTAATTGAGAATTCTAATCACAAGGGTAATTAGCTTAAACACTACTTCTTTCATATCAAATGGTTCTTTCCTTTGGCAATAAATGGTGGAGAGTGATAACCAAGGAGTCATATGCTATATGTCACCACCTTTTTCCATAATAATATAGCTCAAGAAATATTTAATTAAATAATCATAATGAGAAATTTCATCTTTTGGACATAGTTACTCTTAGTTAAATGAAAAATCACTTTATTTACCTTTGTCCAATCAAAAGATGAACTTTAACAATTAGGCCAAATGGTAAGACCTAAAACAAGTCTTTTAAAGAAACCATTGAGATCACCTTTACTGATCTCAACCTTGGTCTTGCTCAGATATGATTTAGTAGCACTTAAATCCTTGGTGATCTCCAAGTTTCCATAAAAGTACTTTATCATTTTTTTTGTTCAATGGGCATCATATTTGTGGCTAGACTAAATTTAGCAAATAAAAAAGAATTGAATCATTTGGATCCAACTCCAAATCTACATTTAGAGGCTTATGAATTTGTATTACACAATCTTTTATTTGTTCATATTCCACCATGTTAGACTAAATTCTAAATAATTTATCTAGTTAGAATGAGTGTGCAAAGGCTATCACTTCTATAGGTTATTTATTCAAATTGTAATTGTAGAAATATGATTTTTCAAAATTTCAATGAGTGATATGTTCTCCTCCTTAAGATTATCACGACACCTTTGCAAATCAATTATTTTATGTTCAAGTTTAGTGAAAGGTTTCTTAAGAGCAATATGCTTGTTGATCAATTTCTTATATTCTTGAGCCAACTCTTTAAAACAACTATATAATCATCATAGCATTTAGAAAAATAGTCATTAGAATAAGATATAGGGTGCACACCATTGTTTGAATGACTTGAATTAGTAATATTTGAAACCACTATCTTTTTCCTTCTCTATTCCTTCTTATTTTTCTTATGCTTATCTTCAATAAGAACTTTAACCTATTTTTAAACATATAACTTTTATAGTTCCTACATCACTCAATACAAGTAGTCAAATGACATACATTATTCAAATGTTTTTAGACATATTACTAGATAAATAATTCAATCCTCTTATGGATCATTATTAATTGCTAGCTAGGGTGATGAGTAACGGGCCATAGGAGACAAGGGACAACAAAGGTGTTTTACGACCCAATTGGAAGCAATGTTATGGCCTCAACCTAATTTAGTTTCTTAATTATAAATTTGGGTTGCTCGATTGAATAGTGATTTGGGAGACCTTGTCTTCCTTAACCTCTCTTTTGTTGAGGTTGTGGGTAGACCTATCAATCACTCCTTAATGTAGATAAAAACTACAACATTACTAAAGGGTAATTAGAAATTATCTTTGAAGAAGAGAAAAAAAGGAAAAATGGCCAATCCATTCAGGTTAATATTGGTAAAACAAATTCTTGTATGGATAGAAAATTCTTGTATGGATATCTTAGGATGGAAATGATAAGGAAATCTTTTAATAAATTGAGTTTCAGAGTGAAGTTATGGTTGATTGCTGGACAATAGGCATGTCCTGATTAGATTTGAGATGAGGATTTTCTACATTCATTGTTGCATAGGTCATGGAATGTGTCATATTTCCAAATAAGAATCTTCAAATGGCATCCATTTTTCCATCTCAATATTGAGCCATCCCAAGCATTAGTATGGGTTTTATTTAAACACTTGCCCATTCACTTCTATAATCAGGTAGCTTTGTATTCCTTAGCTGCAATAATAAAAAATTTGCTTAAAGTGGGTGTTGCAACTCTAAATCTAGCCCGTCCAAGCCTGGCTAGAGTTTATGTGGAAGTAGATTTAGACAAAGAATTACCAAAATAGAATAGAATTATGCAAAAGAAAAGTAGTAAAAATGGGTTTTGGCAAAGGATATAGTATAATAATCTACCTAACTACTACTTTATATGTTATAAAGGTCACTCTTCTATTCAATGTAAGCACAACACATAAAAGTTAAACACAAAAACCTCCATTAAATTGGTAAAAATTCCAATTAAATAAATAAGAGGGTGAAGAACAATGACGAACCTAGGAGAGATCTAACTAGACCATTAATAAACCTATAAGTTCTCCAAATTGTAATGTTAAGGAGAAAAATTCCCAATACAAAAGTCCTAATCAAGCTGAAAACTCTAAAACATTTGATCCATGCAATCAATAATTTTATAATGGTGGAAAGTAATTGAGTAATTCCAACACACCTGTTTGGCATGACACCATTAGCATTTCAATGATAAGGCTAAAGGAATGCTTTAAATAGTAGAATAAAACAACATTTGGTAATATCATCCAAGTGATTAGGGTGATTGAAGCGGAGGTTAAGTTTAGAGAAAAGAAATTCTAGAAAAGTCAATCTTAGGAACACAACATCAAACAAATAAATTCAAATGATCAGCTTATGTAAGAACTAAGTAAGGAAGAAGTAGTCTAGCACTAGAAAGCAAGAATTAAATGGATTAAAGCGAGCAATAGGAACTAAATTCTTTAATTATTTAGTTAAGGAAAAAGGTCTAAAGTTAACATTAGTGTCAATAAAGATTCAAATGGGAAAATGATAACAAAATAAGACAAGATTTAAGAGGTGGCTATATAATTTTTTCAATCACTACTCTTTTTTAAAAGGTTATTTTGGAAGAGGAATTGCTAAGCATCATACTTGTATTGATATCTAAGGAAGACAACAATTGGGTTATGAAAAAGGATGCAATAGAGCAGATTAAAGAAGTTGAATTTCAATTAGATAAAGATAATGCACCTTGACTTAATGGTTTTAATCGACAATACTAAAAAATGCAAAAGAAATTATAGCTAGTGAAGCACTAGAAGTTTCCAAACACTTCATATTGGCAATTCAATTTTAAAGGGTATTATAAGTGCCAATCAAATGCTAACCCCTAAGGAAGAGATACCATGGTCATTTAAAGATTTTAAGACAAATTTTGTATGTAATTTTGTAGAAGAAAAACTATGTAACTAGAGAATAGGCTTTAGATAGTATTGCACAATATCATATCTCTTAAATAAGATGGTTTTGTTAAAGAGAGAAATTATAAATAGTATACTTTTAGCCAATGAATTAATGTGTTCTCTTAGAAGGAAAGTCAAAGGTAGGAATTGCATTCTCAAACTAGACTTAAAAAGCACATTTGATAGCTTGTCTTAAATAAGATACTAGACATTCAATTTTTTGGCTCAATTTAAGGAGTTAATTAAGAACATTACAAGAAGAACATGGATTTCCATCATAGTCAATGGCATTCCTGACAATGTTTTTAGCCATCAAGAGGTCTATAATAAGATAATCCCATCTCTCCTCTATTATTTATAATATCCATATAGTATTTTAGTAGGGTGTTAAAGAGTACATTCATAATTTGGAAAGTATAGTATTATGCAATGCTTAAATATTTTTCATTAGTTTCACATCTTAATTATGCTAATGATATAATCATTTTTAGAAGAGGATATTTAAGATCAATGAAATGTCTACACAAATTTCTAGAAAGCTTCCAAGGTTTGTTAAGTATTTAATTAAATACACATAACAGTAAATTCTATATTAGTAGAACCAAGAAGATAACAATAATTAAAAAGATAAGGTCATGGATCTCTTCCTATAACATACATAGTATATCCCATTTTTATTGGCTAGAAGAAAGATAGTAGTATCACTAAATAGTAGATAAAATAACCAACAAGATGGCAAGCTGAAAAAAGAAATTGTTAGAAATAGGTTCTAGATTAATCTTAATGAGCTCTGCCCTAAATTCTATTCTAACATTTTTCACAAATGATGATGCATTTATAGATAGAGCTAAAAATGGTTATGAATTTCTTCCTACAAGCAGAAGTTGATAACATTCACAACCATCACTGGGTAACTAGGCACAAAATGTGTGCTTCTATTGAAGAAAATGGTTTAGTCTTAAAAAAACTAAAGGATGTCATCAATGTTTATTATGTTAAGTAGAACTAAAAATTTCTTATTAGAAAATGTTTTTGGGCCAAATTTATTAAAGACAGATGCATTAAAGGTAATGTAATGACTACAAAGTTGGGCACATGGAAATGCATGGAAGAAACTAGGGATTTTGTGTCAAAAAATACAAATGCATCTCCAAATTAAGGGTTATCCAATTGGATCCTTAATAAAAATATGAACTCCATCTTAAAACTACATCAAATGTCATTAAAAGCAAGTTTGTAATATTGAAATCTAGAAAAATAGTCTAGAATGCAAATTAGCCCAACAAGATTTCAATCTTGGCCTAGAGAATCTTGAATAAGTTGTTGCTTTTCTCAACACAATTTCATAGACTCGATATTGAATTGGCCTCCAAATGTCCTCACTATCCAAGTGAGGGATCTTTAGATCATGCTTTTGCAAGTTTCAATTTGTTGATAAAAGTATTGTCTTTCTTTGCGAATGCATTGGTAATCTAGCACATGAAGACACATAACATTTAGAATACTCTTAACAACTAGTGACAACTGATCATTAGGAGTTTCGTAAGATGTGAAGTACTTAAAATTATTTCACTATTAATATGCTAGAATATTTGGAAGGAAAGGAATAAGAAAGCATACAATGAAATAAGTGAATTAGAGGCAACATTCTTAAGAATGTTATTAGCCACTACATAACATATTCAAGTGTTTACATAACATATTCAAGTGTTTAACCTTAATCTAACTGAGCAAGAGGGAAGACTTATGGTGTAGCTAGGTTTGGTTTCCCCTTTTAAGTAGATGAAAATTAGATTGTGTGATTTAGTATTTTTGGAGTATCTGTCCTACCAACACAATGAAATTAAATGTATATGGAAGGTATAAGAAGGAAAGTTCTACAATAGGAGATACCATTCAAGATCATAAAATAAATTTGATACATGCCATTGTATTTTTCTTATAGTCATAGCTCAAATATGGAGGAAACATTGAACTCTTTTAAGAAAGGATTCGTGTGGAGCAAAAGTAGTGGCTACATTACTATTGAAACTGAACTTGACTACATTACATTAATTAAAATGATCCAAAAAAAAGCTTAAAAATGCATTGGAAACTCATTGATAATATTCAACAAATCAAGCTAGAGTTTACTACACTCTTAGTGAAATGGAGGTTCATATAAAGAGGGATTCAAATTAACCAAAAGGTAAGCTAAAAGAGTGAAGTAATTGAAGAATACATGGACATGGGACAACCATAGTATAGCACTTCAAGACATGGAAAAAGATTTCTTGCCTTAAATTCACACATTATACAAAGTATGAAATTAGATAGCTCTAAAAAACATTGATACAATGCTTAAATTCAAAGATAGTGAGGCCACCAACAAATTAATGTACAAAACAAACAACAACATCATACCAAATGACATTTCACTTTCTTGCCTCTAACATTAGATCATTGATCAAATCAAATTAATATGAAGGAATATCATTTATGGACTAAGACTTTACACATTAGGATAGAAAACTAAGCTTAGCCAAAACCCTACTTATTCTTGTGGCGAAGCATTGCCATTCCTTAATTTTGCTAAAGAAGCTAGGATCGTGGCATGGTCAAGTTATGGAGTGGCATAAGTTAAACTTGGATTGACTTAGATAGCTTCTAAGGTTAAGATAAGTCCTTAGTTTCTAGTGGAGGAACCAAACAAAGTATGGTTTGATGTCATAGAAGAGGACTAAGTTGGTTGAAAATTTTTTAAGCTTAGAAGCATTAGGTTCTAAGCAGGCATTAGGTGAGGTTAATATAGAATTGATTGCTAATTTATGATTTGAGGTAAATCCTTAAACATGAACTTTATATCTTGTTGAAGACTCATAAGAGATCAACTAAGAGTGATATAGGTTTTGAATAGTCTATAGTTGAAGCCTTATATAGAATTAAATTAAGATAAAGCAAGTAAGGTAAGCTATAGATAAACCTAGGTCTCATTATGTTTTAATGAAGATCTTAGATATGAAATTAAGACCAAATCATGGATATGAGTACTTAATGAGTCTTGTGAAAAATTGGAATATGAACTTGGGATGGAGAACTCCTTAAGTATAACCTTTGATAAGGATAAGAGGATATAATGTAGGCTTTAAACAAAAAAGCTAAGCACAGTCAAGGGAAACGTTACTTGTTTCTATGATGGATAAACCTTAAGCATGGCTTGGTTGCTTTGGCTAAGACACTAAGAAATCTTCTAGTCTCTTAAACTAGGAGTTAGCACCTTAAATAGTAATCTAAGGAGTTGTGTGAGTGGTTTAGGAGAGACTTTGGATGAGCATAATGACTTAGACTAGGCTTGATGGTAAAGGAATAAGGTGGGACACGTGTAAGCCTAAATTAGTGAGTTTCATTTTCTGGATGGATGCTTAAGGGTAAAGCTAAGATATGACTAAGGTGAGTGCCCAAGGGTAGCAAAATAAGTTAAATGGTTTTAGATTATAATTTTAGTGGAAGATTATCTTTTGATGTAGTAGACCTTAGGATTAGAACCCTTAAGCCAATGACAACATATTATGAAAAAGAGGTGTTGCTTTACTTGGCTATGTCACTTCTTAATGAATAACCAAGAAAGGTAATTATAATATCATCCTTCACTAACTTACCTTCACTCTTATTTATATTAAATAAAGTGTTATATCCAATTAAAGAGGTTAAAATGGCTAAAATTAGTTTTCCAAAGCAAATTAAATAACTATTACAAGTAGCTACCTCTCCATCTATGAACAAAGTTGTAAGAGTGACCTTCATCTTAGGTACCCCAAAGCATCAAGTAGTTTTTAAACATGGGCTAGCCAATCATCAACCGCTACTAAGTCTATTGTGCCACATAGAACCATAGTGTTAATTACATAAAAGCCTCAAAAAAGCATTCCCCTAGCAAGTTAGACTATATTAGGCTCTCCTTGGACATTATCACTATCTATAGTGCTCTCATCATAGTTTACTATGTCCTGATCATCTTTACTGAGGAAACATATCACACTAAATTACATAAGATAAAGACTTAAATTAATAAATTATACATCTAAAATATGTAATCTGTCTTATTACTCCTCCCTAATAGACCTAAACTTCATATGCTTATGGATGCCCTAAACTCTAATATTAAGGCTATAACATTATCTTTAAACAACATTATTTTTAAATCCCTAAATGTAAGTAAACCCATGAACCCATCAATGAACTTAGCAAGACACCTTTCACGTCCCAAGCTTTATATTCAAACTAAGAGTTGTAATCTCCTAATTTGAACATCATGCTCATTGCATGCTACCCAAAAAAAATCATGTCTCATTACCAACTTATCACCTAATCAATTTAGGAATCGATTCACCTTAAGGTGGCGCAACCCATTAATACATGATGGTAAGTACATCATACCAAAGCATACTTATTAAACCATTACAAAAGCCATGCATATCAATGCTTAATTAACATCACTCATACATTATCTAGAAATTAAAAGTCCATGATATAACAGACAATATGAAAAAATTTTGCTATGAAATGAACAAAATAATTGTTCAGCATAACCAAATTCCCATCAAATACAAATATGACTATCATAAACAAAAGATGATCACCATTACAACAAAGACATTATGAAATTCAAAGTTGAACATTAAGACTACTAAATGCACTAACTTTTTAACTCACAACGCTGTCTGTAATGCAAGCTCCTAACTCATTAGACCTACATATAATGTAAGGTGATAATCATAAAAAGCTCAACAAGAAATCCTAAAATCATTCTATAAAAATAATTGACTACATCATAATAAGAATATATATCTAATATATGTAGAACATATAAAACATCAAGAATAATGATACTATATAGAATTACTCAACCAACTAATCTAAACTAACACATATTAAATATTATTATTGTAGAAAACAATACCTATGATGTAGCTAACTAGGTGCTCAATGTCACACTAGTAATCTAACACTCTTCTAAGCCTACGAGAAACCTGACATGAAGTTCGGCACTCCTAAATCATCACATAGTTCAGCACTCCACAATTGAGGCTCTATCAATCATATGGGTTAGCCCCTTCTAAGCTTTAAGTGATGAGACAAAGAGGGGATTAGACCATGGATGGAATGAAGTAATTGCTTGGGCTTAATGGAATGCAAATTATCATAAAAATGATTAAATGACAAGAAAATATAGTTGAGAGAATAAAGAAAAAAAACAAGAATTTAATCACCAAAATGAACCCAAAAGAAGGCCACCAAGCAACTAAACAATCAAGCCACAAAGTAATGCACTTTCTTTAGTCTCAACCAATTAACCATTCATCATTAATGAGAGATTTTTTAAATAATAGATTATAAGATATTATTTAATATAAAAGTAAACTTTTATACTTCTTGAAGACTTTCATACTAATATAATTCTTTCATACAAAAGCTTACTTCTTACCTACCTCTTAAAGACTTTTATATCTAGATATTAAAAGCATATTTTCTACTTATTTTCTAAATACTTTCATCTATATCTTTAAAAATTTTAGACACCTTCATTAATGCTGCACTAATCATACACTCATGATGATGTATGGATGAGCTATAATTTCTCAAGACTACCATTTGCATGTTCTTCAAATTATTATACATTTATTAAATTTTGGAATGGTTTAGCTTGATTAATTCTAGTTTAGACCTTGTTATGGGTCTGCTGTTATTAAGGTACGATTTCTTTCTTTTATACGACATCATTTCGTTTCAACTGAACAAAACTCTACTCCATAGTTTTAAATTCAAGGTAATTATCTACAAGTTGTGCTGGTAGCTTTTCCATTTCTTCATGTGTCATCCTAGTATCTTTAGATGGTGGTTGATGTTTCCAACAAACAAGGAACCTACAATGCATATTAATATTAAAAAGGTGCTCATTAGTAATAAGCTCATTAACTTCAAAAAATTTTGCCAATAATGGTATTGGTAATTAAGTATCATGTCCACTTGTACAAGAGTCAAGTTATGTTGTGAAGTACTTATATAAGAAAAAAGGTCCTAAATATTAAAACTTTAACTAATAAATATGTCTCGTGAAAAATTAAGAACATAAGAATTTGTAATAATTTTTTAAACAATTTTGAAAGGCCCATAAGCATGTGCATGTAATGTTTTGTATTTTGTGAAAGAATAGTACTATAAGTCAATATAAATTAAAATATGATCCCCTTATTGAATTTCCTAAAAAGATCTATTTTAATTAATATCTTTTGCAACTCTACATTGTTTACATCAATTTTTTTCTTGATTTCTTTATGTTTAATTGAAAATAATGTGCGAAAGTAAAAGATGAATTAGAAACTATGTGTATAAGCATGTCAAGCAAGTTAATAAAACATTTAGGACTGTAACCATATATAATTTCAAACAATGTTTGCTTAATTTGTTTGGAAATAGTACTATTATATGCAAATTTTGATGTAAGTGCAAGCCTTAACTTTCTAGATTCTTATCTATAAGACATCTTAGGAAATTTTCTAACATATGATTAACAACTTTTATTTGTCCATCTTTTATGGGATGGAAGGCTGATGAGAATTAAGTTATATTTCAAATAATTTTCAAAGTATTTTCTAAAAATAAGATACAAATCTAACATCATGATTAGAGACAATAGTTAAAGGAAAAATTTGTAAGTGAACTATCTCTCAAAAGAAAAGTCCTGTAATATGTGAGACATTATTTGTTTTAGAAATTGGTATGAAGTTTGTCATCTTTGAAAATAATCTACAACTACAAAGATATTATATTTATATCATCCTACTTTTTCTTTAGTTTTTTTGGCTTTCTTACATGTGTAACATTAAGAAACAAATTGATTAACATCCCTTTTGATGGATGGCTAATAGAATTAAGATTCAACAAATTGAGTTGTTTTGTCTCATCCCATGTGTCCTATGATTCTTCTAAAAAAATATTTTATAATTAATAGATATTTATGCGATGTGTTTGGGATGAATAGTTATTTGCCTCTAAATAAATACTCATCTATAGTGCTATAATTATTGCAAATGATGGAGGGTTTATCTCATGTCTTATTATAATTATTATTGAAGTCCTTACAAACTAGGTAATCATCCTTAATCCTTTCAAATTTGAGGATTTTTTTTTATTTTAAGAAAGTGATCACTAATGTTATTCTAAAAAGTACATCAACATGTTTGTTATGTTTTCTTATTTATGTTTGACAACAAAAAATAATTTAGTAAACATTCTATCCACTTTGCATGTGTGTGATTCAACTTCCTTTGTGTATTGATATATTTTTAAACATGGTGGTTTGTGTTCAAATAAATTCATTATAAAATAAATAGTATCTTTAATATTTTAATGATTATATGGTTGCAAAAAATTCTCAATGATATGTAGAATATCATTGTTTAATAACATTTACTTTTTTATTGAAGTAAGAAACTGTGTGATTATAATGGCTAAGTACACCAATTCCAATCCCAAAAGCATCACATAAACCTCAAAGACTTTATGAAAAATAGGTAAAAGTAGAACAGGCAGTCATGTCATGAGTAGTTTGATTTGATCGAAAGTCTTTTGTGTACAAACACTCCATACAAATTTATTATTCTTCAAGGAATCATTAATTGAAACTATTATTGGGCTATAATTTCTTTTGAATAGTATATAGAACATTACAACGTATGGAAACTTCTAATTTTAGTTATGCTCTTTGGGATTAGCCAATCCAAAATAGCTTTAATTTTTTATGGATTAGGTTAGAGGTCAATAGATGACACTACAAATCCTAAGACATTAACTTTCTTTGCATAAAGGAGAACTTCTTTAGGTTATGTATAGTTTTCATGTCCAAGTTTCTTCAAAATAAGTTTAAGGTGTTTCAAATAGGATGTCTCATCAAGGCTAATTATTAAGATTTTATCAATTTACTTGTCTAAGAAGTTTCCAATGAATGGTTTAAGAATAGTATTATCAAACACATGAATGTACTTGGTGTATATGAGATGTCAAAATGCCTCACTTGACACAGTAAAGTCCAGTAAGAGTTTTAAAAGTAGTTTTCTATCTATCACTAAGACAAATCCCAATTTCATGATAACCATTACAAAGGTCTATTTTCTAAAAGATATTTGAAAAAAATAAGGTCTAATAAATCATCTAATTATGGAAATGAAAATCAATATTTAATCATAATTTTGTTAATAACTCTATTATTAATACACATATGCCATGGATCATCCTTTTTGGGAACTAAAAGTGTAAGAACTACACAAGGGCTAATACCTTCTTATAAGAAACCTTTTTTAAATAGCTCATCAATTTGTTTTTTTAGTTTGACATGCTTAGTGGGATTCATTCAATAATGAGGAAGATTCTATAACTAAGTTCTAAGTATTAGGGCAATGTTATGTTGGATGTCTCGTATCAGAGGTAGCTCATTAGGAAGCTCCATAGGAGTCTAAATATAGATAGAAGTTCAAGTATTAAACGTGGATAGGATGTCTCCATCTTCATTTTATCAACTTATTTCATATGCATGATAAAGAATAAGTAGGATAAGAAAATTCTTTATATAATCTCTTAAAATCTAATATTCATTATAGGCCTAGGCATACACAAACCAACTCTTAAGAAAGTAATTAATTTGTGTCACCTTTGTTTTGAAGTTATAATGTAATTAACTTTATCAAAATCCTAATCTTCTTTGTAGTGTAGTTTATTATCATGGTTTTTTAAGTATTTAATCCTTATGATAGCTATTAACTTCCCCCTTATTGAAATAGTATGGTATAGGCTAGTAGTGGTATTTGGTTGCATTTGTAGGACTTGCACTTGAGTGGCAAATTATGTAATTATTGAAGAAATTTTATTAAAATTTTAATTTTAGACTTCTCTAGTTGTTGCATTTTAAGGTTTATGACTTATTCTAATACATCTAATTAGCCAATTATTATAGATTTGGGAGGTATTTTGTAATGTGAAAAGCAACAAATGAAGTAATGCAAAAAAAATTGAGATAAGGTTCAAGTATAATAAACAATATGGATTCAAAAAAGACAAAAAAAGCTATTTGTTTGATTTTTTTATTTGTTTTTAATTTTGCTCTCATAATATTAAGGTGACAAGCAAGAAATAAATTAAAGTAAACTAAGTTAGATATAATATTAACAAAATGTTTCTTATTGGTTAGTCATTCAAGATTTTATATAAGAATTAGCATTCAATAGAGGGCTAATGAAGTAGACCACTTCCTCACAAGTTGCACTTAATAGAGAAAATGGTATGCTTAAAAGATAATGGCTTGGCATTATGAAGTAAAGTTGCCATTATTTTTTTGACAAAATCAAATGCTCAAAGAAGTACAATAAGACACGATAGTCTCTTTTTTTAAAATTTCTAACCAAATAAAATTCTACAATAACAAAAAACAAGATCTTACCTCAAATAAGGCTTAATGAATAATGAAGAAACAAACATCAATCCTTGATCTGATAAAGTTATTTGGATCTCCTCCTTTTCTTCAAAGTGCTATATTCTTCCAAAAAACTTTGTAAAGATCTTAGCTCTAATATTAAATGATGTAGATGAAGTGGGGATTGGGTCATAGGATTGAGTGAACTAATTGCTTGGGTTAAATAGAATAAAAAGAATGGTAAATAAGATTAAATTAAGAGTGAATATAGTTGAGAGGATAAATAAGAAAACAAATATTCACTGACCAAATTAAACATAAAACAAGGCCACCAAGCCAACTAAACACTCAATCCAAGAGTAATGCACTTTCTTTAGTCACAACCAATTCATCATTTATATATTCATGAGAGATCATTTAAATAGGAGATTAAAAGTAATTATTTAATACAAAACTAAGCTTCTTACCCTCTTCTTAAAGATTTTTATACCCATATCACTCTTTAATATAAAAGCATACTCCTTACCTACCTCGTGAACATTTTTATGTCTAAATAATAAAAGCAAGCTTCTTACATACTTCTTGAAGCCTTTCATCTATATCTTTGAAACTTTTGGACACCTTTAATATTGTAAAACAAATGGTACACTCAAGATGATGTATGGATGAACTATAACTTCTTAAGGCCATCATTTGCATGTTCTTCAAAGTGTTATGCATGTATTAACTTTTTAAGAGATTTAGTTTGATTGATTCTAATTTAAGACCTTCTTATGTATCTATATTGTTATTGTACTACAATTTTTTCTTTTATGCTACATCATTAAGACTCTTAAATAAATACATGACACATCCATAGTCTTCTATGATGTTTTATATAACCTAGTGACAACTCAACCACACCTAGAGTCTCTAAACATGTGGTTTGGCACTCCACAACTTGAGTTTTACCTATCATGCAATATGGTTAAATCCTTATTTGGTGTGAGTCATAATAATTGACTTTCTTATTTGTTGGTTTTGAGTCGAAAACTTGGGTCCACTATATTAGCCATTACAATTCATCAAGGTTCTCTTATCATGTTATCATTATTTCAAAGCACCATTACCAACTATCTAGGGTTACTTTTAGGCATTCATTTAACTTTAATATATTATTTAGGATGATCCTAGGGTTTCTTCAAAACACCAAACAACTATCTAATAATTTTAGCATTTCTTTTGAAACCATAATTAGTTATTTAGGTGTATTAAGATTTCTTCCATAACTCTTATTAATTATCTTAAGTATTCTAGGGTTTTTGTCCAACCGTAATTCAATTATTTGGTGTACCCTAAGGTTTCTTCCAAAACTTAAATGAATTATTTGTGATACCCTATCTTATCCAAATTTCACACCTATGACTAGTAATTGCCCTAACATATATTTAAGATCCTTACTAAGACCATCTAGGCTTTCACTTATGCATTCACTAAAGTCCAAATCCTTGGGTTTAACCCTCAAGATTAATTGTTATGCCATAGTTTATCTTTTGAAACCTTGGTTCACATGAGTTTCAATAGTGACCCTCATGCCTTTGAGGTTGACCGTAGTCACTATTCATTTTCCAAAGATCACTTCTAAGCCACATATACCTCATAGATTACCATCTTAGGTTCCAACCTATGTCTTAAGAGCCTAAAAGAGCTAATCATGATCTTACCTAATGATCTATGTCATACCCATTGATCATTTGTAACACATCAAAGCCTTATAAATAGCATGTCTAAGGCTTAAACATTTGCAAAGGCTATACCTAAGATTTCTCTCAATCTTAAACTCCATATAGGGTCTAACTTTAGAGTCACTCAAGTCCAAGGCCTTGATTAAGGTGCCATTAAGGACTCACTTTTACTATAGGTTCTTGTTACTAATCATTATTCTTATATTAGGGTTCAATCATGCCAAATCATAATATAACCGCATCTCAAGCCATAAAAAAGATTATTATCATTCTCTTCCATGGTATGCTCACAAGATTCTTTACCCTAGACTTCTCTTTCTAAAGCTACCTATAGCCTTAACAAAATTTAAATTCAAAACCATAATATATTTAAATTTCACATCCTAGGATTTAGCATTAGCTTAGCTTCATTATCTACTAACCTTAGATAACCAAAGTCATCATCTTCTAATCCCACATCACACTTGACAACTTTGTTCATGATACCTTACAAAACCTAATCTAACCTCAACCATAATCACTCATAACCAAATCCCAACTATTCTTGCTAACCTACTTTAGACCTTCACTTAGCTTAGCCTTCTTCTAAGGCCTAATTTGAGCATTACCAAGATTTTTATTTAGAAATCAAGAGCTCTCAAGCAATGTAGTATCCATTTAAGACCTCTTAAGGTCTTAATCATTCCTCACAAGACCTTAATAGAGCTATGCACCCAAACTATATGGGCATACCCATGCTAATACTCAAATTTTGGTCACATGAATTTTCATTAGTTTATCTAAAAATGAAAGTTCTAAATTAAATCTTGTGACTTAATTTTGGGATTTAATTACCCAAAGTAAAATCTACATTTCACTAAGCAGTCTTGGGTTTAACTTGGTAAATCCATCATGCCATATAATTATTCTTATAAACACAAAACCATCATGAATTAAATTACAATATCACATAAAATTATGATAATGTTATTAGCAATCATGCTTTCATAAAATAAATGTACTAAATATAAATCATTCATGAGTTTTTGACAATATAAAGAATGAATGATTTCTATCATATAAAGTAAAATCTTAGCATAGTCATGACATCATGATTTTTTTCCCTTTTTAATATTAAATAAAACTACATCATTCATGGTTTATTCTTAAGCATGAGTAAATCAAAGTTATCATTAAAAAATTCTCAACATGATTTAACATATGTCATGTTGATAATCATATTAAGAAAACCCTAACTCTCTATTATGGGATCGACCACAACATTACATTCAATATTTCACAAAATCTTAAGTCATAATAAGGAATTATTCTAGCATGTTCTGGTCATGACATCTGACTTAGATTAACAAGCTAGATTCATGAAAGGATCATGATATCATTTGGATCTAATCTTAAACATGCATTTAACAACAAAAATCCTACATCATGTCTTGGGTTCCATCATCAAGAACTTGAATTTAGCAATCTAGATCTAGGTTTAGAAAGAAGAAGCAATTAAATGATATAACCAAATACAATTACATGCATGTTTAGCAAATTATTTCTTTGTTAAAAGTAGATTTTATTAAATTTAATAAAAGATATTTGGAGTCATCCTACCTTTAAAACCATCTAGTGGACTACTCTAAGGGATAAGCTTCTTCTTTCTCCAAGCTTGAAGTCTTTCATTTCCATTCGTTTCTCACAACTTGATCCTTTTCCTTGGTTCCTCTTTAGTATATCCTCCTTGCAATGGCTCATAGCTAGGGTTTCTAAATTCTTACTAAATCACTAAGATTACCCTTATATTTAGCAGCTAAGCAACTCATTATAATTAGTCTAGATTAGGCCAACTAAGGTTACATTTATCTTTATCCCTTCTTAATTATTCTTGCACTCAAGAGATTAGTTAAAATTTTAAATTCCATTTTTCTTAGCCTCCACCTTCATTCCTAATATCTGGAATTCCATGCCAACCAAGGATTTAGTTCATAGTTTGATAAGGATAAAAGCATGCAAGGTCAACGTAATATTTAAACTTACTTAAAAATATATCAAGAATTAAAATTTTAAAATCATTTAAATTTTAGTTATCAACTAAAGATTCATACTCTGAATAGCTGACTAAAAAAATTACTTACCTTGGGTTATTTGGGCAAGCTAACTTAAGGAGTGTAACAAATCTTCATTCAAATTGCACATTGATCTTATAAAACAATATCTATTTTCATACTTGTACACTCAATTTTCATGCTTTGTGTCATATACCTAATATATGTGGAGTTCATATCATATATGTATGATGTTCTTATCATACTAGTACAACTATTATTCTTAGGGAGATAGAGGAGTTATAACATGATCATATATTAGTGATACCCATTCCCATCATTGCAAGATCTTCCTTTTTGTTTTGTGGTCTAGGTAATTTCATGTGTCATTCAAAATGAAAGGTTATAAACTTATATAATCCATTTCCTTCATAAAACACTTGGTAAGATTGAGAGGAAAAACTGAACTAAAAGTTATTACATATATGAAATCTTGTATCGTATTTGTATAATTCATATAAGCATAGTAATAGTAAAGTTAGTAAAGCTTCATACAAATATGTTGTGTATATTGTACATATACAAAGTGATTATAATTTGAAGTCAAGCTTAAACTTGAATACCTTTCCATTGATATGATATGGTTGTTGTACTTATGTGAAAAATCTAAAAGCCTAAGAGAATATGAATTTAAGTTAAAAAAATGCATCATAAACATATAATTTTCTTATCAAATGTGTATAGTACTAAGATAACATAAAACACATGTAAGCCTTAAGGATAGTATACTTGTATTATCCTTATGTGCCATGCATGAATCATACATTATGATGTCCATTGTCATATATTATTATATATGTCTAAGATGAAATTTTAAAAACCCAAGAGCAATTTTAACCTTATGTGTTATGCATGCATCATACATCATGATGTCCATTGTCACACATGATTGTTATATTTTAAGTAGCCTAAATGAGGATATCATACAAGAAGTGTGTCAGACATTCATTTCATTCAGTGCATCACCCTGGTACCTCTTGATCATACTTATATCAACAAAACCCATTAACTCTAATAAATAATCTAATGTTAACCATTAGAAATTTCCTTAAATTTTTGTTTAATTAAATGAGTGTAAATAGTTGGCTATACCCCTAATAAAACTTAATGATTTTATTAGCATATCTCTTAAAGGACTACTCAAGCAAAACAATGTTATAATCATTTAAAATCTTGCTTGGTTGTTGTTTCTACAATGTCTCATTGAACTCTCATCATCGCACTATATTAAATTGGTAACATCTTTACAATTTTATTTAGTAGTTATCCTACTTTAGTTTATAAGTGAAAAGAGCATGATCTCTATATTTTTTATATTAAAAAAGTGTTGTAATAATTATTCTTTAGCCATTGTTATTTTATATTATTTTTATATTGAGGCTACCATCAGCATTGTTCGTGAGCTCTTCTAAGCTACTTTTGATCCATGTGACATATTTTTTTCAGGGTTCACCTATTTGCATTATGTCAAGTGTTGATATTTTAATGTATAAGTTTGGTCTTATACTGGGGTTGGATATAGGCATTTGTTTGTGGCTAAATCTCATAAAATACTCTTCTCATTCATTTGTTGTACTTACAAAAACTTCTTTTAAAATTAACAAAGCATTTTTCAAAAAAATATTATTAAACTAGTAACCTCAACTATAAAAATCAGAATCATTTTCTATGCTTACTACTTTAAAAATAATTCAAGGCATAATTCACCCCTACTATTTTGGGAAGGATATTTTTTTCAACTCTAGATTATGAATAGGATAATTCACCTTTATAATAATGCATAAATAGATGCCTAAAAAATCTTCCTCACATTTGAGTAGGCACAAAACAAGTGTTGATGTATTCTCTTTCAATGAACAAAAACTATCCACAAAGACTTTGTTCCATTCAAATTGAATTTCCTTTTAGTTAGCCTCATCAAAAGGAATATAATTTTAGAAAATCCTTGAAAAGTTTCCATAATATCTAACTAATCCAAAAAAAACTTTGTATTTCTATGAGGTTTGTAAGCCTAAGTGATTTAGCCACTACTATGATCTTTTATGCAACTACAAACAATCCAAATGCACTAATCACATGTCTTAAGAAATAAATACTTGATAGCCAGAAAGTACATTTAGAGAATTTGACACAGGTAATTTTGTTTTAACCTCTATAGTACCATATTTAATGGCATTATATCTTCCTTAATTTCTTGAATTATATTACAATATCATTATCAAACACAATGACAAAGTTATCTAACCAATTCTTAGAGACTTAAATTCATCAAGTCCTTAAATTTAGTTGGTGCACTAGTCAAGCAAAATGGAAGAATTAAAAACTTATAATGACCATACTTATTCCTAGAGGCTATCTTTAAAATATATTTAGTTTCACTTGGTGACACATAAATTAAAATTCAATTTTGGAAAACACCTTCGCTCCCTATAGTTTATCATATAACTCATATATCCAAGGAAATAAATAAGTATTCATAATGAAAATTTGATTCAGCTCTTTGTTGTTTATGCACATGTGTAGACTTCTATCTTTTTCAAGAAAAAAATAAAATCGATACTCCTTATAATGAGACACTTAGTTTTGATGAAGCATTTTTCAAGTAATGTTCGTAACTAAATTTCTTATTTTTTGAGTTCCATTGGAATCATCATTTATGATGCTTTGAAAATTGGTTCAACTCCAAGCATGAGATCAATAGTAAACATGATCTCCTTATCAAGTAGTCGTGGTAGACATTTAAGAAGTTGCTTGAGGAGATCACATATGGTAAGAGCATCTTGTAGTATAGGTTGGTCCATAGTAGAAAGCTATATCAAAGCTAAGAAGTATCCACACCCCTTTTTGTATCAACTTCTCTACATTTGTTACAATAATGAGGGGCACATTTTAACACTTACCAAGAAGTAAATTATTGTGGTATTATCTACTAAGTACATATTTACCATTTTCAAATAGTCTTTGATGACACTATGGGTTATAAATAAATCTATATCCAAGATTATATCAAATTCTACTATATTGATTATGATTAGATGAGAACTAAAAGTTTTTCATTAATACTGATGCTTTTCTTTATGCATTTATTTAGCTTTATATCCTCTCCTATAGATGACGTAATTGGAAATGATAAGTCCAAGGCAAATACACTAATACTAAGCATGTAATGTAACTAATGTAATAGAATTGAAAGAGTGAAATGCTTCAAAATCAAATAAAATCTCCTTACATTTATTTTTTAAGAGTAATGTACCTATGATTACATCAAAAGATGTTGGGAGCTTCATTCTAAGTAATTACATAAATTGAGATTGAGTTGAAGAAGCTTATCCTTTTTCCTTTATTCAGTGAGTTCAATTTGGATTTTCCCATAGAAGAAAGTTTTTTAACCTTTTGCATCACCATTGCTAATAGTTCTTCCTATGACACTTGGGCATTCTCTAGAAATAAGGCTAGTTTTCTCACAAGCAAAGTTTTTAGTAGTTTGTTTTTATTGCACTAACCTTGGTGAGGATTTCCACATATTTTAAATTGTGATTTTTCATCTAACCTAGATCTTAAAGCATAAGTCCTTCACTTAAATGTCATCGGCTTCTTCTTTTAGGAGAGAATGTGCCATTTATTTTTCCTTTAACCTTTTTTGCCACCATTGCAATTTCATCCTATTCAATACACCAAATATTTTCAATTTGTTCTTAGTATGAAGAAACTTGCACTGTTCCATGACACTTTTGATCAAGTTCTATAGAACTTTCCTATATGTAAAACATTTTTTTTCTTTTATTTTATACTATCTTTTGTGCATACCTCATCAATTTAAGAAAAGTTTACTTGTACTCAACAATAGTTTGGTTCCTTTGATATAACCAAGTAAAGTCAACCTTGATCTTTTCATTTGTTGATTCTAGAACATACCATTCCAAAAACACCACATTAAATTATTCCCAATAGATTCTTAAATTTGCCATACTATTGAAGGGTAGCTTTGACCTCTCCAACAAAGGCCAAAAATTCCATCTATGACGAAAAACACCAATGAGACTCATTAATGTTTTGCACAAGCTATGTTATCAATCAGCATCTTGACCCTCTCCAGCTAATCCTCTTCTTGAAAAAGATCAATAGTATAAACAAAAAGTGGAGGTTGAAAAGTTAGAAATTGCTCCATTAATCAATCAATTAGATGTTTTTTATTAGCCTTGTAGGTTAATAGAGGTAATCCCTCTTTAGGCTTTCATGCATGTTATTATTTCTTTGATCACTTGATCTCACTCTTCCAATGATGGTTTATTCATTGCCATCTCATTAGTATAACTTTTCACTTCCTTATCGTGCATATTAGGATTTTTTACATTCTATTCTACACAAAGCTCATATTAGCATGTATCTGATACTTATTTATTCAATATAATTTCAGTATAATTCATATGAAAAAGAAGTTCAAGTTGTATTCCATCACTAATATAATTATCAATAGCATTTATCAATGTTTTTAGCCTTTTTTTCATGCTTGAAATTCTGTAAAATAAAATTTCAAATTCCTCAAACTCGTCATGTTAATTAAACATACATGATTTACTACACAATAACTCCAATGTACCATACAATAACTATAATGTATTGTATGTTATCATTGGATCATACATTTTCACCTTGATGTATTATATGCTAAGGTTGATGTACCTTATGCATGCCTATCATACCTTTGGTTCATCTTTTGATCCTATGTATCATCCTCCACAAATGGATTTACATGACATACATGATTATTAACCTACCATACATTCCCTTGGGCTTCACTTTTAACCTTATGTATTATTTAACATTCATAGCTTGACATACCATACATGTAATGAATGTACTATACTTTTCTTTTTGGTTTTTCTCCTTCATTAACTTTACAAATCTAGTTCTTACGATATTCTTTATTGAATCCAATGTATTGCACATTTCTCTTAGATTTTTGTAACATTACATATGATCTATAGATTTGAACTTGACACATCATGCAGTAATATTAAAACCTATCTTATGTTTCACTCAAGTTTTCTTTCTTTTTCTTAGATGTATGTATGTCAAATACTCATGTACCTTACATTTTCTTTATCATGTAACCTCATGTATTATTTGTGGGTCAAAATGTACCAAACAAGGAGGTCATTTAGCTTCATATCTTAAACTTTAATTGAGGGCGATTTTTACATTAATTGGTGTATGCTAAAAGAAATTTTAGGAAAATGTTTTATAGTCACCACATGCATTACAATAGTCATTAACAAGGAAATGTGCACTCTCCCCTCTATGACTGCCTTCCTAACTCACTTCACATAAGATGTAGCTCCTCATTTTCCATTTGGCAAGTATCATACCTACATAGTTCTCTTAATTAGCTCCCTATATTTGACCATGTTCCCATGCCAAGTATCTAGCCCACATTGATTGCTTACATTCTCATATAGTAGGTGTCTAAGTCATAATAATTATTTAGGTTTTTCTAGATCAAGTTTTTAACTCACTTTTACATAACCTTGTAATGCCCATAGGTGGAGACAATTTTTCTTATATTGTTTTGAAAACCATTTTTATATACAATATGCAAACTAAATAAATAAAATATAAATAAAACAATTTATATTGTTTCTACATTTTAAGTATACTCAACATTTTATTCTAACTTTTTTTTGTAATGGAATAAATATAAACATAACAACTAAGACTCCTATCTTTGTTGACATACAACATTATTACATAGTCAAACCAAATCTTACTACATTATTCTTCTAAATAAAGAAGCCAAATTTAAGTGAAATTTTAAGTGTTCATCTCTACTCATTATTTCTTTGGAATCCCATGGTGTACATCCATGGTACCTAAAAGAAAATATGCTAAAATAGGTTAAGCTAACTCTCACATACTTAGTAAGCTAATCTACATGGTTTCTTTGCAAAATATCACACAATTTGAGTAATGTCGCATGTTGGGTCTAAATTACAATCAGATGAATAATATAAAAACATAACATGATATCACAATCAAGTGTAAAATAGAGATATAGGCATAATATCGCAACCATTTGCTTGAAAAGTAATCAAGATCCTTAATATGTGGTATAAGTTCAAAATTTTCATTTTATTATTATTTTCCAATGGTATTGTAAAGGCCTCTTGATCAATTGTTTTAGTTATATTCTTATATTTCATTATAATTATCCCTTTGTGAACTTTCCAATTTTTATTAGTCCCTTGATCATTTCAATTTTTGGAACTCTTAATAAAAAATTATTGTTTTTCATCTCTAAAATTTGGTCTAGTTAGGCTATTCTTCTTGAGTTGTACCTTCTCTAAAACTTATTATCTAAATTACTTCCTATTAGACCCTTGGTGTACTTATCCTATTTTCACAAGGTTGCTGCATAAGACTGCATTTTCCTATATATTTACCTTCGATTAAATTCTAAGATTTAGCTTGGCAAACCCTTATTTGCTTCTTCTATAATTTTGGGGATAACCTAATTATCCAAAACATTTATATCATGTTTTCAATTAGTTCTTTTTTCCTTTATTCATTTATCTACGAGGTATTCTCACCTCAAGTCCTCTATAACAAACCTCATTCTTCAAGTCATAACAATCAAAATGGAAGCATAAAAAATGGCAAGGAGCTAAGAAATAAAGAGGAGAAAATGGTTTTTGCCACAAAGAGATCAAATTTCTTAAAAAGGTTTTCTTTAAGGGATTTTTAATTCATGAATTCTAAATTGCTACATACATCCTTTCACCCATTTATATATAGGTTTGGTATAATATTTTATTATAAAAAAATACAATTTTGACTCATGCACAATTGGCCTCCCACATAATTTCACCTTTGTTAAGGCACAATTCACATGTGTTGACAAGCCTTGCGTGTCCGCTTTGACTGCAGAGGCACAATAAACGACCTATAGTATGCATGTGTAGTGTAATGTGCCCATTACTCGTGATAATGCAACAATGCTTATGAGCATCTGGCACACCACATTTTCTCACATGCATGGCTTCACCTCCATGCATGGTACTTAATCAACATGTATTGACACTCTTGTTGCAACCCATCATGTGTGGTTCAGTGTGTGGCTCATGCTGCTTTGTATTGTTATGACATTTTTTATCATTTTGTCTCCTTTCATTTTCTTCATAAAGTTTAGATTTAATGAACTTAGATTAGAGCTCCTTATCATAAGGACTTTCTTTTTTGTAAATCAAGTCTCATCAAATCTTCTTTTTTGAACTAATTCTTTGTAAAATCTAATTTGATTATCTTCCTCAATAGGTTGAGATTTTTATCAGTCCCATTAAATGGTTTCTTTAACTTTATTATAAGAAATAAATAATTTTGGCAAGTATAGATTAGACACTTCATATAGTCAGAACTAATAATTTCTTTTATAAATGCTTCTTTGTCTCATGTTAGAAGGATGTTACCTATCCTTTGTAAACTAATACCTTTGTGCTCATTGATAGTATACGACAAAAAATCTCAAAAATAAGCATTTTTCTATATATAGCAAATAACTAGATGTGTCATGCCACAAATAACCTAATCAATGTAGTCATTAGTGATAGTAAACTTTATCTTATATTATTTTTCAACTCTTACTTTGAAATCTTTATGAATACACCTCAGATAATAAGGTCTTAGAAGTAGTGTAATATCTAACTTTAGCCATTTCACAAGACTTTTTGATATTATGTTTTTTCACTACTAGTGTCAATGATAGTATTAATAATGTCTTTTTTCATATGTATTTAGATGATGAAGAGATCTTTTTGTTTTTCTTCATTAAACATGTCCTTTGGACTAACCATAAGCGATATGCTTTCATCAATTTATAGAGAGGTTTGAAGTACCTTTTTAGTCTCAACTATAGCAAGTACTTTGTTCTTTTTAAATAGGCATATGCCACCTTATCTTTTGATGAATAGTAGTACAGAGAGAATATATCTCTAATTATTCTAACTAGATATATAATTTCTTTACATCTACTACACTATCATGAATTAGTAGATCAAGTATAACATCTATCTTAAAAAGATGTTGACTCCTGTGTTGTCATCTTTATATTCATTTTCAATTATCTTAGGATTGCTACTTAATCTTAAATCCTTCTAATTAACCATATTTTTTTGAAATATTATCTTTTGAGGATGTTACAAGAAAAGGTTGGGATTTTAGCCAATCTCTATTAACACTTGTATTTATTAAGTAATAAACCTACTTGAGTCTCCAGGTTTTATGATAAAATAGTTAGCATAATCACTTTAAATGAAGGCTTCTCGATTTTTTATTCTCTTTTGTAGTTTGCTCTTCAACTATCTTCTTCATTGTACATATCATCAATATCAAATCAAAGATCTCTATTACCAAAAATAATAAGATCTGTCAATGAGGTGTTCTTACCTTAAGCCCTAGATAATAAACCTCATTTTTGAGTCATAATAAAGAAAATAAAAGCATGTGAAATGGTGAGGAGCTAAAGAAGACAAGGAAAGGTAATAGGGCTTTTGCCACAAGAACATTTTGTTCCTTATGCTAAGGCACACATCACGCACATAGGTATCATTCCCATGAGCATGTTTACTGCTTGTGTGTTTACCATTATGGCATGGTTGATGGCAAACAGGGCACATGTGCAACGCATGTGCACCCATCACTCGTGATCGCAAGCTAGTAAGAGCAACATCTAATGTTGCATCTTCCCACATGCGTGCTTGCTTCTTCACACATGGAACATAACTAGTACATTGTAGCGTACACTCTACCTTATCTGCAATGAGCTATTGCATATGGCCTAGAATGTGACTCATGCTATTTCATATTGCATCAATGCTTTTCATCGTTTTGTCTCCTTTTTTGAATTTTTTTTAAAATTTTAGATTTAATAATCTTAAAATTAAGATAACTTAAATAATTTACATTTATACTTTGATAGAGTATATTATATGCCAGTAATCATAATAAAGAAGTCATGCAAAAATAAATCATATAACAAATAGCCCATAAATGAGTTTTAAAATAGAAAAATATAGAAGATCACGTTCTTAACTCATTTCATTGCAAAATGGTTGCGTTTGTTGATACACAAAGAGCCGCATGCATCTCTTCTCAAACATGCGTCAATTTAGGTTTAAAAAATAGGTTAGTTTGAGTAGGAAATAGGTTTAGAAATTAATTTGGTAAATTAAACTTTTTAATCTTTACCGCAAGAGCCATGGTTATAGGGTTAGAAAAATTAATATATATATATATATATATATATATATATATATATATATATATATATATATATAAGGTTGTAATTAAACTTTAGTGCTTTTGACTAATTCTATGCTTTTTGATCCAAATGCTTTTCAAATCTTAGTCATTAATTTTTAAATAGGCTATCTTATGAACCTTTTATGTCATATAAATTTCATAATTTTTTGACATTATTTAGTATTTTAAAAAAAATTATTTCAATAATATTAAGAATATTATAATAATAATAATAATATTTTCTCTTAAATTTGGTTTGCAAATAATGTTTGATTTTGATGAATTTGATATTAATATATTCCTAATAATTGGTGTTTTAATATTTGAATATCACCACTCTTGTTTAGGAGTTATACTTCTTTTTTATTAAACAAGTTCATCAATTCAAATAAATCTAAATAATTTTCAAAAATAAAAATAGATATTATAATAGTAAATTTAGTAAAATGACAAATGGTTATTGTTTTCACCTTAAGAGAAATAACAATAATAGTATTTGTGTTTTGTGCCTAAATAAATGCTAGTTGACCTTGATTGACAATAGTTTGGAATTTGTCCCAAATGGACAATAGTTTGGAATTTGTCATGACCAATTCACCTAAATGCTTGTAAACAATTATTAGGCTCACATAGAAATACTAAATCATAGTAGAACATGCATAGACTAAAGTCCTAAAAATACTAGAGCATATAGGCCTAACATCAAGCTGTGCTATGCATATTCTTATACTTTGTTAAGTGATTGTCGTGGGTTACGCCAGGTCTGAATGGTCCATCATATACAGCACTAGAAAAGTCATATCAGGCCAAAAATGCTCTAATTTCTAATATAAAATCTACATTGTATTCATTCCATTATTTTCTTCATAAGATCTTTGGCCAACCCAAGATATGTTTCTTTTTTTCTTATTTTATTAATTAAGTATTTTTCTCAACTAATTAGTTAAGCTAGCTTGATTGTATGATATGAATGAATAGAATCAAATCATCCTTAAACTAGGCTTGACCTTGCATGCTCTTAATCTATTTAAGCTATGAGCTAGAGTACTATGTAGCATGAATTTAAAGTTCACTTTATGCATGCAAAATAAGAAATGAATTAGGTGAGCTTTAACCCTAGACATGACTCCATATAGTGCCATTAGTTTAGGAAAGTTTTTGTAAGCAAAAGTATACATTGGGTGATTTTCCTTAAGGGTACACGAGCGAGCAATTATGAGATGCCTTAAATGTAAGTGCCTTAATTGAGCCAGCTATATAAGGTTTATTGGAGTATTTTTTTTATAGTTTAATAGTCATGAGAGGGAGAAAGGAGGAGGCTTAACTATGATGAACCAAGGAAGGATTAAAAGCTATGAGCAAGGAAGAAGTGGAGGAACCTACAAGCTTGAATAGGTGAAAGAAGTGTTTCTATTACACTAGGCATCTACACAACTCAAGAGGTAAGATGAACCTCACGATTATGCACTTAAAATAGATATATGTTAGATAAAAATTTAGTATTTTGATAAAGCATGAATGAAATTAGATTTATTATTATAATTAGAAATATTGTTATGTTCTTCACATGAAAACCTAGATTTATGACTTGTTGATGTAAACTATGATGCCATGAAATGAACCATAACAATATGATTTATTCAATGACTAAAATCATGCATGGTAAGAGATTTATTATTATGATCCTCCACATAATGACCTAATTATATCAAACATTTGAGATAAATCCATGATACCAAAAATAAATTCATAACATGTTGAATTTGTAACAAGATGAAACCGTGTATGGTAAAGGAAGATGTAAATCTTAAAAATATAACCATTGATCTTGAATTTCAATGTGTTTCTTTATCTTAAAATATTAGAATTTTCTTTTCTTTAGTTGAATGACAATGATGATTGTTTGTGAAAAAAATTGAATGCCTTATGTACGCCTTATGACTTGATTTTATGCCTCAGGTAAGAGCATGAGAGGATTTGTTAAGATAGTATGCAAACCTAAATGACTTCTATGGCACTTGGGGGCTCTTAATTTTACTTGTAAAAAACTATGGAATCTTAGATCTAGGCCATAAAAGAAAGCTAGGGTTAGATTAAAGTTTTGGGTAGGCAAGCAAAAGAAGGATGGGATCAACCATGTACGATTATTAGCATTTGAGATTGGATTAGGCTTAGCCAAAAGGATAAGTTTAGCCATGTATAACTATTAGGAGTTGAGACTATGTTTTTTTGCAAGCATAGCAAGAAGGATGATAGTCTAAGCCATGCATGATTATTAATGTGAAAGTTTTGGAAATCACTTAGAAAATAAAACATGGTTCAAGACCAAGTGCTTATTTGCATTTAACTTAAGCTTAGAAGTAAGATTTCACTTTTGAGGAATCCTTAAACTTGATAGTTAAGGTCAATGAGGTCATGGGTATCCATAAGATTAAAGATTTTGGGTTGTGTAGCTCTCAATGGATAAGGAAAGGGTAGTCATGGCTTAGTTTTATAACAATGTTTTGGTTTTGAATTAGCATAAGAAAATCATAAAGAAAAGGTTGAGCATTGAACTGTTAACTTTATTACTTGTTGAGTCTATAAGAATGCTTTAAATGAAGCCTTGGGTTAAAGATGCTCTTGATTTATACTTTTAATGAAGTTTACAATTACGAAAAGGGTTAGTTATAGCCTTAAAATAGTGCTAGGGCTTAGCCAATTGGATAAGTTTTGATTAAACCCTTAGCATGGCTTGTAGTTATTAGACAAGAAAATTTTAGACTCTTAGAGCATGGGTTGGACACCCTCGATGGTAGTTTAGGTTTGTGAGTAGTACTTTTTGAATGGGTGTAATAGCTCAAGTTAGTTTGGTAAGCATAGAGAGTCACCGATGGATCTCATGTGAACCCAAGTTTGAACGGAATGATTATGACTCAAATTGAGGCCCAAATAGGAAAAATATCCTAATAAGGAGCTTATATAAAAATTAAGGTTATGACTAATCCTAGATGAGAAATCTAAAAAGTTGTGTTAATTCCTAATAAGGCATTTAGGGTTTTAAAAGAAAAGCTAAGACACCCTATATAGCTTATTATTATAGAAAAAACCTTAAGATATGTAAGATAGCTAATTGACATTTAAAAGAAACCTTAGCATATCCTAAATAACTAATTAAAATTTAGAAGTAACTCTAAGATATATAATATAACTTATTAGAGTTTAAAAAAATATAGGATATCTTAAATAGCTAATTTGGATTTAGAACAAACCATTTGATATTATAAATAAGATGATTATGGTTTTGAAGAAACCTAAAGAGGATTAGATAAGTTTGTAACATTTTGAATGCAATGATAAAATGCTCAAATAAGTTGGAAAGGGTTTTAAGAAACACTATGATATCCCAAATATGTTGTTCTAGACCTTGGTTCAATTAGGGTTATGCTAAACATTCCATAATAAATTTTAATTATAGAATTAGATGCTCTTACCTAGGATTGGAAGAGAAAGGGGGTGCCAAGTATGGTAATGGAGTTGACATGTCTAATAGTAATTGTATCCCATTTAAGTAAGAGAATTTTAACAAGCTTTATGCATAACTCCCAAGGTTGTAGAGAACCAAGTTAACATGCAATAAATCGCTAATTTTGGACTCCTATGCCTAAAGAGGAAACATTTTCTTATAAGGCTCACAAAGGATAATGGAGTGTCATATCACATGATTTCTAGGTTTGGTCAAGAATCATGTGCTTATTGAGGATACTTGTAAGATTGAATGTTAAAAATTATGTGGTTGGACTCCCTAAATTATGGAGTGTCATATAGCATAAGTGATTCCCTAAATTATAGAGTGCCATAGAGCATAAGTGACTCCCTAAGTATTAAAGAGTTTTAGCTTTCAAGTCAGTACTCTTATATACATTTAAGGAATGCCAAATTAGTGGTTAGAGATTTGCTAACCAAATTATTTGTATTATGGGATCATGATACTCTAGTGGATTAAAGTAGTCCTAATGATTAATAAATAAATTAAGATTCTCAAATTTATGTCATGAGATGAGTGATTAGTGCAATCCTTTTATGGTAGTGTCCAAAGTTAAGATTTGGCTCAACTTAGTAAGCTAAGGGACCTTTGTAGATATTTTAGTTTACTTATGCATACTGTTTAGTTATGCATTTTTTATACTAGTTAATTATACATTTATTGTACTATTGATTATTTTTTTATAACATGACTTGAGGATCCTCTATTAAGCTTCCTAACTCACTCCTTATATTATATATAGATTAAAGGAGTTAGGAGCTTGCAATGAAGTTAAAATTGTGGTTGACAAATTTGGTGCATATTATTCATGCTAATGTTTTAGTATTTCATTTTTATGATCCCTTAGTTGTAGTGACCATGTTTATTATATAATAGTGGCATTTGTACTTGTTGGATTTTCTTATTTATCAAACATTTTTTATGATTAGTTATTACTTATATCTTTTATATTTGACTTTTATATAATGATTATTAGTCTATGGATTATATGTGGATTATGATGGCTTATTTGCATTATGAATTTTGTATAGATTTTATGACAAGTTTGCATTTGTACCATGTACACAATGATGTGTTTTGATGGTTTACTCTAACCTAGGGTGAAAATATTTCTCAATTAACTTGGTGACCAGTTGTTAGAGGAATAAGATTTATTCAAGGCAACACTCCATGAGCTTCATGATTAGATTGAGGGACAATGACTTTTAGTTTAAACAAAAGGCATAGAGTGTGGATGGTAGCTTGCCAAATACATAGACTAATGCATGGGTTTTATTGTACCCAAGGATTTTGTAAAATGAAACAAATATTACTAAAAAATCCAAGTGTTATTTTTTTCTCTTAAAAACTTCTAAGAGCTTCCTTTCTCTCATTCTCACAAATTATTATATTTCTTGATGTGAATCATATAAGACATAATGCATAATAGTAGAAGGGTGAATTATGCATTTAAACAAAATTTTAATTTAAAAAAATTAATTAAAGAAACATTTTTATGTTTAGAAATAAAAATGCTTTTAGGAAGATTATCCAACAAAATGTAAAAGAAAAAAATGCGTAAGAATAAAAAGAAAAGCAGAAAGATTATTTAGGTGGTTTGATCAAAACTCGTGTCTACATCCATGTCCAAGCACTGATCAGGCATCCACTAACTATTCTTTTTTGTTGAAACCTTATAAAACAGTGCTCCAATAAGACACCAAAATCCAAAAAAATTAGTGATAAAAAAATAAAAAATATAAGAAAAATGGGTACATAAAAAAATTCTTATACCTTTAAATCCTTCGTAAAAATGTATAATAAATTATTTATGTAGATGTTACCCGAATGATGCAAAATGATCATAAAAAGAGTAGTAAAAATAAGAAATGAAAGAACTTGTAAGTCCTATAAGTATGTTGAAATTGATGCTCTTAGTTTTGGACTTCTCTTAAACATTTTTTCAATTTTCAAATTAATTCATCAAATCCAAATGTTGGTAAATAATCTTTATTTACAGTCCAAACAAAAACATACCAAACTAACCACCTAGTGTGTCAGGCACCCCACCTTACCAACTACAGTAAATTAAGGATGCTGCATAAGAAATAATCTCGAGTGAGGACAAACCATGCCTAGGTGGGGACCCGACGGTGAGACAATTCTAACCCTCGAACCAATCTGGTATATTTTTTTTAAAACATTTTAACCATATCCATACCATGGAGCTGAAATGAAAACATGTGTATATTAAACTGTATATATATATACAATAAACCACAAAACTGAAGTACCAAAATGAAACCAAATCCACTCCCACCATAAATCTATCCCCTCTCACATGTCAGGAGTATAGTCCTCTCCTGTACTATTATAATCCCCAGCTCTCGGTGTAGTGGATACATGACCTGTGATAAAGCACTAATGAGACATATATATCTCAGCAGATAAATCCATTATGTAACCAAGTAAAATAAATCTCCAGATATAAAAGACAAGCCGTGAAACATGATAAAACAAAATCCATCTCATAAGCGGTGAAAAATAAACCATATGAATACCTTCTTATCAAATATCATGCAGTATCAAAAGTAAACCAGATAAACATGTATACCAAATTTCCATTTCCATTATTTTATATGTTATATACTTACTGGGCCCGATTCCCTTCTGAATCATTATCCTCTGGATCCAATCATCATATCAAATGACCCTCCAGCCGGCATCCATCCAGTACATAACACTAGGCAGATATCTGATCCGAAGACCGATACCCTGCGATCTCATCCGCTAGGCCTAGTGCCACCAGGCAGGTATAGTACTGATACCCTGCGATCACATCCGCTAGGCCTGGTGTCATCAATATATATGGAGGTCATGGTACACATACACACTAGGCAGATATCTGATCCGAAGATCGATACCCTGCGATCTCATCCGCTAGGCCTAGTGGTGAGGATAATGTCTCCAGGAATCCAATTTTCGATTTTTATTTTCCAACCATGTCACACATGTGATAAATATGCCAAAACCATATCAATATGTCCAACCAATTATATTTTATCTCATATTATGCTTTTTGTTTCAATTTCATTTTTGTCATCTTTTATGCTTTTAGTTCAATCAGAGAATAACACCATAAAACATATATCAAGCCATGAGATAAAAGTCATGTAAAGAAAAACTGTAATGCAGCCCGTAAGAAACCATGTATCGAAATATAAATAAATACTATTGTGCTATATCACAGGTTACGAATTTATCTACCTCAATTTGCTGTACCAACTGTCTTACTCACTTCTGCTTCTTCTTGATGTCCTACAAGCCCGTAAAATACAAAAATAATTAATTTAAATATGCTTATTAGTCAAAACTGCTTTCTAAAAGCTTTCCCAAACACACCCCAAAATAATCCCAAAAATGGGCTTACGCGGCACTGAACCGCCCGCTGGACCGCGCACGCAGAAAAGCTTTCTAAAAGCCCTGCCAAACACTTCCCGAAATCCCCAAAAATCCCAATTTTTCTCTTGTTTCTCGCCGCGCCTGGACCGCGCCTCCGCTGAACCGGCCTGCGGTTCAGCTCCGCGGTTCAGCCGACTGAACCGCTCCTCTCTCCCTCTCTCTCTCCTCCGCCTCAGCCCGAACCGGGCGCCTTCCGGTTCGGTTAACCCGAACCGGTTCAAACAGGATCATCCCTGTTTCTCACCCGTCGCTGCTTCCCTCTCTCCTCGCTGCCGCTCGCGTCCGGCGGCTTCTGGCCGCTTCCACGGTAAATTTCTCTTTTCCCCGAATCCCTCTCCGGAATTACCAAGCTCCTTTCGACTTCTTTCGCACTCCTCGACGACCAATTTGCCGGAAAAATATTCCGCATCTCGCGGCCGACAACTCCGGCCACTCCTTCGGCAACCCAATACGTCTCCGGCCGAAAATAAACATTCGGCCGGCCTCTCTTACTCTCCCCCCACTCAACAGAACCCCAATACAGCAAAATAAAACGAACCATCTTACCTTGCCGCTGTTTTTCCGGCGAGCTTCCGAGCTTCCGTTAAATTTCTGGCAGCTTTTCGCAATCGCTAAAACTTTTCCAAACCGCTTCTGTATTTAAGGGGATTAATTCACCCGGACTGGACACGTATGTGTTGATTTCGCCTTGTACCGACACGTTCGTGATTTTTTTTGCAGAACACCCCCTGAACTTTTCCAAATTACAAATCTACCTTCCGCCATCCGATTTTAAACTAAATCGGAAATCCTAAATTGCAGATATATCCCGGATCTGAAATCCTGAAATTACAAATATATCCAAAACTTTAAAAATTCATAATTAATTATCCAAAATTCCAAAAATTACAAAATTACCATCGTTGGACTCGTCTCAAAGAGCTCTTTCTATAAAAAAAATATAAAAAATACAAATAAAAGAAAACTAGGGCTGTTACATAGTGGATATAATCGGTTATTTCGAAAGCTAGCCATTATAGGAAACAAAAAAGGAAGACAAAAAAAACATCTACTGTGTGATTTAGGTATACATAATAAGTATCATCTAATTAAATAACAATTAGAAGATCTAGATCTAATCACAATGAGATTTGATTTGGCGCATTAGATTTAAAAGTAAGATGGATGACGATGATGCACAAGTTCAATATTCATATAGTCGGAGAAGCTCTTAGCCATTCAATAAACTTTTTGGATGGATAACTAAATGACATGCATTGTTCACAAATATATAGAAGATCTCAATCATGCTATCAAGCTTTTTGGATAGACGACTAGATGAAATTTATTGTTAAAAAAGGTGGACGTGATCGTGACTATTTGATCACTAAAATGCATTCTTGAACGACACTAGTTCAATCCACTTTAGAAGAAAAATATAGCCAACTTTTTAGTCCCACATGGCAAGCATGTACATGAACTTTTGCATTTATAAGACTTTCTTCGTGCATATAACTCAGTTTAATAGGGTTCACCACCACTTAATGCTTTTGGGAAGTCCTGACTCAAGAGACCTACAGAAATTTAAACATGTCTAACTTGACTCGATATAATTACATAACATTTACAAGTCTGTCTTAACTCGTTATGTTTAAGTTCAGTATAGGAGTGATGCCATGATCTGATTTAACCAAAGTCACTATAGGATTTCTACCCTGACTAACACTCAAGCTTGATCTTACTCAATTTTAACCAATCTCTTTATCCATGACTTCCTAAGGCCTAGTGTTTTAGGTGTGGGTGCTTAGGCCAAATTATTTTTTTTTATTTTTTTTAATTTATATTAAAAGATTTTTTTATAAATATTTAATAATTAAAAATAATTAATGTTTAAGACTAAATGTAACTTAATACATTACTAAAAGACCAACTCAAATATTTATGAACCATGATTATGATCATACGTATCATAATTGTAAAGAAAGGAAATATTTAATATGCTAACCACATAGATTTTTAGAAATATAATTCTTTGTGGATTAGCCACTCTATAAAGAGTTTAAGATTAAATATCATCCATTATAGATTCTACAATCGTTGTCCCCAATAAACCAAACTACTATAATAACATCTTAAGATTAAATTAAAACAATACTAAGCTTAACAAAAAATTAGTAATATTTAGTTTGATTTTCTAATTATCACATCAAATGGTACAATATTTCTCAAGCTTCCTCTCTCCAATCCAAAGTTTTTTTCTCATCCTCTTTCTCCTCTCTTATCCTTCTTGTCTACGTAGGATAGAGAACATCACCTATTGTTCAAAAAATCTTATATAAACCAACATATCCTCTTTGCACTTTTATTACCAAATGAGATATCAAATTATCATAAAAGTATTTTTATAAAATTTGTCTCATTATGCTATTTCTAACATACCTTCAAATTTTTATTTTTGATATTTAAAAATTTAAATTAAATAATATTTTTAGTATTAACAATTTGTTGTTACTTACAAACTATTAAATGTTTATCAAACTATTAAATTATCTATGATTTAATGAAGTAATAACTATCTATGATCTAAACTCATAACAATATTCAAAACATAAAAATCTAACTTCAATTCAAAATTGCATATCGTAATTTTCTTGGTATCATATATTTAACTTATTAGTCATAGAAAAATCACAAGACAAATTTTGAGGCTTTGCATTCGACCTACCAAAGTCCACCTATGTTTCATCTCCTTGTCAACCCTAGGCCACTTTGGAACACTATTGGCTTGATCAATCAAGTCAAACAAAATTTGTCCATCTTCGAGTTTGGGTGAGCCTCCTTATCATGTCATTGACTAATTTGTCTAATTCAAGAAGCAGTACCTTTCTTTCTCACCTCTTTTTATTGTCCTCTTTTTAGGTTTCACATTAAATTGCTTATCTAGTTGCTTAACTTGTCCGTCATTCCATCAAGCACAGTTGTCTAACTTAACATATCACCAATCATGTAAAACTTTTGTCCTAAATGATGTGCATGAATGAATAATAGTAGAAGGATCTAAAAAAAATGATGAAGATTTTTGCCATACTTTTTAAATAATTTTGCTCATTTTATTGTATGATAGCAAGAACAATTTCTAAAATATCCTAATTTACACTTGAAGATATAATAGAAATTTTTTTATTATTTGAAGTTATAGTTTTATTATCCATTTGGGAGATTTCTTGTGTTACCAAACCTTTACCTCAAAATCCCATTCCTAGTTTGCACCCAAAGACATAATAAAACCTTTTTTTTTATCATTTGAAGTCAGGTTTTTTAACCCTTTAGGGGATTTCTTGTGTTACTAATCTCATAACTCTCTCTAAATTGGCTCTTTAAACAACTACGATAGTGTCATATTTTTAGTTCCAAAGCACTCAATGGATCCAAATTTATCATGTCCACATACACAGACATGAAGCTGGCACCCACACATGGATTAAAGTCCCTCTCCAATGCCAATGTTTTTCATTTTAAATCACCCTCTTTGTTAGCATTTCATATATTATGCACATCATGAACGAGACAGTTCAAATTATATGCCCCCATACATGTTATGTTTAGTCATAAATTGCTTATTGTTAGCTTGTTTCATAATAAAGTATACATTGTAAAATTTACATTCAAATTTAGGAAACGCAACACAATCCAGGAGCACACGAGAAGAAAGAAATGCATTAGAAGATACTTTTTTTTTCTTTTTTTAATCTTCAATATAAATCAAAGAAAACCCAACAATTCTAATTCTACAAGGTCGAACAATAATTTTATTTACCCCCTTATTTCAATTAGTATCATTACTACAAACTTTAGAAGCTAAACCAACAAGCTAATGTACTTTTCCAAAAGATTGTCAATTATTATGCTGTAGGCTCTTTCTGTAGGGTGATAGCTATCCCAAAATACGTATTTTGTAGCATCAGGACATGTCGGCGATTTCTTATTGCACAGTACCGAAACCTCCAAAGCTCCTGTCCCACAGCATCCCTTGTTTGACACCTCAAATCCTGCAGCCATATTTAAAACGGCTAATTTATCTTTCAAAATACCTCATTTCATTCAAAAAAAAAAAATTTAAACAAATCAATTCCAGAGAAACAAATCGCATTGTTCTGAGCCGCTGCTAGCAGTTTCTCCAAAATGTGAATATCGTAAATGACTAAAGCTTTATGATTTCGTGCATGTTATTTAATCAACTTAGCACGGTCCTCCACCCTTTAAAAGTTATGTGGTTGGATGGTAGTGCCTTTGTTGGTGTTAAGTAGACGTAACAATCATAAATTTGCATTTATTTGCACATCAAAAGGACTTAGGCTTGGTTGCATGAACTTTTAATTTCCAACCTAAAAGGCAAAGAGTTCGTTGCTTTCATTAATATACATGTTGCCAAATTGCCTAGAGCATAACTAGATCGGTTTAATGGTTCATGAAACTTACAATTTTGTATTTCAACCATTCCAAAAAAACAATTTATAATGTGCCTTATTAATTATATTGAGAAATATTTAAAAACTATTGTATTTTTTTACTACTATGTTTGTAAAAGTTATAAGATGTAGAAAAAAAAATCTAAACTTACCATATAAAGAAGGTCTCTGAACTAGATCAAGAAGAATGGTGTAGATATCCAGATAAACAATCCTTGTGTCTTGTAAAGTTGCACCAAGCCTTTTGATTTCTACATTGATCTTGGAGTTGAAAAGTGAAGCTGCCTCATTTCGTTTTGCTACACACTCTCTTAGCAAACCTCCTCCAAGAGTTCTTTGAGAAGGTAAGCATCCTATTGGTGGTAGTCCCACAAAACCTATCTTACGTGCCCCTAATTGTTGCAACTTCTGCCAAAAGAAAGGTAGACAACATTAGAAGGGTAAATTGTAACAAAGGTTATAGGCATCTAGACATTTTATGCCTCTATACGAGGAAGATCTAGCAAAACTCTAGTTTTGCACGAGTTAACATTTTTAACAACGATTAATCTATCAAATAAGAAAATCTTACTACTTCAAAACTCATATTGTTAATACTTTATCGAGTATATCTTTTGGATCAATATTTTTAAAAAATAATTTATTAGTTGAGAAAATCTTATTAATCTATTAATAAACTTCTTATGTCATTTCACCTAGTCTAAAACAGTTGTCTATTATATAAGAAAATCTTACAAACTTAACAACTACCTCATTAATTAATTATTAAAAAAGACCTATATAAAGCTGTATTACAAACACTATTTGCATTGTTACATAAAAAAATATTTCATAAAAGCAAAATGAATGATTCTAAACATAACTTTAAATATCTTTTTTTTGAATAATAAAGAAGACAAACAGTGAGTGTACTAATATGATCTGCATGCGCTGGGCCACTAGAAGAAGTGCAGTAATTCAATGAACAACGTCACCGTGGCTGTTGAGAAAACTATGTCAGCAATCATCAAACATAGGACTGTTTCCTTTATTAATGCTTGAAGTGATATGAGAGAATTGCACGAGAATGGAGTTTGTTTTTAGAAAAAAGAAAAAGTTAAAATAAAAACTTTGCGAAGATATCGAGCAATGAGTTTTACATAGTAAAAATAAAATTTTAATTAAAATATTTTTCAAAAATAAAATTTTAAAAGATGAAAACTTTTTCAATAAAATCTAGGCCTCCAAATTCAAATAATATATAGATTTAAAAAATAATTTTAAAAAAGAATTTTTATGTAAGTAAAAATAAAATTTTGATAAAAAGATATTTTTTGAAATTTTAATTTAAATTTAAATTTGAGTTAAAAAAATTAATTTAATACATAATCTGTAAAGAGGTCCTAGAAAGCAGAAACTAAAGAAGACCTAACTCACATGATAAGCCAAAATATCAACTCCACAGTCAAAACCTACCATTATTTTATTTTCTAAGTTATGGTCAAATTATGTGAGATTATTTGGATTTTAATTTTACTTAGATATTAGTATTATGTCCTTTAAAACTCGTTTGAAAAATAATTTTATTTTTCAGTTTACGTATAAAAATGTCAAATATATAAATATCATTCGCATTTTTGTGAAATATATGAAGCATTAGTGACAATCTCGATGTTATTCAAACATCTTTTGAGTAACGTAACCAAAGCAGACGATGAATATTTTAACCTGTAAGAAATCGGAGGCGTAGGCGACCATCAAATTAACGTAAGAGGGCACGTCGTAATGTGCGCTGCGGAAGGGAGTGGAGAAGTATGTGTTCGCCAGATCGTCGGATCCCGTGCACACCAGATACAAGCTCTGCGCTACGATGCTCCTCGCTCTCGCCTCTCCCGCCAAGCTCCTCAGCTTCTCCTTGTACTCAGCAAACAAGTTTAGCTGATCCGGCAACGATAGCACCGACTGCATGTATATCCATATGCAACTTATATATATCTATATATATATTATATCAATGCAAACGAAAAAGAAGAAGAGACGGTAGCGCACTGTAATGATGGAGGTTAGGGGATCGTATCCATTAGCTCCTGAAGCGAAGCTCACTCCGGTGAGGAGGTCGTCGGCTTGCAGATCTTGGTCAAGATAAGCTGGCAAAAGCTCCTTCAGTCTTAACCTGGAGGCTGAAACAAAACAAACAAGCCAAACCAAGTATCAATCTATATTTAAATATATTTATGTTGAACCTAAGCATCAGAGTAAGGCAAGAACCTATGAAGTCACCGGGGATCTTGCCGTTGCAGAATCTCCCGGTGGGTTTTTGGCCGTCGAAGTCCTTTCCATAGGGAGGGAAGTTGCACTTCACAATGGTTTTGATAACGTTATTATTTCCGGGATCAACGATAGAGTCCCCAAATATTATGATGGCTGGGACTACAGGTGCGGCCGTTTGGTTGGTAGGGAGAGCCAGGGCGTGTGCGCAGACGAGGCAAAGGGTGACAAACAAAACGCTTCTTCTCTCCATCCCTCGCTCTGTTTCTGATCGTACTTTGAAGAGGAAGACGAATAGCTCGCGTTTATAACCGCGCGGGAGCAAACAACTTGTCTATGTACAGACACGTCGCACCTGAAAGACGTGGCCAAAATTTTTTTCTTTTTTTGATTTTTTTTTTTTTGTTTTTTTTGTTTTTGTTACTGCATGAGTGGGAGATGTAGGAATGGCGTGAAGGCCTTACAGTTCACTTGTTATGACTACATCGTTAATTTTTAAGTTTAGTAATAAAAAATAAAAATTTTAAAATTTTATATTATTGTTGCTAAATAATTATATAATTATATATTTAATAATTATATAAATTTATTAAAATATTTTTTTAATAAAAAGATGATATCAATTTTTAATATTATTTTAAAAAATGACATCATCTTTTGCCCCTTACATATATTTTTTTGGCTTTTAAGTAAAAGAAGTGTTTTAAAATATGGTCTTATGAATATTTGATTGTATTTTAAAATTTTTTAAAACATTAAAGTTCATGGTAATGAATTAGAAAAGCCCCAAATAAATGATAATTGCCATTGCATATTTGTGTTGAAACTAAACTATTAAACTAAGGAAGTTATTATTTGTTTTTCTTATTGAATTTTTATTTTATTTATTTTGTGTCAAAAATATTTCAAGCATATTAACTTAAATTTTGCTTTGTTCATGCCAATTTATTTTATTTTGGAAAAGCATTTCATTTCTACACCAAATTTGTTTTTTAAAATTATTTCATTTTTTAAATCTCACAGTTTGTAAATATATTTTATTAAAATTTTCTATCTAATTACATTAAATTTTTTCCAAAAAAAATATTCTTCTTAAATCTCTTTTTGGACCTATAAATCATTATCAAAACAATGATTTTTTTAATTTTAGAACAAGAGAAATCAATGAATAACCATATGATTTAATTGTTGTTAGCTAGCAAATATAATAACTTTGATGTAAATTTTGGTTTGAATTAAGTTAGATGCAACATGCATAAAGATGGCATAAATCATTAACAAATGACATGGTAACTCATGTGAGTCACAAGATTAGATAAATTATGGGCAAGCAATGAGTTATTTATTTAGTAATAGTTGATAGGTTATAAACATAACACCCTTTGTTGTTGTTATAAAGGGGTAAAAATCGAGATTCGTCCATGACAAATTTCATCATTAGTCGATCACCATATTAACCATATCCCACTGGTTGGTGATCCACAATCAATTAGAGGACATAAGGAGATCACAAGCATGTTCAAAGATTTGCCATGCCATCATTGAATGTGGTAACAAGTAAAGGTGATCATGGAACACAGAAATGAAGATGTATTTTCATGATAATTATTATCTTGTTTCCTAATTGTTCTTTAAAGAGCTATTCATAGCACAAAGAGATATTACTCTCATGTGTCTACTTCTTTTTAATAATAAAAAATTTAATTATAAAGTTTAATAATATTTATCATGAGATTTTTTTAAGTTTTGTATATTATAAAATAAAAAATAGCTCCAAGTTTAAAAATATTTGTGAACTATATCAAATTGAAGCATGAAAAAAAAAACAAAAACATTTGGTGAAAATGATATGGTAATGCAAGAGAGCCATTAGAGCAAAGGGGAATTTGGGAAGTTAAATTTAAATTTAAGCATGAAATAAATAAGAAATCCAAAAACCTTTATAAAATGTGTATCATTAATTTAAAGAAGTATAATTTTTGCAAAAAAAAATATTTTAAAGTATTTTGGATATCTACAAAAAAGAGATGTAAGTAAAATAATGAATTTGTGTTGGAAAGCAACAATAATATAAATAGAATCACATAAATTCAAATTAATAAAAAATATATATCAAAAAATAATATATAATCCATGAATGAAGAGTTGTATGCTAATTTTAATAAAAATTATATTTTATATATTTTTAGAATTTCTTCAATAAATAAACAAATAAATAAATAAAAATATGTGAGTTTTTTACTAAATAGTTAGATAATGAAGATTGGGAAAAAACCATATTAAACTAGTATAATTTTTAAAATTACTATTTGTGTAGTTAATGATATTTACTTTTTAATGTAAAACAAGTATAATTTTTGGTTTAGTAAATGAAATGTTGTGCTTATAATAGTAATATTTTGTTAAGGAATTTGTTAAGGGCCACCTAATAAGGAGCTTGATCTAGATGCCTGTTCATCTTTAAGATAAGGATTATCATAATTTCTTTGCTTTATCATTTTACCATATTTGCTTATAAATATCATGAAAAGAAATGGAAAAAAGTTTTAAGATTTGAAATTTGAAAATAGAGCCAATAGAGCACATTTTCTTGTTGGTAGAGTAGAAAGACTTGTTAGTATAATAGATTGTTATCATATTTTCCTCTCAGTTTGTCATATCCTTGCATTTCTTTCTCCTCCATCTTATGGCAAAACCCTCACATTTTACAACTATGTTAACCACATGGTCTCATGTGATTATTTGATGATAAAAAAATCATATATTATTTTTTTTTACTAATGTTTGTTCTTCTCCAAAAATGTTAAGCTAGAATGTCAAGTGTAATTGATTAACATGTTACTACACATGCAATAATTTTGAACTGGTAGAGCCATAGACGAACCTTGCTCTTCATGGTGTGGAAGTTATCATGAGAAACTTTTATTTTACTTTAGTGAATTAGAAACTTAAAACCTATACAAATGTTCACATGGCACTTGAGATCATGACTTTTCACAAATCAACTTGTATACCAAAAATTCTTTCCTTATCAATTAACCATTTTCATAAAAACTTAGGCATCAAGCTTGGCATTGATATCATCAACTTTCAATACTTATCAAACATGAGATAAAGAACATGTTTGTTAAAAGTTATAATAAAATGCACTTAATGTAAGGTACATTACATGTCAATATACTTTTTGTTTGCCTCAACTTAGTCATATTACTCATGTTAATGAGATATGTATGGCATGGTATAACTTGTGCATAATATGTCTAGCTCACAAGACATAGAATTACTTAACATAAAGTGCACCTAAAAATAGTTTTGGGAAATTTGAACATAATGTATAATAAATTAGTGATTTGTCAACGAGGTATTCTCACTTCGAGCACTTGTTAGTAGAACTTCTTTTTAGAGTAGCATAGTGGAAGTGGATATGTAGGAAAAGGCTAAGAGCAAAAGAAAATAAATAATAAAGAGAAAAAGAATAGAGCCTTTGTCATAAGAAGATTGAATACTCTTAGAAAGTTTTCCTTCATTTATCATTCTTACCACATTATATAAAGGTTAGATTTAATATTTTATTTACATAAATTTTAATATTTTACTTATAAAACTATTGACATCCCATAACTTTGTGTCATAAGAAAGATCTTAACTCCTCAAACCTACATGTAAAATAAGGAAAGTGAGCTATGACTCAATAAAGAATTCTCAAGTCATATTACAAAAATTAATATGTAGTGATAATATACTATATCAAATCTATATAAGAATAATATAATCAATATCATGATTAGTGATATCATAATAAATATCTTAAGACACTAATCTAAATTAATTCATGAGTTGGTAACCTCTCGGTAGAGGTCTGCATATAGAAGCAGAGATGTGTTCATGTACTCCTAGAGATGCAAGTGTAGACAATATGCACAACTTGGTATGCATGCATGTACAATAGAATTAGATAGGGAAACTTGCACATAGCTGGTGATATGAGATGGCATGATGAGGGAAGAAGAACTCGTGTAGCAAAATAAGGATGGTAATGATAGCAAGTAAAGATAAGCTCTACTCTTCCATGTAGGTTTGTGCTCTTCTAGGCATATGGGTGAGTACTTATATGCTTTATTTTAAATTCATCAAAAGTACCTAGTTATAAGGCTTTCAAGTTATTTATACACTCAACATGAAAATATAAGATAAACTCACCTAATCTTTCTTTTCAAAGATAAGAAACTTGAAATTTGAGCTTCTTAATTGATTATCAACTATCAACTACTATAACTAATCCAAGAAATAATAAAAGCTCTCAATAGTTACATATTTCTATTAAATATTACATGAATAAAAAACATAAAATTATAGCAAATAAAAAATAACAAAACATCCTAAAATAGGTTTCTTATCTTTTCTCTTATTTTATTATAGCTCCCTAGTCTACGACTTTGTAATTGCTTTATGAACCACTTGGTTGGTGTGTACTCCCTAACTAACTAAATTATACTCTGGCTTAATATGAATGTCTATGGTAGGTTTTAGGTTATATGAATCATCTAATGATGCTTGTCCTACATTAGTTAGTGATTAAGAAATAATCCCATTTACATAAATCTCAAAATATTTAAAATTACCAATGCTATAATAATATAGTATAACAACAAAATGAGGAAAAGATAAAAGAATTTTTATGTAGTTTGGCTCCTCAAAAGTATAGATCCACTTCTAATCCTACAAGCTTGAGTACCAATAAATCAAGACTTCCCTGCCATTATCAGATGGAGAAACCCCAAACAATTAGGGCTTTGCCTAGATAAGATAATTAAGCACTCCAATTACAAAAAAGCATGAAATTATGCCCAACCATTCCACACTATCCTTTGTAGTGTTGGACTAACCACTCAATACTATATGACCTAGAGGGTCTCCATGAAAAGGAAAACAAAAAGGAATTGATATAAAGCTCAAGTACACTAAATGAATAAATATACATGTATGTTACACTTAAGAGCTTTGTAGAATGGAGTAAGTGAATGATATTGAATGAAATGCCTTCATAATTCCTTTACACATGCATAAGAGAGTTGAAATTCCTTTCATACTCACATAATTCCCTCATTAATATTTATCAAGCCTTCATCATTCTTTCATCAATTCCTTCTAAGTTTTGAGAGGTTTATATAAAAATTAGGAGCAACATATACCTAATGGCTAAAATTAAATTTTCGTCATGGTCAACTTAGCTTTTGCATACTTTTAAATTCTACATATACTATACATTGTAGGAAACAAACAATTTGTTGCATACTATATTCTAATAAGTAATGTATCATAAGCTTTTCTAAATTTTCATTAATGGATGTTGTGTGATGTTTATCCTTTGAAAACATACCATATGCTAATAAATAACATATGCACAAAAGTCTCAAGATTGCATAATGCAATTACTAATAAAGTATTTCTTTATTATATATTTAACGTAATATATGCAAGAAGGTTAAATACTATATGTTCTTATCAATTCAAACACATTATTCCAAGGGCCATCCATTCCACCAACGCCTAACTAATAAACCTAAAAGTATTTTATGTTAAAAAATAATGTATCATATGCAAGCCTTACAATTTAACCTTTTAAGCTCATGGACCAAACTAGATATATTTCTTGCAATAAAATTATGTATTGCATGTTAACCGCATATTTCCTCTGCATCTCTTAAGCATAGTCCATTTTCCCACGTACTTTTCCCACTTGAACTAATAAAACCACATGCTCAAAGTAACATACTTGATGAAAGCCTAGGAGATCAGTTCAAACACTTAGGTAGACCATCTTTCTCATTCTTCATACATTTCATAAAATATTATACATGTTGCATATTATAGGTAATATATCATACATTTAGTTTAATATTAATGAATTTTTATTTTTATTTTTAAACTTAATAATTATCATTTGCTAATGAATATTACTAAAAAATTATTCATTTTTATTGAAAAAATCATTCGTATGTAATTTACAAACTCTTTGAGTATGATATTAAGTATAAACTATTAAATCGTTTTTCTCCTAGATGAAATGCTGAGGTGTACATAAGTGCCAGTTCTTAATTATTAACTGTTGAGATGCATCTTGAACATATGAATCATCATGATGGATGCTTTTCTCTATCTTGCCATCAAGTGTCTTAATTATTGCTTTGGAGGTTTCATAGATCCATGCCAATGTAAGTGGTATGTTCATCTACCAATATTATAATAATGTGCAACACAATAAGTAGAAATATTAAATCATAATATAAGCACTTAAAGGGTTCACTATCATCAAAAAAAGATGTAGCCGTTATGGCACATGGGGTTTAACACTCTATAACATTTTAATGACAAACTTTAATAGCAGGGGACTAAAATGACAATTACAAAAACCTCTGCCATAATTTTTAAATCATTTTAAATATAAAATCATGAAACTTTTATTATGAAAATATGGGTTTCATGCTTAAATGTGAAATAATGGAAATCGACACAACTCATGAAAACTATAATTCAATCAATATGAAATTTAATGCTTGTATTCATGCTTAGTGTTTTGAAATTGACTCACATAAAGGCTTCTCACCATTTGTCATTATCAAAGTTGGGATGACCTTTGTACTAATCAAGTGGGGATCATATGTAAATGATGCACATGAAAGATACTCTTCCATAACAATACATCCTTTTTTCTTATAAAAATAATTGGTTTCTTCTTTTTTATGTTTTTCATTTTGCAAAACAATTTCAATTTTTTAAATAACTTTAATCCCCAAGTTACATTAGTTCTAAAGAAAAATTCCAATTGAGATTTCAATAAATATTTGTTTTCTTAATAGACCAATGAAATAAATACTCACCCAAATTGTTTTCAAGATAAGAGCTATTAGCTTATTTGTTAGCACAAAACATTCTTAATGCAACATTTTCAAGAGAGATGCACAAATTTGATTAATAAACAAAAATGTCTACTTCTAAATTACAACATTTTAAGCTCTTAAACGTTTTATGTTAATCACCAAGCACATTGCTATGTATGTTTTGGAGATGATCTTGTAGAATCATGCTGTCTTCATTTTCGTCTCGATTGGCAACTAATATGAGCTCCAAAAATTGAATTTAGCTAAGACATGACTTGCAATAAGCCATATTTCATCTAAATTCTAGGTTGCTAAATTTATGCATTATTTTTCATGATATTCGACTCAAGTGCACAAAAGAATTATGTTAATGTCCTCCAAACTATGAAGATTCTCTAACAAACGCTAGTTCTATTTTTGTTTTGAGGCTTCTCACCCTCTTCTTTACACTCAAAAGCTTTTTTGCAGGGGCAAAAGGTCTCCATTTTTTCCCATTTCCTTGAGAGAAAGCCTTTAGGATGCAATCTAATACCTCTATCTTATTGTTGTGTTTATACTTAGTATTGGTACTATCAAGTGCCCATAGCTAAGTTTTCTTTTAAAAGTGAGACTTCTTAATGCAGTGATCTTCTTCAACAACCTCATGATTACATCATCTACATCAAATCTCTCTTTCTTCACATAGTACTTAGTGGCTATGGAGATCTAGGGGATAATGCATTATTTTTCTTCCCTTCAGATAGCATTATGTTTGTAAGGATCTATTGATTTAGATATGCCCTTACATCAAGCTATTTTACATCCTTGACATGAAGTGAAATCGAATCTTTAATATGTCTCTTTTTAGTTCTCCCAAATCATATAAATTATGTTCTAGTTAAGGCTACATGGTTCCTCAGGGGTATCCCAAAGAATTTCTTTAGGTTATAATTAGTAAGTTAATATATATATTGTAAGCGTATGAGGTGGTGACGTTGAAGTCTTCACCAAAACTTTAATTATTGTGGAAATGTTTAATTAAGTTAGAATTGAATCCAAAATTTACCTAAAGAATATTTTCTAATCTATTTCCATTAAACATCATTGTAATAGACTCTTTAGGAAAGAACTATAACTCCAAGTCTAAAAGCTTATTAATATTCATTACACATCCATTAATGCACTCAATAGCTTCAAAATCCTATTTTGTCTTATACCTTCACTCAACAAAATCATTGCTAAAGGATATCTTAACATGCTTGGAATGTGCCATTTAGATCATTTTTAGTAAGCTGTTTTTCATTTTAATGCTAAAAATAACTCCCCTTTTCAATCAAAACTTCTATGCTTTCATCACCACTTGAGCTAATGATTCTTACTAACAATGTAAACAACATAAAAAATAAGATTATAGCACATTTTCCCTTGTTCTTCTTTTTCAAAAGACTTTTTTATGCATGAACAATGTTTGGTAGAAGAATAATGTGAGAAAGGAGTTTATTCCTAGAATGAGTGTTCAAATGAGTTCTAATTAAAGGTGATAACATGTTCAAGGGTGGAAGAAGAGTAATCTAAAGTAAATTTATCTCAATTCATTGAAAAAACACCTAAGAAATCTCGTTTTTCATTTCTTCTACTTATGCTTCATATGGTACATTGCATGCTAATAAAATTCTTAAACAATATTTTCTTATATAGCATGACATTTAGCACGAAGTATGTTTGTTATTAACATACCATATGCTATTATATATCTTTGTACATAGAAGTAGATGTATTATATGTCAATTATTATCATGATGTATGCTATTTTCTATCTTAAATCTAAATCTATGTCTTCACACTCCAATTCAATGCTTAGTGTATGTGTAGTAAGTATATTACATACCGACATACTATACGATAATTTCTAATAACATATTAGACTTATTTTGATTTTAAATAGTTAATTTTAATAAGGATTTTGTTGTGCTCTCTTAGATATAAATTTCAAATAATTTTTTAAAATGATATAACCTTTTATCCTTACTCTTTGGAATTATAATTTTAGTTTCTTGGCATGTTCCTTAATAATATTTACTTGTTATTTAATTTCTAAAACTCATAAGATCTCTTCTCAAGTATATAAGATTATGACTCATAGTTTACTTTAAAAAACTTTTCTAATTGCAATAATAAATGGTAAGATAAACTTAGTTATCTCAAGTTTTGAAATAGTAATTGAGGGATTCATTCATCAAAACAAGGCTCATAAGTCAAGGCATGTCTTGATAAGTCCTTAGCATAGTGACAACACTGTCACTTACCTAAGGTTCAAATTTAAGAACCTAAGCAATCTTGGATATAAAAGAGGTAATTTGTTAATCAATTTATTTTGTAAATTTTGTACATATTACATTCCTTTTAGGAATCCAAATAAAGTTTTTTTTTCTTAGAAAGCATAGATCTCCTAATAGGATGTTCAAGATTACCAAGACATGAATAAAAATTGCACACCATGTTAAATGGTTATTACGATGCATGCAAAGTGACCATATGAGATGGTGAATATGCATGAAAAGAACTCTTTTTATTTTTAATTTTCACATGATTACAAGATAAAGCATAGGTATTCACAAGCAAAGATGAAATGACAAATTTTCCTTTAGTAGATGCAATTCATTTTAGATGAAGACAAAGCTATTCAATTTTTTTTTTAATTCAACATTTTCGTTCATAGGCATTGAATTTTAGATTTTAATAAGTTTATAGTGTTAAGATGTTATGCCCACATAAATGGGGCATCAATTGTAAGCTTTTAAACTTTAAATAAAATAATAAAAGTATTGTAATAATTTTAGCTTAATGTAATTAGAAAGTAATTATTGAATACTTTTAATAAATAGTAAGTAGCCCAAAACCTTAATGTGAGTTATAAGCTAAGCAATAAGAAGTAAAAAAACTTAAATCATATGCAATATTTTGGTGGTTTGGCCTAACCAGTGCCTAAATCTATCCATAGTATAATGACTAAGCTTTTACTAAAACAACTAGTTCCTTTTGCTTGAGCTAATAAGGTAAACCTTATAATAGTCAAAAGGACCCACAAAACATAGAGCTAGAAGGCCATGTAAAAATTGACCTAAAGGGACCATTATAGCAAACTCAAAAGAGTTACTAAATAATAATAAAAATATTTTTAACACTTACACAAAATATGATACACAATCTATACGTATCACTTAAATAAGAAATATAGCACAATTACTAAATAAGACAGATGTTAATAAAAATGTGAGATGTTTTAATAAATAATATGGATTAACAAACACCTAAGCTCTTAAAAAATAATTCAAAGAATGCAACTGAAAAAGCACATTATGCCCATAGTCAATCTCTTTACCTTTATTCCATGACATTTGCGATTAACTTCATCAGCTTTTTCTATGATGTTAGATATGTTGTTTATAATTCAAATCAACTAAGCTAGCTTTAGAATGCCTAATAGCTTAAAATTATATTTCCAATTGATTAACTATCCATTACAAGTCTTGATGTCTACTTAAAAAAGTATGATTAGGAGATTGTAGCAAGGCAATTTTGAATAAAGTTGAAAACCTTGCAAAGCACTTGTATGACACACATATCCTAATTACATAATACATATAGTACAAATACAACACTTCTAATTAGACTATATGATGTACGTTGTCCACACATTCTTAAAAACTATCTTAGGTTTTCAAAACTTTGTATTGAATACTCTTTGAGAACATGCAAATTTGATACAATTAACACTCATATGTTTATAATTTGTTCAAATATCATACATGTTTGATAAGTAGATCATCAATGTATGATGAATTTATCAAAAAGTGTAACATTCTAGCATTTTTGGATACTTTGTATGAGTACAATTATGGAATTGTATCAATACTAAATTTTTCCCTTAATAGATTTACCTAGTGAGACGTAGGTTACATACTTCAAACATGTAAATATTAATATAGTAGTAGTATGAAGGCAATTCAATTATCTTATTCTAAATTTGACATGATAATTATAGATTATATATGTATGATACCAAGTTGTTTTAAAGTTCTATGTAGAGAATAGGTCCATATTGGTATAGCATACTTCTTCATACTATACAATGCTGGGGTTTTATTGACCTCATAGATCATATCCCAGACACATACATGGCTAATAATTGACTATACAATGTATGACCAAGCAACACTTATTTTGTCAAATAAGAGACCATACTAATACGATAAGACCATCGGGCATGTGAGACATGTGATCCTAGCTAGAACCTACAATAAGACACATAGTAAGAGGTTGATCATATAGTGGGATAAAGGACATCATTCAATATAATCTTTATGCAGATTATGAGTAGAGCATTTTGATTAAGGTGATTCAAGGTACACAAGCTTAAGCTTTAACCCTAAGAGTGCTCTAAGAGTTTAGACCTTATGATATTAACTTTACCAAATGTTCATCTCTGATCTTACTTTATATGATGGAGTTATAGGTTGAAACCATGAAAGAGATGCAATATTTGTAATCCTATTAGGCCATATGGTAATGACTAAAAGGTTTAAGAATTTTGTCCAAATTGAAAGGTAGAAGACAAAATCTATATGGGTAGCCACTCCACCAAGCATTAGGTCATCTGGCTCTAATATATGGAAATTGGGTGATGTATTTGACCAATACTACCAACAATTTCAACTTTTATGTAGTTGTGAGTTACACTTCCTTCTTCACTTCTTTAAGCATCTACTTAATATTCAAAACAACTTATACACAAGATTAGTAGACAAAAGAGTTTGGTTTTGGTATCATTAAAACTGATAATGCATGAGCTAATAATGAACCTCTTTTGATGCTTACAAAACTAATGTTAAAAAGAAAATTATAATAATATTCAACAAAAAGAAGCAAGAAACTATTTTAAACAACATTCAACACTAAGAAGCATTAGCTCAACAAGATTCATTTCCAACAATACTAAAGCTCCTATGCAATAGAATAGACATGCATCAAAAGTAGTAGCAATATGAAAAAATTCAATTAAATAAATAATCAACTTATTAACATAGTTGAATAGTAGCAACATCAACACTTCAGTATAGCAAAAGTAGAGCATGAGTAATTTGATTATGCAATTACTACTACAAGGCACAATTATAGATCAACATAGCACATTTAGCATAGCTAATTAGGAAGGACTTTCTTTAAATTAATGCTTTTATGGTGAATTATAGCAACACTTCTCCCCCTTTTTGTAATCAAATAAAAGAGTAATAATCCATAATACAATCTTTACAATAGTAATTAAAGGTCATAATCATATATAAGTTTAAAAGATTAAGCATTATAGGTAGTAGTTAGCGTGAAGTTCAAATATAGTTTGCATTTACATCAAATACTTGAGCTTTTCTTCAGTCCCACTTAAGAAAATTTTCAATCATTGACAAGAAAGCAATTGGAACATTTTTGAGAAGTTCAAATTTTGATAATTAATGCTTCTATAGTGTTATAATTAGTTCCATGATCTCATTACATCTCTAATCTATATGCCTATAGTGCTAATGGAAAAAAATTTCAAATGTAATAATGCATGATACAATACCATGGACATTGCATGTAATAGATGTAGATATAATAGTAGTGGATGTTAGGTCAATTGATTCTTCATTAAAGTTGAAGTTGATGGTGTAGCAAATGGCTTAATTCCCAATTTCTCATTCATTGTAGTAGTAGAAACATCTTATTTTGGATGAGCTTGAATGAAATGATGCAACATTTTCATGTCAATATTCTTGAAAGCATATGTTATGCAATCAATGTCATTGGCTCGTATATTGTCTTTGTAGCTCATAATTATAGCAATCAAATGAGCAATGCAAAGATTTTTATTCATTTTGTATTTTGTTTTTTTGTTACAATTGAGTTTTTTTAATTAGATTGAAGATAGCCTCTTGCATGTCAAAACTTTTACCTTTCAAGCAGTAGAAAGCTTCGAGGGAGATCATGGGTGAAAAGAGCTGTCATTCTATAGGAGTTTTGAACTTGATATGTTCTCAAGGTCACATGTTTCAATTTTTGAATGTGTGTTTTTCTCAAAGAATTTTCTAAAGAGTTGATTTATTACTTCTTAATAAAAATAAGAACTCTTATAACTTGGTTATAAGGAACTCTACTCATAGGAATATTAAAAAACCATTGAGGTCTTCCTTATTAAATTCAACGTTAGTTTATAAAGGCATGATCTTGTAGGATTAATGATTAGAAAATAAATAATGAGATCATTCAATAAAAAACAATCCACAAATATGAAAGAAATAAGGGAAGAGACAAAATGACAAAAGTCATTTAGTGGTGCCACCTACATATTCATATTCCCATGGATGTTTTTACATGTACATTGAAGTGTGTGGTTACATATGCACATCGCAACAAGCAAGTTGCAAAAGGTGCATGGGATGTCAAACCACATGCGAGAACATAGTGTGCCTAAAAGTACAAGACTCCCACATGTGAGTACGACATGCCACAATAGGTACACCAATCATGAACATGCATGAAGCTTGCACACAAATTATTGCACTTACCATCACACATGGTTTGCATGCATGGTAGGTATACTAGCAATACCACTTGGAAAGCATGTGCATGGCTAGAGCATCATCTATATGCATGAATAGTAGTAGAGCATGCAATTTTCACATACACAATATTGTGCCTGCATGAATTGGCCTTAGCAGCATAACTTGTAAGACATGAATATTTTTATTAAATTTTCATTGAGCTTTAGGGAAATAAAATAATATTTAGTTCTTAATAGATATTCTATCAATATCTTTATAAAAGTTGGGAATAAGGATAATTGAGGTAAGGGGGCCTTTTGCAAAAAAATTGGAATGTTTGAGAAAAATTGAATCTTTTTGGCAAAAATTCACTTCCTCATTCTTTCTTCTTCCATTCCTTTTCCATTCTCATGATTCATTCTACTATTGTGACTCTTAAACGAGGTATATAATTGAGGGCTCAAAGTGGGGCGCCTCATAGATAGGTCAATTATAGTCCTTAATAATCTCCATATTGTAACAAAAAACACATTACCATTTTGCTATTTAAAAGATGTCAAATATGTATTGCATTTTATAGTGAAGTTCAAGCAAAACAAACATGGAACCATTTTCTATTTTCTCAAGTTTAGCTTTTATGGGTTTGGGAACATTGAGACCTTAACCAATTCATAAGCATCAAAATTTTCTTTCAATTTGGCAAGTTCTCATCAAACTCATAAGTTGCAGATGGACCAAACTTCTTAGGTGTAGACTTTTCCTTGGTCTCTTATTAATTTTGTTGGATTGAGATTCAATCAAACATTCTTGATGTAAAAGTTTTTGTTTATTCAAACTATCAACTTTCTCTCATTAAAGCATAGTATAGATTTTTCATACCTCTTAAAAATAAATAAAAGTTTTTTGATGGTGAGACAAGTTGTTAAAAGATCTAAAATAGTGGATTCAAACAAATAAACAATTATATTTCATAAATGTGCTTTATTTCTAACTAAAATCGAGATCTTTTATATCTAATTTGATTGTACATGAAACAATAAGTGACAATTCTACTTCTTACCATAAGAAAAATATGATTGAGCTAATTTTCTATATTAGATCATCCTATATATACTACACTCAAATTTATAAGTATAATCACCAATTTCATACAAGCTTGAAGAAATAAATACACAAATGCTAAAGGGCTTAGTTATTTGATAAATGCATACTTGGGCAATCCTAGAATCATTCATGTCCTAAAAATTCTCTTAAAGCATTTATCAAGCTTATAATTGTGATTTATCAATCATACTATTGCAATTGTTCAAATTTTCATCTTTCATCTCTAATTAGGATCCATTCCTTATAGTTTCAACTATATCATACACATATATTACTTATATCATATAGAGTTGATGAATATATACTTGTATGAGTTGTTAGAGTGTGGGTGTCTTGTAGAATGGGATTGGCCATACATATACAAAATATTTGTCATTTTCTCCACAATATTCTAGCCACAAAAAAATTTTTGCTGGTATATGATGAGGTATGTACATGTACAAATGCTATAACATAGCCTATTTGTACGTCAAACTCACTTATTTACAAGTTTACTCTTTCATATTCATTTCTCTTTGGTAATGCTACACACACACACACACACACATATGTAATTTAGATTATTATAATTTTAGTTAAAGTTAATAAGCAATGACCATATTAAATTATTGATATTCAATGAAATTTAATCAAATGTGGTACGTGAAAAGCACACACGCTAAGGCTTGTCTCCATTCCTTATTATAAAGAGACATCTATGAAACTACTTTAGTTCTATTCATAGGAACCCAGACCATCTTGGTTTCACAATTGAAGGTAGACAGTGTGTAACATGGTTTAGGTCGATTTCTACTAAGTGTATTCCTTTTAGGTACCACATAAAGGTGTTCTTATTACATTTATTATATTTCCTAAGTAAACATTCACAAGGCATATGCCCTTACAAGTGACAATAATTGCATACCACATTAGATGACACATGAACATGTGATGTATGCAAAGAAATCCTAGGAGATTCTTTATGAATATGAATTTATGTGCTTTAAATCTTATATGTGCTATGTGATTGAGATGAAATTTAAGGATAAGAATGAGAAATAGAACAATATAATGTCTTAATTTGATTCAATTCATTCTCATTCATGGAAAACTTTGCAAATTTGGTTTCTACTCATTATTATAAATTTTGAGCATCTCATCTTAAGATTTTAAAGAATCAACACAAGAGACATGCTTAAACAATATAGAATCATTTTTTACACTTGACTTTTTGCAAACTTGTAATTTTAGAAATGTGAATGTTTATTTTTTCAATTAATGTCATGTTTTCTTCTTCAAGTGAATCACATTATTTTTAAAAGTTAATTATAAGTTTTTCGTACAATTTTTCTTTGGGGTAGCATCAATGTCAATCAATTCTTTATATTCTAGTGTAAGTTCATCAAAACTATCAAATAACTTATCATTGAAATTAAAAAAAGAATCAAAACTTGATCAAGATGTGTATAAGGTACCTTTATCTAGGGAATTTGGTATAGAAGTTATTTGAAACAACTTTTTTTTTCCTTTTTCTACTCTTTCTTCTACCTTTTGTTCTTTTTCTATTATTTTTGTTCAGTGGTTTAAGGTTCGTTGACATTGAATAAGCTATCTAGCTCCTATAATACCTTATAGCATGGAGACAAGTGACAAATTTTTATCTCAATATCTTATCATAAGGAACAATAAAAAATAATTAGTTCCCTTTCATTTAGTTTAGCCATCATATGAGATTCTTCATTTGTCATATTAGAAATAGTATAATAATGTTCAAACAAATCACACAAATCATAATCTACTCTTTGAACAAAAATCTTGAAAGATATTTTTCATAATGAATAATGCTTCCCAACAAACAAAGGTGGGCAATCCATGAGATTTAACAAGCATGATTATAACAAATCATAGTGAGTAAATGGTGGATCTTCTCTTAGAAATTTATCCTTTGATACAACCCACTCTAATACCACTTGTAAAGGTGCAATGCTTATAAGAGGGTGGTGAATTATGAGATTTTGAAATTTTAGATGCAATAACAAAATTATTGTAACAATTTTAACTTCATATGATTAGAAAATGATAGGCAATTACTTTTAACAAATAATAACTTTATTTTTCAAAATGTTTGCATGAGTTCAAAGCTAAGAAATATCAAGTAAATGAAGTAAATCACACACATTTAAAGGTGTCTTGGCCTGACCAGAGGCTAAATCAATCCCAATCCATTAAGTATGCTTGCACTAAAACAACCATTCTATTTTGCCTAAGCTAATAAGAATAAACCTTACAATGGGCCAAATGACTCTCAAACTATTGAGGCAAAAGACCTTACACAAACTAATAAGTCAAAAATTAATACTTCAAACAAAGTAAGCATGTTTTTAAGAAGTATAATGGATCAAAACTTAGATTTACAAATGATTGATTAGTCATTACAAATCTTGGCTATTTTTCATACAAGTAAAATTAAGGATCATACCATGGCGATACCTTAACAAATTTTAATTCCTACCAAAGAGCCTATACAACTATCTTATTTTAGTTAACTACAACATGTAAAAGTATGACAAAGGTCATCATATTGTATGGTGCATATTATCAACATATTTTTAAGAATTATCTCAGGTTTTCAAAAACTTCATATTGGATGATCACTAGGAACATATAAGTACAATACATTTAACATTAATATGTATGCTACTTAAAGATTATACACATTTGATAAGTTGATCATTGGTGTTATTGAATTTATAACAAAGGGCATCACTCTCAGGTTTTTTGATACTTCTTATGAGTGTGATAGGGGAATTATATTAGTATGAAAGAATTCCCTTAGTACATTTACTAAGAGACAAACATGTTACACACTTAATACATGTGTGATATTAACATCGTATTAGTTCGATGGTAATCTAGTTAACTTACTCTGAATTCTTCTTGATGATTATACCCATATGATACTAAATCAAAAGTGTACAATACCATTCCAGTATAGATTTTACTTAATTTTCTTAAGGTTATATGTGAAGAATAGGTTCGTACAAGTATGGCATACTTATTTCTACTATACAACATCTAAGTTTTGTTGAGCACATTGAACACAGTTTGGACACATACTAGCCAAAAATTGACTATACCATGCACGGCGAAGAAAAATTTGGTTTGCCTAAGTCAAAGAGAAATCGTACTAGTATGATGAGGCTATCAAACATGTATATACAATCCTAATTAGAACATGAAATGATACATGGAGAAAGAGGTAAATCATACAAGTGCATTGATGGACAATGTTCAATACAATTGTGAGTAGAGTTTTGTGTCCAAGGAGATTCAAAGTACACATGCTCAAGTTTTAATCCTAAGAGTGTTTTAAGTATTTAGATCATAATATATTAATTTTATTTAGTAATTCTTCTTTGATCTACACTTTTAGATTACATTTACTTCTTCACTTCTTCAAAAATCTAGTCACTATTGATAGCAATTTATACATAAGATTAGTAGAAAAAAAAGCTTAATTTTATTATCATACCTCACAAGGCATTGGGCCAATGATAGTAGGAGCATGATCATGAAAACATTATCACATTCATATCATTTTCATGCAATTCACTTAGGAGAGAAATGTGCCAATTGGAATTTTTAGATAATGATATATTTTTTCCAAAGCTAATCACTTTTCTTTTCTAACTTAGGAATATAATACTAATGAGTGGAATTTAGGTATCTAATATTAATAAACTTTTTAATCAACTTGTCATATCTATTAATTAATTTATCATTAAAGAAACATTAGGATGTAAATCAACACTTGAAGAAGCTCCATCAAGGTCATGTTCCACTTATGATGTGAACTACGAAGTTCTTATAGCACTACTCCTCTTTTCCATTTTTTCTTTTTTGCATTATTTTGAGTTTTGACTCCATAAAACCCACCAAATTCTTATATATTCTCAAAGAAAGTGTCAAATTATAAATTTTTATGCCAATATTTAACAATAATGCACAATAAAGAATATTTAAACCTTGTGAAATTAATCGGGCATGGCACAACTAATTTTCATTAAATGTAAGTACATTGGCAATTGGGATTGCATGCAACTTTTTAGACAAAGACAATTCTTTCAAATTTGTGTTTTACATAAAATGTTTTAATTCTTTTTACCATAAATCAAAATCCTTTCCAACAAAAGTTTGAGGGTTATCCATCACAAAAAATTTGTAGAACTTTCATTAAATGTAAGTACATTGGCAGTTGGGATTGCATGCAACTTTTTAGCAAAGACAATTCTTTCAAATTTGTGTTTTACATAAAATGTTTTAATTCTTTTTACCATAAATCAAAATCCTTTCCAACAAAAGTTTGAGGGTTATCCATCACAAAAAATTTGTAGAACCAAAAGAATAAAATCAATTATAAAACTCAAGTGTGCCAGTATGATCAACACTAGAATGTGACTCCTTATAGTGAGAAACCACCCTATTACAAGTTCTTGTTTGCAAGACACTCCAAGAAGAGAGACTAAATTGGTGATGCAAGCTTTTATTAGAAGTTTCTTTTCAAAACAATGCTCATGTATGGCTTCTATAAATTTTGAATGATTAAGCAGCACCAATATTGCATATCTCCTTAGTTATATCAAATTACCAAGGCTACAATCAAATAACAAAACAAAGTAAATGCAACAAAGGAAACAAGAATTTTTAGGTTGTTCATGTCAACCCAAGGGCTTACATCAACCCCAAAGTGTACACACTTCAAAACTACTAAATCAACACTCCTTTGTTATAGTTAGATGGAGAAACCCAATACAACCTATATGTTTCCTAAATATTCCATATCCAAACATTCCACACTCAAATAGCTCAAAGCTAAGTTTAACCATTCGACACTATCTAACCTAGAGCTAAGCCAACACTCTACACTATATAGCTCAATGTTGGACAAAGAAAAGGAAATAGTACAAGACCTAGATTCATGAAAAGGACAAATATAAATGTACAAATACAAGCACTAATTGGCTAAAAAAATAAATTTTACGACTTAGGCACTTTTTAAGATGGAGTGAGTAAATTATGTTGAATGAAATGCCTTCAAGACTCCTTTATAAGTCTTTCAAATGCTCTTTATTGTATATTAAATCCTTAAAAAACCTTCATCAATCTTTAATCAATCCATTGTTGAGGTTTTAAAGAGTTTATATAGACATTAGAAGCCAAAAGGAAAAAAATCATGCAACGTCCAACTTTCACAGAACGACTATAATTAACTTTTTATAATGGCTTAACTAGCTATTGCATGCTTTTTGATTCTATACATATTGTGGATGCCCTTCTCCTTCTTGCTTTTTAGTGTCTTAACTAATTATTTTTGGGGCTTCTTTAATCCACACCATGGTAATTAATTTATTTATTTAGCTATCTTAAGATAACTTATAATGCACTAACTGGACATGTCAGACCAAATATAAGTAACCTAAAGAATTTTTTATCAACAAAATAAGATGTCACCATTATGGCTTATAAGGTTCAACACATTGGCATTAATTAAAAGATTGATTTTAGAACATAGGTAGAAGTATTGAAGGAATGTTCTTTTAAAAGAAAATTTATTTAAAATGGAGGAATTTGAATTCCTAATTTAATTAATCACTAAACTAAAATTAATAATTCAAAGTGTAGAATTAGTTAAATAAATTGGTTCTCTATAAAAAATTTAATAAGAGTGACAAATTGTTGATGTGTACATTCTTAGAGATTAATTTCCTTTCATAATTAGAAACTTTCTTTGGCATGATATTTAAATTATGTAGGAAGATTGTACTACTAAATTTATTTTAGATTTGTTATCATATTTGTTGTATAAAAATGCCTTTTGATGTTGAGTACTCTCTTTTTTTGAAACACTAGTGCATGAAAAAAAATTACTTATGAACTTTGTTAATGAAAAATCTAATAAATAATTCTTGAATACTTTTCCTAGTATTTTGGTTAGTATCATGTAACTAATGTAATTTTTACAAGTTATTTTATTTTTTGTAGCTTCCAAATGTACTAGAAGGAACATTCCCCACCTAATGTCTTAATAACCAAGAAGGTCATATGGATATTGAATATAAGTTTGATGAAGACTAAATTGAAATTCATCTCAATGGGTTAAAGTGCTTCTTGATGGATGGATTGATGTAAGACACCTTATCTCAAGATGATGATTTGAGATGATCCATTATATCCAATTAATTTTTTCTTTAGTTTAGTATATTTTTATTTGTTAGGATTGTAATTGGCCATCTATAAGGCCATTATAATGCTTTTTTATTTATTCTACACATTTTAAATTTTTTTATTATTAAACTAAGGTTATTTTAGTCATTCTTACTTTTAATCTATGGTAATTTATAAATATGTGCTTTGATCGAATGAAAAAGAAGTTGATTTATTTTAGCAATGCTTCCTTCTTGAAACTAAAATTTTTTTTATTGTGCATGTATTTGCAAATTCCTAGGTTGTTATCAAGGTCATTGATTTGTAACCTAAAGAAGCTCTTACTAAAGTTTGAATAACTTCACCATTATTATCATCATCCACCTCACATTTTGTTGTATGATTTTTTTTTCTTGCATCTTTCTCCATTCATTTGGTGTCAGAGCATATTATGCTCCAACCAAAGGATGTTGTCCTCCCACTCTTCTCTATAAATGATATAATCTCCTTAATTGCACATAAATCTGATATAGCTAATTCATTTTCTACTTGTACATTCCATTGTTATTCATACTTCAACTTACAAAATGAACTAGCATATAGCTACTTAACTAGAGGAAATCAAAGACATCAAATTCCAATAAGCTAATATGTTCCCCTTTCTTTAAAAAACTTCATTCTTTATTGTCTCTATGCAAACTACGTCATGATTCTGCATGTATTGATTACCAAAAATAACATGAAAGGCATCAAGAGATACTCCATCTAGATCACCTCTTTAGTAAATACCCCAGCTGATAAAAACTCTTAACCAAAACTACCACTTCACTTTATTTTTGGCTTGATTATGGATTGAGCCAATCTTACTTGAATGTTGATTTTGTGTTGTCTCCAAGCCAAGCCTCTCTACTAGGATTATAGCAGCATAGTTTCCACAAAATGTGTAGTTAAAGATAGCTTTTTCTAGATCTTTCTTTAGTAGTTCCCAAATTGGGAATATCTCATCTCAAAAACTATTTCTTGTAGTAATCTTATCCAAGATAGCCTTCTTCCCCTTATGTTGAGTCTTCATCATTAAAGACAATCTTGGATTAAGTGCATTCAACTTCTCACATCTTGCTAATTGATCTTCTTCCTCATATATAGATGTAGTTCCCACCAATATTCTTTCCTTTTATTACTAACCTTGAAGCCAATCTTTGGATTTCTAATGTTCACATGGCTATTCTTCATGATGGAAACTAAAGATGCACCTAAATGAATGGAAAGAGTGGAAATCTTGGAATTGTAAGAAAGCAACCACAATAAGTAATGATAATCACTCTATTCTTTGTTAGATTCACATCTAGTGAGACTACTCTTTTGTAAAATATGGTGGCATAAATTCGTTTTAGCTACTAATATAGGATAACATGAGCTTTAAAGAAAAGATTCAATGAAAACTACATTTTTATTTTTTTATTACAATTACTTTTATTTATGTTTGAAATTTGAGTTAGTTTTTCACATAGTTAGGAGATGTAATTGGATGGATTGCTTAGTGTTCGATGTAGTTGAACCACTAGTTGACTCAGACATTTTGTCAACTCAAAGAGAAGGCCATGTGGCATGAAATTGTGATGAATATTTTTACCTAACATGCAACTATATATGGTAGAGATTTGGTCAGTCAACCATTTGACTCTTGTTCTAAATGAGGATGTTTTTTGTTGTTGCTAGACTAATGCAACACATACTGGGAGTTGAGATACATACTTTGTTCAAGTGCTCCATATTCATTCCCTAGAATAAGAATTCATTTGGAGAAATCTTCAATTATCAAAGAAAACTCCTTTTTCATGCATTAATGTGACTAGATAACATAATAGTTAAGAAGGTCTTACAAGTTAATTATAAGTGTTTGCAAAAGCTTCTTATATGACTTCCTTAGGTCTCACACATTTATTTATGCACTAACATTTAGGATCTACTGATGCACTAAAATTCAGAATAGTTCTTATCTTACTGTTGACATTGAATTTGGGTTATGATGGTTATAATTAAGTTATAATTTTCATTTTTTAAGGTCATTTTGAATTTGAATTTTCATGAATTTGATCTATAAAAAATATTGCATGGATGTAAATAAAATTAAGCGATATTTTGGTGAAATTTACATTGGAACTTATGCATTTCTTACTCTAAATGACAACAAGAGGCTAGTTTCTCAATCTCCGCTTTCCCTTTCCAAAACAACATTCACTTCCCTACCATGCATTCATCATGAACTTTCTTAGGGGTTAGCATAGCTAGAATTATAAAAAACCTAAGCTATAGTTTAAAAATCCTTTTTCTAGTAATGCACTAACTTACCTTTAAAATTCTTCTCACTCATTAAAATTCATTCTATAATATGACAAATTAGAAAAAGTTGATCTTAGAATCAAATCAATGAAATATTGAATACTTCTCAGTGGTAGTAATTTGGGTACTACGTCCTAGGGGTAAATACCCTGGTACTACGTCCTAGGGGTGAATACCCTCATACCATTCCAATTGCACTTTAATCTCATGTGGTAATAATTCTTTATTTTGCAACTTATCACAAGACTATAAATAAATAAATGCATCGATTATGGCATTATAGATTTTTGTTTTTTAAACTCCTTCATAATAAAAACATTTTGGAGTTTTTATCAAGTAAACTTAATCATTAAGGTTATCTCCAAAATGTTATTTATGCATCAATAGATGTAGTATAATCACCATACCTTTTATTTTGAATGCATTTATATTAGCCTTTACATGATAAGCAACATTTTGATCATGCAACTATAATTATCCCAATAGAGAATGAAAAGTGTCCATATTTAACACATCACGCCATACCTCATGAGAAATGCTACTATTGTAAATTTGATAATGCAACTTTGAATTATTGGTATGGTAGTCACACATGGCTATGGAAGGAGTTCAATTTTTTTATTCAGCTTAGCAACGACTTTTTCAAATGCCACATTCATATTCTTATCATGATCTATACTCAACTTACAAGGTTTTTTCCCATTATTAAAGTATGAAAAATATTAATCTTGTACTAAGCACTAGTATTACTTGGTGTTATCATAATTCATATCCTAGCCAATAATGTAAGTTAATACACCATATCACTTGAAATATCTACATTAGTAATGTGATCAATATGATGTAGATCACCTTTATATTTTATGATCCTCTTACTTTAATTATCATCATCATCATCATGTAGTTCCTTAGGTAGCAACATTCTATGCTTCGAAAAGCATTCATAAGTGTAGTGGAAAAGACGATTGCAAGTTTAATGTCAAATGTGTGCTATAAGAATTTTAACTTCAGGTTTCTTATCAAGGGTTCTTTCGTTAGGTTTCTTGCCATAACTATAGCAATCTTATTATTTTTCTTTGTAGATTTTCCATCATACCTAAGATTCCCCTTATATAGATTTCTACCCTAATGCTGCTAGTCCTGAAGTTTGATATAGAATTCTAAAGGATTTATGTAACTCGATAAATTTTGAAGGTTTACATCAAACAATGGGATCCATAACTCATTATCTTCAACTTATATAAGGTAAGCTCTTCATTCTCATGAATGTACACTTAGTAAGCAAATCATAAAGTTCACCCTTACAAACAGATATCATTTTTTTAGTAAATATAACTCATGTAGCATTTAAGAGAACAATAATAAGAACATTTCAATCCCTTAAAATATACTTTCATGTCTAATAAAGTGGTAATAAGTGTATCTTTCAATCTATCTCTCTTATGCTCTTATCCTACCTAGAATACTCTAGCCTTCAAGTATGTTTCATTTGACCAATCTTATCCTACTCCTTAAACATGTCATACTTGTCAAAATAATTCTTGATATCTATAACCAAATGATAAAAACCTTGACATTGATTGTGCCATCATATGTGGTGGGATTAGGTTTTACCTTGTGACAATTTCATATTCTCTTTCATAATAAATGAGTCTATTAAGGGTGTATTTTGTAAATTTTTTTTTAATTTTTTAAATTCAATCTACAAAATCATCTCATTAATGGGATTTAGTCATGGCATAATTTGTTGGTATGGTGTGTTTATATTTAATAACCCTACATGTTAACATACAATCTAGTCACCATACAACGTAAGGCTGATGTATTGTTAATGGTGACAATTTCTAATGCAATATGTGTGTGGGTGTGTGTATGTATGTATATGTATGCATACATGTATGTATAAACAATTCCAACTCGAATATCAATTATCTGATGTAGGACAACACATAAGCACATCAAATGTTACATTAACTAACTTGGGACAGTACTTAGTAATGTAAGTGTATGTGTGCTTTAAAATTATATTCAATTGAAATTTGTCATTTCTTATATTAACTTATTTCTTAAAACCTTTAAATTTTAGATTTGAGATTTTAAATTTAGAATTAGAACTAGATATATTGAATCTCAACTAACCATGAATTTCATTGATGAAGCTTAAAAATAATCAAACTCTAATGATTTCGGTTTCAATGCAAAAAATTACTAAAGTCACCCAAGAAGCTCAAATATGTTATGGATTTGAAAATTCACATAGAATTAATCTCATAGAAGAATAACAACATAGAGGAAATCATATTAAGGCTATGAACATCATAACAACTAGTATTTCATGCACAAGTCTCCTATGTTAGGATTGTACTTTTGAACCACCAATAAAAATCAAACTTTGAACTTGCAATTGGCATGGAATGGAATCAAATGCAAGTTCATTGAACTAAAATCAAAGAAAAATATTTGGAATGGAAAATGCCTTACTAAGATCTCAATGTTAGTCTGGGAAATACTAAACAAATTATTTCCCCTCCTAGAGCAATTGAATAAGCTCAATATTGAACTAGCCATTAGATTCCCTAGTTAACCAATAAAGATTCCATTGATCATGGTTTCATAGATTGTTATATTGTAAAAACTTGGTCTTTTTTTTGTCAAAGCTTCAATAATTTAGCTCCTGGATACTCCAAAAATTAATACCTTCAACATGTAGTGGAAATAGATTTATAAGGCTCCAACATTCTATGGAGCTCTTAAAATCATACCATTATTAATATATTGGAATAATTAGAAGTCTAGAAATAAAACATTGTATGAGAAAACTTGTAAGTCTGGGACAACCATCACAAACAATATCACTAGCCAATGCAATAATATATTCAAGGGTTTCTTACTGATGCAAACTATGTAAGGGGATTAAACATTAGTGCAAATGGCATGGTTCCCTATTTTAAATAAACAAAAATTAGTATGTGTAAAGTTATTTGCTAGAATCCTCCACCTATTAATGCTAAGAAAATAAATATTCATGGTAATAGGAAAAAGAATACTGCTAATGTATGAGGATATCATGAGATACCATGAAGGTAATGTAATTTATATTTTTGCTTAAATAGTTGGTTAGTGTTCAGCAATGTAGGCTGCATTATCAACTATCAAGAAAGGCTTACATTGGTGCAACCATGGCCAATAATCCAAAGTTGAGAAGTTTGACTACATGACATCAACTAGAATGATCCAAGGAAGCTTAAAATCTCATTCGTTAATTGTTGATTCCATACAAAAAACTAAGATGGTAGCTACAACTCTCTACATGAATTAGAAAATGACATACATGGAGGAAAATAGTGTAGCTTGAAGCCTCACTAAAAATAGTAAGGAAATTGAACGTAGCGCTAACTTGGGATGATCTCATCATCTTATCTCAATACAAGGCCATTATAAACATGGAAAAATCTTGAATGTCATATATTCACTCATCATACAAGACATAAAATATGGTTGTACAAGGAAAACATAATTATGATGGTCAAACTTAATGACAATAAAATGGCTATCTTTTCAATGTACAAAATGAATTTCATCATTATACTAGATACTATTTCATTTCAAGGTGTCCACACAAGACCATTGTTTAGTTCAAACTATAACATTAGAAGATCATTTTGGGATGTTGGAGACTTATTTGACATGTTCATATATGCAATATTTCAAAAGGATATGGATTCTCATGTACCTCATATGAACTAAAGCTTTCACTATTCATATTTTACTATATCGTATTGGGACACTTTGCTCTGCCATAAATATCTTATCCATTCCCATACTAATCTTTGGCTCATCACAAGAATACATTTTGCTTTATCTCAAAGTGTTGTTGTTAGGGTATTATTCATCAAGTCACTCCTTTGAACAAGGACAAAGATCATATAGCATCACTTTGTATGCAGTAAGTATTATTCATTTTTTCACTTTATTGTCATTATATGACAAGACAATATTACTCGCATCAAAAAAATATGTCAACATGCTTGCACTATGATGTGATCGCTATATTACATCTACACATGCTCCAAAACAATAGACAAGTATGTTGATGATCAATATTTTGTGTAATGAATTTGCTCACGATCTGACAAGTAATCAAACCAAATACCTTGCATCACAAATTATGTATGTACATGTAGAGGAAATCACTCATCCTATTGTTGGCTTGTACTAATCTTAATTGGAAATTATATATATACATACATACATACATATATATATATATATATATATATATATATATATATTAAAAAAACAATTTACTGAATATATCTTATTATGGTTTGGCAAATTAGTTCCATTGAAAGATAAATTCCCCCAAGACTTCCATCAGAGGATTAATTTGAACCAAACATAGCCAATATGAATATTTCAAATTCTAAATCCTAAAAAAATATTTAGTCCTCTAAAAAATAAAATTTTCACAACTCTTTAATATGGTTCAATTTACAATTCAAAGTTTAAAATAATGACTAATCGAACATCTTTTAGTGTGGGATTTGTTGTTTGGTTAAACAAAGCAATAAAGCTAAATCTATATGACTTGATTGTTATCATCTAATCAAAAGGCATAATATAAAGACACCTTAAGAGCCCAAAATTTTCTCTTTTTTACCAACTTCTAATTGACAACTCAAATTTTTTATTCTCAAGAGAGCCTAGATTTTGCTCTTAGTCAACATCATTTGATTGGATATACAACCTAATCGATAATAGAATCAGAAGTTTGAACATAAGATATTCATTACTTGATCCATGTGTCAATTGAATAATGCAGTTTAGATTTTTAATCTATACATCACAACAATTTCAACCTTGCACCATGTACCATTAACCTGATGACAACAAAACCATTTTATTTTGTTATTATTCATTTTCCTTAAGTGTTTCAAAATATACATTTCCAAAATGATTAAAAGTAAACCAATTTATAAAGCTTAGTATTTCTTTTCAAGGATTCATTATAGTGCTTGATGAAAACCATAACTATAACCAAGTATACAAAAGCTTAAATATTCTTGAAGAAGATTATTTAAGGAATTTTTTTATTTTGGTATTAGTATGTAACACCTATAATAATTTTCTTGAGTCACCAAGACTGATGAGGAATTGAGTGGATAGATTAATGTTATTTAAAATCATTCTTTAATTATTTTAAGTAAGTTTAACACATGCACTTTATCTAATTTTTTTGTCAAATAAATATGTCTTACAAAAAATAAAATTATAAGTTTGCATTACAAAGATATGTTTAATTCATTTAAATTGTATAATATTTATGAAAAAATGGCCATATTTTACAATATGGTGTAACTAATTATACAACATGATTAATTTGTATATGCATCATGAATGCGTGATAAGTCAGTCCAATTGTACAATTATCATTCACTATCTAATAGAATCCCATTTATCATATAGTATGATTTCTTGCATCTAGATTAAGAGAGATAAGTTTAAAGATTTAATGCATTTGTATAGTATGATTTATGTATCATACAGTAAAAGCTCTACTCAAATAGAGAGTGTTTATTTAATGTAGTTGAGTTGAGTTCGCTATATAGTATGGTAATACTATATTAGACAATATGGTTATGTTATGTACAAGAGAATCAACATCTTTGTACATTATGATGTTTGTCAATGCACAGTATGATCTTCAAATTAGATAGATGCAAAATGGTACTTAAGTGTTGGAATTGAATGCTTTGTGCAATAAGATATCATTTTATTTTACAATATGATTTTTTTATTAGTATTAGAAAAGCCATATTTCAATAGCATGATGCCTTAGAAGATCAGTGCATCATGGGCATCACATAGTATGGTATTTGGATTGAATAGCATGATTAGTATAAGATTTGTAACTACTAGCTTAACTAAAGTTTGAGACATTTTATTATAGGCATTGGGTATTTTTTGGAGCCCAGAGATACCTAGCAAATTCATATATAAAGGGGTTCAAAACATAACATATAGGTTAATGATCAATTGCATATGATTAACATGGAATCTTACATGAAGATTATTTTATGAAAAAAAAAAGAGAAGAGTAAGGCAACAAGATTCAAGCACAGATCATGTTCTATTCAAGCGTTCCTTCACTTAAAGTCGCTTGAGCTAAGTTGAAAGTCATTCATGTACTAGTTTTTAATATTTTAGTATACCTCTTGAAAATTGTATTTGCTTAGAAGACTTTGAATATTTAGCATTTATATTATACTATTTGTCCATTTGTTAGGACTTTCTCTTATGACCATGTGTTAGACTTTTAGCCATTATTGCAAGGACTTTTGTCTTGGTGTGTGATTTGGCTTACCCACTTTTATGAAAGGAAGTTTAATGGTTTTGCATAGCCTTTTGGAAGGGGGTGGATATAAATTCTTTGATAAAATGAACTACCTAAGATTTTATTATGCCAATATTTTTTTATTACAATCCCACACAAAATGTATTAAAAGAAAAAATGAATTTCTAAAACAACTTTATAAAACTAATAATGCTACATCCTCACGTTTAGCTAGCCATAGTAGGACTTTAAGGTTAGCCCAAGGTATGCCTTTTTTTCTTCTAGTTTAGCTATTTAAATGCCATTAAATTAATTACTTTGAGTTCTTGATGATTTAAATCCATAATCAAGTTAATTAGTGTAATTCACTTTCAAGTGGATTAAATCTTGTTAAGATTGGTTTTTATGCTTGGTTTAGATATGATATATCTTTTAAGAAAACTTCAAAGATTAAACCAGTTTTTATGGATTGAATTGTTGAGTTGACTGGCTAGAATGATAATTGCACTTCTTTATTTTTCCTTAAACTTTGTGATAATTTTTCTTTTTTTGTGATTTCCCTTAAGTGTCTAGAAACTATGTTGTGAGGGATGCCTACCATGTTTAAAATTCATTTCTTTATGTGCCTAGATTCAAGAAAGGTGATAATGTAAACCCTAACTCTAGCAAAACTATCCTTAGGGTGACTTAATTGAGTCATCTATATAAGGAGATATAAGGGGTTCCTTTAGGGTTTTAAAAAGCCAAGACATGTAAAGCAAGAAAGGGAAAGCCATAAGAAGAAAGGTGTTTCCTAAGTTGTAAGAAAGCTAGGAAGATAAAAAAATCCTCAAAACCTGACGTGAAGAAGTAGGCAAATCCATTGGTGAAGTTCACAAGATAGTTCAAGGTAGAATGAACCTTAAAAATATGTAGTTAAATTATATATATATATATATATATATATATAAACCTAGAACTTTTTTATTTTATGCATCATTTATTTTTGGGTCTTCTAAACAATATCATTTTGCAAATGAAAAATCTATATCTAGTAATGAAAGGAATGATCTTGTGTTTTCATGACTAAATCTATGATATAAGAAAATTTCTTAAGTTTTATTAAGATGATCATTGCAATTAAGTTTTATCAAGATCTATTAATTGATGTTATGAACTTGAGCTTTTCACGACCAAACCCATGTCTTGATATGATAATTAGTATCATGTTAACACCATCATACCTTTTAAATATATTCTACATGATGTAACTTTGCAATCTTATAAATATTCCCAAAATAATTAAACCTTAGATGATGAATTCAAACAATCAAAGGAGGACCACAATGGGTAAGCCTTAGGCCTAGGTGATAAGGCCTAACAAAGAACATGGGAAGGATTAAGAAGACCTATTTAAGGATAAAGATCATGTCTATGTTGTGCGAAGCTTTAGAATTTCCTTGTGGGATGCTTAAGGATCTTGATTTTTAATCGTAGAAGAAAGCTAGAGTTGAGAGTGGGCCTTATGTAGGCTTAGCAAGATGTTGGAGGGTTCATTCAAGCATAAATTTAGGATCTAACAATTTAGTTTAAATAAAAAAATTGATCTAAGGATAAGCATAGAAGCTCAATTACACCTATGTCTCAATTTAGGGATAAGTTGAGGCTTTCAAGTAATCTTAAATTTTGAAGTTTAATATTGAATAAGAGCATGGATATGAAGGTCTAGGTTGAGAAGCATTTTGGGTGAACTAAGAAAAGGGGATAAGGATAGTCTTGGATTTTTTTGTGATGGTGCTTATAAATTGACATGCCATCTGTATCCCTAAAGCTAGATTTAAGGTTAGGATCAAGAACTTAGAGCACTTGGTGAGTCCTTGAGGATACCTTAGAAGAGGCCTTAGATTAGATAGATTCTTAATTTAGACCCTTCATGGAGGTTAAGATTATGTGAAGCATTTAGGTATGGTCTTAGGAGAGGTGTTAGGGCTCAACTAAGGGATTAAATGGATATGTTAGTTCTTGTCTAAAACATAGGAAAAACTTAAGGTTAGCATAAGACTATAAGGACTCCTAGACCATGGGATGGAATCCCTAAATGATTGTTTGGGGTCAATAGTAACTTAAGAGAGATCTTTAGGAAGGATGTAGTGGCTCAGGTTGGCCCTGTGGGTAGAGGAGCGCCATTAGTGGAACTCATATCAACTTAAAGTTTTAAAGGAATGGCCTAGAATAGAGTCTAAAGATAGGAACTTGGACTCAAATTAAAGCTAAAGAAAGATCTTAATTTATATCAAGATTCTATGATTTACAGTTGGGGTTTTGGACTTTTAGTTGAAGCTCAGATGAAAACTTAAATAAGGAAAAAGAATCATAGTGACGAGCTAAGATATTGTCTAAGTTTAAGGGTTATTCCTAAACTTGGAATTTAGGTAATCATAATAACCCTAGATAAGGCATTAGGATTTTGAAGAAGTTAAAGGGTAACCTAAATAAGACATTTATAGTTTTGATGAAATCTTAGGATACCCAAGATAAGATATTTAAGCATTTAAGGAAACCCTAAGATACCTTAAATAATGCATTTATGGTTTTTGGAAACCTAAAGATATCCTAGATAAGGAATTTAGGATTTGATTAAACCCTAGGATTCTATAGATATGTTGATGAGTTAGGTTGATTTAGACAAAAGCTTAATTTAGGGTTTTACTACATAGATCATACTATATTCAAGATAAGGCATGGGATGCCTTTAGTTGGAGGAAAAGGAGATGCTTGGTCTGGTGCTCAAAGGAGTTTGATAGGCTAGTGACTTGGTAGCGATGTTATAGAATTAATATAAAAGATGCATATAAGAGATCTTAATGGGCTTTATGCCTACCTCCCAAAGTTATAGAGTGCAAGATTGTGATTCATTAAACTATAAATTTTGAACTCTCAGACCATAAAGAGTAGGTTGTTTGTCTATTATACACTTTTATTGGTACAATGGAGTGTTGAATTATGGCTTTGAGTTATAGTTTAATGCTACATGCTTATTTGGACTCTCATGTGATCATGTACATGCCATTTTTTTGTGATTAGGTTTCATAATATATGAAATATTAGATTACTTATTTAGGGCTTCTACAAGACAAGATGTGCTAAATTATGTGTTTGGACTACCTAGATTATGGAGTTCCTTATTTTGTTGTTGGCTTTTTTGGGATTATAAAGTAATAGATTTTAGTTCAAGACTCTTATAGGCATGAAGGGAGTGCCACATCAATGGTTGATCATTAGTTACCAAAGGTTGATTGCATCCAAGGATCATGATACTTCAAAGAAATAAGAAAGTATCAATTATAATTTGATATTCTCAAAGTTATGCCAATAGACAAGTAATCATTATAGTTCTACTATGGTTGTATCTTAGGTTATGTATTGGCTCAGCTTAATAGGTTGAGGCCCTCTATATGACAACTTAATTTATTTATACAAACTACTCAATTACATTATACTTTATGCCAACTAGTTATATAATAGTGATTGTTACTTAATATTGTATCATACCTTGATGATTCCTTATTGAGCTTCCTAAATATGACTTTTTAAGGTCTAGACTAGAGAAAGGCATATTTTTTCCTTCTACTTTGGTTTTCTAAATGTGCATAAATTATTTACTTTGAGTACTTTGAGTGCTTGAGGTGCTAAGGCAAGAATCAAAGGTACATTAAATAGAATAATTCACTGAGAAGTCATTTAAATCTCACCAAGGTTGGGCTTTATGCTTGGTTTAGATACGATATCTCTATTAAAAAAAGCTAAAACTTTATACCATGATTTTATGATTTGAATGGTTGAGATGAGTGGCTAGAATGAGCGTTGGACTTTATTTTTTCCCAAGCCATGTGATAAGGTTCTTTTTATGTGATTATCCTTAGGTTCCTAGAAAATAAGATGTAAAGCATGACTAAGAAAGTTTAAAATTAAATGTTTTTCTATTGTGTGCCAAGAGTTTAGGAAGGTGACAATACAAACACTAACCTTAGCCATAATATCTTTTATGTGCTTTAAATTTAGGATCCTTGACTGACTTGACCATATAAAAGAGATACTTGGTTCATTTGGGGTTTTGTAAAGCCAAGCCATAACTAGCATGAGAGAGGAACTCATCAAAAGAATGAAAAAGTCATAGTAATTAGAAACCAAAGCAAAAGAAGTGAAGATTGAGAGCTTGATGAGAAGAAGGAGGTGCATCCATTAATGAAGTCCATTACATGATTCAAGGTAGAATGAATCTCAAGATTATGTAGTTAAATTAGATAATTATGTAGGGTTAAAACCTAATACTTTGGTACTATATTAGTGGACTTGATCTAAGTAATCTTAACAAGATTTTGGTTAAAAGTTTCCAATTAAAAAATCTAGATTTAGTAATGAATGACAAGGTCTTGTGATTTTATGATTAAATCTATGATAAGTTAATTTCTTAGATTTTATTAAGATGATCATTGTGATCATGTTTCTCATAGAAAATTAAGATCTATTAATTGATATTATGAACTTGTACTTGCCATGGCCAAACCCATGTCTTGATATAATAATTATTAGCATGTTAAAACCACAATAACTCTTAAATCTATGCTACATGATGTGATCTTACATTCTTGAAATTTTTCCTACAATAGCTTAACCCAAGATGATGAATTCTTATGGCGAAAGGAGGCTTATGGTCTTAAGTAAGCCTTCTAGTTAAGTGATAAAGCTTGACCAAGGGAATGGGAACCATTGAGATGACTTGTTAAGGACCTTAGAACACTTTGAAGCATGTGGATCTCTTAGGTTTCCTTGTAGGATGCTTGAGGCTCTTAGGTTTTAGCCTTACAAGAAAGCTAAGGTTGAGAGAGGGTCTTAATTAGGTTTAACAAAAGGTTAATGGGCTTCATCCATGCTTGATTTTAAGAGGTGTCATACTGGTTTACCTAGAAAAGTTATCAAGGTTTAAATAGAAAGGCAAGATCTCCCTTAGATTTAGGTTAAGGCTAGGTTGTGGCTCTTATGTAACCCTAGGTTTTGAAGTTTGAAGTTGGATAAAGCTTTGCCCTAGAAAGATAATATGGTACCATTTGGTAATTGCACCACATGTTTAATAATAACAAAACCATTGTGTTGTTTGTTAAATAATGTTTTTTCTTAAGTGCTTTTAGATCATGCATTTTAAGATTTAATAGGTTATTTATATGGAGAGTTTGATCAACTAACTTAAGGAGCATAAAGACTATGTTTGGGTGAAAATCGTACACAAGTTTGAGCATCACTTGGAGAAGATCATTAATGAGTCACTTCTTTTATAAATTGTAATTTGTTCCATGAGAAAATATTTTGCATCATGCATTCATTATTACATGAGAGAAATGATGTGATCCACATTAATGTAAATGTTGAATTTTTTATAGCTCTAATCTAATGTTTTTGGTGTGTATCTAACTGATAAGCAATTACACTTGTAATTTGACATACATTGCCATTCTCATAGGATGAACTTAAGATACACTGTGATTGTGATGATGTTTTGTTCACTGAATGTACATGTTTGATGTGGTAGAAGGAGGTGTCATCATAGATGGAAGATTTACAATTATGAGCAATAAAAGAATACAAGACTTTTACATGTCTAAGGCATAAATAAGAGAATATTATAACTAGTTGATGAGTAATCACTTGTGCCAAGTGATGCATTTGGTTGATGTTAATATGTATGGGTGCTAAATCTCATCTAATTTGGTGGGAGCCTTATAGTATTATTGAAGTTCTTATGGATCCAAGATGGTTGAATTTGAGCTTGTGGATGCTATTTTTACAAGGTAATTTACCACTTCATAGCCATCTTTGTATATGAGAATTCAGTGGATGTTTTTCAACCAAGTGCTCGATTTATTTGGTGAATAATGTTATCTAATTTACAAGGGACGTTCAACTTATCTTGTACCATTTTTTGAATATCCTTGTAGTTTTTTCAATGATAATGTTTGATAATTCTAGATTGGTGCATAGTTGACCCAAGTACATAGCTATTCCTTTGGCTTGTGTCAATGTTCCATTACCAACAAAATTGGAGAATACTATTTTTCCATAACAGTTATGGATGATCCCCCCATAACTAGTTGTGCCATTGATGCCATAGATAAAAATATCAATATTGAGTTTGTGCACTCTTTTTAGTGAAAGAGAACATTTAAAATTTTCATAACATTTGTGCTACAATAATGAGAAGGGAGGGAACAAACTTAGTTGCATCAATCAAAGATCAACTTGGGATCACTAAATGTGTGGAAAGCAATGAAAGGTATTACAGTTTAAAGATGACATTATGAATGATATTATTTTTTGATTAGATAGATTATTAAAATAGTTATAGATTCTTATCCTTCCAAATGTTCTAGCAAATCTTTGAAGATAATATTTGTAGGACCTCCCTTACTAAATTATTGTTCCCATGTTTCTACCAGTGTAATGGAATTATTGAGTCACTTTTATTAGTAATAGAATGTTAAATCTTATAACAGTTTTCTTGAGTAACTTATTTTTTTTAAAAGTGAATGTACTTAAATGTTTTCAAACTTATCTTTTTACACATGTAGTTTGTTTGAAGGCATGCATACCATTTAGATTGTCTACAAACACATTTTATGTCATAAAACTTTGCACTCTTTGAAAGTTACATCATTCATCAATGCTTAATCATGTTATAATTGAAAATGAATGTGAATTGAATGAGGATTACATGCCTTTTAAGGGTTTACCTATCATACAATATGATTAGTGATTTGTAGGGTTAGACAGTGAGTCAATCAAGACTGGTCATGTAATACTTGGTTGTTTATATCAAACATTCATTCAAATGATTAAAAATAATTAGAAAAACCTAATAAACTACTCCAACATTATGGCACTCTCCATCAAACCAGAAAGGTTAAAAGGATTGCCTCAAAAAGTGGAATAAAGCAAAGTTTGGAAATATCTTAATATAATTAAATTGGCCATAGATCTGATTAAAAAGAAAGATGCATTATTTCAAGTCTATGAAATTGAAGAACATTCAGGAAAGCTTAATAAGGCCAACGATTCCCTTTTGGATGTAATTGCTAAAGAGGAAATCTATTAAAGGTTGGTATTGATGGCTAAAAGAAGGTATTAAAATATGAAATATTTTCATGCAATAATGAAAGAGATGAGAACAAAGCTAAATATTAACTACATAAAAGACTGCATAGAAAATTTAATACACCATGAAGAAAAAAGTCAAGAAGCTACAGGTCATCAATTTTAGTAGTTGTTATTATCTATTAGTGTTGAAAATAATGTGATGCTACTCAATTACATTCCCCCTTTCGTCATTGAGGAGGAAATAGTTGTTGATGAAGGAGGTCTCAATGGTGGAAGTCAAAGAGGCTAATTTTAAAATTGATCAATGGTGCTCCTAAACCATTTATAATGGGTAACTCTTCACTCATTATTAGGACATCATAGAAAATGATTTGCTAGATGTGGCTAAGGACTTCTTACTAGGGACCTTATTCTTAAAGGCATATGAATTGCAATCTATTTTTAATTGCAAAAAAAGAGAATCTCAAAACATTCAATGACTTCAAATTAATTTGCTTATGACATTTTATAAAAAAAATTATTTACTAAGTTGTTGGAAAATAGGCTTCAAAGTTTCTTCTTAGTTTCATCTCCTTGGAATAAGTACATTTGTTAGAGGTAAAGACATATCTAATAACATTTTGTTGGCTCTTGAAATCATAGGGTTGCTAAATAGAAAAGTCAATGGTAATAATTGTGACACTAAACTGGATCTAAAGAGTGCATTTGATTGCCCTTCATGGGATTCTTAAGTGCTTTTAAAATTCAATTTTATAGAGTAGTTCGTTAGATTGATTAAAAAACATATTTAGAACCACTTAGATCTCAATCAAAATAAAAGGTAAGCCTAATGGTCTTTTTAAGTATATAAAGGGCTCAAATTGGGGAACCCAATCTCCCCTCTACACTTCATTTTGGCAATTGAATGCTTGTGTCAGGCATTCAAAAAAGCTCGTTAATTATTGGAAAGCTTTACATTATGCTTAATCGAAAGGTTGTCTAATGTTACTCGTTTGGAATATGCATATGATATCATAATCATCTACAAAAGTGATATTAAAATGATATCTAGGATCCATAAATTGTTGATCACATTTCAAGAAACATGTCTTCAAATTAATAATAAAAATAGCATATTTTTTCTACTAGAATAATACGATCTGTGTTGATAAAAAAATGTAAATAGCTCAGGTTTCATCAAGGTAAATTCCCATTAGACTACTTGGGCTATCCTATTTTTATTGAAAGGAAACAGTTGCAATTTTCAACATATAAACAAAGAAATTGAGAGAAAAATGGTAGGTTGGAAGAAAAAACTCCTCATGATCAACATAAACTAACTCTTATGAAGTAATTTACTCTCTAATGATAATTAACCCATCTCTCCACATTTTGAACTAAACAAACAAAATTATGGACTTTTCCATATGGTGATTTAAATATTGAAAATAGGTATCACCTAACTACCCAAGGAAAGATTGGCTTACCAATGGAAGAAAATGGTCTAGGACTCAAAAAACTAGAAAACATTAAGATGATATTCTTAGCAAAATTGAACTAGAAATTATTTTTGATAATTCATTTGGTCTAAATATATGAAATGAAAATATATAAGTTCATAAAGGAAAGAAAATAAATCAAACACCTAGAAGTGCATAGATAATACTATTGAATTTCTTTTAGAACATACTCAATTATGCAACACTATGAGCATCTATCGTTACACTTTAACTATGGATGGAAATTTTAGCATGATGTAAGCCTATAATGAAACTAAGAGCAAGAGGATTATTCATAAATCATGGCAAATGGTCTAGAATTCTAATTGTTTGGTGAAAAGCTCATTTTTGTATGGAGAACATTGAATAAGCTTCTATCACTTTTAGAGAAATTAAGAAATTTTAACTTCTAGTTGGCCTCTAAATTTCCTCATTGCTATAATGAGGATTTATTAGATCATGCATTTGTTAGCTATGAAAATGCAAATAAAAAGTTGTATAAATTATCACTACTCTAAAAAGTTAGCAAGTAAATGCATATAATATAACTAATCTATTATTCAACTAGTGTAAGCAAGGTGATAGTAGTTCTGCTAGTGGAGAAGTCATTGCCATTCTATCACTCATTATATGTTGGAATATATGAAAAGAAAGGAATTTTAAAATTTATGAGGAAGTAAATTAGATAGTAATGATAATTATAAACAATATCATGCTTAACATATACAACATATTTGAATGCTTTCTTCTCACAGAAACATCTCAAAAGGACCTACTCTTAGTCTAGCTTGGCTTAGTCCTGTTTTATTCTCTAATGAGGTCCAAAAGCTATGTAGTGGTGAAATGGAGCCCTCCACCAACTCATTTGTTAAAGCTAAATATCCATGCTTATATGAATTATGAAAATGGATACAAAAGTTGTGGTAGAATTATCCATAACTATAAAAACCAAATAGTATAAGCCTTTTCTTATGTTACTAATAAACAATCTTAGATGGAAGTACTTGAACTATCTCTAATTCAGATTTTGAAAATGTATAACAATAAGAAATTCTACTAGCATGTAATTGAAATGGATTGCAAAACAATGCTCAAAATCACACAATGCCAATGGAATATCCATTATAATATGTATAGCATTTTTTTAGCAAATTAAGCATATAATTGAAATGGATTCACTTATAAACAATCTTAGATGGAAGTACTTTGACTATCTCTAATTCAGTTTTTGAAAATGTGTAACAATAGAAAAATCTATAGGCATGTAATTGAAATGGATTGCAAAATAATGCCCAAAATCTCACAATGTCAGTGGAATATCCATTATAATATGTCTAGCATTGTTTTAGCAAATCAAGTATAAAATGAATTCACTTATAGTTTACCATAGTTTTATTCACAAAGTGGACAACAAGCCTTAGATTTAATTTATAATAACATCAAAATTTTAGTATTGTTTAATAGTAGGAAGAAAATAATAAAACCACAACTAAAACACTTATCTACATTACACAATGAAGTGAAGAAAACTAAAAAAAATATTTAGAAGTCAACAACATGTGCAAGTTTTTAACACACTATTATGGGATCTAGTCAAGTCAAATATTATGAGAAGAATATTTTTATTAAAAAGAGGAGACAAGGATGTCCATTATTTAAATGTGACTGGAATGGTAACACAACCCTAAAGAAGCTAAACTTAAAGTAAATTTTATAAATTGCAAGAGAATAGGAACTCATAAAACTTTTTTTGTATAAACAAGTGCATGATTTACATTACAAGAAAATCCCATCATAAATGGGTGATTCAAGGTCATGTTTAAAATTAATAATCTTTAGAATTTTGAGCTTGGGACATGGTTCTTTAGTGGCATTGTCTTGTCCCTTGGAGATCTTAAGTGTGATTAATTTGTCATTAGATGAAGTTATCAAGATGTATGTACTACACATCTTGATGAGGTTACAAGTGATATTAGCTTATGTGAAGTGGGAGGCCTCAAGAGATGATAACATTTAAGGTGTATCACAATAATATGAATTCCAAACATTAAAGAAGGCCTTGTAAAATGTTTGCAATGTTGGTTTAGGTCTTGAGAGCATAGCTTTAAAGATGCTTAAATAAACTCATGATCATTCCTCCTTTACCATATTAATGTCTTTTTTCCTAGGTTGTTTTTTCTAATCTATTGATGGAATAAGTTTAATATTTTTGTTCTATGGTGTAGCTTCTATAGTGAAGAGTGGAGTGATTCGTCTTCTTCAATATTTAAAACTTTGTGAGAGAATAATACTATAATGTTTGTATCAAAAATCTTTGGGGTGCTTTAGCCTTAGAATTTTTTTTGGAGTTTTCCTACTATGATAAATGCTTAATACTTTATTTTTATTGCCACCTATTTGCCTTCACCTATGCTTCATGATTGCATCTTCATAATTTTGTTAGATTATTCAATAATATCATCATATGGTGTAGCATTAAAGGATCAATTCATGAATTAGTACCAAAGAAATTGATCTTAAATGTGGTTTAGTTCTTTTTGGTGTCAAGAAGATATCATGGGTTTTAGGTATATCTTGGAAGAACAACCATAAAATTTGTTGAGTGTTACTAAAGATTTTATGAGATTTACTTTTTTGAGAGCAAATGGGAGCTTCAGACAAATCTAGTATGAGAACCATAAGTAGATTGGTGTTTTAGACTTAAGTCAGCAAGTTCAAAACTAGAGAATTATGAGAGAATGATGGGACAAGATTTTTATCCCAAAAATAGTTAATGGAATTTTTTCAATTATTTGAAGCTAAGAGTATTGAATCTTGTACAATGGTATGATGTGTTGTAGGCTAAGAGTATTAATAGCATCCACTCTAGTTGAGTTTTTTTAACATGTATTGTAGCTATCAATAACTCTAAGAAAATAGGATTGAAGAAAACTTAAAATATAAAGAGAAATAATTTATGATCAAAGATCACATTTCAAATGAAGAATAATAGGAATTTAGGACCCAAGAATAATGTCTCAAATGGCATTGATTTATATGAAGAAGGTTTTTATGGTATTTATTTGTTTCAAGAGGGAGAACTTAAGTTGTATTTGGAGAATTAAGAAGCTCACAAGAGCTATTAACTTGTCTCGATATGGTAATCTCAAAATATTATGAACAAATATGAGTGGTTTCTCTACAACATGAATACCCAGTAATCATGAAGGCCCTAGAATGGATATAAGATTAGTTTGTAAATCAAGAGGATAGTTTGAGATGGACTATTATTTGAACAAATTACCTTAATGTATCAATAATATGTCTATATGCTTGAGGATTGGCTCAAGATATCAACACGTGTGCTCAAGGAATTTGGACTCATAGAGGAGATGACAAGCTAAAGGGAAGGTTTAAAGGTATTACGAACCTTCATAGAGAAACACTAAGAAATTATCATATTAATATGTTTTGTGATTTCTCATGTGTTTTTTTAGTGTCATGTATGTCTTAAGATAACAAGGATGATAGCTCAAGGATGTCTCAGAGGATAATCAAGATATGTAAGAAATTAAATTAGAACATGTAAAAAATTCTAAGGGATTACCTTCTACTGACTAGATTTTGGTAAAGTAGACAAATGTAATTTCTAAGATATTTGTAGACTTCTATGCATTAAATAATTGAATTCATATTCTATGGAAGATGTTATGCTCAAAGTGGTTGAACTATAGGAATGAACAAAGATAAGAGAGGAGATGAATTGTGTATGTCTATAAATCTCTTAGTTTTAAATGCAAGTTTTCATAAAACATTTCGTTTTATCAATACAATTAAATAGGTTTATAAAGTAAATTAAATGTGAGTCTAAATTACTTTTAATTCTCTGTAGAAAAATTCTTTAATTTTATAAAATCTTTTATAAAAATTGTTATGTAATGAAATGTGTCAAATAAAGCTTAAGAGCACAATATTTATGTGATTCAACAAACTAGTATATATATCCATCCTTAATCAATTGACCAAGTTAAATCACTCATTTTTGTTATAGTTGGTAGGGATAAATCTTACAACCACTCCCTTTTGACAAAGCTAGAAGGTATGCCTTACAAGAGAAACAATTACAATAGGTTCACAACTATATAAGTATACAAACCTTAACTACATAAAAATTCTATAGTTTTAATATAAACAACTAAATGAAATATAAATAATATATAAATAAAATATATTTTATGAATATTTTCAAATTGTACTTCTCAAATGTAGAATAAGTTAAAAATGTACAAATATTTCACAATAAAATTATATGCAAAAATTTATGTGTACATATATATAGATATATATTTAATTAAATATATTTGAATATACTTCTAGTATTATGACTCTAATGAATCTATACATCTTTGTAGTAACAACATTTTTAATAAACGTAAATAATATCACATTTTAGTTAGTTTTAAAAGGAAACATCACTACATCAAATTTGGACATGATATCATTTGTTCATTTTGCATACACTATATTAATTCTTTAACGTAAATTAATGTTCATATTACATTCTTATCACTTCGTTTTTTGTTGGCAAGATGTTGACATTAATATTGATTTTAGCATATTGTTAAATTGGTTCTATACATCTAAATTGATGCTAGTTATCAAGATTATGAAGGATCATATATTTAAATTGTTAATTTTCCAACATACATTTAGATTAAAATCATGTATCAAAATTTTTAAATAAATTTGTCAATTTATTGGTATATATTCCAATTTGAAGATAAAAATTAAACTAATGTTCCTCAATGATTATAGTTCTATTTGTTGAATGACAAAATTTTTTTTATTTTTAAATTTTAAAATTACTAAACATAAATTGAATAATTTTTATATTTGTTTCTATTATGCAAATGTTTTTTGAAACACTTTTTCCAAGTTTTATCTCACTCTCAAACATTATGGCCAAATAAAATCATATATAACCTGCTTAAACAAGTTTTTTGTTGTGTTGTGTGTGAATTATGAGTTAAGAAATGGAAATTGAAAAAATTTAAAAAAAATAAATAAGAAAAAGAATTTAATTAAATTATTTGATATAAATTAAATTTAAAAGAAAGCATTTTAAAAAATAAAGTTCACAACTAATTTGCATATTAAGCCGGTGTGAAACAAACGTAAGTCTCGATCCCCTATCCCCATGGGTTATGCTAATTATTAACGAAGAAGTGTGTGGCACGTTGGATGACATCATGATTCGTTCATGAAATGACTTCAAAACTTGGATGTTCCCTCATAGAGAACGGAAGCACATGGATGAGAAGGCAACTGACCGTCACAGGCAACCAACTCATTCAATTGTAGATGGCCTGGCTTTGGACTCAGCATTTGACGTCTGACTTCCGTTGACCAGGAGAGCCTCGACAAGCAGAAAGAGCTGATGTTTTTTTCTTGGTTTTTATGACGCAAATAGAATGGTAAGAACACAAGCGGCGGGGCTTTTGGTAAGTTTGAAGAAAACTTTTCAAATTACTTCTCGTCTTTTTTGTCTTAAAATCATTCAAAATTTGTCAAATAAGTTTCAAAAAGTTTTCATTTTGCATACAATATTATTTTAAAAATAATACTTTAAAGTATTTTTTTTCAAAAACTATTTAACAATTATAAAGGTTACTAAAGAATGGAGTGGTGTGTGATCATTATTTTGTTGATATAATTTTGTAACATATTTTTTTTGCAAAAAGAATGTTTTAAAATGATATCAGATATTTATCTCAATATGTTTTGAAATTAATTGTTTGACATAAGAAAGTAGTGATGAAATAATAGCTTTGTCTTTCAAATATACAATTGAAAAAATTGATTTCATATTTTTATAAAAATAAAAGTGATTTAATCATTTTATTAAATATTTATTAACAATATATTACTAAACCCATGACTATTTTGATAATAAAGAGTTTACTAGTATGTGATGAAAGCTTTAATCACCAATGAATCTGTATTTCTTGCTCCACTAGATTTTAAAATGAAATCAATAAAAAAGAAGCTTGATAATGAATTTAGCACAATCAAGAATTAAGCAATAAGTAACCATCCAAGTTGAACAAACCTTATTTATACACATCAAGCCCTCAAAACTCTCCTCTAATGTTCCCATAGCCATTTTGACACAATCCCTTTAGATTCAAAGAGCATACATGATCATATTGAATGATCATAACAATAATCCTAGATGATTATTCGGGATTGTCTTAGATAACTAACAATTGTTTATAATATCTTGCTCTAGAATTCAACTTTGTAGATTTCTTCAATGTTTCAAAATTTGGTAAAATTTTAAAAAGAAATTTAAAGATTACAAAGACTAGCATGCTTGACTATTTTTACATTGAATAATCAGTTTAATAATTATAACAAAATAATTTGTTTTGGTGAATTTTTAATATTGAACATTTTTGTTGTACGAGAAAAAAAATTTACATTAAATGTTAAGAGGTTCAAATCAATGATATGGAGTTCAAATGAAGTGAGATTTAAACCATTGTATAATGCCATCGATTTTTTGTATTATGAAAATAGAATTATTTTTGCTAAATTTTTTTTTCTAATTTAACCAAAATAAAATTTGGCAAAAAAGTGTAAGTGAGATTGAATTAAGGAAATGATTATGTGAAAAATGAAGTTTAAGATATTTTCTAAATCAAGAAAAAGATTGAATGCTTAAATAGGATTTAAAGTTAATATGAATAGAGATATGTGTCTTATAGTTAATAATTAATAAGTTAACATTCTATTTCATAAAAAAATATTTTCAAAAAATTTATATACATGTCTTCAATCATTGAAGTTTATTAGATACTCAAAGGTACTTTGAAAGCCACTAATTTATTATCTTCAAAGGTATATAACTTATTCTTCATAACTAAATTTAATTCATACTATATAAGTCTATCACAATAAAATGTTAAACATTTGTGAATTGACTCATCAAACAAAAAGATGATCTAACTTTTTTATATTTTTTAATTAAAAAAAGTTTTATAATATTAAGGTTATTTTTGCAGATATATAAATATCATAAATGTTTATATTAAAATTAATAAAAATATTTTAAAATAAAGAAAAAAATAATATATATATATATATATATATATATATATATCTTAAACCTGAACCCTAAGCATGACATAAGTGTAAAGCATTTAGGTCGATCAAGCTTAAGTGGGCCTTGGAAGCCTCAAGTCAAGAGACCATTGGAACCAAGTTGAGTTGAGCGTGATCTTGGCTACAGTGCAATCCTGAATATGGATAGAGGAAAGGTAGAGGAAAGATCGAGCTAGGAAGAACTTTAATTAAGTATATAAGTGGGTCAAGGGTCAAGTCATACCCATAATCATACTTATACTTATATATCATACTATATAATTATTCATCTTTTTATAGTTTGAAAGTATAATTTGTTTCATGTGCACTTTATATAAATTTTAAACATGTACATTTGATGTCTGATTTAGTTTTGCAAAAAAAATTTTATACTATTAATTCTATTTTAAATATTATGTAGATTAAGGATATTTCACTTTACTAATTGAATACGGCAGTTTAAAATTTTATTCACAATTAGCACAATATAAGTATACATAATGTTTAAAATAGAATTAATAATATATCATACTATATAATTATTTATACTTATATATCATACTATATAATTTATACTTCTATTATATGATTTATAAGTATGTCATTTTGCATACAATATTATTTTAAAAATAATACTTTACAGTATTTGATCAAATAAAATATTTATGTCATTTTAGTGAAAATGAATTCTCTCTCGTAAAGCTCCCTTGTGGCTCTATGTTGTACATCCTTGTTATCTAAAAGTGTTAAGCCATATAATTAGTTGAGGCAACTAACATTGGTTCAATGGACAAAAGTGATACAACAAGAATGCAAAATATTATATTTTTGAGTCATGTCACATATTTGATCAAATATCACATCATGGCATGTACTAGTTAAACAAGTTGATCATAGAAACATGCATAACAATAAAATGCTCTTACTAATCAACCATTATTCTTTATTTACCATTATTTTCCATTTATAAATTTCCATTTTTGTTTGGTTGCAATACTATTGTTGCAAAATAGCGTGAAACTTTAGAGTTTTGCCTCCTTACTATACTCCAAAATGAGATATTGCTTATTATTGGTTCGTTACAATACATATATGGACAATGATTTTGAATGAAATATGCTTAATTGGCAATGATGATTTTTTTCAAATTTTCAAATTTTCTTAACCTAAATAATGGATTTAATACTTTTCATATCACGTTCATCTCCATGTGCTCAATCAATTAAACCATTTTATTTTTCTTTTATTCACTAACATTTTGCACTTTGTCCTTTGAGAAATATGCTGATAAATTGAGAAAATTCTTTTTTATGTCATCATGTTTATAAAAAATCATAAAGAAAAGCATTTGAATTCCTATCACTTAGCAAATAGTAAGCATATAATGCATACAGAGCAACCAAAGAGCATGGATGGCATGGGAAACATGTACACATAATCACTCATCCACAAACGCTCTTCTAAATATTAAGGCTTTAAGCTATAAAACATCATTACACCAATTAATGCACGACATAGAAATTTTGCTTACGTCATTTTGAGATTTTAATCCTCACATCACTTCTATTAAAAGCATTTTTCTTTGTTAATTTAAGGCCTTTAAACTTCATTACAATATCACAAAAGTTTGTTGCACCCATGTTATAAAGCATGCCTACCTCAATGTAGTGATCTAACTTTAGGTTCTTTCTTAATTAAGAAATTAACTTTTACAAACTCATGCTCTTCCTTTAAGCTTCTTTCATTGAATAGTATCACATAGGAATTTCTCTTAATTACCTTCCTAATTTCCTTCCACCTTTGCTCCCCATTGCTTGGGTTGGCTCAACTACACTAAGGCTAATTCCCTCATATTTTCTAATAAATCTTGTGATAGCTTAGAAGCTATATTTTAAACCCATTATTGCCTCTTCCTCTCTCGTTACCTTTCATAATTTTATCAAGTATGCCTCCACAACTTCAATGTCCTCTCCTTCAAAAGATGTGTTTCTTCTTATACTCGTAGTTTTTACTTAACAAATTTGCCCCTTTGATTTCATTTATTACATTTTAAGGTTTTATAAAAATGAAAATACAAATTAATTTTTTTAAAAACTTTGGCTTTTTATCAAATTAATATAGAAGAATTCATCAACAAATTTTATATGATTCCTTTATATCAATACTACTCGTTAGCCCTTTTTGAATTTTTCTAACATCAAATTAATAATATTTTAAATCTAAAAATATTATAATATTTATTTTATTATTTTCTTTTATAGTCATTCCACCTTACAATTTGTGATTGTCAAACTTATTCTTCATGTTAAGAAATTTTTATATTGAACTTCTTCATAGACTTTATGTCCTATTCTATTTCAATATATTTCAAGTCCATTAAATATTTTAAATAATTTTTAGAACATCTCAATTCTTATAAGTTAATCAATTATTTAATTATATAAAGCTTTTATCTTTCATTTTATTACTTAAACAACTCTAATTTCCATATTATTAAGTTCTTAATAATATTTTTAATTACTTTCATAGCTAACATCCCTCCTTTAAGTTGTAATGCCTTCCTTTTTATAGCTTATGATATTTTGGAAGAAATTAATTTAATTTCTAAGAATGAATGATGACCCTAAAAATTACAAAGTAATATAACTTTTATTTTTTAACATAATTATTAATTATATTACCCTCATTACCCTTATCCAAAGCCTATTTGAGGGTTTGGCCAAGACATCAAGAGATCACTTCTAAGCTCATTGAATCCAAAATTATGAAAAGCAAAACAAGACAAGAGACACAAATGATGAAAAATTGGCAACGTAACAAGAAGTAGCAGAGGTCACATGTTGGGCTGATCACATGGGCTAACAAGCAAAATGGCACAGCCACTGAATGCCCAAGTGTGCAGGTGCACGTGATCCCATAAGACAGGCACATCTACACCTATCAACCACTTATTATGCTACTATAATAAATGCATGCATGGAGGGCTATTCACATGCAGGAATAGTGTGGTAGTACATGTGGCAGGGGAGTGGGCAAGCATGTGCATTTATTAGCATAAGATTAGTGCTAGATTTTTTCAAAATTACAAAATTTGCAAAATTTTTATATTTTTGGTCAAAATAATATATTTTTATTTTATAGTTAAATATTGTATACAAACTCATATTTAAAGTGGTGAAAAGGATGTATGAGGTAATTAAGAAATTAAAAATTTAGAATTTTGAGAATCAAAACTTTGTGAATTTAAAAACTCTTTGAAGGAAAACTTTTTGATGAATTAAATCACCTTGTGACAAAAATCATCTTCTTTTTTTACTTCTTTCTTTGTTTTTCACTATTATCATGCTTCTACTTCTATTATTATAACTCTAAAAAGAATGTCTACTGAATGTTCCATATATCAAAGCCTTTTTAACATCTTGATCAAGCCCTACACCTTTCTTAAAGCCATACTCATGCTTTCTTTCAACCTTAAACTCTATTTGAGGTCTAACTCAAGAGTTTCTCAAGTTCAAGATCTTCTTTAAGGTATTCTTAAGGTCTCACCAAGCACTAGAGATTCTTGTTCCTAATCTTATTTCTTACATTAAGTTTCACACATACCAAATCAAATCATAAACCTCACCATAAGCCACAAATCAAGATTATCACTATATTCTTACCTTAGACCTCTATTTTTAGGGCTACATATAGCCTTAAACAAATGTAAATTTCAAACCTTTGGATTTTGAATTTCAATCTTAAAATATTTAAATGTCAAACTATAAGGTCTTTAAATTTGAAACTTAAAGCATTTAAATTTTAACCTTAAGAAAATCAAATTTCAAACCTTAAAACCTTTGAATTTCAAATTCTAAGTCATTCAAATTTTAAACCTTAGATTCTCTTAACAGTCACAATCAGTCTTTAGACCTAACCTATGATTAACTATTTCTTATTAACTAACACTACAAATCTCAATACCTAAAACCACTCTTGGTTGAACCCAAATTCTTTTTTCTAATCCTATCCAAGGCCTTCACTTAACCTTAGCCTTCTTTTAAGGCTAAACTTGAGACTTTCAAGCTTCTCCACAAGGACCCCATGAGTTCTACTTTCCTTAAAAGCCATCTAAGATCCTTCCCAATGTCTCTTGATGTATCCAATGCCTTTGGTTGAGCCTTGCCACTCGCTAAAGGCTTAACAAGGTAACAGTCTCTCTTAGATGCAAAAATTCAACCTTTAGGTTTAGCTTTATAAAAGAAAAATTACATGTATTCATAATAGATCTTATGACATAACCTAAAAATTATTACTAAGTTAACATGCAATAATTCGTATCATCAATCATTGCTCAAACTCAATTTAACAATAATCATTAAATTAATGGTTAAGTGTCTTGGTTTTTGTTAAGTCACCCATATATTTAATGAGTCAAACCTTTAATATTTAGTATATTATTCTAATGAGTTAGTTTAATATGAATCAGGTATAGTTTCTAATGAACAAGCTATGCGCCTTAAAAGATAGTTAATTAGTGTTTTTCAAAGTACCTTGGAGTGTCCAATAAGTTTTAAGAGTTGAATACATGTGCACTAAGCTTTGATAAGTTTCTTAAAATGTTAACTTATTGATTTTAAAAGAACTATCATTTCTTATCAATCTTAAATCATATTCAATCATTTTCTTGATTTAGCCAAAAAATAAGATTCTATGTTTTAACCAAATATCTTTTTTTTGCTTAAATTCTATCATTGTTAAAATGTTATGTAGTTTGCTTGTCAAACTATGATTAAATTAAAAAATTAATTCTACTAAATCTTTAATAATTAAAATAAAAAATTTCACACCACATCCTAACTTGGAAAGCTCTCAGACCATGAAAGCTTGATCAAGTAAGTACTCACAAACCTCAGGTCAGGAAAATCAAGTTGAGCCCATTTGGGATGACACCGAATCTTGAATAGATTGGGGTAAGGCATTGGATCGAGTCAAGCAACACTCAAAATAATATGTATAGGTTGATCAGTAAATTTGTATGTTGTGTGGGGGATGAATTCCTAAGCACACAAAAGAGGAGCCATGTAACAGCCTTACTTTTTTTTTATTTTATTTTTGTTGAAAAAGCTCTATGAGACGAGTCTAACAGTGTTTAGTTTGAAATTTTTGGAGTTCTAAGGATCGGGGTTGTATAAGTTTTTGGTGAGTGGCGGAGACTGAGAGGGCGGAAGCTGAGCTGGATTCGACCGATTCAGTGCGTGAAACGACCGATTCAGCGCTGGCGAAAGGGTTTGGTTTTGCTGGACGTACCGGAGAGAGAGAGGGAGAGAGAGAGAGAAAGAAAAATATATAAATAAATATAGCACAAACCGGTCCAGGCTTTAGGACCAGGTCGCGCGGCTAAACCGGGCGCAGGCGATCCAGCGTCGACGGAACTCAACAGCTGAATTAAAGAATTTTGGGAATTTTAGAAAAAGCGTTTTGGAAAGCTTTTAGAAAGTGGAATTTTTGGCTGTTTGGGAAAGCTTTTAAAAAACAAAATTTTTAACTGTTTCGAAACAATTTTTAGAAAGCAACTTTTGGCTAATAGGTATATTTTTACTTGATTATGTTTGCATAATGGGCTTGTAGGATATCAAGAAGAATAAGAAGTGGGTAATACAAATTGTACAGTAAATCCAGTTAAATAAATTCTTAACCCTGTGATGTAGCATAATATTATATGTTTTTATATGATTTCTTACTATCACATGATGCTTTGGTTGTTACTTATGTATTTGTATAAAAACTGAAAAGGAAGAAATAACATGGTATGAGAATGAAATAAAACGGAAGAAACAATATGAAAAGAAAGGTCTTTTGATATGGCATAATTATTTGGAATTATGATTGGAAAATGACAAATATAAAAATGGGATTCCCAAAGAACATTATCTTTACCACTAGGCCCAGCATGTTGGATCGCAGGGTATCGAACTTCGGATATGATATCTGCTTAATGTTATGTGCTATAACTCCATAATGATTTACACCATGCTCATCGTGTTGGATCACAGGGTATGGTACCATACCTGCCTGGTGGCACTAAGCTCAGCGTGTTGGATTGCAGGGTATCGATCTTTGGATCAGATATCTGCCTAGTATTATGTGCTTGGTTGGATGCTGCTGGAGGTCATTTTATTGATGATGATTGGATCCAGAGGATAATGTGTCGAAGGGAATTGAGCCCGATAATAACACATCTATAAAGAATTGGTATTTCTTTTGTGGTTTTTCATCTGACATTATATATGACATCTGGTATGGTTTTATCTTTATGCATATGAGTCATCTTTATTATTCATTGTAATTTGATATCTCTTTTTCATAATTGGTTAGATATTGTGATTTATCTATTGAGATATATAAAATCTCATTTAGTGCTTACATCACAGGTCATGCAACCACTGCACCGAGAGATGGGAATGATTTTGTTACAGAAGAGTCATATTCATGAGATGTGTGAGAAAGGGAAGGGATTGGTGTGATTAAACTTTTTAAAAAAACATGTTCTTGTTTATATACTTTGGATTTTGGAGTTAGTATTTGTCTCACCGTCGGGTCCCCACATTGGGTTTTGTTCTGTGTCCTCACTTAGATGTCGTATCTCGCAACTCTAATGTTAACTTTGTTATATAGTGGTATTTGATATAGGTGGGGCTTGAACAACCCGCCCTATTTTGACTCTGCATAACACCTTTATGCTAATGCTTATAAACTCCAAATAATCCTTTCTTATAATATTTAACTAAGGCCTTGTGTTTATCTACATCTAAAATTGATAGTGCTCAACACCGTCTGATAGTGCATTTTCATAATTACATTGTGGAATCACCTTCGCCCTTAAACTATGATCTTAGTAGATCCAGCCGTCCCTTTGATGAGCCGATTAGATGATTACTACTTCATCCGCTGTAACTGATTGATCCATCATACTTTATTAATCTCATCCAACTTTATCAAAATCTTTTTTCTCTAGAACTTAAATCTTCTAATTCATCAAGATGGTCATCTTGATGATAACTACTTGATACTTTAATAAGAGATTCATCAAATTTGATATGAATTTTTTTTGTAGCTAGTGATCCATTATTGTGTACTCTAAATGCTCTACTAGTATATGAGTATCGTAGAAATATTTTTTCATTAGACTTAGTATCAAATTTATCTAGATCCTTTTTTTCATTATTTAAAATAAAATATTTACTTCCAAACACATAAAAATAAGATACCTTGGGCTTCTTATCATAAAGTAACTCAAAACGAGAAATATCTAATAAAGGTGTATATGTTATTCTATTAAATACATAATAGGTAATATTAACTATCTCCACTCAGAAATTCTTAGAGACACCATACTTATAAGCATACACATTACAACATCTAGTAAGGTTCTATTCTTTCTCTTAATTGCACCATTTTGAGTGATTTTAGCTGAAGAAAATGTATTCTTCACATTTGTCACAAAAATCATCAAATATCTCAATCTTAAATTCCTCTCTATTATCACTCTTAATGGTGACTAATTTAACTTAATGATTTTTTTCAATCAAATTAATTAATCTTACAAAATTTTCAAATATGTCTAAATGAATAAGTTCTAATGGTTTCCTAGTTGTAATATTATTAAGTGGTTTAAAACTCTCTTTTGTTTGTTTTCCTAATTGGCATGGACCATATAATTTATCATTTGATCAACTAAAGTTCGCAAACCTCTAACTAAACTAAACTATTAAAGTTTTTCAAAAGAAGATTTTCTTAAATAAAAAAAATCTTCTGTATCATAATGTAGAATTATTATCATATATCGTAAGACATCTGAGACCATTGTCCTTAACTATGTGCAAAAATAAATATTTGTATTATCTTTCTACTTATAAAGATAAGTGAAATATTATCTTTATTAAGAATTTATTCATTTTTATTAAATAAAATATTAAAATTGAGTCTCATAATTGACTAATATTAAGAAGATTATACCTTAAGTCTTGAATAAGAAAATTTTTCTTATAGAAGTGTGTGAATTATCTATGATTCTAATTCCAATAACTTTCTTCTTAGACTTGTCACCAAGAGTAACTTCACCACCATCATAAAACTTAAAGTGGATGAATAAAGATGCATCTCCAATCATGTATCTTGAGCATCCACTATCCAAGTATCACATACTCCCTTGATCTTTAAAGAAAGGTATGCCTACAAAACAAATCAAGCATTAGTTTTTTGAGAGCCAAACCTTTTTAGGTCTACATGCCTTAACTTGATTATTTATTAAACTATCATTTCTAATCCATACCAATTTAAATGACTTACTATCAACAATGTTTCTAAATTTATAATAAGTAGAAATATGTTTAATTCTTATACAATAATTACAAACCGCATTAGGGGTAAAAGAATATATATAATATTTTAGCATATCCAAATGAATTCCTACAACAATCATATAAATTTTTTAAATCATTTAGCTTTTTAACTAAGCATGTGTTTTTTATTTTACATCTCTCTTAACCTTAATTTGATGCAAGTAATTAGCATTCAACTTATTGAAATGTTGACACAAACCTAAATAGTTTTTGTGCTCTTCTTTTAATTTAAGGTATTTAGAAATTAATTTTTTATACTTTGTGTAATCACATATATATTGTTCTTTGTAATGAACAACAAAAGAAGATGATGAAGAAGAGGAAGAGGAACATACCTCATCTTCTAATGTTTCATCTAAATATTATCCTAGGCTATATCAAATCAAACTCTCCTCCTTGTCTTCATCACCAGAAGAAAAATTATCTGAATCATACTAAGCTATCTTCATAACTTTTTTCTTCTTCTTTTATTTTTAAAACTTTTGTACTCTCTCTTTGTAGTTGACCAAATTTGGCCTTGTATGCCTAGAAAGCTTACATTCATACCTAATTATTTCTTCATGAGAAACCATCATTCTTTTATGTTTCTTCTTATTCCCAAAGCATTTACCTACATTTTCTTTATTATATAATCTAAATAAATGTTTTGAAATAAGAGATATCTCACTTGATCTTAAAAAATCTATGTTTATAGAGAAATAAACTATAAATACTATTATTTCTTTCTTCTTCTTTTTTTTTCTTTTTCAATCACAAGTTCTTCATCCCTTTTTCTTGCAAGCTGTATTTCATTTGTCAAAAGCTTATGCAATAACTCATCCAATGACAACCAAAATATTTTTTACTATTTTTAATGCCATCGCCAATGGGTCATACTACTGAGGAAGAACTTCTACAATTTTTATCACTTGTTTATTAATAGAAAATTCCTTGTCAAGATTGGACAAACTATTAATAATATTTATAAATCTCATAAACATAGCCTTAATACTCTCATCCATATTCATTTGAAATAATTCATACTTATGAATAAGTATATTGATTTTAATCTCTTTAACTTGAGAAGCACCCTCATAGGTAACTTCAAGTTTAGACCAAATCACATGTGTCATTTTAAAGTTCATGATTCGATTATATTTGGAGGCTCTTAAAACACAACACAAAATATTCTTAACATTAGAATTAAGTTGTACTCTACGTTTTTCATCTAGGATGAGTTTACTTAAAGATTTTCTCACTTTTTCTTCATTAATAATCTTAGTCAAAAATCTCAAACATATTTTCAACAACATCACAAATTTTCCAATCAATAGATTTTAAAAATAAATGCATATGATTTTTCCAATAGAGATAAAACTCACCTTTAAATAAAAGTGGTCGATGTGACGAAGCTCCCTCAAATAAAATCACCCTGTCCTCAACAAAAGGTAGAGCCATGAGGATCTTGTCATAGAATCTGATGCCACTTGTTGTAAAATGTGTGAGGCAAAATGAATAAAAAGAGGGATGAATTGTGTGTTTAAAATCTTTTTTATACCAAAAATTAAAAGAAATCTTTTTTAGCTTAAAATAATTTTTTATATAAAATTATCAATGAAACCAGTGCCTACATCTACCCTTTATCCTCGATCATACTTTAACTAACCAGTCCTTTTTGCCAAAGTCAATATGGGTAAACCAAATATATACCAGTGATCTAATAAGACATCAAAATTAAAGAAATTTAGGCTCACAAAAAATTTAAAACTTTATAATTTTTATTTACAAAAATCTCAACACCTTTAATTCTTTAAATAAGAGTGATACTACTAATGAATAAAGTAGATATTATTGAGAAATATAGAAATGGTTATAAATGAAAGTAGGATAAATAAATATTAACGAAAATCCACAACTCTAATAATTGTACAAAAATGTGTTGCTCACAGTTTGAACTTCACTTGAACTTGTATGATAATTTTTAAGTTTATTTCAATAGTTTTATATTTGTTAATGATCCATATTTATAATTGAAATATAAAACTCCAAAAATAACTCCCCAATGACTAAAATCTATTTTTCAAAATACTAGCTGTTATAGGCGGAGAAGTTGGTACAGCTACCGTCCGATTAAGTGAACATAGTGATAAACATTAGATTGACTTAAATGATAAAGGGTCCAGATCTAATCACAGTAAAATAAGATCTAGAGTGTTGGATTGAAAGCTAAATGATTGGTAACGATGATGAGGTTACTATTTATATAGGTGAAGGGACACTCAAACATTCAATCAAGCATTCTAGATGAACAACTGAAGAAAGACAATTGCTCACAATTGCAGGTGCAATTTGGACCATTTGATCTCAAAAACATGCGATCAATCGGTGTAGAAATCTCAAGTTTAGCAACAGCTTATGTTTAGTCTCACTTTGCAAAACTACTCAAGTGTTTTCTAATTATAATATATCAATTACATACTATAATCAACCTAATGTGGTTGGCTACCCCCTGGTTTCTTGAAAAATCATACCCTTGGGTCTCCAGCATGCATCTATGTGTGTAACTTGATTCAATTTACAAAAATTAAATAACGAGACCGCCCTGACTCATTTCACCAAAGTCAGTTCAAAAGTAATGCATTGAACCGATTGACCCAAAGACCGTAATAGTAACCTAACTTAATCAATACTCGTGCTTAACCTGTCTCTATTTTGATCAGCTTCCTAGCCTATGGATCCCCAAGGCCCATGTCCCTTGGTACTATGGGCCACTTAACCTGAGCCCTTAGAGCTTAGTGGTGGGGGTGCTTGGTAATTTTTTTGTTTTTTTAATAACAAAATGTTTATAAAATTAAATATTTAAAAACTTAAATACCTTCAAATAAAATATACCTTGAACCAAATTCATATATACATGAAAGATGATAGTCCTATGTGCTATAATTGTGAAGAAATTAAGAGTTTAACATGCTAATCATAAAGATTTAGAAATAAAGTTTTTTATGGATTAGCCACTCTATAAAAATCATTGTCCTTGGCTCCAAAATCAGTATGTTGAGCTATCAAATTATATTCATTATTTATGTTATAGTCTTTACTCTAATAAATTCAGATCACTAAAACACTCCTTGAGATTTAAATAAAATAATACTAAGCTTTACAAGATATTAATAAACACTTAACCTTGATTTTGTGATCATCACATCAAAGGGTATAATAATCATGACTTCTCATAAGGTAGACTTAAATCATCTAATCTTAAACATGAGTTATAAGCATCAAAATATTGAATGAATTGTGTCATCTTGAGCAAGATTATAATATTGTTATGGCATGTTAATTTTCTTCCTTTTTAACATAAAATAGAATACATAAGTAAATTGGAATACACTTAAGTCGTTCACTAAACATGAATTCTTAGCAATATGAACATGGAATAATTTGCATCATCATACAACAATCTTGATTTTAAAGCTTCTTCTTTTAAATCATATCATAAAACCCTCATATTCATAATTCCTTTTTAAACAAGATTTGATCTACAAAATCATGAGTTCATCACAACCTAAGTCATCAATTTTACATGAAAAACTTCACAACAAGGAGCATGAGTTTTGGGCATGATAAAAAGCTTAAAAATAACTAAAGTAATAATATAATTAATTATGACATAATTTAGATAAATATTTAAGCAGCATTAAATCAAAAGATCATAACAACATATCTTAATATTGCCCACATGAATATAAAGGATGAAGCATGCTTTAAATAACAAACTCCTATCATCATGTCTTGGGTTCTACCAACATGTAATGAATTTAACAACTTAGATCTAGGTTTCATATGAAAGGAGCATGGTGTAACTCATCATGATCATACCGAACTACTATCGTCATGCATTCTTAGCAAAATATTCAATTATAACCTAACATAAAATTAAATTTAATTCATGAGCTTGATGTTCATCCCAGCCCTTAACCATATCATGGACTTATCTAATGAATCTTCCTCTTTCTTGCTTTCAGCTTGTGGTTTCCCTTTCTTGCTCATGACTTGCTTTTTTTCCTTGGTTTTTCTTGTGTAAGTCCTTCTTGCAATGACTCATGGCAAAGGTTCCTAAACATAAGAAAATCATTTTAGTTAGCTTTATATAGCTAGCTAACCATACTCCTCAGATCAAAGTATATCTAGGTTAAGTCGGCTAGGTTAACACCATACTTATAACTTCTCAATTATTCATGCATTCTTGGCTTTAATTCAACTTTTAAACTTTTTTCTCTTAGCCATCACCTTAATTCCTATTTTAAGGGGATCTCATGCAAATATTTATGCTAGCTCATGTTTAGATACACATGAAGGTAAGCATGGCCTTTACTCTAACTCTAAGCATTAAGGAAGATTATATCTAAGACACCTTATCACATAATCTAAGATATACAAGATGAGATCGAATCTTATCTCTCTACCATTCAAAGTTCAAAATCTAAATTTAAATTTTAAACTTGTCTTATGCATTCAAAATTTAAATACTTTTAAATTTAGAATGGTCCATTAACATTCAAATTTTAAATAATTTATTAGAAGGAAAATCATTCCTTGGGCTATCCTGACTAAGCAATTTGAAAGGTAGAACAAAAAAGAAGAATTAAAAATGTGAAAATATGTAAATTATAAAAAACTATAAAATTGGATTAGTTTTTTTATTGAAATTAATAAAGCAATAAAAATGGTATGCTTTTAACTACAATAAATGTTTGAATTTCTTTCCTTTCAAGGTTAGTCCTTTGTAAATTAAGCCAAAATATTTTAAGTAAAGTTTTACTAATTACTAGTCTATCTTTTAGTTCTATTAAATATTTTATTGGCTTGGGATAGTATAATAATGTGAAGATTTACCATCTAGTCGTTTTGTTGTTCTATTGGTCTATGATATGTGCTTTGGCTATCTTTTGTATATGTTTAAACGGTTGTGAGCTAGGACATGACATATAATTAGTTTCTAAGATGCTTAATAATTATAACAATTTTTATTACTTAGAAATATGTTAATATTGATTTCAAGGATCTATTGTTTTTCTAAAATAACCTAAAAAAACTCAATTTTCAACTTACTACAAAGTGTCCTCATTATTTAAAGGAAGATTCAATTGATCATGCTTTCTTGGAATATGAAATATCTAGGAAAACTTAGGTTTCTTATGCAAACAATCTTAACCTTAAGCAACCAAGGACCAATAAAATCACAAAATGGATTGCCTTATAGTAGAAGCAAGGTAATATGAATTTAGCAACAAGAGAAGTCATACTCAAATTAACCATTAGAATATGTTGAAAAATATGGATAGTTAGGAACAAATTAAATCAAGCAACAACAAATATTATTTATAATATTAAAGTGAATTGATGCCTTATTTTTAGTTGTTTTCCTTATTCAAACATTTCAAGAAGATATCAAACTAATATTGTTATGAATCTTACATCAATTAATAACAATTTAGGAAAGAGTAATGGAAGTGGTCAAGTGGTACCCTCCATCTATGAACTAGATGAAGTTGCATATTGTAGGTTACCAATTACAGTGATATTGAAGGTGAAATTATTAAGAACAATTTAAGGGGATTGAGTATAACTTTTTCCATAGTTCAAATAAATCAAACAATGCTCGAAGTTAAAGCAATGTCAATTCTTAAGGGTTTACATCTCAATTATGGATCAACATTTATATATTGAAGTGGATTGTAATATAATTTACAATCTATAATAGGATAATGCAAATATCTCATTTAAGTAGCAAATTTCATGCTACTAATAAGGAAACTAGTTTGCTAAACGTATAACAAAGTTTAACATACAAAGAATCCAATAAGATGGCTAGATTTCTAGCTAAGTTGAAAAAATGAATTCGACTAATATATGGGACAGATAATCAATTCCATCTAAAAGAAAAGGCCTTATCAATATAGAGAAATTATAAGTTCCATACATCTTAATGTCATACAAGGTACAACATTCAAAATGTTCACCATGTTCTTTATCTACATGAATTCAAAATTTAGCCATTTGAGTTTTTTGCATTTCTTGTACTTTACAATTATTATTTTCATATCATATGAAAATGAGTCTACATACTAGATCACATTAGTTTACAAGGTCAAGTCTAATAGACTACACATCAAACAAAAATGATAAGTCGCATTAGACGTGTACTTTGACTATTAGGAGTTATTGTTCATGCATGACATATATTGTAACAGTACGATTATACTAAGAAGAATTGTCAGGAAAATATGATATAATACAAGTGATAATGCATAATGTTCATCTGAAGGAGCAATCTCCTTAATATGACCTCACCAAGCATTGGATCAAAAAATTACAAAACAAATTAAACACTATCAATTTACAATACTATGATGATGTTATGGCAATTTAAATCATAACACTACCCTATGAGGAATTGGCTATTATCATAACGTATAGTCTGTGGATGTTTAGACTAATAAGAAAGACCACACAAAATAGTGCATAGCAAATAAATACGTTCTTGCTTATACATGTATGCTTCGCCATCAAGGATATTGTTCATCTTGTGACGCAATCATACTGCAACAATCTGCTTATTAGCCAAATAGACTAATGTGAAATTCAAATATGAGTGTGAGCAAAACATTTCAACTTTTGTACTAGACAATCTCAACTAGTATCTATATTAGACTAATATGAATAGCATCTTCGACTAAGGTAGGGACATAAAACTCCAATGATATGTCTAGGCACATTAAACACATACAAAAACTAGTAGCATGACTGGACCTCTCATTGGTTTGTTGGACGACTTTAACAATTTTTTATTTATAAGTAATACCAAATAGTTAACAAACATACTAGTATGACCAATAATATCATCTTAGTATGATTCCTTAAAAAATATCATATGACTAATCATCATATCCTTATAACTTTTATTTTTATTGCGTTTTTAGCTAATCATACCATATGTTATTATTGTACAATATAGATCAACAACTAATTTTCTCAACCAAAGTCTCTTAGTTTCACTTCAAAAAACATCCAATTCATCTCATCTTGTATCTAAACTATTCTAAATATAAAAGCAACCATGTTATTATGTACTTAAAACTCAAAGGAATTTGACAAATAATTGCTTATAACATAGCTGATGAGGTAATTTGTAACCATGTTATAAAATTAATGAAACATTAGCTAGTTTTTTCTTTAAAAAAAAAGAAAATGGATTATGTTGAATGTTGTAATTCTTTGTTAAAGTGTTAGAGACAATGAAAGTTAAGACTTCTAAACTTTAGCATTAGATTTTTATTATAGAGATGGGTAATCTTAAATATTTAGGAGTCCATAGTTAATAAATGCATTGATGAAGAAGAAGATTCTTCATGCGAGTTGATAATAAAAAATTTGAGAAGTTAAGCAATGCTTTTTCTTTTTTGTTTTTTTACGTAGATTTTGTTTTGTTATGTGATTTATTTTTTGTTCATGTTTAAATTTATTTATCAATAAAATTAATTTTACATAGTAATATATTACATTTAGAACAACACAAGGATTTCTAAGCCAGTTCTTTATGTAGCTCACAAGTTCTTGAACATTTCTGCATCGAGCACAGCAACAATCGAAAATTCCCTTCAAGGCAATGCCTAGCACCTGCTTTCCCAAGCTGGAGCAACCGATCTCCCTCAGTTCGAGCATCCTCCTTTGGTAGAAATTGTAAAGAACCCTTTTTACCCTCGAATTCTTCCTGCTGCAGCCAATGAATGGAACTCTCTAGCTGCAGCTCCTCTGGCAACCTCTGGTAATCGCCATCTCCTCCATGTCAGGTCACAATGACACCCTTCTTTCTCTTTAAGTCCTCTACCTGTTTGAATGACGTCAGGAACCTTCCGACCTACCCTCAAAAAGATGGAATCGATTCGTGCCCCGAGACACCCTAGGTTTTCCATGTTGCATAGGCCTCGGGTGGGGAAGTTTAAACTGGAGGGTGTTCGTACCTATATAAATCTCTTTTTTCTCTCTCTCTCTCTCTCTCTCTCTCTCTCTCTCGCTATATATATATCAACTCCCATTATTAAGTATAACATTAGAAAAATAATGTAGATTGTTATTTCATGTTATACGATGTAAAAGTTTTAAAAATATACTGAACAAATTTTAGACTCATGTGTATTTGATACTATGTACGACCAAACAATTTTTAGTCATTCTATGTGAAACGCCAGGTTGTATATGTCTGATACAAGATATCGTAGTTGTCTAACCCATTTACAATTAAATTATATCTTTGATTCTGATAGAAAATAAAAATCATATGCATATAAATAATTGTTTATATAAATGCGATACGTAGGAGAATCAACTCTCAAAACACACATAAGAATTAGGGATTATGGAATCTTACAAGAATAATACATTGTATGACCAAGTTTGCACTTCATGTTTTATCTGAAATGATCATCACATCTATACAATGAGACCATTGTACTTATATAATACCTCATAGTTTTAACTTCTATTAGTAATATTAGTTAGAGACTTGATTATACAAGTATAATAATAGTATAGTATTATATGATTATTGGATGGTAAATAATAGAGCTTATTTTAAATTTAATTTTTTTTAACTTTAATACATATATTAAATTCAAAATGTTTTATATAAGTGATAATTAGGTTTTACTACAACTCATGAAAGATAATACTTAAAAATTAGACTTTAATTAGAAGGCCTACAAACCTAAGTTTAACATATTGTAATGGAAATGCTTTGACATTCTACCCCAAATAATGTGTTAAAGGTGAGCTCCAAATTGGTAGCCACTCCACTAATAATTGGGACTAAAAGTTTCAAAACTTTCAAGTTAAACTATACTTGAGCAAAAACCACCAAGATCTTATGACTAGTTTTCACTGGTCAATTGTTCCAACTAGAAATCATTCTCTTTCTCTAATTGTTATTACAACTTTACAACAACTCAACGAAGCATTAGTTTAATATATGTTGTTTTGTAATCATCAAACTCATGGGCTCAACAATTATGAGTGAATGCAACTTTTTAATAAGTTCACCTTTGGTTCCTCTAAATATGAATGTAACTTTATATAGTAGCTAGTAGTTGGAGGTAAGTAACCTCAATTTCCTCACATTAGATATGCACCAATGTAATAATAATAGAAGGCTTTCCAATTTTTTATTTCCTTTTCAAAGGATTATGAATGTAATAATAAGAGGAGGATACAATGCGAATTTCTTTAGATATTTTGCTAAGATGAATTTCTTAGATCATTAACTTAATTCATTAAATTTGAGGGTTTGTATAGATGTAATCTAGTTATTAAGACTCCCTTAAATCTCAATTAGCCATTATTAGAAGTAAAAAATATTTATGTGAACATTTGAACTAAGTTTGCAATAGGTTATTGATAGTCATTTGCATGATCTAAATAACCAAGCATATCATACATTGATAAGGATGTACTATACATTTACTTTAGTTTAGGATAATATGTGTAACTTACCACTTGTTTGGTATTTATACATCTTAAATTGACCTAAATGTATCATGTTTCAATAATTATATACTATATATTTCTATCAAGCTAGTATGCCTCTACAAGTTATCATTACATATATTATACATTCCAAGGATGTATTATACCTCACATGTAAAACTTTAGCTTTTCAAAAATCTATTTAAGTGACATAAGGTAACTTTGATAATGCATGATTTACTTTTTAAGTTAACAATATACTTTTATGGTTTAAAAAATGCCATGTAATAATGAAATATTTTACAAAATCAAAATGTATTGCTTATGCAAAATGTGTTATTCATGTAATAAGGACTTAGCCATTGAATGAACAATTTGTACACTAAAGTTCAATTGACCTAGCTATGAAAATACTTTGATTATTATTATGTTAAACTATAAATTAAAAGTTTAGCATGGTCTTACATGGATATTAACTAATGTACTTAGCTTTGAATATACTTTCATCTACAATGCATTTCTAGGTTAAGATATAGGATAGCTTTTCTAAGCAATGCCTAAATGCACTCTTATGGAATACCAATGTAGGAATAAGTGAAATGTGTAGATGTAAGTAGCTCTTGATCAAACAAAGGTAAATCAAGTTTAACTCTTTATATAGGTTGTTTAAAGCATTTCACTTGGTATAAAAAGACATAGTAATATGTATTCTTATGATAAACCTATAACTAGGCAACACCTAGGTGGCATAGAATCTAGAATGCTTGAAATAATGTTACTAAACTAAAAATCTACGAAAGACTATAAAAAACGAGAATGTAATGCTGCAGATTATCCAATAGAACTTCTTTTCATTTTGTTTGCAAATCGCACATGGGAAGCATATCTTGTTACAATAGAATCATTAGCTTTTTCTAAGTTTAAAGCTACCCTTAATCAATTTCTTGTAGTTTTTGGAAGATCCAATATCATTATTTGGTTTCCCAAGATGATTATAACTCACCTTTATGTATTACAAGAATATATCATAATAATACATTCTTAATATTATAACAATGAGAATCGAACTCAAATCTTCATAATAATCCAATGAAATAACTAGCACTTTTGAATAAAAAAGATTGATTATACATGTTATACCCAGTAAAAAATTTTTATGTTAATCTTTAATAAATTAATTTTTGGCTTGGATAATTTCAGATCGACAGTAGGATGAGCCAGGAGCTCAATTAGAGGCTGTTGGAATTTCTGAAATTTCTAGGGATTTTTCGGAACACCGAGGTAATTTTTAAGTAATTTTCCCTGTTTATTTGGATTTATTGGATTTTTGGAAATTCGAAAATCAATTATGATCGGTTATTTTAAAACCGGAAATTGGTTTTTACCGCGTGTGAACCGGATCGGAACGGTTCAGCGGAGGCGGAGGCGGTTCGCCGAGTGAGTTTGCGCGTGCGTTCTGATAAGCGGATCGGACGGTCGTGATCGACGGTTGGGATTGAACCGGCTGATCGGGTGCTTACCGTGTCGATAACGTGTCGACAGCGCGTATCGGGTGCTTACCGTGTCGAAAGCGTGTCAACGGTGCGTAACGGGTTTTCACCGTGTCGGCCAGGAATATAAAACCCTCGCGAACGATTAGGGTTTCGTTCGACCGACCGATAGAGAGGAAGTTTTCCGGCGTACGGCGCGTGATTCCGGCGGCCTGGCAAGGGGCTTTTTGTGCTTGGAGATTCACGGGACCGAGGAGAGTCGATTGATACCGGGTTCGTTCGGTGAGGAGCTGCGGCGAGCTGCGGACGAGGTTCACCGTCGCCGGCGTCTTTGAGGTAGGAAATTCAGTTTAAATTAGTTATTTGGTAGAAAATTAAAAGCATGGAATATTTTGCTTAATGAAAACAAGCATGTGGATGAAAAATCGGATTTAATTGAATGCTAATTGGTGTCTTTTGCAAATTTCGGATTTTCTGGAAAATTCCCCATTTCGCCGAAAAATTTGTTAATGCTTAGGAGCATGTTAGGGATTTGTATTATCAGCGTTGCCATTGAATTAGTTAATTTATTTGTTGGATTAATCTCAAATTTCACAATACGGCAACGGCGGATGGGCGAATTCCTTCGGCGGAGATTTTGATTTAAACCTTAGGAAATTAGCGGCATTATTGGAATGTTAGGATAGTACGAACATGTTCTCCTTATTCGCAGTTGCCGAAAACCGACGGAAGGATCGTATTGGTCGGCGATTGCGGCGGCTAGGGTTTCGCGGACGACGGGCGAAGGAAGGAGACGAATTAAGGGTTAATTAGGGATTTGTTGATTTATTAAGAGAATAATTTATTAATTATTAATATTATATATTAAGCGTCGGCCGAATTTCGGATTAATAACTTCGACCGGCGGGGGTGGTTTGGTTCAGCGCGAAGGCCCGAACTGGTGGCGAGATCCGGTTCAGGGGATTCGGCGCGGTTCAGTGAGAAGCGGTTCTCGGCTCAGCGCGAAGGCCGAACCGGCTGCGAGAACCGGGTTCACGGAAGTGCGGCGCGGTATAATGGATAAACGGAATTTTAAATTCGGTAATTATTCCAAATTTCGGAAAATGGATAAAATTGCAAAATTTGATATTTCGAATTTAGGAAAAATTCGATAATTGAGTTTTAGGGATTATTTATATTTTGGAAAATTCAAGAAAAATCAGAAAATTTGGAAATGAGAAATTTCGAAAATTCTGGAGATCCGTGGGTAAAGAAAAATTGCCTGAAGTGGGGAAAAATGTTATTAGTGATGACAGTACAGCTGGAAACAGTCAGACAGAGGTATGGTACATGGATGCTACCAGAACAGTCAGTAATTGACAGTTGTGTTGTTTGATGGCAACGGCATGGATTGAGTCAGTTTACTCAGTGTTGGCATATTTTATGGATTGGCATGCTGGACCGGACTACTATAGACCCTATATGATGTTTTAGGGTAGTTGTGGTAGGTAACTATGCAGTTCAGACTTAGCTTCCACAGTATACATGTGGACTGGTATGCGCCTTGTTGTACCTGGACACATGTTGCCGGATCTTGGAGTTAGAGATTTGCAATGACTGTAGGGGCGTGAGCTTCTATGGAAGTTGTTGGTAGAGGACTCTTTGGGACGGTGGCTGAGTCGATCTCTCCTGGTCCATGTGTGTAGGCCTGCGCGCCTGAGGGTGGCAGGGGTGTCTCGCAGTGGCTAGCCAAGTGTGTAGGCCTGCGCGCCTTAGGGTGGCAGGGGTGTCTCACGTTGGCTAGAGATTTTGTGACTGGATCTGTCTATAGTCTCCAGGAGATCGATTGACGAGAGACGCTGCGGTGTCGGGTGCTTAGGCGCCATGCGTGTTTCGAGATGGGCGTTCCCACTGGCACGCTACCTGGAAGCCCAGAGGAGAGCTACTCTGGTGTGACTAGGGGTGACTGTGGTTGGTCGGAGTTTGGGACTGAGAGTGCCTATCCACCTTACATTGTTATGCTGTATTCCTATATTTTTGCTATTATCCTTCTCTTGCATGTGAGTTTTACTAGCTGTCCTTCCTACTGGGCGTAGCTCATTCCTGTATTATATATTTTCAGTGGCTCGACAGACTTGACGCTACCAGATTAGGTGGGATCGTGGTCAGCAGGCTTGTGGAGGATATCTGATTTGTGATTGTCTGAGATATTCTGGTTAGTTGATTGTTGCTGTGGGATGTATTTAATGAGATTGTTATTCTCATATGTCAGGTATTATGTGAGGGTGATTCTGACTTATGTATCTGGTTGGACAATATTGCACTTGTTGGACTTGGATCTTATTCTTGTAATGTAGTTTCCATTTACTGTCTTACCTTATTGTCTTGGAGTATGGTGTGTGGAGTGCCATATTTTATCTGAGGATGTTATATGTATTTTATTTTTGATGGTGAGGTCATTACATGACTATGGAACTTAACATTGGGGGTTCAGACTTCTATTAGACCGGTTCTCCTATCGGTATGGGTTAGGAGTGTTGGGTCTAGTAGGAGTAACATTGCGCGAGTCCATCTGTTAATTCAGGAGTCATGAACCTGATTTGACGGTGTACCCGGGAGATGGGATCCACATTGTTAAAGGAAAGTAGGCGTGTAATGATGTGTTATATCCTATGTTTTCGTAGGCTACTCAGGTTGGTATGGGACGATCTCAGCTGTCTATATGTAAAAAAAAAAAAAAAAAAAAATGTATGCCAAAAATCAGCCTAGGAAAAATGGGGTGTAACAAGAGTGGTATCAGAGCCCTAGGTTAGGATAATGGGGCTAGACATGTATAGAAGTTCAGCCCTAGGTTAGGATAGTGGGGCTAGACATGTATAGAAGTTCAACCCAAGGTGGGGAGAACTGTTGGTCATTTTATTATACTATGGTAGTCCGTATGCCAAATGCTAAATGACGACTCTAATGCCAGATTAGTTATTTTTGACAGTATGGCTGGTACCAGGAGACTTCCCTTTCGTGGAGCAGCTAGAGGCAGACCTGTATCTACTACTCCTACCCCGGAGACGATCCCAGCATTGCCAGTTGAGCCAGCCGTGGATCGTTGGATCGATGCCTTTATGCGGTTGCGACCGCGAAGCTTCAGTGGGTCGGCTGACCCAGCTTTGGCTGATGACTGGATGGCTCATATGCTTGAGCTGTTTGATGCCTTGGGATGTCCACTTGACAGGAGGGTAGTACTTGCTGCTCTAGTATTGGAGGGAGAGGCTGCTACCTGGTGGAGAGGCCAGCGGCGCGCCATGTTTGGGGAGGCCCAGAACAGCGAGATAGCATGGGAAGACTTTGTTGAGGCATTCAGGGAGTGCTACATTCCGGCTTCTGCCATGTCTCAGTTCAGGAGGGAACTTATACACCTCAGGCAGGGCCAGATGTCAGTGAACGATTACTTATCGAGGTTCACTTATCTGGCGAGGTACGCCGCAGAGCTGGTGCCTTCTGAGGAGCACAGATGTGAGATGTTCCTGGAGGGACTTCGTCCTATGCTGCAGTGCCAGCTAGTTGTGAGTCGGTTTGCTAGGTTTCGTGACTTGGTGGAGGCTGCGAGATCCGTTGAGCTTATTGACACCCGGATGGAGGCCCAGAGAGAGACTCACAACAAGAGGAAGGAATTCAGAAATGTCCAACAAAACAAAAAGGACAAGAGACACAGAGATCACCGTGGTACTCAGGAGGGCGTGGTCCAGCCACGACCTATCTCTGAGAGACCAGTGCAACAGACAGGTACCCGGACTGGGGGGATTATCTGCTACCATTGTCGACAGCCCGAACACAAGAAGTGCGACTGCCCAGAGTTGAAGAAACAGAGGATCACAGGACCGGTTGGTTCATCTGGGGGACAGCCCAGAGTGTTTGCACTGACTCGGCAGCAGGCTTCAGAGTCACCAGGGGTGATCACAGGTATGCTTTATTTTGGCAACGTGCAGTGCATGACTTTGTTTGATACTGGTGCATCTCATTCTTTTGTTGCTGAGAGGATCTGGAATCAGATATCAGGATCCAAAGGTTACTTGAAGGAACCCTTACTGGTTAGGCTTCTTGATGGGAAGGAGATTCCCACTGTTCAGAAGATTGACGGATCTATTCTGATTAGTGGACACGAGTTCGTGACAGAGTTGATATGTGTGCCACTAGCAGAGTTCGACATCATTTTGGGAATGGATTGGTTGTGCTACCATGCAGTAGTTCTGGATTGTTGGGAGAAGAAGGTCAGGATCAGAGTGCCTGGTTCGGGGGATGTGATATACTTTGGTCTGAACAGGCAGATTCCTCTGATCTCAGTTCTTCAGGCAGAGAGGTTAGTAAGTAAGGGTTGTACTGGTTGGTTGGCCTATGTGACCGATAGCCAAGCCACCACTACCCCTATGTCAGATATTCCAGTGGTGAGAGACTTCCCTATGGTTTTTCCAGAGGAGCTGCCTGGACTTCCACCAGCTAGGGAAGTGGAGTTTTCGATTGATTTGGAGGCAAGAGTAGCTCCTATTGCTAGAGCTCCTTACAGGATGGCTCCAGCCGAGCTAGCAGAGTTGAAGACTCAGTTACAGGACTTATTAGACAAGGGACTCATACGCCCCAGTTGTTCACCTTGGGGTGCCCCTGTCTTATTCGTCAAGAAGAAAGATGGTAGTATGAGGCTGTGTGTAGATTATAGGGAATTGAATAAGGTTACTATTCGTAACCGATACCCTTTACCACGCATCGATGATTTGTTGGATCAGCTTCAGGGAGCAACTGTGTTCTCCAAGATTGATTTACGCTCAGGTTATCACCAGATCCAGATTAGAGATTCTGATGTACCCAAAACAGCATTCCGTACTAGATATGGGCATTACGAGTTCACAGTGTTACCTTTTGGATTGACTAATGCTCCAGCAGTATTTATGAACCTGATGCATCGAGTGTTTCATGCCTTTCTGGATCGGTCTGTGATCATCTTTATAGATGATATATTGATTTATTCCAGAGATAGGGAAACTCATGCAGATCAGTTGAGGACTGTGCTTACAGTGTTGCGGGAGAATGAGCTGTATGCAAAATTCTCCAAGTGTTCCTTTTGGCTGGACTCAGTAGCATTCTTGGGACACATTGTCAGTGCAGAGGGCGTGGCTGTTGATCCTAGCAAGATACAAGCTATTATTGATTGGAAACGGTCATCTTCTGTCACTGAGATCCGGAGTTTCCTTGGTTTGGCTGGATACTATAGGAAATTTGTTCCTCACTTTTCTAGACTGGCCGCTCCACTAACACAGTTGACCCGGAAGGGAAAATCTTTTGAGTGGTCAGAGAGTTGTGAGAAAAGTTTCCTAGAGCTGAAGCAGAGGCTTAGCACAGCTCCAGTATTGATGTTACCTACACAGGAGAAGCCGTATCAGATGTACACTGATACTTCACATATGGGCTTGGGAGCCGTACTGATGCAGGATAGTAGAGTTATAGCATATGCTTCGAGGCAACTGAAGGATCATGAGAAGAATTATCCCACTCATGATTTGGAGTTAGCTGCTGTCATTTTTGCCTTGAAGATATGGAGACATTATTTGTATGGAGTTCCTGTAGATTGCTTCTCCGACCACAAGAGTCTTAAGTATCTGTTCACTCAGAAGGAACTGAACTTGAGGCAGAGGAGGTGGTTGGAACTGATAAAAGATTACGAGCTGACAATAAACTACTGCGAGGGGAAGGCTAATCCAGTGGCTGATGCCTTGAGCAGACACGCAGTTGTGCATACTGTGATAGCTTGCGACTCTATAGCAGACTTGGATTGGGATGTTGAGAGATGTCAGGAACAGTTGTCTGTTCAGAGACTGGCTCACAGACTCAGTTCGTTGACTATTCGGGCTGACTGGTTATCTGAGATGCGTGACCTTCAGCTTTGTGATGAAGAGCTGAAGGAGAAGTTTGAGTTGGCATCGCAGGGATTGGGAGGAGACTTTGCTCTCAGAGACGACATTTTGACTTTCAGGGGTCGCTGGTGTGTGCCATCACATCAGGAGTTCAGGGAGAGGATCCTTCGAGAGGCTCATTATGGAACTTTGGCTATGCACCCTGGAGAAGTCAAGATGTATAGGAATTTGAGGAGTGTTTTCTGGTGGAGAGGTTTGAAGGCAGATGTTGCTGCTTTTGTTAAGAAGTGCCTTACATGTCAGCAAGTTAAGGCCGAGCACCAGAGACCTGGAGGATTGTTGCAGAGATTGCCGATTCCGGAGTGGAAATGGGATGACATCACTATGGACTTTGTGACTGGTCTTCCTCGTACCAGACAAGGTTTTGACGCCATTTGGGTCATCGTGGATCGATTGACCAAGTCAGCCCATTTCTTATCAATTAAGAAGACGGATTCAGCGGCACAATTGGCAGAGGTATATATTCAGCAGATTGTCAGATTGCATGGAATTCCCCGATCTATTATTTCTGACAGAGACGCCAAGTTCACATCACAGTTTTGGAGGAGCTTACACACTGCCATGGGTACACAGTTGAAGTTCAGTACTGCTTATCATCCTCAGACAGATGGACAGTCTGAGCGGACTATTCGGACCTTGGAGGATTTGCTACGCTTGAGCGTACAAACTTACTCAACAGATTGGACCAGACGGTTACCCTTGGTAGAGTTTGTGTACAATAACAGCTTCCAGGCGTCGATTGGTATGGCACCTTACGAGGCATTGTATGGGCGTAGGTGCAGATCCCCTCTTTGTTGGGAGGAGGGTGATTCCAGGAGAGTGTGGGGACCTCAGATTGTGCAGGAGACCACAGCTGAAGTCAAGTTATTGCAAGACAGATTACGTATTGTGCAAGATCGCCAGACGAAATATTATGATCCTAAGCACAGAGCTGTTGAGTTTTTTGTGGGAGATAGGGTATTCCTGAAGATCAGTCCTATGCGAGGCCTATTCCGGTTCGGGAAGCCTTCTAAGCTTCGACCTCGTTACATTGGACCCTATCCTATTCTAGAGAGGATTGGTGAAGTGGCTTACAGGTTGGCACTTCCTGAACATCTGACTGGGATTCACAATGTGTTTCATGTTTCGAATCTCAAGAGATATGTGCCAGATCCTTCTCATTGTATCAGTGATGATCTTCCTGGTTTGCAAGTTACACCAGATTTGTCAGGCACCCCACCTTACCAACTACAGTAAATTAAGGATGCTGCATAACAAATAATCTCGAGTGAGGACAAACCATGCCTAGGTGGGGACCCGACGGTGAGACAATTCTAACCCTCGAACCAATCTGGTATATTTTTTAAAACATTTTAACCATATCCATACCATGGAGCTGAAATGAAAACATGTGTATATTAAACTGTATATATATATACAATAAACCACAAAACTGAAGTACCAAAATGAAACCAAATCCACTCCCACCATAAATCTATCCCCTCTCACATGTCAAGAGTATAGTCCTCTCCTGTACTATTATAATCCCCAGCTCTCGGTGTAGTGGATACATGACCTGTGATAAAGCACTAATGAGACATATATATCTCAGCAGATAAATCAATTATGTAACCAAGTAAAATAAATCTCCAGATATATAAGACAAGCCGTGAAACATGATAAAATAAAATCCATCTCATAAGCGGTGAAAAATAAACCATATGAATACCTTCTTATCAAATGTCATGCAGTATCAAAAGTAAACCAGATAAACATGTATACCAAATTTCCATTTCCATTATTTTATATGTTATATACTTACTGGGCCCGATTCCCTTCTGAATCATTATCCTCTGGATCCAATCATCATATCAAATGACCCTCCAGCCGGCATCCATCCAGTCATAACACTAGGCAGATATCTGATCCGAAGATCGATACCCTGCGATCTCATCCGCTAGGCCTAATGCCACCAGGCAGGTATAGTACTGATACCCTGCGATCACATCCGCTAGGCCTGGTGTCATCAATATATATGGAGGTCATGGTACACATACACACTAGGCAGATATCTGATCCGAAGATCGATACCCTGCGATCTCATCCGCTAGGCCTAGTGGTGAGGATAATGTCTCCAGGAATCCAATTTTCGATTTTTATTTTCCAACCATGTCACACATGTGATAAATATGCCAAAACCATATCAATATGTCCAACCAATTATATTTTATCTCATATTATGCTTTTTGTTTCAATTTCATTTTTGTCATCTTTTATGCTTTCAGTTCAATCAGAGAATAACACCATAAAACATATATCAAGCCATGAGATAAAAGTCATGTAAAGAAAAACTGTAATGCAGCCCGTAAGAAACCATGTATCGAAATATAAATAAATACTATTGTGCTATATCACAGGTTACGAATTTATCTACCTGGATCTATTATTGCAGGACCTCTATTCTCAATTTCTGGAGTCCCTACAAGGTCACATGTGCAAAATAATTAAAATAAATAAAAAGGTTTTAAGTCACAAAAACAGCTTTCTTAAAGCTTTCCCAAACACACCCCAAAATAACCCAAAAAAAATGGGCTTACGCGGCACTGAACCGCCCGCTGGACCGCCCGCTCGACCGCGCGCGCAGAAAAGCTTTCTAAAAGCCCTGCCAAACACTTCCCGAAATCCCCAAAAAATCCCAATTTTTCTCTTGTTTCTCGCCGCGCCTGGACCGCGCCTCCGCTGAACCGGCCTACGGTTCAGCTCCGCGGTTCAGCCGACTGAACCGCTCCTCTCTCCCTCTCTCTCTCCTCCGCCTCAGCCCTAACCGGGCGCCTTCTGGTTCTGTTAACCCGAACCGGTTCAAACAGGATCATCCCTGTTTCTCACCCGTCGCTGCTTCCCTCTCTCTTCGCCGCCGCTCGCGTCCGGCGGCTTCTCGCCGCTTCCACGGTAAATTTCTCTTTTCCCCGAATCCCTCTCCGGAATTACCAAGCTCCTTTCGACTTCTTTCGCACTCCTCGACGACCAATTTGCCGGAAAAATATTCCGCATCTCGCGGCCGACAACTCCGGCCACTCCTTCGGCAACCCACTACGTCTCCGGCCGAAAATAAACATTCGGCCGGCCTCTCTTACTCTCCCCCCACTCAACAGAACCCTAATACAGCAAAATAAAACGAACCATCTTACCTTGCCGCAGTTTTTCCGGCGAGCTCCGAGCTTCCGTTAAATTTCCGGCAGCTTTTCGCAATCGCTAAAACTTTTCCAAACCGCTTCTGTATTTAAGGGGATTAATTCACCCAGACTGGACACGTATGTGTTGATTTCGCCTTGTACCGACACGTTCGTGATTTTTTTTGCAGAACACCCCCTGAACTTTTCCAAATTACAAATCTACCTTCCGCCATCCGATTTTAAACTAAATCGGAAATCCTAAATTGCAAATATATCCCGGATCTGAAATCCTGAAATTACAAATATATCCAAAACTTTAAAAATTCATAACTAATTATCCAAAATTCCAAAAATTACAAACTTACCACCGTTGGACTCGTCTCAAAGAGCTCTTTCTATAAAAAATATAAAAGTACAAATAAGAGAAAATTAGGGCTGTTACAAGATTCTTCTTATGTGGAACTACCAGTTCGCATCCTCGAGGAGAGCAGCAGACAGCTGAGGAACAGGTCGTTTCCTATGGTCAAGGTTCTGTGGAATAGACATGACGAAAGGGAGGCAACCTGGGAGCTAGAGTAGGATGTTGCGGAGAAGTGGCCGGAACTTCTTGCTGAATTTCGAGGGCGAAATTCCTGATAAGGTGGGGAGATTGTTATACCCAGTAAAAAATTTTTATGTTAATCTTTAATAAATTAATTTTTGGCTTGGATGATTTCAGATCGACAGTAGGATGAGCCAGGATCTCAATTAGAGGCTGTTGGAATTTCTGAAATTTCTAGGGATTTTTCGGAACACCGAGGTAATTTTTAAGTAATTTTCCCTGTTTATTTGGATTTATTGGATTTTTGGAAATTTGAAAATCAATTATGATCGGTTATTTTAAAACCGGAAATTGGTTTTTACCGCGTGTGAACCGGACCGGAACGGTTCAGCGGAGGCGGAGGCGGTTCGCCGAGTGAGTTTGCGCGTGCGTTCTGATAAGCGGATCGGACGGTCGTGATCGACGGTTGGGATTGAACCGGCTGATCGGGTGCTTACCGTGTCGACAGCGCGTATCGGGTGCTTACCGTGTCGAAAGCGTGTCAACGGTGCGTAACGGGTTTTCACCGTGTCGGCCAGGAATATAAAACCCTCGCGAACGATTAGGGTTTCGTTCGACCGACCGATAGAGAGGAAGTTTTCCGGCGTACGGCGCGTGATTCCGGCGGCCTGGCAAGGGGCTTTTTGTGCTTGGAGATTCACGGGACCGAGGAGAGTCGATTGATACCGGGTTCGTTCGGTGAGGAGCTGCGGCGAGCTGCGGACGAGGTTCACCGTCGCCGGCGTCTTTGAGGTAGGAAATTCAGTTTAAATTAGTTATTTGGTAGAAAATTAAAAGCATGGAATATTTTGCTTAATGAAAACAAGCATGTGGATGAAAAATCAGATTTAATTGAATGCTAATCGGTGTCTTTTGCAAATTTCGGATTTTCTGGAAAATTCCCCATTTCGCCGAAAAATTTGTTAATGCTTAGGAGCATGTTAGGGATTTGTATTATCAGCGTTGCCATTGAATTAGTTAATTTATTTGTTGGATTAATCTCAAATTTCACAATACGGCAACGGCGGATGGGCGAATTCCTTCGGCGGAGATTTTGATTTAAACCTTAGGAAATTAGCGGCATTATTGGAATGTTAGGATAGTACGAACATGTTCTCCTTATTCGCAGTTGCCGGAAACCGACGGAAGGATCGTATTGGTCGGCGATTGCGGCGGCTAGGGTTTCGCGGACGACGGGCGAAGGAAGGAGACGAATTAAGGGTTAATTAGGGATTTGTTGATTTATTAAGAGAATAATTTATTAATTATTAATATTATATATATTAAGCGTCGGCCGAATTTCGGATTAATAACTTCGACCGGCGGGGGTGGTTTGGTTCAGCGCGAAGGCCCGAACTGGTGGCGAGATCCGATTCAGGGGATTCGGCGCGGTTCAGTGAGAAGCGGTTCTCGGCTCAGCGCGAAGGCCGAACCGGCGGCGAGAACCGGGTTCACGGAAGTGCGGCACGGTATAATGGATAAACGGAATTTTAAATTCGGTAATTATTCCGAATTTCGGAAAATGGATAAAATTGCAAAATTTGATATTTCGAATTTAGGAAAAATTTGATAATTGAGTTTTAGGGATTATTTATATTTTGGAAAATTCAAGAAAAATCAGAAAATTTGGAAATGAGAAATTTTGAAAATTCTGGAGATCCGTGGGTAAAGAAAAATTGCCTGAAGTGAGGAAAAATGTTATCAGTGATGACAGTACAGCTGGAAACAGTCAGACAGAGGTATGGTACATGGATGCTACCAGAACAGTCAGTAATTGACAGTTGTGTTGTTTGATGGCAACGGCATGGATTGAGTCAGTTTACTCAGTGTTGGCATATTTTATGGATTGGCATGCTGGACCGGACTACTATAGACCCTATATGATGTTTTAGGGTAGTTGTGGTAGGTAACTATGCGGTTCAGACTTAGCTTCCACAGTATACATGTGGACTGGTATGCGCCTTGTTGTACCTGGACACATGTTGCCGGATCTTGGAGTTAGAGATTGGCAATGACTTTAGGGGCGTGAGCTTCTATGGAAGTTGTTGGTAGAGGACTCTTTGGGACGGTGGCTGAGTCGATCTCTCCTGGTCCATGTGTGTAGGCCTGTGCGCCTGAGGGTGGCAGGGGTGTCTCGCAGTGGCTAGCCAAGTGTGTAGGCCTACGTGCCTTAGGGTGGCAGGGGTGTCTCACGTTGGCTAGAGATTTTGTGACTGGATCTGTCTATAGTCTCCAGGAGATCGATTGACGAGAGACGCTGCGGTGTCGGGTGCTTAGGCGCCATGCGTGTTTCGAGATGGGCGTTCCCACTGGCACGCTACCTGGAAGCCCAGAGGAGAGCTACTCTGGTGTGACTAGGGGTGACTGTGGTTGGTCGGAGTCTGGGACTGAGAGTGCCTATCCACCTTACATTGTTATGCTGTATTCCTATATTTTTGCTATTATCCTTCTCTTGCATGTGAGTTTTACTAGCTGTCCTTCCTACTGGGCGTAGCTCATTCCTGTATTATATATTTTCAGTGGCTCGACAGACTTGACGCTACCAGATTAGGTGGGATCGTGGTCAGCAGGCTTGTGGAGGATATCTGATTTGTGATTGTCTAAGATATTCTGGTTAGTTGATTGTTGCTGTGGGATGTATTTAATGAGATTGTTATTCTCATATGTCAGGTATTATGTGAGGGTGATTCTGACTTATGTATCTGGTTGGACAATATTGCACTTATTGGACTTGGATCTTATTCTTGTAATGTAGTTTCCATTTACTGTCTTACCTTATTGTCTTGGAGTATGGTGTGTGGAGTGCCATATTTTATCTGAGGATGTTATATGTATTTTATTTTTGATGGTGAGGTCATTACATGACTATGAAACTTAACATTGGGGGTTCAGACTTCTATTAGACCGGTTCTCCTATCGGTATGGGTTAGGAGTGTTGGGTCTAGTAGGAGTAACATTGCGCGAGTCCATCTGTTAATTCAGGAGTCATGAACCTGATTTGACGGTGTACCCGGGAGATGGGATCCACATTGTTAAAGGAAAGTAGGCGTGTAATGATGTGTTATATCCTATGTTTTCGTAGGCTACTCAGGTTGGTATGGGACGATCTGAGCTGTCTATATGTAAAAAAAAAAAAAAAAAAAAAAAAAATGTATGCCAAAAATCAGCCTAGGAAAAATGGGGTGTAACAATACAAGTCTGAGATGGTGGTCATACTTTACAATACCCGCTCTATTGTAGTGCTTAAGATCTTATATATATCATACTAAATGATCACATTTGATCATATTCATATAACATAATTATGTTTATAGTTTAAATAAGTTGTACATGTTTAGTAATAGATATCCACCACTTGATATTTTTTCTTGTCAAGGATTTAGTTCTCAAGAAAATATTATATTATGTGATCATATTAGAACCAATGGTTATACGACCATATAACATTTAGTTAAACTAGACATAAATAAATAGTCGTACACATATGCTAAAATTATTATAGTTGTATTATAACTATGTAAAAGTTTGTCATAAATCTCTTACATTGGTATAATTTACATGTGTAATATTTGGATCATCATTGTATGTTAATATTGATAAATGATAACTAGGCTTAACAAACAAATAATCATACTCATATGACATGTAATGTATGCATATGATATGATGAATGTATTCTTTACTTAAGTGATCCAAGTTGCCAATGTTGAAGGATGGATCACATAGATATGATATCTAACTCTTTGTACTACATAATATAGTCGCTATAAACATATATAATAAAAATGTAATAATTTTATCAAGACTATTGTGCATAAAACTAAGCTATAATAACATGATGAGTTCATACCACTATGATGTAATAATTATACACATTTGATCACTACTAATCTTACATGTGACAAATCTCTAATAAGAAATTAATTTTTTTACTTGTATACAAGAAGCTTACACTCATATGAAGTTGGTGGAAACATAACTCTTAGAGAATAAATGATATATGTATAAGGTTGATACCTTGTACAATCAAGGTTACACTTTTAATTCTGTGACTAGATGGTAGTTGCATCTATATGATGAACACATCATACATACATTGTGCCATGATAAACTCAAACTTTAATTACAACTTTAATGTTGAGTACATATCATATAAGTATAATAATAAATATTATATTATATGATCAATAGGTAGTAATAAACATAACTACTTTTAAATTTGATATTATTATTTTAATACTATATCTGACTCTAGAACAACTTGAAATAAGATTATCAATAAGATAATTTAGTTATAGAAAACTTTATAGTTATGATTTAAAAAAATGATGCATAGTTAAAAATGTAATGCAATTTTTCACACCCTATTTTTTATAGCATTTTTTTTCTTAGGTGCAACAAAACTTATGCAAATTTTAATTTACTTAGTTTTCCACTTTTGATTTTCTAAGCTTTACATTCAAATTAAAAGTCATGATCATATAATCTAATCATCATGTTTATGACATACTATCTAAGATAAACTATGATCTCATCTCAATTGGCTACCTAGTGTTGTACTTTTTGATATGATAATAATAAAATCAAGGTTAAGTATTTACTAATATCTTATTGAGTTTAGTATTATTTTAGTTAAATTGCAAAAAAATATTCTAGTATTGTTTTAATCTATCATGCAACCTACGTATCTCCTTAGTAATCACTTAAATATTTTGGGGTCCAAAAATTTTATTAGACCCACTTTTACCCAATCATAAAGTAGACTTGTAGTGTCACTCATATAATGCATCATATGGTGTCATTCTAATGGTGACTGATAGTTATTATTATAAATAATCTTTATTAGTGACAACTATCTAAAATAGTTTAAAGAGTAAGACCACGCATTAAGCCTAAATAAACCTTCCAAGGTTTAAATGGTCCTCTCCAACTAACCATCTATCTAAGGATGATAGGTTATGCTAATCTAAAGAGTAGTTCCTAGTGCTTGGTGCATAGAATTCCAAAATTTAGAAAAAAATTTAGCATCTCTATCCAAGATAATCACTTTAAGAACACCATATAGATAAACTACTAATTACATAAGAAGCTCAACCAGCCTTCTTGTTGAATTTGTCTTCTTCATAGCCAAAAATTGAGTCAATTTAGTTAATCAATTATTAATAACCAAATCATATCATAACCTTACCTGATCATAAATGGTCTAGAAATAAAATCCATAATAATGTCATCCCATTTCCATTCTAAATGGTCCAATTCTTAACAAACCACTAAGCATTTGGTGATTTGCTTTAACTCTTTCAAAAATCAAGCAACTCTAAACATAATGAGCCATATTCTTCTTTAAACCACTCCACTAAAAAATAGTTTTGAGGTTTTGAAACATTTTGAATTCCCTTAGACTTATTATCATAAGCCTCTCTCAATAAGCTATCTTTGAATAACTGCTACTAAGCGACACACCACTTACCATGATAACTCAAAATGTCATCTTAATAATGAAGTCTTAGACTCCCTTTATTATAAGCAGGTAAGCACCTCCTGAAGCTTAGGATTCTCCTACTTAAGTTTTCTCAACTCATCTAACCAATTAGCTTAGATGTTAAGAGAACTGAGCTGAACCATCAAAGGCTGCATTGTTAGCTAAGTCTAAACTTTATTGATATCAACATGGCTTCTTTATTAGATCTCCCTACACCATAGAGCAAAGAGTTGCTCCTCTACTCAAGGTATCAACTACTAAGTTAACCTTATATTTATAATATTGAAAGTCTAAATCATAGTTTTTAATGAGCTCTAACTAATATCTTTATCTTAAATTAAGCTCTCTCTCTAAGAAAATATATACTTAAGGCTTTTGTGATCAAAGATTTGCTCCACCTTAGCTCTATAAAGGTAGTGTTGCCAAATCTTAAGGGCAAATAATATTGTAGGTAACTCCAAATCATAAGTTAGATAATTGTGCTCTTGCTCACTTATTGCCTATATACATAAGCCACAACCCAAACATTTTACATAAAATTACTCCTAATCTAATGTGTGATGCATCAAAATAAATTGGTATGGCTTACCTTGCTTTGATAAGGTCAAAACTAGAGTCAAACTTATTCTAATCTTTTTCCCAACAAAGGTTTGTTCACATTGGTTAGACTAAGAAAAAGCCACATGTTTCTTATCAACTAAGTAAAAGGTGTTGTGATCCTAAAGAAATTTTGCTCAAATTTGCAATAACAACCTACAAGACTCAAGAAACAACAAATATTGGTCATTGTAATGAGTCTTCTCTAATCAATAATGGCTCTAACCTTATTGAGATCAACATAAACTCTCTTAGTGCTCATAATATGACCAAAGAAAGTTACCTACTCAAGCCAAAAGTGAGCACTTAGAGAATATTGCATATAGTTGCTAACTCTTAAGTAGTTTCAACACTGTCTAAAGATCCCACGCATGCTCCTTCCTACCCTTGGAATGCACCAAGATGTTATTTATGAACATTATGATAAATCAATCAAAGAAAGTTTGAAAAATGTAGTTCATTAGATCCATAAACACTATAGGTGCATTAAATAACCTAAGGATAAAACTTTAAACTTAAAATTCTTACTGTGTCTTGAATATTGTTTTAAGGATATCATTTTCTTGATTGTGGATTTGATGATAACTTGATCAAATATCAATCTTGAAAAAAGCTAAAGCATCTTGTAATTGATCAAGTAGAACATCAATTCATGACATAGGATATTAATTCTTAATTGTTTCCTTATTCAACTCTTGGTAATCAACACATATGTGCAAGAAACCATTTTTTTTTTGATAAAAAGTACAATGGCTCCTCAAGGAGATACATTGGGCTTGACCAAGCCCTTGCTCTCTAAATCTTACAATTGAATCTTGAGTTCTTTCAATTTAGTTGGAGCCATTTGGTATGGTGTCTTAATAATTAGAGTAGGCCTTGGCTCCGAAACAATAGGGAACTCAATCTCATGCTCTAGTGATAATCTTAGTAGTTCATTTAAGAACAAATCAAGATAATCTCTCACAATGGATGTGTCTTGTAAGGTCAAGGGCTAAGCTTAACAAATCAGCTATAAAAGATAGCCATGATATGTAGCTCTCACAAACCAACACTGATGCCTAATTAATAAAAATTAAAGGAACCTATCAATTGATTCCAAAATAAACTATATTAATCATCTTTGGTACCCTAATTTAGATCTTCACCTAGTAATCAATGACTATTCCATGTCAGGTCACAATCTATGCCAATAATAATGTCAAACTTAGTAATAAGAACTTGGATAAGTGCTACCTCAAAACTTGACCAAGAATAAATAAATCATCATAAACTCCAAATTTGGTTGAGATATCATCACTAGAAGGTAGTTTCAATAATAATGGTGATGATAGTTAGACTTTGTCGCCATCAAGTTTATCCTAAGCAATCTTAAAAATGAAGGAATGGGAAGCACCAACATACAAAAGTATTATAAATGTAATATTGTAGAATAGGAACATACTAACAATGACATAAGAAACCTCTATAACTTGCTGCTAGGTGAGTGCATAAACTCTTGGTTGCCCTCTTGCCTACTTAGTGGTTTGATCAATCTTTAATCCCTCAAGACAATTTTTCTTAATATGTCGTAGCTTCTAATAGTTATAACAAGCATTCTATTAAAACTTGTGGGCTACTCCATGTTCTTTATCATAAATCTACATCTCAAGCCTTGATCTCTATACTACTTTACAATCTTCTCACTAACTGGCTAAGCCATAATCAATGTAGACTGACTGTCTTGATCTGACCTCTTTCACCATTTATTATCACGAAATTTATCATTCCTTTTATTTCTAGGATAATTAGATTTACTTATTTTCTTAATGGCCCCCTGATAAGCCTCCATTTAGTACTCTACTTGCTTAATCAAGTTTGTAGCCTTAACTAAGTCACAATACCATGTAAACTAGGTAAGCACCAAGTTTCTTTACAAAGAAGGCCTAAGTCCCTCCATAAAGACTCACAATAGTATTCCTTTAAAGTCACCAACTCTGATACTTTTCATGTGAGATAAGTGAATCTAGTAGTATAATCTATTATAAAAATCTCTCTTTGGCTCAAATGAGTTAGCACTTTGTGGATCTGAGCCTTGGTCATCTCCAATGCATAACAGCCTCTAAAACTTATCACAGTTACTTCCAAGGAATCTCATTATTTGGAACATCCTCGAACAAGGTCTGGTGTCGATCATGCCACAATGTGGCTACTTCCTCATTAATAACCAAGGCTACTAGTGTAGCTATTTGCTTAGTTAGGCACCTTAATGCATCAAATAGCTCCTAAATGTGCATGAGCAAATTTTTTATTACTACAATATCTATCATGTTTGAAAAGAAAAGTAGCCTTAATTACATAAAAGCCTCCAAGAATAGCACCACTCTGGGCTCATGTTGGAGCTATGGTGTTTCAACCCTAGTTGATCAGTTAGATTCTGGCTCTCTTTGGACCTAGTCTATATCCACCATATTTATTATGGAAATACTATAGGTTCTAACCATCTATATTAAGAAGAAATATCATACTTAATTACTTTTTGACAAGAACAAGAACACAATATTAGTTTTTCTATGTTAAAAAATCATATATATATATATATATATATATATATATATATATATATATATATATATATATATATATATATATATATATATATATACATATCCAAATGCTCTCCACCTTAGTGGGGACTAAACATAATCTTTTTAAAAATGTTCAAACTTAACCTAAGTGACATTAATTTAAGCTATTTTAACTTAGGCTTTGATAAAAAAATATATCACAATCCATTTTTTGTAGCATTTGTTTTGTGAGTGCAATTTATGCACCAGTCAAGAAACTTATCTTACCCCTTTTTATTTCCCAAGCTTGATAAGCAAATTAAGAATCATGATCTTCCAATCTAATTATTATGCTAATGGTATGTCACCTAACATGAACCACGTCTCCATTTCAACTTGTCACTTAGTTGATTTAGAAATAGATTCACCTTAAGCTAAGTAATCTACTAAAGTATATTAGCATATACATGATATCAAAGCATCTTGCAACCTATAAAAATGTATCCATATAGTCCACAATATGTATAAATAGTCACATGATCCAAAAACCATCTAAATATCAAATCAATCACACATAAAATAAACTATGAATATCAAAATTCAATATAGCATGTCTCATACAATCCATTGTCTAATGTATTAAACAATACTAAAAATAAATAGAATTACAACTATAACATCACAAATGTCAACCAAAGAATAATCTACTAAGATATTAACTATAATACCCACACTAATGGCTATGTCAACTACTAACTTCCTACATCTATAAATGATTTAAGTGGAGAGTTGGGCTCAATAAGAAATCCTCAAGTTCTACTAATAAAACATACATGTAAAGTAATACAAAAGCAAAATTATCGAAATAACAAAGAAATTAATAAACTATTATTACCTACCAAGCTGAGCTAATACATAAAACCATAACCACTAGCCCTATATCATATCCATTAGAGGCTAACAAGTCTAATTGGAATCATGAACAACCCAGAGAATGCATAGTGACAAACCAATAATTTAACACTCCTTACAAGCTAATGAAATCCTCAATACAAATTTGATGCTCTTATCTAATCACATAACTTAGCACTCCCCTAGTGAAAAGTCCAATCACATAAGAACACCCCATAAGGTTATAAGGGTCCTCAACCATGTGACACTCTGACAAATGCTTCAACATATCCATAGTCTCCCTGTGATATCTTGTAATGGCACTCAACCATCTTAGAATCCTCCACACATGATATAATAATCTACACACTAGCTTTCTCCTAATCATGTGGTTCACCCCATTGAGTTTAAAGACTCCTAAACAATGCATGACACTTCATTAACATATGCTTAGGTACACTGACATTCCTTCTACGATGTCTTAAGAAATGAGACATACAACCACCATACCTAGTGAAAGGTCTACTAATAGGTATATATGACCCCACTTAACTCTAGTTGAGGGATTTACTACATCCTAATTTATGTCATTATCAAATATAATTTATTATGACATCAATCTAAATGGTTTTATGCATTTACATAAGGTTACCTAAATAGTCATAATCTATCACCTAAATGATCCTAAGGTTTACTCAAAATCTTAATCTATTAACTAAGTCATCTTAGAATCATACTTTGTAATCTATGTTAACCTAAGATTTTTCTCAAACCATAATCAATAAATTTATGATTTTTTTAAAAGTCTACTCTACCATCTAAGATAACCTAAGATTTTTTTCAAACCATAATTGACCTATCTATAGTTACTTCAAAACCTTACTTTGTTTTCTAGGCTAACATAGGGTTTTTGGCAAATCCTAATCAACTTATTTTAATAATCCTCCCTTGTTAAGTTGTTCATGCCTATGCCAAGTTCTTGCCTTTTTTAATATGGAAGTCTCACTAAAATCCATTAGCCTATCTAAGCTACTACTTGAGTATTAACTCAAGATTTAAATCCTTGGCTCAGACCCTTTTAGTCATAATATTTTATTTACTATCCTAGGTTCATATGAGTTATATTAATGATATTTTCTTATCTTGAAAGCCAACCTGAGTCACTCCACTCTTCTCAAAGTTCTCTCCTAAGTTACATACATCTCTTAAACCATAATCTAAGGTGTTAATCCATGACTTAAGAACTTAATTTAGGGTTACTCAAGATCTTTTCTACCAAACTAAGCTAAATCAAGATTTAATAAAATGTTTAAGAGAATATAGCCCATTAATCATGCCTAGCACAACTCCTAAGGTCAAAGATGAGATTTATATCTCAACTAATTCTCATCCAAGGTCTAACAAAGTGCCTCGTCAAACTTTATGCAAGTGTGTTCAAGGTTTCACCAAATTCTTGATGTTCTTAGTCCAACACTAATCTCTATCTTTAAGGTTTTCTTGTACAAAAGACTTAATCATTTGGAACTATTTAATCTAGATATATACTTACTTTCTAAGCTATTGTTAACCTCATTCAAGGTTCTTCTAACTTCATACTTAAAATCTTGGCTAAAGCTACTTGGGTAATTAACCTTATCTAAGGTTTAAATTTCAAATCTTAGGTATTTATATTTCATATTTTAGATATTCTAACTTTAAATCTAGGGCATGTAAATTTCAAACTTAAAATTTTTAAATTTTAAATCCTTAATATTGAAATTTTAAATCTTATGTTTTCATTATTAAAAGAATAATTCTATAAAGCTAGTTTAAGCTAACTAAGTTTATTAATTAACCTAAGACTTTTTCTCAATTTTATTCTAAGTTGAGAGCTTTACTTACTGTGAAAGCCATCTAACATTCCATTTAACCCAAGGTTTTTATCCCTTCTTGGTAGCAAAAAATGTGGCTAAGTTTTAGTTTTTTAATTAAGAAAGAGCCACAAATCCAAGGTGATGTTTTATATAATACCTAAAAATACTTTTTGAGCTAGATTTATCACCTTAATCTTTGATTATATTTCAATTAAGTAGTAGTTTTTCATAATAAATCTTGATATTTCCAAAATGAATAACAAAATCACAAAGTTTACAATAATATCATCGAAACTTAAATTTAAATTTTGTCATCAATGTCATGCTTGTTCATGGTTTGGCATTCATCTACAACATTTCTTGAAATTTCAAATTTTATCAAGATAGTGATAGTAGACTCTAATGAAGAGTAGAAGAGCTAATCTTGGTATAGTTTTGAGTCTAAATTGAACTAGTATGATCCATGTGGAACATCTTTGTGAAATGTGGGATGCTATTATGTCACACTTAATTTTATCCTTAAGGGATTTCATGTATTCTATAATTTATATCTTGATTAGAAGTATTCTATTTCAGCATTTAATATTTAAGGCATAAATCCAAAGCTCCTATATCAATAGTATAAGATATTTATAAGATAAAATCTAATTCCTTCTTATTACCATTCACAATTCAAAATTCAAACTAGTTTGATAATAAAAATTTAAATATCTTTAAAGTTTGAGTCATTATTCAGAATTTAAAATGATAAACTAAGAAAAATATGCTTAGTCAAGAGTGTTATACCTTGGGAGGAACACAATACTAAAGTGTATCAAGAGAATTTGTAAGTTTTAACAATCTATTCATGAAAAGAAATAAAAGTATCCATGATGGGTGTCATAGAATTAAGAGTAACTGATTAATGTACGAGGTGTTCTCGTCCTGTGCCCTTGTTAACAAATATTTTTTAGAATAGTAATAGTGAAAGTTGAAGTGAGATAATGGCAAGGAGCAAAGAAAGAAGGAGAAGGAGAAGGTGAAGAATGTTTTATCAAAAAAGAGATTGAATTTTTTAAAAAGATTCTTTTCAAGGGTTCAAAACTCATGAACTTTGATTCTCATAATTTTTTAAATTTCTCAAGTTCTAAATTCATTACAAATTCTATTGAATTCACTCTAAATTCTTCTAAATTACTTTATACATCCCTTTTACTCCTATAAGATTGAGGTATAATATTTAATTAGAAAAAATACATTTTTTCTTTAACCAAAATTTAAAAAATCTATAAATTTTGAGCCATTTGGCCTTATGCCCATGCTTGAAAGCCTTGCTTAAGTGCAACTTCAGTGCAAATAACCCTCACATGCACATAGATTCAGTGTAAGTAGCCTTCATGCAAAAGGTGGCACATATGGTGCGTGTGACATGTAGCTATTGGCCACATGTAATGCACATGACTTGAGTTAGCATTGTGCTTAGAAAAAAATGTGCACATTGTTTGATGTTGGGAGTACTTGGGCATCCATGCATACACATGTGAGTAGCTTTTTAGGATACCTTTTGTTCTTTTCATTTTTTTTTTTTTGAAGTATTTCTTCTTTTTGGCTTAGATCTTTTGAGGGTGTATCTATGCCTTTGTATGTAGTGCTTGACTAACACATTTTAAATGTGCTCTAATATGCCTATAATGAATCTCTATGTAATACTCAGTGCTCAACCCTATTGTTTTATGTTGCATGTTGATTTTCATTATTTTTTCCTCTTTTATTTTTTTCATCCGTTCTTAATTTAATATGAGTTTGAAAGTGATTCTTAATTTAATATGAGTTTGAAAGTGATCTCTTAATCATAAGTCCCTTCTTTTCAAGATTTGAGTCTTATTGAATCTTCTCTGCTCAGTTGATGTTCAGTGTTCTTCTTTAAGAGATTAAGACTTATATTAGTCCTATTAAGTGATTTCTTAGATTTTGTTAGTAGCACATATTTTTTTGGTATTAGCCTCTTTATTTAGTTAGTATCAACAATGCCTTTTGTCAAATCATCTTTGCCTTTAGTTAGAAGGAATTGTTATTCATCCTTCGTAAATTAATATCATTATGCTTATCGATAGTATACAACATCTCAATCCCATAAGTAGAGATTTTCCAATATAATATGGCAACGTTTAGAGGAATGATTTCATAAATAATCTCATTAATATAGTCTTTGGTGATAGCAAATTTTGTCTTACATTATTTTGCAACTCTCACCTCAAAGTTATTATGAATCCTAAAGAATAAGGTCTCTAATGTGGTGTAGTTGCTAGCTTTAGTCTTTCCTTAATACTTTTTGATATAGATTTTTCTTGCTTTTAGTGTTAATGTTAGCACTGGTAAGCTTTTTCTTCCCTTGTATTATGATACTGAGGAGTTCTTATATTTGTTTCTCTTCATGTGATATCTCTTTTAGACTTATCATAAGAGATAAGATTTTATCAACTTGAAAAGGAGTTTGAAGTATCTTTTTGGTCTTCATTGTATTATGTACTTTGTCCTTTTTGAACATTTTTAACAAAAAATAAAATGTGTGGTTTTTATATTTTTTTCTCATATGTGCCCTGTCTTCTTGCAATGATCACAGTACTTTTGATTTTTGTTGGTAGAGTGTTGTTAAGTGTGGTCGTAATAAACTTTCTTAGAGAATACTCTTTATTTGTTGCCAATTTATGGACATGTACCTAGAGCTCATGGTATTTTGTCATTCTAGTTTTGTTCCTCTATATTCATTCTTCTTTTTAATAGAAAAAGAAAATATACTAGCTTACTTCAAAAATTAAATAGAAAAAAATAATTTGGTAATAATAGAATAGTAAGATCTACAATATATTTTGATAATATCTACATCTTTTTAATAGGTATTTCCAAATTCATAGTTTATCATCAAAATTAGGTGGTATATTTTTGCACCATTTGTCTTTGTCGATGTCGTAGACTATACACTTTTTTTAACCTTTTTTTCATGTAACTCATGGGGTAAAATTCTTCTCAAGTTAATTTCTTAAATTAGCTTTATATCACTTCTATAATTATATCATTTTTTAGGTGAACATTTCACTAGGCTAATGCATGACTTATTCAATCTAGAATATGTGAATTTATCTGATGATGAATAGTTACATAGTGAGAAATATGTCTCTGGTTATGCCAATCATATATCTAATTTCTTTGCATCTATTATATCATAATTTGATAAATCAATTATAATGTCTACTTGAAAAAACATTGTCAATTTCTATGTATTAAAAAATAAAATTGATATCATTATCATCTTTATCTTAAAAAATTTTAAGATTACTAAATCTAAATTTTTTTTAATTAAGAGTTTTTTCTTTTGATAGAATTTGGATATGTTGTAAAAAGAGGTTGGGATTTTAGCATCACTTTCATTAACACTTATATTTATAAGGTTAATAAAGTTATTTGGTGAAATAGTTAGTGCAATCACCCCATCTAAGGACTCTTTAATCTCCTAATTCTCTTTTACAACTTTTACTTCAACTATCTTTTTTTTTGCACTTACCATCAGCATCAAATCAAAGTGCTCTAATACTAAAAATAATATGATTTTATCTACATAGTGTTCTCATCAAGAGCCCTCATCAATAGCCTTCTTTTAAGTTTAGCTATAAAAAGTGAAAGTGTCATAATGACTAAGAGCAAAGGAAGAAAGAGAAGGAGAAAAGTGTTTTGCCATAAAAAGATTGAATTTCTTAAAAAGATTCCCTTCAAGTGGTTGTAAATTCATGAAATTCTGATTTGTAGAACTTTTTAAATTTCTTATTTTTTAAATACTTTTAAATTATTTTATACATCTTTCTTATCCCTTTATCTAGATATTGAGAAATAATATTTAAATAAAGAAGGACTCATTTTTCTTTTGAGAAAATTTTGAAAATTCTGCAAACTTTGAGGCATCTGACCCTATGCCCATGTGTAAAATCCTGGATTGCATTGACTTTCATGCACAATAGCCTCGACATGCATATGTAGATTCTGTGCCCATGACATTTGTGTGGTAGGTGGCACCTACCACGTGCTTGATGCATATGATCACTGACCCTAATGCATGCCTATACATGCTGGGGTCAGAGCAGTTACTGGTCATGTGTAGCACACATGACCCTGGCCAGCATAATGCGTGGACAGAAATGCGTGTAGCGTTCAATGTTAGGCACATGCAGGTGTGAACTCCTGTGCATGTGAGCAGCATTTTGGGATTCTTTTTTTATTTTTTTTCTTTTTTTTCACCAATTTTTCCTTTGGGTCTAGAACTCCCCACCGTTCATGCTTTTGTACATGGCACTTGGTCAGCACATTAAAGTGTGCACTCCGATACTTCTACAACGAATCTCTATATGTGACTCAACACTCGACCTTGTTGCTTAGTGTTACACATCGATTTTCAATATTTTGTCTCCTTTCTTGATTTTTTTTCATTTGTTCTAAATTTAATGAGTTTGAAAGTGATATCCTAATTAGTGACCTCCATGAGTTGTTCCTCCTCCAAGCTCTCAAATTTGAAATACCCATTAGAGTATGGATCAAACTCTAACTTATCTTACTTTACAGTTCACTTATCTTATCTATTTTTGAAATATTAAGTGAAACAAGCTATTAAAAATATAATATATAGTTTTGATATCATCGAACTCTCTCAAATGTCATGGGTTTAGAAATTAGATTATCATAATAAGCATTTTAAATATTTTGTCATTATTGAGATCATACATGACAATTAAGCTCATAGAGTTCAATTATTTTTACCATTTTATTTATTACACTTTTTAGAAATATTTGAAAACGACAATTAGCATTATTAAGAGCTGTTTAATATATATGAAAGAAAGATGTATGATAATTTTAGTTTAAAAGGAAAAGTCATTAAACATATCCCAAATGGTGATAATTATATATTTTATTTATTACATTGTCATTCTTTTGAAAATTTTGACTATTATTCTGTAGACTTGTACAAACAACTTTCAAATATTTTGATAAGTTTGATCTTAATAATTACTAATTAATAATCATATATGTGATATAATGTTTTGCATGCCATAAGTGACATTACTTTTAAGCAATGTCGAATTCAAAGCTTTGTCAAGCTTATGTTTAGTTATGTGTAATTTGCTTGGTTCATGTAATATGCATTAAGCAAAGTCATAATAAATAAATTGTTTATTTCTTAGAAATAACAAGCGTAGATATTAATGCTAGCCTACTATTATTTTCTTTCAACAAAAAATATGTCCAAAGATTCTTTTATTGATTTTAAAATTAGTTTTTATAAGTAATATTTGAAAATAAATTTTAAAAATTAATTTATGTAATTTAAAAAAGAACTTTTGTTAGTATTATTTAGCAAAAAAAATTTGGATGAAGTTTTAAGTAAAGAAATCTAAACACTAAAAAATCCTAAAATTTAAGAAAACATTATCATTATTAAATGAGATAATCCTTTGAAATTTTGTGCAATTGTAACATAAATAATTGAGATGTCAATTTTTTATCATTGTTGAACATAATTAGAGAAAACAAAATTAGAATGCCTAACTTGTTTTTGGAAATATAGGTACAACATTCCTTTTTTAGTTATCAATATTATTTTTCCAAACCTAATGAGGATATTATTTAGTTGTATTTTATAGTATATTCTTTTAATTAAAAAAATAAAAAGAATACAAAAAAATAAAACTATTTATTTTTTAAAATAATATTAAAATATACACAACACTCTTCATAAACAAAAATCAAGTATAATTTTAATTATTGCATCTTATCAATATATTTTTACACATTCCACACTCAAGCAATATATTCTAAAATATTTAAATTTTTATTAAATTTAATTTTCTTTAATATTTCTTATCTCTAATATTTTCATGAATTAAAAATTAATTATTTTAATAATTTGCTTTGTTTTTTTAATATTGCTTTTAATGTTATTTTTGCTTTCGAACCAAATTTTAGCTTTCTTCTCACAATAATTAAAATTACATAAAAGGTTATTATTCAAAATAAATCATAAGATTATCTATTTATAATATATATATATCTGAATATTTATATTTGTATACATTTGGTTCACGTTTATCTATGTGATGTTTAATCATCAGTTACAGTATGTATGGAAATATTGTAATCTTATAATTCAAATATTCAGATCTGATAAGACACATGTTATTGTTTGAAAAAAAAATTTTATAACCAGTACAGATCTAGAAGCTTCCCAAATGTAGGCTAAATGCGAGTTCTTACGACGATTCGATCGTCCCTTTTTCTAGGGCATTCATTCCATCCGCTCTCAAAAGCCGTATTCGTGGTTCCTTTGGCAGTGGACTAGGAATGGCTTCGGTTACTCTGAAGAGCTCGGATGGCGAGGAGTTTGTAGTGGAAGAAGCGGTAGCCATGGAGTCGCAGACGATCGGGCACATGATAGAGGATGGATGCGGGGGTAGCATTATACCGTTGCCCAACGTCACGGGAAAGATCCTCTCGAAGGTCATCGAGTTCTGCAAGAAACACGTCGAGGCTGGCACGAAGCCCTTGGTTTCCGGATGCGACGAGAAGTCCATCGAGGATGAGCTTAAGTGTTGGGATGCTGATTTTGCGAAAGTCGACCAGGCGACCCTCTTCGATCTCATCCTGGTTCGCATTTCTTGCTTCGCCCTTTCTACGTATTTTTATTAACTTTAGGTTATTCTTTGGGACAAAGAAATGCTTTATTTCAACGTTGAGTTCAATTCTTAGATTGTTTAGTCGATGTCCTTGTTCTCTTTAGTTTTATTTCGATTGAGCGTTTTATTGAGTTGATAGATTTATGACCTTCTTATTATGGGTGGATACATTCTGCATTTATGTTTCCTAATTTTTAGGTATGTGTATCACCTATTTCTGTGGTAAGTTAGGCTTCTTTTTCTATGCTAAACTGTAGATTTGGAGCTGGGTGTTGCTCCATTGGTTCAGGAAAAAAAAAGGACCTTGATGAAACCTAACCATTTGAATTAGTAGTATTTTTCAGAATCCTTGATTTTGATTGTATTTACTATAAGTTGGCGAGTGGAACTTTTGCCTTGGGTTGACTATTTCGTCTTCCTGAGGAAGTGGAGCACATTCTTGATGAATTCTTCTGGAGATTTGAGCCGACTGAATTCAATTTAATAGATTTGCTATGCTAGTATGTTTGTCCTACATGGAAAATGATCTTCCATGTGATACGTTCTGATTGGTAGGATGAGATCATCTGACAAGATTTTTTTATGACCTTTGCATGTGTGTCTAATTTGAATATGTAAAAATCTAAATTCTGTTTTATTTGAACTTATTTTTGCTCATACAAGTCCATTTGTGGTTTTTATAGTTGATGGTATTTTTGCATACCACTTGTTATACATCGAGACTTTGCTAAGCAAGACATAATTGGGTTAAGATACTTTTTATTTGATTATACATGTTTGCTTTTGTGTGATGATTGATAGAGAGTTGTTTTGTACCTTAATGCATACATCTTTAATGGAGCATCTAATGTAATTTCTAACAGTCATTCATAATTAAATCAACAAGATATTCTCCATTGCTAACTTTGGCAACTTATTACTGTAATTAAATCTATATAATATCAAATTTATTTCCTTCCTAGCTTGTAGTAATTGTTGCCATAAATGATATAATTTCACATGTCACCAATGGTGGTAGGATCAGTTGTACATAAACACAAACAATGCAATAATCGTTATATGGTTTTTTTCCAATTGTAGTTTTCTTTATGTTATCATAGGAAATGATCTTAGTTGTATCATTTGAATCATGTAATTCATGTTTGTGTAATAAAAGTCAAACTCATCAATGTCTCTTCTTTTCATGGCATAAAATTGCACGAGCTAAGATTCATGTCGGGGTGCTTGATAGTATATTTAAAGCCCATTTTAGAAAGTCCATATATTTTATGAATGTAGAAGGATTATATCATTTATTAGGTAGATTTATATAAATTACATATTTATACTTACAGTCATTATTACTTACAAACTATTAATCGTCTTATACTTAGAGATGGTTTTGTTTTATATTTTAATATGTTAATTATTAATTAATATATAAATAAATTAAAATGGATTTATGTAATATTGATATTTTTATTTTGGTTCATCCAATTAAGTTTATATCCATTTAATTCTGTTTAATATTAACTTTGATTGAATAGATTTGTATGACAAATAGGAGATTCAACTCATTTGGCAACTCTGTCTATACTGATTTAATAGATCCTACTCTCCTTGTTTCTCTTGATTATTTTAGGTTTTTTCTAATTTATTGTACAATATCACAATATACTTAGAGATGGTTTTGTTTTATATTTTAATATGTTAATTATTAATTAATATATAAATAAATTAAAATTGATTTATGTAGTATTGATACTTTTATTATGGTTTATCCATCTAAGTTTATATCCATTTAATTCTGTTTAATATTGACTTTGATTGAATAGACTTGTAAGACAAATAATATATAAATAAATTAAAATGGATAGATTCAACTCATTTGGCAACTTTGTCTATACTGATATATAGATCCTACTTTCGTTATTTGCCTTGATTATTTTAGATTTTTTCTAATTTATTGTATTACGTCACAATATGCATAGAGATGATTTTGTTTTATATTTTAATATGTTAATTATTAATTAATATATAAATAAATTAAAATGGATTTATGTAGTATTGATATCTTTATTATGGTTTATCCATCTAAGTTTATATCTGTTTAATTTTGTTTAATATTAACTTTGATTGAATAGACTTGTACGACAAATTGGAGATTCGACTCATTTGGCAACTCTGTCTATACTGATTTATGGATCCTACTCGTTATTTCCCTTGATTATTTTAGGTTTTTTCTAATTTATTGTACTATATCACAATATAAACGAGGCTTTGTCTACTCAACCAAAATTGTGAAGTTATTCAAATTTTTAAGAAAATCAAATATCTGATGGATGCCTACTTTTCAACTGCCAATTATTATTATTTATGCTAATGGAGAAGGTAAATATTATACCATAAATCATGGTATTCATCACTTTTGCAGCATTGTAATAACCATGTCTACTCCTTTCCATGTGCTTCCTATTGTTTATCTTGTGTCAAAAGACATCATTGTATTATGGAAACCACTTTATCTCTTTTTTTTATCGAAGCTTTATCACACTAAAATGTTGGAGCTTTGCATTTCAAAATGTATTGTATCTCATGAATATACTCCAACACTTATTCTCTTACATCACATATGATCCAACACTTATTCTCCTACATCACATATGATCCAACACTTATTCTCCTACATCACATATGATCCAACACTTATTCTCCTACATCACATGTGTTCCAACACTTATTCTCCTACACCACATATGATTTGTCATGTGATGACCTCTTTATTGAGACTTTTTTTTTTGTTTCCTTCAAATTCTACAACTAATATTTTGACTTAGGCATAGTCTCAATGGCGTAATGGATATCTGGGTACAGTTTTTGGTTTGTGGCTGGGTTTTAGTAGTACATTTTGTCTCCTGCTTGTCCTTTTGTATTTTTAGCAATGAAATGGTAAATATGGAACTCTCAATTTAGGTTTCCTTGGTGTAGGTGGAGATTGATAAATTGAAGTTGTCTATGTTGGGCCTAGAGGCATCAAGACGCTTCACTCATTTTGATTGAAGCGTATGCATGAGCAGTCTAGAAAAATAAGTTGAAAAGAAGCTGCCAAAAGAGAGCTTGCAAAGCTGGCTCCACTCTAGAGAATATCAAATAAGAAAAGCCATTTAAACTCCACGCCAACACATAGACTAAAGAAAATCAGTTTACATGGGCATATCATTCCCAGTGATACTATATCAACCGTTGCACCTATCATTGTGGCAGATCCCACCATACCTACCCTTTGGTTCCTAAACTTGATTCACTGACAATACTCAGTTCCTCTTGAACTCTTGATATCACTACTGTTTGGTATGCCTTTTCCTCACAAACAAATGTTCATTCTACATCATATAAACATATTTTCACACTGCTGCCCTTAATGCATTTGAATCTTTTGTTAACAGAACTTGTGATCTGGAGCAAATAGAACTTATGTGGAACATTCTAGGGCAAATTTAGAATCTTATATTTTGAACTGGATTACATGGATTAACCCAAAAACAATTCCCAAATGCTGTCTAGGTGTGTGATACTGTTAACAGCACATATGTACCATAGCATTGGTTGCCAATTGCATCAGTTCGCCATCCAAGTAACAATGCAGAGCCGACTCCATCTATGGAGGCTGAACACCAAGTTGTGATTACCACCACAGTTGTAGAGAGTTTAATTGGATTCAAAATGTTCTTCAGGAACTACACATCCCCACTCGCTTTACCGAGTGTTTAGGCATTATTGGAGTCATATATCTCTGTCAAAATCTTGTGTTTCATAGTTGCATATGTCAATGTAGATTTCGACCAAGTGCAGGGCAACTAACTACATATCATTCATGTTTACGTTGCTGATCAGATGTATGAGTTGGCAATAACATCAGATATTGTTTAACACTGAGTTTTGTTGACGCCATGGGAAGTTTGTTGAGGATGAGCTGCATGTAAATTATGATTAAAATAGCATTCTTCGTAAATGCATAATAGAGCATTGAGCACAATCTCCAGCAATACTTCGTAAATTATGATTGAAATTGCAGCATATTCGTGGCTACTTTTTAGCAATTTATTATATAATCAAAGTTGAATAAATACATTACCTATTGTAATCACTATAATAACTCCTAAATGTTATAATTTCACATGCAAGTGGTGGTAGGATGAGCTAGTATGTAAACACGTGCAATACAATGAGATGCATGGGGTATTTTGTCAACTTTCATCTTCTTTTGAAGTGGTTGCCAAGCTGCGTTATTTTAATCCTGAAATGTTGATTAGAACTTACCAGAGATTGGTTGTTCAGTATAAATTATTTTGTTTCTGTTTTATTTTTTCGGTTTAAAAATCAAACTCTCATCTGTATTCCCTATTTTGGTTTTTTCCATTCGGCTTTTTTGTGGTTAATGTGCGATGTAATCCAGTTCAGCATGTAAGATGGTTTTTCCTCTAAAAACCAAGTTCTATGTAAGTTTTGCACCTTTTGTAATTTGCTAATATTGTTCGTGCCTTATGTGGTGGTTTTCAGGCCGCCAACTATCTGAACATTAAACCGCTGCTAGATTTGACCTGCCAAACTGTGGCTGACATGATCAAGGGGAAAACTCCAGAAGAGATTCGCACGACATTTAACATCAAGAACGACTTCACCCAGGAGGAAGAGGAGGAGATCAGGAGGGAAAATCAGTGGGCATTTGAGTGATAACTATAGGACGTTACATATTTGAGTGATAACTATAGGATGCTACATCTTCTTATAATTTCTGCCTTCACTTGTTTTAGCCTTGGACTACTATGCAACTATTAAGTTTCGGTCCTTGTCTATATAGTTGATTTACCGTCATGGGGACGAGAATTAACACATTTGCTTCGATCGAATTCATTCTTTGGTTAACTTGATGGCAGTCGCTGTTACCTAAACCTAAGTATAGTTTGTCCAAAATTGGTTATTTAGAGTTCATTTTAAAAGATTGTCTTTCTTAGCGTACCTTATCATGTTCTTGTTGGGGTTAAGTATTCAATTTAATTCCTTTTTAAAATGAAAGCGGTTGACGCTAGCTGTGTGCCCCAAGTCTTAATAATGGCAAGGGGCAAGGTCCATGTATGACAACTGCTTTCCTAGACGGTTTGTCTTGTTTTTTATTCTTTTGTTGCAAGAGAGGTCGTGCATCTATTTTAGAAAGTGAAATTTAAAAAAATGCATATCATAATGTTGTTGCTGAAATATTTGGAGATCAACAGTTACTACAATTCAAGAATTGGAACTAAGAGTGAGAAATCTGTGGAGTATCAAAATTGACGTTGATAATGGATACTATGAATAGTTGATGTTGATGTGAGGACATCTATAGTGAGATCAGTTTATTTAGCACATTGGAAGCTACTTCTCCACATTCTATCTGCATCATCATCGTATCTCCATTTTTTTTTTGTTCATTTTAGCAATTTCATACATTTTCTCATGTTTTGGCTTGGATAAATATTATGTATATGTATGTGCAATTTTATCAATATATCAAGTATGTTGGAGTACTAATAGTAAGTGTATCTAGAATATCTTAGATTTTAAATTTATAATCTTGTTTTGTTAATTGTTTGTATCATGTTGGGTTGTTTAAAACATGTTTTATTTTTCATTTGAGTTGAAGTGTAAGGATAGCCTTTCTATAAGAAAGTTAAGTGAATTATATTTTATAAAATTTGAACAAATGAGTATAGATTAAATTGTATAATCTTGTTATTATTATTAACTAAATTAAACATTTTTTTAGAAAAATTTTAGTTAAACTTTAAAACATGTGCGTGATTGTAATAAATAAAAATCATAAAAGTTTTTAAATGATTTGATAAATACACATGCTTACTTCCACACTTACCTAGAAAGATTAGGCTTACTAATACATCACCATTGTTTGTCCAAAGGATAGGTGAAACATCTTACAAAAGAGATCCACATGGCTTACACTAGCTAGATGAAAGATTTAAGAGCTCAACTTTTCTAAGTAGTCCAAAAATTTGAAATTATAAATCCTTTGCAAACAACAAAATTAGTGAAACTAATCTCTTTGAATAAATATTGTCACATTAAATTTTTCTCCCAAAGTTTAATCCTTTTATTTATAGGCACATGACTAACAAAAAGGATGAATATGAAAATGTTAATACTAAATAATGCTTATAATCCATTTCTTGAAAAGATTAAAACAGCCATTATAGATTTTTGATACTCACTGCATTGTTTGATCAATAGGATTGTACTGTATGATAACATGAAAACAAACCATTTAGATCATACAATGAATATTAACACACCTAAAATTCTCGGCTTTAGGTGTAATAGGGTTAATTCCTATACTGATTGTATCGTATGATGGAATAACGTCGTATTGTATAAAATTCTTAGTTTTCTTTATTTTAGTCCAAGAATTTGATCATAATATACAATGATAATTATCATAGCATGCAAAGTTTTTAGGATTTACCTTTTCTCTCATTATCCTAAGTTTAACGATGATCACACTATGATAATATATAGTATATAATATGAATATATTTATATTATCTATTTAGTAGTGTATTGACACTACAAACTAATCATGATGTATGTATGATATGAAAGATTGTACCATAGAAAGAGTTGGAACCTTTATAAACATACTAAATCAAATTGTTCTATTTTCTTTCATACATTATAATTAATATTGATTATATTTCACAATAAATATAACTCTAGACTATTTAAAAATTTAAGTTTCTTTTACACTTATATTATTAAGTCTTAATTGATCAAGACTGACTTGCAAGACTTATAATGACGTCACAAACTATTTGATAGAAATGCAAGTGGGTACAAAACATAGTTTGTGATGAAACATGAAGTTGGCTTGAGTAATAATGATATTCTAAGTGTCACAAGTAAATATTATATAGGTCTTAACATTTTAAGCATAACAAAGTTCAATAAAGAATACTCATGATAGCTACCACACTATCTAGAATAAGTCCTTCATTGGGTTAAATACGTGTATGAAGCACTATTAATCTCATGATTTTATGTGAGAGTTGATGATATCAAAATCATATGTTTAAATTTGCTAATATGTTATTTGAGATGTTTATGGTGATAATCATTCAAGACATGATGAGAACGTGTACTATCACGGGACTTCATTAATGATATATTTCATACAAGTGTTTAACTTATAGAGGAATTTACTCTTGATACTATGATAGCTATCATGAATATTATTTATTTATCATTTCATATATTATAAATGTTAATACCTATACAATATTTTCTTGTGACACATGATCCTATTTTTGTTCAATTTAACTTGATGTTTCAATAAAAAAATATTTAGTATTCGTTAAACTTTGTATCAATTAAATTGAAAAATCTTTTTCAAGTCTTGATATTCAATTTTTATCAACTAAGACTCAATCATATTGGTGATTGTAAAGGAGAATATAAAAATTCAAATAAAATAGTCACACTCATTGTACGATATGATGTATCTATCCTATAACATGATTAGTATTATAACCTAATGTTTGAAGGAAAACTGAACAAGCTAATTAAGAGTATTCTTAAGAGTTTTATTAGTTTGCATAGTATGATAACCTTGTATCATAATGTATGATCATTTTATAATAGTAATTCAATTCTAAGTAAAAGTGAGAAAGTTATTTGTCTTAATGTAAAGATATTTATATGTTACATCACACCTCATTTTATGTAGCACATTGTTTGGGTGCAATTAGGCTTATACATTAGTCAATATAGTCACCTTTCACTCGTTTGACTTGATATTCCAACTGTGAGTTATGATCTCTTAATTTGATCATCGAGCTCATGATTTTGTCATCTAAACTAAACCAATTCCTACTCAAACCAAGTCCTTAGTTGGATATCAAAGTAATCTATACATAAAAATAATAATATTTATATAATACACCATATGAAAATAAACTATATGAGCCATGGTCAAATAAAATGTTTAATATAGTTTATGTCTAATATAGATAATGCATATAGTCTAAGTACAATAATTACATCTCAATATTAAAAATAAATAAAATTATGACTAGAACATGCTAAGATAATAACTAATGAGGGATCTATTAAGATGTTAACCTTAAGCCCCTCTATATATTATACTAGCAATTAACTTTCTACACTTGTAGATAATATAAAGGAGAGGGAACTCAATAGGAATACTCATGTATAATTAATAAAACATACACGCACAATTATAATAGTAAAGTATAATTATTAAATTATAAAAAAATCAAATAAATGTCATAGCTTACCAAGCAAACCAACCTAGAATTAGATAAATATCATAGCCTACCAAGCTGTATAAGTCCTCATCAAACATGTGACAATCTAACAAGCACTCTGACACATGCATAATCTCTCAAGGTGTCCTATAATTACTCTTAGCCAATCTAGAATCCTCCACATATGACTTAACTTCTTAACTTAAGCTCTACCAATCATATACAATACCATGTAGGGCTCAAAGAATCCTAATAATGCATAATGCTTCACCATTATAAGCTTGGGCATACCCATGAACCTCCTGTGATATCTTAAACAATGAGACTAGCAACCATTATACATGGTGAGAGTCCTATCATTGGTATATTCTACCCCTTAGCTTTGGTTGAAGAGTCCATCAATTGGGGTCCATTGTATTCTAATTTATTTCATCATTAGTCATACTTGCTTATAATAATTTATATGATTTTATTCATAAATATCTAGGCATATACATATGTCATTTAGTAGATATTAAGGTTTCTTTAAGACCTTAATTCATTAACTTAGTCATTTAAGGTCTCACAAAACACTACTTTGTTATCTGAGTTGAGAATGTTTTTGTCAAACCATAATATGCTTATCTGAGGTTTCCTCCAAATCTTACTTTATTATCTATGTTGACCAAGTGTTTTTGTCAAACCCTAATTTACTTATTTGGAGTAATCCTCTTCTATTTGTATTCAATATACATGTCTAGTTGTTATCCTTTTCTTTTTAAGAGACAGTCTATTAGCTTATCCAAGCTATTGTTGAGTATTTACTCAAGTTATAAATCCTTAGCTCTATCCTTTTTAGTCATAATCTTTAACTTTAACTTGTTTTCACGAGAGTTCCACTAATGTCTTTCTCTTTATAGGATAACCTCAATCACTCCACTCTTCTTAAAGTCATCTCCTTAACCATATAACATTCCAAACCATAATTATGGGTGTCAATCCATGTCTTAAAACTTTAATTCAAGGATAATCATGTTCCTAACCCATCAAACCAAGCACAACAAGGTTTAACTAACAACCCAAGTGTTCATACAACCTTTTGGCCAAGCCTAGCATCACTCATAATGCAAAAGCACAACTCTCTATCTCAATCAACCCTCAGCTAAGGTCAAATTATGAGTCTCATCATATCATATCCTTATCCCAAGTGTGCTCAAGTTCTCACAAAGTGCTTGTTAACTTTAATCCAACCTTAATTCTACATTTATGATCTTCTTTATGCAAAGCTGTAGTCGTTAAGAAGTATTCTTAATTCATAGGCTATCCTTAACCACATCCAAGTTCCTTTCCTAAAATTCTACACTTAACCAAACCTTGTCCTTTTTATTGCACTTAATCGAGCCCTAACTTTTCTTAGCCATCTTTTATGGCCAACATAAGCCCCTCAAAGCTCTCTACAAGAAAACTCAAGAGCTCACTTACCTTGGAAATCATTTAATGTCCTTTCATAGGTTTAACACTACAATCTAAAGTCTATGATTGAGCCTTACACTCAACCCCTTGTGCAAGCCTAAGGCTTCCTTTCCCTTTTAGCAACACAAATGTTAATTATGGTTTGGATTTTCAAGTAGAAAATGTTTTACAAGTCCTAGGTACTACTTAATTATAAAACCTAAAGTACTTATCATATTACTTTTAAGTTAAATTCTTCATTTTACCAAACCCAACTAAGACCATCACATGACCCTTGCTTTCTTTTAGAGTTGAATTGGGACTCCTTAGCACTCCTCATAAGAAACTTTAGAGCTCTCCATCACCTTAAAGCTATCCAAGGTCTCCTTAAGGCCTTTTGCTTTCTAAGCTTATAACTGAGCCTTACCACATAGCCATATGGCTTAAACTAAGGAAAAGAGCCCCATTGGATCACATATTTTAAATTCAAGGGTTTTGTTTTTGGGAAGAATTCTTGCTTAGGTCATGTTGGTGTCTTATGGTATAGTTAAATAAAATCATTCTTAAGTTGACATACTAAATTCTACACCACATAATTTGTAATAAATTTGAATTCTTCCAAGTAATATAAATTACATATCACAACACTTTCAATAGATTATGTCAATAATATGAATGAATGTAAGTAGGATAACACATTTTCCCTTTTACTTCTATCCACAGTTTCTCTTAATTATTAATTAGGGTTACAAATTTCAGTAAGATAACATCTCTATAATTCAATATAGCATGTAGCAATTCAGAATTTATAATGGCTATAACTCAAAATACCGTCATGGCACATGATAGTTCAATCAACCCAAATTCATGCTATCTTTAAGTAAACCTATGCACAATTCTCAATCTTAATAAGACTTTCAATAATCCATCATCAAATCATGAGTTAGATCCATAAAACAATTTTTTCAGCATAGAACAAGTTCAGCTAGCACTTAATAACAATCATGATCAATCCAACAAAACTCTAACAATGATTTCACTTAAAATTAAAGCTCCATGATAATGAAACATGCTTTAATTTTAGGGCAACGAATATTCATGAATTCTCAAGAAAGATAAATCTTACCATCTATGTATAGTTCTCATAACATTTAGCATGATAAAAAAAATTAGATTATACCTTCACCATTCATGGATGTAACACACATAGATATACATAAGGTCTTAGTTATTTAATTTCCTATTATCCTTTCAACTTTTGGGGTCCCAAATATATTGGAAAAACCTCTTTAACATGAATTAACACTTGGTTTTATGAAATTAAAACATCATGTATACATTTTCTTGGGCAAGATTCAACATCCTTAAGTAAAACTCGAGAACAACAAGCATGCATATATAAAAATATAAATGTTTTTTTAATCCTATGCATGTTTCTACTTTTAGTTTCATAACAACATTTAATTATAACAACTCAATTTGGCATGTTAAGATCTATGTAATGTCACAATTAAACAAATCTAAGGTTGCATATATCTCAATTTTTATAGCTTAGTTAAGAGCTATTGTTTGTAAATTTTATTAATTAGTAAACATAGTTCCATAAAACTAATAAACCATAGCTTTCCAAGGTATCAAACAATACATGTATCTTATGTACTTTCATCATCTCAAGAATAGTAGGATAATCATTATGCATTATATATCAAAATAATTGATTTTAATACCTAGAATACTTCTATATTTAGGTGTAAGACATAGGTTCCTATCTCTTAAATTGGGTAGTGATCTACATTATTTATGAGTCCTTTCTCTTCTTAGATTGGACCTTTTTAGATTAGTCATGGCCATGGTTCTGGAAAATGTCTAAACCTAGCAAAACATATCTTTCTTTAGCTAATCGATCCCTTAAATTTAGCTAAGTTGGTTAAGATAGGTTTATTTTATCTATCTTATCCTTGGCTCCTTATCTTCTTTTTGTCACTTTCTTTTTTCCTTGTCCTAGTTAGGCCTTAATCCTATCCATAAGGGATCTCTTAGCATTTATCCTTTAAAGCCTTTTCACACAATATTAATGTGACAAGATTAGATGTTTATTCAAAAGTCATTCAAATTCAAACTAGTCATGAATTCAAAATTTGAATAAATTCATATTTCAAATCTCCATTTAAAATTTAAATAATGTATTAATAAAAATGCTAAATCAAGAGAATCATACCAAGGGTGTAACATTCTCCCTACCATAGAAAGTTTTTGGGCTCAACATAAAAAATTAGCTTTAGCCCTTTATGGCATACTTCAAATTCCACCTCCTAAGTAGCCTCTCATTCCTCCTGATTATTCCATAACATATTTTCCATGGGCAAGCTTTTATTTCTTAGTTGTTTGGTGTTAATTTCTAAAATATAAAGTAGGTGTTCCTGGTAGGACACATCTTAGTTGTTTGAGTAGTCTTTTGCCCATCAAAGCAATTTTTCTTAATGCTCCTTAGTTTCATGTAATTATAAAAAATATTTTGTTTAAACCTATAAGTTTCTTTATGTCTTTTGTCATAGAATCTACATTTTAAGCCCTAATCTCTTAACTATTTTGTAGGTCACTCATGGACTAGTTGAGCTACAATAAGTGTAGACTATCTTGATATGATCTCTCCTACCATTTCTTACTATTGAATTTGTCATTCCTTATACCTTTGGAATTGTTAGAGGAATTTTTTTTATTGGCCTTCTTGTGAGCCTCCATTTGGCGCTCCACCTACTAAATCAACTTGATAATTACAACCAAGTAATGACAAAAAGTAAACTAAATAAATAGTAGGTGTTTCTATAAATATAGCCTAACTCCATACATAAACCTTGATTTCTTATTATCTTTTCTTGGAAATTAAACTTTATTCTTTCATGTAGCTTATTTTTTAGTAGTAGCCCATAAGAAATAAGAAATATCAATTAAGAAAGATGATACATATACATCAATTCGATGACATGATGTGAATGTACGTTTGTGTTGCAAAATAATGCATGGAAGTATGCTAAATATAATGTGAAAAAATTAAACCTTAGCTTAGGTGACAAACCATGAACTAAAAATTTAAAATTTAATCATAACCTATAAATTATTGTGGTCGAGTATTCCTTTCCCATGAGTATGCTTGGGAATCATTAAGCCATGGCTTGGTTGAATCATGGGATGCATGGGTTCAACCCTTAAGTGAACCTAGATGGCTTCTATAGTATGTGTGGCCCTTGGTTTTTTGTTGGTAAGCTTTTTAGGGCTCGATTTGGACCCTTAGAAGAAGGCTAGATGAGGTAGGGATATAGTTGGCAAGCAAAGAGATTGAGTATGGATAGTAAAGCAAAGGATAAGGATAGATTTTAAGGTGTTATGGTTAATACAAATTATGGTGTAAAAAGGAAATTTGAGGTGGTGGAAAAAGACTATGTAAGATATCTTAGTTTTAGAATTGGGTTTAAAGGTTTAGGAATAATTCATGTGAAATGAACCTATAATAGAATGTCCTAGTAAAGGATACAAGTAGTACCATTTATGTACCTTTATGTATTTGGTAAATTAATCTTTAGATAGTTAACCTCTTGATAAGGATCATGGGAAAGGGTATGGAAAGCTTGAAATAAAACTTGTGATTTAGAGAGGTGTTAAGTTTATCCAAGGAACTGATAAGATAAATATATTGGGTAGACCCTTGGTATTACTAGATTCATTAGGTAAGATCATAAGTGACCCAAATAAGGCTCCTTGGCCTTATGATGACACCTTAGATGGTGATTTAGGGATGTGTGGTGACTTAAGAGAGGTCTTAGGATGGGTATTATGACTTAGAATTATCTTGGAGACATATAGTCAATAATGAAACTTGTGTGAACCCAAACTTAGTCATAATAACAATCAACTATATATTGAACCTATAAGTAAAAACCAAGTTATGTAATGTCCTAAATGAAAATGAGGGCAAGATGAATTGTGTAAAAATGGGTTACGATATTCAAAATAGCTACCACCCTAAGATATCTAAATGATGAAAAACTTAGATAGCTAAAGTTAGAATTATGTTGGAAATCTTAGATTATCTCAATGAGGGCATGGAGATTCTTAGATAGTGTATTTAAGGTTAAGGGAGGTCTTTTAACCATTGGATTATTTGTTAAGATTAGAACCATTTACATGTGAGATTTAAATTGAGGATAGATTAGTGTTGACAAGATGCTATAAGCCATGAAAATGGTTTGTTTAGTTAAAAACTAGATGTAATTGTCCCTATATCATCTATGCTCGCCCAATACATAGATAGGTTAGCTACTTTAGTCCCTTAGCCTAAAGATACTAATTGCATGTGATTCATTGATCCTATAGTAGGATTGTTAGATTATGTGGTAAGATTCTCTATGGTTGGTTGAAAGTCATCGTATAAATAGTCTTAATAGGGAGAAATTAAATATTTAATCTTGTAGGGAAATAATTGATGTGCTATGTTTATGTTGGGGAGCACATGTGATTGTTTAAGATTTTAAAACTCTATGAGATTGGCCCATGTGGTCAATATTATTTTGAAAGTATTAGATTACGTGATGTGATAGGAGTATCGGATATTATCATGATTCTCTTGGCCAAGAGATATTTTGAATTAGAAAGGAGACACTAAGCATCTAGTTAATCACATCATAAGGCAAGACATTGACTTACACTTAGATGGTATATGGTAAAGCCTCTTTTGGGAGTTGAAAACTAATTCTATTTATTTATATGATTTACTTAATTGATACATACATACTTCTTGGTTATTGCATATTCATTTTCTAGTATGACTCAAAGATTTTTTATAGAGCCTCCTAATTGACCTTTTTATATTGTTTTAGGTTTAGGGAGTTAAGAGTTAGATAGGAGTCAAGCTTGAGTTTAATAGAGTTAGTGCATCTATGGATGTTTGCATTTCATCATTAGTAATAGTAGAGTTATTATTTAATATGTCACCAATTATATTTTTATTAGGGCATAAAACTATATCAAACTATTATATTAGACTTAAAAGTTGCTTTTTATGCTCTTTCTATTAGATTTTTATAGTTAATTATAGTGTTGCTCTAGATTCGATTTGGATGGAGAGATTTAGTGATTATTGGATATTTTATTTTTATGCTCCAGTTTTGTGGATGAGAAATTTTGTTAGATTATTATTATGTTAATAATAATACATCTTGTTATATTATTATTTGAAGGGTCATTATGTTATTATGATTATATAGATTTTTGGTACACTAATGGTTTTGGAAGAATGACCATGAGTAATAATAATGATATTATTGTGTCAAACTTTTCTTCTGGTAAGTACAATGTATTGCTTTATCAGTGAAGCATGTTATGATTGGCTTTGTTACAATCGTCAAACTAGTGCTTCTGACAACCAACATTATAGTTCAATTTGCACTATTATAATATAACCTAAGAAGACTAAAAATGTACAATTTAGTGAAGTTGATATTGCTCTCACCTTTATCACATAGTAATAAGATGATGCTTAACAACTTTGCATTGGACAAGTATAGAGAATCAATAATTAATAAGGTAGATCATTCATGAAGCCAATTTTGGTTGGTTAAATCTATTTCCTAAAGTTTAGGCTTATAATCAAAATGAAGGCTAAGGGATATACATGATATGGTTGGATTGTCCTTAGTCTTATCTTAATAATTTATGCATATAATATGCTAATTTCCTTTAAAACTTTTATCCTCCATCCAACACCTTAATTCCTAGATTTTAAGAATTTGATGCACATATTTATCTTGCATATCCTTGATTGGATGAGGATAAGGAGAATGCAAAGCTTATCCTCAAAGGTATTTAGTTTAATCTTATTAAAAATTTATATAATACAACATTATCTTACAACACTAGGCATGCATAATAGAACTATCCTCTTATCTCCTTATTCAATTTTAAAATTCAAAATACAAATTTGCTTAATATTTAAAATTTAACCACATTTAAATTTAAAATTAAAATTTTAAAAGCATAAAGAGGACAAAAACTTTGGTTAACTTAGGACCTAATAAGCTAGGCAAAATGATGGGTGTAACATCCTCCCCATCTTTCAATTTCATCCTCAAAATTTGAGGAATAGCTCTGGTCATTTGTAATGCATTTTGGCCTCAACATCCCAAGTAACCTCATATTCTTCTTGATTTCTCCAAATGACCTAATGAATGAGTAGACTATTGTTTCTTAGTTACCTATCATTAAACTCTAGAATACATAGTGGTCACTCTTAGTATGATCCATCTAATTGTAACTAAAGATCCTCAAACTCCCTTTGGAGAATAAGAGATAAATCTAAAATATCTTTCTTCACGTTAGACACATAAAAGACATCAAGTATCCTTGCTATAGCCTTTAATGACAAAAGTTCATGGCCATCAATCCAATCTTTTCTATAATATGATATAGTTTAATTTACCTATGCCATGATTTTGAGGCCTTTGCAAATCTGAATAATCCTTACATAAGACTAAACTTAAGGAATGCTTGATCCCCTCTAATAAAACTAACAAGTTTGTGCTTATTATTAAAGTATTTCTTTTGATGATCTTGCATTATCTACTATCTCATGTAATTTGCTTACCTCTTTTATAGTCTCTTCAATAATATGAAGTCCAAATGTTTGCTTAGTCTCACCCTAAACCTAGTATAAAGAAGACCTACAACATCAATTATAAAGAGCCTCATACATTGCCATGCCAAAGGTCAATTAATAGCTATTATTATACACAAACTCTATAAGTAGCATCTTCTAAGAAAGTTTAAGAGTAAGACTACACATTAGGCCTTACGAGATCCTTCAAGGTCTAAATATTTCTTTCTAATTGACCATCAATATGAGGGTGATAGGATATCTAAGAGTAGTTCCTAAGGCTTGATGCATATAGCTCCAAAGCTAAGAAGTAAATTTTGTCTCCTTGTCTTAAATAATCACTTTGGACACTCCATATAGACAAACTATTTGTTAAACATATAGTTATTCTAATATACCTACTGAATATATCTACTTTATAACTAGGAATGAGTTGATTTAGTCAGTCAATCTACTATCAACTAAACTATGTCATAGCTTTGTCTAGTATTAGACAAGATTTAGACGAAATCCATAGTGACTTTGTCATATTTCCACTATTTTATAGCCAAATTCTTAAGCATATCACCAATCTTAAGAATTTTTGGTATTTTGCCTTAACTCTTTTACAAATCAAGCATTTTTGAACATAATGAGTTACATCTTTCCTTAACCCTATCCATTTGAAATAGTACTTAAGATTTCTATATATCTTGATTTCTCTAAGATGAATGACTAACTTGTTATAAAGATTAAGCTCCATTTGAGTAAATATATATGTAGTGCTCTTGTGGTCATTAAAGAGCTAAACTTGAAACCCATAGAAGTAATGTTGCCAAACTTAAAGGGCACTACAAACTCCAATTTATGAGTTAGCTAGTTGCATTCATGATCACATAATTGTTTAGATGCATAAACAATAACCTAACCATCTTACATAAGTATAGCTTCTAATCTAACAAGTGATGCAATAGTAAAGATATGGTAGGGCTTACCTTGCTCTAATAAGATCCAAATTGAAGTTGAACTTAATCTAATTTTTAATCTAATGATATTCTTCACATACCAAATATACCAAAAGAAAGCTATCTTTATTTTGTCAATTAACTAAGGCACACTACAATCTTAGAGAAATTTTGCACAAACTTGTGATAATATCATACAAGGGCCAAGGAAACTATGAATCCTAGATACAATAACAAGCCTTTACCACTTAATAATAGCACATATCTTACTAAGATCCATTCAAACCCCACCAAAACTAACAAAATATTCAAGAAAGGCCACTAAATCTAGCCCAAAGGATCATTTTGAGAATTTGGCAAAGAGTTTCTTTTCCTTAAGCAATTATAACATAATCTTTAGATGCTCAAAATGTTGCTTCCTATTCTTGGAATTTTCCATTATGACATCTATGTATACTTCCACAAAATGGTTAATGTAATGTTAGAATATGTGGTTCATAAGATCCATAAACACTACATGAGTATAGAAATTTAACTAGAAGAATGATCTCGAAATGCTTATAACAAGTCCTAAATGCTATCTTAGGAATATCCTTCTGTTGAATCCTTAATTTTGGAGAAAGTTGATGCTCCTCATAGATAATCAAGCAAATCATCTATATGAGAAAATAGAGACTAGTTCTTTATTATTACTTTTTTCAATTCTTGATAATCCACACACATGCACATATTTCTATCCTTTTTTGATAGAAAATAAGGGCTTCCAAAGGTTAGGAATTGGGTCTAATCAAACCCTCGCCTATTAAGTTTAAGACCTTGAGCTCTTATAATTTTATTAAGGCCATATAATATGATGCTTTTGATATGGGTGTAGCTTATGGCATCAAATTTATGAAAAACTCAATCTTGCATTATGAGGAATTCTTGACAATTCATCTAGAAAGACATTAAAATATTCTCACATAATCAAGGTATCTTATAAAGTTAAGATCTCCATAAATGAGTCAACTACAAAAGATAACAATGATGAATAGTCCTTACAAAACAACTATATAGACTGAAGTGTTAATATCATAAGGATTTACTATTGTCTCCAAAAATAAACTATGTTAACTGAGTTTGGCAATCTGATCTAGACCTTTTTCTAGTAATCAATCACTATAACATGCTAGGTTATCTAGTTTATGCTTAGGATAATACAATAGGCACACAAATGATATAAACCTTAATTCTATGACCAAGAATAACTATGTCACCATGAACCATAAATCTAGTTAGGATTTCATCTCTAGAAGACAATTTCTCCATTAGTGATGTCTATAGCTAACTTTTATGTTCTTAAATTCTCTAATATGTATACTCTTCAATAAAATGGTGCAATGAACTAATGTCAAGGACAATAGATCTAATATTGAAGAATAAATGAGCACTAGTAATCAAGTCAGATGTTTCAGCAATCTACTACAAGTAAGAACATAAATGCATGACAGACCTATTAGAATGGCTTCTACTTGATCGACACTCTAAATGCTCCTTTATCCCTTAGGATAGTTTGCTTTTCTTTATCTAGTCTTAAAAAAATTAAAGTAGACATTTTTTATAAACTTGTAAACAACTCTATGCCTCTTGTTATAGTGCCTACATCTCTAAGCCTAATCCCTAGGTTACTCTCTCAGTCACTAGATAACATGTTAGGTTAGAATTGATGCAGACTAATAAGTATGGTTGGCTCTCTTCTATCACTTTTTGCCTCAAAATTTGAATGGCCTATTTTTTTGAGTTTGAATTCTTTCTCTTATTCATAGCCTCATAGTGTGCATTAATCTAGTGCTCCACCTATTAAACTAATCTAGTATGCTCCACCAAATTTTAATATTTAGGGAATTGGGTCATACCAAATGTCTCTAAAGAGAAGATCTAAGTATCACCAAAAATGGCTTACATCAACATCCCTCGAATGTAAATATATCAAAAAGATCTTTAGTAAGATATATAGATCAAGAAGGATAATCTATAATTGACATTTAAGACTATAAAGACGTGTTAGCTTCTTCATAATCTATGCATTGGGTGACTATAGCACAAAGTAATTCTAAAAGTAGTCATAAATATATCCCAAAGTGCATCATTGTTCAAGGTATCCTTGAATATGGTCTAGAGCTTACTGCACCACAACTAACTTGCTCTCCATCTAAAAACAAAACTATAAATATGATTGTCTTCTTAGATGTGTAACCCAATGTATCAAACAGCTCCTACATATGGGCTAGCTAATCATTAAGAATTGTTGGGTTAGTCATACTTACAAACACTCATGGTCTCAGTCTTATAAATTCTTCTATTAGTTTTCCCATTTGGACACAAGCTATGCCAGGGGTGTCTTGGCCTTAGTACCTTAGTCAATCTTCATCTTTTCTTGGGTAGACTTAATGCCCATCAAACCTAGCAAAGTAACACTATGTTTCCTAAAAATCTTATAAACAAAAAATATTATACAAAAGTTAATCAAGGCAATGACTAAAACTTATAAATAACCTTTTTAGCTTAATACATTTTTAAGTCTTATTATCCTCAATTTATCAAGCTTGTACCAAATATGCTTAAGGATGCAATAACTCTAACTTATGCTATAATATCTAGTTTTTTACACTTAGTTTTTAGGAATTTGTTTTTCAAAAATATTTGGGTGCTAGTAAAAACTATATGTATCCAATAATTTACCTATAAATGAATCATACATGTTAGAATGCCAACATAATTGAATAAATGATATATATCCATAACCATAATTTAGAAATAAAACCATAAACATCCAATAACATCATAATTAAAGTTCTCACAAAAAAATAAATATAAGCATGCAAAAATCGAAGTCCACAAGTACCAACTACTACGGTCCATTATACATCAATAAGTACAACTAATAATCATGAAAAAAAATAATAACTCAAGTATTACTAATAATAAAATGCTAGACGAATGCATTTAACATGTGTACTATCTCTGATGAGTACATGTATAGCTTGTAAATGACTAATCTCCTTACACCTACAAAAATATAAGGGGGAGAGAGCCAAGGAGCTATATTAGAAATCTCATGTCATACTATAAAACTAACATATAGTAAATAGGAGATATACACACACATACACAAATATATATATATATATATATATATATATATATATATATATATATATATATCAATTTGTAAGAGAAATATATAAACAAGATCAAATAATAAGTGCCGATAAATGTATCTTTTTCTACCAAGCTAAGTTAATGAATGAAGTTATGATGGCACTAATTAAATGCATAGTATTTAACCAACAATTTGGTACTCTCTCCAATTGAAAAGAATTATGTTAAGGTTTAGCACTCTTATCATATCATATGACCTAACACTCCACAATGTAAATATTAATCACTTGGTCTAACCCAACAGGGCTTTAAGAGTTCTCAATAACCACATGTACTCTTGATCACATATCAAGGAACATCATTTGTTTCCCATGAGCCTAAATGTGAACCTATTTCCTCTTAGAACAAAAGATATAAATGGTGATAAGCTAAATTAAAGTCTTTTATCACATAATCATACACTCCTCCTATAGGCTTAACCAACCATTAAAAATAGTTCCTTCCATGCTTAGGTAATACAAATATCTAATCTACCCATCTCTTAAGTGTAGGTCCAAGATCTAAGGTCCACTACATCTATTACCTATCTAAGTAATAGATGTATGTATGGATTATCAACCCAATTCAATTATATAGAGTATGTAGGGTTTCCTTAGCCTTAAATCTATCATATAAAATTATTCATAAATTATTTAGGTAACTTAAGATTCTCTATGAACCCTAAATTAATTATCTAAGGTACCTTAATCAATTTAGAAATTACTTTTATAATTAGTATTTATCCTAATCTTATTTAAGATCCTTCCTAGAATTTGATTTCTTATTTAAGCTATCCTTATCTTTTAAATCCATATTTTAGTTTTTTTGGTAGGCACAATATTTAAGTTGTTGGTATTATAACCAAGCATGGGCTCACATGAGTTCCATTAGTGATCTTATGCCTCAAAGAAAAAACTTGAGCCATTGCACCCTTTCTAAAAGCCTCTATTGAGCCACACATGTCCCTCAGATCATCATCCAGGGCATCATCCCATGGAACAAGAGCCAAATCAAGGTCACTTTTGGTCTTACTCAATTGACATCATAGTACCAAGGACTTAGCTAATTTACAAAATTAAACAACTCCTTGGTAGTACCTAGCATGGCTATAATTCTTTATTGAAGCCCTTCAATTTTCTTCTAAGGTTTTTACTAAGAGACCCACTATCAAAAGGCATTATCTATTGCAAGTGTAAATGATCAACAAGTGTTGATAACCTCAATTAAATCATAAAACCTCCATTAGAAATTTCCTCAACATAAACCATTTCATAGACCTAGCCCAAAACTACTTTATCCAAATTTAAGCAAGCAACATTCCCCATTGTTATGCTAACTAAGCCATGCACAAATGCATATCACTTCTTAGGATTGCCCAAAAACTCAAATCTATTTGAATTCCAAACTATTAATCAATCATAAGATCATATCCATATACTCTTAGCACAAAAAACTCCCAATCAAACTAGAATTCTCTTTATTAGCCAATCATGACCCTACCAACCAAGACTTCTTTTAAAGCCAAAATTTGAGCCTTTATAAGAATCCCAACTTGAAACATAGGGCCATATTAACCTTAGATGCTATTTAAGTTCACTAAAGAGCTTAACATCGTGTTTCACAGGACTTAACCAAACCATATCTTATGCTTTCCAAACATATCTGAGGCATAGAGATACTTGTTTATAAGAATTTCTTAAGTTTGGTTAAGTTTCCAAGTAACACTATAAAGTTCTTACCCTACACTATGCTTTTTACACTAAACATTTTTGGTTAGATTATTACAATATAGTTAATCAATGTATGTGTTTTCTTATCATTTAAATTTTGAAATTTGAATTGAAAATAAATAAGTTTTTAGTATGTGTAAATTAAATTTTTTTATTTTAAAATTTGAAATCCTAGGATTAGAAAGCCTAGATGAATGAAAAGACTTGAGTTGCACCACATGAGTCTTGAGAGAAATTGGGTTCAATGCTTGAGCATGAACATATAATCTTAGTTTTATCCTTATTATTATTTCTAATATCCTTATAATTATTCTTTTCAATCATGAATACATAATAAATGTATGGATAAGATTTCTAAAATTTAGGAGTTAGTTGGTGGATAAAGATAAGAGGATTGAAAGAGAAAAATTGCATGATTCATGCAAGGATAACTAAAGTAAAAAAGTAAGAGAAAGAAAGGTTAAATTTTGAACTACCTCTTAGACATATCATCCTTATATCCCTAAATTTTAGGAGTTGAATATGGCCGGCCAAAGGGAATAATTAGCAGTGGTTTAACCTAGAGTGGGTGAACAATGACTTAAACCAACCTTAGTTAGTTTTTCTGAAGCAAACCCTTGAATTAAAGAGATGTGGTCAAGGTTATTTAAGCCATTAAGATGTGCTTGTAGGGTTTTTAAAAAATTAGTTCAAAAAAGAGAATTAGGGAATCTGATTGAGAAAATATAAATGAGGAAAGAAAGCTAAGCTGTAGAGAAAAAGAATAAGGAATGTTCATGTTTTGACGTAAGGAAAATTCAAACTAAGGAGGAGTACTCTACACGAGCTTCCATGTAGGATGATCCTTGAGTACATACAATAAATTTATCTAAGTTCTAAAGATGAAAAGAAAATATCTTGTTGAAATGCATGTGAGACCCTCAGAAGATGATTTTGATAATGATAGTCAATCTTCTTTCATGAACCTTTCTTAGAAAAAGCAAAATTCTTAGACCTATTATTTATCATATATAAAGGTTTATATCATTCCTTTGTTGTGTAAGTTTGCTAAAGGAAACATGCATGAATGTGCATTATTAACAAAACCACAAATGTAAGTGAAATTCATGTTCACATGCTTGCATGTTTAGTTGTGTTTATTGAACTATAGGGAAGATGGACTTGGAAGTTTTATTTGTGGATGAACAATAACTCAATGTGAGACATGATAGTGTAGAATAAGGTTAAAATTGTACAATATTAGTTCCTTATTTGATGGTCTAAACATGTATGCTGTATTCATGATTTAGCATGATTGATAGAAAATTTTTGAATCATAAAAGAAAAATCTTTAATATTTATGGCTCTCATTATTGAGACATTTTAGGCACTTTTATTTAATTTTTTCATTAAAAATTAAATTTCTATGTAGATGCTTTTGTAAGTAAGAACTCATAAGAAATAAGAAATCTTAGCTAAGTATTATTGAACATGTTATTCCAATTTGCGATATAAATGAATGTATATTTGTGTTCTAAAACCATGCATGGAAATAAGGCAAATGTTATGTGAACAAAATTAAACTTTAGCTTAGGGGATGAAAAATGAATCGAATCTTGGAAGTTCAATTAAAACCCTATGGATTTTTGTAAACAAGTATTCCTTCAACTTAGGTATGCTTGGGAAACATTAAGCCATGGCTTAGTTTAGTCATGAGAGGCATGGGTTCAACCCTAAAGAGGACCTAGATAACTTCTAAGGTTTGTATAGCTTGTGGTTCTAGTTGGGAAGCTTTTAAGGGCTATATTTTTGGCCTTTGAAGAGGGATAAGTTTGTTAGGGACATAGTTGGCTAGTAAGGAGATTAGGTATGGTTAATTATGTAATAGAAAAGGATAGATATTTTTATCTCATAATTAGTTCCTAATAGTTTTAAAATATGGGCTTAAGGTGTTATGTATGATGATAGATATTTTTATCTCATAATTAGTTCCTAATAGTTTTAAAATATGGGCTTAAGGTGTTATGTATGATAATGTAAAATAAGCCTAGTTATAAAACTTGACTTCATGCCTTAGAAATAATTCATAAAGAAGTAACCCAAAAAGGAAGGTTCTAATGTTGTACTAGTACTAATTGGTGAGCTTTTATGTACTTCACAAATGAAGCTTTGAATTGTTAAGATCTTGATTAAGATTTTTAGAAGAATGTAGAAAAGCATAGAATAAGACGTAAAAATGTGATAATCTAGGAACCAATACGATAAAAATGTTGGTGAGAACATTTATTTGAGAGTTCATTGGATGAGATCATGAATGACCCTTAATAGGCTCTTAAGACATGATAACATCTTTGTTGGTGATCTAGTGGATGTGTGGTGTTTTTAGAGAGGCTTAGGGTGGGTATTATGAATCAAGGTTGTCATGTGACATAAGGGTCACTAATAAGACTTATGTGAATGAAACATTTATTATACAACTTGCCATACATTGAACCTATGGTTACAATTCAAGTTATATGAACTTATCTTAGGCAAGCAAGGTCCTAGATTAAATCTGATCAAGACTAAATACAAGAAGAATGAATTAAGATATTTTAAATAATCTAATTAAGGTTTAGTGGAGATTTTAAGATATTTAAATGATGGTAACTTGGGTAGATGTAAAAAGATGTAGGGTTGAAAGCTTAGATTGACTCAACAACTTGGAGAATCCTAAACAATATATTTAGGGTTAAGGAAAACCTTTACCTTCTAAGTTGCTAAGTTTCTTGAGAACTACTTACATCAAAATCTAACTAATAATAAGTAGTGATGGATTAGAGTTTACATGATGCTACTAATCAAGGATATCATTTTATTAGATGAGGATTGAATGTATTTAACCCTTGATCATGCACACTCTCCTAAGAGATATGTAGGTTAGCTACTTGACTCCTTTAGTATAGAGGTTGTAGTCACATGTGATTTGTTGAGCTTGTAGGATGGGTGTTAGATTACATGGTAAAAATATTTAATCTTAGCTAGAAGCATTGTATAAATAATCCAAGAGAGAATAATTGAACTTGTAATCTTATAGAGAAATAGATGATGCATTATATTATGGTGGGTAGTATATGCTATTGTTAAGGACTCCTAGAAGCCTAGAAGTTAGCCTCATGTGATTGATATTATCTTGAAGAGTACTAGATTACATGATGTGATAGAAGAACCAGGTCCTATTAAGATTCTCTTGGACAAGAGAGTATTCAATCAAACAATGGGCACTGAGTGTGCCTTTTGTCACATTATAAAGACATGTATTGACTTTGTAGGTAGAGGTGATGTCTTTATTGTAGTTAAAAATTGATGTAATTCATTTACATGATTTGCATAGTTGTTACATACACACTTCTTGATTATTACATACTTGTTTTATAGTATAACTCAATGATTCCTTATTAAGCCTACTAACTCTCTCCTCTAATATTTTTGTATGCTAAGAGCCAAGTAAGAGTCAAGCTTAAGATTATCAAAGTTAGTGCATTAGTTGGATGACTTGTCATCTTACATTTCATCATTAGTTGTACTAGATTTTTTATTTATTTGTCATTAATTTATTTATTTTTGGACATTAAAATATATTAAATAGTTATATTAGACTTATTGATTTTTTATACTTCTCTATTAGACTTTGATAATTATTCATGGTGTTATCTCATATTAAATTTGAATTAAGTGTTTTATTATTTATGTTTGATTTTTATGGATGAGGAAGTTTTTTGGATTCTTATTAAGTTAGAATTTTACATCTTTTTATATTATCATTTATAGGTAAGTTATATTATTTTGATCATATGGATTTTTGTTATAATAGTGGTTTTGAAAAAATCAGGTTAATAGACTTGGTATTAGAGCTTAAGTTAGAAGTTAGGGCAAACCTAGGCATTTTAGGTTATAAAATTATATTGGGTAAAGAAAGATCTAAGAATAAATAAGTTTGGAAGATTTAATCTCATCTTCCATCATATAACTTAAGTATGGTGTTTTACTTGAGAGGATGGTCAGAACTCATAGTGCTACTTTGAGAAGTTCATTAGACAGTGAGCCTGTCCATGGAGAACCAATGGTTGATCGACCTACTACACTAAGGACACTTTAAGCATAATACAAGCTCCAAGGGGAACTTTGGTTTGAGGCTTTTATGCCACTAAGATCACAAGTTTTTAAGGTTATCACTATCCTTATAGCTATAACTAATTGGTTGATCCACATATAAGAGCTTTTTGATGCATTGGTATGGCCAACTGAGTAGAGCATTGCACTTACAACTTTTGTTTTTGATGGCTATGCTATTAATTGGGTTCGGTGCTATCATCAAACTATATTTGGAGACACCTTAAATGGTGACATGTCTTGGATAACTTTGGTAACTACTTGAGATTACTTTGTGCCAAAATTCACTAAGGCTAGGATCATAAGGGTGTCGACCACTGCTAGATAGGGTTATATGTCAATCATAGACTTTGCATCCCAATTCATATATTTGACTAGATATGCCACAGAATTAATCACATTAGATGCTTTCTCTAAGTAGTAACTCATAAGAAATTAGAAATGTCAAATAAGTAAGATGATACAAGTTTTTCTACTTCATGATATGACATGAATGCACATTTGTGTTACTAAATGTATGGAAATATGTAAATGTTATATAGAAAAATTAAAATTTTTTGTAGGACATGAACCATGGATTAGAATTCAATCAAAATGTTATTTATTTTTGTGGCCATGTATTTATTTATGTCGAGTTCACTTGGAAAGCATTGAGACATGGCTTTCTTAAGTCAAGGGAGGCTTGGGTTCAACCCTTAAGACAACCGGGATGGCTTTTACGATGTGTATGACCCTTGTTTTTTTTGTTGAAAAGCTTTGAAGGGCTTGGTTTGAGGCCTTAGAAGAAGACTAGGTTTGCTAGGGATATAGTAGTCTAGCAATAAGATTGGAACTTTTATGTCTCTTGGTTAGTTCATAAAGAAGGAATCTGTTAAAAAGGATTCTAGTGTTGGACTTATGTATTACTAATTTGTGAGCCCTTAGACACATTGCAAATTAAGCCTTGAATTATTAAGCTCTTGATTAAGTCCTTAAGAAGTGGGTAGTAGAGCTTAGAATAAGTTTTAGAAATATTCTAGGTTTGTCCTAGTAACCAATAAGGTAAAATATTAGCCAATCTCTTTAGTTGATAAGGTTTTTTGGGTAAGATCATGAGTAATCTTAAGTAGGATCTTAGGCCACATGATGTCACCCTAAAGGATGATTTGAGAGATGTGTGGTGGCTAAGGAGAGGCCTTAAGATTATGACTTATGGTTACCTTAGAGGTCATTAATGAGATTTGTGTGATCCTAGACACAGTTGTAATGGCAACTAGCTATACATTAAATCTTATAATAAAATCCAAGACTATGTAATCACTAAGAATAACATAGATATATATGATCCTCAATGAAATTAGGGCAAGACTAAATAAAGAAAAATGAGCTAAGATATTCCAAACCATTAAATTAAGGTTTAGTGAAATGATAATAATCTTTGGTAGTTGTAAAAAGATTTGGGGTTGAAACCCTAGATTGACTTAATCATGGCATGGAGAATTCTAGATATTATATTTAAGGTTAAGGAAAACCTTTGATGTGCAATATTATTGATTATATTGAGAACTCCTTACATGTTAGATTCAAACTTAGAATCTAACTAACACTAAATAGTGATAGATTAGTTTTTTTAAGATGCCACAAATTAAGGGTTTGCTTTTGATTAGGACATGATTAGATAAAGTGGACCCTTAATCATGCACCATCAATTGTGAGATAGATAGGCTAGTTGCACTACTTCATTGGCCTAGAGATAATAGTTACACATGATTGGTTAAGTTTATAAGTGGAGTGCTAGATGTGTGGTAATAATCTCTAGGCCTGGTTGGAAGCCATTATATAAATACTCTTAATAAAGAATAGTTATACATTTAGTCCTATGGGGAAGCACATGTTGTACTATGTTGTGGTTGGGAGTACATGTGGTTGAGAGCTCTAGGAACTCTGAGGTTGGCCCATGTGATCCACATTAGTTTAAAAAGTATTTATTACATGATGTGATGGGAGTATTACGATCTATTAAGATTCTTTTGATAGGAGAGCGTATTTGATAAAAATGGAGACTCTATGCACCTTTTCATTCACATTATAAAGATATGTATTGACTTAGTTAAGTAGATGGTGATGTCTTTATAGTAGTTAGAAATCAATTCTATTCATTTACATGATTTATTAGTTGTTATATTTTCACTTCTTGGCTATTGCATGTTAATTTTATAGCATAATTTAAAGATTTTTTATTGAGCATGCCAGCTAACATTCTTAAATATTTATAAGATCATGAAACTAGGAGTTGAATATGAGTCAATTTAGAGATTGTAAGAGTTAGTGCATGTGTTGGATGAATCATTATCTTACATTTCATCATTAGTCATAGTGGATTTGTTATTTATTTATCATCAATTATATTTTGCTAGACATGGAACTATATCATACTATTATATTAGACTTAGTGGTTACTTAATACAAAACATTTATTGGACTTTGGTAGTTATTCTTGGTGCTGGCTCATATTAAATTTGAATTAAGAGGTTTATTGATGTTTTTGTTATTTTACATATTCTTTGGGATTTTTGATAAAAACATTTGTTGGATTCTTATTATGTTAGCATTTTGTATCTTATTTTATTGTTCTTTGCATGTATGTTATATTATTTTGAACATAAGAATTTTTGCTACATGTGGTTTTGAAAAAACATTGGGTGTAACAATGGTTCATTTTACAAAAAATAGAATGTTATCCATTTCTTTACAAGTTCTTTAATGTATAAGTACATGTCCTGAACTGGTTATGATACTTAATTTAGAAATATGTATTTCTCATGCTTAAACCATGATGCAATATATTACATAAAGGTTACTATTTAGAAAAATCAACATGTGTGTAAGGAACTCAATTTCCACAAAAATAAGTCTCAATTCTAACAACTTAGAAAATCAACATGTGAGCATTAAAATCACTTTTCACATAACATGAAGCCATGGTAATATCAAGAATTATCTATATTATTTAATATATTTAGTTAAGGATTTCCGCAACATAATTTTATCGAGAACATGACATTCACTTTCACATGTTTTGATCTTAAATTATCATGCATTTTATTTGGTTTAATAAAACAAGCTTGCATGTTTGAAATTTAAACCAAACATTTGTAATCCATAGATAAAGAAGCAAGCTAATAAATGCACACTGTAATTCTCAAATTACTTAAAAGGACATGAGGTCCTTAAAGATGTTAAATGTAGCATGCCTTTAATTCTAAAAACATATTATCATTCCTTAGGAAAGGAATTATGGTAATCATGAGTCAATCCTTCCATAGGTAAAAATTTATATGAACATTTTCCATGCTTAAAAAAACTCAATCTGTGTGCATATTCATGAAATCAACAAGGCATTCCAATCAACATGCTTTTGACCATAACTCTACATAGTCCTCTCAACTAAGGAAAATGCTTTTACTAACAAATGACATTCTAAATTCAACCTTTTAATTTACACATGAGAATAAAAAATTTCCACTTTAGTAAGCATGTAACCAAGTTATTCCATTTTAAATTTTCAATAGCACTATATTGAATAAATGCATGGTTTCAACAATATTCCAAAAGGAGATTAACAAAAAAGATGTTTAATTCATGCTCATAAAAATTCCTCCATGTCTTGTGTAGCTCAAGTTTGTGATCATATAGTGAAATTCACATGAAGGAGGTTAGCTAATTTTCATCATGTTCTCTTCCTAAAGTCATCACATGCAAATTTAACGACATAGCCTTTTTTATCTTTCCTTAACTTTGAAGTTCATTTAACTTTTAAGCTTTCCTTCCATCATGCCTTGAGATTCTCATTCCCTATTTGTCTTATGAATAGTTCTACTTCTTCTCTTAGCTCTCTCGATTGGCCTCCTTTCTTTCTTTTGAAACTTTGTTTTTCTAAAACCTAACAAAGCCGTATCCTAATTCTTAAATCGACTTAGTTAAGAATCCTTAAATCAAGCGATTTTCTTAGAACCAATTGAGGTTATATCTTAAGTGCACAACTCACGACATTCAAAAGAAAACCACTTCATGAAACAAATTTTGGCCAAATAAATTTATTTCCAAAATTTTGGCATCTAAAGGAATATATGGCTAGGGATATACATGATGTGGCTCTATTATGCTTAGCCTTATCTTAATAATTTATGTATATAGCTTGCTAATGTCCTTTAAATCCTTTATCTTATATAAATCTCCTTAATTCTTAAAATTTAGGAATTTGATGCTCATCTTTATCTTTTATATCCATGATTGGATGAGGATAAAGAGGATGCAATGCTTGTCCTCAAAGGCATTTATGCTTATCAATAATTTGTGTAATGCAATATTATCTTATTTCACAATAGATGCATATTCAAAATGTATTATCTCCTCATTCTAATTTTAAAATTCAAAATAAAAGCTTGCTCGATTTTCAAAAGTTGATTGGAATTCTTCAAACTTTAAAAGCACAAAGATAACACATACCTTGGCCAACTAAAGTCCTAATATGTTAGCCAAATTGTGGGTGTTATAAGAATGTTCTTAAGTCTATGTATATTCTTCAATATTATCTTAGTTGAGAAAGTATGATGAAATTTTGTGAAAAGCTTGCTAAAGTGATGATTCTTTATTGGCATGTGTATGAATTAAAAATTTGAATTTAGAATGTCATAAGTTTGCATGAGTTTTCTATTATTTGATGTGTGACTATGTAGTCTTGTGGTTGAAAGATATATTGTTTTAGCACAAAAAATATCAACATATAATTTTTTCAAAGAAAGGAATGACTTCAATTAAATAACAACTTGAATTGAAGGCTTTGTTTTAGTTAGAATGCATGAAAGTTGCAAGATGCAATACTTATGTTAAGGAATTCCATGATAATTTATATTATATAATCCTTAAATCAATAAGTTAGGATGATATGAATCTCCTTTTGTTCTTATCGAGATCTCATGATATGCAGAAGTTAACATTCATGCTCACATGTTGCTTTTGTTCCATATAAATCCATATATGTATAATCCAACTAATTTAACTTTCTTTTGTTCCATATAAATAAGAAGAAGAAGAAGAAGAAGTAGAAGAACAAGAAGGAGAAGTAGTAGTAGTTGAAGAAGAAGAAGAAGTAGTAGAAGAAGAAGAGATAGTAGAAGAAGAAGAAGAAGAAAAAATTTAACTTTATTCAATTTTTATTTCTCTAATTTTGACAACTTCTTTAGCCTTCTTAATAAATTTAAAAATATTCCCAAAGATAGATTTGTTCCACTATTTAAGATGGCGTTTTATCCTTCTAAATTTAACTACAAAAAACCATTATACTAGAGAAGTGTATGGGTATTAACTTGTTGATTTCTACAATGGTATAAAATGTTTGATGCTTCCACTAGCTGTTTTGATATTTGAATTATTTAGAACCCATTCCACACAAGTGGTTTATGATAGTTGAGAGGAAAGTGTTAATCCATTTTTTATTTACTAAATATCTATCTAGCCCTTTCCAAACCCACTTGCATTTCCTTTTCCAAACCAAATGAAAGTTCAACCAGTGTTTGGAAGATCTCTTAGACTACATTGGTTTACACAATCATTGAAATCATTCATCATAGCCAAGCCAAGGGTGAAAGGGCCCTTATACTCATCCATAAGGATAATAATATTAATGATTCCATCAATCCATAGTCCTTTAAATTCTATCATAATTTGGGTCAATTTGTGCTAGTTTCCTTTCTACCATTGTGCATTTAGCATAAACAAATGTGTAGCATGTTTGCATTTAACTTCTTAATTTCTTAATAAGTAAATAAATCGATTGTACTTTATCACACAATGATTAAAATTGAATGTTTCCTTTCCTTAGAATCGAAATCATTTTGGGTGAGTTTCATACATCATGTTTAAACCCCAAAGACTTAACTAAGCTCAACAACATAGTAATGTATGACATTGGTTCCATGGAGCAACTAAAGTAATGTTGTTGGATATAATTAAGTGTTTAAGGTAGGAGATTAATCTCTTATTGATTTCCCTTCTTATGTTCTAAATGAGGGCACTATTCATTAATGGTTATTTGGTCCATAATTTGAAAAGATCATAAACTTCTATGTGTCCATTTTGGACTCATTTGAGAGTATAGACCTCTCTTGGTCCTTATTTTAGATCTCATAATCTTAATAAGAGTAAAGTCATCCTGTTTGGGTTATAGTGGTCTAGACTTTACTACTTAATTGAGCAAGTCATTATTGAAATCCTTGAGTATTTATATGTCAAGATTCCTTTGAGAGCTTTCCTAGGAAGCATTTGAATCAGACATAAAGGCATCCATGATTATTCATCTTGAGGGATTTTTTAAGTGTAGCATAATCATTTGATATCTTTTTTGGAGCAATTTTTTAATCTCTTTTAGTGGAGCTAAGTACATGTCTAGCATTGATTCAATGCCCATTTAGAGTTTTATTTGAGCCATCAAGACTATTTGTAAAAACTTTATGAGCCTACATAAGAGTGGAGTAGTGAGGTAGGTTCCTCTTGAAAACAATCTAAAGTCCTATCAAGTTTTGATATTATTCTGATAGGATTCTTCATAGGGATAATGTTGTTAATAATCTATTCATCTAGTTTATTTGAAGCTTTAGTTGCTTGAAGATGATCTTATGTATCAAATTCCTTTTTGTTGTTTATTATATTGAATTAAAGAATGGTTGTGCTTGTAGTAAACCATGTAGTAGCTAGGTAAATTATCATATTGGTTTTGTTGCAAAAATTCATTTATATTACTACTTATTTTCATAGTCCTGATTTGATTAAGCAATTTTTTAGGTAAGACAACTTTTATTCAAACTCTTTCTATACTTGGATGATTTAAGTTTAAAGTAGCAGTATCCACCTTTAGTGAGTTTCCATTTGTTGAAGCAATGGTGTATAGGCCCACCTTGTTAAAAAATGAATTAGTAAGTGTAGAATGAAATTGATGCTAAGGGTAGAGATAGCACCATGTTTAGGTGGAAATCAAGATGCCTCTTGAAAATTCTTATCTAAAAATCTACCACATTCCAAGTACAATGGAGCCAACATTTCACGAAATCATCTTCCTTATCAAATCTAATTGGGACATGGTTGATTTCCAATAATCTAATTTTGATGTCATTCAAGAATGCAATTTTGTTGAAAGCCTTTTGTATGATATCCATACTAGGTTGGCCATATGAGAATTTCCCATCAAAGTTAGCTTGTATGGAGTAGTCATTTTCTTAATTTCCTTTTCTTCAAATTTTATTTCTAATTCCCCATTGAAGGTTGATGTTGATTTGATTCAAATGGGAAAATGGTCAATTAGTCTACCCAAAACCTTAGCAATGGAGTAGTTGGGAGAGGAAATGCACCATTAGGGCAAAGAAACCAATTCAGGTAAGGATAGAAGCATACCATTGCCCCCAAGGATGCCCAAGTGATTGGATTGCAACAATTGAATTCACTACTAACCCAAAGAGTTTTGACCATCACCTTCCCATCTCCTAAATAATCATCTTCATCTTATTTCTTGTGTAATTTTCCTTTTTGTAAGAATGTCTTAAATCTTGGTCAACTTGATTTTTAAACAACTCTTTTCCTCCACAAGATTTTACAAGGACCATGCTATCCAATCAATGAGTACTAAAATAATATACTATATTTCTTATTATTTTCCTAAACATTATTCCCTAATATCATTGGATTGCATCATCCAAAATGATTCATATACTTCTTCATGTATTATAATTCCTACTAACATATGTACTCCTTAGGTCAATGTTCTGTCTATCAATTTTACATTCCTTTACTGATTATAGTACCACAAAATCAATCTCAACATGTCTGTTCAACAATGATTCAAACCTTATACTGTCATTACTATATTCCTCTATCAACTATCATATTGTATGTTCTATTATAATGTCTTTTAATGGACCGTCGAATCCTTAGTGTCTTTTATCAAAGAGCCCAATATACTATCATATTTTATGTTCTTATATAACCCTCATATAGAATAACAAACTTTTCAACTTAGTGAAGTAGTAAGCAATTTTCATAATCCATCATATCATACATTAGTTTTAAATGTATTATATGTCTCTCTAAGGTTATTTTCCTTAAGAAAATATTGTTCCCTTTGATCATAACATATTTTATATTCCTTATGAACATACTATACATTTTTTGAGTTTCTCATTCTTAAGTATAAATTATTCAATATATTTTATGTACTCTACTTTAATTAAAAACATTTAATATATTTTTCTTAATTTTTGTTATCACTTCTCAATTCAAGTTAATCATATTGTACAAATACTCAATTTATAGTATATTAAGGTAAATGTACTATACAAAACCTTAAGTTGTACCATATTATGTTCACTATTCTAATGCAAGTTTTCTTCTCCTTCATTGAATATACTATACCATAAGTTTAATGTTCAAGTCAAATAAGGTTATTTTAATAATTACAATTCTAAAAATTTTTATTTTTTGTATATGGTTCTTACAATGCATATTATTTAGAGTACAAATAGTAATTGACATCAAATTATGAGACAACATGTGCATTTTCCTTTCTAGAACATTTATTTATGCTCGCCACTTGGGTTGTCTAATCTTTAATAAGTTTTATATCCAGGTTGTAAGCACATCAAGAATTTCTCCCTAGATATTTTTGGCCTTAATTTTCATATTAGAATCCATTCTTTCTAAGTTTCACATCCTAAGGTGCCTAGTTTCGTATGATTATCCATTCGAAGACTTCAAATACTCTGGTATTACCTTTGTGGCATTCCACACCTACCTTTCCTAGGTTTAAGAGCTATTCCATCTCTTTTCTTTATTATTTCAATAACACCACATTTTTGTGTTGTGATTATTTTATTCTTAGGATGTAACCAAACTTATGCACCAATCAATGTATCTAGCTAGCCATCTTTTACTCCCCAAACTTAACATTCAAATTAAGAGTCATAATCACCTAATCTTATCATGAAGCTTGTAGCATGCCACCCAAAATGAGCCCTATTTTTGCTTCAACTAAGACCTTAGTTAAGCCAAGCACTAGCCCACCTCAGGTTAGGTAATCTACTTGGTACATTAACATGTACAAGATATTAAAGTAGTCTATACTTATAAATAATTATTACTACATAATCCATAACATACATAAGTAACCACAAGATTCAAACCATGACTATTATAAGTCACAAAAACTACATCTAAATAAGATATCCTATACAATCCAAAGTCTAATATAAAATATCTCATACAATTTAATGTGCAATATAAAATATCAATGCTAAAAATAAATAAGACTAAAAATAGGACATATTAGATGTTATTTGAAGAGTAATATATTATGATATTGACTTTAAGTAATCAAAGGAATCAATAAATGTCACATCCTACAAAGCTGAGCCAATGAATAAAACTATAACCATTAACCCTATCATAAATCTAATTGAGCATATTAAGCTAAAAAAGTAAGAATCAATCCCATAAGATGAGTAGTGATCTACTAATAATCTGACACTCCCTCTAAGCCTAAGAGATAATCAACACACATTTTGCACTCCTATCTCATCATGTGATCTTATTTTTTATAACGTAGACTCTATTATCTTATAGACCACCCAACAGGGCTATAGGAGTCCTCATCAACCACATAGCACTACAACAAGCAGTTAGACACATTAAAAAATCTTTTGTGATGTCTTATAATAGAACTTGATAGCTTAAACTTTTCTACACATGATCTAATAAACCCAATCTAAGGCTTGTCAATCACATAGACCAACCCATAGCACTCAAAGACTCTTATCACGTGTGATGCTAAACCACTATATGGCCAGGCACACACATGGTCTACTATGATGTCCTTGTAATAAGGTATGCAACCTTCAAGCCTACCATTTTGTATATTTAAACTACCAAACTCTAATTAAGGATTCCATCATTAAAGTTCACTATATCTTAATCTACACCATCATCAATAGACTTGCTTACTCAAAATTAGTATGGTTTTACTTAAATTTATCTGATGTTACCTAACTCTAATATATCGTATAGGATTTTTACAAACCTTAATTCATCAACCAACTACCAAGGTCTCCTTAAAACACCACTCTACTATTTAGGCTAACCTAAGGTTTCTACCAAACCCACATCTACTTTTCTAAGGTATCTTCCCCTTTCAAATTTCATATATCTATGTCTAATCCTTGCCTATTTCTTATTATTAGGTTTTTATTAGAATTCTTTGATTTATTTATGTACATATTAAAGTTAAAAATCTATGATTCAAACCATTTAAGACATAATCTTTGATCTTTAGCCTAGGTTAACATACTCTCTTGCCTCATTGACTAATCAAAGTCACTCCACCCTTGCCAAAGGCCTCTCCTTAGCTAAGTATATCTCTTGGGCCATCATTTAGGATGGCAATCCATGGTCTAAGAGCCAAATTTAGGGTTACTCAAGATCTCACCCATCAAATAAAAACTACATTGTGGTTTATCAAAAATTCAAGTGATTATTGGCCCCTTGGCCAAATCTAGCACCTCTCTTAAAGCTAAAATAGAGCTTTCCATTTTAATTTCCATTTTCAATTTTTTAATTTCCATTTAAAGTTTAAATATTACATCAAGAAGTAAAAGGGCTAAATTAAGAAAATCATACCATGGGAGTGACAATTTCCTTAAGTTTTGAAAATTTTTTAAACAAATAATTCAAATCTATTTGCATATTATGAATTTTAAAACCATTTTAAAACCATAAAGGAAGTAATATAAAATATTTTACAATTTGAAATTCACCAGGGAATCAAATTAAAAACTTTCATATTATCTTAAACCAACTTTGTTCATACACCCTCTACAAAGTGCTAATCATGTTCAAAGTAGGTACATAGGGAATAATAATCATGTATATGCTAAATCAAAAATATAACTAGCTAGAGCTATAACTTATACAATAAACTATAAAAGAAAAATTATTATACATTAAAGGTTATGAGTTGTCCTCGAAGTGTTCTCATATAGTCATGGTTTTCTCATGTATTATTTGTTTTATGTTTCCTTTTGATCTAAAATTATTAGGCCATAATATAAGCTAAGCAAATCATCACTAGCTAAATGGCAAAACACTATGCATGTATGTACCATATTCAACTTTTTGGTCATGATTCACACAAGTCAATCTCATATATAATAAGTAAATAGTATTTGATAAAAAAATAAAGAAACCTTTTCATTTGTGGTTTTAAAAACCCTTTTATCATGGCAAAAAAGTTGTGTAATAGTCCTTCAATTCTTTTATTTTATCTTTTCTATATTTACATTTCTTTTGGTTGATTTAAGATAATATGTTTTATATTATATACAATAGATTGAACCTATTTTAAATAAGAATAATCCTGAATTTTTTCACCTTTACATCATCCTTAAAACTTGTCATTTTGGAATGATATTCACCACTTTGGCCAAAAACCATAGTCTTATAATCGTTAATGATGTCTCCTTTGGCTTGTCTCAAGAACATATTATGGAATGATAGTTGTCACTTTAGATAGCCACCATTTATGCACTTATAAAATCATTTTAATCCTTTTGCAATGAATGTTCATGTCTTTTTATTTCCTTTTTTCCATTGTTGATTGCATTAAGAATAACCATTAGTTTTCCTTTTTCTGTTAGTAACAATTATAATGATTATGAATATTATGCTATTCATTCCCTCTTCATTTCAAATGCCCTTCTCAACACTTCATTTCATCTCAATGGCATAAATTCTTTGGTTTAGTGACTCCTTACCTTCCCATCTATTGGAATATAATGACTCCCAATGATAACAAGGTTTTTTTTATCATTTGATTAATTAGGGATTTATGTAAAATAGTGATTTTTAGGAGTTAATTAAATTCATATTTTAGTTAAACATAAGAAGTTCAGTATTCCACATATTTTCAATCAATTTTAACTCTAAATATTTTCTAATATTATCTAAATCTTCTTGATTTGCACTACTTGTCAGCCAAATGTTGTAATTGTTCATAGACATTTAGTATTTTTAATAATTTCTATTTTAAAATACTCAAAAATTATTTTTTAACAATTTCCTCTAAATCCACTTATCTTATCATCCTTTATTATTGCACTTCCTTTTAATGTGAACAACATTTATTAAACTTAAGTTTGTAAGCTCAACATCTTGGCAAATTTTCATAAATTCTTTTGCCAATTAAATATTTTTGTTATTTTCAAAACTTTTTTGATCTTATAAATAAATCTCTATTAATCTTTAATCTTTCATTTTTGTCATATAAATAATTTTGATTATCTCTAACATAGTACCATTGCATTCCAAATAACTAATACATTATTTCTTAGTTCATCTCCCTCTTATAAGATGTCATACTACATTTTAACAATGTATGATTTTTTAATGAATATAAAATATATTAAAATATTCCTAAAAAGTCTCTAGAAATCTAAAATAATTCAAAATAATTCAAAATAATTATAAACTTTAATTTTTATTATATTTGAGATGCTAAATTTTATCTCACCTTGTAAGATCCTTAATCAACTATGAGATCATGGTTTTTTCCTAATTTAAGCACACAATAATTTGAAGCACTCAACGAAAATATTATATTAATTACCCTTACTTTTTGGATTTTTCTTGTGAGCACAAGTGAGACTCTATAGGACTCAATAAATAAATCAATAAAGTAATAAGCCATAGTAAAGCCAGTATTAGAGAAATTATATGAAATCTTTTTTCTATAGAATAATAAAAAAACATGTGTTGATTTTATTCTCATATTTAATTCTTTGTTCCAATGTTGAGGTTAACCATTTAAGGAAACAATTATCATTTCATGTCATCTTTTATTTATTAGGGCCATGTTTCCCTTTTTTCCAATTATCTTCACTATCAAATAATATCAAATGTCATTTCCAAAGATCTCTACCTATAACTATGAATCATTAGCACTATAATGTAACTAAACCTATGGTCCAATCAATATATTTATTTAATTACCTTTTACTCCTCAAACTTAATTTTCAAATTAGGAGTCATGATCTTTTAATTTGATCATCAAGCACGTAGTATGCCAACCAAAATAATATACATTTTTTTCTCTAATTTATATCATAGCTGAGCAAAGAGTTGATGCACCTTAGATTAGATAAATTTCCTAATACATTGGTATTTATATGGTACCAAAGCATTTTATACCTACAAACCATATCCACAAATCTATAACATCTAGGAGTAACCATAAGATTCAAGCCATGTCTATCACAAGTAAAATTACAAAAATCACATCCAAATAAAATGTCCCATACACTCCAAATTCCAACATAAATCCCCAATGTTGAGAATAAATATGATTATAACTAAGACATGACTAAATGCTAACTAAAGAGTGATCCATTATGGTATTGACTTAGATACCCCCACTTTAATGTCAACAACACCTAGCTCCTATAGATACTATAATGGAGGATAAGCCAATATTAATAAAAAATCCTCACATCTTATTAATAAAGAATAAATATAGAAATTTGATAGGAGAGTATAATCATTAATTTATCAAAGGAATAAAATAAATGTCACAACTTACTAATATGAGAAACCATATAAAATCATAACCATTGACCCTATCATATGCCCATTAATACCTAGTAAGTAAACAAAGTCATAATCAATCTTATAGGATACATAATGACTCATAAATAATTTGACCCTCTCATCAAGCTTGTGAGATACTATGCATAAGTTTGACAATCCTAAATCATCACATGATCTAATAGTCTACAATCTGGGCTTTACTAATCATATGGACCATCCTGTACGGCTATAAGAGTGCTCATCAATCATGTTGTGTAATCACAAGCACTCTAGCACATCCATGGTCTTATGATGTTTTATAATGCCACATAACCAACCTAGAATTCCTCACACAAGATTTGATAATCTTATCCAAAGCTTTACTAATCACACGGACCATCTCGTAAGGCTTAAGAAATCCTATCACATGTGCTCAACCACCATTAGCTCAGGCACTCCTATAATCTTCTATGATGTCCTAGTAATGAGGTAAGAGTATACCATCTAATATATATTTAACCCACCTTACTTTAGCTAAGGAATCCATCATCACTGGGGTCCATTACATTCTACTTTATATCATTATTAATAGACTTTCTTACTCAATATCATTATGATTTTACTTATATGTATCTCAGGTTTCCTAACCCTAAATAGTCATCTAAGGTTTCTTTAGAACCCTAAACTATTAACCAACTATATAGATCTCCTTAGACCTTACTCTACTATTTAGGATAACCTAAAGTTTTTATTAAGCCCCAGTATGCTTATCTATGTTATATTAAAATTTTAAATTTCTTATATTTATGTCTAGTCATTACTTAATGCTTAACTTATTAGTCTTATGAGAATCTTTTTACTTATTTGGTACTTGTTTAAGTTATAAATCCTTAGCTAAAACCTCTTAAGAGATAATCATTAATCTTTAACCGATGTTCACATGAGTTTTATCACAACTCTCTCATACTCCTTATAAGATCTTGGTCCTTAGGAATTCTATATGCCTAATTTGTAAGCTATTACAAACATTACCAAGGTCATTTGAAGTCGTAACTTACCTTCAACTTTATTTATGATTGGTGCTAAGCTCAATCAAGGGGTTAAATGTTAGATTTTTGGTTAAACCCTAATATGATTGAGTTTGGTGGGTAAAGTCATAAATAACCCTAAATTATGCTCTTAAGCTAAGGTTTGACACATTAGATGATGATCTAAAGGTGTATGTTACTAAGAGAGGTCATTAGAAGGATGGAGTGGCTTAGGTTGGCCTACAAGATAATAGAGAGTTACTAGTAAAACTTATGTGAACTCAAGATAAAGAATAAAGGTTGTGTTAAAAAGGGTGGAGTCAAGGATTTAAAACATGAGTGAGTAGTCATGTTGTAGCTTAGGTTTGCCAATGGACTTTGTTACAGTCCCATTTTAGAAAAAATATGAGGCAAGAACTAGACATATATATGTAAAACATGATATGAGAGGATTACATCAGATAAAGTGATTAGGTTTTCATAAAAACATTTGGTTTTCCAAGATATTAGGGTAGGGTTGTAAGGAAACCCTAGAAAGCATAGTTGATGGATTAGAATTTTGAAAAAATCTAAGATCATTTAGATGATAGATCAAGGAAAGGTAAACCTAGAAAAAGTAAACAAAACCATATAAAAATATGTCAAAATTAAGTCAATTTGATGATGACATAGACTAAGTTGTAATGGACCTTAATAGTTGGAACCTTCAGCCAAAGTTAAGTAAGCCAGATGTATTAGATGGTAGGACTCCCTCCATGCACAAAGGTTTCATGCCTCATTTCTTAAAACATTATGAAAGGACTATAGATGTTCTTGAGCATATAGTGATGGAGCACCACTCATTTTTAGAAGTCCATTAATTCTATAGGATGGAGGGAGAGTTAGATTATTTAAAAGTTACTATGTATTTAATGTGTTTATTTTATTTTAATTAGACTTATTAAGATTGGATGGATTTGTGATAGGGCCAGTGTTTATGATTTTCTTCATTATATTACTTAGCAGGTTATGATATTTTGGTGATTTCTTTATTTTATTGATGATTTTACTTTACTATTATACAATTGAATGTATGTTTTCTTAGTAGAGCTTATGGATTTCTTATTGGGTATAGCATAACACCATATCTTATATCATCTATAAGTGTAGGGAGTTAGTAGCTCATATAATAATTAGAGTGGGGATAATAAAGTTAGTATTTATAGTAGATTATTCACTATCTAGATTCTAGATGACATTATAGATGTAGTTCCTATTCATTTTCAACATTTTCATTTATCTTATTGGACTTTAGACTGTATAGGATGTTTATGATGGACTTTGATATCTACATTTTATATTATTTCATATAGTAAACATATATTATGGATGACATATGGATCTTGTAATGGTTATTTGATATTGTGGATTTGTATAAATATGCTTTATCGTAAGTTTTCTTTGATGCCATGTTCATGTTAATGCATATCGACGTGTTACCTAGCCAAGTGTGGACCAATTATTTGACCAACTAATTATCCAATTAAGGTAGGGATGTGGTTCATTTTAAGTGTCATGCCACTAGGTTAATGATCCAATTGAGGGATTGTAACTCATAGGTTAAATATCAAGTCCAAAAAGAAAAATGTTGGCAAGGAAAACTCACTAACTAGTGCATAAGTCTAGTTGCACCCAAGATGATAGAACTAAAAAAACAAAAGTGCTTTGAAATTAGGGTGTGACATTTTCCAAGACATTGAAGGAACTTAAGGAAGCATATAGTGTTAAGCTTTGTTGGAAGGTCCAAGCCTCAAACTTAGTATGGGCATGATACATGAGAGACAAACATGCCACCAAAAAATGTGGTAGTGTACATTCTTCTACATATAATCATATATAAAAAAATCATGCCCATTATTTTAAAATTCATGGAAAAAATAAAAAGTAAAGGTTGAACATTGGTCTCTCGCCAACAATGATAAATTCACTAACAATTCAACTTAGGATCAACTCAGAAGTAAATGAATTATTCAAAAGTCACACAAAATAATTTGGAGTGGGAGCCTACATTCCAAAATTTCCTTACTAATATGGAGGCTCCTCAATAACTTTTCCTAAAACGTGATGAAGTTGAAGTTTTAATTTGTAGATAAATGCCCTTTTTGTGCATGTGAAAGCTATCAAATTCATGATTTTGTAAATGTCCTAGGTTTGCACATTTATGGAATCACTTTGTGATGAAGCTAGGCATTAGGCACGTGTAGCGAGGAACCATTCATCAAGCTCTCCACCATTACTAGAATTGTAGCCTTACAAACTTTACAACCAATGAAGCATCAAGGGTCCGTCCATCTCACATATATTGGAATATTTGGAAATCTCACAACTTTAAATTGTATGATGAGCAAATACCCTTGATGCGTACACTGATTAATAGAGTTTAACACACTAGCTATGCTATTTTAAATGCAATCTAATTACACAAAAGTTTTCTCTGGATCTACAACTAGTAAAATATGGATCAATTCCTCTATTCTCTAAAATTAAATGAATAATCACAAAAATTATATAATGGGCACCCCTATCAATAGACTTTATTAAAGTTAATATTAATGGCTCTATAAAATGGAACCCTAAGCTAGCTACATGTGATGGAGTTATTAAAGACCTTTTGGGTAAATCTGTTGATACATTCCTTATAGACATAAGACCAAAAATCAATATTGAAGCTAAATTCATGGTTGTACTCTTTGGTTTAAACTTATGTGACAATTTTAGCTTACAAAATATCATTGTAGAATTGAACAATAAAACTATTCTTGCATTGATCCATAGTAGAATAAGAATCCTTGCATATGCTAAGTGTACCAAATCAAATCAATCAATTTTGTTTTAAGTCAATTTAGTTCTAGAACATATTCAAGGAAGGAAACATTATAACTAATGATTAGCTCAATTGGCCAATAGTTCTTTTCATTCTTAGGTACTTGATACAAAGCAAATTCCAAAATTTTGCAAATCCTTAATAAAGGTTTATGAGGTGAGATACACATATGTGGGTAAAGATATTATAAAGAAATTTATTCATTCAGTGCCTTCACAATTAGCCAGATGAACTATCTTCACATGGCCATCAATGTAGATATGTGTAGGTGGCTAAATCTAACAAATACTTGTTTGTACACTTCTTCCAAATTTGTACAAAAATCATACAATATGACATGGTTCATCATAAAATTCCAATCTATTTGCTATGCCTTAAGTCAATTTCATGATCTACAATCATCCCCTTTGATTAGTCACATGAAAACGTCCTATAAGATTATCATTTGGTTCATCTTTATTTTTCATCTAGTATGACCATTCAAGTATGATAACTAGCTCATTATATGGTTCTAATCAGCAAGGCACTACAAAGCCTTCATCCATGTATATCATGCTTCCATTGTGGCTAAGTGTCATTCATATATGTTCATTCATTATCATGGCTTAAACAAATACAATGCTACATATCAATCACTTCTGCAGCATATAGATATGATATTCATCTTTATATCAAAAGATAACCTAGAATACAACAAGGTTCTTATCATCTTTGTATGCTAACAATTGATGTTTAATTATATCTGTTTGATGTGCTTCTAATTTGATTAAGTTCCTATAGATAAAATGATTTAATTTTACACTCATCAAATTATTTTGATGAGACACAGTCACTTAGTTAGTGTGGTATAGCTCTATAATTTCCTTAGTTTGATGTTGAACCAAAGCAATAATAGTTCATATACTACAATGATTCCCCTTATATTGTACATCGTTTCTTTAGATCAATGCTAATCATTCATCACATTTCTATTTATCTTTCCACTAATTTAATTATGGTGCATAATTCCTCTACTAATTGTGAATTATTGGGTTTGGTACATCACTAATATGGAATTAGTCATTTCCATTATCAAAAGCTTCTATGCATCGCATCATTCGCATATGAAATTGGATATAGCATGGATCATATTGTTACTTCAATGGGTCAACCAAGATAGCTCAATCATGCTAACGTCTACTCATTTTGAATGACACCCTAGGTAATCATCAAATTGGTAGCATAATCAAGTTCATCATCCCTTCAATACTCACTTTTATTTTGATGTCATAGATTCTATTAGTTAGGATTTCATCCTCATTACTTGGTTAATTAATATGCAACAAGTTATGCTAATTACAAGTTTCTAACATGTAATAAAGTTCCATTTTAAAAAACTTGCGATGTGTATGAAAACATATACTTTATATGATTGATGTAGAAGGATAAATTTTGTAGATGATGAAGCTTAGTTGGAAGTGCTAAGTTTACTTTAATTAGGCATGGAAATAAGTTATGGCTGTTTGAGGAATCCTAAGACCTAGTAGATATGGTAATTCTTGAGTAAACCTTAAACGGAGGTAAGAGCTACGTCTAAACTAAACCCAAAGGTGTTATCTTATAGCTAAAATGGACTTAAAATCTTATTATAAGCTTTAAGATAAAGTGAAAATGCTTGTCTTAGGCCATCAGATGCATGAAGTGACCTTTGAAAGGATGTTGGATAGCTTTTAAGATAAGGGAACCTCTTAGATTCCTTGGGGAGTGGCTTGGGAAGCATTAGTTTGGCCTTATAAGAAGGGTAAGATTGAGTAATGGTCTTAAGAAAACTTAGTAAAAGAATGTGTTTGGTAAATGAAAGCATAAGAGATATGAATTTAAGGTTAGCTCCTTAATTCAATTAACCATATTTTAAGACCAAGAAAGGTTAAAATATTAATAAAACTTAGAGTTGTTTTATTGAATATTAGTTAGGTAAGACCCAAAGTAACCCTCTTTAGTCACTTAGTCTTGGTTGATGCTTTAAATTATAGTCTGGTGAATTGTGTAAGTTAAGAGAGAACTGATAGATAGGCATAGTGGCTCTAGTTATCCAATAATGCATGATAGTCATTATTAAAACTCTTATGAACCTAGATCTCTAAGGTTAATCATGACGTTGGAAAAGTTTCTAAGTGTAAGCATGTAGACTTGAGTGAGAACTTATGTGATAACTCAGATGGGATAAAAGATCTTAGTGATGATCACAAATTAAAGTTAAGACAAAAGCTAATGGCAAGGACTAGCTTTAAGTGTAACATCTAGATATGCTTGTGTACTTTAGATAATTGAATTATAGTATGGAACTAACCAAAGGTACCTTCAATATATGTTGGTAACCTAGGTATGTTAACACTTTTGAATAAATGATTGATATAATAAGAAAGATAAACTTAATAATAATGATCCATGGAAGACCACGGGCTTGGCCATGTATTTGGTTGTGGAGTACCTACCACATATTTATGTGGTTGGCCTAGAAGTGAGCAATAGATCATTAGTCAGACACTAAGCATCCAGTCAGATATATTATAAATTAAGATTATCATATGATAGTGATTTGAGAAGTTCTAATGGTTATCAAAATAAGGTTCTTGGAGTTATGACAATATGGCCATTGAATTCTAAAGCTCTTATGGATTATATTAGTTTAGCAATATGACATATTTTTGTTATATTTGATCATGATATTGATTATATGTTACTTTATAGATTTTATATAGTATCTTGTTATTATATTTTATTTCTATAATATGACTTGAGATTCCTTATTAAGCTCCAGCTTCACTCTCCTTATTTTTACTTATAGTTTTAGGGAGATAAGAGTTTGTATATGAGCAAGAGATATGGAACATCTTTAGTAGTGCATCTAGTAGTTTTATCATTTTTTATTTGCCACTTAGATTTTAGTGGTAGTGTGTTTATATTTTATGATTCTCATATATGTACTTTGATGGACTTGGGATGTATTGGACATTATACATATAAGATTTTGTAAATTTTTCATATATGCACATGGTTAGGGAGTGAAAGTGTCACTAGTCAAGAACATTGACTAGTACATAGTTTTTGTATCATCCAAAGATTTGAAAAAAATGTACTAAAAGTTGTGTGTGATAGTGGTACTCTAAATCTAATAAGATTACATTGTCAATATTCATCATATATTCATTAATTTTCTCATAGGATACACTTTAATTTGAAAATTGTTTCTTCAAAAATGTAGTTAGCAAAGGTTTTTCCTATGATCTTAAAGCACTTGAAAGATGATCTTGGACATTTAACCATTTTCCTTGATCAAGTATAACAAAACCTAGATTCTAAGAATTATATTTTTTGTTGAGTTGATGTTATACAATATTATTATGTATCACTCTACTCTATTATATTACTATAAACAAGTCAAAAATAACATTTAATACTTGACGTAACTTGACTATACCTAGTGGAGGAAATATAGGGAAGGAGCTAAGATTGGTGGAATCCTAGGTGAATTGAGAGTTAAATTCAATGTTGACTCAAAAACACCTTCTCCTTATCCAATCTTTCAAAAATTCATTGTCTTTCCTCCCATTAAACTACTTTTAAACATTTCATCTTTCACTAATGAAGCCATTGATCAATGGTACATTATCAAGGAATTCCTTATAATGTACCATTTGACACCCTTTAGTTCATAATTATCAAGGAATTCTTACCATATGATGAACGTCTTTGTAGACTATGGTTCACTCAAGTTTCTAATTAACACCTACTGGAAGGTCTCTCAATCAATGCATCCAAAATGCATAGTCTGATAGATTCTACCATACCATACGATTTCTTTAATAAAAAAATTTAATAAATTTCTTCATTTTTTTATTCTTATTTTTATTATATTATTAATTAGTTATAATATCTTTGTGTGCCTTCTTTTATGTTTAAATTACCAACTAGGACCGTGAATAGTTTAGCTTTCTCTATAACAAATCTTTTAGGGATAAACATGGTCTTCTAGGAACATTTTAAGAACATATCTAGAGTTTTAAATTTCTTAGAGCCCATATAACTCTTCTAAAATTCTTTTCCTTTTGAAGTAATGAAGATATTAATTTTCTTAATAAAATTGAAGACAAAGCAAAAGTAAATCTAATTATCTTAATTTTGACAACATGAGCTATGAATTTAATCATCAAACTAAGCTCATAAGTAAAGACTTGTCTCTGTATGTTCTTAGCACGGATAAACACCAACAAATCTAGACATGCTTTAGATTTAGGAACCCAAACCACCTTAGGTTCACAAGTGGAGGTAATGTGTGGACTATATGATATTGAAATTATTGCACATGAAACACTTCCTTTAGTAATGCAAACATAATTGTTTGTTTTTAAAATTTATAAATTTCTTAAAATGGAAATTAATTGACACATGACAAAGTTTGCAATAGTAATTCCATACAACTTTTGATGGTGTAATTAAGTAGCATGTATGTAAAGAGGACATTTGAGCATTAGTATGTACATGAATATCTTTTCTTTCTGCATTGTTTTTCACATGAGCATGAGATAAAGCATGAGTTCATACATGTGAGGATGTATTAATAAATGTTTCCTTCAACAAATCTAATTTTTTAATTAATAGTCAATTTATCTTTTACTTTAGAAATTTTCTTTTTCTGTAAAGTCTTTTTGATTCTCAAGGTGTCAATGCATATTTCATTTTCTATAGAAACATGCATAAATTCATTTAATTTATCAAGAAAATCACTTAAAGAAGAGAAATATAGTTTAGCATTAGTAGATATTGATTCATTCTCTTTTTTTTTTAAGTTCATCATTTTTTCTTGTTAGCTCATAATGAAATTTTCATGTTTAGAGAATGACCTTCTAAGCTTAATATCTTTTTCAATTAGTTTACTATGTTCTTCAATCAATTCTTCACAAGTATCTTGAAATTCTTCATTAGATATAGCATTAAGACTTACACTTGCACTTGAAGAAGCCCTAGCATGTCAATTTCCAATGAGGAAATGGACTTTGATGTATTGTCAAATTTCTTCTCTATTCCTTTTTTAACTTCTCCTTTTCATCAATCATTTGAAGCTTCTTTTCTTCAAGTAACCTATCTAGATCATTCGTAGCCTCAAAACAAGTGTTAAAACAAGAAAGTATCATACATGTTTCATGAGTGTAGAATATAAAATATTCAAGCCTTGTCCATTTAATAGTGTAAACCTTAGCTATTTGTCATCTATAGAAAATATATCATAGCTAGTTACAAGATAAAAAATTCAAATAGTTTTAAAGCATTTAGATTATGAACTTTCACAATTTATTATATTTTTTCTTTGTACTCTTCAAAATTAGTTCTAAGAAAAATAAATGGATTTTCCATGATAAAGGTCTAATAAAAATATAATATCAAATTCAACAATTAATTGTTCCTACAAGGATCTACTCAAAAATTTAAATTCCAAACAAGAACCTCACTTTGATACCACATTTTGGGAATGTGTTGCATACCAAGATGGCATGGTGAATTGACATTGTAAAAAAACTTCCTTTATGCATAAGTGGCACTTAATTTATTGTAATCATGCTTGCATTCTAGTGAAATCATTAATTCTTAAGTTAAAATAGTGATAATTAGCTTTAAAACATATACATCATTTGATATAGAGTACCTTGGATTTAAAACTTGCCTTTAGATTGAAGAAATCAAGTTAAAATAAGCATTACCCTTCATTTCCTAATGATCTTATGCGATAATCATAGCTATCATATTTGTAGGGACTATATTTTGGCTTACATTCTTAGTATAATTCAAAACTATATAGATATCATATATGTATAATGTGGTCATTATACAAATTCTATAGTAGTTTAGGTTAAGTTTGAGAAGTTTAAGTTTAGTCATACATGATATTAGTCATGTAGATCTCTAGTTGTGTTCTAAGTATTGACTTTTTAGATATTCTATATATATGAAGCTTGTTTTAGTAATTGTATGATCATGTTTAATTCTCAAAATGCTTCTTGCATTATTTATTTGATAACAACAAAGCCATTATATTATTTTTAATAATGCTTCATTGAGCATTTCTAGATCATACATCTCATAATAAAATAAGTTAATCTAATTAAGAGCTTGATTAATTGATTCATGGGGCAATCCATAAGTGAAGACAAATTATAGCATCCTGGTGGTTTTGCTTAACCTCTGCTCAGCTTGAAAATCTTAGTCTTTTTGTCCCAACTCTTAGTGGGGTTGCTTCCCATCTAGAGCTCATATTCAACACATTATTTGGGTTAGAATTGTTAAACTTATGACTTGATTTTGAATGGCACATAGGATTATATTTAACCTATTCATGATGGTTCACATGTTTATCACATCTCATCTTTTTTTTCAAAATCGTATGTAACCAAAATCCAAATGACTACAATATTAAAACATAACTATAGTTGAAAATACAATAAGATTTAATATGCTAATATATTAAGAATCTAATGAGTGTTCTCATCCATTAAACTAAATCATAAATAAAATGTCCATGATAATAAAATGCTTAATCCAAATCAAATTTGAGGCAACACCATAAAAAGCTATCAAGGTCTAATAAAATAGCATGATAAATAACAAAAAAGTCTAATATTATAGTTAAATATAGCCCATGTCAGATAAAATATAATTAGTTACAAATAAATAATAAATTTATTACTACTAATGAAGAAATATAAAATATTTAATCATTCAATTGATGTACTAACTCTGATAATCTCAAACTCTATCTCTAATTAATACCTAATTTCCTAATCTTACAAAAATATAAAGGGGTAAGATAAAATGCTCAATAAAAAAATCCTTAAATAATATTATAAAATTAATATATAGTAGCCAAGAAGTATGTATATAACAAGTGAGTAAATAATGTAAATTAATGTCATCAATTTTTAACTATTATAAAGACATCACTTTCTGCTAGCTGAATAAATATATATCCTATAATATGACTAACCAGATGCTTAGTATCCATGTTTTTGATATAATGCACTCTTGTATTATTTAGAATCATGATATGACTTGACACACCTATCACATCATGTGATCCAATACTCCTCAATGTAATACTGATCACATAAGCCAACCTTATAGGATTTTAAGAGTAATTAACAATCACTTGTACTTCTCACCACAACATAGCAGATCATTTGTTTCCCTACTAGATTGCATGTGCAATTGTTCTCTTCTGGGACTATTTATAAAATAGCTTCTCGTTAACCCTAAAGATATTACCATGCAATTTGGTACTCCTTCTATAGTCTCAACTAACCATGTGTAACAATTATCACTAGGCTAGAGGAGTAGAGTAGCTGGCATATTTATCGCCTAATTAAAATTTTGTTCTTAGCTTATAGTATTTTGGGAACTCTAATTCATCATTATACAATGTTAGTTAGATTTCTTCACATTGAATCTAAATGTAACGAATCCTCATTATAAATAATAACTTAATAGGTCAAGAGTCTAATGTTATTTTCTTAGTCCATCATTAGGATCTTGTATTATGGGTTCCTTTTCCATTGATTATTTTTAGGCCTTTAAGACTAATTCCAAGGCTTGGATTACCTTACATAGTTATATTCAAGCATCTTTAATCTCCTTTTTAAATCTTATTGGAGATATTTATAAAACCTTAGAGTCAAACCTTAGCCTTAGCACTACTAGTCATAACTGTACTTTTTACTTACCAACTACCTTTCTTTTAATGCCTCAAACTAAGCCCTTCAAATTTTTACAACTAGAAACCAAGGGATATACTAACCTTAAAATCTATTTAGGTTCTCTTAAGGGTTGAACTCATACTTCTATGACCTAACCAAGCTATGGTTTAATGTTTCCCAAGAAAACTTGAGGCAAAGGAGTACTTGCTACAATAAACCTTAAAATATGACTAAATTTATAAGTTCTAAACCATGTTTCATCTTCTAGTCTAAGGTTTAAATTATTTATACAACATTTGGCATACTTTTATGCACTATTTTGCAACACAAATAATATTCATAATATTTCATGAAGTGATATAGCTTGTATTTTCTTACTTAGCTGAGATTTCTATTTCTTATAAATTACAACTTTAAAAAACATCTACATAAAAGCAAGGAATTTAATTTCAAGTGAAAAAAGAACTTAGGGATAAAATAACTCAGTTATGAGAGCCATACACATTAAAATGTGTCTTTCTATAGTTCAAAAGTTTCTAACATAAATCATGTTAAACCTTTCATATAGCATAAAAGTTTAAACCATCAAACAAAGCATTATCATTTGCATATTACATGAACAAGACTTGAATAGAGGTGGTTTGCATCCTCAAATCAAAATTCCAAGACCATCTTCTTATTTTTGCTTCAATACTCAAGGCTAAGGTTACAATAATATCAACATAAAATTCACTTGCACTAATGGATTAGTATCACACATTCTTTCATGGTTCATTTAAAAAATTGTACAAGAAAGGAATGATAAACAAACTTTTGATTCTAATAAAAATTCTCTTTACTCATGGCATAAGGGGTTCCCCTTTTTCTTTTAAATAAGGATCAAGGAAGAAAATTGACTTGCTTTTATCAACATCATTTGCCAAGAGTTCACATAAATTTTAATAAAATAATTCCTTTGCAGTCTTCTTTAGATCTTAGAAAATTTATTGCATTCTCTCAAGGGTTATGCTACTTATAAGCTAATGTAGAGGACTTCTGCTTCGTTAGATCTTTTATTGCTTCAAAACTTGAACTCTCATTCTTCTTCTTCCTCATAGCTTAGCTTACTTTCCTCATTGAGAGTCTCACTATTGGGCTCTCCACTACCTTCTTAATATAAGGATTTTCTTAAGAGAAAATTGGCTAAGTTTGATTTAAGCCATAATTCACTCATTCAAGTTAAACCTCTTCTAATTAGCCCCTTTTGGTTGGCCATATCTTGCTCCTAAATTTAGGAATCTAAGGAAGGCATAGCTAAAAGATAGTTCAACATTTAATCTTTCTTTCTCATGTATTTTATTCTTAAGATATTCTTGTATACATCACATATTTTTTTCTCTTTTAATCATCTTATCTTCATCTGCCAGCTAACTCCTAAATTTTAAAAATCTTATACATATCCTTATTATACATTCATGGTTGGATAAAATTAAGGATAAGAAATAAAATTAAGAAAATAAATAAAATTACAAGTATTAAGCCCAATCTTATTAAGGTTCATATGGTGCAACTCAAGTCTTGTCATTCAATCATGACTTCAAATTCTAATATTTCAAATTTCAAAATTTAAAATTGAACTTAATTTTATTGAAAATTTATACATATTCAATTCAAATTTCTAATTTTAAATCACAAAAAATAGATACATTTGTTAACAAAATCATAATAACCTAGCCAAGAATAATGGGTGTACCAATGTCTATCTATTTTTGCATGAGTCAAATTGTTGAGAAATGGCTTAATAACAATGAAAACATAGGGTCTAAAAGTTTAAATTAATCTTTGATTGGATATGAAATGAATATGAATTGGAATTATGTTGACAAGGCTTTGAATTCAACATACACATGTTTCATACAATATGATGTCCTTCCTTGTACATGTTTATTCATAAGTCATATACATTTCAAGTTGAATATTGTATAATTATAATGTTCTCATCATAGTAGTATGGATATTTACTTATCTCAGGCTAACATGATCATACTATGTATATTCTTCTATCAATTGAGTATGAAACTCAGGAGTGTTCTATCTGTTAAGAATATTTAGGTATCATAAAGTATGAAATATTGTTCCATACTTGTATGATTAATTTCTTTTCATAAAATAGTTAAGAACTAAGGGAAAATTTTCAAAATAATGTCATATTAATAGGATCCCTATATTGTATGGGTATAATTATCTCAGAGAACTAAAGTGGATTAATGAATTACTTTCATACATATATTATATTAGTATCATATAAGTACAAATTAATTGTTCAAGTGCTCTCATGTAAAATAACTATTGAAATGTTATGATTTTGTATCATATAATAAATTCTTGAATGCAATTCAATAATTATCATATATTGAAACCACTTATCAAATGTGTACAATCTAAGAAATATTTAGAAAACATAGTAGTTTAACTAGAATAGATATGTACAATCTTTATGATCATGTTGAGCAATGTCTTCATAGCTTGCAACAAAGCATGTTGAATGGTGATTTGAGAGTATGATGTGTTGTGCTTGTGTGATGCACTTTAAATAAGTGAAATCAACTGGTCCTTAGGTGCTTCATTAGGGTGATTACTTCTCTTTATCTATCACCTTTGTACAATCTAATGGTTGTATATGTACGCTTTATTATTGGTTTCTATGGTAACTAGTTCAATCATTTGAGGAATGCTATTTTAGCCCTTAATACATCTTTAATTGGTCATACCCTTTTAAATTGTATAAATAGGATACTAATTGAGTAAGAATAAGTGGTTAATCAAATTTGCAAATCATTTAGAAGTGAAAATAAATTTATAATTGTGGGTTGCACTTAATAGTGAAGCATTTCTTCATCTACTACTACATTCAATGCTCCATTAGAATTTTTTTTCTCTTTTCTTACATCAAAGCTTTAATATCACTTAGTAAAATTTGGTCATGACATTTGGATATTCTGTAATATTATTTTCTCAAGTGAATAGCAAAGGTTCTTATATGTTTGATTTATTCAATGTTATATTACTTTTTATACTACTTTGTACTCTTTTTAATGTGGTTTATTCTTATTAGATTTGTCAAAGTAGATTGGTTTTTACAAATTTTATCTCTATTGGTAGTGAAGAAAGAGAGTCGTTTTAGTGGAAGCCTAATCTAGTTAATTAGGAGTAGAGTTGACACAAGTTTGGTGAAACCATCTAATACTATTGAGTTCATCTTTTTTATTATTTTAATTACAACGACTTACTAATAACACCATTATTTGGAAAAAAAAAACAACTTTGATCAATAGTATTCAACAATGTTAAAGTGCCAATTTATATTTGTCCTTGAAATTGTTTCAAAGAGGTATTTATTATCTAATTCTATGAAGGCTAGTTCAATTATTTGGGGAATTCTATTTTAGCCATTAGTATTTCTTTAATCTATTATATCCTTTTAAATAGTATAAATAAGATTATAATGAAGTGACAATAAGTGGCTGATCAAATTTGCAAATAATTTACAAGTGAAAGTAAATTTATAATTGTGAGCTGTACTTAACAGTGAAGAATTTCATCTTATTACTACATTTAGTGCTCCATTTAATTTATTCTCTCTTTTCTTACATCAAAGCTTGCATATTACTTAGTAAAAGTCTTTCACAACATTTACGTATTGTACTATATTATTTTCCCAAGTGATTGACAAAGGTTCTTATATGTTTGATTTGGTCAATTATCATATTACTTTTTATAACAACTTTTTACTCGTTTTAATGTGGTGTACTCTTATTAGAATAGTCAAAACAAAATAGTTTTCATAAAATTTACCTCCATTGGTCATCACAAAATGGAGTGTTTTTAGATAAGCATTTATCATGTGATCAATTCTATCTTTTTATCACTCTAGTATAATCCTCTGATTGTACTTATATGAATAGTCACCAAGACTTGTAATGTCTTGTTTAATCACTTAAGAAAAGTAATTATAGCTATTGTACTTACTTTGATCAAGGACAGGTTTACCAAGTATATAAATCGAGTGCATTTAGAATAAAAGAGGGGAATGAAACACTTGGAAACATTTTCCAAAGGCCTTGAGAATAATTGTCTATGATCTTACTCGACTAAAACTTGAGAGCATAAATCTTAATAGATCTCAACTTTCTTCTCGTTCATTTACCTTCAACTTGCACTGATAACTTTGTTCTAAATATCTTTAGTAGTTGTGCTATCTTTTTGTACATGGTTTGAGGAATAGATTATTGCATTATTGAGTTTAAGTGATGTATTATCTTTCTTTTTAGTTGTAATTAATTCAAGTTGTTGCATTATTATGGCTGTTGTTGCACAATTATTGCAAGCACGTGTCACCAATTTTTTATCAATGTTGATCAAGTTCTAATAATGGTTTGTAACCTACTCATCATATGGTGAAAGGTGTTTTGATTTTGTGTGTTAACCTTATCTAAGACAATGAGTGGACTTAGGCACTTTGTTTGTTACCAAATCACTTAAAACCCTTGTGTTCTTTATTTGTTTTGTTCTCACAAAAATAAATTTTTAAAATAATTAAAAGCTTTTTAAAAAATTGAAGTATGGGAATTTGACTTTAAATCTTTCATTAGATAGAAAAATGGATTTTGCTAAGGAATTTAAATGGCACAATTCACCCCTACCCCCTTATTATGTGTTGGTTAGTTTTTTTAGTTGGTATTAGAGCTAGGTTGCATCAAAGAAAGAAATTTTCTAGAGAAGATCCAATACTTCCTCCATGTGTGTGTGGTGAATTACTTAACTTTCTGTTTTGTCCACCATGGATTGTCCTCTATTTGTAGAAAATCACTACTCTTTTAAAGATGTTATTTGAAACCTTTGTTCATATGATAGACTATGACTTATCAAATTTCTTTGAATATCCTTATAATTTTTCTGGTTCTAATGATAGAATTTGTATGATAACTCAACAAAATGCAAAAGACTAAATCTTCTATATTGTGTTTCTCAAGTAATTGGAATGAAGACTTATCAATTATCCATGTGTTGTGAGGCTTGAAATTAATAGATTATATAATGATGAGAATCTAAAGGCACTATTTAAAAGATGAAAAAAATGAAGGAAACTTCTAGCACTTCTAAATTAAGCCTTTTAGACTAATCTATCTATGACCTATTCTTTCCTCGAGCCCTTGATAACCTACCTTATTGTTTTTAGAGTTATAAGAATGAAAGTTCAAGAGTGATAATAGCAAAGAACTAAGAAAGAAAGGAAAAAGAAGATGATTTTTCCTACAAGGAAATAGAATTTCCTAAGAAATTTTGAATTCATGAAGTTCAAAATTAATATAGTTATGAATCACTTAATTAATCATTCTTATCCATTTATATAGAGCCTTGAATATAAAATACATAATATTTTAATTTTCATAAGCAATATATGATATTTTACCAAAGCAAGAAAATTTTACAAATTCTACAAATTTTTTGCTATCGAGCTTGTCCACTTGTGTGTGTAGAACACTAATGGAAGGGCACTCTTCATGCAATTGTGTATTATTCCCACACATGGATAGCTCTTGTTCCACAAGCATTAATTAGATTTGTGTGGTAGGTGACCAATAGATGCTCACATGTAGTGCACATGAACGGTCCTACATGGTCGTATGTATATTGTAGAAGATGGCATCAAATATGGCATGTTTTCCAACATTTGCTCCTATGCCTCAACAAATGATGCATGTCTTGTGCACTTCAATGCATGCTTTAGTGCACCTTCAATGAGCCTCCATGTGTAGTTGCATGCAATTCTTACAACATGATGCTTCTAAATTATGTTTTAGACACATTGGACTATATCCTATTATGGAGAAAATTTGAGTTAATAGCCTATAGGCTAAAATTATGAAAGAGTTTAGAGCATCTTCAGTTATAACTAGATCTATCATACATAGAGAAACCAGTAAGTTATTTACAATTTTGGTGTTAGGAAAATAAGTAATAAGAAATTACCTATTATTAAGGTGTGTTGGAGTGATCAGAAAGAGAATAAAGCCACTTGGAAAGTTGAGTCTAAATGCACCAACAAATGACTAGAAATATTTTCCAGATTTTGAGGACAAAATCTAAATTAAGAATATTTAACCCAACAATTTTGTCCATATTATTACAAAATTAATTGATCAAAGTATGCTTTATTTTTTGAATTAAAAATTTATAATTTTGAATTTTGAAATTTGAAATTTGAATTAGAAGCAACATTGAATGACAAGATTTTTGTTGAACCACTTTAGCCTTGATGGCTTAATGCTTCAAAATAATCTTACAATTTTATTTATATTATTTATTATATCTCTTATTCTCATTATTTTTCAATTATGAATATATGATAACATATGGATAAGATTCTTAAAAATTAGGAGTTGGTGGTTGAAGATAAAAGGATTAATATATATATATATATATATATATATATATATATATATATATATATATATTTATAAGTATCTTAGGAAGAAATAAACATGCGAGAAAGAAGAATAAATATTTAATATATCTATTATCCATGATTTTCTAAAATTCTTAAATTTTAAGTAGTGGGCTCTCTCGTTTATGAAGCCAACCTCCAGCTAACCACAAAAAGATTGATTAAGAGAGGGTTTGTTTAAAAGCTTGAGCTATGGCTACACCAAACCAAAATTGATTTAACTTAATATAGAAACTTGGTTTAAGAAGGCATGGTCGAGCTAATATAAAGTTTTAAGATATGCTTTTAAGGTTTTTAGAAAACTTATCCATAAAAGAGAAATTTGGAGAGGACAATCAAAAAGATAACAAGGAAAAAAATAAGGGCAAGTTGTGAGACAGAAGTAGAAGGGTTCAAGCTTTAAGGAAAGAAAAGATCAAACTATGAAGAAATCATCCATATGGTTTTTCCCAAGTAGGATGACCTTATGTTTATAAAATAAATCTAGCAAAGATCTAAGAAAAGATAAAAGAAATTACTTAGCTAAATGCATATGAAACCTTGGAAACTTGATAACCAAACATTTCTTTTCTTGTATCTTTCTTATGAATGATGAAATTCTTTCTACCCAAGACAAAGGAGTTTTATTTTGTAATGAAAAGGGTTCAATTAGAATTTTTCTCTTGCAAAAAATGTGCATTACCGTTCTACTCATTAATGCAAAGTAGAATCCATGATTTTATATTGTATGCTTGGCCTTGGTTATAGCTATATGTGAATGACAAATGTAGAGTAGCAATTTGTTTATGCAAAGCACCCCTCAACCAAGAAACTATCATATGGAATAAGTTAAAAACCATTTTGAGTTCTATTCCTTGTTGGTTGACTAAGCATATAAGCACTATGCATGGATTATCATGGTAAATGCAAGAACAATTTGCTAAATTGTTGGGAAGCAAATTTTCTTAAATTTAACATTCATGACCTAGGAAAGACAACCTTATTTTCTTATCATATCTTTTTGGAATTTAAGAGCCTTAGTAAAATCCATATTCCTTCTATGTAGAAAAGTTGTATGATGATGTAGACTAAATGCAATATTTATTTCTTTCTTATTTATGATTAAACAAGAGTTTCATGACATGATGAACCAAGTAATGGGAGAAAATGAGACTTGATGTTATGTTTTTTTATATGAATCTATTTGTTTGAAATGCATTTTTTATAAGAGGCACTATGCTTGTTTTTAAGAAGTACTCATAAATTTTTTTGATATTATAGCAAGAAAGAAATGTATGTTATTTGCAACAATCATGAATGAAAAATGAAATAAATATTATGTGATATAATTTACACTTTATCCTAATTAATAAACAATTGAAAAGAACTTGGAATTAAAAAAATCCAAGTTAATGCTACCAAGTATTCCTTTTTGGCTTGGGTTTTCTTGGGAAGCATGGAACCATGGCTTGGCTAAATCATGAGAGGTATGGGTTTAATCCTTTAGAAAGCTTAGAAAGCTTCTAAGGTGTGTATGGTATTGTTTTCTAGTTGGGAGACTTTGATATCAATTTAACGCATTAAAAAAAGGATAAGTTGAGTAGGGAAGTGGTTAACAAGCATAGGGTTTAGTTATACGTAAAAGTGCTATAATAGAATTAGACTTTAAAGTAAAGGTCTTATGGACAATTCACAATCTTTAGTAAAGTTTAATAAGAAATTTAAGGTGCTTAAATATGGCTATATGAGATAATCTTAGATTTGGAATTAAGTTTAAGAGCTTAAAAAAATCTATGAACTTTTATGCACATTATAAATTAAAATTTTGAGAGTTAAGCTCTCAACTAAGACCTTGGATGATGGTGAAAAAGCTTGGAATAAGTCTTATGGATGTGTTAGATTTGGCCCAAAAAAGTAATAAGGTAATGATGCTAGCTAAACCCTTAGGTTGACTAGGTTCTTCAAATAAGATCATAAGTAACATTTTTAGGATCTTAAGCCATGTGATGATGCTTTTTATGAATATTATGGTTAACCTAGATAAGAGAGGGTCTAAATAATTAAGGCAATACAACAAATAAGAAGGTGGGAAAAGATATTTTAAATAGTTGAGTTAGGGTTGAGTCAAATCCTAAGGTATTTAGATGTAGTGGACCCTTGATCATGCATGATTATTCACATGATTGATAGGTTCATTACCCTACTCCTTTGATTTGGAGATAGTTACACATGGATTATTTTTCCAATAAAAGAAGAGCTAGATTGTCTAGTAACAACCTTTAAGATAAACTAGAAGCTATTGTATAAATAATCTTAAGAGGGAATAATAGCACATTTAGTCCCATGGTAAATTTTCATGTTGTGTTATGTTGTGGAATTGAGTGCATGTGATTGTTGAGGACTTTTGGAAGCTGATAGGGTTGGCCCACATGATCAACATGTCTTATAAAGAGCTAGATTACATGATGTAATAAGAGTGTCTGACTCTATCATGATTCTCTTCAATAATACAGTGTATTCAATTAGGAAAAAACGCTAAGCATCAAGTTAGCCACTTTATAATGATATAAAATTAGTTAATGATGATGTCTTATAGTAGTTAAAAACTAATATCATTCATTTAAATTATTTATTCAATTATTACATACATAATACTTAGTGATTATATATTAGTTTTATAATATGGCTCAAGGATTCCTTATTGAACCTCCTAGCTCATCCCCTTTATATTTTTATAGGATTAAACACTTAAAAGTTGAGTATGAGTTGAGTTAGAAATTCTTAGAGTTAGTATACTAGTTGGATAATTAATCTCCTTTATTTTAGCAATAATAGTAATAGATTTGATATTATTATTATCGTTTATATTCATTAGATATGATATTATATTGAACTGTTTATTTAGACTTCATAGTTATTATTTTTTTATTAGACCTTGTTAGATATTCTTGATAATGTTTCAAATTTGAATAGATATAAGTGGTGTATTAATTCATGGATTCTTTATATGATAAGATTTTGCATGAAAATATAATCTAAATTATAAGTACATTGTGACATCGTAATCTTGGATTTGGTTGTACTCATGGTTTTAAAAATAATAAAACTAGGTGTGATAGATTTGGTATCAGAGCCTAGGTGAGAGTTAGGACATAACTAGGTATATTAGGCTTAAGCTTAATAAGATGAGGAGCATAAGATATAATAATAATAAAGTTAGATAGATTACTTATGAATTCTAATCTTATACTATATAATTTTATGTGGTACTTTTACTTTAACAAGATGGTCAAAACATGTGCTCTTAATAGGCTTCATGGGTTTTGAAGTTGCCTAAGGAGAGTTCATAGTTGATTAACCTTCTAGGTTATGACACCCCAAGTATAGCTTGAGTCCCTAAAGGAACATTGGTAGGAGGCATTTATGTGGTAAGACCATAGATATTTGTGGGCATGACTAACCCATTAGTTGTTAATAATTGGTTATCTTACATCCAAGAGCTTCTAGATGAATTGGGATGCATAGCTAAAAAAAGGATGCATGTGAAACATTAGTTTTAAATAAGAAATCAGATACTTGATGACATGGTCAACACAGGAATATGTTTAGGGGTATCCCTAATAGTGATCTTAAAATTTGAATTAATGATGTATCGTGGGATGATTTTGTGGCTGCTTACACAAATTATTTGTGCCAAAGTCATTCGAGGTTCTGCACAAGAGGGAGATGATATACCTTAAAAAGGATTAGATATCATTTACACATTTTTATTCTCAACTCATAAACCTAATCAAATATGCATTCTGAGCTAGATATAATAGAAGGGCACCAATGTGAGCTATTTTAGAAGGACCTTGACATCTCCTTCAAAAACATTTAGTAGTGACTCATTTTATTGGATACTGAGAATTGGTTGAAGCATCCACTATACACTGGTATATCTTTATCAATAATATTAGATTTATTATCATCTTCAAACATAGGTTCATTGTGATCTTTTATTATTGAGTTGCTTGAGAAAGAACTAAATGCAATAATAAATATCTGTGGTTATTGGTGATGATGAAATAGCCTTCTAGAGATGACATCTCAGCTAGATGTGTGGTTCATAGTCATGTAGATATTCTTTGTCATGGCCTAGAGGTTACATTCATTTTGTGTCCATCATTGGTTTGATATTATATTAGGCATAAACTGGATGACCCAGCATGGCATGGTATAAGATTATTAGTAAAAGAAGGTATGGAATAGGGGGCCTAATAAAGTTGACTTTTCTTATTTTAGAGACAACAAGCAAACACCCATGGTATCAACACTTCAGGCTAGCTAATTAAGATAATAACATGACCTAGTTAGCTTTTGTAACTAGTACACAAATTAAGATTCCATCATTATGGGATACTGATCATGCAAGATTATCTTAATGTGTTATTAAATGAGCTTCCAGGTTACCTCTTGAGGGCAAAATTGAGGTCTTTATGGACTTGAAGTCAGGGTGGTACCAATTACAAAAGCACCTTATCATATGGCACTAGCTAAGTTTCAAAAACTCATAGCCTAATTACAAGACCTATTGAATAATGGGTTGATTAGGTCCAATGTTTCACCTTGGAGATCCCCTGTTCTTTTTACTAAAAAGTAAAGATTGAAGTATTTGAATGTGTGTGGAATATTGGGAATTAAATAAGGTGACAATAAACAATTGGTGTCCACTACCTTGTGTTGATGATTTACTTGGTCAACTACAAGAAGCATCAGTTGTCTCTAAAATTGTTCTTTGATCAAGGTATCATCAAACACAAATTCGAGAGAAGGATATTCCTAAGACAACCTTTATAACTCATTATGGACATTATGAGTTCACTGACTTATCATTTGATTTATCCAATGTTCCTCTTACGAATCATATCTTCCAACCATACCTTAATCATTTTGTGATAGTATACATAGATGATATATTGGTGTATTCGAAAAACAAAGAGCTTCATGTAGAGAAACTCGATATAGTATTGCAATCCCTTAAAACTAAGAAACATTTTGCAAAATTTTTGAAGTTTTAATTTTGGCTAAAGTTAGTGGTTTTTTTAGGACATTTGGTTAGTACTAATAGAGTTTTGGTGGATCCCCAATAAAATATTAATAATCATTGAATGGAAAAGACTACTACAATGATAGAGATCTATGGTCTTTTAGGACTTGTAGGATATTAGTACTAGTTCGTGACTAATTTCTTTAGGATTTTAGCACCAATTACCTATTCAACAAAGAAAGGGGTAGTTTTTTTAAGGTAAACCTAGTGTGAATACTTCATTGAGTTAAAACAATGGTTCAGTCCAGCTCTAGATTTGGCCTTATCAATGTGGGGTAACTCTCATCAAGTATACATAGATGTATCGCTTGTTGGATTGGGGTTTGTACTTATGTAAAAAGGACATGTGGTGGCCTATGTCTTAAGCGAATTGTGTGGTCATCAAAGCAACTAGCCAACTCATGGCCTAGAGTTGACAACTATAGTATTTGGTCTAAAAATTTGACATCATTATTTATTTATGGTTCTAATTAAGCTTTATGCTGATCATAAAATTTTTAAATATGCTCTCACTCATAAGAAACTAAATTTAAGACAATGATGCTAATTATATCTTATTAAAGATTATGAGTTGAATATTAAATATTACATAAACAAAGCCAATTTAGTAGCTAATGCTTTTAATAGAGGTCTGATCCGTACATCCATGCTCACATGTAAAAAGAAATAAAAATTATTTCAAATTTATTCACATTCAAAAATAGTTGGCAACACAATCTTTTGTAGCCCAAATCAACTCACTTACTATTCATGCTAATTGGCTTGATGAATTGAAGTCACTACTTCAAAAGGATATAGAACTTTTTGCTGAAATTACTCAATTATAGACTGATGAGACTTTGAATTTTTCTTTAAGGAGTAGCATATTGACCTATTATGGTTAATGGTGTGTTCCTCAACATTAGGAGTTCCATTGTAATACCTTAAAAGTGGATCATGATAACAAGTTGATGGTACACCCAAGGGAAACTAAACTATATAAGAAGATTATACCCCATATTTGGTCAAGGGGATTTAAAGAAAGATGTGATTGAATGTGTCTAGAAATGTTAAAGTTATCAAAAAGCTAAAGTGGAATATCAAAGGACTAGTGGTTTGCTCCAAATTTTGATCATACGTGAGTAAACATGGGAAGAAGTTACTATGGATTTTGTTTTAAGTCTCCCAATGAATTTAGATGATTATGATATAATTTGGGTGATGTTGGACCAATTAACTAAATTGACTCATTTACTAGTACTAAGAAAGATTGATTCAATAAGTAAGCTAGTTGATTTATATGTTCAAGGGATGGTACAATTACATGAAATATCTAAACTAATTATTTCTGTTAGATGCAAAGTTTACTTCCTAGTTTTTTTAGCAATGTATATAATGTTTTTAGTACGACTTCAATATTTAGAATTACCTATTATCTTTAGATTGGTGGTCAATCTAAAAGGACTATTTAGACCTTAAAAGATATTCTTAAGCTAAGTATACAATGCTACACCATAGCCTAATTAAGACAACTACCAATAATAAAGTTTGTGCATAATGATAGCTATGAATCAACTATTAGTATGACATTATAAGATGGCCTTCATGGTTGCCAATGTAGATCTTCTTTGTGTTAGTTTGATGATGAGATTGGGCAAACTTTTGGAACACAAATTATTGAGGAGACTATAGAGAAGGTTTCAAGGTTAAGTTCAAGGCTATAGGTAGTTCAAGGCCGTTAAGAGAAATATTTTGATGTTAAACATAGACCAATCAATTTTAGAGTTAGTGATCAGATATTTTTTTAAAGTTAATCATATGCATGGATTATTTAGATTTGGAAAAACCTCTAAATGTTAGTCTAGATACATTGGACCCTATCTTATTGTGAAAAAAAATTAAGTCAATAGCCTATAAGCTAGATTTATTTGAGAGTCTAATAGGAATACATGTCATTTTTAATGTGCCTAATTCAAAGAAATATGTTCTAAACTATTCGCACATTATTTAAAGTGAACCTAAAGATCTTTAGTTGCAACTAGATGCATCATATCATGAGAAACTAGCATGAATTCTTTTATTTATGTTAATTATTATCAAATTTTTAATGTATTATAAGATATGGATAAGATTCTTAAAAATTAAGTGTTGGTGGTTAAAGATATGATAATTAAAAGAATATATATATATATATATATATGTATGTAATAAATTTAGGAATATTTTGGGAAGAAATAAATATGTTAGAAAGAAGAATAAATATTTAATTTTAGGCGTTTGATTTGTCGAACCACAAGGAGAATGATTAAAAGAGTGTTTCTTTAAAAGCATGAGTTTTGGCTACACCAAACTAAAATCGATTTAATTTAAGATAAAACATTTATTTAAGGAGATGTGGTTGAGGCTATTAAAACCCTTAAGATGTGTTTTTAAATTTTTTAGAAAACTTTGCTAAAAAAGGAAAATTTGGAAAGGCCAATAGAAAGGATAATAAGGAGAAACAATGGTATGGCATGAGAAGGAAGGGTTCAAGCTTTGAAGCAAGAAAAGATCTGACCATGGGGAAGTACTCTACATGTTTCTTTCCTAAAAGGATGACCCTTGAGTTCATACAATAAAGGTAGCTATGATTAAGTAAATATAAAAAATTAATTACTTTGCTAAACACATGTGGAACTTATAAAAAAATTGATAACTAGTCATTTCTCTTCATGGATCTTACTTAGGAATAAGGAAATTTCTTCTACCCAAGATGAAGGGAGTTTTATTTGGCAGTGAAAAAGGTTAATTAATATTCTTTATAATATAAATTTTCTATTTAAACCATGATAGAAATGTGAATTAACATTCTACCCATGATTAAAAAGTAGAATCCATGATTTTATGTTACATGTTTGGCATTGGTTATAGATATATGCAAAAGATTAATATAGAATAGAAAACTATTGATGAAAAGAACCCCTTAATTGGGACATTATTATATGGAACAAGTTAAAAACCATGTTGAATTCTATGTCTTGTCGGTTGACTAAGCATATAAGCATTAAGCATATATTATCAAGGTAAATGCTAGAAAACTTTTGCAAACCATAAGCATGCAAAATTTGTTGAATTTGACCTTCATGAACTAGACAAGAGAATTTTTTTCTTATTATATCTTGTTGGAATTTAAGATCCCTAGTAAAATCCTTATTTTATCAAGGTAGAAAGGATGTATGATGAAGTAGATTGAATACAATATCTACTTCTTCCTAATTCATGCTTAAAAAACATTTCATGATATGATGAACCAACTAATGGGTAGAATGAAGACTTGATGCTAAGTTTTTCATAAGAATCTATTTGTTTGAAGTGCATATTTGATACACTAAGAACATGCTTGAAAAATATGCACAATTTTATTTGATATCATTACAAGATAAACATTTATGTTTATTTGTCAAAACTATGAATAAAAAATGAAAGAAATGCTATGTTATAGAATTTACACTTTCTCTTAAGTCATAAAATTATTAGAAGGCACTTGGAATTAAAGTAAAAACCTAAGTTAATGTTGTGGCCAAGCATTCCTTTTGTCCTCAAGTTTGCTTATGAAGCATGGAACCATTGCTTGACTAAGTCATGTGACACATGAGTTCAACCCTTAAGAGAACCTAAATGGCTTCTAAGGTGTGTGTGAAGATAATTCATAACCCCTTGTAGATTTTAATTCATAACCCCTAGTAGAGTTTAATTAGAAATTTAAGGAATTAAGAGAAGGTTAGGTTAAGTTGGGAAGTGGTTGGTGAATAAAGTAATCAAGTTTAGTATCTACCTTGAATAAAAATTGTCCATTCTCAAATAATGAAAATGCAAGATTAAAGATAATATCTACATCCTTGGCTTAAAGTATACTTGGATTAGAAGCATTTTCTTTGCTTAGTAATTTATCTTCCGAATGCATGGTTGGAGGAGATTAGCTTTCTAACACCATCTTTATTAACACTTGCATTTGCTGGGTTAATAGAGTTATATATACTTCTACATTTGATAGCTAAGTAATCAACACAAGCACTTCAACTAAAGCCTCTCCAATCTCTTGATTCCTTTTCATAGCTTACTCTTCAATTCCCTTCTTCTTAGCTCCTATGATTGGCATTAAATTGAAGCTCTTTGATATCAATAATGATATGAATTATCTCCAAAGTGTTGTTGCTCTGAGCCCTTAACAACTAACCTCATTTTGGTGTCATAATAATAAAAATTAAAGTGTGAGAGTAGCAAAGAACTAACGAAGAAAAAAAGAGAAAAGAGTTTTTGTTACAAGGAAATGGAATTTCCTAAGAAGATAGAATTTTATTCACTATTTTTATCCCTTTCAATAAAGGTTTAGATACATTATTTTATTATAAAATATGTATTATTTTAATTTTCTTAATTAATATTATGTTTTGTTAAAAATCATAAATTTTAAGCTAGAGGAAGGATCTGTCTGTGATGTGTTCTCATCCTTAGCCCTCATCAGTAAATCTTTTTTGGAGTAGCAGCAATGAAGTAGAAGCATAATAATAGCAAGAAGTAAAGAAAGAAGAAGATAGAGAACAAGATTTTTTTATCATGTGTAGATTGAATCTCTTAAGAAGTTTTCCTTCAAGAAATTTCAAATTAACAAAGTTTTGATTCCAAAAACTCTTTGACTTTCTTAAGTTCTGACTTTCTATAAGTTCCAACTTGCTTCGTGCATCCTCCTCTTTCTTTTATATAAAAGTTTAGATAATTTTTAATTATAAAATAAAAAACATATAATTTTAACCAAAATTAAGAATTTTCTAAATTCTATAAATTCTACACCTATTTATTTGCTCATGCACCTCATGTCATGTATCTATATGATTGCACTAGGGGGTTTGTTCACATATGCGGATACTATTTTTTAGTGCGAATAGACTTTTGCATGCACATAACACATGTGTGGTTGATGACCAATTAGTGCACTTCCACTGCACATGCACTTGTTTCACATGAACGTGTGCCCCAAAGTGCATGAACGATTAATGTGTCATATTATTCTATGTGTGTACCCATGCCTCTATGCATAATGCTCTATCAGAATGCCTATAATGTGTCTTCATACATGGCTTAATGCATGATCTTACTACTTTATGTTGTGTCAATGTTTTTCATCATTTTATCTCTTCCCTTAATTTTTTTCATCTAGTTTAGATTCAATGACATTAGAAATGATCTTCTAATCATGAAGTGAAGAGTTGCATATAAATTCCACCCACTCTTGGAACTAAACTTACACATAACCTATGCACATTAGCAAGTGTGGTAAATGGCACCTACTATGGCTGTGGAGCATACGAGCATAGATCTTAGTGTGCTCTACTTTTGTAGGGATCAGTTACACATATCGATCATGAGTAGTGCACATAAAATAACCCTAAGTCTACATCACGGGTGTTACTATCTACTTGCAACACTTAACCCTTAATACTATTGTATGCATGTCACTTGTTGACATTGAATGGAATTATAATAAATCTCCTAATCATGTAGTGATGATAAAGCAAGTCACTTACACAAACCTTGGATTAAATTGAAGTCTAGTGTACGTTGCATAGGTTTAACTTAACTTGTTATCTTAGAGTTGCATGTTCAGAAACATAATTCTAGATTCATTAAACCTAAAAAGGAGAAAAAAGTAAGAGGATGAGACAAAATAATGAAAATCATTATTATAGCACAAAGAAGAGAGAATTATACATACAGCCATGCATGAAGGCTTGTTGTAAGCATGCCAAAGTGCTCACCATAATGCACAAGTTATGAGTTATGTGAGGAACTGGCATGCTCATGAGAAGGCATGACGAGTAAGGCATGCACCACCATGTAGACTAACACATATGTGCTACATATGCACGTGTAAGTCATATACCATGCATGTGGTCTACATGTGCAGCAAGTGAGCTTACCACACTAATGTGATCAACGTGTGCATGATAAGGCCTAGTCAAGCAACGGAATAGCACCCATATGCATGAACCGTGTTTTTGTATGGTCTCCCATATGCACAGATGGGCCATCGCAACATAAAATTTGTAAAAGTTTTAAATTTTGATCAAAATCATATGTTTCTTATAAGAATAAAAAATAATATATTTTATAATAAAATATTTTTATCAAAATATCTATATAAAAGGATAATAATGATGAATGAAGCAATTTAAAATATCTTAAATTTAGAACATTCTGAAAAAAACATTTTAAAGAATTTAATCTTCTTGTGACAAAAATATTCTTTCTTTCTTAGTTCCTTGCCATTCTCACTCTTCAACTTTTATTATTATGACTAAAAGAAAAGTTTACCATTGAGGGCTTAGGATGAGAATACCTCACAAATAGATCATTGTATGGACTAACTTTAAATAGTGTGGCTAACATATTTGGATCTTTCTCACTTACCATATTACAATTGATAAAATTGTTAAAAATTTCACATATATATAAGTGGCACTTAGAATATTATAATCTAGCATGCATCCTAGTCAAATCATCAATCCTTGAGCTCAAATGGTCATCTAGCATTAAAAAAAATACATCATTTGTTATAAAGCACTTTATATTCAAACATTCCTTAAGATTGAAGTATTAAAGTTAAAACAAGCATTATCCTTCACTTCCTAATTATTGCATGCAACAATAATTGCTATCATACTTGTACAATCAACATTTTAGTTTACATTCTTAATATAATTCAAAATTGTATTGATTTCATATATGTACTATGTAGTAATCATATAAATGAAATAATGGTTTAGGTTAAGTCTAAGAAGCTTAAGTTTGGTCATACATAGTATTAGCCAAGTATAAATCTTTGTTGAGTTTAGAGTATTGACTTTTCCTATTTCACATATATATGAAGCTCCTTTTCATAATTGTATGATCATATTTTCTTCCCAAATCCTAAGTTATGAATAAACTATAATTGGTTCATACAGATATGAACTTCACTTCATACAGGTATAACTCAATATAGTAATATCTTCATACTGTTATGATTTTCACATCATAGACATACACACCAATCATTCAGATGCATATGTTCTTATGAATTATTAATATAATCAATGATTATAATTTAGCATGTTTGTATGATTCATATGATCATCTTATATGAAGTCTTTATAACTTAAGAATAGAGATTAAGAACATATTACAAATGCCAATCATAGAGTATGATGTTCATAATCATACCCATATGATACATTTTAAGGATGTATAAATCAGCAAAACAAAAATGTATTTGTTAGCAAATTAGTTATAACTATATATTGTCATATTATGGTCCGTTGATCTTGTATGAATAATTGTCAAAACTCGTAATGGAAAGTTTAATCACTTCAAGAAAGAATTAATAACCATTGCACTTATGTTAATCAATCATAGGCTAATCAAGGATATAAATAAGAGTGCATTCAAAATAAAAGAGCAGAATGAAACACTTGCAAACATTTTCAAGTGGCATAAATCATAACTTTTTATAATCTTATTCGATTAAAGACAGAGTGCACAAATCTTGATAGATCTCAACTTGCTTATGGTTCATTTTCCTTCAACTTGCATTGGTAACTTTGTTTAAACATCTTTAGTAATTGTGCTACTTTTGTTGTAAAGGGTTCAATGTATAGATTATTATATTATTGAGTTTTTGAGTGATATGTTTTCTTTCTATTTAGCCATTGTAATTCATTCAAGTTGTTGCTTTGTTGTGGCTATTGTTAACTAGTTGTTGTAAGCTCATGTATTCTATTTTTTATTAATGTTGATTACATTCTTGTAACTATTTTTAACCTACCAACATTGATTAAAGGTGTTTTGATTTAGTGTGTAAGCCTAGTCTAAGACTGAAAGTAGATGTAGGTCTTTTGTTGGTGGCTAAACCAATTGAAATTATTGTGTTCATTATTTGTACATTCTAACAAAAATTAGTTTTTTAAAAACTATAAGCTTTATTAAATTTATTATACTATTGATCTTTAACTTAAAACCTTTCATTAGAAACTTATTTTTTTTAAAGAATTTAAAATCTATAATTCACCCCTCATACCTTTTAATGAGTTGGCTAGTTCTTTCAGATCATTTTAATGTGCTTCTACTATTATCCCTTTGAATCAATTATATTTTATAATAAATAATACTTTATATTATGAAATTCTTGGAATTATTTATCACATAGATTATATAGTGTTTTTTAAATCTTGAAGCCATTCAATCAGTTGTATTTAGCTTATGTGAATACATTATACTATTTGATCATAACATGTACCATCTAATTGTATTGAGTACCACTAATAACATAAATCGAACAATTTATTTCTTAGATCATCTATTTCATTTAAAGCTAGTCATACTATACAAAGTGTGCGATCTATACAAATTTTAACTACTTTAGATTTAATTTCTAATTTAAATTGTACCATAATTAACACATCAATCGTTATAAAATTATGCATTAATATTCACATGATGAGTTATATTAACCTTACTTAACCTAATAGTATATAATTAGAGTTATTATACACATTTACTTAAATGTAATACAAGCTCTTAATGAGTTAAGTGCAAGCTCTCATGTTTAGTTGATAACTTCGATTAAAATTCTTACATATGTTTTAGAAGTTATAACCAATTGGTAACTTGAAAGACCCATGCTTCCACCTTCTCCACTTGAATTTTTGGATGTCATCCATCTCCTTTTTCTTTAAACATCTTCACGTGATTTTTCAATTCTCCTCCCATCTAACTAAGATTAAAGATCCATTTAATGTACCTTTCTTTCAATTTAACTTATAGAAAACTAAGTAGAAAAGTTAGATTATAAGAAAGACACTTTAATTGTTTGTTGTCAAAATAATATATTAACTTTATGGCTCATAGGATTCAATAGAAGCCTAATTTCATATATATATATATAAAACTAGCTTTTTATTAATTTCATAACTTGATTATTGATTACCCAATTGACTAGACTAATTCCTTGATAAATATTCAAATTTACATATAAATAAAAAATTTATTGAAGTCATCTAATTGATGAGAATGTATTAGTTTAATTGTGCTGACAGTTTTCTTAGGTGTTTGATGTGCTTATCCACATCGAAGTGTGATGTTCATGCCTTTGTTAAAGATGCCAATCGTACTAATCTTATAGAGATACTTGTTGAGACTGTTCAATACTAGCATTGAAATGCTTCTATTGTTCTCTTATTTGAATTTCATATCAATTTGTTCAGGTTGGTAAATGAATCGTTACAATACAAGTACTTCACAAGATGAATGGTATCTACGATGACCAAGTGTAAATGTACAGAGGAGAACATACTTACTCGCTAAGTAATGCCATGTTCACGTATTAAACCATAATGCCAAAGTAATATCATATTCCATTGAAAATATGTAGATATATATATTACCAAATTCATTATTATATGCATGATTAGATATACATTTATCAAATATCATATTAACCATATAAATAGTAATTACTATTACTAAGTAATGCCAATTACATGCAAATAAGATATTATTTAACCCCTAAGATAACAAGATGAATCGATATAATAAATTAACAAATAAAAATCATATGATAATAATTCAATTATAAAATATGTCAATAACTAATTTAATACTATACTTATATCATAATTATCAAATTTATTTATTTAAATCTAAAATAAAAATATCTTGTTCAATTTTCTTCACCTCTTGATTTTTTATAAATGAATACATGCACATTTTCATAACTTTTTTTATTTTATTATATATTCTACACCTTATGATTATTCATCTTAAAGCATCATCTCTGATTTTTTCCATATGCTATAGTACCAACGTACATATATTATGCCCAATGCCCTTTACGTTCCATATAAAGCAATCCCATTACTATCTCAACAATACTTAACTTTTGTTATTCTGTTACTAATCCATAACATAACGTACCAATGAGCCAATTATATGATATATATAATTCAAAAAACTTCATGCATATTCCTAATATATTGTATGAAAATAATCTTTTTCTTACTATTCTCCAACTAACGCAGTATACTGAAGCTAACATATAGAATATTTAATTCAAATTACTATATACCAACTCAATAGAACTTACGTGTACTTCCTATCTATACTAACTTAAGCATAACATACAATATGTTGAGACTAACATAAAATATGTTCTTTTTAAGATAAAAATGAAAACTATAGAATCTCATAATTCCTTTCAAATCCCTATCCTAAACTTGCTTCAATTATAATTACAACATCTTTAATGCATATAATAACTAAAATCCTCTCAAGTTTGCATATGAAATATATAAATTTACAAATACAACATAATTATTTCCTATTCCTTCAATTCCATCTATTAGCTATAGCTCTATGCCCTTAAACTTTTTTGCAATAACTCTTAACTCTTCTTCTTGCCTCCAATAGCTCTCAAATAACTACACTTCTCACATTTATTTGATTTGAATGGAAGCAAGAAATCTTCTTTCAACATCCCTATTCTTTTTCCTACAACAAACAAACTCTTCTCCTTCTCTCTTAGATTCTTTTCTCTTCTTTTTTCTCATTATTTTTCTTAACCAAACCATCTCCTACTTCTTTCTAACTTGAACTTTTATTACTTATCCAAATTGTAGGCAATGAAAATTAAACTACAAAATTATTAGTTTGCCTCTCTCAAATCCCAAAATAATCTTTATTTTTAAGATGTCAAAACTAATTTATTTAGACTTTTAAAAATTACAAACTAATTAGTATTAGTTTCCTTTTAAATAGCTTTATCTAATAGTATGCTTAATTATAAATTTCAACTCCATTTGCAAAATAAAAACACTTCATAAGATACATATTAAAATAATAATATTTTAATAAATAATTATAATATTCTAAAATATTAACATTATTTAATCACAATACTTGTGTTTAAATTCAAATTATCTTAATCTCAAAATTTAAAATTATTATATATAGAAAAATTTTGAGATATACACTTATGAAGGATCTTTTTGATGTGAAGGGGATCTCTTTGATGTAAAAGAATAATAAAAATGACAAAAAAAGAATAATCATAATGGGAATATCTTATGAGAATTTTTTTCTTTTTTTTCATTTTTACTATAAAAACTCACTCTAAAATATTGTAACAAGTTAATGAAATAGTTTTTAATATACTGTCGATATGATTTTCACTTATTCAAAAGATGTTTATACTAAAATCTTATCTTCATATATTTTAATTATCTTTGTAATTGCTAAATCTATCAATATTTAGCTGAATAACAATTATAGAGTGGTCAAATTTTCATATCAATAAACCTAAAAAAATGCAACCATAATAATTGAATCTTTTTAATAATTACATCTATCAAGTGGTTATCAATTTTCTATAGAATATAAAATATATTTAAGAAAACTAAAAATAAAACATCTTATGTTATGAAATGAAACAATAAGCTAAGCCAAGCCACATAAGTGCAACTAAACGCTAATAAGTTATAAAATAAAAAAATAATACAACGAAAAATATTCATTTAATAATGTTGTCATTATTTTAATATATAATCACTAACTAATTAGATGTTAGACAATATATCGTTAACACATATTACAACTAAGATTAAATGTTTCAGAGAACTATCATTAGTAGATACATAACAAAATAATAATGACACAAATAATTGATAAGTAAAAGTATATAAAATGAATCCAAAATAATTCTTTGAGAAAAAACTTCGGAAGATGGCAAAGTTCACATGGAACCGTCCTAACCATGCATAAGATGGGTCAGCATTCCGGTTCAATTTTGATATAAAAAATTGTTTTACATATAAATTAATCAAATTGAAATTTACTCATTACCCAATCTTTGAGAGACCTATCAAGAAGACAAGCTTTGTGTATTAATTAATGTACGCTTATCTTCTGGTAACTTCATTCCATATAACGGGACAGCAAGTGCTCAACGTTTAAGATGGTCTCAAAACATGATCTTAAAATACAAAATCTGCTTTTATTAATTTATTATTGGTCAACACTACCAAATTAACAATTCTTGCTTAGTTTTTAAACGTTGTCTTTCATGGATGAACAGATGAAAGAAAATTATTGAAAATTTTAATTTTAATTGAAATATTTGTTAAATGTTTTTATTAACACAATTGTAATTTAATTGAAATCAACGACTTTAGATAGTATAATGTATGATTAAAATTCAAGTGTTATTATGTACATAATGAGAATACACGTGTTGAACGTGTCCAAACTCCAACCGACTTCGTAAAGCAGCCTACGTGTGCACAATCCGGACCGCGTTCGATTCGAATCGAATTTTCGTTCGAGCGTTCTCTCGTTAACCAATTATCTATTAAGATTGTTTTATTATGTTCCGCGAGTGAAAATACGGTTTGTTGGGCCAGCGATTCTCTCTATAAATAACCCCATCCATCACAAGGGCTTGTAGCTTTTCTCGGGAGTTTCTTTTTTGAAACCCTAACCCTAATTGGGCGGCTATTTCTGCTTCTATTTCCTCTCGTCTTTTCTATCCGCCATTTGATTTGCCGCTTGGTTGTGGTCATCGTTTCTGGCTGATTGATCAGAATTTCAGCGATCCTGCCAAAGGTTTTGATTCTTTGCGTGCTGTTTGGGACTTGTCTCGAAAGGATCGAAAAGGAGCCATGTCGCGATGCTTTCCGTATCGGCCTACGAACTTTAGGAGGGAAGATGTCTCCTGTATCGGATCAATTAAGGTTTGTTGAGCATCAATGGCGCTGTGATTGATTTATTGCATCTGTGCTCGACTGCCTGTGATTGATCCGGTATTAATGTTTTAAGTTCGTGGAGTACAAATTGCTGAATGCAAGAATTCGAGATCTGTATCCTGCTGTCGGAGTTTGTGGTGCTGTACAATGATAAATCTCCTATTGTTTTGGGCATTAACGATCTTTGCTTTTGTGCTATAAAACTTGTTGCGTTATCTTTCGCTTGTGTGATTGAGGGTTTAGAATCCAGTGGGAGGAATCGTTCGGGATTTTCATTAATTGCTTCAATTTTGTTTCGAGCAAATCAGAATTTAATCAAAGCTTCAGAACAAGTGATTAAGGGTATTGCAATCCAGTGAGAGGAATCTTTGGGGCTTTTCGTTAATAGCTTCGTTTTTGGTACGAGCAAATCAAATTTTTAATCAAAGCTTCAGAATTAATAATTGGAATTTCTCTTTTAAGAGATTCATGATGGACGTCAAGTGATGATTTTGAAGGTCAAGGTTTGTAAGCATTTGGTGATAATTAACCTTGATCTAAAATGTGAATTTTTTTAACCTAAATAGTGGGGTTGATAATTGTAACAGTTTTTAAGCATTTGATGATAATTAACCCTGATCTAAAATGTGAATTTTTTTTCAACCTAAATGGTGGGGTTCATAATTGTAACAGTGGTAAGGTGTTGGTATTAGCCCCTACTGTGTTGGATACTAATTGTAGTTGTGTGAATGGCCTCATAGTTTTCCTTTTGGGTTTCTTTATAGGGAAATTATGGTCTGGTTTTTGTTCTATCAAATTCAACCATGTTTTGAAAGAGTTTGCCTATATCTGCCCAGCATGCAGCTTCCTCACATTGTGTTCACCTGTGTGATCTCTTTACCTCACATATTTTATCTGTTTACCTATTATGTTGATCAATATATGAGCTTTTTGATCCGGGGCAATTCTAGACTCGAGGTTTATGTGTAAATCATTCTAATCAGCAGTAAATGTACATCTACGCATCTGTCAGAAGTTTACTTGACCAGCTTCTCAGCTAACTTTGTTTTACGCAATTCCACTTTCAAAGGGAAGGCAAGATATTATTCGGGCCTTTCAGCTCATATTAGCTTATGAGAAATAAATTTGGCTTTTCAGCTCGGATTAACTTAAGAGGAACTGATTTGAGCTTAAACCAACTGTTATTTCCTGTATTAAAATAATCCAATTGGAAATGGTATGCATTTCAAGCAGGTCATTAATGTTGTTGGCCTGCTTTTAATGCCTTAGTTGACTCCAAATAGGTTACGTTTATCCTTTTGATTGAGGAATAGGTGATATCCTAACCCAGCTGAGTTAATTAATTACTGTATTAAAATTACCGAATTCCAAATGTACTACTCCTTTCTTAACATGCCCTATATTTTGTTACCTTGCTTTGATTAACACTAAGTTGTGCACTTTTATACTTTTGATGGAGAAACGGGACATCTATATGGGTATTCTTTATCTTCTTGTCAAAGTTTTGAATTAATTGTATTGTGACATGTCAAGATTCTGATGTGTTAATCCTTTTTGTTGGCACACTATGACAAAAATACATATTACTTTTGCTCTATAATATATATATATGTATTTTTATTTTTTTATATGGCTCATTATACGTCAGGTGTTGGATTTGACTATAACATGGGTGACTAATTTTAATATGGTTGTATTTGTACCTTTTGACAGTTAAACTCATGCTGCTGTATTTATGAATTTTCTGTGTGTGTAATCCCTTTGAGTAGTCTTTTGGCTTGTCATTTTTTCAGTATACGTCTTTGTTTTTCTGTGCTATGATGTAATAATTTTTCACTTGTGTGATGTCTTGTGCTTTCATTAGAAGGGGCCAATTGCTCCTTTCTTGGGGCATTGAATTCTAAATGATTTAATAAAAAATTCTTTACTAGTTTCATATGTTTTTGTTTTATTTATTATTTATCATATGTAGGATCAATTTTAATTATTAGATTCTATAATCAGTATTTTATGCTCAAACAAAAATTCAACAATGTGACTATTATGATTTGATGGCCCATTATTGTATGAGTCACTTTATGGTCATTGATTTTCTTCGGTTTGTTTACAATACAGATATTACTTCCTTAAATATTCACAGTATGTGTGCGCAAACTTGAGAAATTATAAAATGTTCATCTAAAAATCACCATATCCTGAAAAATGGATGCACTAGATGCACATTGGTGGCTTTTTCTTTGATCAGCCCCTCCATGAATGTGCTTTGCTTTCCCATCATCCATGCTATGTTGGAATTGATGATTGTTCTGGTGCTCAGAAGCCCCAGAATGACAAGGGGATTGCAAGGCAAATCGATAGCGGGGTGAAGAAAAATAGTCAGAGGAGAAAGCGATACAGAGAAAAAGAAGCACACGGTAGGGTTGATTGTTTGGGGGACAATGGCAAGAAAAGGATACGTGATCCTAACTTTTTGTCCAGTAAAAGCTGCCCTAAGGTGAAGAAATTAATTTCTGACAATTTGGAAAGGAGTGGCCTTTCTGAAGAACATAACCCGCCAGCCTTTGTGCTGAACCCATCCAGCTCATCTGAGAGCACTCACAACAACGGCAAGAGGATCGGGCTTGCAGACCCTGAACCCCAAAAGAAAAGCCAAGGTACGTACTCCTAAGGGATTGCAACCCTATTTTACTCCCCATGTATGGGTTCATGTTGTTGAACTGTCCTTTGCTTTTTATAACAGGTTTAGTCCTACGGTTTAAGCTGCCCTTGAAGAAGTGCAATGATCCAGAGCCCCCGAGTTGCAGCACAGATGTCTGCTGTTCTTCTCAGGTTTTCAGGTCATCCAACATTCAAGAATTTCCCAGTAAATCCGACCTGGGGAGAAAGGAAGTTCCCTCCTCAAAGCATGATCAACTGCACTCGGCAATTGAAAGAGATGGCTTCTCTGGTCGTACATTCCTCGATGAAGATTTCACTCAAGCTTATTCCGGTCGCCATTCACAGAAATCAGAGGAGAGGCTCTATTGGGATTTGATGTCAAACTGGAAACCAATCCCAATTTACAGTGAAGAGGCAAATGCTGGTGAGGAGGATTGGCTTTTTGCTGCTACGAAGCAGTCTCAACGTGGCGAAGCAAGTACCCAGGATTCCAGCAGTGGTGTTGCAGAACATGTCTCTTGTCCAAGCACTGCAAGTTCCTTGCAACCGAGAGCCTGCTATCTTCCTGAACATGACATTTACCATCTGCCTTATGTGGTGCCTTTTTGAAGTTTGGGTAGTTGGAAGGCAGTTCAATATTGAAAATTTCGATCTGAATTGTACAGAAAACTTCCTTTATTTCTTTTATTGATATTCTTTTTTCTGTTGAAGGATAAAGAAATCAGCTTGTCGTTGCAATGCAATTAAACACCACAAGACACTGAGTTTTAAAAATATAAAATCTGTTAAATTATTATTTAATACATATAATTATTATATTTTTTATTTTATTTTCAAAATATTAAAAAGATAATTTTGCATTTTTCTTGGTTATACGGTTAATTATAGCACGCCTTTATATTTTAAAAAACATAAGAAAGAAAAAAATTGAAATATGATGTATGTTCATCATACCATTAAATTGGAAGAAAAAGGCATATTAATTGAAATTGTGACCATGTTTTACAATATTTTGTTAAAAAAGGGTTTTTGAAATATTTTTTTAAAAGGTTATTAAAAAATATTTTATATAAATAATAAGTTATAAAATTTATTTGATATAATTTTTGTTTTTTTAAATTAAAAAAATAAAAAATCGTTGATTGGTGTATATAACCTGCGTCAAAATTAATCGTTGTGCGCCGGTTTGGATGACTACGGAATTTTATAAATGATAAAAAATAAATTATAAAAAATATTTAATGTATTTTGTTTATATTTTTGAGTTCGAACACCAAATTAATTTTGGCAAAAGTGAGCACAAATCTTTCATTCTTAACTGATCAAATCAGATCAATTCGATTTGGCTATAAATATTATAACGTTTGGATAAACGTCTTTCTGAGAGTATTGATAAAAGATTGTTTAGCATGTATTGTTCGAATTGATTAAAGAAACAAAATGGTACAATTATGAATTTAGCAACATATCTCACACACACATATTTCCAATGATAGATGATTAAACTCAAGCTCCAAATGTTCTCGATCTGATTGCTTTATGCAAGTGTATGGTTTGACATCCTACATTGGAATCCGTTATCTATGGTTCAAGAAAACTATTCTCAATAGATTGTCTAATTAAATAGGCGAGATAGGATCCTAGTTTGAAACAATTGTCAAACTAGTCTAACAAACTATCTAATATGAGATATTTATATTAAAATATTATTTTGAGTGTTTTATAATTTTATAAAAATGTAATACAACATAATAGAATATAATATGTATAATAAATGATGAAAATCGATAGTTTTCATTCAAAAAATAATTTTTATGGTTTTTATCTATATATTTTAAAATAATAGTTCAAAATAGAAAATTATTTATTAATTAAAGTGGAACAATTTTATCATAAATTTGTATTAGTTTATGATTTAAGTATTATAACATTAAAAATTAAAATAATCTATTATAATAATATGATCTTTATGATTTTTACTAAATATCTTTATAATACTTTTTTGTATGATACTTCTTAAGGCTCATAATATTCTATAGTCATGTCTCAAATAAAGATACCCTTATCCTAGTGATCAATTGTCCAAGTTACATCTTTGTTAAGTCTACTCATCAAAAAGCATCCTACCTTGTTTATGTAACTTAGAATAATCAAAATAACAAACAAATATAATTTTATCATTATGTTTGTTATCATTAAACACTACTATAAACTCATGAGATTAGATAATTTATCTTTTTTTGTGATGAAACTTTAATGAATGATAATTAATAATACGTATAAATAAAATAACTCTTTTTTAATATTTGCATAAAAATAGGTATACCATCAATATTCAAACTCTCTTCTTTTTTATATCATCAAAAGGTGGATCCAAAATGATTGTAATATTGTGTTTTAGTTTTTCCCCAATAATTACTACACATTTCTAGACTTATGTACTAATGATTACTTACATATAAGTTTAACTAGCATGTGGATTGATTAACTTTTTTTTCACATGTGAACTTATCAAACAATAACACTATTTTAAAAAAAAAAACTTATTTTATATGTTAAAAAGTTAGCCATTCATGGAAATCATATCAAAATGTAATTGTAAAAGGCCAACCTCAATTATTGAAAAATATAAAGTTTAGATGTAAATTGAATATATTAATTAAGTAGTAGATCAAATAGTAAATTATCTAACAAATAAATTGTTAAAATTGCTTCAATTTCGATGTTGATATAAGTTCTTTGTGGGATAAGAATGAACTTGTGGATGCAATTTTGCTAAGAGCTTCATGTCACAAATTACCTTTGTGTGGCAACCCTCATCTTTCTTTCTCAATTTGAATCATATTTTCTTTTTCTTTTATTTTGATTTTTTTAAGCAATAGCAAATAAATTCAAAATTATTAGCATGTCTATATTTTGAAGACCATTGTAGAAGCAAAATAAAACTTACGTTTTTGAAACTACAATATGATCAAATTAAATATTTCATATTTTCTTTTCCAACATAAAGTTCATTCAAGACAACAAAGATATAAACTAGTACTTGTTCACATAATACCAAGTTCATACTGCTAAAATGTAAAAGAGTCATCACAACAGCATAAACATCGATAGGAATAAAAATAATTGCTAAATAATATAAACTATGATTTAACACTCTTATTACTCCCATAAAGTCTCATGTCGTGTTTTGTTATAACATGAAATGCTAGGTTAAAAAATAGGTCAAATCAATCATTATTGATACAGTGCCAAAACATAATGTAACATAAATGTAAAGCAGTTAAGTTTAGGTCATACCACATTTTTTGGTCAATATCAAATAAATCAAAATTTTCTTTCTAGTTCTCTAAAACTCAATCTTCAATTTTATAAAATTCTTGTAAATTTTTTTCAAATTTTGACTTATCTTTTATTCAATCAATATCTCTTTTAGTTGATTCTAAGGCAAGGTTGTTTTTCATTTTTTAAATCAAATAAGGCAAGTTCCTAGATTACATTATTTTGAATAAAAGCATGCCTAACGATAGCTCATTTGGCATCATATCTGGAGCACATCATGCCAAATTATGGCTCCATTTCTAAAACACATTATTCCAGATAGCAAATTAAACTACTTTGGATAACCTCCATCTATTTATTTTTTAAATTATTGCATAACCAGTTTCAATCAATACTTATTCTTACTCTAATCATTTTTTCTTTCTTTTCAAAATCAAAGTATCAAACAATTAATTTAAAAAAAAATATTACCCTATTTTTCTTTAATTTCCATTTGCCTCACATTAACGCAAGTTCTCACATAATTTATCTTATGAGAACAAATAGAAAGTGCATATCGTGTTACACAAAATATAGTATTTAATATTATTACAAGTAAGAGCACAACCATGTTGGAATTTTATAAAATTACAATCCTTTCTAATTTCTCACCCAATTTTTACAACATTTTTTTGGGTGCAACAAAGCCTATGCACTAATCAGAGTACTTGACTTGTCCCATTTCATTCCCCAATCTTAACATTCAAACTGAAAGTCTTGATTTCTTAATTTAATCATCATACTCATATCATGTCTTCCAACATGAACATATCTTCATCTTAACTAGTCACCTAGTTGATTTCGAAATAAGTTTATCTCAAGTTAAGTAACCTAGCAAAGCATATTGGTGTGAACATGGTACCAAAGCAACCTATACCTTATAAAGAAAAATAGCCACACAATCAACAATATGTATAAATAACCACATAATCTAAAAGCCATACAAGAACCAAGTCTTTTACACATAAATTAAACTAGAAAAATCTAAATTTAGCATAAAATGTCTAACACAATAAATAACAATGCTAAAAGTAAATAAAACTATAACTATGATATCACATGATGCTAATTGAAGGATAATATATTAAAATATTAACTTTAATACCCCCACTTTAACTACTATATCAACTACTATATCTTTGTACCTATAGATGATGTAAGGGAGATGAGCCACGTTTAATAAGAAATCTTCAAATCTTATTAATAAAATATACATATAATAATATAATAATATAGTAAAATCATCAATACATTGAAGGAATAAATATCATAGCCTACTAAGTTGAAGTAATACATAACCACGAGCTCTATCTCATATTTATTAGTGCCTAGCAAGTCCTAATGTAATAATAATCAATCCATAGAATGTATAATGGCCCACCAATAATTTGAAACTCTCTCCAAGCCTATGAGATCCTCAACACAAGTCTAACACTCTTATCTTATCACATAACTTAACACTTATCTATATGAAAGTTTAGTCACATAAGACCACCCCATAAGGTTATAAAAGTCCTCATCAACCATATGACACTATAATAAGTTCTTTGACACATCTGTAATCTATTTTGATGTCCCATAATAACACTTAGCCATGAAGAATCTTCCACACATGGACTACCTCATAGGGCTCAATGGCTCTTAAACAATGTGTGATGCTATGCCATAATATGCTTTAGCACGCCCATGACCTTTCCATGATGTTCTAAGAAATGAGGCATGCAACATTGATGCTTAGTGGGATTCCTACCATTCAGTATTTATAATCTGCTTAGCTCTCGTTGATGGACTTAGGTCCACCATATCGTAGTATATATCATCATAAAATAGACTTACTTATGACACCAATCTTTATGATGTTATTTGCATTTATCTATGGTTATCTATTTATCCATTATTTGAATGATCATAGGGTTTCATCAAAACTATAATCCATTGATTGAGTTATCTACGGTTTTCTTAAAACCCTACTCTACTATTCATGCTAACATAAAGTTTTTGTCAAACCTAAAACTACCTATTTGCAGTAATCCTTTCCTATTGAAGTTTTCATATCTGTCTAGTTTTCACCTTTTTTTTATTTAAAAGTCTCACTAAAGTCTATTAGCTTGTCCAAGTTACCACTTGAGTACTCACTTAAATATTAAATCCTTCGCTCAAACCCTTGTATTCATTAACTTGGGTTTACATGAGTTCTAATTATGTTTCTAACTTACCCTACAAGCTAACTTGAGTCACTCACCATATTTAAAAAGCCTATCTTAAGAAACATACATCTCCCAAATGATTATCTAGGATATCAATCCATAGCCTAAGAGCCTAATTCAAGGCTACTCATGATCTTATCCATTAACTATGCTTGAATAAGGTTTAGCCAAAATCTAATAGAACATTTAGCCACTTGGTCAAACTTTGCACCATTATTGAGGACAAAACTAAGCTCTCTATCTCAACCAACCCTCATCAAAGATCTAACTAGGAGTCGTATCATATTACAATCTTATTTGAAGTGTGGTTAAAGTCTCACAAAGTGCTTGATATTCTCAATTCAACTCTAATTTTTATCTTTAGGTTTTTCTCATATAAAAGCTGTGGTCTTTTGTAATACTTTAATCTAAGTACATGCTTAATTCTTAACATCCATAACCTCATCTAAGGTCTATTTAAGCCATAGCTTATTTCTAGCCCTAACTAGGGTTACTTAGGTACTTAACCTTATACATGATTCAAATTTCTAATCTTATGTAATAAAATTTTAAATCCTAATATTAAAATTTTAAATCTATGACATTTAAATTCAAACTTAAGGATTTTACATTTTAAATCCCATTCAAATTTAATCCTTAAGCTCACTTGATTAACATAATAATTTCATAAGTTTAGTCTAAGCCAACTAAACTTATTTGTTAGTCTAAGGCATTTCTTAATTTTCTACACCTACTTAATCAAACCCAACACCCTTTCATTGCACTTATTTGAGACTTGAACCTCACTTAGCCTTCTTCTAAATCTAACTCAAGCCTCTCAATAGTCCCTACAAGGAAACTTAAGAGCTTTACTTACCTTATAAGCCATTTAAGGTTCATTTTAAGGTCTATTATTGCATTCTAAGCCAATGGCCAAGCCTTAAACTCGGCCCCTTGGTCTAACTCCAAGCTTCCAACCACTCTTTGTAGCACAAATCACAGCTAAGATTTAGTTTTTCAAATAAGAAAAAGCCACAAGTTCTAAGAGATGTTTCATAGTGACACTTAAAAATATTGAACACAAGGTTTGAAATAGATTCATCATCTTATCAAACCTAACTAAGACAACCACCTGACCCCAATCTTTGTTTAGAGCTCAATCAAGACTCCAAAGCCCTTTTCATAAGGAACTTAAGAGCTCTCCCTCACCTTAAAACTATCCATGATCCCTTTTAAGGACTCTTCCTACATCCTAAGCCTATAACCAAGTCCTATTTAGCTTCTTCTTGGCTACAAAAAAGAAACCCTAGATTTTATTTTTTAAGAAAATCTTGCTTGTGATTCATAATAATGTTTTATGGCATGGTTTAAAATTATGTTTAAGTTAACATACTAGAATTTTATCAAGAAACGTTGATACATATTAATTAGATTTTAAACCATAACTTCATGTCTAAATTTGAGTTCTTCCAAAAAAAGTATAAATAACATGCTTATCACAATAAGTGCAATCATGTTGAAAATTCATTTTTATGTCCAATAAATAATCTTTTCTTATTATGAAGCATGGTTGTAAATTTAGAAAAATATCATCTTAGCAATTCATACTTGGCATGTACTAAATCCAAAATATTTTAAGAATTCATCCTAGCAAGTAATAAATCAAAAACTAATATGACTATATCTTAAAGTTCATTATAACATGTGATAAATCATCTCAACTAAAGATCATGATTATTTTTAAATTGAGCATAGTTATAATTTTTATTCTTAATAAGCATTACAAATTTACCTCAACAAAGAATAAATTAAACTAAGGAAATCTTTAGAATATTTTAAGTCTAAATTTTGGCCAGCATAATTTTAACATCAAGGGTAAATCCAATGTATTATTAAATTACATATTCGTAATCCTAACATGAAAAAAAAAATCTGATTATACATTCACAAATTATATATTTATAATCCTAACATGATAAAATCTAATTATACATTAATATATCATGAAATTAGCATGGCAAGATGTGAATGAAGCCATGAGAAAATCAAGTTTAGCTTTGCATAAATCACAATTCCATTAGTATAGGTGAGAGTTGTACCATGCAAACTAGTGAAGTACTTGATTAAGACTCTTAACATGCATCTAGATTTAAATTTATGACATGATGATCCACCTACCTTCTTAATCAAGTAGAGGTCTACACCAAAATGGAAGTCCCTCCTATTCATTTTCTCCCTTTTCTTCTTTATTCATTGCTTCTCTTTCTCAACTTCCTTGATTAAATCTCCTTAGATTAGTCAAATCTAAAAGTTTTGGACAATGTCCAACCCTAGAGCATCTAAACCTTATATAGCTAACCAATCCTTCCTTAAATCTTGCTAAGTCAATTAAGATAGTTCTATCTTGTCCTTTATCATAGTTTCCACACTCAATTTAATCCTTTATTGTAGCTGACATTTCATTTTAGTTTTAAGGGATCTTATACATTCATTACTATATATGTTGGTTAAAAATATTCTAATTAATTATTTAACTTTTAAAGCATTAATCCAAAGCTCTATTATCTTATATTAGAAGATATCTATACGATACAATCTATTTTCTCTTCCTTACCTATTATAATTCAAAATTTGAACATATTTAAATTTCAAAGTTTCATTCAAAATTTAAATAATGAATTAAGGAAAAGATGCTAATTCAAGAAGGCCATACCTTGGGTGTAACACTGACATAGTCTTTAGGTAACATTCAACTATACATTTTATATACATATATGACACAAATCCTATCTACCTTTTACTTCTAATGTACCTAACACATCTTAAAAAACCATCCCTTCATGTGACTTGCTGAATTTAATAAATTCTCTTTCTTTTCTTTTCCTTTCATTCAATGTTTTAATAGCATTTTTCCCTCCTAATCCTTATAGCTTCCTCTAATTTTCTTTTATATCCTCCCCTAAGGATACTTTCTTCTTTTTAATTCTTTTCCCAAATGTTTTGGACATTTCTCTTACAAAAAGTTCTATATACTCTTCCCAAAAAAGGCACATTCCTTAGTTTAAAAAGAATTAGGTTTAATATTTAATATAATTAAATAAATATTAAATCTTCCTACTTATCATAAGTCACTACCTTAATTGCATGAGATAGGATTTAGGATATTTAAATAATTATATAAAAGCTTTATTTAAACTTAGCCCATTGACTAATTTGTTACATCTTTTAAATAATTTGACTTCCAAAAATTTGTCAACCAATTTTATATGAATTTAATTGATGAGCTCTATTCATCAACCAAATTTCATATTTTTCCTAAATCATTTGAAATTTTTAATAATTTTACAAACCTAAAATCCTTGTAAACTTTATTTAGTAATTTTTCTTAAATCTTCTTAGACTTATGATTCAATTATCATCACAAATCTATTTTGTGCCAAGAAAAGTTTTCTAAGCTTATATTCATAAACTCTATGTCTTGCTAAAATTTCATAATTTTTTTAATCTATTTAATATTTTTAAAAATTTTCAAGATTTTTAAGCTCTAAAATTAATCCTTATTGATATTCAATCTTCAATTTTAATACTTTAACAAATTCAATTGTTAACAACTTCAAATGTGTATGATTTTAAAAAAACTAGTATAATTTTTTAAAAATTTTAGAAATTCTTTATAAATCTAAATAATTTAAGAATTATAAATCTTAATTTTTATTTTTTAGGTTGATACAAAAATTCCTTTCTTATAAGAATTTTAATTAACTCTAAAATCATTTTTTGTTAATTTAAGCACCCAATAATATAAACTTCACAAAAGATTATGTAAATAATCTCTTTCACTTTTGCAAAAGATCAAGAACTCTTTTCAACTCTAATTTTACACTCATGGGATGTACATCTCATTTCTCACGATACTAGCAAGTTACTTAGACTAAGTAATGTAAGCCTTCAGAGCCAAATATGATTAATATATGGTCTTAATGATAAAAACCCAACCTTGGTAAGTTTAATTGTTATTTATTATTCACATAAATGTTTTGATAGATAGCTGATTAGCACTAGAACATGTTTTGCTTGAAGATTGAATTGAATAGTGGACATCTTATTGGAATTGAGAAGAAGATATCAAGAAAAAAATTTAGCTATCAAATATTTAGAATTAATGGATTGATTGACTTGATAGAGATTGGCTCAGGTTCATATCATGTCATTTCATATTTTACAAAAAAGTATTGAACCTACAGTTCATTTTTAGCAATAGTAAATCTATGCGACTTTATGTGATGGCTTGCTCAACAAGTCCAACTGATCTCTAAATAGTTAGTGATCATGATCAACCATGAGGTGGTCATACAGACAACATAACTTCGTCTCCCATTTTTTAGCATAATAAAAATAAACCATTTAGTGCATTTCAAAATAATTTTAATTGATAAATATTTATATTTTACATTTATTTATTTAAAGCATTTGGTGAGAAAATAAAAACTATAAGAAAATAAATGGTAGAAAAAAGTACAACTCAAGAAATGTTTTATAATTTGTCTCCTTCTTAATAAGCTTTCATCCACCCCTAGCTAAATAGGTTGAGCATAGCCTTTCTATTCACTCCTTCCACTATAGTTAAGTGAAGAAACCTCTTACACATGCGACTCTTTCTTAGGCAAAGACACAACCTATCCTCAATTGGATATGGGAACTTCTCTCCATACATCAAATGCTTAAAGATATACAATTATCGCCACAATATAAGGCCTAAAGTAGTCTTCTCCTTTTGCTCAAAATTCAAGCCAAGAGGGGCCCTCAAAATAAGTAAAGTATAAAAAGTTTATAACACATGATCCACATTCAATTTGGATAAAAATGTAACTACAAAGCATTAAGAGAATGACAATAGTTTTAATAATGATAATCAAGAGCTCTTGTGAGATATGAAGGCACATAAAAGATGCAAAAAATGTAGAGACACCTTGATTCATGCACTTTCTCCTTTAAGAATGATTTGACATTACAAACCACCACAAAGTTCTCAATGAGGTAGATGTGGCAAATAAGTCATATAGAGACACTCTAAAATATCTACAAATGATTTTTCAAAAGTATCATCTTTTTCTTATAATTTGGATTTCTATTTATAAATAAAAGATCTATGAAATCTTCTAGAATACCTCTAATAGTTAAATTTCCAATTTCAATAAAACTAGCTGCTACAGGATTTTCACTACTAGACGTATTGTATGTGTTGGTTGGCATACATCAACATTGGTGTGCGAAATATGCAAATCTCATTTTTAGGCTGTCTTCCTTTGATTATATTCATTGGAATTGCTTACCATGAAAAGAAAAATATGACATATTGTATGTAATTATTTAAATACATACTATACGTAAATCTTTGGATGCATCTTGATGAAGAGATCATGCATTATGTACCATGTGTTAGAGTCCATGTATAATACATGAAAGCGAAATGTACTGCATGTGACATCCATGTACCATATATTAAGTACAAAAATTAGGGTTTTTTAAAAATGCAATCTTTAAGAATTGTGCATTGCAAAGACCTCATTTATTTCTTGCATTCTAATGTTTTTAATATACAATTACAAATATAATATAGAAAATTTAACACCAAATGCATTGTAATGTTTGATCACATATGACAAGAATTTTCCTTTCAAAGTAATTTTAATCCTCAAATTAATTTTGATTAATGTGCTCAAATCATGGAGTAGTAATGTTTATAAATGCAAGTTATGAGACAAATGAATACAATAAACAAATTTTACTAACATTTTTCATAACCTCATCACACTGCTTTTCTATCTCAAGAATATAATGCTTATGTATGGAACATATTTTTCTCATATTGACATATTTTTGAATTAATTTGCTATGTAAATTAATAGGCCTATTAAAAGAGTTTGGAAAAACATTAACAAAAGATGCATTGGATGAGCTTACAATAGTGTTTAAAGAAGCATCATCTTGTGTACCATTATCCATGCTAGTTGATTGTAGGATTCTTTCTTCTTCTCCTTTGCTCCTTCTTTTTCAACTTTCTCTTTTATTTCTTTTCCTTATCAAGTTCAGGCTTACCTCCATACAACTTTTCTATTTCAAGCATAACCTCCAAGGAAATGGTTAATATAAAAATTTGCATACAAATGTCTTGGGACAAGGCAAAATATAAAATAGTTAATATTTTAGCATTTAATTATGTAAGTCTCAAGTGATCTTCATTAACATTAAGCATATTATAGATAGATAACTCATGTAATTTTTCAAAAAAAATCTACGAATTAGGATTATACATTTTACAAAAGATTTAAACTCCTTTTTTCATATAACAAAATCTTTATTAACAAATGATTATGAATTTTCCATGATTGTAATAAAAAACTTTCATCATTCAAATATCCAAGCAGTCTGTCTTATTCTACCCAAATTAAATAGGAATGATGCTTTTCAAAATCAAGTTTTACACATTAAATGAATATAAAAAGTAACTAGAATTGTGTGTGCCACCTAGGGAACTATTCAAGTATGTTAAGCCTTATATAGAGAACCCCACTCAAATACCAAAATTTAGGTTCACATAGTATACAAAGAGGGGAGGTTAATTGGCATTTTTCAACTTTGTGTAATTAGAGTTTAAATGTCTATTTCTCACCTTTATAATTCAAACCTAAATAATGAATTTAAAATATTTAACATGAAATCCAAAAAATATAAAGACATAAATGGTATGGAAATGAAAAATGTGAGTAATTTCAAGTAATTTATCTCCAATCCAAATGAAATTACATCTACCCCTAAGCAAACTAACATAAGCCTGACCTTTCTTTTCACTCCTTTCGTTGTAGCTAGGTGGAGAAACATCTTACACTTGGGTTTATTTTCTTAAGCTTGACATGAATTATTCTTATAGTTTTTCTACAACTAAACCACAACTAATCTCCCACACTTCCAACTCTCAAAGGTGCATAGTTCACTTCAAGCTTCAAATTGCCCATAATTAGGCACTTCACTAAGTACTCTAAGGCCTAGAGCATGCATCTCCTCTTTAAACAAAGTAAACCAAAAGAAAAGTAAAAGTTTATGAAGCATGATCCAAATTTAACTTTGATAAATATAAAATTATAAAGAACTAAGAGATTCGAGATAGAGTTTGTCAAAGATAATCTAGAGTTCTTATAAGATGTGAATATGTATATAAGATGTTAAAAATATCAAGACATATTGATGCATGCACTTTCTCTTTCAAGAATGTTATGACACTAAAAAGCACTGAAAAATTCTTCAATGATTAGGGTGTAAGGTATGTAAAGGCTTTCTTAATTATTGACAAATGATTTTTAAAAAGAATATTTTTGTTCTTATAATGAATATTAAAGGTTGAGCACAAGTAACCTCTTAAATTTGAAATCAAAGTACTAATTTATGTTAGCTTTTCCTAATGTGTTTTAAAGGGGTATTTATAAACAAGGAATGCTACTTAAGGCAACCGCAATTATTGTCGAATGGCTAATCTATTTTTTAAGGTGATTAAGTGACCATGATTTCTACTCCCATTTGTATTGTTCAATTTGATGAATCATATTGTCTAGTACCTATAAATGAAATGTTCTTCTTGTATATTATACTGTCTGATAATTCACTCTGTTAGTGTTCTTAGAGCTCATAATTGATTATATTATATGAAATTCTTTGATTCTTTTATTTTCATCTTTAATTAATATTTGAGATAGTATTATACTTATATGATAAAATATGTCATACTATACAAAAGTTTTTTGTCTTCATTTCACTTAAATTTTTAAGTTCATTAAATAAGTGTATCAATATGATAGGACATATCATACTGCATGCAAATCTCCAGTCTTCATTTCACTTATGTTATTTATTTCACTAAATGATCATACTTTAGAATGCCTATATATCATATATCACAAAAGTTACTAATTTTTCTTTCACTAAGGTTGCTAAGCTCATAGACTGATCATATTTGCATAATACCCATGTATTGTATTGTATGAAAGTTTTTGGCTGTGCTATCACTCAACATAATTAGCACAAATACATATCGTATTATACGATAACATATATTATACCATATGATGGTCTTGGTATTACCACTTAAGACTTTAATAGCACATGTTGAACAACTATATATATATATATAATGACCTAGTCATACTATATAATAAACTTAAATATTGTATGAATAATATAATCTTTTCCAATTCAAAATTAATTTATTATCTTTCTAATTCTTACCTTATTAATCCTTGATAGGTGATATTTCATAATGTAAATTTACTATAGTTCTATGAAAACACACAATGAAAAATTTAAATCAAATTATCATGCAATATGATTTTTGAAAACCCATGATTTATAAGAAAGATCATCTTGGCATGATAGCTTGTGAAAGATTAATCTGGCATATAAGATGATGCATGATCCTTGGTGCCACATGGATATTAGTATAAGTATTGAAATTCCACCATAATGAAGTAAAACAAAAGGTGCTCTAGTTAATTGCCACACTATTACAAGCAAGTACTACCATAGCTTCTTCAATATGATAGTTGTTATCCTTAACTTGTGCAACAACATTCTTCCATTACTAATTTATATAAAGACAAACTCAAACCAAAGAATTTATAATCAGGGATGTAAGGTTGTGTTATCATCAGATCATCACATGGGCATGGGGTTAACACATGTTGCATACAGCTAACTACATTGCATAAAATAGCTAAAACATGTTGCATACTATCATTAATTAAGGAAATAAGAATTTCACATGTGATGCAAGTTGTCAAGTGCTTTTTATGTGATCTTTCATATTAGACTTTTTTCCTCTTACAAAGTAGTACCCTTATGACGACCAATTATGTCACCACATCTCATATGATGAAAGTAAGTAGTCCTATCTCATAGTATTACTTGGTTATTATGGAAACCCAAATTTTATTAACATTTTATATGGCATTTTCTTGCTAAGTCTTATTTCCTTTTGACAAACTTCCTTATGATGGGAACCAATTCTTCTATCCCATTTCATATTGGTGGTTGGTTATTATCCTCATTTCATGATGCCATCTTATAATAAAAACCCTAATTCTTATCTTTCAAATTTTACTATCAAACTTAATCAAATATTATACTGCAATTATGCTTGGTTTCATCAGTCCTTCTTCTTCAAAAGCATTTTTCAACTTTTCTTTCACTATTCTCATTAGCCTTTTCATCACTTTTATTAACATGTTTTATATATTCATTTTGCTTGAATCATTAGATGTCTAATAATTTTAATGGCAATTTTTTCCTTTCATTTCAATTGGCATATTAGCCTATTCCTTGTCATTCATATGAACATATTTTATTTCTATAATTTTTGCAGTATAATGGCATTTTACTTGAATGTAAAACATGAAAAGTTCTTTCACAATCAACATTTCATCATTCAAGTAAAAAGATATTCACATTCATATCATGTACCCATTTCATTAAATGCATCAATCCTCTATAAATTTATCTCATGGTATTTATATCATAGTGTAGCACATATGAATATATAGCTGCTAGCCCCTTGGCCCTTTATAGGAGTTTAATAATACAAAATTCATATATTATGTTTCCCAATATATTACTTGAGTTATTGCTTCAAGAAAAATGCAAGTTGACAATCTTTTAAGAAGTTATAACACATTGTATCACCATAGGATCTCATAAAGAAGGTGCTTCAAACAATGGTTCAACCCTCAAAGGGATTTGCCATTAATGGTATGGAGTCAATCAAGAGAAATCTTTACTTATTTTTGGTATACTTAGATTATTAAAACATATGAAATGTTCTTTTGAAAAACTTTGTACCATATTTATTTTTTAAATCAAAATTGCATATTAAATTGATTTTCCATCATTAATATATCTTCTTAAAACAAGATCTGGAACTTCAAATTATTTAAATTTATGTTGTCATACAATATGATGTACTTATTATGTAGTATAATTACTAATAATTTTTTGTATGAAGTTAAATAGGATGACCTGGTCTTATGTTTGCTAGGAGCACCATTACATCATATAGTATGATGCTATATATCATATGATATGATCATCAATAATTATACATTACTGTGAGGAAAGTGAGTAAATTTTCTAATTTGTGTGAAATATAGTCACACTATACAACATGTTTTGTCATATAATACTATTACACTTCTCATTTTAGCCAGTCTAGATAGGATTTTTGGCAAGCTCTAGGATTTTCTTTTTCCTTCAAGTTTGGTTATTTAGGTGCCTTTAAATTATTCTCTTATATTTGTTTTAATTTCTAGATGTGATAAGAATAGAATTAAAGTATATATTAAGTAAGATTATTCTCCTCCAAGAGGTTTTAATCTTACCAAGGTTTGGATTCGTACTTAGTTTAGATATGATATCTCTTTTAAGCAAGTCCAACCAACAAATAATGATTTTAGGAATTGAATGGTTAAGATGAGTGGTTGGGATAAACCTTACCCTTTCATATCTCTTCAAAACCATAAGATAATGATTCTTTGTGGTATGAATTCCATTAGACAACTAGAAATTAGAAAGCATTAGATGACCAAATGAAATTTGAAATTCAAATCTTTTCTTTGATGCCTAGATTTTAAGAAGTATACCCTAACCCTAGCTGAGATCTAATGTGAATCATGTGAGGTTCAACGCACAAGAGGCCAAGGATGAATTGTGCTCTTAACAAATTTTTTTTTTTATTTCAAAAATCTTTTGAATTAAAGAAAATATTTTATACATAGTAATAAAGATTTATTTTTAGAATCATTACTTTATAAAATGAAAGAGAAAAATTACACAGTAATAAAAGAAATGACACTAAGAGTTTTTAGATGATTTGGCCAAAACCTATGCTTACATCCACCCCTAATCAAGAATCAGGCTTCCACTAAACACTCACTTTTGTTGAAGTTAGTAGGTGTAAACTAAGTATAAATCGGTGTTCCAATGAGTCACCAAATCTAAACAAAATGGATACAAGAAAAAATTGAAATTTTTGCAAAAATTAGTGCATACAAACTTCTTATATCTTTGAATCCTTCAAACAAGAGTGACAAAAATAAAACTATTGATATAGATGTTACCTAAATGATGTAAAATGATTGTAGAAGATGATATTAAAAACAAGAAATGAAACTTACAACTTCCATAAGCACATTATGAAAAAAAATGAAACTCTTAAGTTTGGACTTCTCTTGATTATATTTGAGTTTTTCAAGTTAATTCAATAAAATCCAAATGTTTTTAAATGGCCTCTATTTATAATCCAAACAAAAACATACCAAAATAAAAATTCTAATGGTTAGAAACAATATTTCTTAAAAGATAGCCATTACAGGAAATGAATAAAGGAAGATAAAAAGAAGTTATCATCCAATCTAAGCGAATGGAACATGCACCATCTAATTAGAATAATGATTAAAGGGTTCATATCTAATCCCAATGAGATTTTATTTGGATCATTAGATATCATATATTAGATGAATGGTGATGATATGCAAGATCACGTTTGACGAAGGAAGAGAATCGCTTAGCTATTTGATCGAGCTTTCTAGATGGATAATTAGCAGAAATGCACTTTTCACAAATGAAGAGAAGATCACAGCTAATCAATTAAGATTTTTAGATGGTCAAATAGATAAAGTTTACAATTCAAGAAAGAGGATGTGATTGTGGCCATTCAATCTCAAAATACCTGATTAGATGACATTGATTCACTTTAGTTCAAAAGTAAAGAGGCATCATTTATAGTCATGCATTGCAAAATTATATATGAATTTTGAGGTATATAATAGTTCATCCATGTTATAAAGGTAGCTTAATAGGGTTAGCTACCCCCTAATGCTCTTGGGAGGTCATGACTCAAGGCACTTATTTCATATTTAAAAGGGTCTGATCAGAATCATTCTTATTACCTAACAATTTTGGTCCTAACTCAACTTGATATGCATTAGCTAAGTTCAAGAGTGATGCCTTGACCTAATTTAACCCAAGTCACTACAAGATTATACCCTGACTGATATTCAGGCCTAACTATATTTGATGTCAAATGGTCTCCTATCCTATGGCTCCCCAATGCCTTATCTCAGCATCGTGGGCCATGTGATTGGTAGAGACTTAATTATGGATTATTAAAACATGTGTAGAGGATTCTAAGAAGGTTAAGTGTCATTATAATATATCATAGAAGAGTATGGATGTGCTAGCATGCTTGTTAATGTTATATAATTGATGAGGATTCTTATAGTTCTGTAGAGTAGCCCTATATGACTACATTTTCTTATAGAAAAGTGTCAGGTTATGTGATAAGATATGAGTACTAAACTTTCATTGAGGTCCTCATGGGCTTAGAGGGAGAGACAGATTATTATTGGGTTATTATACATTCTATGGGATGATTATGATTATATTTAGATTTGTTAAGACCTAATGAATATAAAATATGTTATACCAAGTTTTTTTGGCAATATTTTTGTAATTTAGTTAGTCAAGATATGTGTTTTCTTATGAATTAAATTTAAACTTTTAATATGTTTAAATTTTGAATATAGATGAATTAAAATTTTAATGTGTTTCTTATTCTTTCTAAGTAAAATTGATATATGAAATATAGATTGAGTGTAATATTCAATTTAATTATTTTATGATTAAATAAAGAAGTTTTTGACATGATAAATAAATAAATTGCTAGAACTATGACTCAATACTATGTTTTTCAAATAAATTTATTTTTTTAAATGCATATTTAATGTGAGGCACTCAAGTTATGTTTGAAATTATCCACAATTTTAGTTGATGACATGATAAGGTAAAAATATGTGCTTTATCATCAAAATCATGAATGAAAAATGTATAAAATGTCATATGATATAATTTACACTCTATCTTAAGTCATAAATCCTTTAAAGGCACTTGAAATAAAGCAAACATTTGAGATAATATTGCAATTGAGCATCTTTTTGCCTTTGGTTTCCTTGGGAAGCATGAAGTCATGGCTTAGCTAAGTCGTAGAAGGCACAGATTCAACCCATAAAAGAACTTAGATGGCTTATACAATGTGTGTGGCCTTTTGTTTCTAGTTATAAATCCTTAGAGGGCTCAATGTTGATGTCTTAAAAGAAGACTAGGTTTAGTAGGAATATGATTAGCATACATAGAGTTTGGTTATAGTTAAAAGTACTCTAAGATTGAAGTTAGATCTTAAGGTAAAAGTTTTCTAGATAATTCATAATGCTTAATAGAATTCAATCAAAAGAATCTATAATAGAAGGTACTAGTGATAGGCTAAGAAAATACTATTAATAAAACTCTATGCATATTGTAAATTAAGGTTTAATTGGTTAATATTTTTGTCAATACCTTGGAAGAAGATAAAAAAAGCATTAAATAACACTTAGGAATGTGCTAGGTTTGGCTAAGGAAATAATTAGGTAAAGATGTCAAAATGCTAAACCCTTGGTTGATTAGCTTATTTAGGTAAGATAATGAGTGATCTTATTTAGAGTCTTAAGTCATGAGGTAATACCCTACTTGGTGATCTAGGGTATATGTAGTGGCTTATAAGAGGCCTTAGGATGGATATTGTGACTCAGGGTTATCATGGAGGCATAAAGATCACTAGTGATACTTGTGTAAACCCAAGCTTAGTTGTAATGAAAACAAACTATACATTGATCTTGACGGTAAAATCCAAGGCTTTATGAACACTAAGGTTAGCTTAGATAAACAAAGTTTTAAATGAAATCAGGATAAGAATAAATACTTGAAAATTGGTTAAGATATTTTAAACGCTAAATTAAAATTTAATAGAAACCCTTAAGCAATTAGATGATAATAACTTTTGCATAATTGAAAAGGATAGTTTAAAACCTTAAATTAAAGGTATAAAGAATCATATATAATAGATTTAGGTTTAAGGGAAACCCCTGACTATTTAGGTTCTTATTTATGATGGGAATTTCTTGCATGTTGGATTCCAAACTAAGAAAATCTAATTAACATGAAGTAGTGATGGAATAGTGTTAATAGGATGTTAAACGTTATATGATTTTGATCAAATACACTAAACCCTTGATCATGCATGATCAATCAAAAAATACATAGGCTAGCTACCCTACTCACTTGGCCTTGAGATAGTTACACATGGATGAGTTTATAGGAGTGGTAGATTGCATGGTAAGAAATTCTAAGATTTATTGGAAGTTATTATATAAATAGTATCAAGAGAGAATAGTTATACATTTAATCCCATGGGGAATCACATGATATGCTATGTTGTGGAGAGGTGTACATGTGATTGTTAAAGACTCTTAGGACCATGTGATTTACATTTCCATATTGCTTGCTTGATTATGTGATGTGATAGGAGTTCTTGGTCTTGTCATAAGTTTGTTAGATAAAAGAGTGTATTAAATAAGAAATAGGACGTTTAATATTTGATAAACACATCAAAATGATATATATTAACATAGCTAGTAGATAGTTATGTTTTATAGTAGTTAGAAACTGATTCCTTTTATTTACATAGTTTACTTAATTTTTACATGCATACTTTTTTATTAATACATGTTAGTTTTATAGTATGATTTAAAGATTCCCTACTAAGCCTCCTAACTCATCTCCTTATATTTTTGTAGAATTAAGGAGCTAGGAGTTGAGTAAAACCTAAGCTAGAGATTATCAAAGTTAATGCATCAATTTGATGGTTCATCATCTTTATTTCATCATTAGTAATAATAGTATATTTGATATGTATTTGTTATCAGTTATATTTTATTTGACATGAGATTGTATCAAACTATATTACTAGATTTGTTATTACTTATGTTTTATTTATCAAACTTTGGTTGTCATTCATGATGTTAAGTTAGATTAAAATAGATTTAAATGATTTATTGATTTTGTGGATAATTATTTATGCTTTGTTCTTATGGATAGGAAAAATTTGTTGGATTCTTAGCATAATAATATTTGCAAAATACTATACTATAAAAAAAATTAAGTGTGATAAAATATAATGATGATTATAGTTTTATGTACTAGATTAATTTGTTAAATTATGATAATTTATTGACTCTTTTTATATCAATGATTTTACTTGACTATTATACTACTATATATATATATTATTAATAGGACTTAAGGATTTCCCATTAGGCATGGTCTAACCTTCTTATCTCATCTACAAGTGTAGGAGTCTGAAGTTAACATAAGAGTTTGATTGGGGCATTAGAGTTAGTATTATTAGTAGATTACTCATCCAACTAGAGTCTAGATAATGTCATAGTTATAATTTCATTTATTATTAGTATTCTTATTTATTATGTTAGACATTGGATTCATAAGACATTTTATATTAGGATTAGATTTATGGAAATTATTTTGTATGTGATAGACTTTGTTCTTGGGTGGCTTTTGGAATATGTGACTATTTATACATGTTGTGGAATATGTAGATATATTTCTATGTTAAGTTTTAAGTTTTCTTGATACCATGTGATGTGAATCATGTGAGACACAATGTACTAGATGAGAGGGTGAATTATGCATTCAGTAAAATTTTTTAATTTTGAAAAACTTTTTAATTAAAAAAATTTATACTTAGTAATAAAAATTTATTTTTAAGAAGATTGTCCAACATTACACAAACATAAAAATAAATACACCAAGATGTTTTAGGTGGTTTGACAAAAACCCATGCCTACATCCACCCTCAATCACCAATCGAGCTTCCACTAACTATTCTTTTTTATTGAAGCTATAAGGACAAACTAAGTACAAACCAGTACTATAATGAGACACTAAAATCCCCAAAATTGGCTACAAAAAAATTGAAAGTTTTATAAATTAAAACAAAAAATTTTATTTCTTCGTTTCCTTCAAGCAAGAGTGACACAATAAAATTATTGATGTAGATGTTACTCTAATGATGTAAAATTATTAATGAGAAGAGATATAGATATATGAATAAAAGAACCTACAGCTCACAAGCACACTAAAATTGATGCTTTTCGCTTTTGACTTTTCTTGAGCATTTTTTAAAATTTTTAAGTTCATTCATCAAATCCAATGTAAGAAAATGATCTCAAATTAAAGTCTAAACAAAAAATGGCAACACAACTCTCATAATGGCTAGAATTAGCTTTTTTTAGAAGCTAAACATTATAAGAAATGAAAAGGAAAGACAAAAAATAGCTACCATCCAATGTGAGTGGATAGAATAAGAACCATTTGATCAACATAATAATCAAAATAGTAAGATTTGATCTAGATAAAAAAAAAGTCGAATGGATGGTGATGATGCATAAGAGCACTATTCATGAAGACAAAGAATCTCTTAACCATTTGCTCAAGTTTTTTTGATGGACAACTAAATGAAATGCACTGCTCACAAATGCAAAAAAGACTTCAGCCATTTGTTTGAATGTTTAGGATAGACAACCAGATGAAGTTTATTATTCAAAAAGGTAGATGTGATCATGAATATTTGATCATGAAAACATGTAATCAAATAGCACTTATTTACTTTAGTTCAAAAGTAAAAAATGCATATAAGTCAACTTAACAAGTCTACTTTCCTTTGGTGCTCTTGGGAGGTCATTACCTAAGGCACCTTTGCACATATATTATATACATAAGTCTAACCTAATCTGATATGCCTAAGTTAGTTTAGGAGTGATACCCTTATCTAATTTTACACAAGTCATTACAAGAATTATACCTTGATTAAGACTCGAGCTTGACCTGACTCAATTTTAGCTAGTCTCTTAACCCACGATTCCTTAAGGTTCAATGCCTAGCACTACAGGCCATTTTGCTTGAGTCTTCAAGCTTAGCAAAGGAATTAAGTGCTTAGGCCAATTTTTTTTTTATTTACATTAAAACATTTTTTTATAAGATTTTAAAAATTAAAAATGATTTAATTTTTATGACCAAATGTAACCTAATGCATAAAAAAACAACTTAAATATGCATGAACCATGATTATGATTCTAAGTGTCACAACTATAAAGAAATAAAAAGTTTAACATGCTAATCAAATAAATATTGAGAAATATAATTTTTTGTGGATTTGCCACTCCATAAAAATCTCTGTCATTGACTCCAAAATCAACAAGTTGAGCATTTAATCTCCATAACTGTAGATGTTATAACCTTTACTCCAGCGAACACAAATTGTTATCGTAACACCTTAAGATTAAACTAAATCAATACTATACTCAACAAAGTATTAATAATATTTAGCTTGGTTTTGTGATCATCATATCAAATGGTATAATAATTTGCCTCTTAATGATTATAAAACTATTGCTAGAATTAAAATTATAATGTTAAAAAAAAATAATATCAAATAATTAACATCTTTGAAAGTAACAAACAAAGTAATATGGTATTCAACATTATAGCTCCCCTTGATTGATAGCATATACTCTCCTTAAATTTTAACTCATGCTCTCACGGAATTCTAACACTATGTTCTCTCCCTTTCTGTAATTATTAAAAGGGTTTAATTATTCTTAAGCTCAATAAGTCTATAAGGACTTTTGTAGCTAATGGCTTAGTAAAAAATATTAGTTAATTGGATAGAAAATGGAACAAATGATACTTGAATCTTTCTTCTACACATCTTTTCCAATAAGGTGATATTTTAACTCTATGTATTTTATTCTTGTATATTAAATATGATCTTTAGATAAACAAATTGCACTTGAATTATCACAAATGTGAGATTTTGAGTAAAACCATAATCTAAAAGTTCTTATTTATTCTATAGAACTTAAGCAATACAACAACCAATAATAATGTACGCAACCTTTGTTGTTGATAGTACCACATAATTTTGTTTTTTTATTAACCCAAGAAATTAGTGATCTACCAATCAATTAGCATATATAAAGGTACTCTTTCTATTAGTCTTGTTACCTACTAAGTTAGAATTTGTGTAGGCTATTAAATAAAATACAGACTCACATCTAAGGTACCGTAAGCCTAGAATCTTTATACCTATAAGATACTTAAAGATATGCTTAAACATTTATAGATGTGATTCCTTATGATCAACTTAAAACCTCACACAAAAACTTATACTAAACATAATATTAGGCCTTTGTGTAGTAAGATATAGTAATGAATAATTTTGTCTCAATAAGCTTTCCAGCTCCATCTTTATTTATGATAGTACTTATATTAATGAGGGTCTTCTTTTGCTTCATGTTCTCTTAATTAAATTATTTAATAATTCTATCAAATACTTAGTTTGGGAAAAAAATTTCTTCATCTATTTTCTTAATCTAAAGTCATAACAAAAAGGTTAACTCTCTCATCATACTCATTTCAAACTTATTTTTCATTAAAATAGTAAATTTCATGCACATCTCTTTATTGGATGCTCCAAAGATTATGTCATACACATACACTTGGCATATTATTTGACTTTTAATTAAATTTTAAATAAATAAGGTATTATTTTTCTTATCTTTATGAAATTTATTTGAAGTAAAAAATGCATAACCTTTCATACCAAGCTCTTAAAGCTTGCTTCACACCATAAAATGCCTTCTTAAGTTTGTATACATGATCTATATTATTATATATCCTAAATCTTGAAGGTTATTTAATATACATTTCTTCATTTATATATACATTAAAAAAATACACTTTTAATATTCATTTGGTATAATCTAAATCCTTTGTGGCATGCATAAGCAAGTAAAATCTTAATTTCCACAAGTCCAATCACAAAAGCAAATATCTTATGCACATCTACTCATTCAATAAGATAATAGCCTTTCGCTGCTAATCTAGTCTTATTTTTAATAACTTCTCTATTTTTATCTAACTTATTTTTCAAAACTTATTTTGTACTAATGATTATTGTATCATTTAGTTTAAGTACAAAGTCTACTTGATTTCTATCAAATTATACCAACTCTTCATTTATTATAATAATCTAAGACTCATCTCCAAAAACATTTTTGATAGAACTTGATTCAAAGTTTGATACAAATATTAAATGATTAAAAGAAATTTTACTCATAATGTTCTCTCTTATATCTCCTATGAATAACTCACTAGGATAATTCTTAGAATATTTAAATTTCTTCTTAATTTGATTTTCTTCTTTTATTGGTTCATTGGCTTCAACTACATCCTCTAATTTTTTTCTCCGTGGTTTATATCATCTAATTCATCAAGTTAATCTACTTCATGATGATTATTAGATGCTTTAACAAGAGATTCATCAAACTTAATATAGATTATCTATTCCATAACTAATATTCTTTTATTATATTCTTTGAATACTTTACTAGTTGGTGAATAACCTAGAAAAGTCCCTTCATCAGACTTGGAATCAAACTTATCTAAATCCTTTTTCCATTATTTAAAATGAAAATTTGTATCTAAATATTAGAAAATGGGATATATTAGATTTCTTATCATAAAGTGACTCAAAAAAAGAAATATATGACAAAGGTTTACATATTATTTTGTTAAACACATAACATGTAGTATTAACTACCTTAGCCTAACAAATATTTAGGATTATTATGCTTATTAAGCATTCATCTTATGTGATCAAATAAAGTTCTATTCATGCTCTTAACTACACCATCTTGCTAAGGATCTTAGGTGAAGAAAAGATCAACAACACTTTATGTTTGTAATAGAAAATATCAAATAATTTATTCATAAGTTCTTATTCACTATCACTCTTAACAAAGACTAATCTAACCTCACACTACTTCTCAATCCCAGTAATTAATCTTATAAAATTTTCAAATACTTCACTTTTATTTTTAACACAAAGTACCTATGTAAACCTAGTAAATCGTCCACAACTACTAGCATATATTTGCTTCTACCTGGACACTCTAAATGAATAGAACCAAATAGGTTTATATGCATAAGCTCTAATGGTTTCTTAATGGTAATGTCTTTAAGTGATTAAAACTCTTCTTCATTTATTTTCCTAATTAGCATGCACCACATAATTGATCACTTGACCAACTAAGGTTTGACAAACTACTAACTAGGTTAAATTTTATAAGTTTTTTAAAGAAGACTTTTCTAAGTGATAAAATCTTCCATTTTATAAATAGAATTATTATCATGTAAGGTAAGATATTCTAGTCCACTATCCTTAACCATTTACAAAAATAAAATGAAAATACTATCTTTTCTAAATCCAATGATAAGAAGAATATTATTTTTACTAATGATATATTTATTTTTATTAAATAAAACATTAAAATTAGAATCACATAATTAACTAATACTATGTAGATTATATCTTAATTCTTACACTTAGAGAACCTTTCTTATAGAAGAATGTGAGTTACCCATGATTCCAATTCCAATCACTTTCTTCTTGGAGTTTTGTCTAAGAGAAGTTTCTCATCATATGAATTCAAGTGGATGAATAAAGATGCATATCTAGTCATGTGCCTTGAGCATCTACTATCCAAGTATCACATACCTTTCTAGGTCCTTGAAGGATGACATACCAATAAAATAATCAAATACTAGTCTTTGGGACCCAAACCTTTTTTAGTTCATGTGTCTTAACTTGATCATTAATTGAAGTATACTTTTTAATCCAAATAGATCTAAAAGATTTACTATCAATAATGTTTTTTAGCAAGAAATATATCCAACTCTCATGAAATAATTATGAACTAAAATTTGTGCAAAAGATTATGTAATATTTCTAGCATTATCAATCTTATGAAAAGAAGTCTTATATAAATTTTTCAAATCATTTAACTTTTTAACTAAGCATATATTTTTAATGATAATAGATTTCTTTTTATCTCTTTCAATCTTAATCTCATATAAACAATTAACATTCAACTCATTCAAATGTTTATACAAACCTAAATAATTTTTATATTCTTCTTTCAATTTGAGATATTTGAAAGATAATTTCTTATTGTTGATGCAAAAATTAATATATTATTCTTCATAATCATTCATAAAACAAGATGACAAAAAATTGAAGAAGAATATTCCTTATCATCTGATGATGCAACAAAAATATTATCCTTTGTAATAAGATAAATCAAACTCTCATTCTTATCTTCATCACTAAAAGAAGAACTATATGAATCATCCCATAAGATCTTCATAGCTTTTTTCTTCTTATTATTCTCTTTTTGCAACTTCTAAACTCTATCCTTGTGGTAGGGCAATTTGACCTTGTATGGTTAGGTAATTTGCATTTATAGCAAATTGTTTCTTTATGAGAAATAATTTTTCCTTTTGCTTCATATTGTTGCCAAAATGTTTATCTATATTTCTTTTATTATATAAGTTGAGATAAAACATTTAGAAATAAAAGTTATCTAACTTGAGATGGAGAAATCTAAATCTATGGAGTAATTGGCTACAAAAGTAATTACATATTTCTTTTTCTTTTCCTTTTTTAACCACAAGTCTTCATCCTTTCTGCTTACAAGCTTAATTTTATTTGTTAAGAGCTCACTCAATAGCTCATCTAATAACATAGCTATAATATTTTTTACTACATTAAAAGCCATCACCAAAGGATTATTATTGAGAAAGTACTTCATTAATCTCTTTCTCATGTGTTCACCAATAGAAAACTTCTCACCAAAGATTAGATAAATCATTAACAATATTTATAAATCTTGTAAACATGATCTTAATATTCTTATCTTCATTCATTAAAAATAATATGTACTCATGAATAAGCATGTTGATTTTAGCCTCCTTAACTTGAGATATACCCACACATGTAACCTATAGTTTTAACTGAATATTATGTGTCATTTTCAAGTTTATGATGCTATTATATTTAGAAACATCAAAACCATAACACAAAATATTTATAGCTTAAGAATTAAGTTGAACTCTATGTTTCTTCTTGGGAGTGAGTTCACCTAATGGTTTTGTCACTTTTTCAATAACATCCCAAATTTCCAAATCAATCAATTCTTAAAATAAATGCATCATATTTTTTCAATAAAGATAAAACTCAGCCTTGAATAAAGGTAGTTTGTGTGATAATGCTCCCTCGAATAAAATTGCATTACCCTAAACATATGAAAGAGCCTTGAGGATCTTATCTTAAAATGTTTTTATTCTAAAAGAAACTTGACTCTGATATTACTTGATGTAAATTGTGTGAGGCACAACACACAAGTAGAAAGGCATGAATTAAGCATTTTAAAAAATAATTTTAAAAATCTTTTTAATTAAAAAAATATATTTTTTTTTGTAATAAAACTATATTTTTAAGAAGATTGGCCAAAAAAATAAAAAAAGAAAAAATAGCACAATAATAAAAAGAAAGGCATAAAAAATGTTTAGGTGGTTCGATCAAAATGCGTACCTACATCCAACCCTAATCACTAATCGGGCTTTCACGGACTACTCCCTTTTGTCAAAGAAAGTAGAGGTAAACCAAGTATAAACCAGTGCTCTAATATGACATCAAAATCATAAAAATTAGTTACAAAAAAAAATGTAAGCTTCACAATTGGTACATACAAATGTTTTACATCTTTGAATCCTTCAAGTAAGAATAGCACAAAAAATTGTTGATGTAGATGCTTCCCAATTGATATGAAATGATTGAAGAAAAGAGTTATAGAAATAAGAATCAAACAACGCACAACTATCACAAGTATGTTAAAATTGATGCTTTCAATTTTGAACTTCTCTTGAGCATTTTTAAAATTTTCAAGTTGATTCATCAAATCCAAATGTTAGTAAATGATCTTTATTTATTGTTTAAATAAAAAATATGCCAAAATATCTCTCTTCATGGCTATAATTAGCTTGTTCCAAAGCTAGCCATTATATGAAGGAAAAGATGAACACAAAAAAGCAGCTACCATTTGTTTTAGGTGGATATAACAAGCCCTGATCGAGTAAAATAACAATTAAAAGATCTAAATATAATTATAATGAGATTTGAACTAGATCATTAGATACAAAAGCTAGATGGATGGTGATGATGCACAAGATCACTATTCACAAAGGTAAAGAAGCTCTTAACCATTCAATCAAGCTTTTAAGATAAATGACTAGATGAAATGCACTATTAACAATTGTGGAGAAGATATGAATTGTTTAATCAAGTGTTAGGATGGATAGCTAGATGAAATTTACTGTTAAAAAACGATCGTTTGATCATGAAAATGTGTGATCAAATGACACTAATTTACTCCAATTTAGAAGCAAAAAAAAAACACCATTTTTAGTCCCACATTACAAGTTTGTTCATGAAATTTGGCATTTATAACACTTCTTTTTCATGTATAAGTTAGTTTAATGGGGTTAGTTATTCTATAGTGGTCTTGAGAGGTCATTACCTAAGGCACCTACACACATATATAATATACATGGGTCTGACTTGACCTGATATGCCTAAGACAGTTCAAGTGTGATGACCTAATCTGATTTAACCCAAGTCACTATTAGATTTCTACCTTGATAGGAACTCAGTTCTAACCATGAACCATAGTTCCCTAAGGTCTAGTGCTCAGCACTACAGGCCACATGGCTCAAGCCTTCAAGCCTGGTCAAGGAATTGGGTTCTTAAGTCATTTTTTTATTTTTATTTATATTAAAACATTTTTTATAAGATTTTAGAAATTAAAAGACTTAATTTTTTTATCAAATATAACCCAATACATCACCAAAAAAAACAACTCAAACATGCATGAACCATAATTAGGTCCCTAAATGCCATAATTATAATGAAAAACAATTAACATACTAAGCATATAGACATTTAGAAATGTAATTCTTTATGGATTTTCCACTCCGCAAAGATTTTTGTCCTTGGCTCCAAAATCAACAAATTGAGCCTTTAATGTCCACATACTTCAGATGCTACAGCCTTTGCTCTAATCCAAACTATTATAGTACACCTTAAGATTGAACTAAAATAATACTAAGCTCAATAAGATATTAATAATATTTAATTTTATTTTGTGATCATCAGATAAATGGTATAATACCATGTACATGCCAGTATACTTTAATAGGTTACATAGCCTTAGGAGAACGTATTTTTTAATCAATTGATGACTAGTTTTGATGGAGGCATGGTTCATTTTAGATCACATGTTGTGAGCATAATGATCAAATTGAGGGATTGTAAGTATCAGTTTGAATGTTAAGCTCAAAAAATAAAAATTGGCAAGCAAAGTACTTTAACAAGTGCATAAGTCTTGTTACATCAAAGAGGGAAAAAATCTACAAAAAGTGTGGTGTGATAGGTCTCTCAAACATTTTCTTGCTAGTAGTTTTCTTATTCGATGTTCAAAGGTCAATAGGGGATATCTCCCATGGGCATTCATATTGGCCTTAAGGGTTCCTCTTCTCTTAATCACTCCTTTATAAAGGTATTAGAAAAGAGGTTATGCCTTTGACCTATAAAGTAGACATGTGATATCCTAAAAGAGTGAACTTAAGATAGTGTTTGTTGACGAGGAAATGAAAATATTAGTAGACCTATTCAAATTCTTTTGATTAGGAAGTTCTCACATGGCAAATTGAGAATGGCAGGTTTTTGGCAAGAATTTGTTAAGATTAACTTTAAAGGCTTCTATACGATTAGATACTTAGACCCTTAACATGTATTGATTTGATTTTGATTAAAAAAGTACTTGAAGTTTTGGTTAAAAAAGGTTTGGAGCAATGCCAGATTTTCCATGAGGGTGGTAAAATGGTTGCCATAATTTTAACTCTATGTAGAACTTTTAGTTGTTCCAGTCTGAATTTCCATCGAGCATTTGTCTCTCCATTTGTTTACAAATTAGCTCCCTACACGTAGGTGTCAGCTATTGAAATGCCTTTCAAATTGAACTTAATGATAGCCTTTCTGTATAGGTAGTACAATGTGAAGATTTTTGTGGAAGTCAACCTCACGAAAGAGTTACTCGATCATATTCAGATATCCAAGCACCAAGGCTGCAAGGGAGGTGGAAGATGGTTGAGCGTGGTTTACAAAAATCTTCCATCAATTTGTATGTAATGTTGTAAAGAAAGTCATAAAGTAGTAATGCAAAATACTCCATCATAATAAAAAAGGAGGATCCACTTTCCCAAGTTGTTCTTAGTGAAGCTTGTAACTAGACAAGTCCTTCATTGGAGTAGACAACCCATTAGATTATTTAATTATATAATGAGAATCGTGTGGTAAATATACCTTTCAATCAATTTAAACATTCTACTTAGCAAGCTCCTACGATCAATAAGACCTTGGTGTTACATTCATAGCATAATTAAAGGACAATTTCGTTCCAAGACTTCCACGTAATAGTAGCAAAGAAGATTATTTTATTAAAACAAACAATACACTATAGGAAGAGAGACATTTCTCTTTGGTTGATTAAAAAATTCTATCTTTTAAAAGAAAATATATCATTAATAGATCATAATTTTAATAGCAACCTAAATAAGCTTTGGATGGTTGAATGGAAAAATCCAAATTTTGCTCAACATGGATGATGATTTTATCTTAGTTAAGTGCAAAAATGGTCCACATAAGAATAACCAAAATTAGGTAATATCTCTTTAATTCACAAGGAGAAAGTTAAAATCCACCATTGACTCCTTCTTTCTAATGATGTTTAATGCATTATTATGGAATGTTTGATGGGCGAATACTGAGGAGGCAATATCCCTACTAAAACTACTCTTATGTACATAGAAATTCTCTTTTCATGCTTTATTTTAATGACTTATAAGAAAGTTGAATTTATTCATCAGTTGCCACAATTTTGTTATGATTTTTGTAATTATAATAATAAAATCAGATTGTTTTTGCAAGTTAAGCACTCCAACCACATGGAAATCAACAAGGAACAATTTCTACATGTTAAGGTTAGGTCAAATGAATGAGCTATGAAAGTTGCTTGTGCTTTCATATATATTAAATGTCCTATTACTAAATGGACTCTTTGGATTGATCTAAACAATATTTTTTTATCACATCCCCATGGATTGTAAGTAGTGAATTCAATGTAATTGCTACAATTTATTAGTATAAAAAAAAACTACTGAAAGAGATCCTAGTGCAATGTTAGATTTTTAGGATACTATCCATCAATGTGGACTAGTACATCTTCCTTTCTCAAGCTCCAACTTTACATGGTTTGAAAAAAGGAAAGATCACACTATTTGGAAAAGCCTTGATCAAATATTAGTGAATCATCTCTAGTTAAGCAACTATAATAAGGATCTAATATAGCATTTGTGTAAGACTCCCAAGGATCATGCTCCTTTATTATCACAATCTATAATTGTAATAAACTCCACTCCACACCCTCTCAAATTCTAGCATATGTAGATCAATCACACCCCATTCCTTCAATGGTTAAGGATAATTGGAACAAACTAATGGAAGGAAATCGTATGTATGTAATGGCATATAAATTGAAAAGGTTCAAGCAATGCCTTAACGAATGGATTATAAAACAATTTGGAAACATCTTTCAAACTCTTCTTGAGATTGAAAAGTTGGTCAATAAGCTTGAAAGTACTTATGAACAATGATAGATGAAAAATACCTTAAAGGAATTCAAAGTTGCACAAAATCACCTCAACATGGCTCTAACGAATGAACAAATGTTCTAGAAATAAAAGGTAAAGATTAAATGGTAAAAGTAATTGTTTTTAGGGTGATGATGAAATTAAAGAAGCAATAGCGAATTTTTATAAAATAATTACTTTAGGAAGGCTCTTCTACTTATTCCTTTGGAAATTTGAGCTATTTTTGCACTCTTCTCACTAAAGATGATAACACACATTTACTAAGGGAGTTAACATTGGAGGAGTTAAAGTAGAATATATTTAGCATTAATATGAATAGTTCCTGTAGACCTGATGGATTAACTTTCTTTTTTTTGGCATTTTTTTGATATAATTGAACAAAAAATTTACATGGTTATGAATAATTTGATGGAAAACACTCTAATAACAAAAACTTTATCTAATGCCAACTTTTCTCTAATTCCAAAAAATAAGAATCTAATCTCCTTTAATTTTTTGCAAATCTATTTTTGTACATGTATCAAAAATATCTTCTTTAAGCTATTTTCTCAGAGGTTGAATGAATTTCATCACACACGAATCTCACAAAAATAATCTAGTTTCATCGAGGGATGATGTATTGAGGATAATATGTTAATTATATAGGAGATGATTTAATCGATAAATAGAAAAGTGAGGGATCAAAATTGTGTAATTGAAATTGGTAGGAAGAACACCTTTGATCATCTTTCATGGATTTCTACTTAACATATTGCTATAATTTAGATTAGATAGATAACTAATCTTCCCTAATATGAACATCCATTATTGTGGCTAGTTCTCATCATAATTAATAGTGGCATCTGAGGTTTTTTCTGGGCACCTAAGAGGTGAACCATGACAATTTACTATCCCCACTACTATTTATTTTGGCAAAAAGTTCTTTCATCAGGGAGGGGGCTAAATCAGTTGCACTCCTAAGGAAAAATTTACCCCTTTGCTCTCCTGAAAGTTTGATAGTACACATCTTTGCTTCACAAATGAAATAATAATATTTTTCAAGGGAGAAAAGAAATCAATTCATAATATTAATAATTTTATTAAATTATTTCAAGATGAATTAGGGCTACTTGTTAATGATTAGAAAATCGATTTCTTTGCTCAAAACATATCCATCAACTCTACTTCAATGGCTCTCAAAAATGCTTGGATTAAAAAAAAAAGGCAAGTTCTTATCTCAAATATAAATTGTCTAAAGGAAGGAAAAAGTTCTTATCATTCCAATAGATTTTGGAAGAGATAGCTAGAAAAATTGTGTTGGAAGCATCAATTAATTTTAAAAAATGGGTAGATTAACCCTCATAAAGCATGTTCTCATTACATTAACCCTCCACACTCTTATGTTGATAAATCCTTCCAAACAAATTTTAATGGGTTCATTTAGAAAAAATATTAAACAAATTTTAATGGGGTGATCTAGAACAAGGATTTAAACAAAGATGAAGTAGTTGGAGTAAAATTTGGTATCATACCAAAGAAGATGGTCTTAGTATTAAATGTTTTATGATGTTCACAAAGTGTTTAGTTACATGCTTTATTGGAAATTAAAAAAAATTAAATTCATTAAGGTCCAAATTTATGCATACTAAATATAGTGCTAAAGATAGTAAGTGGTGAATATTACAAATACAGAAGAGTATTTTGCAAGTATGATAGCAGATGGTAAGAATAAGTTTAGCCTTAATTATAAATGCTTAATTCACTATCAAATCAGTTTAGAAGTTGATAAGAAAGAAAATAATCATTTTGAGCTTTAAGAGGAAGATATGGAATAAGTGATTGTCTCCCAAGATCTCCATCTTTCAATGGAGATTCCTCAGAGGCATGCTCCTTTCCACAACATACAATGCCAGTTTAACTTCCCTCAAAGTGTCCTTATTGACTAATTATTAATTTGATGAACCATTCTTTTTTTGAATATGAGATAGTGTATGAAGTTTGGAAATACTCTTCTAAGATCATTTTTATTCTATATTAGCATTGACAATATATTAACCATACTCTTTGGCATGAGTAGAACTATGGGTTTTCTACTATAGTTAGAGGGAAAATAATCACATTCCTATTGAGTCTTATTTGTTGAGGATTATGCAAGACAAGAAATTTAATCCTATTTAAAGAAAAATGTATTTCAATGAAGAGAATTTCCTTAATATTCAGTTTCTATTATTCAACATAACTATGAGCTTTCCTTTAACTCAAAAATATTAGGAGGATCTAACTCTTTTATCAAGTGGGTTACTCAAAAGCTTCATTAAAAGTATTGGAAATTATCAAAGTTTCATAATTGGCTCCTCTGCTCATTCATTTTAAACTCAATGTTGATGATTTAATAAAAGAAAATCTGGGTGCAACTGGTGGTGGTGGGACACATAGAGATGATGATGGTAGGGTTATTTGGGAATTCTCTTTAAATTATGGATTCAAAATAAACAAACAAGCAAAAGTTATGGCTCATCTTGATAGGTTATAGTATAGAATTAACTATGGTATTCACAAACTACACATTGAACTTGATTCAATGAAAATTATCATGATTTTTGGTAGCTCCTCCACTCCTTGACATTTAATTCCACTTATCAAAAGAACTTAAGACATTCTTCAAGACAATAGGTTCCAACTTCAACACATTTTAAGGGAACAAAATGTGCTTGCGAATGCATTGGCACAATTAGCTAGCTCTTTTTCCTAGAGTCAACACTTGGAAAGTAATCAAATACCTTGTCCATAATGGGTCCTACTATGCTTGACCAAGGGAATGTTCTATACTTGAGGTTCAAATGAATGGTTATAAACTATGTACTTACCTTGAGCATATCAGTCACTTTAGTTGGAGACAAGATCCCCACTTCTATCTTCGCTTGCTTTACTTATCACCATAGTTATGGAAATTTTAGTTTTGGTTGTAATCCTTACTTGTAACAAACTTTCATTGTTGTCTTAGGTCATTTATTGAGTCATGCAACTAGTAACTTTGTATACCACGTTTCCTTATGAGAAATGATAGTTGTTAGAAAGGAAAGTAGAGAATGTTGAATGAAGCAAGAGTAATGTATTTGGAAATTGGATGAACTAAGAAAATCATGCTCAAGCATGGATCAACTTTCAAAGCATGGAGTCATGATGAAAAGCTCTTTATGACATGGCTGATCCACATAAGACTTAATGTTACTTTCATTACCAAGTTAGATTGTTAAACATTTATTCTTTGTAAAAGTGGTACTTTAGAATCATTGCATGCACCATGTCATTAAATCCTAACTATTAATGTTTTCTAAAGCTATATTAATTTTTTGTAATAATATTTCAAGCTATAATAGAGTCAATTTTTATTCTAAAATAATAAAATCAAATTTAAAATAAGCTATTCTCTTTACTACATAACGATTATACAACATGATGTCCAATATCCCACTTATATAGTTTGTACATAGGCTTAAAGCTACAATTGAAGTTTAAATTTTACATTGTATCATATATGTATGATGGGTTTATTATACAAATGTGATCACCTCTTAGACATAAAATTAGAAGTTAAACTTGATGGTATAATGTATCAACTTTGTATGTGTTCTATCTGTTCTTTGAGAATTGAGTTTTCATTAATAATGTATGAGCATAAAGTTTCCTTAGTATAAGTACATAACTTAATTCCTCTTAGAATTTATCATTCATGTAAGCTGAGTTATGTTGAAACATGTATTAATATTATATCATACCAATACAACAATAACACGTTACGATGGATTAGTTGTATGAAAAATAGTGCTTTTATAATCATCAAGGTTTTGCTTTATGATGTTCTTGCTTGTTATATTATACAATAGAAAGTAAAGTAACATACCTATATGATTCTTTCCACTAATCAAATATCTTAAATGACTTAGGATAACTGTGTGCTCATTAGGTCATACAAATATGATATTTGTATCATATAAGTAGTCATCAAGTTAGACTAAATATCAAAGTCTTATATTATCATGAATTGACAATTTAGGTATCACACTAGTTGATTCGCTTTCATAAAAAACTCAATAAGTTTGATATAAAGCTATCACATTATTATAATATTGTCATGTGTATAGCTATTCTATTAAGCTTGTATAAAACAATTGCTATATAATCATACATTGGATCATTGTTATATGATAACATCATCCAACATTATCTCAAGAGTCAACTTTTATTAAAATTAATTCTATACATTGGTGATCTACTATCAAACATGTACAATCTACTTAAACTATGATAATAAATAGCACTACATTTGTATCATGTGATTGTTTAGTATGATGTATATAGAATTTAAACATTATATTAAGAATCTATAATGTACAGTACTAATACCCTTTTCATATTTTCACACTACACCCTTAACATTTAATTCAAACAAATCATATTGTTGGATCATCAATATGGTTCTAGTTCTATTTTTATTATCTTATTGTAATTATTACAACATACTAATATGAATGAAATCTTGAGAATATAATAACTATTTTAAACATCTTTGAGAACTTTAACTAGTAATTACTTGTTCCATAATTAGCCTTAGGACTAACATTAGTGTAAACAACAATTGATTTAATGTAGAAGAGGCTAATGAAACATATTGTGAAATCAAAAGAAGAGAAAAGAACTCAATGTGTTAGATTTTTTTAGGTGGAGTTCCTTCTTTCTTATGGGAACTAATTTTTAATACTTGTGTGAATTACATTGACAACATCTTATATACACTTATCTTGGTGCCACTTTCTTTTAAAGGTTTAAAGGTATATGACTTCTTGTATGCTTTACTATAAAAGAGTTGTAATCTATTTGTATTAGCTAAATCTACTATTCTACTCTTTGTATCTTCTCTAGGCACCAATGTTTATAATTGGATTGCCCTTATCAGTTGTAGTGAAAAGGAGGGGATAGTGGAAACCTAGTCTGGTTGATTGGGGGTGGCTTTAGTCATAGGTTACACTGAACCACCTAAAAAATATCATTGCACATCTTTTTGTTCAATTGCTATTTTGTTCTTTTCATTTAGAAAGTATTATAATAACTATTCTTTGAATTGATTGAAAAAGAACTACAAATTTTGTTTGTTAAAAGTTGATTGCTTGGTTTACCATTGGATCATAGTTTATTACACCCTAGGTATGACTTTTTTAATTTAGTATATTTTCTCCTTAATGAAAATTTCAAATTTTAAATGGAGATTTAAAATTTGAAATTTAAAATTCTTTAAATTTTGAATTCATGTCAAGCTTGAAATTTGAATTTGAATTTTGGTATAAAACATTAGATTTGCATATGAATATCTTATGAAAAATGCTTAAAGGTTCAATTATAAAAAGAATTATTATGGATAAGATTGAGTTCCTATTATATAATGTAAGAAAATAAAAGTAGATAAGGCACCATAATAAATGGATAGGATAAAGAGATAATTCCAACCTAGCTAGATTTAAGAAAAACATTATTTTGCTATAAAATGGAATGATATGTTAGGGTTAGGTATTTTTCTTGTACCCTAGCCAAAATTAATCTAAGGAGACCCCAATAAAGAGGAACACAAAGTTGAGAATAAGGAGGAGGAAGAGATTCAAAATGGTGTAGATGTCTACTCAATTCAAAAGATAAGATCCTCATCCCTTACATGAAATGTTGAAAAATGTTAAGAAATCAAAATCAAGTATTTTGCTACAAATTGTATGCTATAGTTCAGGTTGAGAAAGACTATGAGAAAGTTGCAATATCTTTCTATATCCTAGCTCTCAGGTTGTTGTAAAATTATGCTGTGCTTTCATTATATTGCTTAACATTTCATGCTAAGCTCCCAGTTGAGGTCAAAGAATCAATATGTATGCAACCTTAGCTTAGTTTTATCAAAATATTATATTGATTTTCCATGCTAAATTGAATGATCATGTTAAAGATAAGGAGATGTCATCATGTTGAATGTATGTTTGATGTTGAAAGCATACTAACCAAAAGTGTTAAATTGTGATTCTGTGATAAATTACTTAGTTAATCTAAGATTTATATTAGTTTTTTTAAGACTTTTTTAAAGATAAAAATATTAATTTTGAGTACCCTTAATGATTGGCTAAATTATGATTAAGATTAGTTGGCACAAGCTTGAATGTCATCGATGTTATTTAACATAGATGGATTGCTAAATTTTTATGTTGGCATGAATATTCATGGTGTCATTTTGTTAAACATATTATCATCCTTAAAAATTTAGAAAATCATAACTTGTGCAACAAATGAAAAACATGAAATCATGCTTTTTCATGATTGAAATATTTTCTTGAAACTATTATTATGAATATACAATACATACATCTTCAAAGAATTCAAGTTATTACACGTCATGGTGTAAACTTCATTTAGGAATAATTTAAATTATTTAAGAGACCTAGCATAAAAACTTAGGCATGCTCTTCTTTAACTATACCATAAGACCTTATTATGACTTAAGAAAAATTCCTTCCAAACAAAACCAATCCTAAGATTAAATTTCACACAAATTGGAGCTAAATGCCTTGGGGTTATTTTAGGAGGTTGAGTAGATGGGCTTGGCCTTAAGCATGTGATGCATGATGAGGCCTTAAAAGTGATCTTGAATGGATTTAAGGTGAAGAAGAGCTCTTAGATTCCCTATAAGGAGGGCTCATGAGTCTCAATGAAGCCCTAAAAAAAGGCATAAAGGAAGATTATAACTTGGATACCTTACGATAAGTATTCTAGGTTTAGGTTTGTAGAATTTTCCCTATTAAAAAAGAAAAGCCTAAATGCATATTTGAGTTACCAAAAAGAGATTAGTATCCTTGGTTTGGTTGAAGAGGTTAAGTGTAAGGCTCAGTAATAAACATGTAATACAAGGAAAGAAATAGAAAAAGAACAAAAATAGCTTTCAAAGAAAGTGAGTTCTTAAGTTTTCTTATGAGAAGCTTAGAAGGGTATGTGTTGGCCTTGGAAGAAGACTAAGGGAGGTTTAGATCTTGATTATATGTAGCAAATAGCTTTCTAATTGGTTGAGCATGCATAAGCAGCTGAGAAAGACCTCAATATAGGCAATAAGCTTAGTTTGCTCAGAATAGAATTGTGATATTATGGGATTGATTAAGAGAACCTAAGATTTAGAAATTGGATTATGGAGGATTTAAAATTCAAAGGTGTTCAATTTAAAATTTATGCCTTAGATTTCAAATTCAAATATCTAGAATTCAAAATTTAAATATTTTATATTTGAAAATTGAATTTAGGTTGGGGTTAAGAACCCAAGAATCCTAGATAGGGTTAAAGATAAGTTAGAACTTGAAAAGACCTTAAATAAGGTTAAAAATAGATTAGGAATTAATTAGATGAAACTCTTAAGGATTAAGGATTTATATGAAGCAATCTTTAAGATAAGAATTAATGTTCACTTAAGAATATTATGTACTTAGTAAGACTTTATGCACACTCAAATAAGGCTAAGATTTGGTGTGACTCTCTGTTAGATCTTAGATGAGAGTTGACTAAGATAAAAAGCTTAGTTTTAGCCTTATGAGTGGTCTAAACTCAACCAAGGGATTAATGATCACAAGGATTTTAGCTAATCTCTAATCTAGTTTTGTTTGATGGGTGAGAATATGAGTGAGACTAAATTAGGCTCTTATGTCATAGATTTAATACTCTAGATGATGGTTTAAGAGGTGTATATAATAAAAAAACTATTAAGAAGGGCAGAGTGACTTAAATTAGCTTATAAGATAAGAAAAATATATTAGTAAAACTTATGTGAACCTTGTTTAAGATCAAGTTGTGGATTTATAACTTAAGAAAACTTAATAAACTAATAAATCTAATAAGATGCCTAGATTAAAATATAGATAAGGATTAGATATAAATATATGATATAAGATACCTAAGGTTTATTAAAAAATCTTAAGTTAGCTTAGATAATATAGTAGAATTTTAAGGAGATCTAAAGAGTTGATTAATAGCTTAAGGTTTTAAAAAAACCCTAAATGGAAAATTAAGGTTGTATAACCTTAAACAATGCAAACAAAAGCTTATTAATATTGAGTAAGCAAGTTTATTAATGTTATCATAAACTAAGATGTAGTGAACCCTAGTGATGGATTATTTAGTTAAAGTGAGATAGTTAGATATACTAAATAGTAAGATTCCCACCAAGTATGAAGGTTGCATGCCTTATTAGTAGGACATCATGGGAGATCATAGGTGTGCTAAAGCTTATAATGATGTTCTGTCACATGTAGAGAGTTCTTAAGCCCAACAAGGTGATCCCTATGATAGGTAAACCATAAATTGGAATCATTAGATCATATTTAGAAGACTCTAGGTTATTTGAGTGTAATTATAATAATCTTAAGAGATCATGGATGAGCTAGAGTGCTTGTCTTAACATTGTGTGGTTGATGAGAGCCCCTATAACCCTATATCATAGTCCATGTGATTCGTAAAGCCTAAGTTGTAGACTATTGGATTATGTTATGAGATAGATAGAAGTGTTAGATTTATGTTAAATATCTTACGATCTTGGGGGGAATGTTAGATTATTAATGGATTATTATGTATATTATAGGATTGCTTATGATTATTCAAACATGTTAGGCCCTGATGAACTTGTGATAAGATTAATAGTTATGATTTTGAGCTTTAGCTCAACATTTTAGGCTATGAAATTTATTTGACTATCCTTATACACTAATGATTATACTCCTCTTTTATATTATTATATGAATGTTTTTATTTTCAAGAAATGAGGATTTTTTATTAACTCAAGCTCACCACTATTAAGGCTAAACCTCACCATCTACTTAAAAATAACAAAAATAAGAGGTTATGCACATTTAAAATATTGAGTGAGGAAATTAAAACCTAGACAGAGATCTGATGATGAGATAATATCTATCCACAAGTTATGTTTTGACAAATAGTAAATAAAGGATCAATATAAACAAATAATCTAACAAAAGAGCAAACATAAATCATCCAAAACCATAAATGTTGTGCCAAATTTATATAAATACACATAGCATAGAAACTTATAATAAACCAACCACTATTCAAGTTAATAATAATGATCTTCATCCATAGCATGAAAGACTTTAACTCTTAGTATAGTAGTCACACTATTTAAGATATAAATACTAATAAGACTCTAGTGCACTTAATAGATAACCAATAAAGTAACAATATATAAAAATAATACTATAATAGAAAAAGAATGAGTTTAAACATTAAATAATTTCTTGAATGTCACAGTCGATGAAATATTATAATACTGATCTCTAATACGAAATGATGTAACAAAAGAGGGTCTTGGGGCGTAGGATGGAATGAAATAATTACTTGGGTTAAATAGAATAAAAAATATAATAAAAAAACTTAAATAAAGAAGAAATAAAATTGAGAGGTAAAAATAATAATGACTTACCAAATTGAACCTAGAGAAGGTCATCAAGCCAACTCAAATACCCAAGACACTAAGCAATACATTTTTTTAGTCTCAATCAATTTATCATTCATCTACTCATGAGAGATCTATTAAATAGAAGATTATAAGTAATTATTTTATATAAAAATAAGTTTTTAACCTATTTTTGAAGACTTTCATAACTGTATACCTCTTTAATGCAAAAGTATACTTCTTATCTATTTCTTAAAAAATTTCATCCATTTCTTTAAATATTTTTATTAATATATCATCTAACGTATATTACCTATCATGAGTCATATATTATGAGCTACTTACCATCACTTTGATTTCATACCTCTAAGTATCTAACTACTTTCAAATCTTCATTTTAGATTAAAAAATATTAAGTTAATATATTTCAATATTATTTAATTTATTCTTTCTTAATTAACCCATGATTAGCTCATTTGGGCTATTAATAGCTATCCTTGTTATATGCCTATGATAAATACTTTTTTATACAATTTAAGTTTAAATTGTACTTGTTCTTCATGAACTTTATGATTTTTATATTTATGTTTAATTACTTGTACTTGTTCTACATCAAGGTTTATATATTGTAATCAATAATTTAAAATGAAATAAGATCAATGGGTAATGGCATACCCTATACCAAGAAAATATCAGATCTTATAACATAATTAATAACCTAATCAATTGTAGTGTTCCCCTCTTAATAACTGATGAGTGATCTTATAGTTAAAGAAGAGTTGAAGGCTACATAAGGCATGTAAGTAATGGTCTTTAATGTCAAAGCCATGCATGTCACTCCTGAGGGAGTAAACTAACTCGAAAGAATCTAATTCCAACCATATACCATATGAATGAGGACACTAAGAAGTTATAATGATGATTACCCCAAGAAATGCATGATTCTTCATAATAGGAGGGTTAGTAATGGTCCCTCTCCACTCATAACTCATCAAAGGATGAGCAGTTTGATCTATGCAAACTAAGCCAATGTCAACTCTTCCATCATCTATCCCAATAATGTCATAGTTAACTTTTATCCAACATGGGTTAAGGAGTTCACGTAGATGAAGAAGGTAGTAAAGAAGGGCCTAATAAGTCCAAGTAGCCTTAGTAATTGATATCTAGATAATAAGTAACTTGTTGTCAAGATTATGTAATAACCCTGAGTAGCATAGCAATCTCCATGATAGGTCAAAAAGGTACCTTTGAATTTTGATTCCTCAAAAGCTAATAAATAGTAATAGCTACAAGTGTACAAACCAAACATATTAATCATCTCTAAACCTAGATTTTAGCCAATTTAAGAATTGTAAAGAGGTTACTTGGCTAACTCAAGTCATATGCCATAAGATAGGGCACCAAATTAGCATTACCATAGAACAACCCCAAAGAGCATGATCAAAAACCATAGAAAAAGCACATCCTCAAGGGCACTATACCTCCTTACCCAATCAATGGGGTGTAAGCTTGAAACTAATATGATTACCCCATGAAAAAGTTGCTAAAGGAAAGTCTTGATATATTGCTACACATAGAGTTTCCACACCAATGGACAATTAACGTTAGTCGATTCATCACTAATAGGCTTGGAAAATTTAATATGCCTCCATACCAATCTATCCTTATATCCAACAAGTGCATGATGGTAACAAACAATCTCTAACCCAATGTGAGTCTAATGTCGACACAACTAACAAATGTTGTCATCATTAAGAAAATTTGAGGGGATTAATAATGAAGCATAAATGACTATACAAACCCAAAAGAGAGGTAAATTGTAGGTTTTAAAAATAGTTTTTCTAATTTTAAGATTATATTTATCTTTCAAAAGTTTTTTTTATAAAAATAATTTTATATTTGTTAAAAAGTTTGACTTATAAATATATTAATTTATAATTTTTATGATTAAAAAAATGAAAATAAAAGTTGAAATAGTACACTGAATTTTTAGATAGTTCGATTTAAATTAGAACCTATGTTTATCATTAACAGAGGTTGAGAAAAAATTTATTAGTAAAAGAGTTACAACTTGAGATTTTTTCTTACAATTCACCCCCAACTTATTTGAGATTTTTCTTTACAACTCAGCTTCAAGCTATTAGTTTTTATCGATTCAACTATAACCTAAGCTTTTAAGAGATCAACATTAACTCGATTTTTGTGAGATCAAACTAAACTCAGGCTTTAACAAATGTTTGGTTGCCAAACTCAAAGAAAAAGAAAAATACAACAAGGAATAATTTTTTATAAAAATGTGCAAATGTTTATGTTTGTTAATGAATATAAAAAGCAAAAATAGTTCAAAATTATGAAGAAAATTAAAAAAAATAAAAGGTAAGAAGAATTTAAAAATAATTGGAAAAATTTAGACTTTTAAGTAGTTATAAGCCACCAGAGAAATTTATATCAATAGAATGTGATGTAGTCCTTTTTTGAGATGTTAAAATCTTATTCATATTTATTTTTTATTTCATGAATAAGGGTTAGATTTATATAGAAGACTTTTAGTCATAACCATTAGAAAGTCAATTAAAATCTATTTAAAAAGGTGTTCCCAAACAACTTAAAAAGTTTTTTCCAAACAACTTAAAAATTATTCCAAAATGACTGTATGCAATGGCACACGTAACAGCTAATTAATTAGTCATTATGTGAGATCAACTAGAGCATTGTATTAGATCAGAGTGGTTATAGATCATCAAATCAAATGATGTAAAAGCAAATGAGTTATAATTGATTAGAACAAGATGGATTAAATCTGAGTCATTTGATCAAGTCATATAAGATTTGGATCATTCGATTCATCAATGGTAAAGATAGATTAGATATGAATCATAGGATTCAAATTGGAATAATGTAGATCATCAAATCAAGAATAAATTATATGAAATAAGATGAAATAAATCTTGGCCAATTGATTAAAACAAATAAGATCTTAATCATCAAAATTTGAGGCCTGAGCAAGCACATATAAGTGGGTGAAGTTTCCACCATACGATTGATGATCGAATGGTGATGATTTACACTTGCTTCAGGCACTATGGTAGTGAAAAAAAATTAGTCTCACATTGCAAAATATCACAAAGAATTTTCAATTTATAAGGATTCTATTGCAATCATATCTCGAGCCATTACATGGGGTTGGCTCCCCTCTTATGTGCTTAGGAATTCATCCCCTACGCCATTAGTATACTTTACAGGTTAATCATTATGAAGGTTCAAACCCATAACCCATCTACATACATTGAGTTCAACCTAACTCAATAGTTGCCTTACCCCAACCAAGTTCAAAATGCACAATGGCCAAGATCAAGCCAACTCGATTTCACTATAGTTGTATCCTAACCCAAGATTTGTGTGTGCTCGTTCGAGCTTTCTCAGCTCAAGAGCCTTGAATTTAGGCATATGCTTAGGATGTGACTTAAGGTATTTTTTTAATTATGAAAAGTTTTACAAAATTATTTTTTCAAATTTAACTAAAGTTTAATAATTGATTTAACATAAAATTTAACAAATATGTATAAGTAAGATTTAACCAAGAAAAAAAAATTAAGCAAATAAAAACTTATGTTTCTTAAATCAACAAATGATTTAAGTAGGATCTAAAAAGATTCAATAATTTAAAAATTAAATCATATATATTTTCTAAATTAAAGAGATTATTAAAAAAATCAAATGCTTGAGTTAAGATTTGAAAGTGCGATAAATGGATATTTGTCTTATAATCAATAAGCTAATATTCAAATTCATAACAAAAATAAAAAAATTTCAAATTTCAAGTGCATCTCTTCAATCTTTAAAGCTTGCTAAAAATTTTAAATCAGTTTAAAGATCACTAGTTCATCATCTTCAAAAGTATATGACTTGTTCTTTATACTAAACAAACTCGATAGAATAAGATGTTAAACATTTAAGGCTTGACTTATCAAACACAATGCTGACTTAAAAAATAGGAGATCTCATTAATGATGATAAAAGAATGTCACCAACAAAGAGCTTTAGACCACTGCTCCATCTAAACATTATTATTCTTAATGAGCTCCCCAGTGAAATGTAAAAGTTTTCAAATAAAAGTCCAAATATTTAGAAGCAAATGTGGGAATGTGGTTCACATGTCAAGTAATAAAAGTGATACACGAAACCCATATATGATGAATACCAAGCATTACATAGTCTCTTTACTAAGAAATAGTCACTCAATAAACATAATGTAAAGATTGATGAACATAGAAGCTGTTTTAAATAAGAGTTCTAATAATCCTTTCAATCTATAAGCATGTACTAATAAGAACGATGGACTGTCTCATATAATAAATATGGATTGTTAATAAATAAGAATTAGTTAGGGCCACCTTGCTAGCTAAAGAAATGGAATAAAAAGCCCAAGTAAAAACATTATTCATCATTACGTAAGTAATATGAGCAAAATCTACTACCTTAAGCATCCATTCATAAGTGAGAACACATATGTATTACATCTTTATTTCCTATCACATTTTTAGTTTATTAAAAATCATCTTACATCAATGGTGGTGCATACCTCTGCTAAAGAACACACAATATTTGTTAAGATTAACAAACTACAAAAAATAGAGCCTAAGGCATGATCTTGAAAGTAGAAATTATTAGTAGTAGTAGCCTAACAATAAAGTGAGACATCATTTACATAAGTGTGAGATATTGACATTATATTAGAAATCCAAATCCCAATAAGAGCACCTAAGCCTTGTGATAATCGATAAGGGAGAGATATTCTAATGTAATCATAAATAAATAAAGGGAGAGTAGGCACACATATTGAAACCCCTTAGTGATGATCCAAGGTTGCCATTTTGAATTGTTAAGAATAACATATTTAAGTTAGGCAATGCATCCCCAAAACCATAAAACACCAAATATTAGGAAGCCCAAATGGCAAAGTATGTGGAAGAGAAAGTCCTATTTGACCTTGTCATAAGCTTATGTTATATCAAGCTTAATAACCATCACCCACTTGGTCACAGAGGGATAATAAAGATGATGAGCTAGTTCTTTGACCATAAGAATATTATCTGAGATGGATCAACCTTGAATGAAAATAATGTACTCAAGAGTAATAATACATAAAATAAAATCTTTGAATCTATTAACGAGGAACTTGACCAGCACCTCATAAATAAAATTACACATGATGGGTTTGTAATCATACAAGTATGAGGCTCTAGCCTTTTTTGAGAATGAGAACAATAATAGTGCCCCTCTAGCGAGTAACCATCTGACTAGTGTTGAAAACTTAATGAACTGCTTTGATGATATATGTCTAAGTAATATCCCAATACCTTTTAAGGAATGAACCAATAATGTCCTTAACAACTAGGGACCAGTTGTTACTTATTAAAAATATAACCCTTCAAATCTCATCATCAGTAAAAAGAGAGCCAATAATGGCATATTCCAATTGTTACGACGAAAGTGAAATATGAACAAGTTCCTGTTTGTTCAATCTATTCAAGGCAACCAAGATATGATCAAATTTAGTACATATAATGGAAGGTGGCATATCCTTAACCCATCAATGCTTGTAAAGAAAACTACATCTGGGGCCCGAGGTAAAGCCTTAAGGATGGTCTTGAAAGTAGAAATTATTAGTAATAGTAGCCTAGCAATAAAGTGAGGCATCATTTACATAAGTGTGATAATGGATAAGGGTGAGATATTATAATGTAATGATAAATAGATAAAGGGAGAGCGGGCATCCTTATTCAAACCCCTTACTGATAATGATCTAAGGTTGCCCCTTTGAATTGCTAAGAATAACTTATTTAAACGAAGCAATATATGCCCAAACCCACAAAACAACAAATATTTAGTAGCCCAAATGGCAAAACATGTGGAAGAAAAAGGCCTGTTTGACCTTGTCATAGGCTTAGGTCATATCAAGTTTAATAGCCATCACCCACTTAGTCATAGAAGGATAATAAAGATGATGAGCTAGATCTTTGGACATAAGAATATTAACTTAGATGGATTAACCTTGAATAAAAATAATCTACTCAAGAGTAACAATACATAAAAGAAAATCTTATAATCTATTAATGAGGATCTTTGCCACCATGCTATAAACAAAGTTACATATGATGATCTTTGCCACCATCTGGCTAGTGTTGAAAACGTAATGAACTGCTTTGATGACAAATGTCTAAGTAATATCCCAATACCTCTTAAGGAATGAACCAGTAATGCCATTAACCATTATGGCCTAGTTGTTACCTATTAAGAACATAACCCTTAAAATCTCATCATCAATAATAAGAGAAGTCAATCTAACAGCCTACACAATACTTAGAATAGCATAAGGAAACAAAAGAGTAAGGAGACCCACCATCTGCATGGTCATACCATAATTATCAATAACATACTACATAAGCAAAGAAAAGATCTTTTTAGTTTAACTAATAATGACCCCTAAATCATTAGCTATGCACTGGATGAAATTTTCCATTTTCGTCTTGATCAAGGTTGAATGTAAGAAGATGTACTACGACCATGTAGTTTAGCCTACTAAAACTTAGCTCTTTGCCACAGCCAAATTTTCTTCCTAACAAGTGCAATATGATAATAAGAGACAACGTCAAGCAACTTATGATTCTCCTCCTAATTGAGCCAAAACTAGGACTCCTTCAACTAAAGCTCAAAATTGCACATTCCAATTGTTACGATGAAAGTGAAATATGACCAAGTTCCTGTTTGCTCAATCTATTCAAGGCAGCCAAGTTATGAACAAATTTAGTACATATAATGGAAGATGGTATACCATTAACCTATCAATGCTTGGTAAAGAAAACTACATCCGAGGCTCCGAGGGAGAACCTAAAAGATGGTCTTGAAAGTAGAAATTATCAGAAATAGTAGCCTAGAATTAAAGTGAGGCATCATTTGCGAAAGTGTGAGATATTGACATTATATTAGAAATCCAAATTTCAATAAGTGCATCCTAAGCCCTGTGATAATGGATAAGGGAGAGATTTTCTAATTGTAATGATAAATAGATAAACGGAGAGTGGGCATCCCTATTAGAACCCCTTCGTGATAGTGATATAAAGTTACTACTTTGAATTGCTGAGAATAACATATTTAAGTGAAGCAATGCATGCCCAAACCCACAAATCACCAAATATTGGGAAGCCAAAATGGTGAATCATGTGGAAGAGAAAGTCCTATTTGACCTTGTCATAGGCTTATGTCATATCAAGCTTAATAGCCATCACCCACTTAGTCGTAAAGGGATAATAAAAATGATGAGCTAGTTCTTTGGCCTTAAAAATATTATCTGAGATAGATGAATCTTGAAATAAAGTTACACGCGATGATGGGTTTGTAATGGCATGAGTACAAGGCCCTAGACTTTTTTGAGAATGAGAATAGCAAGAGTGTCCCTTTAACAGGTAACCATCCAACTAGTGTTGAAAACTTAATGAATTGCTTTAATGATATATGTCAAAGTAATATCCCAGTATCTCTTAAGGAATGAACTAGTAATGTCGTTAAACTCTAGGGCGCAGTTGTTACCTGTTAAGTGTATAACCCTTCTAATCTCATCATCAGTAATAAGAGAAGCCAATTAATAGTCTACTCAATACTTAGAATAACACAGGAAGACAAAAGAGTAAGGAGACGCACCATCCACATGGTCATACCATAATTATCAATAACATACTACATAAGCATAGAAAAGATACTTTTAGTTGAAGCAATAATGACCCTTGAATCATTAGCCATGCACTGGATGAAATTTTCCATTTTTGTCTTAATCAAGGTTGAATTTAAGAAAGATATATTACGATCATCTAGTTGGGCCCACATCAACTTAGCTCTTTGTTACTACCAATTTTTCTTCTTAACAAGTGCAATGTGATAATTAGAGACAGCATCAAGCAATTTATGATTCGCCTCCTAATTGAGCCCAAACTAGGACTCCTTCAACTAAAGCTCAACAATATCATATTCCAATTGTTACGACAAAAGTGAAATACGACCAAGTTCCTGTTTGCTCAATCTATTCAAGGCAACCAAGATATGATCAAATTTAGTACATATAATAGAAGATGGCATACCTTTAATCTATCAATGCTTGGTAAAGAAAACTACATCTGAGGCCCTGAGGTAGAGCCTAAAGGATGGTCTTGAAAGTAAAAATTATTAGTAATAGTAGCCTAGTAATAAAGTCTGGCATCATTTACATAAGCATGAGATATTGACATTATATTAGAAATCCAAATCCCAATAAGAGCACCATGAGTCTTGTGATAATGGGTAAGGGACAGATATTCTAATGTATTGATAAATAAATAAAAGGAGAGTGGGCATCCCTATTGAAACCCCTTAGTGATAGCAATTAAGGTTGCCACTTTAAATTGTTAAGAATAACATATTTAAGCGAGGCAATGCATGCCTAAACCCACAAAACACACAATATTGGGAAGCCCAAATGGCAAAGCATGTGGAAGAGAAAGTCTTATTTGACCTTGTCATAGGCTTATGTCATATCAAGCTTAATAGCCATCACACACTTAGTCGCAGAGGGATAATAAAGATGATGAGCTATTTCTTTGGCCATAAGAATATTATCTAAAATGGATCAACCTTGAATGAAAATAATGTACTCATGAGTAATAATACGTAAAAGAAAATCTTGTAATCTATTAAAGAGGATCTCAGTCACCGCCCCACAAATAAAATTACACATGATGATGGGTTTGTAGTGGCATGAGTATGAAGCCCTAGCCTTTTTTTGAGAATGAGAACAATAAGAGTTTCCCTTTAACAGGTAACCATCTGGATAGTATTGAAAACTTAGTGAATTTCTTTGATAATATATGTCTAAGTAATATCCCAATACCTTTTAAGGAATGAACCAGTAATGTCGTTAACCCTTAAGGCCCAATTGTTACCTGTTAAGAATATAACATTTTAAATCTCATCATCAGTAATAAGAGAAGCCAATCTATCAACCTACTCAATACTTAGAATAGCACGGGGAGACAAAAGAGTAAGGAGACCCATCAACCGTGTGATCATACCATAATTTTCAGTAACATACTGCATAAGCATAGTAAAGATCTTTTTATTTGAAGTAATAATGACTCCTGAATCATCTGCCATGCAATGGATGAAATTTTCCATTTTCGTTTTAATCAATGTTGAATGTAAGAAAGATATATTACGATCATGTAGTTGGGCCCATAAAAACTTAGCTCTTTGCCACTACCCAATTTTCTAACTAACAAGTGCAATGTGATAATTAGAGACAAGGTCAAGCAACTTATGATTCTCCTCCTAATTGAGCCCAAACTAGGACTCCTTCAACTAAAGCTCAATAATAGCATATTCCAATTGTTATGACAAAGTGAAATACAACCAAGTTCTTATTTGCACAATCATTCAAGGCAAGAAAGACATGATCAAATTTTGGACATATAATGGAAGATGGCATACTGTTAACCTATTAATGCTTGGTAAAGAAAACTACATTAGGGGGCCCGAGGTAGTCCAACCACATGTCCTCAAAAGAAGTAGATCCAAGTGCATAAATTGTACAAAGGCCATGATAAGAAGCAAGCTCGATAAGGTCATAAACCATAGTCCCAAGAAATAAATGTAAGCCTTACCAATTCAAAAAAGGTCCTTTGTTATTGTGTTAGCATAAGTGTTCCTAATAAAACCCAGATACAAAGATCGAACTCGTAATTAGTTGACTAAACTCCTCCTGAGTAGTGGTCTATTGAAATTGTTTCTCTTTTTTCCTCTGACTAGAAAGGAGTAACATTTAAATCACTAGGTACAACCATAAGATAGGAATGAGAAGACATCTTGTGGATGAATTGCTAAGCTTCCCTTCTAACAAGATAATCCATACACTGCACATTAAACCCAAGGAAACTGACCCCCTGATTTGATCTCAAGTGCAATAGCCTACTGCAGGTGTGAGATTATCGACAAGCACAAACATGATCTCTAAAGCGCAATAATTCCTCCTAAAGGAACAACAAAAGGCTCACAAAGAAGACCTAATGCCTCCTCAGAAGACAGTTTGCCTCCTTCCTAGAAAACTTGGTGACTTTTCTTTCTTAAAGAGCCAACAAGAAAATTTTGTTATGCCAAACAATATCCTGAAGATAGCAGCGACAAACAAGAGAATTGAGCCCTTCTAATATTCCAAGAGATAGCAGCAATCCTTGAGGCAAATGTGGAGAAAAGGCTGCCTTCCTGCCGATAGGAATCTTGTTACATAAAGATCAATTAAGTCCTACACATTAGGAAATAATGGAGTCCGCTCCTCAATACCAAACCAGTGGCATTACCATTCTCCCATTCAGCCACGTCAGTCATACGTATGCATAAATGCTTCTTCTCCTTACGGCACCCTGCACTCGGTTCTTGGAAAAAACTGTGTACTGCAGTACAATACAGAATTGACGTCGTCTTAAAATGATCCAAAAAGTACTTTTCTGGAAAAGCATATTACCCAGGACATTAAGTATGGGACAGCCCAACTTTTGATTAGCTGATGATAGAATAATCAGTTCAGGCAACTGCCAATCAATACATTCAGCCCAATCAACAAGCACTCGAAGGTTCAAACAAGAAACTTTCCTGCAATGATTGCTGGGCATTATCTCGGTGAAAGATATTTGTGAAGAAAGATCACTTCCCCACAGAATGTACAAGACCGATCGCTGGGGAATAGGAGCACGGAGTTGCAGTTTGTACTCAAGGACACAGTATAAATTCGTGCCCCAGTATCGCTTGAGAAAGGCATTGACATGCATCCTTATGTTATTGATCAACTTGGTATAAAAAGTTTTGAATTTCTACTCTAGGTCTGTCCCGTCACCTAGCATGTGAAAGTGCAACAAGAAGTGAAACACAAGCAGTTTCGTCCTTTGTATCATCAACTTGCATACTACTCACCCTAGAGGCTGCCCTGTGAGAGGAAGGACAAGATGCAGAGTGCTGATTCTGCTTTTCTTTTCCTAGGGACAAGTCACCTTCGAATGAGGAGTTGAGACCACTACCCTACTATTTCCTTGCACGGGAAGGACTTTGTGGTTTTTTAGGGGCAGTGCTATTGTTGTTTACGGAATAGATGAAGTTTGCATGTGAGCTTGCAGAGGCTGAAGAGAGGTTTGAGTTGTGGAGTTTTTTGCACTGGGCTTTGACGTGCTGACAAAGTTCCCCTTCAAACCTGAACCAGGGGTAGGTCCCTGCCTTCTTATGGGTTGGACCACCATCCATAGTCCTAACCCAGTGAGATCCTATTCTTCTTTGACGTCATCCCTGGTAAGTTAAATGCGAATTTGGATTTATTCATCACTGGGGGCTCACTAGGCTTTCCCACTACAGGAACGGTGGGCTCGACTGAAGTGCATTGAATTTGTATGCATGCATCCAGTAAGTGTCCAACTCTACCACAATCAAAAAAGATGGTAGGTAGCTCCTTAAATTCAAGTCTTTGGAATATAAGTCCCATTTTACCTACCAGCCAAATGCCAGACATCAATAAGGTGGAAATGCTAGCTCTTACACAAATACGAGCATAAGTGGATCTATCCATGGCTATCGTTCAGCCATCAATTTGAATAAAATCTCCAATTGGGGAAGCAGTGTGAATAAGGTTGAAAATATACCAATATAGGAAGGGGAGCTCCAAAAGCCTAACTCATATAGGGGTACTCGTGATTGCAAAAGGTCAGCACAAACTCAGTGGTCTAGAGATCAAGTCCCAGCACTCAACTTCCAACCATCCACGGATAAGATTAATGAGGTGAAGCAAAATGCACCCTTTGCCTATGTCGAGAACCTTAAACCATTGAGCTAACGCCACCTCCTATTCAATTCTCTAGTGAGCTAGATGAAGGAGAATCTGGCTCCATAAAGGTGGTCAAGTAAGTCAAATTTATGATATTCAGTCATCCTATCTATTGCATCATCACATAGCCTGACAACAGCACCTTGCAGATAGGATTCATCAACCAGTACTATGCCTGATACATTAAGGTTAGGTGGTCATAGAGGTAATCTTGCTACCCCACTAGAGATGTTTCAGCTGAGGCATTTCTTTATTGATTCGTCACTGGAATGAAAATGTTTAGCATGTCCCTTATACCTTTGCTAAAGCCCAGCCTATCTTGAGTTGATTGAACGTGTGCAACGCTATTCAATGCATCCTTGAAGCTCTTAGTTGTCCCTACTGATTTGGGCCCCGGAATGCCCTTATTAAGTGTCACAGGGCTAGTTGTGCATTTCATCGAATGCCTTATGTGTACTCCCCTGCGAGCAGAGAAATAGTGCGGCTTGTTTTAGGATCACAGCCAAATTCGGCTACACACTCCGGATTGGGCATCAATTTCTCAACATGAACAGTAGGAAATACCCTCGATTGCTATTCAAACTCAATCGCGAGAATGCTAAATGTCCCCGCTTCCTATAGCTGGAAGGTTCCCTGCTTGCATAGCTAAGACAATTCCACCATTCATCCCATTGCCAACCTCAGTTGATTCAGGCTTCACAAGTTTCCAGCTCAATTCCATTTCATGCCGATTTCCCATTCCCACTGTAGTGCCCTTCGACATGCAGGCCCTCCCCTTTAGTGCTCATTCCACTACATTTAACTTTTTTGCTGCTTGTTAGGGCACGCACTGCATACACTGTAGCTTGAGTCTTCTTCGCTTTAGAACCAGCCCTTCTCCAAGGTTCACTCTCCAAAATGCGTAGAAATTCCTCAACATAGTGTAGTCTAATGCCAAGCTTCGACATCAGCCCTCTACCACGACCAGCAGCCTAGCTACCCGATATTTTCTCACCTTCTAGATCGCCAAAAAAGCGATCATTGCTCGCTGAAAAATGCTGTTCGTCAAAAAAAGTGCGAGGTGCTAAAATTGTATTTCCAAGTTGTTAGTTTAATTCTTTAGTTTGTTTTTGTGGGTCCTCTAAATGTTATATAAAATCTCTTTATAGATTCTTTTTTTATAAGATTTATCTTTACTAATTGTGATAAAAAAATGTTAATTTTAATATAGGTCTAGTCATTGAAATGTTAGTGGATATAGGATTTAGTTTGGGATTGAATCATCTAAGAATTTTGCTATGATATTTATTTACTCCTTGTTTTTAATGGCATTATTTGCTATAAAAAGGTTTACATGGCTAATAAAAGATTTCTTAAAAAAAAGTCACTCAATAAGTTATTACGATGGTAATAAACTTACCTAATGCATACTTTACCATTCAAGCTTTATTTTAAGCTTTAAAAAGAGCACAATTCATACCATTTTTGTAGTCACACATTCTAACAAATGGTATCAAAGCTACGATTAAATCAAAGAAAAAAAATTTTAAGAGATCTCAATAGTCTAGAATTTTATTGATAATTCAACCATACTAAGAGAGGGAATCTCTTCTCATAAGTCACCTTTATGTAAGGGTGAATATTATCTTTATTAGAAGAATTATATATACATTTTTCTTTAATTAATAGATTTAACATAGTTGAAAAATAATTTACATTTTTTCTATTAAACTAGTGAATAGTGAACATATAAGGAAGTCTATTAGTAAACATACTCTTAAAGATAAACATAAGGTTAAACTAAATTCTAGAGTTATCAACATATTAGATTGTGAAGTTTTTGCTTCTAAATTCATGAGTCTTAAAATGGCTCATGAAATTTGAAACAAGTTGGAGGTTACCTATAAAGGTACCTCCCAAGTAAAAGAGAGCAAGATTAGTTTATTGAATTATGATAATAAGTTATTTTATATGACTTCTAATAAATCAATATGTTAAGTCTACATTCACAAGGTTTACTAACATTGATAATGATTTTTCAAATTTGGGAAGCACTTTTTCTAATACTAAGTAGGTATGCAAAATCATGTGGGTGTTACTAAAAGAGTATAACCCTTTAGTTATTGATATTAAAGTTGTAAAGGATTTATCTACATTCTTACTTAATGAGTTCACGCATAAGCTCCTCACTAATGAAATGAAACTTATAAGGAGAAAATTGAGATCTTAGTAAATATAGAAAAGAAGAAAAAGAAGGAAGAGCCATTAGCTTCAATGATAAACTCAACTTCTAGACTAGATTCTTCTACCACTAATGAGGTAGTATTAATTTCTAAAGTACTATCTCATTCATTTCAAAAATGTTTTGTAGAAAGAAGATTCAATAAATAAAGGAAATTGAAGGGAAAGATGAAACAAAAAGATGAACCCATGTACCATGAATGTAAGATGCCTAAAGAAATTTGTCTTACTTGACCCTTTTATTAGAAAAGAGGTGAAAATTTTAAAAATCAAAAGAAAAACAAGAAATCCATGAAGATTACTTTGAGTGACTTTGATTAGTCCTCCTCTAGTGGTGAAGACAAGAAAGAAAGCTTCAGTTGTCTTGCAAGAAGAGATGATGATGCTATGCTTACTTCTAATTCGAACATGTACACTCTTCTTTATCTTCCTCCTATTCTTCTACTAGTATTGATTATGAAGAGCAATACATAGATGTATGACTTAAATATAAAAAAATTAGATTTTAAATACAATAAATTAAAAGAAGAGCATAGATATTATTTAGATAATGTGAACATTTGAATAATAAAAATGCTTTTTATTTGCTTGAATTAAAATTGTTAGAGATGAGTTAGCTAATCAAATAATTCAAAAATATAATACTAACTCATGAATTTGATGAGCTCAAAGAATCAATGCACATTTCCATATGTCATTTTAAAGATCTCATGTATTTAATTTATATGTTCGTTCATATGTTAGCATTATCAAAGTTATTATTGTTTGAAACTTGGTCATATTGCATCTCAATGTAAGATTAAAAACAATATTCATTCCAAGTTTCCAAGGTGTATTTGGGTACGAAAACATATTTTATTTTTTGTTAAATTCAAGATAGATGGAATGAAAAGGATATATAAGTCCCAAAATCTAGCTAATGATTGAATTTTGTAAGCATGCCTTCCTTCTGGGACTAGGGAAGGTATAGGGTATTTTGATAATAGATGCTCAAGGTTCATGACTTGTGATTCTTCTTTATTCATTGACTAAAAGGAGTACGATAACAATAAAGTTAAACTAGAAGGAAACCTCAATAAGAGGCTCATTAGAGCCAAGACGTTTGATGACTCTCACACATCTATTAGAAAGGTCTTTCTTGTGTAAGGTTTGAAATACAATTTACTTAGCATTAATTAGTTGTGTGATTCTGGTTTCTTAGTGCTTACAATTCTAGAGAATGCATAGTTAACAAACATAATAAACAAATCATTGTAGCCCTTTGAAAAAAAATAATACTTATGTATCAGATATAAAGATGGTTGAAGCTAGTGGATTATGATGCCTTATATCTTATTGAATAGTACAAATTTTTAGAATTAAAGATTATGTCATCTTGGCACATCCATACTTAGGAAGATCATTAAATAAGACTTAGGGATCTAGCTAACCTACATTGGAATGATGAATATATGTGTGGACCTTGATAATTAGGTAAATAGCCCAAAGCCCCACTTAAATTTAAAAGGAGAGTAATGAACAGAAGACCATTAGAAATGCTATGTTGAGAATTTTTTAGACCGATTCATCTACATAGATTAGGTGAAAAGAATATGATTTTGTGACTATTGATGACTACTCAAGGTTTACTTAGATATTATTTATTAGGAAGAAAAGTAAGTTCCTTGAATAACTTACATAGTTAGTCATTAGATTACAAAAAGAGCATGATTTATTCCTAGTGTATAGTAGAAATAACCAAGAAGATGAGTTAAAAAATAAATTATTTATAGAATACAATAAACTCAGTGGAATATCACATACTTTTGTTTTTCTTCATCTAGAGCCCTTCAACAAAATGGTGTAATTAAGAAAAGGAATCTTATTAGACTTGACTAATGTATGTTAAATGAATAAAATGCATCAAAGTATTTTTTTATTGAAGTAATTAATATTGCTTTTATGTAATCCATGGAGTTCTTAGATGATTATTACTTGATATTTTTCTTTAAGAACTTCTATATGATAAAAAAAATAGAAGATATCTCATTTGCATGTGTTTGGATGTAAGATTTTCATTTTAAGTAACAGAAAAACGAATTTAGCTAAGTTTGATGCAAATTCAAATGAGAGAATTTTCTTAAGATACTCCATGAATAATAAGACATATGGAGTATTTAATAAAAGGACTCAAGTTGTAACAGACTCTATTCACATGAAGTTTGATGAATCTCTTTATGGATCATCAATTAATCAATCATAATTAGATCAAATTGAGAAACTTTGATGAGCTAAGTCTTAATGATGAATCCTATGACAATAAGATTAAAAAGAAAGTTGAAGAAAGAAGTGATAGAGAAAATATTAAACAATGGAATTTTATTAATGGCCATCTTAAGGATTTAGTTATAAGAGAGATAAGTGATAGTGTTAAGGCAAGAGAAACAATTAACCTTGCAGTCTTCATATCTTATTTTGAGCCTAATTCTCTAGATGAGGCATTCAATGATGAGTTTTGGCTAGATGCTATAAATAAGTAATTAAACCAATTTGTTAGGAATGAAGTGTGTGAGAATTAACTCCTAAACAATATATCATCCTACAATTGGTACCAAACAAAGCTTTAAAAACAAGTTTGAAGAAAATGTGACTATTGTGATGAATAAAGTGTTTTTTGGTGGCCAAAGATTACAATAAAATAAAAGATATTAATGTGGATGAGACCTCTGTTTCTATGATTAAATTAGAAGCCATTAGAATTCTCTTATTTTACACTTTGTATAAGAGTTTCAAGATATATCAAATGGATATTAAGAGCATATTTTTGAATGGATATTTTAATGAATAATTGTGTGTAAAGTAGCCCTCGAGATTTGAAGTTTGACGACAAGCTAGATCATTTGTCAAATTGAAAAATATATTATATGGTCTCAAGCAAGTACCTTGGGCTTGGTATGAGAGTCTTTATAATTTCCTTACATTAAATGACTTCTCTAAGGGAAGAGTTGATAATACTCTTTTTGTAAAGAATTCTAATAAGGGTAAACTTATGTGTCAAGTTTATGTTGATGATATTATTTTTGAGTCAACAAATAAAGATTTGAGTAAATATTTGTTGAATTAATAAAGAACGAACTTAAGATGAAATTGATGAGAGAATTAATATTTTTTAAGACTTCAAGTAAAATAAGTTAGTAATGGTATATTCATTTCTCAAACTAAGAACTTATTAGAACTTGTTAAGTTCATATTTGAAAACATGCATGCCAAGAGTAATCACATGTCTATAAGTGCATCATTAGATAAAGATGAGAATGGGTAGGCCACTGATGTGAAAATGTACAGATGAATGATTAGTTCATTATTTTATCTTATAGCCAACAAGCTTAACATTGTGTTTAGTGCAGGATCGTGAGCTACAGTTTTCATGTTGTGAAACTTATTTTTAAATATCTTATTCGAACAAAATCTTTAAGTTTGTGGTATCTTATATGTGAAGTAGGTTTTAACCCAACTACTTACACTGATGTTGACTTTCCTAAAAGAAGGACTGACAAGAAGAGTACATTTAGCACATGTTAATTGCTTGGAAACTCATTTCTTGGGCCTTGTGTTTTTGTATCTACAACTTAATTTGAATATATGGAAGTTGGTGGTTGCATAGTTGAAGTTTTTTTTATTAGTCAACAACTTGAAGATTAAATTTTTTACTTCACTAATGTACCAGTCCATTATGATGATGAAAGTGCCATATGCCTAACCAACAATTGCATCTAGCATTCTTGAACCAAGAACATTGATGTTAGGCTCCAGTTCATTTAGGAGCATGTAGAAAGGCAAGATATTACAATAGTTTTTGTTCCAACAAGTGTTCAATAGTAGACAACTTTAGCAAACCCCTACCATGAGACAAGAATTAAGATAACCCTAAGTGTTCTAAAACCCTTTGAGTGATTCCAAAAAGGGGGAGTAGAATATTAATACTAGAATCAAGATAAAGCTCTTATTTAGAGGGAGTCTCCTCAACTTGCTTATGCTAAATTGCTTGAATGTGTTAGACTTTATTATGTTGAATTTTATTCTTTTCATTCTAGAAGTTTGTTGTGTTGTTGTTTCTTTGTGATAAATATTACTCCAACTATTTACTTATTTGTATTAGTTGATCATGTTGTTTGGATGTTTGATAATCTCTACTTTGTATACTTTATTCTAGTATTAGTTTTGTTATCATCAAAAAGGGAAGATTATTGATCGCATGCTTTGTAAGGTTTGATGATAACTAAACCAAATAATTGTGAAATAATATTTCATATAAGAATAAACTCATGAAGAGTGTAGAAAATGGTTCAAAGTTGATGATAACATTTCTTAAGTGGCTCAACTTTATTAAGGAGCCATGTAGATCTAGCTCTAAGTAGAGAGGGTTTCCATTGAAAGTTTTCATTTACTACATTAAATAGTAAGCATGTCAATCATTCTCTTAATACTTTGTGACACATAGGATTATATTCATTCAAGTTGCTCATGCATGCTTATATGTCATACATCTTGTTCATAAGTCAAATTATAATTAATTATTAATCAACAATGTGAATTTATATGTCTCAATAGTCAAACTAGCTATAAGAATAGTAATAACCTAGTGTGCAATGAAATCAAGTTGGCAAAAAATTCTATTTAATTTGCCTCATTAATCACACAAATTTATATCTAACATCATACTTATACATTTAACCTTTTTTCTTTATATTTCAAGTCTAATTTAATTAGAATTTAGTGTTGTATATGTATGATGATCTTATCGTACTAGTAAAATCATTGTTTTCAACAAAGCAAACAAGTCATAACATGATCATACTAGTAATATGAATTATTGACCTTACATGATATTGTCTTTTGGTTTATGTTCTAAGTTACTTCATGCATTGAACAAAGATGAATAGTTTTATCATACTTGTACTATCTCTTTCTCACTCAAAACTCTTAAGGCAATCTCAAGGCTAAATTGAACTAAATGACATCATACAAATACAATCCTATGTGTATGATTCACACAAAAATAATATAGTTGTAAACTTGGAAAAGCTGCATATAAACACTATGTAACTATCTTACATATACAAAGTAATTATATCCCTTACAGTAGTAAATTAAAGTCCTTATCTGAACATCTTCATACTAATTTAAGTATAAAAATTCATTGTACAAATTTAATCTCTTTATCAAATGTGTAAGATCCTAAGATAATAGAAAACTTATATAAGCCTTGAGGGTATCATAATTAAATAATCCTTGTGATCATCCAATGCAATGTCCATTATCATACTTGTATAATATGTTTTAAGTAATCAAATTATGTGAGTCATGTAGATGTTTTGCTCAATGATCAACTTTACCCATTTATCACCTTATTATGATCCTCTAATAGTAATTTTATGAATATAATATGAGAACTCTATGGCTAGTTAATCTCATTGGAAAACAAATATAGCCATTGGGTCTTTCTATATCACTACTTAATCAATTATGGAGTATAAGTAGTAATATATTTGCTTGAGAAATGGATGAGGATCTCACTTGGATATCTCTAAAAGCATACATATGTTCAATCTTGTTGAAAGAGTCGACTATCATAAAAATATCTATTTTTAACTACTTTTTGCTGCTATAATTTGATTATAGAAATCTCATCATTTCATTGTATTTTCTTGGCACCATGTTTTCATATCATTCAATAGATGTGTCACTTCGGTCTACAAGTAAAGGGTGCAGGATTTTTATTTGTTACATTATGCAAAGAGTTGAAACTATATTCCTTATTGTTGGGTGAATCCTTTGAGGTTTTTTGTGGCTCCTCTGAGCATGGAATAGATCTTCTTCTAACTAGTTTCAACAAAAAGAGTTATAGTATTAGTGCAAGCCCATTCATTAGACTAGTGGTGGATCTATCATTCTTTTACTCTACCTTGCTTTTAATTACACTATTTATTACACAAAGGTTTACATAACTAATTAAAGATTTCTTAAAAAGAATCACTCAATAAGTTTTTATATTAGTCATAAACTTTTTCTTTTTTGGTAAAACTAGATTTATATTTTATTTAAAATATGAATAGATTAGCTTGGGTGAGGCATGGCATAGTTTGACATGCACTTCAAGAATGTCCATTGTGCAAAGATGTTTGAGATATCATAGACTAGTGATGCATATATGGGATCTTGTCAAAGTAGTTTGATCTATCATCACACAGATCAAGTGATGCACTTAAGCTAGTTTGATTATTGTATTGAGCTAATCTATTTGGAGGGTATGACATAATGCATAGTTGAACATTATCCACTTTGAGGTTCCTATAAGCCCAAAGGTTTTTTTAACAATATCATTTTAGTTTGAGTTTGTTGTGTTATATGTAAACATATTTGGCTAAGCATTAGTGTAGATAGATCACTAAGCTATGACAAGTGTTATCTCTGAATAATTATTACTACAATTTTGTTTTACATGAAATGACTTTCAACCAAGTATGATAGAGCACTAATGTGAATAGTACAATTCAATCGTCTACTTGCAATTTTTTATCATACTTGTTTGATGTAGAGCATGATCCAAATTTAGAAATTCCACTTGCTATACATTCAAGCAACGCATAAGGTATGATGCTAAGTCATTTCAATGATAGGAAGGCTTTGATATAAATGTTGTATAGTATGATGTGGAAGGTTGTTATTTTTATAAGACATAAAATCCTTTTGTATTCATCATAGTATCAATTGCAATCTAAAATGACAAGGCATTATACCTCATATGATGTTTAAAAGTATGGTAAGTGGTCTTTATCCATGTTTATAATGGCTTTGCAATATGCTAGAATGCTATAAAATTCCCATGCATATACATTGTCTAGTTGAGTAGGCATTTTTGCAAGTCATCTAGTTAACTTTGTTACCCTCTTTCTAAATGAATTGTTTTATCAACCTTAATTAATGTTATCTCTTCTTGATTTGTTGAATACATTTAATCAACTTCCAATGAATTTGTTGATACCCATAAGTCATATTGAACAATGCAATGTAGTCTAATTTAATCACAAGTATTGTAATCTTATTACTCACACATTCTATCAAGCTTTGATAATCGTAAGAGCAGTTACTTCCATTGGCTATAAGTTATTAAGAATTTGTAGTGGCTAATTATGAAGGAGCAAAGCATACATCTTGGAATCGACTGAAAGTTGATGTCCTTACTCAAGGCTACGACTCAATTTGCTAATTTAAGAGTTGTGTGGACAAGCATCTTAGAGCATGGCTAAACGATTTGGAGATCCTCATTTACTACATTACCTATGGTAGAATGTTAAACATTTCCCATTGCATGGTGTCACTTAGGTTCTCATACTCATGCATACATCTTAGTTAAATCATTCTTTCTTTAGTTCAAATATTCATGAGTAGCATAAAAACTTAAGTATCATTGACATAAACAATCATGGATTCAAAGCATGTCATAAGGTTTAAGAAATTAAATTGATACAAATTAATGTTTCTCATGTCACATGATCATACAACATGATACCTACTATCATACTTATATTGTCTATATTTTAACTTACATCTTAAGAGTATTTTAGAATAATGTTGACATCATATGTGTGTGATGGCTTCATAATACAATTGCAATGGTCACCTAGCTTAAATTTGAAAAGTTTAAACTTAACCATACATGGTATTAATTGTGTATGGTTTCATGTTGTGTTCTGAGGCTTAAGCTTTCTTGTTCATATAATCTTTATGATCATCTTATATGAAGTTTATAAAACCCAAGAACAATCTTAAAACTATGTTTTAAAAGGTTATCACATATTACAATGTAGTTGGTAGTACTCATACAATACATTTTAAAGTAAAATTAATATGTTGAATAGGTGCTTCATTAAGGATATCAATTCTCTCTATTCATTTCCCTGTTATGATCTCCTAATTATGCTTATTCAAATGCTAACCAAGACTATAATAGATAGTTTAATTTCTTTGAAAAATATTATTTTTAGCCAGTGCAATTACTACAATTGTTCTTAAGTGATGATATAATGATAAGAAAGTTTTCCAAGAATAATATGATGATGGCATTGAATTACTCAATTACAAACACATTTAATAGCTGGAAGGCATAACTTGCCCTTCTTATTCTCAACTAAAGCTCTTTATGTCCTAACTATAGCACATTTTGGTTCAATTTTGGTTCATCTTGATTCACTCTACATTAGTAACTTTGTTCTTATCATATTTAGCTATTATGCTACATTTTTATCGAAGGGATTATGTTGTAAGGTTTCTATACTAATCATTTTTAGGTGTTATATTTATATATTTCTTATTTGTCATAACTCTTTTGAGTGGTTCTTATTAGTGACTCATCTAAGCACCATTTGTATATGTTTTATCTCTATTTATTGTAATGAAAGAGAATGATTGTAGTGCAAGCTTAGTTTCAACAATTAGGGGTGGATGTAGGCACAAGTATGGATGAACCATCTCAAATTCTTAGTTGTGTTTGATCACATAACAATCATTTTGTTACACTAGGTGTTTTATAATAAGAAAAGTTTTAAAGTTCACAAAACTTTCTAAAAGGTTTTAACATTCTTGTAATCACACAAATCACCTTCACTTTTGTGGGATTCACTCATTTATAAGCTCAACAAGTGCTACCAGAGTGTTTTGTATCAAAGGAAGCAATTCTTGAGAGAAGATACATCATATGCTTTTTGAAATGTGGTGTGAATTGCATGAAATCTATCTTAATACTAGTGATTATTCTCCTTTATTTGTTTGGAAGCATTTCTTTATATGGAGAAGTTCATTCAAGACCTTCATTCAAAATATAGATCATGACTTATAGTTTTTTTTGAATAGCCATGTACCATTTCTAATGAATCAAAGGAGAGATCTAGAATGTTTGCATAATTAAAAGACAAAAGATTAATTATTTGTATTATTGCAATATCTCAAGGCATTTGCATGAACATTTGCCAATTACAGTCATGCTTTGAGGTTATGTAGGAATTAGATAGATTGTATAATGATAGGCATTCTGAAGTCCTTGAAGATCATAAGGAAAAAAATGAAGAAGAGAAAGAAAAAGAAGACAATTCAAACCTTTTTTGAAGTAAATTTTGGAGATAAAGTATCAAATACTTCTTGCTTTGAAGAATTAGCTCATGAGCACAAAAAGTTAATTAACATGTATGCTGCTCTTAGAAAGAATTATACTTAACATAAGAAACTTATGAAAGAATTAGAAAAGCATTGTGATGCTCTCGAATATAAGAATATATTAGTGACTAAGAAAATAAATTTTCACATGGCTCTAATCACAAACAAGTGAATATCAAATAAAGAAAATGAAATTGTATTATCTAAGCATGTTTCATGTATTGAATTCCTAAAAACTAAAAATGAAGTGCTAAAGGTTAAAAATTGTGAATTGAGAAAGAAATTGATGAATTTTTCTACAATTGAAAAGGAATTACACCAACATAAAGCACTATTTTTCCCTTCGTCTCATTCATATCATATTATTATTTCATTTTCATGAAAAACATAGAATAAGGAATACCTATATCCACATGCATGTTAAAACCTATATCCACATGCATGATAAAAGTTACATGACCTCTTTACATTCTTCACAATTTTGTCCATCTAAAGTTGTGTGTAATTATTACTATAAACTCATTAATATATCGATTGATTGTTATGTTAAGATATTCAAAATTTTAAAGTCAATAAATATGTGTGAATCTCTAAAGGTAGCTTTTTATGATAAAACTTATAAAATCATTTCCATCATGCAATGCCCACATTGTGAGCCCAAGATGGTTTGGGTTCCCAAAATTAAGGCTTAGGTAGATGTATAAGTGAACCTCCATAATAAGGACCTATGGAGGCAAATCTTAACACTTGAGCTTTTCTTTCAAAATATATGTTCACTAGCTTAAGTAAAAGTGGTCCTTATCTATTAAAATTAATTGAACTAGCATTATATGAATTAAATACATGTATTTGTAGCACAGTTAAGGAGGTAAGACAAGAGGGAACAATGTTTCATGATGGGAATAGATACAAAAGCATTGTCCGATAGACTTGATGAACAAGGTTCCATCAATATAAAAAGATTGAATAACAATATTCTATGGATTGAGAATGATTTGAGGGAGTTTGGTTAAAAAATGAATTAAACTCATGATTTCCTTGTGCATAATGTCCTTATGAAGTGTTAAGCTAAAGTGATCCACCTAAGAAATACAAAATATAGTCATTCATACATGTACAACACTCTCATCATATAACTATGAATCATTTTGTCATTAGGAATGCGAGTTGAAGGGTCATACACTTCATGCATATATGATTAGCTCATTATACATGTATGACCTTTTTCACTCATGTGGCTAAATAAGTAAATCTTAAATTAGTTTAGTATGATATTATTAATTTTATCTATTATTCTCATTCTTATCCAACTACGAGTGCATGATAAGAAATATCTTAAGAAAAGAACTAAATGTAAGAAAAAATAATAACTATTAAATATATCTACTAGTCATATTTTCTTAGATTTTTAATTTTTAGAAGTTTGATTTGGCTAACCACGAGGGGTTGATTAAGATAGTGTTAGTTTAAAGATGTTAAGTCATCCTTGTGTTTGATGAGTTATGTCATAAACATTAAATATTTTGTTATAATGTGCATGCTTAGTATGAATTAGGTTTAGTTTTAATGAACAAGCCATGTACCTTTAAAGATGATAAATTAGTAATTTTCAAAGTACCATTTAGTGTTCAACAAGCTTCAAGAATTGAAGACATGTATATTAACTTTGATAATTTTTTTACTATAAAATAGAATATTAGTTTGTTGATTATAAGACACGTCTCCACTTATCTCACTTTTAAATTCTAATTTAAGCATTTGATTTGTTCATCCTTTCTTTGATTTAGGAAACTTATGAGATTTCATTCATTTTTTAGATTAATTTTTTTTATTATATATTTGTTAAATTTTATGTCAATTATTAAACATTAGATAAACAAAAAAATTAATCTTGTTAATTTTTTTAATTAAAAAACATTTAACCCACACCTCAAGCTAGCTACGTATAAAGCTATTGGGCCAATGAGGCCTAAGTGGGCTTCGATGACTTGGGTCAAAGGACCAGTTATACCACTAAGTTGGTTTAAGCCCAAAATTAGTTAGAGTGCATCCTGAACCTGGCTAAAAGGCAAATGATCTAGCCAAGCTGAACTTGAAACAAATATGCATATGGGTCAGGTCAGACCCATAATCAAAATAAACTTGTAAGCATACGAGTACGCCTAGATGATAAAATTCCAAGCACACAAGCGATGAACCAGCCTCAATTTGGTTCATATATTACATTCACACAAAGAATTATAAAGAGAAAATCCTTTGACAATTGCACTATATGGGATTATATTTTTGGTTCTTGTGTAAGATTCCATACCTAAAGTACTTAGCATTGTCAATCGCATATTTTCATGATCAAATGGTGCAAGTCGCATCCAAGTTTTAATCAATGATCTTGATCCATCTTATCATCCATTTGATGATCCCAATCAAATGGTCATAATGGATTATACTTTTTATCTACCCATGATTAGATGGTTAGGGTATTTCATCCACTTGTAAGTCTTACTTCAAAGCTCTGATCAAACAAATGAGATCATGACCAACTTAATGAGACAATATTTATTATTTCTACCTTTTGAAATATATATCCTTGAATTAAATTGTTATACCCAGTAAAAATTTTTATGTTAATCTTTAATAAATTAATTTTTGGCTTGGATGATTTCAGATCGACAGTAGGATGAGCCAGGAGCTCAATTGGAGGCTATTAGAATTTCTGAAATTTTCTGGGGATTTTTCGGAGCACCGAGGAATTTTTAAGTAATTTTCCCTGATTTATTGGATTTTTAGAAATTCGAAAATCCATCTAAATTAAACCGGAAATTGGTTTTACCGCGCGTGAACCGGACCGGAGCGGTTCAGCGAAGGCGGGGGCGGTTCGCCGAGTGCGTTTGCGCGTGCGTTTGGATAAGCCGCGGATAAGCGGATCGGACGGACGAGATCAGCGGTGGAGATTAACCGGCTGATCGAAGGTTAAACGGCGTTTTGGCAGGTCAACCGGCACTTAATGGGTCGTTAACGGGTTATTACCGGTTTAAGCGGGGTATTTAACCCGAACCGTTTCGACCCTTAGGGTTTCGAACGGCGGCCGGAGACGAGGCATTCGCGGCGGACGGCGATATTTTCCGGCAGCCTTTCAAGGGGCTTTTTGTACCTGGAGGTTCGCGTGATCGAGGAGAATCGATTGGTACCGGTTTCGTTCGGCGAGGAGCAGCGGTTGGTCGCGTGCGAGCTTCACCGTCGCCACCGTCGTCGGAGAAGAAAGGTAGGAAATTCAGATTTAAATCAGTTAATTAGCAAATTAAACACATGGATTATTTTGCAAATTACTACCTGAGCATGCGAATTGTGTTTTTTTTTGGAATTGATTAATGCAATTATTGAATTTAGCATGTTTAGGGTTTTCGAAATAAAAAAATTTATTATGCTGTCGAATTCGGGAAGTTTACCAAGCATGTGTTGAAATTGATTATGTGCTTTATTCATGTTAAGGTAGTATCGTATGCTGGAATTGTTTAATTTCGCAAATTGTCAAATTGGGGATCGGATGAAACTCCTTTGGTGGAAAATTTTAATTGAATCCTTAGAAATTAGTGACATTATTGAAACATTAGGATAGTATGAACATAGAATTTTGTTTCTCCTTGTTCGCGGTCGCCGGAAATCGGCGGAAGAATTTGATTTGGTCGGCGATTGCGTCGGCTAGGGTTTCGCGGGCGTCGGACCGAGGAAGGAGAAGGGTTTAGATAATTACAAATTTAATTAAGTAATTAATGGTATTTACGCTATTTTATTAGTAATTAAAATCAATCCAATTAACGGATTATTAAGAAAATTGGTTCGGCGGTGTCGCGGTTCAGCGCGAGAGTTCCGAACCGGCAGCGAAAACCGGTTCAGCGGGATTCGGCGCGGACGAACGGCACGAAGGCCCGAACCGGCAGCGAAAACCGGTTCGCGGTTCAGCGCGGGTTTTCCGAACCGGCAGCGAAACCCGGTTCAGCGGAACGCGGGCGCGGACGAACGGCGAAGGAAAAACTTAATTCGGAAATTAATCCGAATTTTCGGAAAATGGATATATGTGAATTTAAATTTTAATTCGGAAATTTATTCCGAATTTCGGAAAATTAAGAAAGGGCAGAATTTGATTTTTTGGAATTTTTAAATTAATTCAGAAATTAATCCGAATTTTTGGAAAAACAGGATATATGTGGAATTTATTAATCCGAATTTTCGGAAAAAGGATATATGTGGAATTTAAATTTTATTTGGAAATTTATTTCGAATTTCGGAAAATGGATAAAGGGCAGAAATTGAAGTTGAAATTTAAAATTTCCTGAAACGAGAAAAATGTGATTTAGGGAAATCACATAGACAAGTTGAAAGTTACTGTTGGAAATTATCTATAAATTCAGTACAGCTGGATCAGTTGGAAGGAAGTGTGACACTTGGGTAAGTGTTACCAGAATAGTCAGAATTTCGATACAGTTTATGTTACTTGGATGGCATTGACATGGATTGAGTCAGTTTACTCAGTGTTGGCATATTTTATGGATTGGCATACTGGACCGGACTACTATAGACCCTATATGATGTTTTAGGGTAGTTGTGGTAGGTAACTATGCAGTTCAGACTTAGCTTCCACAGTATACATGTGACTGGTATGCGCCTTGTTGTGCCTGGATACATGTTGCCGGATCTTGGAGTTAGAGATTGACAATGACTGTAGGGGCGTGAGCTTCTATGGAAGTTGTTGGTAGAGGACTCCTTGGGACGGTGGCTGAGTCGACCTCTTCTGGTCCACGAGTGTAGGCCTGCGCGCCTGAGAGTGGCAGCGGCAGGGGTGACTCGCCGTGGCTAGCCAGGGTGTCTCACGTTGGCTAGAGATCTATGTGACGGGTTTGTCTATAGTCTCCAGAAGATTGAATGACGAGAGACGCTGCGGTGTCGGGTGCTAGGCGCCATGCGTGCGCAGAGATGGGCGTGTCCCGCTGGCATGCTACCTGGAAGCATCAGAGGAGAGCTACTCTGTTGTGACTGGGGTGACTGTGGTTGGTCGGAGTCTGGGACTGAGAGTGCCTTTCCACCCTACATTGTTATGCTGTATTCTTATACTTTTGCTATTATCCTTCTCTTGCATGTGAGTTTTTACTAGCTGTCTTTCCTACTGGGCGTAGCTCATTCCTGTATTGTATATTTCAGTGGCTCGGCAGACTTGACGCTACCTGATTAGGTGGGATCGTGGTCAGCAGGCTTGTGGAGGATATCTGATTGTGATTGTCTGAGATATTCTGGTTAGTTGATTGTTGCTGTTGGATGTATTTAATGAGATTGTTATTCTCATATGACATGTAATATGTGAGGGAAATTCTGACTTATGTTTCTGGTTGAATAATATTGCACTTGTTGGACTTGGTCTTATTCTTGTAATGTAGTTTCCATTTACTACCCTACCTTATTGTCTTGGAGTATGGTGTGTGGAGTGCCATATTTTATCTGAGGATGTTATATATCTTTTTGTTTGATGGTGAGGTCATTACATGACTATGGAACTTAACCATGGGGGTTCAGACTTCTAATAGACCGGTTCTCCTACCCGTAGGGGTTAGGAGTATTGGGTCTAGTAGGAGTAACATTGCGCGAGTCCATCTGTTAATTCAGGAGTCATGAACCTGATTTGACGGTGTACCCGGGAGATGGGATCCACATTGTTAAGGGAAGTAGGTGTGTAATGATGTGTTATATCCTATGTTTTTCGTAGGCTACTCAGGTTGGTATGGGACGATCTGAGCTGTCTATATGTAAAAAAAAATGTATGCCAAAAATCAGCCTAGAAAAAAATGGGGTGTAACAAGAGTGGTATCAGAGCCCTAGGTTAGGATAGTGGGGCTAGACATGTATAGAAGTTCAGCCCTAGGTTAGGATAGTGGGGCTAGACATGTATAGAAGTTCAACCCAAGGTGGGGAGAACTGTTGGTCATTTTATTATACTATGGTAGTCCATATGCCAAATGCCAAATGACGACTCTAATGCCAGATTAGTTGCTTTTGACAGTATGGCTGGTACCAGGAGACTTTCCGCTCGTGGAGCAGCTAGAGGCAGACCTGTATCTATTACTCCTACCCCAGAGACGAGCCCAGCATTGCCAGTTGAGCCAGCCGTGGATCGTTGGATCGATGCCTTCATGCGGTTGCGTCCGCGGAGCTTCAGTGGGTCGGCTGACCCAGCGGTGGCAGATGACTGGATGGCTCATATGCTTGAGCTATTTGATGCCTTGGGATGTCCATTCGGCAGGAGGGTAGTACTTGCTGCTCTAGTATTGGAGGGAGAGGCTGCTACCTGGTGGAGAGGCCAGCGGCGCGCCATGTATGGGGAGGCCCAGAACAGCGAGATAGCATGGGAAGACTTTGTTGAGGCATTCAGGGAGTGCTACATTCCGGCTTCTACTATGTCTCAGTTCAGGAGAGAACTTATACACCTCAGGCAGGGCCAGATGTCAGTGAACGATTACTTATCGAGGTTCACTTATCTGGCGAGGTACGCCGCAGAGCTGGTGCCTTCTGAGGAGCACAGATGTGAGATGTTCCTGGAGGGACTTCGTCCTATGCTGCAGCGCCAGCTAGTTGTGAGTCGGTTTGCCAGGTTTCGTGACTTGGTGGAGGCTGCGAGATCCGTCGAGCTTATTGACACCCGGATGGAGGCCCAGAGAGAGACTCATAACAAGAGGAAGGGACTCAGAAATGCCCAACAGAACAAAAAGGGCAAAAGACAAGGAGGCCACCGTGGTACTCAGGAGGGCGTGTTGCAACCACGGCCTATTTCCGAGAGGCCAGTGCAACAGACAGGTACTCGGACTGGGGGTATTATTTGCTGCCACTGTCAGCAGCCAGGACACATAAGGAACGACTGCCCGGAAAGGAAGAAACAGAGGATCACAGGACCGGTTGGTTCATCTGGGGGACAGCCCAGAGTATTTGCTTTAACTCAGCAGCAGGCTTCAGAGTCACCAGAGGTGATCACAGGTATGCTTTATTTTGGCAACGTGCAGTGCATGACTTTGTTTGATACTGGTGCATCTCATTCTTTTGTTGCTGAGAGAATCTGGAATCAGATATCAGGATCCAAGGGTTACTTGAAGGAACCCTTATTAGTTAGGCTTCCTGATGGGAAAGAGATTCCCACTGTTCAGAAGATTGACGGATCTATTCTGATTAGTGGACACGAGCTCGTGATAGAGTTGATATGTGTGCCACTAGCAGAGTTCGACATCATTTTGGGAATGGATTGGTTGTGCTACCATGCAGTGGTGCTGGATTGTTGGGAGAAGAAGGTCAGGATCAGAGTGCCTGGTTCGGAGGATGTGATATACTTTGGTCTAAATAGACAGATTTCCCTGATCTCAGTTCTTCAGGCAGAGAGACTAGTGAGGAAGGGTTGTACTGGTTGGTTGGCTTATGTGACAGATAGTCAAGCCACTACTACCCTTATGTCAAATATCTTAATGGTGAGAGACTTCCCTGTGGTTTCTCCAGAGGAATTGCCTGGACTTCCACCAGCTAGGGAAGTGGAGTTTTCGATTAATAAGGATGGCAGGGTTGTGGCGTATGCTTCGAGACAATTGAAGGATTATGAGAAGGATTATCCCACTCATGACTTGGAGTTAGCTGCTATCATATTTGCCTTAAAAATATGGAGGCATTATATATATGGAGTGTCCGTAGACTACTTCTCTGATCACAAGAGTCTCAAGTATCTATTCACTCAGAAGGAACTGAATTTGAGACAAAGGAGATGGTTGAAATTGATAATAATGAGAAATAGAAATAGATGAATATAGAGGAAGATAGATGAATATGAAGAGAGAGATTATGAAGAAGAAATATGAGGAATATGAGAGAAAATTAAGAGATTATGATTATGAAGGTATGATGAAGAGATTGAAGAATGAGAATTAAAAGAGAAAGAATAAATTTATTTTATGAAAATGATTGAAAAGATTAAAATATGATTGCTGAGGAACAGGTCATTCCCTATGGTCAAGGTTCTGTGAAATAGACATGACGAAAGGGAGGCAACCTGGGAGCTAGAGCAGGATGTTGTGGAGAAGTGGCCGGAACTTCTTGCTGAATTTCGAGGGCGAAATTCCTGATAAGGTGGGGAGATTGTTATACCCAGTAAAAATTTTTATGTTAATCTTTAATAAATTAATTTTTGGCTTGGATGATTTCAGATCGACAGTAGGATGAGCCAGGAGCTCAATTGGAGGCTATTAGAATTTCTGAAATTTTCTGGGGATTTTTCGGAGCACCGAGGAATTTTTAAGTAATTTTCCCTGATTTATTGGATTTTTAGAAATTCGAAAATCCATCTAAATTAAACCGGAAATTGGTTTTACCGCGCGTGAACCGGACCGGAGCGGTTCAGCGAAGGCGGGGGCGGTTCGCCGAGTGCGTTTGCGCGTGCGTTTGGATAAGCCGCGGATAAGCGGATCGGACGGACGAGATCAGCGGTGGAGATTAACCGGCTGATCGAAGGTTAAACGGCGTTTTGGCAGGTCAACCGGCACTTAATGGGTCGTTAACGGGTTATTACCGGTTTAAGCGGGGTATTTAACCCGAACCGTTTCGACCCTTAGGGTTTCGAACGGCGGCCGGAGACGAGGCATTCGCGGCGGACGGCGATATTTTCCGGCAGCCTTTCAAGGGGCTTTTTGTACCTGGAGGTTCGCGTGATCGAGGAGAATCGATTGGTACCGGTTTCGTTCGGCGAGGAGCAGCGGTTGGTCGCGTGCGAGCTTCACCGTCGCCACCGTCGTCGGAGAAGAAAGGTAGGAAATTCAGATTTAAATCAGTTAATTAGCAAATTAAACACATGGATTATTTTGCAAATTACTACCTGAGCATGCGAATTGTGTTTTTTTTTGGAATTGATTAATGCAATTATTGAATTTAGCATGTTTAGGGTTTTCGAAATAAAAAAATTTATTATGCTGTCGAATTCGGGAAGTTTACCAAGCATGTGTTGAAATTGATTATGTGCTTTATTCATGTTAAGGTAGTATCGTATGCTGGAATTGTTTAATTTCGCAAATTGTCAAATTGGGGATCGGATGAAACTCCTTTGGTGGAAAATTTTAATTGAATCCTTAGAAATTAGTGACATTATTGAAACATTAGGATAGTATGAACATAGAATTTTGTTTCTCCTTGTTCGCGGTCGCCGGAAATCGGCGGAAGAATTTGATTTGGTCGGCGATTGCGTCGGCTAGGGTTTCGCGGGCGTCGGACCGAGGAAGGAGAAGGGTTTAGATAATTACAAATTTAATTAAGTAATTAATGGTATTTACGCTATTTTATTAGTAATTAAAATCAATCCAATTAACGGATTATTAAGAAAATTGGTTCGGCGGTGTCGCGGTTCAGCGCGAGAGTTCCGAACCGGCAGCGAAAACCGGTTCAGCGGGATTCGGCGCGGACGAACGGCACGAAGGCCCGAACCGGCAGCGAAAACCGGTTCGCGGTTCAGCGCGGGTTTTCCGAACCGGCAGCGAAACCCGGTTCAGCGGAACGCGGGCGCGGACGAACGGCGAAGGAAAAACTTAATTCGGAAATTAATCCGAATTTTCGGAAAATGGATATATGTGAATTTAAATTTTAATTCGGAAATTTATTCCGAATTTCGGAAAATTAAGAAAGGGCAGAATTTGATTTTTTGGAATTTTTAAATTAATTCAGAAATTAATCCGAATTTTTGGAAAAACAGGATATATGTGGAATTTATTAATCCGAATTTTCGGAAAAAGGATATATGTGGAATTTAAATTTTATTTGGAAATTTATTTCGAATTTCGGAAAATGGATAAAGGGCAGAAATTGAAGTTGAAATTTAAAATTTCCTGAAACGAGAAAAATGTGATTTAGGGAAATCACATAGACAAGTTGAAAGTTACTGTTGGAAATTATCTATAAATTCAGTACAGCTGGATCAGTTGGAAGGAAGTGTGACACTTGGGTAAGTGTTACCAGAATAGTCAGAATTTCGATACAGTTTATGTTACTTGGATGGCATTGACATGGATTGAGTCAGTTTACTCAGTGTTGGCATATTTTATGGATTGGCATACTGGACCGGACTACTATAGACCCTATATGATGTTTTAGGGTAGTTGTGGTAGGTAACTATGCGGTTCAGACTTAGCTTCCACAGTATACATGTGACTGGTATGCGCCTTGTTGTGCCTGGATACATGTTGCCGGATCTTGGAGTTAGAGATTGACAATGACTGTAGGGGCGTGAGCTTCTATGGAAGTTGTTGGTAGAGGACTCCTTGGGACGGTGGCTGAGTCGACCTCTTCTGGTCCACGAGTGTAGGCCTGCGCGCCTGAGAGTGGCAGCGGCAGGGGTGACTCGCCGTGGCTAGCCAGGGTGTCTCACGTTGGCTAGAGATCTATGTGACGGGTTTGTCTATAGTCTCCAGAAGATTGAATGACGAGAGACGCTGCGGTGTCGGGTGCTAGGCGCCATGCATGCGCAGAGATGGGCGTGTCCCGCTGGCATGCTACCTGGAAGCATCAGAGGAGAGCTACTTTGTTGTGACTGGGGTGACTGTGGTTGGTCGGAGTCTGGGACTGAGAGTGCCTTTCCACCCTACATTGTTATGCTGTATTCTTATACTTTTGCTATTATCCTTCTCTTGCATGTGAGTTTTTACTAGCTGTCTTTCCTACTGGGCGTAGCTCATTCCTGTATTGTATATTTCAGTGGCTCGGCAGACTTGACGCTACCTGATTAGGTGGGATCGTGGTCAGCAGGCTTGTGGAGGATATCTGATTGTGATTGTCTGAGATATTCTGGTTAGTTGATTGTTGCTGTTGGATGTATTTAATGAGATTGTTATTCTCATATGACATGTAATATGTGAGGGAAATTCTGACTTATGTTTCTGGTTGAATAATATTGCACTTGTTGGACTTGGTCTTATTCTTGTAATGTAGTTTCCATTTACTACCCTACCTTATTGTCTTGGAGTATGGTGTGTGGAGTGCCATATTTTATCTGAGGATGTTATATATCTTTTTGTTTGATGGTGAGGTCATTACATGACTATGGAACTTAACCATGGGGGTTCAGACTTCTAATAGACCGGTTCTCCTACCCGTAGGGGTTAGGAGTATTGGGTCTAGTAGGAATAACATTGCGCGAGTCCATCTGTTAATTCAGGAGTCATGAACCTGATTTGACGGTGTACCCGGGAGATGGGATCCACATTGTTAAGGGAAGTAGGTGTGTAATGATGTGTTATATCCTATGTTTTTCGTAGGCTACTCAGGTTGGTATGGGACGATCTGAGCTGTCTATATGTAAAAAAAAATGTATGCCAAAAATCAGCCTAGAAAAAAATGGGGTGTAACATAAATGGATCATATCTCTCTATTTTGAATCCTTCGATTGAGATCATTCTTGATTTTACTATTGAGTAATCAAACAATCTAGAATTCATCTAACTTGATTTAATGGCCTAGATCTAATCCTCCTTGATCAAACCATTTATAACTCATCCACTTTTACTACTTTTGATCTCATGGTCCAAAACGTTTTTGATTTGATCTAATGGCTCAATTCAATCTTACTTAATGATTAATTAACTAGTTATTATATATGTTTCATTACAGCAACCATTTTAGAATAATTTCTAAACTATTTGGAAAAGCTTTTTAAGCAATTTGGAAGCAACTTTTTATGTAGATTTTTAATGGATATGTCCAAACATTTTTTATAAATACCTAATCATTAAGAATGAAATAACTAATAAATGTGATCTAATCATTGAGAACTTAAAAAAGTAATGTGTAATATTCTACTGGCATAAATTCTCCTGGTAACAACAACAACTCAGTTTTTCTCAAAATATCAAATTCTTCAACCTAAGCCTAACACTTCTAAGCTTTTAATTTCTTTCTTCACTTTATAATTTTAAACTCATTATTACTTGTTCTATTAATTAAAAAGAACACAATGTTGTACCAATTTATCAAATTTTTTCTTCTTACTATATTTTTTCTCTTTTAGGTTGGGTGGCCCAATATTTTTGAAAGCTTGAGTTTGACTTGATCTCATAAAAGGCCAAGTTGGGGTTAGAATCCTAAGTTATAGTTGAACCAATAAAAACTAGTGGGTTTGAGGTGAGCTATAAGAAAAGATCTTAAGTTGCAATCTTTTGTTAGTGATATTTTTTTCCTAACCTTAGTTGGGGGTAGACATAGGTCCTAGCTTAAATCGAACCACTTAAAAATTTTGATATCTTATTTTTAATTTTTATTTTTTTATCATATATATATAAATAAGATTTTTTACAATCTTAAAATTATTTTTATAAAGAATTTTAAAAACATAAATATGATAAAAAATAGAAAAAAAATTATTTTAAAACTCATAATTCATCCTCCTTTTGTCAGATTTGTAAACTCATTTTTACTTCAATCCATATTAGAGTAGATTCTCTATAAAAAGTAAGTCAAACCACTAGGGTGATCTTTCACATACTTTTTAATTGTTTGGTTAAGTTTATGTAATCGTTATTTTGGTTGTGCATTAATTGTAATTTCTATTTAATCATTTTTATGTGCTTTCTAAATTACATGTTTGTTAATTTGCTTCTTAAATTAAGTTTTTCAATATCTCTTCATTCATGATTGATATTAGTGTAATACTAAATAAAAGATCTTCTTCAAATTCATCCACCATTATTTAACGGTAAATTTAATTTATTTTAAAAAATAGATTTAGATTTTTTTATCCAATTAATTGACTTAAAACTTTGGAAAGTGCTCACTAAATCATGTGATTTACTAAGTGATTCATGCATAAATGAAATCAAGTCATTTAGTAAACTAAGTATTGATCAAAAGAGAATGACATAATTAAATGTTAGAGCACTCAACTTCCTTCATTATGTCATATCTCTAAGAAAATTTAATCAAGTTATGAATTTACATATCTCACATAAAGTTTGGAAAAAGCTAGAAGTAAATTATGAGGACACTTTGCAAGTTAATGAAAGAAAAATAAATCTTCTTACACATAATTATAAGCTATTTAGAATGGATTCAAGAGAAACTATAAAGAAGATATTTATGCAATTTCCTAATATTACTAATGGATTGGAAAATTTTGGAAAAATTCCTTTTAATGCAAATCTTATGAGAAAAGTACTAAAGGTTCTACCCAAAGAGTATAATCCTCTTATCAAGATAATAAAGACAAGTAAAAATACAAACAAGATCACATTGGATGAGTTATTTAAAGAACTACTAATGGCTAAGATTAAGATGAAAAAAGAGTTGAAGAGGAGGCTTTCACAAGTAAGAAAATGCATAAAGCAAAGAAAAAGAAACCATTGACATTCAAAGTAAGTAAAGAAGATTCATATGTAGTATCCTTCTCTTCTATGGATTTGGTGGAAGAGGTAAATTTTCATGTTAAAAATTTATCTAAAAATTTAGCAAAAAATTTTTTAAATAAGAATTGGTAGAAGAACAAAAGAAAAGAGAATATGAAGGCACCAAGATGTTATGATCGTGGTGAAATCAACCATATTAGACTGTATTGTGCACAACTCAAGCATGCTATAATAAAGAAAGAGAAAAAAGAATGAAGAAAAATATAGTTTTCAAGCTACTTAGAATGCTTAAAAGATTTAAACTTCACAACTTCAAGTAATGAGGTGGAAGTGATGATATGCTTCATGACAAATGATGATGAATCAAGCACATCTAATGAAGAAGAAGAGATTGAGATAAATTCTTAACCTCATGAAATTCTTAAAAATAAGTATATAAAAGTTATTAGTGTTTTAAAAACATTAATATCTACACATAAAAAATTAAAAATACTTTATAAAGAAAAATTGATCTTCTAGATTTTTTATGAAAGAAGATTAGACAAAAATAGAAATACTTCAAATTTATGATGAAAAGATTTCATAGTTATTGAGAATACTTCTTTAAAAAAATTGCTAGTTTAAATACAAACATTTATTCTTTTGAACATGCCAAAATTTTTAAAGCTTCACATGGTGTTTATTCTTCTAAGCATAAATACATATCTTCTTTTAAACATATGCATAATATCTAAAATATTACTTGCTTTTATTGTTGTAGAAAAGGACATACTATCAAGGATTGTCAAATTAGGAAAAACTTTTCAAGTTCAAAACCTTATTTAAAATGAGTCATTAATAATGATATTATGAATTCTCTTATAGTGAATATTAGTGTTCAACCCAAGCTTGCTAGGGTTCCTAAGATTAGAGAATAGAAAATTTAATATAAGATGTCTCCATAATTATGGTGTGGAGATGAGATGCAATAAATTAGAGACATTCATAGGTTAAAAATAATATATTTATGAATTATATGTATAAGTAAGCATACACATTAGACAAATAAAAATTATATTTTTTGATTACTAACTTAAAATTTTATAATTATGTAGCCATACATAGAGAAAAAAATTAAAATCTATCTTTGGTATTGGATAATGGATGTTTAAGACATATGATTGGAGACCAATCAAAGTTTATATCAATAGAATGTGGTCTAAATAGACGAGTAAAATAAGGAGACAAGTCTAACAAGAAGATAATTAAAATTGGTGATATAGGTACACATAATTTTACACTTTCGAATATTTTTTTATTTGATGGATTAGAATTTAATTTAATTAGTATTAGTCAATTACATTATAATAAAAATTTTGTTAATTTTGATACTCAATGTTGCAAAATATTAAAAGATGATCAAGTGTTATTATTGACAAAAAAAGATGACACTTATATGATTAAGTTTAATCAATTAGAAGTTAGTAGAATAAAATATCCTATTACACATTAATGTGAGAATAATTTATGACATAGAAGATTAGGTCATGTAGGTTATACTATCTTAAAAAAATAAGTAAGATAGATGTAGTTAGAGGTCTTCCCAAGTTAAACAAAACTAGTTAAAAAAGGTGTGAATTATGCCAAAAAAGAAAGCAAGTTAAATCTTTCTTTAAACCTAAAAATGATCTAACTATTAGTAGACCTCTAGAGATAATTTATTTAGACCTTTTTAGACCTATACAACCTTTGAGTTTAAGTGCAAAGAAATATAGATTTATGATTATTGATGATTTTTTTAGATATATTTTGGGATGTATTTTTTAGGAGTAAAAGTGAGACGTTTGAAAATTTTGTTAATTTGAAAAGAGGATAAAAAGATAAACCAATCTCAAATAAATTTGTGTTCAAGTGATAATGCTAGTGAGTTTATGAATGAGAATTTCCCTGATTATTATCAAGATAAGAGAATAAAGCATCAATTTGCATACCCTTATATAGCTCAAAAAAATAGGATTGTAGAAAGAAAGAATAGGACCTTGGTTGAGATGGGTAGAACAATGCTAGCTGAATATAATCTACCAAAGTACTTTTTGGTTGAGAAATTTAGCACGACTTGTTATATAATAAATAGAATTTATTTAAGGCCAATACTTAAGAAAACTCCTTATAAGTTATTTAAAAATAAGATACCAAATATTAGCTACTTCTATGTTTTTGGGTGTAAATGTACCATTCTTAATAATGAAAGGGACAACTTGTACAAGTTTGATGAAAAGGCAAACATATTAATTTTCTTAGGATACTCTTCTTTAGAAAATATTATAGAGTTTACAACATGAATACTTAAAGGATAGAAGAAATAATGTATGTAGCATTTGATAAGTCTATTTAAAATATAAATACTAGAAATTTAGATAAAAAGATAAAGTATTTTAAAACTTAACTTAAATGATGATGAAGATAAAAGGGAAATTAAAAAAGAAGGAAAAATATTAGTCATCAATTAACTAAAGGTTAGAAGTATCAAGATTTACATCCAAATGAATTAATAATAGAAGATGTTAATCAAGGAGTTAGGACTAAAGTCTTTATGACATAAATTGATTATAGTATATTTGTATCTTTCACAGAACCAATATCTATAGAAAATGCTCTTAAGGATGACTATTGAATTCAAGTAATGACTAAATAATTAGATCAATTTGAAAGAAACCAAGTATGAGAACTAGTTTATAAGCTTAATGATCAATAAATGATTGAAACCTAATGGGTATTCAAAACAAAATTAGATGAAAATAGAGTGATTATTAAAAACAAAGCTAGACTTATTACTTAAGATTATAACCAAGTTAAAAGTATGGATTTTGTGAAGTCATTTGTATCGTTAATAAGATTAGAGGCCATTAGACTTCTTTTAGCATATTCATGCCATAAGAGTTTAGATTATTTCAAAAGGATGTGAAACGTACATTTTTAAATAAGATAATAGAAGAAGATGTGTATGTAAAACAACCCTTTAGTTTTGAGAATCATGCATATGATGATTCTATATATGAGCTTAAGAACACACTTTATGGCCTTAAGTAAGCTCCTTGTGCATGGTATCATAGATTAAGTAATTATCTAGAAGATAGTGATTTTAAGAAAGGAAAATCAATACCATATTGTTCTTAAAATCTCTAAATGATCATTTGTTACATGTATAAGTTTATGTTGATGACATAATTTTCAGAAACACAAATAAAAATATGTATAAAGAATTTAATGACAAGGGAGTCCGAGATGAGTATGATGGATGAGATGAATTTTTTCATAGGATTACAAATTAGGTAACTAAAAGATAGGATTTTATTTTATAAACTAAGTATTTAAAAAATTATTTAAGAAATTTAAGTATGAAATTATGAAACATAAGAATATTTTATTGAATCAATCAGTCTATTTAGATTTAGATGAAATTAGTAAAACTTATTATCAAAAACTTTATAGAGATTATATCGGATCCTTACTATACCTTACAACTAATAGAACGAACATCCTATTTAGTGTTGGCTTTTGTGCTATATTTCAATCAAATCTTAAGAAAAATCATCTAAAGGTGGTTAAACCAATCTTTAAATATTTAAAAGATATAATAAACTTAGGTTTATGATACCCTAAAAAATACTCTTTTATATAATCTTATAGGTTACACAATTTAGACTTTATAGAGTCTATGATAGATAAGAAAAGTACCTTAGGTATATATCAATTACTAAGAAATTATCTAAGTTCATGGTTAAGAAAGAAGAAAATTGTATAGCCCTATCGACCACATAGGCCAAGTATGTAGCAGTCTAAAGTTGTGTTGCCCAAGTGTTATGGTTAAGACAACTACAAGATTGTGGTTTAGATCTCTCACATATTCATATTAAAATTAATAATACTAAGCTCTGGCATAGCAAAAATTAAATTCATCATTCTCAAACCAAGCACATCGATATAAGATATCATTTTATTAAAGATCAAGTAACTAAAGGTTTAGTAAAATTTAAATATGTTTCTACCAAGCAAGAGTTGGCTGACATTTTTTTTCTAAATCTCTTCTAATTAAATAATTTCAAATCATAAGACAATAATTATATGTAATAAATTTATATAAATTGTACCTTCTTTTTTATGGTATCAAAAAAGGAGAATGATCATTATTTAGATAAGTAAATGAAGCATGTAGTAAGGAGGAGCATGAAGTAAAGGGGAGCATAAAATTTTCATTTTTAATACCTCTTATCATAATAATGTATGTTTTTTATTTGCTATATTTTTATCTAAATATTCATGTCGGTCATCATCAAAATGGGCAGATTATTAAGTTACCCTAATGTTTAATGAGTCAAGCTATAAATATTTAATATTTTATTCTAATAAGTTTGTTTAGTATGAATCAAGTTTAGTGTTAATGAATAATCCATTCATATTAAGCTGGTTGATGAAAAGGCCGTGCACCTTTGAAGTTAATAAATTTAGTGATCTTTAAAGTATCTTACAATGTTCAGTAAACTTCAAAGATTAAAGATATATACATCAACATTGATAAGACTTTCTTTTTTATTATAAAATAAAATACTATCTTATTGATTATAAGGTATATCTTTATTCATCTCACTTTCAAATCCTAATTTAAGCATCTGATTTGTTCATCCTTTTCTTGATTTAAGAAACTTATAGAATTTTATTTCTTTTTTTATTAAATCCATTTATATTGCATCTTTGCCAAATTTAATGTCAATTACTAAACATTGTGTATTATAATTTTATCTAAAATTTGTCTTGTCATCATCAAAAGAGGAAGGTTTTTAAGTCACATTTATGTTTTATGAGTCAAGTCATAAATATTTAAAATTTTATTCTAATAGGCTTATTTAATGTGAATCTAATTTAGCGTTAATGACTAAGCCATGCACCTCAAGCTGGTTGATGAGGAAGCCAGCTACTTTTGAAGATGATGAATTAGTAGTCTTCAAAGTATCTTAGAGTGTTCATAAAGCTTTAAAGATTGAAGACATGTACATCAATTTTAATAAGATTTTCTTTTTTATTGTGAAATAAAATATTAGTTTTTTAATTATATGACACATCTCCATTCATCTCACTTTCAAATCTTAATTTAATCATCTTATTTATTCATCCTTTCCTCAAAACAAATATGTATATGGGTTGGGTCAGACCCATACCCAAGCACATAAGGAGAGACCCAGCCCTATTTTGGCTCACATATTATATCTAAGAAACTTTTTATAAATAGCACATCCTTTGGTAATTGCATCATGTGGGACTATATTTTTGATGTCTGTGTAAACTTCCATACTTAAAGTAATAGCTCACGTCTGAGTATTAATCAGTGACCTTGATCCATCCTAACATCCATTCGATGATCCTAATCAAACGATCAAATCGATTTCACTTTTTATCTATCCTTAATCAGATGGCTAGGGTATTTCACCCACCAATAAGTCTTGTTTCAAAGCTCCAATTGGATGAATAAGTTACATCCAACTTAATCAGATTATTTTTATTCTTTTTATCTTTTGAAATATCTATCCTTGAATCAGATACTCATATCTCTCCATTTTGAATTCAATGACTAAGATCATTTTTAATTTTATCATTGAGAAATTGAAAAACCAAAAATTCATTCGATTTGATTGGATGACCTAGATTTAATTCTCTTTGATTGAATTGTCCATAACTTATCTGCCTTTATTAGTTTTGATCTAATGATTTAGAACTTCTTCAATTTGATCTAATGGCTCCAATCAATCCAGCCTAATGGCTAATTAACTAGTAAATATATATGTGGCAATGTAGTAGCTATTTTTGAATAATTTTTAAGTTGTTTGGAAAAGCTTTTTAAGTTGTTTGGAAGCAATCTTTCAAATAGTTTTTTTATTATCTATGATCAATTTTTTTATAAATACTTAACCACTATGAATGAAATAATTAATGAATGTGAACCAATATTTAAAATCTCAATAAAGCACTTTGTAATATTCTACAGGCATAAATTCTCCTAGTAAGAACTATGATTTAGTTCGTCTAAAAATATCAAATTCTTTCACTTAAGCCTAAAACTTCTAATCTTTTAATTTCTTACTTCTCTTTATAATTTAAGCTCATTGTATCTTATTTTATTAATAAAAAACATAAGAAGTTGTAAGAATTTATAAGAATTTTTTCTTCTTGCTATATTTTCTTCTTTCAGGTTTGGGCGACTTGGCATTTATGAAAGCTCAAGTTCAATTTGATCTTGTAAAAAAACTATGTTGGTGTTGAGCTCATAAAAGTTATGGTTATATTTGAACTCATAAAATCTAGTAAAGGTGAACTTTAAGAAAAAATTTCAAGTTATAACCTTTTGTTAATGGTATTTATTTTTAACCTCAGTTAGGAGGGGATATAGGTTCTAGTTTGAGTTAATTTAACTAAAAACTTTAATGTCACATTTTTATTTTTATTTTTATTTTTATTTATCATATTAATATATATATATATATATATACATATATATATATATATATATATATATATATACATATATATATAAAATCAAGGTTTTCTACAAACATAAAATTATTTTTATAAAGAATTTTTTAAAAATAAATATGATAAAAAATAGCAAACATGTTTTAAGAAAACTCATAATTCATCCTCTTCTTGTGGGATTCACATACTCATTTTTATTTCAAAAAATACAAGTTGTGGCTACAAAAAAAACTAGTTTAATTAAAGGTAAATCTTTGTTTTAAGGAAAAGTGGTTGAGACTATGTAAACCCTTAAGATGTGCTTGTAAGGGTTTTTAAAAAAACCCAATCAAAAAAGAGAAATTTAGATAGGCCAATTGAGAAAACACTAAGGAGAAAAGAAAGATAAGCCTTAAGGAAGAAGAAGAAAGAGGGTTCAAGGTTTGAAGCAAAAAAAATCTAAGATAAGATATAAAAGAATTATTTTGTTAAATGCATGCGAAACCTTGAAAAATTGATAACTAGTTATTCCTCTTCATAAAATGTACCTAAGAATGAGGAATTTTCTTCTACCCAACATCAAAGGAGTTTTATTTGGTAATAAAAAAGGTCAATTAACATTCTTTTTCATGTATTGTTTCTAATGAAACCATGCCAAAAATATGTATTAATATTTTACCTATGAATGTAAAGTAGAATCCATGATTTTACGTTGAATCTATTGTTTTGGTTATGGATATATGTGGAATATGAATATATAATGGCAAGTTGTTGATGAAAAACACCCCTCAAATAAGACATTATCATATGAAACAAGATGAAAAATATACTAATTTTGATGCCTTGTGGTTGCTTAAACATGTAAGCAATAAGCTAGGTTTTCATGATTAATGTTAAACAATTTGTTAAACTATGGGCATGCATAATTTTGTTGAATTTAACTCTCATAACCTAGATAATAAATCATTATTTTTTATTATATTTTGTTGGAATTTAGTATCTCTAGCAAAACTTGTATTCTTTCTAAGTGTCAAGGAATGTATATTAAATGTAATGATTCACCTGTTGTTTATTTCATGATTAAGAAAGAGTTTCATGAACTGATGAATCAAGTAATAGGTGAAATTAAGATTTAATTCCATATTTTTCACATGAATTTATTTGTGCTGAAATGTATATTTGATATTAGTTACTCATAATTTAGTTAATGGCATAATGAGGTAGGAATGTATGTTTTATGGTCAAATCTAAGAATGAAAATATATAAAATATTATCTGATATAATTTACACCTTAGCTTAATCTATAAACCATTGAAAGGGACATGGAATTTAAGAAACAATTTTAGTTGATGTTGTAGGAAAGTCATGGGAGAAATTGGTTCAACCCTTAAGAAACCCTAGATGACTTCTATGGTATGTGTGTCCCTTGGTTTCTTATTGGGATGCTTTAGAGGGACCAGTTTAAGGTCTTAAAGAAGGCTAAGCTGAGTAAGGATATGGTTAACGAGAATAATATTTGGTTATGACTAGAAGTGCTAAGGTTGAGTTAGACCTTAAAGTAAAATTCTTATGGATAATTAATAATTCTTAGTAGAGTTATATTAGAAATTTAAGTTGCTTAGATATGACTACGTGAGATAATCTTAGCCTTATAATTAAGCTTAAATGCTTAGAAATAGTTTATGAAAAAGGATTCCATAATAAAAGATCTTAATGATAGGCTTAGGAAACATCATTAGTAAATATTTATACAAATTTGTAAATTAAACTCTAGATAGTTAAGCTCCTTTAGCAAGATCTTCAATGAAGAAACAAAATCTTGCAATAAGACTTATGGATGTGTTAAATTTTGCCAAATAAAACAAAATGATAAGATGTTGGCTAGACTCTTGGGTTGACTAGGTTCTTTAGGTAAGACCATAAGTGATCTTATTTAGGCTCTTAAGCCATGTCATGATGCTCTAGTTGGTAATCTAGGGGATATGTGTGGCTTAGGAGAGGCCTTAAAATGAGTGTGGTGATTAGGGTTGCCTTAGAGGCATAAGGGTTGACATAGTAGCATCTCATACATTACACAAAGGTTCAACATAGAAGGATACTAAACCTATTTGAACTCAAATTCATGTTTCATCAATTCATTAAGTTATTTTTATCTATATTTTATTTTGAGTTATTTTGAGGTTAATTAGAAGTTTTTATATATTGTTAGCTTAAAATTAAGTATAGGATATCCTTATAATAACCCTATAATTTTTTTGGTGCAGACTTTGGTCCATTTTGAATTAAAATTGAGTTTTGGGGCTATTTTTATTATTGGTTATTATCTATCACCATCCACAATCATTGTTGGCATGTCATCACCTGTAACTCATTCCACTTGCTTAGTCACATGGGTCACAATGCCCAATCGCTGATCACTGAATCCATGCCATCAACCCACACCAACCTATAAATTAGACCCAAGGCATTATTGTGCCTCACTGCTCAAGTTACATTTATTGTGTTTCCTATCACTTTGTAGCTTGACAAAACTCTACCAAAAATACATAGATCATTTGAGAACTACTTATTGTACTTAAATTTACAACTTTTTAAGGCATTTTGGATAGAATTCAAAGTATAATTTTTTTTAATATGTTGTTGTAACTTCTGTAATTCTTAAATGAACTTTAGAATTTCAAAATATAATCCTTAGTATTCAAAAGTATCTTTTCATATTCTTAGGCTTAACAAATTATTGTTGTGCCCTTAAGGACTCCATAAAAGAGATGCTAACCATGTTATAAGTAATGAAATTTTTAATGAAGTAGCAAGTGCTATAATTAAGCGTGCTTGATATGAGTATGTCGTATGTGATTAATCCAATGGTGTGATTATAAAGATGCCTGATATGGAAAGTGAGAAACTCAAAAGGGAAGATCGTGACTTATTATCCAATATCTACAAGAGAATTAAATCTCTATGAAAGTTTCTTAGCCATACTACCATTTATTTTATCTTTTAAGAAAAATTAATCAGTCTCCAATTCTCTAGTTTGTGTAAATAAATTCCTAAATTTCTTTATTTGTAATCTAACAACTTCACTTGTGTGTACCTTTGTCACTTCACCATAACTTGAGTACATTAGGTATGCATTGCTAAACCATACTCTCTTTAGGTTAAGAACCTTCATGTTAAAAATTTATACAAGTCCATAGCTTTTTGAGAAGTTCTTACTTGCTTAGTGATCCTAAGTTTTTTATTCTAAACTTATAGCAACTCGGGTAAGCCCTTGTATAAATATGTTACTTGTACCTAAGTATTTCTCTATTATCTATAAGCTAAATATAAGTTTTAACATATCATCTTTTATCAACTTAGTATCAAAGCATGGTTAGCTATAAGAAGTTACATGGTTTTTAATTTATCAATAAATAAGAATCTTTTAATTTTTTGTATTTGTTGTTAATTATTAAAAGTTATTAAAAAAATAATAAAATAAAACAAAATAAAACAAAAAATATTATTTTTCAAGTTTTATTATACAAAAAGTTTATATTTATATGTTCTCTTGCAATTACATTTCAAAATTTGTTTATTTATTTTCTTAATGATCTTAATTAAGAATATTATTTTCTACTCAATAGTTTATGACTACTATGACCTAAAATAATATAGAATATCTAATTCTCCACCAATACAACCACTAATAGACTTAGTAATATAACATGCAATTTTAGAATTAAATCATTAAATATAAGAGCTATGAATGACTTTAGAAACATACATAGATAGATTAGAACAACATAGAGATAATGTGGAACTTATAGATCAAGTGGTCTATAACAAATGACTTTGAGGTGGAGGAAGTATCCTCTAAAAATGATAGATAACATGGAATGGATGATGATCATTAGGTTAGCATGGTTAAAATAAAAATCCTAACTTTTGATGAAAATTTAGATCCTAGTGCTTAACAAGATTAGAAAATAAGAATAAATTATTATTTTCATTGGTATAATCTTAGTGAGTATTTAAAATACTAATTTATAAAAACTAAGCTCATATAACATGTTAGATTATTTATGCACGCATTAAAAAAATAATATCTTAATGAAGATCAAGTATTACCTTGACCATGGGAATAACTCAAAATTTTTCTTTGAGTTAAATATATGCATGCATCTTACTTAAGAGAACTTTTAGATAAATGATAATATCTATCTTAAGGTTCAAAGAATATTAATGAATATATTACTAAATTTGAGAATTATATGCTAAGATGTGATGTACAAGAGCTAGATTAAATAGTATTATCTCAATTTTAAGTTAAGCTTAGAGAGTTTATTTAGACTAAGCTATACTTGAGTTACTAGTTTAAAAATGGCATATGAAGTGGCTTATGATATGGAAGGATTTAAAGAATCAATTACCTATGAGTATGAGGTTCCTTATACCACATCTTACCTTCAAACTCGTTCAACTACATCCACCATTCCTAACACGTTTACTCTACAGGCAACCCATGTCCCTCCAGCCATTAAATCCAACTCTTAGACAAACTATCTACTAGTTCCAAAGTAGAGTGTTATCATTATCATGGGAGGGAACATGTTGCAACCCAATATCTTAAGAGAGCCCTACACATGGACATAGAGGAAGAAGAAGAAAACATAGAAGTCAAGGAAGAGGATATTATATAGCCAAATGAGGAGGTTGAAGAAGAATTATAAGAACTAGATGAAAGTCTTTACTATATTGAACCACTCATAGTTTTTACAAAATATAATTTTATTATACCATGAAAGTTTAAAGATTGGTAATGAACTAACATCTTTAATACTTTTATTAGAATTAAGGACCAAGCTTGTAAGATTATTATAGATAGTAATAGATATATCAATGCCATGGCAAAGAATACTTCCAAAAGAATAAGCTTAACACTCATAAACCATCTACAACTATTCACCATATCTTAGATAAAATCTTGATTTCCATACAATAAAAGTATTACATTTCTTTAAATTTTGGTTAATATTCCTAAGAATTATGGTGTGATGTCATCCCAATGTATGTAGATAATCTTATCTTAGAAAAATCATGGTTATATAATCTAAATATTACCTTAAATGGAAAAGCCCAAATACTTTAAAAGAAAAAGATAAGGATAAAGGAAAATTACTTAGTCCAATTTTATTAAATAAGATTAAGAGGGATATAGCCAATGGTAAAGTTATCTAGTTTGTGATAATTAGGGAAGTCAGTATTAATATACTTACCCCATTAACCTGTAGTGTAGTCTTTGTTGGAAGAATTTAAGGATGTATTTCTTAATGACTTGCCTGACACACTCTCACCTTTTATAGACATTACACAAGCCATAAGTCTAGTTCTTGGCACCTCACTATCACATTACCAATTAAATCTATTAGTTCATATAAAACTTAAATTTTCATCAACTTATCATCCCTAAATAAATAGACAAATAGAAGAAGTCAACTGAAACTTAGGAAACCTTCTTTGTAGCCTAATAAAGGAACATGTTCAACTTGGATCTATTTTTTTCACTCGCTAAATTTCTTTATAATAATTTTGATAATAGAAGAATGGGTTTGAGTCCTTTTGAAATTTGTTTTGTGAATTATCCTTGAAGTTTTATTGATTTCATTCCTTTACATCATGATTTCTATACTTTTAAGTGTGTTAAGTCTTTTGTTCATAAGGCTTCATTATTACATAAATATGTTACTAAATAAATTAACTTAAATTAATGAAATATATAAATGACTAGTAAATACTTATAAACAATCTAAAGAATTTATTGATGGTGACTATATGATGATCCAAGTTAGATCTGAGAGATTCTCATCAAGAACCCTTAAGAAATTAATGCCCATTGTGGTTGACCATTTAGAATTATGAAAAAAATTAGCTATCAATATGTTTATTTTTTATTTAGTAGAATATTATAGAATTAGTGCTACTTTTATGTTCATAATATTATAACTTATATACCACATCCAATACCAAATGAGCCTTTTGAGCTTATGCATGATTATTGAGCGAACTTGCTTACAAATACCTTTAGCCTCATTAAGTTGAGAGATGAAATGGAGTAAATATTGATGTTTAAATAATTTTCACATAGGATTAAGCATAATAAAGATTTCTAATATGTTGACAAGGAACCATACTTCTAATGACACTTGAATTTCTGAGGAGTTTCACTACTTAAACCCAAAGATTTTAGAATTATTTAGAGATTTCACCCTAGCTCTATGGAGTTGAGCTCTTTCTCACCTAAGGAGGATGATGTAGTAGTATCTTGTATATCATATAGAGATTCTATTTAGAGACATAATAATCTTATTTAGACTCATAGTTGTCTTATGATTATCTCTTCTACTTCTTATTAATTGATTGCACCTTCTCTTCACTCACTGAACCACCTCTTAAAATGCATAAGTCAATTGGGAACTATTAATTGCATTCAATTTTGGATAGAATTCAAAGTATAATTTTTTAAAATTTTGTGGTGACTTACGAAATTCTTAAATGATTTTTAAAATTCCAAAATATGGCCCTTAGTATTCATAAGTGTCTTTTTATATTCCTAGGCTTAAAATTATTATTATACCCTTGTGGTCTTTTTTAACTAGGGATGTTCACAAAGTTATTACTAACGAGATTTTAAATGAAGTAATGAAGCACTACTAGGAAACTTGCTTGATATGAGTGTACCATATGTGATCGACCTGATGATGAGATTTTGGAGGTAACCTAGGATGGTGAGTGAAAGACTCAAAAGTAGAGATTTGAATCTATCATCCACCATCCATAAGAGTACTAAATCTCTAAGAAAGTGCTAAACCCTACTACCCTTTATTTCATCTTTCGAAGAAAATTAATCATTGTGTTCAATTCTCTTAGTTGTGCATAAGAGCATATGACTTTCTTTGTTTGTATTCTAAAAACTCCACTTGTGTTTACCTTACCTCTTTACCACCAATTTGAGTAAATTGGGGGTAGATTGCTAAACCACTCTCTCTTTTGATTGAGATCTCTCATGTCAAAGATTTATATAAGTCCTTAGCTTATGAAAAGTTCTCACTTACTTAGTGATCTTAAAATTTTTAATTCTAAATCTATAGCATCTTGGATAGGCTAGTATATGGATATCTTATTTGAACCTAAGAATTTTTCTACTATTTTTTAGTCAAAAATAAGTTTTAGCATATCATCCTATATCAAGGGGTCATTAGTGATACTTGTGTGAACCTATACTTAGTTGTAATGATAATATACTAAATATAGAACCTAAGGTAAAAGCTAAGACTTATTAATATTAAGGTAATCTTAAACAGAAATAGTTCTAAATGAAACAAAGACAAGATTAAATATTAGAGAAATATGCTAAGACATATCAAGTAAATAAATTAAGGTTTAATAAAAAACTTAAGGCATTCAAAAGATAGTAACCTTAGATAATTAAACAATGACATGGATATCTTATTTGAACCTAAGAATTTTTCTACTATTTTTTAGTCAAAAATAAGTTTTAGCATATCATCCTATATCAAGGGGTCATTAGTGATACTTGTGTGAACCTATACTTAGTTGTAATGATAATATACTAAATATAGAACCTAAGGTAAAAGCTAAGACTTATTAATATTAAGGTAATCTTAAATAGAAATAGTTCTAAATGAAACAAAGACAAGATTAAATATTAGAGAAATATGCTAAGACATATCAAGTAAATAAATTAAGGTTTAATAAAAAACTTAAGGCATTCAAAAGATAGTAACCTTAGATAATTAAACAATGACATGGGTTGAAAACCTTAGATTGACTTAATTAGGGCATAAAGAACCTTAGATAATGGATTTAGGGTTAAGAGAAGCTCTTGTCTTATTTGGTTATTATTTATTATAAGAACTCTTTATATGCTTGATTAAAATTAAGAAAATCTAGCAAACATTAGGTAGTGTTAGATTAAAATTAGTAAGATGCTCATGGTAAAGTCTAGATTAATTAGGTGAGTAATCAAATATAATAAACCCTTTGATTATGTACGTTCACTTAGAAGATAGACAAGTTAGTTGTCTTAGTCCCTTAACCTGGTGGTATTTACACATGTATGGTTAAGCCTATGGAAGAGTGTTATATTATGTGGTAAGAACCTCCAAGATTAATTAAAAACTATTATATAAATAGTCTTAGGAGGGAACAACTGTATATTTAATCCTATAGAAAATTACATGATGTGTTATATTATGGAAGGAAGTAAGAGTAATATGATTATTGAGGACTCTTAAAACCTTACTAGATTGGCCATGTCATAGACATTTCTCAGTAGAGTATTGGATTATGTGATTTAATAAGAATGCCAAACTTTATCATGATTCGCATGAATAAAAGAATGTTTTAGATCAAAAAGGGACACTGAACATCTGATTAGTCATATTATTAAGATATATATTAACTTAGATGATAAATGATGATATTTTGTAGTAATTAGTAATTGATGTCACTCATTTACATGATTTACTTACTTTTTATATACACACTTTTTATATTATATATTAGATTTATAATGTGACTTAAGAATTTCTTATAGAACCTTTTAATACACTCTCTTATATTTTTGTAAAATTAAAGAGTTAAGAGTAGTGTAGGAGTTGAGCTAGAGATTATCAAAGTTGGTGTAGTAATTAGATGATATATCTTTTTTATTTCATCATCAATAATAGTATATTTGATTTTTAATTATCACTAATTATATTTATTAGACATGAGATTATATTATAATATTTATTTATACTTAGTAGTTATTTATTATATTTTTATTAGAATTTAGTAGTCATTCATGATATTCTTTAGATTAAATTAGATTCATGTGGTTTGTTGACTTCCTGGATAATTATTTATGCTGTAGATTTTGTTGGATTCCTAATATGATAATATTTTGTATGAAACTATATGATAAATTATAATTGTATTTGGTATTATGGTCTTTGGATTTGATTATACTAGTAATTTTAAAAAAAATGGATGTGATAGTGTGACACATCTTAAGCATATTTTAGAATAATATAGATGTTGTATATGTATGATGGCTTCATCATATAGATATTTTAGTAACTTAAGTTAAGTCTACTAAGTTAATACTTTATTATAGAAGTTATCAGTTATGTATGATTTTGTGTTGTATTCTAAGGTCTAAGATTTCTTGTCTATGATACACATATGAAGCTTTTCTCATACTTGTACGATAGTAATTCCCTCTCAGAACATAAGTTGTAATTAAGCTGTAATAGAATCGTACAAGTGTGACTCTTGTTTCGTATTGGTACGATTCACTAGTAATAAACACAATAATAAAGCTAATGTACCTTTACATATATATATATATATATATGATATAGTTATTATACTTGTAAGAAGAATAAGAAACAAGTTAACATAAAGTCTAAGTTCAACATTCATATCTTTTTACTATTATGATCCATATATCATACTCATATAAAGTGTATAAACTTGAGAGAGTAAATCAACTATGAATAATATCATATCAAACTTTTTTAGTCATGTTGTTATAAATTATTTGATCAAGGAATGTTTTATTTTGTGAATTAAAAATTTAAATTTCAAATTTATATTATAAAATTTGAATTAGAAATATGGTTGAATAGTAAGTTCTAAATTACATCATATAAGTCTTGATTTGGCTTAATGCCTAAAAATGGGCTTATAATTTTATTTATATTATTGTTTTTATTTCTTATCCTCATTATTATTTAATTATGAATATATGAAAAGATATGAATATGATTTCTAAAAATTAAGAATGGTGGTTGAAGATAAGGAGATTAAAAAGAAAATATAATATATTTGATGTGTTTATAAATATTTTAAGAATAAAATAAGAGAAAGATGAGTAATAATGAAAATATCTATTAACTAGAAATTTTCTTAGATTCTTAGTTTTAAAGAATTGGATTTGGCTAGCCAAAAGTACATTGATAAGCGAGGGTTGGATTAAATACTTGGTCATAGCTACCTTAAACCAAAATTGATTCATCTTAAGCTAAAAACTCGATTTGTGACCATGGCTATATAAACCCTTATGATGTAATTTTAAGGGTTTTAGAAATCCTAGCTAAAATAAAAAGACTTTTGGGAGGTCAACCGAGAGCATACTTAGGAGAAAAATCAAAGCAAACTATTAGAAAGAAGTGGGTGGAGGGCTCAAGCTTGAAGTCAATGAAGGATATAATTAAGAAAACTTTGTTTACAAAGTTTATCTAAGTACGATGACCCTCAAGTTCGTACATTAAACCTAGCTAAGATCTAAGAAAAATAAAAATGAATTACTTTGTTAAGTGTATGTGAAATTTTAGAATAATTGACAACAAGATCTTCCACTTCATGAATTTTGATTTTGAATAACAGATTTCTTTCTATTTGAGAATATGATGGGTTTATTTTACAAAATGAAAAGGTCAATCATATTTCTTTTTCATGCAATATCTGTAATGGAACCATGCTAAAAAAATGTATGATAAGATTCGACCTCTTAATATAAGGTAGATCCCATGATGTTAATTATGTTTCATGTTTGATTTTATTATTAAAAACATATGAAAGAGAAATGTAGAATAGCAAATTGATGATGCAAAAGACCTCTTAACCAAGAACTTTTCATATGAATTAAGTTGAATACCTTGCTAAATGCTATGCCTTATTGGTTGATTAAGCATGAAGTATCATGAAATTTTGTAAGAAAAGTTTTGGAAAACTATAGGGATGCATGTTTATTGGTGATTGACTTTCATGACCTAAACAAAATAATCTTTTTTCTTATCATATTTTCTAGAATTTAAGATCTCTAATAAAATCATTATTTGTTCCAAGAAGAATGGATGCATGTTTAAATAAATTGCATGCAATATTTACTACTTTCTTTGTCAAGCCCCCACCTAACCAAGTCCATTATATAACAATATTATCATAAATTTTGCTTAGCTGTTACATCAAGTGAGGACAACTAACCAAAAATCAAAGGTGGGGACCCGACGGTAAGACAAACACACACTCAAAATCCAAAGTATATATATAGGCATGTTTTTAAAACATTTAATCACACTAAAACTTTCTCACTCTCACACATCTCTTGAAAATGGCTCTTCTCTAGCAGCACTATTCCCATCTCTCGGTGCAGTGGTTTCATGACCAGTGATGTAAGCACTAAATGAGATTTACACATCTCGGTAGATAAATCCACATAGTTAACCAAGTAAATAAAAAGACATAACAAAATACCATAAACAATAAAGATGAATCATATGCATCAAGCTAAACCATACCATATGTCATATATATAAGGTAATGCCAAATGAAAACCATAAAGAAATGCCAGTTCCTTATATGTGTATTATTTTCGGGCCCAATTCCCTTTGACGCATTATCCTCTGGATCCAAACATCATCAATAAATGACCTCCAGCCGACATCCAACCAAACACATAACACTAGGCAGATATCTGATCCAAAGATCGATACCCTGCAACACATGCTGGGCCTAGTGCCACCAGGCAGGTATGGTACCATACCCTACAACACATGCTGGGCCTGGTGTAAATCATCATGGAGTCATAGCACATAATACCAGGCAGATATCTGATCCGAAGATCGATACCCTGCGACACACGCTGGGCCTGGTATAAACACTAGGCAGATATCTGATCCGAAGATCGATACCCTGCAACACATGCTGGGCCTAGTGGTGAGGATAATGTTCTCTGGGAATCCATTTTTACTATCATTTCCAATCGTAATTCCAAACAATTATACCATTTCAAAAGACCTTCTTTCCATATTGTTTCTTTCTTTTGATTTCATTGTCATACCATGTTATTTCTTTCTTTTCAGTTTTCATGCAAATAAAAGAAACATCAACATATAGAACAATCAAACACCATGTAACTGAAAGAAAATCATGTAAAGCAAATACATAGTAATGTGTTACATCACAGGGTTAGGAATCTATCTACCTGAATTTGATGTACCAACTGTCTTACTCACTTCTGCTTCTTCTTAATGTCCTACAAGCCCGTAAAATACAAAAATAATTAATTTAAATATGCTTATTAGTCAAAAATTGCTTTCTAAAAGCTTTCCCAAACACACCCCAAAATAATCCCAAAAGATGGGCTTATGCGGCACTGAACCGCCCGCTGGACCGCGCGCGCACGCTCGGCGCTGGACCGCCCGCGCAGAAAAGCTTTCTAAAAGCTTTTCCAAACGGCATTTTTCCCCAAAATTTTCTTTCGCGGTGCTGGACCGCCCGCTCCCGGCGCACTGGACCACGCACTCTCGGCGCTGGACCGGGCGTGCTCGGCGCGCTGGACCGCGTGCTCGACGCTCTGGACCGCGCGCGCTCGGCATCCGGTTCAGCAGCGTCACCCGGTCCAAGCCTAGACCGGTTCACGCCGCTCTCTCTCTCTCTCTCTCGCGTCCGGCGAAACCGAAATCTTTCGCCGGCGCTGGATCGGTCGTTTCACGTGCTGAATCGATCGAATCCGGCTCGGCTTCCTCCTCTCGGTCTCCCCCGCTCACCGGAAAACTTTACACAACTCCGACGACAAAAAAATTATTTCTTACCTCATGGAAACCTTTGCCGGCCGTCACTGTCGCGTGCCGGAACTTATAGAAATCCTCGCCGGTCGTCACTGTCGCGTGCCAATGCTCACGGAAATCCTCGTTGGATGTTACTATAACGCCTACGCAAAAACAACAGTTGTCGGAAACCTCATCGTCGCACTCTGCAACCTCTTCGCCGGCGTTTTTCGCAGAAGTGCTTTTCCAAACGCACCTGGCTCGGCTTTTATAGACGGGCTTATCCGTCGCTTCGTGAACCGCGTTTTTGCAGAAAACCCCCTCTAAATTTTATATTTGCAAATATATCCTCCGCCAATCGGATTTGAACTAAGCCGACATTTAAAATTTACAGATCTATCCTTCTCAAATCTTAAAAAATTCATAATTTATTCATTAGAGCTCCGAAAATTACAAATTAAACATCGTTAGATTCGTCTCATAGAGCTTTTTCTATAAAAATATAAAAATACAAATAAGAGAAAACTAGGGCTGTTACATTCTTATTCATGAGTTTTATATTATGATGAACCAAGTATTGAGATAAATTAAGACCTATGACATGTTTTTTTTATGAATCTAATTATTATAAATATAAATTTTAATGTGAGATGCTAAGGTTATGTTTGAAACTTTTCACATATTTAGCTAATAGCATGACATAGTGAGGACATGTGCACATTATCAAATTATCAAAAAAAAATAAAATAAAATGAAAGGACATGGACAAAATTTACACCTTAGCCTAAGACATAAACCATTTAAGGACACTTAGAATTGAAACAAAACCCTAGTTATTTTGTAGCCAAGCATCCCCTTTCCTCTGGTCTTGCTTGGGAACCAAGAAATCATGACTTGGCTAAGTCATAAAAGATAATGGTTCAACCTTTAAGAAGACTTAGATGGATTCTAAGATATGGGTGGCCCTTGGTTTCTAGTTGGAAGACCTTAAAGGGCTTGACTTAACTCCTTAAAGAAGGCTAGGTTGAATTAATTCATGATTAGCAAATATAGAATTTGGTAGAAGTGCTAAGATGAAATCATACCTTAAGCTAAAAGACTTATAAATAATTCATAATCCTTTGTAGATTTAATAAAAAATTTAAGGTGCTTAGTTATGGCTATGTGAGCTAGGTTTGACATTAGAATTAAGCTTTATGGCTAACAAATAATTTATAGAAAAAGATTTTATAATAAAAGGTTATAGTAATAGGTTAAGAAAACATCAATTATGAGCTTCTATGCACATTATAATTTAGACTTTGAATAAGTAAGCTCTTGATCAAGACTTTGGATAAAGGTAGAAGAGCTTGAGATAAGACTTATGGATATGCTAGGTTTGGCCAAGGAAAAAGATAAAAATATTGACTAGACCCTTGGTTTGATTAGATTCCTTAGGTAAGACTATGAATGATTTTATTTAGACTCTTATGCCATGTGATTATACTCTAGATGACGATCTTAGGGATGTGTAATAGCTCAAGTAAGACTATAAGATGATTATGGTAACTGGGTTGCCTTGGAGGTATTTAGTGATATTGTATGAATTGGATTTAGTGGCAATTGATTATGTATGAAACCTAAGTATAAAAGCCAATACCTTGTGAGTAATAAGGTTAGGCTAGATAAGTAAGGTCTTAAAATAATTAGAGTAAGACTAAAAATTAAGAAAGGATAAGATTTGTTAAATAATTGAGTTAGGTTTAGTAAAACCCTAAAACGTTTAAGTGTAATAGACCCTTGATTATGCACACTCACTTAAAAAATAGACATGTTAGCTACTTTACTCCCTTAACCTAGAAGTAGTTACACATGAATAGTTGAGCTTGTAGAAGAAGTGTCAAATAGCATGGTAAGGACTTGTAGGATGGGCTAGATGTCTTATAATAAATAGTCTAAGGATATAACAAGTGTACATTTAGCTCATTTTATTTAGATGGTCCTATAAAGTATTGGATTACGTGATGTGCTAGAAGTGTTAGGTCCTATCATAGTTCTTTTAGACAGGAAAGTGTATTAGATCATATATGGGATAATAAGTATCTAGTTATTCATATTATTAAAATAGATAATGGTTAGTTGATAGTTGTGATGCTAATAATATATAAGATTAATGTCATTTATTTACATGATTTATTCAATTACTATATATTTATTACTTGGATATTACATCTTTGTTTTATAATATGACTCAAAGATTTCCCATTGAGCCTTTGAGATCACTCCTTTACGTTTTTATAGGATCACGAAGTTAAGAGTTGAGTAAGAGTCAAGTTGAAGATAATCAGAGTTAGTATAGTATTTGGATGATTATTCCTTTTATTTCAATATCAATAATAGTAGACATGATTTTATTTATTAACAGTTGTATTTATTAGGCATAGATTATATTGGGACTATTATTTAGAATTACTAGTTATTATTATTCTTTTCATTTAACTTTAAGATTATTTCATGATGTTACATTAAACTGGATTTAAATTTGAGTGATTTATTAATTATGTGAATTTTTTAGCACAATATTTGTATGAAACTATGATAAAAATTGTAGGTACGTTTGATATTGTGAATATTGATTGATTATACTTGTGATTTTAAAAACAAAATCAAGTGTGCCAAACAATTATTTCAGTGTATACATAAAATTTACTTATCAAGCATATATGATCTCAAGATTATTAAGTAATCTAACTATTATAATTGTATTATACTTATATGATCTTTATAATTAAATTTTATAAAATTTATATAACTCGAGAGTAATCTTAAGGATGTGTAATAAGTGATAATCATACATTATGATGTAGTCAATTATACTTATACAATACATTTTAAGTAAAATTAATAAGTCGAATAAGTTTTTCATTGTGGCGATTGGCTCTCTCTATTCCTTGCTTTAGTTGATCTCCTAATCATTCTCGTACAAAATGCAAATCAACGCCATAATAGCTAGTTTAATTTCTTTGAAAATATCTTTTTTAGCCATTATAAGTACTATAAATGATCATAAGCGATGTTATAATATAAATATAAAGTTTTCCAAGTAAAACAAGCTAATGGTATCGATTAATTCAATTGCAAACAAATCATATGTTTGGAAGGCTTAACTTGCTTTATACATTCTTGACCGATGCCCTTTGTGCACTAATTGGAACATATTTCTGATTATTTTTTGTTCTTTGGATTCAACTTTCATTAATCACTTTGTTTTTATCATATTTGGCTATTGTGTCATTATGTTCTAAAGGATTATAAAAGATTAAGGTGCAGTGTTGTTATACTAATTATTTTCAAATGTTGTATTTATTTTCTTAATTATTACAACTCTTTTTGAGTGGTTATTGATGGTTCATCTAAGTACCATTTTACATATGGTGTACCCCTACTTATTGTGATGGAAGAAAGTTGTTTTATTGCGAAAGCTTGGTTTAGGTCGATAAAGAGACTAGATGAGGCACATATTTGACTAAATCATCTAAAAATCTTAATTTGTATTTGCTTACTTATTTTACATACTTTTATTTCATAATGGTATTTTATCATAACAAATATTTTATAATAAGAAAAATTTATAAGTTTTCAAATTACAAGGTTTTTGACATTTTTACAATCACATAATTCATTAATACTTTTATGTTATTCACTAATACATACGATCAAAATATCTTACTATTAAAAGCTGTTGTTTTAAGTTTTAAAAGAACAGAATTCACTCTTGTCTCTCTTGTGGCTTATACAACCTAACAATATTGATGTTATATTAAAATCTAGATATAGTGAAGATTAATATATGCATTGTCATTGGATTTCTCCTTTGCATACGTGAGCCTAAATAATTTGAAAAGGTTTCTAATATCCATAGCAACAAAAGATGTGGTTTCCACTTGTAATAACAGTTATACTTGTAATATCAGTAACCCGCTATAATTACCAAATTACTTAATTAAAGTAATTGGTTAGAAATATATAATGTCACCCAGATCCGCCTTTAACCGCACCCTGGTGGCATCTCCTTCGTCTCCTTGACCCCTCTCACAATATCTGATTGCAGAGAACGTGAAAGGAGAGGAACGGAGAACATCCATCCGCGGATCACGTGTTCCTTCCCTCAGGTTTCCAATTCCTTTACTACCCTTTAGGATTCGATCGAGGGAGGGTGGTGATGCGGGTATCTGCTGTTATATGAACCAAGTTGTTTGCTTCTCTGAGCGCTTCCAGATTTTTAGTGCGGGAAGGTGACTGGCGAGGAAGAGGAGATGAGCGCTTCCAGATTTATAAAGTGCGTCACTGTTGGGGACGGAGCTGTGGGAAAGACCTGTATGCTCATATCGTATACCAGCAACACATTCCCTACTGTAAGTTAGAAGAATTTCGCTTTCTCTCTGATTGTATTGCCTTTACTGTGTTTCATTTTTGGTGTGTTTTTGTGATTTTTTTTGGTTAGTGCGATTCTGGATTGATCCTTTTAAAGGATCTGAACTAGATCATAAGCTTATCTTTGTGATGAAGCTAGACAATTTTTCTGGAACTGATTTTGATTTACCCTTGTAGGAATTGCTTGATTTGAAATTTAGAGGGACGGAACTCCTTGTTCCTAACATTGATTGGCTGTCGGCTTGTAGAAATTTTTAAGTTGTTAGTTTTCAACAATTTTAGCATTTCTTCATTTGATGGATCACTAACCAATTAAATTTATCATAATGCGATTGTCTTTTCAACTAAGCCTTCTTGTGTGTTTTCTATCCTTTCAAATTCTTACGTAATTTGAAGTTATTATGACGGTTACTGTATAATGAGAGGAATAAGAAATTGGTCTGTTTCCTTGGGCAGATGTGTTGTTATTATCTCTTAATTGAAATCCTGAGTGTGAGAAAATGGCAATCTGTAAAGATAATGCAGAAATTAAAGTTTCTGGCCTAGTTATTTGATTTAAGTTTAAAATTGTTTGCAGGTTACCTTTTCATTTCACTCTTGTAAATCTCTCCTTCTCTTTCTTCTCCATAAAATATTTCTGAAAGATGAATTATACAATTGATCTGAAGTTCATAAACTATCACCTTCTCGTTTTGTGTTATTTTAGAGAATGAAGTGTTTGTGTTTTAATCTTTAGTTCATTTTCTTGGGGTTAAATATCGCCTTGATCTATCATTTGTAACCTGAACCGCAAGTCCTGATTCATGTTGGTTCTTTCTTAGCATAAGTAATACTTCAAACATCTTGTTTCATAAAGTATCAATAGTGCTTATACTATCTTCCCTTCTCCCTCCTTTGTCCACTTCTTGCATCCCCCATTCTCTCTCTTTTCCCCTTTCTCTTCTACCATTCTCTCTCCCTTCTTCTCCTCAATTACTTACTCTACAACCTCTTATAATAGCCAAAGCCAAGGGAAGCTTGTGATGTTAGAGGTCACGTTCATCTTCTCATCAACTGCAACCAGGAGAAGGCTTGAGTACTAGTTGTCTAAGCTTGTGTGCAAGCACAACCATACAAATCTTGGCTATCATATCTTCAGGTTGCTCTCAAATAGTTGTGAGATTTTGGACTAAAGATCGAAAATTACTTGACGATTATCCAAAGTACTTAAGTTGAGCCATGAGCTAAAAATGCAATACAGTCCTAACGCTTTGCCTAATTGGCCTATTAAGGCTTCAAATCTGTCTTTTTTTTAAATCAATGCAATTTAATATAATTTTTTAAATGTATAAATTAAATAATGTGCATATAATTAAATTTATACACGACCCAGCTAACTAATGCACATATGCATAACTACCAAATGTAGTTATTGGCATCATTGTCAAATACCTTGTTCAAGTTGTGTCATTGGTTATTTCAATTGTGCTGTTGCTTTGATCATGTTATTGGAAGAAAGAGATAATGAATGGTGGAAGGGCCGAAGAAATGATATGTAAAGGAGGTAGAGATTAGGAGATGAAAGAGAGAGAGGCCATGGATGGTGTAGAACCTTAAGGATAGTAGAGAAAGGGAGATAGGAGAGATATCAATGCATTTTAGTAAAATTAGAGAGGAATGCACTCTCAAAGTTGTATATTGTAAGATTAACGAAGTATTGCTTTTTGCAATGAAGAAAAGACCAAAACGTGAAGTTTAGATATTAGACACCAAATGAAAATTTACCTTTCTATGATGTCTTTTGTCTTATAATGTTTTGTTGTATCCATTTTTTTGTGGTTAAAATTTGCTAGTTTTGGTTTTTCCAAGCTATACTTTGCCTTTGATTCTGATTACTTCAATTTTGCTTCATAGTTTGTACTTCTTTGTACCTTGGATTTGAAAAATTTCCTCTTCAAATAAAGTTCTCACAGCTTAAAGTCCCTTGAATGGCAGGATTATGTGCCTACAGTGTTTGACAATTTCAGTGCAAATGTTGTGGTCGATGGCAACACTGTTAACCTTGGGCTATGGGATACTGCTGGTGAATTTCCAGGCTTCTTGTGGCAGTATTGTTGCAAATTTCATTAATTTCTTTTGCTCTATTGCAGCAGCACTCCAATTTATGAGATAACAGCTGAATTTCTCTAATTTTGCTTCAATGGAACAGGCCAAGAGGATTATAATAGATTAAGGCCTTTGAGTTACCGTGGAGCTGATGTTTTTATCTTGGCATTTTCTCTTATCAGCAAGGCCAGCTATGAGAATATTTCAAAAAAGGTGCAATCAACTCTTTTAGTCCTCAATTCCCAGGAATATCTCTTTTTATATTTCTCATATAAATTTATTAAAGCATGCCATTTTTTGAATTCGTTGTGCCTTCTATGATTTTATTATTTTTTGCAGTGGATTCCTGAACTTAGGCATTATGCTCCTGGAGTACCTATTGTTCTTGTTGGAACAAAGCTAGGCAAGTTTCCTTTTGTGAAATTTAGCTTAAAAGATTAGACCATTACCACATTTCATGTTTTCTAAAGAACCTTGACTGCCTATTTATTTGATATATTGAAGAAGAGTTCTATTGCCAAATTTTTTCTAGTGTTTGCAAACAGGTACTCAAAATCACTGAAAACTTCAGTGATTTTGAGTTAAAAGAGAAAGTTTTGAAAATTTATATTGAAATTCATGTTGCAAACGTGGTCATTGAAGGATGGTTCTAAAACTGAAATCTAAACTCATGATACAATTTTTTAATATCTATGATTTTTTTGTATGGGATTACTTTGACGGAAGGTTTACATTTTGTGTTTGTGGAACCTTTTTATGTACTTAACTGTTGCTAATCACAGGGTGATTAGATGATTCATTTTGATCATGCCAAATCTTGGTAGTATTTGTTGGCTGTCTCCCACATTGGCATTCAGGAATTCATCTTTTTCTTTAAGAGGATTCATGAATGCCACACATATAAAATTTCAAAAAAGAAGGAATTACCTTTTTGTTTTGAAATGTTTGATCCTTTGTACATGAAGGCCTTTGGTTCCGTAATACTGCTTAATTGAGTCTTCTGTTATAGCCTTAGATGGGGGGGGGCGGGGGGGGGGGGGGCTATGGTTGTTTTTGAGAAATTAAACAAAAGACTAGGATGGTTATTATGTGTTAACCATTATGATCTGTTTTCTTATCCAATTTCTTTGGATAGAAGGTTCATGATGTCATATGCAAGTATTTTTTGTTTGACTTTTTACTTATAATTTGCTTATATAGTAGCCTGGGAGTTCTACATGATCAGTTGTGATTGGCATTGTTGCCTAAATATTGCTTTGTTACTTGTATCCTTCATGCAAACTTTAACAGCCTTGCAGCATGTATTCCTCATCTTCTATGTTGTACCTCTATTTGAAATTTTGTTTTTGCTTGAATCTGAATTTGAAAGATGTACACATAGTACAACCAAAGTAGTTTTCACTTATCTTGGTTTAATAACCTATTGTACACTTTTGTGTTGTTTTGTTATGGTTTATTCATGTACTTATTGGCTTTTGTTATGCATTTCATCATGTTTGATCATTAAAAATTAGTTTTGGTGATCAATTTGACTATCAATATTCACTTGATGTTGCAGAATTTATGAGTTTTTACTCCGATTTTAGAATTTTATCAACATAAAGAACAAAATTTTTGTAAATTTTGTTTGTGTTGACTTTTAGTTGTTTCATGCAACTGATTAAGTGTTGCATGAATTTGCTGTTCTGACAGACAATTTCATGGAATCACTTTTCAATATTTTCCTATGTAAGTTATGGTTACCACTTTGATAATAGATATAAAAGAAACTTATTCTCAACTTAACTTGATGGGATAAGGACATATAGGCTAATTGTGCTGATTCCTTCTTATTGATAGTATGCCCTCCCATTCCATTGCAGGGACTATAAATTCCACTGTATGATAATGCATGGTAGTATAGATCTATTTGTCAAATAGAAAACGTCCTCTCCTTTACAAAAAAATTAATGAACCATGAAGCACTAATTCTAAAGTGGGTATGTAAAATTACTTTTCAGATGTTATGTAATGTCTATTCAATCTGATTTCATCCCAGTGGCTAAATGCTTCATCAAACTGGGGATACTTTCTTGGTAAATCACTTCTAAATCTCTTGAAAGAAAATTGTGGAAGTTACATTTGGTTGTATTATAAGCTATAACAGCTTTTCTTGTATTATCATTTGCATCCTGTTCCTTTTTTTTTAAATCCAGTTCTTTATTTGTTAGTTTAGGGATTGCTGCTAAGTCTATATCAAGTTTCTACATATATTTTGTTTCATGCGTCTATAAAAAATACAAGTCATTGAAAAAGTGTGTGAATTTCTTATGTATGTAGTCTATGTTTGTCTTCATTCATGGAAACCCTGGTCTTTTAATCTGGATTCTGTATTCTGATATATCAGGCCTTGTTATATTATCATTTATGTGCCATTGATCCTATCATGTTAGCTTCGTAAGAATAATTTTAGGAAACTAGATTCTTTTAGTTATCTTGCATTGGGAATCAATTGCAAACATGCCTTCATATCCCATTTGCGTGAATGGAGAGCACTTTTAATATTTTCATGTAGTTTGAAAACTTGGCATTGTTCTTCATGGAAATTTATCCGATAACTGGATCCTTTGAGAGCTTTGATCTGTAAATAAATCATGCTCTTTAGGCATTTTTTGTGATTGTGATATTGCTTACATACAGATACTGTTAAATTTGACCAGAAAATATATCATATTTTTTGGCATGTTTTGTATCAGAGAGATCCGTTGATAAAATTTGTAGCTGTTGGTTTAGGTATGTGAGTGGGACTTATTGCCTGCAAGTGAAGAAGCTGTTGGTTTTTGAGGTGGGCAAAAGGGCCTTTTTCCCTCAGCCAAGGGATCTTTTCAGAATAATTGGTGGGTCCCTCTCTGGGCCTGCTACCTGTGGTTGAGTTGAAGGCCGCTGCCCAAACTTCAGTTGTGGACAGAAAAACACATCTCACCACTCCCTTAACCAGCCCAAAATTGATGGGACTTGCTGTCCATTTGATCTCTATGACAAAATGATTCTATAATGATGATTTTTAGTTAGAATGTGTTGAAAGGTGAATGGTTGGGGATGGTTTTTAGGTGATAAGGGTGGGAGGGCAACAGGTGTTCTTTCGCCCTATTCCAAAAGTCACCATTTTGGAATGGTTGGTGACCCCTCTCAGGGACCTCCTCCTATGATTGAGCCACAGGCTGTGCCGCTATCCTGACACTGCTGTCTATTCCATCTTTATCTGTTGACAAGGGATTCTGTCGTTATGAAGGTTTTCAAGCAGTATGCTTTGAAAAGTTAATCATGAAATAAAATTGTAATTTACTCCGATTTTTTTGAAGCTTTGCCTTTTAGGAAGCTAATACTGATTTGCTCCACATTCTTCAGCCTCACACTCAAGCATTCTAGTATTAAGTGGACAAAGCAACATGCTATAAAATGTTAATGCATGCTGGCCAAATGGAGTGTTATTGCTTTTATGGTTTGTAGCTAAGCAATGAAAAGGTATGCTGACACCTTGTTAATTTGTGCAAAGATCTATCAGATAAATGAATGATGAATTGCCTAATAGATTCAACTTAAAAGATATTTTCATTTTTATTTGAAGAAGTTGAGTGTAGAATCTACGTCATGCGAGCAGGAATTGAACTGTTGAACTTCATAACAACTCACAAGCCTTTACTACGAATAGAAAACACCCACAATATTGTTCCCTTTTATTCTAGGTGAAGTTTTGAACTAGCTTATGGAAATCACTTGTCTTGCTTCTATCTTTGTGCTATTATATATATATAGTATGGCATGCAAGTTATGTTTGATGGGCTTATGGTTCGGTCACAATTATTGATATTCAATGTAACTTCCAAAAACTCATATTTTAAGAGTTTGGAATGTTTATATTATTTATTTGATAGATTTTACAAACTATCGCTTTAATCTTATTTAAAGATATTGATGTCTAAAAATTAGTCATTATCTCGTAACTATGAGTAACATTTATTTTAAATAATAATAATTTAACATTAATAAACTTAAATGGGTTTATGTTTGTTATTATGTTATTGATAAATATTTAATGAAAGTATTGGTACTGTAAAATGATTAAATTTGTCTTTGATTTATTTAGTAAAAGAATAAATAATTTTTTATAATTATTTTGAAAGAGCAATCATTTTTTGCTCTTTTTTTTTGCATCCGAAAAACACGTTTAGAAATGTGATTAAATAAAGACTTGATTGCTATTGTGTTTCAAAGCGTATTATTGTAAAAGGTTGAATTTGTAAATGAAGTCTATACTAAAAATCATAGGAGGATTTCATTTAAGACAAACTTTGATTGAGCAGCTTTAGATTAATTTGATGTCTAACTTAGTTTGCACCATTGGTCACAATAACTGGCTAGGCGCTTGATCTTGTTGACTTTTGGTATGTTTTAAATGATAGGTCCACTTCAGTTTATAAAACGAACAATGCTTTCGATATGTCTCTTTATGTTATACTTGAAACATTTGCATAGCCAGACTTGCGTAGTTCTTTGGTTTTAAGAAGCCCTTTCTATTCCAGTAGTCCCTATTATCTTATTAATAAAGGTTGGATCCTTGTTTATATTGATGATAATATTGACTCTTCTAAGTTGTTGTTCTTGTAGATCTTCGGGATGACAGCCAATTTTTTGTTGACCATCCTGGTGCTGTGTCTATTAGTACTGCACAAGTACGACTGATGACAAATGATGCTCATTCTATGCCACTTTGATGTTTGAATATTTGACATATAACTTAATCATCTTCCTTCCGATGTAATTGAAGGGAGAAGAGCTGAGGAAGCAAATAGGTGCTCCAGCTTATATAGAGTGCAGCTCAAAAACACAGCAGGTATTTGTATAATTCTGAGTCTTGCATGCTACGCTCTCAATAACTGGAAGCAAATAAGTTGTTAATGATTCGTGACTGCAGAACATCAAGGCAGTCTTTGATGCGGCTATCAAAATTGTTCTCCAGCCACCCAAACAAAAGAAGAAGAAGAAAAGAAAGGTACAGAAGGCTTGCTCCATTTTGTGAAGGTAGAAGAGCTAATGGGATCATGACCAGCCATCTATGCTTTGTAAGAAAACTGTCTGCTTGTCTATTAATTAAACTGACCACAACGTTAACTAAGAGCCGAAGCATAACAACGGTGTGCTTCCATACCGTCCGCTGTTGTGCATGTGACCTCCCTTCCAGATTGCTCTCCTCTTCATATTTATATGATGATATGTGTGAGGTCGTCTGAAGCTTTTTTGTTGTTTCCTTCGCATTAAACAATAAACATATTGTATCCTTATTGAGCATCTTCTATTCAAATTTATTCGGTAAAGTTTTTGTTCCAAGACTTTTTAAGCTTGGTGTTTTGTTGTGTGTTTCTTTGGATTGTAGCTTAAGTAAAATGAGTATATGAATTTCACTAGAGATAAGAAATGTCTTATTTCAAAAATTGTCAAACAGTTTAAAAGATTCCTCTAAATGACTAATGCAATGGTAGGAACTACAGATAGGGAATTAGTTAGGTGGGACATAAGCAGTCAGTGTTCATCGTCATTTTCATTCACTATATCCTTCATCTTTGAGTTCTAAATTTTCTTTTCTTCTTCAATTAGCTAAACTCTTTATCTTCTTACTTCTTAATTGATTCAATTAAAAGAAAACACATGTACCATGTTAAACTTTTATCAAGCATTGGACTCCTATTTGTATTTAGCACATTATTGTGATCTTATATTCTTTCTCTTTTTTCCAATTTTATTTTGTTATAAGACATTCTAGCCTATTTCTTTTGTTTTGTTATCGTGAGGGTAGATCTACCTTTCTTTTTGTGAAAGGCTTAAATTGATTGTTTTTATTTTTGCCTGATATTTGTTCGAGGTAAACAAAAAATGGTATTTAAATAGAACAACGTAACAACCACTAGTATAATTTTTAGTTTTTGTTAATCATCTATCTCACAAACTTTCAAAAATTTTTTTTAAAAAAAGTAAAAAGTTAAAAAAAACATTAAAATTTATACAAAATCTCTTATAGAAATGCCCTCGAGCTTATTAAAAACTTACTTTAAAATATTTTATTTAAATAATTTTTAAGAAAAAAATTTTCATTCTTAGCATTTTACCCCCTCTCTTGCTAAACCATTCTTAAAAAATGTAGTAAAAAACAAACGTATAAATGAAGTGGATGAGAAAAGGTGATTAAAACACTATATGGTTTCATTCTTTAGTCATGGATAAATGAGCAAAGTTATCAATTAATATGATAAAAAATCAGAAAGGAATCTAAATTGGAGAAGTTGATTTGATGAGCATTAAGGCATGTCAATACTATCAGAGTCTACTTTTTGACTTAAACAAGAAGAGTAATGAGGAGACTATTATGGTTCTATTATGAAATATTCTCTTCCTAATAAAACAAGTTCAAAATGATTCACTCAAACAAAAAGTTACTATAGAAGAAGTTAAAAGAATAGTTGGAGTAAATTGTAATAGCTTGAGCTGGTCCAAATGGATTCATAAGTCAATTTTATAGGCCAAATTAGACAATATTGCGTAAGATTTATTAGCTTAAAATTCCTTTAAGGTGGTACTCAATTCATCATTTTTTTATAAACAGATCAATATTACCAATCCTTAAATTGTATTAAGCTCTCACTTTTAAGGATTTTAGGCTTATAAACTCATGAAATTTTGTAAAAAAGAACTTTGCTAAAAAATTTGTCGACTAACTTACTACAATTTTTCTAGAAATAATTTCCTCTAAACAAATTTTTTTTGTTATTGGAAGAACTATATGTGACAACATTTTCAATCATAAAATATAGGGGTCACAATCTCATTCTAAAACTTAATAGGTAAGAAACTTTTGACATACTTAATTGGGGTTTCCTTTTAAAGTTGTTGGATGCATTTGGTTTTTTTAAGCATGTCATACTATTGGAAAATAATTATCTACCATTAAGTTGGTTATCAGTGCTGACAAATATCTATCCCTATGGTTTCTTCAAAGCTTTTCATGGGATTAAGCAAAGAGATCCCTTTCCCACACTCTATTTATAATGGTAAAAAAATCTTTAACCTGTGGAATCAAGATGTAACACTACTCATAAAGAGGAGTTGACTATTCTCTACACCTAGAGAGTGCCCATCTAATACTCACCTATCTTTTACTATTCATATCATAATATTAACTTTGAGATGTAAGTTCACATCTAGAAATCCTTTGAAATTTTTACTATTGTATCAATAGGGGTTCATAACAAAGCATAACAACCAAAAGAGCATGTTTATGACCTCTCATAGTATATCAAACTAGAAATTAAATTTTGTTAGGACACTAACTAGATTTGATAAAGGAACTTTTCCAATAAATTATTTTAGTATGGTCTTAAGGGAAGGAACAAGGTGCATATAAATCAATCACTTATAGAAAACATAATTAAAAGATTTAATGACTAGTATTGCTAAGGGCTATCAAAAGATGGAAGAATGATCCCTATTCAAAGTGTTTTGAACTCCATCTCAACGCTTGTACTAATTATTCAAGATCTTCTAAGGATTATCCCATGAAGCTAACTAAAAGGTAAGAGATATTCTTTGTAATTTGGGGTTCAATTTTTTCCTTCATCTATGGATAGCCAATTGGCGAGAATCATTAAGGCCAACCATACAAGAGGTAAAACAATAATGCAAGGTTGCAAAAATCAAGTTTTACTTTCATTATCATTGTTTGAAATTTCCCATACATACTCATACTCTCCTACAAATACAAATATAATAAAATTTAATTATTGTACTAGTCTATCCTTTTCAACATACATGTTTTTTACACCCAACATTCCTCATTAGATTAATGCATTTTAGTTGATCAAGGTATGTGTTTTCTTTTTACTTAAAATTTAAAATATGTCTGAATTTTTAATATGGGTAAATAAAAAATTGAATTTGAAATTTGAAACCATAGAATTGGAATGCATGGTTAAATGGCAAGGCTTATTTTGGCATTGAAAAGAATGGGCTTAATGTTTTGAAAATAAGCTTGTAATTTAATATTAATTCTTAATTTTATTTCTTATCCTTCTTATTTTCCTATCATGAATGAATAATAAAGTGTGGATAGGATTCCTACAAGTTTAGGAGTTAGTTGGTGGATGATGATAAGAGGATTAAAAGAAAAAATTGTGTGAAGCATGTAAGAATATCTTAAAAAAAGAGAAAAAAAGATTAAATATAGAAAAAAAGAGAATGTTGGTTAGTTTTCCAACATTTACTTATGCCTTAATGAACATTAGAATAGAAGTTTGTAATTACACAATATGATCAATTATCATAGGTTGTATCTTTCATCATTACCTAATTAAGTAGTGTTTCAATAATGAATCATTATATTTTTTGTCTTAGATGATAACAAAGCCTATTAGGTTGCATTAATTGGTATTACGTAATCAAGATGAGTGCAAAGAGTAATTAAATTGAGTGAGATTTGCTTTGGCTAAACTAATCATACTTGTATGATAAACCCATCAAACTATACATCTACTTTATTTATGGATCAGATGGAGCATTTATCAAGGGCAACTCTAGATTAGGCATGCTACATGTATTATTCATACATTTACAACTGACTTATTATCTAAGTATGCAAATGTTTACCTGAGAGGTTCTCATTGAGATTAAGAGCTTTATAGCTTCATATAATATGATATCATATTTCATACATGTATGATATAGTATGTTCAAAAAGTGTTGACCAAACCATCTTAAACATGGACTAAATCAAAATTAGACAAGTACAATGTTAATTTCATACATGTATGAGCACCTTATCATGAGACAAGACTTAGGATAGATGATGCATTTAGTGCTTAATTGGAAACCACATGTTTGTGTATAATACATTAATATTTAATGCATAATATATTTAGTTGCTTTTGATTTAGGCATTATAAGTAAGAATTCAACTCATATATTAATGTTTTTATGCTAATATTTAATTTATGACAAGTATAGTACAAATTAAGGGCTAAAAAATAATATAATCTTTAAGATGTAAGGTATGTTTAATTTATTTTTTGTGTATAATATCTAGTTCGATTAAAATGTAAAATATTCTAATATAGTCATTAAAGAGTTGTTAAGGATGTTTAGAGCTATTGAAATTCATCAAAGAATGCTATAGAAAGGATCAAAACATAGTGACATGGCTAATAAACAATTGCATTTCATTTAAAATCTTCTATTCCTGGAGACCATCATTGTAAGTTAACAAGAACTATGCAATAGTAATGGTGAAGATTCTTCACCTTTCCTTAGTTTTTCTTCAAATAATTACTTTACACTATGTTACTAATTATTCCTAAATCATTTTATATTGATTTATCATGCCTCGAGACTCTATTAATAGGTTATAAGAGTTTTATCACTGAGCTTTACATTGTGTCCTCTATCCTAACATTAGCAGTTTATTTTTTTATTTTGTAATTGGTCTTTTCCAATTATATAGGGTCTGTTGATTTGATGGTTATATTGATTATTAGTCAATGCCTAGGCTTCTTAAAACTAATATTGTAAGGTCTTTTGACCTATTGTTGTAGGCTCATTTGAGTTAGTGATTAGTTAGGCTCCATTGGCAAGGTGTTAGCATACTTCTATAGGAGGGTGTAGGGTTTCTCCCACTTGAATCCATGAAAGGTATTTTAGTGTTTTCGTAGTCTTTTAACTAGAGGAGGATGTGGATTCTATTTTGATTCAACCAATTAAAAACTCTTTGGCCTTTTTCCTTTATTACAATTCTCACACAATGGTTTTTAATTTCACTGGTAGTTTTCATAGTAGATTCTATGAGAAACTAATAATGTTAAAGAACTTTCATTATTTTATCAATTGTTGTTGTGATTACAATTTTTATAATTCACCTCACTTTTTTGGCCATCATGCTCTTATTTCTAGCAATTAAAAAATTCCTCTTAAGAAATTTCTTATATCAAACATCCTCTAAATTCTAGATGACTATGAGATTCCTATTATATAATGGTTACTTTATAATGGACAAATAGAACAAATGTCACCTTTCCAACAATAAGGCAAGCCATCACATAAAAATTTTGACCTTTTGATCGTAGGGTCATTAGGCTCATTTTTTAGGTTGACCACACTTAGCTTCACTAAAAAAGTGACAAGAGTTTGTATTGGTTGATCCCTACTTAGCTAAAACTATTGGGAGTAAGCTTTAGTGGATATTTAGCCATTTGGCTAGAGGTGGAGTAGATCTAGATCTAAATCAAATCACTTAAAATTTCCTTGTATTCTATTTATTTTCTTACTTATTTTTTATTTTTATTATTTATCAAATGCTTATGAAAGGTTTTCAACTCTAAGAACAATTGTATACAACTCATTAAAGGACTTATTAAAATGAACAAAAGAATAGAGCTACAAAAGTAATTGACTTGCATCAATTTTATTTGAGAAATTAAAAGACTCTTATTTTTACTTTTTCTTGTAACTGAAATTAAATTAAGTTTTAAATCTACACAATTCATCCTCCCATCATGTAGACATCATAATTCTATAATTTCAACAATTGGTATAAAAAACTGGTTGCTTCTAGTATCTTAATAACTTAAATAAGATCTACATGATGTTACTCAATATGAGAGCCAACTATGTTATCCTTATGTAAGGGTGTTCTTCAGTGCATCCACTCTTTTTAAAGGTAAATTATATTTGTAATGGAAAAAAATACATTTGAATTTTTCTTGAATTGATTGATTTGGAAATTTGGTACATAATTGAAAATGTATTTAAATTTTGCATGAAATAAATTGGTAATGTTTTGGTTAGAAAGGCATTAAGTGAACTTACCCTTCATGAAAAGCATAGAGTTTAACTTAGTGCAAAAGTCTTCAATTTTCTTCATTGTAGTTTATTGACCCCATAATTTAATATAGTTATGAATCTTTAAATTACACATAAATTTTTGAAGAAACTTAGGGTCGCATGAAGGAACCACTCAAGTGTAGGACTTCAACATCAATCTTCTTATGCATGAATATAAGTTGGTTCATATGATAGTAATAAGTCCATTAAAACTATGTTTGCAAGGTTTACTAACTTTATGAATGGTCTTTCCAAATTGTTGGGGATTTTGCTATCATGGAATAAGCTAATGAGTTTTATCCATTTATGACAATTGTTAAAGCCTCTAAAGACTTGGACCATCTCTCCTTGGACAAACTATCTGAAGCAATTTTGACCAATGAGATGGAAATGTTAAGGAGAAGGAAAGAAGAATCACAACCAAACCAAATGATGGAGGAAGATCTAGCTTTGAAGGTAGCTTCACCAACATATGAGTATGAATCTTCATGTAGAAATGAGGTAGAATTTTTCTTAAAAGTCTGACCAAAATGTTTAAGATGTGGGCTATAAGAAAACCTTGAATGAACAAGAAAAAGAAAAGAAAAACAAAGGCACATCGTTATGAATGCAATGGCATTGGGAACTACTAACCATAGCAAACAAATTTTTTGAATAAGAAGTAAAAGGAAGAAAAGAAGATGACAAGAAGAAGAAGTAGTAGTAGTACTACTAGTAGTAGTAGAAGAAGAAGAAGAAAAAGAAATAGAAGAAGAAGAAGAAAAAGAATTAGAAGAAGAAGAAGATGATGATGATGAAGAAAAAGAAGGCCATGGCTATAACTTGGAGTGATTCAAACATACCTTCTACATCTTCAAGCCACAAGGATAATGAAGACAAGATTTGCTTCTTAACCAAAGAAGCTGCATTCCAAGATGTATGGAAGGAAGGAAAATAGAATTTAACTTTTATTTTGACAAGTATCACATAACTATTTTGAAATTCATTACGCTAATAGCCATAAGAAAATTTTGGCATCACATATCTCATTTATAAATTATGTTAAATCAATTCTCTTAGCTATCAATGTGAGTATGGCTTGATTTTTCTTCCATATGAACCCTTTCAAAAGTTCTTTAAGAAATTTATAAGTTATATTCTTTAAGATTGTATGGAGCATCTTGAGTAATTTGTTTATTAAAATTGCAAATATTTATCTTGTTTCATTTCCTAGACTATGCTTAATTAATTTTCATTCAAGGAAGAAAAAGAGAATTTTAGGCCTAAGTAAAGCAAGCTCTACCTTGGGAATGAGAATAAAAACGAATTTGAAGCTAAATAAGAAGGAATGCAAATGTAGACGCCAATAATGGTCATTTTAGATAACTAGAGTGGGTAGGACTATATGATCCTTTACTTTTTATGACTTGTCAGTTTCCACAGATTATGTGTCATAATTCCAATGGCAACCTTTGAAGGAAACATTTTCTACATGCTCCTTTGCTAATATACTTGGTGAAACCCTTCACAGCTCTCTAATATGTATTAAGTCCTCAATAGTTTAAAAGGGGCAACAAGATGTGAATTTCAATGATGTTGAAATTGCCAAATTGGCTACCCCTTTCAAATTTACCCTTATCAACAAATTCTTGAATTAGTGCTCAATCATGGAAACCATGCATTCAATAAAATTGGATTCGAAGTCTCCTTGAACTTTGAATCTCTGGATGATTAGCACATTCTCATAAGGTTCAACTATGAGAAGGTTTACTTCCAATGTTGGTTACATTGATCGTAGAACATTCTGGATTTCAACATGCAGGTATTGAAATTATAGACTTCCCTTCAATTGAATGTGGAACCCTCAATTGTTGCAACATGGATTTTAGTAGTGTGTCTTTTAATTCATTTCCTTAATAAATATACATTTTATATAGCATCGATGATTGAAATTTCTTTGATGGTTGATGTTGCAACTCTGAATTTCACTTGTACTAGCATTGCATGATTATGTATTAAGGTTGATTTAGAAAAAGACTTATCAAACCAAATTAGAATTTCTATTAAAAGAGGTTCCAACAATGGCTTTTAGTAGAAAATCTATTATGATAACCTTTTTAAATACTATGTAGGATGGTGCAAAGAAGGGCATGAGCTAGCTCAATGAAAACATGACAAAGCATCAAATGATTTTAAGGCACCCTCATTAATTTATATTGAGTAACATGGGCACACAAATAATTGAAAAACTATTGATGAGGAGATACAAGAATAGAATGAAGTCACCAATATCCATACTCTAGTAATCAGCTCATCAAGCAAGAAATTCATTGTGATTGTTCAACCACATGTCTTTTCAAAAAAAAAAGAGACTAAACACATACCAAGTATCGATGAAAGATAGTAGATACATATAAGAGAGCACAATTAATTAGCTAGTTAACTCGTGGATGACTATATTCTCTTAAAACAATTTATGGAAAGATATGGATATGGATTTGATATCTATTTCAATGTCATCATTGGATAAGATTCAACACCATTATGATATTCAAATGCTAAAACTCTTTAGTTAAGGGCTACATGAGAGAGCAATTGTTATACCAGGTAAAATATTATAGGTTTAATCTTCAATAATTAAATTATGGCTTGGATGATTTCAAATCGATAGTAGGATGAGCCAGGAGCTCAATTGGAGGCTATTAGAATTTCTGAAAATTTCTGGGGATTTTTCGGAGCACTGAGGAAATTTTTAAGTAATTTTCCCTGTTTAATTGGATTTTTGGAAATTCGAAAATCTATTTAAATCGGTTAATTAGATTTTTAAACCGGAATTTGGTTTTTACCGCGCGTGAACCGGACCAGAGCGGTTCAGCGAAGGCGGGGGCGGTTCGCCGAGGTGCGTTTGCACGTGCGTTCGGATAAGCCGCGGATAAGCGGATCGGACGGACGAGATCAGCGGTGGAGATTAACCGGCTGATCGGGTGTTAAGCGGCGTTTTAGAAGGTCAACCGGCGCTTAATGGGTTCTTAACGGGTTATTACCGATTTAAGCGGGGTATTTAACCCGAACCGTTTCGGCCCTTAGGGTTTCGAACGGCGGCCGGAGACGAGGTGTTCGCGGCGGACGGCGATATTTTCCGGCAGCCTTTCAAGGGGCTTTTTGTACCTGGAGGTTCGCGTGATCGAGGAGAATCGATTGGTACCGGTTTCGTTCGGCGAGGAGTAGCGGTTGGTCGCGTGCGAGCTTCACCGTCGCCACCGTCGCCGGAGAAGAAAGGTAGGAAATTTCGGCTTAAATTAGTTAATTAGCAATTTAAAAATATGGATTATTTTGCAATTAGCTACCGGAGCATGCGAATTGTGGTTTTTGAAAATTATTAATGCAAATTATTGATTTTAGCATTTTAGGGTTTTCGGAAAAAAATTATACCCGTCAAATTGGAAATTTTACCGAGCAATTGATGATTCTATTATGGACTTTAATCATGTTAAGATTGTATCAAATGCTGAAAATTGTTTAATTTCATAGATTGTTCGTTTAATTTCATAAATTGTTAAATGAGGATCGGATGAAAACTTCGGCGGGAAATTTGATTGAATCTTAGAAATTAGTGGCATTATTGACAAATTAGGATAGTATGAACATCGGATTTTGCTTCGCCTTGATCTCGGTCGCCGGAAATCGACGGGGAAAACGGAATTTCCCGGAGGAATCGTTGGCTAGGGTTTCGCAGGCGCCGGGCGGAGGAAGGAGATGGATTAGATTAATTTCAGCTTAGTTAATTAAATAATTGTAATTAATTAATAATTAATAATATTTAAATACTAAACGTCGGCTGGAAAATTTGATTTAAAGGTTCGGCCGGTGGGTTCGCGGTTCAGCGCGGTTTTTTTCGAACCGGCAGCGAAACCCGGTTCAGCGGAACGCGGGCGCGGACGAACGGCGGAGGAAAAACTTAATTCGGAAATTAATCCGAATTTTCGGAAAATATGTGGAATTTTTTTTAATCCGAATTTTCGGAAAATATGTGGAAAAATTTTTAATCCGAATTTTCGGAAAATATGTGGAATTTAAATTTTCGGAAATTTATTTCAAATTTTCGGAAAAAAAGATATATGTGGAATTTAAATTTTAAATTCGGAAATTTATTCCGAATTTCGGAAAATGGATAAAGGGCAAAAATTGAAGTTGAAATTTAAAATTTCCTGAAACGAGAAAAAGGTGATTTAGGGAAATCACATAGACAAGTTGAAAGTTACTGTTGGAAATTATCCATAAATTCAGTACAGCTGGATCAGTTGGAAGGAAGTGTGACACTTGGGTAAGTGTTACCAGAATAGTCAGAATTTCGATACAGTTTATGTTACTTGGATGGCATTGACATGGATTGAGTCAGTTTACTCAGTGTTGGCATATTTTATGGATTGGCATGCTGGACCGGACTACTATAGACCCTATATGATGTTTTAGGATAGTTGTGGTAGGTAACTGTGCGGTTCAGACTTAGCTTCCACAGTATACATGTGGACTGGTATGCGCCTTGTTGTACCTGGACACATGTTGCCGGATCTTGGAGTTAGAGATTGGCAATGACTGTAGGGGCGTGAGCTTCTATGGAAGTTGTTGGTAGAGGACTCCTTGGGACGGTGGCTGAGTCGATCTCTTCTGGTCCATGTGTGTAGGCCTGCGCGCCTGAGGGTGGCAGGGGTGTCTCGCAGTGGCTAGCCAAGTGTGTAGGCCTGTGCGCCTTAGGGTGGCAGGGGTGTCTCACGTTGGCTAGAGATTTTGTGACTGGATTTGTCTATAGTCTCCAGGAGATTGATTGACGAGAGACGCTGCGGTGTCGGGTGCTTAGGCGCCATGCGTGTTTCGAGATGGGCGTTCCCACTGGCACGCTACTTGGAAGCCCAGAGGAGAGCTACTCTGGTGTGACTAGGGGTGACTGTGGTTGGTCGGAGTCTGGGACTGAGAGTGCCTTTCCACCCTACATTGTTATGCTGTATTCCTATACTTTTGCTATTATCCTTCTCTTGCATGTGAGTTTTTACTAGCTGTCTTTCCTACTGGGCGTAGCTCATTCCTTTTTATCTATATTTTTCCAGTGGCTCGGCAGACTTGACGCCACCCAGCTTTAGGTGGGATCGTGATCAGTAGGCTAGTGGAGGAGATCTGATCTGTGATTATCCGAGACATTCTGGTTAGTTGATTGTTGCTGTTGGATGTATTCAGTGAGACTGTTATTTTTATGTCTTGTATTATGTGAGGGTGATTCTGACTTATGTATCTAGTTGAATGATATTGTATTTGTTGGCCCTTGATCTTATTCTTGTGATGTGATGTAGTTTCCATTCACTGTTTTACTTTATTGTCTTGGTGGTATAGTGTGTGGAGTGCCATATTTTATCTGAGGATGTTATGTATTTTATTTTTGATGGTGAGGTCATTACATGACTATGGAACTTAACCGTGGGGGTTCAGACTTCTATTAGACCGGTTCTCCTATCGGTATGGGTTAGGAGTATTGGGTCTAGCAGGAGTAACATTGCGCGAGTCCATCTGTTAATTCAGGAGTCATGAACCTGATTTGACGGTGTACCCGGGAGATGGGATCCACATTGTTAAGGAAAGTAGGTGTGTAATGATGTGTTATATCCTATGTTTTTCGTAGGCTAATCAGGTTGGTATGGGACGATCTGAGCTGTCTATATGTAAAAAAAAAAAAAAAAAAAAAATTGTATGCCAAAAATCAGCCTAGGAAAAATGGGGTGTAACAGCAATAGACTCTAGATTTAAATCCAAACTAAGGAATTCATTCCAATGCAAAATCAAAGGGTGAGAAAAAACCTAAAGAAGATAATGAAAAACTAACAAGCCCAAAAGGAAATAAAAGAAGCTACTATGTTATTCAAATTCTAGTTAACACTAGTCATAATGAATAATCTCCTTATTTTGAATTTCAAGTATGCTACTAACAAAGGGTTAGTCAGACATTCAATTAATATTATCTAAATGTAAATTGTTAAACTCATTATTGAAACTATGACTTCTATGGATAGAACACAACAATTAACTATTAAACTCAATATCTAGCAATGTTATACTAATCGATCAAACAAGATATGGATTATTTGGATGGAGGACTTCAATTGTAATGTCGAAATTGATGAGGAATAGTTATCTATCTTGTTGTCAAACACTAAGACTAGATTTCTAAAATTAGCTTTAGTTTTGCTTAAGTTGAAAGAATAATATCTAATAAGGGAATATTATATGCATACCTATTGGACATTACCAACAACACTTCAAACCCATGATTGGTGGATGGGGATTTTAATGAAATTGCATCTTTTGATGTGTACAAAAGAGTCTCTACCCCAAAATTGAAACTAATTTAAGAATTTTTTTATTGCATAAATCTTTGTCATTTTAAACATATTTCCTTCTCATGTTCATCCCTTATATAGGAAGAAAAAAGTAATGATAAATGGGTATAGGAAGGATTAGATAAAATGCTAATTAATTAGGAGTGGATAGATTTACTTCCAACTTCTATAATTTAACACCTTACTAGAATTGGATCAGATCATACATGCCTTCTAATGAATTTTATCAAAGAACCTCCTTCAAGCCCAAAATAATTTAAATTTTAGAATGTGTTGTTGAATAAACCTACATTTATACAAATAGTGGAGAATAGTTAGAAGTTTCCTATAAACTACTTTGAGATGAATGCCATGGATTTAAAATAAAAAAAGGCTAAAATATACCTCAAAGATTGGAGTAAATCTACCTTTAGAAATAGCTTTGATGCTATCACATTGGCTAAGGAATAAGTAAATCACAAAGAAGCCCTCTTTCAAGGACAGCCTAGATCATGTCCATTTATCACTCACCTTTCTTATGTAGAAAATATGATTAATTTTAGTAAAATGATATAAAAATTATTAGTACTTTTATTAAGTTCATATGACTTTTATAAAGATCAATGGTCCTCTTAATTAACCAAAATAAAAGTAAGGTCATTTGTAGCAATAAAAGATGCATAATCTACGTAAATCAAATTTGTAATAGGTTAGGATTTAATTGTACAAACCCTCTTGTAACTTATTCAAGAAGCCTACTACACAAGGATTAAAAGAAAATAGCTTACTTATACCATTTGATTGATAAAATTTAAAATAGATTGGTAAGTTTAAAAAGGCAAATGCTATCTATGGGGGTAGACTCATTCTCATCATGTATGTATTATCATTAATCCCATTACATATCAATTGATTAACAACTTTCCCAATGCAATTTTATAATAAATTAAGAAAATAATGAACAAACTTTTTTGAGGGATATTTAGGAGAATCATAGACATCTCTAGACATTTAGGAAAAAATTAGTTTTCCTTTAGAGAAAGATGGCCTTGGTCTTAAAAAATTAGAGGATGCGATGGAAGCTTTTCTATAAAAGTAAATTGAAAGTACTAGTAGACAATTTCTTATGATTAAACTACATCATTGCTAAATATCAATCCTCAAATGCTTCAAGAATGAAATATAACACATGGGTTGGCATGCAATGGAGTAGAAACTTGATTACAAAGCATACAAAGTTGTCTAATGCAATGAATTATTGGATATGTATTTTGACAAATGATGAGAAATTTAGCACATAGTTCATTCACCTGAGAGAATTTGAGATCTAAAAGGTTGACTAAAAAATCTAGGTAACACTTATGGAGAACATGTGGAGTGCCAAATACCTTTAAAGATGTCATTTTTGATGTAGTGTTTTGAATAACTTGCTACCACCCCCAAATAGCCTAAGGAAACAAAAATTTTGACTTGCTTTAAAGTGTCCTCACTACGCAAATGAAGGTTCGATAGATCAGGCTTTCCAAAAATGTGAAATAGATAAACAAGCATGGGTTACTTATGCAAATAATAAAACAATTAAGAAACTTGAATATCAAAAACACAGAGTAGATTACCTCATAGTGGAAGTAAGGTAATATGAATTTAGCACTAGTAGAGGTCATACTCACGTTCTCGTTATAAAATGTTGGAGCATCTAGAAAGCTAGGAATGTTAAGATCTATGATGAATTAAATCAAGTAGAAACAAGTATTATCTAAATTTTAAAGTGAATTACTACTCATTTTTAATTATTTTTCCTTCATTCAAACATCATAGGAAGATATCAAACCAGTGTTATTGGGAATCTTATCTCTATTCAAAAAAGCTTTGGAAAGGGTAATGTAAGTAATGAGCTAGTTCCCTCCACTTATGAACTAAAAGAAGTTGAACATTTCTAGTAAAAAATTAAATACAAACTATGATGCTACTGGAGATGGAAACAATCTATGGGAATTGAATATAGTTTTTTTATGTAGTTGAAATAAATTAGACATTACTTTAGGTTAAAGCAATGACCATTCTAAAGGGTTTATCGCTACTCAAATAATTACAAATTAGTAATTTATACATTAAAGTTGATTGAAACATGCTTTACAATATACTTAAAATAGAGCAAATATCCTTCAGAAGTTAGCATAAAGCATGTTGCAAATTAGTAAGGAAACTAGTTCATTAAACATATAATGGAGCCTAATATAAATAGAAATAAATACGTTGGCTAGATATCTAACTAAGTGAAACTATAAAAATGATTTTATGTAGTTTATGGAATGGATAATCAATTCTAGACCAAAGCAAGGTCCTCATAAACATAGAGAAATTTCATGTTCTATACACTCTAATGTTGTACAAGGCATGAAGTTTAAAATCCTAAACACATTTCTTGTAAAAAAATTACTTTTCATGATGACACTCAATTTAAAGTTACTAAAAATGTTATTATTTTATACATTATGAACTCTATTAAAATAAGTTTGGTATGATGTTTTTAATGTGGCATGCCAATAGTTTATTTTACATGGTTAGACATTGATGTTTTTATTAAGAGTTTGGCACCTTAACCAAGTTGTTGTTATTGTTTAAATTGATTAATTGTTTATTCTATATATACCAAAATTTCAAGTCACCATTAATGCCATCCAAATAAAAATTGATGAATTTCTTTAATGTGAATAAAAAGCTCTAGAACCTCCTAAAATCTATCCATTAGAGTCTATTCCATTTGAAGTTGAACCAACATCTAAAATTAAGCCTTTAAATCTTGATTCACTAGTGCCTATTTTTATTAAGCCTGAATGAAGTTAGACATCAAGTGGACAACCAGGTAAGTTTATGTTTCCTCTACAAATTACTTTATCATCAATTTAGCTCCATTGTTAAGAAAATATTTTTTTACCTATAAATAAATTTTCTAGTTGTTCTAATTTTATTATGCATAAAGCGTTTAGTCTAACATTTATTATAAAAAGTATATCCTTTTATTAGGGTACATCAAGGCCATTAATTTCATTTACAAGCAAGTGAAGCAAAAGATCTATTCAATTGGATGTTTTGAGTGTGCATATGTTTGGAGCCTAATTTGAGTTAAATAAAGTGTATACACAAATAATTCATTTAACTTTTTATATGATTAAGCCATTAGTTCTTTTGATTTTTGAGAAGAATCTATAATAATTAATGTCAAATTTGATAAAGATTTAATTGGGGTACAACTTAATGTGGAAAAGGTTCTCTTGGTTGGGATGAATAATGTAAGGAATGCAAACATATGATATTGAGATGATCTAGGAGGCCATTTTAAAGATTTCCCTATATTTAGCTTATTCTGAGTTAGACTGGTTATTTGTAAGGCCATATGATCTTTTAATTACTTTTACTCTTTTTCATATTTTTTTTATTATGTATTGGTATTTTTGTAATTTTTATTTTACTCTAGAGGTTGCCTTTTGTATCAATAATATGGTTTATAGAATGAAAAAGCAAGAAAAGATTGGTTTGTTTTGCATTGTCTTTTGATTAAAATTATGGTTTCCTTTATTGGCAAGTGTGCACATCCATATGTTAAAATATAGTTTATTATGTACTTTTATTTGAAGATATATAACTTTTAATTTAGATTTATATTCATTATCATCATCATTATTTGCATCTTCACCTTCCACCTTATAGTGTGCTACAAGATTTCCTCTTACTAATCCTTCATCCTTTTGGTATCAAAGCTTTGTTAAGATCTAATTGTAGGAGTTCTTTTTGCCCATTGTCCATTCAAAGGCCAAAAGAGAAAAGATGATCATGAGATGATCATGACATTAGTCAAAAAGGTGGGTCGACCGACACAAGTTTGTGTGTAGTAACTTGTTGCATTAGACTAGAGAGATAATGTTTTATGTTGAGCTCTATAAGAGAAATTATATAAAATTTCTTGTACTTACATCATATTTGCATCCAAGTGTTGCACAAGAATACTACTGTTGATGTTTGTTAGATGATGGTATCTTATGAGGATGTATGTGCATTCTTATTGTTTAGTTTGTTATTTTACTAAGCAAATATGGATTTTATTTGGTATATTTCATCACCCTTGCCATGTTTGAGTTGTGTCCTCAAGCTTTTTCTCTTACTTTGATTTGGTCCAATGTTATGATTTATTTATGCATTATTGGGTTTTATTAAATGAATGTCTTGGTTGGGTTTTACAAAGTGGTATCTAAGCTAGGTTGAAAACCAGATGCAAAAGGCTTAATAAGTGATTCCAGTAAAATAGTACACACATGACCTCATAGTAAATAATGAATTGCTATCTTATGTTGAAACATTTGATTATTTGGAAATTTTACATAGTTTTGAATCAAGGAAGAAAGAATATAAGGAATTTAAAAAAGCATAAATCCCAAGCAAGTGCAAATAGAATATGAGCATTTGAGAGGGAATCTACTAAACATAATATCCTAATACATTCTCCTTTCTCTTCTTCAAAAACTTTGGGAAGCTTTGGAGAAGGATTTCAAGTGGACCAGCTTGTTGATCAATTTTATATGATGCATCCTCTTCACTTCTAAAGGAGATATAATCCCTTTACAATGGAATGTTGGGAGAGGCATATCACTAGAATATTTGATGGCATGTCTTTTTATAAATGATAAATAAGTGTGGCATTCCCTTCTTTTTTTAGTTTGATAGTTTATTTGTGGTGGGAATCTTGCCATTATATTTCATTTAGGAAGTGATAAGTGCAAGAAATATCATTGAAAAAGATTGCTAAGAACTTTGAAAAGTGGTATGTGCTCTTATTTGTAAGAGAAAAGATGAGGCAAGATTGTGCAGTTCTAACACAAGGAGATATATTAGTGACTAACTATAGAAGAAAGTTTTCTTATTTGGCTCATTAGGCACACAATAGTAAGCCTAGAAGAGTAATGATACTTTGCTTTTTACTTTGAGCTGAAAGCATTTATCAGGTTTGCTTTAATTTATTTGTAAACCACAAATTATGTTAAACTAGTTGATCAAGCATGAGTTGGAAATTCTTAAAGCACAAAAAAAGTTGAAGAGAAGAAAAACAATCTTAGCCACTCTTAAGAAACAATTTTTGAAGAGTAAAGACTAGCAAAAGATTTTCTTGACTTTTGCATAATAGATAAAATTCCATTATAGGAAATAACAGAGCTAATGTGGAATCTAGTGGAAGGGCACCATAGTGCATTAGGTGTCAAAACTTTCATCAAAGAAATTATTGTTCAAAGTATATATGATAGATTTAATGTTTTAATTATATGGAATTGGTTCATATGGCCATGGCTTGTCCCAAGTAGGATTAGATGTAGCTTTCACACCTTATAGTTTTGTCCATAGTGCTTGTAGAGGAGGCCCTAGAAAAGGCAGAGGTATCGCACTTGCTACATTTCTAAGTATAGGCTAGTCTAAGATAGAGGTGGCTAACCTAGAGTTTCTATTATCATGTAGCATGCACTCATGCTACAAATGTGATCACAAGTGTTGTACTTTTTTTAATTATTACCAATTATTATTTTGTTTAATTATGTAGTCTCTTTTTTATTCATAAACCATTATGTGCATGATGAATTATTTATTGAATTAAAAAAATTAATAAGCCATTAGGTATAAAATTGTTTCATAGGAGTGATTTTTAAGTAAAACCATTTATTCAAGGAGAGATATAGATTAGAAGTAAGAAGTGTTTTTGCTAAATCACTCAACTTGCCCTTATGAAAATTTGGTATTGTGTTTTTTTTGGATTACTTGTGTGAGCATCAAGTGTTTTTTATTATGTTGTAAAGAATGTAAAATTGAAAGCTCTACATGAAGAAAGTGTAACTTATTATGGAAAAAGGAAGAGAAACACCTCTTATTTTCTATTATAAGCAATGAGGTTATAGGAAAATGGTAATGAAGGTCTTTCATTATCTAATGTATCTATTAATCAAAAGTTTTGAATACTATAAAATGTTTTGATAGTTTTGAATACAAAAATAAATTTCAAGAAGAGTTGCTTAGTATTTTTGTCCATAGGTAAATTGACTTTGAAATTTTATTGATATAAGAGTTGAGCCCATATGAATGAGTCCTTATTAAATTGCATCTTAGAAGTGAAAAAATATAAGAGCAATTGGATAAGGGATTTACTCACTCTAATGTGTCTTCTTAGACCACTTACTCCTTTTAGAAAAATTAAGTGTGGTAATTTGCATGTGTGTAGCCTATAGAGAATTTGGCAGACTTATTATTAGGAAGGGATATCCATTACCAAGAATGTGGAACTTGTTTGATCAATTGCAAAGTGTTGTGGTATTCTCCAAAATAGATTTGAGAACAAGATATAGTATTTTGAATATAAAAAAGGAAAATCTATTTCTCAAGAAAATCAAAGAATTTCTTGGAAATCCTAAGAGAGATTGAGAGAATTTCACTTATATATCAAAATTTTATCACTTTATTAGAACGTTCTCCCCCATTAATGGAGGGTAAGATCCTTGGTGAAGTATAAGTAATGACTAATAATGAGATTTGTTATCATTTCTTTCATGTCTTATGAAAGTGATAATACGTGTGAATTCTATTAATTTGTGATTGATGACATGATTTATAATATAAATTGATAAATGTTTCTTTCCATTATTAATAGTGATTGTATGGCTAATCATTATGAGTATAATAATGTTGCCTAAGACCAAGTCACCAATAATTCTTTCTACTCTCGCATGTTTAGGTTCTCAATTTTTCTTAATAAATGATTAGCTACAAAAGGAGTTTTTAGTGAATGTGTCACGAGTTGATTACTCCTTTTTTATATTTTTGAAATTAGAATTTTATTTCCAATATCTTGATCCGAATCTAAAGTATGAAGGCAGTAAGAAAAATAATATTGATGAATGGAGAATCGAGAAATTCCTTTTGTTAAAGAAGTGAAATGGTGGGAGTAGCCAAGTGAATCAAAGTTGTAGATTGTGAATTCACCATGCATGAGCTCAATTCTTATCATTCATCGATCTAATTATTTCACCAAAAATTTGATTTTGATGTTTATGAAGAAAGAATAAAAGTATCACTATAGTTTTTCTTTTTCCTTCCTTTTGTAAGTGTAGGATAACCCAAAGTGTTGTAGGGTTTTTCTATCAATTGGGCCTCTCCCCTCATTGCCCCCATAAGGATGGTCTATAAGGTTCATAACTATCACTCTAACTATAAGATGCTTACTTAGCCAATGCACTTTAAAATATTTGATCTTCTCCATATTACCATATCTCAAGTGTTAATAGTTTTCTATGAGGAATGACTGAATTCAATAACTTGCATTGTTACTCAATATTTTTTTTGAGGTCTATTCAATAGAGGTACCCTAATATGATTAGTTGTCAATTTCAAGGTTTTATTGTAAACATAATTGGCAACTTTCAACCATGTAAATCAATAGTTCAAATAGTACTCAAATGTAAGGCATTTCTTGTTGAAATAAAAACTTCTACACTGAGAAAAATGATATCTCTAATTATTGACCCTCTAGGATGTAAAATACTTCTCATCTAGCCTTCTCCATAGTGTTTGAGACAAATTTATGCATTTCAATTATGGTCATATTCCATGGTTATGATCTTATGAAATATCTCTTTATCATTTAATCAAAAATTGATTCTATGATATAAATGCTTATTACCTCCCCCTTTATACCCTCTATAATGATCCCTCTTACTTTATGGCCTTTATCATAATGAGATTATCTATAGATCAAAGTCTTTCATGAATTTGGTTTCACTTGATTATCTATGGCTCTATTACATGTGCTAAGGGTGGATGTTTTGTATAAATATATTACCATGTTATTAAGTCTTTTTTCTTAATTTCTTTATATTTAATTTTTCTAAAAGAAGTGGAATAGAATAACTCCACTAAATTGATCAACCTCTATAATGCATTATATGTCACATAATAGGTCTCACCCTTCTACCTTATAAAATAACATTAAAATAATAAAATTAGCCTAGTTATGAATGTACTCCTATATATATATAATATTGAATAAGAAGTATGCATCAAATTTTAGCTTATTTGAATGCAATAGAGAAGATAAGCCTAAATGAAAATTTCTTTTATATAAGAAATTGATCAACTAGAGAAGTGTGGTCATGTGTATAAAGTGAATTATCTTTGAGGTTTTCTTGACCTTAGCCTTTAATAGTAGAATTTCTTTTTAGAGCTTTAATGGTAGAAGTTGAAGCAAGAAAATGATGAGGAATTAAGGAAGAATGAAAGAAGAGGATGATTTTTGTCATAAGAAGATTGAATTATCTAAGAAGTTTTTTTGGCTCATTCATCATTTTTACTCTATATGTAGAGGATTGGATACAATATTTTTTAAAATATATATATATTTTTTAATTCCTCATAAAAATATATGATTTTGACCATAAGTCAAAATTTCACAAAATCTATACTACATTAGGCCTATCCATGCAAGCCATAAGCTGCACACAAGAAACTATGCTAGGGTTCTATTCACATACACGTGTACTATTCCTATGTATAGATATGCCATGTAGTGCACACATTGACCTTGTTGGTGTAGAAGGTTCACCTATAGCATGCATTGTAGATGACTAATGCCCAACACATAGGCATTTGGCTGTCATGATTTCTAATACACACACTAATGCCTCTAAATGTGGCACTTGACCTACATGATGTAATGCATACTTTGGTGTGCCTAAAGTGAGCCTTCATAAATGCTAGGACATGTGGTTCTCATTACTTAATACTATAATGAAAATTTTCATCATTGTTTTTGTTCCCTCTTTTTTTTTTCATTTTTTAGATTTAATGAACTAAGAATTAAGCTCTTAATCATAAGACCCTTCTTTTAATGATTCGAGCCCCATCGAATGCTCATTTCTAAGTCGATTATTTGGAAAATCTTGTTCTATTATCTTTTTTGAGATGTTGAGAATTCTATCATCTCCATCAAGTGGTCTCTTTTACTTTGTTACTATTAACACATATCTTTGATAGGTGTTTACCAACCTCTTCACTTGGTTACCACTAACAAGCCCTTTTATCAAAGCTACTTTGTTGAGCATTACATGGAGGTGTTATCAATACTTTATGAGTTGATATCATTGTGCTCGTTGATAATAAATAGTATCTTGATACCATAACTATGTATTTTCTAATATAATTTGATAGAAAACTAGAGGTATCATAATATAAATTACCTCATCAATATAGACTTTGGTGATGTCAAACTTCACCTTACATTGTTATTCAACTCTTTATGATATCATGCTAGGCCTATATGCCATAATATTTGTTGAAGTATTGAGATTTTATATGAATGTATCTTTTACACCCTTATGATTAGGTTATCATTCTTACATGGCATATAATCATTCTTATTATAGGACCAATTTGAACAAGATAAGGAAAGGTAGTATTAACATATAATAAGTTATCACAATAATACTCTAGTTATCACCTAAGGTGATGAAAATAGTTGTGTAGCATGAACATGTATGATCATCCAATCAACCATGTGTGATGATCATATAGTTGTTTACTTTTGAAGTTTCATTCTGGTCATCTTTTACAATATGCTCATTCATACAAGTATGAATTACATATATATATATATATATATATATATATATATATATATATATATATATATATATATTTGATTATGAAGTAGGGTATCTCATCTAGAAAGTTTAATTGGGCACAAAATCAAAATATGAATAGTGCTAAAGGAGTTCTATGATGATCTCCTATAGGATCAATTAAATTTATTTCAATTGATTCAAGGGCCATATCGTTGAGTAGATTCACATTGCCTTCATGATTATCTACATTAATTATCTTATCCTCTCTTTATCATACATTAGATAATCCTTGTGGACATGAAAAATTGTCATGCTTAAGCTAGCTTCTAAACAAAGCTTATGAAGATTATATTATAATATTTTCTATATTAACACTATGATTGAAAGATCTCAAACCAAATAGCTAATGTCCAAGAAGTCACTACCTTCAGTTAGCTATGTTTTAGATCATGAAGTCTTTAGATCTATAGGTGATATGGAAGCATTTCATAAGATTAAGTAATGTAGGATCAACATATCAAATCATAAAATATGAAGTTCGAATTTAAGGTAAGCAAATTTTATTCTATGTTGCCAAGACAAGACTCTAAAATTCATAACACCTAAGTCATCCATTTAGTAGGAGGATCCAATTGAGATCACAAAATAGGATCTCATTGGACTCTTTAAGATTCCTACATCTGGTTCTCTATAGCCAAACTATGAGAGTTCAAGATTTGATTAGACTAAGGAAAATAAATTCATTTATAATTTGAGAAAAAGTATTCATATAAAAATGGGCAAGTTTCTAACCTTATTGGCTAACTTAGAGTAACATTTCATAAGAAGCATTTTAATGACAAAGGGTAGTGATAGAGAACACATCATCTTATGACTATCTCTTATCATTTATTACTACTTGAAGATGGAATCCTTTGACACGACTAAGATAAGTTTTAGGTTAATGCAACATTTTTTTGGTTAGGAACCCTGAATAAGAAAAGAATGTCAATTTAAGCCATAAGCATTTGATTACCTCATTTATCAACGTCAAGTATATTATAAAATTAAAGAAATTATGAAAAAATTCTTAAAGTAATAAAGGAACTAGACATGAAAATGGTTCATTATTTGTTCAAATCCATTCCAATTAAGTTAGTGCAATTAATGAATGTAAGGATTAGGTAGCCATTAGCATTTATTATTGATATAATTTGTTCCATTAGCACAAGGGGGAGGTGAATGTGCTATTAATCTTTTTGCTATTTTTAAAATATTTTCTTAAATAAAAATTTTATAATCATAAAATCATTTATTTAATATTTTTATTAAATAAAAAAGTATAAAAAATAAAACAAAAATTTTATGATTTTTTAAAAGAATAGTTTTAGTAAACTTTTTTATGCTTGATAAAAATAATCATGATAAATTTCTTATATATATATATTTTAGTTAAATATTGTTAAATATGAAAAATATCATAAATTAGATAATAATAAAGAAAATAAAAGTGACAAGAGTTTTAAGTGGTTAGGCCTAACCCATCCTAACATCCACATCCAGTCAACCCCATCAGGATTCCACTAACAAAGTTACTCTCTTTTGTCATAGCATATAGATGTAAATTTATATGTCACACCCTTTTATTATAGTAGGTAACTGTTCATCATGATAATCTTAATTTTAAAAGCTTACAATATTGATGTATAATACAAAATAATAAGTAATCATAATGTTCTATTATACACTTATAAAAGCATACATGAAACAAATCTATATAATGTTAGAATATGAATGCCCATATGAAAAAGATTGAAGAGAACTTGGTTTTATAATATTAAATTAAAATATTTATCAATGTGTATTAAAGTTATTAGAAAAAATAGAGTCAATAAAGATCCTATATTAATATGATCTAATTTAAAAAAATAAAAAAAGAATAAGGAAATATAAAATCAATCATAAAGAAGTCACTACTAATATGTGCAATTGGAGAGAATGCTGAAGCAAGAAAGGGAAAAAATGAGTCACAAAAACTACACCAATAAAGGTGACAAAATTGGATCACAATTTTTTTGTTTTGCTCCTCTTTCCAAAATGTTGATGTAGTAAGTTAAAATCATCAATCCTCTAACTCCTATGACTCTTCTATTTATATTAAAATATTTTATAATTTTTTAAAAGCTAAAAAGTTTACTCAAAATAGAAATTATATTTCTATATTCTAAACAAGCACCAACAAATTTCTAAAACACTAATTATGTATGGGAACAATGACTGCCTTTGATCTAGATAGATAGAACAAGGGTTGCTTGATCAAAATATTAAATAAATAGTCAAAATCTAATATAAGTGGTATTTGATTTGGATCATTAGATTCTACATAGTGGGTGGATGGTGTTAATACAAAAGAGCATTGTTTATAGAGGCAAAGATGATCTCAACTATTTGATCAAACTTTATAGATGGATAACTAGATGAATTACTTTTTTATAAATATAGAGAAGATCTCAATACTTTGATCTAGTTTTACAGATGAACATTAAGATGAAAATTATTGTTCAAAATTGTGAAACAAATCTCATCCCTTCTATCAGGCTTGTTAAATGGACATTTAATTGGAATCTATTGTTCACAAAAGTGGGTTCGATCTAAAACATTTGATTACAAAAATGCATGATTTGATGACATTGGTTTTTCATAGTTCAGAAGTGAACATGGTAGATTTTTAAACCTATATTATAGGCTTGTACATGATGTTCGGCATTTATAATACTTTCTCTCAACATATAGGTTGACCTAATGGGGTTGGCTGCCCCCTTGTGCTCTTGTGAGGTCATGATCTAAGTCACCTACACATATGTACATGGGCTTAACCTAACCCAATTCAATTACTTAACACTTTACAAGTTTGACCCAACTTGTTACCCCTAAACTCATATAGAAGATATTTCTTGACCTGATTTAACCCAAGCCTCTAAAGGAATTATGTCTTGATCAAGACTCAGGCTTGACATGACTCAATTCATTTAGGCCCATTGCTCAACCCTTTAGGTCACTTGGCCCAAGCATTTTGGCTTGGTCATGTGTTAGGTTTTTAGACCAATTGCCCATTGCCCAGCACTTCAAGCCACTTGCCATAATTCTTTGAGATTAGCCATGTGTAAGGTTTTTAGGCCAACTTTTTTTATTTTCTAAAATAATTATTTATAAATTAATTATTATTTTTAAAGCATTTTTGTAGTTATTAAAATAAATTTTTTTTTGTAACTATTAAAATAATAATGAATAAAAATTAATGATCATATATGTGAATGAATGATTCTATGCAACCTAATTATGTCATATATAAATAATCAAACTAGTGGGTATTTTGGAGATAAACTCTTGAAGGTTAACTACTTCACCAAGAGTTTGATCATTGGCTCCTTAATATGCCATTTAAGCCATAGTTAGAGCATACCCATTTACACTACTTGACATTGCTTCATATGTGGATTGGTCCATAAGATATTTAGTTAAAACTCTCTAAATAATTTATCTAAAAAGTGTTTAAGGTGCATGTCTTGAATGACACTTGAAAAAACTGTTAAAGAAACTAACACAATAATTTTTTTGTTATTAAACAAGTAGTGCGATGACCAAGGGTACAACAATTATTAATCATAACCATCTACTAATGCTACTCTTCCACTTGAACCTCACTAGTCATCTACATCCTCTATTGGTAATTTTAATAATAGATCCTCAAATGAAATGATGCTTTTAAAGATAAATTCTTTAGAGTCTAAAATAGATGGTGAGCATAAGGAAATGAAAAAAAGAAATGTTTTGCTCTAGAAAGTGTAGTGCATATACAAATAGGATTTCACTCCACTAAAATAAGGGATTTACTTAAAGCAATTTAAAATTGTTCTAAGAAAGAGCGCAAAAACACTTGCTAAAAGTGTGATATAATAAATAATTTAGATAGCATTTTAATGGTTGATACATTTGATTTGATTAATTTACAATTATCTCTCAAAGCTAACAAGTAATATCTCTTATTACTTGATTTGTTTTTTTTGAAAAAAGTAATTTTATTTCAAGTTAGAGGTTATAATAGGTAAATTTTTAAGCTTAACCACATATTATCACTAAAAATAAGACTATAAAAGACTACATTAATGGCTTGGAGGGATGGTGAGCTTCTCTTTAATTTTGATAAACTAGTCCATAAGAACACTTAATAAAATCTGGCTAGCATTGCATTATAAAGAGGTCCATAGTAGTGCATGTATGACCTAAATTATTCCTTGGTTTGTAAAAGTGTGAAGTTTAAAAGAGTTCAAATTGGTCTTAACTGATAACATCAATGATGCATCAAGAAAATCCAGTCATGTTTAGGAGTTTCAAGGAGATCTTCATCCAAGGAACTACTATACAATATGAGGAAAACCACCATAATAATTGCTTTGGAAAAGCATTATTGAAAAAATATATTAGGCTGATAGAAAAATTAGACTACATTGACTAAGCATATGCACCCCAATGGAGAAGTTCCAATCCATGTATAAATGTGTTATAATAATAGAATGAACCAAACACAAATCAAAAATGCATTAGACAAGTTTAATTGGTCTGTCTTGGTAAGCATACTTAGTCGAGAAAAGTTTTACAAATAAGATATCTTTTACAATAGAATGATTGATTTCCATAACCATACGATGAAGGGAGGACCAATGAGCACTGATGCATTTCACTAATCCAAAGAGGAGATTTAGCATAGTAGAATGACCAACATCCAAAATAATGGTGCAATGGACTAATCTAATTTATCAACTCTAAGTAGTGTACTAAAATATTGACAATCATTAACTCAAATATAAAATCTGATCAATTTGGGAACCATATTTCTCTAACAAAGGTGTCCCTCATTGGGTATGTTCATTCTGTGTATTAATTAAGACACCAATCAAAAGCATAATAAACAAATTTGAATAGTGCTTTCCTAATAGTGTACTAAGCTAAGACAAACTAGCTTTGTTGTAGGATATCATGCAATATAATGATGGATATTGTAACCATATGTTGCCTGAATAAACCGCTTATTGCCTTGATTTTTGTGACATAATGTGCTTCTTATTTAATTTGATGCTTGAATAAGGTGCAAACAAATATTAAATGTGAAACGTTGGCATTCAAAGGAAATGTAGATGTCTAAGTGACATTTAATAGATTAGATAAGCTTTGTATCTATTTGTCCCCTTAAGTGATCATAGAAAGTACGAGATATAAAATGTTAGAATTCAAAATTACATTGGGACATAAAAAATCTAAGAGGTACTAGTTTTGGATGAGAAATGTTGCAAACAAATTGTGTTATGGTTATGATTTTGTTTTTATTTTTACTGTTGCCATGTGAAGGCATAAATGTAAGAGATGGAGTTGAACATTACTACTTCATTTCCTTTGTTACTATTGTAATTTATTTACTATCTATTGGATGCATAAATCTATTGGGAATGTTTCTTTGTAATGCTTAATTCTCTCATTCCTTCATGTTGGAGTGTATGTAAGAAAGGTTGTGTATTGTCATACTAAAATGTGATGTCATTATTATTGTATTATTGAAATTAAATGATGTAGGGGAGCATATTTGCACATATCTTTTCTAGACTTTCTTCTTGTAGTGTGTTGTTTATGTGTGCTATTTTTGTTTTTAATCATAAGATATTTGTCATGTCCTTATTTCAGCTTAATAGGTATTATAATTGAATAATATTGAATTCTTTATTTCAATATTTTTAATCTCAAGTTCTACATTACCATATTCTTATTCTAGCAATGCTTCTGTAATCATTGTGGAGATTGTTGTACCCTTGAAATGATCATCATAAAACCAAGGTATTGATTACTAATGAATACTTGAAGTGCTTGCATGCAAACTTAGCTATTAAATTCAATGAATACTAAAATGAGTAAGGTTTTTGTACTAGGAAATTCAAGAAGATTAAAAACCTATGCTTAAGCTTGGCTCAACTTCTATATCATGAACTCTTGGCAAATTGTTTACCCATCAAGAATTCATAATGAACTCATTTATTTTGTTTTATTTATTAATCCACCACATGGTATTTATATGGAACTTATGATTCAATTGATTCATTATCACTTTGAAAAACATTATCTTTCTTACAAATAGTTTTAAATGAGATCATAGCTTTATGATAATGAATTCAAACTTAAAATAAGACGTGTTCTTTATTGCCTAATGATCATATATTAAAATTTTTGATATTATACTTGAAGTTTGAGATTTCCATGGCATCATGTTGGAATGATTGGTTCATCATATAGGTGTGATTGCAACCTGGTCAAAGGACTTGCATGCAAACTCGATACAAGGTATTGGCTTTTATTATTTATTATATATTTTTTAAGAGTTTAAATAACATTATATGATTACAGATCTTCCTTCATAATAATGCACAATCTATTTCTTCTCAAAATATGTCTAAGCTTAGTTTTGGGAATCACCAAGTCCTACTTTATGTAATCATAATTTTGAAGTGTTTTCTTTAGTCCTTATTTAATCACCAAGTTCTACTTTATGTTTTCATAATAGAAATATCATACTGTATAAAGTAAAACAACATATTTTTATGTTCCTTTTCTTATCACAATAATTTATTCTACTTAAGAAAGAAATATATTTATTTTGTCAATTGAATATGATATCTATATCGTATGAGTACAATCATTCATTTGTTAATCCTTAATACCATCAGTTTACATTAACTTATGATGGTGATTCTAATATACTACATGTACATTACATTACTATAGAACACTTAGAATATGTTTGATAATCTTATGTTAGAATTTATGGAACATAATCCAATTTTCTCTTATTTTATTAAGACAATAATTTAGGATACTTTATTACTAATGCATCCATTGATTAGGATCTCAATTCTAGGTTTATTAAACCAAAATAATGATGAAAATAAAGGGAGGAGACAAATTGACAATAATAGTCATTAGACCACCAAGCTACAAAGACCACATGTAGAGACTTGTTGTAGGCACATGGGTCTCTAGCCATGCATAGAGGCACTGACACATTCATGAGAAGGCACATGCACTAGATTCCTGTGCAAGCTAGGCATGCTCGATTGCATGGGACCATCACATGTGCACATGTCAATCACTTACTACACTGATGCATTAAAAATGCACACGACAAGGCTTATCCATGAACTAGAAGAATAACTACATGCTTGAATAGTACCTTGATGTTGCCTCCCTTTTGCAAGCAATATTTCATGGTGGTACAAATAGATTAATTGAGACATAATATCTGCAATTTTTTTTATTTTTCGTCAAAACAATATGTTTTTTATGGAAATTACATATTATATATTTTTTAATAAAATATTTTATCCAAACTCTTATGTAAAGTGGTAAGAAGGGTGAATGAAGCAATTTAGAACTTCTTGAATTCCATTTTCTCCTTCCTTTATTCCTTAATTTCACAACATTCTTATGCTTTAATTTCCACTATCACAGCTCTAAAAAGATGGTCTATTATAGATGGCTCATGGTGAGAACACCTCAAAGATAGATCATCCATGTAGTAGTACAAGGATTAGATATTTTTTTGCAAATCATGAGATTTCAAAGGACCTTATGTTGTAAGATCACATTCTTTTTGGACCCAACCAAAGATCATGAAGGAGGATCTCAATTGACTCTTCAAGATTCTTACATTAGTCCTACTTTATGGCCACTATGAGAGTTCAAGACTTGATTAGACTAAGGAGAATAAATTAATTTATAATTTGACCAAAAGAAACCATGTAAAAATTGGCAAGTTCCTAACCTAATGGGCCTACTTAGTGTAACATTTGCTGAGAAGCACAATAATGCCAAAGGGTGGTGATAGACAACACATCACCTCATGGCCATCTCTTATCACTTATTACTACTTGAAGAAGAATGTTTGACATGGTGAAGACAAATGTTAGGTTAATGAGAAAGATTCTTATGGTTAAGAACCTTGAATGCAAGAAGAAAGTCAAGTTAAACTGTGAACATTTGATCGTACCATTTATTACCATTAATTATGTTATAAGATTAGAGGAATTAAACATGAAGAGGATGCATGAATGTGAAGATCAACAAGCCATTGAAGTCTATCATGAACCACAACCATTTACTGATGCTACTCCCCAACCTAAACCTCATTAGCCATCCACATTCTCTATTGGAGCTTCTAAAGATAAAACTTCATATGAAATATTTCTTTCAAAGATAAATTCTTTTAAATCTCATATAAATGTTGTGCTTAAGAAAATGAAAGATAAATTTTGTACCGTTAATTGTACAGTTCATAGAATAATATATTTTCACTCGACTAAAATGAAAGATTGACCTAGAACAAAATTAAACATTTTTAAGAGATATTAAAGAAGTATTTACAAATATGTTTTACAATAAATATTTTTCATATAGTTTCATTGATTGATACATTTGTTTTGATTATTTTATTGTAATCTCTCTAAGCTAACAAGTGGTATCTCTTATTGCCTTGATTAGTTTTTTGGAAAAAATGAATTTCATTATTAGTTAGATGTTATAATTGGTGGAGGTTTAAGCTTAACTATACATTAGTGCTATAAATGAGATTGCAAAACAATGCATTTGAGACTTGAAGGGATGATGAGCTTCCTTTTACTTCCAATAAATTGGTCTACAAAATCACCTTGTGCAATCTGGCTGTTGTTGCACATTATAGAGAGGCCCAGAGTAATAAAGGTATGACCCAAATTGTCCCTTGGTTTTTAATAGTGTAATGTTTGAAAGAGTCCATAGTGATCCTAACGTTTTTTGCATAAATGATGCACCGACCAATCAAATTATGCAACACTGAGGTGATCTTGATCCAAGTAACTATTACACAAAATGAGAGCAACCATTATAATTAAAGTTGTCGTGAAAGCTTTTGTGAAAAGATAGACCAAAAAGATAAAGGAATCAAGTTGCATTGACCTAGAAAATGCACCCCAATAGAGAAAGTCCAAACCAGTTATTAATGGATTATCATAATAGGACAAAAAACAAATCAGAAGTGCATTACACAAGTTTAATTAGTCCATGTCGACTAGCAAACTTAGTTGAAGATAATGTTGTAGAAAGGATGATTTTATGCAATATGTTGATGGATTTCATAACTTTAAAATCAAGTGAGACCAATGAGCATTGATGCATTTGTTTGATCCAAAATGGTGATTGAACATAATAGAATGACCAACACCCAAAACAATGGTGAAATGGATTGTTCCAATTAATTAGCTCTAGGTAGTGTACTAAGTTGTTAACAACCTTTAATTGAAATGTTAGACCAAATTGATTTGAGAACTATCTTACTTTGATAAAAAAAAGACGCGCCTCATTTGGTATGTTTGAATTGTGTATTAACCAAGACAACAATCTGAAGCTTAATAAACAATTCTAAATGTTCCATGCCTTGAAATGTATTGAGTCCAAGATAGATCAACTTTGTAGTACGATATTGTGTATATGATAATGGATTTTGTAACTATACAAAGCTTGAATGAATATCTTATTGTCTAGATTTTAGTGACATTATGTGCTACATAATTAATTTTATGCTTAAAGAAAGGTAACGAATGTGAATTATTGGTATTCAAAGGAAAAGTGGATGTGTAAAGTGACATCTAGTAACTTGCAAGCTTTGTGAATTGCTAGAATTTGTAATTAGATCATTGCATTAGAAATCTAGGAGGTGCTACAATTGGATGGGAAATGCTATAATAAAATTACTCTATGGTTATGATTCCAGTTTTATTTTTATCTATGCTTTGTTAAAAGCATAAATGTATAAGATGAAACTAAACATTGCTACTACAATGCCTTTATTATTGCTACAACGTGTTTAATATCTATTGAATAATAAATTCTATGGAGTGTTGCTTTGTAATGCTTAATTCTCTCATTCCTTCATGTTGGAGTGCATGTGTGAATACTGCTATGTTACAATAGAATGAGACGTCATTAGTATTGTATTATTCAAATTAATTGATGCAAGGGGGGTACATTTGCAAATATCTTTCTATAGTGTATTGTTTATGTGTGCTATTTTGATGACAAGCTATTGGTTAAATATTTAGTTCTTATATTAGCTTAAGTTTTGTTATAATTAACAAACATAGAATTCTTTATAGCAATATTTTTACTCTTAAGTTCTTTATTGCCATATTCCTTTTTTAGTAATGGTTTTGTGATTATTATGAGGAAGATTGTTGTACCTTGAAGATGATGATCATAAAACCAAGATATTGATTTCTAATGAAAATTTAACATTCTTACATGTAAACTTAGTTTTTTAATGCAGTGAATGCTAAAATGGAAAGAGGATCTTGTAGTTGGAATTGTAATAAGATTAAAAACCTAGACTCAAGCTTGGCTTAACATCCATATCATGGAGCTACCTTCTTAGTTCTTGGTATAGTGGCTACCCATCAGGAGCTTATCATCAACTTATTTACTTAGTTTAATTTACTAATCCACCACTTGGTATTTTTATAAAACTTAGGAATCACTTCAATTAATGCATTCATCACATTTCCAAATCATGTTTTCTTTCATATAAAGTTTTCTAAAATTAAGTTATCACAACAATAATATCATTACAAATAGTTTTAAACTAAATCCAAGTTTTAGGATAACGACTTCAAACTTAAAACAATCTTATTCTTTATTGCATATTGAACATATGAAATAATGTCTTTTTGTACTCGAGTAGTCCATATTTAGGTTTAAAGCTACAATTGTAGTTTTGGATTTTCATGGCATCGTATCAGAATGATGGGTCCATCATATAGTTGTGACAACCATCTTGTTATAGGATTATAGTGCAAACTTGATTATATGAGGTATTGTCCTTTTATGTTTGTTTTTTGCTTTTTGAGAGTTGAGATTTCACTATCATCATATGACTACAAAGCTTTCTTTGCACTAGATCATGATATGTTGCTTCTCAAAATATGTCTTATATAAGCTTACTTGTGGTCAAATGTTTATGATTAATGCATCATACTAGTATGACCTTGTCATGATACTTTAGCTTACTCATGTGCTCAATAGTCCTTATGTAGTTACTAAGTTCTATTTTATGCATTCATAATATGTATATCATAAAATATGAAGTAAAATATCATATTTATGCAATCCTTATCATATCACAGTAACTTAATGGACTTAAAAGAGAAATGCATTTATTTTTTCATACAAATATGATGTTTATATCATATGAGTACAATCATTCATTTGTTAAGCCTTAATAATATTAGTCAATATTAACATATGATGGAGATTCTAATATTGCACTTATACATTACATTTCTATCAAACACTTAGAACAAGTCTAATATAAATCTATCATAATACTGCAATTAGTTTATCGTACATGTATGATTATCCTTTTAAATCTAGATGAACACATTTTTGTAGGATTCTATAATGGTTCACCCTTATATAATCACATCATACCACATTTTCCAAAGAGCTTAACTGTTTGTGAAAAATAATTATCATACATAAGTGATCACTATCATAATTGCATGATCCATTAGAACTATTTTGATGAACTACATTGTTTATGTATGATCTTGTGATTATCTACTATGATGTATACAAAACCAAAGAATTGATATAAGAATTAGAGTTGTATAATATGAAGACACTTCTTGAACTTCTATGAAAATTCAGTTTGAAAAAAATAATGCAAGACATAACATCATTGAGATGATCCTAATTCTATCCTTATCATCTTAATATGATTGTTTTGGTATGTTAATATTATACAATCTCTAAACATATAATGTCTATTTAAAGTGTCTTGTAATTTTCATTATAGCCATTATAATTTCTTTATTTGGATCTAACTCACTTACTCATATAATTATAGATCTAATATGAGAACATTTCTTTGATGATAATGCATAAGTTACTAAATCATTTGAAAGATACAATATACAAATACCTTGAACACAAGTTGTGCTAAATCTAAGGACAAATCATTTTATTCTGAAATCCATTTCATTCTCAATTTTTTCTTTCTTCTACATTGTATCAAACTTCATTTTGTTTGGTAATATCCCTTACAACATTTAGTTTTTGTGTCATATAGAATATAGAAGTGAATGGTATAACCTTTGTAAGGATTATTCGATAAAATGTACTGTAATAATTGTAAATCTATTGTACTTATTCTTTTGTAAGGTGTACCCCTACCATCTTAGTCAAAAGGGTGTGATGGGGGATGAATTATGGAGTTCTTAAGGCTTCTTGATTTCAAATATAAGTATAGATTGTCATCAAAACTTTTGCTTTATCAAAGTTTGATTAACTAAATTAATTTTATAAGATAAATCAAATGTTACTCAAAATTGATGTCAAGTCCCATTTAGAAATAATTTAATAATTTTTAAATCACATTATATAATATTGAAATAAGTAAAGCACAAAACTAAGCTAAGAAAAGTTTGACCAACCTCTTTTACAAACAAAACATAAAGTATTTGTAAAGTTGTGTAAGAAAGGAGAACTTTAAACCAAGCTTTGAAATTGTAAAAGCTTTGTGAATAAAAGTTAAGCATGTATTGATAATTGTGATGGATATTACATAGAAAAAGAAAGGAAAAAATAATGAAAATTGGAAAGTTATTGAAGTGGTATCTCAAAGCCATCAGGTAAGCAAACCAAGATAATTATAATGTAAATAGGTCAATTGTTGTTTACCTCAAAATTTCATGATGGGATGTGATGTCAAAATACTAATTAGCATCAATTGATTATGCATATGTTCTTATTGATGTGATAACATACAAGCATAAGCTATTTACATGTGTGTGTAAATATGTATGTACTATATATATATATATATTTGCCAACTATTTTGCAATTTTTAAAAAAAATAGAACCTAATACCTAGGGTTATTGAACTCTTACATAAGATGAAAAATTCATTATCAATTTAGCATGAGACTAGTTTAGAAGTGAAATCCTCATTCAAAAGTTAGAAGAAATTATCTAGAGTACCTACTTGTCTTTCAAACTCTCCTTATTAATGTGGAGATACTTAAATAACTTACTACCTTTTTTAGACAACTTTAGAAAGATGAATGTTCAATTTGAAAATAAATTCCCTTTCTATGCATATAAGGGATATAATCTTCATCCTTTTGTGGATTGTCTTAGATCAGAACAATTATTGAACCACTTTGTTATGAAGTTAGGCATCATACCCATCTAACATGACACACTTCACTACACACTTGTCACTGGTGGAATTTTAGCCTCACAAGCTCTATATCTTGTGAGGTATCAAGAGTTTTATCATCTCTTTGTTAGATATCTAAAATACTAGAAATACTGAACTATATGATACATAATTAATCCTAGTTAGTACCCTAATAAATAGAGTTCAATAAACTTTCTATGCCACTTTCAAATGTAATCCAATCACACTAAAAAGCTCAGATAAGTTTCAACTAGTAAAATGTGGGCAACCTTCTCCATTTTCTAAACTTAGATGCCCAATCACAAAAAGAGATCAATGGCCTCCCCCATTGTTGACTTTTGCTAGATTAAACACTACAGAATTATTAAAATGGCATAAGTTATAGTGATGTGATCATAGATCATTTAGGTAAAGCTATCAAAGCATTTTTAATTTAATATAATCTAAAGAAAATGTCAAAGCTAATCCATTATGATACTACTTGGTTTAAACTTATGTGATAGATTCAGTATATAGAACATCATTGTAGAATTAGATAGTAAACCAATCCTTGTAATGATTTAGGGCAACATAAGAATTTCTTATCATATTCTAAGCCTATTGAATCAAATTAATCAATTTAATATCAATTAAAATCAATTCTAGCACATATTTAGATAAGATAATGTGATGACCAAACCATTTAGCTAAATTTTCTAGAAATTATTTTTACTTAAAGGTTTTGGATTAATAAGAAATTCTAAAATTTTTTAAAATTTTAATTAAAATCAATGAGGAGGACTATTTATATTTTTGTACAATGATCATAAAGAAAGTTATCCAACTAGTGCCCCCTCAATTAGATGGATGAATCACCTTCACTTGGTTGTTAGAGTAGACATGAGTCAATGGATGTATACCAATTCTAGGTTAGTTCAACTCTTCTATATTTACACTAAAGTCTTGTAAAATGAAGTGGCCCATCACACATGTCTAGTCATCTACTATTCTAGTAGTTTTCTTCAACATTTGTAATTTTCCCCTCCATTTGGTCACATTACAATGTTTTGCTAGCTCATCATTTGGTACATCTTGATTTGTTTTTTTTATGTGACCACTCAATCTATCCAAAAAGCACAATTTTAATGGAATTAGTTAAGTATGATGAACTTCATTTCATAATACATTTGGCTCTTTATTCAGTTCAGATCTATAGAGGCTTCTCTACATTCATCGTGCTTTTGTCATTGCTTTGTATCATTCAGATATGATCATTCATTACCAAGGTTCACACAAATATGTTGACACACATTGTTTATTCCTTCATCATGAGGTTATAGAACTCATTAATGTTTGGAATAATATCTTACTTCACATCTTGATTGTTAGCATCTATGTATGCTTCATAGATCTAATCTATCGAATCTTTGGAACATGCACAAGATCTATTTTAGTGTCATTCAATAATGGGCATCCACTGTTAAGGATTAAACAAAGATGATTGTGCTCTTTAGTTAGTATTGCATTATAAGGTTACAAAGTTCATCTTCGTAATGCATGATACATTACCTCTTATCATGTCTATTATCAAGTAAGTATGATACCTAGTGTGAACTAATTAGATTCGTTTGAAATGCAACAAATTTTTGTTAGTGTTATTTTGTTATGATAATACAATATCAAATAATGTGGGCTTATTTAATGAGACAAAATTTCTCAATTGGTGTTGTACAATTCCATAATTAATCTAACTCATTGTATATCAAATCTTTTCATAGAATGTTTGTTACAATGGTTCTCCTTACACAATATGATATTTCAATAGATCAAGGAAAGCCATAGAGCTCCTTTGTGCACTTATACCATATCAATATGTAAATTATGTAGAATCAATTAAGATCACTATTAAAAGTTGTCGAGATCATTGTCATGCTAAACCATGAACAGAATGGGTCATTCTAATATTTTAGCTAGGAATTCCCAATCATTCAAAGGGAACCCAATGGCATATGATGTTCATGTCAAGCACAACAAAAGCTTAAGGAAGCTCATCTTCACTCCATGTCTCAATATAATATTTATAATTCATGATTGTATCCCTGATTCTTAGTTAATTACAAAATTCTATTTGTTGTAACCTTCAAACATGAAATAGTATTCCATTGTCTAATATAAATATATATAGATACATATATACATATAAGAATATATTGTTATCAGTATCAACACTTGATATAAGAAATACTTATTCAATATGAAGATTGAAAGAAGTGAAAAGAGATGAATGAAAGAGAAAATATGGTTATTTATGGCTAATAACCTATATGATCATGAGAAGATGAGAAAAATTTAAGATTTTTGTTATGACTTTATCCAACTTCTACCTACTATATGTAGATTATCCATAATTCTATTAATATTTTAGTGTAGGGTGATGATAGGTAGAGACCTCTTATCATTAGTACTTTGTAAATGATGATGTAATATAGAGATTTTTGAAATGGTGGAATAAAATCACATGCCTTTTATTATTAATACCCCAATGCATGATAATGATAAATAGACATACTTTTGTCATTAGTACTTTGGTGTAAGTAATGATAGACATACAGATGCAGTTTGATGGTTTGGCAAGCTATCAATGGACGTTTAAAGAAATAATAGATGCCACAAAGATATGAGATGATATTAAATACCATGGAATTAGGATAATGATCGTTAGAGAAAAATCAAGGCCTTAGAAAAGGGAAAGATAAAATATGTGTAAAGCTAAGAAAAATCCTAAGAAATGAAGAAGTGCAAGATATGATATGAATAAATGTGTTGTATTATTAGTACTACATCATATGAGCATTGCATGATGGGTATGCAAACATGGCTTGATGCATATAAGAATATATGTGATGATTCTAGCACACTTCTTATACTCATTAATTGTTACACATTCTTACTATATTATTATTATCTACATGTTATTTTTTACATTTATACTACTTATACACTCATAGCTTTTTGTTTGCTAGATGAGAATTTTATATTCTTAACCCACTTACATTAAAGGATAGGATATAGATTTACATTTTGCTAGAGATGTTCAATGGCTTGTAACATAGAACCTTAAGAGAGGGAGAGTATTTTGTTTTGAAATCATTATTGAAACTTTGCTTGCTTTGAGATTTATGGTTCTTAATAATTTATTTAGTTGATTTTTTTTATTGTGGATTATGGATTTTTCATTGTTTGTTTTTCATCTACACCATATATTTATTATGACTTGATATTTTTGTATTGTTTAAGTGTGTTATTATTTAATTTTATTGGATGGTTGGGTGGGGCTTAATAAGCATGTAAGAGTCTGAGGTTTAGAATATAATATAGGCTTTAAAGTGAGTACACTAAAATGGTATGCATATGACCACATTCTTATAGTACTTGATGTCATTTGCTAACAAGTTTGAATTATTTGATTATTTGGGTTTCAAACTATTGTCTTGTTGACCCTTAACTAAGGTCCTTTTTATGTTAACAAACTCTAAATATTTATAATAAATTTGTTTTAATAAATTTTTAGATTTTAAATAGTTGATGCTTATGTTCATTAGACAAGTAAAGGAATATAGTGAAAAAATGTTAAATCCTATGGCGATCATCTTGGTTGGAGTGGTAGACCACCAAAACATTTATTTTGAGTTTATCACTTTTATTTTGATTAGATTATTAAGCTTGATTGAAATCATTCTTTAAAGACATAAAAACGGAATTTTATTTATATGAACCATCTTAATAAATCATTTTGGTTTTCAAAACTTTGATTTATCTTACCTTGATCATCTTAAGAATCATTTGATTTTGATCATATTATTGGAAATCTTCTTTCAATAACTTGTAGCAAAACAATATTATGATAATAATAATTAATTATTATAAAATAATAATATTATCAACAAATAAAATAAAAATAAAAATAAAAAATTTAGTTGGCTTACCACTACCTCTTAGAACTAAACTATGAACCTCAACTTAGGGTATTACTCTTTAACTTGTTTGTTATAGTAATTGGGTTGAGACAAAACTCTTCAACCTGTATGTAATAGTACTAGATAGGGGTATAACTCGCAAATCAACTATTCAATTATTAGTAGAATGGGTCATGACTTATAAGTGAATTGGAAGATAACCGACCCAATACGTTGATTTAGAAGGATAAAAAATTCATTATAAACATATATGACTTGCACTAGATGGCCATGTAGGACTCAAAACATAACATTACTTTGTGTGACTCATTTTCAAAATGTGAAATGCATTGGTGCCATCTTATTATAATATGTGATTGAACAAGTTTCAATCCTTCTAGTTTTTTTCAAAAAAACTCTAATTCAATTAGCCATTCAATCACGAAATGTTGTGATTCAATGGTCATAAATTCATTTTCCTTTCTTAAACAACCATATTTAATTTAAACCATCAAATCATTGTAAGTTTTTGATCCAATGAATTTGACATACCATTTACATAGTAGCTATTATAGCTAGTATTATCGAGTGGTTTGCACAATTATTGAAATTTAGTGTCTAAGGTTTTAATTAAAATTTATGCCACCTATTTTAATTAAAGTGATAAGAAAAAATTTGATCATTTGATAACTACTTTTAGTTGTTAAAGAATGCTCATAAATTGGAAGATTTTTTTAACATAATTGATTGATGAATTTTTGATAAAATATTGAGAAAATTAGAAAAAATGTTTTAAGTCACTTAAGCTGTAAATAGTTAGTTCTCATCATTGCAACCTTTAGTAGTCAAACTCCAAATTCTACTTCTTTCTTAAATCAACTAAGTTCTCAATTTATTTTATTTTTAATTATTTCAATTAAAACCCGTGTGTCTGATTAAGCATTTTTATCAAACATTGGATTTTTTTGTTTTAAATTCTATTTGATGTCAATGAATTCCATTCTTCTATTTTCAATTTTATTTCTTTGTAATGACATTGTAACCTATCTCATTTGCTTAGTTGTTGTGATGGTTTAGCTTTCATTCTTTTAGAAAAGGTTACATTAATTGTTTTTTGAGAAGTTTTTACCAGGGATGGATGTGGGCTTTATTTTAAGCCACCACCTAAAAATCAATGGCATATATTTTAATATTTATTGATTTTTTTTATTTCATATTTTTATAAATATTTATTATTAAAATAAAATTAATATGTTTTAAGATAAAATTAAAATTTTCATAAATTAATTTTTTGAGACTTGCTTAAGCCTTTTAAAAATTACTTTAAAATATTTGCTTTTAAAGTTTTTTAAAAAATCATATTTTTATTCCTAATAATTCACATCCCCTCATCCCCTTATTATTGAGCCACACTTCACTAACAATATTTTGAATTAAGAAAGTGTTGTAAGGAATATTGTTGTGTTAGAATCCTAAAGAAGCTTAGGAAGAGGAAGAGGATTTAATGAGCACAATACCTCAGAATAGTTGAATTATTTTTCTTGAAGGGCATAGGGGAAGGTTTATAGGAGGCTTACAAGTAAATAACTAGTTAAAAAATTTAATAAGATGCATATTCATTGGCTTTTAAGAATTTTTCTCATTAATAGTAACAAGTTAGTTTAGTTAAATAAATAAAAGTTTTGATGAGATAGCTTGTCCTATTATTGGAGAGATGTTGCTTGCTTTGTTGGTCCTTTATGAAGTAATTGTTCTATGGTATGAATCTCACCATCTTCTAGAATTTAGATTTTTATCAATTCAAGATATTTCTTTGGAAGAATTTATTGATTGCAACAAAAAGGAGTAAGATGTCCACATAAGAAGGTCAATTATAAAAATTGTAATCATAAGCATAAATTATAAAATAAGTAAAGTATTTTGAGAAACATAAATTCTCTTAAAATATTGTATTAAAACTCCTATTAATTTTAAAAAGTTTGAATTATGATTAAAATAAAGAAAATACATAAGATATTTCTTTAGTTGGTCAAATCCAAAGAAAGATCTACATTAACCTCTAGCCAAAAGACTAGGAAAATACTAAAAATATCTTTCATAAATGTGGGTGAGCAAATCCCTGCACCATTCTAGAGAAGTCTAAAAACATCATACCAAAGGAACCTAAAAAATACTAACTTAAATGAGCTTACAACACTAGGTCAAAAGACCTTGTAACATCATCTTAAATGATCCTAGATATAGGCGAGTGAACCCTATAACCATTTGTTTTGTTAAGTCATTGTTATGTTTGATGAATCAAGTTATAAATGTTTAATATTTTATTCTAATAGGTTTGTTTTTGTGAATAAGTTTGATTGTGAAGAAAAAGTCATGCACTTTTAAAGATGTTGATTTAGTGGTCTTCAAAGTACCTTGGAGTGTTTCATAAGCTTAAAAGATTGAAGACCTATACATCAAATTTGAAAAGGCTTTCTTTTTATTATGAAGTAGAATGTTAGCTTATTATTTATTAATCATAAGATATATCTCTCCATTAGTATCAATTTCAAATCCTACTCAAGCATCAATTATTAAATCATCTCCTTGATTTAGAAAACAAATAAGATTCTATTTTTCAATCCCTTAATCCTCCCCCTCATTAAATTCTAATTATGCATATTTGCCAAATTCATTGTTAGGTAAATGGTTAAACTTTGTTTAAATGAGGAAAAATAATTCTATTAAACTTTCCTAATTAAAAAAGAAACAAAAATATCTTAAGTCGCAACTCAAGCATGGCCCAAGTATAAAGCACTTTAAAAAACCAAGCTGAGTAGGCCTGACAAACCTCGGGTTAAGAGACTAGCTAAAACTAAGTTGGGTAAGGCCCAAAATTGGTTAAGGTACAATTCTAAACCCGATTAGGATAAAATAAAGGAAGGATCAAGCTTGGTTGAACTCAAATTATGTATGTAATGTGTTTTGAAATAATAATCATTTATTAACCTATAAGCATATATGTGGCCTAGGTGTTGAAATCTTAAGCACACAAGTGGAAGTCAACCTTATGTTTCGACTCAAAGTATACATAAGTGAAGATTCTCATAAAGAATAAACATATTGAATTACCTACAATGTGAGACTAATGTAATAGCACTGAATATTTCAAATTTAAGAGCAATTTAGCATCATTCGATCATTCATTTTCATGATTAAATGGTAGGGATTGCATCTACTTCTTTATACAGTGATCATGATCCATCTTACCATCCATTCAATAAGCCTGATTGAATAATCATGATTGATTCATGTTTTTAGCTATCCTTGATCTAACCACCTAAATCTCTCTATCTTGAATCCTACAATTAAGATCATACTCGCTTTTACCATTGATGAATGATTAATCCAGATCTTACTTGACGTGATCGGATTACCTAGATCTAATCCAACTTGATCCATCCATCCATAACTTGTCCACTTTCATAGTCATTGATCAGACAATCAAGAACCTTTATGATTAAATCCAATAGTTATAGTTGATCCCACCTAATAGTGACTTATTATTATTTGTGTTATTGTAGTTTGGGAATTTTTAAGCAATTTTATAAAAGCTTTTGAAAGAGTTTTTCTTTGACTTTATAATAACTATGATCAAATATTTTCTATAAATACCTAATAATTATGAATAAAATAATTAATTCATGTGAACAAAATTTGAAGATCTCAAAGAACTATTGTGTTATATTCTATAGATATAAAATCTTTTGGCAGTGCACTATGACTTAATACTACTAAAAATTTTAAGTTCTTTTAACTGAGCCTAAATTTTTTAGATTTTTATTTTCGTACTACTCTTTATAATTTTAGCTATTTGTGCTTTTCTTTTTCATCAATAAGCATAAGAAATTATACATTCTTTTATTAAAAATTTATTTCTTGTTATACTTTCTTTTTCCATTGGGGCAGCTTAAAATTTGCAAAAGCCTCAGCTTGGCTTGTTCTCATAAAAAACTAAGTTAGGGATGAGCTTGCAAAAGTTTGGGTTATAGTTTAACTTACAAAACCTACTATATTAGAGGTGAACTATAACAAAAAACCTAAAATAGATTAGAGGTGAATTATAAGGAAAAATTTAAAGTAGGTTGGAGGTGAATTGTAGAAAAAAATTTAAGTACGTTAAAGATGAATCATAAAGAAAACCTCAAGTTGTAATTCTCTTAATAAATAGAGTTTTTCTTAACCTTGATTTTGGGTAGAAGTAGATTCTAGTTTGAATAAAATCACCTAAAAGTTATAGTATACCATTTTAATTTTTTTTAATCATAGAAATTAAAACTTAATATAGATAAAATAATGATTTTCTACAAGCATAAAAATGTTTTTATACTAAGTTTTTAAAAATAAATACAATCTAAAAAATAGTAAAAATATTTTAAAACCCATAATTCATCCCCGTCTTATGGGATTCACACACACTCATTTTAGTACAAATTCAAAGGATCTTATAAAGCTATCTAAAACAAATAGAAGAACTTAAAATAATGTCCTAATAATAGATCAATTCATACATTGTAAAACTTAAAGATATAAATCTTATAGCCTAATAATAAAATCAAGAGACACTTCTAATGAATATGAAATAATTTAAAAAGAATTTGCATCATTGCTCAAAGAAATTGTTTGAAGAGAAGTTAAGGGATGATGAAGAATTTTCACTATTACTATGGCATAACTTCTCTTCTTAACTTTGCAATGGTGGTCTTCAAGAAGAAAAGATTTTAAATAATATACAATTGTTTATCAACCATGTCACTAAGTTTTATATAGCTTTCTAAGATGGCTTCTAATAGTTCCAAAACTCCCCTAATGAATTTCTAATGGCTACATTACAATATTCTACATTCGAGTGAAACTAGATATTAAACTCAAAAAATGAACTAAACTTACCTTACATTCTATGGATTGTATTATATGTTAGCCATCAATTTGTATTATACATATCATAAATCCAACATCATCATACCATACCTAATTCTAGAATTCAATTCTCACTTATAGTACCTAAATAAAAAATAACTAAATCAACTATGCATTAAATATTAATGCATTGTACACAAACTTGAGGTTTCAAGTTAAGAACTAGACACATCATCCATCCCTTTTCATACTAAAATTATTGAATTGAATGTACTATAAATTAAAATATTTTACCATGCATAAAGCTCTATCTTCCAATTTTGGCTGTGTATCATCCTCTCAACCTATGTACTATGTTAAACTAAATGTATCATACATTAAGTACATTATATCATACATTATATTATTTTTATACATTATTAATGTTTTATATTCTAAGTGCTTTGAAAATATGATGTGAATGTAAACTAATATTTTTAGACTTTAACAAAGAAACTCTATAAGTTAAAAAACATATGTGCATGTATAACTTAAGAATATTCCAAATGTGCATGAGATGTGTTTAGAATACTTTGAAAATAGTTTTTGTCATGCTCTCAAAATCTCACTTACTTTCTAGTGCCTTTGTAATATTTTGATATGACTTTGCATGCTAAGAATACAAAAGACTCAACAAACTCTTTTCCAAGGATGTTTAAGTTTTATACTTGGTGCTTATTACAAATTCACCATACATGACGAATTATCCATTTAAGTGAAGATTAAGATCTCATATATGACCTAAAAGAACTTAAAGAGAAAGCATTAGTATAATAAGAGAATGGCTTTGTTGTTATCAAATCAGTCACACTTGAACCAAGGGTTTAATAATAATAATTTTGAAAAATAGTATGTGCTAAGAATCAATGAGTGTGATGTCCACACAAGAAGGGGGTGAATTGTGTAAATTATAGAAACAAACTACTCAAGAATATTGCAACATAAGACTCCTTTTTCTTAATGGCTCCTAGAAATCTTGTTTCAAAGAATGGATATTAACTTTGAAAACCTTTGTGTGGGAGTGCAAATAAAGAAAGTATATAATAACATTTTTATTATTTGGTCCAAGTTTGCATCTACACTCAACCAAAAGGTTAGCCTTGCTCCAAAGTGCCATTTACAAAGGTTTGTTGGCCAAAAGCCCACCCTACATCATAAGACCCTATACGTTGACCCAAAGGAGCTTATAACACTGAACTAAAGGACCCTATAAAACACAAGTCCTAACAACCTAATAACAATCAATTGAAGAACAATATAACATCAAATACAATATTTCAATTATGGAATAAAGAAACTAAGTGTAGGGCTTAATTAAGAGGTTCTATAACCTAAGCACAATTAAGTAAGAGGTACATTAATACAAAGTTAAAGTAATGCAAGAAATAAAATGCAATGTAGCTTAAAGGATGTGTAATGATAGAAGGTTGTTAAAAAAGAAACTAATGCTTTTGACTAGAACTTTGCTCTTCCCTCTCTTTATAATAATGATTTTCAAGTTTTTCATTTACAAAGATATGCAAGTGAACATTATCCTCCTAAGTTTGCATCCCTTTCTATATGCATTTACATCTTCTCTAATAGCTCCAAATAATCCCTAGTAGCTAGATCAATCTTACCTCAAAAGTAGTAAAAGTAGTTATTACTCACAATTTTGAATTGAAGATACAAGTATGATAAGAAAAATATCCTAATTATTCAACACATTAGAATTGTCCAAATAGTTAATTTCATTAATTAATAACTGGTCCTACTCATACAATGAGATAATTATATAAGTATGAAGCATAATGATCTCTGTAATCATTTTTTTATCTCTCAAGATTTTAAAGAATTGTACACTATGATGACAAGAATCATACTTGTACAAAACCTTACTCTTTTAATACACTTTTTATAAATAAGGAATTGTACTCATGTGATAAGTGAATCAAACTTATATAATGCAAACACCCATCTTTTTTAAGTCTTTTTTAAATCCATTGGTGCAATAACCTTTATACCCATCATTACATTTAGTTGATCACCCATTCACTCCTCATGCTTGACATCTTAACTAGGAGTTATAATGTCACAATATGATCACCAAGCTCATGTTGTTTTTCCCATAAAGAACCATGCTGCCTTACTAGATTTTCATCTTCATGACATAAAAACTAGTTCATCCTAGGTTAGGGTAACATCCCAAACTATAATAGCCTATAAAAGGTATTAATATAATAAGAAATATATAAATAATCCAAATGCACATCTAAAGTATCTATCATCCATATCTATAGAAAAGTAACATATAAAGATAATGAAATTTCCAATAGCAAAGGCTTATTAAAAAATTTAATACAACATAAATTCATCAATATATTCAATAAAAATTAAATAGTTCAATTATTACATCATAAATCAATGGATCATCATTCTATTGAAAGGAAAATGAAAGTAACTACAAACACTAAATGTATAAATAGTTATCCTAATTATAGGCTCTTATGCAATATTTTTCCTCTTTGATCCTATATGTAAGAAATAGGGAGAGTTAGCTAGGGTTCAATATGAAACCCTCATGTCATATTATAAACAATCACATAAAATCCATGGTACTATAAAAATACTATTAAAGTAATATAATTGAAAATTAAATCAATATCAACTACATACATGTCATCAACAAGCTCCAAATGTTAAGTCTAAACTAGACTAATACATGATACAACTAATTTAACACACAATACAACCAAACTCAGGGTCCATTATCACATAAATCAACACTCTTTTCCAAGATGTGCCTAAGCTATATAAATAATACTCTTTTCTAAAATATTACATAACCATATAAACCAGCACGTATTCTAGGATGTTTTATAATAATATAAACCATTATTCTTTCCCATGACATGTAGTCATTAGCTTGAGATTTTAAAACTTAGGGTTCACTACATAAAAAGACCATCCCTCAACAAGTTTATCTACTTATCTCTTGGTTATAATTTTAAATGATTACTTTTTGGCATCTTTGTATTGTTAGGGTATTCTTGAAATCCCATATTTGATTACATATGAATCACATTGCTATTTGAATGATGTAAGGCCAAATTTAAACCTTTAATTTAACTATCTTTATAATATAATAAATTCAAAAGTTTCCCTATTGATTAGATTTTTTTAGAGTCTTATCAAAAATTAGTTTGCCTATGTAGCTACCCTTAGGTTGTCACCCAACTTATATCTTAGTTTTACCCTTAGGAATCTTTTAAAAACATGGCAACTCACTAATATAGGTTGACATGAGTCTCTCTAATAACCATTTTGTCATCTGGCCTAGTTAGAATCATTGTGCCAATTAGAAGTCTTTTTTGAGCAATTCACACAACTCAAATCACCATCTAAGTGATAAAACCCATGCCTCCTTATAAGATTAAGAGTTACTTAATGTCTTACCAAATCAACAAAGCCATGCCTAGGGTTTATCCATCATATGATCAAGAATGTTTTTCCTTTGGCCAAGCCTAGCCTTTTCATTTATGGCCTAAACCAAGCCCTCTACGTATCATCCAAAGCCATTCTTTAGGGCTTCCCTATCCTAAGGTCTTATTCCAAGCATTCATAATACTCGCCTAGTACTAATATCCATGGTCAAATCCTAGGTTCATATTTAGGATCTTCATTTAAGCATAACTAGACCTAAGTCAATGTGCATGGATAGAGATTGTAACACAGATGTATTGAAAGACATCGTCAAGGGACCAGTAATTCAAGTACGACCTCCAAGAACCAGCGAATGAATCTCTAACAGCCTACAAGAGCCAGCGACCGAAAGCCATCGACGGGAAGGTGTTCGTGACGGGAAGGAGTTCGTGACTGGTAGCCAGCGACCGAAAGCCATCGACGGGAAGGTATTCGTGGTGGGGGGCTGGCAGCGGGGGGCTGGTGACGGGAGGCTGGAGACGGACTGTTGGTGACGAAGTGCAGGAAACAGAACATGAGTGGCGGAAGGCTGGTGAGGAGAAGTTGGCATTTGTAGCTGGTGGGGGAGGCGCAAACGGAGGGTGGGATACCGGGTCACCATCGGAGACTAGATCAAGGAAACTCACGGTAGGACAGAGGAGAGGGTGTGCACGTGACGGGCAGTTGGTAACGGCTAACGGTCGCACGTGCAAGCGGGCACGTGACGAACCAAGACCTTTGTGTAAAATTATCGGGTCACATGGATTTGGGAATTTTTGAATTTGAAATCCTGAATATTCGTTCAGAGTGGGGGCGTGGGGATAGGATTAAACTGCAAAGCTATCCCACAGTGCACCACATCGAATCATCCCCTTGCATGGTTTTGGGACACCTGCAGCCCTAACGGGAAGAAAGATGGTGGGAGGCAAGGTTAGGAAGAGTAACAGGAAAGTGAGGATTTCTGGAAGCAACTCTCTAGTGAGAGGATGTCTCTCTTCCACTTCTGGAGGGGAAATGACGACCGTCGAGAAAAATATCCTCTTCTCTCAAAATCCAGCTGCAGTGGCAGAGGTATTAATCGAAACTACTAGTACGACTGACCTAAAGGACAGCCTGGCGAAGAAGGTGGAATATGTGGAAGCTCCAGCTGAGCTACCTAATTGTCAAAGCCAGGAAGACGGATGTGGGGGAGCAAATGGAGGTCACACAATGATCGTTGGCATAATGGAGCTAGAGGACACAGCGTATATGGCTGTGGAACATGTGGTGAGCAAGCGATCGGAGGAAACGATCAACCCCAAGCATGGGGCTATTGGGAGACGGGAGGTCTCTTCAACAAGGATTAGCTTCAGAGAAGTTCTAATTGCAAATAACAATGCCCCGAATAGTCGTACAACCTCCTATGTGCGTCCGACCAATATCGATATTATAGATCGTGCTGCGGGTATTCCTGATCACTTTAAGAGTGGTGATGTCTTTATGTAATCTGAAGCATGCTATAGGCGTATCGAATTCCACAAATTCGATTTGGTTGGGCGAGTATACGGGAACACCCTTCCATTCTCCGTCATTACACGGGTGCTGCTGAAGAGATGGGGACACTACAAGAATTTCAGGATTCTCGACCTATCATTCGGCTGTTTTTGCTTGCACTTCGACTCCATCTATGACAGGAATGAAGTCTGGCTTGGCGGCCCGTGACAGGACACAAGTCAAGCCATGGGGCTTGATATCTGGATGCACGAATTCGGGCCAAACGCCGCAATGGCGATATGCACACTAATGTGGGTGCACCTTCTATGCCTCCCACTTATATATTGGGATGTGGAGAACATCTTAAGAATTACCAAGGCAATTTGGGAGCCTTTTCTCCTTGACTGCTGGACTGCTAATATGGGACGATCCTACTATGCTCGGGTGTGCGTCCGGATGAACCTCTCGAAGCCTTTAAAACTAGGTATATGGCTCAACGGGGAATTTGGAAGAATCTACCAGGCATTCGAGTACGAGGGACTGCCGCGGGTTTGCTTCTTGTGCGGGCACATTGGTTACCTTGCGGGCCAATGCAACACATATAAGTCCCTGGAGGCGGTGCATGCATTTCCAACTTCTATTGCGACCCCAGAAGATAATGTCGTTGGAGGGGGACTGCTGGAGATGGAGGATACGCACAATGGTGGTGGGAAGACCACTAAGGCAGAATGTTCCAAAACTCCTCGGAAGCGGGAGGAGAATAAGTATGCTCCAGAGGAAAAGGCACAAAAGTTGGGCCCGTTAATGCTTGTCCAACCCCGGCGTAGAAGACAGGGCGTGGTTGACCACAGGGGCACAACAGGTAAGGTGAGCCAGAATCCTCGGATGATCGTCAGCCGAGGGATTCCTGATCAGGGGGTCGTTAGCAAGTATCACAGCACGAGGAGCCCATCCAAGGATCGCAGTAGAGGTATGGCAAGGTAGGCCTCGCCCTCAAGGGCCCACAAGGATTGGGTGCAGACACAACAGGAAGATGCTTCCATGAAGGATGTAGGAATGGGATAGGCAGTGTAGGCAGGAGGGAACTAAGGGAAATTGCCATTACTACAGTAGGAGTGTGTGGTGGACAAAACTAGGAACCCAGATGGACACTACACTAAAACAAGATAGGAGAATTTCTCTTGGGTTGAGCTTTGTGGAGCACAGGGGTCATCGAGGAGGAAGATGGTGGAGGCCTCACATGGGGAGGAGGTCCTCGCATGGCGGGAGAATTGCAGGGCCGCATGTGGGCACCACTTACAAGCTCCAGGTGAAGATGCGTTTTGTGGTTTGGAATACAGAGGAGTTAGGGACAGGAAGTCAAGAAGATACCTGCAAAGGTTGGTACGTAAGGGGAATGCTGCAGTCGTGGCCTTGATGGAGACAAAAGCACAGTGTTTCTTACGGAAGGATGCAAATTGGCTCTTTGGGAAGGACTAGAACTTCGTTGCTCACCCTTCAGCTGGCATGTCTGCAGGTATCTTTATTTTATGGAAAAGTTGGGTGGATATCATGATCATGACAGCCTCAACGCATGTTGTGGCGTGCGAGGTGAGGCTACGTGGTGCTTGCAAGATCAATTGCTTCATTGTTTATGGCCCTAAAGACCATCACAAGCATCGGGAGGTTTGGGACGTCATTAGGCACACGTCCAGTGGGGATGACCCACTCATCGTCGCAGGGGATCTCAATCTTGTGATGGCACAAGAGGAGAAACAGGGTGGGAAGAAGTTCATCTACGGTAGGGGATAGCAAGAACTTTTTGATCTTATGCAGAAGCTGTAGTTAGTGGACATGGGCTTCACCGGCAATCTCTTTACTTGGTGTAACGGGAAGCAGGGTGGTGCACGCATCCTGGAGCGATTAGATCGTGTCCTCATGAACTCTATGGGGATGCAGGTCTTTCCCGAATGCTCTATGCAACACCTCTGTTAGCTTGGGTCTGATCATTGCCCACTGCTGGTTGACTTAGGGTGCAGGAATCCACGACTAAATGATGCAAGACTGCAATTCGAAAGCGTGTGGTTAGATTTTTCGCAGTCGTTCCGGGTGGTGAATAGTGCATGGCAAAGATGGATGGGGAGAAACTACATGGAGGCGATTAAGACTAAATTCAAGAGCTCGCTGATGGCGCTGCAGAAATGGAGCCAGGAGGAGGTGGGGAACATTGTTAGTAGAAATGCAGAGCTGGAAAGAGGCATCGATGAACTATAGACAAAGGAGTCTCGGGAGGGACTAAGAGAGAAAGAGAATATGCGGCTTGGTCAAATGATCACGACCTTCCACCGCGGCTGCACACATGAGGAACAATGGTGGTGGTAGGGCGCTAAAGTGCATTGGGGGCAACTTGGGGACAGCAACACCAGGTTTTTCCATGGTTATCAGGAGGAACAGAGCCCCAGGCATCGACGGGATCATGACGGAGTTTTTGCATGGTTATTACGCCATCACGAGCAAGGATGTCATTCGCGCGGTGCAGGCCTTCTTTGAGGAGCGGAGGTTGCCGGAGGATTGGAAGGACATGCTTATTGTCCTTATCTTGAAGAAGCAGGGGGCGTGCAGGCTGAAGCACTTCGGGCCAATCAGCCTCTACAACACCATCTATAAGGTGGTGGCGCGCGTACTGGTCGAGAGGCTAAAACCGTTGATGTCAAGCTTCATCTCGAGTGAGCAAGCAGCATTTATTCTTGGGCGTAGCATCTCAAATAATATTTACATCGCACAGGAGATGGGGTCGAAAATGCATGCCTGCACCGTGGCTTCGGGCCTCATGGCAGTAAAGATCGACATGGAGCAAGCCTACAATAGCGTGCGGTGGGACTTCCTACTCGAGATGATGAAGATTATGGGATTTCCTCCTATCTGGTGTGAATGGATCGCTGCATGCATAACTTGTCCGAGATTTGGTGTTCTCGTTAATGGCTCTCACCTCCCTTGGGTGGTGGCGTAGGGGGACTCTGGTAGGGATGTCTGCTTTTGCCCTACCTATACGTCATGGCTACAGAATTCCTATCGGTGCTAGTGAGGGACTACGAGATGAAACAGCTGCTCGGATTCAGACCTGAGCAACACGCACTGCGGATTTCGCACCTCCTATATGCGGATGATGTGTTACTGTTTGCTCCCACCATGCGCGAGGCGGCGCGTGCTGTCCGAAGAATCATGCGGACATTCGGAGAAACTGCAGGGCTACACGTCAACATCATGAAATCCAAAATATACTTCAGTACGAAGATCAGCAAGAAGAAAGCCATGCTAGTCTCGAGGAAACTCCACATGAAGCAAGGCCGGACGCTCACGTACCTCAGGATCCCCATTGCTGCGAGGCGCCTGAATAAGGCTGACCTCAATTTCCTGGTTCAAAGGATTGACGCCGCGGTGGCCAATTGGCGTATCCGTTTGCTGTCGCTTTCAGGTAAAGCTACCTTGGCCTCCTCTGTTCTTGCTGCCATCCCAAGTCACGTTCTACGGCATTGTGCGGTGCCTGCAAGAGTAATTGACAACATGGAAAAGAGAATTAGAAGGTTCCTATGGAACGGGACAAGTAGCGCACACACGATGCATTACGTGCCCTGGGATTGCGTCACTTTGCCGAAGGCCGCTGGCAGGCTTGGACTTCGGGACTTCCGCGTATGGCAGTGCGTGCTGTAAATGAACAATTGCAAGCGCATTCTCAGTCGCGAGGTGAGCCTTTGGGTCGAAATTATGAGGCAGAAGTACACGCTGATGAATCCTCTTATGAAAGCTCCCCGGAATGCATCTCCTGTGTGCAGCATGGTGATGGAGGCAATGCAAGTGGCAATGTCGATCTTCGTCTGACGCATCAACGATGGGAGGACAGTGAGATTCGGGGACGATAATTGGCTGGGCATCCTTCCACTCTGCTGCTGGCCGACCTTCATTAACATGAACATCAATTGGCTGGCGAGCGTAGCTGATTGCATTACAGTTGCTGGGGACTGGAACATGGACAACATCCGTGCATGGGCAGGCGAGGAGCTAACTGATACAATTCTGCATCTTCCAAGAGCCCGGACGTCAACCAAGGACGTGCTCCTTTAGATACACACCGAGACAGTGAGGATCGATAGCGGGAGAATCTACACGCACATGATGTGCGGTGCTGAGGACATCGTCAGGCGGGGTGGCTGGCGTCACGTGGATGAGATGAGGGGCATTTGGAAGATTGAAGCAATGCCGAGGGTGCGCATGTTCCTATGGCGAGTCGCCGGTGACTTCCACCCTGCGGCGGCGTGGCTAGCCCATAGGGGAATGCTCCAGAATAGCAGCTGCCAATGGGGCTGCGCTGCGGAAGAATCCATGCAGCATGTGTTCTGGGACTGCCTGTGCACATAAAAACTCTGGGTTGACTGCTCGACCCACGGGGCAGTGGCTGTGCTGGGTAGGTCCACGAGTGTGGGAGCCGGGCTGCCTTTCCTTGACTGGCTCTTGAGGTTCGTGGGTTCACCGGCAATGCCTCACGGTGATGGCGCAAGGCATGCTGCCACGTTGGCCACCACCATGTACTACATCTGGGCTAGGAGGAATGCGATGAGGGATAACAATCCGATGGCCATGTCGTGCACGCTGCTACGGATGATCAAGATCGAGGTGATTGCTGCAGTCAGACAACATAACTTCTATTCATCCCTGTCCAGCGGGAATCCTTGCAACTCTTCGGACCTGCTTGTAACCTATGGTTGGGTTCCCCCCCAACAGGATGGATAAAAGTGAATTGCGATGCTGTGGTAGGTGATAACAATACTGGTCTTGGCCTGGTTGTCAGAGACTGCATAGGGAGACAGCTCTTGGTGGCTGGCAAGAGGGTTTTCTCCCAAGCTATCGATATGATGGAGGTCCAGGCTATGCTAGAGGCCCTTAGCATGCTAAGGGGTTCCCTTCCGCTTCATAGGGCAGTGGAGATTCAGATTGACTCGATGACGGTGCTCCAGGTGGTCCGTGAGATGATATCCTACCCCCCTGAGGATGGCCACATTGCTGAGACTCTTAGGTAAGCCAGTTGTCTGGAGGCAATCCAATTTTCCCATATCCATAGAGAAGGGAATGTGCCTGCTGACTGGGTGGCACGTGCTGCATGCTGTAATGAGTTCGTATGGGAATCCGAGAAATCTATTCCTAAGCACGTGTTGTATGCTGTAATGAGTTCGTATGGGAATCCGAGAAATCTATTCATAAGCCCCTCCTCAATCTTATGCGGTTAGATTTCATGTTTGATCCTTCGTGAGGATCCCATATGTGAAATTCTTGTATGGCTTATGCCGCTTTTGATTTAATATCATAGTTTCAAAAAAAACTAGACCTAAGTCTATCTATAACTTACCTCGCTTAGTCCACCCTAATTTAGCTCTATACTAAGCTTTAACCACAACCTACTCAAACCTAATATCATTTTTGATTAATCTCTTTAAGAATCTTCAATAAGATATACAATTAATATCTTAGGACATACCTTAAATTATAATAATGGCTATCAATCATAAGCTAATCATGTCTAAACCTCACTTATCTAAGCCCCACATAATTCTTACAAGCCTAATCATTTTCTCAACCAACCTAATCTTCTTCTAACATCTCCAACTAAGTCCTACTATGTTCCAACACTAGAAATTGAGGACCACTCTTAAGCTTAGAAGTCATATAAGTTATTCCAAATTTCAACTCAAGCCTCTCCATGGATTAACCAAGTAATGTAACAAGACTTATAAGTAAAACCAAGGCATGCAAATGCATGACCTCAATAGGTTTTGTGCTAAGTTGTGGTTTTTATCTCTGTGTCCATTAACTAGTCTAAGTGGTTTTATATCAAAGTTTATTCTCAACTTTCTATCCTTAGATTCAAGTGTGTGAATCTAAGTTCTCATGAAAACATCATAAATCATGATGAAGTCTAAGGTGATTTTGTCCAACTAAAGCTTACCCTAAAAAACATGTCATCTAGCAAAATTGAACCATTAGTTAATCTTCAATTTCAAATCAAGATTTTCTAAAGCTATCAATATCATATCTCTTAACATTGATTCTTATTCATATTATCATGTCAAACTTTGTAGCTGAACCACAACATCATGTTTGCATGAAATTAAAAGAATTTGAAACAATAGTAAGGAAAATCATGGTATCGTATATCACAATATTCATAATGTTTCATGAAGCTCAAAAATCATTTCATGATATCAATATTACTAGAAAAATACTCCTTAAAACTTAGCATGAACTCTTGGATTATAAGAACCATTAAATAATCATCAAGGTAGTTTTTACATCATTAAGATATTGAACACAATACAATTTTGGATCAAATGTTGCATGTTAAAATCACATGTCATAACAATGCATTGTCTTTCTTTTGGCTACTTTTTTTTGGCTACATGCATAATTTCCTATGGATTTGAAATTAAATCATTAAATAAGAAGCCTGAGTATAACATTGAGAGCATACCTTAAATTATGATTTCCGATCACTATGTCTTATCTCAACTAATTTACTATTTATCTTAGAAATTCATGAAAAGGTATTTTAGTAAACATGATCATACATCATACATTTACATGCACAAATTAAGAAAAATAACCTAATTTGTTTTAATGAAACTCATACTTAAATTTTGTGATATAATCAAGAGGTTCATCATACCATGTGTTTTAAGTAGTGAACTTAACAAAGGGTAAGCTTTTCTTCCTTCAAATCTAGAGATTCTTCTACCTCTTCTTGCTCATTGGTAGTCATATTTCTTTATTTTTCTTGGTTAGAATTTTAGATTATAATTATAGCTAGGTTTTCCAAGTTAATTTGTAAAGAATATCATGTAAAAGTGGTTAAAACCTCTAATCCCTCTCTTAAGGTTCATGCTTAAGAATAAACCATGATAATCACATGGTCAAAATTCCATTAATCCTTCTATAAGCACATCTAATTAATTTTTTTTTCAATTCTTAGATCTACAAATCCTTAATTCCAATGGATAAGATTGAAAGTAAATCAATTACAAAACTTAGTTTATTCTACATCTCTACATCATACTAATACTATCCTACATCGCATTATATAATGAACCAAATCTCTAATAATTCATTTTATCATAATCATGCAATCTAGTTTTTGTACATGTATAATACACCGCACACATACTTCATATATTGTAACCCAACATTTCCTTTATGCAACACCACTATTAACTTTATCATACATTTACTATAGTGTTAATCATATTGCATGATATACTAGCTCTATCAATACCTAGTTCATTGGATGTTTAAGACATCACTTCCAAACTCATTAGAACAAGAATGGATAAAAAACTAGTGAGCATATACAAAATTATAAAAAATGATAAAAAAAAATAATGATGTAGCATGAAGTAGTAAGATCATCATGAAGATATGATGCAAATGCACTGGAACAAGTTCACCACTTATCGTGCATGCATGTTAGGAATGCCTACAATGCAGTTAAAGTCAACACATGTGTAGTAAGCTGTGTGCACCTGAGAATAGCACCTGCATATGAACAACCCTTATCTTGTTTGTATAACTACAATGGCATGGACATGCATTTATGAATCAGTGGGGATTTTGCAAAATTTATGAAATTTTAGAAATTTAAATTTTTTTTTTCAAAATCACAACACATATTTTTGTTTTAAAATTTTTGAAATTATGTCCAAACCACTATATAAAGGGATGAGGAGGATGTATGAAGTAGAACTTGTAAGAAGCAAAAGCTTTGTGAATTTAAAGGATAGTGAGAATTAGAATTTTGTGAATTTAGAATCTCTTAGTAAGAAACTTCTTGAAGAATTCAACCTCTTTATAGAAAAAGCTTCTTCTTCTTCACTTCTTCCTTTTCTTATCACCATTTTTTGCATTCCACTTTTATTTTGATTTTCTTAAAAGATCTTCTAATGAGAGCTTGAGGTTAGACATCTTACAGGTGGATCATATTATGTTTTGGTATCAGAGTACTTTAATTTGTAATTGATGATAGGTTCAAAGAAGAAGATAATTAGAAAGCAAGCAATAAAAAAGCTGGAGATTGAAGAAGTTTTAGTTGAGGAGACTAAGCAAATTGTTTTACCATCAAGCTTGGTGGCACAAGTAGCTTTATTAACCTAACAAATATAATTATTAATGGAGATGTGTTAAAATTCTAATCCCTTCTTACAATGGATTCAAAATAAAATTTATCAAAAAAAAGTATTATTAATTAGAGGACTTCTAGATTGAGTAGTGATCCCAATATAATTGGAGATAAAGATAAGGATGATATTAATTTCACTTTTTAAATGTATAAGAATTGATAATATTCTTTTAAGTAAATGTTATACTTGATTCACCAATTTATGATGGTACATTAAATGCAAATAAATTAAATAACTAGTTGGAGCATATAGAGTTATATTTCTCTCTATATGACTATTTGTTATTTGATAAAGTGGCAATGCTTGATTTAAAGTGACAAGTTTGCATTAGCTAGTGGAATACTTACCTAAGAAATGACATAATCACAAAAGTGACCTAGAATTAATTTAAGCAATTAACCCAAGTAGAATTTAAATGCATGGGTTACATGGAGGACAATTTTGGAAACGTTACATAGCCTATGACACCAATAGAGATAAAAGGTGTAGGAAAACAGCATAGCATATGACACCAATTCGTGAGTTAGGGAATATCTATTAAAGAGATGCAAACTTAGTAAAAGTATATTATAGATCTGTATTATCCTATTGCAACTAAATCATCTTTTTTTCTTATTTAATCTTTGGAGTGAGCTAGTACATTTGCTATAACTATAAAAAAGAAGAATGAATATAATGGGACAAACCCAGAAGGATAAAATATTAAAGGGTCCACATGTAAGTCCAAAAATTGGTGACAAATGGAAGATAATTTTTAAAAAACGTTATGACAATCATAACTAACAACACATCTTTTACTAAAAAAATTAAAAGTATTATGATTACTATAAATAGACATGACACGTACAAGAAAAATACCAGAAATTGCACCTTAAATGTTTTCCAAAAAAAGTTCAAGAAATACTTATTTATTACTATGGAGACTACAAAGGTACTTGAAAGTCCTCTTCAAATATATGAAAGATTTCACTTTTGATGAGTTTAAAAGACATCTCTCATGAAGCAAAATAAAAAGAAAAACTCTTCACTATTATAATACAAGTGAAGAAAGAGTTTGAGTATCATTATTTACATTGCAAGTGGTAATAACATAATATTAGAAAATCGTATGCAAAGACTAAAGTTAGAGAGTACAACACATCCAAGAACATATTCTTTAAGGTAAATTCATAAAAACTCTAATGTGAGGGTTACAAAATAGTGCAAGGCGAAGTTTGCCATCACCAAAGACTGCTTTGATAATGTTATCTATGAAGTGTTACCTCTTGATTTCTTCCAAATTATATTAAGGAAAATTTACTTATAAGATTGGATGTCATTTACTAATGATGAGTACAATGGTATTGATTTATTAAGGATGGACAACGCTTCCTTTTGACTTGAAATAAATATTAGTAACAAAAGGTGTTGTTGGTGCTGACCAAATGAAGAGGTTAATGAACACTTAGTAAAGATATGTATTTTAAACAAACTAAAAAAACAACTTGATGGGGCCAATGGATGTCTAATTCTTCTGAAGAAGAAAACCAAACTAGATTTGCCACAAAATCAGTTCAATAAAAAAGATTTGATGAGACTCAAATTTTAAAAAAAAGAATTTATGTTTAGGACATCTCTGCCAAACTCATTGAATCCAAAATGAGTGAAAAAATCAAGGGATGAGCAAAAATGATTAGAAATGATGAAAATTGAGGACATAACATAAAGCAATAGGATCATATATTAGGGCATTATAGAGACACATAACAAGCTCACTGGAGTACACACTACAACATGAAGGAATGGGCATGCAAATGAAAGAGTATGGCATGCTGGGTCCCCACATCTATTGATGCATGAAGTCAGGAAAAATTAGCACATGTATAATGCCTGTGTGCCTATCAATAACCTACTATGCACATGCTCCACTTACACATGATATGTACACTTACCAATCCACTATAATAAACATGCATGCAACAAGTTGTTCTCATGCCAGAATAATAACCATGCTAGCAAACAGACCCCTTAGATGATCAAATGAGTGCAGTGGTGTGGGTGCACATGTGGATAGGTAGATTCAAAATAACATATTTTAGGTTTTAAAATTATATATTTTTACAACCCTCTATATAAATGGGTGAGGAGGATGTATGAAGTAATTCGTAGCTTGTAGGATGTCAGAATGTGAGAAATTCAAAGAGATTTAAAAATTAGAATTTAATGAATTTAGAATCCCTAAAAGGGAAACATTTTATAGATTTGATCTTTTTGTGATAGAAATCTCTTTTCCTTCACCTTCTTCTTTTGTTCTCTCCATTTGTCATGCTTTTATGTTTGCTACTACACTCTTAAAAGATGGTCTATTGATGAGAGCTTAGGGTGAAAATACCTCATAAATAGATCATTAAACATATATAATTTTTCTTTTTTTTATACTAGTATGATCCATGGCTCTGTACCCATGTAATCACAATATTAGTTGGACTAACTCTTCCTTTTCTAGATTAATGTCCCTATACAATAGTGTAATACATCTCATATGATCACTAAGCAAGTATCATGCTTGTTCACATTATGCACTACCTCATTCTCTCTCTTTTTTGTTCATACCATTTGATAGTTATACATTGTATTTATATGGTACCAAAACATCTTCCTTAACCAATTGAATAAGTCCAACCATTAATGTCCATGACATCATTGTACTTAGATGGCCATTGTGCTTGTACTTTAATAATAGCATATTCCCATTTATGTCCTACATGTTTCTCTTGTACAATAATACTATACAATCAATGAATATCACAATGTAGAATATTCATTATTGAGCTTTTATCCTGATTTCTTTTCTCAAAATTCCATACAATCTTTATAATCACATTATACACTCCTTATTGCAAGCATGATTAATAGTAGCCAGCTTAAACAATTATAAAAGTTACTTTAATAAAATTAAGGAGAAACTAATGTACCTCTACTAGATAAAAAAGAGATGTAACACCTCTTTAACTAGTGGGTATTTTGATATCTAACCTATTAATCATGGCTTGATGGTCCCAAACTTAGATTCTACTAAGCACTAAATCTTATCTTTACCAAAACTAGCTTATTTACCACACTATCATTGATCTAGTTTATTAATATCAATTATCTAGTATTTCTAGGGTTACCTTAAAAGTCTAACTTCACTGTTTGGGATGATTATTTACTATTTATGATATCTTAGGTTTTCCTCAAAACACAATTAATTATCTATTATGGGGTTTCCTTCAAGCCATTAGTCTATCTGGGATCCTATCTAGTAACACCTCACCTACTTGGGCTACCTTTTAGTTTCCACTCAAGCCCATATCTTTAATACCCATAAGCACAATTTCCAATGTATAACAAATCTTAAAATGCTAGGTTCATATGATTTTTGTAAGAGACTCATCTACCATATAAGAAAACCTTAAATCATGTCCCCTTTACTAAAGGTCTCTCTTTAACCACCTATACATTCCCTTAGAAGGCCATCTATGATAGTAATCCATGGCCTAAGAGACTAATGGAGTCACTCTATGTCTCTCCAACATAAACCAAATTATACTTTGGTTCTAGCCTTCATTATAATAATAAGTAATTTTGCTTGGTTGAGCCTAGCATCTTTCCCTAATACTAAGATCCAAACCTCCATTCCTTAAGAAAATCTCTATCCCAAGGTCTTATTCCAAGCATGCACAAGGATCACAAAGAACTAGTATCCAAGGTCCAATCTTAGGTCCATACCTTAGGATTATCTTTTATGTAAACCAAGACCAAAAATCTATGTGAGATTTAAACTTATACTAACTCCTTATTCATAAGCTACCCAAACTTATAACACCTCTAATTGATCAAATAAGAGTCTCTAATAGAAGAATAATATTTATCCAAGTGTCTACCTAGAATTCATCTCATTAGCTATCCATCCTCAACTAACCTTACATAAAACACATTAGCCAAAGCCCACTCAATTCTTGTAACTCTAATCTAATCCTCAACCATCTTAGTCCTCTTTTAAGGCCCCTAACCAAGCCTTCCTCAACTAGGAATTGAGACATTCAACTTATGTTAAGAGCTATTTAGGTCATTCTAAAGTTCAAGTTGCAACTTTTTATGGCTTCACTAACCTTGTTACTAGCTACAAAAGCAAAATTGAGGAAACACAATGCTTGGATCCAAGAACCTTAGGGTTTTTTTTACTAAGTTCAAGTTTTTATTCTAGTTCCCATTGTCTTCTTCTAGGTTAGATAGCATTGAGTTTTTTCACATCTTCTTAACCATGATTTCATACATAGAACCATAAGTTCTCATCTTCCAAGTCATAGTTCTAATTAAAAATAAATTTAGTTTTTTAAGAAAATATTTAATTCAATGATCATGATATTACATTACTAAATACTAATTGCTTCCCATGAAATTCATTCACATAGCAAGATATCCAACAAAATGGAATAAATTATCCATGCTTTGCACAATTTTTTATTTCAAAGATTTCTCCCAAAATAAAAAATTATCATTAACTTAACTTCTTTGTAATCTTGGATTTTCTTAACAATGTTCATGCCAAATAAATATAGCAAAAACATAACATGATGCACAATATAATTTTAGGAACATTTCAACCACAATAATGAGATCATACTATTAATTATCAATTCCAATCTCATGATTTTACACTGAGAGCAAGGATACTTGCTAAATCTTAACGAATCAAGCTATTAATCTAAATTACTAATATAATTTTCTCAATTTAGTAGAGTTAAAGAAAATTCAATAACCATTACAATAGCATCAAGAAAGCAACCAAGAACAGCTTAATTATGCTTCTAAAAGTTAAAAATATAGTTGAAACATGATGGGAATTGAAATTCAAAATATTTCACTAATGCATAAAACTTTAGAAGGGAATTATGTGATTATTACATCTAGTTGTCTTATGCACATAGAATCATGACTTTAGGAATTTGTTAACCAACCATATTAAAAAGGATTTGAGATAGTTTCTGAAGAAAAAAAGTAAGGGAAACCATCAAAGAGAGAAAGGAGGAAAACTCTAGTTCTAGGAGGTAGTATAGAAAGACTTCATCTATAAGGAACCAAGGAAGATGAAACAAGCAATGAGCAAGGAAGAAATAAGAAAACTACAAGCTTGAGGAGAAAAAGGGGTTGTGTCCTTTGGAGTAGAGCACTACATGACATATGAGGTAGGTTGAACCTCAAGATTATAATCCTAAACTAGATCCATGCAAGTTTAAAAATTGATGATTTTCAGAAAGCATTCATAAGAATGAATTTAGTTGATATCATGATAAATGTTATGTTTTTCACAAGAAAACCTTTTGGAGTAAAGTATGATGCAAGAGTTAGACAATGACTTTATGATTTTTACCATGACAAAAATCATGTATGATGGAAGATTAATGTTGTGATTCACCACATGATAACCTAAATGAGTTGAATTGATGTTGTTGAGAGTTGTCACATAATGTGATTATTTTTATTAATATGGAAAACATGTAGGATAGGTTGAGAGGCTAATTTTAGCAATGAATTGATGATAATTTATTATAACTTATATTAAATATTTTTCCTGGTTAAGCCTTGTGCCTCGATTTCATAGTTGGATTAAGGGAATAGGTGGCTTGTTGATACTTAATCCATGAGTTCAATTCTCACTTTTGTACCTAAATTGAAATTAATTAAATTATTATCATTAAATATTAATGTATTGTACAAAAACTTGGGGTTTCAAGTCAAGCACTAAGCACACCATTCATCATTTTTAATACAAATTAAGTTGATTTAAATGTTCATTAATAATAGTGTATCATGCACAAAGCTTCGTTTATCAATTTTTGTTTAGCATACCATTCTATCAACTTATGTACTAGTAAAATAAATGTACTATACTTTAAGTATAACATATCATATATTATATTTATTTTTATACATTATCAAAGTTTTGTATTATAACTATTTTGGAAATGTTATGTGAATGCAAACTAATATTTTTAGCCTATATAAATCAATTTTATAAGTTAGAATTATGCCTTAGGCATGTTCTAAATGTGCATAAGATGCGAGAAGAATACTTTGAAAATAGTGTTTCTCACACTTTCAAAACCTTAACATTTTTTTAGTGCCTTAAGAATATTATTATATGTCTTAACATACAAAGAATAAAAGGGACTTCAATCAAACTCTTTTCCAAGGATGCTTAAGCTTTATGCTTGGTGTTGGTTATATTCTCACTAAACATCAACAATTAGCACTTTGAGTCATGATTAATATCTTATACATATTCTAAAAGCACATGAAGTAAAGTAACTACTATAATAAGAGAATAACTTTGTTATCATCAAACAAGTAACATATGCACTAAGGATTCAACACTAATGATTTTGGGAAATTGAACGTGTTAACAACTAATGATTATGATGTTCACACAAGAGGGTGTGAATTATATAAATTACAAAAACGAACAACTCAAGTATATTTTAATAAAAGATTTTTCTTTCTTAATGGCACATGTAAGGCTTATTTTAGGGAATGGTTGTTAACATAAAAAATGTTTTGTGTGGGAGTGCAATAAAAAAAAAGTACATAATATCATTTTTAGGTGTTATATCCAATTTTGGATTTATATCCACCCCTAGCCAAATGGTTAGGCTTGTATGAAAATACCTTTTACAAAAATGACTCAGGAAAAATCTTACACATGATCAAAAGACCCTATACATTGGCCTACAAAAGACTACAGTACTGGGCAAAAGGAGCTTACAAATCACTAGTCCAATAAACCCTATAGTAATCATTCAAAATACCAATATAAGATTAAATGCAATATCCCAACTATGGGACAAAGAAACTAAATGCAAAGTTTAATTATAAGGTATGATAACCCAAATATAATTAAAAAAGAGGCACACCAATGCAAAGTTAAATCAATACAAGAATGAGTTTGAAATGTAGCTCAAATGATGAGTAATGAAAGATGGCAACAAAGAATGAAATCAATGGTCTTTCTCTTCTCACAATTTACTCTGATGATTTTCAAGATATAAAGGTGAATATTAAACTTTTCTACTTAGTTTATACCTTTATATATGCATTTACATGCTTTTCAATGGCTCTAAATAATCCTCATTTGCTAAATCAATACTTCTAAAAAATTACTAAACTAGCCATTAGTCATAATTTTGAACTGATCATAATATCTTATTAAAAGATCATACAAATAATGCATAATTTCTTGGTCCTATAACACATTAGACTTGTTTGAATAGTTTATGCAACTATTTGGTATCTGATCCCACTTATACAATGAAACCATCATATATGCATGAAGCATAAACATCTCCAAACTCGGGTTTTCATCACTTAGGTTTTCAAAGAATCATGCACTACAATGATAAAGATCATACTTTTGTGAAGCCCTGCTTCTTTATCGCTAAATTTGTAAATTAAGGACTATACTCATATGATAAGTGAATTACACTTATATAATGAAAATCGATACACTCAATAAATATGTCCACAACAATCATCTCTCTAAAAAATGTTATACTTTTATGAGAGGGAAATCATACTTGTATGATAAAAAAGACTATTGTTCATACTAACATCACCATATTTGAACACCTAATATGATCCTACTAAAGAATTGATCATACAAGTATGTTAAGGATATCATACTACATAATGCACATTAGTTCTATGCCAATAACTTACACTTCTAACAAAACAAGATCGTACTTACACAAGAAGTTTAACATACATGTATAATCATAATATTGAATCAACTCAATTGATGATTGCCTAAGTTTAACTTTCTATTCAAAATTAGAGATAACTAGTCATATTATATAATGAGGCCACTATAAAAGTATGATTCATGCAAATTAACTAATTTAAAGGTTTTACAAACTATGAATGTTTACCATGAAATGCACATACAAACTTGTATTTAAAATTTTTAATAAGGAATATTTATATGTAAAGAATCATGGATGAAATATATGAATTAATTAATTCTAAATGAGTGGAAATGGATTTGAAAATATTTCTCTCACACTCAAAACCTCATCAAATCCTCAACCTTGTAAATTTTTATAGGTCTTACATTCTATGTAAATAAAGCTGTCTCGTAAAGATCTTCTTCTCATCTTGCTTAAGCCTTTTTATTTCTTTTTTTATTGATTACAATTAACTCCAAAAAACTTTTGATAAGCTTCTTATATCAAGTGATCAAGTTCTCTAATTGGTATACATATTTAATCTTAAGATGCATAATTTGAAATACTTGATAAAAAGTATTAGTAAAATAATAAAATAGCTCTGTTGTTATCAAAAAAGTAATACAAGGACCAAGGGTTTGATAATATATTCCTCAATATATAAGAGAAAAGATGAGAGAAGAATTGATGATCCTAACATTAAAAGGCATGACTATGACTTGTTATGAATGAATGTTTTCTTTGTTAGCTTATTATGCACCACATGTCATGGGTCTTAAGAAGTAGCAATATTTTTCTTTTCATCAAAGAATCTATAATCGCTACTTTTATCACCTTCAAACTATTGACTATGTTGAGCTAAGATAGTAGATCAAGAGCTAGAAGCTTTTAAGGCACATAAAAAAACAAAAAAGAGGAAAGACACATCTTTTTTAATTAAAAGTTCAAACTAATTCAAAAGAATTTTTCATAATGGAAAGGATGGTAGATGATTTGGCTACTTTATGCATAGTTAAGTAGACTCCAATGTTGACAATAACAAAATAGATATATGTATATATGTAGTGGAAAGGTACCATCAAATGCAAATTGTGGAAGATTTCATCAAGAAATTTTTTGGTCCAAGCAAGGAGGCAAACCAAAGTGTATTGGTTATAAAGAATTAGGTCACATTGTTAGAGCATGTTCATAGATAAAATCAAGGGTAGATTCCACTGGATAGAAGTTTGGTCATGATGCAAATGAAGGAGGCACAACTAAGGATAATTCTAGTGTAGGGAGTGTAGTATAATATCAATCAATAGGTAGAGCAAACCAACCTAAAGTTTATGTAAATTTTTAGTAAGACATTCTTTGTGCCATGAACATGCACATAGGTTTTACATTCTTCCAACAATTGCCCATGATTGTTTTATATAATTATGGAGCTTCTCAGTCAATTATATCCCATTATATGTTAAATGAATTAATTATTGAATTGAAACAAATGAAGAGATCCTTTGCTTATAAGATTATCTAATGGGAGTAAATTTTGGACTATATGAATTTACTCAAGGTATGGAAGAAATGTGAGGTAAGAAACTTCTAGTTAATTATGTGTTTTGTCTTTATCTAAATTTAATATTATTTTGGACATTAACTATTTGTGTGAATGCCAAGTGTTTATTGGATTGTGTTAAAAAAAATCAAATTAGACAACTCCAATTGGAGATGAAATAGTTTATTATGGAAAAGATAGAAGAATCCCATTTATCTCTATCTTGAAGGGATTGAAGATGTTCAAAAATGGTGGTAAAAGATTTTTGTTAACTATTGTATTTGTTAATCAAAAGATTGGTGGGCCATAAGATGTACTAATGACCTATGAATATGTGGATGCCTTTTTAGAGGAGTTGACTAATCTTCCTTCTAATAAGGATATCAAGTTTGAGATACAATTGATATTAGGAGTTGAGTGTATATTTAGGGCTCCATATAGAATAGAACCTACAAAGTTGATAGAAGATAAAATTTAAATTCAATAGTTGTTAGATTAGGGTATTATCCATTCTTGTGTGTTTCTTTAGGGAGCACCCATATCCACTATTAAAAATTGATAATTTTGTTTGATAAACTACAAGGAGATGCAATGTTCTTTGAGATATATTAGAGATTAGGGTATCATTCAATATTGAAGAAGTTATTGTTATTAAGATTATTTTTAGAACTTGTTATTGGCATTATGAGTTGTTAATGCTATCTTTTGGCCTTATTAATACCCTTGCAAAGTTTATGGATTTGATAATTAGAATATCTAAAAAATATTTGTTCTTATTTGTGGTTGCTCTTATTTATATTATACTTGTAGAGTAAAAGTCTCCAAAGTATCCCAAATGGTTTGTTATTAATGTGATGTTCATTTTTGATGTTGATAAACTATACACCACGGGGGTCAATGTTTTATCATATATCAAGCCAAATACACTACACGTTGGGTAGCCACATGGTACATGAAGGAATGTAATAAATTTTAAAAGAATGTTAGGGGATTTGAGCATCTTCATTTAAGGAATCTTTTTGCAAAGAAAGTATGATATATTTAAGTAAATAATGTCAGGAAGTTAAGCTTTAAGAGAAATTTAGAATTTCAAAATATTATATATGGAAAAGTAGGCATGTTATGATAATTGTATATGAATTTCTTGTGCTAGGTGATGAAAAGTGAAGAGGATGTGATAGAGATAGCATTAGATCTCTTACTTTGGTATGACACGTACTCTATGTTAGGGAATAAGAGGTAGGCTTATATATTTTTAATACTATACAGGTTGATGATAAATAAAATTATTGTGATTGAGATATTTTAGCCAACTATAGATGGATATCTAGAGATGTGATAATACTACAAAGATAATTGATAATATCAAATCTCATGGAGCAAGGATAATTATCATTAAGGGAAATTAGGACCCTAAAAATGAAAATAAAAAAAGATATAAAAGTATAAGAAATGTAAAAATTTGTGAAAGTGAGAAATAATAAGAAAAAGAAATATGTTATATGAGCATACATGCATGCATGGAATGACATATATATAAGCACATATATGTGTGTATTAGTAGCATATGTTGAGTTGTTCTTAAATTCTATGTGTATTTTTTATTATTCCAACTCATTTATTTATTTAATTTAAATTATATTTTATATTACATTATTACTTATAAATATTATTTTATTTTTAGAGAATTTTGTTGTATGGAATGTTTTGTGCTTGTACCTTATTTGTATACAAATTTTGTACAAGAGTACCATTACTAATTTGTGTTGGATTCTATTTGCTTATGAGGAATGTTTGTACATTGTTATTGTTTAGTTTAATGTCTTGTTGAAAAAATGTGGATTTTATTTAGTGTTTCTTATCACTTTCACTTGAATTTGCATTATGTAATTTACAATTATATATATATATATATATATATATATATATATATATATACACACACACACACACACATTAGTATAGATATGACATTCTTTACATAGTGATATGCTTTTATTTGAGAATTTCATAGATATTGTGCACTTGCTACTATTCTATTATTAATGTTGTCGTTATTATTATTACATATTTATCGATTTGTTACTTATAATATCAGTATATCTACTGAGCTAAAAAGCTTATCCCTTATTTATAGTGGTATGTTTGCAACGTGTTCTTACATCTAACCCTTAATAGTAGGTTTTTTTTCAGAGTAATAACAATAAAAGTGGAAGCATGATAATGATGGAGAGCAAAGTAAGAAAGAGAAAGATAAGAAGATTTAGCACAAGAAGAGTAAATTTCTCTCTCCTTCAAGATTTTTTGAATTCACAAAATTATGATTCCCAAAATTCTAAGTTATTTTATTTATCATTCTCACTCTTTTATATAAAAGTTTGTATATAATATTTTATTATAAAATAAAAGATATGTAATTATGACAAGACATATAAAAAGTTTATAAATTTTGTAACTTCTGCAAGTCTTACAATTGATTATGCCATTGCCATGCCTACATACAGTAATTCCAGGGATTTATACCTGCATGGAGGTATTCCTGAGCATGGATAATCCATCCATTTGTGTATTGATCGCAGCACCGTAAGTGCTCCTATCATGAGTGAGGAATGCATGCAGGGTAAGTGGTCGACAAGTAGCACATTAAACGCACGTGCACCCATCCTGCATGCTCATGCCTCTATGTGTGACTTATTGCTTATGCTGTAACTACAATTTTGGTCTTTGTCTACTCTTTTGATCTTTTCCACAATTTTGATTTCAATATGTTTGGAATTGATCTCTTGATCATATAATATAGGTTAGCCCACAAATATGTGTTGAACTAGAGAACCTAGTGGTAATTGAGATATGTTTTTGAAATAATATTATGGATAAGTATTAGTTGTTTTTATAATACATTATATTTTCAAGAACTATTTTCAAATTTTGGACTTTATAGTTTTTATTAATGTTTAGTATGATATGTTGTGTTTTTTTTGTTTGAAAAGAATTTTGCACTTTACATTAACTTTTTTTAAATAGTCTGTCAGTATCATGAAGTTTGTTATTGCTCCAATGTTTTCTTAATATTTCTAACATTTTATATTTTATCGATTACTAAGTACAAATGAGACATGACAATGACAACTAAGTGTCACAATTGATGCATGGTGTTATTTCCTGACAAAGCATCTTAGATCTTTATGACAATGAAAGCTGAATCCTTTCCAAACAAAGACAATCTTAACATGACCTCATTAACCTCACCATTAACACTAGCAGAAGCATAAGATGAGTCCTAGCACACAATTCTTAGTAGAAAAATATTAAGCATGCAAATTTTTAAAATTTTTATTTAAATTCTAAATTTATTTATTATTGAAATCAATTTAATCATGCCAAAGCTCACATTACGAATCAAAACTGTTTTTTCTAAGATAGCATGATTCTATCAATAAAAAAAAAGTATAGACCAATTTTTTTTATAAAAGTATTACAAAGATATAAAGTTGTTATCCAACACCTCAAGAATATCAAAGTAGCTAAAATACTAAATCATTATTAAAAAAACCTTAAAACTATATAGAAAAGAAATCCAACAAAAGAAAATTACACTGACCAACGGACATTTAATTTTAATATAGTCTTCGAAACTTTCTTTCACTCCTATACAACTATTTTTTAAAATATTTTTTAAATCACTTTCCTAAAGTCAAAAATTTATTCCAAAACATTGGCCAACAACTTCCCCTCGGGAAAGAAACAAATTGGATCAGTTTTAAATTAAATTAGGTTGGAAATGAACTGCAACACGAAAATCGAACTGAATTGAAACGCAGAATGTTGTTGAAAAAATGGAGCCGACCTCAAGAATCCAAACTTCATTTTTTGTATTAGTTCATAGCTTAATCTTAGGGTTCAAAAATTAAAATTTAACAGAACTGAAGTATAAGATTGTAAGAATTAATTGACCAATTATAAATCAAATAAAGAAAACGTAACATCGTTTCTTTTCATTGATTTAACTTTGTAATTAAAAAATTTAAAAAAAAACTAACAGAAAATAAAATAATAAATTGATTGTTAAAAAAGATTTAAATCATCTTTTAAATTTATTGGTTTTATTCTAATTTGAACCGGTCAAGCAAGACACAAGGTTGTTCGATCATTTATAAAGAGACGGGACTGGGAAGGCCAGTTAATGCTCATCATGTGCAAGCATTAAGACTGCGCAGTGCACAAATGACTATTTTTTATATTTAATTGCCAACGGCTTTTAATGGACGAAAATACACAATTCAAAAGTATATTCGATAGTAAATATTTGTTAAACAATGAACTAAAAATAATAAATAAGAAGTAAATAAAAACTTGAACTTTTTCTATTGACCTATGAAGGCTGAAAAATAATTTTTACTTCACAAATTACTTTTAGTTCTTTTCAAGTCGGTTTTATGCAACTATTAATATCATGTAGATTTAGAAACAACTTGTAATGAGAAGTATTATTAAGACATTTTTGTTAGATAATATGTTGTTAAAAGTATTTAATTAAATAATTAGCATTAGTTTGGAGGGTATTAGTGTTGACTATCATCATACTAACACATTATTCTCGATGCCTTTAATCGATCATGTAAGATGCATCTCACTATGTCTCATATGTGTAGCACTGTTCCTTCTCGCTAATAAGGCTATTAGATGCCTTATCTGGTACATTCGAGATCAATTATTAGTACAACCTTTGTCTCTAAAATTGGGATAATTAGCAAATCTTTTGTGGACTATCGGATGCATTATCTTATTCATTAGAGGTCGATTATTGGTACACATTCTGTTTCTAAAAATACATAGTTAAGTATTAGTACTATTAAATAGTTAAACGATCCTATGTCATTTTAGCAAAATTGAAACATAAATTTTGAAAAATTGTTTAAGAGAGCAGAGTTTTGCCATGCAAACAAATTTGAGAAAATATGTAGTGGGGTAGTGTTTGGCGGTTGCTCTAGAATTTTTCTAATGGGTACTTGATGAGGAGTAATGATGGAATGATATGGGATCTATGATTAAGAGGAGAGATGGTGGCAAGCATAATTTAAGAGAGGTTAGTGGTAAGGGATGGAGTTTAAGAGGTTTAGTGCTATGGAAACTTTGGAAAAAGAAAACATGATTGTTCTTCTTAAAAAGAGTTAGGGATGCTTTTTTTAATGTTTAAGTGCAATATTTTGATCTCTTATATATTTATATTTGGTTGAAATATTCTATAATTTGAATTAAATTTTATAATTAATAGAGCAAACTGTATGGTAAATATATCATATAATAGATGACATTAAAATAAAATGTGTAAAATATAAGCAAATGAGCTTGATGAATAAATTGCATAGAAATTCATTTTATAAAATTAGGAGACCATTTGTTGTACATGGAATAATAATTCTTATAAGCATTGTTAAATGATAATTTAAATAAAAAATTATACATAAATCCATTTTTAAACTTTTTTGATTCTTTTGGTTGACAAAAACCTTGTGAAATCTCTCAAATATTATGAACAATTGTCGGCATGAAAGAAGGAAGTAAATGGGATGAAGCCATAGTGGAATGCTAGTACAATGACACAAATTTTTTGTGTCATCCAAAGTATTATTATTATAACTTATTTGCATTTGAGTTCATAACTTAATCAAGGAAACTTAAATTTTGATTTTTAAAATAGAGGATTCAAATAATAATTTTTTAGATTTTGTCTCATAAAACATGCCACTTTGTCATGTATTTTAGATTAAAAAAAATAAGCATACGATTGGATATGGCTTGCTAAAATGAATCAATCAACACTTATTTTGTCATAATCGAAGTCCATTTGTATTTAATAAAAAATTTTAAAGTAAAAGGAAATTATTAAAAAATAATGATTAATTAAATATTAAAAATCCATAATTCATTTAATCTTTCCCATGCTTTCCAAAACTCATGACCCATGCATTACCTTCTTCCTTCTTTGCCTTTTTGGAAAAGCAATCTTACATGAATCAGGTCATAGAAGAGGGGGAAAATAATGTTTTTGTTTTGATTTCTCATGAGAATCTTTCTTGTTTCCTTAAGAGGAGTTGATAAAAAAACAGATTTTACAAATTTCATGCTGGCTTTTAGAGGTTAAAAAAGAGGTTTTTGTGGATTTGAGCTTTGTTGTATGAAGCCCTTTAAGTAAGAATTTGTTTGAGAGTTTAGGAGTTGTTTAAGATTTGAGAAAGTGAGAGGGCATATGTGGAATTGTCCAATTGAATTAATGAAGATTGTACTTTGAAATAAAAAAGAAAAGCTTGGTGAGTGTTTTCTAAATTTTCATAATTTATAGCTCAATTAAATTACATATTAATATAATTAGAATTGTCATTTTAATAATAAGCCTAGTATGTAATGTAATATTGACTATTTTAAATTAGATTCTTATCTACCTTATGGCTCGTTGTGGAGCTTCATCTAAGAGTTAAGATAATGAGGTATCAAAACTCTCCAAAAATGAACTAGAAAGCTATTTTCTTGAATTAGTTAATGCATTCAATTCACTTTTTAAAAAATATTAAAGTATGAAGAAAGAACATAAAAAAATGCTCTAAGTCTTTTGGTGATTTTAAAGAAAAGAATAAAAGATGCTTATATGATTTAAAATCTACCTAAGTTAAGCTTTATAGAAAAAGTTTCTTGAATGTTAAGAAAAACTTAATCTTTGAAAATTTAAGGAATTGCATTTTAATTGTGTTATATCTCATAACAAACATAAGAAAGCTTCTTATCAAACCTCTAATTTAAAGCATGTTGTTGAAAATGTCTCTTATGCACCATTTCTTACTTGCTACTATAACATGAAAAAAGCTCACATTTCTAAGGATTGTAAGTAAAGAGCAAATGTTAACACTAGGTACCCACTTATGTTTGATTAGAAAAGAAAACAAACCAATGTACTTAGACATTATTTATATCTTCATTGTGGGTTAGCTAGACTCAAATCTATTTTGGGCTCCAAAATCTAAATGTTAAATTGTGTTTCTTGTGGTCATGCTTCCCTTGTTTTAATTAGAAAGGTGAGAAATCCTTGGAGTCATTTTACTTAGTTTTAACTATTAAGCTTGTAGAATAGTTTTTAATTCTATAACTTGCTTGTATGCATATGTTTTAATACAATTATTATATGCATCAATTTACAAGGAATTATGTAAATAAACCTCTTAAAGTCTTATTAAAAGTGATTACTGATTTGAATTATTCTTTAACAAGTGTTTGCTCTTTTAATTTTGATATTCTCTGTAGCTCTTGTTTACTCCCTTTTAATTTTATTTTATCTTTTCATACTGGAAAAAATGGGGAAAGAAAAATGAGAAATAAAAAGCATCAATGCATTATAATATTTTATTTATAATTTTTAAATTGCACTATTTAGGTGGAGGAAGAATATAAGGATAATGTTATGTGCTTGAATCGTTTTATATTTTTTTCATTCCATTATTTATTCAATGATTCTATCATCATCAAAAAGAGGTTATTATTATACCCTTTGCACATCACTTTTTTTATGAGAACAAAATCATTCTTTTGTTTATTTATTAATGATTTTCATAAGTGATCTTAGATCATGTATCTCGAGGTCTAATAAGTTATTTACATGGAGAACATTGTCAATTGACTCATAAAGCTATAATGGTAGTGTTTGGGTGAAATTGTAACTAGCACCAAGAAAACATAAGATAAAGCATCACTTAGAGAAGATTGTTATTGAGTCACTTTTATTGATAATAAAATATTAAAACCTATAATAATTTTCTTAAGGAACTTAGGTTTTGGTAAGAATTCAATGAACATGCCTAAATGTTTTCAAACTACTCTTTACACTTATGTAAATTGTTTTAAGGAAGATGCTCCATACATGTTTTCCTTCATTTATAGATAGTGGTTTACATATGTATGATATAAGGAACTTTCATAGTTGCATCATTCATGATTATTGAATCAAGTAGTGTTTAAAGTGGGAATCATAACTTCATTCTCTTAGATTATAAAAGAGTTTATAGGGTTGCACTAGTTTTCATTACATAATTAACAATAGAGTGAAAGTCTTTCAATTGAGTGATGTTTGCATCAATTAAACTAATCATACATGTGTGATGAAGTATGACCAATTTATCCTTAGATAAGATAGAGCATTGCCAAGAGGGATTCTAGATTGGATATGCTACTTGTGCTAGTCTTAAATGTACAAAATACTTATCATGCAAGTACACTAATGTTTATTTGAGAGCTTCCCATTAATATTAAGAGCTAGAAAACTTTGTATAGCACAATATTATATTTTATAATTGTATAATATATTATATTGAAGAAAATCGAATCAAGTGATCTTAAGCAAGGACAATATTAGGTCACCTTTATGTTTGATTGAATTAAGCAATAAATATTTAGCATTTTTTTAATAGACTTATTTATTATGGACCAAGTTTAGTTATAAAGACCAAGTCATATACTTTTGAAGATGATAAATTAATGATCTTTAAAGCACCTTGGAGTTTCAACAAGTTTTAAGAAATGAAGATATATGAATTAACTTTGAAAAGGTTTTTTTTTGTTACGAAATAAAATTTTAGCCTATTGATTATTAATCATAAGGCACATTTTTTTATTCAAATCCTACTTAAGCATCAAAAGTGTTCAATCCTTTTCTTCATTTAGGAAATATATAAGATTTTATTTTTTTAATCACTTAATCCTCTCCTTTGTTAAATCATGCTTAGCAATCTTTCTCAAATTTCATGTAAGGTCAATTGTTAAACTTTGCTTAAATTATAAAAAATAATTTTGAGAAATTTTATAATTAAAAACGAGAAAAATAATCTTAAGCCATGACCTAAGAATGGCTTATCTAACAATCACTTGGGCAAGCCAAGCTCGAGCATGCCTAGGAAGACTCAGGTTAGAAGACTAGTTGAATCCAACTCTAATCAAGCCAAAAATTGGCATGGGTTCAATCCTAAAAACCTGGTTAAGATAAGGTAATAGAAAGATTAAGCCATGATAAACTCAAATTAAGGTTGCAATTAGGCTAGTCCCATAATCATGAATTAACCTACAAACATACGTGTCGTTGGGTGATAAAATCTCAACCATAATAGGGAGGCCTAGTCTCATTTTGGCTTACATTATATGTGTATAGAAGGTATGATAAAGAGTAAACATTTTCATAACTTTACCATGTGGGACAAAGTTTTGTCACCTACATGCTTCCAAACTTGGGTTGACACAACGTCGTTGGATCATTTTCTTCATGATCACATGATAGAAATAATGTTCACATGTTTAAATAGTGATCATCATCTATCTTATTGTCCATTCAATGAGTCTAATGTAATGTTCATGATTGATTCTACCTTATTTCATATTATCTATCATTAATCTGATGATTAAGTTCTCTTTAATTTGAATATTATGAATGATCGTTCCTTCTTTTATTATAGATGAATCGAATAATCTAGATCTTATCTAATGTGATTGAACGAACTAAATATAATTTCCCATGATGCATCTACTTTTAGATTCACTAGACTAATAACTAAAGTCCTCACTAATCAAATCCACCAGTTTTTATCAATCCCACTAAATGACTAATTCCTATTATTGTTGAAGTTATTTGAAAGAAGTTTTTAAGTCATTTGGCTATAACTTTTGAAAAAGATTTTCTAACTTTCTAATGGCTATACTCAAACTTTTTTCTATATAAACCCAACCATTATAAATGAAATGGCTAATAAACATGAATAATAATTTTAGATCTCAAATAAGGTTGCATCTTATTCTACTAATGTGAAATCATTGATAACACATTATGGCTTAGTGCTATTTAAAATACCAAATTCTTCATAACAATCCTAAATCTTCTAATCTTTCATTTTCCTATTTATTTTTCATAATTTTGAAATCTTTCCTCTTTACTCTATTCATCAACAAGCATAAAAAGTTACAGTTTTTTTCAAAAAAACTTCTCTTGTTGTATTTTTTCTTTTTGGTTGGACAATTTGACATTTATGAAAGCACAAGTTTGGTTTATTCTTATTAAAAAAATCTAGTTATGATTGTGCTCATAAAAGCCCAGGTTATAGTTGAACAAACAAAAGCTAGTAGGTTGGAGATAAATTATAAAGAAAAGTCTCAAGTAGGTTGAAGATAAATCATAAAAAAAACCTAAAGTTGAAAGTGAATCATAAGGAAGAACCTTAAGTAAGTTTGAGGTGAATCATAAAAAAAATCTAAAATTACAACTTTCTTAATAGTAGAGTTTTTCTCAACCATGGTTTGGGGTGTATATATCTAATTTGAACCAAATCACATAAAAATTTTAGTATACAATTTTAGTTTAAATTTTTAGGTTTTTAATGATAAAAATTAAAAGTTATTATATAAAAAATCAAAGATTTTTACAAACATAATATTATTTTTAAAAATAATTTTTGAAAAATAAATACAATCCAAAAAATTATAAAAATATTTTAAAACCCATAATTCATCCCCTCTTCTCCCCATTATTCTTATGGGATTTGCACACACTCATTTTACTTCAAATCTTAATTTTGAATATATATGATAGAGAATTTAGGCATTGAGATAGTAGTTTTCTATCATATCAGTACAATATCACATTAATACATGTATGAAAGCAATTATATAATAGTCAATTATTAAGAACTTAGTTATGTAATTAATTGATTTTCATTGCAAGAGTATGATCTATTTGTTGTATAACACATTAATGTTATAATTGGTATGAATACGAAGAATCATCATAATGTATGGTCTTACATATACAACTTTTCCTTGAAAGCTCAAAATTTGAACTTCAAGTAACTTTATTTTAATCATATTGTACTATGCTTCTTCATAAAAGGATGATCATTTTACAATTAAGGAACTATAAAACATCTTAATTATAAGATATTTGGATCATAACAATATTATGGTTTAAAATATGAAATTATATAATGTGTTATGAGTATAATCTGTCGATCATACGAGTATAATTAGTCAAAGTATGCGTAATAAATAGTTTTGACTACATTTTAACATAGTTATTAGAGGGAGTCATTGAGCCTTTTCATAGCTTGAAAAGGGCTATTTAAAGGCATCCAAATACTATGTTCAAAGATAATGATTATTTAGAATTGCTTTAAGAAGAGCATAACTTGGAAATCATCATTATATTAGAAGGAAGAGGATGGTCATGGTTTCTATCTTCTATCATTCATTACAACCTTACATTAAGTTAAATTTCATTTTAATTCAAGATGTTTTTTCAACATTTTAGTGTTAGAATATTATTCAAATTTTTTATTTGCATTATTTTAATCATGTCTAATGTGTCTCTTAGAGGACCTTTGTATAAAGCCATGCAATTTATTTGTCCTATTATTAAGACATTGTTCTTGATCATTGTTAACTTTTTGAATATTGGTTTGTTTGACTCATTGTTTAGACCAACCTGTTTGTCAAATAATAGTGGAATTTGCATAGATTGACCCTTACTAGGCTACAAAAAAATGTGAGTAAATTTTTGTAAAGCCTAAACTTTTGGTAATGGGAGTATGTAGATCAAAGTTTAAATCAAACTACTTAAAACTCTTGTAATTATTATTGTTTATAAAAAAACTCACACAATTTTTTTTAAATTTAAAGATTAGTTTTTAAAAACCTATTGCAAGAGTTATTAATATAAACAAAAAATGCCATTACAAAAGTGTTTAGATTTATGAACTTCATTTAAGAAAGAAAAATGCTTATATTATTATTTTATCCTATAGTTGAAATTGAATCAAGTTTTAAATTTGAATAATTCACCTCTCCTTCTTCTTATAGACATCATTCTCTTATGATTTTAAGAGTTTCTCTTATTCTTGTTTTAATATGCTAAACAACATATTCCTAATATATAAGATTCCAATTTCACTCAAAAAAAGTATAGATTCTATGCTTTATAAATTCTTAGCTTTATTTTCTACACATAAAAATCTTTATCTTAAGAAACTTTAAAATCTTTTTGTTAATCTTCAACAATTGTAAACTGAAAGAAGATTCCCTTATTTGTTGAGGACATTGTATTTAGTTTCAAATTATCTATTTCCATGTTTTGTTGAGCATTTTCATGGATAAACATTATTTTGTTTAAATTAGAACTTTTATTGAATTATTATATACAACATTAACCTTGTTAATATGATATATCATTTTCAAATCATAATCCCTTATTAGTTCAAGCAATCTCTTTTATCTTAAATTCAATTACTTCTACATAAAAAAGTATTTGAGATTTAGTGATCTGAATACACTAAACTCTTCACGTCATAGATATAATGCTTCAATATTTTTGGAGTGTAGATAATGATAGCTAATTTTGTGAGGTTTAAGTCATGTAGAAGCATAATCTATTACCATACTATTTTGCATTAATACACGCCCACACTTTTGTAACAAACTATCATTATATGCATAAACTTTAACAACATTTTATAGTAAAATTAAGAGTGGTGCTAAAATGAGTTAACCTTTCAAACTTAAGAAATCCATTCACATTCTGAGGTCCATTCCAATGAAATTACTTTCTATTTAAGCCTTTTTAATGGAAAAGAAATCTAGGAAAAGCCCTTTACAAATTTGCCATAGTATCTTACCAATCCAAGTAAAATTCTTACTTTAGAAGAAGTTTTTGCTTGGGGATATTTAGCAACATCTTCTACCTTTTGGAAATATAAAGAAATCCTTTATATAATTATTATATTTCTCAAGAATGTTACACAACAAAACTAGAAATTACATTTTAAGAATTTAACACTTGTTACACCCCATTTTTTTCCTAGGCTGATTTTTGGCATATATATTTTTTTTTTTTTTTTTTTTTTAACATATAGACAGCTCAGATCGTCCCATACCAACCTGAGTAGCCTACGAAAAACATAGGATATAACACATCATTACACACCTACTTTCCTTAACAATGTGGATCCCATCTCCCGGGTACACCGTCAAATCAGGTTCATGACTCCTGAATTAACTGATGAACTCGCGCAATGTTACTCCTACTAGACCCAATACTCTTAACCCATACCAGTAGGAGAACCGGTCTAATAGAAGTCTGAACCCCCACGGTTGAGTTCCATAGTCATGTAATGACCTCACCATCAAAAATAAAATACATAACATCCTCAGATAAAATATGGCACTCCACACACTATACCACCAAGACAATAAAGTAAAACAGTGAATGGAAACTACATCACATCACAAGAATAAGATCCAAGTCCAACAAATACAATATCATTCAACTAGATACATAAGTCAGAATCACCCTCACATAATACAAGACATAAGAATAACAGTCTCACTGAATACATCCAACAGCAACAATCAACTAACCAGAATGTCTCAGAAAATCACAGATCAGATCTCCTCCACTAGCCTACTGATCACGATCCCACCTAAAGCTGGGTGGCGTCAAGTCTGCCGAGCCACTGGAAAAATATAGATAAAAAAGGAATGAGCTACGCTCAGTAGGAAAGACAGCTAGTAAAAACTCACATGCAAGAGAAGGATAATAGCAAGAGTATAGGAATACAGCATAACAATGTAGGGTGGAAAGGCACTCTCAGTTCCAGACTCCGACCAACCACAGTCACCCCCAGTCACAACAGAGTAGCTCTCCTCTGTGCTCCCAGGTAGCATGCCAGCGGGACACGCCCATCTCTGCGCACGCATCACAACGCCTAGCACCCGACACCGCAGCGTCTCTCGTCAATCAATCTTCTGGAGACTATAGACAAACCCGTCACATAGATCTCTAGCCAACGTGAGACACCCCTGCCACCCTCACGCACGCAGGCCTACACACTTGGCTAGCCATGGCGAGTCACCCCTGCCGCTGCCACTCTCAGGCGCACAGGCCTACACTCGTGGACCAGAAGAGATCGACTCAGCCATCGTCCCAAGAAGTGCTCTCCCAACAATTTCCATAGAAGCCACGCCCCTACAGTCATTGCCAAGCTTTAACTCCAAGATTCGGCAACATGTGTCCAGATACAACAAGGCGCATACTAGTCCACATGTATACTGTGAAAGTTAAGTCTGTACCGCACAGTTACCTACCACAACTACCCTAAAACATCATATAGGGCCTATAGTAGTCCGATCCAGTATGCCAATCCCTGAAATATGCCAACACTGAGTAAACTGACTCAAATCATGCCATTGCCATCCAAGCAACACAAACTGTACCAAAATTCTGACTATTCTGGTAGCACTTACCCAAGTGTCACACTTCCTTCCAACTAATCCAGCTGCACTGAATTTATGGATAATTTCCAACAGTCAATTTCAACTAGCTACGTGATTTCCAAAAATCACCTTTTTCTCACTTCAGGAAATTTTAATTTCCAATATCAATTTCTGCCCTTATCCATTTTCCGAAATTCGGAATAAATTTCCGAATTTAAATTTTAAATTCCACATATATCCTTTTCCCGAAAATTCGGATTAATTTCCGAATTAAAATTTAAATTCCACATATTTCCAGAAAATTCGGATTAATTTCCGAATTAAATTTTTCCTCCGCCCGTTCGTCCGCCCGAATCCCGCTGAACCGGTTTTCGCTGCCGGTTCGGAATCGTCGCCCTGAACAGCGAACCCACCGGCCGAACATTTAATCACATTTTCCAGCCGACGTTTAGTATTTAATTATTATTAATTATTGAATAATTACAATTACTTAATTAACTAAACCGAAATTAATCTAATCCATCTCCTTCCTCCGCCCGGCGCCCGCGAAACCCTAGCCGACGATTCCTCCGGAAAATTTCGTTTTCCCCGTCGATTTCCGGCGACCGAGATCAAAGAGAAGTAACATCCGATGTTCGTACTATCCTAATTTGTCAATAATGTCACTAATTTCTAAGATTCAAATCAAAATTTCCGCCGAAGTTTCATCCAATTCTCATTTTAACAATTCTATGAAATTAAACAAATTTCAGCATTTGATACTATCTTAACATTATTAAGCACATAATCGAATCAACAATTGCTCGGTAAAATTTCCAAATTCAGTAGTGTAATTTTTTTTTTCCGAAAACCCTAAAATGCTAAAATCAATAATTTGCATTAATAAATTTCAAAAACCACAATTCGCATGCTCTGGTAGCTAATTGCAAAATAATCCATATTTTTAAATTGCTAATTAACTAATTTAAAACCGAATTTCCTACCTAACTAAATTTTCCGGCGAAATAGAAATTTTCCAGAAATCCAAAAATTGTAAAAGACGCAAATTAGCATTCAACTAAGTCCAATTTTTCATCCACATGCTTGATTTCATTAAGCAAAATATTCCATGCTTTTAATTTCTACTAATTAACTAATTTAAACTGAATTCCCTACCTTTGCCCGTCGCCGGCGACGGTGAAGCCCGCACGCGACCAACCGCTGCTCCTCGCCGGACGAAACCGGTACCAATCGATTCTCCTCGGTCCCGCGAATCTCCGGTTACCAAAAGCCCCTTGGAAGGCTGCCGGAAATCACCGCCGTTCGCCGCGAACACCTCGTCTCTCGCCGCCGTTCGAAACCCTAACGTCCGAAACAGTTCAGGTTAAATACCCAGCTTAAACCGGTAATAACCCGTTAAGAATCCATTAAGCGCCGGTTGACCTTCTAATAACGCCGCTTAACCCCGATCAACCGGTTAATCTCCACCGCTGATCTCGTCCGTCCGATCCGCTTATCCGCGGCTTATCCAAACGCACGCGCAAACGCACTCGGCGAACCGCCCCCGCCTTCGCTGAACCGCTCCGGTCCGGTTCACGCGCGGTAAAAATCAAATTCCGGTCTAATGGACCGATTTAAATAGATTTTCGAATTTCCAAAAAATCCAATTAAACAGGGAAAATTACTTAAAAATTCCTCGGTGCTCCGAAAAATTCCCAGAAAATTTCAGAAATTCCAATAGCCTCCAATTGAGCTCCTGGCTCATCCTACTGTCGATCTGAAATCATCCAAGCCACAATTTAATTATTGAAGATTAAACCTATAATATTTTACCGGGTATAACAAACACATAGTTAATGCTCCTTTAATTTTGTAATACCATATTTAAATTCTTTTATGTTTATCTTCTAAGGAATCCCTTGTTCTACCTTTTCCAAATTTAATGCCATGTCCTTTAATTCTTTTTTCTATTTTTTTCATTTTTGAAATCATGTATTCTTAATTTTCATTATCTTTCAATCAATGAATCCATATAGTGTAAGAAATTATATTAAAACTATTTAAGCATAATAGAAACAAATAGCGAATGTTTATAATGAAATCCACACTTCATATAAACTTTTAAACTATAAGACTTCATATTTCTTTTAAAAATCAATTTTCATGTAACGTTTATTGAATAAAAATCTAATGAATTTTCATTTATTTAAATAAAACAAAATACTATCACAATATTTAAAAACAAATAAGAAATGTAAACATCCTTTATGTAAAGCACAACAAGGTGCTATCTCTTACCTTTATCTCGTTGCCTTGTATTCAGTCTCTTCTTGACCTAAAAGTATTTGGCCAAATTAGGTTAAGCCAGTCATCACTAACTCAATGACAAAATCATGTATATATATATGTAAAACAATACACATTTAATATTTTTTTTTGATAACTAGTTAATAAAACTATAGCATACTTTTTGTAACAGGTTAATTAAGATTTTTAATAATATAATTAAGATAAAATGATAGTCAAAATAATATAGATAAAAAATATTAAAAAATTTAAATATTTTTTAGGATGATTAATTTTAATTTAATTTATATGTTTTATAACAAAGATTTCAATCATGTTTAATATTTTAATTAAAATAAAATTAAAATATATAAAATTAAACTCAAAATATATCTTCTTATTAGTTTGTCACTTCATCCAAAATTATTTTTATAAGATTTTACTTTTGCTCTTTTATAAGTTCTCTTGTGAATACAAATATTGACTATCTAAAATCTAAAAAGTTTTTTAAATAAATTTATTAGAAATAGTTAGAATTTGTTACCATTAAATAAAATACTATGACTAAGAATTAACAATACAATATATTTAAAAGATTTTGTATAGTTTCCTCTCTTAAAAGAGTTAGACAAGATTAAAAAAAAGGATTTATAAATACACTTTTGTTTAAATTCTCATTAATAATACATATAAGAAACATTTATTCATTGTAGTGATGATACCAAATGATTTCCAAATTTCATTCGGCAAATTTATATTCGAGCTACTTGTCGAGCTCTACCTTTTTATATTTTAAAATATATGTTTTTGACTTCATTTGATATTTAATATGATTATCATTCTAAAAATATTTTTGCTTTGTTAGTCTAACATTTTAATATGAATTATGAAATATTCCATCCAAATACAAATATATAGAAGCTTTTGATGTTACAATTAAGCCTGGAAACATTCCTAGCTCTTTTTTTATGATAAGCAATCTCTTTTTATTAGAAAAAGTTTACTTTCCTTTTTTTAATTAAAATGCCAAAGATTTTTTAAGTAATTTAATAGAATTAATCATTTTATTAAACTTGTCTTTTAATAGCATTTAATTATAAGATTTTCCAAACATATTTTTTATCAATTAATTTCATATTAAATAATAATAATTACAAACTTCACCAAAACAGTATAGAAAATTTATCACTATCCTAACAAATAGTTTCAATGCAAATATAGGTTTTTGGATGATAGAAAAAACATAGAATTTTTTCCAACAAAAATTAAAATGAGTACTAGACAACGTTAATTAATTTCACGAGCAAACTATTCTAATCTTGAGCAATTCAATCAAGTTCAACTGACCATGTTTCAGTTTTTCACAATATTGGGTCTCATGACAAAATTTGTTAAGCTCTTGTTAAAACCCATTAGGACTCCAAGGCATGATTTTGCTGTTTTAAATAATATTTCAAATTTTTTATTACAGTTAGTAAAAGGTCCAAGACGACTTAATTATACAATAATTCTAATTGTTTAATTATGTATGCTTTTCTGGAACATACTTCTAACTCAGATATCTTAATGATACTCTTCTTTACGTTATCTTTACATCTAATTAGAATTTTTTTATTAATTGTTATTTATAATTTTAGTATTATCAATGAGCCTGTCTTGTCATTTATTAATTAATCGAGCAAGCATGAATCAGGTGCAGCCTTCTGTCCCATGCTTAGCCGGATCTAGGCAGTCGATTTAAATCGAAAATATTTGCCAAAATTTTATTACTTTTAAGATTATTAGAAAAAACTTTAAAAAATTATATTAAAATTAAATGTTTGTTTGGGTGTGAGATGTTTGACAACTGCTTTCTATCTTTGTAATTTTTTTTAAAATAAATCGGTTTTTTATGAAATCGGGCTATATCATTACCATGTTAAAAAGAACGGTTTGATTCCTAATCTAAGCTTTCGCATGATTAAATAAATTTTCTTAAATAATTTTTGAAAATCAATAAAATATGCAAATTTAATATTTTGTTATTAAAACTTATTCATTTAAAAAACTTAACTAAATTATTGGGGAATATCTCTATATTTTTTATTATTACAAGTAAAAAGATTTATGTTGTCATGGCTGCTATTTCAATTCTTTAGCTATTATGATGGTATTGCTATAGAGGGAGGCTCAACCTCTATTGTTGTTGTTGTTGTTGTTCCTTTTCAAAAAAAAAAAACCTCTATTGTTGTCATGATCTAGCATGCTTCTAATAATATATGAAATTCGAAAAAGTATTGAGAAAACACCTAAGTGATATTAATCTTTTGACATAAACAAAATTTTTAGATAAACGTGATGATAAATGACAACAATCTTTTCAAACAAAAGAAACATAGCTAATCATAATTAAAATTAAAACTATGAAAAATTATAATGGTCAAAATTCAAATACTATCCCAAAACAAACACAACATATGATAACAATAATCCACTCATTGACAATATTCTTTCAAGAGCATATATTAATTGCCACAATGTTCCTCAAGTATGTGGGTATATATGAGCTACCCTATAATTGGGAATGAACTTTATAACTTAATATATGAGCTAATAGGTACAAGTAACAAGTTAGTAAACAATGCTATAATGGCAACAATCATATCAATATTAGAGTAATAGCAAGTGCATTGTCTCTATGAAGTACTCAAGTAATAACACATCACTATGGTATAGTGTTTATCGTGTTTATACTCATTTATACGTACATATAATTAAATCATATTTTTCATAATATAGTATTTCTCTTACTCAACATTCTTCAATTCATTAACATGTTCTTATTTTATTCTTTTTTCTCAAAATAAGAGCATTGTTATCATGCCTCAATCGACCATTCATTTAATAAAACTCGATAATGCACACATAAATCGTAAAATTTTGGATCACATCTAACTAAGAGAAAAATCAAGCAAAACACAAAATCTAACAAGAGTGATGAAAAACACTAAATAAAATTTACATTATTTCAATAAAAAAAGTAACTCAATAGTAGCAATGCACAAACATTTCTTATAAGCTACCTCAATCCACAAAAACTAATAATGCTATTCTTACACAATATTCTGATACAAAAAGGATACAAGTACAAACTATTTCATACAATCTCTCCCACAAAAGCTCAACATAAAACACTCTCTTAAAATCTTATGTCACGTATTGCTAGGTACCCTTATTTTTTTATGTAAAATAGTGTCCTAACCAATAATGTTAGTAAGTAATGAGCATAGAACTTTTTAATAAAAAAATTGATGCTTATAAGAAATAAAGTAGTTCAAATTGTTGTAAACATCATGTAAATAAAATAGGAGTAATAATAAATATGTAGGACATATAAAAGTTACTTAACATATACTAATAATATGCACAAGTACATCCTTATATATATAGCATGCACATGGATGCAAGTATACTCATAATACAATACTTCTTTTTTGTCATTTCTTCTATTGATTTTGACATTTCTCATATTTTCATATCTTTTGATACTTTCATGTTTAGTAGCCTTGATTTCATTACATCTTTAGACCTCTATCTATTAGCCAAACTAACTTAGTCACATCAAACATTACATATCATCATCATGCATAAAACATTAGTATTAGGAGAATGTGTGCTTATCATCTCCATGCATAGAGTACCGATGATAATAAAGTAGGAGTTTTGAAACCACCACATTCATATCCTCTAAACTTATCACTAGCTCACACAAGAAATTCATTCATAGTTATCATAAAAATGCTCTCCTTTTCATATATTATATTTTTTGAAATTTTAAACTTTGCTTAAAAATTCAATTCCTTTTATAATTTATGTAAATCTTGAATAATATTCTTTAATAAATTCATTCTAAAATGAAGTGTTGAAAACCCTAACATTCTCATAAAGTTGCTACTTTCCCACATTACGTACATGCAACTACCCCAACATATGGTATATTTGGCTTGAAATACAATGCACTAGTTCTAGCATATAATATGTTAACCCTGATGCAATGTGTGCCACATAAAAAATAAACCATCTAAGTCATGCCTAGAAAAACATAATCCAAAAACCTAAAAAATTATGATAGTAAAACCAATACATCAGGTGAAAACAAGAGTTAGCAACATCTAAACTAAAAAATTAAAATAAAATTAGCTAAGGTGAGCATGGACCATGTGTAAAGTAGGTGACCAATGCATGTGATTGTATAATATGCAGTGTCCCATTCAATCACTAATCTTAAATCCAACATATTATACCTTCCCTCATCTTGCTTACACCTTCACACACAATGTGTGACTAGTACATTGTGGTATGCACATTCATGTGCTTGTAATGAGCCTCTCCACCCAAGTTCATGAATGATTCTTACTACATGGTGCTGCTACAATGGTTTTTGCGATCTTGTGTTCTCCAATTATTTTCATAATTTTTGGATTTAATGAACTAAGAATTGAGATATTGATCCTGGGTCCCTTCTTTTTGTGACTTGAGTCTCAACAAATTTTTTTCTTATTTGATGTTATGCAAGATCTTGTTTTGTTGTCATCCTTGGGAGGTTGAAACTTCTATCATCCTTATCAAGTGGTTTCTTTCACTTTGTTAACACATAATTTTGGCAAGTGTTTGCTAGCTCCTTAACTTTGTTAACATGAATAATGCCTTTTATAAATTCTTCTTTATATCATATTAGAAGAAAGTATTGTCTATCATTAGTAAATAAATACTATTGTGGTTGTCAATAGTTGATAGCATCTCCATCTCATAAGTACAGAATTCTCAATATAATTTAACAAACATTTAAAGTTGTCACTTTTCTAATAATCTCATCAATATAGTGTTTAGTGATGACAAACTTCACCTTAAATTATTTCCTTACTCTCACATTATAGTCTTTATGAATCCACCTTAAAGATTAGGATCTTGGATGTGATGTTGCCTATAGTTTTAATCTCTTAATAATACTTTCTAATATTAGTTTCCTTTTCCTTTTAATATTGATAATAGTATTAATAAGCTCTTTCTTCACTTAATTCAAATGTTGAAGAGTTTTTCTATTTGTTTTATTTTATGAGAGATTTTTTCAGACTTGCTATAAGAGATAAGTTTTTGTCAACTTCAAGTGCCTTTTAAGTTTAAGTTTAACTAAGTACTTTATCCTTTTTTAACTTTTCTAGAAATAGTTAAAGATGTAGTTTCTAGCATTTTTGTCGTATATGTCCTATCTTCTTATAGTGATCTTAATATTTCTAAGTTTATTTGATATAAAAAGTATTGTTAGTTATGGTTATAATATATTATATTGAAAAATACTCTTCATTTTTCTATTATAGTTATGGTTATAATATATTATATTGAAAAATACTCTTCATTTTTCTATTAATATTTAGACTTATACTCAAAATGTTTAGTATTTTGCCTTTCTGGTTTTGTCTTTTTATATTTATTCTTCTTTTTAATAATATTATTAATAAATTAGCTTATTTTAAAGATTAAATAAGAAAAGAGATAATTCACTAACAATAACATAATACAAAATTATAATATACTTTACTAATATCTATATCTTATCAATAGATATCTTTAAACTGGACTTGTTAGTAAAGTTATGTGGTATATTCCTATATCATTTTCCTTATTAGTGATATGGACTATGCCACTTTTTCTAATTTTTCTCTATATAACTTATGAGGTAAAATTCTTCACTTATTACTTTCTTAAATTAGCTCCATGTTACTTCTCTAAATTTATATATTCTTAAATAAACATTCCACCAAGATAATACATTACTCATTATTTTTAGTCCATTCACCACTTTATTAATTGATGAAGTCATATAAGAAGAAATATTCTTCTATTTTTTAAATCAAGTATATAATTTTTCTACATCTATTATATCATCATAAATTAGTATATCAAGTATCATTTCTACTTTGAAAAAACATTACTAATTTTAGTGCATTGAAAGATGAGGTTGATTTCATTCTCATCTTTTTTTCTAAATATCTTGAATTTACTAAATATATAAATCCTCTTATTATGAGTTTTTTTTTTTTGATAAATTATCTTTTAAATATGTCATAATAGAGGATTGAGATTTTAACATGATATTTATTAACACTTGTATTTATTGGGTTAATAAACCTACTTGTGCCTCTAGGCTTGATAGTGAAAGAGTTAGTATATTCACCTTAATTTAAGTCTCCTTACTCTTTGAATCTATTTTACTATTTGATCTTCAACTATTGTTTTTCTTTACTCTTACAATTGGCATCAAATTGAAGTGCTCTAATATAAAAAAAATATGATCTATAAGGTGTACTTGCCCTAATCCCTTAATAGCATATCCTAGTTTTTTTTATCATAATAATGGAAGTTGAAGGTGTGAATGTTATGAAGCTAAGAAACGATAAAAAGAGAGTTTTGTTGTCATAAAAAGAACGAAATTTCATAAGAAATGTTTTTTAGAAGTTTTATATTCATAGAGTCTTGAATTACTACATTCATTATTTATACTCCTTTAACAGAGCTTTGGATACTTTATTTTATTAAAAAATTATAATATTTTGATTTCTATAAGAAAAAGTGATTTTTAACCAAAAATATAGAATTTTGTAAATTGTGTGCCACCAAGCTTATTCGTGCACATGGGAGAGCCATGCCAAGGCATTGTGAAACAGATGCTACTTTGGTGCATGGATAGATCCTTTTGTGTGTGCATTGTCAACGTTGGTGTGGTAGGTTCACAGACCATTCAAGCACATTAAAAAATATACAATTCATGTTAGGCCATAAAAAATGCTTACATTCCTATGATTATTATAATAGTAGCAAAAAAATTTAGTGACCCACTTATATCATAATTATTTAGTTTAATTACCAATGACTCAAAGAAGTTTTTTCATAACTTTTCTTTTTTCTTTTTAATTCTTCACATTTTTTACACAATTCACATTATGTTTTTTTAATAATAAATCAATTTCTAATTACAAATTGTATGAAACAAGTTTTAAGTAATTATCGCAAACCAATCTTAATAATATGATCATTTTCATGTTTTGACCAACGCTTCATATAAAATGATTGCCTATACTGTGCTATTTGGTCCTTGCCTTACTGTGATTATGAAAGGATGTTATGGGTGAACTCTTATCAAATAACTAACTGTATGTTTCTAACTTCTTAGTCGCACTAACACGATTCATAGTGGATAATCAATTGATCAAATGTGGTTGAACAGATGAAAAATTTTAAATTTTCCTAAACTCATCATATTATCCACTCAACATGTCATACTAGTATGATCTAGGCAACTAATTGAATAAACAAATGGTTAGACTGACAATCTCGAGTAATGTTATATGCATATATGCATCGTTCTTACTATCCAATCTTAGTTTATATTAGTACGATCCCTAATGACTACTGATTAGACCAAGGATCTAATGTAAAATTCTCATTTAAACATTTTGTAACTCATCATACATCTGATTTGGAAAAAATACTAGTATAATATTGTGTTGAAAACATATATGCACTTAGGCTTATGGTCCAAATAATAATCTGGTATGATTAGCATAACCAAAATGGAAATAATCTATAACTCCCATGACATTAAATAAAATGTTTTAAGATCCACCACCTTAATAACCTGAATAGCCAATACATGCTATAAAGATGAAAACTGGGTGATATCTTTCCATACAATGAAGTTTCCACAAGTCAAGATAAAACACTTTTTTTCCTTGAGCTCTTCCTCTTTCCTTTCTAATTTAACCAAATTAGTGCAACAAACAACAATTGAAAACCTGAAAGGCTTTTCATTTATCTTCAACCTCCTAGTCTCCCTACTCTACTACATTCTTACTTTCCAAAAATTAAAAGTAGCTTTTAGGGTATAAGTGGTTGCTTACCCTCTTATTTAATAAGAGGATGAATTAGTCATATTTTCATATAATAAATTCTTTCATCCTTAGAAATTCATTAGAAATTTAAATCATCTTTAAAAACTATAAACTATAAACCTATAAATTCCTTATGCTAAGACTTTCACAAAGGTGTGCACAAAAGTGGGATCTAACCGCGATCATTTTGGCATATTTTTTGAGAAGCTCACTTATCAATTTAATCTCAAGTTTTGGATATGAAATCTAAATATCTAATAAAAAACATTATTTAGAAGACTAATTAAAGTTGATTATGGTTGTTACATTCTCCCTTCCTTATAGAAACTTTTAACCAAAAAATTAAGAATAATTGTAGATATTATTACAACATATCTTCTTTTATTTCTAATGTTTGATTTCTTTTAGTTTGGTTCTTTTAGATTACCTTTACAATGTGAATGCCTTTATTCATTAATCTCTTTTTTAGCAATTCTAAGATTTTGATTGGTTACTCTTAAAAAGATATGTCAGCTTGAATTTCTATTTCTATTGGATCATACTAAATGATATGTGATGGATTAAGCACATTTTTCCTATTATACACACTTAACAATGAAAAAGGCAAGGCTAATAAGTAAGCAATAGATCCAATTCTTTATATTTAGTAGAAAGGCTCAATATATTTGAGTTCTAGTTTTCTATACTATTGAATCTGAAAACCCTCTTTAGGGGACTCACCTCAAGAAGAAAATTCTCTCCTACTTAAACTTCAATATTCATATATTTTTTTGTCAAAGTACTTCTTTTGTTAATCTTGAATAGTCTGATTCTTGTCTTTGGTTTTTTTAACTTTCTTGGTAGCCTCATGAACAAAATCAACTTCGATTAATTATCCATTCATACCCTAAAACTAGCACAAAAGTGATAAACACTTTTTTCTATTTAATACTTCATATAGACCCATACTAATGCTAGTTTGCAAGCTATTAAGGATATTCCTAATATAAGGCTTATTATATGCAAACCCTATTAAAGTTATGTGATATTCTCAATCACCTCAAAACTCTAATACACAAAGTCATATTATATCCTTAAGAGTATTAATCACTCTTTTAATCTATCCATTAGTTTAAAAAAGTAAAGCTATGTCAAATATTAGTTGAGTCTAAAAAGCCTAGTTATTTTCCTCTAAAATTGAGAGGAGAATTTGGATCTTATCAAAGATGAACTCCTTTAAGAATTTCACATAGCCTCATAATTTGCTAAACATATAGTTAGGCAAGTGTTTCTATAAAATAAGAGGTTTTAAAAGCTAGATAGTGTGTAAATTTAGTCAATCTATCCACGAAACCTCATGTAGAAACGTGTCTTACAAGGTTTATGTAGTCCAACAATGATGCCTATATCTACAGATTCTCACTTTCACTCAGGAATAGAAAAGGGTTGCAACCAACTATTATGCTTTTATTGCTCAATATATTCTTAAATCTTTTTCCCACATTTCTTTTCATTCTAGACTACTAATATTTTTGTTCAACTCTTAAAACATTTAATTATAGCCTAGGTAGATGGAGTACTTGGAGTTATTGGCCTCTAATAATGAAAGTTATTGAAGCTACTGATGGCTAGGGAAACACAACCTTCCCTAAAATCTCTACACATCATACTCATCAAGAGTAAAAGTTGACTTCCATTGAGCTCTAATTTTAAATTTATTATTAACACTCTTACCCATAAAATTGATATTCCTCACTAGATCAAGCCAACCAAACATAACCAATAGTTGATACAACAATCAAACATTTTGATGCATAGCTCGTCATAGTTGCAACATATCAATTTCAAAAGAAATGACTTTCTAACTAACAACTCAAGAAGATATTCCATATTACATTTTTATTCAAGGCATTGGCCACCATGTTAACTTTTCTTGCATCATAATTTATTATCAAGTTATCATATTTAGTAAATTCAAGCCACATTGTTTTACTTAAATTTAGTTTTTTTATAAAAAGTTATTTTAAAATTTGGTGATTTATAAATCTTTACATTTCACCCCATAAATATACTGCTTCTACATTTCTAAAGTAATGCTTAACATATCCAATTGTAAGTCATGTATATAATAATTATTTTTAAAATTTTTTAGCTACTTAAAGTTATATAGAAGTATTCTACCATTTATTATCAAATCACATGTCATCCCTTAGAGTGAATCATCACTAAAAATTTGATATCCATCATGTCTTTTTGGTAACTCCAAAACTAGTCCTATTGTTAATTTCTCTATCAACTTCACAAACTACTTTCATATTCTACATTCCATTCAAACTTACTAACTTTTGCATTAACCTAATATGTGGAGATATAATCTAAGAATTTCTTATACAAATTCTTAATAGTACCCTACTAGATTAATGAAAATCTAGATCTTTGAAACTAAAGTGGGTCGAGGCTAATCTACAATAGTAAAGATTTCTCGATGGAATAGTAGTAGCTTCCACTACACTTATCTCATGCCCTAAGAAAGCAATTAGCGCAATATATCTCATATTAGGAAAAATATTGTAGCTCAATAGCAACCACCCTAAACTTCTTTAACATCATCTAGACACACTAGATTTGTTGCCTTAACATACATCTAAGAGACATGTTATCCAAAATATTTCTTAATACACATCTACTTTCCTAACATATGCAAGTCTTACATCCTTTTCAATTACCTAGTCATTATCAATATAAATAGATTATAGAAGAAATTCTATCCATAAGGGATACCCATGATCACTTAGAATCATCACTTCTAACAACCAACACTAAGTCTACGTATGTCATCATATTGTTAAAAAAATTTACGATCAAGAAAATATCTTTTACTACTCATATAATACTACAACAAATTCTTTTTTCATATTCTATATGAACCAATGACTCTTATTATTCTTGTTCTTGTTAAAGCTTATGCAACATAATCTTCATCCATTCTAATTCACTCAATAAAATAATTATACTCAAGTATCTAAGATCCCCTCTAAAAGTTTTTGAAATGTCACCTATCTAATAACACATGGTAATAAATAAAATAACATTGACAAACCTTTAAGGTATAAGAAGTGTCATGGACCATACACCCATCTATTATCACAAGGTCAAATTTTTAATAATTAAGTCATTTCTCAAAACTCTTTCTACTTAGACAACAAATGTGAAGATTAAGAAACTTCCATCTAATTTCCATAATGAACATATTACCAATAACTTATGTTTCCTATTTGTTACACTCCAACTTGATAGACATTCTACAGCCCCTATTTTGATAGGTTTCTTTGAAACATTACTCTTATGATATTACAATTCATCTTTTGTGATTCGAATTTCATCTCTTATTATCTCCTTTCTTGTCCTTTAATCTTACTTTATTCCATTCCATAATTTATCTTTTCAATAATAGGTTAGTATAATTATCATAAATTATGCTTGTGTACACACTATTCTAATGTCCTCACTTAAAAACCTATTCTAATTTCTCAACCCTAAGCTTTGATACTTTTCTATCATGCCTTTCCTAGAATAATACAAAAACCTAATAAAATATGATAATAATATTAACAAATTAAGTAAAATCTAGAGTTAGTTGCATAAAAATAATGAACTAAAACCAAATAAGTCAAGGTGATGAAAGTATACCATTCCAATGCTAAACATCAATATAACTAAAAAACGTAACGCTACAAAAAATGTAATTGCACAAAGTATAAAAAGTTTGAATAAGATATTGATAATTGAGACAATATTCTAAAATAAATAAAGTAAAATTTTTCTTACAAATAATGTTCATCAATCTCATACCCCTATAGAAACCCCTCAACTTTATGCGTCAATATCCTAGCCTATAATCTAAGTATAGAATGAACAAAATATGCTTATCAACAAAACTTTTAACTACATACAATAAAATAGTATAAGAAAGATAATAACATAACCAATAAAGAAAAGTAAAATAATGAATATAATTATGCAAAAATAATTATGAAAAGTAATATAGTATCATTATATTTATGCAATGTGAATATAGCTCATGTACATACACTATCATATAGTAATCATATGACATTTTATTTTTTTCATATTCGGTTTCATTAAAAATTTTATTATTTTCTTTCAAATTTTAATTTTTTCTTCTTTGAGCCTAGATTCTATTATATGACCTTTATCCCTACTCATAAGTATCACATGTTGTATCTCATCATCACTTAGCCTTGGTCTTTAACATGTCATGGCTCTACCTATAAGTACTACAACACTATGTGGTAAAGTACCTTATAACCATCACCATTGCCAACATCCAATACTAATAAGAAACAAAGCCTCTGACATGTCAAGATGTCATCTTTGAATTCTCATGATACTAGGAGTGAACAAATCATCATGTAACTTTTACACTTTCCAACATCTTGTGTTGATAGGAAATTAGGCCTTTGACATGTTAGATCCCCATCTATAAGTGCCTATGACACCAAAGAGTGAAAAATCTCATCATCATTTATTTGAGACCTCCAACATGCTCGGCCCCATCATTGAGTACCATGGCATAAGGGGTTGAAGTATATCATCATATATCTCTTCTATTAGGTCTCTATAGAATAAGATCATATTCTCAACTTTTTTCTTATGTTCTATCAATTCACTTGGCCAACCATTATCTTTATTTGTTTCTTTCTTTTGTTCTAATATCTTTGTCTTTGTTTTCTTTTCATATGTTTGAAATTATAACATTTACCTATATATGATATAAACTGATATATATATATATATACATCAAGGTAAGTAGAGTGTATAATAAAATCAAACATATAAAATTTATGTTATATAAATGCTCACATTGTCATGCATAGTAGAATAATAAGTAAGGAAATTTAGTGATCCACTCACGTCATAATTATTTACTTTTTCTACGTAATGAGCCAAATAAGTTTCTTCCATAAAGTTTCCTTTTCTCTTGTCATTTTTTGCACAAATCACTTTAACTTTATCATTGATAAGAAAAAATCTAATTAAAACTTGTAAGAAAAGACTTTCAAATACCTACCCCAAACTAACATTAATATTCTACTTATTTTCACTTTTCTACGAACACTTTGTATTGCAATAACTCCTACATCTTACTATATAATCCTTATCTCAATCAAAGGATTGTACAGGTGATATCTTACTAAATAACTAATCATACATATCTGATTACCTTATCATACTAATATGATTTGTAATAGATACTTGATTGCATAAGGGTGGTCAAATAGTGATCCATTTTGAACATTGCCCAAATTTATCATACCATCTATTTGAAATGTCATGCAGCTACAATCTAGATAGCTAATTAATTAAAAGAATGATTAGATAGATGGTTTTGGGTGATATTATATAAGTTCATCATATTACATGATTTAAGTTTGTACTAATAAGTCCTTACCAACTACTTCATCAAACTAGGGATTAGAAAATAATCCTTGTGCAGACATTTCAAAGCTCATTATATTATCTAATTCAATAATAAGACTATTATAATGCTAATTTAGAAGACCATAAACCCTTAGGTTAATGGCCTTTTACTAACTCCTATAACAAGTTCATATTAGATAATCTAAATAATGGTTTGGTATGATTAGTATAGCTAGAATAGCAATAATCTCTGGCCCCATAACATCAAATTAAAACTTGTAAGATCCACTTCCTAAAATCTCTTAATAGCCAATGCATGCTTTAAGGATGAAAAATGAGGTAAGAACTTACCTTATAATGAAGTTTCCATAAGTTAAGGTAAAAACATTCTCTTTTCCATGAGCTCTTTCTCTTTTCATTCTAATCTCACCAAATTAGTATAAAAGACTTAATCATCCTTATATTTGATAAGTCAAGTCATCAATATTTAATATTTTATTCTAATAAACTTGATTAGTATAAATCAAATTTAGTCTTAAAAAATAAGCTATGCACCTTTGAAGATGGTGAATTAGTGGTCTTCAAAACACCTTAGAGTATATAATAAGCTTCAAGGATTGAAGATATGTACATCAGCTTTGAAAAGATTTTCTTTCTTTATTATGAAATAGAATATTAGTTTATTGATCATAAGACACATCTCCATTCATCTGTCTTTCAAATCCTAATTTTAATATTTAATTTGTTCATCATTTTTTTTAATTTAAAAAACATATATGATTTTATTTTTCACTATATCTTTTTTAACAAATCCATTTAATGGATATTTGTCAAATTTCATGTTAATTATTAAACAATAGGTAAACTAAAAAATATGAAAGTACTTAAGAATGAGCATGAAGTATCCACATCCTACAACTATCAAACATCAAATGCTTTGGGTTCCCAAATTTAAAGCTTAAGTAGTAGGTGTGTCTCCATATTTTGGACCTATAGAGACAAACGTTTCTTTGTGAGTTTGTGCAACTCACTTGCAAAATGTTTTCAATCCTTAGCCTATAAAGCTTAGCTTAGAATATTAGATCTTTTAGAGTTACTTAGTATTGATCAATATTAACCATTTAAAACTTGTTAGTCAATGTATACAATTGTTACATAATAAATTCAAATATCGTGAGCAAGTTAATACCATAATTCTTTCATGAGGTTCATTGAGGAAATATAATTGGATGCTCTTATAATTTCTCATTAAAAATTAAAATATTGTAAAGTTTTGAGATTGTAGTTAAATCAAAATTTACTTATAGAAACGCCTTTGCTCTACTACTCTCTCACTAAGTTTTCAAATGTTATAGCTAGTATTTAGGGTATAGGAGGTACATATCCTCTTATTTAATAAAATGATGGATTAGTCTTATTTTGATATAATAAATTCTTTAAATATTTATTAAAAATCTAAATGACCTCTAAAAAAATACAAACTACATACCTGTGGATTCCTCTTATAAAGAACTTTGTAAAAGTGTGCACAAAATTAGGGTCTAGCCATTATCATCTTGGCACACTTTTTTAGGCATTCACTAGTTAAATAATCATATATTCTAGATCTATAATACTCATTCTGATAAAAAAATACCATTTGGAAGTCTAAATTAAAGTTTATTATGATGGCTATTACAATCTCCCTACCATATAGACATTTTCATCAAAATATTTAGAATAATTCTAGGTATTCTTGTAGCATATTCTCTATCACTTTTCAAGTTACATATTTTTTAAATTGATTCTTCCATAGTACCATTACCATAAGAAAGAAACTACTCTTAATCTCTTTTGTAGCTTTGTTAAGATTCTAATTGTCTACTCTTAATAAGACATGTCAGATTGAATTTAAACATTCTTTAGATCATATTGAATTATATGCAATGGTTCATATATGTATCTTCTCAAAGAGTATACATGGAAAACATTATGCACCCCCAATAGTCTAAGAGGCAAGACTACTTGGTAGACAACAAATCTAACTCTTTCTAATACATGGAAAGATCCAAAATATTTTATTCCAATTTGCTTACTTTATTTAATTTAATAACCCCCTTTAAAGGACTCACCTCAAGGAATGCATGCTTTCCTTCCTAAAATTAAACATCCTGATATTCTTCATTAAAGTACTTTTTTTATTAATCTTAAGTAGTCTAAACTCTATCAACAACTCTTTTGACTTTCTTAGTGGCCACATCAACAAAATCAATTTTGATTAAGTATCATTCCTTGTCTTCATACTATTATAGAGTAGGTAAATACTTTCTTTCATATAAGACTTCATAAAGAGCTATACCAATAATAGTATGAAATTTATTATTATATGCAAACTCTATTAAAGTTAAGTGATATTCTTAATTACCTTTGAAGTTTAATGCATAGAGTTGCATCAAATCTTCAAGGGTTTTAATTTCTCTATCAATCTATCCATTAGTTTGAAGGAGAAAAGTTATGTTAAATCTTAATTGAGTCTAAAATGCTTGATGTACATTCTACTAGAATTAGGAGGAGAATTTGGATTCTATCAAAGATGACCTCATTTGAGAATTCCATGTTGTCATACAATCTTCTAAATGTATAATTAAGTTTGCATTTCTATACAATAAGTGGTTCTACAAAGCTAGATAATGTGTAACTTTAGTCATTTTATCCATGATAACCCATGTTGAATCATGTCTTATAGGAGTCTTGGGTAGTTAAAAATGAACTTTATAGCTATAGATTTTCACTTCCACTTAAGAATATGCAAGGGTTTCAATAAACCACTAGATATTTCTACTCACTCTTGACTTGCTAATAAACAAATCATTTTTGCACTTATTATGTCATATCACTTTTCTTTCCATGTCATCAATAGTTTTGATTCAACTCCTAATAATTTTTATTTTAGCATAGATGGATGAATTACTTAAGAGTTATAAGTGGACTCTTATTAACCTCTAATTTTCTAAATCAGCTTTTAACACTTTGTATCTTATTGTTAATCTTTCTTAATAACACAAGAATTAGACTTGGCAAATAGTTGGTACAACAATCCAACATTCTAATGCACAACCCCTTCCAGTGGAAACCTATCCATTTCAAAAGAAGTCAATTTCTAATTTGATTTTTCAGCTAGATAATTCAAGATTTCCTTTCTACTAAAGGCTTTAGGAACAACATTAGCTTTTCTTATATAGCAATTTATCATCAAGTCATAGTCTTTTATAAAGCAAGGCTACTTTCTTTGTTGTATATCTAATTCTTTTTTGGGGGAAAAGGTATTTTAAGTTTTAGTAATCTTTATGAACTTCAAAAAATCCTCCAAATTATTAAAGTATAGAGTATGAAGAAAAATTCTAAATCATGAGTAGGATAATTCTTTTTATAAAATTACAGTTGTCTAGAAGAATAGAAAACTATTCTATAATTATATATCAAAACACATCCCAACCCCTGGAGTGAAGCATCACTAAAAACATGATATCCATCATGCCCTTTTGGTAACACCAAAACAATTATTATTGGTAATTTCTCTTTCAACCTACAAAACTATTCTAATATTTTGAATCCCATTCAAACTTTATTGCTTTCTACATCAATGTAGTAAATGGGGATACACTCTAGGAAACTTCTTATACAAGTTTTTTATCATATCCTGTTAGGTCAAGAAAACTCTAGATCATTGAAATCAATGTGGGTCTAAGACAAACCATAAACATAAAGATTTCTCTTAGTATCATTAGTAATTTTCATTACACTAATCACATTGTCCACTACCATCTTAATCAAATTACTTTACTTGATTATTCCTTTTAAGAATGTGTTGTAATATTGAGTTGACACTAACATAAGAACTATTAGTTGTAACTATACTTCTAACTTATCCTCCATACCATTTCAACAGAGATACAACATTCAAAAACCAAAGAAGATTTATCTCAAATTTGTAACTAATTCTATACTAGATAATTCTTCAAATTGTTTATCTTAAATTTCACATTTTCTATCCCACTTATTTTCTTAAGTTGTCTATGCAATTTACTTCATTGCCATATTTCTCACATAATCCTAAAGAATATGACTTCAAGCAACCATGCTAGATGAAGCAATAGTTATTTAACTAGCCCAACATATCTTCTTATTGGGAAAACATGTATAAGAATAACATCCCCTCTAAAAATATTTTACAATATCTAGCCATACACCATTAATCTCCTTAACATACACCTAAGGGTTAGTCATCCAAAATATTTCATAACACACGTCTACTTTCTTGACTTAAGCAAGTCTTGCATCTTTTTCAATTCATTTGTCATTTTTAATAATAATAGATTATAAATGAAATCTTATTCATCAGAAATAGTCATGACCATAGGGAGCCATTAGCTCTAACTACCAATACTAAGTCTACTTATGTCACTATACTATCAAAGTAATTTATCGTTAGGCACAACCCTTTTACAATTCAATTTAATACTCTAACAAATTCTCTTTTCACTCTTGATATGAACCAAATACTCTTGTTCTTATCAATACTTATGACAACATAATCTTTTAGCCTTGTAATTCACTAAATAATAAAAATGTAATCAAGTGTCTGGGCTCTCCTTTGTAAGATTTTAAAATGCTAGGTATCTTGTACACATGGAAACAAATAAAATACTATTAACAAACCTCCAAGGTATGGGAAGTATCATGGGCTACACATGCTCTTAAGGATAAGATTTAATCATGAGGTCAAATTCTTAACAATTAGGTCATCCCAATGCCCTTCTTACTTAAGCAATGCTTACCTCACCATTATCTTCCATAATTGGATCATTGGGTACTTCCTTTTTAATTACCAAAACCATGACCATTAGCTCATGTTTCCAATTTGTTGCACACTAACTTAATAAACTTTCTCTTGCCTCTTCTTCAATATGTTTCTTTAAAACTTTACTTTTATATTCCTATAATTCATTTTCTTCAATCTAAATTGCATCTCTTGTTATCTTCTTACTTGTCCCTTCTTCATTCCATTCCATAATTTAGCTTTTTAATGTTAAGGCAGCATAGTTACCACAATCATACTTATGTGTATGTTATTTTAGTATCCTCACTTAAAATCTCATTCTAAGCTTTTAACATTGAACTTTGATACCACTCTGTCCCACCCCACCTAGTATAATCCAAAAACTTCATAAACTATACAATAATACCAATGTACTAGGAAAAAACTAGTGGCAACAACATAAAAATTGAAGATACTAAAACCAATCAAGCAAGAGTGATGACATTATAACATTATAATGCTCATCATCAAAGCAACTAAAAGAAGTAATACTATACAAAATATAGTTGACACAAAATATGAAAAGATGAAATAAGGTATTAATATAACATTTGAAACAAATAAAGTACAATGATCATAACATACAATATACATTTTCTCACACTCACAAATATAACAAGCTCTTTTCTTAGGGTCTTGAAATATCCTCTAAGGACCCTCAGCTCTATGAGTGACAACATCTTAGCTTCTAATATAAGCAAAGAATGAACATAATATGCTTAATAAGTGAAATTCTAGCTATGTGCACTAAAGTAGTGCGAAAATGTGGTAATATAATTGATAAAGAAAAATGGAGAAATGAATACATAAATATGTGAATAATATTATAGTATCAACATATATATGTCATATGTAGCTAGCTCAAGTACAACACTATTATATATTAATTATGTCTTACTTTTTTTCATATTTAATTTTATTTAGTATTTTATTATTTTTTCTTTTCTATTTTTGTTCTCCTTTGGACACATATTCCATTGTATAATTTCTATTTCCATGATTAGGGATCCCACATCAAATCTCATCACCACTTAGTCTCAACCCTAACATACTATGGCCTCACCTGAGTACGATGACACTAAGGCTATGAAGTACCTCATCACATAGCCATCAGCATTGCCAATATCTAGTGTTGATAAAAAACATGGCCTTTGACATATTAGAACCCCACCGTTGATTATTGATGAGATTAGGGGGTGGATAGATCATCATACAACTATTGCACTCATCAACATCCTGTGCTGACAAGGAATGAATCCTCCGACATACTATAGCCTCATCTTTGAGAGCCCATGACACAAGAGAGTGAAGTACCAATCATCACTTAGTTGAGTGCCCTAATATGCTAGGCCTCAACTCTAAGTACCATAACACTGAGGTGTGTAGTATCTCATTATATATCTCATTAGAAAGATAAGGTTATATACTTCACTTTCTTTCTTATAATCTATTAGATCACTTGGCTAGCTTTCATTTATCTTTATTTCTTTCTTTTCATCTTTGTTTTTCATCATATATTTTGATTTATAACTCTTTCACATATTTGTCATACAATGATATGTATATAATATATATATATATATATATATATATATATATATATATATATGTATGTATGTATGTATATATGTATATGTATATGTATATATGTATAGATAAAGACATCAAATATAGTAGAGTGTTATACTAAATCATATGTAATTCATGCATTTTAATGCAAATGCTCTCATTCTTATGCATACCATAAAAATAACCAAAGAAATTTAGTAACCCACGTATGTGATAGTTATTTATTTTATCTATCTAATGGCCTATAGAAGTTTTTTCTAAAGCTTTTTCTTTTTTTTTCTTATTAGCAATTCTCATGTTTTGCATAATTCACATTACCATTATCAATAATATGCGGGTTTCTATTTACAACTTGTAAGAACACACTTTTAAAAAGTTACTTCAAACACAACCTTAATAATCTTCTCATTAACCTTTTTTGCAAACACTTTGTATAGTATTATCACCCATATCATACTATTTGATCCTTACCTTACCCTGATTAGAAGAGGATAGTATAGGTGATTACTATCAAGCAATTAATCATGTATGTTTGATCTCCTTTTGTATTAATATTTTTTAGTAAACATTTGATTAGACAAAAGTGATCAAATACATGATCTCTTTTGAAAAAGACCCAAACTCATCATGTTATTTGATCAACATGTCTTATTAGTAGGACTAGGCAGCTTATCAATCAAACATATGATTTGATAGATGGTCTTGGGTAATATTATATGCATCCACTATATTATCTTATCATAATTTGTATTAATATCATCCACAATGACTATTGATCAAATTAAGAATTCAACGTATGATTCTTATTTAGGCATTTTGTAATTCATCATACTATTTAATCAGGGAGTAGTACTAGTATGATGTTGTGCTAAAAACCTATGCATATTAAGTTGAAGGCCTCTCATTGAATTCTATTATAAATCCATACCAGATGATCAAAATGATTATTTGGAATGATTAATATAATAAAAATGACAATAATCTTTGACACCCATGACATGAAATCAAAACTTGTAAAATTTGCTTAATAACTCAAACAACCAATACATGCTTTAAGGATGAAAACTACGATAAGATCTTACTTTACAATGAACTTTCAACAAGTCAATGCCAAGAACTTGCTCTTTTCCTTGAGCTCTTTCTCTTTCCTTTCTAATCTGACTAAATCAACCCAAGAAATAGCAACTAAAAATCTTAAAGGCTTCTAAACTCTCTCTGAGCTCATCCTTTCCTTGCTACTTTACATTATCACATGCTTTATAAACATAATAAGATGGATTAGCCATATTTGAATATAATAAATCCTTTTTATTATCTTTATATTTAAAATTATAATAGAAATCTAATTGACATCCAAATCACATTCCTATAGATTCCTCTTATAAAGATATTTACAAAGGTATTTAAAAAACTAAAATCCAACCACTATCATTCTAGCATAGTTTTTGTGGCACCCACTAGTTCCACAATACCAATATTCAAAAAATAAAAATTATTTGAAAACTAATTAAAGTTAATTAAGAGGGCTATTATAATTTTGCACACTTTGGAAAAGGTGCTTTACATGATTACTACTTGCTTAACTTTCATGTTCTATCTGGGAATGCTCAATGTGTGTCATGTTGGCTTCATGTATAATAGATCAAATTATTAATGCACCATCTAAAACTCTAACAAAGGAACTCACCATAGTTGCTTCCTTAAGTGCAGTCCTTAGTAACTGATGTACAATATATGGGACCTAAGTATCTATCAAGCCCCACCCGACCATCCAATAATTTGGAATTGAAGATGGGATAACAATAGCATGGAACTTTTAATTTCTATTTCTTGTTATCATGGAAGTCATCAATATGATGGATTGCACATGTGTAGCTAACGAACTCATACTCATGCAAAGACTTATCATAAAGACAATGAAGAAATGAAATTGTTCCAATAAATAACACTATGAAATAGTTCAATTTTTCACAGTCATAAAATATAAAAAATATCAAATCATAAGAAAATATGCAACAAAATTTGAAAGACACAAACCAAAATGAGAGGTGACAAAAACTAATATAAAATCTCCAATTCATATTAAATAAACCAACTAAATAAATCGACATGCATATATCCCTCAAAATAATTTTGCTACTGCTAGTACTGAGCTTCATGGTGCCATGGCCTCTACTTCAATCCTTCTTCTACTTGTCAGATATTATGATGGTGTTTCCTTGGAGGGGAACTAATGTTCCTTTATTGTCAAGATTTAGCATACTTTATAAGGAGATAGTGGCATGCCTTAGTTATGACATTTAACTATGATTGTCATGCCCTATCTATATGATCTATGTAAGGAAGGAAAGGATGGATCTTAAGCTTGCTTTAGAAAGAAGATAAAACCCCTTTTAGTGTAGACCTCTACTAAGTTTGTAAGGTAGGAAACTTTTGTTTTGCATATAAAACAAGATGCATGATAATATAATAATAATAATGAAGTCAATTGCTAACATACATGTAAGAACATAATGTGCCTAACATCTATATTGCTCTTCTCTCCTAAAAAAAATATTTCAAATATTAGATTTAGGCAAAACGTTGTTGTTTTGGTGATAAAAATGCATGTCCATGCTTGCATGAAATTGCCTTAATGAGTCAAGCAAAAATTTTATTAAATTGGTTAACTAGAAATGTTTATGCATGCTAACCAAAACTTGATCATGCTATTATTAAATTGATCATGCAAGTGCTAGTTCATTTTATAGAAACTATATTAATGATTTTAATACTTGTTGAGTCAAAACATTGAATTGATGCAATTATTTTATATTTGAATAAAAGAAAACCTTGTGACCAAAACTTGCAAAGCTAATACGAATTCTTAGTTTTGATTGATAGCAATTTAATTTATCCTTATGCTTATGACAAATTTGATTGATCTTAAATCGAATCCTTGAGTTTATTTTTACAAAGTTGCAATCATCAGCAAGTAGAAATATGGATATCCTGGACATGAATGTTGTAAAAATTGCTAAAGTAAAATATGCATGGAAATGATATGATTTTTATGCTATGCTTTGGATGTTGCAATTGTTACCTATGAAAAAACTAAGATTTACTATAGATAAAATATGTGAATTTTGCTAAAAATTAGATTCACTATGAGATGATTGTTGTTATGATGGAACCATGCTTGATAAAGTATGTCCTTAAGTTTACTATGTTCAATCTTGCAATTATATTTCATCATATGATCTAGATTATTACTTCAATTGGTTTGATGAATTTGATGACAAATGGGGTCATGAATGGGGACTTCAAAGGAGATTCAATCATGGAAACATTTAGTGATCGAATACTGCGAGATAGCTAATTACGATCAATGTGTCTCAGCAATGTTTTATTTCTAGCAATCTCTTCTAGCAAAAGTTGAGATTAAAGCTGAAATAAGCTTAGAGGTAAAGCTTCTAAGAATTCAATACATCCAACATGGGATTAGGTCATGGGCATGCAAAAAAATTCACTTTGTTATTTAATTAATAATTTCAAACAATAAGTGCATTTTGGATCACTCTTTGGTTGTTCAATGATATAAGAGTATTTGCTCTAATACCACATATAAGTCTAAAACATACCTAGAAGGGGACGGAGTTGATTGGTGCTTAAAGATTCAAAACTAAAAATCAAATTTGTAAAACTTCTTATAACTTGAATATCACACAAGCGTAAGCAAGAAAGTCATTCTTGTAAACCTTAATTAATTTTAAGTAATCCAAGTAGAATAAAGAAAAGAAATGCAAATCCAAAAAGACAAGATTTTTAGGTATTTGAACTACTTATATGATCTGATCAAACATACAACATTTTATGTTGTGCATGGGTTTCCATTTATAAGTTAGTTATTTTGTTAAATTATTCAAAAATCTTTGTAAGCTCTCTAATGCTTCTTATACCACTACATGAATTCTTTGATTTTCTTATAACCTCTTAGCACACTGTTCAATAATTAATGGTACTTTTTAAGTAAATTAATTATACTATATGATAATGGATCATATGATATGTTCATTACACTATTAAAAATTCTAAAGTAAATTTAATTTAGAAAATATGTATTAAACCTATGCAATGCAAGAAAACCATAGGTTGCTTCAATTTATTAATCAAAGAAAACTCTCACTCAATCTAATAGTGCATTTGAGTCCTAAATAATCCTCATCTTCTATTCTTCAACATATCCTCCTATCATCATCACCATAAAATTGAAAAATCTTGTAAGAATGTTAATTTCTCATCTTTGATCACCAATCTTATCTAAAATTAAAGCCAGATGATTAATTAGTAACCTACACAATTATATTATTAGCATCAAAATATCTTACAATATTTCTCATGGATGCAACACTTTGCTAATTACATGAGATAACCTAAAGCTTCAATAGCATAAGAGGGTCACAACTTACATTGCTCAAGGCTTCCAAAGAGATTACACAAAGGTGGCAAACTCAAAGAGTACATACTTAAGGACACATTCTAACTTAGGAGCAAGATAACAAAAATGCACTCGCTGGTGTCGCACCAATTCAACAAATCCACAAGTGCAAAATTTGGCTGAAACTTGCTTCCAAAAGGGCTTAAAATTAAAGTTTTGGCTATTTCTAACAAAAGTCGGCTGCCATAGCCACCGCTCGTGCCTACCCACTTCGCCCGTAAGATTCGCACTAACTCGAGAACTTATATGATTATTTGTTTGACCTGTACTGACCCATCACTTACACTAACTCGATATATCTGCTTTGACCCACATCAACCTACATCGACCAGCTAGCCCTCGCCAATTCATGTTATTTCACTTAACCCATGCCTACCTCAAAACTAGACTAAACGTATTGAGACCTCCGCCCACATCGCACCGATTATGCCCACTATTTCACCACACATTGCTTCATCACTCGCCATAATTAATGTTATAAAAGCATAATATATTTGGGAACTACTTAATTTAATTAATTTTAAATATTTTTAATTCAATTTTTATTTAGAATATTCAGGTTTTATAATTTGTGGTGAATTTTGCAATTTTGTAATATTTTTTAGAATTCTAAAATATGTTATTTGAAATTTTTAAACATCATTTTGTATTTTAGGTTAGCAAATTATTATCGTATCATTAAGGTCTCTATAAATAAGGATGTTTATCAGGCTATAAGGAGATAAAAATATTGGAATAAAAATTTCTTTTTTTGTGTGTGCTTTCAACTTTATGAACAAAATGTATGTACCTAACTCTAGTTGGAGAGATTTCAACTTTCTTTATGAGAGACAAGGATTGAAGATGAGAGACCTTCTATCAAGAGAGTCGACAACCAAATCCCTTATGAGAGATAAAGATTAAAAGTAAGAGGCATTTCGCTGGGAGACTCGATAACCAAACAAATACTCACTTTTGCCAATAATCATATCATTGTAAAAAGGTTTACTCTTTAATAATTTTATTTTCTTGACAGTAATCTATAGTTAGAGTTATTATTTTCTGTTAAAGTATTTCACATAAAGTTTAGCTTAAATTTCAAATTTATATGTGTGAAATTGGATGTGACAAAAATTATTTTATAGGATTTTATGCTTATTCTTAAGGCATTACCACCAACTCAATTTAATAATCTATATTAAAATTTTGGAATACCAACATTTGAATATTTCTAAAATATCACACGTCATATATCCCATATTAGTGTATAATATATTTTCATATTTTATGAAAATCTATTGAATATCTCTAGTATTATAAGCTCTAAATTAGACCTTAATGAAAGTTTAAATTTATCCTACATTCAACTTTTGTATCATAACATAGTTTTCTTCTAAAAACTTTTCTTTTATTTTATATATACAACTTTGTTATTAGAGAATATGATTTTTGCTCTATCTCAACTTTGGTATTATAGAACATAGTTTTTTATTAAAAAAAAACTGAATTTCTTTTTTGCTTAATATATTTAAGAACTTTTAATTAGTTTTAGATAAAGTTTGTCTTAAGAAGTAGTATAAAAATAGTGATACGACTCCCGAAGATATTTCCTATGAACTATCTAATTTTGTCTAGGAGGTGGTCTAACATAAGTGAGACTCTGATCACTCACCATTTTCTTGGAAGTATACCCCATCTCATCTTTGGTGGTCTATATTTATGAATACTTTGTTTTCATAATTATTTTTTAAAAAAAGAATATATCCTATATTATTTTTCTTTCTTTATATCCTCTATGCAACAAAACCTTTAAATGACCACATGATTTAGCAAGTCTTATCAAATGATAAATTAAAGTCAAAAATTAATCCAAAACTAAAGACAAAATTTAAACCAAGACGCCATGCTAGAAATATCCTAATCAAATCACCTGAATGGTTAAACAAATCCTCCTAAACTAATAATGTAAATAAAATCTTAGAAAAGAAAGGGATAATAACAGAAGAAGTGTCACACCCAATGATCTAAGAGAAAAAAACCCTAGGATATATAGGAACCATAAAAGACAAAATGATTATTCTAATAAATCTGACCAAGATATTCATAGAAGAAATAATAAATATAAAAAAAGAAATGAACGTTAGATGAGTCACACCAAAATTATGATCTATATATGTCTATTAAGGAGAAAAGACCAAAGAGATATTGAGAGAGAGCATATCCCAAATAAAACTAGCTGCCCCAACTTTTGATGATAGATCTAATCCTAAGAAATAAAAAGGTTAACACACTAGTATAGATGATTACTTTGATTTGTACCAAATGAGTGAGCAAAGATAGTATTAATTTATTAAAACTAAAATCATCAGTATTACCCATAGGTTTCTTAGAAACTTATAATGATAATATACTAATAACAATGAAAAGGTATCTTAAACTTGGAGAAACTTTAAAGTTAAATTTTACAAATGATTTGTTTCAATAACATATATTGTCAAAATGTTAAATAAATTATAAAAGTTTTCAAACAAATTTGAGAATTATAAACTTAGGTGTGATATAGATGAACCCAAGTATGTAGTACTTTCTTATTTTAGGAAAGGTTTAAATAAATACATATAGGTTAAGCTTAAATTGAAAACTATTATTATCTTAGAGAAAGCTTATCGTACAATTAGAAATGTGAAAAAAAAAGTATAGCGTTTTATTTTAAGAGAAATAATAAGTCAGAACCTCCAAAGGCCCAAACTACCATTTCTTAACTCATTCATAGTCACACTTCATCTACCACATCCACTGTTTCTAAATCTCCCAAACCTGCATTATCATCCACTTCTTCACACCTTTCTTCAAGCCAACCCACCTAATCTAGAATCAACTATTTTAAGTGTCATGAAAATAGACATGTAGCTACTAACTACACAAAATGATCCATTACTATGCACCTAGAAGATGTTAATGAGCAAGAAGAGATAAAAATAGAAGAAAATATACTACCTATTAAGGAAGCTAAGCAAGAATTAGAAAGCATAGAAATTTAATGTTTAGGTGTACCCTTACAACTAATAATATGAAGATAATTAGAGGCAACCAACATCTTTAGTATCAAAATAAAAATTATGAAACAATCATGTAAGATGACTATAGTATCCAACTAAAAAGTAAGATTTATTAGTAATTTTTGGAAGTCCTTGTAGCATTTATAAGGGACCAATCTAAAAGTTTCTTTAACCTACCACTGATAAATTGATGGATAAACTAAAGTAGTAAATCATAGTCTTTTTCATAGCTTGATAGGAGACCAACCTAAGCTTTGGTATCAACATTACCACAAGCTAAATTTATTTACAATAACTCCATGAATCATAGTGTTGGTCTAAATTCTTTTGAAATTTTTCATGATAATAAGCATAGGTCTCCTATTGATCTTATTCTTTTACTAATAAACTTTTAGACTTCTATCTCTACTTTTTTCTTAGCCTCTTATAAAACAATATCTAAAAAAATTAATCTAAGTAACAAAAGTTATAAGAAACCAGCATATGCTCAAAAAAGGTTAGGAAATTTTGATGGAGACTCTTATAATTAGAGTTAGGTTAGAATGATTCTCTCTTAGAGCTTTCAAGAAATTATGTGCATGAAGTTAGATATTTAGAATTATTTAAAAATTAAGAACCAATACATATGTGTTTAATTTGCTAGAAGAGTATTGGATTAATATAACATTTAACATTAAGGATTTAGTCTCTTATAGGACATCAGATCTAACAAATAGTAAGTCATTTGAGTTTGATTCTCTCATATTGAGTGAACCTATTTCTATCACTACATTAGCCTTGAGAGTAAGTAAGGATAATGTAGAGGAAAGTTTAGGTCATGACATAATTCTAACAAAGATTGTATACTTAAAACATTTTTAGTTTACTAGAAAGGCAAACTTTTGATTAAGAATCTTAACTTACTTATGATGACCTACATCATATCATTCCACACTTGTTAAAGTATTACTATATCCATCACCCTGATATCATCGAGCCAAGTTCACTCCTATCTGGGGAGGATGATGTAGAAGCATCTAATATTAGCTCACAAAAATATACTTGTTGGCATCACACTAGTTTCATAAACCTGTTAGTACAAAATTTGATTAAAAATTACTTCTAAAAGGCTTAAAAATGAATTTTTGGCTATTTTCACTATCGCATGATGTCGTCAACTACTATATTCACTGCCTGTGCCTACCCACGTTACCCACACCTAACCTACTCTACCCATGTGACCTGTACTGACCCAAGAATCTATCTAATGGTCCATTCAACCTGCACTAATTTGTGACCTATGATGAACCAGTATATTCACTCTAACCCATGTTGAACCATGCCAACCCACCAACCCTCATTGACCTATGTTGTTCCACCTTACTAGTCCCTACCTAAAAGTCAAACCAAAAGTTTTAAGACCTCTGCCCATGCAGCACCAATCGTGCCCCATCATTTCATAGACTGTTGTTTCACCGCTCATCGTTACCATCTCCCAAAATGCATAATATGTATAAGAAAATTTTATTCAAAAACTTTCTTTTATAATTTATGTTGAATTTTAGAATTTTAAAATGACTTTTAGAATTCCAAAGTGTGTTATTTGATATTTTTAAATATTATCTTGTATTTCTAAGTAAGCAAATTATATTATACTCTTGAGGTCTTTATAAATAAGAATGCTCACTAGGCTATATGGAGACAAAAATATGAAATGAAATTTTCTTTTATTTGTATGCCTATACCTTTGTGAACAAAATATATATACCAAACTCTAGTTAACAAGATTCCAACTTTTCTTGTGAGATATAAGAATCAAAGGTGAGAGACCTTTCACTGGGAGAGCTAGCAACTAAATCCCTTGTAAGAGATAAAGATCAAAGTTGAGAAACCTTCCACTAGGAGAGCCAATAACCAAACAAATTCTTACTTCTACCAATACCCACTTCATCATCAAAAGATTCACTCATTCAACCATTTTTATTTTTTTAGTAATATAAAGTTAGAGTTGTTATTTTCTTTTAAGCATCTTATATAGAGTTTGTTTAAATTCTCTATTTTATATATAAAATTGGATTTCACAAAACTATTTTGTAGGATTTTATGCTTAATAAGTAAGGTGTTACCATCTACTTAACTTAATAATCTATGCTACAACTTTACAATGCTAATCTTTGAATAATTCTAAAATATCACACATACCAACTACTTTAATTAGTGCATAGTATCTTTTCATATTTTCTAATAATCTATTAAGTATTTGTAGTATTGTAGGCTGTAAATTAGATCTTGATAGAAGTTTAAATTTACTCAACATTCAACTTTGATATGAGAGCACATAATTTTCTACTAAATTTTTTTTTTATTTCGTGTATTTAATTTTGGTATTAAAGAATATGATTTTCTACTCTATATCAACTTTGATAGTAGAGAATATAGTTTTTTATTAAGAAAAATAAAATATAATTTTTTTTATTTTTTTCTTAGTATATTTACTTAATACTTTTAACTAATTATAAGTAAACTTTGCCTTAAGAGATGAAAAAAAATTAGTGATATGACTCCATTATCTTTTTTGAGAACTTTGGTTCTATCTAAGAGATGATATGGAATAAAAAAGACCCTAATCACTTGTTATTTTCTGGGAAGCACAACTCATCTTAGTTTTGGTGATATATAACTATGATTACTTTACTTTCAAAATTGTTTTTTTAAAAGAACGTATCTCATATTATTTTCCTTTCTTGGTATCTCTTATATAGCAAACCTTTGAAAGATCATAAGATCTGGTAAGTCTTATCAAATAATAAATTAAAGTTAAGGATAAATCCAAAATTAAAGATAAAATTTAAACCAAGACTCTATGTTAAAAATATCCTAATCAATAGACCAACTCACCTAAATGGTTGGACAAATCCTCCTAAACTAATTAAGTAAACCAAATCTTAAAAAAGAAAGTGGCTAATAAGAGAAGAGGTGTCATACTCAATGATTTAAAAAAAGAAAATCTTAAGATAAAAGATATAATAATTATTCTGATGAATTTATTTAAAATATTTATAAGAGAATCATGGTCATTGAAAAAGAAATGCACCTTTAGATGACTCAAACCAAAATGATGATCTAGATATGTCTAGTAAGATGGAAAGACATAAGAGTTATCGAGAGGGAGAGCATATCCTTAATATGAAACTAGATGCCCCAACTTCGGATGGTAGTTTTAATCCTAAGGATTACATAGATTAGCAGACCAGTATAAATGATTACTTTGATAAGTATAAATGAGTGAGTAATAAAAGTATCATTTAATTAAGACTAAACTCACTGATACTATTGGTAGGTTTCTTAAAAACTTAGAATGATAATATACAAACAATGATGAAAAGGTATCCAAATCTTAGAGAAATCTTAAAGTTATGTTATATAATAGGTTTGTTTTAAGAACCCAAAGTTTTAAAATATTAGATAAATAGTAAAGATTTTTCTATGTTGATAGATCTATTAAAGAATACTTTAATAAGTTTGAGGATTATAAAGTTAAATATGATATAGATGAACCTGAACATGTAATCCTTTTCTCTTTTATGAAAGAATTAAATGAATACATATAAGCTTAGCTTAACTTGATAAATGTTATTATCTTAAAGAAAGCCTATTGTACAACCCGAAATGTGAAAAAATGTAGAACTTTCTATTTTAAGAGAATCGATGAGCTAGACCCTCAAAAGGATCAAACCATCATTTCTCAACCTATTCATACTCACACTTTATCTATCTTATCCACTATAGTTTCTAAACTTCCTAAACCAGTATTTTCATCCCCTTCTTTACACCCTTCTTAAAGCTAACTCACCAAATCTTGAATTATCGATTTTAAGTTCCATGAAAATAGATAAGTAGCTAATAATTGCTTAAAAAACTTCATGATTATGAACCTAAAAAGTTTTAATGAATAAGAAGAGTCAAAACTAGAAGAAAACATAATTCATGATGAGGAAACTGAGTAAGAATTAAAAAAATATGAAGCATTTAATGGTTTTAGTAGTTAGGTGGGCCTTTAGAACCAACCAACTACATGATAATTAGAGGTGCACCAACATCTTTATCACTAACATAAAAATTAAAGAACAACCATGTTGAATGACTATAGTATTCGACTAAGAAGTAAGATTTAATAGTTATTTTTAGAGGACCATATGGCATTTACTTGGGATCAATCTAAAATTTTCTTTAACCTATTAACCCACAAATAAATGGAGAAATAAAAGTAAATAGTAGTTTAAAACATCTTTGTTAGAGCTTGATAGAAGACCAACCTAAGCTTTAGCATCACTATTACCACAAGTCAAAGTTGCATATAATAACTCCAAGAATTATAGAGTTGGTTTAGGTCTCTTTGAAATTTGTTATGGTAATAAGCTAAGGTCTCCTATTGATCTTATTATCTTATCAATAGACTTTTATACTTTTTTCTTTGTTTTTCATAAAAAATATCTAAAAAAATTAATTTAAGTAATAAAAGATGTAAGAAACTAGTAGATACTCAAAGAAAGGTTGAAAGAGTTTATAAAGAAGACTATGTTATAATTAGAGTAAGGTTAAAATAATTTTTTCCTGGAGCTTATAAGAAATTACACATGCATGAAACTGTACTTTTTAAGATTATTTAAAAATTGAGAACTAATACATATGTATTAGATTTGCTAAAAGTATATTGGATTAGTACAATCTTAATATTAAGGATTTAGTCCCTTATAATGCACCACATCCAATACTAAGTGAGATTTTGAGCTTAACATTTTCATATTGAGTGAACTCATTCTTACCACTACCATAGTCATGAGAATAAGAATAATATAGAGAAAACTTTAGATCATGAGACAACTCTAATCAAAGATTGTAAACTTAGAAAATTTTTAATTTGTTGAAAAGGTAAGCCTCCAACTTAGAACTCTTGGCTTACCTATGATGAGTTATACTATATCACACCACACTTGTTAGGACTATCTAATGTTAGTTAACAAAAATACACTCATTGACATCACACTAGTTCTATAAGTCAGTTGGTATAAATTTTGGTTGAAACTTACTTTCAAAAGGGCTTAAAATTAAATTTTTGGCTATTTCTATCATCGTTCATCATCATACCACCATTGTTAGTTGCCATAGCCACTACCCACACCTATCCATGCCTACATGCTAGGCTAAGTGACCTGTATTGACCTTAGAAACTACATGGTGGCTCATTTGACTTACACCAATCCATCACCCCACGACAACCAGATATATCTACTTTGACCCATGTCGACTTGCGCCAAACCTCCAACCCTTACCATCCCCCACTATTCCACTTGATCCATTCCCACCAAAAATATCGAGACCTATACTCACATCGCATCGATAGTGCCATGTCATTTTACCATCCGTTGTTTCACTACTTGCTATTACTGTTACTCAAAATACATAATCTATTTGAGAACTACTTAATTTAATTAATTTTAAAATATTTTAATTTAAGTTTTATTTATAATATTTTTGTTATAATTTATGTTAAATTTTAGAATTTTGAAATATTTCATTTGATATTTTTTAAATGTATTTTTGTATTTCTAAGTTAAAAATTTATTATAGTACTCTTGAGGTCTCTATAAATAGGGATGCTCACTAGGCTGTAAGGAGATAAAAATAAAGGAATGAAAAATTCTTTTATTTATGTGTTTTTATATTTTATGAAAAAAGTGTTTGCACCCAATTTTAGTTAAAGAGATTCTAACTTTTCTTTGTAAGAGACAATGGTCAAATATAATAGACCTTCTATCGAGAGAGTTGGTAACCAAATCTCTTGTGAGAGATAAGGATCGAATGTGAGAGACTTTCTACTTAGAGGGCTGATACCCAAACAAATTTTTATATTCTCCAACACCTACATCATCATCAAGGGATTTTCTCTTTTAATAACTTTTATTTTCTAAGTAGTAATCTAAAGTTAGAGTTATTATTTTTTATTAAAGTACTTTACATAAAGTTTGTCTTAAATTTTTTATTTTAAATATGTGAAATTAGATATGACAAAAACCTCTTTATAAGATTTATGCTTAACATTTAAGGTGTTGTCACTTAACTTAATAATCTACGCAATATTTGAATAGTTTTAAACTACCACACATCCAACCTAATCCTAATTAATGTATTGTATCTTTTCATATTCTCTGATAGTCTATTGAACACCTTTAGTATTGTAGGCTCTAAATTAAAATTAAATAAAAATTTAAATTTACCTTGCATCAAGTTTTCAATATTGAGTTGTGGTTCTCATATTGAAGGAGGGTTAACCTTAAGCCTCATCTTAACTAACTAATGCCTAATTGGTGTGTAAAAAGACCAACATGATAAGGATGCCTAAGCTATTGATTAGCTTTATTTAGAAATTAAAGAATGCACTTGTTTGAATGAATGGCCATTTTATTGCAATAAAGACATATAGCCTAAGGAAGCAATTTTTGGATAATAAATTTTAAATCACCCTTGCTCTAAATATGAAAGAGTGCATCACTAAATCTAATTTGTAATTCATATATGCTTAACTTAACAACCTTTTCAAAATTATAAGGGCCTTCCTAATTAGTAACAATTTTTTTTATTAGTCTTTTGGCTTTAAGAAACTCTACATTTGTTTAGCCTATGGTTTACATGATAATTTATGTTGGTGAACATACCACCTAAAATACTTCTCTAATTAGTACTTTCTTTATGTTTACATTATGAATTTTTAAAGTTATTTCTTTTTTAGAATGTCTAGCTCGAAGCATGGATTTTATCACTAAGGCCTAACGATCTATGTAATGGAATTCCATTTTCATCAAAGGTAGCATGGATTTAATGAAGTTAATATCTCATAACTAGTGAGAATGGCATCTCCCTAGTGATGGATGAGGGTGTGGTAAAATAGGAACAAAAGATTGCTAAAAGATTTTTAGTGCACGTACCATAAAATGAGTTAAGTTTTGGCTTCATAATTTTGAATAAGTTATTATCGATAGCTTCGTCATGCAATTTGTTTTTAGAAGACCAATGATAATGCACTCTATCTGCATCATTGAGAGAACAAAAGAATTTTTGCAAGTGTTTGACCCAAACTATGGTGACATTATTAGTGGTTATAGCTAACGTCTTTCCTATCTTACAAAACTTTTGGAGCAAAGAAGCTTATGTACTATAATCATGGTTTGTTTAATCATAGGATTTGCATCAAATTATTTGGTGAAGTAGTCCACAAAAACAAGGAGATGCTACAATTCCAAATTACTATCAAGAATGGTGCAGGATATTATTATCCCCGAACTATGAATGAATCCAAGATATTGATGAACTATGGCATTCTTAGTTAGTGACAAAGACTTGCATGTACTTTACTTTTATGGCACCATCAAAAATTATTGTGATCAGCTTTTTGAAGGGATGGCTAGTTGTGGCCATGGTAATTTTGACTGCTAGTGTTTTACTCAACAAATGGTCACTACATTCACTAGTATGAATCTCTATAAGGAATTCAACCACATTGGAGTTCATCAGGTAACATAAAAGTGGCTCGAGGTAGCCTTTTTATTAGAGTGTCCTAATGATCTAATAGAAAGAGATGATGTAGGCTCCAACCACTTGTGCTTGTCCTTAAGAGGAAATGAGGACTTCATCACAAAGTAATTACTGAGTTGGTTTATCCACTCTAGTGGGGGGGACACTTGCAAGACTTCTAACCAGCTCGTACTTAAATCAAATAACTCATAGATGGGAAACATGATGTCCACTAATTTGATAAATTTATCTTTGACAATGTTCTTGCCATGAGGGATTTTTTTGCAAATTTGTAGAAATAAAACTTAGTTAAGTTTTCATATTTGCTCTTTTGTACCATATGAGGGTAGATTCCTAGGTATAAAAAAGGCCTCAAACTTGGTTAACCACTACTTAGGATTGCCTTAGGCTTAGAAGGGTGGGGAAGTTGGTTGTCAGAACTAATAGAAGATGCTACAGTCTATCCTTATTTCTTCAATTATCCTATCATTCCAACATATAATGTCCGAAGGATAATATAAGGATCTATAACCTTCAAAAATTTATAATGAGCAAGACTTGAAATAGTAGGTTAGGATTTACTTCAAATTATTGAAGGTTAGGGGAATCTCATGGAAAAACTGAAAAGTGAGAATGAATGAGAATACAAGAAAGAAAAAAACACAGAGCATTTGCATGAAAAAATAGGGACATGGAAAACCATAGGCAATTAGCAAAACAGATTCCACTTCTTATTTTTTTTATACAAACTGGCCCACCGAGTACATAAAAATAAGCTTTCAAAGGTGGTAACAATAGGTTTTAGGTATTATGGAAGAAATAAAAAGTATGGGAAAGGGTTTGAAGGCTTTGTTTAGGCTATTCAAGGAGAAGGGTTGTTGGGTTCTTAGGATGAGGAGTTACAAGAGGATTATCTATTGCTTTGCTAGAGGTAAAACAATTAGTACATAGAGCTAGATAGACACATTGGAAGTTCCGTACCCTTAGCATGGGAACTTGCTTCCCATCTCAGATAGATATTATAAGTGATAAGGTTGGTAGTTGAGGTAATTCCAAAGGTTTTGAACTGTTACATTGTTTTGCTGAAGTTCAAATGTCGATGGTGATATGCAGGAATGTAGTTTATTTGATAAGTAATAGAGCACATAGTAATTACCAGTGATGTTTGAAATACATTCATATATTTGTGCTACATTTCTTGTATTTAAATTGGAGAAAACATCATCAAGCTCATTCCAAATTGAAAAATTCACATTATGCCACATTAATGAAAAACTGACATTGAAATCAAATAAACAATGACAATGATTCTTAATTGCTGCTCATAAATTTTGAAGTGTGGGTGCCGTCATTCATGAGCGGTGGGCAAAATTCTCAATGACAATTGACTAATAGTAATAATAGGTATTGTGATAGTTGGTGGCAGATAAATAGGTTCACTGAGAACATATGTTTGATATTAAAGATGGTGAATAGCTTCAGAATAGATCTTGTAATATCATGACCTTTACTAAGAGATTATTTGCTTTATAATTTGACTTTATAAATAATAATCATTATCTTATAGTTAAAATAATTAATTGAGTCCAAGGAGCGCCGGCTATTTGATTTTTGCTAGGAGATGATTTGCTGAACAATTTGACTTTGTAAATGATAATCATTATCTTATAGTTCGAGCGTCGGCTATTTCAATTTTGCTAACAGATGGTTTGCTTAACAATTTGAGTTTGTAAATAGTAATCATTGTCGTATACTTAAAATAGTTACAGTCGTCAGAACCAAGGAGTGCCGGCTATTTAGACATAAAAAAGGTGGCTTGTGAAAGCGGCATTCCAATCGCACCGAGACTTCAAAGAAATGCGCACGCTATGTTCCTTTATAAAAGCAATGCCACTAGTGCACTAATAACCAAGTTTTCTTGACACCCCTAATCATGCTGGAGACCAAGTTCTTTTGCTCTTCAAGCTCGCCGGCTCTGATATGTCTCACCTCGCTTCTCATCTTGGCGGTGACAAGCAGCCCGCCTGAGAGCCCTATAAAGTGCGCATCCGTAACGACCAACTGCACAGTCACCAACTCTTATGGCACATATCCCGATCGCACCATATGCCGCGCAGCGCACGCGGCATTCCCTTCGTCCGAGGTCGAGCTCGTCGCAGCGCTTGCCGCCGCGGCGCGTGCCGGACGGAAGGTTAAAGCAGTCACGCGGTACGTGCACAGCATACCCAAGCTAAGCTGCCCTGACGGAGAGGATGGGGTCCTAATAAGCACCCAGAACCTCAACCGTGTTGTCGGCGTTGACGCGTCGGCTCTGCTCATGACAGTGGAGAGCGGGATGCTTCTCCGGGATTTTGTCAAAGCAGCGGGAAACGCCGGTCTTGCTCTGCCTTCCTCACCATATTGGATGGGAGTCACAGTCGGCGGCATGCTCGCCACCGGTGCACATGGTAGCTCGTTGTGGGGTAAAGGCAGCTCTGTCCACGACTATGTTGTCGGCATAAGGATCGTCACCCCAGCATCTTCCGAAGACGGCTGGGCCGTGGTTCGTTCTATCGTTGCAGAAGACCCAGAGCTGGACGCCGTCAAGGTTTCCCTGGGGGTTCTTGGTATCATTTCTCAAGTACGTCGATTAAAACATTATCTGTAACTTGAACAGAAAATCAATCGCCAAAGTTTAATTATTTCTTTTTCATGTATAGGTGACATTTAAGCTCCAACCCTTGTTTAAGAGGTCTATCAGGCATGAACAACGCAGCGATGCGGACCTCGCAAACGTCACCGTAGCGTTCGGTCAGCAGTACGAATTTGCGGATGTCACATGGTATCCGGGCAACCGCATGGCGCTCTACCGAAAGGACAATCGGGTCTCTGCGAATGCTTTTGGAAACGGTCTTTATAATTTCCTGGGATTCCGAGCCACCGCAAGTCTTGTATTAGCGGCCGACAGAACAACTGGTATGATCTATGTAGTTGATCCAAGTAGTTGATCCGAAAAAATTAAAGATATCTTTCCTTTCGAGAATTTATGTAGAGGAGAGTTTGGAGGCGCTCGGCAATGCTGACGGGAAGTGCGCGGACGCCACTGTGGTCAACGGAGCCCTGGCGCTGGCCGCCTATGGGCTGACAAACAATGGGGTGCTGTTCACGGGATACCCAGTTGTGGGTTTGCAGCATCGTATGCAGGCCTCCGGCAGCTGCTTGAACGGCCCCGAGGACGGGCTGCTCACAGCTTGCCCATGGGATCCGCGTGTGAAGGGCAGATTCTTCCACCAAACCGCCTTCTGCGTTCCGCTTCTTAAAGTGCAGGATTTCATCCTTCAGGTTCAGAAACTGCGTGATCTTCATCCCAGTGCGTTGTGCAACGCCGACATCAACAACGGCATAGTTATGCGCTACGTAAAGGCTTCCTCGGCCTACCTCGGCAAGGTCGAGGACTGCGTCGATTTCGATATCACGTACTACCGCAGCCGCGACCCGATGAAACCAAGGCTCTACGAGGACTTCTTCGAGGAGATTGAGCAGATGGCTCTCGTCAAGTATGGTGCGTTGCCGCATTGGGGTAAGAATCGGAACATCGCTTTTGACAGCGTCATCGACAAGTATCCTAAGAGGGAAGACTTTCTGAAGGTGAAGAATAAGTATGATCCCAGGGGTCTATTCTCGAGCGAATGGACGGATCAGGTACTAGGCATCGAGGGGAAGAAGGCAAGCATCGTGAAATATGGGTGTGCTCTGGAAGGTCTCTGCGTTTGCTCGGAGGACCATCACTGTGCACCGGAAAAGGGATACCTCTGTCGGCCAGGTAAGGTATACAATGATGCCCGAGTGTGCTCGCGAATATAATACACAAACAATTTTGCGTCTCGCATCAAATGCTTATGTCCCACAAGGATTAGTTGTCTGGTGTTTGGTTTGGTTGTACAACGGCGATGGAAAAAATAAACTTGCTAATAAAGGAATGCTTCGGCGCGTTGATATTTTGCTCTGCACAAGACGTGCAATTTTTAGCCGCCCTACTCGTTTACTAGACAAACAATATAGTATATTGAATGAAAAACTATATCTCTTAGTATTTATAATTCATAGGATCCCAGTTGTATCTAATGGACGATTCTTGTAGAAAAGTACAAAAAATAAATAAATAAATTTGGAAAATATTTTATACGTAAAACATTCAATGTAGGGAAAAAAACGATAATCGAGAGGTGACCTAAATTGCTTACTGATAAAATAGTTATTACAGAGAACGTCTCTAAGATCTTGCAAAGTTGAATTTATCACGTGCAGTATAAGAATTAAAGATTTTTATCAAGACTATTAACTTATGTAAAATATTAGAATACTTGCATTTTTAACATGAGTACATAACTAGCATCGTATTTAAATAACATAGTAATTACGAACTTGCAAGTACATTTTGGCATAAAAAATTTACTTTTGTCACAATGAGCATAATTAATAATAACATAGTAAAATTTCACTAATGCTAAATTTTTAAAAGTTGCAATTATTTTAATGCTAACAACTAACTAAATAAATTACTATAAGTTTAGTATTTATGTTAATAGTTTTTTTATAGTTGTCATAAATCATGTTAAGCATTGCATATGCATTTTGTGCCCCAAAAATAATTGAAGTTAACGACACATCCATAACAAAATATAATTAGTCAAAACTTCTAAATTTTGATCTAAAAGATTGCACATAAAATTTTGTTAAGTTTTAAGTCATCTGCCAAAATATATTTTTATGCAATAGAAAAAAAAGGAACAGAATAACCATTTCAGTTAGATTTTTCTTTAATAGCTTTTATGAACGTCTCCTTTAAAGTGGTAATTTCCTGCTCCTTTAAAATGGTAAGTTCCTTGTCTTAGCAATGTCTTCATAGCAGAACGCATGCAGAAGTCAACACAACGTAAAACATTGCTCTTCATTTAAATTGCAAAAGTTTCAGACAGATATAGAGGTCCCAATTAGTTCCTCCTGCAAGAAATGTATAATTATGTACAATATTAAATATGTCATTACATTGCTGAGAAATAATTCCTAATTACATTTTTATGATTGCAGTTTCTTCAATAAGTTTATTTTCTTCTTTTTTTTTTTTCAAGTTTTAACAAAACATTTATGCATAACAAGGCAAAATTTGATCTATGCCATAGTGAAACATAACATGAGAATAGCATATAAAGATTATATATTCTTAAATAATTATAAATTAATCTTCCTAAAACATGATTATTTAGAAAGATTTGCTGCCATTTTGATACACTATCCTCTATTTTTTTTATTTTTGTTAATTTTTCTATTCCATTTCTATATTGTAAAAAAATATTATCAAATTAGACTATTCAAGCATCGCTACAATAAAATAAAGCATAGTCATATTTAGTAAAAGAGAATCCTTAAAGTGCATGTTGAATAAACCTACATTTCAAGATTGGACATAAAGTCATCGACATTTCAAAGAATTATGACTAAATTTTAAGAAAAGCTTAGAGTACATGCATGCAACTAGATCAAAATATAGTTTAGTATATTATTATGTTGCTTAAGGGTACACCAAGGAATATTAAATGATTGAGCAATAAGAGGACTATTATAATATAAATAGGTTCTATAAAAATAATAATATTTATAAAAATAATCTTAAATTTTGAACATTAGAAATGATTCTTGATTGACTACTCCAAAACTTTAGGAGTGACATATTGAGGAATGCAATTAGGAGTGTACTATGAGAACTTCCTTTTATGTATTTTTTGTAGTTATCAATCCTCAACTTGTTTCATAAGTAATAGATTTGTGATAACACATTATTCATATGTGCATTAGTGTTATCACAATTATATAATATATCATGCCCCATTTATTAATTATTATAATTATTGACTAACAATACGATAGAATCTAAGTGTAGCATATAAATTGAGAATACCAATACCACCAATAGGTGAGGGCAAAAAATGATTGCCTTTATATTCAAATAATTTTTATTAATATAATTATAATAAAATATATTAAATACATACTTATTCTAGTTTAAAAAAATTAGAGTGTGTATGAGTGTCACAAGAGGGAGGTGAATTATAGGTTTTAAAGTATTTTTGTTATTTTTATTATTTTTAGATTACATTTATTTTTTTTAAAATTCTTTATAAAAATAATTTTATTTTTATAAAAAAACATTGATATTCAAATTTATAATATGGTTTTTAATTTTTATGATTAGAAAAAAATAAAAAAAAGAAATTAGAAAAGTGTATTTAAATTTTAGGTAATTGGGTTCAAACTAAAGCATTTGTCTACTTTCAATCGAGGTTAAAAAAGCACAACTACTAAAAAAATTATAATATGAGATTTTTTCTTAGAATTCACTACCAATCAATTAGCTTTTATGGTTACTATAACCCAAGATTTTGTAGCTCAACCCCAACTCGATTTTTTAATAATATCAAACCAAACTCAAGCTTTCGTAAATATTAGGCCGCCCATCCTAAAAAGATAAAAATATAATAAGTAAAAAATTTTTGATACAAAATATAAGAAATAAGGCACAATAAGATCAAAATAATGAAGAGAAATAAGCAAATAAAAGCTTGAAAGATCTAGGCTTTATTGAAAGAATTTGAAATTTTTTGCATACTGTAAGGAGATTTTATACTAGAAAAGTATTACGCAGTGATTCTTTGAGATCTTAAAGTTTTGTTCATATTCATTAGTCATTTAATTCATAAATATTAGATTTTTATAAAAAAAACTTTTGATCAGTCTTTAGAAAATCAAGAAAAAGTACTTTCATAAACTGCTACCAAACAGCTTAAGAAATCTCTTCCAAGCACCTTCGATAATGGCTAAAATAACGACTAAAGAAATAGCCATTATGGGAGATCAATGAGAGCTATTAGATTTGATTGAAGAAGATTTTGACCATCAAATCAACAAATATAAATGTGGATAAATTATGAATGATTGAATCAGAGAAGGTTAGATTTGAGTCATCCAATTATGTCAAATGGTAATGGGAATGATCTCAATCATAAGTTTCAAAATAAAGAGATTTGGGCCCTCTGAGTGAAAGATTGGTCATTTGAAAAGAAAGAATCAATCAAAGCCATTTAATTAAATCAGACTTGATCATGGTCAATCAATTTTGAGTCTTGAATGAATGGCTATAGGTAGGTGAAAGATCCACCATCTAATTGATGATTGGATGGAGATAAATAACTTACTAAGCAATACAATACTAGATGTAGGAAAACATTTTAGTCCTACACAGTGCAAGTATTCAAAGTTTTGTTGTTTTTAAAGCTTTCTATATGCATATAGTGCTAACAAATACATAAAGTTGGCTCTCCCCTAATGTGGTTACGATTTCATTATGTGGTCCACTTATATAAAAATTTAATATAATTATTTTTGTTAGATTTTATTTCTTTAGTTTAACTTAAATTTAATAATAAACCTAACATAATATTTGACAATGATACATAAGCAAGATTTAACCAAATTATGTTGATATAAAGAGGTGATTAGAGTTGGTTAAGTAAGAATATAATTTTACATATTTCTTAAATCAAAGAAGGTTAAATAATTAGATGCTTAACAATGATTTGAAAGTGATATAATAGAGAGATATTCTTTATGATTAATATTCAACAAAAAACATTCTATTTCATAGAAAAATATTTTTAAAGTTGACATACATGTTTTTAATCCTTGAAGCTTACTAAATATTTTAAGATACTTTGAAGACCAGTAATTCAACATCTTCAAAAGTACCTAATTTGTTCTTCACAACTAAACCAAATTGATACTAAGCAAGCTCATTAAAATAAAATACTAAACATTTATGACTTGACTCATCAAACACAAAGATGACATTATAGTCTCTTCTTTTTTATGATAACAAAATAAATATTTAGATAAAAATATAACAAGTAAAAATAATATTTAAGAAAAATTATTATGTTAAGAAGTATTAAAAATAAAAAATATACACCCCCTTACTTCATACTCTCCTTTACCACATGCCCCTGCCCTCACTTTGTATATATTCTAAATTTTATCTAATCTATGATTATTCTCTCGCTTTGAAACCATCAAAAGAAAGGAACGATTTCAATAATTTCTATTATATCTAGTTGTTGTCTTACAGAATAAAATAATTTAGTTTGGAGGGGTTTTGTAAATATATCAACCAATTCTTACTTTCAAAATATATATATTCTAATTCTATTAATCTTTTAACAATATAATCTCTAATAAAGTAATATCTTAAATCTTTGTGATTTTTCTTATAATGATGAAATTATTATATACCCTTAATAATAAGATTGATCTTTTCTTTAATAGTTACTTTATTTTTATATAGTTTATTCTTAAATATCTATTTAGTTTTAATCAATTATTTGTCACTAAGCATAAGAACCAATTTTTATACTTAATTTCTATCAAATTTATCTAACTATCAATTCATGACATGAACCCACACCTATAAAGGCTTCTTCAACAAATATTGATTCTATGAAAGATACAAATACACTTCTTCAACAAATATTAATTCTATAAAAGATACAAATATACTGTGATCAATTTCTCTTATCAAGACTTTAGTTCTAACTTCTTGATTAGGTTCATTTATAATTAATTCCTTTAGGTTTGAAGCTAATACTTCCAAGTTGTAGGTAATAAATGACTAATCTCTTTTTCTTTATTTTATTTTCTCTTTTGCATTCATCCTCATTCAAGTTTAAGTTCTTCAAGGACTCTACCTCTTCATCTAAATTTCTAGTATTTATCTTTTGAAAGATTTATCAAACACTATAAGTATTATTTTCTCTATCATTTGAGTATCTATATTATAAACTCTATAAGTCTTTTTAAAAGAAGAGTATCTTAAGAAAATTTTTATACTTACTTTTTTATCAAACTTGTTCAAGATATCCCATTCATTATTAAGAATGGTGCACTTACATCCAAAAACATGGAAGTAGCTAACATTTAGTTTCTTATTTTTACATAACTCATAAGAAGTTTTCTTAAGTTTTGGTCTTAAATTAATTCTATTTATTGTATAACGAGTTATGTTAATTACAACAGCTTAAAAGTACTTTAGTAGATCTTATTTGACTAATATAATTCAACCCATCTCTATTAAAATCATATTCTTTCATTTTATAATCCTATGTTGTTAAGATGTATAAGGACATATAAATTGATGCCTTATTCATTTACCTTTATAATAGTCATAAAAATTCTTATTCTTAAACTCACTATTAATTATTACTTTGAATAAAAATTAATTTGATATTGATTTTCTTCTATGTCTCTTTTAACAAATTAGCAAAATTTTCAAAAGTCTAACTCTTTCTCTTAAGAAATACAACTCAAGTATATCTAAAAAATCAAACAATCACAAATCTATTATTTTTACCTAAACTCAAGTGTTGTATAGGACAAAAAATGTCTAAATAAATTATCTCTAAAAGTCTACTAATGATTAAGTCATTTTTAGATTTAAAAGAAGATTTAATCTACATTCCTTTTCAACATGATTCACACATTTTCCAACTAGTCGTGCTTAGCTAGCGAAGACCTCTATCTACATATAACTTATTTATTTTCTTTAAAATAAAATAACCTACATGGCCTAGTCTTTCATACTATAAGTGTTCTAACTTGAATGTATAACTAAGCATTATAATCCACTAGCTTCTAATTGATCAAACTTAATAACTTTCATTTTACCGCTAATAATACTTGATCATCTTTTAATATTTTACAATATTAAGTATCAAAATTAACGATATAAACATCATCACATCATTGACTAACACTAATTAAATTAAATTATAATCTATCAACTAAAAATATATTTGAAAGTATTAAATTAGGCATATCTGCATCACCAACTATGATTATCATCTTCTTAGAGTTGTCTCATATTGCTACCCTTTTATTTAAACCATGTCTTATTGATATAAATTGTGATCAGTCTCCAATCAAAAGTCTTGAGCATCATCTATCCAACACCCAAGAGCTAGGTCTTGATTTTCTCTCTATGTATAGTTTCATAAATTATAATTTTTAACTTAATAATTATAAAATGTAAGATTGATTTACCTAATTTGTATGCTTACTTATACTTATAATTCTTAAGTATATTATTTCTAATTTATGAATATCTTCCATACATTGTATCTTTACACCATAATTATGGAGATTTCCTACACTAAATGCTCTATTCTTTAACTTTAGGACCTCAAGCAAGCTTGGGTTGACCATTAGCATTCACTGAGAGTATTCATAATGTCATTCTTAATCACCCATTTGAAATAAGATTTGAACTAAAAATATTTTTCTTAATTTTACAATCCTTGATGATATGACCTTTTCTATAATAATAAAAATATGCAACATTTGAAATATTATGCATATGCTCAAAAGAAGACATATATTTATGCTTAAGAAAATAAATTTGTGAAGCACTAAAAAATTTTGTATGTTGAAGATAACAAATTTTTATTTTTAAATTAGTAATTTTTTTCAAAGCAATATTCTTGATAATCATAGAAGTGTTTTTATCACAAATTTAAAATATTTATATTTTTCTTTTCTCATCTTCTTTCAAGAAAAATCTAGAAGTTTTATTTTTTTTGTAAATATTTTTCAAATTTTTATGCATTATATAATTATTTTCAAAAACCTCATGGGACCAAGAACTTAATTCATTATCTTCTTCTTCATTAGATGTACTTGATTCATCATCATTTGTCAAGCAGCATATCATTCCTTTCTCTTCACTACTTGAAGTTGTAGCATTTGAATCTTATGCACTATAAGTACCTTGAAAAACTTTCTTCTTCTTCTTCTTCTTTATTCTCTTCTTTTTATCTTCTTTTCTTTTAGTATCTTTGGGTTGTAGATATTCTAATTTAGCATTACCACATTCACAGCATCTTGATTCCTTCTTTTTCTCCCTTCTTTTCATCTTTTGCCAATTCCTATTTATAAAACATTTTATCAAACTATCAGCTAAACCTTTAACACGAAAATTTTTCTCTTCTTTCAAATCAATGAAAGAGATTGATGCCATGTCTGAATCATCTTTTCTTTCTTTGAATGCCAATGATTCTTTACTTGCTCCATTCTTTAGCTTGCTTATGGAAGCCTCCTCTTCAACTCTTATATTCATCTCAATGTTTAACTCTTAATAATTCTCCAAGTAACGCATCCATCATGAGCTTGTTTATGTCCTTAGCCACCTTTATTGTTGTGACAAAAGGATCATACTCGTCGGATAGAATCCTTAGCATTTTTCTTATAAGACTTGTATTTGAAAACATTTTTTTAAGATTTGCTAATGCATTAGTAATATTTGTAAATTACATAAACATGCTCTTTATAGTTTCTCTCAAATTTAGTTTAAAAAGCTCATAATGTTGTGTAAGAATATTTATTTTATTTCTTTAATTTATAAAGTGCCTTCATAAGTCACTTTTATCTTCTTTCAAACTTCTTGTATGGTATACAAATTCATAACTTTATTAAATTTATTAAGAGATATTTCACATAAGGTAGTTGAGTGCTCTAGCATTTAATTATACATTCTCCTTTGGTCGCAAAAAAGTTTACAATTTACTTGATTTCATTAGTGTATGAACCTCTATGTAAATCCCAACTCAATCTTTTAACATGATTAAACCAAACTTGAGATTTCACAAATGTTGGGCTACCTAACCAAAAAACAAAAATATAGTAAGAAAGACATTTTTGATAAAAAAAATGTGCATTTGTTCTTATGCTTATTTGAGACTAAAAATAATGCATAATAAACTCAAAATATTGAAAAAAAATAAGAAAATAAAAGCTTATAGGGTTTAGACTTACCTAGAAGAATTTAGAATTTTTAGGTAATATTAAGTCATAGAGTGTTACCAAGAGATTTTACATTAAAGGAGTATCATACAACACTTCTATGAGATTTTATGTTTTATTCATATTTATTAGTCATTTCATTCATAAAGGTTAGGATTTTATAGAACAATTTTGCTCACAATCATTAGAAAGTCATGAAAAACTCCTTCATAGACTATTATCAAATAGTTTAAAACATCTCTTTTAAATAGCTTCTATAATGGCTCATATAATAGCTTAAGAAATAGCCATTAGATAGGATCAACTAGAAGCATTGATTTGATCAAAGAAGATTTAGATCATCAGATCAATGAATATAAATGTGAATGAATTATGAATGGTTGGATCAAGGAGCATTAGATGTGGGCCATTAGATTACATTGGATGAGATCTAGATCGTTCAATTTATCAACAATAAAGGCAAGAATTATTTCAATCGTAAGGTTTAAAATGTAGAGATTTAGCCTTTTTGAGTGAAGGATAGATCATTTGAAAAAGTGGAATCAATCAAAGTTATCCAATTAAATCAGATGAGACCACCGTCATCAAATTTTGAACCTTAAACAAATGCCAATAGAGAAATAAAACTAATATATATAAGACATCATACTCACAAATCTCATGTTCCATTCAATGCATCATTTCTTTGTAAATCTATGACATGCCTATATTATAAGTAATGAAGTAAACCTATAATACTCAGTAAATAAATTCTATATATAACAAATAACATTGTATGATAAAATACATAATATCAAAATACTATAAGCATAAGTATAAACATGACATTTAAATACTCAAAATATAATGAATTACAAATTAGAAATAAGCAACATGCTCAATACATGAGTTTGCATACAGATATTTGTATCTATAATTGATATCATTTATATACATATTATATATCCTTTTTTCATTTTTTTATTTCTCTTTTTCCTTTATCTTATTTTTAATTGGGCCCAAATTTTGCCTCTTAGAATCGTAGCCTATAATCCTATCATATCTCATCTCCTCTATATATGATATTTTAGTAAATCATCTATAGACCTCTATCTATAGATATATCATAATTAGTTAGTCATTTAATTCATATATCATCTTTATATATCAACTCTTTAGTAAGGACATCAGTTAGGATTTTTTATGCCTAATGATTTGGAGCTTAATTCAAGGTATATTGAATTTATAATTATGAAAAAAATCAAAGGAGGGACAAAATGATGACAATCATCATTGCATAATGAAGTAGCAAGAGCCACACATGATTTCATAATAGCTTATTATAGGAGTGCCAAAGTGCACCTTGCATTACAAAGGTAGTGAAATGCATATGGAACACCATCATCTTCATGAATAAATGGTGCATGTTAGGTGCATGTGACTACACAAGATATGCACATGTTGACCACCTATTGCATCCATGGTTTGTGTGCACATAGTAGCAAACCTATCATGTTGTAGTTAATGCATGAATTTAAGAATAGTATCTGTGAGCATGAATAGTGCTTTAGCACGGGCAAGCAGTGCACTCGTGGCCTAGCTGCCTGGGCAATAGATTTTGCAAAATTTATGAAAATGTGTGATTTTGGTCAAAATCATATGTTTCTTTTAGAAATTAAAATATTATTTATTTTGTAATAAAGTATTATAATCAAATTTTTATTTAAATAAATAAAAATAATGAATAGAGTAATTTAGGACTGTGAATTCATAACTTCATAAATTTAGGACTCCTTAAAGGAAAAGTTTTTGAGAAATTCAATCTTTTTGTGAGAAAAACTCTCTTTTTTATTTTTTCCTTTAGTTTCTTTCTATTATCACATATCCACCATTGCAACTCAAATAAGAAGGTTTACTCTTAAGGGCTCAAGACGAGAATATCTTGCTAATCGATCATATTATTTTTTGTATCAAAATGCTTTAATTCAATGTTAATAACACAAGCTAAGAAAAAGGTAGTAGAAGAGAAAACCATAAAAGAGAATCAAGAGATTGAGGAGGCTTCAAACAAGGTGGTTGTGTTGATGTGTTGACTATTTTATCATCAATCTTTGAGACATAGATAGCTCTATTTTCTAATAAATATAAGTATCAATAAAAATAATGCTAAAATCTCAATCCCTTTGTGATGGATTCAAAAGATAATTTTCCAGAAAAAAATACTCTTTATTAAAGAATTTTTTTATTAAGTAGTAATCCAAAGATAATTTAAGGTATAGATGGGGATGATATCAATTTTGTATTAAGTAGTAATTCCAAAAATCTTTTTTAAAAAAAGGTACTTGAAAATCCTCTACAAGCTGATGAAAGCTTATCATTTATGGTGAATTCAAATTACATCTTATGAAGCAATGCAAGGAGAAGAACTCTTCACCATTTGAATTGAAATAAAGAAAGAGCTTGTTAACATCATTATTAACATTACAAAAGGAAAAAAACCTTATATTAAAAAATCTTATAAAGAGATTTAACTTAGAGACTAAACCATATCTAATATCTTATATCCCTAAGATTAATTCATAAAGACTCTTAAATGAGAGTTAAAAAATAATATAAAGTAAAGTTGAACATCATTAGAGTCTATATTAATGAGATTATCTATAAAGTGATATCACTAAATGTATATGAAATTATACTCAAGAATTTCATACCAATAAGATTGAGATATCATTCATTATCAATGAGCACAATAGTATTAGTTTATGAAGAATGAAAAATATTTTCTTTCGACATGAGACAAAGAATCATTAACACAAGATGTTGTTGGTGCTAACCAAGTAAAAAGGTCAATGAACAATTATTAAAGTTATGTATTGCTAGTAACAAAGTTAAAGAAATCATTTAATAGGGATGACATAAATCTTAACCTCCCAATAAAGATAATAAAACTAGATCTTACAAATAATTAGCTTAAAAAATATTTGATGTGACTCAAATCACAAAAAGAAGAGACGTATGATCAGAAGATCAATTAAGCTAATTAAATTCAAAATTGTAAAAAAATCAAGAGATAATATAAAATAATAAAAATAGTCATGGTGATTACAACATGAAGTAACAAAAGTTGTGCATAGTGCTCATTACAGGAGCTTACAAGAGATGGTGCAATCGTGGGCAGTCACAATACGTCAGATGCCCACACATCTAGGCATGCATGAATACATAAGATGAGCACGCGTGTGCTACATGTGTGAGCATGGCAGCCACCAACTTCATCGTCATGATGAATGCACTTGTGCAGATTTGTTAAACATAAGAACAATACCTACGAGTGTGAATAATGTCCTATCGCATGTGTGTGGTGGAAGGGTGTAGTCAGGTTGCTTGGGACAAAACCACATGTTTCTTTTGAAAATTAAAATCTTATATACTTTATAATAAAATATTTTATCCAAACTTTTATATAAATTAGTATGAATGATAAATAAAAAAATACAAAACCTATGAATTCAAATCTTCTTGAAAGAAAGTTTCCTTAGAAATTCAATCTTCTTGTGGTAAAAACCCCTCTTCTCTTTCCTTTACTCCTTAGTTTCTCACCATTCTCATACTTCAATGTCCACTATTGCAATTTGAAAAAGGTCTACTATTGAGGGTACATCTCACGGATAGTTCACCTATTAGCCAGTCAAGCATGTGCCAACACTTTCAAATAATCAAGATATCTATTTTTCATATACAGAGTCAAAGTAGAACCTAAAATTATATTCCTAATTCAAAATTCACACCAACAACAAAAAGGAGAAAAAAATGGCCCAATGAAGCCATTTTTGTCATCATCAACATCATTGTTCACTCAACTTAATGTCAATTGAACCAAACTATGTTTAGCCAAAACAAATTAACAAACAGGTCTCTTATGTCTAATTTTATTGCAGGTTCATTTGACCCATGAATGCAACTAGATCAACCATGTCACAATGACCCATTAGATTAATAGAACAATAGCACGATTCACATGACCCATAAAGAAATCTATATCTACGAATGCTAAGTTGATCCACTAACCCACTTTATGAAACATCAACTTGAATCCCATGACATCGTCTATATCTCATTAACCATCTTACTTTATTCATGATTGATTAGGAGGTAAATTCCAAGTTTATTGAATCCAAAAATATGAAAAATATTAAACAATAATATAAAACCATGACATTCATCAATGCATTAGGATTCATATGTTGGGCTATGTAATGGTTTATTAGAAGTACACTAGTGTGAGTTGTAAAGCACTAGCCATGCACTATGCATGAAAGTGTAAGAGTGCCCGCAAAAGAGCGTGGTGATCCAGACATCCACTTTTGCTAACATAAGATGGGTGAATCTACTCCCTATTAGCCATTTACCACATATAAATTTTGTGAGTACATAGGTACACTTACTATGTTGTCACGATCAACGTGCATATAGAGGGCATGTCTACATGCAAAATAGTGTTGTAGTGCAACTGTTTGCACGTAAAGGGTGTAAGAGCTAATGATCAAAAGTGGGATTAAGACAAAGTTTATCAAAGTTGTAGAATTTGGAGAATTTTTTTAGTCACACCTAAATATTTTTTTGTTTTATATTAAAATATTATATTTAGATATTTAGATAAAGAGATAAGAATGATGAATAAAATAATATAGAATTTTAGAAGTCAAAACTTAGTAAATTTAGAACTCCTTGAAGAGAAATTTTATGAGAAATTTAATCTCCTTATGGGAAAAACCCTTTTGTAGTTCTCTTTTTTTTCTTTTTTCTTTGGCATTTACCATGCCTCAACATTCACTATTTCTACTCTAAAAATAAGGTTTGTTATCGATGGCATGAAGCAAGAACTTCTCACATATAGATCATTTTATTTTTGGTATCAAAGAGCTTTGATTTGAAGCTGATGATAGTGTAAAGAAGAATATAGTTGAAGAGTAAGATGTAAAAGATAATCAAGAGATTGTGGATACTTTAATCAAGATAATTGTATTAACTATTTCACCATCAAGCTTAGAGATTATGCTAAAATCTATCATAAGAAAATCTCAATCTTAATCCCTTATGATAAATCCAAAAGATATACCACTAGAAAATACTATTAATCAAAGAAATTTTGGATTAAGTAGTGATCTTAAAATAATTGAAAATAAATATGAGGATGACATCAATCAAATATTTTTGATGAATGAGAATTGATAATGTCCTTTCAAGATAGATGTTATGTAACAGTCTTAGTTTCCTTTATTTTATTTATTATATTGTTTTTAGAAAGAGTTCTTTGAGACGAGTCTAATGATGTTTAGTTTGTAATTTTCGGAACTCTAATGAATAAATGATGAATTTTTAAAGATTTGGATAGATTTCTAACATTGAGGATATATTTGTAATTTTTTAAATGTCGGCATGGTTCAATTCATGTTGGAGGATGGTATATTTGTAAATTTAAAGTTGTTGACTGCGCTAAGTATATATGCAATTTTGGGAATTTCGGCATAGGCTTATTTCTCTGGGCGGAGGATATTTGTGTAAATAAAAAATTGGGAATGGGTGTTATGCAAAAATGCGGTTTATGGCTAGTCGGTTTCGACCAAGTTATAAAACCCGAAGCAGGGTACGTTTTGAAAAGCATTTCTGCAAAGAACACCAATTGCGGGAAGGGTCCGGAGTGCAAGAGCGAGATTTCTGACGACTGCCGTGGTGCTCAGCGAGGTTTCGGCACGCTACAGTAACGGCCGGGGAGGATTTTCATGAATTCTGGCATGCGACGGTGACAGCCGGCGAAGATTTCCGTAAGGTAAGAAATAATTTATTCGTCATCAGGGTTATGAAAGCTTTCCGGTGAGCGGCGGAACCGAGAGTGGCCGATTTGGTCGATGGGAGACGCAAGAGAGCTCGAGTTCACCTGTGAAATATTTTGGTTTCGCCGGACACACAGGAGAGAGAGAGAGAGAGAGAGAGAGAGAGAGAGAGAGAGAGAGAGAGAGAGAGAGAGAGAACCGGTCCAGGCGTTGGACCGGGTTACGCTGTTGAACCGGGCTGCTGACCGCGAGCGGTCCAGCACGTCGACGTAAGCGGTCCAGCGTCAGGTGTGGGCGGTCAAGCTCCCGTGTAAGCCGATTTTGGGATTTATTTTGGGGGTTTGTTTGGGAAAGCTTTTCAGAAAGCATTTTTGGTTAATGAACATATTTTAATTTGTGACATGGCCTTATAGGACATCAAGAAAACAAATTAGAAGTGGGCAAGAAAATTTAGTACCACAAATCCAGGTAGATAAATTCCTAATTCAGTGATGTAGCACAATATTATATGTTTTTACATGTTTTTTTACTATTATAGTATTTTGATTGTTACATATGTTATTTATGGCATAAAAAGGAAGAAACACTATGGTATGGATTACTTATGCATTTGCATGAAAACTAAAAATGAAGAAATAACATGATATGCTAATGAAATAAAAAGAAAGAAACAATATGTAAAGAAAGGTCTTTTGATATGACATAATTGTTTGAAATTATGATTGGAAATGATAGTAAAAATGGATTCCCACTAGGCCCAGCATGTGTTGCAGGGTATCGATCTTCGGATCAGATATCTGCCTCGTGTCTACACCAGGCCCAGCGTGTGTCATAGGGTATCGATCTTCGGATTAGATATCTGCCTGGTATTATGTGCTATGACTCCATGATGATTTACACCAGGCCCAGCATGTTTTGTAGGGTATGGTACCATACCTACCTGGTAGCACTAGGCCCAGCATGTGTTACAGGGTATCGATCTTCGGATCAGATATCTTCTTAGTGTTATGTGTTTGGATGGATGCTGACTGGAGGTCATTTATTGATGATGATTGGATCCAGAGGATAATGCGTCAAAGGGAATTGGGCCCGGTAATAACACACTATATAAGGAACTGACATTTCTTTATGGTTTTTCATTTGGCATTACCTTCTATATATGACATCTGGTATGGTTTTCTCTTTATGCATATGATTCATCTGTGCTATTCATGGTATGCATTTTCATTTATATTGGGTTAACTATGTGGATTTATCTACTAAGATATATAAAAATCTCATTTAGTGCTTACATCACATGTCATGAAACCACTACACCAAGAGATGGGAATGGTACTGCTACAGAAGAGCCATTTTTAAGAGATGTGTGAGAGAGGGAAAGTTTTGGTGTGATTAAATGTTTAAAACATGCCTTTATATATATACTTTGGATTTTGGGAGTTGGTGTTTGTCTTACCATTGGGTCCCTACCTTGGGTTTGGTTCTTTGTCCTCACTTAGATGTTGTATCTCGCGATTCTGATGATAATTTTGTGATCTAATGGTACTGGTAAGGTGGGGGCTTGACAAGGTGGTATCGGAGCTTTGGTTCAAGAATAGGTGGGAAATAGGAGTGAGGACACCAGAACAGTATATGCATTTGCATCTTTAGTGTTACTTCTCCCTTAGACATTAGTCGTCAAATAACTTATGTGGTTTTACAGGATTATAATAAACTCCAGATATAGAAAGATCTGCATCTGAAAGTATAGAGAAGGATAAAGAAAGAGAACAGCAAGGAGATACACAACATGAATTAGTGTAAACCTTAGTTTCTTTGATGTGATCCATTGGAAGTACTAATAGCCCCAAAGGAGAGGCATCTTTCTATTTGGTGGTTGATCAATTTCAACGGATGCATCTTTTTCTCCCTTCTTTTGTTGGGGAAGAGGATCCCATGATTGCTGAAAATTGGCTAGAACAAATGAATATTATCTTTGAAGGGATATCTTGCTCAGAGACAAAAAAGTGGTCTTGGCCGTTTTGGTACTTAAAGATGCTGCCAGATTGTGGTGGAGTTCTCGACATCGGCTTCAATTTTCTAGCCGACCAATGAAAGACATTTCCTGGGAAGACTTTACAAAAGAATTTGAGCAATGGTATATGCCTCTGTTAATCAAAGCCAAAATGAGGGAAGAATTGAATAATCTCAGGCAAGAAAATCTATCAATTACTGCATATGAAATCAAATTCTCCCACTTGGCTAAATATGTAACCTAGTTAGTAACACCTGAAGAACAACAATGTTACATGTTTTGACAAGGCCTACGGGACGAAATTCGGGTAGCTTTAGTAGCCGTTCGCACAACAAATATGTGGAGTTACTGGAGCATGCCTGCACGGTTGAGCTCGAACTCAGTTTGCTAGTAGCAAGCAAAGAAGAAGAGAAGAAAAGAATTTTGATCCTCTAAAGTCTAAATTCAAATTCACAAGAAAAAGAGGTAGTTCTAGTTTTTCAAGAGAAGAAACTTTTCCTCATTCAAGATCTAATAGGTTCAGACCATATGAACCGAGCACTAGCAGAGTTAGTTGGAGTTCAAATAGAACGAGTATATGTGGGAAATGTGGAAGATGGCATAGAGGAGAATGTAGATCAGAGTCTATCCGACCAATCAGATGCTACTAATGCCAAGAACCAGGACATATTGCTCGGAATTGTCCAACATTTGTAGAATTTAAACTTGTCAGTGCTTCAACTAGTAGAGTTAGAGAGGATGCAAGTCGAGGTAGAGACCACGGATCTACAACGACGTCAGGTGCTGTAGTTAGAGGTGGAGCAACAGGAAGGGCAGGTCAGGCGCATGTTTATTCGATCACTCAGCAAGATGCTCCACACTCTACAGACGTTATTATAGGTATGCTCGTGTTACACAAATTTTCTGTTTCTATACTCTTTGATTTTGGAGCCTCATACTATGTTATATTCACTAATGCACTCTATTAACATCATTATATAGGTATGCTAGTGTTTCACAACTTACCTATTTCTGTATTTTTTGATTGTGGAGCCTCACATTCTTTTATTTCCACTAATGCATCGAGACAAATAAATGCCTTATTACACTCCATGAAAGATCTATTAGTAGTGAAAATGTCGGATGGAAATAGTATCAGGGTAGAAAAGTTTATTGAAGATGAGATAGACATCGAAGGAAAACAATTCTCAGTATTGCTACACATCTTACCTCTGACAGAATTTGACGTAATCCTTGGCATGGATTGGTTGTTTGAGCATAAAGTAAAAATAGATTGCTATGAAAAGAGGATTGAAATCCCAATCCCTAGAGAAGATAAATTAATCTATTTTGTTCAAAGGAGAAAAATTCCTATCACACTAAAAGACTCTACTGAGACAAAAAGATGGGCCGTCAAGAACGTAGAGGAGGTAGGATGGGCAGTTGGTCAGATCTAGTATGGATCGTACATGGACGATAGTTGGAGTCGGCGGCTCTCCTAGGTTCCCTCATCTGGGATCTCTAGGAAAGAGAATCAAGTTGGCCCTTGCGAATAGATTGATGCACTATCTCCCTTCAACCCTTTGAGCGAAATGACCCAGAAGCTACTAAAGAAAGGATGTGCTGGATGTTTGGTATCTATTATGGACTTAGATCGACAATTTTGTCAACCCTCAGAAGTACCGATAATTTAAGAATATTTGGATGTTTTTCCAGAGGAATTAGCAGGTTTACCCCCGGATAGAGAAATTGAATTTGAAATTCAATTGATTCCTAGTGCTGAACCAATTTCAAAATCTCCTTATCGTATGGTACCTGCTGAACTACAAGAAGTTAAAATACAACTACAAGAATTATTAAACAAAGGATTTATTAGGCCAAGTGTCTCCCCATGGGGAGCACCTATCTTATTTGTGAAAAAGGACGGTAGTCTTCGTATGTGCATGGACTATCGAGAAATCAATAAAATTACCATCAAGAACAAATATCATTTGCCTCAGATTGATGAGTTGTTTGATGAGTTACATGGAGCAGTTGTATTTTCAAAAATTGATTTGCGATATGGATATCATCAATTAAAAATCTAGCCAGAAGATGTTCCAAAGACAGCTTTCAGAACCAGGTATGGACATTATGAATTCTTAGTACTACCCTTTGGGCTAACCAATGCACCCGAAACTTTTATGGATTTAATGAATCGAGTGTTCAAGAAATATTTGGACCACTTTATTATTATCTTTATTGATGATATCCTAATTTATTCCAAATCCTTGGAAGAACATGGTACATATTTGCATTTAACATTACAGACTTTGCGAGAAAACCAATTATATGCCAAATTCTCAAAATGTGAGTTTTGGTTATCCAAAATCATTTTCTTAGGACATGTTGTCAGTGTTCAAAAGGGACTTTTGTATATCCACAAAAGATTTCGACTATCATCGATTGGTCAAGACCCACAACAGTGACGAAGTTCAGAAGCTTCTTGGGATTAGCTGGATATTACAGGAAATTTGTCAAGGGCTTTTCTCAGATTGTCACACAATTAACCAACTTAACACGAAAGGAAACAAAATTTGAATGAGATGCAGCTTGTGAAAATAGCTTTCAAATACTGAAATAGAAATTAACTACAGCTCCAGTTCTAGCAGTGCTAGAAGGAACAGAAGGTTATCAGATATATGGTGATACCATGTTGCAAGGGCTAGGCTGTGTACTAATGCAGCATCACAAGGTAATTGCATACGCATCTAAACAACTTAAGACACATGAAAAGAATTATCTTGTGCATGATTTAGAGTTGGCAGCTATCATTTTTGCTCTAAAAATTTGGAGAAATTACTTATACGGAGTTAAATGTATGATATTTACTGATCATCAGAGCTTAAAATATATCTTCACTCAAAAGGAATTAAATTTTAGGCAAAGAAGATGGTTGGAATTTATTAAAGATTATGATATGGAAATCACATACATCCAAGTAAAGCAAATGTGGTGGCAAATGCTCTCAGTAGGAAAGCTAATGTTAATAGCTTATTAACTATCTCAGAAGAAAAGTAATTGATCTTTGAGATGGACAAGTTATAATTAGAATTTGAAATACAAAGAAACACGACATTACTAGCCACCTATCTGTAAGACCAGATTGGTTGGTGTCAATTAAAGAAGACCAGGCTGAAGACCCAGAACTACAAAAGATATCCAAAGGGTCTATTAAGGACGAGAATCTGAATTTAAAATCGATCAGGATGGTCTACTCCGATTTCAAGATAAATTATGTATACTAGCACATCAGCAACTCAAAGAATTACTATTAAAAGAAGGTCACAACTCTCATTATTTCATACATCTGAGAGAGAATAAAATGTATAAAGAGCTAAGACAATAATACTGGTGGCCAAGGTTAAAGAAAGATGTGGCTAATTGGGTTCAATTGTGTTTAATTTGTCAACAAGTGAAAGGAGAATAACAAAAGCCTGGAGAATTACTACAGTCATTGCCAGTTCCAGAATGGAAATGGGAGGAAGTGACAATAGATTTTGTAGTTGGATTACCAAGATCACTGGCAGGTCATGATGTAATTTGGGTAATTATGGATAGGCTGACAAAAACTGCTCATTTTCTTGCTATAAAGGCAACTTATTCTGTTAAAAATTAGCTTAAGAATATGTAAAACAAATTGTCAAGTTGCATGGGATACCAAAAGTTATTATCTCTGATAGAGATCCTAAATTCACTTCTCACTTTTAAAAGAGTATACATCAAGCTTTTGGTACAAGTTTAAAGTTCAGTACAGCCTTCCATCCTCAAACAGATGGTCAATCAGAAAGAACTATAAAAACTTTGGAGGATTTACTACGACTTTGCATTTTAGATTTTGGAGGAGATTGGGAAAGTCACTTGCCGTTGGTAGAATTTGCTTATAATAACAGTAATCAGTCTAGCATTGGAATGGCTTCATATGAAGCACTTTATGGTAGAAAATGTCAATCACCTTTATGCTGCAATGAGGGGAAGGAAAGAAGTTTGATGGGTCCTGCATTTGTGAAAAAAGTAGCTGAAAAGATCAAAACTATTCGAGGAAGAATGAAAGCAGCCCAGGACAGACAGAAGAAATACTATGATATCAAACACCGAATGATAGAATTTCAAGAAGGAGAGCATGTATTTATTAAAGTAAGTCCAACAAAAGGTATCATCAGGTTTGGAAAGACAGGAAAATTAAAACCTAAATTCATTGGTCCATTTCAAATATTGGAAAGGGTTGGACAAGTGGCATATCGGCTAGCTTTACCACCTCAATTGATAGGAGTACATAATATTTTTCATGTCTCAGTTTTAAGAAGATAAATTCCAGATCCCTCCCATTTAGTGAATTACATAGATCCAGACATCAAAATTTAGAAAGATCTGACTTATCCAAAAACACCAGTGATGATCCTTGATCGATAAGAGAAAAAGCTAAGAAACAAGGTTATTCCCATGGTTAAACTCTTGTGGCACAGTCAAACAGAAAGATAAGCTACATGGGAAGTAGAGACAGATATGATCACTCGGTATCCAAAGCTGTTCTAAATTTTGGGACGAAATTTTTGGAAGGAGGGAAGATTGTAACAACCTTAGTTTCCTTTATTTTATTTATTGTATTGTTTTTAGAAAGAGCTCTTTGAGACGAGTCTAATGATGTTTAGTTTATAATTTTCAAAACTCTAATGAATAAATGATGAATTTTTAAAGATTTGTATAGATTTGTAATATTGAGGATATATTTGTAATATTGTAAATGTCGGCATAGTTCAATTCATGTTGATAGAAGGTATATTTGTAAATTTAAAGTTGTTGGCTGCGCTGGGTATATATGCAATTTTGGGAATTTCGACGTAGGTTTTTTCTCTGGGCGGAGGATATTGTGTAAATAAAAAATAAGGAAGGGGTGTTATGCGAAAATGCGGTTCATGGCTAGTCGATTCCGATCACGTTATAAAAGCCGAAGCAGGGTGCATTTTGAAAAGCATTTCTGCAAAGAACACCGATTGCGGGAAGGGTCCAGAGTGCGACGGCAAGATTTCCAATGATTGTCGTCGTGCTCAGCGAGGTTCCGGCACGCTACAGTAACGGCCGGCGAGGATTTTTGTGAATTCTGGCATGTGACGGTGACGGTCGGCGAAGATTTTCGTAAGGTAAGAAATAATTTATTCGTCGTCAGGGTTATGAAAACTTTCAGGTGAGCGGAAGAACCGAGAGTGGTCGATTTAGTCAACGAGAGACCCAAGAGAGCTCGAGTTCGCCGACGAAATATTTCGGTTTCGCCAGACGCACAGGAGAGAGAGAGAGAGAGAGAGAGAGAGAGAGAGAGAGAACCGGTCTAATCGTTGGATCGGGTTACGCTGTTGAACCGGGCTACAGAGCGCGGGCGGTCCAGCGCGCCGAGCGTGAGAGGTCCAGCGTCGGGCGTGGGCGGTTCAGCTCCCGCGTAAGCCGATTTTAGGATTATTTTGGGGGTTTGTTTGGGAAAGCTTTTCAAAAAGCATTTTTGGTTAATGAACATATTTTAATTTGTGACATGGCCTTGTAGGATATTAAGAAAACAAATTAGAAGTGGGCAAGAAAATTTATTACAGTAAATCCAGGTAGATAAATTCCTAATCCTGTGATGTAGCACAATATTATATGTTTTTACATATTTTTTTTACTATTATAGTATTTTGATTGTTACATAAGTTGTTTATGGCATAAAAAAGAAGAAACATTATGGTATGGATTATTTATGCATTTGCATGAAAACTAAAAAGGAAGAAATAACATGGTATGCTAATGAAATAAAAAAGAAGAAACAATATGTAAAGAAAGGTCTTTTGATATGGCATAATTGTTTGGAATTATGATTAGAAATGATAGTAAAAATGGATTCCCACTAGGCCCAGCATGTGTTGTAGATCTTCAGATCAGATATCTTCCTAGTGTCTACACCAGGCCCAGCGTGTGTCGTAGGGTATCGATTTTCGAATCAGATATCTGCCTGGTATTATGTGCTATGACTCCATGTTGATATACACTAGGCCCAACATGTGTTGCAGGGTATGATACCATACCTGCCTGGTGGCACTAGGCCCAGCATATGTTGCAGGGTATCGATCTTCAGATCAGTTATCTGCCTAGTGTTATGTGTTTGGATGGATGCCAGCTGGAGGTCATTTATTGATGATGATTGGATCCAGAGGATAATGCGTTAAAGGAATTGGGCCCGATAATAACACACTATATAAGGAACTGTTGTTTCTTTATGATTTTTCATTTGGCATTACCTTCTATATATGACATCTAGTATGGTTTTCTCTTTATGCATATGATTCATCTGTGCTATTCATAGTATGTATTTTCATTTATATTGGGTTAACTATGTGGATTTATCTACTAAGATGTGTAAAAATCTCATTTAGTGCTTACATCACAGGTTATGAAACCACTGTACCGAGAGATGGGAATGGTGCTGCTACAGAAGAGCCATTTTCAAGAGTGTGTGAGAGAGGAAAAGTTTTGGTGTGATTAAATGTTTAAAACATGCCTTTATATATAATTTGGATTTTGGGAGTTGGTGTTTGTCTCACCGTCGAGTCCCCACCTTGGGTTTGGTTCTTTGTCCTCACTTAGATGTTGTATCTCGCCACTCTGATGATAATTTTGTGATCTAATGGTACTGGTAAGGTGGGGGCTTGACATTTTACTCATGATTTATAAATTTATGATAGTACATTAGATGTAAAGAAATTAGATTTCTAGTTGGAGCAATTAATGATATTTTTCTCTCTTTATGATTATTTATCAATTAATAAAGTGGCACATGCTCGTTTAGAAATAATGAGTCATGCTTTAACATGGTGGAATGCTCATATAAGAAATTATAGTTATAAAAGTGATATGGTACCAATTTAAGAAATTAATCTAAAAAGACTTGTTCTATATGGGTGACATAAAACAAGATGGAGAAAGTGGCATAGTTTACAACATCAAAAAGGAAAACGATGTAAGAATATATCATAGAATTTGAATAATTAGTCATGAGTTTGGGAATACTTATTGAATAAATATAGACATTATTGAAGTATATTAAATTGGAAAATTATTAATAAAAAGAAGAGTTTTCTCTAGAACAATATATTATTACCATAATTAACAACCTATTAGTAGAAATTAGAAGTATTATGATCAGTGTAACAAAATAAGATAAATAATACAAACAAGATGGAAATTTTATCATAAATATTTTCTAAAAAAGTTCAAGGACAAAGTACTTACTATAATGAGACTAAATAATGACTTCAAACCCTTTATAAGTTGATAAAAACTTATCTCTTATGATGAATCTAAAAGACATATCTCATGAAACAAACCAAAGAAAAGAACTCTTCATTATCCAAGTATAAGTGAAGAAAATATTTATTAATATTATCATTGATACTAGAGTAAAAAAGAACTTGATATTGGAAAATTTTGTGAAAAAGGCTAAAATTAAAGAGCACACATCCTACACCATATTTCATGGGATATTTCAAAGAGAGTTAAAAAATAATCCAAGACAAAATTTGTCATCACCAAAGACTATATTGGTGAGGTTATCCATGAAATTATAGCTCTTGATCTCTATGAAATTATATTAGAGAATCCATACTTATGGGATCAAGATGTCGCATACAATCAACAAGCATAACAATATTGATTTACGAAGGATGGACAACACTTACTTCGAACATTAGATAAAAAAGCATTAACAAAAGATACTGTCAGTGCTATGCAAAAGAAGAAGTTAGTGATCACTTGTCAAAGATATATGTTGTTAGTAACCAAGTTAAAAAAACTACTTGATAGGGATGAAAGACGTCTCAACCTCTTAAAAAAGTCAATAGAACTAGATGTGGTAAAGAATCAACTTAGAAAAGAAGATTCTATGAGACTTAAATCTCAATAAGAAGGGACTTATATCAAAAGATCAATTTTAAGTTCATTGAATATAAAATTATAGAAAAAAAAAAAGCAAGGAGACAGCCATGAAAAATGATTGATTTAGATTGACATAGAAAAAGTTGTGCATTGGGCTATGCATGATGGCTCACTACAAATATGCCAAAGCATGTATATTAGTGCATTGGCAAGCATCGAGCATGATTGCATAAGATGGGTGCACTTGAACTCTATCATCCACCTACCATGCCATCACAATCAATGAGTGTGTGGCCTATTTGCATGTGAGAATAGTACCCACACACATGAATGGTGTTCTAGCATGGCTATACGAATGCAGAGATGCAGACATGCACATGCGATCAAGTACAGGATCAAACCAAGATTTATGAAATTTTGAGTTTTTATATTTGTGGTCAAATTAATATGTTCTTTTATTTTATAAGAAAATATTAGATCTAAATCTCTATTTAAAGGGGTGAGAAAGAAGTATGAAACAATTCAAAATTTTAGGATTTAAAACTTTGTTAATTTAGAACCCCTTGAAACAAAATTTTTTAGAAAATTCTATCTCTTTGTGGCAAAACCTCTCTTCTTCTTTTCTTTTTTTCCTTTGTTCCTTATCATTTCTCATGCTTCCACTTTCATTGCTACCACTTTGAAAAAATGGTATACCATCAAGGGATTGAGGTGAGAACTCCTCACAAATAAGTCAATGACACTTCGACTCAAATCTAACATGCAACTTTGTTGTCATTGCTCAGTCTTGTCAACCTAATCTACAACAACACAAATGCTATGTTGACCCACTGATTTGATAAAAACACTTTTACTCGAATTCAACCCATGACACCACCAATGTCATGTTGACCTAGTCTATGACATCAACCCAGTTTTTAATCGTGATGACCGGCAAAAACCAGGCTAGCGTGAACCAAAAACACAACATTTTAGAAAACTATTTGGCAACATGTCATAATAATTTTTTTTAAGCAGTAGTGTAACCAAATCCAAGATCACAATATCACAATATTCTTATAATTTGCATTATAATTTCATGCAAAATCTTATCATGTTAAGAATCTATGAATCAATACACTGCTTGAATTTAATCAATTCCAAAGCATCACTACACTACGTGAATACCTACAAAGTTTGATAAAAAAATGTAATAATAGCTACAAAGTCAAACTAATCCAATATAGTTCATGCACAAATAATACAATTGATAACAAATAAATATTCAATCTAATACTATTGATTGCTTACATATAATCTAGCAAAATGTTGGGTTAATAAAATGAAGTAATTTGTTAGCATTCTTGGCAAAGAAGAATTTAGCTAAAAACATATCTTTTTTCCCTCCCTTAAAACAAAAATTTTCATGCTAAAATTATCAATGATTTTAATTCTTTGGGAGTATAAAACGCACACTTTTAATTTTGAATCCTTTCAAAAGGAATTGAATTGCTTACACATGAAATTGGACCTAGATTATTAAAAAAAATAAAATTCTTATGTGGTGATTGCTTACATGAAGAAATCTATTTTTCTTTTTGTGAATGCAATCTTTAGTTTGAGATTATCAATGCAATTCACATATATGCAGAAATTGATCAAAGTAAAATGATGCTGAGATTTCAATTCCCATATAAAAATTCATGCTAGAACTTTTCTTAGAATGTCATTGCTAAAATGTTGCAATTTAGTTCTACTTTAAGCAAACTATGAGCTCATGCAAGTCATTTTATGCTTAAAATTTGAAGTTTGAGGTTATATTATAGATTTACAATCTTGATAAAACTTAGAATGCCATGGGTTATAATTGTTTTTTTTAAATCAAGGCCAAGCATGAAAAATAAAACATATATCTTTTGTATATTATTATTGTGAACCATGTGATTATTTACGTTATGTTAAAAAATCAAAAATTACTATACAAATTTTATTGATAAGCATAAATTAATTAAATAATGACATGATGATGATTAATTAAGCTCAAAAACTTAGTAAACAAATTTTTATTTGATACTATAAAACAACTCAATAGCACATGATGTTACTCTTACATAAAAACAAAACCTTAGATGAGACTTTTTGAGGCCAATAGGGCTAGATTCCTTGGTTAGACCATGGGATCTAAACATAAGGCTCCTCCATTAGCTTAGAAAGTAAGAAGATACCTTGGAAAAGACCTAAGATAGCTTCCAAGGCTAGTAAAGCTCTTAGGCTTCCTTATGAGGAGGCTTAACAGACTTGGGTTATCTTTGAAAGATGGCTAAAGAAGGTTTAAGTCTTGGTTAGGTGCAACAAAGTGGGTTAGGTTCTTTTAGGTAGGTAAAGAAAATTGAGAAAAAGCTTTGGTTAACTAACAGACTCGATTGGCTTAGACTATGCTTCTAGAATTATTGGTTTGACAAAGAAATTTTAGGATTAGAATTTAAATATTAAGGATTTAAAATTTAAATGGCTTATGTTTGAAATTTGAATGGTCTCGATTTAAATTTTGAATATCTAGGATTTGAAATTTAAATATCTAAGATTTAGAATTTGATCAATGGATAAAGTTAGCACTTAAGTAGCCCCGTATAGGGTTGGAAGTAAGCTGTGATTTGAATGGACTTTGAATGATATTAAACATAACTTATAGATTAAGCCTATATTATGATTAAATAATTCTTGAGGATATCAACATTTGATAAGATCTTGAGCACACTTGAGATAAGGTTATAATTTGATGAGGATCATAGTTAGACCTCAGTTGAGGGTTGGTTAAGATAGCTCAATTTTGGTCATTGGAGTGGTGTTAGGCTTGTCTAAGGGGCTAAATGTTTATTTGGATTTTTTTCTATATCTTAAACTAGCCTAGTTTGATGGGTAACATTACGAGTAACCAATTAAGTTCATAAGTCATGGATTGACACCTCATATGATGGTTTAGGAGGGCTATTTTTCTTAGGAGTGCCCATAAGTTTAGTTAAACTTAGGTTTCGGTTTAAAGGTAAATTGAGACTAATAAGGAAATCTAGGGTTTGAAATTTAAAAGCTTAAGGTTTAAATTTTGAAGTCCCTAAGATTTGAAATTTAAGTCACTAAGATTTTAATTTAAAATTGGTTTAAGCCATAGTAACCCTAGAAAGAGATGTTTAGGGTGAGAATCCTTATGGTAAATCATAATAGAAAATGATGATGATATAGAGTTATCACCTCTAAAATTTCTTGTGATTTAGTGTTGTATGTTTAAACCTCAGAATAAGACTTAAGACTAGGACTTAGAGTTAGATGCACATGGGGTGCCCTTAGTGATACATTAGAAAAGGCATTGGTTTGGAGAGATTCTTGGGTTAGACCTTAGATGGAGCTTAAGGATGAGAGAGAGCATAGGTATGGCCTCAAGAGTGGTGTATCACTTAGCTAAGAGGTGAAATGGTTGTTTTATGTTTTGGGTAAATCCTAAGATTATCATAGAATAAGGGTAAGGCCATGAGTTGTCCCTTTAAGGGCCTTAAGCCACATATTAAAGCTAGATGGTGGTATAGGGTTGAGTGTGACTCAGAAGAGACCTTCAAAAGATGGAAATGGCTCAAGTTAGCCTAATGGGCTTGGAGAGTCATTAATGAGACTCATGTGAGCTCAAGTTTTAAGAGAAATAGCTTTGATGGGAACAAGAGAATTAGTTGAGTTTAAATATTAAGTCTAATGTTAAAGCTAATTTCTTGAGCTGAATGAAGAATTTTAGCTAAGAACCCAAATTAGGTTAAAGAAACCTATTGAGTTGAGATATTGGTTAGATTTAATGGATAATCTTAGTTATGATAAGCACATATAGGACAATTGGGGTTTAAAAGAAATCATAAGATACTTTAAATAGATAGCTAGAAACCTTAAGTATCTTAGATAAGTTGGTTAAGGTTTTGAGAAAACCTTAGAATGCCTAGATATGTTAGTTAAGGTTTGGAGAAAACCTTAGAATGCCTAGATAAGCTAGTTAAGGATTTGAGAAAACCACAAAATGCCTAGATAGTTTGGTTAAGGTTTTGGAAATCTTAAGATGCCTAGATATGCTAATTAAGTTTTGAAGGAAACCTTAAAATACTTAGATATGTTGGTTAGGGTTTTGAGAAACATATGGTTATCCTAAATAGGTTAATAAGTAAGGCTATCCTTAGTTTTAGATCCTAAACAAGTTGATTTGGACCCAAGACTAGTTAAGGTTTTGCTACATATGTCATACTAAATTGAAGTTAATGCATAGGATGCTTTTGATTAGGTTGTGTGGTAAAAAAAGGACACATCACTTAGTACCCAAAGGATTATGATAGGTTATATGATTAATAGTATTTGCATATTATTGTTTCAAAGGTTATAGTTAAAAGAATCATAATAAGCTTTATGTATGACTCCTAAGCTAGGGAGAATAATATTTTGATTCAAAAGATCATAAAGTAAGGACTCATGAAAGACCATAGAGTGTCAATTCTTTAATAAGGACTCCCAACAAACTATGGAGTACTAGTTATTTATAAGGAGTCCTAAAGAACAATGAGTACCACTCGATTACTAAGGACTCTTGAAGGACTATGGAGGACATCCCAAAGGATCTTAGATGTGTTGGGTTTTGTGATAGTGATGTGATTAGTTATTAGTCACCCATGTTAACTACAACATGGGATTCTAAGAATGATAGAGATGCCTTGACAATGCTTAATGAGTGAAGATTCTCTAAGTAATGTTAGGAAGCATAAGACCAGTGTAGTTTATGATGGTTGTATCCCAGTTATGTTTGACTCAACTTAGTAAGTTGATACCTTTTTATATAATAATATAGATTACTTTGCATGCTTCTTAGTTATATTTCATTATATGCAAGATAGTTATATGCCTATGACTATTACTAACTTTTGTAGCACATCTTGAATATTTCTTATTGAGCTTCTTAACTCACTCTCATACCATCACATATAGTTACAAGGAGTTAGATATTTTCATTAGAGATAGAGTAAGGGTGTCAAGGTGGTTAGTAGTAGTCTTGGCATCCAACATTTCATTTTCTAGTATTTTTAATCTATAATGCATATGTTTTATTTATGATAAAGACTTTTATACTTGTTGGTTATCATGAACTATACAAGATGTTTATTAGACTTTATTATCTACTTACTACAAATTTTGTTTTGGTTTATTTTGGTATAGTGGATTGTATGTGATGAGATACTAGTTATTGATAGATGGATTGCAAGTATCATGTGTTATATCCTTTGCTTTGGTGATCACAAAATCAAGACAAAATATTTACTAATATCTTGTTAAGCTTAATATTATTTTAGTTAAATCTAAAGAAATATTTTAGTGGTTTGGATTTATTAGAGTAAGAATTATAACTTCAACAATAAATATAATTTGATAACTCAATCTATTAACTCTAGAACCAAGGATAATGGTCTTTATAGAGTGGTTAATCTACAAAAAACTTTTATCTTTAAATATTTATAATTATTTTGTTAAATCTTTAATTTTTTTCATAATTATGACACATAAGACTATCATCTTTCATGTATATATAAATTTGGTTTAAGTTGTATGTTATTTAAAGGTTTTTAAAAATCTTATAAATATTTAAATATATATATATATATATTATAAAGATTAAAAAAACATTCTTAAGCCGCCAACACCTAAATTTCTAAGCTCAAAGGGCTCAAGTCAAGTGGCCCATAGCACTTGCCTTGGGGACCCACAAGTGAGGAACCAAACCGAATTTGAGACGGGTCAAGCCCAAGTATTTGTCAAGTTAGGTTAATGTAGTCTCTGGATCAATCAGTTCAGGGCATTACTTCTGAACTGACTTAGACTAAATGAGTCAAGAAAGACTCATTAATCAAGTTTGGTAAATCGGGTCATGTCAAACCCATAGATGCAAGCTGATGACTTGGGTCATGACCTCCTGAGAATACCAAGGGATAGCCAATCCCATTAGGCTGATTATAATAAGTAGTGGATGTATTATAAGCATAAAACACTTCAACTATTTTGCAATGCAGAACTAAACAAAAGCTATCACCAAACTTAAGATTTTTGCATCGATCAATCGCACGTTTTTGTGATCGAACATCTAGATCATGCCTGCATTTGTGAACAGTCAACTTTCTTTAGCCGTTTATCCGAAATAGTTGATCAAATGACTAAGAGTCTCTCTACCTACATGAAAAGTAATCTAATCATCATGACCATCCATCTGGCTTTTGAATCCGACACTCCAAATCTTATCTTTTTATGATTAGATCTGGACCCTTTATCATTTAAGCCTATACAACAATTACTACTTTATTCTCTTAATCAGATAGTAACTATACCAACTTCTCCATCTGTAATGGTTGGCCTTTTGAAAAGTAAACTCTAGCTATTAGGAGAGTTATTTTTGGAGTTTTTTATTTTAACTATAAATAGAGATCATTTAATAAGCACAAAAACTATTGAATCAAACTTAAAAATTTTCATATAAGTCCAAGTTCAAATCCTAAGTAACAAATTTCTACATAATTAAGGGAGCAACGGATTTTCATTAGTCTCTATTTCTCCCGCTTTTGTTTATAATTATTTTTGTATTTCCTGGTAACATCTACTTCATATATCAGTAGTGTTACTCTTGTTTAAATAATTAAAAATATAGAGATTTTTGTGAGCAAAAATTATAAAGTTTTGAATTTTTTGTATAGCCTAAATTTTTGTGTTAATTAGAATACCGGTGTATATTTGGTTTACCCCTACCAGCTTTGATTAAAGAAAGTGCTTAATTGAGGCCCGATAGAGGACCAGGGGTGGATGTAGGCATGGGTTTTGGTCGAAACACTTAAAACTCTTTTGTGTATTTTATTTATTGTTAAGTAATTTTATTTCATTGATAATTTTTACAAAAAAAATTATTTTAAGCTCAATTTTTTTTATTTTTGGAATCAAAAATTTGTTAAATGCACAATTCACCCCTCCCCTCTTACTCATTTTGCTTCACATATTTTACAACACCATGTATCCACTAATATATGTTAATAATTTATTAACATATGGTGAACTAGTTTCTAAGTCACTTAAGTGACTAGTTGATAAAGGGACAATCAATTAAACAAAATGTCATGAGCATAATGATTAGATTACGAGACCATAACTTCTAATTTAAACATCAAGAACAGAGAGTTGAAAAAGGTTAGACATGCACATCATATAGTGTATTGGTGTATTGGTGATGTTGCACCTAAAAAATTTAAAAAAATGATTTGGTTTTTAAAAAGGCTAAGTGTGATATAACTTGTGTACTATTTAGCTTAGATTACATCTACTACACCAGGTTCAACATTGGCTAATAAAATGATTCATTTTATTAGTTAACACTACTAAATGCCTTAATATAGCTCCATATCCTCCTCTTTATTGATTTAATAGTTTCCATGTTTGATTTTTTTAAGGGATTCCATCTCATTACTTATAATAATAATCCACTAAGTAAACTTTTACACCTAATGTTTTTTCAAAATGTTAAATGCATCCAAAATCCAAATGATTATAATAATATAGTATTCCTATAAACAATAATATAATAAGGTGCAAAATACTAACATAATAACAATCAAACAAAATTTTTATCCACAAAACTAAAGTATAAAACAAAATATCTAACAATCAATAATCCTTTGACCCAACCTAATTAAAAATACAACTATAAAAGACTATCAAAGTCTAATAGAAAGAGCATAAAAAAGCAACTATCAAGTCTAATATAACATTCTACTAAAGTCTTATGTGTAACAAAAATATAACTAATAACATAAATTAATAGCTCTATTATTATTAATGATGAAATATGAGAAGATGGATCATCTAATTGATGCTTTGAGTTTGGTAATCTCTAACTCAACTCCTACTCAATTCCTAGCTTCCTGACCTTACAAAAATATAAAAGGGATAAACTGAGTAGCTCAATAGAGAATCTTTGAGTCATACTATAAAACTAATATATAGTAGAATATATATATATATATATATATATATAATAACTAAGTAAATCATGTAAATAAATATATCAAATGCTAACTCTCACAAAGACATCACTATCACTAAGTCAATGCATAATCTTATGATGTGATTAACTGATGCTTAATGTCCCTTTACTAATTCAATGTACTTTTTTATCCAAGAGAATCATGATAGGACTTCGTGCTCTTACCATATCATATAATCTAGTATTTTTTAAGATAATTCTAATCACATGGTCAATCTCAAATTAGTCATAAGTAGAATAAGATTCCCTTTTTTAGATAGATTTCATGGAAGAAGATTAACTCAACTTTTATTGCATTTATTTTGCCAAGGTTTTCAAATGAGTTTTAGCAAGATAACTCCTTTTTATCTTTTCTTAAACCTTAGCTAAATTTATTGTATGTACTCAATGGTCATCTTACCTTGAAACTCATGTAGAAGACTTCTCCTTAGATTTTTTTTCTTGTTTCAAAACTTGAGTCCTCTTTCCTCACAACTTGGCTTGCTTTTCTCCTTAGTATTCTTGTCCTCATCAAGTTTCTTTTGTAATTAGGTGTTTTAAAAACCCTTACTAGTACATCTTAAGGATTTAAATAGTCTCTGTCACACCTCCTTAATCTAAAGGTTTGCTTAAGAAAAACTAGTTGGGGGTTATATCAAACTCATGGTTCACCAAACTTAGGTTAAACTACCTCTAATTATCCTATTGGTTAGTCACATCTAACTCCTAAATTTTAGAGATATAAGGGGAATACGGCTAAGGGGTAGGTTAGTATTTTATCACTCTCTTTTTATTTGTTTCTTAAGATATTCATACATGAAATTCAAAAATTCCATCAATATCTTCATGATGGATTCGTGGTTGGATAAAGATAAGGATGAAGATAAGATTAAGGATAAGAAAAAAAAATCACAAGTATATTTTCAAAGCTTAAGCCAAATCTTATCGAGGTTCATGTGGTACTAAAGACTTGTCATTCAAATATACTTTCTAATTCTAAAATTTCAATTTTCAAAATTTAATTTACTCATATTTAAAATTCAAAGATATTTAATTTAATTTTCAAATTTTAAATTATAAGAAAACACGTATGCAATGATCTAACTAAGAATGTTGGATGTGACATATGCTCAGCCCCTGTGATAGATTTTTTGATAAGAGTTTAAAGACTCTACCTCTTTGATCACCTATAAAGCTTATGCTACTATATCTTTAAACTAATATCTTTGAGAAAGCTTGATCTATATCACAAGATTGATCAATAACAATACTATATATATATATATATGTGTGTGTGTGTGTGTGTGTGTGTGTTTGCATATCCTTTAGTTTGTTTTGTGTCTCTTCAATAGTCTCATTAGCTAATAATAAATCACTGTTGTTATTATTTTAAGTAATTTAAACTCTACTTATTTGGTGACATCATCTTATTTTTTTAAAATATTAGACTCCAAACTCATGTGAAACATATAGTTATTATCAAAGATAACATTTTTTCAAATGAATTAATAGAAATAATGTTTACTTTAATCTTTGTTATTTTTGTACATTTTTTATTATGCCAATAAGCATGCAAATTTGAATCATATATTGTTTTAATGTAACATGATTTTAGACTGTTTGTTAAAATATGGTGAATATTTGTCTTGTTTAAGTGTATATTTATTTAAATATATAACTAGTTATAAACAAATTGTAATTCATTAAAGTTTTGGTTATTTTAAAATGTATTAGATTTATAATTGCAATTTGGTCTGCTAATTCATCAAGGAGTGATTGAGATGATTTTTTATTCATCTTGTAATTTAACTTTAGTTAATAATCTCAATGATTGATATTATATTTGATATTAGAAATTTCTGTACTTGTTTATTTATATTTCAATTATTGCATAGAAATGAATGTTCCTGGTAATAAAAAAATAATTCCTATTTGTACAGACCTGATTTGTTAGTACTACAGGCAAAATTTGATCGTAACTCAATTTTGTCTGCTTGCAATTTTATTTGATATAATGTTTTTTGCATGTCGATATAAGTTAAGTTTATAAATATAATATTTTAATTTAATAAAAAAATATTATGCATTTCAATGTCGTGTCTGTTGTAGTTTGTTTATCGAATTCTTTAAATAGTTAAACTAAGATGGATATTTTTTCGTCAAAATTTCTCCCTAAAATGGTTTTCTATTATTTTTGTTTTACGTCTAATAGAATAATGAAGGTTTAGGCTATTTTTCTATTTACCTGTCAATTGCTATTTTTCTATTTTTTTTTTTTCTTTTCAAAAAAAAAGACAATCCCCACCAGGTCCACCAACGCCATAGTGAACGAATCCAACCAATTCGAAAATGCCGTTGGAAGGCTACCGACACCATCGAAAAGTCATAGCAGCCATCGATTAAAAAACTTATATATCACATTAAATAAAAAAATATTTTTTAAAACTCATTATAATTCCTCAACCACTTCGACATTTAAATATCTCCAAGGTTTCATCTCATGACAAAATAAAGAGTGACGTAATAATAAGTTTTCTTCCATACGGCGTGAAACTTAGCAATCACGCGTCCCTATCTGTCTGACAAATGTCCACATAATTTGACGTTGTGAAAAGAAAAACCGTTCGTGTAATTTATTGTGTAATTCCAAAAGCAACATTAGTGTTTCAATTTTTTAAATTTTTGACATTCTCATGCTGTATTTTTCTTAAAATGAACTATACTAGGAATCAGACAAATTTATCAAAAATAATGGATCGGATTTCATAAAATCGTTTAATTTCTTGTAAAAATTGACAAAATTCATATAAAAATATTTTTTTTTAAATTCGAATATACCATAACTTTTACAAGAGACGCAACTTAGGGATAAAACGACTTACCCAATACAAGAACTGCAATTAAACGGATGAGCGTGCGAGCCTTTTGTTTCAAAACCTGAATAGCTAAAAGTACACCAGTGCTAATCTAAGGCAGCACAAAATGTTCGAAAAATTACTGCCAAGTTCAACAGATTTGTCATATAATCTCTCGTCAGTCATTTCATACAAAAAAAATAGACAGGTATAAATGATAACTAATAGAACGTACAACTTTTATAAGACACTTCAGATTGTGGAATATGAGAATTTAAAGTGATCTCGTTAACCATCTTTAAGATTGCAGCTAATTTCCTGCAAAATATATGGAATCCTATTTTAGTATGAGAGGTGGTGCAAGAGAACGAGTAAAGCTGAAGTTTGCATCAAATAGCCATATCCAAATGATGCGCCATGATGTGATACAGTTACAAACAAATTGAGTTAGTGAGATGAAATGTAACAGTTTGATTAAGGGAAACGACATAATAACCAAGTAAGACTTGCATGTATAGCCATTTTTATAACATGCATTGGTTTATTCCCTTTATGCTATGATATCATTAGCCTATTATTTCAAAATTCTATTTCCATCCTGTTGGAATGAAGTAATATAGAAACAAACCTAATTATTGTTATAACGATAAACAAAGGAAACTGTACACATGTGCACTCTCAACAAAATGACAAGAAACTATTGTAACCTAATGTGCAGACTAAAGTTTGTAAAGACAAGCAGTGTCAAATTTGAACATCCAACTCATACTTTCTAAAATCCAAATTAATCAGATATTGAGATCCATCGGTAGAAAGTCATGATCCAATGTCCTTCTCAGACACAAATGTCGTATTCCTCATTGTCTATGTTTACTAGTTAAACAAACTTATATTGGAACAAAATATAAAAATAATGATAATGAAAATTAGTACAATGTTGATTTTTTTTTATTTTTTATTTTTTGAAGAAAATAAATCATGTCATATTTTCATTTTGTTCTATTTATAAAGTTAAAAAAGATGCAGCTGAAATATGAAAAAGATCAGTGCTTATAAAAGTCATTGTAAGACACGTTAATAAAGAACAAACAAATCTACAAAAGCACTCCTGACTATTTCAAGAAAAGATAGGAAATTTTGCATTGGTGAAGTTGGATTTAATAGAGGAAATGATATGATGAAATGCGTAATAGGAGTACAGGACTTAGGAGGGGACATGAATCAAATGTGAAACAGGCAATTTGGTAGAACAAATACAAGGTAAAGAGGGTTCAAGAAATGGTCATAAGACGGAAAAGGAAAAGGAATGGAAGCAGATGAGGTACAATGAAGGTCAGATACAATTACAAGAGCAAGTACAATTAAGGACATGAGCCTAGGCTTACAAAGCCTCAGTTGTGGTAAAGGTATATAATATAAGGTTGGGGTATACATATTGGTACTAACATAGATTAGTCGTTAATAGAATAGAGGATGAGATCTTAATGATAGTATAGAAAATTCAAAATCTAAATACAAATGCCTCCAAATGAAATGAGGTGCACATTACATTAGAAGAGAGCACTTTCTTTATGATATTCAAAATTATTAAGCATTGAAAGAATAGATGCTTAACTCTAGAACAACAAAATCTATAACAATTTGTAATGCCAATTCTCAAAATAGCCTATTTATCATCAAATCTGAGGTGAGTGTAGTATGCAAACCTAAGGAAAATGTTAAAGCGAATCATACATCACTTGAACCCGATGAAGTGCATATTATCCATTATAGACCAATTAGGATGAGTGATGCAACAATGCGCATTCATTCTTTGTAGTTATAAAATTAACTTAGATAAGCTTTGTAAGCAATAGTCATATTTCAACAAGTTGTTCTTCAAAAATCTTTGCAAATAAAGTATTTGGAATGAATCTAAGAGACCCATAAGTAGTTTGAGGTAAGGATGAGCTAGCCAACCTTGATAGCATATTGGGTGTATATTGAAATCAAATTTTTTCCCACATATTAAGCACATATTGATTTGTTCCAAAAAGTTAAAATAAGTTCTTATATTAAGTTTTTATATCTATTTTTACTTCCCAAGTTGCTTTTATTTTAATTTGCTTGTCATAATATTTCAATCATTAGATTATTTTATTTCTTTATACTTTATCTTTTATATCCAAAATCAAGATTAATTTCTCTTAATATATCATAATTAGCTAAATTTTAATTGTTTTTTACTATATAAAATATGTAATTGATCAAAGATATATCTTATAAGTGAAGAAATATGAAACACATTATAAATTCCAACATCTATATTGGTAAAGCTATCTATAAACAGCTTGAATAATCCTTCTAAAATCTCAAAAGGATCAAGATATTTGGGGTTTTGGCTTCCTTGTTTTATCAAAACTAAACACACTTTTTAAAAAACTAATTTATTTAAACATATTATTTGTTGATGTAAGAAATAGATTCAAAAAATTTAAAAAAAAATTTACTTAAGGCAACAATGAGGAAGCCCAAATATATGAAATTCCCAAATTTATTTTGAAGAAGATTGGAGCATATCATTTAAGGCGGGTTAGTATGATACGGCGAAGTTTTGGTTAAAAAACTTTCATTTGTGAGAACATGACACTATTGTAGGATGTTTGATGATATAGGAAGTGACGTGGTTTATGTTGAGATTGTACGATAAGAACGTCAACACAGGTGCGCGGGTCGATGAGGGTTGACATTGGTAGCTTTCTAAAAGCTGCATCCAAATATAGTTTAAATCCCTAATTTCTTATACCACATTGTTGGCGCTTAGGAAGACGGGAGTCTTCTCCTGTGAAGGAGGAAATGCAGTGAGAGCTTTCAAGGCTCACGAAGCAACGAAGACGTGGGATCGCTTCTGGCGACGGAGTAGAGGAAATCAACAAGTAATCCAATGCAGTAGGGATTGCGAACGGAGGGGGACAAAGCTCGTTCGGAAGCATATTGTCTTGCATTCGGTCACCGAAAAAGACTATGAAGGTTCCGACCGCACCAAAGAGGCTTCCCGAGGCTATCTCCTTTTGCTCCTCTCTCTCTCTCCCTACTTTCGTTTCCTTCAGCCCCCCTTGCAATTGCGAGAATGGGGATTTATAGCGGTGCTCGACAAAGAGCACCAAGACCATGTTAGATTTCCTCTTCAATTCTTTAGCCCAGCGTGGTAGCTTTTTCAGGGAATTCGATAAAGTGCAGTAGGTCTTCCGCACTATTTTTTTTCTTTTTTCGAGAACATTTACTGCTTCTTCATTTGGTCCCCCAATTATTTAAGCTATCATTTATGTTATAATAAAGAGTTGTCTGTAATCTTTTCAAAAATAGAGTTCATCTATGAAACCATCAAATTATCTTTTCGTAATCCCTAATCCCTAATCTCTAATTCTTAATCCCTAATCCCCATTGCTTGACTTTGACTAGACTTTGATGATGCTAGAAACTTATTTAGGCGATGACGCCCTTGCCTTCTATCAAAATTCACCCCTTATTTTGTTCTATAGAATCAGAATCTCATCTATTTTGACTTGTAGAATCCATTGGCATGCATCTAGTAAGAATTGAACCTACGTGTTTGCCAAATTATGAGTTGGGCACTTTCACCATTCAGCCATGGATGCTTAATAGGGATCACCACTTTCTCAACTAGACAGCTCACATTTTGTGGAAGAGATAAGCTAGCTTTCAAAGGCATAAATTACTCTATTTGACCTATTCTTTATAAAACATAGAAATATCAATGGTATTGTAATCCGACAAAAATTTGAAGCATAGAAAAGTAATGGTCAAATTTTTGTTAAAGTAGTGAAGGGACATGATGTAAAACTAGTTTTTCTTGAGGTTCTGTGCTACCAATAATTGTCAAAAGAGAGAGAGAGAGAGAGGTCTAGGACACACTACTTGAATCTGTCATGTAATGCAGTTGCGACGAAAGGAAATGGAGGAAGTAAGTGCATGCATCTCTAAGACGTCATGTGGTAGAACAACAATGAAAGAAGAAAAAAAGTCCAAACCTTGTCTCTCGTATCTTTCATGCAAGAGTTACGAGAAAAAAAAGGGATAGAGGTTTATCTCTCTCAATATTTTTTTAATATTTCAATGACAACGAAAAACATCAAAAGTACAATAATCAAGCTTTAAGTGATTTTAAAATTTTAAATAGACTTTTGTAAGTGATTCTTAATCATGTCGATTAAGAGAACAAACATATGAAGCTTCCATTGAGAGTAAAATACGTCAACTCATACCTTTGGTGTTGTTTATCTCTTAGGGGTAAAACTTTTTTAAGTACATGGAAGCTTAGTACCATTTTTGGCCTAAAGTTGATAAGCATGTGGTCCAATGATTTCTTTAACGAGATATGGTCCCTCATAATTTGGGGTTAACTTACTGAGCATTTCCTGTCCCATGAAAATTTCACATTTCCAAAGAACACGGTCCCTTACTTTAAAAGGACATCTTTTGATGTGTTTGTCAAAATATTTTCAATTGAGCTGTTTTAAGTATGCTTGAAAGTGTTTCTCCTCTAGAAGATCTAACTCGAGTTTTTTGGCTTCTTCATTTATTTGTGTATTGGTTGTCCTAACATTCTCTTAATATTTGGACTTGTAAAGTGGTTGATTTCTACTATGAGTATAACCTCAGAATCATAAACCAAAGAGTATGGGGATTCTCCTATGGTAGCGAAAAGAGTGGTTCAATATGCCCATAATATGTCAAGAAGCTCATTGATCCAAGCCCTCTTTTTGCTCTCCAAACAAGGCTTCAAAATCTTTAACTCTTGCTTGCTACTTCAGCTTGGCCATTAGTTTGAGGATGGTCTACAGAGACATACTTTAGGTAGTAGCCATATTTCTTCGAAAAGATTTAGAGTGCTTCTGCTTGGAACATTGTAACATTGTTAGAGACTATTAGCTGATGGAATTCAAATCAACTGAATATATCTCTGAAAAGAAAATTACAAACTTCAGCTGTCATCTAATTGACGAGAGGTTTAGCATCTATCCACTTTGAGAAGTAATCAATTGCAACGAGAAGAAACTTCTTCTCCCCTTTAGTTATAAAGAAAGGTCCCAAGAAATCCATGTCCCATGCAGAGAAGGGCCAAGAAATATTAATGGCTTTCATCAGGGATGTCAATTGTTGAGGAAGGGAACCATGAAGTTGACACCCTTTGCATTTTCTGACAAAGCGTTATCTTTTTGCATAGTAAACTAGAAGAATCCTTACCTCATAATTTTCATAGCTAGGTTATGATTGGAGGCATAGTTACTGCATTCTCCTAAATGTATTTTCTTTACAATGTCTTCAATCTCGAATAGATGAACGCATTAATAAAGGCTCGAGGTAGGATTTTTAGTAGAGTTGATATTCAATCAGGATATATCGTTAGGACTGTTTCTTGATTCTTCTTGCATCTGATTTTTTATTGGTAAGGGTCCCGTCTTGAGGTAAGTTTCCAAGGGAGTTATCCAACAAATAGGCCTCTCAAGATTGAGAACAATCATTTCTACATTCTCAACGAATAGTTCTTCAAGAGGGGAAAACCTTTCTTGGGGTTCTTGTTTGACCAATAGATCTGCCTCTTAATTTTGCTCACGAGAGATTTGGGTGAACTTTGCTTAATCAAATGTTTGTAAAAGGGTATGCGCTAATGCCTGGTATGCTTTGAGGATTGGATCTCTGGTTTCAAATGATCCGTTGACTTGCCTAACAATCAATTATGAGTCATTAAAGATCAGGTATTTGACTTGTAATCCTAAAACAAATTTCAATCCAACTATCAAAGCTTCGTATTGAGCTTGCTTATGTGTGACTGAGAAGTTGATTTTAATCCCTCTTTTTACTTTAACATCTTCCAGACTTAATAGAACAAAGCCAATACCACTTGACTTTTGTCTCGAGGCTCCATCTACAGATAGCTTCCAAGTGTCTAAAGGGAGCTCGGATTCTTCAGAGGAGATCCCTTCAACCAAAAAATCTACAAACACTTGAGATTTAGGGGATGATCAAGGTATGAAATCAATCTCAAATTTGTTGAGCCCAATAACCCATTTTTGCAATCTCCCCGAGACTTTTGTTGACTGAAGGATTCGTTTCAAAGGCTTGTTTGTGATGAAATTAATGGTATGGGATTGAAAATAACGCTATAGTCATCAAGCAAACATGAGGAGAGCTAATGTCATCTTTTTTAGGGAAAAATATTTTGTTTCTACATCTTTTAAAATATGAGACATAATAAATAGGTCGTTACATACCTTTGTCTCCTTGGATTAATATAGAACTGCTAGCTGAGTTTAAGGCTACTAAGTAAATGAATAATAGTTTTCTAAGTATCGGACTGCTTAAAATTAGAAGATAAGTAAGCCTTAAGTTCTTGAAAGACTTTTTCACAATCTTCTGTCCATATTAGCCTACCTTGTTGCATAAGAATTTGAAGAATAGTTAAGCTTTTTCTCCTAACTTGGAGATGAAACAACTAATCCCCATGATGCGTCAACGAGGCATTGGACATCCTTCAAAGTCTTTGGACATGTCATTTTTAAAAGATCTTTCACTTTGTCAAGGTTTGGTTGGATTCCTTCTTTTGATACCATATAACTAAAGAACTTTCTTAAGGATACACTGAAAATGTGTTTTAAGAGATTAACCTAGACATTAATTTTTTGACAAGTCTCAAATGTTTCTCTTAGATCTTGTAAATGAGCCTCAAAAGAAGTACTCTTCACCAGAACGTCGTCTAAATAAGCTTCAAGATTTTTACTTTTTTGATTTTGAAAGACAGTGTCGATCATCATGTGATATGTTGCCCCGACATTCTTGAGTCCAAAGGGCATGACTTTATAACAATCCCAAAGTTAGTAATGAATGCAATTTTTTCTTCGTCTTCTTTAACCATCTTAATCTGATAATCCTAAGAGTGCCTCTGAAAAACTGAAACATGTCAAGTCAGTAGCCAAATTCATGAAGTCATCAATCCGAGGTAAAGGATAAGAGTCTTTTGAACTGGCTTAATTAAAATTGTAGTTTAAACATATGCATTATTTGCCATTGCTTCTCTTTACGAGTACCACGGGCTAACCAATTAGGATAGCTGACTGATCGAATGAAACCAGCATCAAAGAGTTTTGGCACTTCAAATATTTTTGCTTTTCAATGCTAAACACTAATTTTTTCTGTCCGACTGTCAGAACTTCCTGATCTATATGAAGGGAGTGTTGGGCTATTGAAATGTCTACCACTAGCATGTTTGATGGTTCCCATGCAAAAACATAAATGTACTCGACCAAAAGCTTGAGGGTAGCCTTCCTTTCTTTTTCATCTTGATAAAAAAAAAATGGTTACAAGCTTGGTTGAACCAGATGGATCGAGAGGAAGTAAGACAAAAAGGGAAGCAAGGTTAGAAACTTCTCTTTTAGGGATTGTAATGGATGATTGAACCGTCATCTTCATTGTGTACAAGTAACATCTCCTTAATTGTAAAAGGTCCTCTTGCACTCGAACTACCTCTGAAAAAGTATTAAACTTCACACAAATGTGGTGTCAAAAACAATTATCTGGAATGTGTTCATTATTGAGCTCTTGAGCATAACATTATATGCAAGAGCATCAACTATGATGAAGTCGATCATGTGCATGACTGAGCCAGAAAGATTTTCTATTGTAAGGTACAATGTAATGGTTCTTTTTTATTTTAGAGGTTCTTCAGAAAAACCTACACATGATCTTGTAACTGAGAGAATAAGATTTCAACTAATACCAATTTTATTAAAAGCATCAAGAAAAAAGATATCAGCTGAACTTCCGATGTCATGAGTATGCAGCGGACTTCTACATTGGCAATTATTCCTGAGACTACTATGGCATCATCGTAAGAGTTGCCAAGAGACAACATGTCTATGGGCCCGAATGATATCGAAATTGATGGTTCTTTATGCCTTGTCACATTAGCAATCATAGTTCGTCTAGTGTTCTCAGGGTAAAGCTCTTTGAGTAGGACTACTTTCAGCCGATGATGGCATAGGCAATCCTAACAAGGGCTTTGCTTTTGTTTTTTAATGCTATCTGAATATTCTGATCATTTTTCTCAGTTTTTTCGATGACATTTGGTTCTATAAGCTTATTAGAGATAGGAAATCTATAATTAAAAAAAATCAAAAAGGAAGACAAAAACACAAAAATAGTTGAACAGCATGATGCGTGAACTACACAAGCCACCCATAGAAGCTCGTTGTAAGCATGCTAAACAAGCACAACTGCGTGCAAAAGCAATGGCATGCATGTAGGAAGGCACAAAGCATGCAAACATGCAGGACCACTGCCGGTTCCTAGCATGTGCAGCGATAGGTATACCCACTGTGCACATGCATCACGTGCGTGCACGCAACGCAACTATCTCACACGCAATCTATGTACATGGTAAGCATACCTACTCTGCTGTGTCAAATGCAAACACACAACTAGGTATTGTCAGTGCACGTAAAATGTAGCCACATGCATGAACAATAATACTAAAAGCACTGTCGTCCGCACTTGTGTAGTGTGTGCGCAGATTGGTCGGATTTTTGCAACAATAATTTTCTTGGTCAAATGCTCATGAAACTTGTGGGAAATAAAAGTATATACTGTATCAAAATCTCTATAAAAAAAAGGAAAGAATAATAGATGAAAAAAGAATCCTTAGAGAGAATTGTATCCTTAGAGAAGAAAATTGTATCATTTCGAAAAGAATTGCATATTTTTGGGAAGAATTCCTAACATTTAGCAAAAACTTCCACTTTCTTTTTTTTTTAGTCCATTTGTTATTCTGGTACTTAAATTCTACTATTACAACTCTAAAAAAAGGGCCTGTTATCGAGAGCTCGAAACGAACTGCTTCGCAAACGAATAAATTCATCCATTTTATCCATTGCTTAGCTACAAGAGGATCTGATCCTCTAACAATGGTATAGGGATTATGCGATGGAATTGATCAATCACTTTATCTATCGGTGAGTTTTCTTTTGGTACTCTTATATGTTAAGGAGAAAATCCCAATTGTTCTAGAATATTTCCATTATTTGATTCTTATTATATTATTTCTCCTTTTTTCTATATTCTAAGGTCGAGTTTTTTTTTATCCCCTTACTCTAGCATCTTGTTTCAAAAATTGTATATATACATATTTAACATTTTTAATAACATAACATCTTGTCTTCATTTCTAAAACCATAATTCTATCAATCTTGAGTTTTCATACTATCCTAACACAATCGGTGAAAATAATGCAATTGACTCCCATACAAAGACACGTTTCAAAAAGAACCCTTAAAATATATATATAGATTTCACATAATATAAATGACAACCAACCAACTTTCTAAGTAGAGATATGTAACTTTAGTTTTATAGAACAGAACCACACGTTTTTTTGGTACTAGCCATTTCTTCTAAAGTACAGATCAGCGTAGTACTAAGAAAAATTCACCCAACTTGTTGTGCTGTATTGCTAAAGTACACTTGTGTTTTTTTTTGTCCAATTGTGGTATCATAGGTACAGCAAGCAGCTAGTATTATTCATTAGTCTTCACTCTTCCTTGATTAAGCAACAAGATCTCTAGTGACAGTTAACTGATGGTCACACCATAAAAAGTAGAATTACCATATATTATATATCATCAAGCCTGGTTCGTTTAGGTTCTCAGCATTTCTACTAGGCAACACTGTTTTCAATTCCGAGTGATTATTAATATATGTTGTGCTGTATGCTTAAGAAATAACGATCACTACCTCAAGTTTGGATTTAGCATCGCTTGTGAATGTTTTGCAAAGAATCTCATAGCTCTTTTCAACTCCTATCTGAAAACAACATGGGAAAGATAGTTAGGGACACAGGTATTCACAAGAACTAAACCAACAAAAAGAAACTCTTACCAAAGGGTCCACTTTTGATGGCGAAGTTGCCGAGATTATGTACCTAAGGTGACATTAATACATACTTCAAGTTTAGATTGAATATTTTTTACTGAGCCAATACATCATAAATAACTAACCTACCGCAGCTTATTGTAGAAATTTATGGCTGCTGTATTAGATTTTTGCACCGTTAACATCACAGCTCCCATTCGATTCTGAAGAACATAAAATTTGCCACAAATAAAGTACATGTCAAATGTTCAAAATATCAAAATTTAGAAATAGATAATTGAAATTCAGTGCACCCAAACTAAATAAAAAAAAAAAAATTGTTGAAAAAGAAACATAGGAACTATTGAAATGCATGGAAAAAATTTTACCTCGAAGAAGTCAGAAAAAAAGGGGAATCAGATAGGACAGCACGTTTAAGGCAAGAAAAAATTGCAGTATACAACAGTATTCTTAGGTTTATTGATTTATAAAAAATGATAAAGTTCAACTACCTTACAGGCGATAAGCTCCATTAACTGCATCAAGAACTTCCCCAATCCCTTCCCTCGAGCACAATTTTCTAGCTGAAGCTCATAAACATAAGTGACGGGTATGTCTTCCTCAACAGTAAAGCGGAAATGCACAAAACCAACAAGATGTTTTTTGTCACTACATTGACAATTGGATCTATAATCATGCGTTAGAATATTATCACTGACAAAGTCATCTGAAGCTTCCCAAACAAATATATAGCGTGCTTCCGGAGCAACCATTTCCCTGCGCTTTACCTTCTCTTCCATTGGCCACTCTGGGCCATACGGATCTTCCATATTAACCTATAGATTGATAGGTTTACATCTCTCTAGTTCAATTTTAGCTGCATAAATCAGTCTACACCTTCAACAAGAAAAAGAAGATTAAAAATTAATAACCTTAAGAAGATTTTGGATGCACTTCTTTACAGGAGAAGAGAGCTGATCTCCAAATCCTGACTCAAAGTATACAGACAAACCTAATTGGTAGTCAAACACATACTAATCCTTCAGTTAAAATACCAAGAGTACTCAGAAACGTATCATAGATTTATATAATAAAGAAGCTTGCTGACCTCAAAAATCAGAAAAAAAAACTCTAAAATGGCATTTTAGTCATAATAAAACAAGAAAAAAACAAAAATATAGTATCAAAGAATCTCAGATATGCAAAACTTTGCCAAATATTTCAAAAACGTATCCTATCAGGTTACCATTCCTATCATATTGTCTGAAAGCCACAAAAGAAGTGAGATGATCCTTTATAGCAGATGCAGATTTGATAATCTCCTCAATTGCCTTTTGCTTCTCTAATACCTGGAGAGCCAATCAAAGTTAGTTCTAAAGTAAGTCTTCTCAAAAAATTCAAGACCAAAAGTAACTCAACTCCTGATTGCAATGTATCATAGTAAACAAAGATGACAAAACAAAGGCTAGATAAACATAAATAACTTCGATTGTAAATTGCCAATGAGAAACTGAAGCCAACAAGGAAGCAGCGTTTATATTTAATCCATACATGAGGAAAGTGAAAACATGCAATGCACAAAATTACATGCACAGAATTTTTGACAAATTATATCACAATTGCAAGACTGTTAGAGTTGAGTCCCTCTGAGTAGATGATAACAAACCCAAACGATGATTTACTTGTTTTCTAATGGTTTAGCATTGATTGATATTGGTTTACTAAAAGACAGATAAACATAGGACAAGATTATTGAAATTGCAGTTGCAAAACAAGGCATCAGTGCAGTTCACTATTGATTAAAAAACATGAAAACCATTACTGATTTCAAAAAAACAAAAAAATGCTGAAAATAACAGGCATGAATATTTTATTGTAAAAACCTTGGGAATAATCACACTAGCAATGTCCCAAAGAAGATCCAATATCTTATGGTATTGAGCACAAGAAAATCGAAGACGAGAAGTTAACTAATAGAATAGGTTGTTACTAATTTCCAAGGAAGAAATAAGATATCTCAAACTATATTCGGAGCATATTCAAAATTTAAAGTGTCCATGATCACAAGTTTATAATCTGAAATCTTTTACAAGTTTTGCATATTTCATCAGGAAAAACTATCCTGATAGAAACAAAGAACATATGAGTAACATTGTCTAACCTATTAAACAAATATGGTGGCAACTAGTCTTCTCCATGCATGGTACCACTTGTCAAAGTAGGCAAATAGGTGATCAGATTTGCTCATTTTAGTTGTGTTTAGTAGGTTGTGACAACTATCCATGGCAAGTTCAACAATTTAAGACTACTTGGTCTTCTAAAACATTTATCACCTTAAAGATAAGATCACATAAACTTGATACTGTACCTAATTAGCATGCATAATTAATGAATTAAGGGTAATAAATATATATGAGTAACTATGCTTTTAGAATACATTTGGAATTTTATACACCTCAACACTTCATAAGGCTCCTAGATGTCATATGAATTCTAATACAAGCCCCTTCTTTGTAGATGCCTTCATGTTTCTATATAATTTCTCACATATATCATTTTTGATATGTATGGCCTTAATGTTTAGTCTTCTTATGTGCAAAACAGCATCTCAATACTCTTCAAGGAATCTAATGCAAGATATGTTTTCCATACAAGCAAGCATCATAAGAATGCATTTGAGAACATTTCCAGAAATAAATAAAATTATAAGTATTTTCTAATCGTTAAATAGCACACAAGCAGTCAAGATAACAAATGGCCCCTTTTGGATAAACAGAAACCTTGATTACTTCTTTTGGATGATCCTAGAATAGAAGACCAAAGTTTGTGAGTTGTCTTACACTAAAGGAAACTTCAAGACACTTGCATAAGTCTTAAGTTCTTAAATGGTAATGCAAAATTAAAGCTAGCTAACTATTATTTTTGGAAGCACACGCACAATGCAAAACTATATGCACTTTGATTTGATTGCAAAAGAACGTCAATTTGATAGCATTTGGAAATTAACAAATCTCATTATGCCTACACTTGATTAGAACAAAAAAAAGGCTTTAAAACAATGAATCAAATATCACTCATAATCCCACTAATTTCACTGAAATTAAGAACTTGTTAGTCGCAAGAACATGATGTCTACAAGAGAAGGACAGTGAATCAATTGAATTGTAAATTTAAACAGTTACAAGTGCTACTATAAAAAATTTTTAAAATTCTTAATTACTCTTGTAAACTAATTTTATAAAGTTTTATTTAGCCTTTAAAAATACTTTATGTGAGTGTAATTAAGAATAACGTACAAAAAATGTTTTGGTGATTTTATTCCAAACCCAAATCTACATTTAACTTCAACCAAAAGGCCAAGTAAAAATACTAAATAATTTTCGCAAAAATAGGTAAAAAAAAAACTCACATCAAGCCAAAAATCCTCATAACCATCGGGCTAAAAGACCAAATACACAGGGCCAGAATATCTTATAAAACACTAGGCTAAAAGACTCTACAATATTGATCCAAGAAGCCTACAACACTACGTAGAGAGCCTTACAAATCATTGAGCCAAAAAACTATAAAAACAATTAAAATAACCTACAAGAATGGCCAAAAGTCCAATATAAAGCTAGTCCTAACAATGGAATAAATGATACAATGTAAAACTACAAATACAAAGCTTTTGCAATTGATATAAGTTAATCAAGAGATACACCCCATATCAAAGTTAAAGTAATATAGAATAACTATATAACTTAACTCAATGGAATGAATTTGAAGGAAAGCTAAAAATAATGAAGGAAATGAATATCATTGCAAGCTTCCTATCATTCTTAGGTTGAATATGATCTTCAAGTAAAACTCCTTTTTAAAGATGTGCAACAGATCATTAACCTATTATCTAATTTTAGACCCCTTTATATATGCACTTACAAACACTCCAACGACTCTAAATAATCCCCAACAATTAAAATAAAATTTCTCAAAATTCTGTCAAACTAGTCGTTACATTTCTTATACTAATCGAGCATATTTGATTAAGGATCGTACAACTATAATACCCATAATAAACTATTACACGAGAAGGACAGTGAATCAATTGAATTATAAATTTAAACAGTTGCAAGTGCTACTATAAAAACTTTTTAAAATTCTTGATTGCTCTTGTAAACTAATTTTATAAAGTTTTATTTAGCCTTTAAAAATACTTTATGTGATTGTAATTAAGAATAACGTACCAAAAATGTTTTGGTGATTTATTCCAAACCCAAATTTACATTTAACTTCAACCAAAAGGCTAAGTAAAAATACTAAATAATTTTCGCAAAAATAGGTAAAAAAAAAACCTAACATCGGGCCAAAAATCCTCATAACCATCGGGCTAAAAGACCAAATACACAGGGCCAGAATATCTTATAAAACACTAGGCTAAAAGACTCTACAATATTGATCCAAGAAGCCTACAACACTAAGTAGAGAACCTTATAAATCATTGAGCCATAAGACTATAAAAACAACTAAAATATCCTACAAGAATGGCCAAAAGTCCAATATAAAGCTAGTCTTAACAATGGAATAAATGATACAATATAAAACTACAAATACAAAGCTTTTGCAATTGATATAAATTAATCAAGAGATACACCCCATATCAAAGTTAAAGTAATATAGAATAACTATACAACTTAACACAATGGAATGAATTTGAAGGAAAGCTAAAAATAATGAAGGAAATGAATATCATTGCAAGCTTCCTATCATTCTTAGGCTGAATATGATCTTCAAGTAAAACTCCTTTTTAAAGATGTGCAATAGATCATTAACCTATTATCTAATTTTAGACCCCTTTATATATGCATTTACAAACACTCCAACGACTCTAAATGATCCCCAACAATTAAAATAAAATTTCTTAAAATTCTGTCAAACTAGTCGTTACATTTCTTATACTAATCGAGCTTATTTGATTAAGGATCGTACAACTATAATACCCATAGTAAACTGTTACACGAGAAGGACAGTGAATCAATGGAATTGTAAATTTAAACAGTTACAAGTGCTACTATAAAAACTTTTTAAAATTCTTAATTGCTCTTGTAAACTAATTTTAGAAAGTTTTATTTAGCCTCTAAAAATACTTTATGTGAGTGTAATAAAGAATAATGTACAAAAAATGTTTTGGTGATTTATTGCAAACCCAAATCTACATTTAACTTCAACCAAAAGGCTAAGTAAAAATACTAAATATTTCTTGCAAAAAAAGGTAAAACAAAACCTCACATCAGGCAAAAAATCCGAATAACCATCTGGCTAAAAGACCGAACACACAAGGCCAAAATATCTTATAAAACAATAGGCCAAAAGACTCTACAATATTGATCCAAGAAGCCTACAACACTAAGTAGAGAGCCTTATAAATCATTGAGCCATAAGACTATAAAAACAACTAAAATAGCCTACAAGAATGGCCAAAAGTCCAATATAAAGCTAGTCCTAACAATGGAACAAATGATACAAAATAAAACTACAAATACAAAGCTTTTGCAATTGATATAATTTAATCAAGAGATACACCCCATATCAAAGTTAAAGTAATATAGAATAACCATACAACTTAACTCAATGGAATGAATTTGAAGGAAAGCTAAAAATAATGAAGGAAATGAATATCATTGCAAGCTTCCTATCAATCTTAGGTTGAATATGATCTTCAAGTAAAACTCCTTAAAGATGTGCAATAGATCATTAACCTATTATCTAATTTTAGACCCCTTTATATATGCATTTACAAACACTCCAACGACTCTAAATAATCCCCAACAATTAAAATAAAATTTCTCAAAATTCTGTCAAACTAGTCGTTACATTTCTTATACTAATCGAGCAAATTTGATTAAGGATTGTACAAATATATTACCCATAATAAACTGATTGTCAAGCCTTTAGACTTGTCTAATTAAGTCAAATGACTGCTAAAATATGATCATACTTGTACAATGATTTCATGAGAAACACATAAAACTTCTCTATTCGCATATTCAATTTACATCTCTCGAAATTTAAAAGAATTGTACAAAACGATGACAAAGATAGTATAAATACAAAGTCCTTAGTAATTAATACTCTATCTACTATCACATAACTATACCAATAAAATTAAGAAAATAGTACTATAAAGCTTTTCAGTTCCCACAACTACATGAATCAAACTTCCATCTTTCTGAAAAATGCAGCTCTACAAAAATGATATATAATACAATATTGTATAATACAACTGTATAAATGATTATTACAATTATCTCTCAAGAAAACAAGGATCATACAAGTACGAACTTGATGTGCATGTTATCTATAATGGATCATCTCAGGTAGAACTCGTCTATTGGGATACATTATCATATTAGTCTTGCTATTTGAACACCATTAACATGTCTAAACAATTTAAAATTATGCAAAACATTTATTTATCATCCCTAATTTACAATGTTTAGAGCCTTAAAGTACAAGACCTTCACCCAATTTTTTTGGGTTGAGATAAATAAGTGATTCAATCAATATTGTACAAGAATAAATGAAGTTTTACATGTAAATTATATATATATATATATACATGTATGTACATGTGTGTAAATAAAAATGAGTAGCTACACAATAGTATTGGGTACAACACCAATAAGAAGCTTCAATCTCACTAAATTGGATGGCTATGTGAATCTATTATCTCAATGGCTCTCTAACAATAAATTCTCTTTATTTAACTCCAAGTTTGCAACATTCTTAGCCATCATTTTTCAAGTCATTTTCATTCTTTTTCTTCAACTTTTGCAAACTTTTCCTTATTAGAGCATCTACTAATTTACACCTTACAAGTTTATAACATATAGAGTCACCCTCTCTAAGCATATGTTTAGTTGTAACTACATGAGGGGAAGGGCACAAGGCATGACAAGTGAATGCTTATAAAAAAAATGAAATCACTAAGCTCACTAAAAATATTATAATGCAAAACTGATGTATAAATTATACAATGGATAGCTTGAATATATCTAAAGTTGAACAACCCTATCACAAAAAAATGTTCAAAATACAGACACACAACTTTAGACAGAACAATCACAGACAGAGCAGAGAATGAGTACCGGAAAGGTAAGGTCAGGAGCAGGGAAAAGGAAAACTTCATAAAAACCGTATAGCTAAACGCTATGCACTAGTTTCATAGAAATTTCCAGAAATGAATCCTTTTGTAGGCATCGTCAACTTTCTTGTTGCAAGCTCAGAAAACTCCTTAAACTACATCTTTCTTTGAGATAGAGGCTTTCACCAACTTTTATCCCACCTTAATTATGAATCGGCCAGCGAAAACAAATGAAGAGGTGCCAAGTCTAAGATATAACTCAACTTCTCATGAAGACGCAGTTTATGATTAAACAGGAGTTACAAATAAGGAATCTTTCGAAGAAGACTAATGCTAAGGAGGAACCAACTCTGTACGGTAAAGAAAGGGCCAAGTAAACATTCATATTAACACTGCATTTACCTCATCGTCTTCCTTCTTGTCAACTTTAAGTTGCTTGAGGGGTTTCGCTTTTCCACCTTTAAAAAGACGGGCATCAAAATAATAGATAACTACGAGATCAGAAAACATGCCAAAAAAATTGAAGACTAGGGTAACCTTGCTTAGACGACATGGCAAAAGGCCTGAGCAGAAGAGGAAAAAACTCTAGATCGTGATCGACTGTGGAGGATGAGATCTATATACCGGGGGAAGTAGGAGTCGTGTGATTAAGAATTCGTTTCATTGGGTTCGACGGTAATATGCTAAAAATTTGTCAGGTTCAACCGCCTACTAATGCTTTCCAATAGTTCAAAATCGTCTTTACGGACGTCAAAAATGTCAGTCGCACATGTATCTATGCAGAAATATTATAGGTTGGAGAGTACAAACTAAAAAACCCAAAAAAGAAATAAAAAGATAATATAATTAAAAATAACTCTTAAAAAAGCAAAAACTCAAGGATTCTATTATCTCTTATAAAGCTACGACTACATTAATCTTATTGAAGTAATGATTCTTTGGCTATAATAAAAATAAAAAAATAATAAACTGAAAAAAATTGTAACACGATGAGTGAATGAGAGAATACGCAAGTAATATTTTAAATTATGCTACACATAAAATGATCCTCTCTACTGCCTCAAAGATGATCACATGTAGATAAAAAAAAGAAAAAAAAAGATAGATTTGATAAACTATGAAATTGATGATAAATTAGATTAAATATAAGGGATATATATCAATTGAGATCCTATTATATTTGATAGAACATTAGAAGCATTAGATCTTTAGAATTATGAACATCTAATGATAAAATGGTTGAATAGGAAATATCGAACAACATGCTCATACATTGATGGAGACAATTATTTGAATATACACTAAAGTTTTTGTGATCATCTCGGCTCCAATGTTAAGCCCAAATGAAGGGAAGGATACCTTAATGAGGAAGAAAGCTTAACCAGTTAGGAACTTAAGGCTAGTTTAATGTGCTTGAACAAACTTGAGTGAGATAAACAAAAATATTAGAACCAAATGGGCTGAAAAAGTACAAGAAATTATAAATCTTAATGATAAATAAGGACACAACATGAGTAGGTGTCAAACTACAAAGAGAAGACAAAATAGTCAATTTAATAAAAGTTTAATGCTTTGACTTTTGAGAATATTTATGCAGATCCATCATCAAAATATAACCACCTCAATTATTGCACCCATTGAGGTTTAAAAGAAATGGCAATAATAAAAGATGGCTAAATTTGCTTCAAAACTTTTGTGGTGATAAGCACTTTCTACTCCTTTTTTATGATGGATTTAAGTAAGATAAGAAAATTTTACATAGACAAAGACTAGACAATAATGAAAAAAAAGGTTTCCTACTCAAGTGTAGAGGAGACATTAACCATTAAAGAAATAAGCAATCACATTTTAGAGAAGCAATTATTATTTATAGTAGTGTAGGAGGCAAGAGAGGGAAAATGGCTTTAAGGGCTAATAATGGAGAAATTGTAAGAGGTGTTATTGATGCCCACAAGGGAGTACCACTTGTTCTCTCTATTCTAAGTTAAGCTTGCAATTAGAGAAAAAATAAGCTTAAGTCACTTCCATGAGAAGAGGATGGAGGAATTTGTCCTTGTCCAACAATGAACTATTGCATGAGATGTGTCCAAAAAGATAAATTGAACACATGAAGTTAGAGTTTGTGCCCATTAATGTTGATGACTATTTTTTTAGGCAAGACTTTTTAATAAAAAGGTGAACAAGGATGGCAAAGTGAAGCTTTTCATTGAGGTCCACTCCCAAGATATGGAGCAACCCTTAGAAGTAAGCATCGAGGCCAAGAAGGTGAAGATCATGCAACTATTGATCATTAGATGGCCTAGATAAGAAAAAGAGGAGCCTTTGTTGAACTAAAGAAGGAACTTGATAAAGGAAATTAGGCCACATAAAAGGTAAACCCATTGGTGACCAAGAAGGTGAAGAAGTTAGCTATACACAATGATTTCTAGAAAGAATGGGAACAAAAAGTAACAAACCAATCCGCTACCTACAACTAGGCTAAGAATAGGAACACTAACTGACTTAATGGTGGAGTCAAAGGTTTACCACAAAGTAGAACTAGAGGAACTTACTACTATTTAGTGATATTTACAAGGATAATAGAGGACATGCAAATAATGGCTTTAGTTAAGCAAAACTTGTCTTAGGAGGAATGTTAGTAATGAGAAAGGAGGATGGTTAGGACAAGGTAGAAGAGAAGTAACTTTAGGATCAAATTGTTAAAAGAAAAGTCCAATTATTTAAATAGATACTAGACATAATGGCTTGTGCATTAGGAGGGAAGCACTTAGCATGGAAGTAGACTTGGTGATAGAGAGGCTACTTTGCAAAAATCTCTTAGCTACCATGTCCTTTATAGACAGCATAGAAGTGCTACTCAAGGTGCAACTCAACTTGAGACTTATCTTCCATGGCTTAATTTGCAAAAGGATGTTAAGGGGGCTACCTAAGGACAACTAAGATGGATAAGGTGAGGGACCTAAACTAGAGTGGGTAGGCCAAGATGAGAAGAAATATTTTTTGTTTAAAGTCTTAGCACCAGTCTAAGATTTTGTAAGGAGTCTTTAATAAAGTTTTATTTTCTTTAGAAAAAGATATTTAAGTTTTTTTTGCTAGAAATGTGATTCAAAATAGGATGTATCATCAAGTTTATAGTAGACCCAAGCTATATAAACTTGATTTAGGTTTAATTTGGAACTAATTTAAGCCAAACTCATGAAGAAAATGTTTCAAACTTATGCTAAAATTTGGTCAAACAAATTAGTTAAGTTAATTATTAGTTATGAAAAAAAGCATTACAAGCATTCCAAAATTTCTTTAGTGGGCAACACTTTCTTAAAAGAATAATGAGGCACAACCCATGTAGGATTAGGTGTACACTTTTTTCTTTTGAATAATTTCTTAGAGTTATCTACCTTTTCCCAAGAATTGAATAATTTTGAATTTTGTCCCTCTTAACCCACTATTGGAGACTAATTTTCTTCTTCTTTTATTGATTTTTTACACTTTTCCTCTCCCAATAGAAGTATAGCTACTACACTAATGTACTATTGTATACAATTGCTAAAGAATTGCTCAATTATGCCCTTTTTGTGTCCACACATTTGCCTTACATGCTCATACAACTTATATTATCTAGTTGTGAACACTTCATTTAGGATGATAAGTAGGACTATATACATTTGATTTAGTTATGCCTAACATTGACTTAAGTATTCATAAGTTTTCAAACATATGATAAATAATCATATGTGCATGATACATTGTTTGATCTAAGTTAACTTAAAGTGTTTCATACAAAAACAACCAATTTATCATATTGTAAAAATTTCACTCATCATGTGTTATTAACTATTTCATAAAAAATCTTACTAAATGATCATAGGGATCGTAAACTATGCATGATAATACAATTGTGTTTTCTAAGAGATGAATGGATCATACACCTCCAATAATAGATAATATATGTACAACTATTTTTGTGAACCTCTAAGGTTTTTCTTTTCTAATTTATATCATATTGATTCAAAAGGAGTTAACCAAATGCTAATGACTTCATACAAGTATTGCTTGCACATATGATTATTGCATCATATTTACTTGAAGATATGATAGTCATATTCTATATGCAACATATTAGTAGGTTAATTAAAATTTAACTGCTCATTGTAGTGTAGGTTCTTTGTCAAACTTAAGTGTTCAAAATAATTATATGGTCATACAACCATGAAATGTGATTTGTTTGTTCATGATGAAAGTGAAAACTTTAATAACTTGAGTGGAAGAATTTTTGCATAGGGCCAAACATCCAAATTTATACTTTTATATTTTAGTTAAAGTAGCCATCATATCCATAAGATGAAGACACAGTACCTCTATGACATGTAAGCATACTAATTTATACCTAAGACAAAAATTTCAAAAGTAGGTTGTAACACTAGCATACAATAGAATCACATAATCCTTAAGCCAAAGTTGGTCTTTCATGCCTTTTAATTAACCCAAAATTCATGGCTAGTATCACAATTGGCATGATTACTCTCCAATTTAAGAATAAAAAAGGTGACTTAGCTTAAGAGGTTAAAAATTAAAATTTGTTCATGATACATGTAAATTAAGAATGAGATCATGTGACTCTTAGTGCTAGCCATTTATTCCAATGAGGAATCTCAATTTTAAGAGTTGTTACCTCGCCATATTAAAAGGATATGAGCTAGTTTCTTAAGGTAAATATTAAAGGTAATAATGTAGAGAAAAAGTACAAGAACCATTGAGTAAATTATTCTAGAGCTACCTTAAATGTGGGAACTTTGTTAGCTAGTTATATAAGGTCCTTATGAGTGGTTTTCCTAAATATAATAAGTACATTTATAGCATACTAGAGTTTGGAAAAAACATTGGGGTACCCTAAATAGCTATTTAGAGTTTGAAAGAAACCTTAAGGTACTCTTGATAACTAATTTAGGTTTAAAAGAATCAATAAAATAATCCAAATATGATGATTAAGGTCTCAAGAAACCTTAGAATGCTAAATAAGATGTTAAAGCATTGAAAAAAACCTAGAATATCCTAAAGCTAAACTTAGGTACAATTAATGTTATGATACACAAGCCAGACTAGATTCCAATTAATGCATCAAGTGTTTAATGGGAAAAAAGATGCCTTCCTAAAGGGAAAAAGGGAGGCACTTAGTGTGTTACCAAAAGGTTTGAAACAAGTTTGACATGTCTAGTAGTGACTTTACAATACACTTAGATAAGAGAATCTTAATAGGCTTTATGCATGGCTCCCAAGATTATGGAGCATAAGATTGAATTAGAATGAACCATAGGTTTGGACTTCTTAGCATAAAGGAGAAACAAATCTCCCATAGGACTCACAAAGGACTATTAAAGAACTATTTTATGTAATAGGAATCCTCAAATTGTGAACCACAAGAGTGGGTGATCAAAATCCAAAGCTTTTATGAGTGATGCTTGCTTATTGATTACAATTAAGAGACCTTGAAGGAACAATTAATATGATTGGACTCCCAAGTGGTGGAGTGGTAGACTATGAGATTGATTAAGGAGTATAGCTTTTAGGTCAAACTCTCATAGGCATGGAGGGAGTGCTAAATCAATGCTTGAAGATTTTTCAACCAAATTATCTACATTAAAGGGTGACAATAAGGTGAGTCAATAGTGTAATTCTATTATGGTAGTAACCCAGATCATGTATTAGTTTCTCTTAGTAGATAAGTACTTTTATAGGTTATTCTAGTTCATTTGTACATGATGCTTAATTAGATCTTGTTTATATAGATTGATATATTTCCTTGATACTATTAATTATTTTTATAGATTAACTTGAAGATTCTGCACTTAGCTTCTTAGCTCTCTCTTTACATTATATATAGGTTTAGGGAGATAGAAGCTTGCCTTGTACTCAACATTAGGGGTGAAATAGTTAGTGCATCAAAACTATCTTGATGTTTTAGTTTTCTTTTCAAAATGTCTTACTTGTAGTGATTATATTCTATTCATAACAATGTTATTAGTACTTGTTGGGCTTTTGTTTGTATTGAACTTTTATTCTGATCATTTAACACTTGCATTTTTATATTTTACTTTTATGTGATGGAATTTGGATTTATCATTTATATGTTGAATATGAAGAAACAAAAGCATTATAGATTATGTATAGATATTATGACAACTTTGACAAGTTTGCTTTGGTGTCATCTACATGCTAATATGTGTTGGTGGATTACCCCAACCAAGGGTGATCTACTTTTTAAATCAATTAGGTGGCCATTTGTTAATGAGAAAGGTTCATTTTTAGTGACACACCATGAGCATGATGATCTAATCTAGGGATTGTGTCTCCTAAATTTAATAGTATGCTTTATTATTAGATAGTAGCTAGTCAAGTACATTGACTAATGCATCGATTTTGTTTCACCTAGAGATTTTAGAAAAAGATGTGTTAAAAGGATTGGGTATAATAAAGTTAATATCAAAGCCTGAATTAGAGTCTTGGACATTCCAACAAAAACAAGGTTCAAGTTTATTAAGGAAGGAGAGTGAGTCATATGATTACATAGGTTTGATGTGTTATGTGTTATGGCCTTTACCCTATGTAATTTGTTGTGATATTTGTCTTTGTCAGAGATAGTTAGGAAGCATGAAGCCATGATAATAAGCTTGATGAATAGCGATAATGTCCAAGGAGAATCCAAAATGGCCCAAACTGCGAGTGTTGTGACATGCCAAATGTAGCTTGATTATCGAGTGGAGCACTTTTTGGAGGTTTTCATGCCAATGAGATCATGGGCTTTTATGGTAATGGTAGAGTTAGTAGTGATAGATGACTATCTAGTCCATGCTAAAGAGTTGCTTGATGGTTTGGGTGCTTAGTTGAAAGGGCATTCATGTTTCAGCTTTTGTTCTTAATGAAGAGGCCACTACTTAGTGGCAAAGTCAATGCAAGCCTAAGTTTAGAGATAATATAAATAATGAGGTGACTTAAAGTAAGTTCATGCTTGAGATTTGAGAGTTCTATGAGTTACAGATGGCCAATACCAAAATTGAAAGGGAACTTACCCACCTCTGTTAGAGACAAATGTTAGTTTTAGAGTATACCTCCAGGTTTACTTTTATGACACATTATGCTTCTCAGCTTGTGCATTCTAAGGAGTATCGATAAGAGCTATTGATGAAGGGACATAGATCCTCTCTCAAAAAGAACTTATTGGCTACTCAATTTTATTAGTACCAAGAAATGGTGGAGGATGCAAAGTCAATTAAGTAGGTGGAGCATTATGTTGAGGCCTTTAAAGAGGGTAGACAATAAAGGAGGTATCTTGTGCCATCAAAGAACAAGAAGACTAGTAAGTTTTGCACCAAGAGGTGGCAAACAAGATCTAACCATGTCGATTAGCCTCCAGTTATTCCAAGAGAGGTAGTTAGTGAGCACCAAATATAGTGTTAAAAGGATTAGGTTTAAAGGTATTGTCCATGCAGTAAGAAGCATGGTAGTGCTTGGCAATTGAAGGAGAAATTTTGCTTTAATTACTTAAAACTCGATCATAGGAGGGCTAGGTATCCTAAGGAGTAGAAGAGCATTCATAGAACTAAATTGGTTGGAGTTGTTATAGGAGCATAGTCAAATATCTATGCACTCTCTTAGTAGTAGGCTATAAAAGCTTTAGAAGTAATAATTGATATGATTTTATTTTAATGAGTTACTTTTATTGTCTTTTTTGATATTAGAATAACATATTCATTTATTTTTTAGTCTATCTAGGTGGTGAAACATTTTTTGGTACTAGAACAACATATTCATTTATTTAACCATTGGTGGTGAAACATTTTTTGGTGAGCAAATTCTAGTTGGATTTAGAGTTTGAGGTTTTATAGACATTCTTGGCAAGGGCTTTGATGAAGAGTATTTGAGTACTTATAATTGAGTTTGACATTATTATAGGCATGGACTAAAAGACCAACCATGGGGTGTGGATTGATTTTTGGCTAAAGCAGGTCAAGATCAGTGTGCCAAATTTTGTTAACATAATATATTTCTAAATCTATAAGCAAATTTCTGAGTTTAGTACTTCAAGCAAAAACTTTTATTCATAGGGGTTATACATCATGGCTAGAATTTGTAGTAGATACATAGGGCACCATGGTTGTGTGAGACTATCTTAATGTTTTTCCTAGTGATTTGCTAAGTTTGCCATTGGAGGATAAGATCAAGTTTTTTATTAACTTAGAGCCATGAGATACCCTAATCATTAAAGTATTTTATCTCATGGCCACAACAAAAGGACAATAGCTCAAGGTCTAATTCTAGGAAATTCTAAGAAATGATATGATTAAGTTCATTACATAAACCTAAGGAGTCCTATCCTTTTTGGTAAAGATAAGGATGATAATTTACATATTTTTGTGGATTACATGAACTCAATAAAGTGATTATTATGAACCAATATTATTTGATAGAGTGTCAACATATCAAAATTAAAGAGGTGGACATAGCCAAAGATTGCATTGTAGAATAGGCAAGAGCATTTTGAGTTACTAGAGTTTCCCTTTGGATTTTCTAATACACGTGCAATATGTTTGGATCTTACAAATTGCATTAATCGTACACTATCCTTTTAATCATTGTTCTCATTAATGACATCTTCACATATTCTAGGAAACAAGATCAACATAAAAAGCATCATTAGATAGCATTATAGTTACTTATGAGCAAGTAGCTTTATGTAAAATTCTCCAAGTGTTCCTTTTGATTGCATCAATAGCTTTCCTTGGACATATTGTTAATATCAAATGAGTTTTAGCGGACAACTACAAAGTTTGTGCTATTATAAAGTAAAGGAGGCTAGTTATAGTAACTCAAAATCATAATTTATTTGGTCTTACCAATTATTATTTTGGATTTGTGCCAATTTTCACTAGGATTGAAGAACCACTTAATTCACAAGAAACAGTGTAGATTTCTTTTGGTTTGATCAATTTGAGAAAATCTTTTACGAGTTGAAAGATAGGTTGAGTTCGACTCCAATCTTGATATCGCAAAAGTATAGTGGGCCTTATCAAGTTTTCTCTGATGCATTCCATAATGGTTAAGTAGTTCTTATGCAAGAATGTCAAGTTGTAAGCATATTCACTAGATAGTTGCATGATCATGAACATAATTATTCGATGCATGAGTTGGAGTTGCTAACAATGGTGTTTCCTCTTGAGGATTATCATCATTATTTGCATGGGGTTTAGAATAAGCTTCTTACAAATCACAAAAGTCTCAAATATCACTTCCCTTAGAAGAAGCGTAACTTAATGTAGGGGCATTAGTTAGAACTCATCATGGATTATGAGTTGAACATCAAGTATTATGAGGGTAAGGTGAACTCAGTGGATGATGCTTTGAAGAGAGGAATGACTCTTGAGTCTTTGCATGTGGAGAGATCAAAGAGAGAGAGAGTGGTTGTGATGGAAATTACTAGAGTTCATTATCAATTAGTAGAATAAGCTTTAATGTCTTAGGTTACTATATTTAACATTCAAGAAAACTTTTTAAATGATTTAAGGGCATTTTAGTGAGATGATCCTAAGCTTCATGAGAAGTTTGCTAAACTACAACAAGGTAAATCTAGAGGTTTTGCATTGAAAAGAGATATCTTGACTTATTATGTTTGGTTGTGTGTTGCATAACTCTAGGAATTTAGAGAAAGGGTACTAAGGTAGGCTCATCATGAGAAGATAGTGATTCAACTATAGGAAACCAAGATGTATATGAATCTTAAAACCTTCTTTCAATGTAAAGTTTTAAGGAGTGATGTGACTCATTATGGATAGAAGTGTATAATATGTCAAAGAGTTAAGGTGAAGCATCAAAAGCTTGGTGGATTGCTTTAGAATTTGGCAAAATTGGAATGAAAATAGGACAAGAACATTATTGATTGTCTCTGGATCATAGAGGACTACATAAGGCTATGATGTGATTTGGGTCATAATTGACCCATTGACCAAATATACTTGCTTTCTTGTTGTGAAAAATAGATTCAGTAAACACATTGGGAGAGTTGTATGCATAATAGAGTACCCAACTATATGGTGTGCTTAGAGTGATTATTTAGAAAGAGATGCAAAGTTTGGTTCTCAATTTTGGATCACTTAACAATAAGCTTTAAGAATCACTCTCTAATTTTGTGAAGATTATCATCCTTAGGTGAATGCCTTTTGAATGGACAAACCCAATCATGGGGGACCTCTTAAGACTTAGTGTGTAGTCTTACTCCATAGATTGGTTTAATTAGTTGTTTCTGATAAACTTTGCTCATAATAATAGCTACCAATGAACTAATGGCATAAACCCATATGAGGCATTATATAAGTAGCATTATAGATCTCTTATGTGTTAATTAAGTGTTATTAAATAAAATAGATATGCTTACATGATTATTTCTTATGCATAAGATAGAATCACATAATGCTTAATCTAAGGTTAATCTTGCATGCTTTTTACCCAACCTAAACCATAAGCTAGCATCAAAATTTTCATTATTACCAAAAAATTTAAGAATGAACATAGTAGCTTAGCTTAAGAGGTTTAGAATTCAAGTTTGCTCAAGATTAATGCAAATTAGAAATAAGATTATGTGATCCTTAACCATGGCCATATTAATAAGGAGAACAATTATAGGGTTAGGCCAAAAGGATGGTTCGTAGTATTCAAACAACAAGTACATCTACTACTGCTTGTATTTAGGAACACACGTTCATTCACACATGGCACTAACATAAGCCACATGCATTGTATGTATACAATAGGTATACCAACCCCTGCATGCATGAGAGTGTGCTAAGGTTTGGCACTCACGTGCTTCACATGTTCAATTGGTGCCAACTACCACGTCTTGCCTACACATGAAAAATTTGAGCACACATAATGTTAGGTGGCATGCAAAATCCATGCTTATGTAGGGCTTCCACACATGAGTCTTGGTGCTAATTGACTTAGAATGTGAAAACATTTGTCAAAGAGCACATTGTGGCTTATGGTAGTTAAAATTCTAAATAACAGGGTAGGAATTATGAATAAAAAAATTACAACTTCTTTGAGTGTTCAATCTTCTCGTGTCAAAAGCTCTATTTATTTATTCTTTAGTTCCTCCCCATTTTCATGTTTCAAGTTCCATTGTTATGACTCTAAAATTAAGATTTATAGTCGAGAGCATAGGGTGAGGAATCCATACAAATAGATCATATTATTTTTGGTATCAGAGCATTTCAATTCAATGCTGGTGGCATGAGCCAAGAAGAAGGTAGTTGAAAAATATGCTACAAAGGGTAATCAAGAGATTAAGGAGGCTTCAATTGAAGTGAATATGTCAAGTATTTTACCATCAAACCTAAAAATATAGGTAACTCTATTAATTAAATAATTACAAGTGTTAATGGAGATGACATTAGAAACTCAATCCATTCTAATGACAACTTTGAAAGATAAACCAACAAGAAAGTAAAATGTTCCTAACTCAAGGATACTTAAAGACAAGGATGAGGATGTTATCACCAATCTTGCACCTTTAGTTCTGGAGAAAAGACCACATTCATTTAAGATAGATTCTAAATTTTATATCACTATTTAGGATTGTATAGTGGATGTAGAAAAATTAGATACATTATTAGAACAATTAGAGACCTTCTTATTCTGATGGAATGTATAATTAAGAACTAGTTCAGATATAGAAATAATATAGAGCCAATTTAAAAATTTAATTTAAGAGGAATTTTACCACATGGGTTATGTAGAGGAAAGTTGAAGAAAGTGACATTGTCACACCCCCACCTAACCAAATACCATTATATAACAATATTATCATAAATTTGCTTAGCTGTTACATCAAGTGAGGACAAATAACCCAAAAATCAAAGGTGGGGACCCGACGGTAAGACAAACACTAACTCAAAATCCAAAGTATATATATATAAAGACATGTTTTTAAACATTTAATCACACTAAAATTTTCCCTCTCACACATCTCTTGGAAAGGGCTCTCCTGTAACAGCATCATTCCCATCTCTCGGTGCAGTGGTTTCATGACCTGTGATGTAAGCACTAAATGAGATTTACACATCTCGGTAGATAAATCCACATAGTTAACCAAGTAAATAAAAAGACATAACAAAATACCATAAACAATAAAGATGAATCATATGCATCAAGCTAAACCATACCATATGTCATATATATAAGGTAATGCCAAATGAAAACCATAAAGAAATGCTAGTTCCTTATATGTGTATTATTTTCGGGCCCAATTTCCTTTGACGCATTATCCTCTGGATCCAAACATCATCAATAAATGACCTCCAGCCGGCATCCAACCAAACACATAACACTAGGCAGATATCTGATCCAAAGATCGATACCCTGCAACACATGCTGGGCCTAGTGCCACCAGGCAGGTATGGTACCATACCCTGCAACACATGCTGGGCCTGGTGTAAATCATCATGGAGTCATAGCACATAATACCAGGCAGATATCTGATCCGAAGATCGATACCCTGCGACACACGCTGGGCCTGGTATAAACACTAGACAGATATCTGATCCGAAGATCGATACCCTGCAACACATGCTGGGCCTAGTGGTGAGGATAATGTTCTCTGGGAATCCATTTTTACTATCATTTCCAATCGTAATTCCAAACAATTATGCCATATCAAAAGACCTTCTTTCCATATTGTTTCTTTCTTTTGATTTCATTGTCATACCATGTTATTTCTTTCTTTTCAGTTTTCATGCAAATGAAAGAAACATCAACATATAGAACAATCAAATACCATGTAACTGAAAGAAAATCATGTAAAGCAAATACATAGTAATGTGCTACATCACAAGGTTAGGAATCTATCTACCTGAATTTGATGTACCAACTGTCTTACTCACTTCTGCTTCTTCTTGATGTCCTACAAGCCCGTAAAATACAAAAATAATTAATTTAAATATGCTTATTAGTCAAAAATTGCTTTCTAAAAGCTTTCCCAAACACACCCCAAAATAATCCCAAAAGATGGGCTTACGCGGCACTGAACCGCCCGCTGGACCGCGCGCGCACGCTCGGCGCTGGACCGCCCCCGCAGAAAAGCTTTCTAAAAGCTTTTCCAAACGGCATTTTTCCCCAAAATTTTCTTTCGCGGTGCTGGACCGCCCGCTCCTGGCGCACTGGACCGCGCGCTCTCGGCGCTGGACCGGGCGTGCTCGGCGCGCTGGACCTCGTGCTCGAAGCTCTGGACCGCACGCGCTCGGCATCTGGTTCACGCCGCTCTCTCTCTCTCTCGCGTCCGGCGAAACCGAAATCTTTCGCCGGCGCTGGATCGGTCGTTTCACGTGCTGAATCGATCGAATCCGGCTCGGCTTCCTCCTCTCGGTCTCCCCCGCTCACCGAAAAACTTTACACAACTCCGACGACAAAAAAATTATTTCTTACCTCATGGAAACCTTCGCCGGCCGTCACTGTCGCGTGCCGAAACTTATAGAAATCCTCACCGGCCGTCACTGTCGCGTGCCAATGCTCACGGAAATCCTCGTTGGATGTTACTATAACGCCTATGCAAAAACAACAGTTGTCGGAAACCTCATCGTCGCACTCTGCAACCTCTTCGCCGGCGTTTTTCGCATAAGTGCTTTTCCAAACGCACCTGACTCGGCTTTTATAGACGCGCTTATCCGTCGCTTCGTGAACCGCGTTTTTGCAGAAAACCCCCTCTAAATTTTATATTTGCAAATATATCCTCCGCCAATCGGATTTGAACTAAGCCGACATTTAAAATTTACAGATCTATCCTCTACGTTACAAATTTATCTCAAATCTTCAAAAATTCATAATTTATTCATTAGAGCTCCGAAAATTACAAATTAAACATCATTAGATTCGTCTCACAGAGCTTTTTCTATAAAAATATAAAAATACAAATAAGAGAAAACTAGGACTGTTACAGACATTGTCTATAATACCTACAATGACAAATAGTGTAAGTGAATACCACAAACTTTTGACAACAAACCATGGCATTAAGGATACCTATTAATCAAATATAGATTTTTTTATCTAAACATATCTAACATTTATACTATCCAATTGAAATAGAAATAACCTTTTTTTCTTGTGTAATCTTTGGCATAAGCTATCACATTTGTAATGGCTATAAAAAAATCAAAGAAGAAAACAAATGATAGTAGTTTAAACATTATGATGACTAACATTAATACAAAGAGGTGGAAAAAGTGGAAAGAGTAATCACCAACAAAGAAGATCATGATCATAACAAAAATAGCTCCATATATAAGTGGGACATAAAACTATTGTACCCACTATAGAAAGCAAGGTCAATATATAAGAAAAATGTTGGATCTTGCACTCTAATCTTTTCCAAGTGATGTTTCAACAAAATGCAAAAAATGGGACCCTTGTCAAAGCTAAAGGTGAGATGATTCTTGAGACTCACAATAAGTAGTGATTGTCTATCTCTCAAGGTAAGGCCAAAAGAGCTCATGATTAATAAAACTATAATAAAGAGAGAGGAACACTTTACAACCAACATGCAAGTAAAAGAATTGGTGAATGTTATCATTGACACATCTATGCTAGTAAATAAAATAATTTGATCTTTAAAATCCTTGTGAAGAAACTCTACTTAGAAACTACTTCTCATCCAAGGACATGTTCTCTTGGATATGTTCAAAAGGACTCTGAAGTAGTAGTTGGAAGATAATGTAAGGTAAAATTTTCCATCGCCTAGGGATATACTAATGAACTTATCTATGAAGTAATGTTACTAAATGTTGGCCAAATCATATTTGGCTATCCATACTTGTGGGATTGAAATTCTATATACTATTGTTAAACCAAACAATATTAATTCACAAAAGATGGATAGAAATTTATTATAACATAAGACAAGGGAAAGTCAATAATAGATATTATTACTACTGGCCAAGTAAAAAGGTTAATAAATATAAATACAAATTATGTTTTATTATTCATTTGACTTGAGAAACTAAATGGTATATAAGAATATGATAACCTACCTAAATCATTTAAGAAGATGCTAAGAGAATATTCTACATTATTTAATGAACCCAAAAGGTTACCTCAAAAACATGTTATAGTGCTTGAGATTCAACTTTTATCATATTCAACACTTCCAAACATAGTATGCATCAAACCTTAGTTGCCAAAAATAGAAAGATTAAGAAGTACGTCATAGAGTTACTTGAGAATAAAATACTCAAGCCTAATAATTCACCATGTAATTCTCTAGTTGTCTTAGTATGAGAGAAGGATAGAGGTTGATACATGTGTGTGGATTATCGAGCTCTCAAAAAAATCATCATTAAGAATAAGTATCCATATGTAATACAAGTAGATGCATCAATGTATGTTATTAATGCAATTCTAATGCAGGAAGGTAAGCCTATAACTTATTATTCTAAATTGCTACAATGAGCATAGAAACAATATCTCCTCTACAACAAAGAGTTCTTAAATTTACATCAAGCTATAAAAAATTGGAGGCTATACAGCCTCAGGAAAGAAACTATTGTACATTAATATCAATGGCCATTCTAATATTTGTAGACTCAATCAAGACTACAACTGGCATGGCACTTGAAGTAGATATTATACCTATAACAATTCAACTTATTTATTAAGTACTTGAAGGGTTCTAAGAAAAACTTGCAAAAAAAATTTCCCAACCTCCTTTAATCTTACTATGTTTAACAACTATTATGTCAACACAACCAATAGAATTTGAATAGTAAGCTATAGAGTATAAAGGTGACCATAATTTTGGAGAAATTTATAGAGAGACAAATAGAGGTAAATACATTGATTATGTTGTCAAAAATGAAATGCTCTACTAAGCAAAGCAGTTGTGTATACCTTAGTGTAGTGATTGAAAATAATGGATACATAAGGCTCATATTTTTGGAAGTTTAAAGACACTTTTGTGTTTTAATGACCATTCCAAATTTAGAAAGGTATGTTTAATGGCCTTGCATGAAGTCAAATGTTGAGAAATTTAATTGCAAGTGTATACTTTACTGTGCATTAAAATAATCAAATTACAAATAAGGACTATATAAGATACTACCAGTATCAATAATTCCCTAAACTAATATTTTAATGGATTTTATTGATGAATTACCAATGATTCAATAGGGACATAACTATTAGCTTGTGGTTGTAGATAGATTTTCCAAAATGGACAAATTATTATCTTGCAAATAAGAGATTACAAGTGAATGATGGATACCACTTTGATGAAAAGTGTAGATTTCCATCTACAAACAAATGGACAAACTGAAGTGGTAAATAAGACCATTATTAATTACTTATGGGATGTACTGTACATCACCCAAAAACTTGGTATGAGAGTATTACATAAATATAGTTTACATACAATTGCATTGTACATGGACCGACATCAATGAGTCCTTTTGAAGCCTATATGGGTCTCCTACCACAAAGCATGCTAGACTTGGAATTCAACATATTATAAATACTAGAAATTAGAAGAAACACTCAACATAAAGCACAAAAATTTCTCAAAAAGAACATGAGAAATATAGGTCAACATCAAAAGACAATTACTTGAATCATAATAAAAGTATAAGAAGCAACATAACCAACATGAGTTGAAAAGAAGTTTACAAAAGATGACCTTGTTTTGCTTCATATCGATAAGGAAAGATTGAAAGGAGATGGAAAGAAGCTAAAACTGAATAATATGCTCGTTTCAAGATAATAAAAAAGATTAATGATAATTTCTATCAACTTAAGCTACTAGCATATATGGAAACATACTCAGTAGTGAATGTGGATAGCCTAAAGGTGTTTAGCCATCTATGCCTAATGAAGAACCCTAGGAACACTTACCACAAATGGATGGCTTGTTCATTAATGATGATAAAATCCTAAATGAAGATAGCTTCCTTGACAAAAAGATCATTTTGAAAAGGAGAGAGACCAAGACATTATACAAAATTAGGAAAAAGAGGAAGAATACTTACTACTATAAAATGTTATAGCTTGGAGAAAGGTTAAGCCTTTTTCCCTCATTTTACTTTCCAATAATACTAAAAAAAGGAGTATGAAGGTATCTAGTTAATTTTAACTCAATGAAATTTGAATCATGAAAAGAAGGGGCTTATAATTCAGAGATCTATTATAGGCCTAAACTCAAATGAATGTTTAGAGTATTAAAAAACATATGTCTATTAGAAGAAATAATTTCTTGAGTAACACAAAGAGAAAGCAATTATTGAGTCATTTTTATTTTGGTATTAGCTAATAAAAAATTATCACAATTTTCTTAAGGCACGTATGATTCAATGAATTTTGAGTGAGAGCATTTAAATACTTTAAAATTGACATTTCATAAATGTAGTTTTCTTACTTAAGGCATGCATTTCATATAGTTCGATTAATTCTTTACCTTATAACATTACATACATATTGAGTTTCTACTTGGTTAAGGCTAAATAGAGTAGGAATTAAAAAAAGAATGTGTTAAATGGGGTATAAAAATGTGTACTAATTGTATGTATATGATGACCTCATTTTTACAATATGATTAAGTAATATATGGATTGGATAGAGTGTCTTCTAAAGGGATGAATAGTTTAAGTTGCCTATTACACTATTTGTATAAGTATAATGCATCTATTGTACAAGTACACTAATGAGTTCCTCAAGAGATGTGAGTTGACATTTAGTATTGTTGAGCAAAATACAAGTATGATGTGATTATCATAAGTTTATGCCAATGAGTTACCTAAGAGGTGAGAGTTTAGGTTTAGAAGTATTAAACTTTGTACATTATGTCTATATGGGATTAGATTAAGTGATGAAAGTATTAACCATACCAATACAAACAATCCTAAAAAAGTGTAGAACATAGGTTTTAAGAGAGCACATTTTTATTATTTTTATATAATATCAACTTCATACATATTTGATTCAGTTTCTTCAAAGAGCCTAGTATTGGGACTTAATCATATATTTGATGACCTATATTAAGAGTATAATTCACTTATCATGTTAGTGTGATCTATTATAATTAGTATAAGTGAGCTTGTAGTATGAGTCATTGTAGCATCTGATCTTGCATCATACAATATTTTCTTAAGAGCTCAAAAATTAAACTTGAAAAAAATTATTCTATTTATATTACATGATGTCATCATTGTATCTATATGAAACATTTGCACTAACAAAATGAACTATTTAGATAGTTTCTGTTATTTGATGGTGTGTTGATGGTTGCATCATATTTATATAATCCCTTAGATTGAATAGTATGATTAGTTCATAATATAAGCAACGACATGTTTGACTAGTTTTTTACAAAGCTATTATAAGGTATTTTGGAGCTATTTGAGACCTTACTAAGGCTTTTATAAAGGCATCCAAACTTGATAAAAGAGGTTGATGCTTAGTTGGAATATCTTTGAAAAGTATCTAACATTTCATTCACCATTTCAAAGAGGTGCGCAAAGCTTAAGTTTATGCACTTGTCTCATCTTTGTTAACCCTTCTCCTTAAACTAAGTTGATAATTTCTCTTACATTAATTTTAATACAATTGATAGTATGCTACTTGCTTAGTTAGTTTTTTGGTTTTAAGGCTATTGTATTAAGATTTTATTTGGTTCTTTTTGTCTTTTTGATCAGCCCCTTAATTCTAACATTAAATTGTAGGATTTATCAAGTGTTGTAAGCATTTATCAAGCAAATATTGTAGGTTTGTGTTATGTCGATGTTTTTGGCTTTTATTAAGTTATTGTTGTATGCTTTTTTTAAGCTAATACTTTAATGGATTACATAGCCTCTTGGCTAGGGGTGTATGTAAATGTGGTTTAGATTAAGTCTTATAAATGTTTTTATGCCTTCATAGTGAACTACAACATAACATGTTTTGGAAAGCCAAGTAACATTTCTTTATGTAAGTGTTATAAGAGTTAACCATATTAAGAATAGTAAAGTCTTCCATTACAAAGTTAATTGAGTTTTTTGAGTTGGTTTTAATTCTATAAATAGAACAATTCACTCTTATATGGACATCATGCTCTTACTTTTGAATAAGGATCCTAAAAAAGTAGCTCAAAAGTCTCGACAATCATCAAGCCAAAACACCCTACAAATCATCGAAGTAAAAAACTAAAACCAAGAGCAAATGCAAAGTCTCAATAATAGGACAAAAAAACTAAGTACAATACTTAATTTTAAGATCTTATAAGTCAAACATAATTAAATAAGAGAGACTCCAATAATATAGTAAAATAATGAAAAATAAATTCCAACTTAGCTTAATGAATAAAGAAAGAATCAAGGCTTGAATATGTTCTAGCTTGAATCCTACAAGCTTTCACTTTAGTTCTTTTACACAAGATGATCTGCATATGTAGCTCTTTACAAAGATATGTAAGTGAACATTAGCTGCCTCTATGGTTGGACGTAAAAACTAATCAAACTAGTTATTACTCAGAATCTAAACTAATCACATAATCTGATACTAGGATCATATAATTGTCATAACTCTATAAGAAGATTATCCATTCCTTCAACCAAGTCTAACTAGTTCATCTTTTAGTTAACAAACTATCATACTTATATAAGGTTAGTGCATTGTAGACTTATGAATGGCATACTTTTTAAGATAGCAAGTATCATACATTTAAGATGTATCGTACAATACAATTAATGCAAGGTACAATATGATAGCAAGTATCACACATATAGGATGCCATTCCATCGACTACTATCATTATAAATAAAGGGTCGTACACTTACGATAAGGGACTCATTTGTATGATGTCATTCAACACTTTTGCAACCCAAGTCCCAAAAAATCAATCTTTGCTCAATTTTAACATGCAAGTATAATGAGTATTATCATATTTTATAAAATCCTTTAGCCTATATGCCTCCTAAAATCTCTAAAGAAACTAAATAACATACATATGTGATACACATGCAAGATAAGTACATCATACTTGTATGATAGAGAAAACCTTAAATCACACTTGTACAACTCAATTTGATGACCTTGTTTGATGCATTATAGAAATGAGCATATAAGTATGATAGGTACATAATATTGTGTGATGTACATAAGTTCAAAACCTCAACTAACACCTCTTAGGTAATAACCGTCATACTTATATGATAAAGGTATTGTACATTTATGAACAGAACATACAATCAACTTAATCTAGGGTTGTCCAAGCACTAATTATTATATTGCATAATGAGTAACTCATACGAGTATGACTAGTATATATTTAGCCAAATCAGCTCAAATCACCCAACTTTCAATTCTTATTTGGCTAGGATGGACTAACTAATATGATATATTGACTTTATACTATTTTAAGACATGTAAATCAATCTAGATGAGTTGTATACCTTATAAATATAAAAATATCAATGGAGAGATTATTTTAAAAATATTTAGCACTCACACCCAAACATATTAAATCATGTTTCTCATATGGAATGTTATATGATTACATGATAAGCAATTAAAGATGACTCTTAAAAGATGTTCTTTTTATGCTACTCAAGTTTGTGTTACACTTGGTGCTAGATACAATTTACACTAAAATATTATTATTAAGCTCTATGTGTCAAGAGATCAAGCTCTACACATGATTAACTTATTTATCATAAGATGCATGTTTTAAAACATTTAAGAAAAAATATTAATAAAATAATACCATGGTTTTGTTGTTATCAAAAAAGTGGTGTGAAAACTAAGGGCTTGACAATCCATACCTTTTGTTGGTGAGAAAACCACTAAGAAAAAACAAAAATAAAAATGTGTAAAATGATGCAGGCAAATGAATTCTCCCCTAACATTCCTACTCTCATTGTATGTAATTTAAATAGTTACTAAACAAGTGTTTTAGGAATGCTTGGAATGTCTTTAATTTTTTACATCACTTTCCCATTTTAAATATTATTCATTCATTTCATTCAAATATTAACAAAAACTTAAATATCTTTTTATGTTCTTTCTTCAAAACATAATAGTTATTTGTAGATAATTAAAAATCATCAACTAATTCAAGGAAACTAATTTTAATTATTTATGAGAGAGTTTTCTAACCTCATCATAGTGACTCCAAGAAGAAGTTTCATAGCAAGCAATAAAAAAATCACTTAGTCTTTAATCTCCTTCTTGTTTAAAGATGGTGTTAATGGATCCAAATCACTCCATGTAGTGTTTTTGTTCATTACCTTCTTATTCTTCTTGAGGTTCTTCTTCTTGTTTCTCTTCTTCATTAACATAGAACACACAAGACAGAGGTGCCTCAACATTTGTTCATTAACCTTTTCCCTTTAATTCTTCATCCTTGTTTACTAGTCATGAACTTGTAGTGTGACACCCTAGATTGAAGAGGGTAAAGAGTATGTGTAAGGTGATCTCCTCAGAGAGAGGAGGGAGGAATCATTAAATTAATGTGTAGCTCCTTATAAGCTTCTAAGTAGAGGGCTAAAACGATGAACAAGTACCACATCAACTATAAAGGAAAAGTTCTTAGTATTTATATTAGAAGACATGATCTTAAACTATTGAGAAATACTTTTTAGGAAAAATGTACTTAAGGCTTACCAAACTAAGAGGATAATATCAAAAAATAATGTGAATAAGATGTCATATGTAGACCTAATCCATAATTATTTTATATTAATGGTTAACAAGTAGACATCTTCCCTATTCTCATGAAGATTAAGAAACTCATATAGAATGCTATGTGTAATAATTGATAAACCACAATGAATAAAGTTTAAAGAATAAAAATTAAATTAAGCCCTATGTTTTTAAGAGGTGAGTTCAGTTAATTAATTTTTAATAATTGAATTACAAAACCTTTTGGAAGGAAACTCAAGAATATTTTCAATTAAATCCCAAAAATCAATACCAATGGATTAAATAAATACATATATTGCATCTTCACAAAACAAAAAAAACTTTCCTTTAAACAAGGGAAGACAATGAGAAGAAGTGCTCTCAACAAAGGAGCATGTTTGATGTAGCTTGTTATGCTAAAACTTATCTTTGGCTCATTGATAAAAGTGAAATACTCAAGTTTAAGTAATATATCAATAAAAGTGCCCACCCAAGGTACTTTTGTTTTGAAGCAAAAAAAATCCAAGCATCACTTGGCAAGTAAGAACTTTCTCGTAAGCTAAGGATTTGCTTAAATCTTTAACATGAGGGATCTTAATTCAAAGGGAGTGGTTTAGCAACCCACACAAAATTTACTCAATTTGGTGCTAAAGTGGCAAGGTACACATAAGTGGAGTTCTTAAAATGCAAAGAAATAAGTTCACACATTCACGTGCACAAACTAAAGAATTCAATGCGATGATTGTAGGATTAAACACTTATCCAGGAGGTTTAGCTCACTTGTGGAAGATAGATGATGGGATGAGAACTCCTCTCTTGAGTGTCTCACTCACCTTCCTATGGCATATTCAAAATCACTTTGTTAGACTAATTTTATATGATATGCTCATATCAAATAAGCTCAGTAATAACACTTGTTACTTCATTCAAAATTTTATTTCTTATAATATGGTTAACATCTCTATTTATAGAGATCTCAAAATATAATGATAATTTATTAAGCCTAAGAATACACAAAAATACTTAAAAATACTATTAGAATTCTAAAGGTTATTTAAGAATTACTAAAATCACCACAAATTTTAAAAAACATATATTTTGAATTCTAACTAAAATGAATTAAAATGCTAAAAAGTTAAAAGTAATATATAATTAGTAAGTTGATTTTGCATTTAGGATGATGGTCCAATAAGTGGTGAAGTCACAGGTAGAGCAATCAGTGCAACATGGAAGAGAAGCTAGGTAACACCTCAAATCTAGTTTTTTGGGTGGATGCAGGTTAATGCTAGTTTGTAAGCTGGTGCTACTTAATAGTATATGGAATAGGTTGAAGCAATCTGATGGGACAACTAGGTTCTGTAGATCTAGTGGGTTGATGTTTGTTCGAGTAGATCAACGAGGGTTTAGGTTGACTAGTTGTGCGCATTGAATGGATCTATGAGTTGACAGTGGTTGATAAGATGGTGTGGGTTAAGTGAGTGGAGTGGGCCACACGAGTTGGTGTGCGTTGAGCTAATCAAATAAGTCAAGCAGGGAGTAATGTGAGTTAATCACCTAAAAGGGCTATGCTTGACAAATGGTAGCTGATGTAGAAAGTCCCAAAGAACTTAATTTTAAGCCATATTTTACCAACTTTTGCACAAAAAAACTATTAAACTATTACATGGATGTCTTAGAGTAAATTTAAAACTATAAATATCTAAAACAGCTACTAAATAACCATATAATTACTCAAAATAATGTATAGATATAAATAATTTGACAAACTTATTAAAAAAAGTAAAATGTGTGATGAACAAAGAGATGACTATAATTGACTCTCATAATAATAATAATAGTGAAGACTAATGAGAAATAAAGGTAGTAATCTTTATATGGTGAAGCATGATGTACATGATGTTAATGCATCACTTTTTTTTAATTATATTATGAGATATTAAGAGGGTCATCTTTAGGATGATTAGTCATAAGAAGCAACAACACACTCATGCAAGTTATTAGAAATGTAAGAGCATGATGTCCATACAAAAGGCATGTAAATTGTAAGAATTGAAAATTTAAATAATATCTAATATATTAGAATGAAAAACTTTTATTTTTCTTAATGGCTCTTGAAACAGCATGATTTTGGAATAGTTGTTAACTTAAAAGAAAACCTTTGTGTGAGAGTGCAATATGAAAGGTACAAAAAAGATTTTTAGATAATTCAATACAAATTTAGATCTACATCCACCCCTAGCTAAAAGGATAAGCAAACACACCAAATTCCTTTTGCAAAAGAAGAAAGGCAAATCCCCCACATTGATTAAAAAGTGCCAACAATCACCAAGCCAAAGAAGCCCTACACAACAACCCAATAAAGCATACCACACCTGCTTAAAGGTCCATATTAATTGGCCAAAAAGTGTTCAAAATCACTAGGCCAAAAGACCATTGAAATCACTAGAAAAAAGATCTTACTACTGACCAAAAAGTCCAAAACAAAGAAAACAAATAATGTCGCAACAATAAGACAAAGAAACCATCTACAAAGCTCGATTACATGGCCTATAAAATGAATTCAATTAGGAAAAAGGTGCACTAACGACATAGTAAAGCCATAAAAATTAATTCTAGCTTAGCTCAAGAAATGAAATAAATAAAAGCTTAGAATCCTCCAAGCTTTCACTTCACTTCTTTAGAAATAATGTTCTCAACATATAGCTTTTCACGAAGATATGTAAATAGTATTAGCCTACTCTCTAAGATTATATATATATATATATATATATATATATATATATATATATATAAAACACAATATGTTGTGGCATTGACCCCAAGCCATGGTACTTTGTTTGATGATAACAAATCCTAAATATTCTTAATAGATTTGGTTGAATGAATTTTTAAAGTTTGGAAAACAAATGTTCATCTTCATGAGACAAGTTAAGGAAAAGAACAAATGTTAGATACCATGAAAATCATCTTTGTTGGAGCAGCATACCACCAAGAGATTCATTTTAACTTTTATTTTAGATATTTCACAGTTTTTTTGTTAGAATATTAAGCTTGATTGAAGTTATTTTGGTTAAGAATAAAAATTTGTTTTAAATCAACTATCCTAAGAAAACATTAAGATTCCAAAACCTTAATCATTGTAGTTTTAATTTATCTTGATCATCTTATATTGACCATTGTAAGAATCATTTTATCTTAAATATATCATTGAAAATATTCTTTCAATAACTTGTTACAAAAAGAAAATTTTTACAATAAACACTTAATTAGTAAAAAAAATTAATAAAATTTATTTTTGTTAAACTTATCATAAGCCTAAAACTTAAGAATCATATAAAAGCATTAATCCTTAACTTATATGCTACTTTATAGGGTTGGGGCATCACTCATGAACGCATGTGTGAAATATTGGATTAAGCCCCATTAACTATATATTGGCAAGTGTGCTGATCTCCCAAGTGAACCAAGAGGTAGCCAGCCTTAATATTTGGAGGATAACTATGGCATTACAAAAACATTATAATGGAATATTTTATTTTTATTTAGGTAATGTGGGAATAAAACTAGTGTTTTTTGCACTTAAAAATTCTAAATTGCTTTCTATAGATCCTTTTATACATTATGTTTGATATCAAGGAAATGATATTTTGGGTTCAAATGAACTCTTATTCTAGTGAATAAATGAAAGTATTTTCTTATAAATTTTTGGCAATCTTATTTTCACTTTTGGTCTCAACCAGATAGGATCCATAGAATGTAATTCTCTAACTATTCCTTTTCTTTCTTGGGTTATTTTTCAATTTTATTAAAAAGTACTTTAGTAGTTAGAAATCAAATGCTATAGAATTTCTTTCTCATAATAATTTGACTCAAAGATTAGATACCATAGCCCTGATTATTTTTCATATTGGATCCTTGTCAAAGACTAAATTTTGCACATAAATGGGTCATCTCATTAGTAAACCGATATGCATCGATTTATCAAATCATGAGATTATAGATCAATTTTGTCAAATTTGTAGAAATCTTTGTTGTTATCACAGTGGATCCTTAAAAAAATGGGTTTTGCATCATATAAGGTATATACTTCAACATTAAACATTATTCTGCTAAAAAAGTACAGTATGCACTTTTATGCAAAGAATAGGTTTCAAAATCTTAGAAGACTTTTTTAGGAAACAAGAACAAGTTCTTTCGTTTGTTTTACTTCAAGATATCTATTTTACCTTATACAGTCCACATAGAGAACATATTTGGTTTTTGGACATCATCATTCTAAATGATCTAGGGGCTTATTCATAACTATTCATAAGACCTTTTAATTTTCATCATTTTCATGCAATAATAAGAAGAAAAAAAGATTCATGAATGTTTATTTTGAAATGTAGATATATCATATAAATATATGTAATATATATGTAATATTAATATATATATATATATATATATATATATATATATATATATAATACATAAGGAAAGGTGCAATGAAAACTACAAGCTTGACATTGGGAACTAAATTTACGTTTGGTTCTAATTGAGCTTTATACTAATTATAAAAGTCTTAAACATATTCTCACACAAAGGGAACTAAATTTAAGATAATCATATTGTTTAAAACTTATCAAAGATTATAATTTTGATATAAAATACTACATAGGAAAAGTAAACTCAGTAGCTAATACTTTGAGTAGAGATCTGAACCTTAAATTCATGCTTACTAGAAAAATAGAGAAAATGACTAACTTTGAATTTAATCATATTAAGAAATAGTTGGGAGTGCATTCTTTGGTAGCATAATTCAACTCCCTTACCATCCATGCTGATTGGGTGGATGAATTGAAATCACTAAAACCAAAAGATCCATTACTTTTAACTGATATTTCTATAAACTAATGAGAATTCAAATTTTTTTCGTTGAGAGATAACATATTAAACTATCATGGCTGATGTTGTGTTCCCTAATCTCAAGACTTCAAGAATAATTTCTTAAAAGAGGCTTAAAAGATTAAGCTAATGATACACCTAAGGGAGACTAAAATGTATATGAACCTTGGAACCAACTTCTAATATAAATGATTAAAGAAATATGTGGCTCAATAAGTTTAAAAATGTTTACTTTATAAAAACATTAAAAAAGAACATCAAAGTTCAAAAGGTTTGCTTTAAAATTTGGCCATAACTAAGTGGAAATAGTAAGTACTTTGGATTTTTTTCAAGTCAGTTGAAGACTAAACATTGCTATTATTTGATTTAAGTGGTGGTGGACCAATTAACTAAATTGACTCATTTCTTATAAGTGAGAAAGATTTATTCAATAGGAAAACTAGTTAAGTTATATGTTCAATAGATAGTACAATGGCTCGGAGACCCAAGGCATATATTTTTAATAGAGATGCAAAGTTTACTTAGTTTTGGAGCCACATGCATCATTCCTTAGACACAGATTTGAAATTTAATACCACTTAGCATCCTCAAATTGACAAGCAATCTAAGAGGATTATTCAAACCTTGGAGGACCTCTTAAGGCTAAGAATACAATCCTAGTCTATAGACTAATTCTAATAACTATCATTAATAGAGTTTGTGTATAATAATAGCTATCTTTTAAGAATTGCATAGCACCATATGAGGCCCTTTAAGGTCAATGTTTTAGATCACCTCTAAGTTGGGTTCATAGAAAGACTAAGATGACATTTGGATCTTAGATTATTAAATAGACTACAGAGGAGGTGCAAATGTTACATGAAAGGCTAAAGGCAATTTAAGACAATAAAAAGAAATATTTTAATAGTAAAAAGACATGTCAATTTTATAATTGGAAATCAGATTTTTATTAAAATTAGTCTTATGTGTGGATTATTTAAAATTGGAAAAAGCTTCTAAATTATAGTCTATATAATTAGACCATATCGTATTATGGGGAAAATAGGGTCAGAATCTCAATGATTGCTACCACTAAAGAGTCTGAAAGAAATACATACTATTTTTTATGTGTCCAATTAAAATAAACATTTTTAATCCAATCTCACATTCTCTAAAGAGACCTTGAGGATCTTCAATTATAGTTAGTTGCATAATGCTGAAAGCAACTAATGTGTCTTTTAGAGTTTGGTACTGGACAATTAAGAAATAAGAAATTGCTTATGTTTGAGGTCCTTTGGTGAGATCAAGAAGATTACAAAGCCACATCGGAAGTTGAGTAAAAATGAGCCACAAATGAATAAAAATATTTTTTAGATTTTGAGGATGACCAAATTATCATAAGGAGAATGTTATACACAACATTCTTAACTAGAATATTACAATTTAGTTAACCAAGATGTATGTTTTTTTTATAATTTAAACTTTAAAACTTGAATTAAATATGTTTAAATTTTGAATAAGGGTAAATTAAATTTTGAATTTTTAGTTTTGAATCTTAGAATTGGAAGCCATGGTTAAATGGTAAGCCTTTTAATGCACAACATGAACCTTGAAAGGATTGGACTTAATGCTTTGAAAATGAGCTTGTTAGTTTATCTATATTCTTAATTTTATTTTTTTATCCTTATTCTTATCCCACCATGAATAAATAATATAGATATGTATAATATTCCTTAAATTTAGGAGTTAATTGGTGGATGAAGGTAATAGGATTAAAAAGAAAAAATTATATGATGTATGTATGAATATTTTAAGAAAAATAATGAAACAAAGGGATAAAATGCTGCACAACCTCTTAGCCATATCTCTCATAGATCCCTAAAATTAAGAGTTAGATATGGCTAACCAAAGGGGTTAATTAGAAGAGATTTAACCTCGAGTGGTTGAACCCTAGATCAAAAACAAACCCTAGCCACTTTTTCTAAGAAAACCCTTGGATTATTGAAGCATGGTTAAGAATGATTTCTATAAAAGCTAGCCAATCTTTTATCATGAACTTTACTTAGAAAGGAGGAAACCATCTATACCCATAACTAAAGGGAATTTATTTAAAATATGTAAATGTTTTCTATCATTCTTTTTTGTGTAATTTTGTAAAAGAAACAATGTAAGAATATGTGTTATTAACTAAACTATGAATGAAAGTGAAGTTCATGTTCATTTGCTTATGCGTTTTGCTTTGTTTATCGAAATATACAGAAGATAGACTTAAAATATTTATTTGTGAATATAGAATATCTTTAAAAATATAAGATCATGGAGTATATTAATTTTAGTTCACTATTTGATGGTCTAAATAAGTAAGCCATATGCATACTTTAGCATGATTAATGTTAGAAAAATTTTAAACCATGGAAGAAAAAATTTAATGCATATGGTACAAATACTCAAGAAACATTAGCCATGTATTCTTATTATATTTTATTGGAAGTTAAATTCCATGCATTTATGTAGATGATTTTCTAAGTAATAACTCATAAGAAGTAAGAAATCTCAGCTAAGAAAGATGTTATATGTTTTATGAGGAACTTATGCAAGATAAGGTAAAGTAATCCAAGCCTTAGAATTAAGCTTCAAGGCTTAAAAATAATTCATAAGAAAGAAAATCATAAAAGTAGGTTCCAGTGTTGGACATATATAATACAAATTAGTAAGCTTATGTACACATTACAAATAATGCTTAAAATATGTATGTTCCTAAAAAAGACCTTACGGAGAAGGTAAGAGAGCTGGAAATATGATTTAGAAATGTTTTAGGTTCAACCAAGAAAATAATAAGGTAACACTATTAGCTAAACCGTTGAGTTGACTAAGTTTTTTGTGTAAGATGATGAGTGACACTAATTAGGCTCTTAGGGGATATGATGACACCATACATCATGATCTTGTGAATGTATAGTGGTTTCAAAATGGCTAGTGGATTGGCATTGTGACTTAAGATTGTCATTGAGGTATAAGAGTTACTAGTTAAACTTTGATGAACCAAGAATTAGTTATAATGACAATCAACTATATATTATACCTAATGAAAAAAGTCAAGACTATGTACTAAGATTAACCTAAGTAAGAAAGATTTTAGATGACATGATGGCAAGATTAAATACAAGAACAATGTGTTAAATATTTTAATTAACTAAATTAAGAATTAATAGAAACCTTAAGATATTTAAATGATAGTAACATTGAATAATTGAAATAAGATTTAGAGTTAAAAGCCTAGATTGAATCAATCAAGGCATGAAGAGTTCTGGATAATACATTTTGGGTTTAGAGAAACCCTTCACCCATTAAGTTACTATTTATGATAAGAACTCATTACTTGTTGACTTTAAACTATGGAAATCTAACACTACCTAATGATGGATTAGTGCATCCTTGATCATAAATGCTTTACTAAGGAGATAAGTAGATTAGCTACTCTTCTCTCTTGGTCTTAAGATAGTACATGTGATTGGTTGAGCCTATAAGAGGAGTGCGATATAAGAGGAGTGCGAGATCACATGAAAGAATCTCAAGGGTTGGCTAGAAGCTATTATATAAATAGTTCTTAGAGAAAATAATTATACATTTAGTCTCTTAAGAAAACATATGATGTGTTATTTTGTAGAAGGGAGTACATATGATTGTTGAGACTTTTAGAACTTTTAAGATTGGCCCATGTATTTGACATTATGTTAAGAAGTGCTTGATTATGTGATAGGAGCATCAAGTTTTGTCATGAGTCTATTAGATAAGAGAGTGTATTAGATGAAGAAGAAGACACAAAGCATCTAATTAGTTAAATATTAAGAGTATGTAATAACTTAGATGGTAAATAGTGATGTCTTATGGTAGTTAGAAGTCGATAATATCCATTTACATGGTATACTTAGTCGTTTTACATATGTACTTCTTGGTTATTATATTGTTTATTTATAGTATGACTTAAGAATTATCTATTAAGACTCCTAGTTCACCCCCTTATATTTTTGTAAGATCAAAAAGCTAGGAGTTGAGTAAGAGTTTAGTTGAAGATTATTAGAGTTAGTGTATAAGTTAGATGATTCATTTAGACTTCATCATTAGTAGTAATAGATTTGTAATTTGTTATCAATTTATTTATTGAATATGAGAGTAAATTAAACTATTATATTAAACTTGATAGTTGTTTATTATGTTTTTCTATTGAACATGATAATTATTCATGGTGTTGTCTCAGATTAGATTGAATTAAGAGGTTTTTTTATTTTTTTGATACCTTATTTGTGCTTCAAATTTTTGGATGAGAAACTTCGTTGGATTCTTATTATGTAAGTATTTTGCATCATATTATATTGTCATTTGTAGGCATATTTTTATATTTTGATCATTTAGCTTTTGGTTATAGAACATAGTTACAACAAACTTGTTGTGATATAATGAAGATTTATTTTTAAACATATAGAGTTACAACAAACTACTTGATGGAAATGTAGTAATAAATGAAAGAAGGGTTAAGATGGGAATTAAATTTGATCTAAGTAAAAGTACGATCCTAAGTACCACTTATAATTATTGCAAATTTTTTTTATCATTCTAAACATACCAAAAGTAAATAATAACTACACATGATGGTCACCACAACATCAACAGCAAGATTCCTCCATGGATGAATACTCATGAGATGCACAACCTAAACTATGTTCTATAATACAATACAATGCCAACAAATCATAATTGATCATAAATTTTAATCTTCGTAAGGAATAAAATAGAAACAACATATTAATAAATGTTATTGTATAGTTTTGTTATGATCAAGCTTCTACATAGGGCCATGGGGACAACTATGTGTGCTACATGCTTCTCATGACTTGCATGGTTCGTATTAAATTTGCCATGCCATGCTATATGTAATTCATCATAAGATTAGATCCTAGGCATGAGGGGTATTATTGTAAATTTTTTTGTGTATAAGCTCTTAATAATTAAGGAAAATATTAAACCAATTTTCAACATAGCTCTTGATGGAATTAAAAAGTCATTCGAAAAACTATTGGACTCATATATTCAAATGTAGAATTGTCCTTTTATTATTCCTAGACTTAAAGCTTTATAAAAATTAAGCAAGTGGAGCACTTCTTAAGCCACTCAATGGTAAGCGATCCCAAGTTTACCTATCTTGAATATAACAAGTATAACATGAAAATTAAACACATTAGATTACAAAACAAGCACTTAAAGATTTGTCACCATCAAAATCACTTGTTGCATTCTAGCTAATGGGGATTATCTCCTAGAAACTCCACTCTTATTTGAGTCCTATCTCCGTTATTTTGCACCAACATCATTTTCTAGTGTCCCCACTCATGCTATGGACTCCACCTTTGCTACCAATCAAGACACCCATCATTTCACCTTCTAGTAGTGATTGCCTTCTCTAAGAACAAATATACCTCTTTCCCATCACTTAGGGTTGCTTCAAAGACAACAACTAAGTGATAAAGGCCATGAAGCTCAAATGCAAAACAAGCTAATGGGATGAATGTTGGCTGACAACTTTTATGTAGTGGTAAGGATACTTTGTCATGAGGCAACTTTAAAGTGCTCAATTATGCAAGATCTAGCGTAGGTGGTCAATGGTGAGGGCTATGGAAGCATTGGTCGATCTTAAGGGGTGTTGTGCACTATTTTGACATAAAGGAGTAAGGATGTGGTGAAATGAGGAACATGTTGAGGTCCTTAAGGAGAAATATATGATGGTAGTGCTCAAAATAAGACAAATTTGATTATGAAACAAATAGTAATTGGGGCAACAAATGGTAAGATCAAACTTGTGTTGGAGTAGATCAATCAATGTATAAGAGGTCTAATCAAAGGTTAGACATTTGATTTGGGTCTGATTTCAAGAACTTGGAATTTTAAAGAAAAGTTAAATGTGGGAAACTATTAAAAAGGGAAATTACAATGCCTTCGAAAACATATAATGAGGAGAAGATTGATATTAATTTTAAATGGGTAATTTTAGATGCTTAATAACAAAAAATGCTTCATATATTTTTATAAAAATAGCATAGGTATTTTTTATTCTATGTTATGTTAATTTTATTATTTTGTAATGATTTCATGGTTTATGGAACTTATGTTTATATGTGTTATGTTATGCAATGATTTATTTTTCTAAAATTAGCATTCACATGTTAGTATGGCCTTGCTACTATGATGATGTTATTTAACTTATGTATCCATTTGTATTATTATTAAAATAAATATGATGAATGTGGTAGGTGTTGAAATGATAAAAATTAATTCGAAGAAATATTATTCTTTGTCATGAGATGATATTTGAGTTTTTTTTGTCTATTTATCCTTAGTTTGAGTAATTATGTGTGACATTTCAACTATTACGATATGATGCATGCTTAGAGATAAGGCTTCTTAAGCTATTGAAATGATAGTCATTACACAATAGAAGTGACGTAATATAAAGTGACTTAATAAGAGTCTAAGCATACTCTTAATAAATTAATGTGATTTAACTTCAAGGATTCAACTACTATTATGAGATATACTTATGGGTAGAAAACTAGATCTATTAAGTGGAAGAGCATACCTTAATGGACACATCAGATTTTAAGGGGGAGTATTCATCATAATGTGTTAAATGGTCATTATTAAATAAAGAGAATATAAGAACAAAATAAAATATAAGCATATGATTATTTCTTTTGCAATAAGATATTCCTAATTGCATGTCATCTTGTTTTATATTTCTTAGCACTACTCTGTTATTCATATTGTACCTTTTAAACACGTTTGAAATATAATATTATATTATTTTTAACTTTTCTAGTAAGCTACTAGCTAGTTCACACCTTACTTATTATATTTTAGGACATTTACATGCACCATAAAGAGAAGATAAATCAAGGTTAACAATAAGACAATGTTAAAGAATTTAGCTACAAGAGCTTAAGAGTTTGTGATGGTTGTGCTTTATATATCTTTCTATTTTATTTTGTAATCAAAGTGTTTGTTTTATAGTATTTGTATTAACATGATAGACCACTATGTTATGTATTATGTTAACATGTTACTAGACATTTACATGTAAATTTTTTTTTGGTGATAGTTATGCTTTATAGATATTTATATTATATATTGTGATCAAAGAGTTTGATATATGACCTTTCATTTCAACGTGATAGACAAGAATGTTATGTATTATATTTATATGTAAATCATATCAGATATTTGATCAATAAATTGTTAAAAATAATTGTGATCTTAAGTTACTCTTTAGAAGAGTAACTCTAATTAGTGTTTTTTATTTCAACTATGATGTGATAGGATAAGCCCTCATCTCCAATCAAGTAATGTAAATCATATCATTTGACCAATCAATTGGATGGTTGACTATTCGTTTCTAAGCTATGTAAACAACATCCATATCCCTAACAAGGCAAAATAAAGTTCAACATCTACAAACCAAATGGCCGAGTTTACCAACCAAGTGTCGACAAGATCCCAATTCTCCCAATATTTTGCATTAAAGTCCTATTTGTTTCGTTGACAAGAGGAAATTTATCACCTAACTCAGCAAACCAAAAAATGCCCTACATGTTTAAATTGCAATAGAGATTTAGAGTGAACAGTATCAAAATACTATGAAGAAACTTTTGTGCTACGAGGTTAAGAGATCTGAGAACTTATAATCTCCAAGTTGCAACTTATGATTTACCAACTTTTGTATTCAATGAAGTACAAATGAACTTCTTTAGTTACTATGGATGTGTTAATTTTTAATTTATACTTAAGTTTTTGAAGAAAATAAGCTTCGGCCTCTGGTCCACTTTTGTCCCATTTATTTAGCCCTATTAAGTGTATATTGCTTAACTTCACTCCCATCCTTTTTGGTTCCCTCACCTCTGGCCTCTCTTGTTTCAACATCTTCTACATTTTCATGGATCTTAATTGCTCAAAAAGGTCCTAATTTACACCGTGATATCATCAATTAAAATTAGATAAAAGTCTAAATATGGTATGAGACTTCAATTATCAAACATTTTTTTCTATTTATTCTAAGTAAATGTTCCTAACTTCCTAAATATTCATTACAACATAAATTTCTTTTTTAGTAGCAATTTTATGACTGAAAATAAAAGTTTATAATATATTTTAAATGATTATTGAGATAATATTTAATAAAAAACGATAGTTAAAAGTTTTCTTTATTGGTTAGGTATTTAAATAAAAAATATTTAAACAAAAACTTCCATCAAGCAAAGCCACATAACCTTGAGCTACATATAGGTTATTGAACGAAATGCTAACGCCGTCTTCTATCCTACAAAGCCAATTACGGCCTTGTGCCTGTGGCAGATATTGCAGCTCTTCTTTTATTTAACAAGAAAGAACTGATTTAAAATAATCCAAACTAAAAACCAAAGGTAGTTTGAAATCATAAATGCCAATACTTTTTTCCTCAAGACTATAACTACAATTCTGGATTTTGACAGAATTGTCATTGAGTCGTCCACAACCTGCAATTCCTATAATAAACCTAAAAGAGACCAGTGGGCCATTTATCCTCAGATCTTCAATCATAGCATTGTTGGGGACAGAAGAGTATCTTGCATTTAATTTTCACTGACCGCATTTAGATGTTCCCTGCAAAGTTTAATTTTTAAACTTTTTTTTGGTAGAATTTATGAGTTTAAGAGGAGATTTCGAAGAGTTTAAAAAAAATAAAAAAAAAGATTTAAGTAAATACAAATATTTTTTTTGAAAAATATATGTTATTTGGAAATTTTATTAAAAATTAAATTGATAACAAAGGTCTTAAATAGATAAACGCTCATGAGTTAATGCATGCTTGTCTATAAAGACAGAATCCTCTACTCCAATTCCAGTGAACTGTATTAACCAGGCAGGATGAAATAATGGGCTCAAAACTTTAGTATTCTTCCACTTTGTCTTGTACTATTTTTCATGACGCAAGCAAACCCTGCCGTACGCTACGTGCCTAATAAATTTCCAAGCAAATGCTTTCAACGCAGCCTTGTGGATTTGAAGCTATATCTGCTGCATTAAATAGTTTACCAAATCTCCCTAAGCTCCACGCCTACGTACTACGTCAACGCCTACAGATAGCCCAACGCATTTTATCTATCTCTAGTATACTCAAATATACAAATATATATATATAACATATACTCAGATATACAAAAAATCGAAATGTTTTTATGTCTCTTTTAATATTCAAATGAAGTATTTATAACGCAGCTTTGCGATTTGAAGCTGTGCCTGCTACATTAAATAGTTCACCAAATCTGCCTAAGCTGGAGAACTAAGGTCTAGCCCACGCACTATACCTACCTCAAATATACTCAAGTATATATACAACACACAAATATAAAATATGTCTACATATATATATATATATATAACTCTTGTCATATTCACATAAAGTATTTTTTGTGACTTTATTTGTTATTAAATTATTTTAAATTTTTTAATAATTTTCTTTTAAGCTTAAATGTGTGAAAAGTTTAATAATCCATTTTCACAAATTGCTCTTTTCCACATATAAAAAAGAATTAATCACAAATATTATGTACAAAAAAAAAACCTAAAAAATTATGTTATCAACTGCACCATATTGCTAGTTGATACAAAACTTATTGGAGCTAAAACAAAATCTTCATGTTAATGTCAATAACTTCGAATTGAGAATGTGCATTTTCTAGCTTTCTTGAGCATCATGGTAAAAGAAAATAACAAAAGAAGATAAAAATAGAGAACAAAGTAAAAGAAAATTCCAATACAAAATTCAAATAGTGAAAAAAATTAAAACCAAAAAATAAATGATACATAAAAGTTTAAGTGGAAAATTGAAGTTAAAAAAATGATATAAATGATAATACTGATAATAAAAAATAACTATACAAATTTTTATTTGATAACAAAAAGAAATAAGAATAAGTAGATACGATTATTAGGAGTAGAGTTTAACACAAACAATAAAAACATTGGCTAGGGAGATTAAAAAAAAATATAAGACATCCTTTTATTTATCCTTTTTTTTGTTTATTAATATCTGATGGTTGCCTTATTGATGTGGTATGATGCAGTATTATCTAGATTATTATAACAATGATTAGATACTGAATGATACATTATAGGTCAATCATGTTTTTTGTTAAATCTCACCTTTTATTTATCCTTTTTTTTGTTTATTAATATCTGATGGTTGCCTTATTGATGTGGTATGATGCAGTATTATCTAGATTATTATAACAATGATTAGATACTGAATGATACATTATAGGTCAATCATGTTTTTTGTTAAATCTCAATTATTTTTTAGTACCTCTTTAAGTTGTTTGTGTGTTGTACCCTAATAATGTTTTGAGATATGTCTAGATAGATCATGGGTACTTGTTATATATTTTGGGTCCTTTTATGTATTAGTTTGTTACTATTTTGAATTGGATGAATAGTTAATTTATATCAAGTGTTTTGCTCATAACATACAACTAATGGTAAGGAAATTGCCTTGGATAATCCAATCACAATTATATAGTGTGATATGCCAAATGAAATGGATAATCAATACTAATCTCCTTAAACAATTTTTCGATTACCTAAACAATCATTACACAAATCTCAACCTAATTATTTTTTCAACACTTACATAGGTTATCTGCTCCTCTATATAAAACTTTGAGTGCTTGATTCAAAAAAGGATAATAAGATTGCATAATTGTTATTCACTAGCCTAGATTTTAGATTCCTAATTTGATACATGGATATTGAAACATGCCATAAGATGATGTGTTTTTGGAGATTTTAAGCCTTAAATTATCATATTTAATGATCCAAAAGGCACAGTTTTATGTGATGCATGCTTTGAATGTGTAATAGTATCTATTTCATAGCACCTTTCTTTTTTCGATGATTTTATATGATAAATTGATTTGAACCTTAATTGATAGATTATCATATCTAAACAAAATTCATTCAAGAAATATGTAGTTATCTCTTTTTTATAGTTAAAACCCAAATAAAATGTGCTCCAAAATTAATGAAATTTTGTATTATGAGGGTTTGCTACTAAAAAAAACAAGCATGCATTTTTAAGCTTATTATTAGTATCCCCCCATTAAAAGGAGTTTAGATTAACTTCAAACTTTGTTGTCATACAATTTAATAATTTACAAGTTTTTTGTTGAATACTAATTTTATCAATAAATCAATTTTAGGTTTAACAAATTATTGACTAATTCAACATTGAAGAGTTCTCAAGAAAGAATAATATCTTTCAATAAAGAAAATTATCAAAAGGAGTCATTATGCAAGTAAGGGACATTTATCCTTGGCAAAGACAACTTTTGACTTAGGAGCTTTCCCCATCTTAAGGACCCCCTTACCTTGTTCTTTATGTTGATGTTGCTCAAGATAGACATAGATTATGCTTGTGATCAAATTAGGTGGTCATTTCTTTTATCTATACTTCAATAACTAGCTTTTTAAGAGTGGTAACATGAGTGGATATGTAGGTTTATTGCATACCCCACATATTGGGTTTGATTAATGATAATAGGACTAACTACATTTTTGGGAAGCATGGGCCTAATTATGATGATTGATGTGATGGAATCAAGTGACAATTATTTTAAGAATGTCCCAGCTAAGATGATCTTAGATAAAAGGGTCATGTAAGTACTAAGGATAAATAAATTATGATAGACATGACATAGATCAAAAGGAAAACTAAGTCTATGTACATAATCACAATGATGAAAATTATTGTTTGTACACATATAATTCAACAACATTATTTATTGTTCTTTATTCAATTATTCTCTTACATGGGATAATACTATTATTTGGTTATTAAATATATTATTTGTGATACTTACATATTATTATGATATTTTATTAAGAATATTGCAAATTAATCTTACATTATTTTTTATTTCAAGAATTAAATAAGCATATAATGGAAATAAGGACTAAGGGATGAACATAATCATCTTATATTATCCCATTTTTTGTTATTGAACAAACTAGTTGTGCAAAAAATTCAGATGAACAATTATTTTAAAGTTGCAATTGACATATACCATTATGTTTAAGTAATATATAAATTAGAACAAAAGTGATAATAAAACTTAGGCTCAACACATGTTTTAGTCTAAGTGATCGAAAAAAGAGGAATGATTCTCACCTATTTTATCCATGCTATACAAATTATATTATAGTAACTCAAAGTGTCGATACAAAATGTCACAGACCAACATACACATTAAATCTTAGCCAACAAAACACTACAAATATATGATGTGATGGCATTATAATTTATTTTGATATTCCATCATTTATGAACCATGATTTTGAGTTGTATGATGAAATATGTTATCTAATAAATAATGTTTGTAATGTTACTCATTAGGTATTGTTATAGTACTTAAAATATTGAGTATTCATTTTTTTATTCAAATCTATTACAAAGACAATATAAAATAAGATCCAACAATAAAAGTATCAATATTGAAAGTATAAAATATGAAGTAGGAATGTGCATCAAATTTTGCAAGCACAATGCTTACAAAGGTTCGATATGACAAATTTATATACAAGAATCAAAGAATAGGATACAGGTGCTAAACCTCATTGATGGTTTTTAACTATAAATTTATTCTAATATTAGATGATGAGATGTAATGAAATCATGCTTTTATGAAAGTTTTATAATGACATATAATTTTGATTATAATATAATACATTTGTATGCATGTGTGGCAATATGTACAAAAGAATGACTATGGTGATAAGTGCATAGCCTCACAACATGAATAGTTTATTTATCTCATTGAAGGGCATGATGTCAATAGATAATATAGATGTTTTAATTACAATAATCACTGCTTAACTACTCAAAAAGAAAGGTTTACTTATTTTGTTGAGTGACATGATTTCAATAGAAGATATAAATGTTTTGCCCTTATTAAACTGTTTAATTTTATTAGGCTTGTTGATATAGCTTTCCTTTTGTTTGAAAAGGTTGTTTTAACTAAAAAAAAAGACCCACTTACATATAATAAGCTATCGCTATTTTATCCTGTCAATTACAACATTTGAATGCTACATTGCTCTGTTTCTTGCATGACTTAGATTCACTACTTCTCTAATTCTTCAACAAATCTATAATTGTGCACACTACTTTGTGATAGTTAGGATTTTTAATTAGTCAATCATCAATGTAGTTCATTTTATTTGGCATGCTTCCAAAAAGTTTTTGTTGTCTTGATTTTTTTTTTACCTTGACGAGCCTAAAGATCTAATAATTTTTGTTAATTGGAAGGATGATCAAAGCATAATTTTCATATTAATAAAGATAAATATTATTTTGTACGACAGAAGACAACAGTTATCAATAATTTTGTGAATTTCATCATTATTAAGAGCCATTGTTATTCAAAAAAAGGAAATCGAAAATATAATAGAAATAATTTTTTATTCGCATTTCTATAACATTTTACAAGAATACATGACATATTCAATATAATTTAAAAATCTATGCCACAACTGGCTTTGCTACACTACCCCGTTATAATACTAGGATGGCATGTTATACCCAAAACCAAAACAACTATCGCTTTGTTTTTCACTATTAAAATTTTTTATTTAAATGAAGGAAAATATGTTTTGTAGAAGTGATAAGAAAAAGAAAATTAGTTGCTTGACCACTGTTTTCGATATAGTTTCAACATAAAATAAATAATGCTATATTATAAAGCATATACAAATCTGTGTATGTGATAATTTTGCCGTTGAAGGAATAAGACATTTTTGATAAAACAAAGAAGCCTAAATTCCATACTTCGCTTTTACCTTCCTAGTTATTATTTTCCAAAAAATATTCCCTTCCATAATTACAATATAAATCTTCATAAAAAGAATTAAAAAACAATTCTTAGATAACTATTTAGCTTTAGCATAGGATGAACATTCCATGATGGCTCCTCGATCATGGGTGGTAATGATATTGTTTTACATGACAACATTCATATCACTAATTAGTGGTATAGACAATGTCCAAGTTATCATATTTATATGAACTATACTACTGAAGTCTTGAATGAATTTGCTACACTCGAACCAAGTGGCATATATTCTCAACTAACAAGCAAATAATACAAATGTAGTGTCTAATTTTGTCTAAGATTAAATCAAGAAGGTATATTCAAAGTAAACAACAACAAAGGTCCATAATTGGGCATGCCATTATCATAAACTTTACTTCACAAGCAATAGCACAATAAGTCAAATAAACTATACATTTTAAGAGTTCTTTGTTAAAACATTATGCAAAAAGCATTACAAATATTGTAAATGGATTAAAAAGTGAATCGCCAAATCTAGAAATAATATGAATGTGATGGTGTTGTGCCTAACAATCACAATATAAGAGAACTTTTCATAGATGAGCATGCTATCTAAATGCAAATGATTTCTTACTAAATCTTAGCCTTTTGATCAGAAGATAGTCATGGACAAAATTTAGTATTTTGTGTTTAAAACAATCAAGAACAATCATCAAAACAAAACATACTCTAGAGGCTAGTGTTGCAAACCAACCCCTTGATGTTGGACCATTAAAGTTTGACCTTAATAGCTAGTCCCTTAAGTACATTTCGTTGATTCAAACTACCAAGGCCATAACCATTTGGAGGGCTTTGTGAAGTTGTACTATCAAACCAATTTATGAGCAACACCCTTCGATAATGTAGATTATGCTTCTTTACACTAGCATTGTGCACAATCAAATTCTTCACTCCAATTTAAAATAAGTTTTGTGGTTATAGCTTATTTTGGATTCTACTATTTTATTAACATTTGTGCTCCTTGCTATAAATTATAATTTTTTTCTTTTGTCATTTAACCAATAATCAAGCTCTTATCTAGCAACTATAACTACTTTATATGTGACTTCTTGATTTATTTAGTTATGAATAATGTTCTTAATTATGACTTTAAAAGTGATTGATACTATGCAGATTTAAAATTGAGAAGTCGATGTATTTTAGCATGTCTCAAAAAATGTGGCATATCATTTGTAGCTAAGTCTAAGATTTAATTATATCCTTAGGAAGGTCTCATTGTGAGTAATATATTAGTATCTCATTTGTAGTTTTGGTAGAAGTTTAGATATTTTAAATATTTTTAAAAATAAAACAAGAAAAAATAATATTTAATTTATTAGTATAAAGCACTATCCTTTTTATCTTAAAGATCTATTTGACCATGTGTTTCATGAGATGGATCCAAAAAGGTAATAAGTGCTTGGGAGGAGAAATAGAAGAAGATCTTGAGGAAGTTTTAGCTAAGATCTCTATTGTAATAAATATGGTTTGTCTTATAGAAGATGAAGAATTAAGAAAAAAAGTTGAATCATGTCCTTAGTAAAGGAGTTGGGCAGGACAAGCTTTGAATAAGATTTCATTTCCTTAGGATGATATTAAGCTTCCTTTTAAGCTTCTACAATGTTATTGGCAAAAGGAGTAAGGATTTTGTCGAATTAGCATGAGCTATTAAGAATGTTCATACTACGTGTAAAGTACAGTAGACAAAATCATATCGTGTAATAAGTTAAACATGCAATATGATGAGTAAATTTGGATAGTCCATTATGCAAAAGATTTATGGACCAACCTTTCTTACGGAGATAAAGATGGTAAGATAAACCAGAAAATACTATACATTCAATTAATTAGCATTATATAATGGTTTTTTTTAAGAAAATCCTATACTATGCTTAATACTTTCATACTTTACAATTACCTTTGAGAAGAGCAATAGATAGCTTGAATGGATAAATCATATGGTGCTCATGAGCAATATACCACATAATGCATCCATCTTACTATATGACTTAATTTAGGAATGTAGTTATATAAATAGTTTGATCCATCTAATCCAAAATATGTTTGGGGATGTATTACTTATAGTATGGTATGATAAAGGGGATCATACAATATGATAGGAAGCTTTTAGTATTGAATTCTAGTACAATGTTTAGAATAATTTACAAGCTATTTTTAATAATATTTAGAAATATTTATTGAATAAAACATGTGCACTTTGAAGGGATGATCAAATGAACAAAGGCTTAATGCAAAGTTAAGACTTTGGAAAACCTTGCCAATGAAATATAATAGCTAATGATGAAAAGTAATAGAGTTTTGTAAAACATGAAAAAAGATAAAAAATTAAAGGAATAGAAATAGTAGAAGAATAACATTCTAGAGTCATCAAATAAATAAACTAAATAATTATAATATAAGTAGGTTACATTATTAAAATACTTTGAAATATTATTGTGTATTGCAAGATGATTTGGAAGGAGATAACATATTATTTTTGTTGTAACATATATATATATATATATATATATATATATATATATATATATATATATATATATATATATATATTATAAGAATCAAAATATAAGATAAGAAACAAATAAATGGAATGAATAGGAAAAGAAAGAAAGAGAATGTAGACTAAAAAGCCTATTGGTTTATAAGATTTCAAGAAAAATGAAATAATAATATGATAATATTTTCTATATGACCTTTATATGAAAAAATCTTTCCTTCTATCATTCATACTTAGATTGTGTTTATGAAATAGTGGAGACCTTATCAACATGAACATATGATGGTAGATAATGTGGGTGGTAGTTCTATGATAAATGATGAGAAAAAAACTCAAATTATCATTGGTTCCTATGTTATGGGCCACAACATGATAAAGACTCTAATATCATGAGCACAATATGTTGGATGTTGTGGGTTGTGATTTTGTCAAAGATGATGATACGATATAAGTTTTCAAGAAGTAAGAATATTGATCATATAAGAAAATTAAGACTATAAAGAAAATAATAAAGAAAGATTAAATGAATTTGAAAACAAAAATAAGAGAAAAAGAAAATTAAAAGATATGATATGATATGAGCATTATATGATACTATTATGAGATGACTATATACATACTTCATCATGATGCATGTAAGTCTATATGTAGTAAGATTGTACTTTTATATCTTTACATATAGCCAAGCCTTTCCTTATTAATTTTTCATATTTATTCTAGTGTATAGGATCCTTTCACTTAGTGTTTGTAAGGTCTTTTCACTAGATATGGTGTTATGGACAACCAAATTTTGCGAAAAATAATTAGTGGTTTTTGCCTGAACATTTAGCAAAGGATGGATGTAAATCTATGTTTGCATTAATCAAACTAAATTTCTTTCGTATATATTTCATTATTACACTTCTACAAAAGAAATTTTAAATAAACAATATTTTTCAATGCTAATTCTATAAGAGCCATCATTAAGAAAAAGAAAAATATTCTATTTCTATATGATTTGTGTTTGATTTTTTTAAATACATTTTCATAATTCTCCCCCACTTTTTTAGTCATTATAGTCACAAAATCTAACACATTCACATTTTTCTAAATTTGTAAAGCATCATAATTTCACAAAAAATCCATTGGCATAATGTATGATACACTAAAAGTTTTAGTTAGTTTGATTAAAACTAGAACATACGTCCATCCCCAAATAAGGTTGGTAAGAACACCACTATTAAGATAATTAAAATTTGAGGTTTTTCTTTATGGCTCACCTTCAATGTACTTAAATTTTCTTTTTTATTGTTCACCACCAACAGACTTAAGATTTTTCTTTATAATTCATCTCCAACCTGCTTAAGATTTTTTCTTACAGTTTACCTGTAACTTACTAGCTTTTACAGGTTCAACTATAACCCAAGCATTTGCAAGCTCAACCCCAGCTCAACTTTTTATGAGAACAAACAAAACTTGAGCTTTCATAAATTTCAAGCCATCTAACCCAAAAGAAAAAGTGAAATATAGCAAGAAACTTTTTTTTGATAAAAACATAATACTTTTTATGCTCATTATTAAATAGAGCAAGGCATAAAGAGCTCAAAATTATGAAAAGACATAGAAAATTAAAGCTTAAAAGTGATAAAATTAGTTAGAAAAATTTTGAATTTGGAGTAATAATAAGCTGCAGTGTGTTGTTAAGAGATTTTACACCAGTAGAATATCACATAATGCTTCTTTAAGTTAAAATCTTTTCACATTCATTAGCCATTTCATTTATAATGTTTGCCTTTTTATAATAAAATTTTCATCATAGCTATTAGAAAGTTAAGGAAACGTACTTTCATAAGATGTGTCTAAACACCTTAAAGAGGTCTTGAAAATAGTGTAAGAAATCTTCAAAAATAAATATGCAACTAGTCAAATAATGGTTAGGTAAACAGCTCTTTGACCAGATCAACCAAGGACAATGGATTCAATCAAAGAGATTTAGATTGTTAGATTAACCAATGAAAAAGCAGATAAGTTGAGCATGATTAGATCAAAGTAGATTGGATCTTTGCCATCTAATCATGTCAAATGAGATCTAAATCCTTCGATTCATCAATAATATAGGTGGGATTAATCATAGCCTTAGGATTCAAAATAGAGAGTTGGGATGCTAGACTAAGGATAGATCACATGAAAAAGAAATCAATCAAGATACTCTAATTAAGTTACACATGATCTTGGTCATCTAATTTTGAGATTTGAATGAGCACCTATAAGAGAATGAAATCTTTATTATCTTATAATTATGGGTTAGCATAAGATTGCAATCTTAGTCCTGCATTACAATACTATTAGAGGTTTCAAACTTTATAAAGCTTTCTACATACATTTAGTTCATGCCAAAACATTAGACTGCACCACCTTATGTGCTTGGGATTTCATTACCTAGGCCATTAGTATGGTTATAGGTTCAACAAGATTATGGGTCTGACCTAACTTGCTACATACTTAATTCAAGTTCTACTTTGCTTGATCACTCTTCTAAATTACCCATGTTTAGGATAGCACCTTGATGAAGTTCAAGCCTGACTTAACGTGCTTCCAATTCGTCTTCTGACCCAAGGCTTCAAGGCCCCTCTTGAGCTTGGTCAACTTAAGCGCTTTGTACATGCATAGGGTTTTGGCTTATGTTATATTTTTTTTCTTTTTCTATTTTGAAAATTTAATAGAATTATTTTTGTTAGATTATATTTTCTAATTTAAAAAAAATTAAATTTACCATGAAATTTGGTAATGATGCATAAGAATTTACTAAGGAAAGGATTAAGTGATTGAAAAATGAGATCTTAGATGTTTTCTAAATCAAAAAAAGGATTAAGCAAATTAGATGCTTTAAATAGGATTTGAAAGTGATATGAATGGAGAGATATGCCTTATGATTAATAATCAACAAGATTAGGATATATTATTTATTTTCTTAGTTATGAAAATTTAACATAATTATTTTTGTTAGATTTATTTTTTTAATAACCAAAATTTAGACTTATTATGATATTTGACAACAATGTGTAAGATAGATTTTACCAAGGGGAGGATTGATTGATTGAAAAATAAAATAATAGATATTTCTTAAATTAAGAGAAGATTGAACAAATTAGTTTCCTAAATTAGGATTTGAAAGTAATATCAATGAAGATCTATGCCTTATGATTAATAGTCTACAATATAACATTCTATTTCATAATAGAAAGAAAAACTTTTCAAAATTGAAGTGTCTTCCAACCTTGAAGCTTGTAGAAACTCCAAGGTGCTTGAAGACCACTAATTCATTATCTTCAAATGTACATGACTTGTAATTCATAACTAAACTTGTTTCACACTGACAAACGTTTCTTGGCATACTAATGGTATACAAATTTTAGAGCTAGGTGTTGTAACTATTTTCTTATGGCATAAGTTCAAGCAGAGCAAAAACATTTATATTTGATTATTTTTTTAGTATATTACTAGAATTATAATTTGTAGTACCCTTAATATTCCAATTAAGCATGTTATTGATTAGAGAAATCTCCTTAAAAAATTTGCTATGTTCTTACACTTCTACTATTCCATTTTGAATTGGTAAATCCCTTGATGATCTTTTTTGATCTTTTCTAGACCTTCTGGCTTGGACAAAAGTAAAATCATTGAGTTCCAAGGGGATTGAACCTAGTTTTTTTAGTTTTTCCTTGGAATTCCAACCCAAAGTCTTTCAAAATCTACATATCCAAAAAAGATTGAATTTTATGCTAATAATGGTTTTTGAATTTGATAAGAATGTCCTATGAGATTGATGATCTTTGTTAATCATAGATGGGACATTTACCAATTTGTTCGTAACACATTGCTTATATTACCTTTATTAATGTGCTAAAACATTGGCACCATCACTATTTCTCCTTGCTCCTACTATCCTTTCCTGTCACTAGTTCCATTCTTTAATGACAATTTAGGTTTAATTGCTAAAGCAATTAGTTCATGTACTTTTTTACTTGACTATTCTTATTATGTTCCTAATTTTTGTCTACCTTTTTGAAGTCCTTCTAAGTAGTATTAAAGTTACAATTTTTGGATCCATGTGAATTTTTAAATTCATTAAATTATGTTTATCATTAAATATAGAGTATCCTTGCTTACTACAATGGCCACCATAAAGTGGCAAATTATCATATTGTATTTTTGGCCAGAATCTACGTGAATTGCTTCCTCTTTAAGTTATGCATATGCACTTAAGAAGCTTCTTTAACAAATCAAGCCCAACACGTAGTCCTTTAACATGTGACATGTCAAATTTAGAATGATCATATCCACTTTCAATGGTTTTGTGATCATAAAAACAATTGAATATAGACTACCTTATTAAATAGATTTATGCAAAAGTACTAAAGGAAGATATAAATTGGAGCGACTGATGGTTTTATTTTAAAGAAAAATTAGGGAATCCAGTTAACATCCTTTATTTAGAATCACCCACTTTTCAAGATTGATGCAACTAGCAACCTAATTTGTCAAATCAAATTAAGATGTGTCTATTGTCAAGTGAATTGATTTTTATGACATCATAAAATCCAAGCATTAAAAATGCCTTTCTCATTAGGTCCATACTTGGTCTCTCATAATGAAATTTCCCAATTAAAGCAAATTTAAACTCAATTGTCACTTTATTGATTTCTTCATCTTCAAAGACAATCTCTAATTCCTCATTAAAGATAGCTAGAGTCTTACTTTAATAGGAGAATGAAGGACTTAGACACCCAAAACCTCCACAAAAACATAGTTAAGAGAGGAACTCCTTACCCAATCCATATTCCCCATTACAGAATTGACAATATGTTGAATTTCTTATGCTAGAGTTTTGAACTTACAATTGTTCCATCTGTGTCACACCATAGAAGTAACTCCTATTAAATCCTTAAGTGCTTATCAAGTTAATGTCTTAGTAGCATGATCTCTCACCTTCTCAATCTTCTGTGCTAGTACAACATTTACACTTTGTTAGCTTTCTAGTAACTAAGGCCATAATGTTCATGCTTATCTATAGAAATAAAGGTAGCTACTTAGTTAAAGAAATTCCTTTAGCACCATCAACCAGATAATGATTAAGCCATCTAGTCTTTAAAAACAATAGTTAATTCCTTTTATTTCAAACATATGAGACAAATTCAATTGGTTTGCAGAACTTGCAAATCAAACACAACTATGTTATTGTTGATGAACTCTTTCAAAAACTATGCTTTAATTGAATATAAAATACTTTTTAGGCTAGCACATTTTTTGAGATGCTACAAATTATTATAATATATTTTTTCTCAATTTAACTTTTTAAATATAAGCTTCATTTATCAAAATGCTGATATTTGCATTCTTGTGTGCATCTACTTATCATATATAACATAAAATACAAAACAAAGTTTTGAGATGTTACAAATTAGAACATAGACTAAGCCATCATTACGGGCTTATAGGAAAACTTAAAGAATCATACATACAAGACCTTACAAATTTGTGGTCATGTCATATGCAAGGTCCATATTAGATCCACTCATGAGTATAATAAAGTAGGCATTATAATAAGAAAATGTAATAAATAAAATATGCCACAAAACACTTTTGCTATTTCATGAACCACTTTGTTTTCGTTTTTGACAAACATTTATTCCTTATGGTCATTTTCTTACCTAAATATGATTTATCATCTACATTATCCCATATTTCCTTTATAATATAATTATTTGTCACCAATTATTGGGCTGACCATGCCATAATTTCCATATTTAGGTTGCACCATAGCAAATTGTATCAATCTTGGATCACACCATTTTTAAGAAAAAATGATATAAGGCCAGCAGCATTTTCCACGGATTTACCAATTAAACCCATTTCCAAGTTGATAAAAATATTCCTTGCATACTCTCTTTATTCTTATTGCATGATCTGGATGCTTTTCAATCCCGTAAATATGTAGACAGTACTATGCATATGAGTGTTCAAAATAAGCATTATGAGGCCAAATAATAACATAAATGTAAGAAAATAAATATGATGAATATCCAAATAGAATCATTTGAATCATATCATAATCTTTTATTATGTAAGGACATAGCTACACTCATCAAACAACAATGAAGTGCATAATACAATCAAGTAGTATATCCACCATATTTTTTTCTAGTAATCGCTTCATATAGAATACCATTTTTGTGTTGCCAAACATTTAGTATATTGTAGTATTAGATTACATCTATGTACCATGCTTATTTGTTTTTCCTTACTCCTCCCATTATGTTTGATAAGAACATTACATGTACTAGATTAACCTTGACCCTTATATTTAAAATAATTCCCATTAGTCTAACTTTTTTTTGGTCTTACAAATGATCCAATTATAGAACCATCCATTCAGTATTTAGTAGAGAAGCTAGACCATTTCTCTCAAATTTATCAATCATCATAATTACAACATTCAACCATATAATCCTTCATTAAATGAGTATTAGACCATATGATCATTTTCTAATAAAGAATTAAACCAAATTTCTCAAAATTATCAAACCATCTAAAACTTACATTGGACCATTTAATAGGAACTTCATAACTTTTCTTAATGATAATCAGAATGTCTAATTGGATAATCTTATCGAACCATCTAATCTACACTTAACATTGTAGGCTTTCAAACATGAGAGTTCCAATACTTGATCTACTTCTTTCTTTAGTGTTATTAGTGCAATAAAATCCATACTAAGGTCACTTATACAATCAAAAGCATGTTTTAAACCATGAAATTCTATTGAATTAACAAACCCAAATTGACTCATCAAGGAAATCATACCTTTTCTTTCTTCATAGTTTCTCCATTAATCCATTACAAACCTCCTTTGCATTCCATGGATTTTAATAATATTAACCTTTATAAATCTCTTTTAACTCTTAAGACCTTTTCGAATTACAATTCTTTCCTAATTAATGTAATCCTCTACCATAATAGCATGAGTGATTCTTTGTTTGATGAAAACTAGTTTAGGATTAGTAATAAAATAATAGATTAAGGGATTCAAAAATTTTTTTTATTAAAATCTTAAATAAAATTATATTTTACATTTCTACCTTAGTTAACTCTTAAACTTTGCTAGAAGAATTCTTAAGTTGATAGTTTCACAAATTCCTTTACAAAAAGTCCTTATTTTTAAAAAAAATATTATTTACATCCATGTACCATACATCCCATACTATGGTCACCATCATATCAATATATATATATATATATATCAAATAAATGAAATTCTAAAAATAAATATTAAATTCATCGTCTTACTTTTCATATTTTTCACACTTAAAAAAAAATTTAGCTAATCATTTTATGTTAATATGAATTGAGCTAACATGATCATTAAATTTATATATTGAACTATTTGAAATATTTAGCCAAACAATATGATGTTATGGGTTGGATGAAATGCACCATTCAAATCTTATGCATCTATATAAGAATCTTTATATACTTATTTACTCTTCATCTTGTTGATACATTTTAGTTTCACTATGTATATTGTACATTTCTTATTTTAGGATTATGATTTTTTGCTTTTTTATCTTCTTTCTATTCCATCTCTGACCACATTCCACTTAAAATTGAGATTTATGCAACTTTCGTTTTAATTCATGTCTACTAAAAGGATTAAGAAATTGACAAACTAAAGAGTGGGACTCGAATCATATCCTCCTCCTTAACATAGGACAAGAAAACAATCCTTTTGTTGCTCCTCTCTCCATATCCCACCTAATGAATGACTCAAACTTATATGAACAAAATTTTCCTGATAATTAGATTTCCAAATCCAAATATTTCAAAAATGAGAACATTTAGATTACTAGGTTTTTGGATTTTTCCAAAGCCTATCATCTTAATGCAATCATTTCACTTGAACATACATGTATGCAATTGCTAGTTTACTTTCCTCACAACATTTACAAAAATTCAAGTTAAATTTTATACCAATCTAGATGCTTTCCAACTTTTAACAAAAGTCTAATCATATTTTGATTATTAATATTTTAAGACTACTTGAAAACTATGAGTATCGCTAAGGAGTTACACTCATTGAGTTGAAAAACCTCTCATTTTAGCATATACCCAACCATGTTATGAATCTCTTTAAGATTTCTAATTTTGTAAAGCTTGGTAAGTCAACCAAGTTCCACATACCTCAATCTATTGTAACAAGGCAACAACCTATGGAAATTCTTTTTGTTGAGGCTATTTTGATAGATGATCAACGTACACTCTTCCATGCTTTTGCTAAAACAACTTGTTCAATTTTTGCCATAGCAATAACTTTATAGAGAGTTAAAAAAATCAATTGACTATTTTCTAAAGAATAATATTACATAGATAGTTATTGAAATGGATAGAAAAGAAGCATTTGGAATTACTATTAATACCCATTAGGCACATTGGAGTGTTGCAGAAGTATTCATCAAATTAGAAATGATGTAATGGGCATGTCTACCTCAAGGAATTTATACACATCAGAGTAGTGATTCAATTGAAAAACTCTTGTACTTTTAATCTAAATACTTCATGCAATCTTAACATTCTATTTGTACAAGAGCCACTTCATGATGATATTTAAAAATACTCATAGAATTTAACTAGTTTTCAATTCAACTTTTATGATATCTTGTGATGTAGTTCTACACTTTTTGTGTTGTAATACATTACCAATTCAACACTCTATGTCAAAATTATTATGTTCAATCAATGTAATCTTACAACTTCAAAATGTGGGATACTGTTTTCTTTCCTATGTCATTAGCCATGTTCGGCATGAAATTTACTTTACTACGACATATAGTTGGCAATTTTTCTCCCAAGTCTCTATCATATTGTTAGAGTAAGGGAATGAATAAAAAAGTGGATGCCTCTTCAAGCATTGTTTACACTTATATCTTAACAAACAAAGAGAAATTTCCCTTTGGCTATGTATGACCATACAATATTTCTTGTACCACAGTTCCTCATTGTAGTGGTATAATATCAATGTGTGCTTTCGATAAGACTTAGATAAGTAGAACAACATAGATATACAAAATCATTAACTAATGGTCTATTATCAAAGTGGAATGAATTTAGAGAATTATTCATCTAGGTTCCTTCATGTACTACAATGGTCACATTCTTGTACTTCAATGATAGAAAAAGTATTGTGAAAGACAATGATTTATCATCTTGTTACATAAACCTAGTCAAAGCATCAAACAAGTTTGTTAAAGCATAGCCATTTTTGCATTTTCCTTCTTCTACTATATCAGACCATTGAAGTTCAAGTCCTCTAATTTGGAGCAGTATGTCATGCAACGTGTTAATAATATGTTGCATGAATTTCATAAATACAATCCTTTACTAACATGATGAAATAAAAATTGTTATTTAAAAAAGCTATGGAAGCCTCTTCCTTTTGTAAATATCTATTCTAAGTATATGATTCTAGACCCTCATCTATAGTAGGAGTATATACTAGAGATACCAAACATTTGTCTCCTTATGTCAGTCAATACATTAACAATAGCCTTGGTGCACTCTAGGTTCACTTAGACACTAGACTTAGAAATAGATGGATCAATTTCTTTGTGTTATTAAAGCGAATGATACTTAGTTAAGCGACAAAGTGAGAGAGAGAGAGGGATACATGTAACATACCAAATTTTTGCTAAAATAAATTTTTTTCTAATTTAATTTTATATTTGTGATTTTTAAAATCCTTTTATAATTTTTTTGACATAATGTTATATTTTCAAAAAAATTATATATCAACCTTAAATGTGAAAGGTTACTAGGAAAATTTAGTAAACATGTTTGGGAGACTATATATAACACTTGGCTTTTTGTACCATTTTGTTTTCAAATTGTAATAAAACCCATGCACTATTAAATGCACATAACTAGCCACTTTTCATTTATGAGACTTGACATTCAATCTAGGAGTCATCATCAACAAATTTGATCATTAAGCTCACAATGTGCCAGCCAAAATGTAGCATGTCTTCACAATTTAGTCACTTAGCAAAAGTTCAACTAGTCCATACTAAGCTGAGGTAATCCATTAACCACAAAAATGTGTATATAGTACTAAAGCAATCGATAAAGCTAGAATGACATCCATACATGTTATGCTATAGGAATAAAATATCTCAAAGGTAATCCACTTATCCACAAATCCAACATATGAACCAATGTAAAAAGGCTAATATTGAAGATCATAATAAATTGTCCAAAATATTCTAAGTCTATTAAGGTACAAATTTCAAACTCCTAAAAGATAAATATAAAGACAATTAAAATCAATGTTGGAAATGAAAAATGATAAAACTATGTAGTAGTAAGGTTGCTTCCCAACTCTACCTTCTATTTAAACTCTTATTACACAAAACTAGCATTTAAAATTAAGGGAAGTGAGGTTGGATCTCAATAGGGAATCCTCAAGTCATGTTATAAAATAATATCTAATAATAAGACACCATGTAAAATATGTAAAGTAACATATAATAAATATCATGATCAGATATAACACAAATGTATGAGATATAACTAAACTAATCTAACGCATGAGAATTATAGAATTCAATGGCCCTACTATCATAACTCTAAGAACATTATTTAAGTCTTTACTATATCATCATCTTAATTGAGTATACAACCTATTGGATGCATTATATCTTAGAGCAAATTGGAGCTTACTCCCAACCTAGCCATTTAAATGAATGATAAGTACTCCACAAGCAAGTACATGGCTAGGCCTATAGTTTCCCAAGGGGTCTAGTGTGGGCTAGTGACACACATTACCACAACATATAAATAACCAAGTCCATGGTCCCTTATGGGTCCAAAGAAAAGTAGCAGCATGCAATGACAACAAATAAAATCTCATAAGAGTCATATAATCATTCATGTTTATAACTAACTTGAGGAACTAAAACTTACGATCCATTGTATCCCAAACCTCATCATCATTAAGTTTAGCTTTCTTATTATATCAGTTGTTGACATAAAGTATTAAACAACCTATGTGGGTTACTAATAATTATTTAAAGTATCATAGAGTTACTTTCTTACCATAATTCAACAACCTAAAGTACCCAAACATAAGTAGATGTTACACTTAAAGTTAGTCTTTGTCTTTACCCTTTGTCTAACTTTTATCTAAGATCTACACTGGGATCTTCTTATCTATTAAGGAAATCACTTAAGCTCCAACTCAAGTTCACAATTTTTGCTTTACCCTTCGACATATTTCCAATGTCATGTCGAATCTTATAAATTTGGGTTCACGTGAGTTCTAATAGAGACATTAATGCCCCACTAACAAACCTAAGCCATTACACCAATCTCACAAGTCTCTCCATGGCCACATAATCCCCATAATACCATATAAGATTTTAATTCATAAATTAATGGACTAAATAAGGTTACTCAATATCTTACCTTATAAAATAATACTGCCCAATAACATAAGAACAACTAGCCCTTAAGCCAAGTATAACGTCTCTCTTGACCAAGACATAGCTCACTAAAACAACCATAATTTATTCAATGTTTAGTCAAGATCTTCACTAGCCCAAGGCCTTATCTATATCACATAGAGGACTCACCAAGTCCTTGTGCTCTCGCTAAACTGCTACCTTAAATTCCATATTTATGGTTCCTTGTGCTAAAAACAAGAAACTAGGTATAAATCAAGCTAAATCTAAGGCTAGCATAAGCCCTATTTTGAGGTATACCCATATGACTCCATCATTTGATTCCTAGTTCATTAACTTACCCATGAATTATAATCCCTAGACCTTAATCTAAGATTATTATCATCCTATTTATTATTTACATAATAAAGTAGTTTACTCTAAACCTCTATTTTGAAGGTTTTTTAAGACTTTAAGTTTGTTTACATTCCAAAAAATAATGTACCAACATTAAAATCCGAATCATATAAATCTCTAAGCTAGAATTCAATATAAAAACTTTAAGATTTATTAAAATCCTAACCTATCTTACTCTTAGCCTAAAATTAACTAGATATAAGAGCTAACTCTAAATTCTTTCCTTTAATGCCTTCCTTGACCAAACCCACATTAGGCCTTTCTAAATTCATTACTCAATCTATCTTCTTTAAATGAAAAACTTGAGCCTCTCAAGAATCTCAAGAGTTTAAGAGCTACCATTACCCTAAAAACCATCCCAAGTTTCTTCTTGCATCCAAAATACTTAATTTATCCTTTTCACTTAGCTTTAAAGCCTATCTTAAGAAAAGAAGCCTCTCTTAGCCACTAAAGTTCAACTTTGGATTTTGATTAGAAGTTTCTTCTATCTATGTCCAATGTTTACTCATGAATTAACATATCTACTAAATCATAGGATTCCTCCAAGTGCTACAACTCATTTCCACGCATAACTAAACTTAACCTAGAACTTCTCTTGAACTTAGTTTCACATGTACTAAAATTGAACCTCTTACTTCTAGCATATAAAGTTTAGATTATCATACACTTTCCTAGGTTTACACAACTCCTTACCCTTAGAACTTTTAAGTTGCCTAAACCATCCTCCTCCAATTTTAATCATATATAACATGATCGCCATCCTTAATTTCAAATCAATTATAGCCAAGATAATCATCTTCTATTATAATCATTCATGGACAAGAATATCCTTTATCAACCTCAAATCATTATGAGACCATAACATCACTAACCATCTATAAATAACATAAGGAATTTAGGAACATGCTACTAAGCTTAATAAAATCTATCATCATCCTTGAGCACTTCTAGAAAAACTCCAAGCATTTCTTAATGCTATCTCAAGATCCTCCTATTGTGTTAAACCATTATAAGGATTTAAGAAAGATCATGACTTTAGTTACTAGCTTAACTAGTCCACATCCTTAACCACTAAAACTAAACCCACCTAATTCTTGTAAGCCTAAACAAGTCCTCAACTAACCTGGCCTTCTCTGATGCCTTAAACATTTCCCTTCTAAGCTTTTAAATAAGAAAGTTAGGGCTATTTCTTACTTTAGAAGGCATCTAGGCCCATAAAAAGCCAATTGTCTTATGGTTTAAGTAGGCCACATTACTAGCAAACCAAGAAAACCTAAGGTAAGAAAGTGCTTGATGACAAGATGTCCTTAAGGATTGGATGAGTTCCAAGTTGCTACCCCATTAATCATGACCTAGCCTTGGTTAAATTTGCACAAGAGATTATGCTCAACTTCATTATAATAGTTTCATGTGCATAATAAATGATTCTCTTAAGCCATAATTTAATCTGAAGTTTGTCATATCTAAATAGATAATATGTCTAAAAGAATGAAAAGGTTTAAATGATAATTTGGTGAATTAATCAAATAAATAACTTTCATATAGCATGATATCCCTACAAAATGTGGACACAAATAAACTAGTCGACATAAGAATTAGTGCATTCTAAGCTAAGTAAACCTTCGACATACACTAGTATGAACATGGCTGGAAGGCAATTTTGGAAACCTATGACAAAGCATATCCATGCAAATCCATAATATGAAATAAACCATCACAAGGTCCATATGTCATCTAAAAGACCAAGTTTATCAAAAGAAATAGTATAAAGAGGCAAACATCAAAGTCCATCATATAAAGCCCCATGCAATCCAATGTTAAACAAATACAAATGAGAATGCTATGTAAGAATACATAACTATAACTAAATCAACATAAAATGCTAGTTAGATGAAAAAACTACTAAAGGTACCTATCTGATTCCCCCAACTCAAACTCATATTTAGGCTCCTAAATCCCTACTATTGTGGATGATATAAGGTAGCTAAACTAAGCATCCTTAAGTCTTACTATAAAAAGAGTTATGTAGTAGTATAATAATGCATACAATAAAATAAAATAATTAGTATGAATAATATATCACATAAGGTATCTCAGCCTACCTAGCTAATCAAAGGCATAAAACCACCATCATACACTCTATCCAATACCCATCAAGGTCTCATAAGTCTCTATAGCATCATAATTAAGACAAAAGGTTTGTCCCTCTTATCTCATTAGATACTTTGACACTTCTAAGAGAAGACCAATCACATTAGGCTACATCATAGAATTCCCCTATAGGAATCTAAGAGTCATAAATATCCATATGACACTCTAACTTTTTTCCAGACATCTATAGACTTTTACAATGTGCTAAAATCAACAACACTTAATCACATCAGACTTCTTAGCATTTGATTTGATATACCATACTTGGGGGCTTTGTTAATCACATGGAGTTCGCTTAAGACTCTAGGATTCTTAAATAAAATGTGGAACTCCACCACTATTTTCTCTAGTAGATCCACATTCCTCTTGTAATGTGTTAAGCAATGAAGTACACAACCTTAATACCTTATAGGAGTCATACCATCTCATATATGCAAATATCCTAACTCTAGCTAAGGTACCAACATTTGGGTTCTATTATATCATAATCCATGTCATCATCAGCATGAACTTGCTTACAATATTTTACCATTAAATATAATTTTATCATCAACTATCTAGGGTTGTTTATAACATTCCTATAACCTTAGTCTAACATCTGTTATAATCCTAGTGTTTTCTCAAAATGTTAATTGACTATCTTGGCTATTCAAGGGTTCCTTAAAACTTAATAGTTATCCAACTAACCTAATCATTTTGTCAAACCATAATTAACTTTTTTGGGGAAATGCTCCTCAATGTTGCTTTCAATTTCTATAACTTGTTCTTTCCAAATATTTATTTGTGGTCCTCAATAGAATCAATTAACCTATCTAAGCAATCACTTTAGTACTTACAAAGGTTTTAAATCCTTTACTCCAACAATTAAAGTCATTGCACTTATTTTCAAACTTTGGTTTACAATAGTTCTACTAGTGAAACTCTTGCCTCATAGACCAACCAAAGTAACTACACCCTTCTTAATGATCTTTCCTTAGCCATAAAAACCTCCAAAATAAATATTTATGGTTTTAATCTATTATTTAAGAGCCTAATTAAAGTTATTCATGATCTTACCTAATAAAACAAGATAATTTAACATTTAGCAAAAATGCAAAAGAAGAATGAGCCTTAGGCTAAAACCAATCCCTTTAATGCAATCTAAACCTTATCTAAAGATTTACCTAAGAGACTTCATCAACCATAGTAGTATCCAAAGTGTGCATATGGTCTCATTAAGTGTTCAAAATCCTTAGTCCAACCCTACATGTATATTTAGGGCTATTGTATGCAAAATCATAGTCCTTAGGAATAGTTCTATCCTAATATGTGCTTACTTCCTAAACTATCCTTAACCTCATCTCAGGTTCTTTGAAGAGATATTTTACTTACAATCCTTACTAGAGTTACTTGGGTACTTAACCTTATCTAAGTTTTAAAATTCAAACCTTTGGTATTTAACATTCAAATCAAGTATTTTAATTTTCATATATAGAGTATTTAAATTCGAAACCAAAGGCATTTATTTTAAAAATGGAGCTATAAAGTTTCAATCTTGATTTATCCTTATGGATATAATCTTGACTAATAAAACACCATCTGCCATTAAAAAAATATTAAACAATTTGGAGTTTTCCACTAAAATACTAGTATGATCCACACTATCCATGATTTTGTTTAAGAGAGGTGCCTAAAAACTTTCTAATGTGATTTTGACCCTATGTTATTCTAATGCACTAAGATAGTAGATGCACATAGAGGAGATTAATGGCTTGGCTTGACCTACAAAATTAAGACACCATATGAGTGAATCCATCATAATAGATAATCTACAAATAGATTGGTGAAATATTAAACTAGGCTGATTGAGGAACCAAATCATGTTGACCAAGTAAATGTGCCACACATTAGAATAGTTTGATAAATGTATTAGTGTATTATTGTATCTATATGACAAGAAATCAAATCCAAAGTGCATCAAACAAATCTAAGTGACCATCACTAAGTAGCATACTTAGATAATGATAATTTTATTGAGAAATAATGTATTGTGTGATGCCATGATGAATATTATTACCTTATGATTTAGTAATGATCAAAGTGTTCCATTGTAATGTTTTGATCAATGATAGTGAATGACTATATATGTAAGACCAAATTCTAAGACAATAGTCTGATGTCTCTAAATGAAACCCTAGATGATCCTAACCAAATATTGAGCTTGTTATAGTGTCAAATGGAGTCCATCATAATTGATAATGTAATTGAAATGGTCTTTCCTTAAGATTGATCGAGTGGCCATGCTGGATGACAAACAATGATGTACTAAAGTTAAGCTTTTACGAAAGTTGTAATTTGGCTTATTAGAGTGGGTGATTGTAGATCTTAAAGGTCATTAAAGGAATGGATAATCAGCAAGACTTGTAAAATGAACCAACTTTCCTTATATGATTATATTGAAAATCAAAAGAAATGTATTAACCTAGAATTCATGGATACCTCCATCAACTCATGTTTACCCTAATGACTATGTGAAGGCAATTCATTCATTTGATTAAGGAGGCTTTGATTGAATGACATTTTTTGTAATCATTGTACATATATATGACCATCTCTTCTCATCAAGCTTACTTAAAGCTTTAAGAACTTTTGGAATTTTCTAAAAATATTGAACTTTAGAATAAAGATAACTATATGCATATTGAGCTCAATGATTAGCCACAACATTTCCTTCTTTGAAGGAGTGCTTGAATTGAATCGACTTGAAATAGAATTGATAGAGGATTCATTAGGCTTAATAAACACCAATGCATTACCATGCTATCCTTTATTAATGGAAGGATAAATTTACTATTCAACTTGTAATAATATTCGATAAGCTCATATTATGAAATAAGTTTGAACCAAATAATGTAGCCATGGCTTTAGCTTTAATATTTGTTTGACTTATGAGTATTGTGATTACTTTAAGGGCTTTACCAAATTATCTCAAATCACTACACAACATCTTATAGGGTTAACGTCCCCTCTTGTGGAACCATTAATGACTAATTTGACAAAGTTCACCACTGGAGGTGGCCAATGTACCATTTTTTAAATTATGCATTTAATTTTAAAAATAGAGGAATCAACCCATATTTTACTAGTTGAAGATCTAGTAAGCTTTTTTGCTTGATTGGATTATTTTTAAAAATGGCATTTCTTGTTTGTTGAACTCTATTTATCAGGGTAATCATCGAGATTATTTTTTCATCATATAATTTGGATTTACAAGCTTTCTAGATATTTTAGCATATAAGTGATGGAAGGACTTTGATACCTCAATTATAGAAAAGTTTGATAATAGTAATTCCACTAGCGATAAAGCATTTGATGATGGTGTCTTCTTGGATGTGCCACAAAGCTAGCATAATAGCAAGTGATTTCATAAATGTGCAGACCTAAGACATTCTATAAATGTATAAATATTAGAGTGACAACATGAACTAAAGGAATTTAAACTCCAATCCAAGGAAATTCAAATTTAAACTACATTTCCTCATGGTTAATCCAATTGGGCTTTAGACTTAGCTTAAGCTAATTGAGCCTTCTATATAACCTAAACATTTTTTCTAAATACCTAACCCTATTAGATTAAATTGCAACCCTTCTTAATAAGCCAACTTGAGAACCAAAGCGAATCCTAGCCTTCATTTGTGTCTAACCAAAGAATCTCAAGCAACCCCCATGGGCATGCCTTGGTGGCCACCTTTAATGGTCTCTCTTTACAACATATAATTTTGGTGATGCAAAACAACCCAACCCAAGGCCTAAACCATGGAAAAAACCCCTTTTTGGATGTAAAAATTCACTTCTAAGGTTCAACTTTTGTGAATAACAATTTTATGTAATTCTAAGAATGTTTTATAGTATAACATAGAAACTATTACTAAGTTAACAAGCTATAGTTTGCATCAATGATCATTGCTCAATCTTGGTTTAACAATAATCTTGAAGTTAATGGTCAAATTTTAGTTTATTTAAGGAAACATAAATGCTTAGTGAACTTGACAAAGTATAAGGGTTTTTCTTAATTCAATAAAGTTTGATAATTCTAGAATAATTTTCTTAACATGAGTCAAGTCATAGTTAGCACGTGTCTTCTAGCATGAATTAAATATTAATTTTAATAACACATAGTTAGATCTCAATTTTTGCATGAAAATTACTGTTACAAGGTTTACAATAGTAACATGAAAAGCTTAGCAATCAAAATCATAGCATCTTGTCCATGCTTATTGTTAGTTTTACATATCTTATTGCATTCGTGGCCAAAATATCATTATTCTACTTAAACATGGTTTCATATTTATCATCATATCATAAAATGTCATTTCATCAAGACATGTCATTTCTTGGACATTGTAATTTCATCATAAAATAAATTAAACTATGACATACCAATGTTTCTAATGTTGGCAATAATAGAAGCTTATTATATGCAAGGAATAGATTGAATTTCTAGCAATCATGGACATGGAATAGTTCATACTATCATAGCACGTTCTAGTTGCATAGTTTTCTTCAACTCCAACATGAAACAGTATCAATTTAGTGTTCTTATTTAAGCATGTATTGATATCTTTATCACAATTTCTATTATAGCAAAATTTAGGATTTTGGTAAGTGCATTATCACACTAAAATTTCATCAATCATGGATAAGAATGATATTTTGCATCAAACCATTGATATTCACAAATTCATGCTTGTATTACTATAACACTTTGAGCTACTCAAGAACATACTTTATAACCACAAAAAATGCTAACATTGTTAATACAATCTATGATATACCTAAAATTTCTAATTTTAGGCATGATAAAACATGTATGAACTCACAATATGCTATATGTTAGTCTTAATTGCAAGATTCACAATAATAACTTTGAAGACATCTTCTTAGAATGAATTTAAAATAGAAACCACAATCATAATATCATTTTAATTTTCTAAGTTTCCACATATGCATATGATTGCAATAAAGAATCTTGAGATTTAAGATTACATTTCATGAAAATGTGATTTTTATATAGAAGTAACAATCTCTTGTAGTTCTCAATTTCCTTAAATAATCTATGTGACTTTTCATACACATAAATTTAAATTCCCTTAGCAAGCCTTATAATTAAAGAGATTGCACTTTAGGCACAATATGGTTTAGTCATGGTCTAAATTTAACATGTAAAATCTTTGTTTTAAAAGAAGAAAACAATATATGTTTCTTAGCAAAAATCTTTTTAACATGCATGCTAGTAGGTTACTTCACTCCTTTTATCCTAGCTTTCTTCTATGTTTATATACAAGACAAAAGGTTCATCTACTAAAAACATTTACTAGAGGTCTACATAGAAGGTTATCTCCTCTTCTTTTTTATCTTATCTTGAGTGGCTGCCTTTATCATTACTCATGGCTTCAACTCTTCTTTTGCTTTTGATATGTAGTTCTCCCTAGAAAGCTTTGACTAAAGTTTATAAAAATTTCCCAACCTATCCACATCAAAAGAACTTTTATAGCTATCCAAACAAACCTCTAACCTTCCTATGGTGGCTAAGATATGTCCACCTTATATTTATCCTAAGTTTTCATGCATTCATGGTTTGATTTAACCTTAAATCTCATTTACTTTAAATAGTTCTTGATTCATACTTCTGAAGAATCTCACAAATCGATTAAGATATCTCATGATAGGAGGTAAATTAAGATAAGCATTCAAATTTTAAGGCATCAAAAGAAAGCCTTCTTATTACAAAATTCAAGATATAAAAAATATGATCCAATTTCATAGCTTTACCAATCATTTTTTAAAATTTTGAATTTTCTATTCAAAATTTAAATACATTTAAATTTAAAATTTTCATCCCAAATTTAAACAATCAATTATTGCAAAGGTTACTCATTTAATAGGATCATGCCTTGAGCTAGCCAATTTAATGGGTGCAATAGTCGTAGTATTGTAGCAACCTAAATTTGAAAGAAAATTAGCCCATTTTGAAACTCAAATTCATTGCAAGATCACTACCCATAGAAATGAGGTATGAAAACTTTAATTCTATGTATATAATTAATGTAGCATAGTCTAAAAGCTAGATGATCCCTAAAGAAAAACAATTTTAAAAATTGATTAGAGGATGGTTGCCTCCATGCTTGTATTGATATGTTGCTAGTTGTCAATGATGCCAATGTTTTATTTGACATGAGACTTGTTGTGCATGACTCAACAGGTTGCAATTTTGTGTTTATTTAAGTTGTTGATTCACAACATGCAGTGTATAAAATGTAACTTGTGACAATATTTACAAAAGAGAAAATGAAAAAGGATGTGAATATAACAAGGATTGGTAAAGTGACAAAAGATTCAAAGGTGGAAAGTGAATTGTTTTACAAATGTTAAAAGATAAGGTTGTAGTTGTTTTTATTCATTAGTTTTGTTTACTCAGAATGATGTGTTTTGGGAAACATTCTCAATCTATTTTGAAAAGGCCTAATCCTAAGCTAATTCATGTATAAGATAAAAACATTAAAAACAAAAAATATTTTAAATTGATTTGGAATTTCTTTTATATTCTAGATTCATATGCATGTGGGTTTATATATTTGTAATTTACCAATAAGGAGCATGAATTAAACTTATATTGCCATAAATATACATATATGTTTTTGCTAATGAGCCAGTTAAGTTTGGCTTAGCCTTTTATTGGCCTAACACTTTTTGGTAATGAAAAAGCTTAGCACAATGCTGCCAAAAATAGTAAGTGTTAGTATCTTGATTACTTGAACTCGATGTTGAGTTTCTTTTATTATCAATTGTGCAGCTACTACATCAGAATCTTATAGTTTTAGTAGATAAAAATGTAATAGAACTTATTCCATTATGTTGTTTCAAACTTGTTATTAAAAGTGATGTTACAAAAAAATTAATTAAAATATTTATTTCTCAAACAAAAGCTTTTATCTTTGCTTTTTTTAAAACTTTAAAATTGTTTACAAAAGTGTTGAATTTTTAAATCGTTTTTTAGGAGAGAATTAAAATGGTTTTTTAAATTATTATTCAATGGTTTTCTATAAATGTTTTTTGCAAAAATAAAATAAGAGGTAAAAGGATTAAATGATGGCATGTCAAACAAAGGGTTGGGTGTAGGTGCCATATCAACGTTTGACAAAGATGTGCGATAGAAGATTTCATAATTAGTGAAGGTAAATATAAAGGTTGAAATTTAAATTATTAAATTATTTCAAGAGATTGAACTACACTTCATCTATGCATTCCAACTAAGGAAACAATAGTGAAATGTTTATCCTTAATTGCTTGCACAAAGGGCCTTGCATTGCACTTAGATTATTGTGAAAATAAAAATGAATTATTTTACAACAATAATCACAAAAGAGCAGAAACATTAGGTATACAAAGATAAAAAAGAAGTTTTTCTGAAATTAAATTAAATATACTTTACATTAACTATAACACATAGTACATCTAGTACATTATATAGTGTATGTTGAAGCAAAGAATGGTACACTTGAACTTTTCAATTGGCACATGAAACCTATGAATAATACATTAATATTAATGTATGGTATGTATACATAAAATGGCTAAAATTGACATGTAGTGTACTATGCATTAATTGGTATAAAGGAAACCTAAGATTAATGTATAATGAATTACTTTTTAACATATAGTACAAATATTTCAATATGGTAGCATATGTTGGCTAAGTGGATGGTCCTTAATAATGTGTTTAAAAGTCTATCAACATGAAATACATAATCCTCTAACATATAACATGTGGAATATAAAATTCAAAGTAAATTATAGCTTCTTAAAAACATTGTAGAAATTCTTGACATACTATTCCTTGTGAATAGGTTGAGGCCATATCTCCAACATTTTATGGCATGCAAATAGGTGGCTTTTATCCTAAGTAGGACATCTATTTGGTTAAGAGCTTTATATAGGCTAAGGACCTCTACTTTGTCCTTATGGTTAATGTTATTAAAGCAAGATATTTAACAAGCCTATGATTAAGTTAGTTGGTCATTCCTCCTATCTACACTTAATCACTTAGTGAGAAAGTAGATCTCTATGTGTATTACACTCCTTAGGTACTGTGGTTTGATAAGTGACAATATTACGAACAAGATCATTGGGAAATAAAGACATGTCATTATTAATGTGAAGGAATTAAGTGACATTTACTTTAAGGCTATTCCTATTAAGGTAAACTTAGATGAAAGGGAAACATAGGTGATAAGGACAAATAGATCAAGACATGGCATAGATCAAAAGGGAAACTAGGTGTGTGTACATAATATTACAATAATGAAAATTATGGTTTGTACAAATAAACTCCAATAAAAACTTTTGTTGCTCATTATTCATATGTATCATTACATGGTATAGTGATGTTATTTGGCTATTAAATACATCTTATGTTATATTGACATAGAATTATGATATTTTATTAGGAATATTGTAGATTAAAACAGCATTATTTATGATTTCAAGTACTACACAAGCATCCAATGATAATAAGGACTAAAGGTTGAAGATAATCTTTTTTTGCTATCTTATTTTTTGTAACTTAACAAACTAGTCATCAACAAAGTTTGTATGGAGAATCCTTTAAGTATTGATATAGACATATACCTTTATGTTCAGATGCTAAATAAATTAGAAAAAGTGATACTAAAACTTGGGCTCAACTTTTGTTTTAGCCTAACTGATAAATAAAAATGAAATAATTCTCATTTTTTTGTCCATGTTCTACAACTAATTATACTACAATAAATCAATTTGTCAATAAAAATGTCACCAGATAAAAATTCCTACTAAATCATAGCATGCAAAAAATCACAAGTATATAATGTAATGGAATTAAAATTTATTTTGACATCCCATCATTCATCGATCATGTTTTTTAGTAGTATGATGAAATATATTAACTAATAAATAAAATTTTCCTTCAATGTCAATTGGGTTTTATTAGAGTACTTAAAACATTAAGTATTCATTTTGTTATTCAGACTTACTACCACAACATTATAAAATAAGATCCAATAATAGAAGAACCAATTATTGAAAGTATAAAAGTTAAGTCATGGGTATCAAAGTTTTTTATCACAATGCATGATATAGGTCTAGCATGACAAATGCATATGGAAGAATAAAAAATTGGGATACATTTGATAAAACCTCACCATTTGTTTTCAACTATAAAATTATTCTTTTGCATATTATGAGATGTAGTGGAGACAAGATTTTTTGAAAGCTTCATCATTTGCTTATAATTTTGATTGCAATATAGCAAACTTATATGAATGTATGGTAGTTAGTGCATTGTTGTCAAATAGTGATACAATATCCATACTTGCAAAATAATGAATATGATGATCATTGTTTAACCATGCAAAAAAAAGTTTTATTTATCTCATCAATTGGCATGATTTCGATAGATCATATAGCAATTTTGTCAATATTAAATAATTTCTTTTTATTAATCTTGTTGATATATAGCTTTCCTTTTGTTAGACATTTTGTTTTTAAGTAAAAGAAATTCCATTTGCATAAAGTAATTCATCTTATCAATTTGGGTATTTCAAGGAAAGAGTGGTTTTTTTTCTTGTAAGACCTCCTTTAGTGGTTTTGTAGTTCTTTAATAGCTCTATAATTATAAAAACTTCTTTGTGAGTAATTAGTCCATCATCAATATAGTTTCTCTTTTTGGCAAGATTTCACAAAACACTTTTTATTCTATGAAGGGAAATTGAAAATAAAATAGAATTAATTTTTTATACATATTTCTCTTCCTTTTGACAATAATACATTGCATATTAAGTGTAATTTTAAAATTTGTCACATTGGGCTACACTACACCTACCTATTATAACAATAAGATGTCATATTATACCCAAAACAAAAACAAAAAGCATTCTCTTTTACAATTGTTAATTTTTTAAAATTGAAAGAAAATATATTTTCTTGAAGGGATAAGGAAAAGAAAATTGGTTGCTTGATGATTGGTTATAGCATAGTTTTTCATATCAAATAAATAATGCTATATTATAGAATATATTCAAAAAATAGCTTCTTCTTTTTTTGTGATAATTTTGCTTAAAATGAGTCTAACATCCATACTTAGCTTTTGCTTTTCTAAACATTATATTTCAAAAATACTCTCTTTGAAAATTGCATTATATATCTTTATAACAAAAATAAGATAAAAAATCCTTTAGGCTATATTGTAGCTTAGCTTAAGAAGACCATTCTATCATAACTAAGCAACCACGGACTGTAATATTGTCATTTCCCATGTACAATATTCATATCACTTATTAGTTGTGTAGGCATTATACAAGCTATAGTGTTCATTTGAACGGCACTACTAAAGCTTGAACATGTTTGCTATACACCAATAACATGGCACATACTCTAAACCATTATCCAAACCATTAATTGTTGTATCACGATTTTTCTAAGGTTAAGAAAAAAAGGTGCATTAGTAGTAAACAATACTAATGGTCAACTAAATGGGTACACCACTATCGTAATGTTTACACAACATTAAGAAATGCAACAATAAGTCCAATGAATAATACATAATAAATAAATCATTATTGCAACATTGTGCATAGAGCATTACAAATATAGTAGAATAAAAAAGCATCAATAAACTCTTAAAAAAAAATCTTATTATTATATTTTTTTAATCTAGTTTGATGGGGGCACTCTTTGATAATCAAGATCATGCTTCTTTAAAATAGCTTTATACATGTAAGAATCAAAATTTTCACTCTAATCTATAATAAGTTCGGTGATTATTGCTTATCTTGATTCTACTATATCATTAGCATTTGACATCCTTCCTAACAATTATAACTTATTCTATCACTTAAGAAATAATCAAGTTCCTACCTAGTAGCTACAACTACTCCTCATGTACTATCCTAATTTATTTAATTATTTATTATATTCCTAACTGTGAATTTAAAAGCAATTGTGGGCTATGCAGATCTAAAATTAAGAAGTTCATGTGTTTCAATGTCTCAAAATGGGTTCCATTATTTGTAGCCATGATAGAGATTTTAAAATTCTATTGGAAAGGTCTTATCATGAGAAATGTTTTAGTATGTTTTTTTAAGTTTGGTATCCATTTGGATTTCCTATGTAATTGAAATAAAAATAAGAAGGAAGATAGTATTTTATTTAGTCCATTTACTAATATAATTGGTAAGCATTATCTCTTTTATCACAAAGATCAATCTAACTATGTACTACATGAGTTGGAACCAAAAAGGGAAGGGGAGTTTAGGAGGAGAAAGATAAGAAGATCTTGGAAATGTTTATGGTAAAACCTCCATTATGTTCTGACAAAAGAACAGGAAGAATTGGGAAAAGGAACTCTGGCAACATCCTAGCTAAAAGAGTTGTGTAAGGTAAACTCTGATTGAGATTTCCTTTACTTAGAATGTTATCAAGCATCATTTTGAGCTGTTAAGTGCTGGTTGTAGAAGGACCAAGGATTTAGTCAAATTTGGTTGAGTTGTTAAGAATGTCCTTGCCTCATGTAAATTACAATATACATAGTGAAATGGTACGATAGGGCAAACATACAATGCAATGAGTGCTTTTAGATGGTATGTCATGTAAACGAATTTTGGACCAAGTTTTCTTAAGGAGACCTATGGTGCAATCATCTTGAACATACAACAAACTTAGTTAAGTAGCATTTCATAATGGTTTCTTAATTAGATCCAAAAATATGTCTAATATTATTATAATTTATGAATAATGTAAAGTAGAGCAACAGATAGTTTGATGGACCATCATATGGTGCTCATGACTAGCATGCCATATCCAACATACTATACGATCTATGTTAGGAATGGGGTTAAAGCAAGAGTCAAATCCATATGATTCAACTTATGTGCAAGGACACTACCTATCATACAAAATGATAAAGCAAACCACATAGTATGATCAGAGAGCATTGGACTAGAATGGACTATTTAAAAGAATTTAGAGGTTTCTTTTAGTAATGTTTGGAAACATTTATTATATAAAAATGTGTAGTTTAGAGGAATGATCAAAAGAAAGAAGGCTTATAGCAAAGTTGAGAATTTGGAAAATCTTGTGATTGAAATATAAATAATTCTCCATGGAATGTAATACGAGTTGTGTAAAGAATGAAAAGAAAAGATGAAGGAAAAGAAAATTTTGAATGTCATCCTATAGCCATCAAATAAGCAAGAGAAATAACTATAATATAGGTTTGTTAAATTATTTCAGTATTCTAAGACATCATTCTGGAATGTAAGATTATATGTTATGAGCACATTGCATAGTATAGATTCATCTACATATATTTCAATTATGAGACAACACATTATTATTATTATAAGATATAAACATATATATATATATATATATATATATATATATATATATATATATATATATATATATATATATATATATATATATGAATAATAAATGTATGTCATAAAATTTAGAATATAAGATTAGAAAGAAATGGATAAATTAAAAAGGAAATGAAAGAAAAGGAATGTAGACTAAAAATCCTATTAGTCAAGAAGATTAGAAGAAAAAATGAAAAACTAATATAAAAAGATTTTCTCTATGAACTACTCTTGTGATTACCTATCATATGAGAATTTCCTCTATTATCATTTGTTCATTGACTATGTACATGACAAAGTAGAGACCTTGTCAAAATGAGCAAAAAATGAAAAGCAATGTGCATTACAATTCCATGAAATATGATGAGAAACTTACCTCTACCATCTTTCATTCCTTAGTTATGGGCCACAACATGACAAATGCCATACCATCATGAGCATAAGATGCTAGGTGATTTGGATAGTAGTTCTATGATAGATGATGATATGGTACAAGTTTTTAAGGAGTAAAGATATTTGTCATTTAGGAAAATAAGAGCCCTAGAAAAGAAACATGAAAGAATTAAAGAAAGATGTAATGGATATGAAATTAAAAGCAATAAAATAAAAAAGTAAAATATATGATATTATATGAGCACTATATGATATTAAAATGATGAGATGATAGCATGCATATTGATTATGATGCATATGAGAAAATATGTAATGATGTAGCACTTTTAGTTTTTTTACATATTGCAAAGCTTTTCTTTATTCATTTCTCCAACTTCATTTGTCTTCATTACTGCACTTTCATTTTGTTTTATTATTTTTAGCTAGTGTGTTTCCTACTAAGCATATTAGACTCATAACCTACTTACATTACAAAGTAGGATATAAACATCCATAGAGCTAATGCTACAATAAGATAGATTAGCACCTGAAGTTGTATGTTTTATCTATAAGCCTTAATAAGATGGTTTCTATGTAAACACTTTATTGTAGTATTATATTCCATGTTGTACTTTTTGTGATAGCTTTAGACTATGTGCATGGATTTTCTTTGGTTTTTTTGTTAGAAGTGATTTTAGATTTGAGATGTTTTGTTGTTAACCCTACCTAATTTTTGGAATTATGTCTTCTAGTTTTTATAATTTGTTAACTTGGAATTTTTGTATTTTTTGTAATTTGTTTAGTTTTATTAAGTTAGGAAGGACTTGGAAGAGAAGTATCAAAAGCCCAAGATAGAGAACATTGGATGAGTTATTAACTGAGGACACAAGAATCGAATACAAATAGTTATAATTGCTATTCTAAATGCTATCTTTTTACTAAAAAAAGTAAAACATTTACTATTAAAATGATCAACACAAGTTTTTGGGAGGGAAGAATTGTACGGGAATCTAAGATAGTAAAATCATCTAACAATGCTAGAATTATAAGATGAACTAAAAGAGGGTTGGGGAACCAATGTCTTCTAGCTAAGATACAATCTTATTCTCCTAGTCCCATGGAAAGCCCTAGAAGGAGTTTCATGCTAATAGGTTAGTAGAACATTTTTCCAAAATGTAACCTCCCAATAGTTTAGTAAAGACTTATCCTTTGGATCAAAAGAAATGGATAAGCCAAATAATTAGATATTTGATAGAATTGTTGCCTAATAAAATGGAAAATAGTTGTTGCCCTTTTACTTCTTGATGAGATTCCCATATTATGGTGAGAATCTTGCCACTACCTAAGCTTAAGCAGTCACCCATTAAGGGAAACATCATTGGAATTGTAATGGATTTTGAGATATGGTTTTTGCCTCTAACTTATAAATAGAAGATAGTGGAAGAACTAAAAATCCTTGGGCAAGGGGGTTTGTTAATGATGGAATATTAAAGAAGATTTTGCTTCCTAGCTTAATAAGTAGTGAGTTCAAAGGATTAATGATATTTTGTGCCTCGTCAAAGTTTGAAAGGTTCTATTAAACTTTCCTTGTTCACTATATAACAACGTTTTTGTGAGCTAACAAAGTAAGCCAAGTTAATGGAATAAGATTTGGAAAACTTTGAAGGTGGTTAAGTTGCAACCATAAAAATGGAGAAATCATTGCCAATGAAGAGTTTTAATATCTTCAAGAAAGTTTTCTAGAAATTAAAAGTTGATAGACATTTTCATTACTTCCAACATATAGTCAATAACACTTTAGTGCTAGTTCTAGTAAAATGGATAAATAATCTAATGGGAAGGCACCTTAGCATAGAATGTGGCAAATTACACTAATTGATGTGTTACTCTATGCATGGAGGCTAACCTAAATTCTTTAATTATGAAAAGATAGGTCATCTAATGGGAGCCTACACCTAGGTTTGTTAGCTATAGCATCTTCACTACCAATATTTCATCATGTTGCTAGGAAATGAAGCACTGGTTGAGGTAAGGGAGTGGTTTAGCATTTACCTCAAGGAGCACTAGCCAAGGATGTATGCTATCACCAAGTGTGTTTTGACTCACTCGACTAATGTAATAGCATGTATGATATTCTTTTTGTTATTGCTAGTAGCTTATGTATTTGAAACTAATGCCTAACATTATTTTTCTATCCCATCATATTATTAACATATTATTTAAAGAATTAAATGAAATGAGCTATCCTTTATGTGTGAAATTGATTGATTTAAATGAAATTCAAGTAGATGAGTTTGTTTGAGTGGAAAAAGAAATAACATAAAAAACATTTGTTGAATTGCACATGTTGCCCTTATTGTAATTTAATATTATTTTGGGAATGGACTGCTATATTTACATCAAGAATTTATTGATTGTGTGAAAAAAAATCATATTAATAACACTAGATGGAGATGAAGTCATTTTCATAAGTAAAAATAGAGGAATTCCACTTATTTGTATGCTAAAGGCTTAGAAAACAATGAGAAAGGTTAATAAAGGTTTTTTTTACCTAGTGTATCTATTTATTAGAAATTTATTAGGCCATAAGTTGTGCTAGTGATTCGTGAGTATCCAGATATTTTTCTAGAGGAATTACTTGGTCTTCCTTCTAATAAAGTGATTGTGCTTGAAGGCTAACTAATACCCAAAATTGAGCATATGTTAAAAACCCCATATAGGGTGGCATCAATGAAGTTGGTTGAGGTGAAACTTTAGATTTAAAAATTGTCAAATAGAGGTTTTATTCACCTTCATGTATCTGCTTAGGAAGTACTTATTCTCTTTGATAAATACAAACATGATAGTTCAATGTGCATAGTCTATCATTAGTTGAATAGGTTGACTATCAAGGATAAATATTCACTACCACAAATTGATAATAAATTCAATTAGTAGAAGAAGGATATAATGCTATCCAAAATTAATTTGAGGTCTAGGCACCATCATTTAGAAATCAATGAATCAAATGTCACTAAGATGACTTTCAAAACTACCTTTTTTTCCTTTTTTCCTTATCAACATTACAAGTACAAGAACTACCTTTTTTCCTTATCAATGAACTTATAACCTTTATGGATTTAGTGAATAAAGTTTTTAGGAGATCTATGGGTCAATTTGTAACCATCTATATTCATAATTTCTTGTGTATTCTAAATCCCAAAAGACTTCACTAGAAACTAAGCATATTAGACTCATAGCCTACTTAATTAGAAACACAAGAATATGAAATTCCAAGAACGGGTAACCTTTTTAAAGTAAGACCCTTAAAAAAATATTAAAAAGAGCAAGGAAATGAAGAACTAAGCATATTTTGCATTTTTAGATTTCAAAAATAGTTGGATTTATTATCTATAGAGTGAATTTTCCTCCACAAATGATTAGTGTGCAAAATGTTTTTTATTTTTCTTCACTGACAAGCTTTTTTTCTACTTCAACTCACTTGATCAAATATGATTAAAAAGAAATTAAGATATAACCCAATTGTGATTTCTAGAATAAGCTATTGAAATTTTGGTAAAGTAATGAAAGAAATTGAAGAACAAAGCAATTACCATGTTAAAAATGCTATGCAAAAATTAAACTATAAGAGAAACACCTTAAGATGTTAAAAATGATGAAATGATACTATAGTATGCCAAAAAATTTTATATTTCAATGGGAAATTTTCTATATGATGGGGAGATTATGATAACTCTGCTTATTTAATTATGAATTATGTCCTTAATTGTAAATTAAATAATGATGGATTTATTTAATCATGATGCATTTTAGTATGCCTCAATAAAAAATTCCACATCAACTATAGCTAGATTTTAATTTAAGAATACCAATAGAAAAATCTTAACATGAAGAAGCAATTCGAATGTTCTTAATTTTTGGAAGCCATTTGGTTTTCCTACAAATATGCAATAGAGAAATAAAAAATATTTTTTTCATTCCTTTTATTAATTTAAAAGGGCAAGCCTTATCGCTTTTCCCTTGATAAGTGATTTCACTAAATGCTCCAAATGAAAGAACTTGAAAGGGAAGGAAATATTAATAGATGGAAAAGAAAATATCTTAAGGAGACTTTGGTTGGCATCCCTATGTAACAAAAAGGAATTGTCTTACAAAAGATGAAGGGCTTAGAAAAAGAATTTCAATCTTACTCTTGCTAAAATTGTTGCATAAGGCAAGCTTTTATTTTAGATTTTCTTTCCATATAATTCTATTAAGCTTCATTTTTTTTCGAGTTTTTGTAGAAATTTGTTTCTCACACATGATAGGGAAAGCTTGCTCATACTATATGATAGGACAGAAATGTTAATGGTCCTTTCTTAAGGGGATTGGATGATATAATCATTTCAAATCTACTACATAATGAATTAAGAAAAGTTGTACCAAAAGGTTTTGAGGAAATTATATAGTATGTTTAATATTATCATACTATATGATTAGAGTAAAAATGATGAGCAACAAATGGAGTAATTAGACAATTGTATGTTGCTTATGAAAAAGAAATATACTATTCAATCCGTAGGCATCTATACATCAATCTTTGAGTGCTTACTACTTTTGTCTCATTGACAAATTCAAGTTGCACTGCGTATATTTTACTTTTCTCATTTGACAATTATGATTTCTTTCTCTTTTTAACTTCTTTCTATTTCATCTCTAACCTCATTCCTTTTATAGTTGACATTTATGGGACATGTGTTTGAGTTGATGTGTCTCCAGGAAGGATGAAGAAATTGGCAAATAAAGGAGTATGACTTCAATCATATCCTCACCCTTCACATAGGGCAAGGGGTTAAAACCTTTGGTTTCTCTTCTCCATACCCTCCTTTGTGAATGACTTAAACTTTGATGAACAAAGGGTTCCAAACCAAGATAATATAGATTGCAAGGTCATTGGATTCTTACAAAGTGTATCCTTATAATGTGGACATGTCATTTGAAAATACATGCATGTAATTACTAATTTACTTTTCACACAACAATTGTAACAAATGCAAATTAAATTATCTGCCAATCTTGATGCCTACCCACATTAGACCAAAGTACAAATCATATTTTGATTATCAAAATTTTGTGAATACATTGAATGACTCTAAGAATCCCCTAGTAGATCCTTATATCGAGTTATGAAACCTATCATTTTAGTAGCAACCAAACCATATTACCACTCCCTTTAACAACTCTAACTTTGCATAACTTGGTAAGTCAACCATCTTCTAATTACCCCCATTATTGAAATTAGGTAACAATGTCTAATGAAAACCTCTTCCTCTTTTCAACTACCATCATAAACATATAATGCAAGACCATCCTTGTCTATAGTAGGAGTATATACAAGAGTTACATAACATTTGTCTCCTCATGTCTATCAATGCATTGACATGAAACTTAATGCACTTTAAGTTCATCGAGGCACTAAACCGAACAACTTAATGGATAAGATGCTTTGTTCTATTAAATGAAATGATATTTAGTTAGAGGACAAGGAGTCATAGAGAGATACAAGTAACATTCCAAATTTGTGTGGAAATAAATATGTTTGTATTGTTTTATATTATGAAATTGAAAACATTTCTATAGATGTTTTGAGATTATTTTAGAATTTAAAAAAAATTAGACATCACAAATATAAGGCATGACACCTCAAATAAGGATGGTTAGTTGGAAAAATTAGTAAACAAAATATTTTGGAATATATATGTCACACCTAACTTCTAATACTATTTTTTTCAAATGCTAGAATACAAAAACTCATGCAGCAATCAAAGTATTTGGTTAGCCACCTCTCACTTTTCAGGATTGACATTCAAATGAGGAGTCATGATTGTCTTCCAGTAACCTAAGTAATTTTGAACTACTTTACCTTAAGTTGAGATAACCCACCAATCACATTAACATTACATAATATCAAAGCAACCTATAAACTTGTAATGCCATCAATACATATGCTAAAGGGAATAACATAGCTCAGAGAAATTTCAAAAGCATACAAATCTAGCATATAAAATAATATAAAAATGATAATATCCAAGTGCATTACAAATTATCTAATACATCCTATGTCCATCAAGGTACAAATATCAAAGTAATGAAAGATAAATATGACTACCACTAAAATAAAAGCTCAAATGAAAATGCTAAAACCATTAGATGCACCACTAAGGATGTCCTACAACTCTAGTTCCTATTTCCCCAATTCTATATATAAAAATAAGGGAAGTGTAATGGAGTCGAATAGGAAATGCTCAAGTCATATTATGAAATTAACATACATTAGCAAAGTAATATATCAAATTTATAAAGTAGCATATAATTAATATGATGATTAGATATAACATAGCTGTATGTCATACCTCAAAACTAATATAATTCATGAAAACTATAAAATTCAAAGGCCTTACTATCATAACTCTTGTGATCATATTTGATAATCATCAGGACTTCTCAAATATCTATCACATCATAATCTTAATCTAGGATACAACTTATTGAATACTCAGTGACCCATCAATGATTTGGTGCTCACTCCCAACCCAACCACATAAGTGCATGACATGAACTCCACCACCAAATATAATGTCAAATCCATCATCTCCCATGTTGTCAGAGTAGGAAATTGGCATGTAGCCATAACATATAAAAAGCCCAATCTATGCTCCCTTGTGGATCTAAAGTGAGAGCAGCACACAACCATAACATATAAAAGTCGATAGAAGTTAAATAACCCTTAATAACAAAAACTAACTCAAGGAACCAAAACTTAAGGTACACTACATCCTAAACCCCACAAGTATTAAGTTAATTCTTCTTATATCGATCATTATCCCAACACATTAACACAACCTATTTGGGTTATAACCAACATCTGATGTACCATAAGGTTACTTTCAAAACCTAATTTAACTATCTAAAGTACCCAAAAACATCTAAATGTTACTTTTAAAGAAAGTATTTGCACTTAACCTTTTTCTACTTTTATCTGAGATCCTTATTGGGATCTTTCACTATATAGGCTATCATTTAGTTTATTCTCAAGTCTAAATTTTTAGCTTTACTCATATGTACATTTCTAATGTCATGATCAATCTTATAGATTTAAGTTCGCACAAGTTTTAATAGTGACTTTCATGTTGTGTAGGGAAACTAGAGCCTTTGCACCCATCTTACTATTTTTTTTCTAAACCACACAATCATTTACATTACCATCTAGGGTTTCAACCAATGGCTCAAAACCATGCCCAAGGTTTAATCAACATCATAAAGCAACTAGCCTCTTAGTCGAGTTTAGCATTTATATAGTCCATGACTAAGCTCTCTAGCTAAAGTAATCTTTATTCAATGTTTAACCAAGATCTTACTAAGGCCGTATCCATACATTACATAAGACACACCAAGTGCTTGTACTTTCAGTCCAATCATACCCTAAATTTCATCTCTAACATTTCTTTTTATTAACACAAAAAACTATGGTATAAAACATGCTTAGTTTGAGGCCAGATAAGCTCTATTTTAGGAATTCCAAAAATAATACATTATTTGATTCCTAATTTCTTAACATACCTATGCCCATGTCATCTTAATGCCATAATCTATGATTAACATCATCTTATTCATTGTTTACATCATGAAAATGCTTACCATAGACCTCTATTTGTAGCATTACCTATGACCTTAACTAGGCTTACAATCAAAACATGAATTTACTCACAATGACATCTTATGCTTACAAATCTCTATCCTAGCATTAATTATACAAACTCTAAGTTTTATTAGAATAATAAAATGTCTTATTCTTAACCAAAATTTCATTTGATCTAAGAGCTAAACCTAATTCATACATTGTATGCCTTCCTTGACCAAACTTGTATCCTTTAGTTAGGCCTTTTCATGACCATTGCTCAACCTTACACTTTTTTGGGCCAAATAAGAGCCTTTCAACCACTCCCTAAGGAATTTGAGAGCTCTCCTTTCCCTATATTCTATTCAAGGTCTCTTCATGCACAAACATCCTTAGTAAAACCTTTCCATTCATCCACAAACCATATCCCAAGGCTACAAGCACCTCAATGATACAAAAGATCACCTTTATGGCTTGGATTAGAAGTAGCTCTTACCTAAATGTAAGGTTTACTCAGGAATTACCACATCTACTAAGTACTAAGATTCGTTCAAGAGCAAGAACTCAATTGTAAGCATAACTAGAATTAATTTAAAACTTCTCTTGAACTTAGCTTTATCATCTACTAAAATCCATCCTCTTACATTGAGCACAAAAGTCTACATTGTCATGCACATTGTTAGATTTATTCTACTCCTTACCCTAAAAAATTATGTGGCCTAAATCATCACCCTCCATGATTAAACATACATAATAAGATCATCATAACTAATCTCAAATCATGCATAACTAATACAATCATCTTCTATTATGATCATGCATGCCCAAGACTATTTTCTACCAACCCTAAATCATGCATGACCATAACATCACCAATCATCCATAGAAAACATGTGGTATTTACATCATGCTACCATGCTTAATCTAATATGTCTTCATCCTTAAGCACTTCAAAAGAAAATCAAAACCTTTCTTAATGCTAATTCATAAGCATCCCATAGAGTTAAACCAATCTAACGATTTACCAAATATCAGGACTTTAGTTGTAATCTTAACTAGTTTACAACCATCATCGACTTAATGAAAACCTACCAAATTCCTTAAACCATTCGCTTTCATGATCTTCAACAAGAAACTAAGGGCTATTTCTCACCTTTGAAGCCATTTAAATCCACCCAAAGTCTAAGCCAAGCATCTCATGTCTTAACTAAGTAATGTCTTTTGTAAGCCAAGTAAAACTAAGGCAAGAAAGTGCTTATGTATATAAGGAAAAAAATCATTAAGCAAATCCCAGTGAATTCATCAAAGAAATAACTTTCATATAGCATGAAATCCTTACAAAAATCGAAAATAAATAAACTAATTGACTCAAGAATTAATTCAATCCATGCTAGATAACTTACCAATGTACACTGGCATGTAAACAAAATCAAAGAAAACTTTGTAATAGTGACAAAGCATATCCAAACTAATTCATAATATGAAATAAGCCATCACATCACATGAACCATATGCCAATGAAAATTCTAAGTCTATCAAAAGAAATGATATAAAAATATAGATATGCAAGTCCATCATATAATGTCCCATAGAGCCCAAAATCCTATAAATATAAAGTGTAGTAATATGTTTGAATAGGAAACTATAACTATGGCATTTTAAAATTTTACTTAAATGAATAATCTAATAAAGATACTAACTCTAATGCATCCCACTATAAATCGTATGTTAGCTTCTAACTCCCAACTTTAGTAGATGTTATAAAGGGGGTTGATCCATACCCACTAGAGGATTCTCAAGTCAAATATAAAAAGTCATATAATAGTAGAAATAACATATCCAATAAAATAAAATCATTATTATGAACAATGATATCACATATGGCATCTCATCCTACCAAGCTAATTTAAGGCATAAAACCTTAATGACAAACCAATCAAATACTCATCAAGACCTTATATGTCTTTATGGCATCATAATCAGACCATGTAGCAAAATTGAATGCATAATGACACATTAATGATCTAACACTCTCTTTAAACCCATGATGTCCTCGATACAAGGTCTGGCATTTCTATCTACTCATATAATCTAGCACACCTTAGAAAATTTAAGTCATATCGATGTTAAACTATAAAATGTTTAGAGTTCTCAATATCCATGAAAACTCTAACATGTGCTCTAACACATCCATAGTCTTCTATGACTTCCAATAAATCAATGACATGTAAACACCAAAAATTCTAAACACATAATCTGATAATCCACTCTAAGGCTTTGCCAATCACATTGACCAAGTCCCTAAAAACATTAGGAATCTTAAATAGCATGTGCCACTTCACCACCATTTATCTTTACACATCCACGGTCCTACTATTGTGTCTATGCGAAGGAAGAATGCAATCTTAATACTTGGTAGGAGTCCAAACATCTGGTACATTTGATTAGCCTAACTTTTCAATGGGGTTATCTTTTGTGGTTCACTACATCCTAATGCATGTCATTAACAATATAAACTTGCTTATCTTATAGCATTATTCCATATAATTATATCATCAGCTATCTAGGGTTATCTAGAATAACCTTATAACCTTAATATATCATTTGAGGTAACTTAGCATTTTTCTCAAAGCTCTAATCAATTATTTGGGTAATCTAAGGTTTTCCTAAAACCTAATAGCTATCTGGCTTATGTATGGTTTCCATAAACCTTGATCTACCTATCTAAGGTAATCTTCCTCAATCCATTTTTTATATCTATATCTGGTTCTTATTAAATCTTTACTTTGGGTACTTAATAGAAGATTTTAACCTATCTAAGCTTGATAACTAACTCAAGTTCTAAATCTTTCACTCAAACCTTAAAGACATAGCCCATAGTTTTAAAACTAGGTTCACATGAGTTTCATTAATGACTCTCTTGTCTTGTAGGCAAACTTGAGTCAATACACACCAGTGGTCTCTTCTAAGCAAGATATAACTCCAACTGAAACATGTAGGGGATCAATGCTAAAGGCTAAACACCAAGAGAACATGTAGAACCTTAGTAGAGCCTAGAACCACTCTTATTATCAATGCTAAAGGCTTTAAATCAATACAACCCATATGTAGGTCTAACTAAGAGCTTTCCTAAACAATGGCCTTATTCCTAGCATGCTTAAAGGTCTCACCAAGTGCTTAATGTATTTAGTCCAACCTTAATTCTATCTTTATCATTTCCTTTCATAACCCTTAAGAATTATTTAGTCTTAATATGATCTTAATTCGTAGGCCACCCTTATCCTCATCTAAGGTTTATCCAAGAGATAATTTGCTTCCAAACTTAAATAGGGTTAGTTAGGTTCTTAACTGTATATAATGTTCAAAATTCAAACCTTTAGTATTTAATATTTAAATCATGGGCTTCTAAATTTTGACCAAGAGTTTTCAAATTTCAAACTTAAGGTATTCCTTTTTTAGAGTAGAACTTTAGAGTAGAACTTTATTGCATGCTAAAAAGTTATAACTAAGAAATTTTAAAACTTGACCTAACATTTGGGATATAAACAAAGCCAATGGAGATTATAATTAAAACAGAGTTCGATGAGCCTGATTAAGCTTCCAATATGCTGATCTACTTGAACGCCAAACTTCATTTAGAATTTGATGAGTGATTTGTAGTGTTCCATTGAAGAACTAATATGACACTAAATATGGTATCATGTTATATGATATTAAATCAAATTAGAGTAATCTTATTGGTGTAGTAGTGTATTATCATATATGTATGACATTGAATCAATTTGGAAGAATGTTAGACAAAACTGATTGATCATTACTAGGTAGCATACTTAAAGAATGACCATCTTGATTTTAAATAAGGCATTGTGTTGCACAATGATGAATAATATAACCTTACAATGTAGGAATGGCCAACTAGGGTCATCATATTTGTTTAATCCATTATAGTTAATAATCATATATTTATCACCAATAACACGATGAAAGCCCAGCTTATCCAAATGAAGCCCCAAGGATCTTAACTTAGTAGTGAGCTTGTAATATTTTGTTAATGAAGTCCATCATACATGCAAAATGATATTGAAATAATCTATCCCTAAGATAGGTTGAGAGGTCGTACTGGAGGACAAATAATGATGCATTAGATGATGAACTTATAGAAAGTTGTCATGTGGCTAATTGAAAGGGACAATTATAGATTTTCAATGTGATTACAGGAATAGCTAATTGATAAGATTGGTATTTGAATCACCTCATCATATATGATATAATGAAAATTTAGAAGAGGTGTATGAATCTAAAATTGATGGATAAATCCACTAACTCAAGTCTTTCTTGATGAGCATGTGATGGCAATGTGTTCATCTGATTGAGCAGGCATTGATCAAAAGACTTTTATTATAATCACTAAAAATATATACAAGAATCTCTCCTCTTTTAGCATAATTAAAGCTTCACAAGCTTTTAAAACTTTTTATGAATCTCGTATGTTAGAACCAAGATAGCTATTGGGCTGTTACACTAAATAATTGGCCATGAAATTATAATCTCTGAATGTGTGCTACAACTAAATTGGCTATTAATAGAATTTAATGATTTGATTCAATAAGCTCATATGCTAAGGGATTCTTTTCTTTCCCTAAAACATTGTAACAATTAATTTATTATAGATTCTATAGTTATATTTGTATGTCTAGATTTCCACTTAAGTTTAATCCAAATAATATAGCCATAGATTTAACTCTCATATGGTTTTAGACCCTATTTATATTGAGAAATTTTTTAATAGCTTTACCTAAATGATCTCTAATCACTCCACATCTAGTATGGTTGGCATTCCTTCTTATAGAACTATTAGTGTTTAGTTTGACAATAATCATTAGTAGGGAAGCCTATTATACTACATTTTGGTGATTGTCCATTTAGAAAATAGAGGAATGAGGCCACATTTTACCTATTGAAGATTTAGTGAGTTTTTTGTGATATTAGATTGTGTTTGAAATTGTCATAACAAGTGTGTTGAACTTTATTTATTGAGGTACTCACAAAAATTATTTGCTCTTCGTACAATTTTGAATTGCAACTTTTCTTGATTTTTTTATACATAAGAGATGGAAGTACTCTTGATAGCTCAATGGTGATGGAGTTATGTGAGTACAATTCCACTAGTGATGAAGGGTTTGAGGAATGGTTACTTGTTGGATGTGTCTAATGCCTATTTTCATAACAAAGTGATTCCACAAAGGTGCCAAACTAGGACATTGACCAAAATAATGAATTTAAGAATCACCACTTGAACAAAGGTGTTTAAATTCCAAATCATATGTAATTTGTGTTTCAAACCTTAGGCCCTCATGGTCAATCCAATTGGTCTTTAGACTTAGCTAAAGCCGAACAAACCTAAAAGTTAGCTTATGATTTTTTTAATTCCTTAACTTACCTGATTCAACACCAATCATTTTTCCTAAGTCACACCAAGAGCATAGTTCAATCCTAGCCTTCTCCCATGACTAGCTTAAACCTCTCAAGTCTCTTTTGAAGGATATTGAGAGCTATGCATGCCTTGCAAGTTATCTAAAGTTCATTATAAGGTTTCACTTTGCAACACAAGCCTTCGACCAAGATCCCATTACCAAGCTTAACACTAGAAGAAGGCCCCTTTTTTCTAACAAAATTCACTTTTAGGGTTTGGGTTTTGTGAATAAAAATTTTATGTATTCTAAAAAGGTCATAAGAATTGTTGCTAAATTAATAAGCTGTAGTTTGCATCAATAATCATTACTCAATCTTGATTTAGCAATAGTCATCAAATTCATGGTCAAATTTTTGTTTCATTAAGGAAACATAAAACCTTACTCAGCATGACAAAGTCTAAGAGTTTAACTTAACATAATCAAGTTCAATCTTGCTAGAATAAGTTTCTTACTATAAATCTAGTGATGGTTAGCACGTGTCATCTAACATGAAATCACTATTGATTTTAGTACACTTACATATATCTTGACTTGCACATGAAAAGTGTAATTAGAAGGTTTAAAATACTAACATAAATCCTTACAAAAAAAAGCTTATTATACACAACAAATATATTGAATTCTTAGCTATCAATGTTAACATTTCATTAACTCTTGCATGGATTACTACAACAACTTGATCAATTCAAGAACATTCTATCTAAACACCAAAATTGTTAACATCATGATTACAATATCTGATATACCTTAAACGTTTTAATTTTAAGCATGATAAAATATTTATGAACTCTTAATTTGCTATATGCAAGGAATAATAGCACATTCAATATAATAACATTCAAGAAATCCTCTTAGCATGAATTTAGCATAGCAATTGAAATCATAATATCATTTTAATCTTCTAAATTTCTACATATGCACATGATTTCTATATAGAAGTAACCAACTCATATAGATCTCAATTTCCTTAAATAATCTAAGTCACTTTCCATGCACATAAATTTCAAGTCCCTTATAAAACCTTATAATTAAGAGCTTCCTTTTGACGAACATATAATAAAATCATGGACCAAACTCAACAAGTTAAATCTTTGTTTTAAGAGAAGAAACAATATATGTTTATTAGTTGAAATTCTTTTTACATGCATGTTAGAAAATCACTTTGTTATTATTATCCTTACAAGCTTCTTGGTTTTTTTACAAGAAATGATGTTCACCAACCTCAAAAATTGAGTAGAGTCCCACCCCAAAGGTCTTCTCTTCTTCCTTGAATCAAGCTTAAGATTTTTCCTTCTTCCTTGTGCATGGCTTCACCTCTTCATTTTCTTCTCTAGAGTACATCTAGTTGGAAGGATCACAACTAAATTTTAAAAAAGTGTACAACAATAACTACATCCTAAGATCTTATATAGCTAATCAAACAATCCTATAAACTTGCTATGTTAGTTAAGATATCTCCACCTTATCCTTATTTTAAGGATTTAGCATTCAAGGATTATTTTAACCTTAAATCTCATTTCTCTTAATTGGCTCTTAATTCCCACTTTGAAGGAATCTCATGCATTTCTCAAGCTATCTCATGATTTGAGGAAAATTTAGATAAGAATTCAACTTTTAAGACCCAAAGCAATTTTTTATCACATAATTCAAGATATAAAAAATAGGATTCAATTTCATATTTTTACTCTTCATATTTAAAAATTCGAACTTGCTAAATATTCAATACTTAAAATAGTAATTCTATGCATTACTATGGCAACATTGACAGGAAAGGAATTTTGCACATTTTGAAATTCTAATTCACAACATGACCATTACATATGAAAATAGGGTATTAAACCTTGTATTTATTTTTATATGATTAGTATAATGTTTCCTAAAAACTAAGATATCACTTAGAAAAAAGAATTTGAAAAGTTGATTGGAGGATTGTTGCTTCCATGCTTGTGTTGATATGTGGCCAATGATGCAAATGTTTTACTTGACATGAGAGTTGTATGTTTTTTTACCAAAGTTTTGTTTGATTAAGAAGTTGTTTCACAACATTTTATGTATAAAATTAGCATATGATAAATATAACAAAAAGGAAAATGAAAATATAAGGATGTGAAAATAAAAAAAAGAAAAAAAAAGATAATGACAAGGATAGGTAAAGCACAAAAAAGATTCAAATGTGAAAAGATAAAGATGTAGTTGTTCCAAAAGAGCTATTCATCAGGATTATTTATTAAAAATGATGTGCTTTAGGAGACAAGCCCAATCTATTGTGAAAAGGCCTTACATATAGCTAGTTCTTAAATGAGATAAAAATATAAAGGACTTTAAAAGATTTTACATATAATTGGAATTTCCTTTACAATCTTGATTCATATGCTATATGATTTTGTATGTATATGATTGCCCCAGATGCAGTATAACCTAAGGTTGTGAAGGCATTGAAGGTTAGCTCAACTATTTTTTGGCTTAACACTTTTTGGTCATGAAGAAATTCAGCATAGAGCTACTAAAAATAGTAATTCTAAGCATCATTTGAACTTGACCAAGAGGTTGTGTTTCTTCTACAATCATTTGTGTAGCTACTACATTAGCACTTTATTTTTTAGTAGTTGGGATTCTACTTGACCTTTATTCTCCAATGTTATTTGAAACATGCTTATAATAGAGATGTGAGAAAAATGTTGTCTAAAGGGTTTTGTTTCTTAAAGAACAATGATTTATCTTTACGTCTTTTATGACCTTAAAAAGGTTTACAAAAGTTATGAGATTCAAAATAGTTCTCAAGCTAAGCACGTTGTTGGTTTTTTAAATAACTATACCATTATTTTATTTGAAAAAAGTTATTTTTTCAAAAATCATTTGAAAGATAAAAGAGTTAAATGACATGGAACTAAACTTGAGAAGGGTTAGGCGTAGATACCACATCAACCTTTGTCCAAGATGTGCCATATGAGGTTCTATAATATCGTAAGACTAAAATAAGAATTGCAATGTAAATTATTAAACTATTTCAAGAGCTTGTACTTCACTTCACTTGTGCATTCCATGTAAGAATTAAAGAATAAAATGATTTATCCATAATTACATGCATAAAGGACTTTGAGTTGCCTTTAAATTATTTTGAAAATTAATGTGAATTATTTGACATGAATAATCATTAAGGAGTGATCTATCTACAAGGTCTTCTGACCTAGAACCCTCGACAGTTTATATTTTCTTAAAGCCACAATATTAGAAATTAAAGCATGAGAATAGTGCAGAACTAAGGATGAAAAGAAAGATAAGAGTGTTTTGGCACAAGTGAATGAAATTTCCTAAGAAGTTTGAATTCAAGAAGTTCTAAATTACTTCATTCACAAAATACACAATGTTTTATTACAAAATATATAATTTTTTTAATTTTCATAAGAATCATGTGGTTTTTGATAGAAATTGAAAATTTTGCAAATTTTGTTTCGTGACATGTCCACCCACCACACAAAGATGTTTGAGATATTTAGACTAGTGATGTGCCTATGGTAGAATGTCATAGCAATATAATTTGCATCAAACTTCTAATCAACACACTTAAGCTAATTTAATTATCACATTGAGCTATTCAATTTTGGGAGATACAATGCAGTGCATGGTCAAGCAGCATCTACTATCTTTGAACAACAACCACTTTGACTCCATATTAGAACTAAACATATTTTGGCCCTGCATGATGGTAAGCCAACTTGAATGGTACCATTCAACCATCTAGTTGTGATTTTTAATAGTACTTGTCTAGTGTTGAAGGTAATCCAAATTTTCATGGATGGGAAGGCTTTGAAATGTATGATGTATGGTATGATTTGGAAGTTCTTTATGTAAATTATTTTAGTAATGGCATAACATTGCTCAATATTTTGTATCATGTCATAGGGAATCCAAAACAACTAGGAATCATATTTTGTGATGTTGAAATGTATGACAAGTGAGCTTTATCAGTTGGTACTAAAGACAAGAATTATTTTTTTTATTTTTACTAAAAATGAGCAACAAATTTGTGAAATCGCTAGTTCATGTGACTCTAGGTGTAAAAAAACCATAGTTTTGGTTAATAAATTTAAAGCATAAGTTTGTGTGAAGGTCTGGAGGAGTGTCACCATGCTAAGGTCCCAATAAGACATGCACTTACTTGTAAGAATTTAAATGTTTGAATCTCAAGGCCATTTCATCAAAACATGGGCTAATTGAATTATCAACCTATCCATGAAGAAGGATGCTTGCATTTCACCCATGACCCTTAAACTTAAAAAGGATTATAAATCAATCTTTAAGTCAAAATGTATATATATATATATATATATATATATATATATATACATATACATATAACTAAAGATAATGGATTCTACATGAATGTAGTAAACATATCAAAGCATTTACTTGTTAAAAGCTTGCCTTGAAACCTTAATACAAGGTCCTCAAAGAGTTATACTAAACATTTTTAGAAATTAATCTCTAACATTTAAGATGAGATACTCTTTTAATAGTTCATGATTTACAAAAATTGTATAATTCAAAATCTTTAGTGAGACAAAACCTATATTAAAAAAATTACATAAAAAATATATGTTTATTTAGAAGTAAGATAAAGCAATGATTTGTTTGAATCAAGCAATAAACCATTGAGCAATACTCCACATAAAGTTGGCATCAAGGCCACACTTAATAATCAACAATATCATAGAATAAAAATAGATTAAACATTAATTAATAGACTTATAAGTACACAAACCTCTCGAGATATGTACCAAACAATGAGAAAAAAATCCAAATCATATCAAACACCAATACCATTACCTATAATAATGTGAAATAAGCCCACTAAAAATCTAAATATAAGATCTACATACAAAATCTATATCAATGGACCTATATAAAACCATAAGGTACACAGTGCTAAACTGATATAGATATGTCACAAATATGTACATATGATCCTATCAATTGAACCACATAATACGCTACCCACTAAAGCATCTTGTTAGCACCTATGAGCTCATAATCCCCACCTCCATGTTTAAATCATGCATGACCAATGATATAAATACTACTAAGATTCTATAGTTTTTAGCAAATAAATCTCAATGGTAATAAAATAGAACATGTTATAACAAAGTAAAGGCAGTAACATTCTAAATAATAGTCATGATATAAAACTATTAAAATATGTAAAAATAAATCATGTTTATTGAATTATTTCTTTTTGTTCATATATTTTATTTCTTAAGGCATGTTTCTCTTTGGAATATTATTCCTTAGATCAAATAATATCCATATACATATCCAAATGACCTCATCTGATAGTATCAATAAGTTTGTATCAATACATATAAGGGTAAGTGGTCCTAATCAAATACCTTAGACATTTAGAAAAGAGTGCTAATGACTATTCAAATCATCCATAAAAGTGTGAGGTCCCTAACTAAATAATAATAGATATCTAATAAGGTCATGGCACTAATGTTCAATAAGGGTATAAGGTCCAAAACAAATGCCTTATTCTTATAAACAATGAATAATATCTCAAGGAAACCCAATTCCATTATTAACATTCCATTTTGCAAAGTAGAAATGTATTTTAATTATCATGCCATAATCCAAAGCAAGATATAAATTTTTCTTTCAAATATAAAAAAATGTTCATGTTTTATGCAAGATTCCATGTATGCACCTTAGTTACCAACTAACTATATAAATAGAAGATCCAATAAATTTTAAAATCATATGTTAATGAGATGCATATAAACACCTTTAGATGTTCATACCATATATAAGAGTAAAATGGTTAACCAATAATCAATGCAAAAAATTTGAATTAGAAAAGTAAACTATGCTCAATTTGCAAGTGTATTTGCATAACAATTACCACTCCTACTTATCTTTATTCAATATGAAAATGCTTTGTCCAATTTCTTTTTCCTCTAAATTTCTTAAAATGACATAGCTGTCCATGAATCACTAATAATTCCTTTTCTATACATGTAACATAAATAGTTTCTATTCTCATTATGTTTAAATCTCATCTCTAATTTTCTCCTAACTATAGTACCATCACATTATACTATATTCTTAACATTCTACACTTTCTATACAATTTCTTTATATTATAAATACATTTCACAATCTTACCTTACCCATACAATATTTCAACTTAATATACTATATGATAAATATATCATACTATAGTTTTTCTAATTCAACAAGAACTGTCCAACATTGCTTTATCAACTTCTAATATGTTGTACATTGGAGCTAGCAAACAATTTGTCTAGTTCATGACAATGTATTTTGGTTCAATAAAGTTTATATGCATACTAGCTTTCTTGAATTAACTAAAAATTAAACATACCTTATGATAAGTCCATGATATGATACGTTCCTTTCTAAGCAAGAACATAACTGCTCCAAATCAACATGTTCTCACTCCAATAAAACCTAATTTTCTCCAACCCTTAAAAGCACATTTCTTCAACATACATCATCTAAGGAATTCAATCCATTGAAAAAATAAAAACAAAATTACTCTTACCACTTCAACCAGCTTGCTTTCATTTTGGATTTTCCTTATTATAGCACTTGCACTATGACTTCTCATAGAAATGTATCACATAACACTCTTGAATCCACTATCCTAATTTTTTTTCTTTCTTTGAAGTTGTTCTAATGTTTCTTTCAACATTTTTCCTCTCCCCCTCTTTTTCTCTTTCCTTCTTCCTATTTTTTTTCTCTCTCTCTCCCATAATTTTCTTTTAAAGGTTTGTCCTTACTACAACAACCTTAGTGAACTTTCCATTTAAACATATCTTCATGAGGGGGTACTCAAGCTACAAAGTTTACTAAATTTCCCAAATAATTGTAAAAAATATAGTTATGACTTTTTTGAACATTTACAACTAATTATTTGAACATACATAGATTGTAAGTTTATGACCAATGAATTCCTCTCAATGAGATCTTTAAAATCATATACAAAATTAAAATTTTTTATTTCATAAGAAAACATTGTACACTTCTTAAGATTATGGCAATATAATAATATTTTAATGCAAATTACAATATTTCAAAAGTTGCAACTTCATTTCAATGAAATATTAATAAAAATAATCATATTGACATAAACTTATGATTTCTAATGTGTTACACAAAGCTGATATCTGGGATGTTGCACTTAGCATAAATCAAATTTTTAATTTTTAATTAAACATTATTTTAGAGAGAGAATACAAGAATTATTATTTCAAATAAAGTTAATTTAATATTTTAAAAAAAATAGACTAAAACTTATTATGTGCTATGATACTATGCATCTCACTTTACATATAGAATGCACTAATTCTAGTCATTGGCACAAAAGAATAAAATAGAGTTAGTGGATAAAGTACAATACATTCGTTACAACATATAGTTTGTCTACCTAAAATTTGCAAAGATAGAGAATAACATATGACATGCTAATAATTAATGTAAAGTATGTTAATGATGAGTTATATAAGTGAATGCAATTTTAGAGATTCATGCACAAGCTACAAACTTTATAGGCATGATAAAATACACAATAAAAGATGAATTCTCAATGATTTTTATCAATTTGAGCTATTTTGTCTTTTAGTTGAAACATTTGGGCTTTTATTACATCACCACCTAATTTAAATTCCATTTCACCGCTCGTATTTACATGCTATATCTTTTACTTGTGATAGTTTTGTCATGAATCATTAAGAATAAAAGGAATTCCAAAGTCAGAATATTTATGTGAATTTAAGAATTTGAGGTCATATCATTAACATAAGCATTTAAAAATATTTTCACAATCATTGAACGAGGAAATGTTTTTTAGTAGCTTGGGAACAAGAAATTTTATTAGAGATATTGATGTAGCAAAAAAGAAAGAAATGATGGAAAAATTACAACATAGACCCCATAACAAGGTCTCAAACTAGAGTAAATCAAGCTAAATTTCTCTAAAATTTAATGCATGTATGAAAATTTGGAAAACATGCAAATGATAGCCTTTAGAAGTCTTAGTGCATCCATACTTCATTATGAGTGCATGGTTGGTGCTACATTAATGAACATTTCCAAATTTTTGATGAAAGTCTTTAAGAAGTAGATAAGAAGTTTTCTTTTATTAATTGGGCATAAAAGATTTCAAGAGATAGGTAAGAAGCATGATTTTGTATTAAAGAATGATATGGACATGAAAGCCTTCCAAAGTAAGATAGAAAGTATGATAATTCATTAAAAAATTATATGGACATGAAAGCCTTCAAGTAGTAGGTAGAAAAATTTCTTTTTATTTTAAATAATTATTTATAATCTCTTATTTCAATGACCTCTTATGAATGGATGAATAGTGAATTAGTTATGATAACAAAAATGTATTGCTTTGTGGCTTGAGTGCTTGAGTTGGCTTGGTAGCCTTTTATTGGGTTCACTTGGTGAGTGAGTCCTTGTTTTCATCCTTACCTTCTAAACTCTACTCCTCATTTAAGCCCTTTAGTTGTACATTTTATTCTATTTAACCCAAGCAATTACATCGTTCCATCTCTTAGCCCAATCCCCTTTTCCAACTTCATCAATGTGGTATCAATGAAATACCTCACCATTCTCTTGGGATAATAGAGAACTTTGAAGAACAAGAGGAGATCCAAATAGCATTACCAAATCAAGGCTTGATTTTTTGTACTTTTCTATTCATTAAATCCAAGTTAAGGTAAGATCTTGCCCTTTCTTATTATAGATCGCTATTTGGTTAGAAGTTCTCAAAAAAGAGGAACATGCATGTCTCATTGCACTACTTTGAATATTTGATTTTGATACAAAAAAATTACAACACTACTACATAAGACCAAGCCATTATCCTTTAAACATACTATTATTACTAGTGAGTATAACTTGTAAGGAAATGGTCTACTTCATTAACCCTCCCATCAAATGATAATTCTTTCATGAAATCTTAAATGAATGACAAAAAAGAACTATTTTATTAATACAATGGCTCACTTGCTTTGGTTTACAAAACAAAAAAAATATATTTTTGGTTTTTTTAATCCATCTTTTTTGTTATCTTAGAATTTATTTCAATTTTTGCATTCATAATGTTGTATTATTATTTTTTTTGTTTCTTTCACATTGCATAATGCCTCCTAAATCTATAATAATTAACCAACTAGATGAATTAGAATAAGCTACAAACCTTAAGGTTGAACGACTAAAGAAGTATCATATTAAAAACTTTAATACAATTTCTTCAATGATTGCACAACTCACCACTCAAGTGTAAGCCCTACAAATGTAGCAAAGTATCCTAATAGACTACAACATGCTACTTCATATGAGGGGAATGTTAATAGCCAACATCAAAATTACATGCTTAAAAGAGACCATGATGAGATACCATACAACAACGATTCTAACTTAGAATTTTACAAAAAGATTCTCACTCAACCAAATAGAAGACTTCTTCAATTGGTACAGAATGGATGACTACCAAAGTGTTAGTTATGCAAAAATGAAACTTATTGGTCATGCAAAAACTTATTGGTCAAATATGCTTGTGAAAGAAAATGAATAGAAGGAAGAGCAATGAGTTGGATAAAAATGAAGGAAATGTTAAGAACAAAATATTTCCCAAGACATCATAATAAGAAACTTCATATTAAATTTTTAACCTTGAGTTAGGGATAAGTTTGATTGATTACTTGAATCAATTTGAGGATTTAGTTGCCAAAATAGAATACAGTTATAGAGTTTGATAATTACTAAAAAAATTTAGCTTAGGATTATGCACAAAAATTAAATAGTAGGTAGAGCTTCATGACCCATAAACTTTAGAAGATGCCTTTTACCTCTCCTAATTAGTAGAAAGATACAAAAAGCACACATCCTTCACTAACAAGATTAAATCTCATACTTCTTCACACATGCATAAAATCACTCCCAAATCTAGTGCAACATACCAAAACTCTTATAATAGAAAAAGCTCAACATATCATCATATGTGAGTCATGATGATATATTGACCTTATGGATTATGTATAGATGCTTTGTTAAATTTTGGCAAGTTTGCTTTGGTACTGTGTACATGTCAATGTGTTTTCTAGGTTACTCTTACTTATTATGGTCAACTAAATTTTAAATTAATTGAGTGTCAAAAGTTTGATAAGTAACATAGTTCATTTTTGGTAATACGTTACGAGCATCATGATCAAATTAGAAGATATGACTTCCTATTTGAATACCAAGCCCAATAATTGAAATGAGGCAACCAAAGATAAATAAAAAATGGTCTCAAAAGGATGAGCGTGGCAAAAGTGGTATTAGAGCCAAAGTTAGAGTCTATGACATCCATATGCATACTAGTTTATGTATATTTAGAAGAGGAGAGTAGATCTACTTAGGTGTGGATGTAAGTTAAAAGATTGTATAATTTAAATGTATTAATTACTTAATACTTACGAGTTTTTAACCCAATGACTTATGTAATTTTAGTTTGGTCTTTCATTGATAGAGATAGTTAGAACATGTAGAGCAACAATGAGAGACACAATGGACAATGATCATGTGGAAGGAAAATATGAGGTTGTCCAAATTACTAAAGGTGTGACACCCCCCATGCAATTTGAGTCTCAAGGGGCATGCTTTTTAGACACTTTCATGCAATTGAGGTGATGGGACCTTGTAGACAAGGCAAGCATGATTGTCATAGATGATTAGTTAGTCCATGTTCATCAAATGTTTGATGCACTAGGTTATTGAGTTGATAGGAAGGTCACACTGGTAGCATTGCTCCTAGATGGAGAGGCAACTACTTGTTAAGGAAATCGGTGCTAGTTAATTATTAGGAGCACAAATAATAACAAGGTACCATAGAGTGACTTCTTTTTACATGCAAAGACTTTCATGTGATAGAGATAGTTGTAGCCTAGATTTGGAGGAAGCCAACACACTTTAATAAAAAATAGATTACTTACACACTATGACTCTAGATTTACTTATACAACATGTTATGCCTCTATGTTTGTACCATCAAAGTAGCATTATTATGAGCTATTCATGGAGAGACTTGTACCTTCTCTCAAAAAGCACTTTGTTGTTTTCTCATTTCACATAATATTTGAACTTTGTGGAGCCTACCAAGTTAGTTGAGTAGGAGTAGCATCGATAAAGGTACATCAAGAGGTCAAATAGAAAAGAAAGAATCCCAAATCATAAAAGAATAAGAATAATGTTACGTTCATGGTAGAAGGTGGTAAGGGGGATTTAAGCATGATGTTCAGCTTATACATACTACAATCTAGTCAGTTAGTGCCACACAGATCAATCTAGAGGTGAAGTTTAGAAGTATAATAGTTGATACAAAGAGAATGTTTGTTTCAATTACCTTAATCCTATTCATAGGAGGGCTTCTTGTCTTGAGGAACAAAATGGTATTTAGAGTGCTAGATTTGTAGGGGTTGCTCTAGGAGGGTAGCTATAAATTTATACAAGTAGCAAGATATAAAGGCTTGAATTGTTATTTTGTGATGTTACTTGCATTGCTTTTTTAATTTGGAGCATCACTTCATTTCATTTTGAGGCTGATTAGGAGAGAATCTAAGGTAATAAAGGTATTTATAGTTTCTAACATGGTTTATTACCATTTAGAGATGTGAACCTAGTTGGATTTAGAGTTAAAGGTGATGTAATCATTCTTAGCTAGGACTTTAAGACTAAGCTCATCTAAGTACATATAATAGAGTTTGGCATCTTCAAAAACATGGATTGGATTTTGTTTCTCATTTCAAAGTAGGGTGTTAGACCTGACTAACATAGTCTACTTTGGAGTAAACTGATAGATTCCTAAGATTTTAGTAATTTAGGCCATATATTAGGTTTGTATGGGCTGTTTAGCATTGCTAACATTTGTAATAAACACATAGGTTAAGACTCTTACTTTGTAAGACACCCCAATTATCTAGTACTAGCTTGATGTGTTTCTTAATAATTTGTTATGGATGCTGCCAGAGTGTGAAATTGAATTCTTTTTTTACTTAAAGCAAGGGGCTAACCCAATTAATAAATCACCTTATCGTATGGTTCCAATAGAATTGCAAGAGCTTAAAGTCAACCTATAAAAATTACTAAGTAAATTCTTTATTAGTCCCAATGCTTCACCATAGGGGACCCTATCCCTTTTGTTAAAAAGAAGGATGGTTTGTGCATGTATGTGGATGACCATGAACTCAATAATTTGGCAATCAAGAATTGGTACTCCTTACATTAGATTGATGATTTTTTAGACTAGTTGTAGGTTACTTTATCCTTCTCTAAAACAAATCTTCAATCAGCAATCATCAAATCAAAATTTTAAAGGATATACATAAGATATCATTCTAGATGTAATATAAGCATTTTAAGTTCATCATGTTGCCTGTTGGAGTGTCTAATGCACTTGTAGTATTTATGAATCATAGAAATTGCATATTCTAACTATACCTTGATCACTTAGTCATTATGTTTATTGATGACATCTTGGTATACTCTAGGAGCCAAGATTAGCTTACAAAACATCTTTAAATAGTAGTGGAGTTTCTTAGGAGCAAGAAACTTTAGGCCATATTCTCTAAATGCACATTTTGGTTGGATCAACAGCTTTCTTTAGACACATTGTTAGTACAAAGGAATTTTTAATGGATCCCAATAAGGTTAAAGCTATAACTAATTGGAGGAGGCTGATTATAATATCTAAGATCCATAATATCTAGTGTCTTGCAAATTATTATCAAAAGTTTGTGTTGAAGTTCTATAAGATTTCATCAACAGTTACTCAGTAGATAAGAAATGTTGTGGTTTGCATATTGTTTGATCAATGTAAGCAAAACTTGTGGCTTGAAAGATAAATTGAGTTTAATTATAGCCTTGATCTTACCATAGTAGGTTAAGCATTATCAAGTTTTTTTTAATCCATCACATGTTAGTTTAGGAGCTATTCTTATAAATCCCAACAAATGCATGAGCATGAACTCACTTACTTACTACATGACGTAGAGTTGGTAATCGTAGTGATCCTTTTAAGGTATGGTGGCATTTTTTGTATAGGGTTTTGGTTGAGCTCATTAATAATCACAATAGCCTTTACTATATCTTCACTCAAAAGAAGCTTTACTGGAGGTATTGTCATTGATTAGGTCTCTTCAAGGATTATGATTTAGACATCAAGTATTTTAAAGGAAAGGAAAAAAAAGTAGTTAAAGCTTTTAACAGAGGAATGACTCTCAGGTCTATGCTTATTGAGAGTCAGACAGAGAGGTCACGATGGACATCAGTAGACTTTAAGTTCAATTAGTTGTGTAGGCCTTAATGGCTTAACTTGGTACACTAAGCTTTCATGATAATGGTTGGATGAATGGAGGGTGTTTCAATAAGAGGACCTTGAGTGATTCTTAGTTTGTGATAGAGTAAATCATAAGACTTTTCCATAAAGAATGATCTTAACCTTACTTGGTAGGTGTTGCATTCCATAGCACTAGGAGTTCAGAGACAACCAATGAAGGCAAGTAATTGATAGTAGGTTAGCAATACTTCTAGGGAAGACAAAGGTGTTGTGATCACATTTCATTTATAGTAGTGTCATTCTATTTGATGGACTTTTTAATTATGTTGGACCTTTATTATGAACATTTACATCATTCATATCTTTCTCTTATATGTTTGATTTTGGATTTGTGAGTTGTTTATAAGTCATGATGATATATTAGCCATATGGTTTATGTATGGATGATATAATTGGTTTCGATAAGTTTCCTATAGTGAACTAGTTTTTAAATCAACTTAGTGACCAATTAGTTGTGGGTCATGCTTCATTTTGGGTAATACATCACGAGCTTTATGATCAAATTAGAGGATTACGACCCTTAGTTTCATATCAAGCCTGAGAAGTAAAAAGAGCTAACAAAGCACATTGATTAATGCATGTGTTTTGATACATCCAAGCATGTAAAAAGTGCTAAAAAGGTTGGGTATGTAATTCTTATGTTGAGAAGAAATTAGATAAGGTCATAAAAAATCCTTTAACATTTTTATTTGTTCTATCACATTATCTCATAGATGACTTACCTTATTCTACCTTTCTTTCTTTCTCTTTCATTTCTTTTCTTATTTATGTTCTAATACTTAAAGCCAATGCATATATATACAAACACACACACAAGCACACATGCACACCCACACACACACAAACATATATATATATATATATATATATATATATATATATATATATATATATATATATATATATATATATATATATATATATGTATATCACAATAAACTACCATCTCATAGATCTGAACGTATGCAAATAAATACATCCAATACAATATGCTTACATCACAATACCTAATATTAATTGAACATAAAGAATAACTTAACCAACTTCAAAGTTTTTTAGTTTGTTTATTATATAGCTTTAATATGCCTCTTCTATTACTTTCCCTTTTTTTACCTCATCCAACTTATTCATGCACAATTTCTATCACTTTTTATTAATGCTTTGCATTCTCTAAATAATAAGCAATCATAAATATAGCCACAAGAAGCCTCTAATTCCATAAAATATTCTAATGTGGTTCAGCATTCAAACCTTCACATCATACTATATGATCCCCACAAATCATATTGTATAATAATCAGTTTGTAGTTGCTTGTATAATAAGTCAAATGGGTCTATCATAGGCTTAACCACTTTCTAAACTTGATTGTCATCTGATGATCCCATCATAAGCATGACCTACCAATTTCAAGTAAATAATTCCATTTTAAATGATCTAACAAGTTCATTACATGATTCAATGGCCCCATCAAATGGTTGAATATTCATAGGTATTATGAGATGTCTAATCAAACTATCTATTGCTTGCTTCCAAGCTTAGGTAAAAACTCCAATGAACTTTCCCACATTGTATGATTTTCTCAAGAAACTAGTTTCAACACTGCTCAACTGATGATATGATAGATTTAAAATGGTCATTCCAACCAATCTTCTTAGCCAAGGGGTTAATTTGAAATATTCACTAATCAAACTATTTGTGGTTCCCATTGCAATGTCCATTTATGTCGATTACATAATACATAAAACTCAGTCAAAAAAGTATAAGTTAGGAAATCCCAACTCAATTCTTGGCCAATCCAAACTAAAATTATAACAGCACAAAAGGCTACATGAGTGGATTCCAAGAAAATAGAAACTTCAATAAAAACAAATCTTAATCAATCCTTATACAACAAACAAGATCCAAAATCCTTCTTTCATTCTTCCCTGTAAGGCATCAAGGGAACACCATTGTATTTTTCTTTAAGGTTTCCATTGCTTTTTGATCTCCCCTTTAACTTCTTTATACTCGTCCTCTTCTAAAATCTTCCTCACTTCCAAATCATTCATATAATAATTTGTAATTAGAAAGAGCACAAAATGGTTAGGCCTTATCCTTGCATATTAATTGAAGGATTTAATGCAATATTTCTTTCTACATTATTTCTCATTCTTAAATTCACAAAAAATCTAATAACCTTAAGAAATTGGTGAAATCCTTATGTTGATACCTTTTCAATAGTATGTTGATATCTCAAATCTTGTTATAAGGACTAAGCATATTTTTGAGGGACAACAAAGTAAGCTAATTCTATGATTCTAAATTTGCATAACCCAAAATCACTATTAAATTTCCCATTAAAACTATAATACATAATTAAGCCAGGTTATCAAAATTTCCCCACCTTATAAGAAATTTCTTCATAAAAGTTTTTAATAACCCTTCATATTCTATTTAACCGTGTAAGTGGCTTTAATTTTAGTTCAATTAGTCCAAATAGCTTTGTGTAGGAAGAAAAATTTGTTTCTCAACTTCCTCTCTTGTTTAGCTAAAGTTATAAGTGACTACTCTTTATTTAATGAGTTGGATAAAATTTCAATTTTCATAGAATTATTTTTGTCATATGGAAAGAATCAAGAACATATTTTGTTAATGAAGAAACATGGAAAGTTTTATGTACCCTAGTCATTTATGATGGCAAAGCCACTCTATAGGCAATTGTTTCAATTATTTCCAAAATTTGAAAAGGCTCACTATGCTTTGGTGTCATTTTCCTTACCTTGTCAATCTAATTACTCTGTTAAAGAAATCATACCTAACTTCTTAGGATTTCGTATTCATATTTTTTTCATTAATGTATTTCTTTTATGATGATGTATAGTTGGTATTTTGTCTCTGTTTATGCTAGTCTTTTATGTAGCCACAAAAACAAATTCAAATCCAATCAATTTTCTTTCTTAGTCCTCAAATAAACATGAAGGGAACTAATACTTTGTTTTCATATAAGGCTTCATAAGGAACCATTCCAGTATTATCCTAAAACTTATTATTATAAGCAACTCTATCAAATGTATGTGACTCTCCCAATCAACCCCAAATTCTAACACATGAAGTCTCATTAAGTCTTCAAGAATCTTAATATTCCTTCAAGTTCTACTACTTATTTATAAATGGAAAGTCTAGTTGAATCTTAACTAAGTTTCAAAATCTGTATGTATTTTTCTCTAAACTTCAATAGTAAATTTAGGATCTCTACAAGAAACAACAACTTTTAGAGTTCTAGACAATCTCATATTTTATTGAATATATAGTTGCAATAACTATTTATAGAAAACATCATTTTTATAACCACAAAATGTGTAGATTTTGTTGTTTTACCCATATCACTCCATATTAAATCATGTCTTATAGAAGTTTTTAGTAATCCAACAATGAAATCCATGGGTAAACATTCTTAGTCACATTTGGAAATGGGTAAGGGCTACAACAATCCACTAGATTATGGCATGCATAACATGTTAAAAAAATAGATATTTTATGACCCATTTCACCTCATCTTCCTCCATACCATGCTACAACTAATTCTATCTTTACATTTAGTACATTATATTATTCCTTAAATAAAGGAAATACTTGGAGTTTTGGGCAATAGATAGTAGTAAGTGTCTAATCTACTAATGACTAAGAATACACAATTTATCCTAAAATCTTAGCACATCATTCTCATCAAGGGTAAAGTTTGATTCCTATCCATCTTTGACTTTCTAAATTAATTCATCATATTCCTGATCTTGGAGTCGATCTTATCTGATAAAATCAAGCCAATCAAATAATAATGAGAGTTGGTGACCAAACAAACATTCCTAAATATAGCTCTTTCCATTTCCAATCTGTTAATTTCAAAAGAGGTTTGTTTCTTTTTAAGCCCAAAGAGAACATACAATAGCTCTTCTGCTAAATGAATCCATGAAAACATTAGCTTTACTAACATATTAATTAATTATTTAGTCATAGTCTTTAATAAATTCTAACCATCACCTCTACCTCAAGTTCAATTCTTTCTGAGTGAAGATATTTCAAACTTTATTGGTTAGTTAAAATTTCACATTTTACCTCATACAAGTAACATCTCCAAAATTTTCATGACAAAAACTATAACAAGTAAGTCCATATGAATTACATAGTTCATTTCATAATGTTTTGGTTGTCAAGAAGCATATAAAACAACTCTATCATTTTGCACTAGCAATCACCCCATTCCCTGTAATGAAGATCACCAAAGGTTTGATATCCTTCTGATCTTTTTGATAGGATCAGAATTAGAGTTATGGTTAATTTCTCTTTAGCTTTATAAAACTATTCTTAACACCAATATCCCATTTAATATTTTTGGCTTTCAATGTCAATCTTATTTATATAGATGTGATCTACAAAATCCCTATATAAGCTTTTGGTAACAACTAACTAATCCTAAGAAACTTTAAACTTCAAATAAATAAGTAGTTCTAAGCCATTCCATAATAGTGTTTTTTTAAAGATTGATAATATCCTTATCACACTAATCACATGTCTTACAAGTACTAACTAGCACAATTAGAGTTCATAATTTAAAAACTATGTATATGATTGATTCTCCCTTAAATTTGTTAATATAATATGAAACTGCAAAACATCATCTTCTAGGGATTAAGAATCTATAAGAACAACATCAATAATGAATACCTAAAATTAATCCAAGAAACCACTAAAACATTTTACATTGAGTACATAAAGGTTGTACATCACCTCATCAAACTTAAAGATAACATCAAAATCTTGTAATTTTCATAGTAAGTTCTAAAAGTAATATATTCTACATTTTCTTCTTTATTTTAAATTGGTGATAGTCAAATCTAAAATCAATCATGGTAAGCAATGCATTAGCTTGCAACTTGTCAAATAGATCATTAATTCTGGGTAGAGCATACTTATTCTTAGAGGTAATCTATTCAACTTGTTATAATTTAAGCACATTCATAGATTACTACCTTTCTCTTTAAAAAATGGGGTGGGTTCTTTCCATAGAGACACACTATGGTGGTTAAAACCTCTATCCAATAGCTTCTAAATTTCTAGTTTCACCACTATTAATTCTATAGATGCCATTCTATTTAAAGCTCTTTATAGAAGCTTTGTTGGAGATAGGGAAGAGGGATTTTCACAAGAGGGGTAGTCAATTAAGAATTTTAAAATAAAATCAATTCACTCATTGAACTTTGAAACTATTTAAAACTTTGTTTGTAATGTGATTAAATAGAATTGTGACTTAATAACTTAAACATTCTTTAGTAGAAGATATTTATTTATCTTAATTTCTCCTATAATGAGTATTAAAAAAGTTTTTAGAGCTTAAAATCTTTCTATGAGTATATAACAAGAAACAATAATCACGAATAAGCAAGAGCACATATAAGAACATAAGAACATTTTTGGGTGGCTTAATCCAAACAAGAACCAACATCTATTATATGATAACATCATGCAATATGATTTATTGTAGATAAGCTCACATCAATGGTCAAAAATCATGGCATTCATATGATATGTCAATTGCACTAATATGAAGAAAATCCTCATTAACATTACCTATCCTAAGATTGGTTGGATTAAGAAATTGGTATCACATTGGTTTACAAGGGATTTCATACTAGTATGAGAGGTTTTAGCCTATTCCCAACATAGGTCAATCATTATTACTACTAATAAACATATTGTACTTCTACATCATTAATATCATACCAATTTGAAAATAAACATGCAATTCATACTACCATCACTATGTCTAATTACTTGTTTGACCCTACAAAAGAATATATCATACAAGTTAAAAAGGTAATATCATACTGTATAAAACTAAATAAATTTAAACCATAATAGATTCCTTAGGAAAAACAATAGAGTACTTGCATAATTGGGGCATCATACGTGTATAACTTGCACACAGTCAATAGAAGGATTAATATTATACTGTTGATGATACTAAAAATAAAAGAACGATCATATTACTATGATGAAAATATCATGATTGTATGAAATTTAATCTTAACTATATGTAATCGAGGCATAAAGTACTGATAAGGATCATACAAGTATTATGAAAGATATTATATTACACAACATATATGCAAATTGAGAACTTAGCATGTGTCAACATGATTTTAATTCCTATTAATTTCATAATTAGCTAAGAGAAATTTAACCTTTTTGAGATCATGTTAACTAAACAAATTTTCATGGTTGACTCATGTGAAGATAGACAAACATGAACTATATATGAGCAGATCAAATGTAATCTTATGTGCCATATAAATAACAAGAGATAGCTTGGACAAGTTTTAACCAAAGTAATGTATTAAAGATGAGCTCCAAATGGGTAGTCATTCCACCATGAGCTAAGACCAAAAAGCTCCAAGATTTGTAGGTAGAGCCAAACTTATGCAAAGGCACTAATACTTCTTAACATGTCATGATTTGATCTAGCTCTCTATTTGACTAGAGTTCTTTGATCTTGAGTTGCAAGATCTAAAAAACATTTAAGTGGAAGTATTAATAATAAGAACATGATAGTTTTTTTATCATCAAATAAGTAGTGTAATGACCAAAGGTACAATAATCTCCTCCTTTTGATGATGGCAAAACTATTGAACGAATAATGAAATCAAAAGGTATAAAAACATGTAAGTATAAAGTTGTTATTCCCGAATGTATGAAATTTAAACAATTATAAACAAAGCTTGTGTAAAACCACCAGCACTCCTTAATGTGTCATGATTTGATAAAACTCTCCATTTGATCAAACCAATTTGATTTGAGACATATGAACTAAACAAAACTCAAAGAAATGCATTTATAATGATAACATAATGGTTTTATGGCCATCAAACAAGTGGTACAATGACAAAGGGTATAATAATATCCCTTTTTTGTTGATAACCAAATTATTGAATAAATAATGAAATGGAAAGATACAAAAACAAGCAAGCCAACAAATTTCCCTTACATTTGTGCTCCCTCTCAATGTATGTAATTTAAATAATTATAAACCAAGCACCAAGAATTAATGAATACTTTTCAATTCAACTTTGCTCTCCCCCTTTTTATCATGCATCAAAGGATAAAACAAAATTGAAAACAAAAAAATAAGAGGTCTATTTATAGAGAACATTTGCATAAGAATTATAACAAAGTGAAAAACATAAGGGTGTAATAACAACTTCAGCTACACAGCATAATGACTATGTAATTTAGCAAGTTGCAAATTGAAAACAGCAAATGGACATTATATACAACTTAAAATTTTTAAAAGGATAGCAACTATAGTAGCACTAAAACACATAAAAAATATCATAGCAAGATAAATAATTACAAGCATAATAATCCAACACAACAATACACAAAAGTTGTAGTCAGCTCCAAACATTTCCCCTAATTGTTAGCATACCAATTTTTGAAAATTTAATAATAAATACTAGGGATTCTTGATATTTAGAAACAAAATGTTAAGGTGTTCTATTTCTTTTTCTCCCTCCATACATATGCATATAACAATTTATATAAGAAATCAATTTAATGTAAATAATAAGTATTAAACATAATATTATTAAACATGCCTCCAAAAGGTTTCTCATCTTTTCTAATACAATCATGGAAGCATGCATGCGATCACATCATTTTAAAACTTAGATTTTGGAACTAAAAAAATTGGATTGAACCAATCCAAACTCAATTAATTCACTTCCAAGTACATTGATTTCCTTTTCTATCCAATTATAACAAGGGTACCTAGAGCCCACATCCAATCTAACATTGCAATCCTTAAAAATATGGCCCTTTTCATACAATAATTGCAAGTGAATAAAGAAGCACAAGAGGAAACATCAATATTGATGAGTTTATTGATTTAAAAAGATGAACGTGATGAGAAATACTATTTGATTGCAACATTTTAAATTGATAAAAATCAAGTTTATCATTTATGTTCAAGGTTATAATTCTAACAAGTTCATCTTTAGTAGATTGTAAATCATGCAAGAATTTTTCATTCTTTTAATTCATGCTATAACAAAGAAGCAAACATTTTTTATGCTCTTTCTTTAGACTTTTATATTTCTTAGAAAAAGAATTAAATGTATCAACTAATCCAAGCACATAGCTTTCTAATTCAATTTGAGAGAGATTTGACACCTCATTGTCTTCACTCTCATTTGATGCATAGTGATGAGCCATATGACAAATAAGGTCTTATCTACTTCCATTCAAATGACGTGAGCAACCAACATCCTTGACAACAAGGCAAAGCAAATTCCTCCCCTCTTCACACTGCTTATGGCTTGTACATGCAGAGGATGAGTCTAAATCACTTTGAGTAGAAACTATAGCCTTCTTCATCTTCTTCTTCTTTTCTTTCTCATTCATATTCTTCTTCTTCAACAAGTTTGGACATTCAAGATGATAATGTCCAATTCTATTACACCCATAGCATTGTGCCTTCACCTTACTTTTTCTTTCTAACTTATGAATCTACTCTTTTGCCTTCTTTTCAGCCTTACCTATAGACCACTTCTTAAAAATTTTGGTTAGTCCTTGAATAATCAAATCAACATCATTTTTTCTTGAAGATTCATCCTCTATTATAAAAGATGTAGTGATTAAATCTAATTCTTCTTTATTCTTTTGCTTAGGTAGAGATTCTTCTTCTCTTCTCCTTGTTATCTCCATCTTATTGGTTAAGAGTTCTCCAAGTAGTTCATCCAACTAGAGATGGTCCAATTCCTTGGATGCTTTGATAGCTATCACTAAAGGATAAATCTCCTTATGCAACACACAAAATTTTCTTTATCTATTCCATGTTAGAAAATTCTTTACAAAAACTAGAAAGTCCAATTACAATGTTAGTAGATTTAAAAAACATAATTTTAATGGTTTCATTATTGTTTATAAAAAATAATTCATACTAATGCATAAGTAAATTAACTTTAAATTCCTTAACTTGAGTAGTTCCTTCTTATGTAACCTCAACATCCAAACATCTTGAACAGTTTTAAGATTCATTACTATATTGAACTCTGTTGTCGAGAGACTATAATGAAGAATATTCAAAACGATAGCATTAAGTTGAACCCTATATTTCTCTTACATAAGTTCACTTAATGTTTTTCTAACAAAGACACTACCAAGCTTTTTCATAGAAAATTCAAATTCATTTTCAATAATGCCACAAATTTGCAAATCAATTAATTCAAGAAAAATGAACATATGATTTTTCCAATACAAATAAAAATATCCTTCAAAAGTAGTGCATGATGACATAAAAACCCATCCTCTAATGATAGCATGATTATCTACATATTTATGAGACATCTATGGATCTTTATTAGGATGTTTAGTCATTAGACGCAACCCTATCAAATAACACATTTCAAAAATAAGGAAGTACAATGTCATTTAATTCACTTAAAAAATTTGAAACTATTTAAAACATTGTTTGGAATGTGATTGAAAAAGAATTGCCAATTACTTAATCAAAATTGAAACAACTCAAATAACCTTGAATGGAAAATTTTTATTTATCTCAATTTCTCTTTTAATGAGCTTTAGAAAATTGTTCTTTAAAGTTCAAAACCTTTGTGTTAATAGATGATAAGCAATAATAATCACAAATAAGCAAGTGCACATAGGAGAACACATGGAGAGTTTTAGGTAGTCTAATCCAAACCAGGATCAACATCAACCTCAGTTATAATGGCTAGGCTTCAACTAAACTTGATATCATTTTTCCCACAACCAAGTGAGGTAAACCTAATAAAACCATGCCCATTTTTCTAATGCAAAGAATTGTTCAATCTCACACAATCCATTTCTCTTTACCATAATTAGATAGCAACCAACCTCACTTAAAAGAGTATATAGTATCATTATAATGAGCTATAACACTTAACAAATCAATACATACAAAATTCCTATATGATTCACTTAATAGAATATATGAGACAATGTCTTAAATGAAGTGGAAGGAATTTACCAAGCACCTGACAAGCTCTTATGCAATGGTTGAAAGAATAATGAAATTATTGTTCGAATGAACCAGCAAGATAAAGAAAGCTCCATTATGTAGAGCACAACTTGTAGCCCTTGTTCTCCTTTACCTTCTAAATATATTTTAGTTAAGTTTGTCAACTTATTCTTGCACAAAACCACTACAATTTATATTAATAAAAAGGTATAAGAAAATCAAAAATTTACAATAGCTAGAATGGCATTCTTGAAATGAATGGAATAGCTATTATGCTCTTGAAATAATAATTGTACTATTACAATAATAGGAGTGAATAGATGAAATAAGTATTAAATGAAGATCATCTCAATAATGTGTTTATCTGATGTGCTTATCTGATTAATTCATTTTTTACTTAACATTTATTGTACACATCTGACAAACGATCGTCATCATACAATAATCATTTTCATCAGTTCAAAGCTCTCAGACGTTTCTTGCACAATAAGACCATACAATAAGATTTGTTGTATGATAAGCTTCCATCACCGATCAAGTAGGATTGTATTCATCCAATACATTAATCATACTAAAAAGAAGAAAATCCTCACCCACTTTGCTAACTTCTAAGCTAGGTTAGCACCATAGGATAGTATTGTACTAATACAAAAAAATGTTGTAAAGGTATAATAGATTTTAACAATCTCTCAACCTAAATCAATTACCATTATATCATACACATATGATAGCAAAAGTTTGGTTCGTATTATCATTACACTATCGAATTACTTGTCTAATCATTCTAAAGAGTATGTTGCACAATTATAAAAGGTGGTATTATATCATACACAACTTAATGAATCTAAACCTCAATAGATTCCTTGGTAAAACATTAGAGAGTATGTATGATAGGGGATCATACATATTTGTCTTATAAATCTACTCAACCAAAACTAGCACATAATGAGAATCAATTAATTTTTTTATCAACAAAAGTATTAGGTAACAAAAATCCTTTAGTACATCTCATCAACATCCTTTGAGCCTTAGGCACATAAATAAATGGGATTCCTCTTCCTTTACCAAAGAAGACAACTTCTTTTCCAGCAAAAGCAATCAATAAGATTCTATTTCACATGTAATCAAAACTTACTTGGTGTTCAAACAACCAATTCATACCCAAAATGATTTCAAAATTACATAAAGGTTGGACAAGGAACTTCTTTTCTCGTATTTCTATTTCTCCTCAAAGAAACACATTCACTAAAAATTTGCTTCAGTCAAGTAGTTTCATGGATAACAATTATTCATTTTGTTTAATTCAACAATCAATGCATTAAACACATAATTAGATATTAACAAAACTAAGGAACCACTATCAATTGAGTTAACTATTGAGAATTAATAAAAGAATATCATACCTACTATAACAATTTTCAAGTGATGAGCATCATATTAATTGATGACATACACCTTGGGCTGTCCACCATGACAACTAAACTCATCTTACATTCTCTGAGGTTGATTGCTAAGGCCTACCTTTGCCTCAACTAGACACTTCTCTACTAGCACCATAGCCAATCCTTGGTGGGTAAGAAGCAATCTTTAATATTGCCTAAGGACAAGAACTACTCAAATGTGCCATCTCAACATAGATAAAGCATGTACATCGGCCTCCTTTCTTAGAGCAATAAATGCATTAGTGAAGTTTTGTCACATTCTACATTCTAGGTACTTTCTTATTTGATTTTTGGTCCATTCTATTATTATTGCCTCTAGTATTCTATATTGGAAGAACCTATAACATCTAACACCACTTATTTTCTAAAAAACCTTCTTATAAGAGTTAGAACTCTTTATTGGTAAAGTTGTCTCCTTTTTCATTATCACTATCTTATAGGCTTTGAAGGCTTCTAGTTCTTGCTCAATTAACCAAGGTTGTTCAGCAAGTTCAATAAAATTATTGGTTTTCAAGATGATCAGGGTAGCTCTAATAGATTCTTTCAGCCCTCAATAAAACATGAAATATCTCTAGTCCTCTAAATTCACAAGCTTTAGTGCATAATGAGCTAAAAACAAATATTCTTTCACTATCCATCATTGATATGTCCCCTTATTCTAGGACTATTAGTTCCTCTCACATCTTTTTCCTAAGTGATGGAGGCACAAACCATCTTTAAAACCCTCTATAATGCCTTAATATAAAATTTATTTTCATGGGTGGTTCCCAACGCATAGATGATGCAAGATTTCCTCTATAAAATCACATCCCCATCTAAAATTGAAAAGGGCAAGTGTCACTTTTTGTTTTTTAGGAAGTCAATTCCACCAAATATTTTATTTATTTGATTTATCTAGTTCTCTACTCCAAGGGAGCATACAATCTCAATAATTATTTATCAAGAACTTTTGTTATTACTTTGTTGGAGAGTTAGGGAAGAACATTATATCTAGGTTTGTGAACTTTGTTTTCCTAATCTTTTACCAATCTATCTTCCTTCCTTTGCATTAACGTAGAATTTTGCTCTACCAAATTCTCTCATAGCACTTCTCCTTTGAAGCAAAATCATATCAGTATATTCAATACTAAAATTTTAACTTTCTTAAAAAAAGTTGCATGTATTAAAAGATTAGTCTTGTGTGTGATATAATATTGTCCTCACTTTTAAGCCTATCCTATGATCTCAACCTGGGCTCTAATGCCACCTTGTTATTATCTATTGAGCTTAAATGAAATAAAACTCAATAAAAAGCCAAAAATTCCAAATTATCTGAGTTAAAATAAAGAAAGCAACAATGCCACTAAGATGAAAACCAAAATTAAGTAAGAGAGATAATAAAACATCTTCAACCATAAATCATCACAAAGAATCAAACAAATAAAATAAATGCACAAAACATTAAATTTCCTCAATTCAAAGTCTTCAATAATTCAACTATCTATTGTTCCTATTATATTATCCATCCAAGATGTTCATACAATTTGATCGATATAATCAATCACAACACTCAAAAAAAAAGTTAGAACATTTAAACATAATGCTTATCTAATCAAAAACCAAAACTTAAGAAACACAAAAGGCAACATGAGAGCATTACAAGGAAACAAAAACTTCAATAAAAACATACCTTGACAAATCATTTATGCACAAAACAAGATCCAAATTCCTTCTTTCATTATTCTTATTTTTCAATCAAGGGAACACTAGGGATACTATACTTTTAGCAATCCTTTGACCATGCATCACCCCTCAAGCTCTTCTTATGATCCTTCTCTTAAATTGTCCTCACTTCCTTGATCACTATCATAGTGGTTTACAAATAGAAAAAGCATGGGAAGGGGTTTTAGGGCTTATACATTTATATTAATAAATGGAGTTAATATAATAACATTTTCTTCATTATTTTAATTTTCAAAATTCACACAAAATCCAAATACTTTCAAAAATAACAAATAATATACTTATGAAATCTTCATATCAAATACTTCTCAATGGATGCTCACATCACCAATTTGACTTTGATGACTTGACATGCTTTTTGAGATGATTGAAGTAAGCAAATTCCTTGATTCTACATCTAAATATCCTAAAGTCAATATTAAATTAAACATTGAAGACAAAATTCATAGTTAGGTTTGTTGAGTTATCACACTTTATGAATTAATGGTTCCCTATGATCTACCTACAAGTAGAATCGATGAGGATCAAATATCACAAGAGAGGAGAGAGTTGTGGTTTAATAAGATGCCAAACAAGTAAGTTACAAAAAATAATGAAATTTTATTTTAAAAAATAAGATAAACCAATTGTTGCAACTCTCAAACAAATGGAATAACAACACAAAAAATAAGGAATGCACAAGATATTTTTAAGGTCACTTAGCCTAAACCATACCTACATCTACACCTCGTCAACCTAACTAAGCTTCTATTAAACTACTCCCTTTCATTGCAATTCATAAGGGGTGAACCTTTTAGAAATAATGATGCTAAGAGGTGACACCAAAAGCAACACAACAATTTTAACTAATACAAATAAAGTGTAGCTCTTACATAATAAATAATGGTACTAAACTAAACTAGTGTAAATATTTATCGATATGTTCCAAAAAAGAAATGATGAACAAATATGAAAGATTAATAGTTGCAAGAAAGTAGAACCTTTAGACGTGTGAATGTATGTTCATTTTGAGCTATTTTCCTTTTTTTTCAATTTTGTAATGCATATCATTAACATTTTTCATATGAAATCCACTCCTATTTATACTAATAAGAGTTTCAAAGATGATTATTGTACTTGTAATGGTTAATTGAGCTTTCTAAAGATATTTAAAATTAGTTATTATATCCTTAAGATTTCATTTATATTAGTACATTTCAATAATTTTATTAGGATTATGAGGATTAAACTAGGATCATTCTTATGATCCAACGATACAACTAATATAATTTATGTCAAAATGACTTATCATATGAGTACAAAAAGTGTTTTCAACATATATAACATAGATTCTTAGTATAATACTTAAGTTTTAAATACAACAAATAGATGATCACATAGAATGTATAGGTACAATACAATTCATTTACATAGTTCAAGTAGATCATACAAGAGTAATAGTAGATTACCGGCATATGATAATTGTTTTTATCAGGAGTAAAGTTCTCAAGAAAATATTGTACAATTGATCATATAAGGATTAATAATTTTATAATCATGTAATTTTTAGATTAACTAGACTAAATATGATAGTTGTACATATACAATAATATTATGATAGAAGTATGATAGTTTTATATCAATCTTATTCTAAGTCTTATGCAAGAAGGAATCATAAAAGTGTGAAACATGGATATCCATCCTATGATAATTTAGATCAATAGTATTTAATATTATTAATTAATTAATTATCATGCTCATATGACAGAGATATAACATTCGTATGACATAATGAACAACATTTCTTAAATAATTTAACTTATTTATGATTAAGAATGGAATATATATAAATGTACTTTATTTCCTACTATATTATATAGCAATTACAAGAACACAAAACTTGGTCATCATATAAAGATTGTTGGTTATATAGCTAAGATAGAGTTTCATAATTTACATTAAATATAAGGTCATACTAGTATGATATAGTAATCATACATGTCTAGTCAAAACTAATTATATGTATATAACACAAGTTCTAAGGGGAAACAAAAATTTACTTGCCATATCTAGCCATTTTAATAATATATTTTAAAATAAATCATCATCTACAACAAAACTATTGCACCAATCAATGTAGTTTGTTAGGCACCTTTACTCCCTAAGCTTGATATTCAAATTAAGAGCCACGATTACCCAATCTGTTCATCATAATTTCAATGTGTATCCAAAAATAAACCATGACCCAATACAACTAATCATCCATTTAATTTAGGAATAAGTTTATTCTAATTTGTGGTAACCTGTCAATATATAATGACATGTACATGGTACCAAAGCAAATTTGTAATAAAATCCATACTTATCCACAATGTCATATACTAACTAGAAATAAAATATCCATCACATAAAAGACAATAAAAAGATGGTGGTTATCAAATATTTATAATAAAATGTCCTATACAGCCAAATTTAATCAAATAAAAACATCACTTGTATGAATGAAATAACAATGCTACTGTTAAAATATTACATGATGCCAAGTAGAAATGTGAAGAGTATTAGATGCATTGATACTAACACCCCCAACTTTGACTTCTATGTAATCTTCTAAATCCCTATACTTGTACATAATGTATGGCTAAATGAGTTGGAAAGCTCAATAAGGAATCCTCAAATTAGGCTATACAAATAATCAATAAGAATATACTAAACATATCCATTTGGTATACGTAAAGTAAAAACAATATCATGAATAGTGACATCATACATGAGCATTGCAACCTACTAATTTGAATTAATGCATAATCAAGGCTAATACAAGAAAAGAACTTTTATGATATAACTAAGTGTTTCTTGGTGTTTTACAAGTAATCTAGCACTCCCTCCAAGCCATGTAAAACCTAGCATGAGGTGTAGCACTCTTGAATCATCACATAATTTGCATTACAAAACACAAGCTCTATTAATCACATGGTCAAACCCCTCATGGGCTCTAGGAGTCTTACATAAACATATGATGCACTCCACTATATGCTCTAGCACATCCGTTGTCTCCCATGATGTCCTACATAATCAAGTGACAACTTAACCACATATTGAGTCTCTAAAAACATAATCTAGCACTTTATAACTTGGGGATCTAACATTCACATAAAATGATTACCTTCTATCTAATATGAGACTTAATAACTAACTCACATATTCCTTAGCTTGAAAGTGTAAAATCTAGGGTCCACTTCTTAACCCTTACAATTCGTCAAGATTCCATTATCATGTCGGTATCATTCCAAAGCATAATTATCAATTAGTAGGGTTATGTTAAAACATTCTTTTAACCCTAACCTATTATTTATGGTAATCTTAAGTTTCCTTAAGACCCTAATCAACTATTTGGGGTTATCTAAGGTTTCCTTCAAAATCTTAATTAGCTATCTAAGAATTATAAGGTTTCATTTAAAAATGAATTAACTATCTAAGTATTCTAAGGTTTCTTCTAAAACCTTAATTAAATATTTAAGCATTTTAAGATTTCTTCAAAAACCTTAATCAACTATTTGAGGTAACTTAAGGTTTTTTTACAAATTTTAACTCAATTATTGAGATACCCTAATTGATCCAAATTTCATAATTATTATTAGTCTTTATCTTAAACAATATTTAAGACCCTTATTAAGCATTCACTTAAGTACAAATCCTTGTTTTTAACACTTTGGCACATTTTTCCATGTCATAACTGATCTTTTAAACTTCACTTGAGTTTCTTTTGTGACACTCAAGCTTCTAAGACTAACTTGAGCCATTATAGTCTTACCAAAGGCCTCTCCTAAGCCATGCACATCACCAAACTACCATCTAAGGCATCCAACCACAGCCTCAGATCCTAAAGAAGCTACTCATGGCCTTACCAAATAACCCAAGTCATATCTAAGCTTTAACCAAAACATATCAAAGCATTTTTAGTATCTTGAATGTGCACTATACCTTTCCTTAAGCCATTCCTTAGCATTCTCTCATTCTTAAACTATATCTCAGGTCTAAGTTGAGAGTTCCACAAGTCTAAGCCTTCTCTAAGGTGTTATCAAAGTATCACTAAGTGATGTAGGTTCTTATTCCTAACCTCAATTCTTACATTAAGGTTCAATCATTCGAAATTATAACATAAACCTCATCATAATCCATAAACAATGCGTATCATCATTCTCTTTCATGGTATGTCTACAAGGTTTCTTACCCTAGACTTCTCTTTCTTGGGCTACTTATGACCTTAACTAGATTTAAATTCAAAATCCTAATATATTTAAATTTCAAACCCTAGGCTTTTAAGTTTTGATCCTAGAACCCTAAAATTTAAAACCCTAAGTCCTTTTAAATTAAAACCCCAGAGTCTTCATGCATCCTATATTTAGTAGTTTCAATTAGCTTTTAGACCTAACCTAATGTTAGCCTTGTCCTTCACTTAAATTTAACTTCATCCTTCTCTAACATTTGACAGTCAACGTCATCGTCTTCTAATCCTAGATAACACAAGGAAATTAAGCTCACTTTATCTTACTAAACCTAATCTAACCTCAACCTTAATCATTCTTAGTAAAAACCCTATCACACTTTCTAACCTACCTAAGAACAATTTCTAGCTTAACCTTCTTTTCAAGCTTAATTTGAACACTTCCAAGCTTCTTATTTAGAAATTAAGAATCGTCAAGCACATTGAAGCCATCTAGGTCCCATTAAGGTCTCAATCATGCTTCACATGTCCTTAACTAAGCCATGCACACAAGCAATATGGGCATAATCTAGCAATACAAAAATTTTAACTACAAGAACAATCATTGAGTTTAGCTACAAATGCAAATTCCAACTTAAATAGAATGATCTAATTTTGGGGTCTAATTACACAATCAAATCTACATTCCACTCAACATTCTTGTGTGTATCTTTGTAAATTCATCATATTATGCAATTATTCCTAGTAACACAAAACCATCATGAACTAAGCTAAACTATCACATAAAATTAAAATGACATTCTCAAAAATCATATTTTCATCAAACAATTGTGATAAATAAATCATCCATGAGTTCATAACATTGTAAAATAGAATGAATTATGCCATATAGAGCATTATATTATGATTTTTTTTCCTTCTCTATATAAAATAAAACTACATCATTCATGGTTTATTCATAAGCATGAGTAAATCTAAGTTTACATGAGATAATTCAAAACTTGACTAACATTTTTCATGCTAATAATCATATTAAACAAACCTTAAGTTTTTGTTATGGGATCATCCACAACATCACATTTAATATTTCAACAAATCTTGTGTCATAATAAAGAATTATTCTAACTTGTTTCAATCATGACATCATGCCTAGCTTTAACATACTAAATTCACACAAGGGTCATGATATCATTTGCATCTAGTCTTAATTATACATTTAATCACAACAATCCTATCATCATGTCTCAAGTTCTATCATCTTGAAATTAATTTAGCAATTTAGATCTAGGTTTAAAGAGAAGAAGTAATCACATGATATGACTAAATACTTATATAGGAATGTTTAGCAAATTACATCTTTATAAAGCCTAGCTTGTATTTACTTTAATGCAAGATCTTATGATCCATCTACCTTTAAGCATTGTAGTGGAGTTCTAGGTTGTGCTTCTTCTTCTCTTCAAACTTATAATTTTCTCTTCTTTCCTTGCTCATAGCTTGCTTCCCTTCCTTGGTTCTTTCAAGTAAGTCCTCCTTGCAATGACTAAAGGCTAAGTTTTCTAAAAATCTGGCTAAAACCACAAAAGACTCATATATAGCTAGCTAACTTCATTCTTAAAACTAAGGTGCCTTCATACTAAGTTTGCTAGGGTTAGGTTTATCCATATCTTTACATAATTTAGCATGCATTGATTTCAAATTTTAGATCTCCTTATTCTTAATTGCCACCTTATTTATAATTTTAGGAAATTCCAAGCCAACTAGAATAAAAGAGCATACCTTGGGTTATTTAAGCTTACCAACTTGAGGAGTATAATGGTACTCATATGAAGAAGGCTTTGTACACTACATTGATAGTGGATACTCAATTCTCATAAAATAAACAACACACAGTTATTGCTAATACTTTATACAATCAAGTTCACCTAGTCTTATAATTTACATGGTAGTCACATTTATGTGATGGACCATCATATCTATACAAATTCATGAAAATTTTCAACTTCAATTATTGCTATAAATTTGAATGCAACTTGTATAAGAATGAAATTAGCCATCTTATCTTATGATCATTAGGCTATGAGAAAGGCTACCTATTTAAAATTTTATTTAATTATCCTAAAGCTTAAAAATAATCTAAAATGGTTTGTAGTAATATTGCAAATATTATAACACAATTCTAGAAAGATTGATAACTCGAGACATGATTTGTTAAGAAAATAAATGTGTGAGTAAAATGATTCCTAATTTCCATCTTACAAAGGATAAAGTTTTAACATTATGACCTAAGTAATGTAGGTGATGTCCAAGTCCATGTGGATTAGCCTCATCATTGAGAGTTTTTCTTCCTAGCTTCATGACTTGTAATTATGCTATCCAAGAGGAGACTCTTCTAAATTTATCCAATTCAAAGTTTATGATCCCTACTCTAGAAATCTTTCATTACCTTCATATTCTAAATGTACACATGCACAAAACTTCAAATATCCATTAGTAACCAACATATTGGAATTGTGAGCTTCATCCTTAAGAGCACAACAATCTCATCTTTGATGATTACAAAACCAAAGCTAGAAGAAGGATATTTCTATATAAATAACTTGAGAGTAAAAATATCTTTTTGAACTTAAAAACTACAAAGTAAAATAATAAGATTATATTTTATGAATTAGTAGTTAATCATGATATCAAGACAAAAACTACATATTATTACAAGTAGAACTAAAACAATATAGGTAGAATGAACTACCCCTACATCAATTCAATTGACTACAAAAATATAAATCAGTAGTTGCATGCTCAACACAATACAACCAACAAGGAAACACATGACAAACAAAAAAAAAGTGCATTTATAATAGTTTCACTTTCAATAGATTTTAGCCATGTTACAGAATAACTATTGATTTCCAACATTTTTTCCCATAATTCCTTAATTTGAACTCTATATTCTCTCACTTTTGTAATCATTTAAATGGATTAAGCACTCTTAAGGTCAACCTAATTCTAGTCAATCTTTCAAATGGTAATGGTTTTGAAAAAAAAATGTTAGCTAATTGATTAGAGGTAGTAATAAAAGTAATTGAATCTTATTATTCTCAACATGTTCCTTAATAAAATGATATATAATGCCAATATTCTTAGTGTGATAGTGATGAACAAGATTCTTTGTAAACAAAATATTGCATTAGCATTATCATAATACACTTGAAAGTTTGTAAATCATAAATCATAATCCACTAGCTATTCTTTAATCCATAGAACTTGTGCTACACAACTTCCTAAGTAATATACTTAGATTTTTGTTTTGGACAATGTAACATAGTTTTTCTTGTTGTTGGCCTAAGAGATAAGAGAGTTATCAATCAATTAACACATTTTAGCTATGCTCTATTTATCAATTTGGCTCCTAACAAAATTAGCATATGTGTGAACAATCAAAGAAAATCTAGTTCACATCTAAGATACCATATATTAGTGATTTTGTGCCAATGAGGTATTTAAAAAATGCATTTCACTACTTAGAGAAGAGATTCTTTAGGATTTTCCTAAAACCTTGCATACAAACTAACACTGAGTACTATATCTATTTTACCAGTAGCAAGGTATAGAAGGAACCAATCATTCCCTCATACATTCTTATTTCAATAGTTTTTTTAGCTTCATACTTATCTAAATAGGTACTTGTTCTTATAAGAGTCTTTCTTGCCTACATATTTTAAAATAAAAATCTTTTAAGAAGCTCAACTAACTACTTGATTTGTTAAATGAAAATTTCTTCATTAATTTTCTTAACTTGGAGATCCATAAAGAAAGCCAATTCACACATCATACTCATCTCAAACTCTTCCTTTATTAATTCAACTTAGTTTTCACACATTACATCATGTGTAGCTCTAATTACAATATCATAAATCTATACTTTACAAACTAATTAACTTCTTTTAGAATTTAGAATAAACAAGGTGTTCTCATTTGCAAACCAATTAGAAATAAGAAAGGTGCATAGTCTCTTATACCATGCACAAAGAACTTGCTTAAAGAGCCTTCTTTTATTTGTATACATAATCTAGGTTATCATAACCTTCAAATTATGGGGTTTATTCCACATAAACATCTTCACTAATGAATCCTTTTGGAAAGGTTCTCTTGACATCTATTTGATACAATTTGAAAACTTTGTTGCATGCATTCTGTTGTAGGAGCTTTGATGATGATAACATATGAAAAATTTTATTATCATTACAAAAAGTTAAAAATAGTTTATTTTTAAATCCTCCATCATTTTACTTCTAATTGATACTAAGGATAAGTCATAACAACTAAATAAACAAACTACTTAAAAATCTTCTTTTTCTTCCTAAAAAATAGTACCCAAGTGAATCTTAAATAGTCATCTACCACAACAAATACATATTTCGTACTTCCTAGGTTTTAAGGATTAAGTTTGCCAAACAAATTTAGGTGTAGGTGTTCTAATGATCTTCTAATAGTTATCTCCTTTTTAGGTTTAAATAAGGAATACATTATTTTCCAAGTTGGTAAGGCCCACACACATGATCATCACTTTAATGCATACTAGATTGACCTCTAACTAAGTTCTACTTAACCATTTTCTGATATAAAGATTTTCCTAAATGACATAATCACTTATGCCATAAAAATGGATTATTATAATGAGATGTAAGACTCTAATATGCTACACTACATCATATGAAAATACAAAACCTAGGCATTATTTTTTTCTATGTTCAATAATTAGAGGAATGTTATTTCAACTAATAATACATTAATTAGAAAATATAATGGAAAATCTTGAATCATATAATTGACTTGTGTTTAAAAGGGTATACCTTAAACCTTGCACAACAAGGACCTTTCCTATTCTTGTGTGAGAATTGCTTACAGTTTTAATTCCAATCACTTTCTTCTTTGAATTTTAATAAGAGTAACTTCACCTCAATCATAATCCTTTATGTTTTTTTTTTTTTTTTTTTTTTTGAAAAGGATATATCATTATATCAAAAGTGGCAAAGCCACACAGGTTTTACAGTTAGATCCTCAAGGGGGATCAAACAGAAAATCAGACAGCATGAGTTGGATGAGAGGCTGAGGAAAGGATTCCTCAGGACCCCAAATGAACTCATGAGTGCAAGCTCTGCGAGCAGCCCAGTCAGCAGGCTTATTTCCCTCCCTGTGGATATGAGAAAACCGGCAAGCCTCCGTGGCCTTGACATACTGCAGAGTAACAGCAAGCATCCCCTCCCCACTGGGTTTAGTAACCATATCCCGAGCCTCCAGAAGTGCAGCCATCGAATCAGACTGGAACTCAACTGCACGATACTGGGAGAGAAACTCCCTCAGAAGGTCAAAGGCCATAATTATGGCCTGGACCTCCATCATATCAGCTGCCACAGAGAACATCCTCCTACCGGCCACCATGAGAGGTTTGCCAGAGCAGTCTCTAACAACGACACCAAGACCAGCTATGGAATCACCAACCGCGGCATCACAATTAACCTTGATCCATCCTGTAGGGGGGGGAAGCCAACCGTTCGTGACAAGCAAATCCGAGGATTTGCCGGGATTCCCGCTGGACAGAGATGAATAGATAAGATGCCTCCTGAGGGTTGTACTTACCTCGAACCTAACCGTCCGAGACACTGAGCAAAGAGTGGGCACGAAGCCGTTGTGTATAAGCGCATTCCTCCTCGACCAAATGTAATACAAGGTGGTAGCAATAGTCGCCACATGTTGTACCGCACCGTCGCGCCGCGCCGCAGGAGAGCTTAAGAATTTGATCAACATCTCCAAAATGCCAAGCCCGGACGCCGCGCCCGTGGGCCAGCCCAGCTCCCTTAGCACATGATGTGCGTGACTGGTCCCCCACACGTCCCGGGCACGTGGGCATTCCCACAACGCATGTTGCAGGGTTTCCTCCTCCATGCAGCCGAATGGGCACAGGGGATCGCGGCTTATACCCCGGCGAGCCTTCCATGTCGCCGTAGGCAGAAAATCGCCGGCAGCCCGCCATAGGAAGATCCGAACCCTCGGCAACACTTTTAATTTCCAAATTCTCCCCGTAGCTTCATCACGCCGCCGGTCACCGCCTCCCGCAGAGGACGATTCGCGTTTGATCTGTGCATAGACTAGGCCACTGTGAGCCTTCTCCTTTTCCGTATGCGTCTGGACCAAGCAGTCCTGGACGGAGTCTCGAGCACGCGGGAGGTGTCTAATTCTTTCAACAAGCTCCTCACCCGCCCAGCTGGAAATCGCCTCAACATTCCAAGCACCGTCGTCCCTGATGCATTCGGCAACGCTTTCCGGCCATCTTGTGCGGACATTAATGAACGTGGGCCAACAGCTGATAGGAAGCACCCCAAGCCAATTATCCTCCATAAATCTCACCCTCCGCCCGTCGCCGATGCGCCACACGAAGCACGAAATCGCCGTCGGCATGGCTCCCAGGATCATCTTGCAAACAGCCGAGGCATTCCTGGGTGTCTTCATCAACTGGTCGATGAACCCGTACTTCCTTCTCATCATCTCGGCCCATAGTCCGCCTTCGCGCCCCAAGATGCGCTTACAATTTCCCATCTGCAGGGCCTGGTGCCAAATGCGAAGGTCCCGCAGCCCTAGCCTGCCGGCCACCTTCGGCGACGACACACAGTCCCAGGAAGCATAGTGCAGCTTCCGAACACTACTCGTGCCGCCCCATAGAAATTGCCTGATTCTGCGTTCAATTGTTGCAATGGTTCCCGCCGGCACCCAACAGTGGCGCAAAATATGGTTGGGGATTACACACAGAACCGAGGACGCCAACACAGCCCTACCCGCAAGCGACAGAACCCGTCCGCGCCAGCTGATCACTGTGTTATCAATTCTTTGGATTATGGCGCTCAGATCCTCCTTAGTCACTCGACGCGCAGTAATGGGGACCCCCAAGTACACCAAGGCGCGGCCGATAGTCATTCCGAGCTTCCGTGAGATTAAGCTGGACTGCTTCTTGCTTAATCTGCTGCTAAAGTAGACATTGGATTTGGACAAGTTGTCCCTCAATCCAGCACTGCCCTCAAACGTCCGCAAAATGCGGCGAACAGCGCGCGCAGCCTCCCTGGATGCTGGAGCAAAAATCAACACATCATCCGCGAACAAGAGGTGGGAGACCAGCGGTGTATGCATTCCCGGCCTAAACCCGAGCAACTGCCGGGACTCATATTCCCGCATCATGCACGATAGGTATTCCATAGACATGACAAATAGGAAGGGGGATAATGGGCAGCCTTGCCGAAGACCACGACGCGCCGACACCCAGGGAAGACGCGCACCATTAATGAGTACAGCGTACCTAGGACCAGAAATACATGCAGTGATCCAGTTACACCAAGTAGCAGGAAACCGCATAGCCTTCATGGTTTCGAACAAAAAATCCCAGCGAACCCTATCATAGGCCTGCTCCATGTCGACTTTCACTGCCATAAGGCCGGAAGCAGCGGTGCAGGACCGCATTCTCGTTACCATCCTGGGCAATATTTATGTTATCCGATATACTCCTCCCCGGGACAAAGGCCGCCTGTTCCTGAGACACGAGACTAGGCAGCAACAATTTCAGCCTGCCAACAAGAATTCGAGCCACTAATTTATAGATTGTGTTACTCAGACTAATCGGCCTAAAATGCTCCGGCCAGCAAGCACCTTGCTTCTTCGGGATAAGGACCACAAGAGTATCCTTCCAACTCTCCGGCATTCTACACTCCTCAAAGAATGCCAAGACAGCCTTGATAATGTCCCGCTGCGTGACCCTCCAATATCCATTGACGAAATCCATAGTAATGCCGTCGATACCCGGGGCGCGATTCCTTTTGATTCCCCGCATAGCCACCAAAATCTCATCTTCCGTCACCCTTCGGCAAAGGTCGGAGCCAGCCTCCTCACTGACGAAACCGGAAAACGGGGAGATTGGAGGCAATGGCGCCATGTTGCTATCACCCCATTTCCGTTCAAAAAACTCGAAGACAAGCCGTCTAATGTTGTCGGGAGAGTCCACAGTGTTGCCGTCAGCGTCCCGCAAGGATGTAATACGGTTCCCCCTATTCCGAGCCGATGCCGCGATGTGGAAAAACCTCGAATTGCAATCCCCAAACTGCGCCCAATGCACCTTAGCGCGTTGCCACCACCATTGTTCCTCGAGAGCACACCCCCTGTGAAAGGCAGCAACCAAATCACCAAGCCGCTTATGGTCCTCTTCCGACAGACCGTCGCTAGATTCCCTATTTTGGAGCTCATCAATATCCTGCTCCAGCACCTTATTTCGATCAACAATATTCCCCACCTCCTGACGGCTCCACCTGCGCAGTGCCCACATCGATCGCTTAAATTTTGTCATCACAATCTCCATACTATCGCCCTGAACAGTCCTCCTCCAAGCCTTTTCCACCACCTGGAATGATTGAGGGAAGTCCAGCCACACACTGTCGAACAATGGCCTGCTTGACTGCTACCACTGATCTCCGCCTCCCACCTTAACCAACAATGGACAATGATCCGAACCTAGCCTGCTGAGGTGATGAACCGAACAATTGGGAAATGCAATCAGCCCCTCCAAGTTCATAAGGGCCCGGTCCAGGCGTTCAAGAATACGCGCTCCCCCCTGCTTCCCATTGCTCCAAGTAAACCTGTTGCCGGAAAACCCCAAATCCATAAGTTGAAGCTCCTGCAAAAGTTCCGCAAATTCCTGTTGATCCTTGCCATAAAAGAAGCGCCGACCCCCCTGCTTTTCTTCCGGTGCCAAGATCAAGTTAAAGTCTCCAGCAACTAGCAAAGGCTCATTACTGCCGCAGAAATTTCGGACATCCTCCCAAATAATCCGTCGTCTGTGATGGCACTTCGGGCCGTAGATAAAGTAGCAGTTCAACCTACCATCATGTGAGGTTTTGATTGTGCAGGCCATAGTATGAGATGTAGCACCAGAAACCACAAGTTCCACCTCCTTCCTCCACAGAATAAGAAGTCCAGCAGAAAGTCCCTCTGAGGGATGTGCCTCAAAGTCCCATCCTCCCCCAAGCAGCCAATTAGCATCTTGTCTAGAGAATTCCACAGCCTTTGTCTCCATTAACGCCACAACAGCAACATTCCTTTCACGGATCAACCTGCGCAAATAGCTCCTGGACTTCTTCTTTTTGACGCCTCTTATATTCCACACAATAATGTTCATTGATAATGTCATCAAGGGGCTCCTAGCCAAGCTGCTGCATTTCCCTACCTTCCGCCACCACCAGAGGTGGCCGCTGCGCCCCACGAAGCGCAGCCGCAAGCCACATTCTTAGGCCGCACCGCCCCCCACACCAGTGGGCGGCTCCTTCTCCCGAGCCGTCATAGACCCTGTCAGCTTCCCCTTAACTCCGCCCCTCCGAGCTACCAGCTTCGCGCCTTCCGCCCCCAAGCTTCGGTCACCAGGGTCCGTCCTGTGTTGAGCTCGACTCCTGGTTGGTGAGCCTCGCCTTGATCTGCTCCTCCCGCGTTCCCTCGAGGAGCAACTAACCCCCCTGGATGAGCCGGCATGCATCCTCCCACGTGTTCTTTGAGTGTCTTTCCTTGGTCCGTGAGTAGCCATGGCCGCCGGACCCCTACGAGCATCAGCACCCGTCTTCCTCCGTTTGTGTTGGACTAGCATCCAAGGCCCAAGTTTATGCGCTTCTTCCGTAGCCTCGGTGAGAATATCTCCTCCATTCCTCTGTTCCCCATTCGCCTTCATTCCAGAGCATTCACTCTGTCCGGGCTGAGACACCTCCTTCGTAGCCTGCACATTGCACTGGCTTGCAAGATGACCCACGCGCCCGCATGAGAAACAAATCCTCGGCAGTCCCTCATATTCGAAATTTTGGTAAATTCTCCCATAGTCCCCTTTTAGCCAAACCCCCGGCTTCAAGGGTTTCGAAAGGTCTGTGCGAATACATACCCGTGCATAGGACGATCTCTCCATTGCCGCCGTCCACCCATCGAGAAGGAACGGATCCCCTATAGCCTTCGCAATCTGCAAGATGTTGTCCGTATCCCAGTAAATTAGGGGAAGACCGGGAAACCGCACCCAAATCGGTGCGCACATAGCGTGGGAGTCACCGGGATTGAATTCATGCGACCAAACATCCAGGCCCATGGCTTGGCCGGCAATTTGCCACGGCCCCCCGAGCCACACTTCATTCCATGCCTCCTTCGATTCGAAGTGTAAGCAGAAGCAATTCGCGGACAAATCAAACACTCTGAAGTTCTTATGGTGGCCCCAGCGTTTGAGCAATACTCTGGCGATCATCGGAAAAGGCAGCGTGTTCCCGAATATATGGCCCACCAAGTCATATTTGTGAAACTCGATTCGCCGTTGGCATGCTTCAGAAGAAACGAGGACTTCACCATCCTCCGCCACGTCCGGAACAACAGCAGCGCGTTCCTTAACATCAACATTAGCCGGCCGCGCAAACGTATTCACCAAGTTACCATTCTGGAAGTTGCGGGCTGTCAAAACCTCTCTGAAGCTAGCCTTAGTAGGTAAATGTTCCGCATCCCTATGAGTCTCCGCTTCTCCGGTGATATTATTCTCCTCCGTGACCCCATCTCTCGTCACCCTGTGATCGACCGCCAGTGCAGCACCTTCAGGATGTGGATGATCCCCGTAAAGTGGTTGTCCTTCTTCGGACGATGATGAAACACACTCCCTCGCCGGGGAGTTGCTAGCAGTGGTCCTTGCACGCCGGCTGCTCCTTCGTAATGTACTTCCCGCCATTGATTAGGGCTGCAGGGTCCTTGGCGCGACGGCAGGGATGAAGGTTCAGGTATCCCGCAGGATCTCGAGCTGATTAATCGTGTCCCAGCACACCCCGCGTGACCAAATTTCAAATTCAAACCCGGCCACGTGCAGTTTGACCGAAAGACCGTCTCCCGCCACTCGTCTCCGCACCGGCCACGTGGTGGAGCCAATGTCAGGCCCACCCCGCGGCCTCTCAATCTCTGCCTCCACCTGCGCCTTCGGTCCCTTTACAAGGATGGGCTACACCTCGGGTCAAGCTCCCGAATCCCTTCTCGTCCCGTCCCAGACGATCCGCGACCCCCTCCCGGCGCGTCCCAGCCGACCACGGCCTCCGGCGCTCCTACCTTCTGATCGCACTTACCGCTTACCACCTTCCGCTCCAATTATTGTAGAAAGGCACCACATATAGAGGCACCTTCTGATCTACAGTCATGTCTTAAGCATCCACTATAGAGGCACCACATATTTTTCCCAATTATTGTAGAAAGGCATGCCAAAAAAATTCAAACATTAGCATTGGCTACTCAAATCTTTTTTGTTCTATATTTCATAATATTAACACAATTTAAGCTATTTTTCTAATTCGTATGGATCTTGCTATAAAGAGATGCTATATGACTAATTTTTATGTACTAATTACACTTAATTTCTTTGGCACATGAAAAAATATAAGAGTTATCACCATGTGATATATAGAAGGATGTACTACAATATGAGTGTATGTTTTTCAACTCATTCAATTCTTTAGTTAGTAATGCACTTTTAACTATCACACTTGCCATTCCATCCCTTATAGTTTTTATTTCTTATCAATAGTTGGCATTCTTCTCATTTGGATGTTCATATAATCTTGATACTCTTCTTTTAACTTGGCATGTTTTTGGAGCTAATTTTTTTTCTCTTCATGTATACTTCAATGTATTATTCTTCATAATCATTGTTCAAATATGAGGAAGAGGTAGAATATATCTCATCTTTTGTTGAAGTGCCACAATTGCCATCATTTTCCATAAGACAAAGCAAGCTCTCCTTCTTTTCTTCCTCGTCAGGTGTAAAGCTATCTAAATCACTCCAAGATATCTTCATTACCTTCTTTTCTTCTTTGTTTGATTCACAAACTTCTCTAATCTTTGCTTGCATAGAGGACAATTTGGTCAAATGAGTTCTAGCAATTTAAATTCATGACACTATCTCCTCTTATTGTGTAATCTTCCCTTTGACTACTTGTCACAACTAAACCTTCATCAAGCAATACACTTATCAAATAATCTAGATAAGACTAGAAATAAGAGCTATCGTGCTAGAGACTGATGAGTCAAAATCTAACGTAAAATTAACCAGTAATGCAAGAGTTCTTCCTTCTTCTTTTACTTCTCACTTTTGACTAAAAATTCTTCATTCTTCCTACTTACAAGCTCCATTTCATTTGTTAGATGCTCACCAATTCTTCATTAGTGGATCATATTTCTTTGGGAGCACAAAGAATTTTATGCACCCATCTGGACATGGTAAACTCCCTTCTAAGGTTTGACAAGCCATTAAAAATATTTGTAAAATTAGTAAACATTGATTTGATAGTTTCATCTAGGCTTATTATATGCACATAGTCATTTATCAATATGTTAATCTTGGTTTCTTTCACATAGAAGCTACTTTCATAGATAAACTCAAGTTTAGACCAAATTTTATGAGCAATCTTAAGACTCATGATATGTTATATCTTAAAGTGGATAAACCATAGTACAATATATTCATAGAATGATAATTTAATAAAATAATACTTTTCATTAGGTGTAAGTTCACAAAGTTGCTTTCTCATCATTTCATCATTAATTAGTTTAGTTAAAAAAGAAGAGATATTCAGCAACATCCTAAATTTCAAAATATATTAACTCTAAAAATAATCACATTTAATTTTTTCAATATAAATAATATTCACCTTTAAATAAAGGTATCCAATGAGAGAAATTCTTTCACATAGTATGGTATTATCCTTAATAAATACATGAGCCATAGGGATCTTTATCAATGAAATTTCTTCTTTTGATAACACATTGCTACAATAAAACTTGTTAAACATGATGATGATTAAATACTACAGGAGAAGTTGAATTCTAGTTTTAATAAGAGCTAAACAACCAAATTATAATAAAAAAATTTCAAATCCCTTTTTAAGTATTATAAAAACCAACTACAATGACACTTAACTAAAAAGAATATGAACAATAGAACAAATAATTGAGGAATACATAAAAGATTTTTTGGTGGTTTGGCTTAACCCAAGCCGAAGTCCACTTTTAGTAACCACAACTAGTAAGGGTAAACTGATTACAAATAGTGATGCTTAAAGGAGTAGGATAGCAATTTTAGCTAATACAAATAAAGTAAAGCTCTTAGATACTAAAGCATACAAAGATCTTATTCCTTTAACCCTTTAAAACAAGAGTAGAACTAAGCTAAATGAGCATAAGATATTACCAATTTGTTTCATAGAAGAAGTGGTGCATAAGATATTACCAATTTAATCCATACAAGTAGCACACAAGTATGAAATATTAGTTTCTATAAGCAATTATAAACTCTAGCTATAGGAATGAATGTTCATGTAAGTTCTTTTCTTTTCATTGGATTTTTCATTATGTAGCATAAACATTTTCCTTATGATATCCATTCCTAATTAAACTAATAAGAATTCCAAAGACACTTATAATATTACCAATGGCTTATTGAAGTTTATAAATAGGTTTAAAATTAGTCATTACATCCTCAAGATTTTGTTTATATTAGTAGATTTCAATAATCATATTAAGATGATTATGATAAAACCAGGAACGTCCTGACAATCTAATTATATGATTAGTACAATTTAATTCAAAATGACTTATCATATAAGTATAAGAAGTGCCTTCATACTATATGATACCAATTTTGAATATAATTCTTAAGTTCTTAGTATGTTATAATAGATGATCATAAAGATCATATAAGTATAATGTAGTTTATTTCTAAAGTTCAAGTAGATCATACAAGAGTGATAGTGCATTTCCATTATACAATAATCATTTTTACCAAGAACTGATTTCTTGACAAAACACTATATGATGTGATATATAAGAATAAACCATTATGTAATCATATAGTTATTAGATTAACTAGACTTAATAGGATAATTGTACGTATACAATAAAGTAATGTCAGTAATATGATAGCTTTGTATCAATCATGTTTTAAGTGTAATGTAAGAAGGAATCATATAAGTCTAATACATGGACTACCTTTATATGATAATATAGATCTTTAATATCTAGTCTTGTTAGTTAATTATCATAATTACATGATACAAGTATTGTATTCATATGACATAATAAATATGATTCCTTCTTAAGTAATTTAAGTTATCAATAATAAGGAATGAATCATACATATATAATATTTTACTTTGTATTATATGATTTAGCAATCTTGGCCATAAAAAACTTGGCAATTATATAAGACCTATTTGTGATATAACCAAGCTATAGTTTTATGATTTAACTTAAGTATAAGATCATACCAATACGATATATTAAATGTACATGTCTGATCATAGCTAATTATATATATATATATAAAATAAATTTTGAGAGAAAATAAACTACATACTCATATAAAGAAGCTTTCTTACTCATACAATAATAGTAAATACTCAACTCTTAAAAACTAGAGAACACACATATACGATCGATACCTATATACAATGCCATCATACTTATACAATACTATGACACAGTTCAACTTTAACTATTTCTATAAGCTTAAATATAGATCATACAAGTATGAAATTAACCATCATATCATATGATCATTAGGCAATGAGAAATACAGCTTGAATTAATCTAGAATGGGTTGTATCTAATATAGTTCTAGAAATCTTGATAACTTAAGATATGATTTAATAAGAGAATGAATGCATTAGTTAAATGATTCTTAAGTGCTACTTTGCAAATGATAGCTTTATTACACCCCTTAATTTTTGTAACTCATATAAGACCTTAGTTGATTCCTTTCCCTCTTGATTTTGTGAACTATGTGCTTTTAATTTAAGTTAGCCATAGAGTGTGCTAGAAGATGCTAATGTTCACCATGCATGACTGTAAAGTTTTCCAAAACCATGTGATGTCATTGTTATTTGCATGAAATCACTTAATTTAGGAATACAAGGTGGTAGTATATGATAAGGAAGCTTTAAATTTAAACATTTGCTTTCAATGCACATAATGTAAGAAGGGGATTTAGATGCCTTAACCCTAGTCATGCCTTTCATAAGGAAACCTTATTTTAGGAAAGTAGGAACTAACCTAATTAAGGAAATTAAAGTAGATCAAGCCTTGAGTTTTACATGAAAAAAGCCTAAATTAATTCTTTGAAGTGTCATAATTACCATAACCATATTTGGTTCGCTATTTAAGACCTTAAGAGTGATTTTGGCCAGAGTTTACAAACCCTAGCCATAAGGTATCACTTGGAGGAGCATATCCAAATGGTTTCAAGGATGAGAGGAAACCAATAAGTAAGGAAAGGGATGAGGTGAACTCCAAACTTGAAGCAAGAAGAGGAAAAAGATTCTTTAGAGTAGTCCAATATATGGCTTAAAGATAGGATGAACCTTAATATCAAGTATTAAATTTATATATATTCCTCGGATTTAAAATTGAGTACTTTGATATGTATACATTCTTCTTATTCTCATATTTTCTAAGGAAATTGATCTTATGCAAACAAAAGAAAAATCTAGTTGGGTTTAGTGATTTTATGAAATTATTTTTGTGAATTCATTAATGCATAAATGAATCTTATCATACTTAAAATTCATGAATTGTAAAGATTTCTCCTTGATTTCGTATGAATGAATATTAAAATTATGTTATATGTAGAAAAACCAAGATCTAACCATGGAGTTTATAGTTTGTCTTAAATTGTGGATTGATTCATACTAAAATAGTTTCTGCCATGATTAAACTTAGATCATGCTATGATAATTTACTATATTTAATGATGAAAATATACAATCATGGTTATAAGAAAAATGAAGATCTACACTTTTGATGCTTTAAAACTATGTTTAGATCAATGTTATTGAAGTTTAATTGCTAATATGATATTTACTAGATTTTACTATGTTGGAATTTGTAATCTTGTAAAAAACTAAAATATTAATAAGATGATATTGTTTTGGTTGTTATGATTTAATCCATTTAAGATGATTCCTTTGAGATGACAATAATAAATTTCAATTATGTTTGACATGAGGAAAAACTCAATTTGTCAAACAAAGTTGTAAATTGATGCTAAATCGAGATTCTATTATGATGAAAATTTTATTATGTTGTCTTAGCAATAACTACCAAATTAATCAATGACATGATGAATTGATATAAAAGAAAAATCAAGAATGCTAAGTAAAATATGGACTTTATCTTTATACAAATATATCCCAAAAATTAAGTCAAAAACCTTAAGTTAGAATCTTCATTTGTAGCAAAACCTATTAATGATTCTTTTGGCCAAACTTTGTGTATTGCCTTGGATATGCCCTTGTAGCTTTATTACATAGTTCAGTTATGGTCAAGTGAGGATTGGTTAAGACCTTAAGAGGACCTAGGTGGCTTCTATGATACTTAGAGCTCTTAGTTTCTAGGTGGAAAGCTGAGAGGCTCACTTTGAACTTTAGAGGAAGGCTAGGTTTGGTGAAAGTTTTGGTTAGACTAGCAAGATTTGTTAGAGTTGGCTATGAATGATTAGTTTGAAGTTAGATTAGGTTTAGTATGCTAGCATGATCATAATTTCCATGTGCTATTTAAGAGTGATAGATGATGTTTTGGCCATGTTATGACTTAAGGTTAATAAGTATTAATCTTAGCCATACATGATTAGAGTTAGAAGATGATAGTCTTAGTTATGCTTGATTTAGACTTAAGGATGATGATTTTGATTAGGCATGATTAAAGTTTGAAGGTGATGATTCATCCACTTATAATTTCTAAGATAAGTAGTTGAATAAACTTAGCAATATATATAGCAATCTAGTCTTTATATGCTTGATGTAAGAGGATTGTATTTTAGTAAATGATGAAGCTACATTTAAGGGAAGCATTACATTAACTCTAGTTAGGTTTAAAAGTGAGTTGTGTCTTTGAGAGAAATTCTAGGACACGATAACAATTATAATTAAGTAATTATTAGATAAACATGGACTAAGATAAGTTTTCCATATAAATTGAACCAAAGACTAAACCTTTACAACCAAGAGGACCTTTTTTTCCTCGAGTTAATCCTTGGAGCTTAGTGGTAATGCTCAGCCAATGATTTTGGATGCATTAAAAGACCATAAAAAGGACCTTAGATAACATTTAGGGCAAAGTGAGCTCATAGTTTCCTTATAGAGAGTTCAAAGAGTCTTTGATTGTCCTAAAAGAAGGCTATGGTTGAGTGATGGTCTCAAAAAGGCCAAGAACAATGATAAGGGTTGGTCAAGTAAGACATAAGAAGTAGGAATTTTAGGGTTAGCTTTAGGCCTAGTTAATGTTAAGTTAAGACTAAATGTAGGTTTAATAAACTTTATGGTTTGTAATTTAAATATTCTATGTTTGATATTTAAAAGCATAATATTTGAATTTAGATACAATAAAGTTTGGAATTTAAATTTGGTTAAGAACATGGTAACCATAGAAAGAGAGGTTTAGGGTAAGGAGTCTTGTGAATAAGCCATATAATGGAATGATGATAATCTTGGCTTATGACTTATGATGATAAGGCAATGAGTAGTTAAAGAAATTTGGTATCAAATAGTGTTATTTTTTGATAGACCCAAATAAGGCTAAGGTTAGCTCTAGTTTAAGTTTAATTGATTCCTAGGTTTCATTTTTTAGCATAAAGAAAACCTAAAGATGGAATTTAGGGTTTGACCAAGAACATAAGCATCTAGTATGTTTAAGGTATGCTTTGGTTAAGGTCTTGTTTTAGTGAGACTCTTTATTAAACCTTGGATAATGTAAAAAAATTAAATAAGAGAGTTTAGTTTCATCCTTAGGAGTGACGCTAGGCTTGGCTAAGGGGCAAGTGATTCTCTTGGATGTTAGCTAAACCCTAAGCAAAAGCATTGATTATTTAAGTATGATTATGAGTAAACCCTTATTAGGTTTGGGTATGCTTGCAAGGCATGAGAGTCACACGTGAGACTCTTAATAACCTAGGTTTGAAAAGATTAATCATGTTATAGAAAAAGTGCTTAATTGTTAAAGCTAAGGATTTGAATTTGTGGAACGTCAAATGATAGCCCAAATAAGCAAAAAGTTTCAAGTGAGGATAATAAATAAAGATTTAAAGAGAAAACTAATCATAAGTGTGAAATATAAATAGGGCAAGGTATCCTAGATATTTGAAATGGGTTTTGGAAGCAACCTAAAGTTATCTCAGATAATTATTTTATGGTTTAAACAAAACCACAAAATTATTCAAGATAGTAGGTAAATAATCCTAAATAATTGATTAAAGATTTAAGAAAACATTAAGATCATCTCAGATAGCAAATTAAGATTAAAAAAATATTATATATGATCTTAGATAGGTTGTGATAATACTTTAGAATAACGTTATGATAAGAAAAATAATCTTAAAGATAATAAGGACTAGAATATAATGGACCTCAAGTTTTGCACCCTCAAGCCAATGATTGATAGAATGAATTATTAGAACTCTTATTAAATAAGAAGGTAGCTATTTCATATCCTTGGTTGAGCCTATAAGAAGAGTGTTAGATCACATGGTAAGACACTTGAGTGTGCTTGCATGCCACTTTCTTAATAAGGAGGTAACCATTTCATATGATTGGTTAAGTCTGTATGAGTATTGCCAAATCATATAATAAGAGTCTTTAATGTGGTTTAATGCTACTAGCACATTCTATTGATTAGAGGATGTGCTAAATTATATGGTGTGGCTAACTATGACTAGGACATTTTATCAATTAAGGAATGTGTTGAATTATATGGTGTGTTGAGTTTCATTAGGACATTCTATTGATTAGTGGAGTGTTATATTATATGATGTGACTAAGTGCCACTAGCTTTCTTTGGACATCATAGAATACCATGGATGTGCTCAAGCATATGGTGATGGAGTGCCACATGCTTGTTGACAACTCCTAAAGCCTTATGGGTTGTGCAACATAATTGGACTTCCCTATTAAGGAATACTAAATCATGTAATGAGACTAAAGTACTAAACCTTGTGTCATTATTTTTGGGGGCTTGGAAGAAGTGCTAGATTTTTAGTGAGACACTAAGCATCTAGTTTGATCTATTATATGACTATGAATATGATAAAGATTTAAGAGGTCTCAAATAGATATTAAATAAATAATTAGTCTTGTAATTATGTTATTAGAGCCAATGATTAATTTGGTACCTATATAATAGTTTAACATGATAGGTTAATATAGACTTAGATTATATTCTTTTTTATAATATTGGTTATACTTTGCTTTTTCATATTGCTATACATCCTTGTTACTATATGATTATGTTTACAGCATAAATTAAGGATTCTCCATTGAGTTCTTTCTCACTCTACCTAATTTTTACATACAATTTTGGTTAGTTAAGAGCTTGCATAGGTGTCAAAGTTGTGAGCATTCATATTGTGCACCAAGCAATCTTAGTATCTTCTTTTGTATCCTTGATTTTAGTGGTAGTGATATTCTTTTATTTATGGACTTCAATATTTGCATCCTTGATATTATGTATTTCATTGTGGATGTTTAGATTATTTATGAATTATGATGTTTTATTGGCATATCAAATATGAATTATAATATATCTTCATATGTTTGATTAAGTACCATAGGTGAACTAACTCAACATAAGGTCATACTTCATTTGAGGTGATACACTACATGTCTGATAATTAGATTAGAGGATCCTAACTCACAGTTAGAGTGTCAAGACAAGTGAGTGAAAAGTGACTAGTTAAGCAAATTAACTAATATATGGGTTTGTTGCACTTGAAGATTTGGAAAAAAAAAATGTTTTAGTACTAAAAGAGTTTGGTGTGATAGTTTCACATTCTAGCCTAACTAATATAAGTACTATTTAGCATCATATAGATTTGTTATCCCACAAAAAGATTTTTTTTACAACTCTATGATTTGCAAGTTGAGTCATCTGAGAGTAAGAGTCTTCTAGATTCATCCACTTTCAAGTGTATAATTCTAACTCTAAACAATTTTTACTATTTTCATAATCTAAATATATATATATATATATACACAAAACATTAAATATTTATTAATAGCTAAAAATTTAATTTTGTGATCATTATCCTCAATAGTACAATACTTACAACCATATTTAAGATATGCTGGTCAACTGATGGGTATTATCTCTAGCATAATATCATTGATCATAAAATTAACATTTAAAAGATAAAATCAACCCAATTAAAACATAATTATTATTCTAATATTTAATCATTTTTTAAAAAATAAAATAAATTTATTGCTATTTATCTTTCTCATTAGTTTTCAATTATAATTTACTAAACTTCATCATTTTCTAATTACATGTTTGAACATTACAACACTCCAGAGATGACCAAGAACTTGCATGAGGGGCCTACCAGACGAACCTGAAGGGGTTGCATTGCTATCGAACCTAATCATGTTCCACTCTTGTCCAAAGTTGGGGTTGTTCTCTAGTTTTAAAACTAAAAATAAGAAATCTGCATTCCATTGTCGCTTGTATTTGCTAAAAAAATCGTCATATATTTTATACCTAAATCATTCTCAAAAAATTAAAAACAAGTTCTCATATATTCGTTTTAATTTTTCAAATTATAATTTGTCAAACATTATTATAATATTATGAATACTGTAAGAGACAACAACAATGGGCCCAACTGAGCAGGCAGTGGCCGTGCTACATGGTCAAATCCAAGCCCCAGAGTTGGTGAAGTATCAATTAAGTGACATATTGCATTGTCCCTTTCCCCTTCTGTACTGGGAAGGATAGATGGGTAATACAATAATAACTAGTTTACCCAAACTGAAGAGAGAAAATGAATGAGCCTCAGCCACGACGGCAATGTTAAAAGAATACTATTGCCTGAACGCTGGTCCGTCCGTTCTCTCGTCATTTCTGTCTTAGTTCCAAGCATTTATGTCGTTCTTACATTGGGGTGTGAATAATCTCACATAATAAAGAAGAAAATGGGATGGATGATTGACTCCTTTTCTCCATACTCAGTATTGAATGCCTTGTCTGTTCTCTCTCTCTCTCTCTCTCTCTCTCTCTCTCCCCCCATTCCAGTGTCTCAGAATTCACAAAACGGCTAGTCTGGAGGATGATAAAAATAAACCTTCAATCTCAGTATATGTATGACTTTATCGTCTGACCAAAGAACGTATTTGATAAAAAATAAAAGTTAAAAGTAATTTTTTAAAAAAAAAAAATAATCTAAATTTTAATTTATAAATAGGACCGTAATTATTGTTTCTTTTAATAATAATAACTTACAATTTGATAATTTATACTTGGAATCACGCAACTATAGTTCAATATTAAGTTGTTTGACAAAATATATACCTAAAAAGTAATTGCTAAATAATATTAAAAAATTAAGTATTTAATAAATATATCAGGATGCTTAATGAAATAGATGGTGCTACAAAAAAATCTTTAACTTTTTTGTGAATGGGTTACTTAATTTTTTAAATTTTATTTATGAATGATCAAATCAATTAATTTAATTTTTTTTTATTGAAAGAGTATATTCTAAATTATAATTACATAAAAGACTCATTATGATAAAAAAAGTGTTTTATAAAATTTAGAGTTAAAAATTTGTCTAAAAACAATATCATACTTTTTAAAATAAATTAGTAGAGGCCAATTTTAATTTCAATGAAATTTAAAATATAATAAAAAATTAAAGAATGATTTCAAATTTTCACATAATATTTACAATATTGTCAATCATTATTAAAAGAATGTTATTTAAAGGTTATTTTATGTGAAAAGAAAACATTGAGATTGTCAAGTTAAATTTAAGTTCCTATACTTAATTTTGTGGATGAAAATAAAAAGTTCTTTTTGGAAAGCCACCATTAGAGAAAGCCTTTGATTTTATCTATTTTATTGTGAAATTATAGATGTAAAAAAAATTAAATTGGTTAATAAGAATATATGATCTATGTATAATAATATTGAATAAATTATTACCAAAATTCTAAAATTAGAAATAAAATAGCTGTTCAAATAAAAAGTCTTTGAACTTTATAAGTAAATTAAATTATGAATATACGAACTAATGATATTAAATAATAAGTTTTAATTTTTAATTTTTTTCAAACATAATAATCATTCCCATCTATTTGGCCACAATGATTGGTCCTTAGGAGAAATTAACTTAAAAAGATGTATAATGAGTTCCAATTATATCAATTGAATTTTTGAAATAAACAATACACATTTAAATTCATGCCATTTTTGGTCAACATTTCAATGCAAATGGCAAACTCAAGCACCAAAATTATAACTTAGTTTTTATAATTACTAAAATTTTATGTTGTTATTTTTTAAAAATTTTAAAAATAGTATTTAAGTTTACCAAGTATATTTATTACATCATATTTTATTTTTATTTTATCATTTAAGATTATTTTTAAATTACAAGTTCTTATTTTTTTCAATTTTACAATATTAGCATCTTATTGTATTCTCTCTGTAATATTGAAATTGACATTTCATCTGATGGTTTAAATAACACATTTCGTTATATCTCCTTGTTGGACTTGCGTTAATCTTCCATTTGATGGTGGTACATTATTAGATATCTTCATCAAATCTTGATTAAAATTTATTATACAATTGTTTTTATATAATTATTTTATCTATATATATTCTAAAAATAGAAAAAAATTAATTGTAAAATTTATTTTTAATATCATATTTTACTAGCGATGACCTTTCTAATCGCACCGAACGCTTTTGCGTTATTACAACAACCGTGCAACAATATGCATATCACGAAATGAACTCCTTACATCGCCCATAACAAAATAAATCATGTCAGCCATAGGCCCACACACCCATACCGTTCCTTAATTAATATATATTCCCCCGTTCTTCGCTGGCTATTCGTCTAATCCCTCATGTGCTTCTCTCTCCCCTTCCAAGTCAAGCACATAACTCCACTGCTTAGCGTCAACTGTTTCTATTCACGACGGGAGAAGATGGAGGTTTCGAGCTATCAAGTGGGTTTATCAAAGGAACGCTTGCAGAGTTTATTGGCATTCTGTCCACCTCCAACCGTCGCCGTTTATTTGTGTTAACAGTGCAGAAATGGAGGTGGACATCCTGCCAACAGATCTCTGATGGCTTCCCTTTGCAAAACCTATTTGATGTTAAAGCTCAAGTTAATTCTTGGAATGACATAAAGAAACGTGGTGAGTCTGTTCATCTGCTCTTTTCAAGTGATAATCTTTTTTACACTTAGGATTTCCATCTTTCTTTTTGTGGTTGATCTTTTCTTCGTTTTTTTTTCTCTTACTTTTGTTTATTTTGCCTTTACTTATTTTGTTTTGCATACATGATTTGCATCAGTACGCCCTCGGAATGATGATTGCATGCAGTTCGTGAGCCTTTTGCTTTGCTTTATTGAGTGTGTATGATGATTCTTTCTCGTATTTTTTGGGGGCTCGACTGCACGCGCGAGAAAGCTGCGGATTTGATATGCTCCTGTCTACTTCGGACTGCAGATCTATGCTTGTACGTGAACAGTAGGGAGCTGCTGATCCAATCCAAAAGATTGTAGTTTTTTAGAATCTCCATCCGTAGAAGAAAAAGTTGTTTTCTTCTCCATTTTCCATAGTTTAGTTCCCAAAACCTCGACCATTTTTTGGGATAGCTTGTTATATAATCGATTCCGTGGGTCGAGGAAGTGAAGATATATTGTGAGATCTTTTATGGTATGCATTCATCCTCTGGTACGGTTTTGTTAGCAACCTTGACTGTTTTTTCTTTCCTTTTCATTCGAACTATTTCCCCTCTTTTTCTTTATGCATAACCCTAATTTCTCTTTCTAGTGGTGCTCGTCAATTCTGCTCACTTTTTACATTGAATCGGTCACTTAGGTTAGAATAACTGGAGATAAAAGTACGTCAACCAATTTATCAAATTGCTTATTTTTAACCAATTGCTAACGGAAAACCACAGAAATTAGCTTTCACTGAGACGGCTTAAGTCTGTTGTTTGGTCGGTAATTGATTCTCAAGCTCGCTTCTACTTCATCTCTCTTGCCGACGACGCAATCTCTGGTCAGCCAATGTTGAGAGGGATGATGAAAGCTTAGGCACTGCAAATTGTCGGTAAGAACAAGTTCTTAATCCTACAAAAGAAATTCAATTCAATAATTAAATGAACATTGATTTGTATTCCGAACGGTGGTAAAAGTTTTTCGATCATAAGCATGTCTCCGTCGCGAAAGTTGGAATATGGGTCTGAAGAATTAGGGTTTATACTTTTTTTCTATTATTATTATTTGTTTCCAAAGATAGTTGTGTGATATTTGTATCCGATGTATAAATCTACAACCCATGGTGGGTTTTGTAGGCGGCCTATCCAGCTTCTTTAAGGTGAATATTGGCCCGTTTGGGAGACTGGCAGAATAACGATTTAAATGTGGTCTCAAACCATAGCTCGCACCAGCTGTTTCCAAAAATGATCAAAGCAATGCCGAGTTTGTTCTTATTTTCTCGAACAGGCGAAAGATTTCTTTTATTATAGAAAATAAAGTATTTAAGGACTGTTTTACGTTTTTGGATAGTCTTTTTTGTTAAGTTGCATAGGTCTTTTTAATATTCAACTTTAAAAAAATTATATTTAGTTTTTTCCAACTTTTTTATTTCCACCGTAATAGTTACGTGAAGCAGATTATAAGAGTTTATTTGGAAGGATGTTTGAGGAAGTTAACATGAAATAGGAAAAATGAGGCTTTTAGTCTTTTATAACGTAAAAAAGAGAAGAACAAAAAGAGCTGGTAAGAAATAGGGGCACAAAACGCTGTAGGTGGAGAAGATGATTTAAATGAAATGTTTTATTTCAATATTTGATATTACAAATTTTGTGCTATTTACTTTTTATAATTTTCATAATTCAACCATTGAGTATTAATACTTTTGATTGTTTTTTGAAAACAAGAGCATGGTACGTATAAACTGCTGAATATTGTGGTACTCTTGTTGATCATTAGAGTTCAATAAGTTATTAATGAAAGTTAATTTGTTTAATAAAATAATATTTTAAAAATATTTATTATTAAGTGTTATTGAAATTTTTGTATATTTAATAAATATATTATGTTTAGCATAGTGCTCGATTATTTCATTATTTCTGTAATTCTATTGTAAAAGGTGTTTTGATATGCAGTATATCGTGAAGTTATATAACCTAGCGTAATATTCTTGCTGAGCATAATCTATTTGTTAATGTTTTCCCAGATCTAATTTTTCTTGCGTTTTTCTTTTACAGTTCATTGAGCTAGTTTTGGACGATGTTAACTATCCAATAAGTAGATGCATAGATTCCCTTTTCATTCAGCGATTAGCTGTTCTTATGATGTGGTTATTGACTAAGTTTCTGAGCTTACCAATGATTCACATACAGGCTTTGGAATAAAGTAATGGTTGAATAGTATTCGTTTTTCGTGAGCTATTTAAATAAGAATGTACTGGAACTAATTATTCTAGAATACTAAAGTATATATCGTTTTCGATTTGTGGTTTTTCCTTTTTACATTTCGTAGTTCGTTCTCTTGTGGTTGGCCTGTTCCATTGTTGCCGAAGCATTTTTTTGAGTAAATTCAACATTTTTAAAGCCTATCTGTGACATTTATTGATACGAAAAACCAATAAATGGAGAGACAATCACACAGCTGGCCATGGGTTGTGAGGCTATGGTGATAACTTTATTTGAAGAAATCTGAGCTTAGTTATTTCGAAGTAACTGAGAACGATGTTCTTGGAGTTGTTGCCTCATGATGTGGAGATTGAATCTAAATATTATTGACAGGATTAATAATAATGAAAGACACTGGGTACCACGATTTTAGTCTTGTTGTGGTTAGAAATGATATTTTTGAAATAGGCCTTTTCAAAACATAAAACTATCCGAGTGAAATTATTATTTTTAGAAAAAAAATAATTTATGAAAATCATGACATTGTAAATTAAAAAAAATATTTTAATAGTACATTTTGAAAGCAACATATAATTCAAGTTTCACTATATCTCAACATAATAACTACAGTTGGTTCCACAGCCAATCAAAAAGTGGTCAGTTATCCTCTTTCTTGATAAAACCTCCTTCAGCACCACAAATGTCTATCAAAGGAATAATCAACGAAAACTCCCTTGGCTTCACAAGTGACCTCACAATGGTATGCTATGACTAAATGAGGAAGGTTAGGAAAGATAAAAACAAAAAAAAAGAATTGTCAATTTCTTTACTTGGTCTACCTGACTTGAACGTTTTGCCTCGCTCGTATATGGCAAGTGTCATCAGGCGTACACATGTATGGGATGGATAAAAACGCATCCAAGGTTGGCTTCAAGAGTCATTCGATTGAAGTCATATACATTTAAATATGATACTTATTATCAATGCTCTACAAGATCAAACAAACGTTTTAGTGTAAGTCAGAAAGTCATGCTAAATATTACAAAACATTTTGTTAATTCTATTTAGCTTAAGCAAAGCATTTGCATCGCATTTACATTGAAATCTTTCATATTAAACAACAGAATTGTATAATGTATGTTTTACATACACTAAATTTAAAATTTAGCATTGAAATGAATCCATATTGTTTTTTGAATACTTAAAATAATGTGAAGAGAATAATTTACTTGAGCTAGTCATTTGTAATCACACTATTGATGTTAATTAATCTTTAGAACAACATGGGTAAAATAGACACCTGTTTTCATAATTAAGATAAAATCATTTTTTCATACATATAATATTACAAAAAAATAAAAAAAATGAATACAATTGCATATAGTTTACCTCATATATTAATGAACTTGTGCCATTTACAAAAGCTAATATGTCTAAACAATAATGATTGTTATGTCAAATACTTAAATGTGCAAAACATGAAAAGTTGAAGTCATTTAACACTATACAATTCATGATATAGTACAACAATTAACTTTATATTGCTCTTCATCCACATTTGTCAAGCTTCATAGCTCCAATTACATATATTTAATAAGTAATTTACATCTTAACTTAACTAGACATGACATTGTGGCCCACATCAGCACAACTTAATGGTTATCCAAATAGTGTGACAATGACTTCAACTATCTAGATCAACTACAATAGGGAAGCCACATTCATGCCCTTTAATGTGATTCATTCCCTTCACATGTCCATAATTGCGTATGGTAAGGTCCCACTCCATAGTAGGCGATCCATAAGTCTACCTATCTCAGAAATAAAACACTCATCAAATTTTCTTATCAAAGTATATTATTTTTATTTAAATTATGATTTAAAGACCTATAAAATTTGACTGATAAAGTTAGATTGCTATAAATTATATTTGATGGTAATCATATAGTATGATAGTAGAAGTTCATATAATATGATGAGAAAAAAACAATTTGAAGACACTATTATATATATATATATATATATCTTATAATACAATTAGCAATATTATATAAATATGAACAATTAAGGTTGGTGTTGCACAAAAGAATCATTAGGTTATGATAGGTGATTGTGGTGTATAGTTTTATTGTACATATGCGAATGCAGGATCATACAATTATGACAAGTGAAATTACTAGTCTATAAAAACAGATCTAGCTCATCATATAGTATGGTATAGGAATACTATTAATATAATTTGGAGATCCCGAATAAGTTGAGTATCATATTTGAGTTATTTTTTTATTCCAACCATTGGGAATTAAAGTGGCCTAAATCTAAGTGTTAAAAATGAGATATATAGAGTTGGTTAAGGAAACAAAATTAAAAAATAAGTCAAACCTTATAATGCATGAACTCTTTAGATAAGAATACATATAAAATATCTTAGCTAGCCTAAATAATATCCCTTAATTAAAGAATTGATTGAGTGGCTATATAAGGTTTTAGGTAACGATTAGGGCTAAAAAGTTGGTAAAACCTAGCTATGATGCTTCTAATTATGCATACTCAAGAGAAGCCAAAAGAGATAAACCAAAACCAAAGAATAAAAGGGAGAATTTCTAAGCTAGTTTGAGAAGATTAGAAAATCCATTTTTTATGTAGACTTCAATTTGATTAAGAAGGTAAGAGAATCTCTTATTTTGTATAAAAATTTAGAAAAATTTAAAGTCAATAAAATCAAGCAATTTGTTAACATGTATGAAATAGGATTTTGACTATGCTTTAGATTGCTTTCTCTTAAAACTAAGATTTCAAATATTGAATTTAGCCCACATTGATGGTAGCCAAGCCATAATGTTACTATTTACATGAGATTGTGTTAATAATTAAAGCAAGAATTCCACTAATTTAGCTAATTAGAAATTATATTACATGTTTAGCTAAAAAATCATAATGTTGTGAAATTATGCATGTAAAATTTAATTTCTTACTATATTAGAAATAATAATTATAATTTTACTACATTCTTAAGTGAAAACATTAAAATGATGAATTTATTTCACGTTGGAATGGAATGGAACCAAGTGGCTAAAACATATTATGCTATTATAAATTTTCTTATGGCTTTGATTGTTAAGAAGTTATTTGGAACTTAAGCTTATGATAGATTTGATTGATGATAAGTCAAATTCTTGATTTATTATGATAACATTACAACCATGTGCTGGATGAAATTGAGACTCTTCATAGAATGTTGTCGATTGCTTCACATCATAACTTGAACCATAATTAAAACAAGTTTCTTCATGAAATAACTTAGTTATTTCTAGATATAATTCCTTAGACTCAACCATGATAAAATGTTTAATTATATTCATGCTAAAATAATGAGATTTTTCCATGAATAGTGAACTTATGCTAACCCAAAATTAAGTATGATATGATGACAAAATATGACATGAAACCTAAATGTATTGTTTTAGTTTATGTTAAGAGACACCATTAAGATCACATGATAATTTCCTTTTTAAGTATTGAACCTAAACACTAAATTTTGTTGCTAAAAAAGGGGCTTTGGCTTTGGGTTAAGCCTTGAGGTTGGGTTGTTTGTCTTGACCAAGGGCTTTTATTATAATAAGAGAAATTATAAAGGACTTTATATGGCTTCCAAGGTGTGCATAGCTCTCAAGTTTCCTTGTAAGGACCCTTGAGAGGCTTGGGTTAACTCTGGAAGAAGACAAAGTGAGGTTTAAGTCTTAACTAGGTATAGTAAAAATGGTTAGGTTTGGTTGAGTAGGTAAAGAAAATTAAGAAAAATCTTTAGGTTAACTAATAAACCTAGTTCGATTAAATTAGTCTTATAGAATTATTATATTGACTAAGTAAACTTAGGGTTTAGAATTTGAATGTTGAGGATTTAAAATTTAAATACCTTACATTTAAAATTTAAATGTTTTAGAATTAAAATTTGAATATTTAAGATTCAAATCTTGGATATGGTTAAGCACCCAAATAACCTTAATTATGATTAAAATTAAGAAATGATATGAATTAAACTTGGATAATGTTAAGAATAGTTTAGAAAATAAGCATATATTAAGATTAAATAATTCCTATAGACTATGACCTTTGCCCAAGGAATCCTAAAGATAAAAATTAGGGTTGAACTAAGGACATTAATCACTTGGTGAGACCTTGAGCATACTTGGAATAAGGTTATTATTTGATGAGGCTCTTGGGTGGACCTTGGATGATGGTAAGTTGAGATAGAGAGCTTGGTTTTGGCCTTAGGAGTGATGCAAGGATTGAACAAGGGACTAAATGTTCTCTTGGATTTTGGCTAAACCATGATCTAGCTTTGTTTGATGGGTAAGATCTTAAGTATCCCTAAATTAGGCTCTTAAGTAATAGATCAACACCCAATATGATGGTCTAAGAGATGCATGTTACTTAGGAGAGGCCTTTGGGAACGATGACGTGACTCAGGTTGGTTTGTAAGGTAAGAGAGAGTGACCAGTGAATCTTATGTAAACTTAGATTAGAGAATAAAAGACTATGTGTAAAAGGATTTGAGCCCAAACTTTAAAACTTGGGTACTCAAGTGGTAGCTTAGACAAAACAATAAATTTTCAAGAAACTTTCAAATTAAGAAATGGGTATGAACTTCGATGTGAAAATGAGAAACTTGATATAAGAGGAAAACCCTAAATAGACGTATTAGTGAGGACCCTACGTTAGCCCAAATAGTAAAGCAAGATTTTAAAGAAACCTGATATGCTCTAGTTGATAGATTAGGGTGTTAAAGAAATCTTAGGATCATTTAGGTGAAGGGAATGCTAGATTATTTGTGGATCGCTATGCTTCTTATGGGTTGATTATGATTCTATTGAGACCTATTAGGCTTTGATGGATATGAGATAATATTGATGGTTATGTAGTTTAGCTTGGTAAGTTATGATACTTTATTGATTTCTTTATTATATCCATGATTTTACTCTATTATTATGTTGTTATATATATAATTTATTAATTGCACTTGGGGATTTCTTATTAGGCTTGGATCACCCTTCCTTAAATCATCTATAGGTATAAAAAGTTAGGATCTAACATAAAAGTTACAATGAGGGCATAAGAACCAATACTTCTAGTTTATTATTCATCTATATGAATTCTAGATGATGTAATAGTTATAGTTCCTTTTTATTTTCAATATTATCATTTATATTGTTGGACTTTAGTCTCTATAAGGCTTTTATGACTGATTTTAATTCTATATTTTATATTATTTCATATGGTTGACTTAGATTTTTAGATGACATATGAATCATATGATTATTTATTTGATATCATGAATTTGTATAGATATGCATTATCATAAGTTTGCTTTAATGCAATGTATACACCAATGTATATTGGTGAGTTACCTAGCCTAAAGTCCACTACTCATTAAAACAACTAAACAACTAGCTGGGATAAAAATATGATTTATTTTGGGTGGCACATCATTAGCATGAATATCAGATTAGGAGATTGTTACTCTCAGCTTAAATATTAATCTTAAGCAATGAAAGTTGTCTTATTAAATAAATTTACTGATGTATAAGCCTAGATTCACTCAAGAGAAAAAAAGATTTTGCAACAAAAATGACGTGTGAAAAGTAATGTGCAAATCCATCTATGCAGACACATTAGAATATCTTAATAAGAAATTTAAAGGTTTCTTATAATGAAAATCGAATATTGTATTTTGAACTAACATAATCCAATAACTGTTCTCACATTACAAATATTTTAAAAATGATCTTATTAGATTTTAAGGATCATCCTTTATTAAAGTGGTCATTTGTGCACCCAATAACTAAAACCATAATGGTTTCTTACCAAGATGATTTTATAGTAACCATTCATACCTAAATGATTATCAATCAATGAGGAACCCAAGATATGTTGTAAGAGAAACATTATATTAAGGAAATGATAACAAACAACTTAAATCCTTAATTATTCTATTATATTTATTATTGCAATTTTGAGAATGACTCTATTCTAGTAATACACACATATGCCACCGTAATTAAAATGTAAGGTTACATAGTTAATGCTAATGTTTAAATTTAGATGTTGAAATATTATAGTTCATATTAATCTATGCAAATTCACTAGAATGCTTGATCCATTGATATATTTGTGATGTTAGACCAAATAAATTTTTATAATGTTTTTAGGTGATTATATTGCACATGAGGCTCCACTAATAACACTTAGCTCTTGAATCTTCTTCCTTTTATTATCCTATTTTTGGCATAAGCAAAAGAGCATGGGATTATTAGTGGACAAAGCTTGGTCACTCAGAGCAATTTCTTTCATTGGTGAGTACAATGACAGATTTCTCTTCTCTCATTAAGAATGAGGATTAGTCAAGGAGTTCTACATTTGTTCAATAATAGGAGATATATATTTCATTAAGGATGATATTCTTTCTATCAAGAAGTAGTTGATGTAAGAGAATCATTTTTATTTGCACCAGATGCAATTAATTTTTTAGTTGAGACCTAACATATGCACATGCATAGGTAGACTCAGACTTTTATGGCACTAAATATGTGATGTTAGTGATATTTATAACTTGATACCAAAATATTTATCTTTATTAAAGATGAGTGGCATTTGTATGCACACTATGGTATGGATTAACTATACGATTTCCTTAAAGATCACCTTGTCTATGAGTTCACTTCAATGCTATCCTTATGCTCTTGACTTATCATATGTGAAGTACTTGCAAGGAATGTGATGTACACAAGAGGAGAGGGGTGAAATTTACAATTCCAATTTCAAGACAAAATCAAAACACTTAAAAGAACTTTTAAAAACTATTTGAAACTTTGTTTAAACTATGATTGAATAGAGTTGTTATTTTCTTAACTCAATCTAAGTTACAATAATTCAAGTAATAAAAAACAATGTCATGGTAGAAATATTTTCAATTATTTGATTAGTCATAAGATAGTAATAGACATGTGTTTCTTTCTCCAAATCAAAATTGATAATTCAAGTAATATTATAATTGGTTACATTATTTGAATGCTTTAACAATACAAATGTTTTGACAATCTTAGTTGGTCTTAATAAACACAAGATAATAATAGTAGAAGTGTGCTGCTTTCTCCAAATCAAGATAGATAATTCAAGTAATATTACAATCATTCACTCTATTCAAAAGTATTAACTATACAAACTTTTGGTAATCTTAATCGCTCTAAATAGACACAAGATAAATGTCAATAGAATTAATAAATCAAGCAACTTAAAATATTCATACAATAGATATCTATTATTAATCTTAATGGTGATTATATCTAATTTAGAAATGGTTCATTAGCTTTCCAAAAACGTTTTGTGGCAAGTATAGTAAGAAAAGCAAAAAAAAAAGGGCAAACAAGGGTTTTAGATAGTTCAATAAAACATTTGCTTACATTTACTCCTAGTTGACCTCACCATATTTTTACAATAAAACCATGCATTTTCATGGTAGCAAGCATGATAAACCTTTACAAAGTCACTCCTTTTAAACATAATAGGTAAAGGTACAACTTTATAATAGAACAAGTCTAGTAGCTTAACAAATATTATAATATAGTTTATACAATAAATCCCAACAACATTGTATCGAACACTTTTAGAAAATAAGTTATACTTGTACGATTAGATTGTGAACTTTATATGAAGTATACAAATAAGGAATACTTGTGTTTTCTAGTTAAATCAAAGCTTTAATATGATTTATGAATACCTATAATCATTCCAAATGTTTCTTTGCAATCCATCTTAATAATTGTCTATACAATACTATGCTCTATAAACTTTGAATGCGTGACACCCCATTTTTACAATATTATTTTTTTAGGATGCAACTAGACCTTGAACTAGTCAATGTATTTGGCATGTTATCTTTCACTCCTCAATATTAGCATTTAAACTAATAGTCATAATTCTTCAATCTAATCATCAAGCTCATAAAATGCCACCACATTCTTGCTCCAATTAAGACGTCAATTGAGCCAAAAAAAAACTAGTCCACTATAGGTTAGGTAACCTATCTAGTACATTAGCATGTACATGATACCAAGGTGATCTATACCTACAAATAAGCATATCAACATAATCTATAATATGCATAAGTACCATAAGATTGAAACCATGATTATCACAAGTAAATAAATTACAAAGACAATATCCAAATAGAATGTCCCATATAGTCCAAAGTCTAATATGTCAAGAGCACAATATTCAACTTAAAACATCAAAGCTATAAATAGATGAGACTATCAATAGGTCATGACTAATTATTGATTAAAGAGTGATCCATAGTCATACTAATTTTGATGACCCCACATGATGTAGGATGATATGCTAAAACCTATATTTAGCTAATCAATAATTAAGAATTATTTAGATTCAAGTAATATATCTATGCGAGGGCTTACCTAAGGTGCTATAAGTTTAGAAATAGAAATTGTAAGATTGTTAGGTAAGTAAAAACTTCTTTAAAAGCCAAGGACTTATATGTTTAGCATGGCTCTAAGTTTGATTAGGACAAGAACACCTCAAAGTGGAACCTATGCATGATATATGGGATGCTACTACATCACCACTCTAGTCCTATATCCACTAGTAACTCCATATTATTATAGATGATGCAAGAAGGGGTAGGCTAAGATCAATAAGAAATCCTTATATCCTATTAATAAAAAAACATTTATATAGTAATATAATAATAGAGTATAATAATTAATGAATTAGAGGACTAAGTAACTAAATAAATTTGGCCAATCCATAAAACAAAAACCATGTACCATGAAAAAGTCCATTAAGGCTTAATAGGTCTCAATATAGTCATAGTCAATCAAATAAGATGCTAAGTATCCTATTAATAATTTCTTACTCTCTCCAAATCCATGAAATACTCATAAAAGTCTGGCACTCCTATCACAACACATGATCCAATAATGCACAACCTATACTCTTATAATCACATGAATCTCCCTATAGGACTATAAGAGTCCTCATGAATCACGTCATGCTATAATAAGCACTCCATCACATCCATGGTCACCCATGATGTCCTATAATGGCACACAACTAACCTAAAATCCTCTACATATGATTTTTAGTCCCAAACTAAGAACTACCAGTCATGTGGACCACTATGTAGGGCTTAAGGAATCATATCACATGTGATTCTCAATTACTATGAGCTTAGACACTCCCCTATAGTCTTTCATGATGTACTAAAAATAAGATGTGGCATACCAAGAGTCCATTGCATCTTATTCTTTGTTTTCATTATTAAACTTGCTTACTCAACATTAATATGGTTTTACTTACATTTATCAAGGGTTACTAACCCTAATATATCATCTAAGGTTTCTTTAGTACCTTAATCCATTAATCGATTATTTCAATATCCTCAAACCCTAGTATACTATTTGAGCTAACTTATGATTTTTATTAAACCTTAATCTACCTATCTAAAGTACCTTCCCTTCTTACATTTTATATATTTAGGTCTACTCCTTTCTTATTACTTAACATAGGAGTCTTACTAGAATCCTTTGGTTTATTTTTGTACTTATTTAAGTTATAATTCCATGAAACAAACCTTTTAAGACATAATCATTGATCTTTTACTTAGGTTTATATGAGTTTCACTAGTGACTCTTTATTATATTATAGGCTAATCTAATTCACTCCACCCTTCCCAAAAACAACCTTGAGCCATGTACACCTCTTGAACGATCATCTGGGGTGTCAAATCTTTGGCTTGAGAGCTTATTTTAGGGCTACTAATGATTTTTTCCATCAAACCAAGCTAGATCAGAGTTTAATCAAAATCCAAGTGGTCATTGGTCCCTTGGTTAAGCTTAACACCACTCTTAAAGTTATAGTTAAGCTCTCCATCTTAATTGAAACCCATTAAAGGTCTAACTATGAGCCTCATCAAAATCATGGCCTCATTTAGGTATGTTAAGATGGGGAGAGAAAGTTATAGGATTGTAGAAGTTAGATGTATTACCATTGTGATTTGTTTTTTGCCTTATGTAGCTTTAGTATGGTATTTTTCCTTGATAGAGATGGTTAGAACAAGTAATGCTGCTATGAGAGGCCTAATGGATAATGATCATGTCCAAGAAAGCCTTAGAGATAGACTAATTTGTCATACTGTGACACCCTAAATAAGCTTGAGTACTTGGGGTAACATTGGATGAAAGCTTTTATATAGTTGAGGTCATGGGTATTTGATGGCATGGTAGACCTAGCTATTGCGAAAGATTTGTTGATGTTTAAGGACTATCAGATTCTTTAGGGTGTCTGGTAGAGTCAAAGGTCATACTTGCAAAATTATTCTTAAAAGGAAAGGCAACAACTTGGAGGTGTAAATACAATGAGAAAGTTTGGTTTAATTTCTTGAATCTTGGCCATAAGAAAGTTAACAATCTTAGAGTTATGCAGGAAGATGTTATTATAGAAGGTAGCTATGGATTTATGCACTTAGTAATAGGTTGTAGAGGTTTGAAATGTTAAAATTAGTATGATTTTATTTATGGTATTACTATCATTATTTTTTTTTGAAATTAGAGCATTGCATTCCATCATTTTTTAATTTACTTAGGAGAGAACTAAAGGTAAAAAATGCTTCTTGCAATCACCATTGATGGTGAAATTGTCTTTTGGTGAGAAGATCCTTGGTAGATTTATTTTTTGAGGTACTTTAGTCCTTCATACTATGGTTTTGGGGCTTAACTTATCCAAGGCTAGACTCGATGACCAAGCACGGTGTAGTTATTGATTCTTAGAAGAGGAAGGTTTGGTTCAAGGTGCCTAATTCATTGACATGATCTATTTTGGAGTCAACCAGTCAATTCAAATGATTCTATAGTTTAGGATTCAAATTTGGTTTATAAGGACTATTTAGCATGGTTGGCGTTTATAGCTAATTCACATGTTAAAATCCTAACTTTATAGAGTAGGGTATCCTAATTGAGTGGTATTATCATGATGTCTTCTTGGATGATTTGCAAGGGGTTTTCACTAGAGTGTGATATTGAATTCTCCATTTATTTAGAGCTAGAAGCTATCTTAATAACTAAAAGCAAATTATAATATGGCCTCAACACAATGTTAAGAGCTTAAGATCTAATTGTAGAACTTAGTGAGAAAAGATTTGATTATGCTTAGTGTTTCACCTTAGGGAGCCTCTATTCTTTTTATTAAATCGAGGGATGGGAATATGCACATGTGTGTGAATTTGGGAATTGAGTAAAGTAATAATCAAGAATTTGTATCCATTGCCTCATATTAATAATTGCCTTGATCAACTATAAGGTGTATTAGCCTTCTATAAAATTGATCTTTGATCAAGATACCATCAAATCGAAAATTGATAGAAAGATATTCCTAAGATTGCATTAAACACTGGATGTGGGCATTTTGAGTTCACAATTTACCCTTAGGTATATCTAATTCTCTTGTGGTGTTTATGGATGCTATAAACTATGTGTTCTAGTTTTATCTTGATGGTTGTGTCATCTTGTTCATAGATGACTAAGTGTACTCCATGAGAAAGGAGGAGCATGCAAAGCATCTTCAAACAATGTTTGAGTTTCTTAATAGTAAGTAAAGTTATGCAAAAGTTTCTACGTGCTTTTTTGTTGTATTTTGGTACCATTCCTTGGACATTATTTTTGTAATAAGGTTTTATTAGATCCCATCAAGGTAGAAGCTTTTGTTAATTGGAGGTGACTAGTAGCCACATTTGAGATTTGTAGTTTCTTAGGTCTTATGGTGTGTTAACACAAGTTTAGATAATTTCTTTAATATTTTAACACCCCTTACTCAGCTAACAAACATATGGTGTATCTTCTCTTGGTCTAACCAATGGGAGAAACATTTTAATGAGTTGAAGAGAATATTGAGTTTATCTCTAGTTTTAACTTTACCAATGTAAGGAAAGTGCTATCAAGTCTTATTGATGCATCACACATTAGCTCGAGATTTTTTTTCAATCAAGTCTTACTGATGCATCACACATTAGCTCGAGATTTTTTTTTCAATCAAGTCTTACTGATGCATCACACATTAGCTTGAGATTTTTTCTTATGTGAGATGATTCATTTTGATCAATGCTACAGATAGTTATGCAAGCATGAGTGTAATTACTTGACACATATCTTAGAGTTAGTAGTAGTGGTGTTGTCACTTATGGTTTAATGGCATTATTTTTGTTGGGTTCAAGCTAAACTCTTCAACGATATCTCTACAACGGAGCCTAACATGAGATAGTTGTATTGAATAAAACTCATTAAATATTATGTTATAGATATTAATTATTATGAGGACAAGGCAAACTCAATAGATGTTACCTTAAGTAGAGGCACAATTCTCAAGATTATGCTTTTAAAGAAATCAGAGAGTGAGATCATGTTAGATATTAGAAGTATTTAAGATCAATTAATGGTGCAAGCCTTAATGGCTTGACTCAACTCATAAAGCATTCCTGTTGACTCATTAGATGTGATGAGGGAACATCAGTAAGAGGATCTAGAGCTTTAGACATAATTGCATATTGTAGTAGGGTGAGTCTAAAGACTTTATTATGGAGTTTATTTTGACATCTCATGGTAATTATGTGTTTTTTAATATTAGGATTCTAGAGATAGTTTATTGAGGGAGGCACATGATAATGGTTGGTGATTCACTCATGGGGGACCAAGATGTACAAAAGCCTCAAGACATTTTTTAAGTGCAAATATTTCAAGAAAGATGTAGCACACTATGTTTAAAAATGTTGTGTCTATTAGATAGTTGAAGTGAAGCATCAAAAGCTTAGCAGTTTATTATAGAATTTAATGAAAATGGGATGAAACCACTATGGATTATGTAGGTTTATAAAGGACTAGGTATGGCTATGATATGATATAAGGAGTAGTTGATTGATTATCATAATAAGCTCATTTTCTTATTATGAGGAAAATAGATTCAGTAGGTTGATTTGTAGAGCAAAAAGTGTAGTAGATTATTTGTGTACATGGACTAGTCATGGTGATCATTTTAGATAGAGATGTGAATTTTACTTCCTAGCTTGATAACCAAGTTCATAAAGCTTTAGGAACCACTCTTTGATTTAGCACATTCTATTATTCTTAGATTGCTAGTCAATCTAAAAGGTTGATTCAAACCTTAGAAGATCTCATGATGCTCATTATGTAGTCTTATTCCTTATACTAGTTTAGATAGTTGCCACTAATAAAGCTTCTTTATAATAATAGTTATTAGTCAACAATCGACATGGAACCACATGAGGCTCTATACAATTGATGTTATAGATCTCTTTTGTGTGGAGTTGAGGGTGAGTCCTAGTAGATGTTTGGACCTTAGATCAACAATGAGACAACAGAAGAAATTTAAAACCTATGGGTGATTGTGGGTAGTGTTGAACAATGAAAGGAAATTTTTTTATGGTAACCATAGAAAAGTATGCCTTGAGGTTGGAGATTAAGTATTCCTTAAGGTCAATCTTATCCAATAATTATTCAAATTTGAGAAGACTTGTAAGCAAAGAACCCACCCATACATTGGACCATACCTAATCCTAGAGAAGATTAGGTAAATGGCTTATAGACTTCAATTATTAGAGGTTTAGCTAAGATACATGATTTCTTCTATGTTTTTAATCTAAAAAAATGTTTAACTCTATCATATATTCTTTAAGAAAAGCTTAAGGATCTTTAGTTATAGCCAATGTATCTTATCATGAGCTCTCAATGTAGATTTTGGAGTTCGGTTCTTAGAAATTGAGACACAGAATTCTACCCATGATTAGGGTTCTATGGATAATTAAGAGTGAGAGGATAACCAAGAGGTTGAGAGTGAGGTATGCTGTAAGTGGCTAGGGCTTTTTTGAATTTTAGTGATGAAATCCAAACTAAGATGGGGATGTTTTTCTAACTAGCCTAGATAAGATGCTTTTACTACAAAGGTATGTTTTCTCCTCTTGATTTTTTTTATTTATGTAATTAAATAATTAATTAACTAAAATATATTATTTGTTAACCAAGAAAATGATAATATCACTTAATGTAGTAAGTTAGGTTGGTCATGCATGTTTTAATAAGACCAACTATGAGCTAAGAATCCTAAATGGCATGTTAATCCCTATATTTTAAAAATCCAAGGTGGTTGTTGCAATAAGGAAGTTGGAATTTGAATTTTGCCTTAAATGCATGCAATTAATAAGGGGAATTGAATGCCTTATCCCTAACTAAGTAATACTTGTGGTGCCTCCAATTATGGAAGGTTAGGATCAACTCAAATAAGAATTCATGTAGTTTTCCATAAGGGGAATAGTAAGGAAGCTATATGATTTGGTAAAATTTGAAAAACCTATACATATTATATAGAAATATCTTAATTATAAGATTAGCAAACTAGAAAAATAAGGTTAAGTGTTCAATTATGCTAGAATGTTTTATAAACCTTAGCCATGGAGAGAATCTAGGTGGCCATACCTAAGTGCAGCCAAGGAAAGGAGGTTTAGCCATGAGCAAGAGAAGGAGGCGAGGACTTCAAGACTTGAAGCAAAAGAACCCTACCATAGGAGTAGTCTAATTCATGTATCCAAATGTTAAGAAGAACCTCTAGATTATGCATTAAATATAGATATAAGTTGGGTAAAATAAGATATTTTGATAAGTATGCATGTGAAAATGTATGTGCCTAAAATCATGATTTTTTGTGTGCTGATTCCTTCTCAGGAATCCAAAACTAAGGAGAACAATTCATAAAACCTAAATATGTTATTAATAAATTTTATAAAAAGCAAGTTGAGCAAGTTATTCTTATATTCCTCACATGAAGATTTAATTTAAAACGATGGATGATAACCATGTTGCCATACCCAAGACATGATAAAAAAAATTTTTATGATAAAATGTGCGCTTAAGACTAGGTCTTATTTGATATCTTGATTTTTACATGAAACTATTAATATATCTTAATTAATTACAAGTATGATCTCATGACTATGGCATGTAATTACCTTAATATAATTATTTTCTTGTGATTTTTCTTATTTAGGTTGTGGTCAGACTCATGGTATTGTAGGTCAATTCTTGCCTAAGTGAAATCATGAATGTTATAAGTTCATGTTGTGTTTTAATGGAGGAAGACCTTGAAATTAAGATATTCTAGAATGTTAAATTTTATTTTATGGTTATGTTGACAAATAACTCACATTTTTTATCATTACTATCTAATTCATGCATGTGACAAAATCTTAAATTTGTCAATAACATTACCATGATTTTTATATGATAGGTTGGTTAAATTAATGCTGTTGCTTTATGTTTCCAAATATTAGTATCATGACATGCTAATTTCACCAATGATAAAATAAAAAAGGCCAAGAAAAAATGTGGATTTTATTTTTATGAAAATAGTCCACAAAAGTAAGACATGAACCTTTATGTTGAAAAATTAAATGGTAACCAAACCTTAAGGATCTCTTGTAGCCAAGCATTGCATTACCTTGAGTGCACTTGGGTAGCTTACACACATGGCTTGGTTAGGACATGTCAAGAACTATTATGAACTTAAAGCCCTAGATGGATTCTAAAGTAGTTTAGAGCTCTCGATTTCTTTATGGAAAGCTTGAGATATCTCTATTTTAAGACAAAGAAGATGGCTAAGACAATCAAAGGTAGACCAAAAATAAGGTCGATAGTGTTAAGATATGCATATAATAATTCTTAAGTTGTAGATTTAGTATGAGGAAACCCTAAACAAAAAGTTAAGAATTGAATCAAGAACATTAACATTGGGTAAACCCTTGAGAATGCTTTGAATGAGGCCTTGGTTTGGAGAAGATTTTGGTTTAAACCCTAGATGAAGCCTACGAATGAGTGAGGGTTAGTTATGGCCATAGGATGGTGTTAAAAGTTCTTTAGATATGGCATTTAAGGTTTTGAGAAAGCCCTAGGGTACCTTGATAAGGCATTTAGGGTTTAAAGGAAACCTTAGAGCAATAAGTGATAAGGGATTAGGTTTTGGAAGAAAACCCCTTGGGTATCCCAAATAAGGAATTTAGGGTTTAAAGAAAATCTTAAGATACCCTAAATAAGAGATTAGGGTTTGAAAGAAAACCCTGGTATAGGGTTTAAAAGAAACCCTAAGTTACATTAAATAAAGGATTAGGGTTTGAAAGGAAACCCTAGATGAGCCCTAGATATCTATTTATGGTTTTGAGAAAATTCTAGTTGATCAAATAGCTAACTAGGATTTTAATGAAACCCTAGAAGTATTCTAGATAATAGATTAATGTTAAAGGAGTAACTAAGAGGAATGCCAAATAGTTGGTAAAAGAGTTCTAGAATAACATCATTATACTAAGTATGACAATGTTGTTGAAGGTAAACATTAACATGTAATGTATCCTATGTTTTAGAGAATCAAACCAAGGAATACATAAAGCCTGAATAAGGCTACAAGATTATTTGATCAGAGACTTGTGAGATTGGTAGAGCCTAGATTAAAGAGTAGATTATTTGGTTAAAGACTTGAGAGATTTACAAAGCTTAGAGAGGATTGCTAGATTATTTGATTAGAGATTATGTTGTTAACAAAGCCGAGAAGCTAGTGCAATATTACCTTATTAGAGGGTTTTATGATTGATAAAGCTTGGAGGGGAGAACCATATTACATGACTATATACTCTTAGTAGGAACTAGGTTTTCTCACATTGTGCCATGGTCTTCCTAGGCTTGGAGCAAGTGCCAGATCACTAGTATTACACTAGGCATCTAGTTAGCTAAACTTTAGGAGTATGTTATTATGGAGAATTAAGAGGTCTTGATGAATGTTAAGCAATTAATGCTAGTGATTGCTAAATTTTGTATGCATTACTTTTCTTCAGTAGTCTGTGATACTTTTAGTGATATCATTATTAATATTTTTTTATTATATTATACTTTTATAGATTGATATATCTCTTTATTACTACATGATAATTTCATATATTGACTTGAGGTTTCCTTATTGACTCTTTGGCTCACTCCACTTATATAATTTATGGGTCTAAGGAATTTAGTGTTTGAGTAAGGACCGAAGTTTGTTTGTGTCGGAGTTAGTGCATTTAATTGGTTTTACATTTCCACTATACATCTCATGATATTTAGTAGCAATGATGTTATTATTTTTTAAGGCTTTAGATTTTATTTGATTATCATTGCATTGTATCATACATTTTATTCTAGACTTTGATATTTACATCCTTTATATTAATTCTTATAAGTTAGATTTAGGATTTGTTGACTATTTATGATTTACGATGTTATATTGATATTTTGGTATGAATGGAATTCATTATAGGTTTGTTTTCATACCTGTACATTCCAATGCATATTGGTGAGTTACCCAAGCATAGGTTGAACTAGTTTTTGAATCACTTGATTGAGTAGTTAGTAAAGAGATATGGTTTATTTTAGGTAGTATGCAATAAACATGATGACCAAATTGAGAGAACATGCCTCTTTATTTGAATATAAAACTTGGGAAGCGAAGAGTGGCTTGATAATTACATTGATCACGTTTTGCTTTCATTGCACTTAGGGGTTTCAAGAAAAGAAGTTATGTTAAATGGCTAGGTGTGACATGCTTGCTTTTGGGTGGTCTTTTGAATTTCACTGCTTCCCAAACATCATACCTAATGAACTAAGTTCTTCTAGCATTTATATAAACCAAAATTTATTCTTTAAGGACTACTCCATGGTTTTAGGTTTTATCTTAGAGAGGAATGGTAAATGTATCATTTCCTTTCCTACGGATGACTTAGTTTTAACATTACCAATATGGATCTCCAATAATTAATTCCTTTGAAAGGGATTTCTTATAAATTAGAACTTTTGGTAACCAATTTAAATGTTCATTTCATATTAGTTGATAGTGTAAATCTTAATTTCTTTCTTGAATAATCAAAAGTGCATTTTCTAAGCTTGCTTAAGTTCTTTAACATCTAAATTAATTTCATTCAAGTATTTTTATTAAAAACTCTATAAGACTTTCTTTGGTTAGAATTTCCTAAAAGAATCTTTTCTTCCAATTTATTTCCAATATTTGTATTTGTACACATTAGAATAAAAAACCTACATCCAAATACATTAAAATATTTAAAAGGTATTATCTTAACTAAGGGCCTAATTGAAATCTGATTTAAAATATAATGAGCTTTGCTAGCTACTTAAGCCCAAAAGTATTCTTGATGTTGAAATTAATTTAGCATTGTTCTAACAATTATAATCAAATCCTTATTGTTTCTCTCAACAACACCATTTTGTGAAGGTTTTAATGGAGTTGAACATTTTTGTTTTGTTACCATTTCATCACAATGTTTTTCAAAAGTTTCATTTTAAAACACTTTTACATTGTCACTATTTTTTTGATGTTATCTAAAGTTTTTTCAACTGAATCTTTTTGCTAGGTCTTCTAAAATTTTCAAAAGTTTGACCTTTCATTTCTAGAAATAAGATCCATTTATACTTATAATATTATTTTATAATGACTATCACATATCTTTTGCTAGCTATATCAGATTGGACAAAATAAATTTATGGAATTAACTCCAATAGACTAGAAGTCACTACTTCCGTAATAGTTCTTGGTGATCTCTTTTTTCCTTCCCCTTTTGCTAGGATTCACAAAGTTTTTATAACTTAAAATCTAGTGTTGGTAATTTGTTAACTAATTATAGTTTGGTAGGCTTTTTAATTATATTCAATCATATTTGATGAAGTTTACTATGCCATAGATTTGTATATTCTATTATAACTTCGAGGCATATTTGATTGCAATGTTTTTAATGAAAATCAATGATATAGATATATCATTCCTAGGTTAATGAAAATTTCTTTTCGAATTTCCTAAATTAGGAAATTAAAAGAATTAAATATTACATATAAGCATCATCACAAGTTTGACTTATACATAATAAATTATGCTTAAGATCATGTACTAGGTACCTTTATTAATTAAATGAGTTTCAGATGTACATATTCTTCATATCCCATTGGTCATCTTCTTTGAATTTATCTCTTACAATTACTTGCTCTGACTAATTGATCTCTATTGTGATGAATCTACTTGCTAAATTGGTCATTTGTCTTAAACCTCCACTATGTAAAGGCATGCTTTCATATGTTCACTTTGAAGGCATACCTACATAAATAATTAAATCTTTTATTTTTGAAGCCCAAACCATTTTAAGTGCACCTAAATTAACATAATTTGCTAGAGAACTTAGGTATATTTGGAAATTTAGACCTTCTTAATTCAATGGACTTAATTATGAAAACATAAGAAGGATTTCTTACCCTATTTTAATAGTTATGTGTAACATTAGGAATATAACTCATAAACTTGCAAATATTTCTAAGAAGAATTTTGAGGATAAGAATTTCTAACAATTTTCATATTCCTATATGCAAAATGTCTATTTTGATCATGAACATGATCAAACTTTAGATATGAAGCCATTGAGGAATGTGAGGTATGTAGATCATGTGAAGTTTTTATATTTTTTTAAGCATTAAAATTTAATCAATAAATTTAGCATTTTCATTGGAGATAAATGCATCAACATTTGTATATGTTGATGCTTATATTTCCTTTTGAAGACACTTAGATAAAACAATATAATCTTTTAAATTATTCATGAAGTTCTCTTTATAATTTGCATTCTTTCTTCAAAATTGCTTGCTTCATTATCAAAATTTTATATTTTCTAAATAATTAAAAAATGACATCTAGCTCATTATAAGAATAATCACTCTATACATCCATGCCAGGTTTTATAATCTTGGGCCATCAAACAAATATGTGCCTCTCTATCACTTAGTTCAATCTTTAATGAAACATTCTCTTCAGAGTCACTCCCTCACTTCAGGCTTATTCCAACCATAGCAAATAATATTTTGCTTCTCCTTCATCAATGATTTCCTTGATTATGGGTTAGCATTAAATTCCTCACTATGCTTCTTGTCCTTGAACCTTGCTTCAAGTCGGTCCAATCTAGTATGCAGTCTCTTTTTTTTTTCAATCCCACATGTGATCATCTTCATTATCCAATACATGGAAGGTATGTCACTTTAGGTGCTATTATTTTCTTTTTTAGTCTCTTTCTTTCTCCTCTCATTGCTTCATTTTTTGTGAATGAGAAATCAAAGAACCAATTAAAATAATCTAAGGAATATGCACTTAAATCTTTGGCTTCCATGATAGCAAACATCTTTGCGTCCCGTTCCTTGGGCATGCTTCTTAGAACTTTACTCACCAAAATATGCTTGGTGAAAGATTTAACAAGAGATTGTAAATCATTAGTAACATTTGTAAACTTGTTAATCATCCATGCTATTGATTCACCACTCTTCATTATAACCAATTCAAAATGATGAGTAGGAACATTAATGTGAAGTGCACGAAATTCATTGTTACCTTCATAGGTGACCACTAATTTAATATAAATTTCCATACCCATTTTAAGCATGAATAATTTAGGCCAGTCATTAGATATAAGGAAAAAATATAAACCCATGATGGCTTTGGCATTTAATTCAGCAAGTGGGAACACTGATTGAGACCATTCATAAATATATTATTCTAAAAAATTTCCAGCAACGATTTTCTTTGAGGAAACATGTATTTTTTTTGGTAAAATTCCAAATCTATAAATTGATTGATTATAACAATTATCTCATTCTCATTTTCAAAAAAAAATTCTTTTATTGAAAAGAGGAGGTTTCATGGTAGATTGATCTTCAATCACAATCACACTAAATAGAAATGTGTGTGCCCTTGTCTTAATACCAAATTTTGGTTCATGGAATACTCAAGGGTAGATACAGGAGAAGTTAATTTGGTGTATAATGGTTTGAAATTCTCACTTTTTAAAGACAAAATAATCTTTTAATGATGATGGTAAACAAACACATTTCTTGCAATAAAGGTAAAAAACAAAGTATTGTTAATGAAAAAAACACAAAAGATTTTTTAGGTTTTTGGTTCAAACCTAATGAACCTAAATTCTCCCTCAATCCAATTCAATTTGGGCCAATCTTTTCATGTACTCGATTAGAATAATTAGAAAAATATAATAGCTTATGTCCTTTTCCCATAGATTAAAATAACGCCTTTTTGTTTAGTTTTTTTTACATGCTCAATCCCAAGCTCTCATTAGTTTTCCTTGAGGCTCAAACTTAATATCTCTTGGTTTTTTATAAGGCTCAAACATAACCTCATTAAGCTTTTTACATTGCTTAAACTCAATCCCACTTACTTTGTGACAAGTCACAAATGTATCATCTCCCTATGGTTTTTTTGGGCAACAAAATTAGCCATCAGTTTGACCATTTTCTAGCCTAAAATTAAATGTCACAAGAGTGTTTTATAAGTAAAATCTTAGCCACTCGAACAAGCTTAAAAGATCATGAATCTTTCCTCAAAGCACAATTAGAAAGACTCTTGATATTAACATTCATGTTTCTCTTATAAATCAATGCAAACAAAGTAAATTTTACCACTTTTTTTGAAGTATAACGAATGCCAATTAAATGACAACTAAATTATATGTGTTAAGAGGTCTTATAATGCCATTTATAAAGCTTTAAATTGTAATAACTTCTATAATTTGTTGTAACATCTTTCACATTTTGTAAGACTAATAATAACACATTGAATTCATCAAAACATCTATAAGAACTTTTGCAAATGGCTAAGCCAAAAAAATATTTAAAAATTGCTACATTTCAACTAGTCATTAGTCTCCACATCAACATAGATGTACCATATTTTATTTTTTTTTAAAGGACTAGGAAACCAAAATATAAGGAATTGTGTCTTTTAAAATTCTTTTAAATGGAACATGTATAGCTATCCAAAACTATGCAACTGATGGATCATTTGGAAGTCCTTCCTTATAAGTCAAAAACATATTATTTTCTAATAAGAAACAAATAAAAATAAATAAGAGTTACTACCAATGAACATAAGAATTTCAAGTGATTCATCCACCAACAAAAGACCTACAACAGCCTTAATCAACTTGGCCAAGGATCCCTTAAATTGTAATCTTTAGCTACATTATGCGTAGGCTACAAATCCTCATAACAACTTTATCAATACTAATAAATCAGTATCTCACATGAGATTACAAACACAAGATAATCATGGCCACAATAAAGCCAAAACTTGAATCAATCACAATAATTAAACAAAATAATATACAACATTTGAAATTTGGTGATGCAATAAAGCATGCCTTTTAACTTTAAGTAATAGTAGCACAATGAAGAAATGCATTAGATAAGATGTTACCAATAATCAATGTAAGAGAATATCAGGTGAAACTATGTAAGAAAGATGTTGCATTTTGCATTAATACCCTAACAAAAAATGAGAAGAGTTTGTTTAAGTGTTCAAGCTGATCATTGATTTTGTAATTGAATCCCTATCACTAATTTCTTATTCAAAATATACTTCTATTTATATCATAATATGGCAACTTATTGAATAAAGTAAGTGCAATGACTACATTTGCTATTTTTGAAGTAATTAAACTCATAGATATGCATCTCAATGACTATTCATATAAATATGATCAATACATCATTCATGGGCACTAGGTAGATAGAGCCAATCACATTAACCATGCACTTATCCAACCTTTATATTTTAGCTTCAAAAGTTTATCACACAAATATGACAATAGTGGACATACTTATTGTATGATGTGAAATTTTAACACACCTTTATTGTCTTTATATTTTCATACCAAACAACTTCTTAGATTTTACAAGAATGATATGTTCATTATTTATATGATACATAGTCGTAATAGTATGATTATGTTTTTGTTGACTTGCTTCAGCTTAATAAAAAGATTTTACTCATACGATATATGATACTATGTTTGTATGATAATATTAAAGCATTTTTATTCTATCTTGTTTAAATTTTTTATGAAGAGAAACAAATCATACAAGTATGACACGTTACTTCATACTGTATGATGCGACAATTATGATAATGTATAGATCAAAACTTGTACTTCTTGGACTTGCACATGAATGATAACAAGTACAACCATGTAACAATTTCTTATTCTTCTTATAAATGATGGCGACACTCAGTAAGAAAAGAGGGACGTAAATTTTGAAAATATAAGACTTAAGTTGTTTTTGAATATGAGAATAGAACATAATGAAATCTTTGATATTACAAATCTTTCTTATTTCATACAATATGTTTTGCATGATAAAGGAATTATGGAATGTAAAAATATTTTAAATTCTTTAAAAAAGAACCATTATTAGGTTTTCGAATCTATTTGTATAAATGAACACCGTAAGAAACTAAGCTATAGACACAATTCTTTTTATGCGATTTAATAAAACCATTGCTTACTTCCAACCCCTCGTTGACTTGATCTAGCTTGCACTAAAACAACCACAACCTTTTGCTATAGTAGGTAGACACCAACCTTACAAATCTTCTCCCTTTATGAAGCAACAAGGTAAGGCCTTTCACAAATGTGATCCCTTTTATCCAAGGCCAAGTGAGGATACTACATAAAAGCAAAGAAAAATAGGTTAAAAAGTTATAGTTAAGTTAATACAACGAGACTCAAAAGTAATATATCATACACTTGTAGAAATCTATATTTCACTAAGCTAAAAATGATTTAGGTAGTTCACCATACAAAATTAGAATTTGATGCAATGTTGAAAAAGATAAAACTAAGGATGCTATGTATGTAGTAGTATGAAGACTTCTATATAAAATTGTACTAAGGATATCTTCAATGATGTTGAATTTTTTTTATCAATAGATTTTGCAATATATAAAATTAGCCTCTTCACTTTGAAATCAATCATTGTTAATATTAATGTCAATCTCAAATCTCATTGTGGAACTTTCAATAGCTAAATGTGCTTTCCAAAGTTATTTAAAATGCCCATTCTGCTCTCATGACTTTGTTTATTTAGTATATTAGATATATCACATCAAGAAAAGAATAATAACATAAAGATCATCCCGATATTCCAATGATATGACTAGTGTTAACTGTCTCAAAATAAGTCATTGTATTGTATGACACAAATTCATAATATCAAACTAAAGTTATTATATATCATACCAAATAATCATACAAATCATACTAATACAATATAGTTCATAACTATAATTTAAGAAAATCATACATGTCTGATAGTGGGTTGTCATCATATGATGGACATTTTATCTATGAGCCTAGCTCTTGAGAAAAGGTGTATGATGTGATCGTATAACTATGAACACTTGTATAATAACATTTTAGTTAGTTTAACTAGACTTAAATAGTTATACATGTACGATAATCTTATCGTACCTATATGAATCCTTAAGAAAAACATTTGTTTAAATGTTTTATAGAAAATAATCATATAAGTCCAACATTAATTGTAATAGTAGGATAATTTAGACATTACTTATTTTAGACTAATTAGTTATTGATTGTATTCATCTAATAAAACCATTATAGTTGTATGATGGTATTATGACCACTTTTATTCTATCTTTTGTATTGAATCATGAAGAATAATGATTCTTATAAGATCAAGGCATGGGTCATTCTCATATGTTAATAAAGAACATGAATTATATCAGTTAATATAGTCGTGCAATGCAGGTATCATATTTGTCAACACAATAGGCACATTAGTACTCTAAGTTAATAATATTTTCTATGTTGGACTATAACATATAGGTATGATACCATACTTTACATTGTATGATGCAAAAGTTATGCACAACATAGATTAAGGTTTAAACATCACCCTAGGACTAATGGTAATATGACTAGGTATAAAGTAATAAGATAAGGTCGTACTTGTCCAATCACTTCTATGATTAAACATATGATAGACCCTAAGAGGATATATGTTGCATGTTCATATGAACAGGGTCTTGTACTCAAATCACACTGATGAAAACTTTACTCTTGGAGAATAGATGACACTCATACATGGCTAATACTTTATATGATCAAGTTAGTGCTTTTAATTATTTGTTTGGATGGGGATTGCATATGTTTCTTTTTGTATCCTTAGTCATTGAATTAGTTATTTGATAATAATAAATAATTATTTTATGTTTATTAAAACTTTTCATAAGTATTTTTAGATCAAGCATCTCAAGAGCACATATATTAATCATGTCGAGAGCTTGATCAAATTTACCATGTAGCTTAATAAAGATGTTTGGATGTTAATTGTATTTACACAAAAGGAAACATAAGCATAAGAAACCATAGAGAAGAACTTCATTGAGCCATTTCTTTTTTGGTAATAAAATATTATAACTTGTAATAATTTACATGAGGTAATAGCAATCATAAGTTTGGAGTGAGTGTTTACATTTTTTTAAAATCATATCCTTAATCATCTGGAGTTTATCTTAAGGAATACATAATGTCATACATGTTTACTTAAATTCTAACATAGTTTAAAACATTACATTTATGATAGGTTACAACATTCATCATTGGGTACTAATGTTAGAATTGAAAAGTAGTTGAGTTAAGTGAGGTTTGCATTTGTCGTATTAATCACGCTTGTATGAGTTCACCTTCATAAAATATGACTAGTAATCATTTATAATATTATTAAACATCACTCTTAGGAAATCCTATAGTATACATGCAAGTTTTACTAATCATACTAGTGTGATACCCTTATCATACATATAAAATGATAGTTTACCTAAGAGGTGTTTATTAAGATTTAAAATTACTAATCTCATATAATATGATGGTTTATTTAGTACTTGTATGATCTACTCATTTAGATGATTAGATTAAGGATTGAATAGAGCAAAGTAGTTGAATCTTTGAAAAGAATAGGGATGATATCATTCGTATAATATGATTGTTCTTATTGTGTTTGTGCAATAATTTTAATAAGTTAGTGACATGTTGAATTCTATCATACCTATATGACATACCTTTCATACCATTATGGGGTACTCTTCAAATTGATTATGTGGTATTGAGAACTTTTCTTAAGGTTGAGAGGATTTTAGTTGTGCCATTATGATCAATTAGTAGATATTCCTCATATAAGTATGACCAACTCATCATACAAATTTTATACCTTATGATTAGTATATGTTAGCATGACATATAACTTATTTTATTGTATGATCATGCATCAAGAGGAGGACAAGTAGTCTAAGACTATCCAACATTTCCAAATGCTACTCTCCTTGAATAATGTAATTGTGTATTTGGAACTATTTCCTTCTATGATTGTTAAGGAAGAAAATAGATGGTTGTTGCAAGATATCTCAATGGAAGAGGTTAAAAATATAATGTTTCAAATGGATAATGATAATGCACCAATACTTAAAAGGTTTAATGTTCATTTCTTCATTCATTATTATGAAATCAATGCATATGATGTGTTAAATGTGGCCAAAGATTTCATAATAAGGAATTCACTCCCCAAAGGAATTGCAAGTGCAAATATAGCATTGATCCAAAAGAATGATACTCTTGAATCATTTAAAGATCATAGATAAATATGCTTGTGTATTTTATTAAAAAAACTCTTCTATAAGTTGCTATAGAAAGACTACATGAATTGCCATCTAAAATCATTTTACTTAAGAAAGATGGCCTTTAGAAGAAAGAGATATCATAGATAATATCCTACTAGTGTAGGAGTTTGTGGGTTCTTTCAATAAGAGAGTTAAAGGTAAGAATTGTGACATCAAGATGGATTTAAAAAATGCATTCGATTGTCTATCATGGAAAGTTTTATGCAAATCATTGACAAATTCAAATTTTTTGAGAAATTCATCATGCTGATCAAGAACATCTTAAGCAACTCCTAGTAATCCATCATGGATAATGGCATTCTAAATGGATTCTTCTAACCCTCTAGGGTTTCAAATAATGAAATCCCATATATCCTTTATTATTTATCTAATCTATGGAAGTTTTTAGCACAATTTCAAAAAATTATATTATTAAGGGTGAAACCCTTCGCTATGCACAATCTAAAGGATGCCCATTGACTACCCAATTAGTTGATGCTAATGAAATCATTATATTTAGTAAAGGTAAATAAGAAACTTAGCTTCTAGTATGGCTCTTTCCTAATATAATATATAAGATGGCCCTTATACATTGTTAGAGAAAAAATCATATATGTTTAGGAACATTTAAAAAAATGATTATGAAAAAGGATGGCTGGAAAAAGAAATTACTTTCTATGGGTGGATGACTAATATTAGTAAGACATGTTTTAACCTTAATTGCAACCATTTCAATCATAATGATTAACCCAAAATTACGAATTTTAGATTGAGTGGAGCAAATAATGAATAAAATCTTATGAGGCAATGTCTAGAATGTCCATAAACACCACTGGGTTTCTTGAACAAACAAATTGTGGTCAAATCGAGGAAAATGACTTAAGCCATAAAAAACTCAAGGACATTGTGGTTCTCTTCTCTATAAAGCTAAATTGGAAGTTGCTTAATGGTGAATCATTTTAGGACAAATGGATGGATGGTAAATACCTAAATGTTGGTAGAAAATGCAATGCCTCTAACATAAGGAAGCATATGCAAGGTACCATGAATTTTGTGGCCAATAATTCAAAGCATTGCTTCAAGACTGGTTCTCTTTTTTGGACCCTTAAAATAAATGGTGTGTTTATGTTACACTTTACTTGGAATGTTATAAGAATCAAGTATCTTATCTTGAAATCTTGATGGATTATATGAAATTCTAAGTGTCCTATCAAACTCTCAATATTGGTATGAAGAATCCTAAAATAATTACTTCCCTTTTGGAAGCAATTGAAGAAACAAAATTTCCAGAAGAATCACAACATACAAGTTGTATTTCATAGTTTGTGGTAGTAAGTTAAAATGAACCAAAAAATGGGTGAAATTCTTCATATGTTATGTCTACTAATTATAAAAAACATTTGGAAGCCTAGAAATCTTAAAATGTATGAGGAAATAAGTCAATCTAGCATGAACATTATAAAAAAATGTCATTTGTAGCTACTATAACACATTTGAATGCTTTCTGCCAACATCTCAAGAGGATCTAATACTAATATACTTATGCTTAGGTCTTGCATTCAAGGCCATGTGAATCAGATCATATGAATTGACTCTTTAGAATTTGCTACCTATTAACAAAATGAAGCTTAATATTCATGGGCTTAGTTCCTCCATTCATGTCCATGTGATTCAGATCATGTGAATTGGTTATTTAGAATTTGCCACCTATTTACAAAATGAAGATTAATATCAATCTCTAGGATATCATTTGTGATCATAAAGGTAATATAGTAGAAGCTTTTTCTTTTTTAGCTACAAAATTCTTTGTAATAGAAGCAACTACTCCTACGATCATCAAAGGGTTTGCATCATACAAAAGTAATAAAATTACAATGGTTTTGATTGAGTTGAACTACATCACATTGTGCTATATGATTCAGGGTCATAAAAAGTTCATTAGAATTTTGCTAAATGCATTCAATAAATTAAGAAAGAAGAAACTAACAAGGATTGGCAACAAAGGTAATAATGCAGCTAGATACTTGCAAAAATGGTTGCTCAATCATTCAATAAATATAAAGGGAACTTTTATACCATTTTAGTACATTGCAAAGCCTTGATAAACATAGATAAAGCTTATTTGGGATATATTCAAACATTGTACATGGTATGAGGCCTGGTTGTTTAAGATAGACCATAATACAATATTAATTATTAAGGGATTTTTTGTGGCCATAAAAATGTCATACACAAAAATCTTCCAAATCATACATACAATATTTTAACTTATCATTTTAAGGCCTTCTCACCATTAGAAATTTGGATCATAATCTACATTGGACAATTATGAACAAAAATCAAATCTAGACAATTGAAGGGTATTGTTTGCATTGGACCTCCATGGTACAAGATCAAAAGCCATTTCATCTTAATAAGAAGCAAGAGTGGTCACTATTAACTAATATACTTATTGTAACTTAGTAACCTGTTTACGCTGATGTAAGCCAAGTACAATGACATATAATATAATCTAATTGCTTGTACTTATAGATACCACAAATGAAACCTTCAACCTTTAATGAACCACATTGAGGTATTGTTCAATAATGCACTGCACAATACCTCCCAAACCAGATCAACCTAATACCATAATCATTTAGATTACTATGACAAGCTTATAAAAGCTCATTGCAATTCTATTATCTATCAAATATCTTTGTATGATGGACACTTTCAAAGTGTATAAGAAATTGTACAATGCTTGATTTGGATGATCTTTTCACATTTCAATAAAATGCATTTTTTGTTTTACAAGAACAAAGCTTTCATTAGAGGTAAAGAAATCACAGGCAATATTTTATTGGCTTAGGAATTGATTAGCTCTCTAAGTAGAATTGAGAAAAGCATGAATCATTTCTCATGCAGCAATTCTAAGGATTCTCATACACACCACTAAACAAGTTGGGAACCAACTAGTTTCCCAACTAAGGAAAATGGATTAGGGCTTAAGAAAGTCAAGAAAATTATAGTAGCATTCTCAACAAAGGAAAATTCAAAATTGTTATCAATTAATTCATTATGGACAACATACATGAATGCAAAATATGTGTCATCTACAACAAAAGGTTGTGCATCTGCCATATGGAAACATAAGCACAAAACTAAGGAGACTTAATCTCACAAGATTATCAAACTCTATAAAAAACATCACTTGGACATTTACAATGGATGAAAAATTTAGCAACCAATTAATTTGGAAAGAAACAACATCAAAAGATCTGATTTTGAAATCCAAATAACATCTATGGAATTCAAAATGTCCAAAGAAATTAGTGATTCATGATTAGAGAATTTTCAATAGATTGTTGACATTCTCCAAGAATTTAAGGAAGCTTAAAATTCAAATGGCTTTAAACTATCGCTTTCTATTAAGATTTTGTCTAAGTGTTCAAGCATTTTAGTTTGTTTTGCTATCTTATTTACCAATAATGACTTTGTTGAATTCAAATTGCCTAATGTGGTTGAAGTTTTAGGAAGCACTAGTGTAGTTTTTTGATGAGCCCAATTTGGTATGTTTGAGTAACTGCATGTTATGGCCCACTTACAATTGCCCCAACAAAAATTTGATATATTATCATATAATATTTTTTGTTAAAATATATTTGAGTTTCCTTTTTTTTCTTTCTAATTTGATTGGGTAAATCCTTTGTTATATCCACCTCAATATAGAACCTGGTGACACTCAATTTGGTGAGATTCATCATTTTGGAATCCACTTTTAATGGATTTCCGATTTCTTAAGCCATTGAGTACAATGCTACCTTTTTAAAGAAATGAATTATGAGATGTTATAATGAGATATAGATTGGTGCGAAGATGATTTGTGTTCAATGAAAAAATTTGGTGTCATTTAAAAATCCTTTGAAAATTTTCCTTGTTTTGAGCTCAATGAAGCCAACAACATGGGCAATATTCCTTATTAAATCTTATAATTATGTGTTGGTTATCCAAGAAAATCTTTAGATACTACATCTATGCATTAGCACAACAACAAAATGATTGAACTAAAATCATACAAAATAAACCCTAGCTCATTATCATAGGTCAATTGGCTTGTCACATTTGACATTAGCATCACTTGGATTGTTGATGTCCCCCTATAATTTTCAATTCTAGAATTGCACATTATTTCACATTTTTTTATGATAACTCAAGGGGATAAAAAGTCATAAGCTTATATAAACTATTGCATGTCAATTCAAACATTCACTTTACTCACAACAACCAACATTTCACCTTTAATCTTTGTCTCCTCCTTAATTAATCAACAAAGTAAATATGCAACATAATATATCAAAAAGACATGATAAGTGATACCACTTTACACACATTAAAACAATGTAGTAAATTAATTAAAACAAATGTATCAACTGGTGAAAATCTATTTAGAATTTTTATTGAAGAACATTTTAGTAAGTATTTTTACTCTTTCTGAGAAGTATTTTTAAAGTTTTCTAAGTAAAACTACAATTTTGGTGGAGAGAAAATCTATTCATTTATGAACTTCACTCTTTATAGTAGAAACTTATCTTTCATCTCCTTAAATTTAACATCTATATGATATTCTAAAGAATTTATCCTTGAAAGTGGCATTTGTTATGATGCATTCTCATTGGAAGATCCAACTTATTGTAGCAAAAGAAGCACAATGTTCAAAAGAACAAGGGTTCATTCTATGTATGCAACAAATAATTTGATCTCAATAACTCAAATGTTTGCACAAATTAAATCCATCGACTCAATAAAAGGTTTTTCTTGCATAAACCAAATTCATCCAACTAAAATACTCAAGTATTTTACAATCAAAGACATTTTTTAATCTCAAACAACTGAAGTAATCTCAAGATAATCATGTAGCAAAATTTCGTATTAATCATGATGGCTATGATAACTAAGTTTTGGGAATTGATGTTTAATTTTGTCAAACTTTTGTGTAAGTACTAGATAAGGAACAACATTCACAAATAAGCAAGTACACATAGGAGAACACACGAAAAGTTTTAGGTGTGATTCAATCCAAACCTATATATACATCCACTCTAGGTTAAATAGATAGGCTTCCAATAAAAATAACTCCTATTTTGTTGCCTTAAACAATACTCCACTCCCATTTATTATAGCCAAGTTGGTAGACCTAATAAACTTAGTCCCTTTTTTTTGTCATAGCCAAGTATAACATCAATCCACTCTTTATTAAAGCCAAGTAGAGGTCAACCTCACTCAAATTAACACAACAAAGCTTATGCAAATGTCACAACACTTATATAAAGTAATACAAAAAATCTTATACCATTCACTTAAGAGAATTATATGACACAATGCCTAAATTGAAGTAAAAGGTTGTTCAAATCAAAACACAAAGCTTTGATGTAATAGATGTGTGAATGTATATGAGGCTTGAGTTACAATAATAATAATAGTGGATGAGGATATTATCAATATTATGGTTACCCAATAGTTTTTAAACTCTTTCACTTCTAAAATGATCTTTAAATGAGTTGTTAGCCTTTTTCTTGCTTAAATCCAATTTATATTAATCAATAACCTTTATTCAAATCAAGAAGTTTTAATGGCATTCTTGTAACTATTGAACTATTCATTACAATCTTGTAATATTGATTGTAAAATTATGATTACAAGATCATATAAGATGATATTTATTACACTCAAAACACTTACATGACACACCTATTTGATCAGTTTATTTTTAAAATATCTTAAGGTATCAAACTTATACGTTGAGTATATCATATAGTATAACTAAAAAAATTCTATCTGAGTCTATTTTTTAGCTCACAAGAAAATGTTTTATGATGTAAGATCATACAATATGATATTTTTCTTGAGAAGCTCATATTACTAATAAAGAATTATTGTATGAGTATGACAAGTTGTTTGTACTAATATGACACTAATCTAGTCAATAAATGTCTTAGCCTTCAAACCAAACTCTTAGGTAAATATGTATTGTACAAGTACAAAACTAATATCATAATGGTATAACAAAAATCTATCCAAAAATTGTTTGAGATTTAAACTAAGCATCACTTGTCATGATTTTGTTAGATTGATCATATTCATGCAGATATAATGTATTTGTATGATAATGAACATTTCAACTCATTTTAGCTAGTTAACTTGATTGTACTAGTACATTTATAATATCATTTAAGTACAATATATTTAGATCACCTATAGCTGAAGTCCTTAACTCTTGGTACACAACATGTTGATCAAACAAATAGGAAGATCTCATCATACTTATATGATAATACAAACCTTAGCACACATGTACTCACACACACACACACACACTTAATATCACTCAACGTAATCTCTATCTGATCCTCCAATGACTTTATCATATTATACAAAATAGAGTGTCATATTGTATGAAGCTCCAATAGTTCACTATTCAACACACACTTCTCAAGTTACCCTTTAGCAAACTAGTATGATAACAATATTGCACTAGCATTAATTGTATAATTTATACAAATCTCTTAAGGTTTCACTCAATTAATGCACTATTTGATTCCATGCAATACAAATCATATTGTATAATAGATACGTTGTATAAATATGAATAATACAAATGATTCATTTCTTAAAACCTTTTCCAAACTATGGAAATTGATCAATTTAGCACATTCAAACCTTTAGTTCATTCATGCATATTTAATTGTATGTAATCCTGTATGAATTGTATGTCTTATGATCTCTTAAATTCAACATGCATGAGTAATACAATGCAATCCTTCATGACATATAAATTCAAGTGATAAGTTTATAATTCTAAGCAAAAAAAGTATAGATGATGAGCACCAAATGGGAAACAACTCCATGAAGAGCTATAACAATATCTCAATGGTTTGTAGTTGAGCTGAACATGAGCAAAGCCACTAAAACACCTTTACTTATCTTCACTTATGAATTACTTTACAAAAACTTGATCAATGCTTTCCATTTAACTAGACCTATTATATCTTGAGAAGCATGATTTCAAAAACACTCAAGAAATAATAATAATAATAATAATAATAATAATACAATTATTTTATTACTATCAAACTAGTGGTGCAATGACCAAAGGATACATGCCAACAGAGGATATAGATGGCTAATAAGGCTCAAATTGAGGAGCAGCATCACTTGATGGTTATGGCCATTGATGCAATTCCATAGCTAGTTGATCCTCATGCATTTGAGTTGCATCAATCTATTTAGTATGTACTTGCACAGTGTACTACATCTTTTTCAAGTCTGAAGCCTTTATAGCCTTGGAATGTAGTCTAATTTCTATAATCTCATATTATACTTGAAGTAGATAAATTGTGTAATTAGGTGTCCATAGCTTAAAATAATTTATATTTAGGGTTCCTAACCACAGTAATCGTGTTCATAAACTTAAAATTTTCTCAATCATGAAAAAAGATTCTCTCTTCAGGTAGTAATAGGTAGCAAGGGATAGTAATTGAGTAATGTGCTATCTATCTCCACCCTTTGGCATAATGGTGCTTTTTAAGAAATGTTGCATTATGGTGGCCTTCTATGTTAGGAACTTAATCTTTTTATTTATTTCTACTTTTTGTTAGGTTACATATCAACTTATTCAGCTTTGTCCAATAAAACTTGAATTCCTATAGTTTGACCACAGAGTAAAACATGATTCTATATGATGCTTGCTATGACAATTGTACATGGTCGATTAGATGACAATACTTATCTAAGTGATAATGCTCTCTTCATCAGCTTAGGTGGTAACTATCACATTGTTATGATAACCTAAACATCTTATTCAATTTCAATAATACCTCATATTATTGAATTCATACTAGTCTTATAATTCATCATACACAACTAATTATGATTCTATATGATGATGTTTTGTTTAAGTATAATAGCATATTCATATGATTATAGTTTATATAACTACATGAAAACTTAATATTTGATCATCCAATGATGTCGTCATACCAAACTGATTTAAGTTAAAATACAATCATATTTGTACAAAAATATAATAATACCTAAAATTAAATAAGCAAAATTAGCCATGAGATATATTATATGATTTAGGAATCATACCTACTGGATCAATTATAACACTCAATTTTATTATAAAATCATTCTCATTTCTTATCCAATATGCCATGAAACTAATTTTTATCTTGATCATTATTCCATCAAATACATGATAGCACTTCATTAGTTATTTAGTTTGTTAAATAAAGAAATACTTTAATTTAAGCTTTCTCATTCTCTCTAATTTATTCAAATAAGATAACATTTATCACATTATTCTCATTTAAGATTCAACATATTTCTTACATAATCTTGCTAATTTTACCATATTAAAGTTATCAAATTCTAACTATTATTATTGGTATTAAATATGGACAAATATTTTCTTAAATATGCATATTTTGTCAAGTGTGCCATAAGCAAACTCACAAAGCCAAGATTTGTCTCCATAGGTCCTCTTTATGGTGTACACTTACCTAACTACCTTTACATAAATTTAAAAATACAAACCATCTTGAGTTTAGGAGTGGAATTGTGTGACAGAATTAATTTTGCAAAATTGGTTTTCACATAATTTCCTTTGACAATCCACTCATATTTATTTCATTTCAAGTTAATGGACTTCCTAATTGGGCCATAGAAAAACATTTTCCTTCAAATAAGGGTGTTTTATTCATAGTAATAAAATACATGTAGCTCATTCACACCAAAAAATGAGAATTTACTAGGATCATCTCTTAACTTTAAGTCAATTGTGTGATAATGAAACAAATAAAGTAAAAACATAAGTTATGCCATAGAGGCACATGATATTTACATTGTTAAACCTAACCAGTGCCAACATCTACCCATAATCAATCTAACCAAGCTTCCACTAATAAACCATTCCCTTTTACTATAGTCACTAGGGGCATGCCTTTTTAATAATGTTGGTATAAGTACACCTTATAAAGGAACAAATACAATAGCTTATAATTATTATAGCACATTTAATTCAATATAACTCACAAGTAATATGCCATACACTTATGGAATCTACATGACATAAAAGCTAAATTATGTAAATGATATTACCAAACAAGTGTTGTATTATTGATCACTAGTCATGGTATTTTGTTTGATGATAACAAACTCTAAATATTTCAAATAAATTTTGTTTAAGTGAATTTTTAGATTTTAAATAGTTAATACTTGTGTTCGTGAGAGAACTAAAAGATGATGTACAAATGTTTAATCTCATGAAGATCATCTTGGTTGGAGTGACAAACCATCAAGTGATTTATTCAAAATTTAATTTTTGATATTTTAATTTTACTTTGATTAGAATGTTAAGCTTGATTCAAATATGTATTATAAGGTACATAAATTTACTTCAAATTAATCTTAGAATAATGTTTAAGTTTCCAATATTTTTGATCCATCCTCCTTGACTATCTTGACTATCATTTTATCTTAATAATATTTTTGAAATCCTTAATTAATATATTACAAAAAATAATATTAATAATATTAATTAATTAGTAGAAAATTTAATAACAAAAAATTTCCCGTTCGTACAAGCAATTACTGCCTGAATCAACCTGATCGCTATGGTTTAGCGGTAAGTAATTTTGAACTCGGTTGAGTGCACAAAATGCTTTTCATAATCAATCCTAAACATTGCATTTTTTATCAAGTCATCAATCCCACCTCCATAAATCAAATAGAGTATATGTAGTTAACCGGTAGCCCAGGTGATTAATTCCCAAACTTAGCAAGGGGCATCCAACCCAGTTATTTAGCTGTGTATATTGGTTATGGAAATCCTTATAAGGAGAAAATAGTAGAGCAAATATACAATTTGGGATTAAAATTAAAATATTCTACATGGTGAACTCCTAAATTATAGAGTAATGTGAACTGTCTAATCTCGCATTTCACGATCAAACGATCATCGTCGTATCACATTTTTCGAAAGCGGTAATTCTATCAGTCATCCGATCACTCAATTTTGCGATTACATGGCCCAAATTTCATTGACTTAAAAAAGTTAAATCTTACTATCAGATCAAGATTCAAATCTAGTAGCTCAAATCAATTTCAAAGGCATTGATTCAATTGCATTTGTCTGATCACTCAGGTTTCACAATCAAAATATATTGGAGCATTTTGATCAAATGGCTCCAAGGAAATGACTATTTTAGCCATTATTTTGAGCAATTTGAGGATTTTTTTATTTATTGATTAAAATATTACAAAATTTGTGAAAGTTATAACTACTGAATTAGGTGTTTGGTAAGTACTTTTATTCATTATAAATTTTCTATAAATAAGAGATTTTTGATGTGAATCAAAAAAATGTTTCAAACAAAACTTTTCAAGCTATTACCAGCTCGTTCCCATAGTCACTTCCATATGCTGCTGTCCCATTCACTCGTCAAACTCCTGAAATTTGTTTCCTTCTCAAATCAACTAAGTTATTAAATTTCTTGATCTTTAATTCATTTAATTAAGATACTTGTATTTCTTTAATGGTTTCATCAAACATAATATTTTGGATGTATTGATTTATATATTATGTCATTGAATGTATTTTTTATTGCCATTTTAGTTTATTGTAAGATCATAGTAGCTTGTCCCATTTATTTGATTGTAAGACCATAGTAGCTTATCTCATTTGTCTCTTTGTTGTGAGGGTTTAGCTTACCCATCTTTTGGTGAAAGACTTATATTATGTTTGTTTTTATCTGATTTTTGTTGGGGGTGGATATAAGCTTGTTTTATAAGCTAAATCAACTAAAAATTGATTACATATATTTTAATTATTATTGAGTTTTCAATTATACAACTTTTATGAAACTTAATATGTTTTAAAATAAAATTTATAGGAAATCACTTATATATATTTGTTAAACCTTATTAAAAATTATGTTAAATATTTTATTAAAATATTTTGCAATAAACCAAAATTTTATTTCAAGCAATTCACCCCCCTCTTACTAAACCTCACTTCAATAAGATATAGGTTATTGCAATGTAGAAGAAAGAAATAATTGGGTGCGAGATAGATGTAGTAATAGAATGTTTATGCCTCATATTTTGCATAACTTATTTTCAAGTGATATGCTTATTGTTATCTTTCAAATTGATTTAATAATCTACGTACCATTAATCATCAATTATGTCTTACTAAGTTTCTAACCTGTTAGCATGAATTAGTGAGTTGGATGCAAATAAAGAAATTGTTGACTAAAATTTCATTTTTGAGACATTTTAACTAACTATTAAAAGTTTTGACAACCTATCATATTAGTACATCAAAACCATTATATTAGGATGATGAAAATGGAAACATGTTCATCCTAATGATCTAATGCTTATTGTTATGACTATAATTTCATTCTCAATGTAATGCAAGTTTTTATATACATTGTACCAAATAATCACAAGGATTGTAGAAGTAATGAAGTTTAGTTTTATAGTTTGAATATATCATGAATGTTTGATGTGGATCACCACCTATAATATTTATTTTCACTAAGAGTAGCACTCTAAGCAAGATGTTGTATGAGGTAATCATATATAAACAAACTATTGCCTGCCAGACCATGAAGTAATCTGTTAAGTTAGACTTAAACATTTTTTGTGGTTATATGATAAACCTATTATAATAGTATGATAGTTTTATAACAAACTATGTTCTAAGTCATTTATAAAAACTTAACATACAAGTGTAATATTAGGATCATCATTGCACAATAATATAGATTGATAATATTAAGGCCAAAAGTATGAATGATCATACTATATGGCATATATATATATAAATATATATATATCTATATATATCATATTCATATGACATAATGAATGAATTTCTTAATTGATAAATTTTAATTTTATGTTATAAGAAATATATTATATAGATATGATATTTTACTTCATACTATATGATGTAACTATCAAAGAACACATGGTAAAACTTGGTGAACATATAAAGGCTATTGAGCATATGACCATGCAACATTATTATGATAGACTTTTACTAGTTCAACATATTAATTACATATGTTTGAGAAAACTAATCCTATACATATAATAGACTTTGAGAGAAAATATATTGTAGACTCTTACAAAGGTATCTTCATAATCAAATGATGATAGTGTAAACTCAACTTTCAAAGAACATAAAACACATGTACAAGGTTGATACCTTGTATGATAAAATTTAAGCTCTAATATTATGTCCAGATAGTGGTCACATTTGTATGATGAAACCATCATATCTCAGGATGACTTGATATTATTCAAATTAAATTGTAGCTTCAAGCTGAATGAAGACTATAAAAGTATGATATTAGACAACTATCATATAATCATTAACCAGTAAATAACATAGCTTATTGCAAGCTTTATTTCATTATTGTAAACATTGGATTTAATCTAAAAATATATATAATGATATTGTTAATATGCTAGTATAGTTCTAAATGACTTAGTAGGCTAGAAATCATGAATTGTTAAAGTGAAGCATGAAATAAAATGATTCCTTATTGTCATATAAATTTCAAGTGATTGAATAGTAACTCAAACCAAATAATTGTCTTGTAGGTGAACACTTGATAGATAACCAATTCTCTTAGAATTGAGATGGTGGCTTCATGTTATGCAAGTTGAGAAAATAATAGCAAAATAGCGCACATATCACACAAATAACATATTTTAACCAAATGCATGCTGGCATCTCACAATATTTCTTGGTAACATATTTTTTTAAGAATGTGGCATGTTTCAAGGATGATATAAAAGTAATGCACTTACATTATACTAACATTGTTTAGGTACATGATTTTTTGAAAAGAGAAACTTTTACTTCACCTTATTTTCTTTTGATTTTTGAAAAAGAAGATAATTGACAAAGAAATTTATTTCATTTTGAATCAATTATTATTCCACTAACATCTTTAGTTATTAAAATGTGAGATAAAAATATATGGTTTAAGCCTAGATTTAGCAACAAAAATGACAATCGTTAGAGTAGGAAAAGCAAATGCATAAAAATCACAAAATCCAAGGGAACCTTAACCTTATTATATTCCTTTTAAATCAACAAAGTGACTCTCAACTTCTTCTAAAAAATGCCTAAAATCTTTTTGTATGTAGATTTGCCTTAAAAAGTTTTTTATAAGGTCTTATAGATACTTACTAGCCATTGAATGTGCTTCTTTTAACAATTAGTCCAATGCATCTCTCTCTCATAATATCAAATGACCAAAAATGTCAAAACTCCATTTTTCTCTAATGACTTTTTAGTTTTTGCAAAATTTTCATGAGTTTGAAAAATTCTCCATTATAATAAAAAACTAATAACAACTTCACAAATTAAATATGGCAACAATCTATTTTCCTCCAACCAATTGCTTTTGCAAAATTGTCATGAGTTAGATGTAGTCTTTATTATAATAATAAATAACAATGAGCTCCAACAAAATATATAATTGTTTTTGAAATCCAAATACTTTAAAAATGACATGTTTTATGATGCATGTCACAAATTTCACCAAATTCTTTTTTCATTTTAAACATTTCACATTCCCAATATTGCACTCCAATATAAGGTCATTTCCTAACTTTGTTAATTTGATTAACACAATTAAAGTACTTTTCCTAGTAAAGTAGATTTTAGGTTGTCACAATCTATTGAGTTAATTATAAAATATTAAACCATCCCTACATGAAATCACAATTACTAGTGGTATCTATTAATATGGCAAGATTGACCCTATTCAATCAACACGTGGATCTCCCAAAAGCTATTGTGGCACCTTATGCTAGACTGCTAAAATCCTTACTCATTAAACCTATGTTCTCCCTAAATTCCTTAGTTTTAAACCATTTTTTAATCAAAACCAAAATGACATTACACTTTTTGAAATTCAAATAAGAAGCCACGTGAAACAATTATATTCTTTTCAAAAGCAAAGTCCATACAATAAGGTCTTATAGAAAAAAATAAAAAAAAGTACAACATTATTTTATTCAAGCTAATCAAAGTTTTAGATTTAATAAATCAAAATAGATGCTCAAGTATAAGTTCTATCTCAATGAATCTAGTTGACAACAATCTCTCTTGTAACTCCCAAGTTATCTCATGATGTCATCCTTATGACCTAAATTTTTTAGCTTATAAAGTAGGCCGAGAAAACCAATGAAAGATCAATGGCAAAAACTATATAACATAAACATAAAATGGTACAAATTTGTTTGTGCCATATGTTGGGGTCTAAATCATATCATATAATGTGTAAAATAATATGCAAAGTAAAAGTTCTATTCTTGTTAAAGTAATCCTCTTTTCTTAAAATATTTTGAATTTTTTAATCCTTTTTTATTGGCATATTTTATTTCCATTCCTTTTCCATTAGTGTTTAGTTCTAGATCAATGGTTAAATACATTTTTAAGACATTTGGGATCCACTTCTCTACCTTTCTTTTATGCAAGATTTCCTTATCATTGGTTCTTTGAGCTCCACCTTTATAACATTCTCTACAATAAGGTTCACTTAATTGATAATGAATATTTTTCTTCTTTATGAAATGATAGACTTTTTTCATCCTTTCTCAAATTTCATTTTTAAACATTTGTAATAACAATTTATTTCCAAAATAAAATACCCTCTTCCTTTATTTACCAATTCATGTACTTTTGTTTCTTATAGCATGTTATAACAATAGTAAAGTAGCATAAAAGCTCTTCTTTGCATCATGTTCATATAAGCACAAAAGAAAGCAATAAATATTACTATAAAATAAGGAATATATCATATGAAGGGTGGACCACCTGATTTTATAATTCTATCATTGGATTCATGCTAAAAGAATGTCATTAAATTTCAAGCATCATTACAACAAAAAAAAACATTGATGATATATAAGAATGCCTACCTTATTTGTTTTCCTTATAATGTTTTTTTACTTAGTATTGATTTTGGTTTACACAGTTATCCTTTTTCATACTCAAAATTTTTATCCTCCTCCTTTCATGTACATCAAAGAAAGTTACTCAAATTCCCTTAACTACTTAGTTGCACCTTCACCTCCTTTCTTCTTACCCTCACAAACTAATTTACAATTCCGAAAATCCCCAAACAACTATGGATGAATCAATTTATAAAGAAATGTTGCTTTTCCTCTTCTCCAAAGTCACCACCCCTTAAATCATAATCACCCTTATTTGGCCATTACAAGTCATGTCCCCTCACGTCCCTTGATGTTTAGTTCTCAATGGTTAGTCAATTAATGCATTTTAAGAGCCTTGCAATTGCTTCTCTCAACAATGTTTAGTATTTCAAAGAAAAAAAATTAAAAAATATTATCAACAAAAAGTTTAAGCTTCATAATATCCTATCATATTTTTTTTAGCCAGAAGACAACTGAAAGGTTGTCAATCTATATTGTATGAATATACCAAAAAATTTCTACTTGTCATCAAATGTTTATAATTGTTTTGTCAATGTTTAGTATTTTTAGTAATGTTTTGATCTAAAAATTCTTATAATAATTTCTTTTATTATTTTCTTTTCAATTACTTGACCTTTTTATAACTTATTTTAGATTGAGATTCTTCACAAGCTTTTTTTCGATCATCAAGTTTCTTTTCATCTCCATTTCATATTTTTAATGATTTTAAAACATCTCAATTCTATAGCTTAAGTGATTATTTAATTCTTATAAATCTTTGATCTTTTGTTTTATTGTTTAAAAACCTTTGATTTCAACCTACTTGGTGCTATTGAGTTCTTATTTTATCACACTCTTAATTTTATAACTTAACTCTTTTTTGAGGTCTTATACCCTCTTTTTGAAGATGTAAGGTTCTTTTCAAAAAAAAAATAACTTCTCAAAAATACAAAATAACATAAAACTAATTACAAAAAGAATTTTCATACCTTTTAGGATGCAACAAATTTCTTTATTATTATAAAAATTTTATCAACAAAATTCATAATATATAATGGTATTTTTTCCTCGTTTCCTCTTATAATCAATGGGTAGGTTACTATTTAGTCTAGTTGTACAAATAACTTTGACCATCATAATTTCTTTGTTCCTTAGCTTTTTAACTTCTTTCATTGAAGTAGTTATTAGTTTTGCTTCATAAGTTATATATATGGTTGTACCTCCAATGTACTCAAATAAAAATCATTCACATATGATGAATCCACAATGTGAATTCTTAGTGAAGATATATAGAATGCATGTGTATTCTAACCATAATTTTGGACAATGCTACTTCTAAGCAACTTCTCCAATCCTCTTAATAGTTTGAATGGGCTAATATATCTTCCTTATAACTTTCTTTTCTTGTTAAATCTTGTGACACATTTCATAATACTAATTTTGATGATGACCTTATCCACACCTTTGAATTCTACCATTATATGACTAGAGTTATAATACATTTTCTTGTGATCTTGTGTCTTTTGAATCTTATCTTTAATTAATTATATCTTCTTGATAGTTTTTTATATACTTTAGGGTCCCAATAATGCCTTCTAAGATTCATTATGCCTACATAAGGTACATAAAATGCTTTGAATGGAGCCATTTTATGCTAGATTGATAATTGCTAATTTTTATGAGTTAAATAAATGCTAATTAATCTCCCAAATTTGACCAAAATCTAGTATACAAAACTTTAACATTTCTTCCAAATTATTGATTATTATTTCCATTTGCCTTGCATTTGAGGAGGGAATGTCATACTAAACTTTAATTGTGCTCCAAATACTTCTTGGAATTTTCTAAAGAGATGTGAAATGAATTTCAAATCACAATAAGATATTATTGACTATTCCATCTCATCCTTGGTAAGTCCTAAGAAGAAAAACTACAAACTCCATTGAATTTTTCAACTTACCTTTAATGCCTATGGTATCACCATGTGAATTTTTTATCTTGGTTTTAAAAACTATTTTTATAAAATATGTTAATAAGTAAAATAATAAAAAAGAAAACTAGAATTATACATTATAATGCAAAAATCACTTATTACTTATACTTGAAATGAAAATTTTCATATATTTTTTCATTGTTTTGAAGCTATTTACTGAGGTTTGATGCCTCCAATGGCTCTAATTACCTCCAATGGTTCTCTAATAGCTTTTTTCTCATATCCCAACAATCTAGTCACTATTTTTATTATATTATCATAAGATTATACTATATGATAAGATTTATAATGTATTGAGAATGTATACTATTTGAGAATCATATTATAAAAAATTCTTGTGTACCCTTTTATACTAGTAATTGTACTATACTCTCTTGGGATTGTATTCATATAATAATCATAAAAAATGTATTAATTATAATGTATTATATGAGGTTTGTTTTATATATGTTCATTTTTAATGAACTTTAAATTTCTAAATTCTATGTTTTTAGGGGATGTTCTTTGAAATTAATCTTATATTGTGTTATCTTTAATAAGGCATTTCTTAATTTTAGAAAAAATTGCATAAATGTAGCCTTATACAAACATAAGAATGATGATTGTGAGGGAAGTATGTTTACTAGAACCTCAACTATATTATTATGTTTTACATGCTAATACTAGATAAAGAGGATCCACAAAATTCTTCTCTGAGTGAGTTCAATCTTTATGTTTCTTTTGCTTCTAATTATGGCTTACATCAAATACTACCAATAAGTTTTTCTAGTCAAGACTAAGCTCTTTAATTAATTCACCTATTAATTCTTGAGATGTATAATTTTAAATACGTTTTTTTGGCAAAACCTACACACACATTGGCACAAACAAATAAACAAACACACACACACACACACACACACACATATTATTTAAAAATGCAAAAGATTCAACCCAAGTCAGGCATAATACATATTACGAAATCAAAAGTTGTGTCACCTTTTGGGATTATAGATCAAACAAAGATTTTTGAGCTATCATAAACTGACGATGCATCTATTGGAGTAGGGATTGTTGTAGTAGTCTAATATGCTTCAAGATGTTGATTAAATAATGCACTGTAGATGATTTCAATTATCAAATTTAGTTAATCTATTTTTGGTGTTATGATGCAGTGCACAAATGAATAGTACCCAATTTAAGGATCATAAAAGTCTTAATGTTTTGGTTGCAATATCATAATAGTTAGAACAAGCCAACTCTGATAGATGCAAATGTATTTTGCTAATCACCAAGCTAAGACAAGCACTATATGTAAATAGTGACCACTACAACTCCATATCATAAAGAAGTGGCTAGAGGTCAAGTACAATAAAGAACTTATGTGAACAGTGCATCTATAGTTCAAACATTTGGTGGTAATATTTGAATGCAATTGTTTGATATGGTTTGTAGTCCTAATTTTCAATAGCAAGAAGGCTTCAAAATGGGAATTTGAAATGTTATGTGGTGCAATTTAGGAAGTCTTGTATACCTTAATTTTGCGGAGGAGAGAATCTCTCAATATTTAGCATTGTATAATGGACAATTTAAAATGGCTAGGCATTATACTTTGTATGCTATTTTAATGTATGCCAAGTGAGCATTATCCATGTTTATCAAGTCTCTATAATGTGTTGGAATGATATAAATGTCTCATGTGTATCTATTGGTTTAGTGAGTAGCCATTTTTTAGAGTGATCTAGCTAGTTTGATTTCCTCTTTATTAATGAAGTGCTAGTCTACCCTAATTACATTTAGCCAATTTTTTAATGAATTTTTTAATACTTCTAAATCATATTGAACAATTTAATACAATCTAATCCAATCCCAACCTATGAAATTTTATTGTTCTTGCTTTCATTACTGAGCATTTTCTAGTAGCGAAAGCAAAGGATACTTCTATATTTCCTTTGTGATTATAAATGATTCCATCAGAATTGGGTAGCTTCATTTTTTTAATCTTGCTACTAGGAAGACCATGAATAATAAGCTTCATTTTTTTAATATGTGGCAAAATCCAAGTAACTATTTCACATGTTTTGAAGCACCTAAACTTGAATGGAGGGATTAAACCAAGCTATACTAGGATTAAGTCCTCTTGAGACATGTGCATTGAGAGGAAAACATTTGAATGTGTTGTAATAGCTAAAAATGATATTATTTATAATGTTCATGTGTGATTGGCTTATTTCCTTAAACATTTTAAGGTTCTTGGTTTTCCAAACATTCCAACATATTAATAGAGGCACAATATGAGAATTTCACCCCTTAATGAATTCCATTTAACCTTCTTCCACTAGTTATGAAATATATCTTTGTACGTTGTGATGATTTTCTTGCTAAATTCTCAATGTGTTAACAAAGAAAGACAACACATTATTAATTAATTCATAGAAAACAAAAGCATAATTCAAGGAATCCATATTGAGACAATGAGGATATTTAGAAGTTAGATAATTTTTTTCTTTAATTACCCTAAGAAAGAAATCAATTTCTTTAGGATTCTCCACATCTAGATTGAGGCTTTGATAGGACATCTAGAATTCTATTCAATCTTTCTAAACTTTAAGATGAGATACTTGTTTTTCATATGTGCAAGCTAAAAATAACATTTGGTATATAACATTAAATTATATACCTCTAAATTCGTAATAATTCATATTCACTTCCAAGCATCAACATTGTTACCATTTTTACTACCTTTTAAGTATTTACCTTCCATGTATTGTTCTTAGAGTGATTTGCCATTTAGTAGCTTCCAATTCAGCTTTGTAAGAAATTCCATCATAACATACTTGAGTTTTTTAAGACTTAAGCCATTTTCTTCTTTTGGAGCATAGAGTTTTTCTATATAGCCCACTAGTGTTTGTGAATATTATCAATAACATCCCATGAGAATCTTCTCACTATTTTCTTTGTTCTATAAATAGTTTACAGTGGTGGGTTAACACCAATGAGGGGAAATGTTGGAATTGAGACAAAGGCATGGCTTACTAGAATTAGTCTTTCACTTATAAAAAGTAATTTTTTCCATCCAGCTATTTTCATAAACCTTTTTTAAAAACTTGTTAAAAATATGACTTTTCTTACATCAATTTTTAAAGGGCATCCCATATATGTTATTAGAAAGTAACCATGCTAGAAGCCAAGTTTCTTCCTTACCCTTTTAATTGAGCTTGACACCATTCTTCTACTAATGAAAAATTTACTCTTGTGCACCATTCTTCTACTCTTTAAAAATTTACAAATGTCAAAAATTGATCTCAAGTCTCTTGTAGAATGTGCATAGTGAATGACTTTTCCATTATTAATAAGGTTTTTTAAAGCACTACTAAAACCCTCCATAGATAGGATGAATAATAGAGCAAAAATGAGGTTTCCTTGCTTGAGATGACTAAAAGGTTGGAAAAATCTATTTGGGATTCCATTTACCATGATGGATATGCAAGAGCATCTTATGATGTTCATAATAAGCATAAAGAATTTCTCAGAGAAATTGAATCTAGCAAGGGTTTTGGATAAAAGTTCTCTAAAAAAATTAAATCAATTGTCATAGGCTAAATAGGTGAAATTATATGCCCTCTATACAAAATATCACACAATTTGGGTGATGTTATATGTACAATCTATGTCACAACTATGTTAAAAAAAATAGAAACATAATCAAGATAGTACAAATAAAGCATAAATGGTGCATAAGCATGAAAAGTAACCAAGATATCGAATATACCATGAAAGTTCCAAAAAGTTAATTCATCCTTATGTTTTAATTTGATCATTAGGGTTCATTTACCACTTCTTTTTATTTACAATAATTTTATTTCAAAAGTTCATTCAAATCTTTGTCAATTTTAACTATTTTTTTAATTTGTATTATTCTATAAATATTTTCCTTTCATCTTTAGAAACTTGGCTAGTTAGCCCATTATAGCTACACTATGATACACCTTTATGGATTCTTTTTAGCTTAAGTTGCACCTTTTTTAATACCCTATTACCTGACATAGTCACCCATGCACCCATGGAATGCATGTCTTATTTTCATAAGGTTGGCACCTATAAGCTTATTTTCTTAAAGATTTAACCTTGGTCAAATTTCATAAGATTTCTAGTCATGCCCTTATTTGTTCTTTTAAGATTTTGGGACAACCATATTTACCTTGTAATTTAATGGTAAAGTTTGAAGTGAAACCGAGTATACAAATCCTATACAAGAGAGGTAAATTATAGGTTTTAAAATATTTTTGCTAATTTTAGAATTGTATTTATTTTTAAAAATTTCTTTATAAAAATAATTGTATGTTTATTAAAAAAATTGATTTTTAAATATATTAATTTATAATTTTTATGATTAAAAAAAATAAAAATAAAAAACTAAAATGGTATATTAAATTTTTAGGTGGTTTGACTTAAACTAAAACTTATGTCCACCCTTAATCGAGTTTAGAAAAAACTCTAATAATAAAAGAGTTACAACTTGAGGTTTCTTCTCATAATTTACCTCCAGCCTATTTAAGATTTTACATTACTATTCACCTCTAATCCACTAGGTTTTGTAAGTTCAATTATAACCAAACTTTAATGAGCTCAACCTCATTTCCATTTTTTATGAGATCAAATCAAACTCTGGCTTTCATAAAACTAGGTTGCCCAACCCAAAAGAAAAACAAAAATATTATAAAAATTATTTTTTTTAAAAATTTAGAAATTTTATGAAGAGAATTGAGAAAATGAAAGCACAAAAGAATTAGGTTAAGTTGAAAGAATTTGGAATTTCAAGCAGTAAGTCATAGGTGCTACAATAAGAAATATATATCAATAGAATATGATGCATCCCTTCTTTGAGATGTTAAAATCTTGTTCACATTTATTAGTAATTTTCATTCAACTTGGTCAAGTATTTATAAGAAAAGTTTGGTTATAATCATTAAAAAATCAAGAAAGATCAATTAAAAAGCTATTGCTAAATAACTTAAAACATTTTTCCAAATGTTTAAAAACTATTCTATTCTAAAATGGCTAGCTACAATAACATATTTAAAAGCTAGTTAATTAGTTATTCGACAAGATGAATAAGAGCTGCTGGATCTACTTAGAGGAGTTCTCGATTATTTGACCAAACACTATAAAGGTAGATGTGTTGTAGATGATTGGATCAAGGTGGATCTCGTCAATCTAATCATGTAGGATGAGATCTAGATCATTCATTTATTCAATAATAAAATTGAAAATGATCTCAGCTATAGGAATGAAAATAGATTATTCAGAGCTGCACGATTCAAGAAAAAATATTTCACAAGGAGGAAACATTGAAAGCCATCTGTTGAAGTTAAACAAAATCATAACCATTGAATGTCAAGTAAGGTTGAAGTGCTTATAATAGATGAAGCAGTACTCATTAGATCAACTTATTAAATAGATGTTTAGATTGATTAAAATCACTATTTTAAAGGTAGAGACAATCTTCAACATTTGATAACAAAAATGAGCGATCAGATGGTGCTAAGTCACTTCTAATTTTGGAAGCAAACAAGAACCAAGGGTTTAGTCATACATTACTGAGTAGGAAATCAATTTGCACTTTATAAACATTTGCATAGAGATATTATATGAGCTGAATTGGGGCCGACTCCCCTCTTGTGTGATTTGGATTTCATCACCTAATTCACTCGTATGGTTACAGGATATAGGTTAATTTTGGGTCTTATGGTGTCCATAAAACAAACATGTATTTCCACAACTGGGTTCAGAACTGCACCAGATCAAGATCAGGTCTCGACCTGACTTGGTTCCAGTCTTTGGTCCAAACACTTGTGAATGCCTACTTGGGCTTAGTCCGCCAAAGTGCTTTGCATTCGGGCATAGTTGTGAATGTGACTTAGTTTTTTTTAATTATAAAAAATTTAGCAATTTTTTTTATTTAATCAAGGTTTAATAATCAACGTAACATAGAAATTGATAAAGATACATAAGTAGGATTTAACCAAGGAATGAATAAAAAAATATAATTACATATTTCTTAAATCAACTAATGGTTTAAGTAGGATTTGAACCAAGAAAAGAATGATTGAAAAAATAGAATCTTATATGTTTTATAAATCAAAGACATGATTTAGCAATCAAATATTTGAGTTAGGATTTCAAAGCAAGATGAATGGATATGTACCTTGTAATCAACAAGCTAACATTCTATTTCATAACAAAAAAAAAAACTTTTTTAAATTTGAATCATATGTCTTCAATCCTTGAAGTTTGCTAAATACTTGAAGGTACTTTGAATACCACTATTTCACCATCTTCAAACATGCATGGCTTTTTTTAAAATATAAACCTACTTCACATTAAACAAGCCCATTAAAATAAATTGCTAAACATTTAAGGCTTGACTTATCAAACACAAGGATAACTCAACAAATTTCTTATTTTTTTTTCCATTTTTTATCCATATGATTCACACCAATATTCTTAAATAATAAAGACAAATACAGGTGATCATAGTAAGAAAGTCATTCATGTGTTTAACTTATGAAGAATGACTCATCTTTATGTCTAAAGAATAAACTATAAGTGTTCATTTTTGTTACATCAAACATGAACCATATGCATAAAAATGTATATATTATTTATCTTGATCTTTTAATCTTGATGGATATGCCTCAAGGACCTCTCATTGCACATGCCTTGCCAAATTTCACAAATTATATTCTTTACTTTTTTTAGAAAGCTTTAAATATCCTTCATTTAGAATTTCCTCTTGGAATGATCAAATCAATTTCTTAGATTCCCTTTCCAAAAGGTTGTACCCATCAATTTGTGAAAATACACATGTGGATCCCTTTAGGAATTAACTAATTCATTAAATTCAATTTTTATCTTTTCTCTTAAGTTCAACCACCAAACAATATTTGACTTTCATAAAATTTGTACAAATAAGTTCCCAAAATTCCTTACATCAATATTGGTGGTTCACCACCATCATTTTTTGAGCTATAGACCCTCTTATGACTAATTTACCAAATTTTCCAAATTTAAACAATCAATAATAATTATTAAAAATAGAAATAAAATGTAATATATTAATGTAACAAATTTGTTTACTAAAGGATGTTAGAAATCATCCACATTGATATAAGAAGAGATTCTAAAAATGCTCTTGTTTAATGCTCTCCTTCAACTTATTAATAAATTAAGCTATTACTTTTATTATCCTATATATCTCTCCTCATTCTTGGACACCATTGTCTCTTTTGAATATCCTAATACATCTTCATCATTTTGGGATGTATAATGTACTTCATTCTATGTGCTTCTCATATTGAAATCTCCTTTATCTTTTGTACTACTTTATCATTATCGTGGAGATCTTTAAAATCTCATAAATGCTTTATGAATATTACAACTTGAATAAAACTCTTCTTGTTAATAGTAGATATGTCATTCAATTATAGCTTATTCATTTGGATATGTAGTTGTGCTTCCTCTAATTTCTCATTCAAAATATGAAAACTTTCCTTTTAACTTAATGCATCAACTTCCATGTTGACCTTTCTTGGAAGATATATGATATCTATGTCAAAATCCTTTATTAATTCTAGCTAATGTCTTTATCTTTGATTGAGATTCTTTCACATGAATATATAATTAAGTCTCTAATGTTTTGAATATATTTGTGTCTTTATTCCAAATAAATAATGTGGCTATATTTTTAAGACAAATATGATAGCAACTACTTTTAAATCGTCCATCAAACAATTCTTTTCATGAGAATGTATTTGTTTGAAATCATACTCTATAACCTTCCCATTTTTCATTAAAATGACACTTGTTACTTTTAATGATGAAATAGTGTATACCTAATACTATTCATTGCTTATAGAAAAGGAGAATTCCAATGTTGTTGTAAATTTCTTCTCTAGAGTTTGGAAACTTTCTTGACAATTTTTTTCCCAAATGAATAGGACCACCTTGTGTAAGTTGAGTCTAAGGAACCATAATTTTGGAAACCCTTAATAATTTTCCTTGTAAAACCAAACTAACCCTATGAAACTCTAATCGTTATGATATTGGTATGTTTATTCCAATAAGTCATTATTATCACTTTCTATGTATCCATAGTTAGTCCCTCAACACTAATTATTTTCCAAAAAAAATGCTTATTAATTAGAAATAGCATTTGGAAAACTCAGCATATGATTAATGCTCTTTTAATTTCCATAGTACCATGTCAAGATATGTACAATGTTCATATTTGCCTTGAGATTACATTAAAGGTTCCATTGTTAAATATTATCATAAAGTTGCTCAGCCAATACTAGAATACATATTCATTAAGTCCTTGAATGTGGCTAATGCATTTGTTAAACTAGATGTACTAATAACTCATAGTGACTATACTTTCCTTGAACACTATTTTTTTGTATATCTACCTTCTTTTAAAGGTTAGACATGTCTAATAAGTTAAGAAAAGAGTTTTGATATTATACAATATAACTATAATATATCATATGGTATGATTTAGTATAAGAAAGAGAGAAATATGAATAAACACAAAACTTGTCAAGTGATCATACCAGGTTGATCGCACTGATTTTTGAAAGCATTAACATAAACAAAGAAAGTGATGTTGCAATTGTACAAGCATGAAGTCATGGATCATACAAGTATAATGATAAGAGAAGAAAAAACTTTCAAAGTTTAGTGAGCTAACATATTATACAATATGAATTATCAAACATACTATTATGATATGGAGAAAATAAATAAATTGGGATTTGTATTTAAATTGCTTTCAATCCCAAATATAGGAATATAGTTGCCCAAAATATAACTTGGATAATGGCAATTCCACTTTAATAAAAAGAAATTGAACTATGCAATTATAATGGTCTAATCCCAACCATGAATATTGGAGAGAGGGATTAAGAGATTGTAGTCATTTATATAAGTTGCTATGCTTAATTATCATAACAAACCCTAGCTATCCTTCTAATCTAAAGGATTAAATTAAGATATGGAGAAGACCTTACCATAAGCAAAAGGAGGAGGAAGAAACCATAGGAATTAAAGGAAAATTGGAGAGAATTCCTTAGAGAATACCTCTACATTGTTATGGAGGGATGAACTTGAATATTGTGTACCTAAATGTAGATATTCTTATGATTAATCAATCAACTATCTTGTCATTTAATATTTTTTTTTGATAATGAATCATGTTATGTGATCTTCTTTAATCTCTTGAAACTCTTCAATAAGATGAATAAATATACTAACCATAACCATATGGATTTATTAAGCATGTGATTGAACCTTTGCAATTGATTCATGATATAATTGCAGTGATTACTAAATGATCTCTCCATGAAATGTTGTTTAAGCCATGTATGTTCCGCAATCTCATCCTACTCATGAGATATATGATGGGTTTTTGTCAATTTATGCTTGTTAAAGTTGATATTTCTTCTTGTTATAATAAATATTTAAAATTTTTATTTTAAAGTGACTTATGCTAGCATAACATACTTTATCAAGACATAATATTAATGTTTAATGATTAAAAGCATGCTACATTATAATTCCTTATTAATTTTATAAGTTCACATGTCAATTATGAATTTAGCATGCAATTGTTTGCATGTTCTTTTTACCCAAGCATAGAATTATTCTAATAGAAATGTAAGCACGAATTAATGGCTTGGTTATCATTAAAATTAATGAAGTTACAAGATTTAATACATTTGATAATGAATACCATAATTTTGTAAGCTTATGTTATATAAATTATTAAACTGAAAATATGGAACACATTATTTTACCAAGAATCTCATGCTATTTGGAAGTTATATTTTATGCTCACATTTTGATCTTACAAAGTGTTACATCATACATACTATGTAATACCTCAATTAAGAATGACAAGTTTAGGTTTCAAACATTAGCACCATGAAATGATGAGAACATAAAACATAGAACCGTGTGAACTTGATTGAAAAATTTTTAAAAGCTATTTTTTTTATAATTGAACCTATACTATGACAATGGAAACTAGGATAAAAACCTAAAACTTAATTAAAAACCCTAAGGTATTCTTGTGACCAAGACATGTACCAATTTTGATTGGAAAGCTAGCAACATGGTATGGCTAAGAAATGAAGAGGCATGGTTTGGACATAAGAATGACCTGGATGACTTTTATGGTTAGGATAAGTCCTTAGTTTCTAGTGCAGGGAGCTAGTAGAGCTTAGTTGGATATCTTAGAAGTGGATTAGGTTGATTAAGAATTTTATTGGACTTGCAAGTGTTGGGTATTGTTTGTGTAAATGAAGTTTATGTGAGCTTAGTGTAAAGTTGATAACGATCACATGATTTAAGCTAAGTCTCTAAATATGGATTTATATCTTCTTAAAGAGCCTTAGGAGAACAATTAAGACGAAAATAGATTAATGAGTGGATGGTAAAGGAGTTATTAATGGGACTTCTACAAACATAAATTAATGAGTTAAATATAATTTGAAAAGATGTTTAAGGGTTAAACTAAGATTATAACTTAGGTTAGATGACAATAGTTGCTAAATAGGAAAAATGATTCTTGATTGGGCTCCAAATAAGGCTGAAAGAAAACACTAATTAATAAAGAACAATCAAAATTATTAAGATACATTAATAAGTGGGTTAAGGTTTAGAGGAAGCCCTAAAGTATCAAGATAAATAAGGTAAGGGTTTAAAGGTGAACTTAAAGCATTTTAGAGAATACTAAAGTTCTTAGAAGATTGATTAAGAGATTCAAATAAAGCCATAAGAATACCTACATTCTTAATAATAATATTTTGAATTGATAGTAATGTGATAAGTAGAGTAATCCCAATAGGGTGATAGTCTTTTTGATGCAATGGACCTCAAGATTGGAACCCTTATGCCAGTGATAACATTTCTTTGAAAAGAGTTATGGTTTATATCATTATAACAAATCTTAAAAATGGGTATTGATTTATATAGCTATGACACATCATGAGTAAGAGTGTTAGTTTATGAGATTATAGCACATCTTGGAAAAGAGTGCTCATTTATATGGTGATAGACCCTTGGTTTGCATGAGCTTGGAGGTAATTCTACATGTTGGTGGGTCATTGGACATCAATGGGTTGTGTCATGCATTAGCCTCATTTATACTTGGCATATTAACGTTTATTGCATGACACAAGTGATCATGATGTTTACCTAATCTTGATTTATATTACTTATATAATATTATTACAATACCTTGGATTACAAATGATTTTTATAGTACAACATGAGGATTTCTTATTGTTCTATGGCTCACTCACTTTTTTTTACATGTAGGATCATGGAGATAGGATATTGTATAAGAGCTCGTGATTTATGAGAGCTATGGGTTTACTTTGTATTTGTAGTTATTTACATTTTCTTACTAATAGAACATTGAACCATTTTGGTTTAATGATGTAATAACTAGATATTTATATTATTTTGGGTTTTATTGTTGGACTTTAATTTGTATCAAATGTATTAAATGGACTAAGATGTTAAACATTTTATTATCTTTTGATGTTACTTCTTGATGGATCTAGATGTTGGATGCTTCAATTTGTGCATTTTAATTATATGTTTGTTGCATGATACATTTGTACCTTCTATGTGCTATTTTAGTTAAGAAGTTTCCCTTACCCAAAATGAACCAATTCCAATATCATGTGAATGATCATTTAGTAAAGGAGCATGGTTCCTATTAGGCAACACAATGCAAGATTAGTGATCATATTAGAGGATCACAACTCGTTCATTGATCCTAGGGAGAAAAAGTGTGTTTGACGAATGCAATGATGGGTATAAAGGTTATTGCACCTAGTAGGACAAAAGAAAATTGACTAAAGAAAAATTAGGTGTGACAATACCATTAGCACATTATGCAGTTAAGGTTCCCTTCATTCCATCTTTGTATGGCAACTACATAACACTCAAATGTTCTTTGTAGTACCTTTTCTTCCTTGTTAACGATACAAGTATTATTTTCTTTCTTTGCAAAAATGGACTACTTTCGTCATGTCACTCATATGAATGTTTATTTTCATCTCCCAAAAAATCAAAAATAACCCTGTGAGTTATTAACCAATCGATTCAAAGAATGATGTGAAATTTATTTAAATCAATTAATATTAATTTGTTTTTTTTTGTCATCCTTGGAAAATACTCAATGATGTAGTTGTTTTTTGATATTTCTTTTCTTGTTGATAATGTAATAACTAAAGTGTTGCAAATTAAAATTTATCAACTACTATACTCAAAACTAAGGTGATAGATGTAAATATGTGCGATGCTCTAGAATTGAATAGAACTTGCATATTTTAATTTAGAAATTTTATAGTACTCATGATAACCTTCATAGATAATGGAGCTTCCTTCTAATTGATTACATGGGTTTGAGGTTGGCTAACTAAGATTTGTGAGTAAAAGATTGGTCCTTCCCTTTCATTGATGTAGTAATCTTAGATACTCCTCTAGAAGATACCCAATGTATAAGTTCTCTACCATCCATGTTGCCACTAATTGATTTTCTTAGACTTTGTGTGCATTACGTAGCATAATATATCCAAATCTTTCATATGCAAAACATTTAATATCCTTCTTCATGCATTCTCCCTTATGATAATTGTCATATATCTAGCATTAATAGACAGTTCCATTTCCAATCCTTGCAATTTGAGACACTACTATAGAAGTTATAGTCTTCTTAAATTTCTCCTTGTAAAGAATAATAAATTTTGTGGGAGCCATTACATTTCTTATAGATTCTCTTATACCTCTCTTAGGATAAATAAGCATTTGTTTCTTTGTGGCCACTAAATTCAATGCATATCACACAAGTCATGATTATGCCTTCTCATACTTTGTGATCATTGTTCCTCTTAGATATAACCTTAATAAATCATCTCTTGTTTTCTTCTTGGCCAATTTGAGAATACACCATTCTAAAAAATCCTAGTAGAATTGCTTCTATTATATTACAAAATTGTCTTTCTCAAAATAAGATTCTTCATTATCTGCATCACTAATGACTAGAACCAATATTTAGCACTATTATTACTAGAGGGACTCTCTTGTGATTAACACATGTCATACTATCAAATAGCATTTAATCCATTCAAACAGGCCCTTTACTAGGAAGGGATCCACCTTGCCTCCCTGATAGTATTAAGAATTGCTTTACCAACTTATTGATTTGATTAACTCCCACACTCCTTTCATTTTCAATTGGAATCACATCCATTTTGGCTACATTCTAGAAGTTCTCTATCTCATAACATGATCTTATTCCCCTTGAGATGTTATACCCCTTTATTGTTGCAGCTATTCACTTTTTCTTCGTACATGTTTTGCTTTCCAAATAACATTATACATGTTAACACATATTTCATAATATAAAATTCCACATGGCTTTTATAATAAATGGAAAAATTAAAGATAGTCTCAAATAACATTCCTCCTCATAATAAGTTTAAATTTATTAATTTTTTAGAGGATTACAAAGTGAAGAGTCTGCCACCAAAACAATATAACAAAAATACTAGAAAATGAGGGTAAGCTTAGCCCTTAAAATAAATAAGAAGTTAAATAGTAAAAGAGATTTTTCTAGCCTTGAGTATTGTTCTTAAGCAAGAAAACTAAAACCTATCTAGCTTAGTTAGTTCCATGCATATGTGTTGTATCTAAATTATTTTGAGATCCTTCCACTCTTTAATAAGTTAAATATTGTTATGCATCTTCTAAGGAGTTGCCACTATACCTTGTACCATGTCTAAGAGAATTTGGCAATCTAGCTCCACCTAATAATTGTTAGCACTTAGATCTCTATAGAGTTAAGGACCTAAAAGTAGTGCTAATTATAACTTCCACACTTAGTTTTGAACCAATGAAAGTAAAGAAAGCTTTCATAGCTTGACCAATGTGACCACTAATGGTCCCACCACAATTAGCAAACCAAGATTACTATGGGTTGAGCCATCTATATTCAATTTTAAAACATTACAAGGGGGACAAAGACATTTAATAATATGAAATTTTTCATATCTAATCTTTGAGAATGAAGGAATTACACCATAGTGAACCAATTGATAATCCAAGGGCTTGTTTGACCAAAGGGAAACATCAAGAGATATTGAAGCAAGCAAAGAGAACATTGTTGAAAACATGGCTACTCACCAAGAGCTTGACCTCCTAAAAAAGAACCAAGTTTTGGGCTTTCTTAATTTCCCAACAAATGAGAAATGACAATAGTTGAATTACTTTATCCCTTGTAGTTTTTGAGGACCCATTTCTCCACCAATGCTCAAGCATAAAATAAAATTACAAAGAAGATTTACAAAGTTCTTGATTTTCAAAGACCTATGGTAGCTATTAAGGGCATGAACCAAAGAGTAATTATTTAAGCAGAAGGGGTACTTAGAAGCTAATTGAACATTTAGCCTATAAAAAAATAAGGAAAATCAAGAGTTCATTAAGAATTTACCACATTAAGATTAAAATCCTCAATGGAAGCTTGTAGTTCTAAACTTTCCATCTTGCATTTAGAATCAATCATGTACTTCTTAATGCTTCCTAAGCTAATTGTGTGTTAATGATTTCATTGGAAATGAGTTCTTAGTAGATGAAACTTGTAAGATCAAAGTATTCCAAGTAATTCAATGTAATATGTTTGACATTTTTCAAATGATTTTAAGTAAAGGAGATAATAGTCTTTTTGTTACTTATGGTATATTTAGATTGCATGATGAGGCCTCATAGAGAAGTAATACTTTGAGCCTTCTAATAAAACTTAGGACTAAATGCTACCATAATATCATCAAGCTTCTTCAATCATACATTACTTCACCTTAGGACTTCCTTTATATACATAATATACATAGATGTATATATACAAATATATTCATTTTTCTTATTATCATTTCTTTCTCTAAGGGACCATACATCCCCTTAACATATTTTATGTTCACACCATTTAATGCAGCATTTAATCTAGTGATGGATTAAACCATTTGTGGAAATTGACTTAAAAAATGTTGTAGCACCTGATTGGCATCTTGACAAAGGATGGAAGGATAAGAAAAAAAATTCAAAGTATGAGGGCTAAGGCTTCTTGAGAAGGATGGAAGGACTAAGAGAACATCCAAAGTATGGAGGCGAAAAAGGTGAATAAGTTCCACATTGACTACAAGAAGGACGATGCTAAGTTATAAGTAAAGTAATAAACCTTAAAATGGTGAAGCACTTTTTGGGGGGCAACCTGGGCTTAGATTTCATAAGAATTTTATTATTAAGCATGTTAGAGTTGGAGAAAATTTAGGATCGGTGACCAAGAAAGAAGGGATCTCCTAGAAAAGGACAAAACATAATAAATTGAAGATACTATCTCACCAATGGTATCAAAGTTGATCTCCTCTAGTTCAATCTAGTTTGACAACAAACCAAGCAGAAGTTGGTAAGCATGTAACACCAAACTGGTTGCTCGAGAAAGGATGGAAAGACCAGGAGAACATTTGAAGTATAGGGCTAAGGATAATTGAGAAGGATGGAAGGACTAGGAGAACATCCAAAGTATGAGCATTGAAAGGTGAATAAGTTCTACATCAACTATAGAAGGAAAGATTCTAAGTAATACAAGTAATAAGCCTTTAAATGGTGAAGTACCCCAAGAAAAGGATAAAATCAGATTAATTTATGACAATACCTCACCAAGGAAGGTTATGATGTTATATATGCACCCATTAATGTATTATATAATCACTCCCACTCCATAATATTATTTAAATGATTATCAAATCTATGATGTACTAAATTATCAATTTATGCCACCATGCTCAACAAGTGCACAAAAAGCTATTCATATATGGGAACAATATCCATGCATGTGAACAACCCCCTCGCATTATAGTACAGATGTGAGCTAGTGCAAAATTTATGAAATTTTGCACTTCTAAATTTCTAATTAAAATCACATGTTTTTATTTTATAATTAAATATTACATCCAAACCTCTATATAAAGGAGTAAGAAGGATGTATGAAGCACATAAAACTTGTAAAAAGTAAGAATTTGTGAAATTTAAAGAGTTTTAGAAATTAGAACTTTAGAAATTCAAAACCCCCTTAAAAACAATCTTCTTCAAGAATTCAATCTCCTTGTCACAAAAAATCTCTTCTCCTACACCTTATTTCTATGCTTCTTACCATTATCATGCTTCCATTTTTATTATTATTACTCTCAAAAGAAGTTAAGGGTTCAAGGAGAGAACACCCTTGTAATTATATCAACATTCATCAACCAGAACCTTAATGCATTATATAAACTTATGCCATTTTAACATCTTACAACACACACCTAGCACAACAATTTTCTCTTCCACTTAATCCTCCCTCATTAAAAACAACTACTCATTCTATTTACAAGAAAATCCTATGTGTTCAACTAATAATGCTTCATCAACTTCTCATTCTTTTACATTTGATTTTTCTATGCCTTCAAATGTAAGAACTTGAAAACTCTTTATCACATTCTTTCCTCAGTTGGTTTGGCTATTAAGGAGAACTTTTGGCAAAGTGGAAATGAATTTTGGATCATAATGATATAGAATTACATTCTCTTAAATACCCCTAGTTCAATAACACTAAAATCATCAACTACAAGCCATTTAAGACTATTTAATCAAACAAAACCAACAAGAAAAGTGTAAATGATAGGTAAGGGTACAACATGGAAGATACGAAACAATAATCAAGTCCCCCTTGAGGTCTTTTATAGACAAGATGACTTAAAGAAGAGGACAGAGGTTGCGAAAAAGTGGAAATCGCGAAGCTTGTTAGTCATTCAACCTATCGTTTTGGTTAGAAATAAGGTTTAATGAGGATTAAATATATTAATTTAATAACACCTTTTTTATATATCAAACATAAAAAATTCCCTAATAATTATTAATGAATGAAACTTGAGTCATTAAGCTTATATTAGAGAGCTTTATCCTAAAACATAGTCATTTTAAAATTATAAAATATTTGCTTCATGGAAAGTTTTTCAAGACATACTACAAAAATTATTATTCTTTATATCATATTCTTATTTACAAGAGATTAAAACACCCATGCAATGATATAACTTATCATTAATTTCTATTCAACATTACCAAAATAGATCAAGTTTTGGGTAGTATAATTCTTGCAACCATTGTAAGATAAGGCTAAATTAATGCCAATATTTTCTCCAAACCAAATTTTATATATTGGATATGCATTCTATAAATCTAGAATCCAAAAAATATTTTGTTTAGTTGAAGCCTCAAAAGGCATACTAAGATGATGATAGCCAATTGTCATATTTAAGCATAACATTACAATGGTTTTCTTAAAAGGAATATGCAAGTATGTGATTTATATTTTTGAGAGGATATTCAAAACTTTGACAAATTTTTAAAGATAGCTCAAATAAAATAAAGGAATTAATGTATAATTTAATCATATTATTTAAAAGAGGATATGCTTGCTCTCCCATGCTAAAAGTCATTTGTGGTGTTTTGTAGTAATGAGAGAAAGAATGAAGAGAGAGGAGAGCCAGAGAGGAAGTAGTTTTGATCCATAAGATCTCTTATGGTCTTATGACAAGATTTAAGGAGATTAAGAGATAAAGGAAATCTTGAGAAATAAAAAGGCTTTTTTAACTTCAACTTGTGAGAATAACATAATATGATAAGATCGCTCTTAAATCATTATGAATAAAGTTGATTTTGGATGCTTGGAATGAAAAGAAAGTGAAACATGTGATTTTGGTTGGAAAATGTAAATGTTTACATCCAATAATAACTTTGCATCAAATAACACTACTCACTTATGTTTCTATTTTATTATAGCAACTCATAGATATTTATGCACATATAAGCATTCATGCATACATATATATACATATATATATATATATATATATATACACAGATATCTACTTATACATGCATATGTACATATATAGGTATATGACTCATATGTATGAACAAAGGAAGCAATCAATTTGAACATATGATAAGACAAATGAAAATAAAATAAAAAGAAAAAAGAAAAGGGAAAGAAGTTGGTATAACTTGAAAAAGACATTACTGCTCTATGAACCTATGTGATAATGACCTGATAAATGTGATATATATGATATGAATCATCATTGTTTCTAGTACTCAAAGGCAAGACCGTGGCATGTAGAGTTCTTAATTAATGAAAATGAGATAATTACTTTCTAGTGTCTTGTGCACTAACGCTTTATTTCCTCATCAGCATAGGATGCTTAGTGTCATGGGCATTCAAAGATTTGTTTTCTAAATGTCAGAATGACAAGGCTTGTGATGTTGAGATATGATGTAAGATCATTTTGGAGTTGAGAAAGAGGTCATAAAAAGAATCTAAGCATAAAGAAACAATCAATATGTGAAAAAGAAAATAGAAATAAATAATTTGTTAATGAAATCAATATGAAGAAGAAAATGTATGATATATTATTAGTACTATATGACATATGTATACTTACATAAGTTGGATGTATATAGCTATAGATGCATTGATATTTCATTTTTTTTTTACAAATTATCATGCATGATTATATTTACTTCATCTAATTTTTCAGTTATGTTACTATTTTTTTATGTTGTTTACTACATGTAGCTAATATTTTTTTAATGAGTATATCATGCTTATTATCTACTTTTAGTATAATGCTAGAACGCTAATGCTCATAGAGCTATTCACCCTTAGATGATTGTTTAGGACATTATTATGAGAGCATCTTGTATTTGTGCATGGGACTGTGTTATACCTTATGTACATGAGGACGGCTTGTATTTTATTTTCAAATATTGCATCATATCAATTATCAACCTTTCATTATATGCTAGTTGTATATTTTTGAAATTTTTAAAAGATTAAACTTAAAATTAATATAAAGTAACATTGAAAATATATACTTTTCATAAAACATGTCAAATTGAAATAAATAATTTTTTTTGAAGACAAAATAGATTTTAAAAGATGTAATGATCTTCAAAGAAAATATATGAGTCAAATAATAGAACTATATGATATGATAATTATAATGAGAGAAATCTATACAAGATTGATTTTAAAAACAAAATAAATATTAAAAAATTAAAAATAATATATAAAATGCATAAATGAAAATATATAGGAGTAATAAAATTATTTTATGTTTTTAAACTTATAAATATAAAGATATAACTAAATAAATAAAATCAATTTACTTAATAGTAACTAAGAAAAGATTTCTAAAGAAAATTAAGTTAATGCAATAAAATATTTAAATTATATACTAGAAAATCTGCATGAGTCTATTTCCTGATAAAGTATTGTAACTTTTGGATTGTAAAATGTAATGATGTGGGCAGTATAAGCCGATAAATTCCTCATCTGTTGAAGACAAAGAAAATGATTTCTCTTGGTAAAGGAAGCTGTTTTTAGTTCAGATTCTAATTGTGCAAGTGGCATTGATGGGTACAATAATAATTTATCTATGTTACTTGGTCTAATATTAATAAACATCTTTGGGAAGTATAAATTACCCCTAATGGATTATAAAATGCAAAATTTCGTAAATAGCACCTTACTACTTCCTATTCTGAACAAAGACTTGTGTGGCAATGTAGTGACTATCGACCATTATCTTACTGCTCACCTACGCGGGTTTTAACTCCGAAACGATTGAAGGAAGACTAAAGGAGACCATTACAAAAATAACCCCCTTGGACCAAAGTGCATTTATACTGTAAAGGATGAGTAATGAAATTATTTGATTTATGGTCTACTATGTACCAAAATCAGTTTGTAAGCTGCTAGAAAGGAAAATATAAAGATTCATGCGAGCAGCTGAGGGCAGGAAATCGTTCTTATCTCATGGGATATTAAAGCTAAACCGATTCGTAATGGAGGGCTTATGTTAGTGAAACTAAATCAAATGAATAAGCCTGGGGAATGAAATCTTGGCCAGATTGACCAGTTCAGAAAGCACTTCTGCTGAATGGATATTTAATGAAGAAGAGTTTCCGGTGTTGTGAACGTAATTGGTTGCAATTAACTTCATTTAAAGATTCGCTAAATCAAAGAGAAAGGACGTTGGAAAGATGCTGCTTCTATGTAGGGGGGTAATTGGTTCTTCCACCATGATTGTGTTTTCAATCAGCTTAACTAGTAAGTTCTCTGAATGTCTGTGATCTCACCACGAGTCCAAATAAATTGGATAAATAGTATTTCTTTCCACGAAATAGTGAAAATGTTTTTCTGGTCTTTGTAAACAAATCATGAAGATTCGACTGGCTTCATGGCATCTGGCTGAGAATATTGCTTCCACATTGAAATTCGCAAAAATGCCTTTTTTGGATTAGAAAACCAAACATTTCATGGATCTATTTAATATGGTGAAGCAAAGGAATTCATAAACATCAGCTCGACCTTTGGAATGCAATTTTTGGGAACAGATGACTAAAGTTATTCCAACAAAAAGTGGTAATATTACAGATAGCAAAATTGCTCCTTTCGTAAACGAAGACAATAAAATATGCAATCTCGAGGTATGCTTTTGCTGTTCTATGGAAGAAACTATTCAGAAAATTTTGGGAAAAAGGCTATCAAAAATCAAAAACTTGTGTGGCCCTCTTGAAGCAGCTGTACGGCACATATGAAGGAATCATACAGAAGAAATTTTGGGAACCTAAGACATGAAGGAAATCTGCTTTTAAAGGATAAAGTCAGAAAATGGCATTAATTTTGAGGAGATGAAGGAGATTAAGAAAATAAACCTTAAATGCGAGATCAGATCAGGAATTGGGTAAGGTAGTTGACCGGGTTACCAATTTTGCTGTATGGGAGCGTCAGAAATTTCAGTAGTTTGAACTTTGCACTGCCTATATTGCAGCTCATATTTATTCGATGTACGTACATGATGGTTATTTTCTAGCTGGTGCTCAAAATGTGTTGCTGTTTTGTTTTTTTAAATCTTGCGTTTTGGTTAAGAGGGGGAGTTGAATCGACCAACTTGAGCTTACAAATCCTTTCGATATGTCCCTAAATCATTTTGAAAAAGAATCAAGCAACTAGATGGTTCTCTAGATTAAAAAAGAAACCAGGGTTATTTCTCCCCATATTGAGCTTTATTGTAGCAGAGTTTTGATAGGCATGTGCAATTAATTGGTTTGCAGCACCTATTGGTGCCTTTTTACCTCTCGGCACTTTTACTCACACGGAAGTCATGCTAGTTTGCTGTTATTGCTTCAGATTTTAGCTAAAAACCTATATACATTAAGAGCTCGCTATGATGTCCCTTTGGTCATGCTGGTTTGTTATTTCAAAACATTTATGGGGATAACCAATTTGAGGCTGGCCTTGTCTACTCGATATTTTAAAATAGTAGTGATGTTAGGAAGATGAACTTCATTGGTGGGGGTTGTATAAAGCTTAGTGTAATCATTTCCTATAAAAAAAGAGTAAATGTTTTTAAAACAAAGATAAAATTGTTAAATCTTTGATCTTTGTATCACTTGTTTGATGATAGACAAAAGTATTCTGTTATATGTATTAATATTTTCTATTTGAGTGATTATAACTTATACATCTCAAAATAAAAGAGTTTAATATGATGAAGAGTTTGATCAACTGATTCATATAGTAATTCATAGAGCAATTTATAAGATAAGATTAGTCATGACATCTTAGTAGCTTTGCTTAAATTTGTCTTAACTTATAAATCTTAGAGCCTTTGGTCCTCATGGCTCTTGGTGGAATGGTTGTCTATCTAAAGCTCATCTTCAAAACATTATTTGGGTTAGATCTCTTAAACCTATCACTTGACATTCATATGGCATATGTGTTGTGGTATTGACTCATAGCCATGATGCTTTATGAGATGATAACAAATCTAAAGTATTTTGAATGAATTTGATTTAGTGAATTTTCAGATCTTAGAAAACTAAGATGTTTATTTATGAGAGAAATTAAAAAGAAAAAAAATATTATATCATATGAAGATTCTCTTTGTTAGAGTGGCACATTATCAAGAGATATATTTTTACATTATTTTTTGGTATTTTAATTTTATTTTTTTATTAGAATATTAAGCTTAATAAAAATTATTCCTTTGAGTCAAAAAAACTTAAATTTTATTTACACTAATAATCTTAAAATTTTAGATTTCTAATATCTTTGATCATCACATCTTAACATCTTAAGAATGATTTTCAATATCTTTGAAATTTTTATTTTAGTAATAATTAATTTATATATATAAAAAAAATCTAATTCTAAGCTACTTAAACTATTCAAATGTAACTCATTCACTATAGTAACTGGGTTGGGACATGACTTTCAAACCCGATTGGAATCATTTTAGCTTGGGCCATTACTCTCTGAATCCATAATTCATTTCATAATATGTTACTGAGAGCATGAGTGACCAAATCTTGAGCAAATCAGGGGATAACCAACTTCGACATCAAGCTACCTTTAAGGTACACAAAATATCTTACAAGGCAAAGATGAAATTGCAAGTACACGATGTGAGACTATACTAAACATGTTTTTTTATGCGGCTAACTCTCGAATTATTAGGAGTGATGTGAGCCATATATTGAGCATTTTGCAGTTGAACGGTCATCGTTTTATCCTTATTTTTAAAAGTGCTAATTTCACTAGTCATCTAATTATACAATTTCACAATCACACATGGTCTGAATTTCATCCATTCCTAAACTTAAATCCTACCGTTAAACCATAATTAAGATATAACAACCTAGATCAATTTTATAATTCTAAATAATAGTTGTTGCATCTCATCCATCTAATCACAAACGTTTTGTGATCAATTGATCTAGATGGTTTAAATCATCTAGCTCCTACATAACGACTATGTTAACCACTATTAAGAATAATTCAAATACTTTATTTAAATAATAAATTTCAAATTAAAAATATTGATGTTGGCTGAACTATAATAGCAAAATTTTATTTTGATAAGTGCGTTGGTCTTTACAAAATGCTTATAAATAGGTGAATTCTTGAACAAATTTGATTGACAAAACTTTTGCAAAAATTGTGAAAAAAATTATAAAGTTACGACTTTGAAGCCATTAGCAACTAGTGCGCATCATCACCTTCTTATGCTGCGTCCTTCTTCGTTGAACTTTGAAATCCTTTTTTCTTTTTCAAATAAGTTAAGTTCTCATTTTCTAACTAAATAAATTAAACTAATTATGTCTTGTTGATTATTTTGTCAAGAATATGAATTAATATATACAGATTTTTACCATCTCTTTCCTTTCCTCTTTTTGTCATTTCTATTTTTTTGTAAGTCCATTATAGATTGAGTTTCATTTTCTTATTATGAGCATTTAGCCGACCCATCTTTCATAAAAGGCTTATGTAGTTTTCTTTCATTCTTGACTTTTGTCAAGAGTGGATGTATACTTGATTTTAAGCTAAATTATCTAAAAATTAGTTTTGTATGTTTTAAACTTGTATATATTTCTATTTCATAATTTCTCAAAAAATTTATTATTAAACAAAAATTAATCTATTTTAAAATAAAATTAAAATTTAACTAAATATTTTACAGATTTATTTAAGTTTTTTTAAAATTTTAATTATTTTTTAAATATTTTTTTGAGAAATTAAAATTTTTATTCCTAATAATTTACCCTCTTTTATTGAACCTCTTTTCAATTGGTATCAAAGTGAGATCCCTTTTAGTGAAAAAACATTTTTTAAGAGATTTATGACTTAAATTGATGTTTTAACTATATTAGATGATGTATCTTCCAATAAGCCACTACTCTTTGTGGTAATTATTATCACTATTAAAAAACTAGAATATCTAGTCATTTTAAAATCTATTGATAAAAAAATATGAGAATTAATATGAGCTTTATTTTATTTTCTATTAAGAGAAATACACAAGGTACTTTTGTACCTATGTCTTCTTATGAAATGGATGAAGGTGAAAATAAAAGTAAAACTAATTGATATGGACATAAATAGTTTATATTATGCTTTATATATCATTAAATTTAATAAGATTATGAATTTAGAAATGGCATATGAAAGTTGGCATTATTTAAAGGTAACATATGAATGTATCTCTTTAGTTAAGAAAAATAAAATAAACATGATAATGTATGACTATGATTTATTTAGAATATTTTCAAATGAGTTCTTAAAAACATGTTTATTAGATTGACCAATATTATTATTGCACTTGTTAGTTTGGAAAAGTTAATTTTTATGTAAGAATATGTGAAGAAAATACTCAAAATCTTACAAAAAGAGTATGATCTATTGACGACCACCATCAAGATAACTAAACATATTTTAATTATAATATTAGATGACTTGACAGGTGAGCTAATTTCTAATAAGCTAGAAATAGAGAGGAGAAAATAAGAAGAATTAATTGAGAAGAATAAAATTAAGAAGAAGGAACAAAAATAACATTAAAGATAGAGGAAAACACTTCAAAAGAAGAGTCCACTGATAATGATGGTATTGTTTTAATCACTAAAAGTTTATCTAATGTTCTTAATGTTATAAGAAAATATAGAAATCAAAAGTCCAAGAGAAAAGTAAGAAGGAAATAGAAAATTATTTATTATGAGTGAAAAACTAGGACATACCAGATCGAAATGTCTTATCTTTAAGAAAAAGTTGAAAAAGAAAAGAACAAAATAAAGAAAAGTAAGAATACAAAGAAGAAAATATTGAAAGTAGCTTGGAGTGATTTAGAAGAGACATGTACAAGTGAAAAGGAAGACAATAATGAAGGGTTCTATTGCATGATGGCAAAAGAAGAAGTGAAAGAAGAAGAGAGTACATCCTCAAGTGAGGAAAAGATAAATTATTCAAATGAAACTTTAGCTAAATAGTTACTTTATATTTGTAAAAAATATGAAACATTAAGTAAACTAATATAAGAAATTAAAAGAGGAACATTACACATGTGAAAGACTTTGTGATCAAATTAAAAATAAGACTGACACTTGTTTAAAAAATATGAAAAAGGCCAAAGATGATTTAGTACAAAAAGTTAAAGAGTATGCATTCTTAGTTAAAGAATTTAATGATTTTAAACCTTTGCAAACTACATCTCACTTTCAAAAGTAAAACAAATTAATAAAGAAATCTTTGTTACAAATAGATTTCATATGCATAAATGGTAAAGTTAGCATGTTACATGGTTATAATAAACTTGTCATTATTATTTGCTTCTCGGTTATACTTCATATACATTTAGGATTAGAAATAATATTCATTCAAAGTTTCCCACTTATGCATGTGTAGTGAAGGAAAATAATAACTTAATTACTCTTAAATTTATTAGATTCTTAAATCTAACAATCTATTTGTGAGTTTAAGTATGTATTTTGTCTAATACTGGGGAATACATGTGGTTCTTGGATAGTGGATGTTTAAGTCATATGACAAGAAACATTAAGCATTCATTCAATTAAAGGCCTATGATGGAGAAAGCGTTGTGTTTAATGATAATTCAAAGAAATATATCGAAGGAATAAGGAATGTTGGAAACTTTGCATTTTTAATTACTAAAATTTTATTTTTTTATGGCTTAAAATATAATTTACTTAGTAATAGTCAAGTTTGTGATAGTAGTTTTAGTATTTCATGTAAAATTAGTAAAAATGAAGATGTTGTAATTATTACACCTTAAAAAAATAATACCTATTTTTTGCTTTTAAAAAAATAAAAATAACTCTCAAATAAAATATTTTATATCACATGTTAATTACTCAAACTTATGACAGGAGATTTTTTTTCACATTAATACATACATTAAGAAAAATGATTAAACATAACTTAGTAATAGACTTGCACAAATTACCCTTTGTGGATGATTTTGTTTGTGGACCATGTTATTTTGGACTTATTCATCTCATGAGCTTAGTAAGTAAAAATAATGGATTAGTTATAATAGATAACTATTTTAGGCATACATGGGTCATTTTCTTAAGAAAAGTAAATCATGTCAATCATTTCAACTATTAATAACTAAATTATAAAATTACTTTGGTCATAATTAATTACCTTTAGAAGTGATAATGGAGGAGAATTTTGAAATGAGGAATTCATTGAGTATTAAAATAATAATAAAATTTCTCACATATTTTTGGCACTAAAAATCTACAACAAAATGGCATAATAGATAGAAAAATAGAACCTTATTAGATTTAGCTAGAAGTATGTTGAATAAGTACGATATACCTAAATTCGTTTGGATAGAAGTAGTGCTTACACCTTATTATGTTTCAAATAGGATACTTTTTAGGCCCAAACTGAACAAATCACCATATGAACTAGTATTTGTTAAGAAATCAAAGATTGCTCATTTATATGAATTTGGTTGTAAATGTTACATTTGAAATAATGAGAAAAGAGAATTAGGAAAATTTGTTCTAAAATTAGATGAGAAAATCTTTTTAGAATACTTATTAGTGGTATGAGCTTATTATGTTTATAAAAAATTATTAACCAAGTAAAGAATCTATGTAAATTTTAATGAGTCAAATACTAACCAAACAAAATAGTGTAAGCATAGATGAAGAACAAATAGGGTTTGAAAAATTAACCTTAGAAGACTCAAGCAAAATAAATAAAGAAAAATAAATAATAGAAGAAACTATAATTTCTAAAACTTTAAAAATTAATAAAGATTATTCTAAAGATCAAGTAGTAAGTGAAATTATGGATGATGTTAGAACTAGATCTTATCATAATAATTCTTTTTTTTTTAAGATAATTTTGAACCAACCTTAATAGAAGATATCTAAATTAATAAATTTTGGATAATAATCATGAATAAATAATTAAATTAATTTGAAAGAAATTATGTGTGAAAACTAACCCCTAGACCATTGGATAAAAGTATAATTGAAAGAAAATGGATCTTTAAAAATAAACAAGATAAAAATATAAATATAATAATGAATAAAATAAGACTAGTTACAAAAGATTATAGTCAAATTGATGGTATAGATGTTGAAGAAACCTTTGCACCCATAGCAAGGCTTGGCATAATAATAATAATAATTTTGTTCATTTATGTTGATTATAAGAAATTCAAACTATATCAATTGCATGTTAAAAGTATTTTTTTTAAATGATTACACAAATAAAAATTAAAATTTATGATAAATCAGATCATGTATATAAATTAAATAATGCTTTATATAAACTTAAGCAAACTCCTAGAGCATGATTTAATAAAAAAATATAGTTCTTTAGTTTCAAATAGTTTAATAAGAAAAAAATAGATAACACATTGTTTATTAAACATAAAAGAGAGATCAACTTATTAGTCAAATACATGTAGATGATATAGTGTTTGGTGGGTTAACAATGAAGAGTTACATAAAGATTTTTTGGATTTAATAAAAAATGAATTTGAAATAAGTTTAATGGGTGAGTTAACATTTTTGTATGTATTCAAGTTAAATAAAATACAAATAAACGTTTTATATCACACTCATAATATACATTAGAATTATCAAAGAAATATGATTTCATGAATGCTAAACTTAAAAAAACACCTATGCCACTGAGACATATTTAGATAAAGATAAAAAAAGGAAAACTAGTAGATACAAAAATTTACAGAGGACAAATTGGTTCACTTTTATACCTTACTACAAGTAGACCCAATATTCTATAGTGTTTGTGTATGTGTTTGATTTCAAACTTAACCCACAAAAACTTATTTAATAATTATAAAATACATAGTTAGATATATAACTAGAACAAGTGAATTAGAACTTTGGTATCTAAAAGAAGATCTAAATTTTTAATTAAGAGCATTCTCATATACAGATTTTGTTAAAAGTAGAACAAAAAGGAAAAACACATGTGGAATATCTTAATTTCTAGAAAATTCTATAATTTTATGGAGAAATAAGAAATAGAATTATATTACACTATCCACTATAGAATTAGAATGTATAATTGTAAGTAGTTGTATGACACAAGTCTTATGAATCAAATAATAATTAAGAGATTATGATGTTATGCTAGGATAAATTCCTAGTATTACAATAATTCAAGTATAATAACTTTAAATAAAACTATAACTAATCATTCTAGAAAAAAATATATAGATATTAGATATCATTTTAAAAGGAATCACATTAAACTTAATTATATTTTATTAGAATATATGCCTACTAATGATCACTTGGTCAATATTTTCAATAATTTATGAAACATAAATTAAGTTTAGGAGTATTAAATCTATTTGAGTGATGAAAAAAAGAGAGAGAATATAAAGTGAAATAAAATTAAAATATAAAAGCATAATTAAGGTGGAACCTTAATCTAGTCATAGAAAACATGTAGGAGGAGTTTACCATTAATTGTTTTATACAATTCTTTTAATAATAACTCATTTTTATCAATTTTATCAAAGTTTTTGTTATCATCAAAGATAAGAGATTATTGTGATATTAACCTCTATAAATATTATTTTATTTGATGATAGTAAATCTTAAGTATTTCTAATAAATTTAATTTAATGAATCTTCAAATCTTATTTAGTTTGTGTTTGTTCAAGAAATTAAACAAGAAGAGTAAATATCATATCCCATGAAGATTCTCTTAGTTGAAGTATAAAATACCAAGAGATATATTTTGAATTACTTTTAGATATTTCAATTTTATTTTTTAGTAGATTGTTAAGCTAGATTGAAATTATTCTTTCAAGACACAAAAAAATTAAATTTTATTTGAATTAAAAATCTTAATAATTTTAGTTTCCTAATATCCTTGATCATCATATCTTGATATCTTAAGAATTAGTTTTTAATATCTTCAAAATTGTTGTTTTACCAATAATTTATTTTTATATAAAAAGCTTAATTCTAAGTGACTTAAATTATTCTAGCAGAACTTGTTTGTTATAGTAATTGGATCGAGGCATTATTCTTTGAAACTATAATTCATTTCATAATATGTTATTGGTAATGCATGTGATCAAATCCCAAATAAACTAGGGGGTAGCCAACTCTAATATTATGTTTCTATTAAAGCCCACGAGATATCTTATAAAGCAAAAATGGAATTACAAGTACACCATGTAGGACTAACACAAATAGCTTTTCGTGTTCAGGTTACTCCTAAATTATTAGACTTGCATGAGCCGTCCAATTGCATATTTTGTGATCAAATGGTCATCATCTTGTCATTTTTTGAAAAGTGTTGATTCCACAAGCCGTTCTATCATGCAATTTCATGATTTCATGATTCAAACTTTATTTGCTCATAAAGTTTAATCTTCCCATTCGATGACGATTTTGATCTATTAACCCAGATCAATTTCATAATTCTAAATAGCATTAGTTGAATCTCAACTATTTAATCATGTAGTTTTCATAATCTGAGATTGTTAAAATATTTTATTTAAATAATAATTTTTAAAATAAAAATATCAACACTAATGGAACTATAATGACTGATTTGCCTTTTATTTAATGTTTTTTCTCATTACAAAATATTTATAAATAGGTGAATTCTTAAACAAATTAAACTTTTGCAAAAAGTCTAAAGAAAAATTCTCAAGTCATGACCTTCAAGCCATTACTGACAAGTGCTCATCATTGCCTTCTCACACTATATCCTTCATCAAACTCTAAATTACTTTTTCTTTTTGAAATCATCTAAGATCTTGTTTTCTAATTTGTTAACTAATTAAGTTAAAATGATTTCTCTTTATTTAGTATTTTTTTATGTATAGAAATATGTTTTTGTATGGATATTTATCATCAATTTTCTTTCATCTTTTTGCTAATTCTATTTTGTTGTAAGGTTATTATAGCTTATATTTTAGTTTTAATATGAGGGTTTAGCTTACCTATCTTTTGTCAAAAAGCTTCTATAGTTGCTTTTCACGCATGGCTTTTATCGATGGAGGATGTAGGCTTGAGTTTAAGCTAAACCACCAAAACATTGCTTATATATACTTTTAAGGTCTTTTGCCTTTCTATTTCACAATTTCTCAAAACTTTTATTATTAAGTAGAAGTTGAAATATTTTAAACTAAAATTAAAATATTACTAAATCTTTTTAAATATTTACTAAATCCTTTTAAAAATACTTCCAAATTATCTCTTCAAATATTTTTTAAGAAATTAAAAATTTTTAAAAAAGAAGCAATTATAGAGAATATAAGAGTATGTTCACTATCATACTCATATGATGAATTTTAAGAAAAATCAACAAATCATTAAGCATTTAGTTAGGACAATCAATTCAAGTTACTTATTTCCTCGATAAGATCCTATGGCTGTACATATACAATTTATCATTAAAACCTATAATAGATATTTTAATAGTATAAGGAATGTGATTTTAGTCATTAAAAAACTTTTTCAACTAGACTTGTCATATTGAATAGTACAAATAGAGGTTTATTTGAGTAAAAAAATGATGATGCTTTGAGCCATTTAGAAGAGAAAGAAAACATATTATTTTGTGTTGTGCTTAAACATGAAGAGTTCTTTCAATCTATGGCAACATTCAATGCTGTATTTTATCTATTCTATCAAATTTTACATCAAAGCTATTTATATTGAGTAGTAATATCCTTATACAATATTTAGATCTTGTACCATATTATTTCTTTGAGTGAATGGAATACATTCTTGTAAGCTTGATTTAGTTAAGTGTTATAATGCATTGTATAGCTTCTTTGATCTTCTTTATTAGGTGTACCCTTATTAACTTTGTCAAAAAGGAGTGATTTTTGTAAGCTTTGCCCCTAAATGTTGTGGACAAAGGGAGTAGTTTTTAATGAATTTATATATCACCATTATATCATTAAATTAGCTACTTGCTCTCTCCAAATGTTATATATCCTTTAGTTCATGTTTCAAATTTACGCGAGCACATCATATTCTAAATCTTTATAGTTTGTGTGTTTCATTAGCAATATAAGGTAACATTCCATCGACAATAATATTTTCTGTTATTTAACTAATTATTTTATTTTTAACTCTAAATTGATTGGAGATATATCTTAAAACATTTCCTTCATTTATTTTATTATAATACTTATGTTGTCTTTATTTTCCTTAATAATATAATGTTTACACTTAAAGAATTTAAAAAAAGAAAAATATTTGTTTCCTTCCTTTCCAGAACTCATGAGGCATTTTCTTTAGAATAGGTCTTATCAATATGTAATTAAGAATGAAACAATGTATTAATAGCTTTTGCCTTAAAACAATATTTTTTTTACATTTTGTAACACTATTTTATTGTGGGTTTCTTGGTACAAAAATGTCATTATCAATACAACTCCTATTTTTTTAATTCAAGAATTCCCCATTATAGTCACTATGAATTGTTGAAACTTTGTGTCACATCCTTCTTTTTGTAGCATTTTATTTCTTGGGTTTAGTATGTCCTATGCACTAGATGGAGTACTTGGCTTACCACATGTCAATCCCCAAGCTTGACATTTATGCACTAGATGGAGTACTTGGCTTACCACATGTCAATCTCCAAGCTTGATATTCAGTTTAAGAGTCATTATCTTTCAAATTTGAACATCATGCTTATAACATATCACCTAATATGAACAATACATCCATCATAACTAGTCACCTAGTTGATTTAGATATAGGTTCAACCATAAGATAAGTAACCTACCAAAGCTAACTACAACAAGTAACAAAATATATCCACAAGATCTACAATATGTATAAATAGCTACATGAACCAAAAGCCATCAAAGATAAGTTTACCACACATACAATACACTAATAAAATCTAAAGCCAAAATAAATATTCAATTCAGTATAATATCCAACTTAGTAAATTACAATGCTAAAATAATTAAAATAACAACTATAACATCCTAAGATCCTAATTCAAGAATAATCTATTATGATACTGATTGTAATCTTTGCACTCTAATTATCGTATCAACTACTAACTCCCTTCACTTACAAATGATAGAATAAGGCTTGAGTCATACTTAATAAGAAATCCTCAAGGCTTACTAATAAAACATACATGTAATAGTACAATAAATATTTAAATTATCACAACCTACAAAGATGATCAAATGCATAAAACAATAGACATTAGCTCTTTCTCATACCAATTAGGGCCTATCAAGTCATAATGGAATTATAATCAACACATAGAATACACAGTGATTTACCAATAATCTAGCACCTACTTCATACCCACGAGATCCTCCTTAATAGTTTGACACACTTATCGTATCACTTAACTTGAAAATCTCTCACAAGAAAGTGTAGTCATATGATGTCACCTCATAATGTTATAAGAGTCCTCATCAACCATTAGACACTATAACAATCACTTTGGTACATCCATGATCTCTTGTAATGTTCTATAATGGCACTCAACCATGTAGAATCCTTTATACATGATTTAATGGTCAATATATTAATGCTCTACCAATCACATAGTCTACCTATGGAGCTCAAGGACTCTTAAACAACACGTGACACTCCACCGCCATATGCTTGAGCATACCAACATCCTCTCGTGATGTTTTAAGGAATAACACATACAATCTCTATACTAAATAAAAGTCTGACTATCTAGTATATCTTACTAGCCTAACTCTAATTAAGGGGTCCTTCAATCGTCTACAACTTAGTCCATTTCATCATCAAATAGACTTTCTTGTGGCATCAATCAATAAGGAGGTTTTTTGTAGTTGTTTAGGGTTACATGAATAACCTCGATCTATACCCTAGGATTTCTTCAAAACTTTAATCCATTAACTAAGCCATCTAGGGTTTCTTTATAACCCTCCTTTATTATTGGGCGAACTTAAAGTTTTTGGTAAACCCTAATTAATCTATCTTGTATAATCCTGTTTTATCAAGTTTTGTATGTTTATGTCTAGTTTTTTCCCTTCCCTTAATATGAGAGCCTTACTAGAACCTTTTAGCATATCTAAGCTATCACTTTAGTACTCATTAAAGTTCTAATTCCATGGATCAAACCCTTCAAGTATTGACCCTTTATTCTCTAATGTAGTTTCACATGAGTTATACTGGTGACCTTTTTGTCTCATAAGATAATCGTAATTTCTCCATGCACCCCAAAGGACTCTCCTTAGCTACAAACCTTCTAAACCATCACCTAGGGTGTCAATACATGGTATAAGTGCCTAATTCAAGGCTACTTATGATCTTACTCATCAAATCAGGCTAATTCAAGGTTTAGTCAAAATTCTAAGAGAATATTTAGCCCCTTAGCCAAGCTTAGCATCACTCATAAGGCCAAAATTTAGTTCTCTATCACAACCTACCATCGTCCAAGTTCTAACTAAGAGTCTTATCAAATCATAGCCTTATCCCAAGTGTGCTCAAGTCCTCACAAACTATTTTATATCTTAAGCTCAACTCAAATTTTTATCTTTTGGGTTTACTTATTCCAAAGTCATGGCCCTTAGGAATTACTTAATCCAAATATATGCTTATTTCCTAAGATATCTATTAGCTCTTCCATGGTCCATTCAAGTCATAGCTTCAAAATAGACTAAAGTTACATGTGTAATTAATCACATCAAAGGTTCAAATTTACCTTAGTTATTTAAATTTAAGATCCTAGTTATTAAATTTTAATTCTAGAATATTAAAATTTCCAATCAAAAGCTTTTAAATTTTAAATGTTAAACATCAAATTTGAACCCTAAGTTCTCTTGATCAATGAAATAATTCTATAAGTCTAGTCTAAGCCAATTGAGCTTATTAGTTAGTCTATGGCTTTTTTATTTTCTTACATCTACTCAACTTAACTCATCTCTTTTTGCTACACTTAACAAAGATTGAACCTTCCTTGGCTATCTTCCAAAGCCAATCTAAGCCTCATATGGCTTTCTTCAAGGAAATTGGAGAGTTTTACTTGCCTTGGACATCTGAAGTCCTTTCTAATGTTTCTCCTTACATTCTAAGATAATGGTTGAGCCTTACACTTAGACCTCTAGTTTAGCTGAACACTTTTAGCCCTCTTGTAAATAAATTATAGCCAAGGTTTGGTTTTTCAAGTAGGGAAAATGCCAAGACTTCTAGGTGATGTTTTATAATGACACCTAAAAATACTTATCATAATGTTTAGAGCTATATTCATCATGTTAATGTCTTCATTATATTTTATCAAACTAGTAGTTTTACATAATAAATCTCAAATTTTCTCATCATAGTAGCAAAATCACAAGTTTATGATAATATCATCTAAATATTAACTTAAATTCGTCATTATTATCACACTTGTTCATGGTTTGGCATACAATCACAATATTCCTTGAAATTTCAAATTTTATCAAGAAAGTAAAATTTAAAGGTACCATAAAACTTAAAATTTTAAACATAATTGCATAATATCTCATAACTTCTTGCATATGGAAAGCTAAAGTGTAAATTCATAACATTAACAATTAAGGGATTTTTTTAGCATACATTCTACACAAATGCATAAAGGTAGCAATAAACTTAGATATAAGATTAGATGTTTTTAATAACCTTATTATTCTTATAAATAACTCACCACATGTGTAATTTGGTTTCGTTCAATTTCCTAATTTTCTTGGCACAAGCATATATTGTAACTCCTTTAGGAACATTTTAGAATTTAGGGCATACATATTACTCATAAAAAAGGAAAATAATGGCTAAATTTTAATAATGAAAACTCAATTTTAAGAAAGGAGAATAATATATGTTATTAGTAAAAAATTTCATTACAAGTATGCTAAAAAAATCACTTCAATTTATTTCTTAGCATGCTTCTAAGTTTATATGTTAAGCAAGAGAATCTCATTCATTCTTAACCAGGTAGAGGTATACTTGAAAAAGAGAGTTTCTCCTTTTCAAGAACTAGCTTGTAAATTCTCTCTTTTCTTCCTTATTCCTAGCTTATTTTCCATGGCTTCATCTCAAGTAGGCCACTTTAGAAGAATTCATGACTAGAAGATGATAAAATGTCGAGCCTTACTATATCTTAATAGCTTTTATAGCTGGCCAAATAATCATTAATAGAGGGATATCTTGTTGGATAGGTTAGGATATTTTACCTTATCCTTCTTCTATGTATTCATGCATTTTAGGATTTGTTTTAATCTTCAATTTCTTTTCTTTTAACTATGTCTCTTCAAGTCATTTCCAACCTTCAGATCTAGGGAACTTAATTTCAATTGTTGGGACAAAAGCAACTCAAAAACAAAACTTGGTTCATTCAATTTCTTTGTATTATACTATTACCACAACTATTTCTTACTATATAATGCACTAAATATCTCGTAGTTAACTATTATCCTTACTCATCATAAGTGCATGAACCAACAATTCATATTTGTATGATAACCTTACATACTAATTCCCATATTATAATATGATGATTCCTTGTATCTAATGCTTCTCATAGCTTGATCTTTCTTATACTGCTATTATAATCATACTATATGATCCTCAACTCACATGACATTACTTGTTAGACTTAAATCATTTTCTTTCTCTTATTATCATACTTGTGTGACCCATGACTTCTTGACTATATGATCATAATATTACTTTGACCAACTTTTCATTTTTACAATATTATGCCTAACCTTGTACAATCACTAGAAATATTTTGTGCCTTCAACATTTTCTCTTTCTTATATTAGGTTGCACCATACAATGTGTTGTGGTCATATTATATAATGGCAATTTCCTGCTACATTAGACAAAGTTGATCTTAAAACTCCTGACATAGTCATACGTAAACAATAACAATGTCGTACTTGACCAAAATCATGATAATCTTATACTTTTACAACCAAAAATTATCTTTAGAGACTTTTTAGATCTTCTTCCCAATTGTTGCTAAATCCAAAACATACTTTATGTTTTTGTATTGCAAGATATTCACAACTGAGTTTTTAAATAGGTTTCTATCCTAATTGGATTGTGTTATCCCTTACTATTATACTATTGATTCTCATCAAACATAATTTGCAACAATCTAACTTTATCACATTAATTTTATTAAAATTTAATTAACATATTCAAAAGGAAATAACAAACTTTGCCTAAAAAATTTGATGGATGTAACATTCTCCCCAACTTAAATTAGATTTCATCCTCAAAATTATGAAAATGGCTTTAACCACTTGCAATAAATCTCATCCTTCTTTAAATCTCTCCATTAAAAGTTGGTCTTGAGGTTCCTACATATAAATTGGCTTTATTAAGTTTGATAAATTATTTTCTATTATGAGCTTCTTTCAATAGGTTTTCTTTGGGTTGATAGCCACTTATCATGAGAGATCAAAATACCATCATTAATAACAAAGTTCTTAAGCTCTTCTTATTATAATCTAAAAAGCACCTCTTAAAGCTTAGGATTTGTCTATTGAAGTGTTCTTAATTCATCTAACAAATCTACTTATATGGTAAGAGAACTAAGTTTGAGCCATAAAAGCATACCTTGCTCACTAAGTTTGAGTCGTGTTGATATCAAACATGGCCTTTTTCTTTGATCTCTCTTCAAGTATAAACATGAGAGTTGCACCTCTAGCATCAGCTATTGAGTTAGCTTTGCCCTCTTAATATTTAATGTCCAAATCACAATCATTAATGAGCGCTAACCACTATTTTGTGCCTCAAATTAAGCTTTTTCTAAGAAAAGATATACTTAAGGTTTTCAAGATCAGAGAAAAACTCAACCTTAGTTTTTTATAGGCAGTGTCACCAAATCTTAAGGGCAAATACCATTACAGTTAATTCCAAATCATGATTCAGGTTATTGTACTAATGCTCATATAATTCCCTAGATTTGAAGGACCCCACTCATCATTCTTGCATAAGCACAGCTCTCAATCAAATATGTGATGAATTAGAAAAACTTGATAAACCAAACCTTAGTTCCACACCCTTCATTCTAGCTGAGTAAGAAGTGCAAGAATCTTGGACAAATTTGGCACAACATTATGATAGTAGCTCGCAATAGAAACCATGGGTCTCGATCATTGTAATCAGTCCTCTCCAATCAATAATGGCTTTAACCTTACTGGGATCAACTAAACATTCCTTAACACATAATATTACATAGGAAAGCTACCTAATCAAGCTAAATAAAGAACTTAGAGAATTTTTCATATAATTTCTTACTCCTTCGTAGTTTCAACACTATGTAAAGATGAAATAAATACTCCTCTCTACTCCTAAAGTGAACTAAGATGACAAAATATTCATATTTATAATAACATTAACTTAAAATTAATATTTGTAATTTATTATACAAAATAAAATTCCAAGATGTTATAATCTCCACACCTTACAAATTTCATACCAAAATTTAGAAAAGCTCTAATTATTTTTTCCATTGTATTGATTCAACATTTTATATAGCTCCCCTCTTAATTTCTTCTTTCCCTAGCACTTTAACCATTAGTATAGCTTTTTGCATAGTATCTTTCTTTTCTTGCCCATTATTTGCATTAGTATTTTTATATAAGTTAAATTTGGTTAAACTTCAATATCTTAAGAAAGATAGCTCACAATATATGAAGTATTTGAAATTTATTTCCTTAAAGATGAGACATGGAAAGCATTATATACTTTAGATAATTATGGTTGTAAAGATAATTGATATGCTACTTGATCAACTCTTTTCATAATTGGGCTTCAACTTTCTTAATTTTCCAAATCAAATTACATCTTTTGATGGACTCACTTTAATGAATAGATGCCCATCTTGAAATTCTATTTTGCTATGATTTACATCAAGCTATTTCTTTTAATGATTCTAAGCTATTTTAAATTAGCCCTAAACAATTCTTACTTTGTTTGCGGCTTCACTAATAAACCCACCCATGACCTATTATACCTTTTTCTTTACCCTCATTTCAATGTGAAGGTGATTGATGCTTTCTTTCATATAATTTTTCATATGGTACCATTTCATTGCTAGACTTATAGTTATTATTAGAAGAAAATTTAATTAATGGAACATGACTTTTCTTATGCCTACAAAAGTTTAATATACTCAAAATCAAGTAATCTTGTAATATTTTAGTAGTTCTTTCTATTTGTACATATGTTTGAGGATCAAAGACTATACTAAATTTCAAATTTGTGCCAAATGCTTGATGTCCTAAAGTGAACCTTGAATCTCTATTTAAAATGATTCCTTTGGCACACCATGCAACCTAAGAATTAAATTTTTTGAACCTCATGAGCCTTAAAGATAATACATTATTTTCATTATAAACCATTTAAGTACTTCTTTTATGACCTAATGTGTCTAACTTTGTGTTATAAGTTATTTTAAAAGATAGGTAAACCAAAGAAGATTCTTAAATTTTGGTTGGATGAATGAAACCTTGGAAAAAAGTCAAAAAACTTAAAGGCATGGAGGGAGAAGCCACCTAACAAATGAATAAAAGTAGATTGGAGCATGAATCCTTCAAGCTATCATGGTTTACTTCTCCTAGGGCATATTTAAGAATTGCAATAAAGTTTATTATTATACACTAATGTTTATGCTCACTCTCATAAAGCATTTACGTCATACTTAGGAAAATTGCTCTAATAGCCAAATCAATAATAGCATGTGCTTAGTCATCTCAAGGTTAAATAATAATAATGCAAGAGTTTACAGGAAGTAAATTATGAATAATGGCTTTGAATTTTTAATCTAAGAAATAAAAATAATTAGAATTATACTAATATATACTACAAAAATTTCTTTTTATAGCATAATTAGCTTATTGTGACGTACACAATCAATGGATCAAAATTCAATTTGTGTTACTAGTTTCTCTTTGTGTAATTGGATGGTACATTCATACAATTAGATAGTATGATATGATAAAATAAGTTGCAAATAGATGATCAAATGGTACAAAGAAGGAAATAACACTATGAGTCTGTTAACATAAGGATCTTGAGAATTTTGTGTGGTATGGTATTATTTGCCATCAATATGACTAATTCAAAGGAAAAATTTTTAATTCACACTTGAATGTTGAGTTAATAAAAACTTATTGGATTGTATGTTTTTATAAATTGTATAATTTCATAAATAGAATGCATACAATATACAAATCAAGGATTGCTCCTATATTATCACTCAAAATGTCATATGATATGGCAATTCTACCATAAATTATGATTAGTTAAGAGTAGCTATCCATAAAATATGAGAGGTTACCAAAATCTTCATATTATAATGGACAATATAATTAACACATTATATGAGCATCATGTAATATGATCTACTTAAGGGATAGTACAATTGGAGTGAAAATTGTGTAACAACTTCTTCAAACTTCAAGACAAAATTGGCTGTTAAAAGAGTTAATCAAATTTCTTTTAAAGAGGGTCCTACGAAAAATAAATAATATAAATAGTCATTTACTATTAAATAAAATAGGATGATTATGAAATAAAAGATTAATGGAGGAGAAATAAGTAAACAATAAGTGATGGAGAGGAATCTGCTATAATAATCCATTTGATATCCATAAGTGCTTCTTGAGAAAAGTGAAAGCATTTTATTAAAATATTAATTTAGTTGAGGCAAAGATAGAAAGAAACTCAAGCTAACCTTTGTTCAACATTTTGCATTACAAGTTCTCAATCTAAGTGATTACTTTATTTAGTAATCCATTAGATTGCAACTTCACTTGTGCATTTAGTTCACAACAAAGTGAGCTTGTGCTTTACATTTGGCTCATATAAGTTAGATTATTTTAGCTATGCTCTCAATTATTTAAGGTAGAGGGAGTTGAGCTTCTAGCTATTTAGTGTAGAGTGGTGTTGAGTTGTGGTTGATTATATAATGACCATGGTTTGTACATTGCTTTCTTTAATCGATTATGACAATGGAATGATATGATTTAGTGGTGCATGAGTTTATTACTTAAGGATTGATCTAGGGTTTTTTTAAAACAAATCAAAAAAAATTCCCTTTTCTCCTTTGCATGTTTTATACAGCTCTAATTATTTTTGTTTATTATAATACATAAGCCTAGTCTAATATAATTACAAAAAATTTAGAAAATTGTTAAATGGGTGTAGCCTATTCATGAAAAGATCTTCAATTTTCATTTAATGCATTCACTTTAGAAAAAGAATTTCAAAACATGGAACACAAATTCACCCACATCTTGGTGTGCTTCACATTCATAACATGTGGTATCAAAGTGAGGTTCTATTATTGATTTATTTTTATTATAAAAAATTCTACTAGTTAAATTGTCTTTAAGGAATGATAAACAAATTTGAATCATTTGTAAAAGCTACAAATCTAAGCATTTTGATGTTATTTGATAAACTGCATTTTATGCCTAGTAGTAACACATTTGCTATAATGATAATAACCTAAGGCTTGCACAATTGAACGAATAAGACTTGAACATTTTATATTAAATACTTACACATGAAACTTGCATTAAAAATTAATTAGACATTATGAAGGAAAACTGTGTGGAATCATCTTTGCATGTATGCTCTCATATTCCATATTATATTTGTCGTGTGTTGGACACCATGCTATGGTACTTTGTTTGATGATAATAATCCCTAAGTATTTCTGATTGACTTATTTGAGTGAATTTTTAGATTTTAGATAGTTGACACTCATCTTCAAGGGAGATATTAAAGAAGAAAAGGAACAAATATTAGATACCATCAAGATCACTTGGTTAGAGTGACAACCTACTAAGAGATACATTTTAAATTTAATTTTACATATTTTAATTTTATTTTAATTTGAATGTTAAACTTGATTGAAATCAATCCTACAAGTCACACAAATTAAATTTTATTAAAATTAATCATTTTAAAAAAATATAGGATTTAATATCTTTGATCATCTTATCTTGACCACCTTAAGAAGTATTTTACCTAGATCATATTTTTGGAAATCTTCCAACATTAACTTGTTACAAAAAATATATTATAGATATATTAAATTAATTAACAAAAAATAATAATAATATTAGTAAAAAATAAAATAAATACAAACCTTAATCTACTTAACTTATCACCATTGCTTAGAACTAAATTGTATGGCTCAAGTTAGGGTATAGTACACTAAAACCCATTTGCTATAGTAATTAAGTCAGAAACATAACTCCCAAACCCATCTAAAAATATATTAGAATTCATCATAATTCCAAAATATATCAGTAATAAATTTATAAAATTAATAGTAGTAAGGGTCACAATTTCTTGACCGAACCAGCGGAAAGCCAACCCCAATAAGCTAATTTTAAAACATAGGCAAATGCTTATAAGAGAATATATCACACGTTATTTAGATTGTGGGACTAAACTTCATTCTTCTTTTCATATAGCCAACTTTTAATTTGTGTGAGTGAGGTAAGCTATTCAATCATGTAATTTCATGATTAAACAATCATAATCTAATTTGTCTTCTAAAAATGGTTAATTAGATCAACCATTTGATCATACAATTTCGCAACCCCATGATCAACATTTAATCAGTGTGTGAGATCTAAATCCAACCATAATATCATGATTAGAATTTAATAGTCCAAATTAAATTCTACTTTCTAAATAGTGCCAATTTGATGTCAGGTACTTGACACATAATTTTTACAATCTGTTGGTAATATCACCTATCACGTGGTTCTCATTTTTACTGATCCAGATCAGATGGAATTGCCAGGTAATTTGCATTATGGTTATTTTAGCCATCATTTTTGAGCTATTCGTACTATTATTAAAACATTAATTTATAAATGTTTAATAAAAACTATGTTAATTATTTTAAATAAAAAGGAGGTAACAACTAATTGATCTATTTGGTAAGTGCTTTTGCATTAAAAAATATTTATAACTAAGAATTTTTTAACATAATTAATTGATGAATTTTCTAAAAATAATTGTAAATACTAAATTTTTTTTCAAATTATTAAAGTCGTTAGCAGTCAATATTCATTATTGCTTTCTTACACTACATCTTGTAGTAGTCAAACTCCAAATTTTATTTCTCAAATCAACTAAGTTCTTAGTTTTTTTTATTTCTAATTGATTTAATAAAAATACTATTGTCTCATTAATATTTCATTAAGCATAAGATTTTTTTAGTATTAATAAATTTTTTATGCTAAAGAATTATTTTCTTTTGTTGCCATTCTTATTTTAATGTAAGGTTGTAATCTATTTTTTTGTTATAAGAGTTTAGCTTACTAAGTTTTTAATAAAAGACTTATATTGATTATCTTGTATTTTTGTCTAATTTTTACTGAAAGTAATCATAAGTTTGATTTTAAGACAAACCACCTAAAAATATTGGCGTACATTATTACTTTTTGTTTTGTTTTTTATTTCATAATTTTCATAAAAATTTATTATTAAGAGTAAATTAATATGTTTTTAAAATAAAATTAAACTTTGTGCAAAAGTTTTTTGAAGGACTTAAACATGCTTATTAAAAATTACTTTATAATATTCTCTTTAAATATTTTTTAAGAAATTAAATTTTTTTCCTAGTAATTTATCCCTAATCTTGCAAAACCACACCTTAATTACTATCAAAGAGAGGTCTCTTTCTTCTGAGAAGAAATTCCCTTGGAGATTCATGATTCAAATTGATACTTCAATGTGTTTGGATGATTATGCATCTTTTAACATGCCATCACTTTTTTGTTGAGATCATTATCTCTATTGAAAGACTAGGATGAAAAGGTATTTAAAATATGTTGATAGAGAAATATGAGAACTAATACAACCTTTATTTGAATTTCTTAAAAAATCTCACAAGGTATTTTTGTACCTAAATTATTTAATGAGATAATTAAAAAAGAAAAACATAAGGCATAATTAATTGATAGAGCTATAAATATCTTATATAGTTTTAATTCTATTAAATTTAATATAATTAAGTTTAAAAATATTTTACAAAATTCGGCATGAGTTACAGATAACTTATGAAGCATTGATTGAGAAGAATGACATAAAGAAAAGCAAGAAGAAGAAGAAGGTAAAGGAAATAACTTGGAGTGAGTCAAAGGAGGCTACTAAAAATAAAACTAAAGAAAACAATGAAGTACTCTTTGATGATGTTTGAGAAGAAAACCACTACTATACTCAATGGGCATCCCTAATTAAGAAAACCATTACTTCAAGATTTGAAACTTATGAGTTGGGGTGAATGGGTAGGATAATGATTTTAAATAGAGGCACAATGAGCGTAAACACAAAGAGCTTAATAATCACTCTGGATTCCAAAAATTATGTAGCCAGATAATAATATCAAGCAATTGGGTGTTTTACTCACTCTCAGGCTTCTTAGTGGATGTGTTAGTTGAATCTACACTTGCATGACTTATCAGAATCAAGCCAACAATGATGTTCAAAGGAAAGCCCAAAATGGTCTGTAAAGAATAGGAGGTTTCGAAAATGATGGCACACTTAAAGTTTACCTTAAATGGGAAATTTTCTCAAGGATGACCGAACTTGGACACAATCCATTAAAAATTCCATAAATTGGATTTTCTTGCTCATTTTTAGTGGGACTTATCATTGCCATATTATTCTTTGATTCACTTAAGAAAATACTATCTATGTTACTAGTTACACAGACCTTGGTCCACTGTTAAATTGTAGATATGTGCACTTAATGGAATCGAGACATTTAATTAAACTTTGAACCTTTGTGGGCTCCAGTGCAGATTTCACTTGAACTTCTCTCAATTCAATTTATTAATAAGGAGGGTCTACATTCTCGAACATCGATGAGTGGTGCACTACTCCAAGTGGCTGCAGCTACTATCGATTAACTTGAACACATTTTACGAGGAGGTGGATTTGTAAAGAACCTCCAAACTTGAATTAGAATCTCTATAAAAAAGTGTGATAATAACAATTTTTAGTAAAAAGATTAATGTAATAACTTACCTAAGTATTGTCAACATTAGTGCAAGTAAGAACATAATAGCCTTCAGTACGAACATAATATGAATAGAAACATTTCTCTATAGAATAATGGTGCCTATAGATTTTTATAGATTGGGTTGGTCAAATCTCTTCAAGATTAGAGCCTAATGGAAGGGGGAACACTAGGGCTATAAGGAATTGTCCATTGTTCAAATGACATTAGTTGAAAAATTGATAGAATAGAAACACAATACGATAATTCAACATAGCTCTATGATCCTAAAATAAAAGAAAACTATTATAAAGCTAGCAAGAATTATTGAATATTTTAAGTTGTCAAACAAGGAACTCAACCAAGCCATGGTTCAAATTCATCTTACTCATTAGATTATGGATGATTACAGCATTCTAAGAAAAAAATCAAAGTGTAAAAAAAGGATGCTCTATAAGATTCTAAAACATCCCAAGAGAGAGTTCATCAAAGAATGGTCTTCAATCGTTTAACAAATTAAATAAAAATCTTTAGGAAAGAATGACTGGCTCAAGTTATTACACATCAATGATGAAGGCAACACTAGTCTTAAATAGAAAGGGCTAGGAAAAAGAATAAAAAGATAGTAGACATGCAAAACTTGACTAAAGGCATACATAGATGCTTTCGAGCTATTCAAGATGTCAAAAACATGGGATGCAATGTCTAAAATCATGTTATGGAATATAAGAAGGGAGTAGTGAATAAAAGATTATTTAATCATCTCAAATTCATAATCAAATCATAGGAGATTCAATTAGTTGTACTAATATAACTCATGGCACACAAAAAATAGATATATCATCTTGCTAGAATCTAGATATAAAATTCTATGAAAGTAATTCAAAAAATAATATCGATATCTTATGGAAAAGTTTTTTTTTCATGCTGGGTCATATTTAATGAAGAGTGACTCTTACATTTATATGCAAAGGATGAAGAATGGAATAGTTATGCTTATTATACATTTTTGTATACAATCAACTCATTCACCAATAGAGGAACTCTTTAGAAAAGTCTAAAACAAATTGTGGATGTTTTCACATGCTGTGGGTAAGCTAAGGAGACATTAACATAGTGGCATCTTTTGATGAGTTCAAAGGACGCCCACTTCGAAGCTAATGGTTATTCAAGAATTCTTATATTACATTAATTATTATGCCCTCAAGGAGGTGCCATTCTTAGGAAATCCTTTCACTTAGCTTAGTAAAACAAAAGGAAGATGGGTTTGAAAGAGATTACATAAAGTACATATAAATCAAGAATGGACTAATAAGCTCTTAGTTGTTGTAATTCTACACCTCAAAATAATAGATTCAAACCATGCTTAACTACAATTACACTTCTTAAAGGAATCCTCATTCTACCCCAAGCAATTTAAATTCTAGAACATGTGGTTAAAATATAAATCTTTTTTTCACACTATGTAATAGAATTGAAACCTATCTATCACTAGTTCTAATATTTGAGCAGTAGCATTTAAGTTAAAATGGTTAAAAGAAAGTCTGAAGACTAGAATAGACAATATTTTGTAGCATATTTAATATTATACAAACTACTAAAGAATAGGTCATACAAAAAGAAAAACAATTTGAATTGGTTTAAGATGATGAATCAAGGATGGAATTGTTAAAGGTGCAACAAAAGCTTCTAAATTCCATTGCTAAATAAGAAGAGTTTTGGCATCAAAAGCCAAAATATGATGGTTAAAAGAAGGAGAAAAGAACACAAAATTCTTTCATGTAATGGACAAGCAAAAAAAAATCTAAGCCTATAGTCCACAAAATGAAAGATTCAACAAGTAAATGGGTTCAAGATGAAGAAAGAATTGTTGAAGCGTCAATTTAGCACTATCAGAATCTTATGTTGATCCCTTTGGTAGCTAAGAAATACTCTATACTTAATTGAATTGCCACATTAGTGAATGTAGATAATAGTAATCTATTAATATAGGGCACCTCATAAGAGGAAATCAAAGACTTAATTTAGATGGATATAAATAGTGCTTTAGAATGTAATATATTCAATGATAGTTTTTTAACATATTGTTGAGAGATAATTACAAAATATGCTCAGATGCATTAAGGGAGTTTCTTGCTAGGCACTAATTTCTAAAGAGGTATCAAGCACTGATATAGTTCTAATTTCCAAAAGGGATATTTTAGAAATATTCAATGATCTTAGGCTAATTTATCAATGTAGTTTTATTAAATGACTCCTCTCCAAAATGCTAATGGTCATACTTAAAAAAATCACACCAATCTTCATATCTTCAAAGAGAGCTTAATTCATTAAAGGTAGGGACATTATTAACAACATTCTTCTAGTGTAGGAATTGATTGGAGATACAAAAAGAAAAGTTAGAGGAGATAATTACGTAATTAAAGTTGATATTAAAAATTCTTTTGACTACTTTTCTTGGGAATTCTTTTGCAACGTCCTTACTAAATTCAACTTTCACGAAAGGATCATAAGGTGATCATGAATGCACTTCATGGTAGCTTGTTCTCAATCATGATCAATGGCAAATCTAATGGTTTCTTTTAGATTTCATGGGGACTCAAAGATAAAAGCTCAATCTATCCCCTTCTTTTTAACTTATATGTGGAATAATATAGTTTGGGGTTGAATAACTTCATTACTTAAGGCAAGACTCCACATTATGTACAACATAGAAGCTACTTATCATATCACAATTAAGCATTATAGATGACATCATAATCTTTAGCAGGGTACAATAAATTATTCACTAATCTAAATAGATATCTACTAGACCTTCTATGTAACTTAGGATTACAAATTAACCCTTACAAAGTACATTTATATGTAGCAACAAAATAAAGTTAAGCCATGCTAAAAAAATTAATTAAACTTTAGACTTTATGAAGAGAAAATTAAAGTTGAACTAGTTGAAATTCCCATTATTCAAAGGAAGGAAAAAGATGCAATGCACTTTCAGCAACTAATTGTGAAAATCAATAGGAAGATAGCAAGTTGGAGGAAACATTTGTTGAGCATTTGTGGGAGACTAATTCTAGTTAAACACATGCTTGCCTCAATCCCTATATACTCATTGATGGTTACAAATCATAAACTAAATATTTAGCATAGAATCAAGATGATGATGAATGGTTTCCTTTGGGTAATTCAATGAACAAGGATAAGAACCATTGGTCTAGATGGAGCAAGATTTGCTTTCTTACTGAAGAGAATGCTTAGGATTAAAAACTCAAAAGGAATTAAGGATAGATTTTTTGACAAAATTATATTGCACTAAATCACTATGGACCAGCTTCATGAAAGCTAAATATTTGCTATTAAACATGAAATGTACGCATGAAAATGCATGGAAAACATACAGTGCAAAGTATTGCATATTATTGAGGTGTCCAATCGAACTAGAACTAGCTATTGGATGCTCACTACCAATGAAAACTTTAGTATCCAAATGGCTTTGGAAGAACTTAGAAATAAAGGATAAGATCTAATAACAAGGAAAAAAAAATCTAGAACACCAAATGTCAACAAAAGATCTCTACTTTTATGTGGAGGATATTTAATAACCAACTAGAGATCCCAGAGATTTTAAGCAAACTAAATCTATAACTATCATCAAAATGCTAACATTTCCTTAATGGAGACTCAATAGATCATTCATTTCTTTGCTATTAGAAGTACAATAAGGTATGGTCTATCTTGGCCAATCATCCAAACATACAAGAATCCAAATGAATCAAAATAATCCCTTGTTGCATCACTAATAAAGCTATGGTAATAATAATATAGCTAGAATAGATACTTGCAAATACTACCCTCACTTATTTGTTGGAATATTTGGAGAGCCAAGAATTTAAAATTTTTTATAGACTTCAACAAATAAAAAAAATAGCACTTTAAACAATGTTGTTTCTAATTTCTACAAAATTTTTTGTTGCTTTCTATTGATGTAATCATCTACAATAGATCTTCAATTAGTGCAACTCAATTTTGGTGCCTCTATTTTTATTACAAAAATACAAATTCTATAAAATTGTTAAGTGGTATCCCTTAACAAAAAAAATTCACAAACTCAATATTGATGGTTAAGTGTTCGACAACTCTGGTCAACTTGGCTATAGTGGTAATCCATAATTATCTAGGAGAAACATTGAAAGTGTTATCTAATTTTGTTGGCAACATGTCAATTATTGAAGCTAAAAGAATGGCTTTACGATTGGGTATTCAACTATATGCTAACTTCAATCTCTCAAACACCATTATTGAAATGGATTACATAAATCTAATTAACTTGGTTTAGGGTATGACAACTATTCCTTGGAAGTTGCAAACCATCATGCAACAAACCACAGTTATATTATAAGAAGAAAATAAATTTATGGTCATTTGACAGCCCCTATAATAACCCTTAAAGAGAGTGAGAAATGAGGGGTAGGTGAAGAGCCAAGGCAAGAATAAGCTCTAGTCATTCTTTAGGGTTCCTCAAAAGCTCAATAAGAGTGATAAGGACTTCTAATATAAGCTTGATAGCAAGTATTAAGGTTATTAAGGTAGGGATTAGAAAACATGACCTTAAGTTTGAGAAACTTAGTGGTGAGGTGTAATGGTTTCATAAGGAAACTCAAGCAAAATTTGAAGAATGTAAACTAAGAGTGGAGACCTAGTTGAGTTCCATACTTGGAGTCATCTCTGAGATGACCTCCAAAATTTAGAGATTGAAGAAAAAATGATTAGCTTTAAAAACATTTTTTTAATAGTTTCTTGATTATCTAAAATTTAATGAACAATTTCTATTATAATGTATGAAATTATTTTATTTATTATGTGCCTCTCTAATCTCTAATCTTTTTATTATACTAGTTCATAGCTATATGATTTTATCAAATGTGAAGCTTCTAACAAATTGAAGTAACTATTTGTAACAAGTTTTGTGTGTTTGTGTATTGCTTTAATGAGGAAGTGAAATCATAAAGAAATCTATATTAATATGTCATATCAACTGATATAGTAATTAAATTCGTAAACACAAATCAAATTTTAATAAAAAAGAACATATATTTATGGGGATTGATGTGAAAATCTAATTACATCATCTTATAAGGCCAATTAGAGCCCATAATCAAGTCTCACATTGATGAAGTTAAGAGTAGGGAACTATTAATGTGTGGGCTTTAAATTGGAATGAAATTTTTTGAATATTCATAACCTAGTTCCCAATTGGTACCATCTATGATATTAGCATAAAGGTTCTTACCTTATTACATTCTTATTTCTTAGATATTGCTAAACAAAATATGAATGATTTGAGGCCTTGAAGATAATTGCCACTCCTCTTTTCTATAAAATTGGCTTTATTTTTCATTCATAGTCATTAGCCCAAACACACATGCAGTGCTTCATCTAGGGATTTTTTGTTTAGAGATACATAAAAAGGCAACAAGATTTATGTTTTCCCTTATTCTAAGTCCTTTAACTACATCACCAATGAAAAGTTCACCAAGATGATCTTTAATGTATTTTCATTCTTTAGTAGGATTATCCATCTATGACCACTTTAGTTTTTTCTTTATTTTGATCATCTGGTGTTTCATCTCCACTGCTCAACTCATCAAATTAAATGAGGTATTTTGTTTATTCAATTCACTTGCTTCCATGAAGAAGGTTTAATCAATTGCCACATGTATAAATATCTCTATAGAAAGAGTCCTATTATTGAAAAACCTTATTAGATATTGAGTTCAGAGACATTTCTAATTTGTTTATAGGTGTTCTTTCCTTGAACCCTTGCTAATAGACCTTTTTTAGAGTTGTAACAATATAAATTAAAAACATGAGAATGATAATGAACTATGAGATAAGAAAAAGATCAAATTACTTCATTCATTCTTCATAGCCTTTTATATATGATGTGAAAATAATATTTTATTATAAAATATATATTATTTAAATTTCTAAACATGTGGTTAACCAAAATTTTGTAAAATCTACACTATAAGGGCCTATTTGTATGCATATGAATTGTTGCACATAGCTCTATAGGCACGTGTAAACCATATGGCACAATAGGTTTACTTACCATGTAAGTAGATCACTTTTAAGATAGGTTGAGTGATGTGCATAGTGTGAGTGGGGTTTTATAGATTGTGCCTTCTTATGCTTGTGCTAGGGCCTCCACTCACAATAATATACATGGTTCTCATCAAGTTTTACTACAAGGATAACTTTTATGTTTTGTCTTCACCCTTTAATTTTCTCTCAATTTTTTATTTCTTGATAATTTAATAAACTTATAATTAAGATCTTAATCATAAGTCTCTTTTTTTGTTATTTGAGTCCCATCAAATATTCTTTCAAAATTTATTCTTTGTGAGATCTAGTTTTGCTGTCTTTTTTGAGAGGTTTAGACTTTCATTAGTCTCATCAACTATCTCTTTGACTTTATAACTAATAGTACATAACTTTGGTAAGTTTTAACTAGCCTCTTCACTTGGTTAGCACCAATAATACCTTTTATCTAGGCTTATTTATATTGTGCTAGAATGAAGTGTTGTCCATCTTTTATAAACCAATATCATTATGCTTGCTTATAATAGATGGCACCTTAATCTTATATGTATGGAATCCCTATTATAAGTTTGAAAACATCTAGTAATACCACTTTGTACATAATCTTGTCAATATAGCCTTTAGTGATGGAAAATTTCACCTTGCATTATTTTTAACTCTCACTTTTAAGTCTTTATGAGTCCATCATAAAGAATAGCATTTTGGATGTGCAGTCTCTAAGTTTAAGCACCTCATAAGATATTCTTATATTAAGCTCTTTTTACTTCCAATGCCAATAATAGTACTAATTTGCACTTTCTTTAGTTGAATTCAGATGGTGATGAGATCTTCTCTTTGTTTTAGTTTGAGATAGATATCCTTTAAACTCATTATTAGAAATAAGTTAACTTGAAGAAGGGTTTCAAAGATTTTTTCATTCTCAAATATAATAAGTACTTTGTTTTTTTAAAATTTTTTAGAAATAGTTTAGGATGTAATTTCTACCCTTTTTCTCAAGTGTGCCCAATTCTTGTATTGATAACAATACTTTTAAGTTCTATGAGTAATCATTATTGTAACATACTTTTTTAGAGAATATCTTTTTGGCTGCTACAAAGTTTTTGACTTGTGCTTTGACTTTTTTGTATTTTGTCCTTGTTTTGTCCTTTTTAATTCATTCCTCCTTTTGATGGTCATTGCAAATGTATTGGCTTATTTTAAAAATTGAATTGAGAAAAGAGTGTTTTATAAGAGCACACTTGTGCAGCGCATGAGGTGATCTTATGTTTCATGCTACACTTTTTTGCATGATTCCTTTAGAGAAATTACTCAAGAAAGGAATGATAAATAACCTTTAAATGTGTCACAACAAAATTTTTATTTTAATCAATTAGATTCAAACAAAAACCATGGCATAGGTTTTCATTTTTACTCAATACTAAGCTCATCCTATCATGAAACTCATGAACAGCAAGTAGCAAGCATTGGTCATGACCTACTTAATCATTCATTCATTCTTCTTGGAACTAACAAATACTTTTCTTGGGAACTTAAATTCCAGAAATATGATAAGAAAAAAGACTATCATGTTTAGGTCGTAAAGGTTAACCACAAGAAATATGCATCTTCTCAGTTTGCTTAAATTTTTCTAGTACTTTTTTCAAGATACCTTATGCTTTATTAACTAGGAAGGCATAAAATGTAGCATGGAATTAATCATAATCCATATGAAAATGTCTTACTTATGGGGTGTTTTATATCATCAATTTGCTATTCTACTTTCATATTTCACATACATCTATAATCAAAACCAATATGAGACGTAACATAACATCATGGGTTCTACTCTACGTCAATGGTAGAAACTTATGATTCATTTTTTTCAGCATGGTTCCAATAGAGATATTGGATGAAAAATAAAGTTAGTTTACCCTTTTAATTACAAAATAAGTCCACCACAGTGACAACTTATGCGTGTCAACCTTGACGATGGGACATGCTAATCTTCTCCAAATCATTCCAATAGTATGGGACGTCTCCAACATACCCACAATTTTCATTGTAATATCATACAGTCTTATTAGGCTAAAAATATACTAATTAATAAATTATGTGAATGTAATCCAATATGAATCAACAGTATGAATATCTAGCAAAGTCTTTAGTAGAATGAATCTATCATTCTAAATCAAAACTCATGAAGAGGAAGGACTTGTCATCAATGTTTCCAAGTCCACTTACATTTAGCAAAGTATTTTTTTTATCTTGTTTAAACCTTAGCTAGGTTTAATGTATCAACTCAAGGATCCAACCTAGAACAAAATAATGTAAATGATTTCTCCATAATTACATCCTTTCTTTCTTTCAATCTTTAGCCCTCTACCATTTTCTTCCTCATGATTTGCCTTGGTTTGTCTCCTTGGTATGCTCTTAGCTAGAATCCCAACAATTATATTTTTGGCTAGGATTTGTAAAACCCTTAAAATCATATCATAAGGGATTATATAGCCATAGCCAAACCTCCTTAAATCAAGGAATTAACGTAAGATGAACCAGTTTTGGTTTAAGGTAGCTAATGCATAAATATTAAACCAACCCACACTTTAACAATCTCTTTGTGGTTTTCAAAATGAAATTCCTAAAAACAAGAAGTTTAAGAATTTTTCCTTCCAATAGATATATTCATTTATTATTCCTTTTTCTTTTATATTTGTTCTTTTTTAAATATTCATAATTACATCACATATATTATCATTTCCTTTTAATCCCATTATATTCAACCACCATTCCTAATTTTAAGAAATATTTTTTTTTGGTATTTTTATTCATTCATAATTAAATAATAATTAATATAAGAAATAAAAATAATAATATAAATATAACATAAACTTATTTTTAATCATTAATACAAATCAAGGCTCATGTGGTGCAACCTAGATCTTACTACTCAACCTTTAAAATTTAAAATTTAAAATTTAAAATTCTTAATTCAAAAAATAAAACATATCTTGATTAATGAATTATGAAATAATATGACTAAATATATTGAGTATAACATTCTCCTCACATTAATTTGGATTTTGTCCCCAAAATCTTAAAATAATTCTGTCCATTTGCTATGCATTATCAACTAAACTTCCTAGGTGGCTTCACACTCTTTTGTTCCTATAAAGCGCCTCAACCATAGGCAATTTTCTATTTCTTAATTTTCTAGCACCAACTCAAGAATGCACATTGGTTGCTCCTTGTATGATGCATTTAGTTACAATTGAAGATCCTTAGGCTCCCTTTAAAGTATGTGCAATGGGTTTGGAACATATTTCTTCAAATTACACACATGAAAATAGCATGTATTCCTATTAGACTCTCTAATAACATTAGCATATAAGCCACTAACCTAATTTTCTTAACAACCAATGTATCTAAGTCATAATTTAGATTCTTTCCCAAATTTGAATCATCTTGGCATATGACTAACTTTAGGAAATACTTGATGAACAACACAAAACTTAATTGATCTATGTTCACTATCAAATTATTTCTTTTGATTGAGTTTCACCACCTATAGGCTAAGTAAGTTCTAACACAAAGTAATCTTTGAAGATTGACTTAAAGTCATTCCACAGTATGTCACTATTCAAAGTATCCCTAAACAAAGTTTAATGATTAAACAACCACCAAGTAGCTACCTCACCATCTAGAACCAATGCCATAAGTGTGATTCTTTGCTTAACTAGTTACCATAATGCTTCAAAAAGTTCATGTATATGGGTTTGTCAATCATCTACCATTGTAGGGTTAGTGGTTCCTAAAAGACTCATTATTTTAATCCCATAGATGCCTCTAAATAGTGTTCCCCTCAAGAGTTAAGCTATGCTCTAGGTGTCCTGGTTATAATAGGGCAATTGACCATGTGTTTTCCTTGGATAGATTCACTACCTACTCAATTTCTCAAAGTAACAGTAAGGCTCCTAACCACCCTAGAAAGAAAAATAATAAACTTAGATTATATAAGGCAACACTAGATTCAACCTTATTAACTTATTTATTTTTAGAACTTTCTCTTCCCACTTTCTAATCTTAACTTAATATGCCTAGTTATGCCCTAACTCTTAACTAAGACTCTAATATCAAGTCAATAAAACATTATTATTTTGAAAATCACAAGTGAAACTAATAAAAATTCATAATATCAAATGTAACTTCAATTTTTATTATAGTTTGATACAAATATTATCATGCTAAAAATTCCACAAATCAATAAACCACTTGAATCTATTCCAATACAAAGCAACATTATGAATATCTACAAAGTCTTGGATAAAAAGAAATCTATCATTCAAAATCAAAATTCATGAAGAGGAAAGTCTTGTTATCAATTTTTCTAAAGTTTCACATGCATTTAGAGAATTATTTCATTTTTAACTTTCTTACATCATAGTTAGGTTTAATATGTGAGCTCAAGGTACATCCCTTAATCCATGTAGAGGAGTTCTTCTTAATTATATCCTTCTTTGCCTTAAAGGTCTTAGTTTTCCTCCTTAGTATGCTCTCAATTAGCATCTCCAAAGATCTCTTTTTCAATTAGGATTTCTAAAACCATTAAAATCATATCACAATTATTTATATAGCCATGTCTATACCTCTTTAAACAAAGGTTTTAACTTAAGATGAATTGATTTTTATTTGGGATAGCCAATGGCTCAAGTATTTAAACAAAACCTCACTTAAACCAAATCCTTATAGTTAGCCAAATCCAATTCCAAAAAACTAAGAATTTTATAACTAACAGATATATTCATTTATATTCCTCTTTCTCATGTATTTATTCTTTCTTAAATATTCATAGATGCATCATATACATTATTTTTTCCTTTTAATCTCCAAATCCTCAACTATCACTCCTAATTTTTAGGAATCATTTTCCATATATTTTCTTAGATTCATAGTTAAATAATGATGATGATAAGAAATGCAAATAATAGCGTAAAGAAAAGCATAAGCTCATTTTTAAGCATTAAGAAAAATCAAGGCTCATGTGGTGTAACTTAGATTGTATCATTTAACCATGCTTCTAATTCAAATTTCATAATTTAAAATTCAAATTTTAATTTACAAAGTAGAGCATACCTTGATCAACTTGTTTAGCAATAATATGACTAACATTTCTTGGTATAACACATATCTAACAAGTGTCTTAGTAGTGGAACTACTTACACCGCATACCTTTCTATGCCAAAGGTCATCATTGTTGAGCTTGAAAGTAAGACACTCTAAACCACTAGCTTCAACAACCTTTAAATCTAAAGATAAGTGATTTTCACTCTAAGAGCTATAATAAAAGGTTTTTTAATCATTTCTAACTAAAACTTGTTTAGAGTCCAAATTAATAGAGAATCATAAATAACATAATTAATTAATGCTAAGTAAATTAAATTTTAGACAATAAACTTGTATAACCTTTTTAATAAAAATAGAGAGAGGGATGACCAATAGTGCATGTACCAATAAACTTTTAAAGTAATTTCTATGGGTAAATGCACCACCATGAAATGCATTTAGCAAGATAGACATTATAGTATTTACCATCATGTGGCTCAAACATCCATTTTCCAAGTACCACATGCTCCACTTTATTTTATTAAGGAGGCATGCTTACAATATTTACCTAATGATTAGTTTTAAGGACCCATGCAACTTTTTGTCCATTTGATTATGAGTTAGACACTATTGAACTAGTTATTCTTGCAAATACAAACTTAAAAAATTTATAATGAACTTTAGATTTACTTCTGTAATGCACTGAAATGTATTCGAATTTTATGTAGTAGTGGCATTTACATGTGTTAGATAGAGAGATATATGAATGAGCATAAGAAGTAGTTTCATGGTCTTTATGGTAAGGTACAAAGAAAAATACATGAAGTCTTTTAAATGTATTTAATTTTTATGTTAACTTCAAATTTTGAATAATAAAGATAACAATTTTTTTCCTAATAATCTTTAAATCATGTAGGTATCTTGCATTTTGTTTCATTTAATGTTTAACATGATCTTGCATAACTAGAATGTTCACATTTTAATTTGTTATATTTTGTTAGCTAATTTCATTAATTTTAGACAAGCATCAATGTATTGCTCTTGCAAATCTTCTTGGGAAGAGCAACTTAACACATCTTCTAATAAAGGTGAAAACCCATCTTTTTTGACCATCAAGAAAAATAATTATTCCTAATTTCCTTGACTAGTTGATGAAGACACATTTGTATCACTCCATGTACTATTCATGGTTTTCTTCTTCTTCCTTTAACTTTTGTTCTTTTTCATCCTTTCAATATACATTTGTCAATCATGACAAATATGCCTCAACTTCTTGCATTTATGGTAGACAAGTCCATCATTGTCTTGGAGTTTACATTTCAATTTCCATCATTTACCTGCATGCTTCCTTGCCTATAATGTTGTGACGCATGAGATAAACCAAAAATCATAAAAGCTACCTTGTCCACAATAGAAGACTTAGCTCCATAGGATGAATTAACCTTGATGTAATTGGTTCTTCCTTTTTTTAGTCTTGCCCTTCATGACAGTGGCTTCTTCTTCTTTGCATCATGCAAGTTCCTTCTTATTTATCTTGAGCTCACCCATTATCTTATCATGTGAAAGTAGCTAGATGTTTTTAGTAGCCAATGATAAAATAGTAACATTCCAATAGAAAAACTCTATGAATCCTTCATAGCTATTCATCAATAGAAAACACAATCCCCAAATTAGCTAAGTTTTTAGTAATGTTAATAAAATGAGTAAACATAGATTTAATATATCTATCAGGTGGCATTCTAAATATTTCATTATAATGCAACAACATATTAATCTTACTCTCCTTAACGTGAGAGGTAACCTCATAGTTAACCTCTAACTTTAGCAAGATTTCATGTGCCATCCTAAGGTTTACGATTCATTATATTCTAAAGAAAAAATCATAATGCAAAATATTGATTACTCCTAAATACAATTTAACTTTATGCTACTCTTCTAAATTTAACTAACAAAAAACTATCTTAAAAACTTCACCATTGCCCATGATATCCCAAATATCCATATCTACTAACTCTAGAAAAGAATTATTGTTTTAGTTTTCGAATAGAGATAAAATTCACTATTGAAGTGCATAAGATGATGAGAAGAGGTACCCTTCCTTATTGTGGCCAAGTTCTCAACACTATGATGTGTAAAATGATCTTTTTACAAGAATTTCTTCAGTTGATGTAACTAAGCTTTAATACCACTTGTTGTAATCATCAAATAATAAAAGAATTATGAATTGTGATTTTTAATAAAACTTGTGATAACTTTTAAAAAAATAATTAAAATTGTAACTTAAACAAAAAATATTTAACATGATTGGATCCAATCACATATCTACATCCACTCTCTATCCAACAACTAGTCTTGCTTTATTACCTACCTTTTGGTAAGAGATTGACAATGAATATCCTTACAAGATGATCCAAAGAGATGAAATGGAGCCCCAAATAAACTAATAATGACAATGACTCAAATGATTTTAATACAAGAATGCCAAGAAGAAATTATGAAAATCTTACAACAAAAGCTTTACAAAATCACTTATAGTCTTTAATAATTACAAGTAAATGGTCCTACAAGTCTAAAAGAATCAAATAAGAAAGAAAGATTCACATGAAATAGCATTTTGAATAATACCACTCCCAAACAAGTTACTAAAATGTAAAGGTGCAAGGAATGTTGAAGGAAGAAGTAGAAATTACCTCCTTGGAACATTTAAAATGTTTAAAGAAAACCACAATATCAACCCAATAGCTAATTTTGGATTTCCAATATGATTAAGTAGTCATTACATAATGGTTATCTCTATTTTTACAATATTATTAAAAGGATCATGTTGTATGATTACCATAAATGGATGGTTTAATGCAACATGAAAAATGTGTCGTTATGAAAAAATTTTCATTCTTTTCTTTCTAAGACAAAAAAGACTAATTGTATTATATGATGAGGATATATTATAATATACAAAGCTCTAAATGTTTTTCTATATCTTTTTATTCAACTAAATGTATGACTACACTTGTACAATACCTATATAACATATTGTATGAAATTTGTATTTTTTATTTCTTTCAACCAAGAGAGCCCAAATCATGGTCATAAAATATGATAATAGTTATAAAATCATGTGAACAACTAGGGATTTTAAATTAAGGCTTTAGTTGCACACTTTGATAGAATATACTACATGTATTATGCTAGTCATAGTAGACAATACATCTATCATACTATATAATTAGTATAATTTTTATTATTTCTAACTTTAATTGATATTTTTTTAACTCTAACTTGATTAAACATCGAAGGGCGATTTTTGTTATTATAATGCTATTAGAGTTTTATAAAAAAACATAATTTTTATATTAAGGGAACTCAAATGGCATGCATGATGATTTGTGAAAATGCATGATTCTAGGTGCCACATAAATATTAGTATAATTCATAACATTCTAACACAATAAAATAGAAGATGCTTAAGAAGAACACCATACTGTTAAGAGAAATCACCATCCATGGCTTCTCCATTGTGAAAGTTGTTGGCTTTAACTTCTACAAGTATCATTATTTTCTTCCTAATCCAAATAAACACATTCTAAAAGAAAAGCATAAGTAAACAACATTACATGGCATTGTTATCATCAAACTATAACATTAGATGATAAGGTTAACTATCTCCCCTTTTTGATAATGAAAAAACCAATTTTATAATAATAAATAATAATGTGTTAAGGAATCATGAAAAAGCATATACATAAACAATTAAGCATATCATCTATATTTATGTGTACAATAATGCCCACAATATTATCTCCCTTTAAATAAAACACTTTCCCTACCTCTTTTTGTAGTCATTTAAATGGATTGATAATTTCTAAAGTTGTTCTAAACCTGGTAAAAGTGTTTAATTATCGGGGTTTGGTGAAATCTAAATTTTGCACTGGATGGGATAAGTAGCAATGAAGCATCATTTTGCCCAACTTGCTCCAAAATGCAATGATATCTTATATCAATATATTTCATTCAAGAATTCTAGATTTGATTTTTGGGAAAACAAATGGCATTAGAACTATAACATTAAATTTTTATGTTTTCGAAGTGAAGTTCATAATCATTTAATTTTTATCTAATCCATAAAACCTAAGCCACACAATTGCTAGCTAGAATGCTCTCAGACTTTGTATTGCATAAAGCTATGCAATTTTGGTTTTTTACCTTGATTGAGAAATAAGTGAGTCATCAAGTAATTGACATGTTCCAAATGTTCTCTTCCCATCCACTCTACTACCAACAAAGTTAGCATATGTTTAAGCAATTAGGTCAAAACTTACCTCACACCTAGGGTGCAATAGACTAATTGTTTTGGTCCTAATAAAGCACTTAAACATGTGTTTGACTACTTAAAGTTGGGATATCTTGGGGTTGCTTGAAATCATGCACACTAATCCATAAAAAAGAAAACATTTGGCTTATATAGTTTTGGATAAAGTATTAACCCTATCATGCCTCTACAGAGTTTGACATTCAGAACTTTCTTATTTTTCATCCTTATCTAATGATAAGCTTGAAAAACATTCAAGTTAATTCATTTATAAATCTAATGAAATCAAGCACAAAACACACTAAAGATAATTTAAAGATATATGATTTCAAGATAACAAAATCTATTAGAAGAAACCATTAGTGAATATAATCAAATTGTTTCAACAATTTAAATTTAGGGAATTAGGATAAATTTGGAACACTAGATCATTTAATTTAATTTTTTAAATATATTTAAGAAAATCTTAAAATTATATCTCAAGCAATAGCTTTCAAATTTAGATTCATGAAAATAATTAGTTATGAATAAATGTATTTTTTTTCTTTCAATTGATAAGGAATTAAGCTAAGCTTATTTGTATTAGAACCTTGTGGATCTTATTTGAATAACAATATTCTTGAGTCATTAAAGGCTTGCTTCAAATTCTATTCTTAACAAAGTGGTTAACAGTAACTTCTTATAATTCTCATTATTCCATTGTTGTCAAAGCATGACTTTTAAATCTAGTATTTCTTAAATCTCATTGCGTTAGCATTTGTTGAATGCCTGAATAATCATTAGTGAAAAATCAAATCATAGCCTTGCACACAATAATAGAAACTCATAACCTCAACAAGCTTAATCTTACCAATATAAGAGGATATAATGTTTTCTATAAATAAGCATATATTTCGTAATATTGGCACATATATTTCATGGACATTTAGTAATGAGCTTTATCACACTAAATGCTCATAAGCTTTCTAGATCATTTCCATTCACAACTCATGTATGAGCATCACTAACTATGGTAATTGAAATTAAAAATTAATTCATTAGTTTTGTCTTTCCTACAAACCAACAAGGTGGTATCTCCTAAAAATGCCAAATACTTAGAAAAAATTTATAAATGAATTTTATTTTATTATGATTGTAATTGAATGATCCTAGTTTCCAATTTTGGCATCTTATTTTGAAATTATATGCTTAAATTAAAATTTGAATTTATTGACAATAATAACAGTAATATTAATAATAATAATGCTCGGTGATTTAAACATTTATTATAGTATCATTACGGATTGCCAACTAAAAATTAATCTAGGTAGGTCATCACATTAAGGAAATATATTATAATACCTTCCTCATGCATAAAATAACACGAATGAAAGAAGTTTTATCCTCTCAGAATCAACATTTAAGTGAATAAGTTGAAATAGTTTTAATACATATAATGAGCGCAATCTATCAAAATAATTATTTGTTTTATAAATCCAATGAACCCAATCTATAAAAATAAATATTTTTTATTTTTTTCATTAGGTAATATCAAGCAAAGAAGGATGCATATTATCTTATCTTAGGATATCAATAATTGGTGTCTTATTTAATCAACAAATCATATCATTTCTTAATTTTGTTGTTGGTATAATTTTAGAAATTCCAATATGTGGTGCCAACACAAGATATTCACAATCAATATAATCTCTTATCTCCAACAATAAGAATTTTAGTTTATCAACAATAAGTGCAACTTAATTGAGAAAAGGTGGCATATTTTATTAATTTTAACAACCATTTTAAAGCCTTACTCCAAATAAATATTTATAGTTAGTATTATTTATTAATTTTTCAAAAGTTGGCATCTATATTTGGTATCATACATACCCATAATTAATGTAAATGATTTGCATCATTTCTAAATTTTTTTTTAAAAACAAGTTGGTCATTTATTAATTCCATATGATGATTACATATTTCCTAATAGATTGTGTTATTTCATACATATTAATTTAAAGTTGCATATAGATCATAACTACTGAAGTCATCCAATAAAACTAGAAAGGATTGAAATTATTTGATTACAAAGTAGAGATTATAAGTGTTAGTATGCACTTACTTGATTTTGTATTTGCTTGATGCACTAATCCATACTGAAATAATTCTAACTTCTTGTCACCTTGCTGAAGTTGTTGGTCATGTTACTCTCATATGAACATTAAATGAGACCATTTGGTAAGATAATTGAAACTATTGTCTTGCATTCCAATTTGAAACTTGTATCAATTTGATTAGCTTATAAAGTAAATTGTTGTAGTACAAATGCATCATAAGATTAATTTTAATTTTATGCAAAAATGTACAAGTGTACTAAGCAATGTTGTATGTGAGCCATCAAACTAGTCTAAACATGCAAGTGTTGTTTATTGTGATAACATGCAGTTCAGCTTGATATAACGTAATGATTTGAAGTGGTGCTACATTGTAATAGCATTATAATCTAATATTGCTTATTCTATTTCATATGTTTTTGATCCATTAGCTATTGAATTCGTACTCAAGAGATCGAGCCCCAAAATTAACAATATTCATTATCCATTGTCGAATATATCATAATTGTCTGATTTGTTTTTCCTAGAATAATCATATTATTATGATGACTAATGCACATCAATAGTAACCCTCAGCTGTACAAGTACCTATCTTGTGTGGAATATTGTATTTGTCTAATGTGTAAATTGTTAAAGTAAACTTTTTGAACAAAATTGGTCTAGATTGTAGGTGAAGTTTTGTATCTTATGAAAGCCATAACCTATGCAAAAAAATGTGAAAAGCTTGAATAACACAATTTTCTACCCATATAGGTAAAAAATATAATTAGCTTTATAAATGTCATATCGTATATGATGTTCAGATGTATTGAACCTATAGTTTCTCCATAACGATAAGGGTTTTACCTTGATCTAGAGTTGCAAAAAAAATATGATATTTGCTCTACCATGAAACAAATTATAAAGCATATTCACTTCAATATATAATTTGTTATTCTACAATTGTTTGCAAAATTGTAAACCCTTTAGCATGAACTTTACCTTAACTTCAAGTAATGTTTGATTAAATTCAAATGTAATAAAGCCTATGATCAATTCCACTAAATGATTCCTGACAATTCCACTTCAATCAGCTCAACAATTGGCACATAATTTCTTCTCAATAATGTTCAACTTCATTTAGTTCATAGATGGAGGACACAACTTAATTTCTTCTATTACTCTTTCCTAAAATGCTACAAATTGAGGTAAGATTATCAATTGCATTGGTTTGATATCATCATGAGACAACTGAATTAAAGGAAGCTAGCTAAGAATAATGTAGCAATTTTCTTAATTTAATTCAACATAGATTTTAGCATTCCTCGTTTTCTTTATGTGCTAACAAATTGTAGTAGGTAGTGTGGGTATACCCCATCATTTGTTGAATTAAAATGCAAAAATTAATAAAATGTTATCAATTACATTGGTTTGATATTATCATTAGACAATTGAATGAGGGGAAGCAAGTTAAGAATAGTGATAGATTTTAGCATTTCTAGTTTTCTAAATGTTCTAACATATTGTAGTAGTGTGGGTATGACCCCTGAAAAGTGACTTATGCTGGTTCAACAATATCACAATCCATGACCAAGATCAAGTGAGTCTTCATTTAGGTAATGAGGGTACTTTTAAGCAAGTTGTAACTCGAGTTTCCTTAGGTTATTTGGAAATGGTTTTCGATTATTCAATATCCTCCATATTATCCATCACATCTTTAGAGGGCATTCTGTGTTCTATAGAAGCTATATAGATTTCAAAATCAACCCTTAGGTTTAAATTCCATCAAGGCAGATCATGTATTGAATTTCCAATCATTTGTTAAATACAATATTTAGCAATTCATTGAATTTGACAATGCTGCATATCTTGTAATCAAAACTTTTGTCCTTAGAATGCTAATTCATTTGTTGTATTTCATTTTAGTGGAATTTGAGAATTGGTATTTATCTATCATATTATTGGAGTATAGAGGGCCCTTGGTTCATAATATTTAATTACGTTTTATACAAAAAGCTTTCATCATGTCCTTTAGTTTCTTAAGATCAAGACCTTGACCTTTTTCCTCTTATGAAAGACTAATTTTATTTTGAGAGCTCCATTGATACTTATTATTCCTTTCAATGTCCCCCCACAAAAAACAATTCATTCTTTTCTCAATTTATTATAAAACTATTCAAAAACATTTCCAGTCATTAGAGTATATAAAGGGACTAAAGTAAGAACATGCTTTATGAGAAAGAGTTTTCCCCCATTATTAATTTATTTTCCAACAATCTATTTTTTGTTTAGTTGTATTAATCAAGCGATGGAAGTAATCATCTTTATTTTGACCTCTATATAGTTGGTAGCCCAAATAAATCATAGGATGGCTTGTATGATTGAATCATAACAACATGAAGATTTGGTTGACTTATCCTTAAGTAATTGTGTTGTTATAGATAACCTTAGTTTGATTAATTATGAGGCACTATTAAACTTTCAAAAATCTATAAGAACTTCTTGTGACTACCAACAATTTTTAGATCTCCTCTACTAAAACAATTATATTATCCACATAAGCTAGGTGAATGACAGATGGACTTGATCTTCATCATGCATATAATACCATTGTCTTTTTTGCAAAACAATTATTTATGCTATTATTAAATATCTTGATAAATTAGATTAAAAGGACTGAGAACAAAGAAATGCCTAACTTAAGACCCCTAGAAGGTTGAAAAATCCTCTTGGTGAATAGTTAATGATAATAGAAATCCATATACTACATAAGTGGTTGGTAAGCATCTTATCACACTTCTCATTGAAATTGAATTTTGATAGGATCTTGCAAAGGAAAACCATGATGTACTATTAAAAGCATTCTTAATTCTTGTCCCAATAAGATGTTGCCAACAATATCTTTACTTTTTATAAATACAGTTTGCTCTAAGGAGATCAACCTATGTAATATTCTTTAAACTCATTCCTCCATGATCATGGTAAATATATTGTGATCATTTATCATTTATTAAAAATTGTTATGAGCAAACAAATAGTATCATATTTTTTCAACATTTAGAATCTTAATTTTTTATAAATGGGTATCATTTCATAAATTCAACTAGTGTTATTAATATTCATTATCATTAGCTATTATATAATTTTTTAGTTTTAAAAATTGATATCATTAGTGGTATTTCAACAAAATAATTCATTTAATGGTATCATATATATTTGGCATCAAATTAAAAGAAGAATTAGTTTTAGTTATCTACAAGTTAATTTATGAAATTATGTTTGGGACAAGTATAACATTTATAACTTTTCATTAACCTTTATTAAATTAGTACTCCTTGATTCTAAGAACCCCTCATTTTCAAAATGATAAAATTGTAATTTTAATATTAAAGATTGGCTTTATAACTATGAACACCTTAAGATCTCACCATAAAACATAAGAAATATAATAAATGTCATATCTTGAAACTTCTACTTTAAATATGGCAAAGTAAAAAAAATATATGTGAAATGAGATAGAAATATAAGGACATAAACTTTACCTACGATGATTATTATTGATCTACATTACAAGTTGTGTGGTTCTTGAGGACTTATATAAACAATGTATGAAATTTTGATGCAAATAGAGTGGGGATTGGGCCAAGGGGTTGGAATGAAATAATTGCTTAGATTAATTGAAATAGAAAGTATGGAAAAAGGGCTTAAATGTAGAGGAGTAGAGTTTATAGGATAAATAAAAAAAATAAGGATTCACTCACCAAAGTGAACTCAAGGAAAGGTCCCAAGCCAACTTAAGCACTCAAGCCACAAAGTAATGCACTTTGTTTAGTCACAACTATTCATCATTCATTCATGAGAGGCTCTTTAAATAGAATATTACAAAAAAAAATATTTAATATAGAAAGGAAGGTTCTTACTTATTTCTTGAAGACTTCAATGTCCATATAATTCTTTAATACAAAAGTATGCTTCATATATACTTTTTGAAGACTTTGAATATTTTGGGAACTTTTATTAATGTACCACCTAACATATGCCACCTACTATGACTCACTTAGCATAAGCCACCAACCATCACTTTGACCTTTTTCCTCTAATTACCTAAGTACTCTAAAAACTTTATTTTAGAGTAAAACTAAAATGAGTTAATATTTCATGATTTTGTAATTTATTTCTCTTTGATTAGCCCATAACTAGCTCCATTAGGCCATGATTAGCTTTCCTTGTCATGGTTTATGTGAAAGACCTATAATAAATATTTTTTCTATACAAGATAAGCCCAAATTGCACTTTCTCTTCATGAAATTCATGATCTTTATGCTTACATTTAATTTCTTATTCTTATCTTACATCATTCCCCTCATGCAAAAGGAAACTCTACTCTATAAAGTTTAAGTGTAGGTAATATTCCACGAAGTTTGATGTTGACTTGACACATTCATGCTTTATGCACCTTATATCTTCAAAGGTTGGTTTATTCAACCACATTTTAGTAGAGTTGTATGCATGATTAAAACTCTAAATCTCATTAGTGAGAAAACCACTTTCTTCAAAAACTTTTTGTTGTATCGATGGTAGCAATTTTTTTTGAATCACCTACATAACTCTCATTAGTTTGAACCTCTTTCACTCTTTGAATATTTTTAATAAGATATATTAAAGAGGTCTACATATGAGTTTGAAGGCTAATTCTCCAATTTTAGAATAATGTTTTCATTTCATACTTCAAAATTTGTAATTCATATTGCATTTCTTCTTGTCATTGATTTGTCACATGAAACAAGTTTTGCACTAAATTTGATAGATTTTCAATTTGTTATTTTTTTATGACTCTAGCTAACATTCGCTCAAGGCTTAATGAATAGTGAAGTATAAAAAATGAAGCCTTGATTTGATGAAGATATTACAATCTCCTTTTCTTCAGGTTGATTAGACCTATAAAAAATGGTAAGGATCTTCTCTCTGATATTTAATTGATATAGATGAAGAAGGGATTGAGATGGAGTGAAAAGTATGACAAAATAGCTTAAATGAAAATGAGTAGAGTTCTGAGGATAAAGAAAATAAAATAAAGATTCACTCACTAAAGTAAACCTAAGAGGAGGCTACTAAGACAACTCAAGTACTCAAGATACAAAATAATGCACTTTCTTTAACACAACTAATTTTCCCTTCATTTATTCATGTGAGATCCTTTAAATAGAAGATTATAAATAATTATTTGATGTAAAGAGGGAGCTTTCTATTTATGTTTTAAAGACTTCTATTCTTATATAATCCTTTAACACAAAAGCATACTTTACACCTGGTTTTAGAGTATTTGAATATCTTTTATACTTTTATTAATTTATGATTTAATATGTATGACTTACTATGACTCACTTACTTTGAGCCACCTACCATTACTTTGACTTCATTTTTCTAATTACCTAACTACTTTAGAAACTTTATTTTAGAGTAAAAAGAAGATGAGTTAATATATTTCATAATTTTTTAATTTATTCCTCCTTGATTAGCATATAACTAACTCCATTAGGCCATGATTAACTCTCCTTATCATGTTTTATGTAATGGGTCTATGATGTATATTTTTTATATATAATTTAAGGAAAAATTACACTTGCTCTTCATTCATTTTATGAATTTTATGCTCATGTTTAATTGCTCATTTTACTCCATAAAGTTGAAGTGTAGGTACTTCAAAGGTTGGTTTATTTGACCATCTTTTAGCAGCTTTGTATGCATAATTTAAACTCTTAAATCCCATTAGTGAGAACATCACCTTCTTCAAAAATTTTGGTTCTATTGACGATGATAATTGTTTTCTTGAATCACCTACTTAACTCTCTTAAGGTTGAACCTCTTTCAATTGTTGAATATCTTTAATAAGAAAAATTAAAGAGATCCGCATGTGGGTTTGTAATCTAATTCTTTAATTTTAGAATTAAGTTATTATTTCATTATTGAAAATTTTTAATTCTTCTTACATTTCTTCTTGCCATTGATTTGTCTCTTGAAATAAGTTTTGCACTAAATTTGGTAGGTGTTTTATTTGTTTCATTATTGTGATTATAGCCACCACTTACTCAAGTAGGGGTTAATTAATAGTGAAGTACCAAAAAGCAAGTCCTGATTTTATGAAGCTATTGAGATCTCCTTTTCTTCAAAGTGCTTTGTACTTCTAAAAAAATGGTCAAGAACTTTGCTTTGATACCAAATTGATTTAGACAGAGTGAGGATTGGGCCATGCATTGGAATGAAGTAATTGCTTGAGTTAAATGGATTGAAAAGTTTGGCAAAAGGGTGTAAGTGAAGAGGAGTATAGTTTAGAGGATAAACAAGAAAATAAAGCTTCACTCACCAAAGTGAACCCAAGAGAAGGCCACCATGCCAACTCAAGCACTTGAGCTACAAAGCAATGCACTTTCTTTGACACAACTAATTCACCATTCATCCATTAATAAGAGATATTTTAAATAAGATTTTATAAATAATAATTTAATACAAAAAAGAAGCATTCTACCTACTTCTTGAAAACTTCTATACTCATAATTCTTTAATATAAAGACATGCTTCATACCAACTTTTTAGAGACTTTAAAATTTTGGATACTTTTATTAATGTATCGCCTAATATGTGCCATCTATTATGACTCACGTACCATGAGCGACCTACTATTACATTGACTTCGTACCTCTAATTATCTAACTATTTTAAAAGATTTATTTTAGAGTAAAAAGAAGATAAATTAATTTCTTTATCATTTTTTAATTTATTCCTTTATGATTAGCCAATAAATAACTCCATTGGGCTATGATTAACTCTCATAATCGTGGTTTATGTGATGAGCCTATGATAAATACTTATTTTATGTAATTTAAGCCTAAATTGCACTTGTCCTTTATGTACTTCATAATCTTTATGCGCTTATTTAATTACTCGCTCATATCCTACATCAAATTTCATTCCACAATTCATAACCATTGTTGCATACAAGTACTTAATCTTTTCATAAATTACTTATGGATTTATTAACATTATAAAGTACACGAAACTACTTTATGCTTCAAATCCTATATGGCATATGAACACGTTGAACCATAAGTCTTTGTGTCACTTGTTTGATACCAATAAAACTATTGTTCTATTATTACCAATTATTTTTTGTTTGAGTTTTATTATATCATGCATCTCAAGATCGAATAGGCCATAATATTGGAGTGCTTAATAAATTGATTTATGGAATAATCCACAAGACAAGTCAATGAGTGCTAGTGGAATTTCCAAACTTGGCTTAACCTTCAAATATTGGAGCCTTTTGATGCAGCTTTTGGTGAAGTTGCTTCTTATTTATAGCTCATCATCAAAACATTTTGGATTAGAATTGTTAATCCTCTCCCTTGACATTTGTATGGCATATAAGTTAAAAGATGGTTTATATGTAGATCTCTCTTCACATGAGTTAATCAATAGACATATGTCTTAAGAATAATGAACACATAATGTCCAAAGAGACAAATTAATCTTAAGTTTAATGTGAAGCAAATAAGAATTTAGATTATGCTAAAAGATAGCTATGCACTCAACCTACATAAAAATCATACAATATGATATCCCTTATAGTACTTGTACGTCCTTTCTTTCCTACTCTATGTCACAAGTCTCATATAGTAAGATGCATGTCGTATAATAATGAAGTCATCATCATACTAGTATGATTCTTCACCTATCTTAGGTTGACTTGGTCAGACCATATAAATCTTTCTATTAGCTATTTATGAAATCAAGTGGTGTTCTTTTTATTTGGCATATTTAGACATCACAAAGTTTGATTTAGTGTTCTACACTTGTATGATCAATTTCTATTCACATAATAGTTAGAGTGAAAATGCTAAAATGGAATCATACAATACGATCCAAATATCATATGAGTATGATCATCTTAAATAACTAAAATGTGCTAATTAAATGTCTTCATGCAGATATATTGTTAGTATCTTATGTGTACTAAGAAATTAGCTCTTTCTCCTAATGTTACCATAATGTTATAAGTTTGCATCATAAAAGAAAATTTTAAGAGAAGAAAAAATTATCATACATATATGATCCACTTATTGGATGTGTATAATATATGGATCACTTAGTTAAATCATTGATACTACTATACCAAATATGTACGATCTTCATGATCATCTTATATAATATTTATATAACTTATAACAATGTGTTAAGTGATAGTCATAGAGTTTGATGTGTTGTATTATTCTCATATGAAGTATTATAAAGTAAGAAAATTTCAAAGAATCAAAGAGACATTTATTAGGAGATCAACTCTATCTCTCTTTTAAGTATAAGCTAATGGTCATACTTGAATAAATAGTCATTAAAACCTATAATAACTAGTTTAATCACTTTAGAAGTATCATTTTACTCAATAACACATTTTAATTGAACATATACTTATAAGTAGTATAGATTGGAGTATTTTTGAGTAAACAAAAAGTTGATCAACCAACTTAAAAATAATTAAATAATGAAGGTGGATCAAGTGCTGCAAATTGGCTATACATGGAAGAACTCCTTTATCCTATTGCTACTTTTAGAGCATTATTTGTATCATTCTTTCTTCCATTGCATCAAAGCTTCTCAAATTTGCTTGGCAAAATTCTTCCACATCATTTAGGCACCATTCCATATGATTCCCTCAAGTGAATGGTTCGGGTTATTCTACTTATTAATTTATCTAAGTAGTAGAACCTTGTATAGCTATTTTGAACCATTTTTAGTTAGGATTTTCTTTAATTAGCTACTATAAAAAGGGAATGGCATTTGTTTAGGTCCCTTACTTGACTGACACAAAAGTGGAACTAGTTGTTGTTATGTTTACCCCACCACACCAAAATATGAGTGGATTTAATGTAAGTCTGGCCATATAATTTGTGATAGACATAAATCTAGGTTTGGACTGAATCACCTAAAAATATTATCATGTCCTTTATCTTTCTTACATTCTCTCACAAAGTTTTTAAAAAATAAACAACAATTTCTAAAACATGTTTATAAAATGCAATAAGAAAAGGAACAAGACATCCATTACTAACCTGCGTTTAAAATTTGTTTGAGTTTGTAGATATCATGCTCTCATATTTTCAACAATTGGTATCTGAGAGAGATTGATTTAAGAAAGAAATATTGTAATTATCAGTTAGTAATAGGCATAAGAGTGAGGTGAATTATAGATATTTTAAAAACAAATTACTTAATTTCAATTATGAGATAGTAATAAAATCTTTGCATTATTAATCAACCTTAACTAGCTTAATTAATATTACAATGTAGAATAATTGTTAATCTTGATTTCATTAAAATGTTGTCTAAAAACATTAAATAGTTTCAAAATCTTATATAAATGTTATTTTTTATATTGTTATTGTTAAAGCAAGTAAACCACATAAATTAAGTAGGAAAATAAAAAAAAAGGGCAAAAGGAGTTTAGGTGGCTCAACCTGACCAATGGCTATATCCAACCCCCATTGAAGTTGACCAAGCCTCCACTAATAATCCACACTCTTTCACTACAACTAATACGTGTAAACATTATAATACCATACCCCTTCACCTTAGTCGATAGGTGTACACTTTATAATACCTTATAGGAGAAGGGATACAACAACTTTACAAGATAGTTACTACACATTTAATAAAGTGAAGCTTGTAAACATTATACCATTCACTTCTACAAATCTAATGGAATAAATTCAAATTATGTTAAATATGTTATCAAATCAATGGAGCTTGATGTGATGTAAGAAATGAACAATCATAGAGTGTAATGGTTGAAGCTATAAAATGAAATCTCCTTATGGTTTAGCCTAACCTATGATTAAGAGCTTTTGTAATTGTAACATTTTTAAAGTTTTAACAATCTAAGCACCATCATACATTAATCTATTGTTGCTATGATCTTTGTCCTATCTATATGCATGAGTGAGTTAAATGCAAATAGATTGGTTCCAACAATCATAACATCATTTTTGGGACACTTCAACTAGGTGTTGTATAATTCAACTATGTATCCTACTAGTATGTTGAAACCACCATATTGGGATACTAAATGCAATACTCAAATCATCATAGGTGATGTGATGGTATGATTAGTTTAAAATAGTTACAAGATGTGTGTTCATAAAATACGATGATGATTCTTAGTATAGTGCTTATGTTTTGGATATATCACACTAGTGGATCACACAATTATAGTATAGTTCTATTTCATTGACCAAATAGATTGTAAAAATGTGATAGTGAATCACTATTGTATGATAATTATTTTCACCAAGAATTGAGCTATGGAGATCATACAATACAATGTGTTCATACATGGATGAATCATTGTATAATCATATAGTACTTAACTTTACTAGACTTAACAAAATAGTTGCACATGTATGAAAAGTTATTATAGTACAAAAGCTTTGTAATAATTCTATTCTAAATCTTATGTTGGAGTGAATCATACAAGTGGAATACATAGATCACCATCATACTTTAATGTAGATCAATAGTATTTAAGATTATTAGATAGATCATACTTCTATGATATAGATATCATATCTATACTACACAATGAATGAATTTCTTTTCTTAGTAACTTAAGTTATTTATGAGATAAAATGGACCATATTGATATTGCACTCTACTTCATACTACACAATATAACCATTACTATTGCAACAATCAAGGACTGCATACTTTAAGGGAGATGAATTATGATATTTCTATAAGCCTAAGCACTCAATTATTTGGCCAAAACTTTTATTCTTCTTCACAAAGTTAAAACTATTGCCAAAGCATGACAAAGTTAATAAATAAGAATAAAGTACTAAAAGTACACAAAAAATGCTAAAAAGATCTTTTAGATGATTTGACATAACTTTTGCCTACATCCACCACTGATAGATCTAATTGGGCAAAACTAACCATAGTCCTCTAGCATAGTAGGTAGGGATAAACCAAATGCAACATGATGCCCAGAGGAGTCACCTAAAGCGATATAGTTTATTTAGCTAAAGAGAACAAATATAGCTTTTATAGAAGGTAGACAAATTTTATAACTTTAATCAATTGAATAGACATGGCAAAAATTAAATTAAGAAAATATGTTACCAATATAAGTGAAATGCTATGTGTTGTAGTAGACACCAAAATTTAATTGCTAAAGCTAGATGAGTGCATTAGTCCAATTCATAAGTGTTTTTCAGTTTTCTCTTATGTTGTCTTGATTTTGCAATTCATAGCATTCCCTTTCTCTTTTAAAATTTATCCTCCCTTTATACTAAAGTCAATCCAAGGAAGGTTTTGAAACATTCAATGACTAATTGTGCTTTTCAAAGATGTTAAAATACATATTATATTCTCAAGATATCATTCATGTCAATGCATTATGCAAATCATATGAAGTTGATAAGAATGCAACCAGATTTGCTTCAATGTCCCAAGGATATGACTAGTGTACTTTGATTTAAATAACATGTTGTACATGTTTGAGGATAATCCTTGTATTGTATGATGCTAATTTATAGTACAATACTTAAGTTTATATAAATAACATACCAAACGTTCACATGGATCATATTAATACAGTGTAATTCAATATCTACAAATTAAATAGTTTGTATAAGTCAAATGATAGATCTCCATCATATGATATTTTTTTATCCAATAGTTAAGCTCTTGAGAAACTTTTATACAATGTGAATGTAGAATAATGAATGCTAGCACAATCATGTGTTAATAAATTTAAACAAAATTACAAACAAAGTCATACACATTTGATAAACTTCTCATAGTATTACAACAAGTGTTATGAAGAAGGACAACATACAGTGCGATACATGGATTATCTTTGCATGAACATATAGTTCATGATTTAACTTTACTTAGTGATGATCACTTCTATGATAGAACTATCATAGTTGTATGATTCTATGCAAATCATTTTTGTTTTGGTTTTGAATAATAATAATTATATAAGTCTACTGCATGAATATTGTTGTACGTGAAAAGATATCATTTGTTTTTATTCATGTACTCAAATGCCACTATAATCACATTATTATTCTAAGTAATTAATCATATATGTGAGTTGGGTGGGAAAAGTGCAACTATAATTATTTACATTTTACTGTACAATTTGCAAGTTGTAAACATTACTTAATGATCATATCAAGACTATGTGGCATAAGACCAAGTTATTAAAAATAAAGTCATAATAGTATGATATTGTAATTATACATCTTAGACCATTATTATACTTATTAATATGATGGAATTTAAGAGGAAATAAGGTACACACTAATAGTAGGAAAGCTTCATTCTCAAACGATACCAATAGAAACTCAACTTTTAGAGATCAAATGATACATTCAAGGCTAATTCCTTGTGTAAGCTTATTCACATTTTTAACCATTTAATTAGTTGGTAGCTGATGAACACATTGTACTTATATGATACCATGATAACTTCAAACTTTAGCTAACATTTTAAGATGAAATGTAAAGAGTACAAGTATGATATGAGACATCATATTTTGCTTTAAATAAGCTGTGTAGAAGAAGTCTTATTTCACTACTAATTTTAGTATATAAAAGTTAAACTTAACGACAAGGAATGATGTAATGATATTACAATTGATTAATGTTAGTCTAGAGCACTTTTATTGGCTTATGAGTATGTTGAGGAAATATATTCATGAAAGCTTCAATATCCTTAGGTGTGACATTACAAAGGATAAAGGTTTACATTATAAATGATGTGATGCCAGTGATGATAAGCTCCATGTATATTAGCCATGCCATAGGGAACATCTTGTTGGCTCCATGGTTTGAAAGTTGTGCCAACTTTGAGCCAATGTCTCCAACCTTCTTCCAATGCCAATCCATAGATACTTGCTACAATCCATAAAAACTACAATCAAGATCTAAAACTCTGATGTTCATAAAAACTCAAACATCAGTTTGTAACTAATGACTTGTTTTTATGATCATCATCCTCAAGGTATGATAGTTATGAGTTAATCTTATGTACAAATTACAATCACATCTATAAACGAACCCATTCTACCTATATGATGCTTTGATAAACTTCAATTTTAATTTTTATTATAAACCTAAATGCAAATTATACAAGTATGATATTAGTCATCTTATCCTAAAACCATTAGGCAATGAGAAACATGACTTATTTTAAATTTGATTTCATTAACTTAAAGGTTGAGTTTAAATTATAATGGTTTATATTATTATTACTAGTACTCTAATATAGTTCTAGAATATTTAATGAGATGTCTAATGTGTTAATGTAGTTCTATAAGACTTAAATATTACTAAGTTAATTTCTTGGGCTTTGCTATGATTATTATGGAATCATGTCTCATGTAGAGGAAATAAGACTTAACCATGGAGTTTATTGTTTATTTACTAAACCATAATTAACCAATGACTTGATGTAAATTTTGGCATGATAACATAATAATAATTTTTAATTTATTTTATAAGACTTGACTATTGAAACTTGCAATTTTTCTTCATAACATTTAACCCTAGAAGTTAAAAAAGACTTAAGTTTAGGACTAAAGATTGAAACATGAAATCTAAGTTAAAACTTGAAATAAGACTTAAGGTTATGACTATGAGCTAGATGCACTTGGGGAGGTCTTGATGATTGCTTAGAAGAAGTTTTGGATTGGTGAGACTCTTAGGTTAGACCTTAGATGAATTAGGTATCACACTAAAATTTGAGAAAAGTTTTCTATTTTAAAATTCCTTGGGTGTAAGAAAGTCTATAATTAGTTAATGCACATAGTAAGCCAGCATTTCACTCTCAGACTTGATATTCAAACTAAGAGCATAATCCCAAATCTAATCATCATGCCAACAATGTTCCATCAAATGTGAACTATGCTCTTTTACCAAATGGTTATGCAATTCATTTAGAACTAGTTCTATCTAAGCTAAGATAACTTACTAAAATATACTAGCATATATATTATACAAAAGCAACCAACAAATAAATCCATAAATATCCATATGCTCAAAATCATGAAAGATCACAATATCTACAATCCAAGTCCATTGTAAGAGAAAATTAAGATGGAATATTAGAGTGCAAATTATTACTATCCAAGGTAACCCAATGTCCATCAAATTAAATTATCACAATCAAAAGAATAACATCAGAACTTCTAACAATAGAGGTTGCAATCAAATTGGTGAACTGTTAAATGATCACCTAGATAACGACATGCTCCAGCTCCAATGCAAGCTACTATCTTCCTAATGTTGCAAGTAAAATTAAGGAGGTCTGAGCTAGAGCTCAATAAGGAATCCTAAAATCATGCAATAAAAAAAATATGAAATTGAATAGTATTATATCAAAATATAAAAATAATTTGTAATCAATATCATGATTAGTGATGTCATGCAATGTATGCTAGACTATGAAGTTTAAACTAGATTAATGTATGAGATTATGATGTAACCATTTCAATACTTACTATCTTGCTAGGATTGTAGTAGCCTTATAAGTTATATGCCAATTAAGGTCTCTGATTAGGAAATCTAACACAATCCCTGGAGATGTGCCAATCATAAAGGGTTCCAACACTCTCCTCTAACATATGTCAATCACATTGCCTTCAACACTCTGCTTTGAGATGTACTAATCATATAAGACTCTAATACTCTCTACTAAAACGTGTTAATTGCATAAGCCTCCAACACTGACCTTTTGGATGTGCCAATCACATGCTTAAGGGACCACACCTAGGGTAAACTACATCTAACAATCTATTTTCATCTAAATCATCTTTCTAGTCATATTGACATTGATCCAACCGATTATTATGAATTATCTAGCATCGCTAAGGTATTCCTCAAAACCATGCCAAGATATTTAGAGTTATTGCTAGGGTTCCCTTTACCATAACACCATTATTTAGAATTTTTATCTACTATCTAAGGTATTTTAAGGTTTCCTCTAAACGTAATTCAACTATCTTAAACCCTTATTTCATTATTTGGGGTACCATAGCATAACCAAATATTACTAAAATGACTAGTCTTCATCTTTAACCTTAGCTACTTCTTTATTAGACTACCTTTCTTATATGGCTACTTTTTAACTCTTGCTCAAGTCCACACCCTTGGATATGCCCTTGGGCACACTTTCTCAAAGTATAGCCAATCATATAAGTCTAGTTCACTTGAGTTCTACTAGTGACACTGATGCCTTAGACAAACTTGAGCCATTATATCCAATCCAATGTCTCCCCTAAGCCTTATACATCCCTCAAACTATCATCTAAGGTGTCAACCCATGACCTATGAGACTAGAGAAGTTCACTCATTATCTTACCCAAATAACCAAGCCATGTCTACTATTTAGCTAACAAAATAAGGGCAACTAACCACTTGGTTAAGCCTAACAACTCACTTTAAGGCCAAAACTAAACTCATTATCTCCACTAACCATTATCTAAGGTTTGGCCAAGAGCCTCTCTATTCAAAGGCAATATCTAAGTTTTACTCCAACTCTTCAAGTGCTTATGTTCTATGATCTAACCTTATCTCAATAACTTTGGTACTTTAGGGTTTACAAAAAAACCTAAAGCTTATCTAAGTACCCAAGAGTTTCCTTTAAACCCCTATTGAACTATTTGGGTTACACCATGGTTTCATCTAAGTCATAAATTTGTAATCATGGAAATCTAGATTTTTTTTAAACCATAATTGTCTTATCTAGGGTACTTTAAGGTTTCATGTAAGTTTTAAATGTCTTATTTATAGTACCTTATTAGGTCCAAACTGAATCCTCACTCAATCTTAAACTTTATTTTGGGGTCCTCAAAATGTCTAAATTAAGCCATCACTCTTCCTTAGACTTCATGTAAGGTCCAAATAAGTTCCAAACTAAGCCTCATAAGACTTAACCAAGCCATTTTGCAAGCCTCCCAAGCATAATTAAGCCAAGTAAATTATTGGCTATAAGAAGTCATTAGGATTTAGCTAAGTTTCAAGTTATTATCACAATGTTCATGTGCTAATCTAGGTGAAATTACACACAAAAAGCTCTTATTAAATTCCTTATCAAGGCTTCACTTTTACAAGCATTGGTTCCCATCATTCCATGCTTTAGTTAAAGTTCATTATCATCAAGTTTAACCTAATAATGACTCAATAAGCATTATAATCTTTACAAAAAATTCTAAGGATTACATCAAAGAACTATCTTTCATATAACACATTATCTTAGGAAAATTAGAAGAAATGAAGCATTCCATATAATAATTTTCCTCAAGGTTTATTGTAACAAAAGCTATTTGAAAATCATGATTTTATTTATAACATGGTTTTGGATCAAAATTGTCATGTAATAACAATAATAACTAAGCCATCATTTGCATGATGATATTACTTTGGAAACATTTCATTCTTAAATAAGGATGCCATGCTATTTAAATCTTTTTTTTAACTCATGCATTGAACATAATTCATGAAACAATAAGAGATCTCAACATTATCAAGCACATTTTGTCTTAAAACCCAAAGATCAAACCCTTAGGTAAGGAAGTCTATTGAATATACATTTTTCTTAGCAAGACTTTATGAAGTGAATATTTAAGGAATATTTAAAGCATTCTTATCATAGTTTTTCCATATTCAAATCTCAATTGAATCATCATCATCATCTTCTTATATTATAGTTTATGAGAAGGAGGATCAATAATGTCTAGCATGGTTTTGATTAACAATTGCAAAAGACTACTCCAAGGACTATCTTCTCTTCCTTCAAGTATTGAGACCTCCACCTTCTCCTCTTTTTCTTGACTTGGATTACAATTCCTCTTACTTTTGTTTAGTTATAGCTTTCTTACTATGGGTCATGGCCAAGGTTTGTAAAAAAAAAACCCAAGCAAGGACAATGGCTAAGACTTAAATACCTAGCTACACAAGCCTTCATTCAAGACCATTCGAAAGGAATAAATAACTAAGATTAGGATCAAGAAATTGCTTGGCTTAGACATTGACATCTGATTAGAATATGCCATGTCACCTACTTCAGGAAGGTTGCAAACCATAAATCTAAAGAACCATGTGTATCTAATAATTAGGATTAAAGTAAATCAATCACAATCCTTAAACATAGGGATTAAATTCCAAATTCAAATACCAATATTTCAACTCAAATTGCCATATACATTCCATATATTTAGAATTCATCAAGCCACCTAGGATTCCACCTCATGGTAGGATGAAACAAGGTGTGCATGGTTAACCTAACCTCAATTAGTTGTTCATACCTTAGACATGAAAGAACATATGCTATTTAAATAAATTAGTTTAGCATGAAATAACTTAGCATAAAATAATTAAGAGAAGGAATATACCTTGGTCATCCAAGTCCCATGTGTGTCACCAAAGGTGTGAGGTGCAATAATTTTTCTACCTTAATTGGGATTTTGTCTCCAAAATCGAATAAATAGCTCTAATAACTTGTGATGAATCTCTCTCTCTCTCTCTCTCTCCACCTCCTTTGTGGCCTTCCACTCTTCTTTACTATTCCAAACAACCTTAACCATAAATTGACTCCTATTTCTTAGCCATCAGGTACTAAACTACAAAGTACACACTGGTCACTCCAAGAAAGACACGTTTGACTATAATTGAAGGTCTTTTAGCTCCTCTTAAAGAATATGTGAAGTGTCCAAAATTTCTTTCTTATAGCTAAACACATTAAGGATACATGTACCCCTACTAGATTCTCCATCAACTATTGTTTGTAAGATTTGAACCCAATCTTAACCATAATTTAATATGATGTCATGTACTTAGATTGCAACTTGAAAGCTTTCTTAATTAAAAATAACCCTCTCATAAGGTTGACCTTAAATAATACCTTCTCTCTAACCTTAAGGCTAACCAATCTATACTTACCATTAAAGTATTTCTTTTGATGGTCCTACACAACCCTCAATCTCCCATGTAATTTACATTTCTGCTCAATGGTCTCTTAATAATTTGAAGACCAAAAATCTTTATGGGGTCAGCTTCTACTAGCATAATAAAGATTTATAGTGCTAAATATATAGAGCTTCACATGGTTCCATGCCAATAAATGACTAATATCTATTATTATACACAAACTCTATCAGTGGAAACATCTTAAAGGAGTTTAAGAGGTAAGACTACACACTGAGCATCAAAAGATCATCAAAAGTCTAAATTGTCCTCTCTAATTAACTAGTAGACTATGGATGGTAAGTTTTATTAAATCTGCATGTGGTACATAAATCTTAATACAAATTATTCCAAAAAGGAGATGTAAACTTTATATCTCAATCTAAAATGATCACTATGATACTCTATATCGACAAACAATCTCCTTCTTGTAAAGAACTTCCAATCCACCCATTAAATCTATCTTGCTTATGAGTCGATTTGGTTAACTAGTCCACTATCACCAAATCACAGCATAGTCTTGCTTGGTTCAAGGAAAACTTGAGGCAAAATCCATCGTGACTTCATATTATCTCAACTCTAGTGCAGAAAAGTTTTAGAGTAGATTGTTAAGATTCAGTTGTTCCACCTTAATTTTGCAAAAAATCAAGCAATTTTAAACATAACATGTCACATCTTTCTTCAAACCTCTGCACTAGAAATAGGTTTTGATGTTCTTACTAATTTTTGTTTCCATTAGGTGTATTGTTAATTTGTTATCACGAGCCACTCTCAATAAGCTTTCTTTGAATTTGAAATGTTGAAGGAAACACTATCTACCATGATCGATCAAAATATAATCTCTTAAAGCAAAGTTCACAAACTCCCCTTGTTGAATTGGGAAATCACAATCTAAGCTTTGGGACCTTCAACTAAAGAGCTCTTAGCTCATTTAATAAATTAACATGAAAAGTAAAAGAATTGATACAAGACACTAAAGATTACCTCATGAGCTAGAGAAGAGTTCAACCTAAACTCCACATAGATAATGTCATGAAGTGAAGAGTTCAACTTGAACCTAATCCCTAAACCATTCGAAAATCAAACACAACCACTTTCTCAAAGTCATCCACTAGAATAAATCCAAGGGCTATGCGGCTGCACAAAGCTTCTCCTAGTGAATTTTCCTTGCCTTCACAATAACTAATATCAAAACCATAATCCTTTATTAGTTGTAAATAAAAATGTTGTCTTAATTTAAGCTCCCTCTTGGTAAATATATATTCAAAACTTTTATGGTTAGTGAAGAGTTCAGCCTAAACTCCATATAATAATGTCATTAATCTTTAAGAAATAAAAACAACCAACACTAACTTCAAGTTATGTGTTGCATAATAGCACTCATGGTTATACAATTGCTTAGACGCAAAGGCCATAATCTAACCCACATACAAAATAATAGCCCATAAAATGTTATGTGATGCATTAGTGAAGACTTGATAAAGCTTACCATAATCTGATAAGGTCAACCATTGAGTTGAACTCAATTTACTCTTTAACTCAGCAAAGTTCTTCTCACACTAGTTGGACCAAAGGAAAGCTACACCCTCCTTTGTTAACTATGTGAGAGGTGTTGTGATCCTAGATAAATTGAGCACAAACTTGTACTAATACCCCATGATAATAAAGAAATTATGAATTTTATATATCATAATTGGCATCCTCTAATCAGTAATAGCTTGAACCTTATGGGGATCCACTATAACTCCTACACAATGTTAATATGCCAAACAAAAGCTACTAAATCTAACAAAGATAAGAATTTAGAGAATTTTACATAATGTTACTTTCTTTAAACAACTCCAACAAGATCTAATGATGCTAAACATATTACTCCCAACTCCTAGAGTTCAACAATTTGTAATATATGAACATGTTGACGAAACAATCAAGACATTGCTATAAATTGAGGTTCATAAGGTCTACAAACACCACAAGAGAATTGCATAAACCAAATGGTAAAATTGAGTACTTGAAATGTCTATATTAAGCATAGAATATTATTTTAGGCATATCTCCCTCTCTAATTCTAATCTAATGATATCTAAATTGAATATCATTCTTTGAGAAGGTTGATGCACCTTATAATTGATCAAGAAATCATCAATAAGAGATAGTGGATGCTAATTCTTAATTGTTACTTTGTTCAATTGCTAATAATCACACACACATGCATTCTCTCATCCTTCTTTCTAACAAAAAGAATATGAGCCTACCAAAGTGAGAAGTTGGTCTAATGAATCCCTTGCTCACTACATTTAACTAGTATTTGAGCTATTATAATTCTATTGTTGCCATATGATAAGGTGCCTTTACTAATGGAATGACTCCTGGCTCCATGTTAATAAAAACCTCAAACATAAATACCAGTAGAATAATAAGAAAATAACTAGGAAATACTTAAGGGCAATCTTGCACAATTAAGGTATTCTATGAATTTAGGGTCACAATTTAAGAATCAGCTACGAATACAAGCCATGCAATACTACTCCTATAAATCAGATCTATTGCCTAAAACGTCAAAATCATAGGAATCTATTTATTAACTAAAAAATAAATAATTTCAAATAGTTTTTTCATTCTTTTACAAATAATCTTCTCCAAGAAATCAATCACTACATCATGTTAGGTCATCTAGTCTATGCCTAAATTGATATCAAACTCCATAATGCACTTTTGAATAAGCTCAGCCTTAAAGCCTTTGTCAAGAATAACCAATCACCATGAACTCTAAGTCTAGTCTGAATGTTAACCCCAAAAGGTAATCTCATCATCAATAGTGACTACAAGTGGCCTTTACCACCTTCAACACTCTCCCAAGTTGACTAAAAAATAAAAGAATATGATGCACTAATGTCAAAAAGTACAATAAATCTAATACCACAAAATAAGAGATACAATTATTGACATTAAATTCTTACGTAGCCTATTGCTAAGAAAGTGGATAAATACAAGCCTATCCTCTTAGAGGACCTCTTGCCTACCTATTATACAACATCCTCCTTTGTCCATAAGGATAGTCAGCTTTCTTATGACTAACCTTTGAGTAATTACAATAGACAATCTAATTGTAGTTGTAAACACCACCATATCACCAATCACATCACCCACACCTCTATGCTTAACCTTTTGGCTTTCACTCACTAACAAGTTAAATTATAATATATGTAACTTGGATGCCATGCTTAGATCTCGTTTACCATTTCTTACCATAAGATCTAACATCCCTTTTATTATTTATGAGAACTAAGATTCTTCCTCTCCTTTTTATTTTAATAATAAACCTCTGTGCAATCCTTTACCAAGTCTACATACATGACTACCTTCAGCAAGTCATGGTATCTAAAGAAACAAGTTGCCACCAAGTGCTTCTAAAGGGATAATGTAAGAATCCCACTAGGAAAATCTTAAAATGTCACCTCTTTTATTTCATTAGAATAAAAGCTTATTGAGTCAAACAAGTGAATTTTGAAGAATAACCTATCATTAACATCTAACCCTAGCTCAAGCTAGTATGCTCCCTATGAATCTAAGCCTTGGCTATTTTGGATACATAGCACTTTATCAAAGCAATAACAAACCCATCCTTTTAAGCTTATTATTCAAATACCCAAACATAAATTAATGCTACTTGTGCCACCAAATAACAACCTCACCATCCAAAACCAAAGCTACAAAAAGAACCATTTACTCTATTAGGCACCCCAATGCATCAAACAGCTTAAGGATATGAGCTAACCATTCATCATTTACTATAAGGTTTAATAAATGCATAAATATTTAAGACCTTAACCGCATAAAAGCCTCCAACTAGTAATCTCCTCAGAGCTAAAGCTATACTTAGAGTGTCATATCCCGATCAGCAGAAGCTTTCCTTGAACTACTCACTATCAGTTAAAGCTCTTACAATAGCTTTGTAAGGCTTGATCATATCTATCAAATAGACCAAATTTACTAAAGAGCAAATACTAAACACACCTAATCAGTACTTTATCTTATACATACTTATTCTTTTGACCTTACCAAAGTTGAGCCTAATATGAAATTATATGCTCTATACTCTAACCTAGGCTCTGATACCAAGTTTATTGCACCTAATTTTTAGTAAAAGATTTTTGAAAAATTTTCTTTTCTTTTTTAAATCATTAGGTGTAATAAAGCCCACATATAATTAACGCATATGGCTAGCCACCCTTTCACTACTTAGCCTAGCATTCAACATGGGAGTTTGATCCTATAATCTAATCTTATGCTTATGATTAGTACATATTTTTATAGAATATCTTAAAGATTCCTTATTAAGCTTCTAGCTTAACCTCTATTATTACATTTAGGACTAAGAAGTTAAGTATTTGTAATGGAGATAGAGTTGAGGTTATAGAGTTGGTGATTAATAGAGGTCTTGAAGCCTAGCATTTCACTTTTAAAACTTTTTTATAATGTTCATGTTTACTTATAACAAAGAAATTTGTTATTATAAACAACACTAAAAATTTATTAAACTTTGTTCTCAACTTCATGCTTTGTTTTTTTTGGCATATTTGTCATGTAGGTGTATGTAAATGACATGCAAGTTATTGGCAAGTTTCTTCTAAGTGCCATGTAACCACTATTGTATGCTCATAGGTTACCCCAACCTAGAACAAACTAGTTTCTAAACTATATTGTTAACTAGTTGGTAAAGTGACAAGGTTCATTAAATGCAACACATTCTAAGTTGAATGATCTGATTTGGGGATCGTGACTCCCAGTTTGAACATTAGACATGGGAAGCAAAAAGTGGCCAACCAAATATATTATCTGATGTATTAGTTGTGCTTCACCAAGGGATTTTTTTTTTAAGAAAATTGGTATGGTTTTTAAAGGCCAAGTGTGGCACCCAACTTTTTAAGCTAAAGGTAGGTTCATCAAAATCAAAGTCTTTATTTCAACACTTATGTCACAAGAAAGGTACAATAAAGTATTAGTAGTTCTTGCATTATTGATGTAGTCCTTACTTTTTGTTTTATAATTACTAAATTTCCTTTGATTCCTCCCTCAAACTTAATTAAAAGATTTCTCCATGGTATTGTTGCCCTTCAAAGGAGAGGAAGATGAAGATGCCTAATTATTAGTATCAACCAATTGTCTAGTACTTGTTCTTAATGTAATTATATTCTAGGTGTAGATACACCATACAAACAAATAGCACCTTATGATGATGACATGCCTAGATGTGATAAACATGGATTGACATTCACTTCCTCCAAAAACATTAAGCATTACCTCTTTGTTGTATATATTATAAATTACCATCATCTAACAATTGTATCATTTAGTTGGTTCAATTTGAAAATTCAAAAGAAATGCAAAATGAGCAAGAGTGTTAAAATTATAAGGGACACTTTGTTAAAATGTGGAAGAAATAATTCTTTCTTTACTAATATCATAGTTATTGTAATTGTAACTTCAACTGTCTAATCATTAGATGTCAACATGACATCACTATAGTATTTATTTTTTAAAATTTAAATTTTAAATGTAACCAACCATGTAATATACTTTTAATTTAATACATAAATGCATTTGACCAAATAATATAATATATGTTTTTAATTTTATTATATATATTACCTTTTAAATTTGAAATGTACAAAAAATTTGAAGTACACCAACAAGTGCGCCCTTATACTCAAATTTGATCCTAAATGTATCACCTTATAATGATATTTTACTCATAGCAATTGGTTCAGAGCATGAATCATGTTAAATAAACTAATGGAGTTGGACAGTCATTAGGAGTTATAAATTTTAAATACATAAGAATAAATTACTATTGTATGGGAGATTATATTAATAAAAAGACAAAACACAATGTATTTTTTTGTTTTGATGCAACTATCAATGCTTAACTCAACCTCCAACTAGTTGATCAGGTTTCCCTCTTTCATATGCTCTTTGCAAAAGTAGGCAGAAAAAATATTAACATTATGGCACTAAATGCAACAAACAAATGCATTCCAAAAGGTGGTCATTGTTCTTTAAAAGTGAACTACACATTAGCTCCAAAAGAGTCTTTACACTACCCCAAAATATTCTTACACAATGTGTAGTGTTACAACCTTTCCTACTTAGAAGGAAAATAAGAAAAGATGAAAAAGCATCTAAAAATATTTTAGATAACTTGAACTTTAGATTTCCAGAAAATGAGTCTTTGTCAATGTTACATAAACATTACAAGTTAATCACATTTGGTGATAGGCATAGTAAACATTTCATTATCGAATATTAAGAACAAAATTCACTCTTATATCTCTATATATAGAATGTTTTGTTTTTCAAAATCCTCATGTAAGTGTTATGGCTTGTGTTCACATAAGATAATGTAAGCAAAATACATTATAATTGATAATTTACTCATTGAATTAGTCCAATTGTTTTAATTAGTAATAGAGCCTTTTTTATTGGCCTATAAGCATGGATAAGAGGGCATGAATTTCTTGATCTAACTTTTGTTAATTAAATGTTATACTTATTGTGATTATTATTTTATTTAAGCATATGTTGTAGTATAAAATATTAATTATTGGAAAGAAAAGCACACAAAGGAATCTTAAGTAGAACTTCTATTCTCTTAGCTTATGTTTACCCACCAAAAAAATAAAACAAAACCAAGAGATTTGTAAAGGTGTGAATGAATGTAAATGCTATGCTTTAAGCCTTAGGTATTCACTAATATTCCTCCAAATGACATTGCAACAAAGTCTCCCATACCTACCTTTATTTTTATGATATATGGCTTAGTGAATCTATAGAGTTCTAACAAATTTATTGAAGCAAAATGAGTTGTATTTAAACCCATTTGAGTATTGAAATTACCTACAAATATCTATAAAACCATCATGCAAAAACTACAATTTTCTTGAATCTTATAGAACAAGTCATCAAACGAAATCAAGCTTCAGTAAATCATAAATGATTATGATGTGCACTAAACATGGTTGCAACATGCCATACCTTTTCCTACTGTGTACCAACTTTCACAAATTCCAACTCTCTTTGGATAATGATTAGAATATCTATTTCTACAAATGTGCTCTTCATATATGGTATTTCCAAAACCTGTATCACACATAATAAGCATTAAAAAATTTATTTAATATTCAACTTTAATGAAACTTGTAAATCATTTGTATTTCATATAATTATCAAAGTTGTGAAAAGGAATTTTTATTTTTTTCTTAATTTTATTGATTTTAGCTGATTAATGATTTGCCATTTGGAATCAATTTTTACCATCTCAACCTAAGTGCTCAAAATAGTCAAATAGTATGTAATTCAAGTAAGATTTGAGACATGACAGCAATGACTTAAATTGTGTGAGAAATGTCATGTTTTGGTTAATTCATCTAAAAGAGTAATAAATAAGTAGGTTCTTCACAAAGAGTGCTTAACAAGATCACCCTTTGTATCCAATTGTTTCGAGTGATGTCCAAATAATTTTATCTTAGAACCAAAATATGGTAATGAATTATCTAATGTATCTTGCCTACTATCCATGGATTTGCATCATGACAAAAACAATTGACAAGAAAAAGACATTCATAGAAACACAAAAGTTGTCTGCCAATACAATAGCCTTAATGACTATATCCAATACATGTTTATTTGAATTGAGAGTAGAATTAGATTTCAATAATTGAAACAAGTTAACAACTTGATTCATATGGTTTCATAGTGAGTACACCTAAATTCATCAAGCTACCCATTTGTCTTGTTTAAAATAAATCATCAAAATTTGGCCATAACAATTCTTTATTGCTTAACCTATTATATTTATTTATGTTACAATTTATGCATATTTAGTACATAAGTTTTTTTATTAGGGCCAACCAAGGCCATGCCTAAAAGATAAATGTTTCCATATAATATGCTAGAGCAAAGATACCATCTCTAAAGGAAGGACACCTTGGAGTGCTTCATCTATTATGCAACTTCTTAAGTTATTTGCCAACACTCTTAACAACTTTTTTCAATTGGTAATTTACTCCTTGTCAAGGTGATAACTAAATTTAGCAATCAAATAGTAATTTAAAAGCACAATAAATAAAAAAATTAGATTATCTTGAGGAATTACTTAAAGTGTTTATTATCTTCAAAATCAAGCATAGCTATTATTCTCATAAAGTTAGTAATCTTCTATATTTTAATGTTGATAATAGATAAGTATAAGGAATATACAAAGTAATAATACATTTGTATGGGGCTCTCATTAAATATTTTTGCATAAAATATAAAAGTTAAGCACATGTATGTAATAACATATATGATAAAAAAATAAGAATTCTATTTCATATATGCTAACCTAAGTTTCTAAGAAATGCACATTATTTATCTTTTGTATAGTTAGTTTTAGAGTGATAATACATTTCAAAATTACAATGGTAATATCACTTGCATTTATATTTTCCTCCACCCCACCCCTTATTAATGTCAAACTAGGAGTTATAAGAGACTAAAAATAATTAAGGCTTGTCATAAGAAAGTCTAGGATGCCACTAAGGAAGAGCCAATCCATTACATTTTGATAACAAGGATACAAGTACTAAATAAAAGTTTATTCTTTCAAAATAAGCTCATACAAAATCAAAATAAAGTAGTCACATTTGTACTTAAACATAAAGCCAAGCCACTCAAATATAGATAATGTGATATAAATAAAAAAGGGGTATTATGATAGATATGTTATGTAGGAAGGGTAGGATTCAAAATTGTATAATTTATCAGTGAGAACGAAATGTAAATAAATAGGATGAAGATAATGGTACAAATAAATCCAAATCATTAGTAAAAGGAGTTCATAACACAACCTAAAACAAAGATTACAATCCTGGGATGTTCACACATGAATACTATGAAATTATAAAAGCAAAGCCAACACAAATTGCACTTCCATTATTAATTCCATTGAAAATGTTTAAAAAACATTCAATAAAAAATACTAGATCCAATAGCAAAATTGAAAATGATACCCTTATTAAAAAAATAATACAACAAAATGTACAGAAATAAATAAACTTCATATAAGTAAAATGTATGACCACTTTAATTCAAATAAAATCAAAATATAAAACAAATAAGAAAGCTCCTATACATTCCTATTGTGGGCCCTTGGCTATAATTTCATCCATGCCCAACAATGAAATGGGACCCCTTATGTCACAAGGTCCACTATATATGCCTAATGTGCCTAATGTGATACATTAACCTCGTCTTAATAATGAATTCTACTCTATCAAGCTCTTAGTACATCTATTGTTAGACTCTCCATTTCCTTCAAAGTAAGCCAAGTGTCCTTTGATTTTTGTTGATCTTAGTAATTAACCATGAACTTGTAATGAATAATACTACTAAAAGGAACATTAGCAAGAATATAATCAGTAATAAGGAACCTTAAAGCTGAGAGGTGAAGGGGGTTGTTCATCTCTTAAATCACCTATAAAAGAGTTAGCTTGCAAATTTTTATCTGTAATTATCCCTTGTATGACATCAAAGGCATGACTAATAAACATGCTAAGTAGAAACTTTTGGAACATAAGCACTAGGATTTAGATTTTTAATTATTTTGAAATTAATACAAGCTTGCACCTATAAATTGCTAAATTTTATGTGGTGTATTTCTCAAGGAAAAAAATAACTATTACATACTCTTTAGCATTATTGCTACCAATGTGTTACCTTAATTAATAGTTCTAGCACTTTTTGTGAGTAGATTCAGTTTGCTACTTTAGTTTTCATGCAAATATTGAAAATATTTATAAATCAAAATGTTGAGTTAGAATAAGCATTAGTAAGAATATCCACAAAATCTATGGATTTTTTTGGAACTTAACCATAAATTATTTAAAAATCAAGATAATGTTTTGACAATAGAAATGGTGGTGTTATAAGAAAATTTTGCTATAAGTAAATGTAAATATCAATTCTCAACACTCAAAATAAATAAGCTTCTTAATAAAGTTTTTAGCATCCTAATTATTATCTTAATCTAACCATCAGTATGGGTGTGAAACGAGATGATACTTTCAATTTTGATTTAAAAAATATTCATAAAGATTTTGAAAATTATGAGACAAATCGAGCATCATTATAAAGCACAAAGCATTTGACAAACCAATGTAGTCTAACGATTTAAAAAAGGCTTAATGATGCAAGATGTATTATTGATTCTTTATTAAGCAATGAAATGTATTATTTTGGAAAACTTATCAACTATCAAAAACATACATTAGAGTGTCAAGTAGCATATAGTAGTCGAAATATAAAATCCATAAATAGGTCCTCATAAGCTATAAAATTGTATACCATTTGGGATTAATTTAAAGTAAGTTGGGTTGTAAATATAGCTTTGATATTATATAGAATGAAATGCAAATAATAATAACTACCAATGGTGGGTGTCAAATGTTAGGCATTATTAGATAAATTAAAAGGAATCTAATGACAATACTTTCACTTGAATTCAAAGTGAATCTATCATAAAAGAAAACGTTAAGGTATAGTTAAAAAATAATAATAATTAAGGTTTTTATAAATTATAAAATTATAAAGAAAATACTAAGCAATGTGAGAAAATTATTAATTTGGCATGAAAATGAAGACCTTGGGTAGTTTATTTTAAAATTGTTCTCATAAATTATTTAATTTGTTTAGAGAAGATGCTATATTGGAAAAATATGTGAGACTTCATTAAAAGGAATATTTAATATCTTTAACATAATGGCTCTCTTAGTAAGAGAAAAGGAGTGTAATTAGATAAAAAAACCCTTATTTGTAGAGACCTTACTTGGGAAAGTAAGATAAGGTACCTCCATGAATTTTGATTAGCTGTGAAAGGAATAAGAAATATTTGAGTTAAAATGAATGCATGGGTTGAATGAGAGCTAGATGATATTACTTTCACATTCTTGAGTGAAATAAGCTCTATTAGATCAATTGGAAAAGGTCAAAATAGGTCTAAGTGTTAACCTTGTAGCTCCAAGTGGTCAATGGATGTTCCAAATGATAGATCAAATAGTCCAATGGAAATGGAAAATGTGACCCTATTAGTCAATGACAATCTCACACATAAGAACAATAAGGTGAGGCAAATTTAGTAAGCTAAATTGTTTTGAAAAAGATAAGATTTAAGTCAAAAATTAATAAGAGATTACAATGCATTAATTTCACAATGTAATAATTAAGTGTAAAGTAAAATTTATGAAATTCAAATCACACCAAGTCATTTTAGGTGATTTGATTCTTACTAAAGTGAACCTAAACACATGCCAATCCAAATGCATTTTGAGTCAGCTCTTTACTTTCTCTTTTCTTTGTCAAATCTAATGAAGAAAACGTCACAATATGTCTTTCCTAAGTTTAAAAAAAACTCTTAAATCCTTTTCTTAGGTTAAACCTCAAAACCTAATGTATTTTGTATACTAAAAGGAAAATAAAAGCTTTTTTACCTAACTTAAACCTAAACACTCCTTAAGTCTTTACAATTGAGACTCAAGCTCACTATTTGAGCCATTTTGTGGCTAAAAGCAACCTAATACAAGTCTCACAAAATGAAAAACACTTAACTCACTTCTCTCAGAGCATATTAAAAGAGTTTCTACAATTAATTGTAGACATGTACTAAAGTATAAAAATGAAAATGAACATTATTATAGATTTCAATGAGACATGAGAAAAATGAAGAGTTTCAATATAGACTATGCTTTTAAGGTTATACTACGAATCAAGTAGAATGTTGATTCTTTGTAATTAAGACTTGGAATTAAAGTAATAAGAAAGTATGTAATGGAGTGAAAGTTGTATAGTTCATTAAAAAGTTCGAATAATCTTCCAATAGAATGGAACCTCTTTGGAATAAAGTTTTGGAATTGTAATAGTACTATTAATGTATCTAGATGAGTGAAAGGGATAAAGTACATTGAGTTGTTGATTAAAGATTGTTAAATTTCTTATTTAATCTCTATTTATTGATGATTATGGTTGGTTTAGGATTTCTAAATTTATTCTAAGTAGTTCCAAGTGCCAAACGATTATAAGTAGGATTAAGACTAGATAAAACTTCATTTAGAATGTTTATACATAAGATATCAAAAATGTCCCAAAAGAAAAATGTTGAAATCCATTAGCTATTAGCCAACACCTATGAACAAGATGTATCAAATGCAAGGCTATGGTTTTTGCTAAATAGACTTGCATACCACCCACCCATGTGACATACCACTTGCCATGAGTTAGATTTATCATACATGAATCATCACATATCATTCATTTCTCTAACATTTACTCAAACCTTGGTCAACCTCTAATACATGTGTTATATGACATAAGGGATGTACAATACAACACCCATAAATTATCATATTCTAAAAAAGTTTTGAAATTATTTTAAATGTAATATGCCAATGCATACAAATGAACATTGTTTACATATTTTAAAACTATGATGCATTCAAATATTGAGCCATGTTAGATCAACTTTAGAAAATATTCTACCCACAAGTTTCTTCAAATTCATCATGATCCATTGCTTAATAAGTCATCTACTTTCTTGCAAGCTTCATGGATCTTCCTTGACTTCATCTTTTGGACTTCATGCATGCTTAGTGTATTTTCTAGCAAAGTGATGTTGATATCATTGTTATGTAACCACTTGAATATACATGGAGCTTCACTTCAACTTAGCTTAAGATTCACTTGAGCATAGCTTTTGTTTCACTTGAGTTTATTAATTAAATCATCAAGTGACTTCATTGCTCTTAATCACCTAGCTTTCTTATATTCTATGTAGGCTAGATAATCTTGTGAGAAGCTCACTTAGTGTTAGTTCTTATCACCAAAATATTGTAAGGAAGGCCATCGCACAAGAGGTAGCAGGTGAATTGACTATAAATTGAGCAAGTAGTCTTTTACATAATTGAGTGATCATCTTGTTAATGTTAACTAAACAAAGGGTAGGGAAACCTCTTCTTCACTTTTCAAAAAGATTGTGTGATATTGCAATAACAAAGAAACACATTGGTTTTAGGTTGTTCAATAAACACACATGCATTCATCCACCACTAGCCACAAAAGAGTAGGCTTAATATAATCAAGCACCTTTTGTCTAAACATTGATGGGTGAAAAACCCTTACACACAAAATCAACATGGATCTTAAGTAGGCCAAAATAGCTACACAAAAGGTGGCTTGTAGCTTCCATAATACAATAACAAATGCAATAAACAAAGGCAAGTTAAATATAAGTTTTTAATAATTTTCTTGTACAATATGTACCTAAAACCATTTCAAATCTAAAGTAGCACACTAAATAAGAATATATAAAGAAGTTTCCAATTGTAAAGCTGAAGGAAAGATAGAAGATTTGAGATCTCAAAAGTTATTTCAAGAGTTTTATAAAATCTAAAATGAAAAATCTTTGATAGCCAAGAAAAATTGATGAAAATGATCTCTTAGATTGGATACTTTTTATTGGATTATTCTCTTAAAGTTCAACTACTAACTATAAGAAATTATTCCTGAAAGAATAGACTATGATACTGCTTATGTAAACAACAACTATATTCCATTTCTTAAAAAAGTTAAATTAGCTATTACAAGGTTTGAACATTTATGATATTTTATAATCATTGGATGATGCATTACAATCAATGTAATCATATTATCTGATGACATTAAAATATACTATTTAAACTAAATGATGATTTTTTCTACATAATGAAATTTTTAATTTTAGTTATAACATAGGTAAGTTAATATATGGGACTTGATTTTACCCTACGATAGAATATAACCATTCTATATGAAATTTTCAAGTTTCCTTTACTTCAATCTAAGAACTAAAGCATATTGTACGATGATAACTAAACTACCATATGAAGTTCTCAAGTTTTCTATATCTCTTATTTGCATACTTTAGTCATTGATCATATTGTATGATGATTATTTTCATACTCTATGAAATTCTCAGCTCATATTTTTTCTCACTCTATCCTAAATCTAAATATGATCAAACCATCCAATAATATATATCGTATCATATGAAAACTTTTGTATTATAACCTAAACACTTTCCCCACTTTCACTTTGGAATAAGTTGATGCTATAAAGTAATGAAAGCTTATAATATGTGGGAATGTATAATACGACATAGTGGAACTCCTATGAAAACTCTCACATAGACTATTGTATTATTTCATACATTACGTTTTACCATTGATAGAATATAATAGTCTCATTGTACCATACGATGAGTGTGACTACAAACAACCTATTTAAAATTTTAATCTCTCCTTCACACTCATTATATAATTAAGTCATAAGTGATGGAAGTTGATGTTTGCCATACCAAAAGTAAATATTCTATAAGTCTTAACATTCTAAACATACTAAAATGTAAATAAAGAATACACATGATGTTTGCCATACCATCAACATAAAGTTTTTTCATGGGTTGAACACTTTTGTGAAGCATATTGTTAATGAAGTCCTCTGGTGATGCTTAATTCCATCAAAACTTGAATAATGATCATCTCATACTTTTCTTGAGGAACCATTCTAAACAACACATTGATAAAATTAACCATATGATTTTGTAATCATCAAACTTTCATATAAGGTCATGGAGTAAATAAATACAAGCCTAAGCTATTGGTTCTATGAAGTGCTAAAGGGAGCTACACAACAAATTCAGAAGAGTCAATACAAAGAAAGCTATAAAACAAGATGTTAGCTTTTATAAAAGATAACAAACACAATACTTGCGCCTTTCACATTATCAAAAAAAATGGATCTAATTCTAAATGATGTGAAAATATATTACCAAGTAAAATGGAATGCAAAGATCAAAAAGTGAAAGTCAAAATGTTGCTAATCTCATAATAGTAATTGAAAATATGTTTAGTGAAAACAAATTGTATCCATAGCTTTGAGCTCTTGTTTTTTTAGAAATAAATACAAGTAGATTTATTAGATTCTTTTTAAATGAGAATATTTGTATTTATAATACCTAACTAACTAAACACACTTTTAAAAAGCTCAAAAATTATGTTTTCAATAACATTAACTAGCCATAAGTAATCTCAAGTTATGTTCATACTATTATGATTAAGGGATCATACACAATCAATAAGCTAATAAAGATAATCGCTTAATGACACATTGATATGTTCTATGTATTTTTGTTACACAAAGCATATCTTACAAATGCTACATAGAATATAGTACTAAATGATGCTAGTACACCACAAATTGCTAAAAACAATTTCAAGGTTTCAAACCTTCATACTAGATGATTACGAGGTTCATATAAGTATGATACCATTAAGAGTCACATGTATTTAGGCTGTTTAAAGATTTTACATTTTTGATAGGTGGATCATTAACATATCATGAAATTTTGTATTAAATAAAAACACTTTAGGGTTTTCAAGTTCTTTGTACTTGTACTATAACTCCAATCATATCAACATGAAGGTGCTTCTTTTAAAGCAATGCCTTCACAAACAATAAATTATTTTAGCTTCATACATGTATGATATGAACATGTTTTTGTACAGAGCTATAACAATTTAGTTATACTGCTTTGTTTATGAGAATTATACAAATAAAATATAGTATCATATTTGTATGATTCCTGTATAACTCAATTTTGCACTAAGTCATTTTAAGGGTTCTATGCATGATAGTAATAATACAAGTACAATAGTTGCCTTCAAATTGTATGATGCATGGAATTGTTTAGTACATAGAGCATGAAGCAGTATCATACAAGAATAATAATAGATGTTGTTGATGTATGATCATACTATAACTTAAAGTGATAATGATGGTCATACTAGTATGAAGAGATGATCTTACTTATAAGGAAAATAAAACAATATATACATTACTTGACGTGGAGAAGGAATGCAAATTATTCAAGTATAGTAAGGAACATCATTTTGTATAATCAATATGTAGATTAATATTGAAGCTTTGTGTCAACATTTTTCTATGCACACTAGTTTAGTATTAAATGTAATATTTATTTAACAATTTAGACATCAAATTTACATTGTTGATTTGTAGTTTTTCACTTATTTAATTCATGAAATGAACAAATAACATAAAAATATGCATGAGTGAAATCCTATGGGTATCCACCCCATTAGAGTTTCAACCATTGGCTCCATGGTTCAAAAGTTGAACCATCTACCTCGAGCAATGCCATTAACAACCCTTGGTCTTCTCACATGTGGTTTGCTCCTTATAAATTTTTTAACCATCTATTCTCTCTTTACAACATCATCCACAAAAGATTAGTAGATCATTTGTTTAGTTTGGTTATCATAAGACTGTACAAAGCATGGCGTCAACACTAGCAATCTTCCCTTTTTTATGACAAACCAATAAATATGTAAAAATAAAATGAAGTAAAGTTCAAGATGTGTAATAAATACCAATCTCAATTACCATGGTTATTTATTACATTTTCACCAAATGATGACAGCAAGTTTTTGAAAATTTTAACTAGATCAAAATATATGTTGCAAAAAAAATTACGAGATGCAAAAGATTTGTTAGATATTGTTAGTTTCTACAGCTCTATATAGTTCAAATGAAAAAATTATGACTAGTTATTGAAAAATAATGAAGTTATGACTCGTTGTGGAAGCAATGACAAATTCATTGAAATAAAATGCATTACTATCACATAATTTTAAATACTAATATTAACTTTACATATGAAATGCTAATTCATTTTCTTGCCCTTTTAAATCTTAACTTGATTATATAGAATCCTCTTGTTTAAGCTTGATTTCTCCCTTTTATTACGAGACATGAAAATTGAAACTCTACTCATAAATCATTGATCATTATTTCAAAACTTATTCATTTTATTTGTAATACATTTCTATCCCTTTGTCATCAATAAAGTGGCTTAATAGAAGTGGTGTAGGCTATGTATATTGCTCTTATTTTGGAAAATCTTACTGCATTCAAGGGCTTAGTAAAGTGCTACAATTTAATTTTTTATTTCAATACATCATATGTCAAATTCTTTTTCTGGAGAAAAGATCCTAATTAAGTGATGTCTTAGTTATGTTTTCTAATATAAAGAGTTGTATAGGAATTTTTTCTAAAAAAATAACACTAGTAGTATCGCATCTAAATGTAATGTTTTCCAACCTAATGCTATATTCTTCAACCTATATTTTTTGCTAAAGAATCCAAGCTACACATTCACCAAGTGAAACATATTCAGCCTTTATTTTTGAAAGTGCAACCATGGTTTGTCTCTTACTTGAGATTAATATATTTCCAATTAGAGAACAAGTTCCATATGTGCATTTTCTATCAATCTTATAACTAGCATAGTCTGCATTACTAAATCAAGTCAATTTAGAAGATAACATAACCTAAAAACACAAAATTTCTAAGCTTTTTTATTCCAATTAAGTATTTAAAAATTGGTTTTACAACTTTTAAGTGGCTTTTAATAGGCTTTCTTAAAGCTCACCAAACAATCATATACTAACCATAATATTAGATCTACTAGCTATCAAATAAAGTAAAGAACTAATTTTTCCATGAAAATACATTAAATCAAACTTAGTTTGCATAATCATCTCTACCTATCTTAATAGCTAAGCTCATGGGTGTAGCAATTGTCTAAAGTTTCCCCAATTCATAATTCCTAATTTACACATTTAAAAACATACTTTGATAGATAAAAAATTCTAATTGGTTCTTGATTGATTCACAAACCTAAAAATAAATGAAGCTCACACATTATACTCATTTCAAATTTTACATTCATCACTTTAATAAATTGATCATTTAATAATAATTTTCAACCATGGAATTACATTTTCAAGCATTAACAACCCTTATTATACTTGAAAACCCTATACCTTTGTGGAAACCTCCTTTAAAGTTACATTCACCTCTCAAACAACATTCATTCGAACTTGTAGTTATTGGTAGCTTTGTTCCTATAGTGTGCTACTTATTATAACCATTGTTTATGGGAGATTTTATAAGAGCAAAAATTGTGAAAGTGTTGTGGTTAGTCTTTTCATTGTCTCATCGAATTTTGTATGTATTTTTGTTCTTGTAAGCCATTTTGATTGTTTGTTCTTTTTGTCTATCTTTGTTCCATGTGTATTAGTTTATTATAGTATTTATCTTCCAATCTTTTGACTAATGGTGCTTGTACTTGTACACATACTCTTTCATGGACAAGTGTGAATTTAAGCTTGTATTTGTGTTGAACGACGTAAGCATCATTGTGTATTTACCTTATTGCAATTGTTAGATCCAAATAATGTGCCTATATCCACCACTTGTCATGAAATGCCATGCTTACTAAAGAAGGAACCTTTTGTCCAAAGGTTGGTAGATAAAACCTTTACATCTAGAGTTAGAGGAATCACAAGGAGGTTGAAATGACTCAAAATAAAAAGACTCCAAAGCAATACATCCACATTGGAGTCCAATGCACATAAAAAATGGAGAAACAAATAGCATAAGCAAAGAAAAAATCTTACAATTGAAGGACATATAAAATAACATGGAACTAGTTATAAACTCAAATAACATATAATAAATGGAGGTTGACATACTTAGAAGAGATGTTTCTAAATCATTGAAGTATATATTTTCTTTAGGAAAGTGAAACAAAAAATTTTGAAACTCTACTTCCCTTAAAAGTTGAATATGCACTTTTGTAATCAAGTTTAGTAGATTTTGGTTATGAAAGCTTGTGGTAGAATCTCTAAGTAGTTTTCAATCTTAATCAACCATTTTCAAATATTTTTTTAAGGTTCTTATAGGAATATTAATCTTTAGAAATAGTTGGGTCCTCCATTAACTAGCCAAAGGCTAGTTTACAACTTCCTATAATCAAATAAGGGTTTTGCAAGTAGATTATATTTGATGTACCATACATCCTATGAGATGAAACATACATAACAAAATGATGTACCATATGCAAGTATATGGATTTCTCTCTCAAATTATGTTCTAATTTATTTAGCTTAATGTATCATATGTCAGGCCCAACATACTGCACATAATACTCTATTCCAAGGAAAGTAACACAGTGTTGCACAATCAACTATAGGTGAGTATGCACATACAATGCTTGGGCATCATGTATCATACTCAAAGCTTCATGGCCATATGTTTATTATACAACATATAGGTTTGAACGAATCTATTTTTATCATTCTATCACACCTCACTTTTGTAGTAATTGTTTTTTCTTAGGTGAACTTATACCTATGCACTTGTCAATATATTTGCCTAGTCATCTTCAACTCCATGAGTTTAACATTCAAACTTGGAGTTATAATCCCCAAATCTAATTATTAAGCTCATTTTGTGCAACCTAAAATGAAGCATATCCTTTCTCTAATTGATTCTTAAGTTGAGTGAAGAACTAGTTTGCTCTAGGCTAGGCAACTGACCAAGTGCATTGTCATGTACATGGTACCAAAGTAATTTATACTTGCGAATAACAATATAAAAATGACATAATAATTATAAATAACCACCCAATACTTACCAAATCCATCATATGAAAATAAATTTCATACATTATGTCCAAAAAAATGTCAAATATTGTCCATATCCAATATAAACAATGCATACTGTCTAAGTTTAATAAATACATCCAAATAATAAAAAAATAAAACAATCACCAACACATTCCAACACACTAACTAAAGAAAGATCTATTAAGATGCTGACTCTAAGCTTGACTCTAAGTCATACTAGTAACTAATTTCCTATACATATAGATAATATAAGGAGGGTAAGCCATGTTAACTTGGAACACTCATGTCTCACTAATAAAACATACATGCAATGCTATAATAATAAAGTATATTCATCAACATGGTAGAGGAATTATATGAATAACATAGCCAACCAAACAATGTTAGTATATAAAATCATAAGAATTCAACACTATTAGATATCCATCTACATGCAATGAGTTTCAAAGGAATCATAATATGGAATTGTCTTAGAGCCCTTGAGGTGCATGGCCTAAGTCTAACACTCTTATCTCATCACATAACTTATAATCTTTTGGAAATTATACTCACATGGCATGCCACATATGCTGTAGGAGGCCTCTTCAACCACAGAATACTATGATAAGCAATCTAGCACATCCATAGCCATTATGATGTCCAATAATAGCTTAAAGCCAACTTAGAATCCTCCATTATGATCTAATTAATATGAATAATGTGAGGCACAATATACAAGAGAGGAGTGAATTATATGTTTAAAATTTTTTTTAATTTCAAAAAAGTTTTTAATTAAAGAAAAAGTTTTGATTAGAAATAAAGATTTGTTTTAAAGAAGATTGTTGCTGAAAAGTAATTGTACAATAATAAAACAAACATGCCCCAAGAGTTTTTATATAGTTTTAGCAAAACTTGTACCTACATGCACCCTCGATCACTAATCAGGCTTTCACTAACCACTCCCTTTTGCTGACATCGATAGAATCAAACATATTGCAAACTGATACTCCAATGAGACTCCAAAATTCACAAAAATTGATGAAAAGGAAAAATTGAATGCTTTACAAAAATTGGCACATATTAAGATTCTTACACATTTAAATCCTTGAAGTAAGATTTGCACGACGAACTATTGATATAGATGTTACTAGGATGACGCAAAATGATCGTAGAAAGCTGAGAAAATGGAAATGCAATACTAAAATTGATACCCTTTGTTTTGGTCTTCTCTTAAGCATTTTTGAAAATTTCAATTTAATTCATCAAATTCATATGTAGATAAATGATCTTTATTTATAATCCAAACAAAATTATGCCAAAATAACTCTCCTAATGATTAAAATTTGCTTTTCTAAAAGCTAGTTGTTATAAGAGATGAAAAGTAGCTATCATCTAATCTATGTAGATAAAATAGACACAATCTAATTAGAATAGTAATTAAATGATCAAGATTTAATCATAGTGAGATTTGATCTAGATCATTAGATCTAAATAATGATGGACTATGAAGGTGCACAAGATCACTATTCATGAAGGCAAAGAAGCTCTCAGTGATGCAATCCAACATTTTAGATAGATGACTAGATGCAATGCATTGTTCACAGATATGTAAGAGGTCTTAGTCATTCGATTAAGCTTTTTAATTGGATCGTTAGATGAAATTTAATGTCCAAAAAATGGATGTGATCATGACAATTTTATCATGAAAATGTTTGATTAGATGGCACTAATTCTCTATAGTGAAAATGATGTTGTTTGTTTAGTTCCACATTACAAAGATTCACATGTAATTTGTATTTATACTATTTCCTCTAAGAATATAACTTAAGAGAATGGGGTTGCCTTCCCATTAGTGCTCTTTGGAGGTTATTACCTAAGGTACCTATGCACATATATAATATATGTGGGTATGACCTGACGTGATCCCACTACTTGACTCGATTCACCTAGGTTAGTGTAGGAGTAATAAAGCTATTATTCAAATTAACCCAAACTATTGCAGTATACATAGCTTGATCGAGACTCGGTCCTAACATGACTTGATTTTAGCCAGCCAACTAACCTATGGCTCCTCAAGGCTCAGTGTTTAACATTGCAGGCCATTTAGCTCGAGCCTTCAGGCTTGGCCAAGGAGTTGGGTGCTTAAGCCAAATTTTTTTACTTTTTATTTTTTTATTAAAATCTTAATTTTTAAGACCAAAATATAACCTAATATATTTCCAAAAAAACTAACTTAAATATGCATGAACAATGTTTATGATCTTAAGTATCATAATTATAAAGAAGATAAAGCTTTAATATGTTAACCTATATGTCATTAGTAATATAGTTTTTTATGGATTAGCCACTCAACAAAGGGCTTTGTACTTAGCACCAAAATCAACAAGTTAAGCCTCAACAACTATTCACTTCAAATGCTATAATCCTTGCTCCAACAAATCCAAACTATTATAATACAAACTTTAACTGAACAACATTAAGCTCAATAAGATAATAATAATATTTAGCTTAGTTTTGTGATCATCCCATCAAAAGGTACAATAATCTCCCCCTTAAGGATTACAAAACACTTGCTCAATTTGAAAGTATTATACTAAAGAAAATGTAATATCAAAAAATTAAATTTTATTAAAGTAACAAACCAAGTAATACATTATTCAACATTATAGCTCCATCTAATTGATAGCCTACACTCTCCCTAAATACAAGCTTATGCTCCCCTTAAATTCTAACATTAAGTTCTCCTTATTTTTGTAATCATTCAAAAGGGTTAATTACACCTAAGCTCAATTTTATTTTATGAAATATTTTAATATCTAATATCTTGATAAAAAATATCAATTATTGAGTAGAAGATGAAACAAATGGCAACTACATCACTTTCTTCTACATGTACTCTCTATTTATGTGATATCTTAACTCTATATGTTTTGTCTTTGAGTGTTAAATAGAATCTTTACATAAATAAATTATACTTGAATTATCACAAAAGATTATACTTTAGATAAATTCTAAGTCATGATCTAAAATTTGTTCTTTAATCCATAGAACTCGAGCAACACAACTACCTATAATTATATACTTAGCCTCTATTGTTGATCATAAAATTTTATTTTTTATTTGCTCAAGAAATTAGTTAACTACCAATGAATTGGCACATACCAAAGATACTCTTTCTATCAATCTTGTTACCAACAAAGTTATCATCTATATAGCTATTAAATCAAATCTAGACTCACATTTAAGGTATCATAAGCCTAGAGTCTTTATGCTAATAAGATGCTTAAAGATATGCATGACTACTTATAGATATGATTCTTTAGGATTAACCTAAAACCTTACACACAAACCTATATCAAACATAATATTAGGCCTACTAGTAATAAGATATAATAATGATCTAATCATTCTTCTAAATAATTTTGTGTCAACAGTATTTCTAGCTTTATCTTTATTTATGATAATGCTTATACTAATGGGAGTCTTTCTTTGCTTCAAGTCACATAACCAAATTTCTTTAGCAATTTCATCAAATACTTGGTTTGAGAGATAAAAATTTCTTTACTTGTTTGATTAACTAGAAGTCTTGAGAAGAAGGTTAACTCTTTTATCATACTTTTTTCAAACTCATGTTCACATCTCTTTATTGGAAGCTCCAAAGATTATGTCATCCATATATACTTGACAAATTAGTTGACCTTTAATTTAAGTTTGAATAAATTAGGTATTATTTATCTTTCAAATCTATTTGAGGTAAGAAAAATAAACAATCTTTCATACCAAGTCTTGGAGCTTTCTTTAGACCATTAAGTATCTTCGTAAGTTTATATATACATAAACTTTCTCATCATGTATCTCAAACCTTAAGGGTTGTTCAACATACAATTTTTCATTTATGTAACCATTTAAAAATGCACTTTTAACATCCATTTGGTGTAATCTAAATAGTTTATGGAATGAATAAGCAAGTAAAATCATAACTGTCTCAAGTCTAGCTATATGAGATAATTTCTCATTCACATCTACTCATTTAATACGAAAACAATCTTTGACAACTAGTCTTAACCATATCATAAAAATATCTCCATTTTCATCTAGCTTATTTTTGAAACCCCATTTTGTACTAATGATGTTTTTATCATTTGGCTTAGGTATAAGACCCCAAACTTGATTTCTCTCAAATTACACCAACTCTTAATTCATTACAACAATCTAAGATCATCTCTAAAAGCATTTTTGACATAACTTAGTTCAAAGTTTGATACAAATGATTGTTATTAAAATGTCTTGTAATTCTAACTTTTTCTCTTACATCTCCTGTGATCAATTCACTGGGATGATTCTTAGAATGTCTTAATTACTTCTCAATCAAATTTTTTTTCTTTTATTGGTTCATTTCTTTCAAATTCATCCTCTAATTTTTCTTCTCTAAGACATAGATCTTCTAATTCATCATGATGATCATCTTGATGATGTCTATTAGATGCTTTAATAAGAGATTCATCAAACGTAGCACGGATTGTCTCTTTTACAATTAGTGTTCTCATTTTGTACAGCCTAAATGCTCTACTAATTGAAAAGTGTCCTAAAAAGATCTCTTCATTAGACTTAGTACCAAACTTACTTAAATCACTTTTTCCATTATTTAAAATGAAACATTTTCATCCAAACACATGCAAATAGGATACCTTAGGATTCTTTTCATAAAATAACTCAAAAAAGGAAATATATATCAAAGTTATACAAATTATTCTATTAAATACATAACTAGTAATATTAATTACCTTAGCTCAAAATATTTAAAACATTATACCAATTAAGCATACACCTTACGACATCCCACAAGGTTGTATTCTTTCTCTTAACTAAACCATTTTGTTGAGGGGTCTTAGGTGAAACAAAGTATACAATACTCCATTTTTGCTACAAAAATTATCAAACAATTCATTCTTGAATTCTCTTTTATTATCACTCCTAAGGGAGACTAGTTTAACCTCTTTCTCCTTCTCAATCCTAGTAATCATCTCACAAATTTTCCAAATACTTTGCTTTTGTTTCTATTAACAAGAACCCATGTAAACCTAGAAAAATTTGTTATAATTATCAAACCATATTTTCTTCTTCTTAGACTCTTTAGATGAATAGAACCAAATAGATCTAGATGAACAAGTTCTAATGGTTTCCAAGTGTAAACATCCTTAAGTGGTTTAAAACTCTCTTTGGTCTATTTCGTTAATTGGCATGGGCCACATAATTGATCACTTAACCAACAAGATTTGGCAAGCTTCTAAATTGGTTAAACTTTATAAGCTTTTTAAAAGAAGGCTTTCTTTAGTGACAAAATACTTTATGCCATAAAAAATAATTTTTTTCATATTTAAAAATAAAATATATGTTCTATCTTTCCCATATCTAATGATACTTCAAACATTATCTTTACTAAAAATACATTAATTTATTATTAAATAAAATAATAAAATTAGAATCATGTAATTGACTAATACTAGAAAGAGTATTCCATAAGTATGGCATAAAGAGGACCATTCTTACAAAAGTCTGTGAGTTACATATAGTCTAATTTCAATCACTTTTATCTTGGAGTTGCCATCAAGAGTAACTTCACCACCATCATAAGACTTCAAGTGGATGAATAAAGATACAACTTCAGTCATGTGTCTTGAACATTCACTATCCAAGTACTACATATCTTTCCTAGTCCTTCAAGGAAGGCATGCCTACAAAATAAGTCAAGCATTAATTTTTAAGACCTAATCTTTTTTTTGTCCAGAAGTCATAACTTAATCATTAATTGAACTATTCTTTCTAATCCAAATAAATCTAGAAGATTTACTATCAACAATATTTCTAAATTTATAATAAAAGAAAATATGTCCAACTCTCATGCAATAATTATATATTACATTTGGTACAAAAGAAAATGTAACATGACCAACCATATGAAAAAAATGTCCTACAATGAGTATATGAATTTTTCAAGTCATTTAATTTAAAACTAAATATTTATTTTTGGTAATATGAGAAGTTTTTTCATCTCTTTTAATCTTATATGCAAATAATTTGCTTTCAACTCATTCAAATTTTTGTACAAACATAAATAATTTTTATGATCTTCTTTCAATTTAAAATATTAGAAAGCTTATTTCTTGTACATGGTACAAATATTAATATATTATTCTTCATAGTTATCAATAGAAGAAGATGAAAAAGATAAGGAAGAGGAACATACCTTATCATCTAAAAATGCAATAAGAAGACTATTATTTGCCATAAGTCAAATCAAAACCTACTTGTTATCAACATTAGAAGAATTTTTTAATCATCCCAAGAGATTTTCATAACTTTCTTATTCTTCTTCTTTTTTTTTTAAACTTCTAAACTCTCTCCTTGTAGTGGAGGAATTAAGTCTTGTATGTCCAAGTAATTTGCATTCATAACAAATTGTTTCTTCATGAGAAGTAATTTTTTTCTTTTACTTCTTATTGTTGCCAGATCATTTACTTGTATTTTGTTTGTTATATAATTGAGATAAACTTTTAGAAAATAAGAGTTACTTCACTTGAGATGGAGAAATCTGAATTTATAGAGGAATAAGCTATTAAGGATATTACTTCATCTTCTTTTGTGCTTCAAGTTCTTCATCATTTCTGCTTGTAAGCTCAATTTCATTTGTTAGGATTTCACAAAATAACTCATATAATAACATAACCAAAATAGTTTTTACTACTTTCAAAGCCATTATCAAAGGAACATATTGTGGAGCAAGTACCAAAACAATCTTTCTCACTTATTTACTAATAGAAAACTCTTTGCCAAGTTTAGATAAATCACTAACAATATTTTTAAATCTTGTAAACATAGCCTTGCTCTCATTTGTTTTCATTTGAAATAATTTGTACTCATGAACAAGCATGTTGATTTAGTCTCCTTAACTTAAGAAGTGTCATCATAGGTAACTTCATGTTTTCACCAAATTTTATTTGCTATTTTCGAGTTCATGAACTGATTATATTTGGAAGCACTCAAACAACAAAATAGAATATTTATAACCTGAGAATTGAGTTGAACTCTATGTTTCTCCTTGAGAGTGATTTTACCTAATAGTTTTCTCACTTTTTATCATTCACGATGTTAATTGGAAAACCAAATGAATGTTCAATAATGTTCCAAATTTCCAAATTGATCAATTCTAAAAATAAATGCATACAATTGTTTCAAGAAAGATAAACACCTCTTTTTTATAAAGGTGACAAGTGTGATGAAGCTCCCCCAGATAAGATCACATTGTCTTCAACACATGAAAGAGTAATGGTTATTTTATCTTAGAAATCTCTTTTCGTTGACAGAAACTTTGCTTTGATACCACTTGAAATGAATCATGTTAAGCACAATGTATAAGAGGGGAGGGTTGAAATGTGTATTTAACAAACTTTTTTTATTTTGGAAAACATTTCAATTAAAGAAAAAATTGTATGCTTAGAAATAAAAATTTTCTTTTAGAAAGATCGATAAAATGAAATTAGATGACAATAAAAGAAATGCACCAAGAGTTTTTAGGTGATTTGATCAAAATTTGTGCTTACATTCACCCCAATTAGCGATCGGGCTTCCATTAACCACTACATTTTGTTGAGGCTAGTAGGGGTAAACCTATTCCAAATTGGTGCTTCAATGAGAAATCAAAATCCATAAAAAAATGGCTATAAGGAAAAACTAAAAGCTTTACAAAAATTAGCACATAAAAAAATTCTTACACCTTTAAATCTATCAAACATAAGAAGCACAACAAACTATTGATGTAGTTATTACTAGGATGATGCAAACTATTCATAGAAAAGAGCTAGAAATAAGAAATATTAGAACCCACAACTCCTATAAGCATGTTGTAATTGATGCTTTTAGTTTTGGACCTTTGTTGAGCATTTTTTGAAATTTTCAAGTCAATTTATCAAATCCAAATATCAGTTAATGATCTCTATTTATAGTCCAAATAAAAACATGTCAAAATAATTTCCCTAGTAACCAAAATTGGCTTTTTTAAAAGCAAACCATTATAAGAGAAATATGAAGACAAAAAGCAATTATTTTTCAATCTGGTTTAATAGAACAAGCACAATCTAATCAGAATAACAATTAATGGGTTCAACTCTAGTTATAGTGAGATTTGATCTAGATCATTAGATCTAAATGCAAGATGGATAATGAAGATGTACAAGATCACTATTTCAAAGTTGGAGAAAGCTCTTATCAGTTCAATCAAGCTTTTCAAATGGACAACTAAATGAAATGCGTTATTCTCAATTTTGGAGAAGCTTTCAACCATATAATCAAACTCTTTAAATGGATAACAAGTTGAAGTTTACTATTAAAAAAAATAGAATCTATCATGACCATTCAATCACAAAAATGTATGATAAGATAGTATCGATTCACTTAGTTTAAAAGAAAAAGGTGTCATTTGTTTAGTATTACATTGCAAAGATTCACATGCAGTTTGTGTTTATATTATGTCCTCCATGCATATAAGTCAACTAAATTCGATTGGCTTCCCTCTGATGCTCTTAAACAATTTTACCTTAGGCACCTACTTGCATATATAATATACAAAAGTCAAACCTAGTGCGATCCCATTACTTGACTCAATTCTCTTAAGCCAATTCAAGAGTTATGCCCTAATCTAATTTAACACAAGCCACTATAGAATTGATACCCAAACTAAGACTCGAGACAAACCTTACTTGGTTTTGCCAATCTCTTAACCTATGGCTACCTAAGGCAATATCCCCAACACTGAGTTCGATAGTTAGGGAAAATTTTTTCACTTTTAATTTTTTTATATTAAAACTTTAATTTTTAAAACCAAATGTAACCTAATGCATCGCTAAACAAATGACCAAATGTAATCTAATGCACCACTAAAATAACTAACTCAACTATGCATGAATAATGATTATGATCCTAAGTATCATAATTGTAAAGAAGATAAAGGTTTAACATGTTAGCACAATGGATGTTTAGAAATATAGTTTTTTTATGGATTAGTTACTTAACTAAGAGATTGGTCCTTGGCTCCAAAATTAGCAAGTTGAGCCTTCAATCTCTATTCACTTCTATTGCTATAGTTCTTACTCCAAGAAACACAAACTGATATAATACATCTTAAGATTTAATTGAAACAACATTAAGTGCAATAAGATATTAGTAATATTTATCTTGATTTGGTGATCTTTAAATCAAAGGGTACTACATTAATAGCAACAATCTAAGCTTTATCGATCACATAGACCACACTGTAAGGCTCATGGAGTCCTCACAATGTGTTATACTCCATCACCATAAGCTCAAGCGTAGTCACAATCTCCCATGAAGTCTTAGTAATGAGGCTAGCAACCTCCATACCAAGAGGAAGTCATACTATTTAGTATATTAGACTCACATCACTATGGCTGAAGAGTTCATCAATTAGGATTCACTACATCTTAGTTTATATCATCATTAGTTAAACTTTCTTATAATCATCAACATAGTTTAATTTACAAATATTTAATGTTACTCAACCTTGATCTATCATTTAATAGATCCTAGAGTTTCTTCAAAATCTTAATCCATCAACTAAGAGATCTAGATCTCCATAAATCGTACTTTATTATTTAAGACAACATAAGGTTTTTTCTAATCTAAAAACTACAAATTTGGGTCTCCTAAAAAACCTTACTTTGCTATTTGGTTTGCCTTAAGATTCCTGTTAAACCTTAATCAAACAATTTAGGGTGATTCTTGCATATTAAATTTTTTTACAATGCATGAGACCTTTTCTTGCTTATTTTCTTAATCTAGAAGTCCAACTACAAGCATTAAGCTATTTAGGTTACTAGTTGAGTACCTACTCAAGAGCTTAATCATATTATAACCTTATCTTGAGAGTGCTCATGGTCTCACCAAGTGCTTAATAACTTTAGCCTAAACTTAATTCTAGCATTAGAATCTTATTCATATAAAGCCATAATTCTTAGGAATTAATCATAATTAATTCTTAAGCTATGATTTACCTTATTTAAGACACTTTTCAATTTCTTACACTTACTTTTCCTACCCAAATCAAATTTGTAAAGCTTAATTCTTTAGTCTTCTTTCAAAATCATCTTTAGCCCCTTAAAAGCTCCTTACAAGAAAATTTGAAAAATCACTTGCCATGGAAGCCATCCAAGGTCCTTTCTTAGGTTTCATATTGCAAACTAAAATTCATGGGGGAGCCTTACACTTAACCATTGAATTAACCCATGGCTTCCAACCCTTTTGGTTAACACAAATGACAACTAAAGTTTGGCCTTTTAAAGTAAAAAAAATTTACAAGTCCAAAGTAATGCTCAATAGTAAACCAAAAGTATTTATCAAATTGTTTTTAAGTTAAAATCTTTCTTTTGCTAACCCAATCAAGGCATCACATGACCTTAGCCTTCTTTTAAGGCCAAAACAAGACTCCTAAGCCCTCCCCACATGGAATTTGAGAGTTATCCATCACTCAAAGCCCTTCAAACTCTCTTTAAGACCTCTTCTTTCTTTTTAATCCTATAGCAAAGCATTTCCACATAGACGTAAGGCTTAACATTAAAAAAATAGCCAAATGTTTTCACAATTCTCAAATTCTAATGTTTGGTTTTTAGGATAAATACTTACTTAGATCTTGATTGTGTCTTATTGCATAGTATAATACAATCATTTATAAGTATACTTACTAAAATTTTCATTATTATTACTTCTTATTCTTAAGTAAATTCTTTACCAAAATTTGCAATGAACTTGATTTCTTCCAAGTAATTTTCTTTTTAATGAAAGATTGCCACATTGCCAACGCATTTTTATTAATATGATGTGTTATAGTGGTGTGGTAAAAAACACAAATAACATGTGTTTGGATGACATCTCAAATCAAAATAGTGGAGGAATAAGTGTCCATGCAATAAAAATTACATATTCAGAGCATTTCCTAAAGGTTATAACAACAATATGCTTGAATGTTAATAGCATAGCACTTTTTTTCCTTGTACATCCAGCCATAATTTATCTTAGTTAAATGTTGTGATTACAAATGTTAGCGAGATAACATCTCAATCATTCAATAAATCATGTGGCAATAAAAAATTTACAATGGGTATGACTGAAACAACCATTATGGCATATGACATTTAATCACCCAAATTCACGCTATCTTTAAGTAAACATGTGTGAAAATTCTAAGTCTCATTAAGATTTTAGATAATCATGATCAAATCATGAATTAGATATATAAAATAAATACATAAGCATAGAACAATTCTAACTAGCACTTAATCACAACCATTATCAATCCAACAAAAATTCCAACATTGATGTCATTAAGATTAAAGCTATGTGAATATAAACATAAGAAACATTTTATTCATAACAAATCAAAATTTCATTTTTTGGCCACAAGTTTTAAATATCAAATAAATTTATTAGCTCATCAAATTGTGTAGGGATAATTCTATCATAACAATATTTATTTAGAAAACCCCATTTTAGCATGTAAGACCTATGCAACACTATGGTAAGCAAGTATAGGTTTCATAAACATCATGTTCCAACAAACCGAGAGCTATATCTCAATTTTGACATCATAATTGAGAGCTATTACATGTAATTCACAATAATGTAATGCATAGACCACATATTATTTATCAATCCAAAAGCTATAACATGATATATTATATAAATATAATATTCTTGATCAATTTAAAAATTGTAGCATGTAATATCAACAAAACAGTACATACTTCCTATGTTCTATTTCAAATTGATAGCTGTAGCATACAAGATTTGTGAGGTATTACAAACTTCTCATATTATATGTTAAACTAGAGCTATAGCATTATAGATTTGCAAACTAGTGCATATATTTCATGTTCTATATTAAATTGAGAGCTATTACAGGCAAATTTTATCGATTAAATGGAATATGCAACATATTCTTGCTAAACTAAGAATTATAACATGCATGTCATGTTCTTTCCTAATCCTAAGAATAATAAGTTAACCAACATGTATTATTTAACAAAATAGTTGATTTTAAATACCTAGCATCCTTCTGTATTTTGATGCAAGGCATAAGGTTACTACCTCTTAAATTAGGTAGAGGTCTACACCACTTAGGAGTACTTCCTCTTCATAATTTAGGATTAGAATTCCTCTTTTATGTCCTCCTTATTCTTGGCTTGCCTCTATTGGCCTCCTTGGGTTAGACCTCTTTAGTTAAGTATAACAAGGGTCCATGAAAATGTCTAAACACAGCACAACATATATTTATAGCTAAACGATCCCTTCCCAAAATTAGAGGTTGGATAAGATAGATTTATCTTTCTTATCTTGTCCATAACTATGGCTTCTTATCTTCTTTTCATCAATTTCTTTTGTTTTACCCTTGTTAGTTCTTCATCTTATCTAGGACAATTTTGTTAGTACTTATTCTTTAAAGTATTTTAACAAATATTAATATGACAAAATCAAATTCATTATTAAAAAGTCAAATTCAAAATTAAAACTAGCAATGCATTCAAATTTTGAATAAATTAAAATTTTAAATATTAATTTGAAATTAAAATATGTAGTAAGGAGAATTGCTAAATGAAGAGGATCATACCGAAAGTGTAAGATTTTCTACCCCGCTGGAATGATTTTGTCCCCTAAATCAAGCAAATAGCTTTGGCCACTTATGGCATACTTAAGATTCCTCCTCCCAAGTAGCCAAATAGTTCCTCTTAATGATTCGATAACACCTTTACCATAGGCAAGCTTTAATTTCTTGGTTGACTGAGTGTTCCTGATAGAAGACATCTTGTTTAAGTTGAAGATCTTTAGGCTTGCTTTAAGATAAGATGGTTCTAGAACATACCTTTTCAAGTTAAACATATGAAACATGTTATGTATCCTAGCCAATGATTTAGGCAACTGAACATAAAACACATAAAACCAATCCTTTCTTTGATCTAATATGATCAAATATATTTAAATCTCTATTTAAAAGTCTTCTTAAATCAAAATAAACCTCACATAAGGCTAACCTTCAAAAATACTAGATTCTTTATCTCAAAGCTTATTAGCCTATAGTTATGATCAAAATATTTTTTATTGATCCTACACCACACATAGCTTATCATACAACCTGCTCAATGGTATTATCAAAATCTTGGACCACAAATTCGTCTAGACTCGCCCTCAATCCAACAAAAAGGAGATCTATAATGTTAGCCATATAATGTTAGCCATATAATATCTCAAAGCTTATTATCCTAATTGATAATATTTATTAAAAATAAACTCTATTAATAGTAAATGTTTAACCTTATTTTTAAGTAAGACTATACATTGAGCCTCAATAATTTCTTCAAAGTTTGCATAGTCTTCTTTGATTACCTATATGCTTCAGGATGATAAGCTATGTTGAATCAAAGAGTAATTCCTATTGGTGCAGATAATTTCAAAATTGAGAGGTAATTTTTAGCATCCCTACATAAGATGATCAATCTAAGAACATCATGTCAACAAATTATTTATTACACATATAGCTCTACCAATCTATCTACTAAGTTTGTCTTCTTTATAGTTAGCAAATGATTTAATTTTTCAATCGATCCATAATAATCTTGATCATATTATAACCTCATTGTGTGCTCAATAATCTAGGAACAAAATCCATGGTAATCTCATCTCATTTCCACTTTGGAATGCTAAATATTGTAATAACTCATCAACTTTTTCATAACCAATGTTAAGTCTTTAACAAGTCATGAATTTCTAAACATAGTGAGTCATATCCTTCTTTAAACCACTCTATTAAAAGATAGCCTTGAGGTTCTTATACATTTTAGTAGCCCCTGGATGGATTGTCTTCCTACTACATGAACCTATTTCAACAAACTAACCCTAAACTCCTAGTACTAAAGAGCACACAACTTACCATGATAAGTGAAAATGTCATCCCTAATAACCATGTCCTCAGAATCCCCCTGTCATAATTGAGAAAGAACCTCTTGAAGTTTAGTATCTTCTTATTGAAGTGTGCTCAACTCATCCAATCAATTAGCTTGGATGCCAAAAGTACTAAGATGAATCATCAAATCTCAGACTATTAAACAAGTATGATCATTTCTAACATCAAACATGGCTTCCTTCTCTATTTTGTTAATAAGAATAAACTTAATAATGGTGCTTCTAATCAATCCATTTGCTACTATGCTTGCCTTGTCCTCATATTATTTTGTCTGAACCATTAACTTTAATAAGAAAAGCTATAATTATAGCTCCTCTCTTGCAATTGGGTCAATGCAATGCTTTTATGATTAAAGAATAGCTCAGCTATCACACACTGTACAAGTAGTGAAACCAAATTCTATAGGAAAACACCATTATAGCTAGCTCAAAATCATGAGAACTACTCCTAGACAAGCATGTGAAGCATCAAAATATACCTAATAAGGTTTACCCCCCACTCTGATAAGGTTAAAACTAGTATTAAACTAAATCTATTTTTAAGCTCAATGAACCTTTGCTCATATAGATTAAACCAAGAGAAAGCCACACACTTCCTAGTTAGTTAAGTTAGAGGTGACCATGATTCTAGAGAAGTTTGGAACAAAATTGTGACAATAGCTAGAAAGACCCAAGAAATTATAGATCTTGATCACAAAAGGTGGGCTCCTTTACTAAATAATGGCTTTAGCCTTACTACGGTCCATAAAAACCCCCCCTTAATGCTCATAATATACCTAAGGAATGCTACCAAGTCAAACAAAAAGTAACACATGGAGAATTTTGCATATAGCTACTTTCTCTAAAAGAGTTCCAATACTATCTAAAGATTCCACACATGCTCCTTTAAAATTTTGGAATACACCATGACACCAATAATAAGAAATATGACAAATCAAATAAAGAAGCATTGAAGATATAGCTCATCAATTTCTTGATCATTATAGGTGCATTGCATACCAAAAGGTAAGACTATAAATTCAAAATACCTATAATGTGTCTTTAGGGAAATTTTAAGGATAGTTTTCTCCTAAATCTAATTTTTTTTACAACCAACTAAATAAAACATCAATTCAAGACAAGGATACCAATTCGTAATAGTTTTAGCCCACAATAATCCATACACGTGTGTAGACTTCTATCCTTCTTTTTAACAAATAATGTAGGGTATCCTCAAAGAGAAACACTAGGTATAACCAAGCTCTTATTTACCAATTCTTACAAATGGACCTTGAGATCTTTTCAAACTCAATTGAGCAAAATGATATGGTGCTTTAGAAATTAGAGTAGCTTTTAGATCTAGATCAATAAGAAACTCTATGTCACACTTTGGTGGCACTCCAAGCAATTCATTTAAGGAAATGTCAGGAAAACAGCTCAGAATAAGTGTATCTTACAAAGCAAAAGGCTTAGTTTATTTTTCATTTTTAAGAGCTAACCATGCCATGCAGCCTCTATGGACTAACCTTGATGCTTAAATTGTAAAACTCATAAGAACCTATGTTTTGATTCCAAAATAAACTATATCAACCAAGTTTTTTACTATAATTTAAGATTCTCTCTCCTAATAGCTAATCACCATAACATGTTGAGACTCCAGTCCATGCCAACAATAATATCAAACTCAATAAAAATAACTATAATATGCATAGCCTCAAAACCCTTGTCAAGGACAATTAAGTCATCACACGCTCTAAATCTAACTAAAATCTTAGTATCATAAGATAGTTTCACAATCAATGGTGATGATAGTTGGCCCATGTCACCATCGATTTTCTCCTAAGAAATATTTGAAATGAAAGAATTTGAGCTCTAATATCAAAAACTATTATAAAAGAAACAATACAAAATCAGATCATACCCATAATAACATCAGAAGCCTCTTACCTTATTATAGGGTGAGTACATAAAATTTTGACTATCTTCCTACCTACGTTGTGATCTAAGTAGACCTCTACCTCTATAAACAAATTTTCTTAACATGTTGCTTCAAATATTATAGAAAAATAGTTTTTTAAAATCTACATGCTTCTCCATATCTTAATCCATAGCATCTGCATGTCAAGCCTTGGTCCCTAGACTATTCTACAGGCCACTAACTAATTGGCTATGCCACAATCAACGTAGACCAACTATCTTTAATTTAATGTCTTTTTTTAATTCTTCCCATGGAATTTGTTGTTCCTCTAGCCTTTGGAATTACCAAAGTTCTTTCTCTTTTTAATGGCATGTTTGTGAGCATCCATCTAGTGATCTACTTACTCATTCAACTTGTTAACCTCAACCAAATAATGGTACCTAGTAAATCTAGTAACCACTGAGCATTTTGGCAATGAATGCCTAACTCCCATAATAGAGAGCTCATAATGGTGCTTCTTAGAGGTCGCTAGATATGATGTATAATGTGTAAGATAAGTAAATCTCATAGCATAATCCCTTATAACCAATGAGTTAGTTTTGGCACATAACAGTCTCTAAATGCTAACACAAACTAGTACTAGGAAATTTCACTATTATGAACTTCCTTAAACATGGTCTAACATTAGCTATGCCACTAAGCAGCTACATCCCCATCAAGTACCAAGCTTGCTAATGCAACAATCCTCTCAATCAAGAACCTTGATGCATCAAATAGCTCTTCAATGTGTACTAACAAATTATCTTTTATAGTTGAATCTACCATGCTAGAAAATAGTCAAGGTTACAAGTGCATGAAACCCTCTTGAAATGGCTTCAATCTTTATAGAAGCTAAACTTTAGGCATCTTAACCCTCACTAGTAAGCTTAACTTTAGCTCTCTTAAGACCTAGTCTGAGCACATTAGGCCTCTTAAGGAAGAACTATAAGTCCTAACTATCTACAATAAGAAGAAATACCATAATTATTTTTGACAAGAACTATAACATGAACTAACTTATCTAACATACATATCATGCATATAACATATTGCTCCCCATCTTAAGATTATCTTAACTCTACCCTAGGTCACATAAACCTAGTGATGTAAGTTGATATGCTATAACCTATTTTAGTTCATAAACAATTGAGATGGGCTTATTATGTCCATGTAATATATTCATATAAGAACTTACCCAAATATGTTATAAGTTTAGAATTAAAAATCTTAGGATCATTGAGCAAGTAAGAACTTTTTCCCATAAAACAAAAACATGCAGTGAACTTTAACATAAGAGACCCAACCTAAAAAAAAGTAGTTTTAACAATATAGACTTAGGTACTCACCTTAATGGTGAAGTGGCAAGGTACATATACAAGTAGACTTCATAGAAGGCCAAACAAGAAATCACAAGGTCACTTGCATAGACTAGAAAATTGGACATAATGATTAAAGTTTTTAAAATATGAAATCAATTGGCTAAGCACTTTCTTGATAAGTTGATGCCTTTGTGGATGTTGGAGAAGGGGTTGTGATATCCCCTTTTGAGCCTCTCACTTGCCTCCTAATGGACCTTTGGAATCACTTTGTTTGATTTTTCACTCACAACATTCTTGTATTAAAAAAAGCTTTGTGAAAGAACTTCATTACTTCATTCAAAATTTTAACATCCTACATAACATGGTGCGCATCCTTATTTATAAAGATATTAAGGGTACAATAATAATTTTTTTCTATCTTAAGAATACAAAAGGACTTTATTTTTAAATCCTAAAGCATATTTTAGAATTTTAATAGTCACCAAAAATTAAAAAAGAAATACTTAGAATTTTTTTAAAAAAAATTGAATTAAAAAGCTACAAATTTAATTAACAAAAGTAGTTCCCAAATAGGTTGTACATTCTGAGAAATGATGATGGTGAGTAGCAAAGTAGCTGGCAACATAATCTGGGTCCAACTTTCGAGTAAATGTAGTTTGCTATGTGGACATGTTCATGGTTCATGTTTGTACAAGATGAGTGGATTATCAAGTTCAAAGGGTCATCATAGTTTGAGTGGGAACAAGTTGAGCGAGCAATGTCTACGGTTGCTGAAGGTGGTAGTAACAGTGGTGGATGGTGGATGGTAATGGAAGAAGCCTCAAAACTCAACGTTAAGTCTTTTTGAAGTAATTTTCAAACCAAATTTTGTACTGCCAAAATTATGGGATGGCTTAAAGGATAATCTATAATAAATATAAACCCAAAAATATTCAAAAAGCTATCAATTATTCTTCAAATTACTTAAATTGAATTGTATCTATAACTAAAATGATGATATGATGAAATTAAATAGAAATATACAATATAATTGGCCCCTACAATAATAATTATAGTGGAGACTAATAAGAACTAGATGTGCCAATCAAATTAAGACTCTAAGTCAAAAAAAGACTAGTATGCCCCCAGTGAAACCTCTATGCGTTATATTATATGATACTATGCCACATATCCTACTTCTAACTAGCCTCTGATGCCAACTCTATCATGCCCTACTTTGTAGCAATGTGTTTTTCCATTGGTGTTACCAAACATTTACACTAATCAATGTCTTTAACTAGCCAACTTTCACTCCTCAAGCACATTCAAGCTGAGATTCATGATTTTATAATCTAATTTTCAAGGTCATGGCATGCTCTCTATAATGAACCATATCCCTACTCCAACTAATTGCTCAATTAAGTCAAGAACTAGACCACTACTAGCTTAGTAACCAACCAAGTATATTAACACATACATGGTACCACAATAATTTATATCTATTAATAATCTTATATGAAAGAGAATTAATAATCACAAATAATATCCAATTCATATCAAATCTATCACATGAAAATAAACCACATAAACATGTCAAACCAAAACATCCAATATACTCCATGTCAAATAATTCATATAATCTAAGTCCAATAAATATATTCAAAACCTAAAATGAATAAAACTATGATTAAGACATGCCAAAATAATAATTGATGAAGGATCCATTAAGTTGCTGACTCTAAGCCCCACTTTATGTCTTACCAGCAACTTACTACCTATTCTTACAGATATTATAAGAGGGTAACTAGCCAAATTAGAGCACTCAAGTCCCACAAATAAAATATATAGGTAATGATATAATATAGAGTATAATGATCAACATGTTAGAGTAATTAGATAAATATCATAATCTACCAAGCTAAGTCAATGTATGAAACCATAACCACTAACACTATCACATAACCATCAAGGCCCAGGAACTCCAATGGAACCATAATAAAGATTAATACATAAGATGCATAGTGACCCTCCCATAATCAGGCACTTCCTCCATGCCCTTGAGGTATATGACATAATTTTGTTACTCATATCTCATCGCATAACTTGGCACTCAACTATAAGAAAGACTTGTCATCCGGCCAACCTCTTAGTCTATATGAGTCCTCATCAAGCACACTCATGGTCTTTTATGATGATTTAGCAATACGAAACATATCTTACATACCTAATTAGAGTTTTACCATCTAGAACATTTACTTCACTCTAGTTGAGAAATTCATTAACTATGGTCCACTACATCCTAGTCTATATCATCATTAGTGAAAATTTCTTGTAACCATATGTTTGAAATTACTTACAAATATCTAGGTTACTTAACCCTTGACTATCATTGAATAGATCATATGATTTCTTAAAAATCATAATTCATCAACTAAGCAATCTATGTCTACACAAGATTTTACTTTTTATAATAATTTAAGGTTTTCATCAAATCTTAATGTTCCTCTATATGATTCCTTAATAACCTTACTCTACTAGCAACTTTGTCTTTGTGTTTCTACCAAACCCTAAGCAATCTATCTAAGGTAATGCTTCCCTACAAATTTTTCATGTATGCATCTAGTTCTTGCCTTTTGTATTAATATAAAAGTCTAACTAAGTCCATTAATGCATCTAGGCTACCACTTGAGTCCCTATTCAAGTTATTAGTCCTCGACTTAAACCCTTTAGAATCATAGCCTTTAACCTTAACCTAGGTTCACATGAATTCTACTAGTGATTTTATCTTACTTCACAAACTAATATGAGTCACACCACCCATCTTAATGGCCTTTCTTGAGCCATATACACCACTCAAATAATCATTTGGGGATTAATTCAAGTAAAAGAGTCTAATTATTAGATACTCATGTTCCTATCCATTAAACAAAGTAACATCATAGTTTTACCAATCCAAGTACACAATCAGGCCTATAGCCAAGCTTAACACTACTCTTAAGGGAAATACCTAGATTTCTATCTCAATCAACCCTCCTTAAAGGTCGATTAAGAACTTAATTATATCATAGGCTTAGCCAAAGATTTTTTAAGGTCTCACTAAGAACTAGATAACCTTAGTTTAACCCTGATTTTACAATTTGGTTATTATTCATGCAAAGTCATAATCCTTAGAAATTACAATTACTTAACTCTTAGGCTAACCTTAACCTCATTCAAGGTCCTTCCATAATTTCCTACACTCACTTTGCCAACCCAAATCCATTTTAAAGAGCTTAACTATCCCTTGGCCTTCTCTTAAAACCATCTTAAGCCCCTCAAGACTCCCTATAAGAGAACTCGAGAGCTCTCTTACCATGGAAGCATTTTGAGGTCCTTTCCTAGGTTTGACATTACAATCTAAAGTCTATGTTTGGATCTTACACTCTACCTCTTCAATTATCCTTATTCTTCCAATATTAGTTTAGTACACAAACGTCAACTACAGTTTGGCCTTTTAAGGTATGACAAATTTTAGATGTCCTAGGTAATGCTTATAATAAAAGCTAAAGTACTTCTCATGAGACTTTTAAGTTAAACACTTCCTCTAACCAACCCAATCGAGACCTTCAAATGACACTATCCTTCTCTCAAGGCCCAATCAAGACACCCAAGCTCTCTTCATTAGGAACTTAAGAGCTCTCCCTCCCCAAAAGCCATCCAAGGTCTCTTTAAGGTCACTTCTTTCTTTATTCTCCAATAATTGAGCCTTGTCACCTAACCTTAAGGCTTTACCCAAGGAAAATTTCCCATTAGTTACAATTTTCAAGAATTTTGGGTTGCATTTTGGGAAGAATTTTTCCTTAGGTCTTGTTGGTATCTTATGATAGAACTAATTAAAAGCATTCCTAAGTTGAAAAACTAAAATTTTTATTATTATTATTATTATTTCTTGTTCTTAATATAATTTTGCATCTCAAAATTGTAATGAACCTAAATCCTTCCACACAATATAAATTACAATTTCAACCACTTCTAAAAGATTATATCAACAATATGCATGTTGTTAATAAGATAACACATTTTTTCTTATGTCTTGTTGTGGATTATCTTAGTTAATATTTATGGTTATAAATTTCAGATTGCTAACATCTCTATAATTCAACATAGCAATTCAAAATTGACAGTGGTTGTAACTCAAAATATCATCATGGCATATGATAATTTAAGCTTATGAAAATCTTGGATAACGCTTAATCACAACCATGATCATTCCAACAAAAATCCAACATTGAAGTCACTAATATTAAATCTTGATGAATATAGACTTTCTTTAGTTCAAGGAAACACTTTAGTCATTACAAATGAGAATTCCAACTTTCTATCATTATGATTTCAAGATTTAATAAAATATAAGGCATCACCAAATTTTGCAAGGATATTTCTATCATAATAACATTTATGTAGAATAACCCAATTCAACCTATACAAACTTTGCAAGGCTACAAATAAGCAAGTCTATGTTGCACACACAAAATGTTACATCAAATTGAGTACAACGTCACAATTTTTACATCATAATTAAGAGCTATTTCATGTAATTAATAGCTAGGTAATGCATACTCTTCATGTTCCTTATCAATTCTAAGGATATAACATTTAATAATATTAGCAAAACATTTTGTAAATCTAATGTTATATATCAAACTAAAAGCTACAACCTCTAAGATTTCAAAGGTACTACTCGCATCTCATATTCTATATCAAACTATGAACTATAACATGCTGGATTTGCAAAGCAGTGCATATATTCCAAGTTTGATATTAAGCTAAGGGCTACTATGCTGATTTCACTAATTAAAAGGCATATGCATCATATTCTTACCACTTAGGAGTCTTTCCTTTTCATAATTTAGGCTTCAAATTCTTCTTCTTATTCCTCCTTGTTCTTAGCTTGCTTCCCTTAGCCTTCTTGGGTTGGACCTCCTTAGGTTAATCATGCTAAGATTCAAGAAAATGTCTAACCCTAGTAGAACATATCTTTTTTTTAGCTAACCAATCCCTTCCATAAATTTAGTAAGGCCAATTTATCAATTTATCTTATCCTTGTCTTCAGCTCCTTATCTTTTTTTATCACTTCCTTTTTACTTATCCTAATCAACCTATAATCTTATCCATAAGGAATAATTTAACATTTTTCCTTTAAAGAAATTCCACAAAAATTAATATGAAAAAATCCAATTTTTTATTCAAAAGTCATTAAAAAATTAAAACTAGCCATGTATTCAAAATTTTGAATAAACTCAAATTTCAAATATCCCTTTAAAATTAAATATGTACAAAGGAAAATGTTAAATCAAAAGGATCATAGGTGTAATAAATTGCAACACCTTTAAAAGTTATGCATGATGGAAGCTTGCTTGTGAATGAATGAAAACCATAATCAAGGCAATTCATCTCTTTTTAATTTCTTCATTTTCAATACATATGCCATGGTTCAAAAATGTAATCAATGAATGCTACTTTTAACTTTCTTGATCCAATTTATTATAGATTGTATTCTTGGCATGAGAATTCTATTCTTATATAAATGTCAGAATTTTAAAGGAGTGTATTTGCAAGTTAAATTATTTTTTAAAAATCTTGAATAACACCTTTCACATCTCACCATATGTATTGACACTCTAATTAATAGTGACTAAACCATATGTATTGACACTCTAAGCAAATGTAAGAAACTAAAAAAATTTTTACTAAGATAATTTCCAAAACAAATTGGAGACATTTTCAAAGAAGTTCAAGTTCAACCAAGTATTGGCCCAACTCAACAACACTCAAGACGGCTTTGAATAAAGTAAGGCATTCTTCTTGCTAAGTTAAAATTTTAAAGCAAAAACACATGTGATATTGCATTGGATGAAACTCAAAAATGAGAATGTTTATAAGAAATGGAAATGTGCAAAAATGTAAATCATACAAACTATTTTTTGGTGGCTCAGTTACTATCAAAGTGAATTTGCTCCCATCCTAATTCCAATTAGCTATGTGCTTAGCTCTTTACATTCTTAATCCTATGTTAGGACTAGTGGAGAAACCACCACAATGTTGTGTTTCACAGGGATAAAACACAATTTTTTAAGAATTTCTTATTGGTTAAAATTCAAACTAATTCATGTACCTTTTGCAATCTAAACACAAGGTAAATAGGCCTTTCACTAGGCTTAAACCCATCCTGACCTTGAGCCTTCACTGTTGAGACTCAACTTATCATTCAAGGTCTTTTAGTAGCTAATATCCAACCCAAGACAATTCCCACAAAATTCCAAAAATCTTCAACTTTCTTATCTTGAAGAATAATACAAATTTCTTATAATGGAAAAAAGATGTCACTCAACATAAAATGCATGGAAAAATTCACATTCTTGTAAAACTTGTTTGAAGCATGAGAATGAAAGGACTTTGAATGCAAGAATGATTCATTGATCATTTGTAAGACTTTTAGTAGTAAGTTGTAGCAAGTTGTAGAGATGTGAAAGTTAGAAAGTAGCCAAATGAATTGATAAATAAAGTAGAAGGTATATTAAGTATGTGGTTAGTTGATGTTGGCATTAAGCAACTTTTTCTTGCATTACTTCTAAAATTTCCACTCAAAGGATATTTATAAAAGCAATAAGGTTGTTTTGGATTCGTGTTTTAATCTAAGTGTATGCAAGTATCATAGGACTACTAATCATGCTTAAGGTTTCTTTTCATGAAACAAACATTAGAGTGTTTAAAAATGTTCAAAAAATGGCCATAAAAGTTTCCTCTCAAGCCAAACTATCTAAAAAACTAGTTGTTAACTAACACCATTGAGCTAAACAAACTATACATCAATATGGCATACTATACACTAATTTCAATGTACCATATGCATGTCTCTAGTCTAAATGTAACCAACATTTCTTATAATCTACTTGCTCAAATATTGTGTGCATGTAGCTTCATAGTCTATATGTGAATTGACATGTACCAATTTTTTTCCACAAGTTTGCATGCACTCAGCTTGCCTTTGCTTCATGTATCATAGAGTACTTTGACAAACCATATGTTATAGTTAAATTTAAATGAATTTAAGTGTGAAGAATTAGTGCATTGAAATGATGATTATGACTTAATTTTGAAAACATGGTGCAATCTAATGATGAGCCATATAAAATCAATTAGAACATGGATACACTAATAAGGTTCCCCTTAAATGATCCTTTTTCTTTGCATGGTGAAGTTTCCTCCAACCTCTAATGCATTATATGTGTTCCTTAACTTCATCTACAAGGCCACTTTTATGGAATGTCTAAATGGAATCACTAAGTGTTCATAAGCTTGTCTTTTGAGCAATCACTTGAGCTCCATTATCAACACACCTTAAACTTGAGTTGAGCTTATTTTGAGCTTAAGCTTACCTATGAATTTTTTTAGCTTGATTAGAACTTTGAGTTTCTTAGATTGTGCTTCAAGTCAATCCAATGTCCTCCTTAAATTACTTTCATTTCTTATAAGTTGTGTATAGTAAATAATCAAGTAAGTAGCTTACTTTATTTTTGATGCTATCATCTTAATACAGCCTTGAGCTATAAGGTTTGTGGGGCTAATAACATGTACTTATTGGAAAAACATTACTATCATTGATAAGCCAAAGCAATCCATGACAAACAATCTTATATTATTTTCCCAATATACTTACAGAAAAACTTGGAGCAAAGAATTAAAAAAATATGGCATATGATTTGGTTTTCATCAAACACCCACAAGTGGTTAATAAGGTTAATAATTTAATCCTTTATATGATGATAAAATAATATTTATAATAATAAATGACAATAAGTAAATAAACAAAAGTTATCAAATATTTATAAGAGCTCTCCATAAATGTAAACTCCCACTTCAATAAAGGATACATTTATCCACATGTTTGTTATAAATCAAAAGGTTGATATACTCAAATGAATTGATAATTCTTAGAGTCAATATAATTCTTGCAAAAGTTTTCAATGAAAATGGTTGTGTGAATATGAACTAATTGTTCACTAAAAGGAGCAAATACCATTGACATGATTTCTATATTTAATTATTCTATAATAAAATGAAACTAATATCCATGTGCTTTGATCAAGAAATTTGAACATGGCATCTAATTGGACATATTCACCACTATTATCATGATTAATTTGAGTTTCACTTAATTTGATTCCATAGTCTATTAATTATTGTGTAATTACATAACTAATCCTACATAAGTTCTAGTAGCAATATATTTTGATTTAGTTGTAGAAAAAAACACCAAACTTTTCTTTTTTTGTCCAAGATATAAGAGAATGTCCTTGTAAGTGGCAAGTGTTAGATGTGTTTCTCTTATCAATTTTGCACCCTATAAAATCAACATTACAGTAAGCAACTCAACCAAATTCTAGGGTACCAAATTCATTGAGTCCTTATTCTTATGAGGTACCAAATTTTACATTTTATGCTTTCAAATAAAATAGCAACATACCTCATGTTAAATAGCCCAAACAAGACATTTTTGCTTAACCAAGAAATGTGATTTTTTCCTTATTGTTTGATTAAGAAAGTGCTTTTTAAACTAATTGCTTAACTTAGCTTGAATTAGTTGATATTCTAAGGCAGGATCAAAATATACTTAAGTTAGGTTGGAGTTTGCATTTTCTTAATCTATCCAAACAATGTGCTAGAGTCCTATTTGGCAAGAATTTCCTAAAATCTATGAATCAAGGGATGGCCAAGCAAAAAGAATTTAAAATTTGAATCTCCCATGTGCCAAAAAATTAGGAAATTATTTAAATAAGCCTTAAACCTAATCATAATTTCCATATGGCAACTTGCATTTATGAAGTTATTAGAAATAGCCATGTTAGTGATAAGAGGTGGTTGCCTTAAAGTAAAGTGAAAGGGTAGTCATGAGAAAGCGAGGGAGGAGATCAAGTGTAGAGATCCAAACCATAAGCAAGTAAGGAGAAACCCTAGGCATGAAGAAGAAATGAAAGCTTGAAGGGGGAAGGAGGTGTTTCCATTGGAGTAGACCACTACATGATTCAAGAGATAGGATGAATTTGAAGATTATGTATAAACTTAGATAAACTTAAGGCTAAAAAAACCTGTTATTATGGTATGTCATGCATTATGCTAGATCTATCTTTTTATTAAGAAAATTCAATAATCACATAAAAACCTAATTCTACCAAATGATTGAGATGAATTTATTATGCCATAAACAACTTCTTGACAAAATAAGTTTTATCATGATTAAACCCATATAAGATGAGCAAAAATACTAATTTTGTAATATAGCACTTGTTCTTAATTTATATTATGTATTTTTATCTTAAAATCTTACAACTTTCACTTTCTTTAGTTAAACACTAGATGTTATTTTTTTGGACAAGAGAGGATTGTAGCCTTGGGTATTCTTAACATTGCAATTTTCCCTTAAATTCCAAACAAAAATTATTGAAATATTATAGTAAAAATTGATTTCTTGACTAGAGAAAGCCTAGGGACTTCATGCTATGGAGGCATTATTAAGACTTTAAGTCACATGGATCTCTCACATTTCTAGGATTAAAAGCTTTGGAGTCTCGAATTAGCCTCAAAAGAAAATAGGTTTTATAGAGGTCTAAAGTCGTCTTAGCAAGAGCAAGAATGGATTCTGCCAAAGATGATTGAAATGTTTTGAGATTAGAGTAGGCTTAGTAGGAGGAAGAACACACTTAGCCATGTACAATGGCGAGGTTTATGTTTACCTAAAAATTGAATTAGGGTTAAGTTAAGAGGCCAATTACCCATAAATTAGATTTAAAAGTAGGTTGTTGCATTTGAAGAAGGCTTGGATTTCAAAAATCAAGTTTATTAAGTCCTTACATAATTATAAAAAAAGGGACCTATGATGTGGCAGCTCTCAGGTTTACCATGAATAAGGATAAGTGTAGTCTTAAGTTTGACTCTTAATGGTACTTAGGTTTCAATTTTAGCATATGAAAATAATAAAGTAAAATTTAAGGTGGGTTGAGATCTTATAGAACTTGATGAGTCCTTAATTGTACCTTAAAGGACTTCTTGGTTTGACCCTTGGTTTAAACCATTAATATGGATTAGGGTTAAGAGATGGCTAAAGTATGACCTTAAAGGGGTTAAAGTTTGTCTAAGGGGCTAAATGATTATTTTTAGTCTCAGGTAAACCTTAGGAAAGACTTTTTTCTATAAAGATGAAACCATGAGATAGGCCTTTTACAACTCTTAAGCTAAGGATTGGACACCTAAGATGGAAATCTTGGGTTACGAGTGGCTTAAGGGTTATTATTTGGAATTGTGTAACCTCTTAAGTAAGCCTAGGGGTCATGGAGAGTCACTAGTAAGACTCATGTAAACCTAATCTTTGAAGAGAATAGTTTATATTTATTTCAAGGATTAAAGCAAGTGTTTTAGGCTTGAGTAAAAAGTCAAAAGAAAACTTAAATAAAGAAGAAGAAACTTAGTAAAGAGCTTAGATGCTAGTTAAGGTTAAGTCTTTATCATATATGAGTATTTTAAGTTGCTATGATAACTTAAAATAAAGTAATTAAGGTTTAAAAAAATAAGAAATCTCAAATAGATAGTAAGAATACTTAACGTGACTTAAATAAGCTCGTTATGGTTTTGAAGAAATCATAAGATGCATAGATAGGTTGGTTAGGGTTTTGAAGGAAACCTTAGAATTCTTAAATAGGTTAGGTAGGTTTTTAAGAAACCTGAAGATATCTTAGATCAGTTGATAAGCAAGGCTAAGCCAATGTTAGATTACAATTAGAATAATATAGACCTAAGCTTAATCTAGGGTACTATTGCTTATATTATAATTAAGCTAAGGCATGTAGTTCTTTTGGTTAAGTTTATTGTATAATAAGAGGTGCTTGGTGTATTTCTCAAAGTTTTGAAAGAGGTTGACATGATTAATAGTAATCTCATAGCACATCTAGATAAGAGAATCTTAACAAGCATTATGCATGACTTCTAGGTTATGGAGTATATAATTTATATACAATAGACTACAGATTTAAGTTACCATGCCACATAGAGAAACGTTATTTCTTTTAATACTAACATAGCACTATGGAGGAATTATTTCATGTGGGCCCTCATATATTGGAGTGCGAGATTACATGATTAAACTCCCACGTTTTGGTTGAGTGTGATGTGCATATTGAGGACCCTTTCATGGCCAAATGTGTTGGTTAGAGTCCTTAAATTATGGTGTTACAAATCACATGATTGACTTCTCAAGTGTTGTTGAGTGCTAGCTTTTATGTCTAAACTCACATAGACATTGATAGAGCATCAAATCAATGCGTATACATTAGCAAACTACATTATTTGCATCATAAGATCATGAGATTTTGAGAAATTATAGGAGTCATAGTAGATATTAAATGAATTAAGATTCTTAATGTCTTGCCACAAGGCTAGAGATCAGTGTACTTCTACTATGGCACTGAGGTTAGGATTTAACACAGCTTGCTAAGCTAAACACCCCTTGTTGATTTTTAAATTACTTGTATATACTATTTAGTTATACTTTGTTTATACCAACTAGTTGTATTTAATGTTACTATTGATTATTTTTATAGCATGACATGAGCATTCCTAATTAAGGTTCCTAGCTCATAACTTCCATCACATATAATTCTAGTGAGTTATAAGCTTGCATTGGGAGTAAGAACTGTGGTGGCAAAGTTAGTGCATCTTAAAATGTACATGTTTGAATATTTCATTTCATTATGTTTTAGTTGTAATAATATTGTTTGTCTTATAGTAGTGTGCCATTTGTAATTATTAGACATTGTTGTTATATCAAGCACTATTTATGCTTAGTTGATTATTGCATGCACATTTTATATTTATTTAATATGATGTATATTGGTTTATGAATTGTGTGTGGATCATGAAGGTACAACAACACCATAATTTGTGTGTGGATTTTATTACAATTTATTGGCATGTTGATATATATTGGTTATGTACTCCAACCAAGGGTGAACCTATTTTAAAATTAGATGAGTGACCAATTAGTAGTGGAATACGGTTTATTTAGTGTGACACACCATGAGTATGATGATTAGAATAGAGGATCGCCACTCCAAGTTTGAACATTAAGTATGAGGAGTAGAAGTGGCTATCAAAGTATATGAACTTGTGCATGACTTTTATTATAACCAAGGATTTTGTAAAAAAACATTACTTGCCAAAAGGTTGAGGTGAAAAAAACTCCTTTGGATTAGCTTGAAAATCAATACAAAGACATGCACTAAACATTATCTTGGGTCAACTAGTGTTGAAGTACTATAATAATCCAATCATTCCTCTATATAGTTTGACATCAATAGATCTTTCACTCTCATCTTGTCTAAAGGAATATTTATTATTAGAGGGGTTTTCTTGATTTTATGTAATAAAACAAAAATAGTTTTAATAATTTTCAAGTGCATTTAATTTGGAAGATGAAGATTCCATATTCCATTTGTTTAGTTTAAAGTCTTGAGAAGAAGTGAGTTGTTCTATCATTCTCATTTCACACTCATTCTAAATCATATTTTCAATTTTTTTACAACATTGTAAATTACTTATGTCAATGATCATATCATCAACATATATTTGACAAAGTAATTGATCTTCTTTGAATTTTGAAGGAAGAGGATGGTATCAAACTTCCCCTTATAAAAGTAATTTGAAGTAATAAAATTACAAACCCTATCATATAAAACAACAAGTGCACATTTTAGACTTACATAGCTTTTTTAAGTTTATATGCATTCTCTAACATCTCATGGTTCTTAAAATCATGTGGTTATTCTACATATGCATCTTCATTGATATATCTTTTTAAAGATGAACTCTTAGCTTCCATTTGATAAAGATTAATTCCATGGAAACATTCATAAGATAAAAGTTTGAAAATGGCTTCTAATATATTGATAAGTACAAAAATTCATTAAAGTCCATACATTTAACAAGGTTGTAACCCTTTATAACTAACCTAGTCTTATTTCTAATGATTGTTCCATTTTAAAATAATTTGTTTTAAAGATCCATTTAGCTCAAATAATCGTATGATTTGATGGTAATGTGGCTAAATTGACACATATTTTCTTTCAAATTGATTTAACTCATCATAGTCCAATTCACTAAAATTCATTATTTAGAGCTTTATCTATGATATTAGGTTCATAATTTGAAACAACTGTGGCATGACTTTGTGTAGCCCTCTCTTAACTCCTTCAACCACATCTCCAAGGATTAGAAATTTTGGATGATCATGACTATATTTCCAATCCACACGCATTTAATTATCTATATTCTTTTGAGTATCATCGTCATTTTCTTCATCAAACTTATTAACCTTCATACTTATGTTTTCTTCAATATCATCTTGTATATCTATTTCTTTAGATTCCTTGAAATGTAATTCACTTAGAACTACCATGAATAGCTTCTTCTACTAAAAGTGTTTTTTTTAAAAAAAATGTATAATATTTAATATTTAAGAAATATCTTGAGAAAAATCCCTTATTTGATTTTGCAACAAGCTTTTATAACTTTTTTTGCCATTATTAAGTATGTAGAATTTGCAACAAAAAACATTAAAGTCAGTAAATATTTCTTTTTTTATTGAGAAGTTCATAAGGTCTAACCTTAAGTATTAGGCAAGGGTACAAGTGTTTGAAAATATATTATAACTTTATTTCCATGGCCCAAAACTATTTTAGTATATGGCATTCAATAAGCATAAACCTTGTAGTGCCAATTAGAATCCAAATTTTACTTTATATTACTCTATTTCATTGTGGTGTTCTTGGATATGGAAATATATGTGGTAAATCTCACTATTTTTTGAATATTTTATGAAAGATTCATCTTTGATTCACAATGCATATCAAGAAGGCAATGAATATGGAGTACCAAATTTTACCTCATTTTGAAAAGATAACTAACAAAGATTTTTCAAATTAAAAACGTTATTGCTAGTTGCAAAAAAGTAAGAATATAAATGCAAAGGAAATAAAGAGATGACACCAAGCCAACTAGCATGAGCCAACCCTTCAAATCACTCCTTCATTTTCTCTAGGAGAAGAAACCTACTAAAAATGAGCCTTTTAAAGGATTAGGAACTGTTAATGCTCCACATTAAATACCTATAGCTATTCCAAATCCTTAGACATTCAATAAACCCAAAGTTGGGCCATGGAAAAAACACATAACCTTATAAAGCACAATGCAACTATAATTAGATAAATATGCTAATATATCCCACTAAAAGATTATCTAACAATGTTGCCAAATATAACCAAAAGCTAATGAGGAAATGGTGTGTAGATGATGTAAAAAATCAAAGTGAAGAGGCTTTATAATAGTCTAGAAGTGATTTGGCATTATTAACCTCTTATTCTCAAAAACACTCTAATGGCTCTCCCAATGGCTATGTCAAAATTTTAATTATTGTTCAAACTAGTAGTTATATAGAGCTCATGTTATAGGCTAGCATGTGCAACATGGCAATGCAAGCTAATGTTAGGCATGAACAATCTTGTAGGTGAGGTAGCATAATTCCATGTAAAGAGCATGTTATTTAATGAGGCATGTGCATTGATCCATGTGGTGTAGAATAGCACAACATACAGAGTATGATGTGCATAATATCCAAACAAATGTGCACCTTGTAAATTATACATGGCATATGTTATGTTAACAATTAATATATCATACAATATCCTCAAGATGCAGCAACATGAAGGCAATATTCATTATGTACCATATGTTGGAGTCCACATTTGGTACATGACAACCATATCATTTACGTTAAGTTCAATTTTTCAAGATTTAAAAAGATTTGTATATTATTGACTTAAATGATTTTAAAGCAAATTTGAGAATGCATAATGGTAATTTTTATCTTGACGAACACATGGATGTATTCACAATAAATTAATATCCTTTTCCAAAAATCTTAACTCTCGAAAGTACTTTGACTTAAATGTTCATGTCAACGATTAGGGAGTGTATCATTTGATGCAACTCATGATTTGGTACACCAAACAATTAATTTATCAAGTTTATGTTAATTTTCTAATCATGGAAAATGTAATGGCAATATAAAAAAGGTATGAAGTGAATGAATGAGAATGTATTCAAGCTCTTAACAATTATCAAACTTATATTTCATATAAATCCCAATTAAATTTGAAAGCCCATCCCAAAAGTCTTGGACTTATGTGTACTAATGGAGTTGCTCTTTCATCCTTCATGTCCTTGCTAATGATGAATTGCATATAATCAAAGTCGACATGAAAACCTATGTCACACAATTAGCTTTTTCTAAGAAAGTTATATCTTAAGCTATTAATAGAAAGGACCTTATTTGTTAATGCAAAAGAGCTATGGATGGTTCCCATGTTGATGAACCTCTTCTTTGAGTTATCCCTCTATGTGACCACTCTACCATCAAATGCACTCAGCTTTGTAAACATCATCAGTTCTCCTATCACATGCCATCCACCATCCAAGTACCTTATGCTTCCCATGTGTTTTTTTAAGAAAGTGTGCCTATGACAAATGAACTATGATTTAATCCTTGTAAGGCAACTCTTTTTTGGGTCAATAAGCTAAAACTAGAATTTTTAAAGTTTTTTGAATTATTTTAAAATTGAGAGTTTCTATAAACATATGATCTATATTTTAGCATTGTGTTGATTTTGAGTGATATAATTAGAACTAAGTCTTTAGAATCATGAAAAATATCTTTTATAGTATTTTGTGCAATAGACATAGCAAGCTTATCTATTGTAGAATTTTAAGCCATTCAAAAACCTTTCATTTGTTTCATTTAAAGATTCACATAAACCAAGTTAGTTCGAAAGCTCAATTTAGAGTTTCTTATACATGGCAATAACTTTTTTCATATTTTAAACACACATCTATAAACTGATCTTCTAAATATTTTTGAATGCAAGGACTTATCTCATCATTGCTTAAGCTTTTATTAATATGCCCTTTTTATTTGTCTTCATAACCTGAAAAACATTGATTTGAATCACTTCAAGTAGCTTTGGTTTCATTCTTCTTTAATATTTTGATTCATTCAATCTGGTCTAGCATTTATGGTGATTTGAGGGAAATCTACCCCATGTTCCTATGCTCATGATACATCACTTCTTTTTCTTTGAGTTTGTCCCTTGCTTTTACACCCATATTATGGATAAATTATGAGTTATTAATGTTAAATCATCATCCTCAAAAGTCTCAATTTAGAAAAGGACTCTTCTTTCAAAGTGATTATGTCCTCCATTTTCTAGTTCTTGGATTTTCTAGTACTATTCTTTTCTTCTTGTGTAGTGTCTCCATTTTGTTTATCATCAATTCTCCCATGAGCTCATCATGGGAGAATTGACATATGTATTTAGCAACCTTGATCACTATAATAAGAGAATCATATTCCTATGGAAGCACTTTTAGAATGTTTGTTTTTTCAAGACATATCTTTATATTATGATTAGTAAATAGTATAAGTAGAGACAAGAATAACACATTAGGATCATACATTATCTTAAAAGTTAAACACAAATGAATGTGTCCAGTTGGATATGTGAATGACCCCTTAATGCATTAAAAGGAGCACCACACATATCTAGTTAATTGATCATAGTGGTGAGGTTAATTAAAGCATGCACAACGTATCAGAGCAAATCTATCATAAGTGTTGTATTTTAACACATTTAGCTAATGCATGATTTAATCCTTTCATTCCACAATGAAAAAAAGCAAAGTGAACAATATATATTTTACATCAAAGCAAAATGAATTGTCATTAAGTCTGAGGAAGTGACATAATGAATAGTTCTACTACGGATCCTTTCATTTTGAGATGAACATTGATCAAACTAGTCTGATGTAGTCTATGATCCAAACCCTTATATTTGAACATATTTCTCTAATAAGTGAAGTAGTTCAAATGTCTAGTTACAATAAGCACAATATTTGAATAATACAACCCCAGTTCATAAGACATCAAAGCTACATTCATTGAGTCTAAAAAGCCACCTTTGTGAATAGTACCATCTAAGACTCACTCATCCATAAATGAACTTCAACTATATCATTCAATCCAATGATGATGTAGTGTCTCAAGTGATGAAATTAAATGTCATCTATTATGGTATATTTTAGCAACATCATCAATGTTTTAGAATTTAAGCATTACATTAATGTTCCTCTAAAGAGATTAGATTTTTTACTTTGTATGATGAATAAATGTAAGTTAAGAAACCTATTTACATGTTTATTAGGGCTCTACGTTAAGGAGGAACATCAAAACCATCCCATGTGTACGCTTTCTTCAATAGATCCACCATTTTGGCTATACTTCTCACTAATTAGTTTCCCTCCATATAAATGGAATTGCATTCTACTAAAAATTCTTTAAACTCCAACTTAATTTTCTAAATTTTATCTATGAGTTTCAAGAGTAGTTCAACCCCTATGGAACATTTTAAGTTATGTAATGCAATCAAGTTCTATCTCAACTTTAGTAAAGTAGTTGCTTTTGAACAATTACAAACCTTTCCTTATAGCTTTCATGGTTACCTCTATAGCCAAGCTATGATCATCTAAAAATGCAAAGGAATGTATCTAATTCCCTTTATAATCTTGAATAATACCTTTAATTATAGACCATTCCTTCTTATAGCATCCATGGATATTGAGTTTCACTTTGTTAGTAGGTGGCACTTTCCAAATATCCAACTCATGCATTCTAATTCTCTTTTCCCTAAAAGGTAGAATCATAACTAACTATATGATCAATGTATTCTCTTGCTCAGTTTGCATTAGAGGGAATCACTTGAATATGTTGGAATGTAGATAATAATATTATTGATAATAGTTATATCAGATATACTAATATTCTCTTATACCTTTTGATTCCTTTCCTTCTAGATACTTTAAAATATTGTCATTAAAAGAATTTGAATCACTTCACATCTTACTTAGCTCCCTAAGCTTTGTTGTCACCAATTATTGAGTATTTCATTAATGTTATGTGGCTTCACTTGTTTGATTTCCAATGCATTGGCAAAGAAATACCATACCTTTGCTAGATGACAAGCTAGAAAAGCATGGTCTAAAGAGTCATTGTTAGGATAGTGAGGACATTTGAAATCTAGCTGAATATCAAGTCTATGTTGTTGCTTTAGGTAAGTTAAGTGCTAATAAAATATTCTATAGACCAATAGTGATATCTTGATGGGGCATCTAACATTCCATATCCTTTTTCTAGATTTCAAGGTAAGGAACCTACATTTGGTTATATCAATGCAAATTGTAAGTGAAGGTCCCAAAATTAGAAATGGTCAAAATAAAGGAACCTAACTTTGTGCATGTATTTAAATTCTCTGACACCAAATTCCTTAATTTCTTTCCTGTGCTTCCATGTATCTAAATGCCCTTTGTATTACTATATTTCCATTTTTCTTTCATGAATTTAGCCTAAGGAGATTAGCCAACAAGAAGCTTCTAGTTTAGCTCATAGAAAATATAGCCAAGGTATTTTGTTAATTTTTCAAACCTAAACTACTTTTCTCTATAGGGGTACACACTTCATCCCATGCAACTAAAAGAAGTTTGTGTAAATTATCAAACTCCCCTCAAAGGAAGTGATTTACATCTTTTTTTAGCTCTATCTATAATTTGCATTAAGGAATGCACACTCGTGAGTCAAACTTTTGGAAGGAGGTTAAGACACACCTCACTAGGATTAATTTACCATTCATAAATAACAATTTCTTTTTCCAGCATGCCATCTGGTTGGTTAGTTTATCTAAGATTTGCTAATAGTATATTGCTTTCTTCCAGTTAGTGAATATGTAATGGGAAAGGATCTATGTTTAAAACCCATATCCTTATCCTTTTAAATAATGTTGGCTTCATTGCTCTACTAATATAGAACTTTATTTTTTGTGTATTTAATTGAGCGTTTTCACAAGACTTGGAACCTTTGTCATAATTTTCTTTGATAATTCATCAATCTCAAATCTCTTGTACTTAAAATAGTTATATAATTGACATAACTAAGATGCAAAATCAATGGGCATTCTTTAGATAATGCATATGCATTCCTTTTTAATTTATGAATAGATTTTTTAGTGACCTACTAAATGCCTCTATAAATAATCTAAATAAAAAGGGATATATGGGATTACCATTTTTCAACACCCTTGAGGGCTAAAAAAATCCATTACAAATGTCATTGACAATGTTGGACAGCCATGAGCTACTTGAAATGTTCATGATTAGTGTGTTAATTTATACTAACAAGTTGAATTTTTTAGTGTCTTATATATGAAATCCCATGATAAGCTATTAAAGTTTCTTTTTAATTTTATCTTGAGAATATAATTTCTACCTCTAGCTTTCCATTAGAAGATACCATTAATTCTTGAGCAAGAAGGATAAAATCTATAATTTCTCTTCCTTTAATAAAACCAACTTATTCAGGTGATATGTTTTTGGTTAGCATTATGTGAAGCCAATTTAGCAATATTTTACGTAGTATTTTATCAATAAAGTTGCATGAACAAATTGGACTAAAGTCCTTAAATGATCTTAGTGTCTTTACCTTAGGAATCGACATCATATTTGCACTTGGAATAACTTTAGGAATTGAATTTCTAGCTATAAAATCATTGGTAGATTCTACAACATTGTAAGCTATAATTTCCAAGCATTTTATGCAAAAGTGAATGTTGAAGCCATTCAAGTGTAGGTGCACTACCCATGTCTTTTTATCATGCCATATTTTTTTATCTCCTCCATTGTGACCTCTTTCACAAGCCAATAGTTATCTTCCTTAAATAGTAATGTAAGTTTGTTATTCAGCAATTCTGCATCCTATGTGGCCTTATTAAAGGAGAGTAGTGTTTAGAAGTGTTGTATATTCACCTCTCAAATTTTGTAGTATCCAATTATCATTTGCTCATTTGAGTCTTTAATGCAACTAATGTTGAGCTTGGACAATTTGTCCTTGACTAGATCATGAATGAATTTAGTATTCTTATCACCTTAAGCTATTTAGTTCCAACCTTCTAGTGTTAATACATTTTTTCCTTAATTCCTCCATCAGTTAATCATTTGCTTTAATTAGGTCAACACTTTCCTCAAATTTACTTTCCTAAACATGTGTTCTCTACTTTTAACGTCTTCTTTAGCCTCCTAACCACCTAAAAAAATTGCAAGTGGATTTTTTCCATTGTTTTAGACTGTCATTTAGCCTTCTTAATTTTAATGCAAAAGTTTGCAATGTTAGAGGGGTGTTTTGGTATAGGCTAATTACTTTCTATCAAGATATAAAAATTTGAAAGCATTAACCACATATTTTGATACTTGAATTGTTTTAGTCCAAAACTATGAGGTTTAAGAAATTTGAGCAACAATGGAGAGTGGTCAAAACCAGTTCTATATAAATGTTGTATGTTTACTAAGGAGTAGGTTTCCATCCAATCCTTATTAACTAGAATTCTTTCAAGCATTTTTCCAAACCTAGTTCCCATTTTCTTTTCCAACTTAGATGAAGATCTAACCCAAGTAAGAGATGTCTATGAAGCTACATTGATTTATACAGTCCTTAAACTTATGCATTACAGCTAGGCCAGTAGTGATTAATCACTAAAAAAATAACATTAAAGTCTCCCCCAATAATCCATTAGCCTTTAATATTTGTTACACTTTGAGTTAAATTGTTCCATATTGTCCTCTCTCTATCTTGTACACTTAGCATACACTAAAGTATAGTCAACCATAAATTGGCTTCTAGGTTTGTTAATTAGTAAATGATTGAATTGTCTATCGCTATATAGTTTTTGATATTTCATGATTCCTTTCCAAAGAACCCAGATCTTGTTGAAGAAATTCCCCTTACAATGTTCAAAGCCCAATGATGTAGCCAAGATGGGTGGCTTCTTATCATGTGGCATTAGTTTTATCAGGGCAATTAATATGATATATTTGTGTAAAATTAGATGTTTGATGCAAGACATTGATCACATATTCATGACCCCTCATTTGTTTAAAGATGTGTATTATCCATTGATGTTTATTTGATATGCAATTTGTAAGAATTTTGAACTTCTATGTGTCCCTTTAAACTTACTTTGATAATCCAAGCATCTCTTTGCTCTTCTTTGGATCTCCTTGTGTACATAAGAGTAAAATCATCTTGGTTAGGTTGCATTAGTTTAAAGATTATTGCTCATTTATGCAAATCATTGTTGAATTCTTTTAGCACTTTTAGACCAAGATTTCTTTGAAAGCTTTCTATGATGCTTCTAATTTAGACATGAAGCCTCACTATTTATCTTGCCTTAGACATTTCTTAAATGCAACATAATATCTATTTTGAGAGTTGTCTAATACATCATAATTATTAAAATTTCCAACCTAATTGGGACTTGGGTATTGGAATTTGTCTTTCTTAATTGCACAATTCAGAAAGCTTATAGGTTCTGATTTTGGTCTAGTCAAATCCATCCAAGGTTAAATTTTTTATTAACTTTCTCATTCTTTTTAGTTAGAGCATTATAAACTTTGGCGGGACCTTCTATATCCTAATTTATTGTGTTGTGTTTACATTAAATGGAAGGATGACCCTGCTTACAACAAATCAAGAAATAGCTTGGTAGATTATTGTACTAAATCCTTTCCATAATCCATTATAACTACTATATATTTGCATAAATATTATCTATTTTAGTACCTCTTTTGCTAAATCCACTTCTATACAAACTCTACTTATTCTTGGATGGGTTAAATTAGATTTGAAATGTCCAACTCTACAAGACTACCAATTGCTACAAAATGGAATATATAGTTGCTTTGTTGAATAGGTGAATAGGTAAATGTTTGAATGAAGCTAACACTAAGGTTAGTGGTAGCTTAGAATTTAGGTCAAAATCTAGATTCCACTTGAAAATTCTCTTTTGAAAATATACTACATGCAATGACCTATGAAGCCAAAATCTCAAAAAATTTCCCTTCTTCACAAATCTAATCCAAACATGCCTATAATCTAGTGATCCTACTTTGACTTCACTTTAAAAATAGGTTCCCAAGATTATCTAGGCCATTAATGATATTAATCAATTGAGATATCATAGATTTGGTGAACTCACTATGCACCATTCTAAAAAATTCATTGTTGTAGGTTAGCAAGTTTATTTTACTTTCTTTGACATGGGAAATAACATCATAAGTCACTTAAATTTTGGATCAAATCTCATAAGTCATCCTTAGCTTCATTATCAGATTATTTTTATTACTCTAGCATTGAACTTAACTTTATGCTTCCTCTTCTAGTGTTGTTCACTAGAAGATTTTCTAATGATTTCATTATTTAAAATTCTTATGGGAAAATTAAATGGTTGTACTACAATATCCCAAATGTCATAATATATACATTCAAGTAAAATGCTCAAGTGGTTCTTCAGCACAAATAATTTTAATTTTGAATAATGGTACACAATGAGAGATGCAAACATTTCTATAGTAATTTAGGCATAACTATGAACTTTTGTGCGACAAAAGCTTATGTAGATTTATGGTGGGTAATCTCAATACCTTTTTTAATTTTCCTATGTATGGACCTCACAATGGCCTCTGACTACTCATATAATTGGGAAGGTGTGAATCAAGTTGTTTGTCACACTCCTTCTAGGATACATATTCAGAAAGTGAAACACTTTAATGTAAAGGCTTATTCTATTTTGCATTTCTTGAGAAATACCATTATCCCTAAAATGGGTGATAAGCAAATGATCACCCTGTGGATTTATATGGTAACCTATCATTGTTTAAAGGGAGAATCATTTGATTACAAGAAATAAATTTTAGATTAATGAAGAAAATAATTATGTTGAATGCCCTAAGTATAAAAACATGAATCTGACCTATGGGCATCTCATTGTTCCAATCCTAAGCTATAAATATAATATTAGAATTGCTAAGATGGAAAGCTTTCTTAGAGCATTTAAAGAATTGAGATCAAAAGAGTTTAGTACATCACTCAAGGATTACTTGATTATCAAATTGAGAGAGACACATCAATAGCCTTTTGAACTTATACTAACTGCACCTTGTTCTCCTCTTTTGTCACCAATTTTGACATGTGATGTCCACAAGAGAGGGAGTGAATTGTGCTTCTTCAAAAATGTTTAATGTAACAACCAAAATATATAATAACAACTTAACTCAATGTTTTTGGAAAAAAAATTAAAGGCTATTATAATAGATAGTTATTTAACTTTCCAAAACCTTTATGCTATAATCAATACAATAAAAACAACATTAGAGAAAAATAAAAAACACTAACTTTTTTGGTGGTTCAACTAACCAAGGACTACATCCAAATATAGTTCAACGAATAGGCTTGCATTAAAAAAACTACTCACTTTTGTGGTAGCTGATAGGGATAAGCCTTACAAGAGGATACCCTTATGGATCTATGCAAGCTCAAAAGAGACATAAAAAAAAACTCGAAAGTTTAATAGAACAATAGCTGTAAAACTCTATTTTAGAACTTGAACAAAATAATAATCATAATACTTATAGCTTTCACTTATAAAACAATATGTCAAAATATCTTACAATGCAAAATAGAATGTAATGATAAGGAATTAGAGATCAAAATTTCGTTAAAAAATATTGGCAACAGTAGGAGAAGTTGTTCCATCAAATTAAAATTACTATAGCAAGAATAAAGCTTTATTATTCTATTTCTATGGTATGCAAGTTGAATCATTACTTTATTTTCTTTCATTAACCTATTGTTAAGTGAGAGTCTCGGTATTTCTATATCCTAAGTGGTTAATCAACAATTTTAGAATGTTTAATTATATAAAATTTATGTTTCCAAAGAGTTTAACTAACTATTAAAAGTGTTGTGCTACATTTGTGTTATTACGATTAAGGGATTGTACACAATTGATTTGTGAATAAAGCTAATTTCCTAATGACTGCTTGTATGACCTAAGTATTTTTTTTTCTATAGAACATATGGTACAAGTATAATATAAGAGATCATACTATATGATTTAAGTACACCACACATTATTTAAAAAAATTCCAGGCTTGCAAAACTCCATACAAGATGATAACAACAATTTTACAACTATGAAACCTTAAGATTCATATATATTTAGGAGTCTTAAAGATTCTACATATCTAATAAGGGGATCATTATCAAATGATGAATTTTTAAAATATTTTGCATCTCTCTAGGCTTCTTAAGTTCTTTGTATGAGTATGATAGTTCAATCATATCATTATGAACATATTCCCTTTATAACATCAACATAATGAATTATAGGTTTTTTACTTCATATTTTTATGATATCTACATAATATTTATATGAAGCTGTACCAATTTAGTTATACTACTTAGCTTTTGAGAATCATACATATACAATATAAGATTGTATTTGTATGATACAGGTATTACTCAATTTTACTCAAAGTCATTTAAGGTTTCTACATAAGAAATAGTTCAAACAAGTATGAAATATTTTTTGTATTATATGAAGCAAGGAATGTTTTAGAATGTTGCAAATGCAGGTGAATAATATGGATAGAGGAGGGTAGGGGAGTGAATTGTGCACATAATTAAAATTTTTATGATTATTAACATAAGAAAAACTAGCAATGAAACCATTTTATTTCTTAATCTAATTCAACCAACTAAAGTAATCTTATTGTAGGAATCACATGTTCATCTTAAAAGCTCTTCAAGTCATTTTCTAGCACATCTTCAATAATTTTTCAAAACACTTCTGCGAAATGACAATTATTACGAAACTATAAAAAAGGTAAAGCTCAACTGTAATTAAAGTAAATAACACACAAGTGTTTTTAGGTGATTTGGCCCAACTAATACCTACATCTATCCCTAGTCAACTCAACAAGACTTTCACTAAGAGACCACATTCTTTCATCATAGAAAGTAAGGATAAACCAAACCACATTACTCCCTTTTGACAAAGCAGGTAGGGGTACACCATACAAAAGAAAGAACAAGAATGGCTTTATAGATTTTATAAGACTATCAACAAGATAAAGCTTACAAATACCATAACATTCACTTGAAAGATCTATATTATAGAAAACTAAATGCTATTAAAAAATGTTTTCAATTGAGATGATAGCTTAACAAAATGTTGTGAACAAATAAAAAGAGAAATCTATGAATGTAAAAATAAGAAGAATGCTCTTTATAGTTAAGCATAGCCCATTACCAAGGATTTTACTTTTTTACTTTTCAAAATGATTTTCTAATTTGAACATCATCATCTCCTTAAAGAGTTTTTCCTTCTGTTTATACTAAACAATGAGTTACATCAGAATAAAAGGGTTTTAAAGGCTAGAATTAAATTCTTGATATAAATGAAACACTCACTATAAGTTTTTGTAATACATCATACATTTATACCATAAGATCGTACAAAGGTGATGACCCAATAACAGCTATCACCCTGATGATATACATATCTGACCTATTAATTCTATGCAAGTTAAGAACATACTAGTATGATGAAGACATCATAATGTAATAATAAAAGAAATCTTCTCATGAAAAATTTTTAAGCTCTCAAGATTTGTTATACAATGTATGAATGTATAGTATGATAAGTTCTACGATAAGCTCACTTCAATTAATTCTAAGAGATCATATTTGTATGATAGGTTGACCATACTCATACAACACAAAGCCTATTAATACATGAATATCTTAAAGTAAGGCTCTCAAGTGAATAATATATCACACATGTCTAAGGACTATATTGTATAAGTATGAACAAATTCAACATAGTAAGTTTAAAGCCAAAACTAGGCTAATCAAGTAGAATTGTACCATAGTCATTTGAATGTGCAATCATACAGGTATGATGATTAATTATCCAATCACATGTGATGCTAATAATATTTTACAAAGTGTAACTTTTGCAAGTATGATTAATACCAATATGTTACACTAGATTCTTTTGCAAACTATGAAAATTGACCATTTCATGCATATGAAAATCTATATATCTGATGCTATTAAGGTGTAGTTACATGTGTAAATATAACATTGATGAGATACTTGCCTAAGTTAAATACAATTCTATATGCCATAAAATGTCAAGTGATAAGTAAAAAATTCTAACCCAAATGAAAATGAGCTTCAGATAGATAAGCAATCCACAAAGAGCTAAAACATTAGCTCCACGATATGCAAGTTGAGCCATCCATGACCAAAGGTCTTCAAGTTCCATCTAACTCCAAGTGCATGAACCTTTCTTAACATCAATAACATTGCTTTACTTGCTAATTCTATATATACACATCACTTCAAGCATCCATTAGTAACAAAGAGCTAGGTTTTGTGATCATCAAACTCTAAGATATAGTAATCTCCACCTTGATGATAACAAAACTAACGCTAAACGAAGGATATTATAATAAAGAGCTAAATAAAAATTGATAAAAACTCGATTGAAAGTAATGAATATCAAGCTAGAATAAATATTTTACAAGATGTTCTAATAGCTAGAAAAAAAAAGTAAAAAAAGTATAGTTAATTATAAGTTTACCAATTAGCTCCCCTATATTTATGCATTTAACATAGCAAATGCAAGTAGCAACTAAGTACAACAATGTTCATTCCATCACAGAGCGAAAATAACATAGCAAGAAAAACACTTATGGTTGATTATTTTTCACAAATAAAGCTTCAATTTTCTAAGAAGAGATACATATACTTATTCTTGACATGCATGAAATGTTACAAAAATAAGTGATGAATTGAATGCTAATGCATTTCATTTCATACATTAACTCCCCTTAAATCGGTTCACACAACCATAGTTAAACATTTTAGTTTTAATGAACAATAATTCTATGTAGAGTAAAAATATAAAAAGGATGAAACATACATGCAACATAAACACGTTTTCTTAGCACAAAACTTATAACAGCCAAATAATAATATTTTAAATAAATATTTGAACTTGAAATGCAATCCAATACTTCATCAATGACAAAATTAGTCCACATCTAATATTTTTCATAAATATGTAGCACAAAAGCAAGAGCCAAGGATGTTTTAACACACATAAATAGCACAACTTGCATGTCTATAGAAAATAGCCTTACTATAAAAGTAGATGTGAAAAAAATCCAAAATAAACATTACAACATATTTTTAAAAAAGTATCTCAACCCTTCTTGAAGTGCTTTCAAACTTGTTAATCAACTTAAAAATTAAATTGGTGAGAATGTCAAAATTATGGTGGATTGCATTATCTTAAGATTGAGAACCATTCCTCATGCTTTCCAAATTTATCATTCGTTAGCAATTACAATGAGCTAATCCTCAAGTGTAGCATGACACTTGATGAACTTGAGGTAGAAGATCCTAGAAAGAAAGTTGAAGGATGAAGGGGTTAATGCTGAGGGTCAAATTCAAGGTAAAGCTCAATGACAAACCAATCCCCATCAATTGGTTCTTAACCACCATGCATTAAATGTGATTGAACAAAGTAATGCATTTCTTTCATGGTATTATTCTCAATGTGTCTTAGAATGTTGTCCATGTCATCAGGTCAGGTACCATACGAAAAACTTACTATTGGAGGAATTATGTATCCATTGTTTAAATTAATTTGTTTCTTGCAAAAAGGCTTTTTAATTACATGAGTTTTCTTCATTATCTAAAAAAATATTTCTTCCATATCAAATTATTCTTCCTTTAGATAGTAATAAGTGCCCAAAGATAACAAAGGAGTAATGCATTGTTTCTCACCACCTTTTGGCATAATGGTACATCTTAAGAAATATTGATCAAGTAGAATATTGAGTTAGGAATTTTACCTCTTGGACATGGCTATATTTGCATAAATTGTAAAATCAATTGGTTAACCTTAGTAGAAATCAAAATCCTCACAATCAGATCATATAGTAGGTCTTCAATATAAGATTTTGAAGAAGCTAGAAAGATCAACCTTGGTAATTTCAACATTTGTATGGCATAGACATTAGTTTTCTATACTAACAACTTCAAAGATTTCTAGATTTGCATAGAAGTATTTAATCGTTTTACCATTGAATGGATGCCTTAATTCAAGTGTTGCACCAAACTTAGTTCTAGAAAAGTATAATGAAATCTAGTTTAGTAGTTAAAATCTTAGTAATGTTGATTCCACAACAATTTAATTTTTTAAATGCCTCTACATCAACCTTATTTTGTAACAAGGTCTTATCTAGAACATAGCTTTTTGATGACTTGGGTTTCCTACGAATGGTTTTCTTGGTAAAAGATTTCTTATTAATGATGTTACAATCAACAATATTGCATTGTATAGTTCCATTTATGGATATAAACTTAAGTTACATGAGGCAATTCATTTAGCTTACCATAGGTTACATGAACCACAACTACAAAAAAGGCCTTGAATATGAATTTAAAATATTAAGAGCAAATGATTTGAGTCCCCTCCAAATGAGGTTTTCATGATAATTAAAATAATCTTGGAGTGGACAATACATTGGATCACCACTCAACACTACCATGATAATTTTTCTTTTATTTTCACAGTTAATTTTTTTGTTTGAAATAATTTGGCAATGTTATTTATATTAAAAGAAGTTGTACTTGTATTAATGATCATATCGTACAAGATGATTCAAAATAAGTCTTTAAATATATAATTAGATGATAATGATATAATCATTATATAAGGACAACAAGATGATCATACATGTCCAAGTAATATTTCTTATAGTATCTACTCAAGTGATAGCAATCATACTATTGAGATTCCACATCCATATTAGTCTGACATCAACATTTCTTTTACTTATATGGTTGTATTTGACCTATGATATAATCATACCAAACCAATTGTGGTTTAACCTATACAGTCAGTAGATGATAGTATGTTGTTTGTGTACAATAACCTAATTGTATGAGTATAAGAAATACAAAACTATAAATTAAGTACTCAAAGTTAGCATTGGTTCATACTATTATGAGACTAGTTTTGTACATGTATGAATAATTATTTTAGATGTCTGTGAATTTAATAACTTATTTTTTTATTATTTCATCAATTCATGACTCTATTACTTGTTTAAAATATGAATGTTTTATATCTAGCAATATAATCTTTTTGTTATTCTATTTTTTTAAAAGTAATAAGAGATCTTTTATGGTAAATTTTGCATATGTGTTTATATTTATGATATAGCTAAGAATGCAATGTTTATGTTGTACAAACATATTATTAAGTTAAGGATCATGTTTGCTTGTAGATGCAAATTTTTTCAAGTTAGTTACAAGCGAAGCTCACAAGTCATGGTTTGTCTCCATAAGTCTCTTTATGGTGATGCACCAACACAACATCCTATGCTTTAACTTTAGGAACCTAATCCCTATTTAAAAAACAACTGGTAGTATGTAAATTTGATGATTTTGCAAATTTAGTCCTCATAAAGCCACCTTTAGGTATCCACACATATTTTTTTTTCTTTTTATGCTTATGGATCTCCAAATGTAGCAATCAAAGGAAATATGACCATGCTTACAACAATAATTGCATACAACTATAAATGTGTTAATTGAATGAATTGGTGAATACTAATAAGCATTATGTCTTTTCACATGATTTTGTTGTAAACCATCATGTGACATATATGACTGACATTGAGCATGTGAAAGCACATATGAATGAGTACTCACAAATTTTGCTTTCAAAACATCAAGCTTTTTTTAGATCAATGTAAAGTGATTTAATTTTTTTTAACATTCATAATTTTATTTCCTTAATGGAGCATTAATTTAGATTTTAAAGCATCAAAATATGAGTTTCTCATAACTAATAATTTCTTACATTAATCAAACTAACTTTGTGAGCTACTTAAGGTGGAAAAGTTCAACTTTTCTTCTTCTTAAAGTGATTCAATCTTTTCTTAGAGCTCATTGCACTAAGTTTGTAAATTATGAGAATGTTCTTCTTATTTAGCACATTACTTTTCAAATTAGCATTCATTTTAATTAACTTTTTATGCTAACATGCTAATTCTTTAATGTAATCATACACTTTAGTATAAGAGTAAGAAAAAGAATCAACAATTGAGTAGAAAACACTTCATGTAAAATTGCCTTCAAGATTGTTCTCTAAACTATGCTTAGACAACTCTTACTTCTCACTTTGCTCCTTTTTGAAGTTTGGTTTACCAAGAGATGAGAAAATTACTAGGAATAAAAAATTATATTTTATACAAAAATATTTAAAAATAGTTTTAAAATGATTTATAATAAATTGAAGTAAATATTTAATAGTTATTTTGTTTAAATTTTAATTTTAATTAAAATATGTTAAATTTAATTTTAATAATAAAGCTTTAAAAAATGAAATAAAAAATAAAAAAGTAAAAAATGTACTTCGACAATTTTAAATAGTTTGACTTAAAACTAAGACTACATCGAGTTTCAACAAAAACTAGAAAAAATAAAACACTCAATATAAGTCTTTTACCAAAAGATGAGAAAGCCAAACCCTTACAACATGAAACAAAAGGAACAGGTTGCTATAGCACTAAAACAAGATAAAATGATAATAAGAGAAAAATATTCAATGACATTAGATTAAAATTAATACAAATAAAATCTTATGCCTGATGAAATAATTAACGAGTCATAAGTATGTTAATTAAATATATTTAGGGATAAGAAAAATTAATAACTGAGTCGATTTAAGAAAAAATCAAATTTAAGAGTTTGACGACAAAAGGACACACCGTATGGAAGTGACAATAAGTATGGGCTGCTAATGACTTGAATTTTGTGGCTTGAAAAGTTTTTTCAGATAGTGTAAAAATTCATCTTTCCATTTCGTTCAAATATTCTCTTATTTATAGATATTTTTTAATACTAAACACACTTATCAAATAGGAAAATTAGCCATTACAACTTTTGTTGGTTTACGTTATTTTAATTAAAAAATTATTATCTAATTAAAAATTATAGCAACTCAAAGTAACAACTAAAAGAGTCATGGCATAAGAGTCACTTGATTGAAGGCTTGTGACCATTCGATTGTGAAAACTATGTGATTTGATGGATGACAATCACCATGTGATGTTTAGAAATAAGATTTGATGTGTACTATTAGATCTGAATTGTGATCAAATGAGTGAATTTAGATCTTATACTCTAAATAAACATAGTCATGCGACCATAAAATGGCATGATCAAATGAAGGATATAAATTAGGTATTATAAAAAGATAAATGAGATCAAGATTGTTTAATCACAAAATTATACAATTAGACATCTCTGGTTGCTCCCGTAATTCAAAAGCATGTCGAGTGATTACTCAGTTGTGGTATCTTGTCATTATATAGTTTTAATAATTCTTACAATGCTTAATAGAATTTATGTGAATGGCATTTGTTTATGACATCTTAAAAAGTGCCAAAATATAAATAGTTCTTCCCTTTAATATTTAATTATTTAGTCATCTTAGAATCATCATTGGAATCATTAGAGACTCTAAAAGATTATGCAAAAAATTTCATAGATTACCACCTAAGTTTTAAAAAATTGATTTTAATTCACATTTTCATGATCAAAAGTGCTTACCTTTAGACAAAGATGGGCACTCCATGATGTTAAAAAAATATGAAAAATTATTCACTGCACATAATAGATAATAAATTACGATATTCTCTTAAGAATTGTTTCTCTTAGTACAACCTTGCTTCGATATCACTTATTGTAAATGTAAGCAAATAATATGCACAAGAGGGACTGGATTGTTTATATCTTTAAACTTATTATGATTCCAAGCACATGATAAAAAAAAGTAATAAAAACCTTTTGATTTCTCAATATAATCCTACCAACTTAAGTAATCTTATTTAAAAATCACTTGTTTATCTTAAAACTCTTGAACTCATTTTTAAAAAATGTTAATTAATTTTTCAAAATACTTTTGCAACTATGATGATTATTATGAAATACTAAATTAAGTAATGCACAATATAAGTAATGCAAATAACACACAAGAGTTTCTAGGTGATTTAACCTAACTAATACCTACCTTCACCCTTAGTCAATATAACTAGGCTTCAACTAAGTAACTACACCCTTTAGTTATGCCAATAGAGATTAACTTTACAATACCAGTCCCTTTTAACAAAGTTGGTTGGGGTACATCTTTCGAAAGGAAGAGCAAGAATGAGTTTAGATTTTATAAAACTTTAACAAGGCAAAGCTTACAAATCGTATGTCATTCACTTGAAAGTTCTATAAGACACAAAACTAAAATACCAATTCAAACGACAACTTGATGAAGTATTATGAATGTATAAATAGAGAAAGCTCTAAATGTATCAATAGAAGGAATGCTCCTTAAAGTTAAGCACATAGCAAAGGATTTTACTTTTCTACTTTGCAAAATGATTTTCTAATTTGATTGCCATTATCTTCTTATAAAGTTTTTTCTATTCAGTTTATATTAAATAGTTATTTAAACCCAAATAAAGGGCTTCTAAATGCCAAAATTAGATTCTTGAACTAAATAAAATAGTCATTCGAAGTTCTAATGATGCATCATATAGTTATGACCATAAGATCATACAAAGGCAATGATTTTGTCGTATGGATCACCATAACACTGTGCCTACCTAACCTAGTGATTTTTAAGAAAAGAACAAACATATTGATATGATGTAGACATTATTTAGTATGAATAGAACAAATCTTCTTAAGTACAATTTTTTACCTTTTAAAAATTTTCTATATGATCCATGAATGTTTACTACGATAAGTTCTATGACAAGCTCTCTTTTACATATTATCATACTTGTATGATATGCTTCAATTAAACTCTCTTTATTTCATACTATGTGATATCATTAATTATAATTTTATGATCCAATTACTACATTACTTTATTAATTTACAACTTATGACAGTTCCATATGCTATCCTCTTTTATCTTGGTCATACTTATATGATACATTTTATCTCACTATATAATTAATCTAAGTTGTAATTAAACTTAGCTGACTTGGTAAATTTTTCTTTTACCATTTGTTCATATGTCTACTTTCTTAATTTCATACATATTTGAAACATTTATATTATTTCCTTATTAAGTAGTATCTAATGATAATCTTATACAAGTTTACTCTAAGTTTTATCATACTTATATGATCTATTTAATAAGAATATACAATCCTTCTGAGCTATTTTTTGAAATGACCACTTTACTCTCACTTCATTTTCTCTTGCTTGATCATATGGTGTGATATGATTCGGTTTTATTATATTATCTAATTCTTCTAACATATTTGCACTAACAACACATTGCTATTTTGATAAGATTTTTTAGTTGTACTTATATGATTATGTCTTGGTCTTATACATTAAGGTTCTACGCTTTATCATATTTATATAATAGTCATTTGACTTTTGTAGCTATTCACTTTGATCTCATCTAATCTCTCATTTGGTAGTATTGTTTGATTATCACTACCATACTATACAATCTTATTATTTATTTTCTTATCTTATAACACTCATCCAACACCTTTAGATGATGTAATTTACAATAATTTATTATATTATATAATCTTCTTCACCTTAGATTATTTGATTACATATATTTATTCTATAATCATTATGATATTATATGATGTCTTAGAAAAATTAGCATTTACATAAAAAATTCAATAAATGTTTTAAAAATTCACAAAATATTTCTCAATGAAAAAGTAATTATTATTTCCTTAATTTTTTTCACTCTTTCATCCTTAGAATTATCAATAATTGTTTTATTTCAATATTTCATAAAAATTTTATTTTTTTAAATTATATTTCCTTATTTTTAGGATACTACAATTAACCACTACATGAAGGCAATAAGATGAGCTCTTATCTTATGAGCATTCTGATGTTTTGTATATGATCTTTTGCTTATAAAATATTTTATTGTGATATAAATAATAGGAATGAAGCATATGTTATGGATGTGATTTCTTTTTAGCCTTGGATGCATTCTTATGTTTTGGAAAGATATGAAAATATTAGAACATAAAAATAAAATAATAAGGGTGAAATAACTTGCTTTTAGCATACATCTTAACTTGTGATGTGAATGAAATAATTTTGAAGCAAAAATTCTTGATTGCTATAAAAATGGTTGTTCGATGGTAGACAACATTAATATTATTAACTATTGTCATCTCATTAGACAATAATGTTTAATGGCAAAACTAAAAGAGATCTAGAGAATTATAGAAGTGTTCTTGTCAACAAAATAGGAACTTTTGACCATTGACATAGCTAAGATTGTCTCATGTTTGATGGATGACAATGGCAACAAGTGATCCTTCTCGCAAAGGAGTTATTAAGATCAACAATTAACTAAAAAATTTTTTTGTTACATTTGCTTAAATCATTTGTTTGTAGTTAAGGTTACCACTAGTAAGCTCATTCAACCAAATCACTTGCCACTTTGTATTTAACCCAAGAAACATATGACTTACTTCTTATTAAGTATAATTGAAAAAACATTACTAAAATATTGTTATAATAAAAGTTTATTAAAAGATAGTGTTGAATATTATCTACAAAAAGTATTATTGGTAATCATTTATCAAGAGCTAAATTTAATTCCAAATTCATTAAATTAAAAAATTATGAAGAAAATCAAAAAATGGGATAAAATGACAAAAAACTCGCAACACGAATCAGCAAGATTCATGCTTTCGGACTGACATAATGGCTTGCTATAGGCATGCCAAAGCGTGTGTTTTTTTTTTTTTTTTTTTTTTGAAAAGGATGCCAAAGCGTGTGTTGGAGCATGGGTCAAGCGCCGCGCACATAGGAATAGGTACGTCCTCAAAAAGACTCAATGAGTTGGATGCCCGCAAGCGTTGGGGTGCACGATCGCATTGGTGTTCCACGAAATGGGATGCGTATCTATTGTAGTGTCATGATCAACGCTTAAGCGGGAATACTACCTACTTATGTGAACAATGTGATATTTTATATTTTATTTTTTTGATTAAAATAACATATTTTTTATTTCATAATAAAATATTATATCTAAATATTTATATAAATATATGAAAAAAAATAAACAAAATAATGTAAAATTCTAAAATTTAAAACTTTTTAAAAAATATTTACTAGAGAATTAAATCTTTTTATAACAAAAGTTTTATCTCTTTCTTTTCTTTTTTAATCTTTATCATTATCATGTTTTTGTTTCTATTGTTGTGATTTTAAAACAAACTTATGCTTTCTAGGACTTAAGACGAAATACCTCATAGACAGATTAAATCATGATTAAATTATTTTAAAATTTTTTTATGAGAAACTTATAAAATAATAGTACTAATAATATCTTTTAAGTAAATAATAATTTTGTTGTTCTAAACAAATGCGAGGATATATCCTTTCATAAATAATAACTTATTTTAGATTTAAATTTAGGGTTGCTTGAACCAAAGATGGGTGCACGATCCACTAGGCGCTCAAAAGCAAAGGCATACGGCATAGACTGCCACAGATAAATTTTTAATTTTATTGTTTTTAAAAATTACTGTTTGTCATTTATATATTAAAAAAAAGTTTCTAATAACTCGCCTTTTATGTATAAGAATTTTTAAATATTTTTACAATCAATTAGAAGGTGTCAACATTTTGTCAATAATCTATTTAACGTTACTTTTAATTATTTTTATCTATTGCTTTCGTTAATCAACCATTAAAGTTTAAACCTTCAGAAAGATACAACAGGGCATAAAATAATGTCGTGCAAGATTTCTAGTGATTGCATTTAGAATTGAAATGACAAGATAGCGACTGAGGTGGCGCATGCATGCCTCGGTGGGATAAAAAAGAATAAAATGCAAATCTAATGATGGGTATCTGAGCAATCATGGTTTTCTGACCTCACCACTCTGACCGCCAACAGACCGACTTCATAGAGCTGCACTTAGAAACGGCTGCACTTTTGGTAAATAACATTGTATTCAATAATTTATTTTTCTGCTACAAAAAAATTTAAAAATTAGTTTTATTGCTTTATTATTCTAACAATAATGAAGAAACTTATTTTAATATTTTCATTATTAATAATATTGTTATTTATTAAATGCTGATTTCTATCTATTATCAAATTGTGTTAATTATAGACAAAAGATATTTTAATAGTAGTGAATTTTAATATTTTTCAAATGATAATTAGGTCAAAAAATTCTTAAGTTTCACTGTCAAACATGATGTTTAATAGAGCATTTACACTTTAAATTAAAAATACATACACCTAACTAATACTTTTCGTTACATTTATTTTCTTGTAAGGAATCTTTTTTTAATAGCATTTAGTTAACGTTAAAAGAATTAAAAAAACTTAATTTAATACGTTTTTCAAATAACATTTAATTCTAAATGTTGCTTTGAAAAGTGTTGCCGTTATAATAAAGCTTTTAAAATAAATCTTATTTATAATTTAGTTTTACCATAAATATGATAAACTGAACAAATTCAAACTTTTTGGTGACTTAAATCGACTTTATTTTTATATATGAATTGCTCTATTTGCGGCGATTATCGTATTTTGAAATTAAGGCAACCTTCCAGGCATTTCTGACCCATTTATTCTATAAAACTTTGTCCTTCGGAGTCTAAGCTTTGGCGCCTTTAGATAATTTTTTTAATATTTAAATTTTCTTAATATTCTAATCTTTATTTTTAATAAATATTAATATGTATATTGAAAGCATATATTTTGTTATACTACTATAAATATTAAGTTCAATAGTATATATTAATGCCCAGTTTTTAATAATATGATTCAGTTGAAGGAGTATCTAAATTATAGTGGAAAAGAGAACTGAAAATGTCATAACAAAATATATATTATGACTACAAATTTTTATGCTATATAATGATACATGAAAAATTATATTACAATAATAGTTAAGTTGATTTAATAAATCATAGTTACTATTTATTTTGGTTATTATATTTTTATTTTATTATGGGTTATAATATTTTACATCTATAAGATCTTCATATTATTTTTAATATATTTTATTACTTTTAATATTTTTATTAAAAAAATATGTTTTGATTTTGCTTTTGAGTTTTTATTTAATATTATAATAATTATTTAAAACTTAATTATGAAATAAAAAGAGATCATTTTGGCTTGGTATATTATATCTAAAAATTACAATTTCTTCTCATGCATGTATATGCAACATCGATCACAATCTAAGGATTTTTGCTATGTAATCAACATCTAAATTGCAATTCAGATTTATGTCTACCATAATTTCTCCATCATTATGATATTAGAGCCTTAGAAATCTATTTTCTATCATTTTGGTATTAAAGCCTCCTCATAGTGTTCCAACCACAATGATGATTCGTCATTGGCAACTTTGATTTCCTCAACTTTTGCACATTAGTCGCTATTAATCATTTTAATTACCAACCAACCTTGATGTAGATAGAGAGGGGATTTTGTTTTGGGATGAAATAAAAATAAGAATTTACACACCAAAATAAAACCAAAAAAATGCCAGCAAGCCAACTCAAGCACTCAAACAATTTATTTCTCCTTTGCTTAATTTATTTCTCCTTTGGGCCATGACTAGATCTCCTTATCACGATTCATATGATGGGCTTATAATAAATACATTCTTCATATAATTTAAGCCCAAATTATACTTGCTCTTCATACACTTCATTATCTTTATACTTATTTTTAATTGCTCATTCTTATCCTTCAAAGTCTCAAAGCTTTGACACCATTAGATAAATTTTTTGATATTTAAATTTTCTAAATATTTTAATTTTTATTTCTAATGAATATTAATATGTAAATTAAAATCATATAATTTATTATATTACTATAAATATTAAATTCAATAGTATATATTATTGCCCATTTTTTAATAATATGATTTTGTTGAAAAGGTGTCTAAATTATAGTGAAAAGGAGGAAGTCATGAACTAGAAATATCATAACAAAATATGTGATATGAAGACAACAAATTATTATGCTACATAATGATACATGACAAATTATATTAAAATAATAATTAAGTTGATTTAATAATCTTATTTATTTTTAATTTATTTTATCATATTTTATTTTATCATGGGTTAAAATATGGCGTATATAACATCCTCATAATATTTTTATTATTTTGTTACGTATTTTATTATTTTTAATATTTTTATTAGAAAAATATTTTTTTATTTTTATTTTGAATTTATGTTCAATATTTTAATTTATTTAAAACCTAATTATGAAATAAAAAAGATAATTATTTCTTGGCATATTATTTCTAACAACCATAATTTCTTCTCATGCATGTATATACAATATGAATCACAATCTAAGAACTTTTGCCATGCAATCAAATATCTAAACTACAATTTAGATTTATTTCTTTCATCAATTCTCCATCATTATGATATTAGTGCCTTAGGAATTCATTTTGCTATTAGATCCTCCTCATAGTGTTACAACCATAATGATTATCCATCATTGGCAACTTTGACTATCTTTACTTTTGCAAATTAGTCATTATTAATCATTTTGATTACCAACCATTTCACTTCCATTAAGTCAATAAAGAGAATAGAAAAAAGTAAAAGAAATGAAAAGATTCCTTAGGTTTTGTGCTATAATCTATTGCCACAGTACTATACTTGACTAGCTACAACTAGTGCAAGTGTTGACAATATCCTTTAGCCTCCTGCATGTCTTTTCCATAGTGTCCAAATGTGTGACTACACTTTTTTTTTTTTTTTTTTTTTAAAATCCACTTTTAATATTGATAATAGGCAAATTTAGTACAAAAGGTGGTCCAAGCGACCAGGTAAACCGAGCCATTAAGCATCGGCCCAAGTTACAGTAGTCCTAGATGGTGAAGGTTAAGGCGCTCGAGAGGGTCGAGCTTACTCCCGTGGTAGAGATATCTGGATTTGAGAAGACCTTGTGTATCCCAGAAAAAAGAGTCCGCCGAGCAAGATTTGCTAGAATAAAGAGCTGCGTTCCATGCTTTCCAAGCTATCCAGCAAATCGAGGCTGGGATAGAGAAGGCCAGAGAACTGATGGATCGTTTGAAGGACCACCAGTGGAAGAGACGATTAGATTGATGTTTTGATGACGGGAGACCCAGTTTGTCTTCGTACCAATCCCAGGTGGGGGAAGATAAGGAACAGGACCAAAATAAGTGGTTGTCCTCCTTGGAAGCCGGGCAGAACGGACATTTAGAGGCGAAGGAGAGGCTAATGCGTTTCAGTGCATCCGGGACTGGAAGGGCATTGTTCAGTAACCTCCAGGTGAAAATTGCAACCTTCTCCGGAATGCGCTTGTTCCAAAGAAGGGCGTTGTTATATGGAAGTTGGATGGTTTTGAGGGAGAGCCTGGCCAACAAGTTGTATGCCCGTGAGAAGGGGAAGGAATCCCCCTGACCCAAGTAGGAGGTGAGCCACCTGCAAACCGGCTCAGTAGGTTCGGTTGGACCTGCCAGAGATCCTGGGGGGTCAGATCCCTGAGCCGTGTGACTAGACCGAACCGGGGTAGGGGCCGAACAGTATTCGCCTTCCGGAGGCCGTATCCAGCGGGAGAAGAAGAGGAAGAGCCTGTGCCAACCCGGTGAGTCTCCCAGCTTATTGGTTATCGAGGGCCTTCCCGACAGGTAACAATCACGCATGTAGCACGCCCAGGGGGAGTCACCGTGGATGACGTTCCACCAAAGCCTAGCCGTCTGCGCGTGTACCTTCACCGAGAGGTTGATAATGCCGATGCCGTTCTCGGAGACGGGACGAGCGAGCCGATTCCACGAGGCCCAGTGATGTTTGAAGGAGTCCTTTGATTCACCCCAGAAAAATTGAGATAATCGTCTGTCTATAGCCTTAATCACCGCTTTTGGAGGATTTAGAGCAGCTGTGCAGTAGGAGACCATCGAGGAAAGGATTGAGTTAATGAGAATCTTTTTCCCCCCCATCGACAGAAGGTTAGAGTGCCAGCTCGCAATCCGGTTGGAAATCTTGTCCAATTGGGGCCTGAAGTGTTCCGACCGGCGACGCCCAATCCCCATCCCGCAGCCCAGGTGGACGAAGGGAGGAGAAGACGAAGCAAACCCCAGAATCCTCTCAGTCTTTCGGATGACGGATTTAGGCGTGGAGCGCGCATGGAAGACATGAGACTTGCCGCGGTTGATCTGGAGGGCCGAGGCTCTCGAGAACAAATCCAGCACCTCCGCCAGCCGTTTGGTGGAGTGCAGCCGAACTGTTGAGAAGATAAGGAAATCATCAGCATAGGCAAGGTGTGAGACAGGATGCGTACGGCGAGGGCCGGAGAAGGCGTCAATTTCGCCGGAGCTGCGGAGGAGATTAATCATGCGGCTGAGAACGTCCATTGCAAGAACGAAGAGGCTGGGAGAGAGGGGGTCTCCTTGTTTCACACCGCAGTTGGGGCAGAAGAAACCCGTCGGCATACCATTGATCAGCAAAGATAGACCGGAGGAGTGAAGGGAGTTGGCCACTAGTTGCCTGAAGCGGACGCCGAAGCCGAATGTCATTAAGACATTGTCCAGGAATCCCCAGCTAATACGGTCGAATGCCGAACGGATATCAATTTTGAAGATGGCATTGCGGAAACGCCTCTTCCGGTTGATCCTTCCCGTCATCTCCTCAGCCAGAAGAATATTGTCTGTAATGCTTCTGCCCCGGATGAATGCGGATTGTTCCGGCGACACCAGGGCGGGGAGGAAAGCTGCTAGCGGGACGCAAGAAGTTTGGAGAGCAGCTTACCGCAAACGTTGCAGAGAGCTATCGGCCGAAGGTCAGAGGGCGCGGAGGTCGACTTCGTCTTCGGTATGAGACAAAGCCAAGCGGCACCAATGACCTTGGGGATCGGAGAGCCATCGAGGAAATCGTTACCCGCCTCAAGGAGATCCAGCGAGATAATACTCCAGTTGCGTTTGAAAAAAGGCACAGTGAATCCGTCAGGACCAGCAGCGCTTGACTCAGGCATGGAATCGAGGATTGCCCTGAGCTCCAGAAGATCAGTAGGGCGAGTGAGGTGGTCGTTCATGCTGGAGGTGACTAGTGCGGGGACAAATTGATGAAGGGGTAGCACTGCTAAATCAGCCTGACCGCCTGTGAATAGATTTTGAAAATAGTCCGTAAGTAGGCGCACCAATTGATCATCCGTTTCTGACCACGACCCATCTGGTTGCCGAAGGTGAGCAAGGGAGAGCGACCTGTGCTTGATCTTCACAGAGGCGTGGAAGAATTTCGTGCTGGCATCGCCCTCTTTAGCCCATTTAAGCCCCGCTTTCTGTCTCCAGAAGTTCTCGTCAGAAGCGAGGATCGCCTGAAGATCACTGGAGGCAGTGAGGAGATCAGCAGCCGCGGCATCCGAGCGGTCGACAGTTAGACGGGATTCAGCGAGGCGGACCGCCTCCTCCGCGAGACGACGCTTGGAAGCCAGGTTCCCAAATGTGTCACGGTTCCAGGTCTTTAAGAACTTCTTGAGTCGAATGAGTTTACCTGCAAGTTTGAACAGACCCGAAGCCGCAATCGGGTCAGACTACGAGGTGGAAAGCACGTTTTGGAAGTCCGGGTGATCTAACCACATGTTAAGAAACCGGAAGGGTTTAGCCCCGGGCTGCCGTGAAATGGGTACGTTGAATAGCAAAGGCGCATGATCTGACCCGGTGCGAGGGAGAACCTGAATTTGACCCTGCGGAAACCTGCTAAGCCAATTCAGGTTGCATAACAGGTAATCTAACCTTTTTAACACGATTTTCCCCTTGCGTCGTCCCTGCCAGGTGAAGGGGCCGCCGCATGTCGGGGGTGCAATGAGGCCGGAATCATCTAAGGCCGCCCGGAAATCCCCAGCCGCCGAAAAATTGAATTTGGCGGATCCAGCATGGTCAGCTTCGTCCAAAGTGACGTTGAAGTCCCCGATGGCACACCATGGAGCGTCCATCACCGTAGCCGCGTGACCAGCGAGGTCAGACCAGAGCGAGCGGCGAAGCTGACGGGAATGTCTCCCGTAGACGGCTGTTATGAAAATGGGGAACGGAAGGCAAGGGGAGCTTACCTCCAAGAGTATCGATTGCGTTGAGGAGCATTTTGGGGTGACCGACCAGTTGTCGGCCCAGAGGATCCAGAGTTGGCCAGAGGGTAAGCAGAGGCCACTTGCGAAACCCAACTTGGCGCAATACCGATTGAGATGATCTGCCGGGACAAATGGTTCGATGATGATGAGCATGTCTAAGTGGAAGGATTTGATCAAGTGTCTCAGGCGGCCTAGGGTGGTGTCGTTGGCGATCCCCCTGGCGTTCGATGATGTGACTACACTTGTTCATGCAACATCTAAGCACGAGCCCTCGACCACTCGTTTCTTTCATGCAACATCTAAGCACGAACACTCGACCACTCATGCAACATTTGCGTAAACCCTAGCTTCGCCACTACTTTTCTAGCCTTTAATGTAACAAACAGAGGAGTTGGTAGGTGCAGGAACAACCCTAGCATTGAACAAATGTGAGAGTCAAACAAGTTTATGATAATCCAAACTAGCACACATCATTTATGTGTACTCATGACCTATGAATCTCTCACTCTAAACTAAAAGTGTAGAATCTATCCAACTTTTGGCTTATAATAATGAATAATACTAAAAATTTAACTTATTTTATAATTATTTAAGGAAATCTTTTTTAAAGTATTTTTCAAAAGATATTGAGCCAAAATTTGTATAGATTAATTATTACCTTAGTTATAACATTTTTAAAATTTCATATAATGATCATTTTCAAATGCCAGATGAGAAATTTAAGGTATTTGGTAATTAAAGTCTAACAAAATTGTAACCTAAAATTTCTTAAATTTTATTTTCTTATCATTCAATAGAATTATTTCAACTTAAAGATTAGTATATTAGACTTCAAACTCATAAACTATTACTATAATACTCATTAAATTTTACTTTATTTATTAGTCTATCTATAACCTTGATTGAACTTATCTTCAAACTTTTAATTTATAACTAAAGAAGTGTTTTACTTTACTTTTTTAGCCTACCTAAAAAACTATTTGATTAAGAGAATAATTTTAAGCTCATTGGATCCAAAATAGATAGAAAAAAATTTAAGAAGAAAAAAATGAAAATCGATGATGTAGCAAAAAGAAATATAGTCACAGGTTGAGCCACAACATAGGCTCAGTGGTCAAGCCCCACATACAGAGGCATTAGCATGCATGCAAAAAGTGTGGTGAGTTGGGTGCCTATGCATTGGAATACATGATCGCATAGAATTGGGCCCATATGCATTATATATGTGCCTCATCAACAACTTACCATGCACATGTTCAATGTTCCAATAGTTAATACACTCACAGAGGGATGCCTACACATGGAAATAGTAGTGCACATGAATAGACTTTTAACATAGTTGTACTTCTATGAGGGTATGGGCACACACATGTAGATAGGTAATGGGATAAAACTAGTTTATTGAAATTTGGAACATTTTTATATTTTTTATTAAAATCATACGTTTTTAAATGATGTATGAAGTAAGCTAGGAAGTTAGAACATCAAAATTCAAAATTGTTAAAATAAAAATTTTTCATGACTTTAAAACCCTCTAAAAAGAAAACTTAGAGAATTTAATATTCTTATGACAAAACCGTCTTCTGTTTTACTTCAGTCCTATGCTTCTCGCCATTATCAAGCTTTTAATTTCATTGTTGCTACTCTGAAAAAGGTCTATTGATTAAGGCTTAAGGCAACAATATCTCACAAAAAAAATTATATTATTTTTTGTATCAAAGAACTTTGTTTTTATGTCAATGAAAGCCATAAAGAATAAGATAGTTCAAGAGCAAGCTGTAAAAGGAAAATTTGGAGATTCAAGTTGCAATACATAAGCCTTAATACTTAAAAATAATCTCATAATTTTATTTATATTATTATTTTTATCACTCATCCTTATTATTATCTAATTATGAATGCATGACAAGATATGGATAAGGTTTCTAAAAATTAGGAGTGATGGTTGAGGATAATAATATTAAAAAAGATTTTATATGTGATGTATTTAGGAATATTTAAGGAATAATAAATATAAAAGAAAAAATAATAATGAATATATCTATTATCCAAAACTTTCATAGATTCCTTTTGTTTAGGAGTTGGATTAGGCCAATCACAAAGAAGTTGATTCAAAGAGGTTTGTTTAAAAGCTTGAGTGTGGCCACACCAAATCAATACAAGTTCATCTTAAGGTAAATCTTTAGTTTAAGGAGGTGTAACCATAGCTATATAAACCCATAAGATATTCATTTAAAGGGGTTTAAAAAACCTAGCCATAAAAGGGATATTTGAAGAGGCCAACTAATAAGGTACTAAGCCGAAAAAAAAGGCAACTTATGAGAAAGAAGAAGGTAGAGGGCTCAAGGTTAAAATAAGAAAGGATCTAATTAAGAAGAATTACTCTATATGGTTTAAACCTAGCTATGAGCTAAGCAAGATAAAAATAAATTACTTTGCCAAATGCATGTGCGACCTTGGGAAAATCATAACTAGTCACTCATGAGTTTTGTTTGACAATAAGAAACTTTCTTCTACCACCCACAATAAGGGATTTGTTTAGTAATAAATGGATCAATTGTCAATCATTTTCATACAATATCTTGAATGAAACCATGCTAGAAATGTATGTTATTGTTCTATTGTGATTTCAAAGAAGAATTCCATGATCAAATATTGCTTATTTGGATTGGTTATATATATATATATATATATATATATATATATATATATATATATATATATGGAAGATTAATTTAGAATAACAATTTGTTGATACAAATCTCTTCTTAATCAACATAATATCATATAGAAAAAGCTGAAAACCAAGCAAAATTTTATTTCTTGTTAGTTTATTAAGCATACAAATGCATTATCATGATAAATGCTTAGAACGTTTTGGCAAATAAGGGGGGTTCAAATTTTTGAAATTAACCTTCAAGAGATAAAAAATATATATTCTTTTTTCTTATTATAATTTCTAAAATTTATGATTACCAATAAAATCTTTATTTGTTTGATGAATAATGAATGTATGATAAAGTAGATTGTATGCAATGTTTATTACTTGCTTATTTATTAGTTTCATGATATGATGAACAAAATAATGAAAAAAACCAAGAATTTATTCCATGCTTTTTATATGAATACAATTATTTCAAATGCAAATTGATGTGAGGCATTAAGATTATGTTTCAAATTTTCAACAAATTTTATTTGATAGCATAATATGGTGAAGATATATGCTTATTCTCAAACTAGGGATGAAAAATAAATGAAAGTCCATGTAACATAAATTAAACCTTATCCAAAGTCATAAAATATTTAAGGACACTTCAAATTTAAGCAAAACCCTAAGTTAATTTAGTGGGCAAGCTATCTTTTTACCTTGGGTTTGCTTGGGAAGCATAAAATAATGGCTTGGCTAAGTCATGTGATGCATGAGTTCAAACTTGAAGAGAACCTAATAAGCTTCTAAGACATGTGTAGCCCATGGTCTCATGTTAAGAATCCTACAAGCACTCAATTTAAGGCCTTATTGAAGGTTAGGCTGTGTAAATATATGTTTAACAAACATAATATTACTTAAGGATAGAAGTGATAAGGTTGAGTGGAGCCTTCAAGTAAAGTTATTATGAATAATCCATAATCTTTAGTAAAGTAAATTAGAAATTTAAGGTCCTTGAATATGTCAATGTAAGATAAGCTTAGCTAAAATTAAACTTAAAAGCTTAGGAATCAGCCATAGCAAAGAAAGATTATTCTAATGATGGCCTAAGGAAATACCAAAGGTGAATATTTATGCATATTGAAAATTATGATATGCATAATTATGCTTTCAATTAAGACCTTGGATGAAGGTGAAATAGCTTAGAATAAGACTTATAAATGTGTTAGGTTCAGTCAAAATGTTTGGCTTGGTTAGGTTCCCTTAAAAAATTAAGAGTGACCCTATTTAGGCTCTTAGGTTATCAATCTATGAGGTATTCTCATCTCGAGCCAATGACGATAGATGTTATTTTTAAAGTAGCAATAGCAAAAGTAAAAGCATGAGAAATTGTGAGGAACAAAGAAAGAAGGTGAAGGAGAAGAGAGTTTTCATCAAAAGTAGATTGAATTTTGTAAGGAGATATCCTTCAAGAGATTCTAAATTCATTAAGTTCTAATTCTCAAAATCCTAAATTTTAAAGTTCTAAATTCTACAAGTTCTAACTTACTTCACACATCCTTTCCCCCTTTTATATATAGGTTTGGACAAAATATTTAATTATAAAACCAAAAAACATATTTTTTGACAAAAAATATGAAAATTCCAAAAACTCTACAAATTTAACAAAATTTGACTTGATCTATAAATATCCATGCACATGTGACCATGTCACACATGTACAATCATCCAATGGGGTTATTCAAGTGTGCTAGTATTATTCCCATGTGTGAACAACCCTCTATGCATGAGTATCATGATGTGATATATGCCTAATAGGGTGCACATGTAGTGTACATGCATCTGATCAATGAGAACGCTAACACCTTCATACACATGCACCCAACATGCCACCCCCTTCCGTGTATATGCCCATGCCTTCACTCATAGTGCTTAACTACTGTACTACAAGGTGCACACTGGCATGCCTATAACGAGTCTCCACATATGGCTCAGTGTGTGGCTCTTCTTGCTTCATGTTGCATCAATGGTTTTTATTATTTTGTCTCCTTTCTTAATTATTTTAGTCCATTTTGGAAGTGAGTTTGGAAGTGATCTCCTAATCATTAAGCCACATGATTTCACCTTAGATAGTGATATATAAGATGTGTAGTGGCTTAAGAGAGGTTATAGGATGGTGATGGTGACTCAAGGTTATTTTGGAGGCATAAAGGTCACTAGTGATACTTATGCAAATTAAAATTTTGTGGTAATAAACTATATATGAAACTTAAGGGTAAAAAATAAGGCTTTGTGTGCATTAAGGTCATCGTAGATTGGTAAAGTCTTAGATAAAATCAAGGCAAGTCTAAAAAATGTAAAATGGGTTATAAAATTTTAAAAAATTAAGTTAGAGTTTAATGAAAATCTTAGGGTACTTAGATATAATGAACCCTTGATTATACATGCTTACTCATAAGACAGATAGGTTTGTTACTCAACTCCTTTAACATGTAGGTAGTTACACTCTGAAGCATAAGCTTGTAAGAGAAGTGGTTAGATAATTTGGTAAGAACCTCTAGCATAGATGAGATGCCATAGAATAAATAGTCATCATAGGGAACAAATGCAAATTCAGTCCCATAGAGAATCACATGATGTGCTATGTTGTGTGAAGTAGTATACTTATTAAGGACTCTTTGGTCATTACGATTAGTATTATCTTTTGGAGAACTAGATTATGTGATGTGATAAAGGTGTCAAGTTTTATCATGATTCTCTTGGATAGTAGAGTGTATTAAATAAAAAAGAGATACTAAGCATTTAGTTAGCTACATTATAAGAAAAGATATTAGTTTTATTAGTACTTATGACACTTATGATATTTAGGATGCCATTAATTTGCCTGATTTATTTAGTTTTTATATATATACTACTTGGATATTATATGTTAGTCTTATAGTATGGTTGAAGGATTTCTTATTTAGCTTCCCAGTACATCCCCATATATTTTATAAAATTAGGGATTTAGGATTCGAGTTTAAGATTATCAGAGTTAATATAACAATTAGATGATTTATCTCCTTAATTTTAGCATAAGTAGTAATAGAATTGATATTATTTGTCATCAAAAGTATTTATTGTACAAAGTATTATATTGGAATATTTGTTTAGACTTAATAGTTGTTATTATGTTTTAACAAACTTTAATGATTATTTACGATATTACAGTGGATTGGATTTCAATTTGAGTAGTTTATTAATTACGTGGATTTCTTAGAATGATATAATAATATTTTAAGTACAATTGACATTATGAATTTAGATTGTTGGACTCATGGTTTTGAAAGAAAAAAACCAAGTGTGATAATATAATTACAATAAGCTACAAAACACATCAGATGAGCAAATTGTCAAGTTACGATGGGTGATTATGGTGCATAATGTGTTGTACATATATGAATATTAGATCATATAATTACTATTAGTAAAAGTCTTAGTTAGTCTATTTTGCACATCATATAATATGATATAGGTATAATACTAGTACAATTTAGAGATGTTGAATAAACCAAGTTTTGCATTCAAGTTATTTTGGGTCCTAACTATTAAGAATTGATTTGCCTTAGATCCAAGAGTGAAAAACAACCTAGATGTAGTCAGATAATGGAAGAAAACCTTGAGGATTAAGTCAAACCCTAAATTATTTGAAACTTTAAGATAAGGATATGGGTAGAGATACCTGAGCTAACATAATTAATATTTCTTCATTAAGGATTATTTTAATGGCTATATAAGGTTATATGCTATGTTTAGGGCTAGACTTTTTAGAAAACTCTAGTATGAATGCAATAAAAAGTGACATACCTAATAGAAGCTAAAGAAGATAAGCTAAAACAAAGAAGAAAAGGGAAAAAATTGTGCTTGGTTCATGAAGGACTCACAATTAGTGACCTCTAATCAGTTAGGTGGTTGGAACCTTACCTTATAGCACTTAGGACTTAAGAGGATAGTGAGTGAGGATAAGGTTAAGTTTTAAGACAAGAATCACTGAAGCAAAGAGTAGCTTTCAATAGGCTTATAGATAGAGGGATACAAGGATAATTTGTCTCATATTAGCTCTGTTAAAATGATTTTGGTGTTTATATAAGATGTCATGATCTTAAGATATTGAAACACCTTTTGAGTAAAAAATTCCCTATGTTTGATATGGGATGACTTAAGAGCATAATACCTTAAAATGGTAAGACTAGAATCTCCCATTGATCCTAACAAATTTTATCAAGAAGAAAAACTATTTTCAAGACCAACTCATTCACACCCTGCTTTTATAACAAATTAATAAATATTATACTTCTTACCCAAAGTAATTATGAAATTTTCTAGTTATTATAGATGATAAAGACCCATAACTCATTCACACCCCACTTTTATAACAAATTAATAAATGTTATACTTCTTACCAAAAGTAATTATGAAATGTTCTACTTCTTATAGATGATAAAGACTCATAGTGCTATCTTAAGGGACATAATAAATAGAGACCAAATCAAATAAGAGCCAAAGTTAGATTGAGTAGCTAAGATAGGATGGTCCAGGTTTAGTTTGTGCTCAGAGTCTAGCCATTATTAGAGGCTTTTAGTGAATTAGACCAAGGGACTTTTCAATCATGGCCAAAGCAGATGATTGGCTAGCATATGTTTAATAGTGATTTGATGCATTGAGGTGCCTAGTTAGTGGATGGTTGCATTGGCAGCCTTAGTTCTTGTGGAAGACAGAGCTACTTGGTTGCATGGTTAGCATTAAAATATGAGTGGGAAAGTCTTAAATAGTGAAATTCATTGGTGCCAATTTATGGCAACTTTTAGAGACTATTATGTGCTAGAGATAGTTAAGGTTTAGATCTATAGAGACCCAACTCGTTTAAGCCAAAGATAGATGTTTATAGTAAATTATGTTGCTAGATTTACTTATTTTACAAATTATGCATTGGAGCTATAACATCTAACGTGCATTGTTGTGAGATTGTCATAGTGAGACTTAGGCCTTTCTTATAAAGAGACACCACGTGGATACCTAGTTTACTTAATACTATGACTTAATTGAGTTGGTGGAGCACTAGATGGAGGCTTATAGGAAAGAAACTAAGAAAAGAAAGAACAAAAAGAAATCTAAAGCTAAGAGGATTGACAAATACTATGGAAAGAAATGGTGAAATAGGTCAGATCATGATTATCAGTATGCATTTATTACAACTTAGCTAGTTAGTGAGTGGCCCACAAAATGATCTAGAGATCAAGACTAGAAATGTAGATGTTGTGTCAAAGGATAAGAAAGAACTTACAAGTTTAAGCAAAATGTTTGTTATAACTGCTTGAAGCTAAGGCTTATTAAGAAATATTGTCTTATGGGAAATAAGACTACCCAAATCATTGGATAGGTAAGAGGGCATTGGAGACTTTATGCACTCACCCATAAGAAGGTTACAGAAGCTTCTGATATCATTAGTAGTACACAATCATTCTATAATATTATTTTTATAATACATTTTGATACTATGACTTCTTATTATTTTATTTTTGAGATTACTTAGGAGACTCGTGATGGTGAGAAGAGCCAGCAACCATCACCATTACTTTTGAAACTACCTTCTAGAGATAAGATTTCAACCATATTTAGTGTACATGATAATTTAGTTGTCTTTGGCAAGCGTTTTGAGGTAAAGCTCATTTGAGCTCCTATTACTAAGTTTGCATTATTGTCGGCATGGACTAGATGTCCTAACATGGCATTATGATTGACTACTAAGGTGAAGATCTATATTAGAGTGATGAACTTGATTGATATAGTTTATTTTGGAATACACTAATAAAGGTACCTATGATTTCTACTGTTCAAGCATTAAAGTTGGTTTGTGAGGTTGCATGGCATGTTTAGCCTTCATAGTTGAAATGTAGAATCAACCATTGTTCTTGCAAGATACACTCATTTTAAGGGGTTATCCAAATGTCTTCCCCAATGTACCACAAGATTGCTTCCAGAACATGAAATTGAGTTCCTTATTGATTTGGAGCCAAGAGATACTCCAATATTAAGGAATCATACTGTATAGCTCCAACTTTGTTTAGAAAACTCAAGTTTCATCTACAAGATTTGGTGAGCAAGGGCTTAGCCTAGTTCAATGTTTTCTCATGGAGATCCCTTATGTTTTTATCAAAATGAAGGGAGGCAATGTACTTATCTGTGTTGATTAATATGATTTAAATAATGTGACAATTAAGAATCAATATCCCATTCCACAAATTGATGATCTACTTGATTAATTATAAGGTGTTTCAACTTTTTTCAAGATTGATCTTTAATCAAGCTATCACCAGATCAAGACTCAAGAAAATGATATCTCTAAAACATCCTTTAGGACACAATATAGGTATTTTGAATTTGTAATCTTTTCTTTTGGCTTATCTAATGCACTTGTAATGTTCATGGACTTGAAGCATTGAATCTTTCAGCACTTCTTAGTTTGATTTGTCATAGTGTTTACTGATGAAATCTGGGTGTACTTCAAGAGTAGAGGGGAGCATGCCTATCATCTTTAGATAATGTTGAAATTGCATAAGAGTAAGCAATTATATGCAAAATTCTTCAAGTGCTTCTTTTGTCTTGACTAGGTAGCTTTTGTTTGGAATATTGTGAGTGTTGTTGAGGTTTTTTATTGAACCAAATATGATAAATTTACAATATGAACTAACACTAATAGTAATTAAAAATGTAAATCTAAATAGGTTACTAAATTGGATATTGGATGTATAAGTACAACATAGTTTTTGTACACGTATAGTAGTGCTGTGAGCATTAAAATCAACAATGCTTGATCATAAATTAACATTGTATAGTTGACCACCACACATTGTATGATGCATTTAGTAAAAAAAGTGCCAAGTGCTAATAGGTAAAAAATTTCACTAGTGATCATACCAAGCCAATCAAACCATCGTACAAGGATTCTAATATAGAAAATACATAGTTAGTTCAAATAACATTATGATCATATAGGTACAAAGTTATAGATCATATAAGTATGATAATAAGAGAAGAAAATTTTTAAAGTCTAAGAGTAGCATATTATGAGCTAAGAATTATATAGTATGATGACCAATATCTTATAATTTTGATAAGCTAAGAAAGACATCACATTAGCAAATCATAAGGTCACGATGGGTAATTTTTGTGCATAATTTGTCATACATGCATGAGTATCGGATCATACAATTACGAGCACTAGAAATGTTAGTCCATAACAACATATTTCGCTCATTGCACTGCATGACATAGATGCTAGTATGATTTAAAGATATTAAGTAAATTAAGTTTTGTGTTCAAGTTTCTTTCGATCCCAATAGTTAGGAATTAGCTTTCCCTACATCAATGAGTTGAAAATGACTAGGATAAGGCACATTAAGGGAGCTTGTGTGGATAATGCTAGAGTAGGAATTTCTAACTTTCTTATTATGGAGCCATTTGGAATGTGTGATAATAGTAGCATCAATAATTTAGCAATAACATAGCTTTACCAGCTTAGTCGTAATTTACAAGATTTCTCCTTCATTCATGTCATTAATTTTAATTATAGTATTGTAGTCAACATCTCATGGTTATTAGCATCTTAGCAGTATTTTATTTCAATCATCTTACAACAATAATAGATCAATCTTTTTTATTTTGTAACAACTATATGTTATTATTGTGTCATTTATTTATTTTGAGAGATTAATTCTTTTCACTAATTTTCATGCCCTTTTATTCTGTTACATTATTTCTATTTTTTATATCATTATTATTTTTTTTTTCGATCCTTGACTTCATATATGCCATTTAACATTAGTCTTACATAAGCTTTATGCATATGTGTGTTTTAAGCAAATGTGTTCAATGTTGTAACAATTTGATAAGAATCTCAAAGGAGAGGTGGTGATGAAAAAGTTTGAGATTCCATCACCAAGTTATCAAAGTTCCAAGTCTTTCCCTAAATATTCGTTTCTTCCTTATTCCACTACAAGATTCATCATCCTACCTTTTTGTTATCAATTTTGTATCAATCTTTGGCTGAGTTCTAATTGTAGTTACTCCTCCTATCTTTTCTTGGTCAACTGGGTATTAGAACATCTTTGAGATTGTTCCAATAACTATAGTTATTCACTTACTCCAGCCATTTTTATGCTCTTTGTTTCACCGCATCTAACTTTCTCTTATGCTCCATTGTCATTCTAGATATCCATCAAGTTTTCTCCAAAAAAACTTGACATAATTTTTATATCTTTGGCCACCACCATCCACTTCGACACTCTTTTGACCTTTGCTTCCTCACCTATCATGATGTCCTATGCAACAACCCTACATCCATTTTGCACAACTATGCCTCATCCACTATGACTTATCTCTTCTAGATGCAACTGAGTATCCCTTGTGAACTTCACCCTTAACAACTTGTGTCTAGTTCTCCTTCTTGAAACTAATCATCACCACTTCTTAGCCCTTGCATGCATCCAAACTAGAAATAAAGTTTATGGAACAAAAGCACTAACATTAAACTATTCAATCAAATTGGACCGAATCAACCCAACACAATCTAAGCATAAGTTAATTTGAGGACTAGCCTAATCAACACCTTAGCCAATACATCCTCTCCATGTGCACAGTTTGGTGCCAAATCACCCACTCTAATTAAATAGACATAAAGTAATGAACCATTTAAGCTTATTTTAGACTTAATTGGAAATAGCTTTTAGAAGTACTTTTCAACAACTTTTTGAAGTAATTATTAGCCAAATTTGTTTCCACTTATTGTGGTATTAGAGTTTGGAGTGTTGTACCCATTAGGTTGATGATCAAAAAACTAAGATCTTGATTACAAATAGATATTTGAAGTGCTTATGTTTGCAAATTTAGTTAATGAAGGGAATATTTAGATATAGTAAAGGTCACACACTTGGAGTTAGATGGAACTTGAACATTACATGCTCATTATTTGCTTAACTTACATGTCATGGAGCTATTATCCTAACTCTTGGAGGAGTGGTATTCATTAGGAGTTCATCTTCAAGATATTAACTTGAATTTAGTTGTTTAACCCATCACTTGATATTTATATGACACTAAGGATTCTAATCCCTCAACACTTATATTTGTTATCTTGTTAAATCTTGTTCTTGAGATATAAAGCCTTCCAAAATTATATTAGCACATTTGCACTATAAATGAAAACTATTCTAAGTTAAATTCAAGTCTTAAGTTAATGAAATCAAGTTTAAAATAATCCATGTTTTTAATTATCTATTGATCATATGATACAATGATTAATGTCATAATGGTTTTCGTTTAGACTTATAGCAACAATTGAAAGACTTTTTCATGCCATTATATAAGTATGATGAGCTCATTATACAAGCATTATTATTGCTTCAATTTACAATAATTGTGTAAAAATTGTCATATATGGTATCAACCTTTTACATATGTTGTTTATTCTATGGGTGTTGAGTATTCAGTAAAATCATATGATTATGAAGCTCCTTTTTATTTCTACATAATTTATTTTCTTTTAGAACTTGGAATATATATAATTACCTATGGTCATACATGTATGAATAAAAATCATACTAGGATGACCATCTGCTTAAATTAAATAATAACACAATAGGTTCGTATAGCCAATAACCCTTATATGATGTCCAAGCTCATTTCTTTGGTGTTTATAGTTACTATATTATATTGTATCAAGTATCATACTTTTATGATCATCCCACCTCATAGATACTTAAAATAATTAGGATAGAAATGTATTAAATTATTTGTAGAATATAATATCTATATTATATGAGTGCGATCATTATCTAATAAGCTTAAAAATGTCTCATCTACATTAACTTATTATGGTGATTTAGACATCACACTTGTACGATACACTCTTATATAATACTTAGAAAAACTTTGATACAAAGATATCGTATTATTATGAAAACTTTATCATATGTGTGCGACTATCTTATTAGGTCTTGTTATGTTAACTACATCATGATCATATAATAATTAATTCTTATATGATCACATCATGCATTATTTTCTTAAGAACCCAACTTACAAGGAAAATGATTAATCTATGGTGGTGATCCACTATCACACTTGTACTAACTATTTTAATAGTAAAAATAAAGTACTTTAAACTTGCACATTCATCATGATCATCTAATATGTTGACTATAGAACTTAAGTAATAGACTATGGTTATGCATCGTACAATACAATAATGTTTTGCGTACTTGTTCAATAAGAAATTAATAATAACTATGCGCTAATTGTATCCTTACATCATTTGTTGTGATCAAAATACAATGCTCATCAACCTAAAATGATTATTATAATCTTATATTATGAAATTAGATCATAGCTTATGGTTTAAATTTGAACAACCATATGTTGTCACCATTAATCCATGTGAAAGATAAAGAATGATTAAACAAAAGAATGCACTAAGAATTAATTACTTATATTGTGTATTGTCTCAATAGACTAGAATGAAAATAAGCCATTTGACTACTTTGAAGTGATGTGGAAACTACATACGTTATATGATGAAAAAAAGATTAAACTCTTGGCTAAAGGTAAGGAAGAGAAAGAAAAAAGAAAGAAACACAAAAAGAAAAATTAAGTGAGTTTATGCATTTTAGATGCAATTCAATTAGGTAATCAATCAATTACATTTGTGGTAAATATGCAATATAAGAGCCCAAAAGTACATAACACTTTGATTGTGTGGTATTATTTATATGTCTTCATAAATTATTGGCTAGGTTTCCCGACTGAGTGAGAAGTTGAGTTTTCCATTCACCTAAAGCTAAGAGCTACCCTTAATGCCAATGAATCTTATAGCATGACCTTTGCTAAATTATATGAACTAAATGTTCTTTTGTTGAACATTGTGAACAAAGGCTACATTAAGCCAAATGCTCACCTTAGGGTGTCTCTATCCTCTTTATTAAGAAGAAGGATGGTAGTTTGAGCATGTGTGTTGATTATTAAGAGCTCAATAAGATGGAAGTTAAGAATTGGTATCCTTTGCCCTATATTGATGCTACAACCATCTTCAAGATTGATATTTGATGAAGCTACCATTAAATCCATATTTAGAAGGACATACCTAAGATAGTGCTCCAAATGCTTGTGAACTTACAATACTCATGGATCTTATGAACAACATCTTCCAACAATTCTACACTAGCTTTGTCACGGTTTTATTGATGGCATCCTAATGTATTCTTGGAGAAGTGATGAGCATGCTAAGAATCTTTGGATAGTTTTAGAGTTTCTTAAGAGTAGGCACTAATATGCAAAGTTATCAAAGTACTCTTTTTAGTTGGATCAAGTAGCTTCGATGCATTATTAGTGCTCAAAAAGTTTTAGTGAACCATAGTAAGATTTGAGCTAGTACTTAGTTGAGAAGACCAATTTTAGTGTTAGAGATCCATAGCATCTTGGTTCTTTAAAGTTACTACCATAAGTTTGTGCCAAACTTCTCTAGGATTGCAACACCGCTAACTTATTTGACAAATAAAGGTGTAGCTTTCTCTTGGTTAAACTAGTGTGAGAATGGTTTTTGGAAGCAAAAGTAAAGGTTGATTTTAGCACTAATCCTAACTTTGCTAAAGTAGAGTAGGCTCTATTAGATTTTCATCGATGCATCACACATCCATTTGGGTGTAGAACTTATGCATAGTGGATAGGTTTTAGTCTAAACATCAAGATAATTATGTAAGCACAACTACTAGATACATAACCTAGACTTGGTAAACGTGGTGTTCATTATTAATGTTTTGTAGCACTACCTGTATGGGGTGAAGGTAGAGCTTTTTTTTTATCATAAAAGTCTTAATTACATTTTGACTTAGTGGGATCTCAACTTAATGTAGTAATAATGATTAGAGCTTATCAAGTACTATGATTTGGATTTCAAGAATTATAAGGGCAAGGCAAATATAGTAATAGTTGCTTTGAGTAGGGGCACAACTCTCATGTTTATGATTTTGAAGAGATCTAAGAGAAACGTAGTGATGCATTTCTATAGATTTTAGTACCAATAGGCAAAAATGTCTCTAATGGCTTAGGTTGGTGCACTTTGCATTCATGTCAATTGGATGGATGAGTTGAGGATAGTTCAATTAGAGCTGTCTAAGCTATAAATTAGAGATTATCAGACATCAATAGGTGAGTCCATGAATTTCACCTTAAGATATGATACCTTGACCAATAATGGTAGGTGTTGTATTCCACAGCTCCTAGAGTTTAGAAAGGGGTTATTGATGGAGGCTCAAGATAATGATTTTGTGATTCATCTTAGATGGACTAAAATGTTTTGGAACCTCAAAACCATCTTTTGGTGGAGCGATTTAAAGATGAAAGTGGCTTGGTATAATTAGAAGTACTTGGTTTGTCAACAAATGAAAATTGAGAAGCATAGAAATTTTCTTCAAAATATAAAAATACTAGAGTAAAAGTTGGATGAGATCATTATGAATTTCATCTCAAGTTTTTCATGGAGAAGACAAGGATTTGATGTGATTTTGGTAATTATAAGCTAATTGAACAAGTCAACTAACTTTCTTACCATTAAGAGGGTAGATTTAGTTAAAGGTTTGTAGAGTTGTATGTGTAGCAAATTTAGTTAAAGGACCTTGGATAGCATTTAGAGCATGTGGCGATTACAAGCTTTTTTGTTTGAAGCTTCAGGGTCTCATGTTTGTCCTTAAAAGAAAGCTAAGGTTGAGACAAGATCTAAGGTTGCCTCAAAATAAGGATGAAGGGTTTAGCTAAGCATGAGTTTTAATTTTAGAAACACTTCGATTTGCTAATAATACTCAAAGTAACCATACATTTAGGTCTAAATGTGGATGGAGGCTCTAAGGTAACATAGGATTTGAAATGTAAAGACATTGAGATTTGAAATTTAAGGACACTAGGATTTTAAATTTAAAGGCACTAGGATTCAAAATTTAAAGTTAGTTAAGGCGATGGGTAGCCTTAAAAAGAACTCTAAGGTTAGGTGCATTATTAGAAAACCATGAAAGAGGATGAGGATGGTCTCAGCTTATTGTTTGTGAAGGTGTTTATAAATTAATATGCCATTTGTAAACCTTAAAGGGAGACTCAATATTAGATCAAAGTACTTGAAGTACTTTGTGAGACCTTAAAAGGAGACTTAAGATTTAGGGAGATTCTTAGGTTACACCTTAGATGGAGATTAGAGTTAAAAGAGGGCTTAGGTATAGCCTTAAGAGAGTTGTTAAGGCTCAACGAAGGAGTTAAGTGGTTCTCATAAGTTTTAGCTAAAGTCTAGGAATGACTTAAAATTATGGGTAAGATAATGCATTTGTTACTTAAGGCTCTTAGGCAATAGGTTGAAAACCCTACATGGAGATCTAGGATGAAGAGAAGCTTAGATGATACCTTTAGTAGGTTATAATGGCTCAAATTACACTTGTGGCCATGTAGATTTACTATTAAAACTCATGTGAACCAAAATTTTGAAAGGAATGGCTTTGTATGGAGCCAAATAAAGAGATAAAATCATATCTAAAGCCTAACATTTAAAACCATGGTTTTGGGCTTTACGTGAAAGTTCAAATGAAAAAATTAAAAGGACAAATAATTTTAATGAAGAGCCTAAATATTGTCTAAAGTTAAGGGCTAATGTTTGTTAATTATTTTAGGCAACTATGATAACCAAGATAGATAAAGAAGGACCAATAAGAAACTTTAAGGTACACTATATAGGTTAGATGGGGTATTGAAGAAACCCCTAAGGTGCTTAGAAATACTGGTTAAGCATTTAAAGAAACCTTAAGATACCCAAGATAGGCTGATAAGTAAGTCAAACTTCAAGTCAGATCCTAGATTAGTTAATTTAAACCTAAGATTAATCAAGGGTTTTGTGGCTCTAGACATATTAGATTCAAGTTAAGACATGTGATGCTTTTGTCTAGAACTAGTGGAAGAAATAGAGAGCTTAGTGTGCTACTAAGGTAAATTGGGAAAGGCTAGCTTATTTAATAGTAATTTTATAGCATTAATACAATGGATTTAGATAAGAGAAACATAATGGGCTTTATGCATGACTCCTTGGGTTAATGAGCACAAGATTGTAATGCATGGATTGTAGATAAAGTATTATTAAAGGACTATGGAGTGTTAGTTGTTTAATGAGGCACCAAACATGCTCCAAAGTGCTTCTTTCTTATTAAAGTCAGCTAACAAACTGCAGATTTCCAATTCTTCATATTGACTCCTAAAAGATCATGGAGTGGCACTTGTTTATTAATGACATCCCAAAGGATTATGTATGTATTGGGTTATATAATGAGAAGTGCCAGACCAGTGGATGGACATTAGTTATTAAGATGACTATCTCATAGGATCATGCAATTTTGTAAGATAAGAGAATTCCAAGAAGAGATTAGATGAGTTATGATTCTCAAGGTGATGCTTAAAGTCCTATAATCAATTAAAATTTGCTAGGGTTATACACTATATTATGTTTTGGCTCAGCTTGGTAAGCTAAGGCAACCATTGTATAAAGTTTTAATTTATTTATGCATGGTACTTAGTTTGACTTTTTCTTATGCAATTTATTTATGTACATGTGATTTTTATGTATTTATATTTCATGATTTAAGTATTCCTTTTTAAGCTTCTCAACACACCCCTTCCATATATGTAGGTTTGGGGAATTAGGTACTTCCATTAAAGTTAGAGTTGGAATGTTAAAGTTAGTGCATAGTAGTATTTGGCATTAAATATTCAAGTTTATGATTTTTTTGGTTTATAATAATCATGCATTTCTTTATTAATGAGACATATGTATTTGTCAATTATCATGGATTATATTAGACCCTTATTAGACTTTATTGTTGGTTCCATGCATATTTCCTTGGTATATATATATATAAGTAGAGAAATTGTTTATGGTATGTGGATTTTATGAGAAATTATTAACAGGTTTACATACAAGTTCTTTGTATCTACTACTATGTTAGTGAGTCACCCCATCTTAGGGTGTCCTTGGATTGACCAAGTGACTAGCTGGTATAAGGACAAGGTTTATTCAGGGCGACATGCGTTGATTTTGATGATTAGATTGGGGGATTGAATTCTTAGTTTAAACATCAAGAATAGGTAATGAAAGTGGCTAGACAAGTGTATTAGTTGGTACATAAGTTGTGTTGTGCCTAGGGAGTTTATGAAGAAAAATATATCATAAAAACCTTAATGTAACATAACTAAGCTTGCTTAACAATAAAGACTAATCTATAACTTAAATAGTCTTGGGCTGATAAAACCAAGGGGTCTTGATCAAGTCCATTCTCTTAACAAATAACATTTCCTTTGTGGCAAATTACATATTCTATGTCTAACCCTTTGAAGAAATATTACACATAATTTAAGAGATTAATTCATAATAAGTGATAATTTCTATTGAAGATTATAAAGGTCTCATCAAAAAGGTATTGCAAGAAACTAAAAAATTTAAATTTGATTTTCTTAAATTACATAATATTAATTTTTTATATGAAATATTCTGAAAAAAATTAATACCTAACAAATATTTTAGTATTCTTGATGGGACAAAGTTTTCCTCTTACCCTTAAGATTGAGCATTCTTCTAAACTTGGTTTGTACTCTTTCAAAGGAAAGGATTAAGCTTGAAAATGGAATCTATATTAGTGATTAGAATTTTTTATTTCTCTAGAATGAGACTTGTTTTCCCTAAATCCTTGATTAATGAAGTCCCATGAAATAGATACATTCAATTTGGAATGTTGGAGCTACTTTTTAGATGTTTGAATTGTTGCTTGCATCCCTGAAATCTTCCTTAAAGAATAACCTTGTTATGCTTATACTCATTCCTTTTTCATCTAGGGATAAACAAACAAAGGTAGCAATAACAAAGGAGCCAATAAAGAAGATTATTATAGTCTGAAGAGGCCACATAATTTTTATGTGAATGTGTAAAGAAGATCTTTATTATTGAAGTAATTATTTCTCCAATGCCTACTTCTTTTGTTTGAGTTTTGTTTGTTAATGAATTTTGAATGCTCTATTGTGTTACAAATCTAGAACCTAAAGGCCTTTAACAATGTCAATGAAAATAAAAATACATTGTGGAATTGCATTTGTAAAGGGTGTCCATTATAAGATAGTTTAAACAATTATAAAAATAATTTTGTAGGTATTAAAGTCTTAGATACCTATCCAAAACCCTTTTGAATTAGTTTGATGGTGAAAAAGAATGCAATCAAAATAGTTTAAAAGACTAATTATTCTTTATATAAGATTGAGATGGAGAAAAAACAAATAGAGTTAATTTCTTTGAGGATTCATTAGACTCCTAAAAAACTTAAAGTTTGTATTAATAATGCTTGGTTTCAATGAATAGTGGCATTATTCAATCCATGTTAGAGGTGAACCTTACAAGTAAAATCTTCTTAAACATCTTACCAAATTAAATACAAAAAATAGATAAATTACTCTTTTGGAAAGTTTATTAAATGAAGTGTTGGGTCCATGGCATACCAAGGGGGTGAACTAGGTGCACAAAATTTTATGTGTTGTTAAAATCTTACATAACCAAATTAACTTCACAACATAGAAGATTATAGAATTCAAATTACAAGTAGATATGCAAAATATAAAGTTCTACAAATGAAATTACATGAGAATTTTTAAGTGATTTGGCCCCAACATAATGTGCCTATGTCTACTCCGATCTAACAAGACTTGAGCCTAACCCTTTATTTCACTTCTATAATGTTGGTAAATGGAGAAATCTCTTAAATGTGTTCCTTTTTCTCATAGTCTAAGGCATAATCTCCTTTAAATCTTTTCCTTATGCATATTAATTTCCTCCTTTATATCTTTATCCCATGGCATAAAATCATCCTCTCACCTCAACACTGTAACACTCAAAATTTGTCTCATCCAATGCGATAATGAAAGATTGACAATTCATTCATAGATAGGGTTAAAAGGTAGCTAGATTTTTTGCAAAAGTGGTTATGCAATTAGGCAATACAAAGACATGGGATTGTTATGGCATTTCATTACATTACATGGCATTAGTGAACATGGATAAAGCTTGGCTGCCTTACATTCATAAATCATACAAGGTAAAATGTCTAGTCATCTAAGATTAAAAGTGATATGAAACTAAAATTTGAAGGTTTATCTTCCACCATCAAAATAGCATACAAAATGATCTCTAAAATCATACAATATAATACTTCAATTCCTTCCATCCCACTATTGAAGAGTTGGACCATTGATTGTATCAAACAAAAATGGCTTAATATCACTTCTAGACTATTGAACCCATTGGGATACTATTCACATTGGCACATCATCCAACTTGAATGTTAGCCATTTTGTTCTTATAAAAAGATAGTATGACACTACTCTTATCTTATGCCTATCATCACTTGGATATTTTCTTGCACCATTGATCAAATAAATACATTCACATATAACTAAGTCAGCAAGCTTAAGTTGATAAGTTGTTGTAGGAAAAATATTTAGACTATTACAATCATCAAATTAGGAAGTGCTAAGTACCATAAAAAGCATATTAGCCAAAGATGACACACAAAAAACCTTATGTGTGGTATTCAATCAATAGTTTGTTGTTGGTAAGACAACTATGGCAATGATTCCAATTGATGCATCATTGCTCTATGATTTTGGAAACATCTTTGTACGATGGATGATAGTATGCAACATCTTATACTTCAATATATATATAAATATATATAAGCACTAGTCTCTTCTATAAAGAGTATATATAGTATATTTTATAATACAAATATAAATATTCTTAGACAAATATATAATAGATTGCATAAATAAATTGATAAGAATTATCAAAATTAAGAAAAAGCTTTGTGAAATGTGTGAGTATATGGAGGTAGAGTAGTAAACTAACTTGCATGCACTTTTCTTACTCCAAAAAGGGTGTTGCAATAAGGGCTCACCCAAAATAGTCTCTTGAAATAAGATGTTGCTATATGAATACAAGAGGTTCTCAAATGATTTTCCAAAGTTCAATAAGTTTTATCATCATTTTCTTCGAGTTTTGGAGGCTTATTATTTGTATTTGATCCCATAGAAATGGCTCCTAATAACTATGTGATTGTTGGATAAAAATCAGAAAATGGTCACACCAACAATTATAAGTTGTCAGTTAATTTCAAAATTTATGAGATTATTTAATATCTTAACCTCTTTAGTTTCTTCATTTGATACCAAATATTGTTAAAGAGAAATGTTGATTATGAATGTATTATCAAGATTTTGCAAGGTCATAAAAATAACTATATATGCTTTAAATACAACATGAAAAAATGCAAAAGAAAAATATCAACATGCAAATGATGGCTTTACATGATTATAATTAACAATTAACATATTTCCATTACACCTTTAATTTCTTAGTATTTATTTTTTCATTTAAGTTCTTGATTAATCATAGTTATATTTAATTTTGAATTCTCTTGTTATGAATGTAAGATTATCAACTATTGTGTAATGCATCTACAAGCTCTTCATTTGTAAGAGGTAAGGCCCAATGTACACTCTTTAAATAACTCCTTACAAAGTAGAAAAATGTCCTTTGAAGTTCAACTCATGTATACCTTATAGTGCTTTTTTCATCTTCAATGTCCTCCATATGCTCTGATAATATTTTGATCTTTTGCTCACTTTCTAATCAACTCTATTATAGGTGATCATCAAGTCTGCATGTGTAATAGGTTAGTTAAAGAACTTGCTAAGTAACCATATTAAATCATTGAGAGAATAACTTAATAGTTTGTTGCCATCAAAGTCAAATATAAGCTATTGGGTTCAACAATCTCTCCTAGTTTGTAAGAGATATAAGAAATAATAAAAAATTCCTTATATATTGAGCTATTGTAGAATTTATGCATTAAATGCTTTGATTAAGAAAATAATCTAGTAAAATGTATAAAACAATAAGTGCATGTGTGCCAAATCATACATGTAAAGAAGATAAGCCATAAAGAAATAAGAAACATTTCATATATGATTACCTATTTTCATGAAACAATAGTAATTCTTGGAAACTATGTTTAACATAACTGTTCTCACAACTATATTTATCTCCCTTTGTCATTATCAAAGTGAGGGGTTCATGGAATAAGCCATTAGATTTAATGAATCTATTGATTTTTAAATGGTTAGATAAAAAAATATACCAACAAACATCACTCACCAAAAGATTAAGATAAAACAAGCAAACATTATTTCCATGATGTGAGTTGGAAAAACCACACACATTTGCCAAGAGGAGCTTACCAAAACTAGGATAATGGAACATACAATTATTTTTCCAAGATGAGCCTGCATATCAGGCTAGAGAATCCTTTGACACTAGCAAAATGGGCCTACCTGCTAAGCCAAAGGACCTTGCAATCACCAATTCAGAAGTCCTTACAAAGAACCAAAGGTAAAGTCCCCAATAGGACAAAAGGAACAAAGTAAGGCTAAAATCTATAACCCTTAATAACTAATAATAAGATCAAAAGGAACAACAAATTGATACAAGAAATAGTTTTCATATTTGCTCAAAGATGCTTCTAAAAAGGGAGATAAGAAAGAATGAAGAATTTTCCTTATTTTTATCGCATAGTTTTCTTTCAACTTGGCTTCTAGGTATTTCACTCCAAGCATTGTATGTTCCCAAACATGCAAAGATAATTGAACTAGATTTATTATACATTGATAGTAATGTCTTACAAGAAAAGTTATATTTCTAAGTTTTCATTCATTGTATTAGTTACTAACTTACATAATAAGTTAATTGAACTAAAGATATTATATGTTAAGGATAACATACCATACATTATATTAAATTTTGCACTTTTTTAATATTACGCATTTTAAGTGTTATGGATATATTTTAAGATTTCAAACTAGCATTTTTAATGTTTAGCAAGGCAATTCTTCGAAGGAAAACATAAGTGAATTGATGCCTTAAACTAACTTAAATGTGATGAGTTGTTTGAAAGAATACTTGAAAAAGCTTTTATTTAGCATAGTCAAAATCTAAAAATTTTTTTATAATTTCTCAAGATCATCATCATAGGATTTTACAATCCATAAGCCATAAACATGACTCTAAAATAGCTTCACCCTTAAAGCTCAAGCCTTATGTCAGATGCCCATTACTTTCTCACTAAACACTTACCAATAAAAATTTTGAATCAAAGGCCAATCTTTCCAATTTATTAACCTCATAAATCTTTGGATGCATGATCTAAAAGCACTTAAAGGAAAAGAAATTAGAAATTAAAAGATTATTTTTTCTCATCAAGCAAGTCACACATAAACACAAGGCTCAAAAAAATCTCCACCTTTTTTTGCTAATTTACTAGTAGCATTACTAATTAGCATTGAGTTATTTTCTTTTTCATATGATTTTGTAATTTGAATCATTAGTTTATTCTCTTTGAAATACATTTGTATTGGTATGCTTGAATGAACTAATGCCAAATTGAAATGCGCATGGATAATTTGTTATTTCTAAAAAGATCTAAGATGACACGAATTAATCGAAGATCACCTCAACAATGTGTTGTTGCAACCAGTTTATTATGTTTACTCTAAGAACATTATGAATGTATGATAATTGATATCATATCACATAGTGAAAGTTATTGACACAAAAACATTTCCTAAAATATCATACTAGATGATCCTAAGATCAAACAAGTACATTAAATTCATTTCTTATACTCAAATAGATCATACAAAATTGATACATAAATTGCAATTGTATGATAATTATTTTCACTTGGTGTTAAGTTCTTGAGAATTTTCCATATGATGTGATCATATAAGGATGAAGCATTGTACAACCATTCAATAGTTACCTTATCAAGACTCAATAAAAGGAGCATACACATACAATAAAGTGAATGACATCTTCTTTTAGAAATCCTAGCTATTCTTAACATAATCTTGGAGAATACTTTATATAGATGACTTGTACAAACAAGTTCAATCTTCGCATACTTAATATAGATGACAATCACAACTATATAATCCAACAACAATATCTATACAATGTAATCAAAATAATGAATATTACTCATAAAATAATAAAACTAAATAGCATAAGTATAATATTGGTCAAATAAATTGCTTATTTAAGTCAAAATTGTTTAAAGTAGTTAAATAAATTGCTTATTTAAGTCAAAATTGCTTATATTTGTACAATCATAAAGTAGTTAAATAAATTGCTTATTTAAGTCAAAATTGTTTAATCTAACTGCATGTGATGAAATTAGAGTAATTTATATTAGTGTTACTCAAACTTAAATTCAACTCCAGATGACTTAGAACCCAAAGATAAATTTTACAACCATGCATGCAAGACAAATGAAGTCATAAGTGCCACTATGCTAATAAGGAAAAAAAATTGACATTATAACCAAAGATTTAATAAATATGATTAGCTCCAAGTGGTTTATCCATTCCATAAGGATCGTTTCAGGGCTCCTTGATATGTAGTTAGAACCTTCTTTGAGTATAGGTCTTCAAGCTTCATTCCACTCCAAATTGCAAGTATGATGCTCCACATCAACGTTCACTACTTTCACTATATAATTTTACATATACACAATACTTAAACATTTCTTTATTAACCAAAACTCTTGGTGTTATGATCATCAACATCATGGGTACCTCAACCTCCCCTTTGATGATTACAAATAATTGTTAAAAAAAGGATATTTTAATAAATAGCAACATAGTAATTCAATATCATTCAATTGAAATAAAATTGATGAATGAAAAGATGTAATGAAAGTTTTACAATGTGTTTTAGTAGTATATCATGTTTTCAACAAAAATAGTAAATTTTACATGTTTCAACAAAAAGTAACTCATTAACAAGCATAATAACAAGTAGAACTAGGAAAATACAAACAATTACAACTTTACCAATCAACTCCCACTACATTTATGTATTCAATGTGACAATAATTAACAAAAAACAACAAAAGTAGAATCACTTAACACAATTTTCTTTTAGCATAGTAATAAACTCATATTCAAGTAGAACATGTTCTACCTCTTCAATATTTGAATTCCAACATTCTCCCTTTTAATTCCTACATTCTAGCAGTCATAGTACTCCAAAACATTTTAAACATACAAAGGGACACCAAAGGTTAGCCTCAGCCAAGTAAAGGTTTTAGAGGATAAAGGCTTTGGTAAAGATGTCATCTAGCTGAGTATACTAAGGAAACAAAAATGATGAAATGTCTTTATTCTTTGCATGCTCCCCACTAAAATGGTATCAAATGCCAAAATGCATTGGGCATGAATCTTGAATTGGACTCTTTATCAAGCAAATTATACTAGCATTATCACAATAAGTAGAATACTTCTACAAAATAAACCAGTCTTTTAGCTGTTACTTAATCCACAAAACCTAAGCTACATAGCTTCTCATTGCAATATACTCAACTTTTATTATAATAAATAAAGACAATTATGCATGGGCTAATAAAAGAAATAAGTTAATTTCTAAGTTATTGGCATGTTCTAAATGTGTGTTTCTATCAATTAGCATCCATATATAATTAATTCAAACCTTAATTCACATCTAGAACACCATGACCTAGAAAGTTTATGCATATTAAATACATGAAGATGAATTTTACTATTTATAAATGGTAATCTTGAAATTTGCTTGCAACATAACACACAATCCTACCTTAAAGATAATGTTTGGCCCACTAGGTATAAGATAAAGAATCTTATCATCCCTCTACAAAGTTTCATATCTAAAAATTTCCTAGCTCACCCTTACCTAAGCTAGTGCCAATTCTTATGGGGTTTTTTTGGTGTTTTCAAAACAAAACCTCTTAATGAGCTCCAATAATTACTTTATTTGAGATATTAAAATCCCCTCATTGGTTTTTTTTTATTTGAAGACCCATAAAGAAGGTCAACTCACCCATTATGCTCATATCAAACTCTTTCTTTTTTAGTTCAACAAAACTCTCACACATCTCTATATGTGTTACTCCAAATACAATGTCATCAACATAAATTTAACACAAACCAATATCTATTAAATTTAAAACAAATATAATACTATCAACTTTTCCTCTAATAAAGTCATTTGATTTAAGGGAAGTGTATAGTCTTTCATAGAATGCCCTTGGAGCTTGCTTTAGTCCATATAAGACTTTCTTAAGTTTAAACATGTGATCCAATTTTTCATTTACTTCAAATCCCAAGCATTACTCGAACTACACATAACAAGTAAAAAAAGAGAAAAAAAAGTATGTTTCCACTTCAATTGGATAAACACTATAGATTGGTAATGAGCTGCAACTTCTAAAAAAAGAGCCTTTGTAAGTGGTGAAGAAGTGTAGAACAAAAGGGTGATGTATGGTTACCTTTGGCATGTACTTGTGTACATCAAGATTTTTTTAAACACTTTCAAACTCTCATTCAAATAGAAATGACAAGAAGGCACTTAGAAGTGCTCCAAAATGCTCTTATAATGATTACCAACAAGCATCAACATTCTAAACTATTTTGGTAGGGTTTATATAGCCATAGCACTTCATAAAATCATCTCAAAATAGTCCTTAATGGCTATAATACTTCTTCAATGGCTAAAGATATAAGAAGCAAGATATGGCCTTAGGCCTTATATCTTGCAACAATCTCATAAATTTTGATGATGATAAACTTTTAAATATTGGTGATAAAATAAATAATTACATTGATGCTCTTCGATAATATATGCATAATTAAATGGCATTAGAATAATAAGTAATTAAATGAAAAAATGTGTGCCATTAGCACAAAAGCTTTTAATAATTAAAAATGCATTTCATATCGGCTAATTATCCCTTTTTGTCATAAGAAATACTTTTTGCACTATGTAGAATACTTCAAACCATTTCTTCAACATTTTTTCTTTTCACACACAAAATTACTTCTCCCTATTTGTCATTTTTGAAGTATATATTATAGGAAATTTTCATTGGTATTACTCGCCCCTCTCCATTGCCAAAATGTGATGTATAGCTCAAGGAGTAAATTGATGTTTAGAAAAAGAATTTCCTCAAGGAGATAATTATGTTATTATCTTAACTATAATTGCAATTTTATAAGAAAAGGCCAAATATTTCATGCTAATTATTAATTATGAAAGAATATCATTAGTGATAATATCATTAAATACAAAAAAGGATGCATGCCTTAATTGTAAACAAATTGAACTTCATGCAAAGGTGGATCATAAATATTTTTAACTTTGCTCATTGAAGCAAAAGGGAAGCTGATCAAAATGCAATGGGAAGGCATCTACAAGGTTAAGGAAAGGTAACGAGAAGACAAAAAATGGAACACAAGTAGGTGGCCAAACTTTTTAGGGATTAGTTGTGAACCAAAAATCCTAATTCCCCTTCACAAGGGCATGCCTATCGATAATGGTTTGCATTTATCCCTAGCTTAGTTAAATTGAATTAGAAATTTTGGATTTTTATTTCCCATGGTGGGCTCAGGGGGGCCTCTCCTACCCAAATCACAATTTTGTGAAGCTTTTAAGTGAGCCAATTGATCTATCTCTCATCCAAATCAAGCCTACAATGACCTTCAAAGGTGAACTTGAAATAGTTTCTGAAGAAGATGAAAATAGAAAATGGCTTCCTCTTTTAATCTCACCCTAATTGTGAAATCTATTATGGGTTCCCTATCATGGAAACTATTCATAAGGTGGGTTCTTTAGGTACTAGGCATGTGTTGTCTAGATTTGATAAGGAAGGAGATTTCTTTAGATTTTTGCTTCACCAATCATGAAATATTATGGATTTTCACTTGACGACATTCAAGAGGCATCCCAATTTACATTCAAACATTAAGCATTCTCAAGCCCTAGTTTGGGTCTTCATTGAGCACTTACCAATTAACTTATTTAATAAAGTGGCCTTATACTCCTTAACATTAGAAATTGATAATCCTTTAATGGTAGATGCTACAACATAAACTTAACTAGATCGAGTGCAGCTAGAGTATGTATCGAAGTGTATTTAGCTAAGGAATTTCCTAATTAAGTTAGGATTACAAAAAAGACAAGTCAAGCAAATGGGATTTGACAATTTATATAAAATGATAATTCACCTAGCTATTGCACAGTTTATAATAGGAAGGGCCAACTCACTCTATTGCAAACATATCAAGAAGAAACCTACTACACAAGCACCAATAAAAGTTCCCAAGGTTCCAATTAAACTGGATAAGTAGAACACTAGTAATTCTATTTTTGTAAAGGATTCTAACAAACTAATGGAAGTTGAACATAAACTGAATTTGATAGAGCCCAAGTTTCCATGCTCACTAAGGGCCACACACATTATTGTATAAAAATGATGGCTCACAATATTCTTATAAATGGTATTGTTAGCTCAAATGATACCTCAAATAGGCAATCAATCAAGGACATGTAAGGTTGCAATACACATGAAAGAGATCAACATGTATTCTTGAATAAGATTTCAAATAGTTATGTTGCACTTAAAAAAGTTCAAAGAAATTTGATCTACAATCATTTAAATATTTTTTTCACAACTTACTTGAATGAGAAATAAATTCTTGACTAATACAACTTCAACAAAATGATTTCATTCCAATTTAGAATAAGCACTAAAAAAGATGCACTAGGAAAGGATAAGAGAGTTAGATGAGCTTGAAAGGGACATATAGAAGTGCATGATCCACACAAAATGTAGATTAAATAACCATTAATCGATAGGACCCTAGTTTGGAACATTAGAGGGGCCATAAAAGAAATTTGATTTATTAACTAAGTATTTAATTACTACCAAAAATACCTTAATTACTCTTATAGAACTAATGTCTCACATTAGCAAGTTGCACATCCTAGTTAAGAGAAGTGGTTTTGAACACTATATAGGTAACTCTTACAATAAGATCTAGGCGTTGTGGAAAGAAAACATTTAATTTCAAAAACTATATGAAGATGAGCAATGCTTACTTATTAGGAAAATAATGGATCAGATGTTGGCATATTTTGTGTTCATCTATGCTAAATGTGCAAGGGTTGAAAGAAGGACAGTTTGATACAAATTGTCTTAAATTGGTGTAGAACTTAATGAGCTATGCATATTAAAGGAAGCATTAATGTAATTTCGTTAGAGGAGGAACATAAAGGTTCATCTAGTTTTTGTCAAGAAGTAATGAATGAATTGAAAGATTGTATCAACCAATGCACTTATAGAGTTCTACCTTATAAATTATAGACATTTACATGGGCTTTTTAAAGAAAAGAAAAATGGATCTAGAAAAGGGTAGATTGATTATTAGTGAATTAAGAATGGATTGATTACTTCTCTCCAGTAGTCCTAGAGCACTTATATAGAACTAATTTGGACCACTCACCTTTGCTGCTTACAATTACCAAGGTTCCTACTATTAGCCACTAAAACATCAAATTCTAAAATTTGTGGATGCAGCACCCAACAGTTTACACTATATTAGAAAGCAATTGGTTAATTCTAACCCATCTCACAAGTTTGATGGTACCACTATTCAAACTTAAAAAGCTCAAAGACTATCTTAGACAATGGAATGACTTCACCTTTAAAAATATCTTTCAATCAATCAAAAGGGTTGAGTAAATGGTTAAAATTAAAGAAGCACAAATTCAGGAAAGCCAAACAGAGGAAGATAAACTTGAACTAATTAAGGTTAATAATTAATTAATGGAAGAGCTTAAAAATGAAACTTTATTGGTGTTAAAAGGCTAGCACTATAAGGCTTAAAGATGGAGATAGAAATACAAATTTCTTTCATTCTATTATAAATGATAAAACATAAGGATTAAAATTAGCTACATAGAAGATCCCAATTGAATGATTTATCATAAAGAAGAAATCTAGGTTATGCTATCCAACATTTCCAAACATTGTCTCCTTCAACAATGTAACTATGGTTGAGGAAATGCTTGATAATATAGCACCTATGGTCTCTGAGGATGATAATAGATGGTTGTTGAAAGATATCAAAGCTGAGGAGGCTAAAAAAGTTGTGTTTCAAATGGATGAAAATGATGCCTATGACATGATAAGTGCAATGGTCTTTTCATAACTTACTATTCAGAAATCATTGCAAGGGAAGTGTTAAATGTAGCAAAATATTTCATTGGGGAATTTTATCCCCAAAGGAATTACAAGTGTAGCATTGATCCCAAGGAATGACACTCCTAAATTGTTTAAAGATTTTAGGCTATATGCATCTATAATTTCACTAAAATGATCTTTTGAAAGTTGTTGGTAGAAAGACTTCATGATTTGCAACCTAAAATCATTTCACTTAAATAAGTTGGCTTTCTAAAAGTTAGGGTCATCATTGATAATATTCTATCTACACAAGAATTGGTAAGTTCTCTAAATAAGAAAGCTAAAAGCAAGAATTATGTCATCAAACTGGATTTAAAAAGCACATTAAAAACATATTTGATAGTCTATCATTAGACTTTTTATGCAAAACTCTTGCAAAATTCAAATTTTCTAAGAAATTCACCATATTTATTAGGAACATCTTATGTAGCACTTGGACATCCATCATGGTAAATGGCATTCAAAATGGATTCTTCCAACCCTCTAAGAGTCTCGAACAAGGAAATCCTATTTATTCTATATTATTCATCTTGTCTATGAAGGTTTCCAGTAGGGCTTTTAAAGAACTTTATTATTAATGGTGTGGCTATTCACTATGTGTAGTCTAAAGGATGCATAATAATTACCTAATTATGTTATTCTTATGGCATCATTATATTCAATAAGAGAGACTTGAGATCAATTTGTACCATTTGTAAACTTAAACTTCTAAAGAACTTCCAAGATTCCATAGGCCTTTCAAATCAATCCACTAAAAAGTAAATTTTTCACCAATAGGAAAATGGAGCAAAGCTTCAAAAAAGAGGTAAAGAAACTTGACTTTTAGTGTGGCTCCTTTTCAATATCATATATGGGATGGCCCTTATACACCAACTAGAAAAAAGCAATATATTTTTAGCAAATTTTAGACAAATTATTTGTGAAAATGGATAGATAGAAAAAGAAATTACTTTTCATGTGTTGAAGACTAATAATAGTAAGGCATGTACTAGCCTCAATTCCAAGCTTTTCACTCATCATGGTTAAACCACCTTAACAAATTCCTGATAGGTTAGAGAAAATAACGAATAGTTTTTTTGTGGTGATGTCGACAAAGCCCACAAACACCACTAGGTTGCATAGGTAAAAGGCTATGCTTCAATGGAGGAAAATAGCTTAAGCTTTAAAACACTCAAGGATAGGATGGGTACATTTTCTATAAAGTTGAATTGGTAGCAACTTAGTAATAAATCACTATGAGCAAAATACATGGAAGGTAAATGCCTAAAAAATGGTAGCAAGGATAATAGTTTTGATACCTAGAAGCATATGGAAGGGACTATGAGTTTAGTAGATAATAATTGAAAACTTTGTTCCAAGATGGACACTCTTATTTGGACCCTTATAATGGATAATATTTTTACCTTACGCTCTACCTAGAATGCTATCAAAATAAAGTATATCATCTTGAAGTATAGAAGGATGATAAGGAATTTAAGGTGTACTACCAAGGCTTTAATACTAGTATGAAGAATCATAAACAAAATATTTTTTAGAGTAATTAAATAAACTAAACTATCAAATAGTCTCTACACACTAAACACCCTCACTGTCCCAGTGATGATTCCTTAAATCATGCCTTTCTTTCTTATGATTTGGCAAATAATGTGTTTTCTTTTATTGCAATGCATTGAAAATTCAACATTGGAAGCATCATAACATATAAGATATACTTCACAGCTAATGATAGTAGGTCAAATTGAACTCATAAATTCAACTTCTTTTTAATATACCAAAGTATTTGGAAAACAAAAATCTTAACTTTTATGAGGAAATAATTCAATCTTACATGAACATTACAAACAACATCATTTCAAGATAATATAGCACATTTAAATATTTTCCTATCATGCAAACATCACAGGAGGATCTCATATGGTACATTTAAAGTTCCTCCATTAAAGTTCATGCCATTTAAATCATGTGAATTTAAGCAAGCTGACTACTAATATGAAAATGATAAGCTCCTGTAAGCACATCACCAATCTACAACCTCTCAAACATCTTTGTACAATGGACACTCTCAAAGTGTTACACAAATTGTACTATGCCTGACATGAGTTGATCTTTTCATATTTTAAATAAAATAGATATATCATTTTACAAAAAAAACTTCATGCAAGGTATTTATAAAAAATATTTTTTTTCATTGGAAGTTTTGTACAACTAAGTTAAAATAATTTATATTATTTCAATTAAGAAGACTAAAGATTTCCAAGCTATAAGTGATATCTACGATTAAATTCTATGATGCCAATTATTAAATAAAAGAGTATTTATATCATTGTTAGCAAGCTAACCATCAAAAGTTTAATATATCTTTGTTGTCCAAATTTTTAAGCATGCTATCATTGTTGTAGCATTTAAAATTGTTTATCTTTATTGTTTGATGCCACAAAATTTAATTTTGCATCACTTATTGAATAAACCTTTCCAGATATGATCATAACATGCATTGGAAAATGCTTTTTGTATGAAATGGTACCATTCTTTAGTTCAAATTTTTTGATGCAAAGAATTAATTAAAAAATAGATTAAAATACTATTATTGTTCTTAAAAAAACTTTGGTGAACTTGGGTACTATTTGCTCTTATTATATTCATAGTCCAAATCAAGTCATCATGGGTCAATCTTTAGTATACAAGATTAAAATCACTTAGAAACAAATTATTTCATTAAATGATATCATTTAAAAATGACGATTTATCCATGAATTTTGTTCAAGTCTAGTTTAATGCCTTATCTCAAATGCAGAGTTTTATGTTAATACTAGTTAATCACTTAGATAGTATGTCTTGGTAATTCATAATGATTAACCATCCATGTAAATTTATAGTAAGATAGAAATATTTATTGTAATCAAGCAACAAAATAAGATAGGATATGTAATAAAAGTGCAGAGCTACTAGGAACCACAGTTAAACTTTGACTCAAAAAATATCTTATTTTCATTATAAATGAGCAAGATTATTACTATCCAGTATTTATTATGGTTGAACATTTATTCAAGAGAGTTTTAATGGATAAATGAATTGATAATTTGATGTTGAAGCCCAACGACAATATCGTTGAATTTATGTCTCATTAGCTATTGATGGAAGGCACAGTTATTAAGCATGCCTAAATGGCTACTTGAGATTATTAGCTATACAATATAAGAACCTAAGTTAATAAATATAAAAGTATTAGTTGACATGTAGAATTGAAGCTCATCAAAAAATTTAAAGACATCATATTATTTATGAATGCTATTAAAATTTGATCTTATCCCTTTGCATGAACACATGATGATTTATGTCACACTAGGTCTTATTATAAAACATTTTTTTACAAAAAGCCTAGTGCAACAAAACTCATGCATTATTCAATATAATTGGCTAGCCACTTCAATTATCATGCCTAACAATCAAAATAAGACTTTTGATCTCATTGATCAAGCTTGTGTTGTGTTGCCCTGAAAGAATCCTATTTCTCTAACTGGTCATGCAACTAATTTAAAAATTGATTCTCCCTAGGCTAGAACAAACTAACAATATATGCTAACATGTACATAGTACTAATATGTACCCTACTAATAACCTTTAATGAGATCCATACACAACTATTATGCCAGTATACCATCATGATCCACTTATAATTCTTAAGGCAATATATGCCACATTAAATACAATATGCATGTAATTATCAACAAAGCACACTTGGTGTTCAATATAGCCACAAGTCTAATAAATAAAATTTCACTACTATATAATGGAAACATGAATGCTGCAACTAAGACATCATGAAATGAAATGCATAAATAACGACACTACTAGGATACACCAACTTTATCACCCTATCTTTGCCTCCCGATGCAAGCTAGTAACTTACTAAACAAACATGTAGTGGAAGAGGTAAATTAGGAACCTCAAAAGGAAATCTACAAGTCAAGTTATAAAATAAATTAGAAGTAACATTAATACATAACTAACTTGTATAGGCAAAGCATAACTAAATAAATGTTAAAGTAAACTAAAAAATTAATAAAGGAGCCTCCACCTACCAAGTTGAGCCAAATCTTATCCAGAGTTATTATCGTAAGAGCTACATTTATCACTCATTTATTGGTATATCTCTTATAATCTTAAATCATTAAATGACCATTAGGTCTTCTCCACTCCACTTAAACATCATTATTCTATGATATAAATAATCTAATTAACTAGTGCCAAATCATTGATCTAGCACTCCATTTATGTTTATGATAGTCATTACTTAAAAGTTGGTACCCCTCAATACCCTCGAAACTAGAAATATGATCTGCCACTCCACAGTCTAGAGGAACTAACCCCATAATCTAGCCCATCTGGTTCTGTGAGAGTTCTCAATAACTATAGGGAACTCACCTAGGAGTCTAATAACATAATTCAACATTCCATAATATGGGGTGTCTAATTACATGAAATGGTTCCTCTACTATTATATGCGAGTCTTATAAGCATTTAGTTTCCTCTCCATGGCATGTGATTCCAAAATCTATGATCTACTACATATCAACACTAATTCCTATTAAGATTCTCCAATATAGATGTGTTATAATATTTTAGCGAAGGATGTTACCCTATTCCAAGCCCTTAGGTACAACAACAAGCACCTCCCTTTTTCTTCTTAGCCTAGACAAGAGCATCTCATGCCTTGATTGGAATCCAAATTATTTATGCAACATATCCTTAACTAAGCTTAGATCTAAATTACCATACATAAGATATCCTAAGGTTTTTTTAGACCCTAACCAACTTATTTGGACATTTTAAGATTCCCTTAAAAACCTTAACTAGCATATCTAGTCACTCTAAGGTTTCCAACAAAACAATCAACTAGGTTACCTAACATTTCCTCAAAATCCTAATCATCTTATTTAGCAAATCTTATGTGGTTTTTCTAAACCCTAATGAACTATCTTCAATAACTTAAGGTTTTCTTCATAATTAAATTTAGCTAATATTGGTACCCTAGAGTCCTTTTAAACACTAAATACCTTATTTAGGGTCACTATAGCTTTCTAAACTCCTTATCTAGGGTTAGTCCTTAACTTTACTTAATATGGAGGCTTCTTAACAAGTTTGTTGTCCTTTATTTGGGTTATCATCTAAGCTTCTACTTAAAGTCATAACATTGGCTTTAACCCTAAGCTATAATCTAAGCCATTCAATTCAACACTTGGATTCATAGAGGCTCCACTAATGACTTTTCATGTCAACTAAGATAACTTGAGTATTGGACCCTTTCTAATGCCTCTCCTAAGCTACTCACAAACCTATAATATCTCCTAAGGAATCCAACACATGGTCTAAGAGCTTGAAAGGTCCTTTCTCATCATCTTAGCCTCATGTCCAAGTTTTTTTATTTTATCATAGACTTAAGAGAATCATTAGCCCCTTAACTCAATCCTATACACCTCATAAGGCCATATCTCAACCCTTTCTCAATTCTAATCTCTATTTAGAGTCCAACTTTAGGGTCCCTCCACACTAAACTTCCTTTAGGATACCCTCAAGGACTCACCAAATGTTATAAGATCTTAGTCCAATTATAAATTCTCACTTTATGATTTCCACATGCTAGAACCCTAAACCTAAGCACCTTCACAAGTCTAACCCAAGACTACCCTTACAATAATCATTATTATGTAGGAGCTACAACCTTAGATCTTTATTCTTATGGTTACCTTTAGCATAATTCAATTTGAAATTTAAATATAATGCTTCTTCAATAGCCACATGTTTTTATCCCCAAGCTAAAGCTAGACAATCCCCTTAAGTTTCATTTTCTAAGTAAAACAAAACTTCAAACATCAAGAATCATGCATGGTCAAGATACTTCCTTTTGTTATGCTTACCTTAATCTTGACTTCTAAAAATCATACAAGGCTAAACTTATCCTTCTCTTATTAGGCCTACTTGAAACCTTCATCAATCCTTAGCTTTCTACTATGTCCTAGATCAATAATTCCTAAGCTTCCAACTTAGAAAATGGAGATTCCTTAAGAATAAAAGCTATCAAGGCTTTCATATGGTCTTAACAAATCTTCTCATGCTCTTAACTGAGCTTTTAAATTATGTCATAAGAATTACCCAAGGAAATAATCAATTTTGACCATAATAATTCATCAATTAGGGTAAGATAAAGGATGAAGACAATTGCAATATTTCAAGACAAATACACATGATGTAATTTAATTTTTTTATGATAACAAGATTAGGACTTTCCTTTATCATAAAAGGTCTCATCTTAATAGAAAATATCATTTTATTAAGTCATTTAGAACATCATGGATTCATCTTAAAGCAATGTAAAACTTAGGTTTTCAAGTGAAAAAGTCATAACAATAGTTCTCTTGATAATAACCAAAATCTAGTATCATGCATGCTACATAAAAATACTAAATGAAAACCTAAACATTTATCTAATTTAGGTGCATTATCATGAGGTTCATTCTACCTCTTCAAGTTTGTAGAGGTCTACTTTAATTGATGCACCTCCTTATCCATCTTAAGCTTCTTCACAAATAGGGTTTTGCCTCTATTACTCATAACTTCTTCCTCCTCCTTTGCTCAAATCTTGGATCTCCTCCTTTGCTTATGGCTATGGTTTCTTCTTATTCTACCTCTTAGATAGGGTTCCTATTGCTCACTCATGGCTAGGGTTTCTCTTCCTTTACTCATAGTTTCCTTTTGACTTTCCCCAATGGACACTACCTCATCTCACTAATTATGGTGAGTCCTTAAACCTTCCTAAAATAAAGGAAACTCGTGAGAGTTATTACTAGGGGCAACGGTCATATCATTAATTCCTTATTTTTCATGCTTGACATGAGAATTTAGATCTTAAATCTCTTTAGTTAAGTTACCCCTTGATTTTTAGATTTTCAAAAAATCATGCCAACTAGATTCCATCACGTGGTTTGGATATATTAGGGATATGCAAAGACCAACCTATCTTAGGTATGTTTTAATCCAAGAATTTGTACATTAAGCAAACAAAGCTAACTTACCCAATAAATTAAAAGCACTTAATTAATCAAACAATGGAAAAGATGCATACCATGGTTGTCCAAAGGTCCTATCTAAGCTAACTAATCTAAGGAGTGTAGCATTCTCCCCACCTAAGCTTGGCTTTCATCTGTGAAATCTAAAAAATAACTTGGACCATTGGCGGTGAACCTCACTATCTACCCCTTGGTAGGCTCTCACTCTTCCTAATTTTTACAAAATTCTTTAACTATAGGAAAGCTCTTTCATCTTGCTTGTCTAGTACGATATTCCATAATATGCACTAGGCACTCCTGATAACATATGTCTAATTGCAGCAAAAGTACATGTGACTACTCCTAAATAATATGTAATGGGTCTGAGGCATATTGCTTCAAATTAGAAACATGAAAGATATTATGAATCATAGCCAAAGCATTTGAAAACTTGATTTGGTATGCTACTAACCCAATCGTCTCCACAATCTAGTATGGTCCAAGACATTTTGGTCTCAACTTAGAAGCTCTCCTAAATTGGAACAATCTTAACATAAATTAGACCTTAATAAAGACCTAATCTCTTACATCGAAGCTCACTTATTTGTGATTATCATCAAAATATCTCTTTTGATGATCTTGTGCCACATGTAACATCTTTCATAGTCTCTAAATCTCTTTTATAGTCCCCTTGATTATTTAAGATCTAAACATCTGCCCATATAATAGCTTGTATGATGCCATGCCAATAACTAACTGATAGTTGGTATTGTAAACAAACTCTTTAAGTGGCAACCATTTGAACTAATATATAGAGTAAGACTATCCACTAAGCCTTAATAGGTCCTCTAAGGTATAGATGGTCTTATCTAATTGGCCTTTTCCTAAAGGAGATGAGCTATACTAAACCAAAGATTGGTTTCTAGATCGTAATGGAAGTTATTCGAGATTAAGAGGTAAATTTTATATCTCTATAAAAATGATTACTTTGAGTATATTATGTATTCTAATAATCTATTACACATACAACTTTGCTAACCTAATAGGTAAATAAATCTTCCTAATGACAAGAAAGTGAGCCAATTTGGTCAATTACTTTAAAACACTAGAATCATAATCCAAACCTTCTTGGTCTCTATAAACTTCAAAAAAAAAGCCTTAGTGATCTCATCCAACTTCCATTCTAGTATTGTTAAGCTTTAAAGTAAATTGTTAGGCTACTATTGTTCTACTTTCACTCTCTAATAAACCAAGAACTTTTCAGCATATAGCGTTGCATCCTTATTTAAGCCTCTCCACCAAAAGAATGTTTTGAGATTCCTATACACCTTGAACTATCTTGTGTGAATTGTTAACCGATTGTTATTGGCCTCTCCTAATATCCTTTTACTAAATTCCTAGTGCTATAATACACACCACCATACATGATGAGTTATGATCTCACCCCTCAAGATGAATTCCTTTGACTTACCCTATTAAAGTCTAGAAATCTCACCCTATAACTCATGGGCCTCTTGTGAATGTGTACACAACTCTTTCATTTGATTAGCATAAATGTGAAGTGCACAAAGTTGAGCCACTAAAGACTATACTACCAATTATCCAAAGCTCTATAGACATCCTCACTTCTTATTCTTGTTCTTCTTCTTCTTCTCCACATGCAAAAACTAAGTTATAATGCCCCTTTCAAAGCATCAACTACTGCATTCACTTTGTTGTCACAATGCTTAATGTCCATATCATAGTCCTTAAAGAGCACCAACCATCATTGTAACCTCATTTAAGCTTCTAATGAGAAATGATAGTTAAGGCTTTTATGATCAATGAAGAGCTCAAACTACCCTCCATAAATGTAGTGCCACCAAACCTTAAAGGTAAACACCACAACCATGAATTCAAAGCCATGCATCATGTTATTGCACTCATTCTCATGCAACTATCTTTTTATGTAGGCTACTAGTTTACCACTCATTGTAGGAATTGCACTTAAAACAATGTGTTACGTATCAGTGAAAAACTAATAATGCCTATTATACTCCAGCAAACTCATGACTAAAGTTGAACTTAACTTATCTTTTTGCTCACAAAATGTCTACTCACACTAATCCAACCAAGAGAAGACAATACCTGTTATACCCGGTAAAATATTATAGGTTTAATCTTCAATAATTAAATTGTGGCTTAGATGATTTCAGATTGACAGTAGGATGAGCCAGGAGCTCAATTGGAGGCTATTGGAATTTCTGAAATTTTCTGGGGATTTTTCGGAGCACCGAGATTTTTTTTAAAAAAAAACGAAATTTGGATTTTTATTTTCTTTTTTTACCGCGCGTGAACCGGACCGGAGCGGTTCAGCGAAGGCGGAGCGGTTCAGCGAAGGAGGGGCGGTTCGCCGAGGTGCGTTTGCGCGTGCGTATGGATAAGCCGTGGATAAGCGGATCGGACGGACGAGATCAGCGGTGGAGATTAACCGGCTGATCGAGTGTTAAGCGGCGTTTTTAGAAGGTCAACCGGCGCTTAATGGGTCTTAACGGGTTATTACCGGTTTAAGCTGGGTATTTAACCCGAACTGTTCGGCTGTTAGGGTTTCGAACGGCGGTTAGAGGCGAAGCGTTCGCGGCGAACGGCGATGATTTCCGGCAGCCTTCCAAGGGGCTTTTGGTAACCGGAGATTCGCGGGACAGAGGCGAGCATTTTGGTACCGGTTTCGTTCGGCGAGGAGCTGCGGTTGATCGCGTGCGAGCTTCACCGTCGCCGGCGACGAGCAAAGGTAGTAAATTCAGTCTAAATTAATTAATTAGCAAATTAAAATATGGATTATTTTGCAAATAGTAGGAAATTCGGTTTTAAATTAGTTAATTAGTAGAAATTAAAAGCATGGAATATTTTGCTTAATGAAATCAAGCATGTGGATGAAAAATTGGACTTAGTTGAATGCTAATTTGCGTCTTTTACAATTTTTGGATTTGTGAAAAATTTCCCATTTCGCCGGAAAATTTAGTTAATGTTTAGGAACATGTTAGGGATTTGAATTATCAGTTTGCCATTTAATTAGTTAATTAATTGTTGGATTAATCTTACGGCAATGGCGTAAGGGAGAACTCCTTCGGCGGAAATTTTAAATTAGTGGCATTATTGAAACATTAGGATAGTACGAACATCGAATTTTGTTTCTCCTTGTTCGCGTTCGCCGGAAATCGACGGAAGAAATTGGATTGGTCGGCGATTGCTTCAGTTAGGGTTCGCGGGCGTTGGACCGAGGAAGGAGAAGGGTTTAAATTAATTACGAATTTATTTAAGTAATTAATGGTATTTATATAATATTTATTAGTAATTATATTTATTTAAGCATCGACCGATTAACGGATTATTAAAGAATTTGGTTCGGCGGTGTCGCGGTTCAGCGCGAGGTTTCCGAACCGGCAGCGAAAACCGGTTCAGCGGGATTCGGCGCGGACGAACGGCACGGAGGAAAATTTAATTCGGAAATTAATCCGAATTTTCGGAAAAAGGATATATGTGGAATTTAAATTTTATTCGGAAATTTATTTCCGAATTTTGGAAAATGGATAAAGCGCAGAACTTGATTTTGGAAATTAAAATTTCCTGAAGTGAGGAAGAGGTGATTTTTGGAAATCACGTAGCCAAGTTGAAATTGACTGTTGGAAATTACCTATAAATTCAATGCAACTGGATCAGTTGGAAGGAAGTGTGACACTTGGGTGTTACCAGAATAGTCAGAATTTTGGTACAGTTTGTGTTGCTTGGATGGCAATGACATGGATTGAGTCAGTTTACTCAGTGTTGGCATATTTCATGGATTGGCATATTGGACCGGACTACTATAGGCCCTATATGATGTTTTAGGGTAGTTGTGGTAGGTAACTGTGCGGTACAGACTTAACTTTCACAGTATACATGTGGACTGGTATGCGCCTTGTTGTATCTGGACACATGTTGCCGAATCTTGGAGTTAGAGCTGGCAATGACTGTAGGGGCGTGGCTTTTATGGAAATTGTTGGGAGAGGACTTCTTGGGACGGTGGCTGAGTCGATCTCTTCTGGTCCACGAGTGTAGGCCTGCGCGCCTGAGAGTGGCAGTGGCAGGGGTGACTCGCCGTGGCTAGTCAGGTGTGTAGGCCTGCGTGCCTGAGGGTGGCAGGGGTGTCTCACGTTGGCTAGAGATCTATGTGACTGGTTCTGTCTATAGTCTCCAGAAGATTGATTGACGAGAGACGCTGTGGTGTCGGGTGCTAGGCGTTGTGATGCGTGCGCAGAGATGGGCGTGTCCCGCTGGCATGCTTTGCCTAGGCGCCATGCGTGCGCAGAGATGGGCGTGTCCCGCTGGCATGCTGCCTGGGAGCACAGAGGAGAGCTACTCTGGTGTGACTGGGGGTGACTGTGGTTGGTCAGAGTCTGGGACTGAGAGTGCCTTTCCACCCTACATTGTTATGCTGTATTCCTATACTCTTGCTATTATCCTTCTCTTGCATGTGAGTTTTTACTAGCTGTCTTTCCTACTGGGCGTAGCTCACTCCTTTATTATCTATATTTTTCCAGCGGCTCGACAGCCTTGACGCCACCCAGATTAGGTGGGATCGTGGTCAGCAGGCTAGTGGAGGATATCTGATCTGTGATTTTCTGAGACATTTTGGTTAGTGTGATTGATACTATTGGATGTATTCAGGGAGACTGTTATTCTTATGTCATGTAATATGTGAGGGTGATTCTGACTTATGTATCTAGTTGGATGATATTGTATTTGTTGGACTTGGATCTTATTCTTGTGATGTAGTTTCCATTCACTGTTTTACTTTATTGTCTTGGTGGTATAGTGTGTGGAGTGCCATATTTTATCTGAGGATGTTATGTATTTTATTTTTGATGGTGAGGTCATTACATGACTATGGAACTTAACCGTGGGGATTCAGACTTCTATTAGATCGGTTCTCCTACCGGTATGGGTTAGGAGTATGGGGTCTAGTAGGAGTAACATTGCGCGAGTCCATCTGTTAATTCAGGAGTCATGAACCTGATTTGACGGTGTACCCGGGAGATGGGATCCACATTGTTAAGGAAAGTAGGTGTGTAATGATGTGTTATATCCTATGTTTTTCGTAGGCTACTCAGGTTGGTATGGGACGATCTGAGCTGTCTATATGTAAAAAAAAAAATATGTCAAAAATCAGCCTAGGAAAAAAATGGGGTGTAACAAGAGTGGTATCAGAGCCCTAGGTTAGGATAGTGGGGCTAGACATGTATAGAAGTTCAGCCCTAGGTTAGGATAGTGGGGCTAGACATGTATAGAAGTTCAACCCAAGGTGGGGAGAACTGTTGGTCATTTTATTATACTATGGTAGTCCGTATGCCAAATGCCAAATGACGACTCTAATGCCAGATTAGTTGCTTGACAGTATGGCTAATACCAGGAGACTTTCCGTTCGTGGAGCAGCTAGAGGCAGACCTGTATCTGCTACTTCTACCCCGGAGACGATCCCAGCATTGCCAGTTGAGCCAGCCGTGGATCGTTGGATCGATGCCTTTATGCGGCTGCGTCTGCAGAGTTTCAGTGGGTCGGCTGACCCAGCGGTGGCAGATGACTGGATGGCTCATATGCTTGAGCTGTTTGATGCTTTGGGATGTCCACTCGGCAGGAGGGTAGTACTTGCTGCTCTAGTATTAGAGGGAGAGGCTGCTACCTGGTGGAGAGGCCAGCGGCGCGCTGTGTTTGGGGAGGTCCAGAACAGCGAGATAGCTTGGGAGGACTTTGTTGAGGCATTCAGGGAGTGCTACATTCCGGCTTCTACCATGTCTCAGTCCAGGAGGGACCTTATACACCTCAGGCAGGGCCAGATGTCAGTGAACGAATACTTATCGAGATTCACATATCTGGCGAGGTATGCCACAGAGCTGGTACCATCTGAGGAGCGCAGATGTGAGATGTTCTTGGAGGGACTTCGTCCTATGCTGTAGCTTCAGTTGGTTGTGAGCCGGTTTGCCAGATTTCGTGACTTAGTGGAGGCTGCGAGATCCGTTGAGCTTATTGACATCCGGATGGAGGCCCAAAGAGAGGCTCACAACAAGAGAAAGGAATTCAGAAATGCCCAACAGAACAAAAAGGAAAAGAGACACAGAGATCACCGTGGTACCCAGGAGGGCGTGGTCCAGCCACGGCCTATTTCCGAGAGGCCAGTGCAGCAGACAGGTACTCGGACTGGGGGGATTATTTGCTACCACTGTCAGCAGCCAGGACACATAAGGTACGACTGCCCGTTATGGAAGAAACAGAGGATCACAGGACCGGTTGGTTCATCTGGGGGACAGCCCAGAGTATTTGCATTGACTCGGTAGCAGGCTTCAGAGTCACCAGAAGTGATCACAGGTATGCTTTATTTTGGCAACGTACAGTGCGTGACTTTGTTTGATACTGGTGCATCTCATTCTTTTGTTGCTGAGAAGATCTGGAATCAGATATCAGGATCCAAGGGTTATTTAAAAGAACCCTTACTGGTTAGGCTTCCTGATGAGAAAGAGATTCCCACTGTTCAGAAGACTGATGGGTTTATTCTGATTAGTGGACACGAGTTCGTGACAGAGTTGATATGTGTGCCGCTAACAGAGTTCGACATCATTTTGGGGATGGATTGGTTGTGCTACCATGCAGTGGTTCTAGATTGTTGTGAGAAGAAGGTTAGGATCAGGGTGCCTGGTTCTGAGGATGTGATATACTTTGGTTTGAACAGGCAGATTCCCCTGATCTCAGTTCTTCAGGCAGAGAGACTAGTAAGGAAGGGTTGTACTGGTTGGTTGGTTTATGTGGCAGATAGCCAAGCCACCACTACCCTTATGTCAAATATTCCAGTGGTGAGAGACTTCCCTATGGTTTTTCCAGAGGAATTGCCTGGACTTCCACCAGCTAGGGAAGTGGAATTTTCGATTGATTTGGAGGCAGGAGTAGCTCCTATTGCTAGAGCTCCCTACAGGATGGCTCCAGCCGAGCTAGCAGAGTTGAAGACTCAGTTGCAGGACTTATTAGACAAGGGACTCATACGCCCCAGTTGTTCACCTTGGGGTGCCCCTGTCTTATTCGTCAAGAAAAAAGATGGTAGTTGTTGGAAAATGCCGGTTACAAGAGGGGGGGGGGGGGGGTGAATTGAACCGTTCACAATAATCAAACGTAACAGAGTAAATTTAATCTTGAATTTATGCGCTTAAGAAATAAAAATAGCAAGGCACACGATTTCAAGTGGTTCGGCAAAACCTTTGCCTACATCCACCCCCAGCTAACCTAGCCGGGCTTCACTACCAAACCAATGCCTTTTGCCCAACCGGCGGGTAGGCCAAAAACCCTCACAGCACCCAATCACAAGATTGGTCACACACAAATACAACAGCTTGGTTTTCACAACCAAGACCACAATACACCGTCGTCGTCAATTTTTATTTGGCAAACAAATTTTCTTAAACAAAATTAAAATTCCACAGACCCTACAACTTGTGAAACAAAGTGGCACAAAAAATTTCTTCGAAATTAAAATTAAAATAACCCAAATGCACTTCTGAACGCGCTTCAAAACAGGACTACGCGCCTCTGAACGCGCTTTCCAAACAGGACAATGCCCAAATCGCGTTTGCGAGAGGCGTTGTTCTGTTTTAGACGGAAGAGTTGTTTCGGAGGTGATTTGGTCTGAAATTCGACGCAATAGAAATTCGATACTGATAAGTTGTATTCCGAAAAACTAATAGAGATTCCAAGGCGTGTAACAACAATCAAATTTGGTGAAGATTGGTCCGAAAAATCAAGATTGGCGAAGCTTGGATAACGGAAAAGATTTGCAGTAAATTCAACCTTAATCTAAGTAGCTAAGCAGAGTATGAGATGTAGTTGAGTAAGCAATTGTAAAGTAGAAACGAAAAGGGATGAAACCGTGCAAATTTGAAGCGAAAGGAACGCGTTTCGTTTCGGTCCGAGAAGGCTGAGGAAGACGATGAAACAGTAATTCTAGTGATTTTTGTCCGTCTTTGCAGGGATTTTTCCAGTTCTTTTTCTAAACGAAATCCCTCGAATTCAATCCTTCTTATAGAAGGAGATCGAGCAATTGAACGTTAGTTCCAACGGCTAGAAGAGGAGAAGAAAATAATTTTTAAAACATATAGCCGTTGCGCCGGAAAAACAGGAAAGGAAAGCCGAAAAACAGAAAACGCTTTTTAGTCCCACATTGCCTGTTGGTAGGGAGAAATAGCGCATATATTAGTTCACCTTTCTTTTGCCTTCAGCCGAAAATATTGGGGTTGGCTGCCTCCAGGTGCGGTTGGGAAGTCATTACCCAACCCGACCTGTTTAGAGCATAACGGGTCAAGTATGACCCGAACCCGAATTAGGAACTCTGGCTTGTGTTTGCGCCCTTATAATCGTCCCCTTAGGTTCTCGCCTGGCCGGTTCGGCTTGGTTCCAGTTCTGCGTTAACCGAACCCTTTAGGTTCTCGCCTGGCCGGTTCGGCTTGGTTCCGTTGGTTCCGGTTCGGCGTAAAGCGAAATTTTTAATTAAATCGGAAATAAAATTTTGAAAGCTTTAATACTTGCGAAAATAGTCGAAAACGCTTTAATAAATAATAATAATTATATTTTTATTTAAACCAAAATAAATATGGTGTAAAATGTTGATTATACAAGTCAAAGACTTGTTTAATCACAACACCTTCTTAAATGTAAGCCTCATACGTAGAGTTGCACTAATACGATATATAAAATCGTATGGTACTACCCTTAGGCAAGTAAAACTTGAAAAATACATTTATAATGTGCCACACAAACAAGGTTGTAGGTTTTACATTGTGTCCTAAAAAAAAACTTATACACCTCCATAATGGCTGCCACACCATCTGGAGTACCAAGGGCTGCTCATCACGATCAAAGTTGTTGGTAACTTCCTTCAATCATCTTCCAAGTCATTTGAGCATCATGTCACTCTAATACTGTAACAAATACTCAAGCAAACAATTAGAACAACAATACACTGTTTTGTTATCATCAAATTATCATTTAGGCCATGGGGTTTAACAGTAGTATGAGGCTGTGTGTGGATTATAGGGAATTGAATAAGGTTACGATTCGTAATCGGTACCCTTTACCACGTATTGATGATTTACTAGAACTGAAATTGAGGCAAAGGAGATGGTTGGAATTGATAAAAGACTATGAGCTGGTGATAAATTACTGCGAGGGTAAGGCTAATCCTGTTGCTGATGCTTTGAGCAGGCACGCAGTTATGCATATTATGTTAGTCTCTGACTCTATACTAGACTTGGATTGGGATGTTGAAAGATGTCAGGAACAGTTGTCTGTTCAGAGACTGGTTCACAGACTCAGCTCGTTGACTATTCGAGCTGACTGATTATCTGAGATGCGTGATCTTCAGCTTTGTGATGAAGAGCTGAAGGAGAAGTTGAGTTGGCATCACAGGGATTGGGAGGAGACTTTGCTCTCAGAAACGACATTTTGACTTTCAGGGGTCGCTGGTGTGTGCCATCACATCAGGAGTTCAGGGAGAGGATCCTTCGACAGGCTCATTATGGAACTTTGGCTATGCACCCTGGATAAGTCAAGATGTACAGGAATTTGAGGAGTGTTTTCTGGTGGAGAGGATTGGTGAAGTGGCTTACAGGTTGGAGCTTCCTGAGCATCTGTCTGGGATTCACAATGTGTTTCATGTTTCGAATCTCAAGAGATATGTACCAGATCCTTCTCATTGTATCGGTGATGATCTTCTTGGTTTGCAAGTGGCACCAGATTCTTCTTATGTGGAACTGCCAGTTCGCATCCTCGAGGAGAGCAGCAGGCAGCTGAGGAACAGGTCGTTTCCTATGGTCAAGGTTCTGTGGAATAGACATGACGAAAGGGAGGCAACCTGGGAACTAGAGCAGGATGTTGCGGAAAAGTGGCCGGAACTTCTTGCTGAATTTCGAGGGCGAAATTCCTGATAAGGTGGGGAGATTGTTATACCCGGTAAAATATTATAGGTTTAATCTTCAATAATTCAATTGTGGCTTAGATGATTTCAGATCGACAGTAGGATGAGCCAGGAGCTCAATTGGAGGCTATTGGAATTTCTGAAATTTTTTGGGGATTTTTCGGAGCACCGAGATGTTTTTTAAAAAAAAACGAAATTTGGATTTTATTTTCTTTTTTTACCGCACGTGAACCGGACCGGAGCGGTTCAGCGAAGGCGGAGCGGTTCAGCGAAGGCGGGGCGGTTCGCCGAGGTGCGTTTGCGCGTGCGTATGGATAAGCCGCGGATAAGCGGATCGGACGGACGAGAACAGCGGTGGAGATTAACCGGCTGATCGAGTGTTAAGCGGCGTTTTTAGAAGGTCAACCGGCGCTTAATGGGTCTTAACGGGTTATTACCGGTTTAAGCTGGGTATTTAACCCGAACTGTTCGGCTGTTAGGGTTTCGAACGGCGGTTAGAGGCGAAGCGTTCGCGGCGAACGGCGATGATTTCCGGCAGCCTTCCAAGGGGCTTTTGGTAACCGGAGATTTGCGGGACAGAGGCGAGCATTTTGGTACCGGTTTCGTTCGGCGAGGAGCTGCGGTTGATCGCGTGCGAGCTTCACCGTCGCCGGCGGCGAGCAAAGGTAGTAAATTCAGTCTAAATTAATTAATTAGCAAATTAAAATATGGATTATTTTGCAAATAGTAGGAAATTTGGTTTTAAATTAGTTAATTAGTAGAAATTAAAAGCATGGAATATTTTGCTTAATGAAATCAAGCATGTGGATGAAAAATTGGACTTAGTTGAATGCTAATTTGCATCTTTTACAATTTTTGGATTTGTGGAAAATTTCCCATTTCGCCGGAAAATTTAGTTAATGTTTAGGAACATGTTAGGGATTTGAATTATCAGTTTGCCATTTAATTAGTTAATTAATTGTTGGATTAATCTTACGGCAATGACGTAAGGGAGAACTCCTTCGGCGGAAATTTTAAATTAGTGGCATTATTGAAACATTAGGATAGTACGAACATCGAATTTTGTTTCTCCTTGTTCGCGTTCGCCGGAAATCGACGGAAGAAATTGGATTGGTCGGCGATTGCTTCAGTTAGGGTTCGCGGGCGTCGGACCGAGGAAGGAGAAGGGTTTAGATTAATTACGAATTTATTTAAGTAATTAATGGTATTTATATAATATTTATTAGTAATTATATTTATTTAAGCATCGACCGATTAACGGATTATTAAAGAATTTGGTTCGGCGGTGTCGCGGTTCAGCGCGAGGTTTCCGAACCGGCAGCGAAAACCGGTTCAGCGGGATTCGGCGCGGACGAACGGCGCGGAGGAAAATTTAATTCGGAAATTAATCCGAATTTTCGGAAAAAGGATATATGTGGAATTTAAATTTTATTCGGAAATTTATTTCCGAATTTCGGAAAATGGATAAAGGGCAGAACTTGATTTTGGAAATTAAAATTTCCTGAAGTGAGGAAGAGGTCATTTTTGGAAATCACGTAGCCAAGTTGAAATTGACTGTTGGAAATTACCCATAAATTCAGTGCAGCTGGATCAGTTGGAAGGAAGTGTGACACTTGGGTGTTACCAGAATAGTCAGAATTTTGGTACAGTTTGTGTTGCTTGGATGGCAATGACATGGATTGAGTCAGTTTACTCAGTGTTGGCATATTTCATGGATTGCCATATTGGACCGGACTACTATAGGCCCTATATGATGTTTTAGGGTAGTTGTGGTAGGTAACTGTGCGGTACAGACTTAACTTTCACAGTATACATGTGGACTGGTATGCTCCTTGTTGTATCTGGACACATGTTGCCGAATCTTGGAGTTAGAGCTGGCAATGACTGTAGGGGCGTGGCTTCTATGGAAATTGTTGGGAGAGGACTTCTTGGGACGGTGGCTGAGTCGATCTCTTCTGGTCCACGAGTGTAGGCCTGCGTGCCTGAGAGTGGCAGTGGCAGGGGTGACTCGCCATGGCTAGTCAGGTGTGTAGGCCTGCGTGCCTGAGGGTGGCAGGGGTGTCTCACGTTGGCTAGAGATCTATGTGACTGGTTCTGTCTATAGTCTCCAGAAGATTGATTGACGAGAGACGCTGCGGTGTCGGGTGCTAGGCGTTGTGATGCGTGCGCAGAGATGGGCGTGTCCCGCTGGCATGCTTTGCCTAGGCGCCATGCGTGCGCGGAGATGGGCGTGTCCCGCTGGCATGCTGCCTGGGAGCACAGAGGAGAGCTACTCTGGTGTGACTGGGGGTGACTGTGGTTGGTCAGAGTCTGGGACTGAGAGTGCCTTTCCACCCTACATTGTTATGCTGTATTCCTATACTCTTGCTATTATCCTTCTCTTGCATGTGAGTTTTTACTAGCTGTCTTTCCTACTGGGCGTAGCTCACTCCTTTATTATCTATATTTTTCCAGCGGCTCGACAGCCTTGACGCCACCCAGATTAGGTGGGATCGTGGTCAGCAGGCTAGTGGAGGATATCTGATCTGTGATTTTCTGAGACATTTTGGTTAGTGTGATTGATACTATTGGATGTATTCAGGGAGACTGTTATTCTTATGTCATGTAATATGTGAGGGTGATTCTGACTTATGTATCTAGTTGGATGATATTGTATTTGTTGGACTTGGATCTTATTCTTGTGATGTAGTTTCCATTCACTGTTTTACTTTATTGTCTTGGTGGTATAGTGTGTGGAGTGCCATATTTTATCTGAGGATGTTATGTATTTTATTTTTGATGGTGAGGTCATTACATGACTATGGAACTTAACCGTGGGGATTCAGACTTCTATTAGATCGGTTCTCCTACCGGTATGGGTTAGGAGTATGGGGTCTAGTAGGAGTAACATTGCGCGAGTCCATCTGTTAATTCAGGAGTCATGAACCTGATTTGACGGTGTACCCGGGAGATGGGATCCACATTGTTAAGGAAAGTAGGTGTGTAATGATGTGTTATATCCTATGTTTTTCGTAGGCTACTCAGGTTGGTATGGGACGATCTGAGCTGTCTATATGTAAAAAAAAAAATATGCCAAAAATCAGCCTAAGAAAAAAATGGGGTGTAACAATACCTATCCTTATCAACTATGCCAAAGTTTTTTCTACCTTAGAAAAATAAAACACAAGCATGTGAAGGGGACCAAGGCCTCAAAAATTACAAATTTTTGACAAAACTATCGATCTCCACTAAATAATAGCTCAAATCATACTAAGTTCTACAAAGACTCCCTTAGCATGAACAATATGCCCAAGGAAAGCATCTTGATCCAACCTTAAGGAGCATTTAGAGAACCTTGCATAAAGCTTTTTATTCCTAAGAAACTCAAAAAATATTTGAAGATACTCTAGATTCTTATCATGACTTTAAGAATACACCACATGTCATCAATAAACATAATAACAAAGTGGTTATGATTCTTGAAATCCATTAATTATGTAGGTGCATTAGATAGCCCAAAGGGAATATTATGAACTTAAAATGCCCATACTAATTCCTAAACATTAAATTGGATATATAATCCTTTTGACTCTTAATTTGATGGCATCCTAACCAAAGATTTATCATGGAGAAAGCTAAAACACCTTTAAACTAATCAAACAAACATCAATCTTAGGAAAGGGATACCAATTCTTGATTCACTTTATTAATCTCTTAGTAATCTACACAACTATATAGATTATCATAATTCTTTAAAAAACCACATTAACACACTAAGGAGAAGCACTAGCTCATTAATGCCTTTGCTCACTAGATCTTGCAACTGAACCTTTAGGTCAAGGTTTTAGACTTCTATTGAACACAAATGCTAGCCATGCTAAACAACTCATCTGAACTAAAATTGAATACTATGTTATCAAAATCATAGGAACCTAGCAATTGACTCCATAGAAAAGAAAGCCAATCATGTTTGGTACCTTGATTTGATCCTTCTTCTCCTAAAAGTTGATCACCACTCTATGTATTCTTATGATAATATTAAATTCCATTGTATGCACCGAAATAAGCACAATCTCAAAGCTTAGGCCAACAATAACTATATCACCTCAAACTCAAAACCCAACAAAAATCTACTCAATGAATGGTACTTTCACCATAAGTGGTGACTATAGTTGGCCTCCAATGCCCTTAATCCTTTCCCAAGAAAGATCAAAAATAAAAAAAATGTGATTCTATAATATTAAATAGAATAATAACATTAACTCCATAAAATAAAATAATATTAGTGATCCTTTGTGACTTACAATTGTGTGAGTGCATTGATCTCAAATAACCCTCGTAGATAACCTTCTACTTGATCAATTCCTTGAATGATCTTCTTCCCCTCAGGAAGTTCACCTCTTATGATCAAATTTCTGGCAATTATAGCAAACATTCTGCTTAAATTGTTCAAGCACCACCATGTCTTTTACTATATTGACAACACTTTAAAACTTGCTACTCACTAGTAATGCTAAAATAGATGTAGACTAATCAACCTAGCCATATGTCCTTTACCACTTCTTATTACAAAGCATAGCAATCTTCTAGTCCTTCCATAACTCAAAACACCTTCATTTCTAACCAACCTCTCTATGTTCCTCAACAAGGCATTCCACTTATTCTACTAATGTTGTCACGTCCAACAACTCCTAATATTTAGTAAGTTAAGAAACTACTAGGTGTTTTTAAAGAGAAGTTGTAAGACCCTCCATGAATAGCTCACATAAAAACTCCTCTAAAGGCAAAAACTCTAATGCATAAAACGTTAGATAAGTAAATCTTAAGACAATCAATAATTGACATTTGTCTTTGATAATGATGAGTAAGCTCCATTAGGATCTAAGCTTTGGAAATCTTTCACATATAGCACTCCGTAAATGTGGTCACAAACTTTCTTTAAGGAACCTCACTATATAAGGCACCCAAAACATTGTTAGATGTAGATCTCACCACAAAATGATGGCCTCTCTATCATGAACTAATGTTGTAAACATGATCATCCTCACAAGAAAGCACCCCATAGCTTCAAACAACTTGTACACATTGACCAAGCTATCATCTGTCATGGTTGGGTTTGTAATGCTTATAGTGAGCCATAACACCAATCGTATAATAGTCTCCAAAATGGTGCTCCAACAAGGATCAAGTTACATTTTGGGTGCACAACATAGGCAAGTCATATTATCTCAAGCTCTCCTTAGACATGATCATTGGCCATCAAACCTGTCCTCACAACTTTATAAGTTCTTACCATGTTTTGATAAATAAATACCATAGTAGAATTACAAGTAGTAATGGTGTTAAGCACACAAATACAATAATCAATTCATGCAATCCTATGACCTACTCTCCCAAACTTAACATATGTGAACCATGTATGTCTAAGGATGCCTTAAACTCCAACCTAAACTCTGATACCAAGTTTATCACACCATTTCTATTAGAAAACCATCTTTTTTATAAGATCCCCATGTACACTGAATCCCATGCACAAATCCATATACGTTCCAAGCCACTTCTACTCCATATGCCAAAAGTTCAAGCTAAAAGTCACAATCCTCTAATTTGATCATCATTCTTGTGATGTGTCATCATGAAGGAACCCTATTCCTATATCAACTCATAACCTGGCTAATTTAAAAGTGGGTTCACTCTTGGTTAGAGTAACCTAATAACATATATTGATGTGTAAATGGTACTAGAATGCACTCAACTAATAATCTATAATGAAATCCATATACAACTATGGTGCTACTATACCATCATGATCTACTTGTAATTTATAAGCTAATATATGCCACTAAAGTCAAAATAAAAAATATGCATGCAATTATCAACTAAGTATAATAAGTGTCTAGTATAGCCACAAGTCTAGAAAATACAATCACTATAATATAAAAGCAACATGAATATTCAACCTAAGACGTCTTGAAATGAAATGCTAAAGAATCAATAATATTAAGATACATTATCATCAAAGAAGTGTAATGTTTGTTGTTCTTGAAGGGTCTCGAACCTTCCCTTTAAAAGAACTTAGTAGTTTCTCAATTTACTCTATATTGAGACATAGTGGAGCCATCAAGATGGTAGTTAGTGAAGCATCATGTCAAGGCATTCAAAGAGGATGCCCTAAAATAGAAGTATTCAAAGTATTATAAGACCAAGATGTTTAGTAGGTTCTTCTACAAAAGAATGTACAAGAGATCTAATCATGTTGATTAATCTACACTTATTCTAGCACAGCTTGCTAGTCAACACTGGATAGAGCACACCAGGGAGTAGATCTTATAATGTTACCAATGTAGAAAGAGTCATGATGGTTCTTGCTAAAAAGGCCACTTGTTCTAAGAGGTAGAAGAACATTTAGGGCTGTAGTCCATCAGGAAATGTTTTAGGTAATTAATCATAAATATATGCTCTTAAGTAGCATTAGGAAGTAAAGGCCTTAGATGTGATTATTGGAAAGGTTATTTTAATAGAGTTAATTTTATTATCCTCTTGGATATTGGTGCATGACATTCCTTTCTTTTTGAGTTTGCTTGGAAGAATATTGAAGAAAATATAGGCCAACTACAAACACCTTTAATGATGAAGCTACCTTCTAATGAGGCAATTCCATGTTGATATAGAGTTCAGGGTGATTTAATTATTTTTGGCTAGAGCTTTAAGGAAAAGCTTATATATCTTTCCTATAATAAAGTTTGATATTATTGTAAGAATGGACTGGATAACCTAGCATGGGTAGTGATTGACCTTAAGGAAAATAAGGTTCGAATTAAGGCTCTAAACTCAATTGATGTGGTTTAAGTTAGAGTCAACTAATAGGTTCTCATAATTTTACCACAAGCTTCACTTTTTGTTTGGAGAGATTGTTCAACATGGCAAGCTTTGGTGGTAAGTATGCAATTTGAGAGCCCAAAATTGTTCGACACTTTGATTATGTGGCATTATTTGAATAATTTCTTATATGATTATCTAGGTTTGCAAATGGAGTGGGAGGTTGAGTTTTTCATTGACCTTAGAACAAGAGCTGCCCTTATTGCCAAAGAACTTCATAGAATTACCTCAACTAAACTACATAAACTTAATGTTTTGTTTTAGGGCTTCGTGAACAAAGGCTTGAGTAGGCCCAATGCTTCACCTTAGGGTGCCCTTAACCTATTTATTAGGAAGAAGGATGGTATTTTGTACATGTGATTAGATTACTAAGAGCTTAATAAGGTAACAATCAAGAACTTGTATCCTCTGCCCTAGATTGATGCTGCTGTCTTCTTTAAGATTGATCTTCATGAAGCTATCACTAGATCCATATTCAAGAGGATGTACCTAAGATAATGTTTCAAACTCAGTACAAGTATTTTCGGTTCATGATCTTGCTTTTTTGAGTATCTAATGCTTCTAGAATATTAATGAATTTCATGAACATCTTTAAATAATTCCTTAATAGTATTAGTGTGGTGTTTATTAATGAGATCCTGGTATATTCTTGAAGGAGAGATGATCATGTTGAGAATCTTTCAATAATTTTGGAATTTCTTAAAATCAAGTATAAATATGAAAAGTTATCCAAGTGCTCCTTTTGGTTGCATCACGTAGCTTTCCTAGGATACACTATCAATTCTTTAAGAGTTTCAATGGACCCCAATAAGATTTCTACCAATACTTATTGAAGGAGACCCATTTTAGCATCAGAGATCTATAGAATCTTGGGTCTTCTGGGTTCCTACCACATATTTGTGCTAAACTTCTTTAGGTTTGCAACACTTCTAATTCAGTTGATAAAGAAAGGTGTTACTTTCTATTGGTCAAACTAGTGTGTGCAAAGTTTCTATGAGTTGAAGGAAAGGTTGAGTTTAGCTCAAGTTCTAACTTTGCTAGTGGATAGGTTTTAGCCTATGCATTTAGATAAATGTTTAAGCACAACTACTCACTACATGATCTAGACTTAGTGAACATGGTATTCACTCTCAAGGTTTGGTGGTGCTAGTTGTATGGGTTGTAAGTAAAGCTTTTATTAACCACAAAATCCTTAAGCACATTTTGACTTAGAGTGAGTTACACATAAGGCAATGATAATGGGTAAAGATTATCACGTACTATGATTTGGATATCAAGTATTTTAAGGTCAAGGAAAATGTAGTGGTAAATGCTTTGAGAAGGCACACAACTCTTAAATTTATGATTGTGAAGAGATCCAAGAGAGGGGTAGTGATGCATGTTTATAGATTTTAGTCCTAACTGGCAAAAAAAAGTTATCTAATGGCTCAGCTTAATGCACTTCACATTGATGCAAATTGGATGGATGAGTTGAAGACACTTCAACGAAAGGAGCCTAAGTTATTGAGAGATATTATTAGACATTAATAGAGTGAGGCCATAGATTTCACCTTAAGAAATGACATCTTCATAGATAAAGGTAGTTGTTGTACCCCACAACACTAGGAGTTTAGGAGAAGCTCTTAAGTGATAATCAAGATAGCAAATTAATGATTCATCCAAAAGAGACTAAAATGTTTTGGAACCTCAAAACCTTCTTTTGGTAAAGAAATTTTAAAAAGTATGTCTTAATATGTTTATAGGTACTTGGTTTGCTAGTGAATGAAACATTAGAGCTTAAAAATTTACTTTAAAATCTAGCAAGACTAGAGTGTAAGTTGAACGAGATCACTATGGATTTCATCTCAAGTTTGTCATTTTTTTTGAAGTTGATATAAATATATTATATCAAAAGTGGCAAAGCAATACAAGAGTCACAAGAAGGATCCTCAAGGGGGATCAAACATGAAGTCAGACAACATGAGTTCGAGTAGGGGCATGGGAAAGGAGTCCCCAGGAACCCAAATAAACTCATTGAGGCATGCAGCACGAGCAACTCAGTCAGTAAGCGCGTTCCCCTCTCTGTGAATATGGGAGAACCAAACTGCCTCCAGACCCCTGGCATAATTAAGGGTCATAGCAAAAACCTCATCCTCAAGAGGGTGGGAAATCATCTCACGAACCACTTGGAGCACCGTCATCGAGTTAGTTTGAATTTCCACAGCCCGGTTAAGGGGAAGGGAGCCCCTAAGCAATTTAAGGGCCATGAGCATAGCCTGGACATCCATAATGTCAGCGACCTGGGAGAACATCCTCTTGCCGACTTCCAAGAGCGGCCTTCCCATGCAATCTCTGACAACCATGCCAAGACCAGCAATGGAATCACCAACCGCAACATCGCAATTAACTTTCATCCATCCTGTTAGGGGGGGGGAAGCCAACCATGCGTTACAAGCAAGTCCGAAGAGTTGCCAGGATTCTCGCTGAACAGAGATGAGTAGAAGAGATACCGACTGAATGCAGCGTTCACCTCGATCGTGATCGTCCGAAGCAACTAGCATGGCAAAGGCACCGGGTTGTTGTGTCTAATCGCGTTCCTCCTTGCCCTGATGTAATACATGTTGGTGGCTAACGTGGCAACATGCCTCGCACCGTCACCAACGCACGCAGTGGGTGAGCCCACAAACCGGAGGAGCCGATCGGTGAACAGTGACTCGGCACCCGCACCCGTGGACTGACCCAGCTCAGTCAGAGCCCCACGGGCCTTGCGGTCAACCCAGAGATCTTGGGCACACGGGCAGTCCTAGAACACGTGTTGCAGGGACTCCACCGCGCAGCCCAGCTGGCAGTTGGTATTCCGGCTTAAGCCCCTACGGGCCAACCACGCCACCGTAGGAAGGAACTCGCTGGCGACCCGCCACAAGAACATGCGTGCCCTCGACATCGCTTTGATCTTTCAGATTCTCCTCATCACATCAGCGGGACGCCAGCCACCACGCCTAACGGAATCCTCAGCACTGCAAACTATATGCGTGTAAATCCGACCACTGTCAACCCTCGCCATCTCGGTGTGCATCTGGAGCAGAATATCTTGGGCAGACTCCCGAGCTCTCGGAAGGTGAAGAATCCTGTCAGTGAGCTCCTCGCCCACCCAATTACAGATTGCATCCACATCCCAGTCCCCAGCAGCCATGATACAGTCAGCGACACTAGCCCGCCAGTGGGTGTGCATATTGACTAAAGTCGGCTAGCAGCAGAGTGGGAGGACGCCCAGCCAGTTGTCCTCCGCAAAACGCACCGTCCACCCGTCACCGATGCGCCAGACGAAGATCAAAATTGACATAGGCATCGCCTCCAGCACCATTTTGCACATAGAAGAGGCTATCTAGGGAGCTTTTATCAGCGAATTACTTAGCATATATTTCGTCCTCATAATGTCAACCCAGAGACTGGCTTCACGACTGAGGATGCGTTTGTAGTTGCTCATTTGGAGCACACGATGCCAGACGAGGAAGTCCCGAAGTCCAAGCCCGCCAGCAGCCTTCGGCAGGGTGATGCAGTCCCATGGCGCGTAATGCATCATGTTCGAGCAGCTTGTCCTGCTCCAAAGGAACCTTCTAACACGCCGCCCCATGCCATCAAGGACCCCCGTCGGCACCACACAATGCCTCAGGACGTGGTTGGGGATAGCACTGAGAACAAAGGAGGCCAAGGCAGCTCTGCTCGCAAGAGACAGCGGACGGATGCGCCAATTGACCACCGCAGCATCAATTCTTTGGACAAGGAAGTTGAGGTCAGCCTTAGTCAGGTGCCTCGCAGCGATTGGGACTCCAAGGTATGTAAGCGTCTGGCCATGCTCCATGCGGAGCTTTCTCAAGATCAACTTGGATTTCTTCTTGTTGAACTTAGTGCTGAAGTAGACCTTGGACTTCGTGAGGTTGACCCGCAACCTAGCAGCCTCCCCGAAAGCCCACATGATACTACGAACAGCGAGCGCAGCCTCACAGGTGGTGGGAGCAAACAGCAGCACATCGTCCATGAACAAAACGTGCAAAATCCGCGGCGCGTACTGCCCAGGCCTGAACCCAAGCAGCTGCCTCGACTCATAGTCCCTCACCAAGCTCGAAAGGTATTCAGTGGCCAAGACATAGAGGTAAGGCGAGAGCAGGCAGCCCTGTCGGAGTCTCCGCGGTGCCACCACCCACGGGAGGCGAGAGCCATTGAGGAGGACACCAAATCTAGGATGGGTGATGCACACAGCGATCTAATCACGCCAGACGAGGGGAAATCCCATGACCTTCATAATCACGGATCATGGATAATGCAAGTATTTAATGTGATTTGGTAATTATGGATTGAATGACCAAGTCACTTTCTTGTCTTTACAAAATAGATTCTACTGATGGTTGGTAGAGTTGTATAAGTGGTAGATTGTTCAACAAAATGGAGTACTTAGAGTGATTATTTCTGACATAGAAATTAAATTTTCATCACAATTTTGAAGCCATTCACATAATGCTCTACGGGCCACAATCTTATTTATTATAACATATCATTCCTAAATGGATGGTTAATCAAGAGGAATGATCCAAACCTTAGAGGACCTATTAGGACTAAGTGCATAGTTTTATCCTATATAATGGTACAAATAGTTGTCATTATTAGAGTTTTTTACAACAATAGATATTAATCAACAATTATTATGGCACCGTACATGGCATTATATAGATAGCATTAAGGATTTCCTTTATGTTGGATAAAGAATGAGGATAGATAGATGTTTGGATATCAGATTATAGAGTAGAATATCAGAGAGATTTGGATACTACATGTAAGGCTACATGTGGATTAGAACTTTCAAAAGAAATATTTTCATGATATACACGGAACAGTGAACTTTGTTGTTGGAGATCATATCTTTCTTAACATTAATACACTATAGGTATTATTCTAATTTGTAAAGGCTTGAAAGTAGTTACCCAAGTATATTAGGCCATACAATATTATGAAGAGGATTGAATCTATTGTGTATTGTCTTTAGTCACTAGAGGCATTGGCAAGGATTCATGACATTTTCTATATCTCTAATCGAGAGAAGTAAATCATGAACCTATTACATATTCTTTAGGATGAGCTAGAGGTTCTTTAGTTATATCTAGATGTCACTAATTAGGAGCACCTAATACATCTATTATAGAATTACCAAGAAGCTGAGGTATTTGTGATGATTTTCTTAAATGTCTTTTAAAATTCCAAAATTTATCCTTAGTATTCTTAAATTTTCTTTTGCATTCTTATGTTAAAAAATTACTATTATACCCTTGAGGTCCTTATAAATAAGGATGCTCATAATGTTGCATGGGATGATGAGTTTTTTAATGAAGTAACAAAGTACTATCACCAACCTTTTTTAATATGAGCATATTATGTGCAAACAATCCAGATGATATGATTTTAGAGGTACTCTAAGAAGGCAAGGGAGAGGCTCAAAAGTGGAGATCTTGACCCATTATCCAAAATTTACAAAAGAATCAAAGCACTAGGAAAGTCTCAACCACTCTATTTTATATTTTAAAAAATTTAATCATGCCTAATTTTTTAATTTGTGTAAGTGATTATGTGATTGCTTATTTGACATTTTAAGAACTCCACTCATGTGTGTACCTTACCACTTCATCACAAATATTAGTAATTAGGTGCACATATCGTTTACACCACTTTCGTTTTAGGTTGAGATCTCTTATGTTATAATCAGTGTAAATCGTTGGCTTCTAAAAAAATTCTTACTTGCTTAGCAATCATAGGATTTTTATTCTAAACTTATAACAACTTTGGATAAGCCCCCGTATGGATATATTAGATATATTATTAGAACTTAAACCTTTCTTAATTATTTATGAGCTAAAATTAAGTTTTAATATATCATCCTACATCAGATAAGATTTTAGCACCATCTCCATTATACTAGAATTATTAGGTTAATAGAGCTGCATGTACCTCCAAGTTTGATAGTAAAATAGTTAGCATAATCACCTCGATTGAAGCCTCCTCAATTTCTTTATTCTCTTTTGTGACTTCCTCTTTAACTACCTTATTCTTTGCTTCTACCATCAATATTGAATCAAAGAATTTTGATTTCAAAAATAATATGATCTATTCATAAGGTGTTTTTGTCCTAATCCCATAACAACAAACCTCTTTTGTGGAGTTAGAATAATAATAAGTAGAAGCATGGGAAATGTTAAGAAACTAAGGGTGAAAAGAAAATAAAAGAGGATTTTTGTCATAGGTTGTTGAATTTCAAAAGAAGTTTTCCTTTTAGGAGTTATGAATTACATAGTTCTAAATTATAAAGTTTTGAGCAATAAACTTTTTAAATTCATGATTGAATTCCAAAGTTATGAATTTTAGAGTTTTTAATTATTTTATTCATCATTCTATATATAGAGATTTAGTCATAATATTTTATTACAAAATACATATATTTAAATTTTCTAAGAAATATCTAAATTTTGACCAAAAAAGAAATTTCATCAATTTTGCAAAATCTGCACCTAAACAGCCTAACTGTGCAGACACATCATCCTCTTGTGTCAAGGTCTTTTCATGTATGGGTATTATTCTTGCATGTGGATAAGACTACAAACACATGTTAGAGCAACAACTTGGTAGGTTGTTGACATGCATGCACATTATCTCCACAATCATGCGCTTTAGTGCACCAAACTTTTGATCCATCAGGCCTTCTAACTTGTGTGCTTATGAATCTACACATGATGCTTGACTAACACACTATAATGCACACTTTGATTCACTTGCAAGAGCCACCAATAATAAGCACGTGTGTAATTCATACTGCTTGGTGTTGCTTTAGTAGTTTTCATTCTTTTATCACCTTGCTTTATGTTTTTCACATTTTGGATTACTAAACTTGGATTTGAACACCTAATCTAAAAAATAGTCTTTAGTATTAAAAAAAACTTTACATTACATTGTTTTTTAATTTTTAGCTTTGAAATCTTTATGAATCCACCACCCTAGATAATAAGGTATTAAATGTGGTGCAGTCTCTATGTTTAATCTCTTGATAAGTTTTTTGGTTTTGTGTTCTCTCTTTTTATATTGATAATAATACTGATAAGCTCTTTCTTTAGTGGTATTAAAATGGTGAAGGTTTTTTCTCTTTGTTTTACTTTAGTAAAAATGTCTTTTGGACTCGTCATAAACAATAAGCTTTCATTAACCTTTAGATGAGTTTCAAGTACTTTTTAGTCTCAGTAATAACAAATATTTTATCTTTCTTAAATTTTTCTAAAAATAGTTTAAAATTTAATTTCTAATATTTTTTTATGTGTCCTATCTTCCTATAGTGATTATGATACTTTTTGGTTTTATTAGTAGTCAAAGTTATAACATATTTTGTTGGAGAGTACTCTTCCTTTTGTCACCAATGTTTGGACTTACACAATGATTTGTTGGTATTTTGTTATTTTGATTTTATATTTTGTATCCATTTTTTATTTCAATGACCATCACAAATGTATTGACTTTTTTGAAAAATCGAATAAGAAAAAGAGATATTTAGTGGCAATATGATAGTACAAACCTTCAATATACTTTGTTAATAACTACATTTTATTAATGAGTATTCCTAAACTTACAACTTGTAGGAATTATGTGGTAAATTCCCGCACCATTTGTCCTTGTTTGTGTTATAGACTGTGCTACTTTCTCCACCTTTCCCTCATGTAACCCATGGGATAAAATTCTGTACTAATTAATTTTTTAAATTGGCTCCCTGTTACTTCTATAATTGTATTAGTCCTCAAGTGAGCATTCCACACAATTAATGCATGACTCATTATTTTCAATCAAGCATACACCACTTCACCAGTTGATGAATAATTATATAGAAAAAAAAAGTCTCTAGTTGCTCCAACTAGGTATCTTATTTCTTTACATTTATTATGCCATCCTAAATTGATAAATCAAGTGCAACATGTACTGGAAAGTGCTACTATTGATTCCTATTTGTCGATAGGATAAGATTGATGTCATCCTCACCTTTATCTACAATTATCTTGAGATTATTATTTAATCTAAATTTTTGTTAATTAAGAGTATTTCTTTTGTTGGGCTATCTTTTGGATCAATCATAAACAAGGATTTAGATTTTAGCACAATATCTATTAGCAGTTACATTTATTTGGTTAATAGTGGTACCTATGCTTTTAGGCTTGATAATGAAATAGTCATCATAGTCACTTTGATTGAAGCCTACACAATCCTCTAACTCAATTTTGTAGCTTATTCTTCAACTACCTTCTTCTTTACTCTTACCATTGGTATCAAATTAAAGTGCTCTGATACTAAAATAATATGATCTATCTACAATATATTTTCACTCTAAGTCCTTGACAAGAAACTTTTCTTTTGGAGCCTTTATAATGAAAGTAGAAGGATAGGAATGGTGAGAAACTAAATAAGAAAAGAAGAAGAAAGAGTTTTTGTCACAAAAGATTGAATTTTCTTAAGAAATTTCTTTTAAAAGGTTTTGAATTCACGAAGTTTTGAATTATAGAGTTCTAAATTCTAGAGATCTTAATTACTTCATTCATCATATTTATCCCTTTATATAGAGATTTATATATACTATTTTAATACAAAATATATAATATTATACTTATGAAATATGTGTAGATAGCCCTAAACACATGAAACATATGGTGTTTTACCAAAAAAATAAATTCTACAAATTCCACAAAACTTTTGTTAAAAAAGGATTAGTTGCACTGTCATCCCACGTACATGCACTATTCAAGGAAGTAAGTATTATTCACATGTGTAGATAGCCCTACACACATGCATTGTCCATGAAGGTGTGATAGTTTCATTTACCACTTATGCATGGACCGTGTATGAGGTAAGTGGTCTATAGGAACACAAGTGTACTGCACGAGCACTCGTCCCACATATTAGTGTGCCTTGGCTTCTATGCATGGAGCCAAACCAGCACATTATAGCACACAATCCTACACACCTACAACGAGCCATCACACATAGGCATGCACACAAGTTTTGTTGCATGGTGCTACTATGATGATTTTCATCATTTCATCACCTCCCTTGAATTTGTTCATAATATTTGGGTTTAACAAACCTAGAATTAATCTCCTAATTATATATGTAATTAATGGTCATTAATTATAATCAATGATTAGTTATGGATTGTGTTCAATTTTCTATAATTCTATAATATTAGAATTTTAACCAATTAATTTTTGTTATAAAATTCATGAAACTATAGACTTGAAGATCCATCAATCAATTATAGAGTAGTGACTCCTTTAAGCATTTTAAAAGTTGGTCCATCATAAATCTAGAGCATTAAAGTGCTATCTAATATCCATATAAGGCTATCTTTTGATCAAAGAACATGGCTAAAGGAAGTGCAATGAGTGAGAGAAAAGTAATTATTTTGTAATCAAATGGAATGAAATTCTTGACTTGTACTTATATGACTATTCAAGTTAAATTGTAAACCAATAACAAGCATAAAGTTTGTAGGCATGTCTCTAAATTGATTGTTTTTCTAATATAGTGCATTTTTTATGATAAGTTTCTTTCTTTTACCACAATGATTTACATAGTATTGAATTCAAAGTTATGTAATCAAAATTTATTTTCTAAGTTATTTTGTTCAACTATAAGAGTTAACATATTTTTGGATCAACAAGGCTTGTTGACATAATGAGCTTGAAACTCTACGTCCAAAAATATTTCATTTTAGTCAAACATTTTTTTACTAAAATTCCATTTCTTCTCATATAAAATTTCTTTTTTAAAAACTATTTTTAATGTTCACTTTCTAGACTTTCTATCTAAGATCATGATTAATGAAAAGTTTTACAATAAATAAAGAGTTTATTGGCTCACATAAGCATGCCAAAGAGTGGGTTAATTGGGCTATCTTAGATTTTTATAAAAATCATAGAGGCCTGCTTAAAATTATTTTTAGATGTTCAAAAAAATTAAGCAAGTAAATAAGGTTTATCAAAATAAAAATATTAAGAATTTTCAGTAATATAGTCACTAACTCTTAGCTTATATCCACCCTAAGCATATATACAAGCACTATCCAAACTTTCCTTCACACAATTGAGTAAGAAAAAAGCTTTTACATCCTACTTTTTTATACTATGCAAAAGCATAAGCCTCATGTCCTTACTATGGACAGTCACAACTTCAATACCTAGCATTGAAATAAGGTTATAATTTCTTCTCAATGTTAACCTTAAGTAAGGTTCTCCTTTTCTCACAAACCAATCCAACAAGAGCCTTCACAAAAGAGCAATTTGAAAAATAGGAAATCAAAACCCAACCTTTCTTGAGATAAATATAAAAAAAAACACTAAGATTGAGTTAAATGACATTAACATAATTAAACGTTATGTTGAATATGTTAATACAAGATGATATGAAATAGATCTTCTAGCATGCACTTAAATGTCTACTAGAAAGATGTTGCAAAGATGGCTCCCTTAAAGCTCTTTGTCAAATAAATAGTCACATGAAGCATAAAAGTAGTTTTTTAAGTCATCTCAATTTTGTGTTTTCTTCATGGTAAGAAAGTTTATTTATACTTTAAGATTATGAATGCTTTTGGGTTCCTTAGTTCTTCTTAATGTTTCCTTAGCTGTTTCTTATCATCCATAATACCTTTTGTTATATGTTTTTATTAGAAGCTCAATTCTAAGTTCATTAAATCCAAAACATCATGAAGTAAGAACCACTTATGTGGCAATGCATGAAGGGTCACTACAGGCACAAGCATACCAATAGGAAGGCACGATGCACTGGATGCCCTTTGTGTGCTAGGTGCATGTGGCTATGTAGGATCACACACATGCTCTACACATGCATGACTCAGTACCCTATTGTGCAATAGTCCACACGCGTAGTAAGTAAATCTGCTGCATCGACGTAATCAACACATGTGCAATGAAGCATTTCAATGCATGGGAATAGTTCCACCTGCGTGAATGGTGTTGTGGCATAGTCTTCTAAAAACTTACAATGGCTAGCGTGTGCTCAGGCAAGCTTGTTACGACGTGAAATTTGCAAAATTTTTTATTTTTGATAAAATCACATGTTATTTTATTAGAAATTAAAAATATTATGTATTTTATAACAAAATATTATATGCAACCACTATATACAAGGGTAAGAATGATGAATGAAACATTTCAAAATTTCATGAACTTAGAATTTCTTGAATTTCATCTTCTTAATGAATTCTAAACTCGTGACAAAAATACTCTACTCTTTCCTTTCTTCTTCAGTTATTCATTATTTCTTAGGTTTCAACTTCCACTGTTATGACTCATAATAAAACGTCTACTATCACTGGCTCAAGGAGAAAACATGTCTCATATAGATATTTGCTAAAACAATCTACCAAATATTCATTTGTTGGACTAACTATTAAAGTTTTAATGTAAGAATGTTAAAGATTTGGTCAAGATATTGGCTTGTTTGATCACTCATTCTTAATCTACTAGTTCAATACGATTATCTGTTGAATTTGATAATATGTTATATGATGATTATTACACTATACAATTGATAATTTGATAGTCTTCTAACAAAAAAAACATTTTTAAAATCAATTTTATCAAATAGCTCATCTAATGATAGACTCTTGACCAAACGCATCATCAAATGCCTACCAAAATAATTTGATAATTTTTATCAAATAGCCTTCACAAGCTAAACCAACTCTTCAAATTTTTAAGCTGCATAAAGACTTTCATAAGCTTTACTCAAGTGCTACACCACTCCATGTTGTAATGTTCGCCTATACTAGGCTAATTAATATGTTGAGAGAAACACTGGATAGACATATTAAACAATAATAAATAATACTTACAATTTACTATTATTTAAATAATATTTAATATTTGTGCACATATGATTTAAGAATTTTAAAAGGACAGTCTAAAATATTTTTTGAATAACATTTATGTGAAAGAAAAATAATATTTGTTCATTTTTTTAAATTAAAAAAAATTAATTTTAAAAGCAATTGTTAATGATACCGTCAAAAACAGATACATAATATCTTAAAACTCTTTTCCCTTAGCAGGTTACCGATGACCCACGGCTCGTGCGGAAATTTGCACAGAATAGTAAAAGAGCGTGACCGTAATCCGAGGGGGTTATCGGCTACCTCTTCTGTTCGCCTTTCAAGGTTCCATGGCCTTCTCCTCCACAATTTTCCTCTCCCAATGTTTTTCCCTGAACAAAGTCCGTTCGTCCTCTTTATTACCAAAAATCCGACATACCACGATCCATCGCCGCCGCTCTTTCTGCTCAGACTGCACCACTACACCATCATCAATGCCTTCTTTCGATCTTCACAGCTACTGGACCTCCTTGATCTCCCAAATCCAGGAGAAGCTTGACACCGCAATTACCGTCAAGTACCCTGAGCGTATCTACGAGGCGATGCGGTACTCGGTCCTCTCTGACAGCAACAAGTGCGCCTCCGCTATCATGTGCATAGCCGCTTGCGAGCTCGTTGGCGGTGATCCTTCCTTCGCCCTCCCCACTGCCTGTGCCCTCGAGATGGTCCATGCTGCCTCCCTCATTCACGATGACCTCCCCTGTATGGACGCCGCATCCCTCCGCCGCGGCAGACCAACCAATCACGCCGTCTTCGGTGTTGATCTCGCCATCCTTGCCGGCGACGCTCTTTTCCCCCTTGCCTTCCGCCACATTGTCGATCACACCCCGGCATCCCACGTTCCTCCGCAGGCCATCCTCCGCGTTATCCATGAAATCGCCCGAACGGTTGGGTCCACAGGGATGACCGCCGGCCAGTTTCTTGATCTATTGCCAGAGGGAGGAGAGGAGTCAGCAGATCCGATGCTGGTGCTCGAGAAGAAGTTTGGTGAGCTTGCAGAGTGCTCGGCAGTGTGCGGAGGGGTTCTGGGCGGTGCCGGAGAGGAGGAGTGCGAAGCACTGAGGAGGTACGGGAGGGCAGTGGGAGTGCTCTACGTGGTCGTTGACGACTTGTTGATGTGGGAGGAGAAGGTGGCTGGATCCAACGGGCCGTCGGGTAAAATGAGGAACACTGCAAGTGTGGTGAGGGCTATGGGAATGGATAGGGCGATATCGATCGTTGAAGAGCTCAGGCAGACGGCCAAAAATGAGCTCAAGTCTTTTCAGGGATGTAAGTTTGGGGACAGAGTTCTGCCGCTATACAGTTTTCTTGATTATGCGGTGGAGCGGAGCTTTGTGGTGGAGAGGTGTTCAAAAGCGAATAACTTCCTTGGCTAGAGTGTAAATTCGTGGTCTTCGTTGTCGCCTGACTGATTACAGAATGGCTTTTGTTGCGAAGAATATTTTATCCTTGCCTTCGTTTCTTCTCTACCTTTGTTACGGAAAAAATTTGTGGCTTTGCCATTCCATGCGTTTTTATTTGATATCATTTTGGAGATTCCGATGAAATACTATCAAGTTTGTTGGTCTGTTTTTTCTTCACTTATGAATCCACTTTGGAATTCAGTTTGCTTTTCATTCTCTTGTTGTACTGTTAAGTTGCTGCAGTGGTGAAGAGAGGGCTTCTCTCATCTCCAATGATCTTTAGGGAGATTTCCTGTGATGTTGGAACAAGAAAATCAACAGGCACGTTAAAATGTTTTTAAAATAGCATAGAAGAGATTTCTAACATGGCTCAATGTCATAATTTAATGGAAGGATAAGATAAAGTGAATGCAACTTTTTCTCACTTTAATCCCATTTTTTGCCAAATGCTCGATGAACGATATGATCCTCATTTGTAAATCTTTTTAAATATGTGAAAATATTTATTAACTATTTTACTGAATTTTGATGGATTTTATATTATTTTAGGATGGCTTTTAATTATTGAGATTAATGAGTGAATCTCATAAGAGATGAGTAAATTGTATGATTATAAATTTTAATAAGTCATTTAAAATTTTTTAAATAAGTGTAAGCACTAATTCGGATTGATTAATTTATTTCGTAGATGTTGAATACCACTATTGCCATACTCCATTTGTTTGTAATAAAATTCTCCTTAGATAAAACTAGATTTATGCATTAGTCATTGTATTTGTTGGCTATCTTGTATTTCTTAGGTTTGAGATTCAAATGAAAAATCGTGATCCCTCAATTTGATTATTAAACTCACAGAGTGATGTCCAAAATGAACTATATCCTACTCTAACTGATTGCTCAGTTGAGTTAAGAATTGGTGTACTCCAAGCTTGATAACTATGTACATTAATATGTACATAATGCCAAAGTAATAAGTAACCTACAAATGATTAAATCCACATAATCCATAACATACATAAATAATCATATATTTGAATCATGAATCACTTGAAGATAAAATCATAGAAACTATATCCAAATAAAATATCTGATATAGTTCAAAGTTCAACATAAAATATTTCAACCAGTCTAATGTCTAATATAAAACATCAATGTTGGCAATAAATAAGATTAAAAGTAAGATATGACTAGATGATTACTAAAGAATAATCTATTATGATACTGACTTTGATGCCCTCATTCTGATGTCATGTTTGTTACCAACTCCATGCACTTATAGATATTATAAGGCAAGTGAGCCAAGCTTAATAAGAAATTCTCATGTTTTGCTAATAAAAATACATGTAATAATATAATAATAGAATATAATCATCAATATAATAGTAGAATCAAATAAATGTCAAAGCCTACCAAACTTTGCTAATGCATGCAACAATAACCATTGACCCTATGACATGTCTATTAAGGTTTAACAAGTCTTAGCAAAGTCATAATCAATCATACAGGACGCATAATAACCTACTAATAATTTAACACTCTTTCTAATTCCCTAAGATATTTTTCATAAATTTAGCACTCTTATTTCTTCACTTAATCTAATAGTTGACCACTTGGGCTCTACTAATCCATGGACCACCTTACAGGGCTTTATGTGTCTTCATCAACCACATGGCACTCTAACAAACACTAGCACATCGATGTTCTCTTGTGATATTATATAAAAAAAACTTGGCCAACTTGAAATCCTCCACACATGAGTTGAAAGTCCTAACATAAGCTCTATTAATCACATGGACCACTTTGTAGGACTCAGGGACTTTTAACAAATGTGTGGTGCTCAATCACCCCAAGCTCAAGCACACACATGGCCTCCCATGATGTCTTAATAATAAGGCAAATAATGTCCATATCTGGTGAGAGTCCTACCATCTGATATGTGTGACCCATCTCGCTCTGGTTGAGTCTATCAACTAAAGTCTATTACATCGAATTTTATGTCATCGTCAAATAAACTTACTCAGTTTCAATATGGTTTTACTTACATTTATTTAAGGTTACATAACCTTGATATATCATTTAGGGTTTCTTCAAAACTCTAATCTATTAACCAACCATCTAAGTCTCCTTAAAATCATACTTTATTACCTTAGCAACCTAAGGTTTCTATCAATCCTTAATCTATATGTGTATGGTATCTTCCTCTTTCAAATTTTATATGATTATGTCTAATTCTTACCCTTCTTTTAATCAAAGAGTATTACTATTCTTTAGCTTATCTAAATATTACTTGAATATTTACTCAATTTATAAATCTATAACTCAAACCCATTAAGTTATAGTCTTTAACCTTTAACCTAGGTTCACATAAGTTTTACTAATGATACTCTCTTGCCTCATAGGCCAATATGAGTCACCTAAATACCTCTCTTAAGTCATATACATCTCTTAAACCATCATCTAAGGTGTAATTCTATGGCCTAAGAGCCTAATTCAATGCAACTCATGCTCTCATCCATTAACCAAACTAAATTAGAGTTTAGCCAAAATCCAAATGATCACTAACCTATTAGTAGAGTCTAACATCACTTTTAAGGCTAAAACTAAGCTCTCTATGTCAATCAACCCTCATCCAAGGTGTAATTAAGAGTCTCATAAAATAATGACCTCATTCCAAGTGTGTTCAAAGTCTCACTAAGTATATAATATTTGCAATTCAACCTTAATTCTTATCTAAAATTTTGTTGCATGCAAACCTTTAATTCTTAAGAATTTCACTTACCTAAATCCTAAGCTATTCTTAACCTTATCTAAGGTCACTTCAAGTCCTAACTTTTTTTAACCCCAATTAGAGTTATGCTCTTAATCTTAACTTAAGTTCAAATTTTAAGCTTCAGATATTTAAATTTAAAATCCTAAATATTCAAATTTTAAACCTAGGATAAATTAGTAATACAAATTACAAATGTTAAGTTCTCTTGATCAATCTTTTAATTTGATAAGTCTAACCTAAATATACTAAGCCTATTAGTTAGGTTAAGTTCTTTCTTAGTTTTCTGCTCTTGCACCAATGCTTTTTGCTGCACTTAACAAAGATTTAATCCTCCCATAGATTTCATCTAAGGTCAACTCAAGCCCCTCAAGGCTTCTTATAAGAAAACCTAAGAACTCACTGGTCTTGAAAGCTATCTAAAGTTATTTTCCTAGGTCATCCTTTCCATTACATGTCCATGGTTGAGCCTTAAACTCAATCCTTTGACTAACTTAAATCTTCCAAGCCATTTTAGCAAACAAATATCCATTTCGGCTTGGATTTTCAAGTATGAAAAATTTTACAAACCTTATCTAATGAATAATAGTAATACTTAAAGGACTTATCTTGAGGTTTTTAAGATAAAATCTTCCTTTTACCAAACTTAATGGAGACCATCATTAATCCTAGTCTACTACTAGGGCTTAGCTAAGACTACCAAACCTTCTTTACAAGAAACCTAAGAGCTCTCCTTTACCTTAAAGCCATCCAAAGTCTCTTTTAATGCATCTTCATGCATTACAAGTCTATATCCAAGCCCTCTACTAAGCCTCAAGGCTTCGAGGCAATTATCCCCATTTGGTTACAAAATGTTAATCCTAGGTTTGGTTTTATTTGAAAGAAATCTTGCTTAAGTCATAATAAGGTCTTATAAGATAATTAAATATGAACATTCCCAAGTTATCATACTAGATTTTCTTAATTAATTTAAAATTACTCCTCACTAAATTCTACACGACAATGTGTAATAACTTAAATTATTTCAAGCGATATTAATTGCATATTTGAATAATAACTTTAACAAATATAAACAGTTTAAAAACATGATAGCATGTTTCTTCCTTTATTGCGTAAGTCATAGTTTTCTTAATTTGTAAGCATGATAGTATTCCCAATAAGATGATATCATGATTATTCTTGTTAACATAAAATTTAGTAGCTCATCTATGCTAAGGAACATCAATAATAATTAAGCATGTTCCAAAGAGTCTTAATCATAATTCATACTATCATTAAGAATACTCATAATTTAATATTCTTATCTTTGAACAAGCTTAAGAGATCATCAATAAAAATCATGAATTAACTAATAAAGTCATCACAAAATCATAAATGACTCCATTAGTTAGTATGCTAATAATTTAATAAATACATCAAATACTTTACCAAATTGCATAAAAATTATGAACATGATAACATCTCTTTATCTTCAACATGCCCATTCAATTTTGCATGGAAAAACAATGAAATATTTTGGTAAAACGAACCTAAGATTACATACATCTTAATTCTTTCACTTCAACTGAGAGCTTAGCATGAAAATTCAAGCCATATAATGCAAACGCTTCACATGGTTTTCTTCAACCAAAGAATCAGGTGATAACAAATATTGCATATTCCATTATTCTTGTGAAACCTGAGAACAATAATATGAAATTTATAGCAAATTACTTTTATTTTAATTTCCAAACATACATGTGTAATTAAGTGCATGGCATGAGGTTCCTATCTGTTGAACCAAGTAGGGGTTTGCACCACTTTGAAGTCCTTTCTTTTCATGATTTTGGCTTACAACTCTCCTTCTTCCTCTTCTTTGTTCATGGCTTTTTCTTCCTTTATCTTCTCATTCTGAGCCTCTTCATGCTAATCATGATTAGGGTTCAAGAAAAATATCTAACCATATCACATAATGTCTTTTTATTGCTAAATAATCCTTTTCATAAAATTAGCTAGCTTAGTAGAGTTATCATATTCCTTTCATCCATTGCTATGGTGACTTATGCTCCTTTTTTTCTTACATATTATAGCTGGCCCTCAATCTTATCCATAAGGGGTCCCTTAACATTTATCCCTTTAAGCATTCTCACAAGATATTTATATTAAAAATCTAATTTTTTATTCAAAAGTCAAATTCAAAATTCAAATTAGACATGAATTTAAATTTTGAATAATTTTAATTTTCAAATTTCAAATTTTTATTTAAAATTTAAATATTTCATAAAGAGAAAATGATGTAATCTGTGCTAAGTTAATGCATAAGGAGGAGGGTGAATTATGTTTTTAATCTTTCTACTATTTTGAAAATATTTTCTTAATTTAAATTTTGGTAATTATAAAATCATTGATTTAATAATTTTATTAAATGAAAATTTTATTATTTTAAATTTTTTTAATAAAATATTTTATGCTTGATAAAAATAATTTTGATAAATTTTTTTTATATAAATTTAAATTAAATATTTTTTAAATAAGAGAAATATCATAAATTTCAAAATAATATCAAAGTAAAAATGATAAAGGAATTTTAGGTGGTTTGGCCTAACTTGTGCTTACATCTACCTCCAGTCAAGTCGACCATGATTACAATAAAAAAACCACTCTCATTCGTCATAGCAGGTAGAGATAACTTTTACAAACCATACCTTTTTATTGTAGTATATAAGAGTATATCATCACAATTATAATTACAAAAGCTTACAATAATAAAGCACAATAAAAAATAATAATTAATCATAATATTTTACTATTCACTTATGAAAGCTTATATGGTACAAGTCTACGAATAATGTTGGAATATGAGGGTGCAACTAAAAATTATTAAAATAATTTAAATGATTTAGTTTTGAAATAATAAATCAAAATGATTTATTAGTATGTCTTAACATTATTAAGAAAACTAGAATCAATAAATTTTTTACATTATGATGATCTTTTTTAATAAAAATAATAAGAAATAAAAAAGTAAATAATCAATTGTAAAGAAGTCACTAGTAAGATGTGCAATAAAAAAAATGCTGAAGCAAGAAAGAGAAATGTGTCACAAACATGACTTTAGCAAAGACGTCAAAATAAAAAATTGAAATTTTCTATTTTGCACCTCCTCTTCTTAAAATATTGATGTAGCAAAGGTAAAAAAACATTCCCTTCCAACACCTAAGGCTCCTCTATTTATAATAGAGCATTAAAGATTAAAATGGAATTTTTCTCATGATTGGAAAGTTCACCCGAAATAGCTGTTAGCATTTTCAAGCTCTACACAAACATAAACAACTTTCTAGAAAGCCAATCATAGTGGGAACGACAACCACCATTTGATCTGAGTAGACAAAACAAGAGCCGCCTGATTAGAATGCAAAAGGGTTCAGATTTAATCCAAATGGTATTTAATCTTGGCCATTAGATTTTGCATACTGGATGGACGATGATGAAGCACAGAAGTACTGTTCACAAAAGTGGAGATGATCACAACTGCTCGATCAAGCTTTATGGATGGATGATAAAATGGAATCTACTATTCACTAAAATAGGTGCAATATGAACCATTCAATCACGAAAATGCTCGATCTGACTTAACTGATTCACTCCAGCATTGGATGCAACAGGCACTAAAATGTAATCCCACATGTGCAAATTGATATGAATTTTACATGTTTAAATGCATATTATGAGCCAGTACATAAGGTTGGCTCTCCCCTAGGTGCTTAGGAATTCATACCCCAGACCACTCACATACTTACAACATTAATTAAATATCATATTGAGTCTGACCTGACCTACTTCGTTACTTGATATTTTACGAGTCAGTCATGACTCGTTATGCTTCTAGGCCACGTTGGGTCTGATTAATAATCGAGCCTATCCTTTAATTGATTCACACAGTCTACTTATTCGTTGCTTTTAGGCTCATTGCCCAGTGCTTCAGGCCACTTGGCCTAAGCCTATGAGCTTAGCTGTTGTTGGGTTCTCGCGTACTTACAATATTAAGTAAATATCATATTAGATCCAACCCAACCCACTTTGTTACTTGATATTTCATGAGTCAGTCATGACTCGTTATGCTTCGAGGCCTCGTTGGGTTTGATCAAGACTCGGGCTTGACCCAGATTAGTTCACATGGTCTACATATCTTTTGCTTTTAGAGCTCATTACCAAATGCTTCAGGCCACTTGGCCCAAGCCTATGAGCTTGATTGTTTATGAGCTATTTGGCAAAATTATTATTTTTTAAAAAATATATTTTATATATTTATTATTATTCTTTTATTACTTTTAAAAGTATTTTTCTAGTTATTAAAATAAAAAAATATTTTTGTAACTATTAAAAATAATAATACAAGCAAATGAATAATATGTAACCTAATTATGTCAAACAAGTGATAGAACAAACAATCAAACTAGTTACTATTTTGAAGATGAACTCCAGATAGTCAGCTACTCCAAGAATTTGATTAATGGCTCCTTGATATACTATTTAAGCCACAGTAGAGCATAAAACTATTTGACATTGCTTCACTTATGGATTACTCTATGATACATTTAGCTAGACCTCATGAATTGGTTGATCCTATAAGATCTTAAGATACATGACCTAAAAGACACTTGATAATAATATTAGAGAAACTAATATAATGATTTTTTTTGTTATCAAACAAATGATGTCATAACCAAGGGTAAAATAATCTCCCTTTTCATTGATGACAACTTTTGACAAAATAGTGAAATGAAAAAATATAAATCATGTAACATATGCTCCCCTTACCTTTTTGCTCCCTTCAATATATGAAATTCATATAATTATATCATAAACTTGGGATGCAATAAATGTTTTTCATTTCACATATCTCTTCCCCTTTTTGTTATGCATCAAAAGATAGCAATAGTAATTAGTTTTCATACATTCTATCCATGTTTTTTTAATAGAATTTATTATTTTGAACTCTATCATACTTCTTTATATATGTTTTTTAACAATTTCATAAGATTAAACATGCTTACAAAGGCTTCTTTATTTTTTTAGTTCAAAAAGGTAAAGACTTATACAATAGTACTATGAATATGTATTTAAAAATTTTGAGAGTTATACTTAATTCTTAATCAGTAAATCACTTGTTATCAATTTTAATTATAAAGACAGAGAGTTCACTTATAAAAATTATTTGCAACTTTAAAATAGATATGGAATAAAAAAAAATTCATTTGAACACTCCAAATCTTTTGTTATAACATAATTACATTCTATATTTTTTAAATAAATTATTTTTTTAAATCCAAATTATTGAATATTTTAACAAAGAAAGATCAAGGATACATTTAATAGATAAACTTGTTAACTATTCTTAGACTATAGCCTATGCTCCTCCAAAGTTCTAACATTCTAATTCCATTAATCCTTTAATGGCATAATCTCTAATAAAGTGAAATCTTATATTTTTGTTATTTTTTGTATAATGATGAAGTCGATTATATGCCCTTATTAACAATTCTAACATTGTTTATAATAATTTCTTCTATTTTATATAGATTATTCTTGAATACAAATTTAGCTCTAATCAATTATTGATCACTAAATATTTTTATATTCAATTTCTCTCAGGTGCATCTAATTATCAATTCATGACAAGAACCTACACCCTAAAGGGCTTCTTCAACAAATATCAATTGTATGAAAGATACAAATATACTTGATCAATTACATTTATAGAAACTTATGTTCTAACTCTTTGAACTAGCATAACATTTAATTGATTCATATAGGTTTTAATACTACCAAACTAAAGATAGTTGTTGACTAGCTTCTTCTTCATATTATTCATTATCTAATTTACTTTCTATTTCCTTCAATTCTAGGTTCACCAATGTTCCTATCTAATCATTTAAAATATTTATTATTATTTTTATAAATAATTCATCAAACATAATATGTATGTTTTTATTTTTTTTATTCTTAATTCTAATTAACAAAAAGTTTAATTGTTCTTTTTGTATTCAAAAGAAAAATAACTAATACAAATATAGAAAAATCATGACGAGTATCAAATAAATTATCTCCAAGCATGTAGTGTTTTCTATTTCTTTCTTGAACACTCTTATATTCTTTTCTAAGTGGGAGATATAAATTTAATCTCATATTTTTTAATCCTTATAATCATCACACAGATGTCTAATTTTAAAATCTATTAAATTGAAATATTTTATCTTTCTAATTTTCTACTCAATTAAACAAAACCAACGATAGTCACATTTTTATTCTTATAAAATTTTAACTCTTGTAAATTTACAAAAAATCATTATCAATCACAATTCCAAGTTTCTTTTCATCTAAACTTAAGATTTGTGTCAAAACTAACTTATCTCTAAAGCTTCACTAATTCTTAAATCTTTTATGATTTAACTATGAGTTCATATATTCCATAGCTAATAACAAATCATATGATCATTCAATCACACTATGGTATTGCCTTGTTCACAATATTTGAATTCATCATGTAATAATTATATATATTGACTAACGAGTTCTAAATGATTAACATTGATTAATACTAAATCTAAAAAGATTTTATCTTCTAACTTAAGTTTTAAATTTTAGAACCCAAACTATCTTGGGTTCAATTGTGATAGTGTGTGATTGAGGTGCTTTTACAAAGATATTTTTCAAATATGTTCTCTTAAGATGAGTAAAGATATTTTTCAAATATGTCCATATCTATCTTATGGGCATGTAAACTAGCATTATTTCTTACCACATAATTATATGATGAAGCATATTTATATAAATGAAGAATATAATAACTTCTATTATCATTCATATGTACATATGAATATTTTAATCTATATTGTTTAGTCAAATGTGATGTAATATTAGAACTTGCATTTATAATAGTATTATTTTTATTCATATGAATAAAGGATAAAGCATGTAAATGCACATATGAATGAGGATAAACATAAGAAGTAGAAGCATATAAGGGTACACTAGCAAACATTTCTTTCAAATCATTTAACACTTTTTCTATCAAACAAATATTTGCTATCTTTTCTTTTAAAATAAAATTTTCTTCTCTAAAAAATATTTTCACATTTCAAAGAATCAATACATGAATTATTCAAGGCTAAAGATGTCTCACATTCATCAAATTTACTTTGTAAAGTACTTAAATCAGCAACATGTATAAGTGAATCACTTTGAAACTGTTCATTTCTAATTTTTAGCTCAATACATTGTCTTTTCTAATAAGCAAACATGATGCTCTTATTTATCATATTTTACTTTAAGTCTAACATACATCTTAACTCATTTCTTATGTTCAACTATAAGTTTACAAAAAGAATAGTCAATTCATTATCACTAACAATATGACTATTATTATCAGTTGTAGAAAATGTTATGCACTTTGAAATGAAGAACTTTCTTCTAAGGTGCATGAAGTTTCTATCTTCTTCTTTCTCTTTTGCTTTTTCTTATGATTTCTCATTTGTTTTAAGTAGATAGCACAATCGATTTGTCATATAAATTCTCTAATTCTTGCATACCTCAAAACAAGTCTTTAAATAACAAATCTTGATTTTAATTTGTTGAGGTAAAATAAAATAAAAATAATTCATTCCTTTGGTTTTCTTTGCCTTAGAGTTCTATACTATTCATCAAAATTATTTGAAATAATAAAATGATTTTCAAATAATAACCATAATTCAACACTAATACTTAAAATAAAAGCTTTCAATTCATTTTTTCACATAGTAAAATTTTGACCTTTAAACATTGGTGGATCCATTAATCTAATAATAAAAAAATAATTCACTTTACACAAAAAATAGAATCTTCTCTTAGAAATTTTTTCCTCGATGTAACCCATTCTGACACCACTTGATGTAATATATGCTAAGCTAATGAACAAGAAGGGGGGTGAATTATGTTTTTAATCTTTTTATTATTTTGAAAACCACTTCTTAATTTAAAATTTGGTATTATAAAATCATTGATTTAATAGTTTTACTAAATAAAAATTTTATTAATTTAAAATATTTTTTAATAAAATGTTTTATGCTTGATAAAAATAATTTTGTAAATTTCTTATATATATATATATATATATTAAATATCTTTTAAATAAGAGAAATATCATAAATTATAAAATAATAAGAAAGCAAAAATAACAAAAGATTTTTAAGTGGTTCAGCATACCCATGCCTACATCCACCCCCAATCAACTCGACCAAGATTCCACTAACAAAATCACACTCTTTCATCATAGCAGGTATAGATAACATTTACAAACCACACCCTTTTTTCACAATAGATAGGGGTATACTGTCACAATTATAATTACAAAAACTTCCAATATTAAAATACAATATAAAATAATAATTAATCATAATATTTTTCTATTCACTTATAAAAGCTTATATAGCACAAGTCTATGAATGATGTTGGAATATGACTGTGTAAACGATGATTGTCATATTGGGTCTAACCCAACTCCCTTCTTTACTTATACTAGAGTTCGGCCTGACCCAAATTGATTCTTTTGGTCTACTTATCCATTGCTTTTAGGGCTCATTGCTCAGTGTTTTGGGCCACTTGGTCTGAGCTTATGAGCTTGGCCATTGTTGGGTTCTTTGGAAATTTTTTTTAAACATATTCTATATATTTATTATTATTTTATTACTTTTAAAAGTATTTTTTTGGTTATTAAAATATTTTTGTAACTATTAAAAATAATAATGTAAGTGAATAAATGATATATAACTTAATTGTACCATATATAAATAAGTGATAAGACAAACAATCAAATCAGTCGATATTTTGAAGATGAACTTTGGATGGTTAACTACACCAAGTCTTCGTTCAATGGCTCCTTGATATGTCATTTAAGACACAGTTAGAGCATAGCCACAAACATTGTTTGACATCACTTCACTTGTGGACTACTTCATGAGACATCTGATCAAAGCTCATTAATTGGTTAACCCTGTTAGACCTTGAAATGCATGACCTAAAAGATACTCGATAAAAATATTAGGGAAATAATATAATAGTTTTATTATCATTAAACAAGTGAAGTCATAATGAAAGATCCAACAAAAAATACTCAATGTGTAACAACTAAATCTTGTTTTAGAAAAAGATTATTTAGTTTTCAAAATCCTTTGTATGATAAGCAAGTTAATATGAACAAAATAAGTAAAAGAAGTGACACAAGATTTTTAGGTGATATAGCTAGACTTGTGTGTTATCACCCCTGATTTATTCAACCAGGCTTCCACTAAAAAATAGTTCTTTTTCAATGTAATTGGTAAAGTAAACCTTGTAAACACCACTCCTTTTAAACTATTACATAGGGAACTTAACAACTCAAATGAGTTAAAAATTATAGGTACAAGAAACAAGTTATACCACTTATGAAAATAGAGATTATTAGAATCCTACACATTTTTTCTTTGAGTGACACATTTACTATATGAATTGTACAAAAATGTTACTAATGAAGATTCAAACTAGAACATATGATCTCAATTAGAAAGATATTGTAATTTGTACAAGGAATGCTTTTAGTCAAAATATAAAGATGAGATTCTACATTTAAATCATTGAATCGTTTATCCTTTTATATCATTAGCATATTCTATATAGAAAATAAACTTATTTATTTGAATTTCTTAAGTCCATTTATGATGCTTCTAGCAACCAAAAATAAAGTTTTTGAAGAGATTAAAATAATCATTATGATCTATATTTTTGTTAATAAAAATATGAGTATAAAATCATGCTAAGGCAATGAATAAAGTGAACTAATTACCCAAAACAGATGTCTTTTTATGCTATTGTTATCATATGAATATGATGACATTGTACAATATAATATCACTTGTTATTTGTTTTGTGCTTCTATGCACAAGTTGTAAATATTTTGAGCTAAATGATTACATGGATCATATGGGTATGATACAATTATAGTCATTGGTTAAATTCTTAGTCATGAGATTGTACATGCTCGCTAAATGGATTGTATGAGCACAATAAAGTAATAGCTCAAAGTCACTTCAAATATTTCATGAGAGTATGATTGAGTAGATTATACTATATGATTTTCTCTCAATACTCATTGTTAATGGTTTTATAGACATTATATAAGTAGTTATGAAGATCAGACATATGCTACTATGTTTTCCATGAGGTTTAAGAATTGTTTAGATCTAATAATAAAATGATATATGTATAATAATTTTTGTATTGCTCATAAGTTTTCATGTTCGATACAAACACATATTAGTGCAAAGATGTTTTCCATTAAACTAGCAACTTAATTTGATACAAATTCTTCTTACCAACATAATAAAAGCATCATATATGTACGAAAATTTAATTATTCTATTGATACATTGCATATGTAAATTGTACCAGAGTGACACTTAAAATATAATTGTATAATTCAATAAGGTTCTATTTAACTAAAGTGTTCTAGGTAAAAAATACTATAATACAAATAAAAAATATATTATATACTTATGAAGAAAGCGATAGATTAATAACCAAAACACCAAGGACTTTCATATAAGGTTGATAGCCTTTAAGATTATGCATTAGCCTTCTAATTTTATTCTAAATGGGTATCATAGTACATGAAGACCATGTCACACTTATAGAGCATATAAACTATTCTAAGTTACAGTTAAGATACATAGTTTGAAAGTGAGTCGTAGAAATACAATAAATAATATTGTATTATATGATAATACAACTAGTAAGATGATTAGCTTATTGTTAATTGATTTTCTTTAATTACTTGGATTTTTTTGTCAAGCATGATTTGCCATAATGCTACTTAAAAATTATAAGACTCAAAGATATTATTTAATCGTTTATGCATACATGAATGAAATCTTAAGTGCCACCATTTAAAGGGAAAAATTTTAACATGTTACCAAGTAATATAGTAAAATAATACATCCAATTCTTTTAGCTACACCATAAGAAACTTGTACATGTGGCACCCAATTTACTAAGTTAAGCCAATCCTTTGAGCATAGGCCACTAATCATCAATTCACTTATATAGTATCTACCTCGCTTCATCAACATCATTTATTTCTTTCACTAAGAATCACTACAAGTTGTCATCAACTTAATCAACCATTAGATAATATAGGATTGGTTTTATGTTCATCAACCTCATAAGCTCAACAATCTTCCTTTGCTAATTATAAACTCAATACTAGAATGAAGATTTAAAATGAATAACTTGACATGAACATTAAAATAGTTATCTAGAATAAATGCAATAATATAAATCTAATAACATGATAGGCTATAATAAGAGTAATATTGTAACAACATATACAACAATTAAACCAACAATTAACATAATATTGCACGAGGTAACTATAACAAATAAGCAACTCAAATAATCTAGGACTATAAAAGTAAGTATAGAAATATAAAACATAGCAACATAAAAATAATAGTACAACAGTCTAGAAAATTCTCTCCCTAAATAAATCTATTTTTACTTCCCCTAAATTTTTGAATTCTAGCATACTTCTCATTTTTGTAATAATTCAAAGGGGTAACAACATAAAACTACAATAACAATAATAGGTAAAACATAGGTAAACAAAGTATTATATTTTCAACCAAAATTTCTTTAATAGAGTTAATGACAACAATCTCCCTTCAATCTTTCTCACTTAAAGTTCCAAATTTTCTAAATTATTGTAGAAATAGAACTAGAAAGGAGTTCAAATTGTGTTTGTCATTAAACTAGATAGGTATTTATCCTTATGGGTCAAGAAATTGATTCTCAATCATAATGGATCATTGTTGAGTGTTATTTTCTAATGTATTTATTTTAGACAATAGATGCTGATTGTCATGTGAAGTATGAGATGTAGGGCCTCTCTCAGTAAAATAAGGATTTTAGATTATGAAACAATGGATGTTGACATTGTAGGTGTTTTTTTAAACAGCTAGTTGATTTTCATCAACTACAACAACTTTTGTTTTCATTCTAGGGCATGATTACACAAAATAAGCTTATTAAAGGATCAATTAGATGAACAAAATAAAGATTGATTTTTCTTATAGTAATTTTTAATAGCACTAATATTATTCATATGTCAAAAAAAGCCTCAACCATATCAACTCTCTTTCATCTTAAATATGACTATTTGTTGGGGAATTGATCAATAGTTAGTTTACTTTAGCCAAACAAAGTTAGAACTCTCACAACTCATCTCACATGACTTGGATCTCAATTCACAACATTATTTATCATTTAACACCATTCCCTCATATCTTTCTATTTTAATAAAATGTGTGTTCTTAATTAAATGTCTAAGAAACATAATCTTTTATGAATGAAATTTTATTGAATTATTAAGGACCATATTTATAAGTTCTAATAAATATATTTTTACTAGTGAGTCACAAGCAATGCTCATAAGGCAAGTTTTGTCTTCATAAGTTCTTATTACAGAGATACATGCTATACATCTCTTATAACTAGTTAAGAATGTTATTTTCTCTTAATCATGTTAATTAAAATACCTATAAATCTAATTAATTATGAGGATAATATATTATGATGGTAGAGGATAGTATTTTATGATCAACGAGAGAATAAATAAAAATGTAGAGCGAATAATTAAGTAAGCTTATTTATGATCATGTAATACAATCTAGATTGATTCTGTAGCATAATTTGGGTTGATCATATAGTATGATACATTGATCATGTAGTACAATTTAAGTTTATCATAAAATATTATCAATTAAGGCGTTATTAGTTAAACATGTTATCATATAAGTAATATATGATGATCATATAATAATGATAATGTAGAGTCTGACAATATAATGTTATCATACAAATAAAATAAAAGCTTTTTTTGTAATATGATAAAATAAGAGAGAGAATAAAATCAAGTACAAAACTTGGTTAATTATCTCACAAGGCCAGTTAGTCCATCATATAAGATCATTAATATAAAAAATAGAGATTTAGTCCAAATAATATCATGATCATATAAGTAAAAAGTCATCTATCATACTAGTACAATAATAAAAGATGAAACATATTCTAAGTAGAGTGAGTTGGGTATCAAGAGAGCTAGTATAACATATAGTATGATAAGCATATTCATATGAGTATGATCAAGCTAAAGGAAAGGTCAGCCATAATAATCGTCATGTTGCAATGGGTGATTGTGGTACACAGTGTATCTATACATGTAGGAATACTAACTATTAAAATTATGATCAAAGGAACTATTAGTGACTAAAAGTTGATTTAGTTAATTATATAGTATGATATAGGTATAGTACTAATATGATACAAAGACATTGAATAAACTGAGTTTTATAAGTGAGTTACTCTTGTTTCCAACCATTACAATTAAGGTGCCCAAAATCTAGGGTTTGAAAAATGACTTTATTAGTGGTAGTTTACTCTTAAGCTAAGTTCTACACATTATGTTATAATCCTAAGATGGTTTGTTGAGATAATCTCTTGATTTTAGGATGCTTAGCTTATCTTATTTTTGAGTAATGGAGACTTAGCTATAGAAAACAATATCTATGGAAAGTAGAAAAAAGGTAAACTAAGAGATATCAAATGAAAAAGAGCCTTACTTATGAGCAAGAAGAGGAAAAAGATTATCTCAAAACCTAAAAGAGGAATATCTTAACCTTTGGAGAAGTCCTCTACTTGGATCAAAAGATAGGATATACCTTGAGATTATAAAACTATACCTAATTAAATTCTCGGTAATTGAATTGGTTACTTTGTTAAAATGCATATGGACTTTGTGATCATGAATGTGATGTGAACTACTAAGCCTCTTCTTCATCTTAATCTAATTAAGAAATCAAGCTATGTTCATAAGTCCTTGTTAAATGGTTAAATTGGGACTTGGTGGTTTATGATAAAAGCATGATTAGATTTTACTTAAATGACATGTTCTTGAAACTTTGATAATTTCATCACATTCAACAAACTTTCATACATAAGAGGTTAGTACTTTGGTTATGAGATTAATTGATTGATGAAATTAAGATCCATTATTGAGGCATTAAATGTATTTAAAATTTGAAATTTAGAGTTATTTATGCTAGCATGATTTACCTTACCCAAGCCATGTCACTTAAATGCTTTGTTAATTAGCATGCTTAAGAGATTGGTTTGTGTTTCTCCAGGCAAAGTTTGTTAGAGTAATGAATAGCTCAATGTGTTTCCTTACCTTAAAGGATGAAGCTATATTTTGAGATTAGTCGTTTGATAAAGATTAGATTTCTTTGCTAATGCATGAATTATATATAAAATTTAAATGTTAAAAAGACATATGTTGGCATGTTTTGTTTACTTAAGACATGATGTTGTGGTTATAAGATTAAGAGCATGCTAGATGTGATTCCTTATTGATCTCATGATTATTCATACAAAGTTGAGAATTTTGGTATCTATATGTTAGCACGATTTCTTTACTCATGAGTGATAGAGTTAATTTTGCACTTTAAACATGCAAATTTATTTTTCAACTAATGATGAATTACAAGAAAATGTTTAGATTAAACCATGATAAAGAAAGTCATGATTTTAATTAACATATGTAGTACAAATACTTGAATTGAGATGTCTAGAAATATAATTTATTACTTTTAGTTTGTCCATGTATCTTATATGGTGTCAAAGTTGAATTTTGTGCTTGCATGTTAATTTTCTAAGGAATCACCATGTATTTTGTATGAAAATTTTTATTTAGATTAAATAATCTTGGAACTTTAGCTTAAACTAGGTACAATGATGATCTATTCCTACACTAAAATAATGATAAGAAAATTTAAAACCAATCCTTTGTGAAAATGAACCTTAGTTTAGTCCATGAACTTTAAGGTAGCAATTCGAAACATAACCAAATCTTAAGGATTCGTGTAGCCAAGCTATGTCCTTTCCTTGAATATGCTTGGGAAACTTGTGGCATGGCTTTGTTAAGTCATGTGAGGCACGATTTAGACCCTTATGTTGACCAAGATAGTTTCTAAGGTGAATATGGCCCTTAATTTTTAAAGAAGAGAAATGGAAGGGCTTAATTTTAGTCCTTTTAAGAAGGGTAGGTTACTTAAGGATGTAGTTGGCTAGCAAGAATGGATGATGTTTTGCTAAATATGCTTAAGGCTAAGGATAAATGAAGTGTGATGTAGATGTCCATGACTTTATGATTGATCACTAATTGAGATTGTTTTAGTTTTAAAGCTTTTAGGTAAACCTTGATAAATGATGCCTTATATGTGTAAGGCTTAGGTTATGTTTTCTTTAGGCATAATGGGTTTCTAAGTTTGATTTTTACCATAAAGAAACCTTAAGGTTAGAAATTAGGATTAGATCAAGGAATTTTTAGTTTAGAATTTAGTTAAGACTCTTGGATAAACTTTAGATGTAGTTCAAATAGCTTGGTAAGCATAATTATGTTTTTTTATGGCTTGCTGAATTTTTGTTAGACTAAAATAAGATAAGTGTAGATTTGTTAAGGCTTTAGAGCTTATTTTATGATAAGTAATAAGCGTTATAAAAGGTCATAAGATTTGATTGAAGTTATTAGCAATAGGTAAGCCTTAGATATACTTTATGTCTTGAGTTATGTGAAAGAGAATCCTAGATATGAACCTAGGATTAGATCATAGATATTAGCACTTGGTGAGACCTATGCAAGCTTAGAATAAGGCCTTAGATATATAAGTCCTTTAGTATAGCCTTGGATGGGGATAAGGGGGCATGGGCTAAGCCCTAATGAAAGATGTTACCCTCAACCAAGACAAAATTTGCTCATTCTTATGATAGATAAACCCAAGGCATGGCCTAATTAACTTGGCTAAGACACTTAGTAATCTTATAGTTTCTAAGGTAATGAGCCAACACCTAGATGATGATCTAAGGAGTTGTGAGAGTAGCCCAAAGGGACTTTGGATGGGGACAATGACAAATTAATTTGGATGGCAAAAATGTCATATGTAAAACTTGTGTGATCCTAGAATTGTGAGTTTTCATGTTTTGAAAAGATTCTAAGGGTAACATTAAGATATAACTTGAGTAAGACCATGCTTAAGCACCTTTACTCTCTTAAGCCATGAGTTAGTACCTTAGATGGTGGCCTGGGAGATGTGCATGGCTTAAGGAAGACCTTAGGGAAGGGTGTAATGGCTTATGTCTTTTTATAAGGGTGTAACCAATGACTTGGCTAGATATAAATATAAGTTAGATAATGCACCTAATGGGTAAAATCAAGATATTTTGATTTGAGTGGAAGCTCAAGTGTTATCTTAAATAAGCAATGAAACTTATGCAGGATCTTAAATAAGGATATAGGCAAAGACTATTCATAAAAGTGATATTTGGATGAGTTGGGGTACCTTAGATGATCGATTTATGATTCTAAGAAATATCTAAATTTTGAATAATAGCGATTTCAATTAATAACAGTGTGATAAATAGGGTAATCCTAGTGGGTTGATAGTCTTTTGATGCCATGAACCCAAGATTCGAAACCTCAAACCAATGAGATGTCTTAAAAAAGTGTGTTGGATTATAGGGCTATGGTACATCTTTGACAAGCATGTTGAAAATTTGTCTATGAAATGTATGTCTTGAAAATGTGTGTTGGTTTATATGATGATAGACATTAACTTGGGTTACATGGGCTTAGAGATAGTTCTAGATTTTTGTTAGCTATTAGGCATTAATTTATTACATCATACATTATTCTTATTTAGGCTTGACATTTTCATGAATTAAGATAAGAGTTAAGATGTGGTTTAACATGGATTTGGACCCTCAAGCAAGGGTAGACAAGTTTGATACTAGAACTCCTATAAGGAGGTAATCATGTCATGTGATTGATATGGATTAAATAGAATTGATAGATCATGGGATAAGAACTTTAGTGTGGCTATATGTTAGAACATATATGTTAGCAATACTAGTTGTGGAGTGTCAAATCATGTGATGGAGATAAGATTATTAGACCTTTCAATTATCCTTATGGGTTTTGAAGGAGTGTCACATTTCTAGTAGAATACTATGCTTATAATAATTGCATCATATCTTAAGAATTAGTTTAGTTTAGTAGATTAAAATACATCTAATTATACTATATACTTAATGTTGATTATGCTCTGGTATACAAATTATTATATATCCTTGTTATTGCTTAATAATTTTACATTTTATACTCAATGGTTCATTATTAAGCTCCTTAACTCACCCCCATTCACATTTTTTTAGGTCTAAAGAGTTAAGAGTTGCTTAGGAAGAAATGTTGGGAGCATTAGATTTGGTATATTTGATTGCTAGATTTTTCAACTTTCATCTATTGATTGTTTTTAGAGTGCATGATCATTTCATTTATGGTTATTTGTTATACGTATTGATAAACATTATATTGCATAGGATTATTATATTTTAAAATTAGATATTTCCATCTTATGCTATTTTATGTGGACATTGGACTATGAATATTTATCTATTTATATGATTTCTTATACTGAATTGTAGCTCTAGATTATTTATCTATTTCTTATACTGAATATTTATCTATTCATATGATTTCTAATACACAAATGAAGATTCCCTTACTATAAGATACCCTAATTATGAGAGATTATCTTGCTTGATAAGCTTTTAAGACTACCTCCAAAGAATAAGATTTAAGTTCCCTATAGACTTGGAGTCAGGGGTAGTACCTAATTTAAAAGCACCCAATTATATGGCATTAACTGAGTTGTAAGAACAAAAGGCTTAGTTCCATGACATATTTGGTACAGGGTTGATTAAGCCTAGTGTTTTCCCCTAGGGTGCCCTATTATTTTTTTTAAAAAAAGATGGAAGTATGTGAATGTGTATAGATTACCAAGAATTAAACAAGGTGATCATAAAGAATCAATATCCACCATCTTGTATTGATGACTTACTTGCTCAACTACAATGAGCATTAACGTTCTCCAAAATAGATCTTTGGTCAAGATATCATTAGATACAAATCCAAAAGAAGGATACTCTCAAGACAAACTTTAGAACTTGTTTTGGACATTAAGAGTTCACAGTCTTACCATCTTGGCTATCCAATTCTCCTATAATATTCATGGATCTTATGAACCTCATTTTCTAACCATATCTTATTCATTTTGTTTTAATATTTATTGATGATATGTTGGTATATTCTAAGAATAAAGAACTACATGTCAATCATCTTCAAATAGTGTTGGACTGACTTAAAACTAAGGAACTTTATGTAAAGTTTTAAATTTTTTTTTCTTGACTGAATGGCATTTCTTGAGCTTGCAATTAATGTTGATGGAGTTATAATGGATCCCAAAAAAATACAAGAAATCACTAAATTGTGAAGACCCACTACAATGATAGAGATCCATAGTCTGGTAAGACTTCTAAGATATTTCCAAAGGTTTGTTTCTCATTTCTCCTAGATTTTTATACCACTTACCTATTTAATAAAGAAAAAGGTAGTGTTTTTATGGTCTAAAAAATGTGAAAAATAATTCACCAAGGTAAAAGAAAGATTGACCTTATTGATACATAGTAAGCCTTATTAGGAATGCATAGATGCATCACTTAATGGATTAAGAGCTACACTTTTATAGGAAAGATGGGTTGTGGCTTATACACCAAGGCAATTATTGGAACATGAATGCAAACCTGACTCATTAGTTGAAATTGGCCACTATGGTAGTTGCTTCAAAACTTTAACATTTATTCATTTAGGGTTCTAATTGAACTTTATATTGATCATAATATTCTTAAATATATTCTCACTCAAAGGAAATTGAATTTAAGGCTACGACATTGGTTAAAAGTCATTAAAGATTATGATTTGGGTATAAAATACTACAATGCCAAAGCTAATTTAGTGGCTAGTGCATTGAGTAATTGTTTGATCCTTACATCCAATCTTGTAAATCAGATATAAAAAGCAAGTTTGAGTTCAATCAGACTCAAAAATAGTTGACAATGCATGTTAGTAGGAAGATTCATCCATGCTGATTGGCTAAATGAATAAAAGACACTATAATAGAATGATCCAAAGAAGCTTTTCAATGAAATTACTCAATTGCAAATTGATGATACTTCAAATTTTTCTTTGAGGGATGGCATATTGACCTATCATGGGCAATGGTTTGATCCTCAGTATTGGGAGCTCAAGGATAATATCATAAAAAGAGGCTCATGATATTAAGTTAGCAATACAACCAGGAGTGATTAAAATATATAAGAATCTTAAACCTTATTTTAGTGGAGAGGATTAACAAAAATTGTTTCTCAATATGTACAAAAGCATTTAAATTGTCAAAAAGTTAAAGCATAACATCTTAGGCCTAGTGGCTCGCTACAGAACCTGGTCATAGCAAAGTGAAAATAGGAAGAAGTTATTATGGACTTTGTTTTAAGTCTACTAAAGACTAAATGTAATTATGATATGAATTAGGTGGTGGTGTACTAATTGACTAAACTTGCTCATTTTCTTGTAGTAAGAAAGACTAATTCAAATGATAAACTAGCTTAATTATATGTTCAATAAAAAAGTGACTACATAGAGTACTTGAAGCAATTATTCTTGAAAGTGAAGAAAAACTAAGGTGTGAATTTCACAAAAGATGGCTAAATTATGAGTTCTAAAATATTTTTTGTTAATAAGAAATGTACTTATTTTTCAAATATTCTTTATAATAATAATTTTATGTTACTTGAAAACTTTGATTTATAAGTATGTTAATTTATAATTTTTATGATTAAGAAAAATGAAAATAAAAATTAAAATAGTACACAAAAATTTTTAGGTGGTTTGGTTCAAACTAGAACCTACGTCCACCCCCAATCGAGGTCGAGAAAAACTCCACTAGTAAAAGGGTTACAACTTGAGGTTTTTTCTTACAATTCTCCTCTAACCTACTAGCTTTTATAGGTTCAACTATGACCCAAACTTTTACGAGCTCAACCCCAACTTGATTTTTTGTGAGATTAAACTGAACTCAGGCTTTCACAAATGTCGGCCAGCCCAACCCAAAAGAAAAACAAAATTAAAGTAATAAAAAAATTTCTAATAAAAACATACAAATATTTTTATGTTTATTGATAAATATAAAAAAGTATAAAGAGCTATTATAAAGATATTTGAGAAAATAAAAGTATAGAACTATTAGGCATAGCTAGAAAAAATTTAGAATTTGAAGTAGTCGTAAGCCGTTAATACTGTCATGAAAACTTTATGCCAATAGATCATGATGCATCCCTTCTTTAAGATGTTAAAATTTTGTTCTTGTTCATTATTCATTTTATTCACAATGGTTAGGTATTTATGAAAAACTTTTTGTCATAGTGATTAGAAAGTCAAGTAAAAGATGTTTGAAAAGTTGCTATCAAATAGCCTAAAATGCTTTTCCAAATGACAAAAAATATCCTAAAACATCTGCTACAATGGCATATATAACGACTAGTTATTTAGCCATTGGGTAAGATTGACTAGAGTAGTTGGATCCATATAAAGGAGAACTCACTCGTCTGATCAAATGTTGTAAAGGCCAATGAGTTCTAGATGGTTGGATCAAGCTTGATAGGATCTAGGTCATTCAATCAAGCAGATGAGATCTAGATCATTTGAATAATAAACAATAAATTCAGGAATGATCACAGTCATAGAATTCAAAATGGATTATTCAGACCTACATGATTCAAGGTAGATATTTTACAAGGAAAGTCATTCGATAAAGTCGAACGAGTTCACAACTATAGGATGTTGAGCAAGATCAATCAAGTATAGCAGATGAAGTAGTAACCAGCTCATCAACTTATCAAATGGATGGCTGGATTGATTAAGAAAGATTATTACTTAAAGGTGGAAGAAATCTCTACTGTGTTATTACGAAAATGCACAATTGGACAGTGCTGAGTGCTCCCGATTTTGGATGTAGTCAGGCATGAGAGATATAGTTCCACATTATAAAAAATGAAAATCATTTGGCCTTTTCAAGCATTCTCTAGGGAATAACATGCGAGCCTAATTGGGGTTGGCTCCACTATTGTGTGCTCAGGAATTTATCACTTGGGTGTACTCTTAACATACAAGTTTTTATTGGTCTGATATTTAATTTGAGTGCTACCCAGTTCAATTCAATGTCTTACCCCATCCAATTTAAGGAATCATCATCAACAAGAACGGGTTGAGCTAATCTGGTTTCAATTGTTTCCTGACTTGAGGCTTGAAAATGCCCACTTGAGCTTGCTTGGCCAAAGATATTTGTAATTAGGTACAAGTTGGGATGCAGTAGAAATAATTTTCAATAATTTTTTTAATTTTAATTATGAAACATTTAACAAAATTAATTTCTTTAAACTAATCCAAGTTTAATAAAAAACTTAACATGACAATGATATGATTTAACCCAGAAAAGATTGATTGAAAGATAATCATATTTCTTAAATCAACGAATGGTTTGAGTAGATTTTGAACCAAGAAAAGAATTAAGAGACTTAAAACTTAGAATCTTATACATTTTCTAAATCAAAGACATGATTAAATAATTTGGATGTCTAAATATGATTTGAAATTAATATGAAAATAGAGTTCCTTAAAATCAGCAAACTAATATTCTATTTTATAGTAAAAGAAAACCTTATTAAAGTTGATGTGCATGCCTTCAATTCTTGAAGCTTGTTGAACATTTCAAGGTACTTTGAAGACCATTAGTTCACCATCTTCAAAAGTGTTTGGCTTGTTCTTTACATATAAACTTATTGCACACTAAACAAGCCCATTAGAATAAAATCTTAAACATTTAAGTTTTGACTCATCAAACACAAGAGTGACTCAACAATCTCTCCCTTTTGATGATAATAAGATATAAATGTTTAGATAAAATATAATAAGTAAAAACATATATTTAAGAAAGATATAATAAGTAAAAATCAAATATATATGCTCCTCCTTAGTTTATGTTCTTTTTTACTAGATGCTCTCCCTCATTGTATGACTAATCTAAATTTATTTAAACCATGATCATTCTTCCCTTTTGACACCATCAAAAAGAATGTACAATTTACATAATTTCTATTATACCATTAAAGGAGTTTTGAAAATACATAGATAAATGCTTACTTTAAAGGTACATATTCTAATTCTATTAATTCTCTAAAATGAAATCTTACATTTTTGTGATTTTTTTTATAATGATGAAATTAATTATATGTATACTTAGCAATAAGCTTAGTCTAATCTCTAATAGTTATTTCTTTCTTATATAGTTTATTCTTGAGCATCTATTTAGTTTTAATAAATTGTTTATCATTAAGCCTAAGTATTAAATTTTATACTTAACTTTTTTTTAAAGTTTTTTTTTCAATTTATGACGTGAACCTACACTCTTTAGAATTTTTTCAACAAAAATAATTTCTATGATAAAACGAATGTACTATGATCAACTTCTTTCATAAAAACTTATGTTCTAACTCCTTAATTAACATATCATTTATTTGTTTTCTATAGATTTTGATACTACTAAACTCAAGATAGTTATTGATTAGCTTCTTCTTCACATTCTTTCTTGTCTAATTTACTCTCTATTTTTCAATACAAGATTCATCAATGACTCAATCAAATCATTATATCTATTATTAATTATTTTGTAATTGACACATCAAACATAATATGTATGTTGTTATTTGATTTTTAAATCAAATTAACAAAATTTTCAATTGCCTCTTTTGTATATAAATCTAGAAAAATCATGATATATATTAAATTTATATTAATTTTTAAAAATCAAATAAATTATATCCAAACATGTAGTGTTTATTATGTTCCCTTATACACTCTTACATATTTTTCAAAGTGAGGGATATAAATTGATTTCATATTTTTCATTCCTAATCATAATCATGTAGATATTTATTTTTTAAATTTATTAAATTGAAATTAATTTATCTTTCTTATTTTCTAATCAAAGCTTATGATCATATTTTATTCTTATAAAATTTAACTCCAGTAAATTTAAAAAAAATTAATATCAATCACAAAACAAAATTTTTTTTCTTTAAAGTTAAGATTTATTAATCCAAAATAAATTACCTTGAAAGGTTCGTAAATGGTTAAGTACTTTTTAGGTTTAAAGGAAGATTGAACTTATTTTCCTTTTTGGAATAATTCACACATTTTCAAATTAGTCTTTTTAAGCATGGGAGGACTTCTAATTTGCTTATTTTCTTTACGATAGAATAACAACGTAGTTTAATCTTCTACAATAAAATGTTCACTTGAATGTGTACATAGGTATTTTAATCTGTTAGCTTTTAATTGATCAAACTTAATCATTTAAGTATCAAATTTTATTCTATCAAGTAATGATTTTTTATCATGTTTTAATATTTTATTTAGATATCAAAACTAGCCATTATCACATGATTGAAAAATAAGTTCTAAATGATTAATATTGATCGATACTAGTAAGTCTAAAAAGATTAGATGTTTTAACCTATAAGCTATAAGCTAATTACCATAAAAATTTTGCTAGTGAGTCGCACAAACTCACAAAGCAAGGCTTGTCTTCATAAATATGGAGATACACCAACAAAATATCTAAGCTTTAAATTTAGGAACCCAAACCATCTTGGCTTTGATAATGATAGGATATGGATATTATGATTTTGTAAAGAAATTTTTAAAATTGGTTCCCTTAGGAATCCACTTATATCTATTATACTTTAGATTAATGGATTTCTTAATTGGTAAATCAAATGTAAGATGCCCAAATTTAGAAAAATAATTACAAAAAATATTATATTTAACTTGATAATTAGATATATGTAAGGAAAGAATATATGATGTATTGAATGTTGGATATATGATTTTTTTAAATCTATAATTATCATGAAAATATACATTATTTTTTGTCACATGGTTGTAAGATGAAGCATGTTTAAGCATATATGAATCATTCAAGTAAACATCACTCTTTTTCACATGATTAAATGAAGTAGCATATGAAGATAAATGTGAATGATTACAAGTAAAAATATGAGAAAATAAACTAGCATACTTTGATTTTAGATCATGAATTTCTTTTTCAAGTGAATCAAATTTTTATTGACTTTTTTTAAGCAAAAAATTTTCTTTTCTTAAATTATCATTCTCTAATTTTAAAGAATCATTACATGTAATTTGCTTAGACAATTCATTTTCATATTCTATATTTGAAGCTTTCAAATATAAAATATTAGAAATATTAGCATAAACTTGATTAGTTCAAAAAATGTTTTCTTCTTCAAGTGCATTACATTGTTCATGCAATTCAACTATTTTAGGTTCATGTTTGCCACAAACCTTCTTAAGATCATCATACATGTTAATTATTTTTTTTATTCTCGACAAGTAATTTATTAAAAAAAATTCATATTTCATCATAAGATTCAAAAGTAGATTTATGACTAGAATTAGAAGTACTTGATACAAGTTTACCTCCATGATTCATCTCTAAATTGAGTTTCTTCTTCTTCACTTCTTTCTTTTTATAATTCATCTCCTTATTATCACCACCAATATCTTGAGATTCATTCTCACCATACAACCTATCTAATTCTTACATCATCTTAAAATAAGTTATAGCCATACACGCTCTCACACCAATTTCTTGAGACAATGCACAAAATAAATAATTTATTCTCTTAGCATTTAATTAAACATTCTTGATTTATTACATCTTCATGAAATACAAAAAATGAATAAAAAGATCCCACAAATTATCATCAATCTTTCAAATAAAATTTTTAAAGGCATTTTTCTAAATAAAAAAAATTTAACCCTTAAATAGTGGAGGATGAGATGATGAAACTTCATCAAGTGTCACACTAATATCAATCATAGATGAAAACATATTGAAAACTTACGAATTAAACTACAAATATGTGTTTTTAAAAACACACAAAATGATCAAAGAAAAATTTAAATAAGTGTGTAACTAAAAAAATAATTTAGAAAACTAAACAAAATAACTAAAATGCACATGACAGATCACTCAAGTGAGTTGACTTACTTTATGTAGGGAACCCACTATGATACCAATTGAAGTGAAAATAAGTGTATGAATTCCATAAGAGGGGTGAATTGTGAGTTTTAAAATAATTTTTATTAATAAAAATATACTTATTTTTCAAATATTCTTTATAAAAATAATTTAATTCAAAAATTTTGATTTGTAAATTTGTTAATTTATAATTTTTATGATTCAAAAAAATGAAAATAAATGTTAAAATAATACACTAAAATTTTTCTTAGTTCATTTCAAACTAGAGCTTGTGTACACCCCTAATCGAGGTCAAGAAAAAACTCTATTAGTAGAAGGGTTATAACTTGAAATTGTTTCTTACGATTCACGTATAACCTACTTATGGTTTTATTTTTATGGTTCACCTCCAACCTACTAGCTTTTATAGGTTCAACCATAACATAGGCTTTTAAAAGCTCAACTCCAACTTAATTTTTTATGAGATCAAATCAAACTCAGACTTTCATAATATTGAAGTGCCCAACCCAAAAGAAAAACAAAAAAACAACAATAAATTAATTTTTGATAAAAAATTATAAATTTTTCTATGCTTTTTAATGAATATAAAAAGTCATAAAAAGCTCAAAATTATGAAGATAATTAAGAAAATTAAAGCTTAGATAATTAAGCTTAACTAGAAAAAATTTGGAATTTGAAGTGTAGTCATAAACTATAGATACTGTGAGGGAAACTTTATACCAGTAGAATATGATGCATCTTTTCTTTGAAATGTTAAAATCTTATTCTTATTCATTAGTCATTTCATTCATAATGGTTAGGAATTTATAGAAAAAGTTGTCATAACCATTAAAAAGTCAAGAAAAAGTTATTTAAAAAGTTGCTACCAAATAGCCTAAAATACTTTTCCAAATAGGTTAGAAAATATTCTAAAATGTGTGCTACAATAGCACATATTATGGCTAGTTATTTAGTCATTAAGCGAGATTGATTAGAGCCATTGGATTGGCACAGAGAAGATCTCGATCATGCGATCAAAAGTTCTAAAAGTGAATAAGTTCTCGATGATTAGATCAAGCTTGATTAGAACTGGGTCAATCGATCAAGTTGGATGAGATCTAGATCATTCTATTAATAAATATTAAAATCAAGAATGATCATAATAGTAGAATTCAAAATGGGTTATTTAGAACCACACAATTCGAGGATAGATATTTCACAAGGAAAACTATCCAATGAAGTCAGATGAGTTCATGACCGTCAAATATTGACCAAGGATCAATCGGTTATAGCAAATGAAGCAATAACCATCTGATCAACTTATCAAATGGATGGTTGGATTGATTAAGAAAGATTACTATTTAAGGATGGAGGCAATCTCCACCATACGATTACAAAAATGCACTATCGGATGGCACTAAGCACTCCTGGTTTTGGATGCAGTCAGGCACAAGGGATATAATCCCATATTTAGAAAAGGAAACATTTTTGGTCTTTATGAGCATTCATTAGGGAATAATAGTCAAGCCCAATTAAGGTTGGCTCCCCCTTATGTGCTCAAGAATTTATCATTTGGTCGTACACGTAACATACAGGTTTATACTGGTTTGATACTTGGTTCAAGTATTGCATGGTTCAATCCAATGCCTTACCTCATTTGGTTTAGGAATTCGTCATCAACTAGAATGGGTCGACCTGATCTAGTTTTGACTGTTTCCTGATCTGAGGCTTGTGATTGCCCACTCAGGCTTACTCAATTTGAGAGATTTGCACTTGGGTACAAGCTAGGATGTGATAGAAATAATTTTTAATTATTTGTTTAAGTTTTAATTATGAAACATATAATAGAATTAAGTTTTTAAAAATAATCAAGATTTAGCCAACAAACAAACAAATAAGGATAGATTTAACCAAGGAAAGAATAATTGAAAAATAGAATCATATTTCTTAAATCAATGAATGATTTAAATAAGATTTGAACTAAGAAAAGAATTAAGATATTAAAAAATTAGAATTCTATATGTTTTTTAAATCAAATATATGATTGAACAATTTAGATGCCTGAATATATTCAAAATTAATAAGAAAAGAGAATGCCCTAAAATCAACAAGCTAATATTTTATTTCATAATAAAAGAAAACTTTATTAAAGTTTATGTGTATATCTTCAATTCTTAAAGCTTGCTTAACACTCCAAGGTGCCTTGAAGAACACTAGTTCACCATGTTCAAAAGTGCATTACTTGTTCTTTACATGTAAACCTGTTTCATACTAAATAAGCCTATCAAAATAAAATCTTAAACATTTAAGTCTTGACTCATCAAACACAAGGATAACTCAACAGAAAGAGATATAAAGTTTTCTTCTTAGTTATGGAGCCATGTACATCATGCCTTAGGTATGACTTTGAGGTTTAGCATTACTTACCAGCCTTAGATTGATGGTTAATTTGAAAGGGCTATTTAGACTTTAGAAAATCTCTTGAGACTAAGTGTATAATCTTACTCTAAAGACTAGTTTAGATAATTATTGGTAGACTTTGTGTATAATAATAGCTATTAGTCAGCTATTGGCATTACATCATATGAGGCCCTTTATAATTGACATTATAGATCTCCTTTATGATGCACAAATAGTGTGACTAAGCAAACATTTAGACCTCAAATTATTTAGGAGACTAGAAAGGTGGTGTGCAAGTTACGTGAAAGGCTATAGATGGTATAATACCATCAAAAGAAATATTTTAATAGTAAAAATAGACTTTTTAATTATAGTGTTGACAAGAATTTTGTAAAGTTAGTCTTATACATAGATTATTTAGATTTGAGAAATCTTTTAAATTGTAACCAAATACATTAGACCTTATCCTGTTGTAAAGAAAATTAGGCCAGTGGCCTACAGGCTAAAGTTACTTGAGAGTCTGGTAGGAATATATGCTATTTTTTATGTATCTAACTTGAAGAAATATATTCCAAACCCATCACACATACTTCAAAGGGAACTTAATGATCTTCTATTATAGTTAGATGCATCATATAAGGAGCAAACAATGCATATAGAGCTTGGTGTTAAGTAATCAAGGAATAATAATTTACTAATTGTTAAGGTTCTCTAGAGAGATCACGAAGAATATGAAATCACATAGGAAGTTGAGACTAAAATGCTCAACAAATAGCAAAAATTATTTTCCTAATTTCAAGAGCAAAATCCAAATTAAAGTAGGGAGAATATTGTGCCCAATATTTTTAGCTATATAATTACAAAATTATTTAATGAAGGCATGTTTTATCTTTTAAATTAAAATTTGAAATTTTAATTTTGAATTATGAAATTTGAATTTGAATTGGAAGCATGGTTAATAGTAAGATTTAGGTTGCATCGCATGGGCCTTGATTTGGCTAAATATTAAAAATGAGCTAATTATTTTATTATGTTATTATTTTTTATTTTTTTATTCTCATTATTATTAATTATAAATGCATGTCAAGATATGAAAAGGATTTATAAAAATTAAGAGCAGTTGTTGAAGATAATGGTATTAAAAAAAGATAATATATTTGGCACAATTATGAACATTTAAGAAAGAATAAAAATAAGAGAAAGAGGAAAAAATAAATGAATAAATCTATTAGCCAATAAATTTGTTAAATTCCTAGTTTTTAGAAATTAGATTTGGCAAGTCATAAGGGTATAAATTAAGTGAGGGTTGGTTTAATACTTAAGCCATGGCTACTTTAAACTAAAATCAGTTCATCTTAAGTTAAAACCTTAGTTTAAGGAGGTGACGCCTTGGCTATATAAGCCCTTATGATGTAATTTTAAGAGTTTCAAAAAACTAGCCAAAAAAGAGATTTTTGGGAGACCAATCAAGAGTAAACTAAGGAGAAAACTCAAGAAAAATCATGTTGAAGAATAGAGTGAAGGGCTCAAGCATGAAGTCAAAGAAGGATCTAATTATGGAGAATTAATCTACATATTTTTTCTAGGTAGCATGACCTTGAGTTCAGACATTGAACATAGTTAAGATCTAAGCAAGATAAAAAATGAAATACTTTATTAAATGCATGTGGACCTTTGAAAAAAAAAATGATAACAAGACCCTTCATGAATGTTGCTTTGAATGATGGATTCCCAATACTATGGTGTTTTTATTTTGTAATTAAAAAGGGTCAATTATCTTTTTTTTTATGCAATACCTCTAATGGAACCACGTTAAAAAGTTGTATGATAAGATTTTACCCTTGAATGCAATGTAAAGATCCCAGATGTTAAGTTATGTTGCATGTTTGGTTTGATTATAGAAAGATGTGTAAGAGGAATGTAGAATTAAGAGCTTTTCATATGGATTACATTAAAAACCATGCTGAATTCTATTCCTTGTTGGTTGATTAAGCATAAAGTGTCATGAAAATTTACTAGAAGAATTTTGGCAAACCTTAAGGATGCATATTTATTAGTGATTAACCTTAATGATCTACACAATATAATCTTATTTCTTATCATATTTGCTAGAATATAAGATCTCTAATAAATTCTTTTTTTTGTTCTAAGAAGAATGGATCACGTTTAAGTTGATTGTATGTAACATTTGCTACTTCTTTTTTTTTTTCATAATTTTCATGTCATGATGAACCAAGTATTGAACTAAAATAAGATCTATTCATTGCTATTCATATGAATCTAATTATTTAAAATAAAAATTTAATGTGAGGCACTAATGTTGTGCATGAAACTTTTCACAAATTTAGTTGACAACATGACAAAGTAAAGATGTTTACTCATTCTCAATCCATGGAGGAAAATAATATGAAAGTCCATGAAAAAATTTCACATCTTAGAATAAGCAATAAAAATTTTTAGGACACCTAGAATTGAAGAAAAATCTCAGTTGTATTATAGCCAAGCATCCCCTTTTCTTCAAGATTGTCTCAAAAACTAGGAACCATGAATTATCAAAGTCATAAGAGACAGAAGTTCAACCTTCAAGAAGACCTAGATGACTTCTAAGATGTATGTAGCCCTTCTAGTTGGATGACCTTAAAGGGATTGGTTTAAAGCTTTAGAAGAAAGCTAAGTTGAGTAAAGTCATGGTTAGTAAACAAATTTTTAGTTATAGCTTGAAGTGTTAAAAGTGGAATTAGGCCTTAAGGTAAAGGTCTTATGGATAATTTGTAATCCCTAGTAGAGTTTAATTTGGAAATTTAAAGTTCTTGGTTACAACTATGTGAGGTAGGTTTGACCTTAGAATTAAACTTAATAGCTGGGAATAATTGATGAGGAACCTATAATAGAAGGTTTTATTGATGAGTTGAGGGAATATTATTTATAAGCCTCTATACAAATTATTATTTAAACTTTGCATAACTAATCTCTCAATCAAGACCATAGATGAAGGTAGAAGAGCTTAGGATAGGACTTATTATTATGCTAAGTTCAATCATGGCATATAAAAAAGATAAAGATGTTGTTAGGCCCTTGATATGATCAGCTTTCCTTGGGTAGTGACCATGAATGGCCTTGTTTAGGCTCTTACGTCACATGATTACATCCTTGATATGATTAGCTTCCTTGGGTAGTCACCATGAATGGCCTTGTTAGGCCCATGATATGATGGCTCAGGAGATCTTATAAGATGGTTAATGTGACTTAGGGTTACCTATGAGACAAAAGAGTGCTATTAATGATACTTGTGTAACCAAATTTAGTGGTCATTAACTATACATAGAACCTAAAGGTAAAAGCCAAGGCTTTGTGAGCATTAAAATTAATTTAAATAAGTAAGGTCATAGATGAATTTAAGGTAAGATTAAAAATAGGAAAATAAGTTAAGATATTCTAAATAGTTGAGTTAGGGTTTAATAAAATCCTAGGACTTTCAAGTATAGTGGAACCTTGATCATGCAAACTTACTCAATATATAAACAGTTTAGTTACCCTACTCTCTGCACATATAGATAGTTACTTATAGATGATTTAGCCTATATTAGGAGTGTTAAATAGCATGGTGAGATGCTCTATGATTAGTTAGATGTCATAAAATAAACAATCCTATAAGAGATAAATTATACATTTAGTCCTATGGGAAATTACATTATGTTTTATGTTATAGAAAGGAGTACTTATGGATATTAAAGACTTCTAAAATCTTATAAGTTTGGATCATGTGATCAATGTTGACTTATAGAGTGTTAGATTATGTGATATGATAAGAGTGTTAGGTTTTATCATGATTCTATTATATAGGAGAGTATTATATCAAATAAGGGATATTAAGCATCTAATTAGTCATATTATAAAAATAAATATTAACTTAACTGATAATTATGATGCTTTTAATTGCTAGGATTGATGTCATTCATTTAAATATATAATACTTGGATATTGCATGTTAGTTTTTTAATATGACTTAAGGATTTCTCATCCCTTCTACTCCCACCCTTCCATCTTTGTAGGATAAAGAAATTAAGAGTTATGTAAGAGTTGAGTTAAAGATCATCAAAGTTAGTAAAATTCAACAAAAAAAGAATGTACAAATTGGATTTCAAAAGGTTTGAAATTGATTTTCAAAGACCTAGAACCTATAGTCATGATTACCACAACAAATAATAATAAAATGATTAATTCAGCTAGAATAATTGGGTTGCCGATTATAGCCTAATGGCTACAAGCCATTTGGAGCTTTCTTTTTGCCATATTTTGTTTTACAAGTATTTTTCCATTTCCAGCTTTTTATTCTACCTGAATGCCTTTAATTGTTCACTCTATATGATCGTGGGTTTAGTGATTTGTTCTACGACTGTCAATCGATTGGAGAGGACGCATTTTGTAGACTTGCTCTTATAAAAAGATTTTGCTAGTCTCAAAACACAAGCCAATAACATTAGATTCAATTTCGATCTGAAGAAACCAGTATAACAATATTGATAAATTACTAAAATTCGCTCTGTTATGCAATCTTCAGTAGATTGATTTCTCACAAAAATCGCCTCTTAAAAAAAATTTAAAAAGGCAGTTTGAATATTTAATTAAATATTTTTAAATAATATCATTAAAAACCAACAACTAAACATCCAAATTTTGACACCACCCACATTTCCAATATCCAGATAACATTGAATTCAACAACAAAATATGCCAATTTTTAGATAATTAGCAACCAAATAACACTGCTGGAACAAATGCCAATGCTGCCCTAGAAAAACCGTTTTTCAATTAAACAAAAACGATTATTAGAAAAGGAAAATAAGACATATTATAATTGTTCCTAAAGAAACAAACTTTTCAAATTGCGTGGTTATAACATATATTAAAAACGGCACCACCAGCACATAGGCCAACTTTCGCATTACTCGTTATCACATATACTTTATATGGATAAATAAGCATGACAGAAACGGCTTGGTACTTTTGAAGATAAACGTTCTATGAGAAAAAGTTATTTGTCACAAACATAAGGAAATGCAGTATCTAACCTCTTGATTGAGGGTAGCACATCTGATATAATAATAACAGTTCAGAAACTTGAAACAAAAAAAATTAATTATTAACACTTTGTGTCAAAAAAAAAAAAAAAAAAAATTCTTCATGTGACTATAAAAAGAAAAACTTCATCATGAATTGTTTGATATAATATTGAAAACCATTACAATGAAAACATTATAAACTGCATTTGAAGCTGAAGGAAACAAAAATTATGTATCCATCAATTTCAAAAGAAAATTGCAAGATAACTGACATTACCTATAGTCTTCCTCTGGATGAAATTTAGGAAGCAAATGCTTTGAAAATCAACAGTTCAACCTACCAGAAAAGGGTGCATTTACTTCATTCTAAGATTCGTCAACCGAGTCTCCAGAATCTCCATCAACGAGTTTCTCAAGTGTTTCAACAATGCCTGATTCCGACAAAGTGTGAAGACGGAGCGTATCAGCATCATCGCTTCATAAAGGATGCAATGTTCGGAAGTTAGAGGGAAAGAATAGTGAGTGTTAGGAGAAGGAAAGAAAGAAAAAAGTGAGTTCATTCTCTCATACTCCGTCACTCCAAAGATTTCTTTGACAATGAGAGAGCTATCCCTTGAACAGAACTCTGGAATCTGGTTTAAGTGACAAAATAAGACCATCAACACTAGATTAAGGAAATGCAGGTGTAGGTAATCTGCAGAATGCACGGTTTAAACAAGATAGTAATTTTATGGTTCACAATAAACAGTGCTCAGTTGTGCTCAAGATTACAAATCATCTTTGCTATCAAGATTTGGGAAGAACTAAAGCTCACCTTTTAGTAGAATGAAAATGCGCATGGTTGTTAAGGCAATCTCAAGTAGATATCCTTGTATTTAAATAGCACTAAAATAGCCTTCTGCACATAGAGCGCAACCAAACCTAGCATCTAAGCATGGACTATCTGAACCATTTAACCTCTACAAAATTATATTTATACCCAGAAATTCTCTTGCCTTCGAGAGAAAAAGATTATGGTTCTTCAATTAGACTCAGCAAAAAGTAACTCAAAGCTCGCAACATGGCACAAAGATCTGTAAAAGATCAAATAAACAAAAACAATTTATGATCAAGTAAAATAAAAGCCTACCACCTCGATCTGCACATTAAATAGACAAACAATTTATGATCAAGCAGAACAGAAACGAAGACTGGAAGCACAGCAAATAGTTCACATTGACCTATGCAAAGAGTTCGTTGAATTCAGTCTTTCATACTTAATGTTTGAAAAAGTTGATAAAGTAGATGAGCATGCAAAATCCCCTTTTACAAAAATTATGGGAGAAAGCAAAGTTTGAAACATGCTTGATATTATTTTATATTAGGAAATAAAATAATGAAAATATGTTATACAAAAAATAGATTAAATGAATAGAAAAATCATCCTAAAAAAATAAACCAAGGACAAAAACTAAATGACAAATTTAAGGATTTGCATTAGAATCCAGAACTCCCCCCTCAAGAGAAGCATAAATATCAATCATTTTGAATTCGTCAACAATTGATTCAAATCCCAACTTAGGGAGAGCAATGGTACACATATGTTAAAATATGAACATGACAAGCTTGTTTCATGCAATATCAATCATAAGTAATTAAGTGCTTCAAGAACTTTAACCATAAAATCATTTTGATTTTAGATGTTATCTCTTGATTATCACCTATGATTACTATCATCCACATATAAGATACATGTTTTCCATCTTTATATTTTTTAAAAAATATAATATGATAATCTATTTGTGGAGATATCTAAGGTTCATCATAATGTCATAGAATTTTGTAAACCATAATTAAGAAAACTTTTTTAGTTCACAGAGAAGCTTGGTTAACTTATACACTATGCACATTGTTTTATTGAATTCAAGTTCATGAGGAATTTTTATGGACATTTTTTTCGAAGTCCTATAAAAAGGCATTTTTTATGTCTAGTTGGCAAATCCCTCGGTCTAAATTTGCGGGAAAAGATAGGACCCAAATTGAGTTCTGTTTTACTGCAGCAAAGGTTTCCTTGCACTTGATCGCATAAGGTCCACGTTAACACTGAACTATAAATTTGTTATTAATCCTGAGGACTTTCAGCCCACAAACTTCTTATCTACCCTTGAGTTAAATTTTTGAACCTTAGGGCCTAATATACTTCATTGGAGATTGTTTTCACTAGTAAAACTAAACATCCAAAAGCTTTAGATGAAAAAGTGTTGGGAAGGACTTCAATAATAAATTTAATAGAGTTTTATATTGTAATAATTTTTATGGAAGTACAACTGATGAGATAAAATACTATCAAAATTACCTTACACAAAAAAAGAATTGAGTACACAAGGGCATGGACCAATACAACCAATTTTCTTTCGGCAACACTGTTTTGTTGTTGGGTGTATATTCACGAACTTTGGTAAAATATACCTTGACCAAAGTGTAGTAAGAAAGAATTAGCAAAATATTATTTCCTATTATTTATTTAAAAGATATTGATTTAGAATTAGAAGATAATATATGCATTTTATTTTCCTTCCATCAAGTACACTCAACTGATAAGAGGATGATCATCTATGAATATGATAAACCAATGAACATTGGATAAGCTTGGGATACAAGATGGCCCCTAGATGTCATTGCAAGAAAAGAGATTTTAGTCTTTATTCATGAATAACTTTGTGTATAGTAATTAAAGATCTTTAAAATTTAGAAGACCTAGATGGTTTTGCTATAACAAACATAAGCACTTTTCAATGATAGACAACTAGTGGGAGTTTTAACCACTAGAGATATAGTATTGATTATTATGTACTTTGGCACTATCAATCATCTTCCCCACTGCCAAGTCCCCAAATACAATTTGATGAGTAAAAGAAGACTACACAATAAATTTTTTTATTCATTTACTAACAAAAACAAATTGCAACTAAGATAAGAGGCATAAAGAGTATCTCCTAATTTTAATTTATCAACACTATGTCATGCCTCCTACACGGGAAACATTACTAGTAGCCATAAAACAATTTAAAATTTAGTCATTGAGTCAAGGGTTTTCTTTTCTATGAAAATATTAAATTTCATTGAAACTACTGTAAAAGATGTAATAAGTAACTTTGATAAAGAAACATTACTAGTAGCCACAAAAACAATTTAAACTTTAGTCATTGAGTTAGAGATTTTTTTTTCTATAAAAATATTAAATTTTATTGAAACTACTATAAAAGATGTAATAAGTAACTTTGATAAAGAATTCAAACCAAAGGAAATCAAAAAGTAAAGCACCTCTTTAGTTACACATTCTAACTAACCTAATGTAAGAATTATGCACTTTATCCAAAAGTACTAAACCTTTAATATGTCTTGAAATCTGACTTTGTTATATTTTATGATGACTTTAATTTGAGCTTGCAAGTTGGGCCAAAGCATTAACAACATTGGCTTCTTTATAATATATGTGAGAGATGGAATATTCTTGATTTTTGCATACCACTTTTATTCTTTTCTTTTTTGAAAACCCTCCATGGGATAGTCACAATACTTTTCACCATCTAATCTAGGACTTTTGGAATCACTCTCAAGGAAGACATGCTTGTAATCTTCTTTCAAGAATAATTTTAGAAGTGTCGTAGCATCTATTTTAGGATTATTACTTATTCCCAAATAAGTGGAGAAAACGGCTAAGACAATCCCGAGAATCGTGTATGACTCCCCCGCCCCATCCTGCTCCAAGATTATCTACCAACAAGCCGTTCACATTCAGCTTCAAATATTTCATTGTGGGGTGGAGGGGAGTTCATATCACAATTAGTGGTGTGGTAGTTTTCATGATGCAATTTTCAATATTATTCTCTTATGTGTCTTAACTTCTTGTAGTGATCACAATATTTTTTATTTATACTGGTAAATAGAATCTTGTTAGTTGTAGTCATAGTATATTTTATTAAAGAAAACTCTTCATTTTATCATCAATTTTTTAACTTATACTAAGACCTCCGAGTATTTTGTCATTTTCTTTGTCCTTTTACATTCATTCTTCTTTTTAGTAGTCATTATAAATGTATTGACTTGTTCAAAGATTAAATAAGGAAAAGAGACAATTCAATGACAATAAGACAGTACAAACTTACAATATACTTCGACAAAATCTGCATCTCTTAAATAAATATTCCCAAACTCACCGCTTGTCAGAATTTTGTAATATATTCTTGCATCTTTTATCCTTAACAAATAGATAATGCCACATTCTCTTTCTTTTATATAACCTATAGAGTAAAATTCTTCTCAAATTAATTGCTTAAATTGAATTCAGATCATTTTTATAACTATCATTTCTTAGGTGAGCATTCCACTGGGTTAATGTATGACTCATCATTTTTAATAAAGCATACGACACTTCATTAGTTCATAAAAAGCCATATAGAGAAAAATGTCTCTAGTTGTTCTAACTAGATATCTAATTTCTCTGTATCCATTTTACCATTATAAATAAATAAATCAAGTGTAACATCTACCTTGGAAAAATGCTACCAATTCCCATGTGTCGCAAATGTGAGATTAATATCATCCTTATCTTCATCTCCTTAGGATTACTACTTAATCAAAAATTCCTCTAATTAAGAATATTTTCTTTTGATAAATTTTTCTTTTAGATGTCGTAGGAAGGTATTGGAATTTTAGTATCACCTCCACTAACATTTGCAGCTATTTGGTAAATTGAGCTACTTATATCTCCAAATTTGATGGTGAAATAGTTAGCACAATCACCTCAATTGAAGCCTCCTCAATCTCCTAATTTACTTTTATGACTTACTCTTCAACTATATTTTTCTTTACACATATCATTGGCATCAAATCAAAGCACTTTAATACTAAAAATAATATGATTTGTCTGTGAAGTGTTCTCACTCCGAACCCTCATTAATAGACTTTCTTTTTAAAGTAGCAATAATAGAAGTGAAAGAGTGGAAATGGCAAACAAAGAAAGAAGGTAAAGAGAGAGAAGAGGTTTTTTTGTCAGAAGTAGACTGCATTCCCTAAGAAAATTTTTTCAAGAGATTCAAAATTCACGAAATTCCGATTCCCAGAATTTTGAATTTTCCAAATTTTGACTTGCCTCTAACATTCTTATCAATCCATTATATAAAGATTTGGATAAAATATTTAATTATAAAATAAAAAAATATGTTATTTTAACCAAAAATATAAAAATTTCCTAAATTCCACTTAATCTGTTCCTGTCTACACTCTGCACTCGCACACCCACACTCATGCCCCCGCACTTGTACAACCATGCAAAGGGGGCTATCCTCTGCACGAATAACCCTCCGAGCACAAGTTGACCGTGGCGAAGCGATTAGTGACAGACAAGACACACGTGCACCCAGCTCCTCGTAATCATGCATACCAGTGAGCGCTGCTCCCTTCCACATGTCCGTTGGCTCCTCCATGCGTGGCGTTCAACCAACACGCTACAACACATGCTCCAGCATGCTTGTAATGAAATCCACACACAGCCCTGCTGCTTTGTAGATCTAAAATTTAATATAAAAATGTTTACAAAAGACATTATTGATCATAAAAAAACTCGAACATAAGAGATTTTGTAAACTTAGGCATCTAATCAAATATGATGAAATTGATAGGATATTAATAACAAGATTCAAACAAGTTCCAAATAAAGGATTACTTTTAGTGTTTTGCAGAATTAATATATCTCATTTATGATTAAAGTAAATTTTTAAAGTTTTTATAAGGTTACAATGAAATCAACAATATTATAAAGTATAAAACGTTGTCCTACAGCATCCAAATAGACAAATAAAATGAATGATATAAAGATGGCATGAAGATGAAAGAGTTTTACTCAAGAGAATAAGATAAGAAGCAACAATATTCGAGACAAAATTTGTGTAATAGCTATTGGGAATAAGCATAGGAAGACTTTGATAGTTTGAGCAATGAATGCCACTAAACGCTATTATCAAGAGATACAAATTGCTAAAATTTTCTCATTAATAGAGGAGGTCAACAAAAAATATTGTAACAAGAGACTATTAAAAAGGAATTCATATCCTTGAATAAAAATAAAAATTATTAATGGTTAGAATGTAATGACAATAGGGGTAACAAGATAAGAAAGTCCGTCTAAGTAGAGGTCAACTCTAATTGAATAAAAGCTCAAATAGAATAGAAAAACATTGTTTCAACATATTTAGCATTAGTTAGAAGATTCTTGAGGAAAACATGATGTATTCATCTAAGCCAATAAAAAAAAGATAAAATGCAAAATGATTTGCCAAGGTACAACAACAAAGAATCTTTCACGCTTAGAGTGTAATAAGGATTATCACTTGAAGGGGTATAAGATCAAAGAGTTCATATGATTGTTTCCCATTAAAAAGATTAAGTCTTATTAGACAAATAAAACCTAACAAAATAAAAATTAAAAATGATATTATAAATTAGAACCTAAAAAGGCAAAATTTTGTCATCAAAGGAATTGAAGGAGGTTACTAAATAACATACTTTAAGCACATGCAAAAACATTTCCAAACATAATAATAAAATTTATCTAATAGTAATAATGAAAGATATAAGAGAAGAGATAAAGATAAACACACAGAGAGAGAGAGAATGAGATTTACCTCTGATAGATAGAACACCTTCCCAAACAGGGCCTGAACAGCAAGTTTCCGCTCAAATCCTTTTTCTGTGAATCCTGCGATATCCATTACAACTGGGCCTGACAAAAAATTTCGATAAGGCAAGCGAAACCAAAACCATTTATTTTTAAAATGGATTGTAAACAAACATTGCTTAGAAGCTTAAGCCTTATTTAATCAAAATCCATTCTAACCATATATAACTATTATTTAACACCTCAAAATATTACTTGTACAGACAACAAGAAACAAGCAATGAAAAATAACATGAACATTGCCATCATCCCTCATGTCTCTCCAAAGTAATGTCTTATCCACATGACATTTGTAGGATAAATGTCGAAGAACGAGAGATTCTTTTGAGGTAAGATCAGCAAGCATAATTGGATTGGATCCCAGTCTTGTTGCTGCATTTTGAAAACTTCTCCTTTATGTGTTTGTTCAATTTCCTTGTGAGGCTCTCATGAAGGCTCCTTGGAAAGATTGAAATACGCAGAGGATCTTGCACTTTAGTACCCATGGAGAGGAAGCACAATGCCCCTTTCTCTCTGTAGTTCCACTCTCAGACTCTCCAGCCCCTTGTGCACTAAGTTAAGCTCAGCATATTCCAAAATGAACCCCAAAGCATCCTTACATAACATACAGATTAATGACATATCAAACAACTCACAAAATCACAGAATTCTAGAAAATCCAATAGTTATAACCACCTAGAGCCTGGATAACTAGCATAAGGAGTTCCACAGCAGAGATAATGCAAGTCTGAGGTTGGCAGCAAGGTGATCAAGTATCCTATCCTGGCAAAGTTGGACAAGGTGATTGAACTTGATGATTAACATCAGATAATTACGTGCACATTTTTTACATCAGCACCACTATAAAAATTGAAATAACCCCCCTAAAATTGAGAAATGGCACGAGTCATAAATCATGTCTTGGCTAAGTTGGAAAAGGTGATTGAATTTGGGGATTAACATCAGATAATGAAGTACACATTGCACATCATTGACTCTAACAAAATTGAAATGGCCCCTTAACTATCGAATAATGGCATGAGTCATAAATCAAAACCTTAACATTGGGAAAGTGGCGTGCTTGTAGAAAAACAATGACCAAGCATATTAGAGAACCGTTGACCATGTTAAGAAATAGCAAAACCACTATCAAAACACTTCTATTATTGTCAAAGAACACCCTACCATGTGTCTATTATTTGATTAGGATTCAAAGGTCAAGATCAATTCTTGCATCTTCATTGCTTGCCACACTTCTCAACCCTCATTGATGCAAGATTCAAGGAGTCAACAATTATTTATCGACACCTGGTTTTTCATTAGAAATTCTTTTTTTTATTTTAATCCAATTGCAGTTTAATGGTGATACTTATGCAAAAAATCTTCACCAGCCATTTTTCTACATTATTTGACTTTGTGCATCATTAAGGGATTGCAATAGCTACATAAGTCATTTGTTCTTTAACGGATGACATGACAACAATGATGATGCGATGAAACCTCCCACATGTTAAGTGTTCCATCTCCTTCCTTTCCACCATCAATGCATCCTTGGAGTGGATCTAGCAACAAACATTCTATCCATTACACTAATTAGCTCAAAGCTTGGCAGGTCTCCACAATTGCCTGCCATGGTAGGTATTTTTGGCTAGGGAAGATGTCATCTAGCTTAAGGTATTTAATGCTAAGTATGATAAGCATCAATCCACGTTTGGGCTGAAAAGGCAGGACTCTCAATTCTAAAAACTTCTTTGTGATGTTGGGGAGTTGACAATGACACGCAATATAGAGAATAGACGATGACACCAAATGTTCTTTGAAGACTAAGAATTGAATGGGTCAGAAACTCTCTATAGGTGCCCTACTTACATTAATGTGATAGAGTTGCCATCAAAGATTGCCTACTTCATCAACAACACTAGGCAATGGAACCAAGACCACCTCCGCTGTTCTTTGGGAAGGAGCTTGTCTACTAGATTATGCATAACATTAGAGCATCAAAGGGGGATGATGATCAACTTATGTGGCAACAATAAAAAAGCATTAAACCAAACAATGAGAATCTCTATCACAATAGTCTGCAACTTGAACATAGCATAGTTCCACATGAGGCTTGGCCTTGGAAGCTTTAAGTTTAGATGTAGAGCTATGTTGTCCCAAATGTTGTTCTCCACCTGTGGTCTTGTTACTCATCTGAATTGCCCATGGGGATATAGGGTGATCGAGATACAGGACTATGCTCTGTAGTCATGTAAGAGGCTAGCCATGTATGGTATTATTTTTTTTTTTTTTTGATGAAGCCATGTATGGTATTATACTCTATAGTAAATGTCACAACAAGAAGATTTAAATTATCTACAAGGTATTAACTCTCTCCACTCTTTACTTTGCTGGTTGCAAGAGGGGTATAGAAAAGATGAAAAGGTGAACATCATTAATCATGTTGCTATGAATTTGTATCAATTGTGGAGAAACCGAAATTGCAAGTTACATTTGAAGCCTAAGCTGATGATCATGGCATTGTTATAGCTAATTTCACAAATAGCATCGCAATCTACGGAACCAGTCAAGTCCGTTCTACCCAATGTTACGTCTTCATGGTCCCCCCCCCCCCCCCACACACACACTCTGCACTACCTTTACCATGGTCCATAGAGCTCGCATTGGGGTGCTCATCTAGTGTGGTTGGGGAGAGTTCTCATCCACAGCTCAAATCATGGAGGAATGCACTCTTATGAGGGCTATCAACATTGTGGTTTCTTGGTTTCCACTTCAATATGGTGTTAGGCTTGAGTTAGACTCCTCGTAGACGATTTCTTCCCTTTTTTTGTCTGCTACAGATTTGGATAAGAGCTCTCCTATCTTCCATGCAAGTGGCAGCGTTCGGCTTTTTCATTATTACAAGATTACTCGAACTTACCAAGAAGGAAATTTTGGTACTAACTAGGTGGCCATGCATGCTTTGTATGATGATATATTGTGCATTTGGGTATTCCCTTATGCATGAGCTACATTTTATGTTACTTTTCAATCACTTATACAATCCTCTTTAAACAACCATTAATATAGGCTTTAACCAAATCTTTAAAGAAATTTTAAAGAGGCTTGCACTAATTGAAACAATTGCTACATCTATGACTTAATCAATATTGGAAAATTAACAATGTTCCTAACACACTATAAACTCTAATGGCAATTATCATTATTTGTTAATCATGCAACCACTCTGAAGAGAAGAAAGGCATTCTTCCCATGAGAGGAGAAAATTCTTGAAATGCCTTGTTTACGAAAATGAAGAAAATATAAAAGATGTACACTCATTATTCTCAATAATGAAAAGCTTCCATCCAAACTCTTTATTTTTAGTAGTTTGCTTGAATGTCATTGAAAATAACCACTTCAAATATTTTCTCAATCATAATATTAACCCCAAAGGACTAGGGAAAGTAAGGTATAAAGCCTCTCATGAAAGCATTTTTTACAAGAATGAACTATTATTTCCATTAAGAAGCTTCTAAACATCTTGAGAGAAAACACAAGTCAGGCAAAAAATATAACAGTCAATCTTTTCTCACCTTATTTTTGAAGAAATCAGTCATTTCCCAAGAACCAGGGTGATATTCGAAACATAGCCTTCACAAAGACATTTTATTATGCATTTATCAAAAAATCAATTATTTCCTATGACTCAAGACATAGTTGAGCACCTAGCCTTGGACAATAACCTTTTATCTCACTTCTATTTCCAAAAGAAATAAGTTATATTCAGGGGACCATGACATTATTGGGCAATTAAACTTGTCACATAACCTTCATCGGGTACTTTTTAATTTGATTTCTGAAGATCCTCACATGGGTTTCTCTGGCTAAATAATCCCAAGAAGATCAGGTTTCTTGAGAAGCCAATTTGAGAGCATGGCCTCTCCCTTAAGTCTTATTGCTCTCATGCAAAACCTTAATTTATTTCTTAGCCTGACCCACAAATTACATCAACATAAGAGGAATTTTGAGGATGATGTTGGAGAAAAAACTTCATTACTTAGAAAAACCCTATAAAAGAACTTTTCAGAAATGTATCTGCTCAAAGTTCTTCAACCTTTCTACTATATCTTTTGCCAAAGTGACAGAATTTGTTAATAGATGAGACTTCCAAGCTGGTGCTAATTTTCTGACAAATTCTTGTCTTAATTAATCACATTTCCAAAGTATGAGATTCTCTAACAGCCAAGTTCTTCGACGCATGTGCTCGATAATATAATTCTTCATGCTTCTTTTTATTTTGCTTTTGCTTCAGGTCCACCCAAAAATTTCTTCCATAAGATCTTGGTCCAATTGTCATAGACTCATTCAAGTTCAAAACACTTTTAGGGATTGCCTTGGGCAATTGCCATGGTGTTTAGGACAAAAGGAGAAAAATGCTCCAAGACCATCGATAGCATTGATACAAGAGAAAGAAGTGTTTGCCCTATAGTTCTCAATGTAGTAGCCTGACATACCTAAAGTAGATAATTGCTCATTTCATTTTCTAGGAGAGGTTTCATCATTTGAAAAACATTTTTGTTGCTAAACTCAACTTGGCCACTAGATTCTAGGTGTCCAACCGAAGCCTACTCCAAGTGACATCCATTTAACTATCATGAGGAACAAAGTTCTTATGAGAAAAATGCATCATTAAAGGTAAATATGTTGGCATGAATGTCAAAACAATAGAAGATCTAAACCAAAGAAGCTTTTTGACTTCTAGTGTCGTTTGTGGAATAGCAATCTTAGCTTTGGTCCAATTATGAAATCATAAATGGGGATAAGAAGACATTGTCGATTTCCTTAATAGGTGAGAATGGGACTAGAAAATCCATTCCACACAATGAATGGCAAGGAGACATCAATTAAGTCCAAGGGATTAGCACTAGTTGGATGAATTTCGCATGTTGGAATTTAATTTTGATGAACTCTATAGGATTCTGATGCATGCTTGGCTAGTAATGCCCTCATTAGATTATCTTTGCAACAAGGGAACTTTCTGGTTGATGGATGAATTTCTTTCACAATTTCCTTCGCTTCCCTCCAACTCAAACATCAAAGGAGAGACGATAGACAAGATCTCCAATAAAGGGTATCATCCATGAGAACACATCAAATATCTAGTCTTGGAATTGTTCTACTTCTTTAAAAAGTTTGTATTTAAAGGAATTTAATCTTGCATCAACCCCATACATAAGGTTGCCTATCTGCATCCATCATTATAGTTGCTTCAATGCAAAAAAAAAGGGTTTTGGGCAACTGATGGATACACCAAATTTTATTAGATCGTTTGACTATTTGATTTTCTATTTGGGGAACATGCCAAACATCAATGAACTTAAAATTTCTTCACTACAAGACACCTTCTAATTATTAGATCTCTAATCTCAAATTTACAACAAATCTAAGTCTATATAAACCAAGTGTCACTATGGACAACTAATGTTTTGAACCAAGACCTAAAGCAAAATAAAAACCTAAAACAAGAGCTTCATATTATACTTGATTATTAATATCTATGATTTGATCACCCTTCTTAGAATATAAGATATCTCATACTCTACAATATCTACTTATTATAGAATCGACCATCAGAGGCAGCGAAGAATTTGTTTCCTTGGCCTGTCAATGAGGACTCTTATCTAATAAGCTTCCTCTAGGCATCCATTACCCAATTTTTTTAAAAGGCCATATTGATTTAGATGTCCTTTAAAACGGATTGTGTAATACACCATTTCTCAAGAGAACCCACCAATGCTCTCAAAATTAGTATCAGTTATCCATCATTGCTCATTTTCTCTAAGATATCGAGGAATAGAACATCAGCCAATTGCTTATGCCAATCAAAACGCTCAACTTGATGTTTGCAGCGACTCTCAAGATGAAGATAGCATAATCAAATGGATTGCAAGCTACTCAACACAATTATAGAAATCCTAGCCATCTTCAACATTATCATTCATAAGGTAGCCTACTGTCCTCTTGAAATGACATAGATAGCATTAACTTTTCCCTTTGATTAATCTTTGGTGATGCCCTCCATATTACCTTTGCTTGTTCTCAACATCAAACGTACCTTCCTCAGACTTGCTCTTGGACAAATCGTCCTCCTTTAAAGTCAGAATTCTTGCGATCGATTCTCCTTTAATAAGCTTTTGATAAAGTTTATTAGCTAACAACACTCCTTGTGTCATGGTCATAGCCCTTACTAAATTTGCACTACATAACAAGGAATTGATTTTATGTTGCTGGCAATGGTTCAAGAGGCTTGTAATATCTTTTCTTTTATGGCAGCCAACAGCTCTACTACAGGATGTGTCAAAGGATTATGTGAAACATCGACCATATTATGAGGAAGCCTAGACGACAAGTTCAAGAAATATCAAGAGCACAATGTGATTTGGCATTAGCATTGGTGCACACATTCAATATCACTTCCCTCATTATTTTCACTCTATGTTAGGCTCTCGTGGTGCTTGCTTGGCTCACCTAGTTAGAACAAAGGATCTAGAGGATTTCAAAAATTGCATATAGGTGCCCCTTATGTAGAACGATGCCCTTTCTCTCTCCTTTTTCCCTCTCTATAGCTTTGTTCTCTGTGCTATAGATGACCTCAATTGATCTCTTTCAGGCGAAAGGATCCACTAAGATGTTTAAAGATGTTTTTTTCAAATACCCATGTATGATCCCCAAGGTAAGCCCACACAACCTACAATATCACAATTAAATTCCACAAATAATGCAAGGCAAAAATTTCAGTAGGTTTATGTGGATTAACAAACTTTACAATGGTTAGACTACAAAATCACAAGACAATTTTTTTATCAATTCTTGCATGTAAAAAAGATCATTCGTGCAATAAATACCAACATGGCTATTTTGAAGCAAATGACAAGACTGATTTTCTGGGGTTTGAACAAGAAATCTCGCCGATACCAAAATTGATCAACAAAGTGGTTCTGGTTTAAGAGGAAAACAGGGTTGATAAGACAACAGAAGAAAAACATGGCAGCATATTTCTAGGACAATTATTGTACCAGTTTTTTTGTAATGTAAGCTCAATGAAACATATCATACGTTCCAGTCAGCTAAAAAATCACCTTTTTCTTTAACAATTCGTCTTGAAATTTCATTTAAAACATCAGCAACTTGATGATCTTCCAACATTGATGCTGTCCTGAGATGTATTAGATCAGCAACAGTATCTGGATTAAATGGTTTCTCATTCAAGGCATATCGGATGTACTTCCTTAGAATTTCATCCATGTTAAAACCTGTCTGAATCATTAATAACGAAAATCAATCACTATAACTATTTTAAAGGGGAGCAATTCAAGCACAAGCAACCAAAGTATGAACAAATGAGAACAAATAACTTTTAAAGCCTATGTTCTACGAAGTTTCGCTGACCTTGAGTTTCACCCTATTTAGAACTATTTAATTAACTTGACAATTGAAAATCCCCAAAAATAAGGTTATGTTTTGGCTTGAATTGGCTTGAAACCAAAGAAATGAGCTAATTATGAGTCCAATTCAGCTTAAATCGAAATGTTACGAATGAATTATAGGAAAACCTAGATAAAATCAAACAAGGACAAAACAAGTTTTTATATCAATTTTTATGCATATATTGATTTGTACAGCTACATAAGCATATTTAAACATATATAAGGAATGAATTATCAAATTATAGAATGATAAACTAGTGCTTTTAACAAAATTGAAGGCAAAACCTTATTTATGGAAAGAAAATTTAAATAAAAAATAAAAAATTAATTGAAAGATGGATCGACTTCAACTCAGATCAAGCTCAAACCGATAATCAACAAACCATGCTTAGCTCAAATCAAGATCAGATCAGACCTTCCAATCCAAAGTTTGAATCAAATCAAAAAACTTCAATCCAATATTGAATCAAAATCGAATCTTTAATAATCCAACATTGGGCAAGTCATAATTTAATAACAAGTATTTTTTTTATCAAAAAAATAACACTGTTTGCCCAATATTCTATACATGTCAAATCATCAAAAAGTTCACCAAAGTAAAATCATCACACCTCATTAACTTGATTCATAATGACACACTTTTACACCCTTCAACAGGTTTTATTCAGAGAAGCATGTTCTATATCCTGGCAGTTCATTGCATAGTTTAAACATAGGACAACTTGGAACAAACAACAATTGTACACGAACTAAATAACATGCTTACTGGCAAATGTAATTACCCTGCACAAAACCATTTCAACAAAAAAAACAACAACAAAGTATACAAACTTTAAAATTAAAGCATAAACTACCAAAAAAGACAAGGTTGTCCTAGACATTATAACAAAAACAAAGATAAAAGTACAGACTAGCAACATAAATATGTTCATCTCCAGGACCTATGCCTGTCGATACTTGCCTAACTTAAACATTGCACATCAGAAATCACTGATGTGCCATGTTCGCATGCTCATTATCTGACCTTTCACTGAAAATGATGATCAAGCATAAAAGACCTAGCAAATGTCATCCATTTCTCATAACAATACCCTCCCATTCACTTCCCAACAAAACCAAGGTTCAAATCACAGATTTGAATGAAAACTGCAAGGATACTAGTTTGGCCAAAGAAAGAAGGGTTAAACAAACAGCATAAATTTTTATTTTATTCCAAGTAAGCACATGATAGCCAGACAAATTCATGGTTTAAAAATGGTATATCGAGTTAATCAAAAATATCATTATGCAATAAAACATTTGAAGGTGATATATTGAATCAATTTTAAGATCTGCACAATGCCAGAAGTGAATATGGATAAAGTGTTAGAATCAATCCATGCAGTGTTCAAGAAATTGCACTTTTTTCATGCTACATGCAGAATTAGTGCTAAGAAAGGGACTTAATTGTTTGAAAATCAAGAACCCAAGAAGGATTGAAGATAATACCAAAAACAAGACAATTTCCAATAGTAACTCAATGGTGTAAATACATTATGAACTCATCTTCAAGCTTGCAAATATACATTAAGATAACGATTTGATCACTAAATATTTCAATTTTTAAAGTATATGGGAAGAATTAGATCTTTTTAATGATTAGGAATGGAACTATCCTAAAGATGCTAATGGATATTAAGCAAGTTTTTAAGTTAATCCCACTTTTAAATTTTTTGTCAACCTCAACATGAACTTTGAAGAGGTCAAAAGAGGAATCACTAGAAGAAAACCCCTATCTTTCATCAATGATTCTCTGGAGTCAGCTAGGAAAAGAGAGGAAGGGTTTCATGCCCAAGAAGAAGGGTGGAACAAATAGCACAACAAATGGCATGGCATCAATTACTGTTGAAGCTCAAACTTTGTTTTAGAACAAATAACACAATGGAATCTTCAACTAGATGTTCCTACTTTTTTATTTTAAATATTTATTTCCTTTTATGGTTAAAGATTTAGATTGTCCTGTACTTCAATGTAAAGTTTATCATTTGTCAAAAATTTTCATGTAAAATTCATTTCAAAACCCTACTATCCTTCAAAAGTAGTTTATTTTATCAACACTGATGTTTAAGGACATACAAAAATTACAATTTTGTCTGGAAAAAGGCAATTTGTTATCTTGAATAATGATCACAAGAGAATATGTCAAGTTTATCTTATAAACAACAAATCTGAAGTTGAAAATCCTTTGGAAATTTTTAATAATATGACCAAATCTCAATTTAAAACAAAAATCTACTTTCTTAGAGAAATAATGCAATTGAGTATTTTAATGAATGTTTAGAAAATCTTTTAAAAACTAAAGATGTTCATCAATCTACATGCTATGAAACTCAACAGAATGGGAAAATGGAAAGAAAAAATAAACATTTACTTGAAACAACTAAGGCTATCATATTTGCAATGAATGTGCCAAAAATATCCGTGGTAAGATGCAATTTAATGGCATCTTATTTATTAAATTTAATGCCTTGAGTTATAATCTTTACAATACATTTAAACATGCTAAATTTTTATAGCTTACTCAGATTTACCATTAAAGGTTTTTGGATGCACATATTTTGTTCATATCCTCACATGTTTCAATCAATGTTGCATCCTAAATCCAAAAACCGCTTTTTCATTGGATAAACCACAAGTAAGAAAGGGTACAATCCTTTAATCCTGTAACAAAGAAAACTTATTTCTATATGGGTGTGTCTTTTGTTGAAAAAATAGTTTTTATGACAAGTGAAAATGATTTTTGATAAATTTTTGAACCACTATCAAAGTAATTTTCTCATCAATTGATGAACAAGAAAAAGAAATTACCATTTAAAATAATGAGAACAAAGAAAATTCTAATCAGCACATGAAACAGCATCATTGTATATAATTTAGGAGGAAAAAATACTACAGAATCAAAGAAATTCTGAACCTCTAGAATATACTAGAGAAAGGCCTCATAAGGATGCTATTGTTTTATCTATTTCTCTAAATAGTAATTAATCTCAAAATTCTGGTGATGGTGTTTTAGAAGCTCAGATAAAATTAAAAATAGATCCATTTTTTCTAATTCACAATTATTTGATTTTTTTTATTTGGATCTACCAATTGTCACTAGAAAGTCAGTTTGCACTTAAATTAAACACCCTATTGCTAAACACCTGTCTTATCAAAAAAATCTACAAAAAACACAGCTTTTCTTTCAAAAATTTCTGGTCTATCTAAAAGCCTATAACAATTCAACAAGTACTTAGCTTGGATTGGAAGTTAGTAGTCAAGGAAAAGATGAGTACTATTAAAAAAGTGGAACTTAGAAAATAGTCAATTTGCTAAGTATCGATTGCAAATGAGACTTCACCACTAAGTACAAAGCTAATGAGTGCTGAGAAATATAAGTTGTGGCTCATAACAAAAGGGTTTTGCTCAGACATTTGAGATAGATCAACTACATTCAAATTCTAATTTCCATTGCCACAAGCAACAACTGGCCACTGTATCAGCTTGATGTAAAGAAATACTTTCTTAAATGATGAATTAGAGTAAAAAGTTTTTACAAATCTTTCAACTAAATTTGAGAAAACATTGGGAGCAATCAAGGTTTGTAGATTACACAAATCCTTGTATGAAAAACAATCTCAAAGAGCTAGGTTTGGGAGATTCAAGGAAGTTGTAAAAAGATATAGTTATTCCCACAGTCAAGCTAATCATACCATGTGTTGCAAATGTTCAATGAAGAAAAAGTGGGTATGATTATTGTCCATGTAGATGAATATAGGCCCAAAGAAGATGACATTGAAGTGGGAATCTAAAAAATGAGCTAGCTGGGGAGTTCAAGATTAAAGATTTGAGGCTTTTAAGTACTCTATTGGCATAGAGATTGCTAGATCCAAGGTAGAAACTTTTGCAAATTAGCACAACTATATTCTTGAAATCCAATAAAAGCTACAAATAGCTAAAGTAAAGCATGTGTTTAATTGAGAACAATAACAAAGAAACATGAGAAGGCTAATCTACCAATCATGTACTCATCCAACGTTGCCTTCATCCAAAGTGTGATAAACCAATTCGATCCTTCTTCGGGATCAAACCATTTTAAATCTATACATTAGATTCTTAAATGCCTAAAGAAAACTCCAATTAAAGGAATAACCATTAGGAATAATGATTACTTATAGATAAAGTCTAATATAGATACATATTGGGTCGAAAATGTTACGGATAGAAAAAAAACAATGAGATACTGCACCTTTAACAATGAAAAATTGGTAATTTGGAGAAGCAAACACTAGAATGTGGTCACCAAGAGTAATGCAAACGTTGAGTCTAGATTGGTTGGAAATGGAATATGTAAAGTTCTATTATAGAAATGGTTTCTTGAAGAATTAAATATTATTCCCATGCCATCACCAATCAAGGTCTAATGTTACAAAAAGTTAGCTATTGTCATTACTTACAACTCGACTGTGGATGTTAGGATGAAGCATGTGGGAGTCAACAAATACTTCGTCAAAGAAAAAATTGACAATAAACTCATTTATATGCTATATATTCCCACTATCAAGCGTTTGTGGATATTCTAACTAATAGTTTGCACAAGGAACAATTTAACAATTTGATTTCCATGGTAGCAATGTAAGTCATTTTTATGCCAACTTGAAGGAAAGTGTTGTCTCAAATCTATTTCTCAACTCTTGAAGATTTGTTTTTTGATTTATTTCCATTCTCTCTTTCACTTTATTTATCTGTTAGTCAAAGAAGGCATTTGATTAGGAGGATTTTAAGGAGTTTTTTACAGTAATAAGTTCCCTGTTTTTTGTAGTTCTATTTTTTCTATAAAAAGAGAAACTCCCAATAAGATTTTTTTTTCTTTCACCTTTTTTTTTAAACACAACCAAAGACTAACAAACCACATCATCAGCATATGCATCAACTCGATCTAAAAGGAAGATAAGTTCAACTAAACCATCTTGGATCTGTTAGTAATGCCTTTACATTCATGAAACATAATCTAAGTATTGAAAAAAATAGTAAGACAAGCTAAAAGAGCCACCTATACTTATTCCAAAGACATTTAGGTATCTAATAAAGTGCTGCACATGTTTTAGTACAAATTGCCCAAAGTAGTTCAGTTTCAGAACTAAACCTCAATTATTGTGATACAATTTGCTTCAATCATTCAGAAAAGTCAGGCCAATACTACAATATTATCTAAGCACAAGGAAAATGCTAGCATATCGCCAATTAGAAGGAGCATACAACTTCCCTATATGTGGTCATTGTCTTTATTCCTTTGATGCATTGAGCTTGTGCACTTCTAAAAATCTATCATATTGAATCAACTTTTAATCCACAAGATGTTCAAGGAATTCCATGAGATATAATACCTTACCTAGGTCGCCCAAAACTCTCGTTAGTGAAGTTTTTTACTTCCCCTTCATCTTGATGAGAATAAAAATACACCTAGATATGCTATTTACAAGTGATCATACTGAACATCTTATGTTACCATAGTCCACCTCCAGACTGGGTTGGCCAAAAGTTTGACATACAAGACAATGTGGCATAGGGGATGAAGGCATGTAAAGTTGAGACATTTGTAGCATTCATGTCCAAACTTTCCAGAATATCCCCACAAAGTAGGTGCATTAGTTCCACCACATTTGCAATCTTTGTTATCTCATCATCAACACTGCCTTAGTGCATAGTAATGTCTTAACGAGTAACAATAGAAAACTAAAGATAGGGGCGTTCTACAAGAGGTACCTTCTGCATTATCCCCTTAAGGGACGAATAACTTACTTCATCCCTGCCCTTCTGAAACAATTCATCAACTGACTTAAGAAGGACAGCATTCTTGTTAACCTACAATTCAATTAAACAATTTAAATTTTAAACAAGCTAGCAAAATCAAACCATGTTCAGTAGGGTAATCCGCTGTGATTTTTTGTAAGCATTACCACTCTCCTGCGCTTCGCACGTGGAGAAGTGAACTTTTTCACAGTTTTGAAGACAGCAATAACAAATGAAAGACCCAAGTACGCCAGGGGAATAGCGACAATCCATGGAAGAGGGCTCTGTCCGACCCTAGGTCCGGGAATGGCTTGGGTCACCGTTCCAGTGAACTCGACCAGGTCCAACGCCTTCTCCTGGATCCATGGGAGATCTTCCTCCACTTCCTCTACGTCCTCGGCAGAATTTTGTACAGAATCCTTGGTGTTTTTCGACGAATGATCTTGACTTGTTGCTCTAGCCTTTGCGGTAACGATGAGAAGTGAAGATCGCTGGCAGAAAGCTGTGGGAAATTGCGGAAGGAAGTAGTGCTGCCGTGGGAAAAGGTGAGCATTGCCACTGATGCTGCCGGGAGACAGATTTACTCCGGCGGAGAGTGGACGGATTGTGGAGCACGATATCATGAAATGACGCCAGTGAGTTGGAGCTGAGCCGGTGGAGTCGCTGAACAGATTGGATTCATTGTAGGGTTTTAGAAAATATAATTTTGAAAGTTTTTGAAATAAGCGAAGACGAAGTTATTTTTGTGGTTAAATTTTATGTTTTTAAACCTAATGCATAAAAAAAACATTTCATTAGAATTTGAATAAAATATTCAAAAACCTTTGAATTTGGATAAAATAAATTTTTCGGAGGCCAAAGAATTTGGATAAATTTGCAAAACAGCTCATTTTGTGGAAAAACTTGTTCAGTAACAGAGTAGGAACGTTGTTCTAGAGCAGGTGTTTAGTTTAGGATTAGGCTATGTTTCTTATGATTTATTATAATCCAATTCACATTAGATTAATAGGATTACGATATTTTTTTAGATGCCTAATAGAATCAATGAAGTTTAAATTTATGTTTATTAAGTTGACAAATAACAGAAATATAATTATTAGATATTTATTTCGCGAGTCATCAGTCCGATGGTAAATATTGGTTCCAACATAGAGGGCACCGCACATATTTAAGAAAAAAATATTTAAGAAAACTTTATATCGCTTAGGACACGAATGATAACAAAGAATTATAAAAATGAAAACTATAACAAAATTTATTAAAAAGCCCCTCCCTTTCTTTTGCTTTACAAATAAAATGATTCCCAAGTAAAAAGATAACAGTTTGGGCCTATCATTATAGAGAAGTTAATTGATTTTACTAACTCAAATGACCTAGTAAAGACCAAAAGGCCATTTGATTTGATTTGATTTATAGGATTAACTTTAATTTGACTCCATTAACTCAACCTAATCAAATAATGCCAAAGGGTATCATTATGTTTTTTTTGACAAATTTTGGAGTAATATCTATCCAAAAAATCACATTTTAGAACATAACAATTTGACCAACAAAAAAAATAATCTTCAAATGATAATTACATAAAAAAATTAAATTTGTAACTAAAGTTGTCCAACTTATGTTCTGATAAGTGTTATATTATCGTATTTTTTACATAAATATTTGTTAGGTTTAAACTTACATTCATTGATGTAAATAAAAAATTTACATTAATAAAACATGATTAATATATTAAAAATTCAACTTGGTTTAATATAGTTGTTAGTTTGAAAAAATGAGTTATAACAATAAATATATCCTTTAAATATTTATTTTAGTTCTTTTTTATATAATATTTTAGCACTTATATAAGGCTACTTATATTTTTATAAAAGGACAAAAAAATGTTCTTGTTTCATCCTATGATGTCTAATTTATTAGAAAAATTATACATCCCAAATCATAGAATTTAATCTTAATTAAAGACATAATCATAAATTTTTGTAAAATTAGATATTTTTTAAAGAGTGTTTGTTAAGGTTTAAAGGTTGTTTAGGTTAAGAAAAGTTGGTAGCAAAATAAAGGATAAGATGACAATTAAGGGGAGGGTTCAATTCCTACTTAAGTGATTGGCATTATGGGCAAAGAAAGGTGAGTGAATAGAAATGGCCTAAAAAGGGCTCTTATCTTTTAGGATCCTTATAGATTTTGTAGAGGGGATCTAATTCTTGGGCTACACTGCAAGAGTGTTTCAAGGTTATTCGTAATACACTAAGTTATAGATTGTTCCAAGACTTAGTTGAGTGCAATACACCTCAAAGATGTTAAAGCTAGTTTGGTGGGAAGAGTTGTAAGCTTGGCATATAAATGTTACCACTTTGAGCTTGGTAGGAGTTGGAGTTGGATGTGTGGGTGGAGGCTTTAGCATTTCTCATTTTGTGAGAGACACTAATGATTTTTTAGAAGGTAGTTCTATAATATGTGTTTGTAAGACATCTAGTGCATCCCTAAGAACACCCTTATTTTCTTAGCCTATTAAAGTGAATCCTAATAATCACTTAGTAAAAATAATTAAAGGTGAACACCATGCAATTTTATTTTTTTACATTCCAAGTGGACATCTAAGATTAGTTAAAATTATGAATGAGGTTTGCTATAAATGCACTTGTACTGAAGAGACTTAGAAAGCTTATGCACGAGCCATATAATTCTAGCCCTTATAAATAAGCCTTAAATGAATATTATTCAAAAAAAAATATAGAAATTGAGCTCTTTATGTATTAGATAAAACTATCATGTATCACTTAATCTGATTTATCCATTTTATTTTATAGTAATTTTCTTTATTAAGAAAAATAACTTATTTTGAAAGAATTTTATACATAAAATTGTCTTTTTAAATATAAGCCTAATAAAGTTTTTACAAACTAATCAATTCATACTTTTATTTGTAGAAAAACAAACTAAGTATTACATCATTCTTGCAATGAAAACATAAACAAAAAAATAAGTCCATGACACTTCTCATGCCCAACTTGTCACAATAGAAACTATTACAAATCAAGTATTTATATTGATATGTCTGCGAGGTATTCTCGCATTGAACCCTTATTTGTAAACCTTCTTTTCAGAGTAACAACAACTAAAGTGAAAGCATGATAATAACATAGAACAAACAAAGAAGGAGAAGTGAGTTTTTTTCACAAAGAGATTTAATTCTCTAAGAAGATTTTCTTTAAAGGGTTCTTGAATTTCACAAATTTCTTATTTCTAGAACTCTCTAAATTCTTTTAAATTATTTCATACATCATTCTCACTCTTTTATAAATATGTTAAGATATAATATTTAATTAAAAAAAGATATATTCACCATTTGACCAAAATTTGAAAATTCTATAAAGTTTGAGTCATATGGTCTTATGCCTTTATGTAGAAGGCTTGCTTATACACAACTTATACACATCATCTGCTCTCATGCATGTACAGATTTTATGCATGCAGGCATGCACGATAAATAGCATATTCCAAGCATATGACACGTGTGGTGTCGACCCCCAATGCACACCCACATGTGTGGGGGTTGGTGCACTTACTAGTCACTTGCAATGTAGATGAATGAGTCAACATCATGCACATGAATGGCACTCAAAGTAGAATGCACATGGGCGTGACCTCACTCGCTTGCATGCTTACATGCTTGCAGCATAAACATTGATATTAACATAATGATTCTTCACACACAACCTAGTGTACAATCTCATTAATATAGACTTTAGAGATGACAAACTTCACCTTGCATTGTTTTTCAACTCTTGTCTTGAAGATTTTATGAATCCATCCCAAAAAATAAGGTCTTTGATGTACTATAGTATCTAACTTTAGTCTTCTCATAAAGCTTTCCAATATAAGATTCTTTTTTCTTCTAGTATCAATAATAGTACTAGTAAATAATATTTTCACTTATATTATGATTGTAAAGATTTCTTTTTTTTGTTTAACTTTATTGATATCTCTTTTGGAGTCATCATAAGAGATAAGATTTTATCAACTTGTAAAGGAGTTTGAAATACATTTTTAGTCTTCACTGTAATAAGTAATTTGTTCTTCTTGAACTTTTTTGAAAAAAGTTTAGGATTTAATTTCTAGAATTTTTCTCTTATATGTTTTATCTTCTTATAGTGATTATCGTACTTCTAATTTTTGTTAATTATTGTCATAATAAACTTTGTTGAAGAATACTCTTCCTTTTGTTGTCAATTTTCAAACTTTTATTAAACCATATAATATTTTGTCCTTCTAGTTTTGTCCATTTCAATTTATTCTTCTTTTTGATAATCATAACAAATATATTAACTTGCTTCAAAGATTGAATTAGATAAAAGGATAATCTGATAATAATAGGTTAATATAGACTTATAATATTTTTTATAATATCTACTTCTCTTTACTAGGTAGTCTTAAAAGCATAGTTTATCATCAGAATTCTATGATATATTCATACACTGTTTATCTTTGTCTATCATAAAGTTTGTCGCTTTCTTCTTAAATTAACTACTTAAATTGGCTCCATGTCACTTCTATAAATATGCTATTTCTTAAGTGCTTATTCCACTAGATTAATACATGAATTGTTTTTAATTAAGCATACACCATTTTATCGGATGATGAATAGTTGTATAGAGAGAAATATGTCTTTAATTACTCCAACCAGACATTTAATTTTTTTTCTTCTACTATAAAATCATAAATGGATAAATCATGTGTAACACCTAACTTAAAAAGATTTTGTTGGTTCTCAAGCATAAAAAAAAAAGTTAGATTGATTTCATCATCATCTTTATCTCTAATTATTTTTAAAGTATCATTTAATATAAAATTCCTTTAATTAAGAGTATTTTTGGCAAATTTTCTTTTGGATACATCATAAGAAGGGATTAGGATTTTAGCACCACCTCCATCAACACTTGCATTTATTGGGTTAATGAAGCTACTTGTTCCTCCAGGCTTGTTGAAGTATCTTCTTTATACTACCATTGATGCCAAATTAAAGCTCTCTTATACAAAAAATAATATGATTTTTTCAAGGTTTTCTTGCCCCGAGCCTTAGTTAGTAGACCTTCTTTTCAAAGTAACAGCATCAAAAGTGAAAAAGTTATAATGGTAAGGAGCAAAAAAAGAAGGAAAATGAGAAGAGAATTTTGTCACAAAGAGATTTAATTCCTCAAGAAGATTTCTTCAAAGGGTTATTAAATTTTATGAAATTCTAATTCTCATAACTCTTTGAATTCTTCTAAATTCACTTTGAACTTTTCTTCTAAATTACTTCATACAACCTTCTCACCCCTATATATAGGGGTTTAAATATAATATTTAATTAAAAAATATGCATTTGCTCTTTGACCAAAATTTAAAAATTTCATAAATTTTGAATCATTTAGCCCCAAGCTCAAGTGCAGAAGGCCTACTTGCATGTGACTTTTGAGGGCCATCTGCCTTCGCATGCATTATAAGTTTCACCTACCACACAAGTGTTGCACATGGTGCCTATCTATAGCATGTGCTCATGCATGCAAGGGTCGATGCATCTGTCGATAATGTGCATAACATGTGACCAAGGTAATGCCAAATGTGTGCGCAGTGTTAGAAGTCAGGTACATGCAATCATAACCTTGCTCACTCATGTGTGCACAAAGCTCAATATTAGGATGATGCAGGCACTATCTCATGCCCTTGCATGGCCTCACATGCATGCATAACATTTTTCTTTTTTTTCTTTTTTTCTTTCTTTTTTTAGCATTTCTTCTTTTGGTTTAGATCTCTAGAGGGCACATCCATACCACTATGTGAAGCATTCAACCAGCACATTACAGTGTATGTTTTAGTATTATTACAGTGGGTCTTGTAGTAACCTAGTGCATGACCCTATTGCATTGATTCAATTATCTTAGAAGTGATCTACTAATCACATAACATAATTCATCATGATAAAATAACTAATGTGGTGCATCAAATGGCAATGGTTTATTTTACAATCGTATGATTATGTGAGGCCACCATTCATATCACAACTCATCATAATGGTATGCTTCAACTCACTATGTAGGTCAAACTTAGCTTTCATTAACTTTTTAGAGCATTGCTAGCATATGATCTAGTTTTGGTCTAATAAGTTATTTGGGTATTATTCAACCAGTCTCCTACATGTACCAAGATATAATTCTACCTGTTATGCCATGATACACATTTGGTACTATTCAAATTTGAGCATAACCATACTTATACATCAACAAAAGAATAATTACATTAACAAAGTATGCCTTTGAACTTCTGTCTATCCTTGTTCCTAAAATATGAACATGGACTCTTTGCAAGCTTATACTAGAACATTAAGGGAATCACGTTTACTACAATAATCCATTTTCTTTTGCTCTTGTGAATTTGAATGTGTAGTTGGGATAAACATTTAATCCAAAATGAGAATTTGTACTAAAAAAAGATTGTGGAGTCTACATGTGACTTGGAGCTAGCATTTATGCTTCAAAGGGGTTATTCAGCTTGGCTCGCATTTGTGGCAAATATGTAGTCTAATATCCCAACCTTTTAGGATGCTTTAATTATGTGGGATTATCTAGATGTTTTCCTAGATGATTTGTTAGGTTTTTTAATGGAGAACAACGTTGAGTTTTTCATTGACATGTAACTAGGAGCTACCCCTATTGCCAAATCAACTTATATGGATGGATCCAATATAATTATAGGAACTAAATGTTCGATTGCAAGATTTGGTGAGCAAGTGTTTGATTATGTCCAATGCTTCTCCATGGGTTGCCCTTGTCCTCTTTATTAAGAAGAAGAATGGTAGTCTACACATGATTGCAATTGTCAATTTGAATGTCAAGCTTAGGAAATGGAAAATAGAAAGCCAAATACTCTGACTGGTGCGTAGGTCTAGTTACACCAATGACAAATAAATGTTGTAAAATATGGGGTGTAATAGTCTAGAAACATATTGTACTTCCAGCAGAGAAAACCCTTAAATTACTAGTTCATGGTAAGATTTTAAGTGCTTATGTATGATATGCCAGAAGCAATGTATGATGTGTGAGAATTGTAGCAAGGATAGAAAAAAGGAGAATAATGTAGAATGCAACTAGTATAGTTTAACCAAATACTTTTGGGTTGAGGCAATGCATAACACCTAGTATGTACTCGTTCAAGCCATTATTCAACAAAAGTTTAATGTTACACCATATGAATTATTGCAAAGACAAAAAGGCATCAATATTACACTTCTACATGTTTTAACATAAACATATTGTTTTGAATAACACTAAGAATGACTAAACCAAAGTCAAATCCAAATCAAAATCAAATGAGGATATTTTCATGAACTCTTAAGTAACTAATAATGCATAATGAATATACAACAAAAAACAATGCTAATTAAGGAAATCATGCTTTGTGTGTTGGATGAAACTTGAATTTCAAAATCCATTAAGCCCTTTAGAGATGAAGTTAAAGACAAGTTTGAGAAATTAAAGTTACACAAAAAGGAAAAGGTTAAAGGGGATAAGAGTTTTGACAACTTGGTTGGGTAGAACAACTAATGCCAAATGTTATGCTAAATGCACATTGTTTAAATGTTATGAATATGAGTCAATTATTTAAACCTATTTCTTATGTTCAATTAAAAGATTAAATGAAAATTTTAAGATGGACACAAGAGAGCTCAATCATTTAAACAAATGTGTTATGATTAGAAAAACATGCTTAAAACCAATAAGAAACCTTTAGCTAATGCTATAGATGTTCACCAAACTTACGTGGAAATGGTTCTATTGTTACAAATTGAGCAAAATTTTGAATAGCTAACCATTTTAAAAAACTCAAAAGAAAATTAAAAATAAAATGAAATAAAATATAAAAGAAAAACTTGGATACTTAAAGGGCTAAAGAATGGCTTTACTTAGTTAATGGGTAGCCATCATGGGGGATCACCAACCCATGTAGTTATGAGAGATCACTAGGAGATAAGAATGAATATGCCCTTTGTTCTTGTGAATGGTTAAGATGAACTTAATCTTAGAAAAATAGGGAAATGAGTCTAAAATGCTAAAAACTATGAAATAAAGAGAAAATATAAGATTTTTGGTTAATAGTTATTCTTAGAATAGTGAATAAGAAAGGATGCATGTGTGTTACAACTTAGGTCTCACCCTTTGAGCATTATTGCCATCCCTTTTGAGAATAACAATAGTCAATCAATTAGAATTCTCTCAAGTAGAAGAAACTCACATTAGAGAATATAATGGAAAAAATAAAAAAGTATATGAAGTCTTCAAAAGCCTCCAATTTTGTAGATCCAAATGAAAGTGAGTAATTGATTCTACATGATGTGGAGCTAAAGTGGGGAAAGCCATGACACTACAAAAAATAAGCCCATGTTGCACCAAGCATTCTTGATAAGATAGTTACAATTTAGTTAACCATGGTATGGGTTTTTTGTGATTTAAAATTTGGAATTTGAATTGAATATGTTTAAATTTTGAATATGGGTAAATTAAATTTTGAAATCCAAGAATTTGAAGTCATGGTTGAATGGCAAAACTTGAGTTACACCACATAAATCTTGATAGGATTGGGATTAATGCCTTAAAAATGAGCTTGTAATTTTCTTTATGTAATTAATTGTATTCCTTATCCTTATTTTATTATGAAAATATACGGATAATAAAGATATGAATTGGATTTAAATAAATTAAGTGTTAGTTGGTGGATGAAGATAATAGGATTGAAAGGGAAAACAACATATGATGCACGTTGGAATATCCTAAGAAAAAATACATAAGAAAGAAATAATGAGTGTTAAACTATCTTTTAGCCATATCTTACTTAGATTGCTAAATTTTAGGAGCTAGATATCGCTAGTTAAAAGGCACTAATTAAAGAGGTTTAACTTGAATGGGTGGACTATGGCTTAAACCAACCCAAGCCAATTTTTTCTTGAGAAAATCCTTAGATTAAAAAAGGTGTGCCTAAAGCTATTAAAGCTCTTAAGATGTTCTTGTAAATTTTTTAGAGAGATCAAATCATAAAAGGGGATTTGGAAGGGCAAACTGAGAGAATTTTGAGGAAAGAAAGACAAGCTATGAGGAAGAAGGAGACTTCAAGTTTTTAAGCAAGGAAAGACCTAACCAAGGAAAAGTCCTCTATACAACTTTGTAAGTAGGATAAACCTTGAGTACATAAAATAAATTTAGCCATGATTAAAGGAAGAATGAAAAGGAATTATTTTGTTAAAATTGCATGCAAAACCCTTAAAAAGCTATTTGGTTAAAGCTAGTTAATCTTCTTCTATGATCTTGTTTAAAAAAAGAGGGAACCTCTTACACCCATGAATATAGAGAACTTTTATTAGCTTATAAATGTTATTTATCATTCCTTTCTTGTGCACTTTTTCTAAAGGAAGCATGCATGAATATGTGATATTAACTAAATTGTAAATGTAAGTGAAATTAATATTTATATGCTTGCATGCTTAGCTTGTTTATAAAAATAGGATAAAATTGATTTAGAATGATTATTTGTGGATGCAAAGTACAAAATAACTAAGATCATAAAGTATTCTAATGTTAAAGACTTATTTATAGTCTAACCATGTATGCAATATGTAAGGTTTTAACATGATTGATATTATAAAATTCTAACATGTTTGTCTCTCATAACATGGACATTGTAGCCTTATTTTCTTGTTGTTTCTTTACTAAAAATTAAACTTCAAGCTTGTTTGTAAATGCTTTTGTAAGTAATAACTCACAAAAAAATAAAAAAATCTTGAGCAAGCAAGAACATATATTTTTCACTTCATATGAATAAGTATATATGTTGTAAAATCATGTATTGAAGTATGTCATATGTTGTAAAAACTATTTAAACCTTAGTATAAAAGATGAACCATGATTTGGAACTTGGAAATATTGTCAAATCTCTAAAAAAATATTATGACCAAGTAACCTATTTCCTTGGGTGTGCTTGTGAAGCATGGAGCCATGGATTGATTAACTTATAGAAGGCATCAGTTCAACATTAAAGAGATCCTAGATGGATTATAAGGGGTGTGTGGACCTTGATTTTTAGTTGGTAAGCCTTGGAAGGCTTAGTTTGGGGCCTTAAAAGAAGGATAGGTTAGGTATGATTGGTAAGAAAAATAATTGGTTATAAATAAAAGTGTTATGGCTAAGGTTAGACTTTAAGGACTTATGGATAATTCTTAATAGTATTTAAAAAAGAGATTTAAATTGATTGAATATGACTATGTAAGGTAAGCCTATCCTAAAATAAAGCTTAAAAGTTTAGAAATAATACTTCAAAAAAGGACCCATAATAGAAGGTCCAAATGATGGATTGAGAAAACATCATTGGTAAACCTTTATGTATATTATAAATAAAGCTTGGGATAGTTAAGCTCTTAACAAAGACCTTAGAAGAAGGTAAAAGAGCTTGGATTAAGAATTAGGAATGTTTTAGGTTTGGTCCAAGAAAGCAACAAGGTAAAGATGTTGGTTAGACTCTTGAGTTAATGATGTTCTTAAGATAATGAGAGATCCTATTTAAGGTCTTAGGCCACTTGATGATTCCCTAGATTATCATCGAGTGGTTGTGTGTTTGTTTAAAAGAAGCCTTATGAAGGGTATGGTGACTCAGGGTTATCTTAAAGGCATAAAAGTCATTAGTGATATTTGTGTAAATTAAAACTTAATCATAATGGCAAATGACTATATATGGAAATTAAGAAAACCCAAACCTTTGTGAACACTAAGATTACCCTAGAAAAGTAAAGTCTTAGATGAAATTAAGGTAAGATAAAATATAAGAAAAATGGGATAAGATATTCTAAACAATTGAATTAAGATTTAGTAAAAATGCCTAAGACATTCAAATAATAGCAACCTTGGATAATTGAAAAAGGACTTAGGTTTGAAACCTTATTTTGACTTATTTAGGAAATAAAGGGTCATCCTTGATAATAAATTTAAGATTAAGAGAAATCCTTGACCAATTAAGTTATTATTTAGGATGAAAAATCTTTATATAATAGATTCAAATTGAGGAAATATGAGCAATGGATTATGATGGATTAGAGTTAGTAAGATGCTACAAGTTAAGGTTATGGCTTTGATCAAATAAGGATTATATGTAATGGACACTTGATTATGAACACTCACTCAAGAGATAAATAGGTTAGTTACTCTACTACCGTAGCCTGAAGGTATCACACATGGTTAGTATAGTCTATAAGAAGAGTGCCAAATCATGTGGTAAAAATCCCCAAGATTATATAAAAGCCTTTATAAAATAGTACCAAGATGGAATAGATGCACATTTAGTTTCATAGGGAATCACATGATGTGTTATGTTGTAGAGAGGAGTTTATATGTTTGTTGAAGACTTTTACAACATAACAGGGTTGGCTCATATGATCACCATGCCCTTATTGAGTGTTTGAATATATGATGTGATGTGAGTATTATGTCTTATCATGATTCTCTTGGATGCAAGAATGTATTAGAATAAAGAGGTATATTAAGAATCTAGTTAGTCATATTATAAGAATATATATTGACTTAATAGGTAGATAGTGATGTCTTTATGATAGTTAAAAATTAATGTCATTCATTTACAAGATTTACTCAAATATTACATACATACTTCTTGATTATTGTATGTTATTAAGCCTCTTAGCTCATCTCTCTTATATTTTGTAGGATTAAAAAGCTAAGAGTTGGTGCATTAGTTAGATAATCCATTCTTTTGCATTTTATTATTAATAATAGTAGAGTTATGATTTTATATGTTATCAGTTATATTTTATTAAACATGAGATTGTATTAAACTATTATATTAGACTTGGTAGTTCTTTATTATACTTTCTCTTGGACTTTAGTATTTGTTCATAGTGTTGCCTCAATTTGGATTTAGATTGAAAGTTTTAATGATTTTTTATATTTTATTTTTGCTTCATTTTTGTGGATGAGAACATTTTTGGATCCTTAATATTTTAGCCTTTTACATATTGCTATATTATAAATTATAGATACATTTTGATATTATTATCATTGGATTTTGTTATACTCATTATTTTGGGAAAACAAAAAAAATAGGTGTAATAGTCCATGTATGGGTTCACCTATAGGTTTGGGTGCTTTTTAAGGTAATGGAACTAAACATAAGGCACTATTCTACAATGAAAATAGTTATCATGAACTAATGAAGCTCAAATTAAATAATTCAAGTTTAAAAATGTGAAATACCAAGAATAATTCCTTAAATGCTACCAAGAGTCATCATGACAAGGTTTGGGGGTATGCATGCAATTATTGGATCTTATAAGTTAGATGGAAATAAGTTATGGGGATGCACAATGTTGTAGTCACCTTGTAATTGATGACCATTGATTAGGAGATCCAATAACGTGTAGGGTACATAGTGTTGTGGTCAACTTAGCAATCCACAAAGACTAATAATGATAGTTCAACTAGATGAGAATACTAACTGAGCTTGGTTCTTGGTCTTGCCCGGGTTACGATTAATGCAAAGATCTTTGAAAAATAAGGATTCTACTACACAAGCTATCCTAAGTATAAAAAAACCTGACCATAGAATGCGGTTGTAGTTCTCTACAAAAGATCAAAGTCTAGGTGTTCTAGCTTCTTTTTAGAGATGCAAGTGTCCTTAAGAGTTAAGTGATCTTTTGATTTGTCTATAAGGTGTTCTCACCCCAAGCCCTCGACAACATACCTTCTTTTTAAAGTAGAAATAGACAGAAATAGAAGCTTGATAATAATGAGGAGCTAAGGAAGAAAGAGAAGTAGAAAAGAGTTTTTTTCATGAGGTTTAATTTTTTAAGAAGTTTCCCTTCAAGGGGTTTTGAATTTATAAAGTTCATATTCATAAAATTTTATATTATTTTATACATCCTTCTCACCCCTTTATAAAGATATTTGGATATAATAGTATAGTATGTTATTATTCATAATTGTCCTATGAATTAGCTTTGATTTTTAGTTGTGTACATTGAAACCATCAAGTGCATTATGAAATCTAAATTACCATACAAATACTACTTTAATCTAGTTGATGATTGTAATGATTGAAGCCAAATAGTAGTAATACATTTTGGGATTATGCTTGGATTATGTTGCCAGTTGATTCTTCACACAATATTATTATAGAGAACATACTATATGAAAGTTTTGTTATAGAATTGAAACACCAATTTTCTCACATCATATTAAGTTTGTACCTTGTATGATGATTAATTGGAGCAATAATTTGTACCTTGTATGATGATCAGATGTATCGATTTTTGGCTTCATTCATTTTAACTAAATTCTTATATAAATTTGGCATGTCCTTTGAATCCTAGATTTCTAATTTACCTAATTTTGTTGCCATTTTTGCTAAAAAGTTGGCCAATTTTTTACTCTCTTTGTGAATAAAACTCTAGTGATATATAAGTGAATCCTTTTCAAGCTTAATTTGCTAAAATATGTTAGACATATTCAAAGGGATATTCCATTGACCTTGTGTCATTTTGAGCATTGTTTTGCAATCTATTTCAATTTCAAGCTTGTGGAGTTTCTTATTATTACAAATTTTCAAAAGTTGAATAGAGACAAACCAAGTTCTTCCATTTGAGATTGTTTGTTAGAAACACAAGAAAAGGCTTCCATTATTTGACTTTCATGGTTACAAATTATTAAATTGCAATATGTATATCCTTTTTATAATTCATATAACCTTGGACATTTATCTTTCTCATATAAGCTAATGGAGGGATCCAATTCTTATAGCTTTTGAAACTCATATGAGAGTAAGGTGTAGCTATGTTGAGTTGGAATAAAAGTAGGTCCTCCTATCATTAGAGAGTAAATTAGAATTGAGGCCAAAACATACTTTACAAATGTTAGGCTTCCCCCAATTGTAAAGAAAATTTTCTTCGAACTTACCTCTCAATTTTTTCTATTATACATTGTAAGTAAGGGAACTTTTCCTACAAATAAAAAGAGGATAGCCCAAGCAGTTTAAAGGGAACTTACCTCAAAACTAAAGCTGTCGGCTTAGTTTTTTTATCAATCTAGATGATAGTTTTTTATTGGAAATGAACTTGCTTTTTTATTATTACTTTGAAGACCTAATGTCACTTAAAATGCAATCAACAATCTATAGATCTTAGATATGTTTCACATTACCTTTGTAGAAGATTATGATATCATCTGTATATCCCAAATAAGTAACCATTGGACAGCTTTTGGGTTAAGCATTGTGTATAGCTTTCCCATGATTAATCAGCTTGTTTAATTCCTAAGTGAAGACTTCTATTACCGTAATGAATAATAGAGGGGAAATTTGATTCCCCTGTTTGAGCCAATTTAATACTTTGAAAAATCGATTAGGCTTACCATTTATTATGACTATGATGTAGGTGATTCCAAGAATGTTTTTAATCACCTTGATGAATCGCTCTATAAAATTGAATGTCATAACCACTTAAGAATTCATGATCAGAGGTAATTAAAAGCACCTCTTAGATCTAGTTTAATTACATAATTATTATTTCTCACTTTTCTATTTAACATCTTAATAATTCCATAAGCCACCAAATGGTTATAAGCTATTTCTCTTCCTTTAACAAAATTGAATTTTTTAAGGAGATGAGCCTAGGAAGAAAACTTTGAAGTTTATTTGCTAACAACTTAGCAAATAATTTCTCTATAAAATTTCATAAGAAAATTGGCTTAACATTATTGAATATTTTATGATTCTCTTTTTTTAGAATTAAAATTAGATTTGAATATCCCTTTATGAATTAGAATCCTTTCTAATAAGTCCCTAGCTGCATTTGATACATCATTTGCTATGATGTCCTAGTAATAAGGGTAGAATTTCCTCTTATATTCATCTAGTGCAAGAGCACTATGTTGATCCATCTAAAAAGTAGCCTTTCTAACTTCCTCTATTGAGACCTCCTTCATCAACTAATGATTGTCTTCCTCAATGACCAAAAGGGCAGTACAATTAAGTTTCTTCTCATTATTTGTAGCAATGATAGATGATAACATCTACTAGAAGTGTTGAACTATAGCTTCTTGAGTTTTTTTTCTTGGTGTATCAAACTACCTATGGAGTCTTAAAGGTAGCTAACTTTTAGGTCTGCCCTTCTCTCTTTCACAATTATATGAAAACTTTTTGTATTTATGTCACCTTCTTTTAGCCATCTAATTCCTACTTTCTGCTACCAATGGATTTTTCTTGAAAACTTTTGTTATTTCCCATTAGAAATAGTATAGTTCTATGGTTAGGCATCTATTTTTACTCCCACAAGCATAGCCAAGCATACATGATTGAAAGGTCATTCCCTACACCAAGCATTATACATTTAACATACTTGTCTAAAGCAACAATGAGTTTACAGTCATAATATAGCGATTAAGCTTAAGCAAAAGTCAAGGGAAGTAGTTTTGTGATGCAATTTCCTTGTCTTGACATATGATGATGATGATGCAAAAAGTGAATAGCACCAGGTATATATTGTTGTGAAATAATCAAAGTTCCATCCACGTATAATGAAGTGACCTAATGAATAGTATCCTAGCAATGTATTGAAATGAAACTGGATCATCTGTGTGATGCACTAAAGATTATACTAGGAATAGATGAGTCTAATATGTAGTGAGAAGTATAATGTACCACTACTATGTGTTATCACTTGAATAGTGAGCTCCAAGAAATGTACTAGGTTGAAAAAAAATCATTACTAACCAATGCACTAAAGTTATGGATAGTGCTAGGTGGTATCTCAATGTATAAGTATGATCATCCAATGTAGTACTACAAAGTGTTTTGCAGCCTAATACAAGACCTCATAAATTGAAAATCATCAAATACATCGGTGAGCTTTGTAATGTATATTTAGGAGGTGACCTTCTTCTATCATTGATTTTAAGCATCATCTTGGTTGTCTCTTTAAATGACCAAGTTGTCTATGATAAGCAACTATATGGTGATCTAGCTTTTTTATAGATATAATGGCCCTACATTGTATTAAGATATTGTGCTATCCCAAATGAGTTTTTTGTTCAATTTCCTTATATTTTGAAAGGAACCAAGATGCTTTGTTTTCTTCCTTACATGTCTTTTTCCAAGTTACTAAGAGAGTAGCAACTACCATTTTAATTTGTTGTATGAGATCAACAATTCTCCAATGACACATTAAGCTTCTTTGCATCATTTTTACTAAAGAAATGCTGTCAAGCTCAATTTTAGAATTGGTGTATTGATTGTGATTGCACCATAATAAATCTTTTTCAATACTTAACAAGGATGCCTCTATTTTTTAGTAGTGACATACTAGATAAGAAAAATACATGTAGTGCACTACCTTCATGATCTCTGATGATGCCTCTCACCACAAGAATAATTCTTCTTATTGTTGCCATGGTAGGAGGTGGGTTTTAGTATACCATTTTGCACAGTCTATCTTTCACCTATTTGAAAGAGGCAACAAAGCCCATCTACATTAGCACTGCATCTTTTTGCATTATTTGCATTACTAAGAAATACTTGAATATGTTATAATAGTGGCTAGTGATATTGTTTATAATGGTTGTCTTAGATTCACAAGTTTTCTTAGAGTTTTTGTTTCAAATCTTCCAACACATTAGAAGGTAAAGAACTTCACAATATGCTAGGCTCCCATAAATCTTCTACATTAATTGTTGATGAAGTTATTTATTTTTTGATTTTCCTACAAAATTACAAAGATTCCTCCATAAAGGGATGAAATGTTATATAGAAGGTAATAACCTATGAAAAATATGATTAATAGAATCTTTATTATGGTAATGTGGACATTTGGATGCTAGATGGATTTTAAGTCTTTTTAGTTGCTTAAGGAAGGGTAGCAATTTATCAAGTATTCTTCATACAAATACTAATAGCTTAATATAACATTTCTTATTCCAAATCCTTTTCCTTAAGTATAGCTTGAAGCACTTGCATAATTTTTCATTCCATGCTAGTTGTAGATTAAAAATTCCATCATTATTGGCTATCCAACATACCTTCTAGACACAAGAGGTTTGTATGTGAGCACAAACACCAAAGCTTTAGACTTTTTCATGTTCTTCCATGTTTCCAATTTGGTGACCTTTTGATTTTCATTCAAATATTTTGCTTTTATTAAATCAACCTTGATTGATTGTTTAGTCAACAACTTCCAATTTAGTTTAGTAGAATATGCCTACATGATATCCTTTAGTTACTTAAGCTCCAAATCATTTTCCTCTACAGGTGCACATACTCTTTCCCAAGACAACTAGTGATACTTGTGTTGTTATCAAAGTCCCTTATAGGAATCCATTCATAATCTTTTCCATTGTATTTATTAATTGTAAAGGTAGATTTATTGTAATTAGTGAGTAAGTTAATATCAAATTTAGAACATGTTTTACTAGTATAAGTCTACTACACATGGATAAAATTTTTTTCTTTAAGCCATCCATCTTATTGTGAAATTTTTCAATTAAGTTCTATTGATTTCTTTCTCCAATAAAAATAAGAAATCCAAAGTATGTAAGGGAAAGAGAGACTTGTTTAAAAGCTATGACCTTTACTATCTTTTTAACTACTATTATCTTCACACATCTAATAATATGCACTTTGCACTTCTATGAGTATAACTACATTTCTAACATTTGTTGAAAGCTTTCTAAAAACCTACCCATACATTTTTAAGAATCTTAGATCTTCTCTGTTGAAGATAATAATATTATCGACATAGCGAATATAAATGGCCATTGGGTTGCCTTTTGTTATTTCATAATGAAGTATTTTCTTTTTCTCAAATTGTTGCTTTAATGCTTTGTTAAAAGCCTCCATGTCTTAATAAAGATCAATGGAGAAATTGAGTTGCCTTTCTTTAATCCTCTTTCTAGTTAAAAGTAATCATTAGGAAAGCTATTAATCATAATAGATAGCCATGAACTACTTGTGATGTTGCTAATCGAGCTAAGAATTAGAGTTTTGTGAACATTTTGTTGAGGAATTCCTAAGACAAATTATCAAAAGCATTTATTATGTCAGTTTTATAAAGTAGTTTTTGCCTTTAATTTTTTTATTAAGAGAACCCATAAGTTCCTAATCTATAAGTATATTCTTAGTAATTTCTCTTCCTTTTGTAAAACCACCTTTCTTGGGAGAGTAGTTCTTTGAAGAACTACACTGTTTCTTATTATATTTGTTCCTAACTTGATACCAACTAACCATTTGAATCTTTAATTTCAATAATATCGAGTTGTGCCCCTTTATCCATAACTAATGTATGAAAAATCTAGTATTTTTTCTCTCCTTCTGTTAACTATTTGGTTCCAACTTTCTATCACTAATAAATTTCTTCTTTATTTAATTTTTCCATGATCTAGTGGCTCTTTTTGTTAAAGATCATTTTATCTTCCTCTATTAGACTCTCCTAAAACTTCTTTTCTATATCCTTCACCACATCTACTCTTTTGATGGCATAAAAGTTGCACCAAATGTATTTTTATTCCATTACTTAAGACATTCCATCAATCTTATTAACTTGAAATAGTAAGATTAACATGCCTAATTGATGAGTTGGAATTACTCAATCATCTTCCATAATCTTGTAAAATGTTGGATTCGTCATCCACATATTTTGAAACCAAAACTGCTTAGGAATAAGATTAATACTTTAAGATGTTATAGCAATAATGGAGAATGGTCAGACTTAGATCTCAAAAACCTATTGAACAATTTCTATTAACTTAAGTTCCATCCATTTCTTATTTACCAGCAATTTGTTGGGTCTTCTACAAATCTATTTTGCTTTTCTTTTACCCACCAATGTAAAGGGCAAGCTCAAGAAAGGAAGAACTTTCAGGGTACATTGGCTTAAGCAATCTATAAATTCATGAGTTTGTAAATAGGGAGGGGGATTAAGGATTCCTTCTAATTTGTCACAATCATTATCAATCTATTATATATTATTCTGCTCTCTACCTTTATACACTTTGCATACATAAATGTATAGTTTGTGCATAATTGACTTATAGCTTTTGTAATATGTAGGTGAATATATTGATCATCATTATGTATTCTATCCCATTCAATTTTATCTTTTCATAGTATCCAAAATTTGTTGGATAAATTTTTTGTGTAGTGAGTAAAACCAAAACTAGTTGCCAAACTAGTTATCTTCTCCTCAAGCCATTGGTTCAAGTAAAGCTATTAGTGTTACGTTAATAGACCTAATTATGCATTTAAGATAAGAAACTATTTTGGTATACATAAATCTCATTATATTCTATGTAAGACTTTATCTACTAATTAGTAATTATTCCACAATTTGTACTACTTTTGAGCTTCGATGATTTCCCTTCAGACTAGTCCAATGCTCCAAGATTTTCTCGTCTTTCCTTTATAATTTTTTTGTTAACACAGGGGTGAAATAATCTTGGTTAGGCAAAATTAACCTTGAATTGATTACTCTATCATGAAATTTATTACTAAAATCCTTTAATCATTAAGCATTTAATTTTCTTTAATTTTGTTCTCTAAAGCTTTGAAATTTGACATAGACCATTGTTTCTCTTTCTCAGAGCCATTTTTAATTACTACAAATTCATCTAAGAATTTTTTTGATCTTATTTCTCTCATTATCAATTATCTTGAGTTTACAAATATTTAAATTAGTCTGCATAACCTTATAATTGTGACCAATATAAAATTTAGATGGAGATTGAGATTGTGAACCATTCTCCAATTCCTTCGATAGTGCATGACCTTCAGGCTTGGAGGTTGATCTATTCTGTTCTTGACTAAGGTTGTCATTATTCCATACCTGATCCATTTGAATGATAAGTTGATTTGCTTCTTTTGTAATAGTTGTGTGTCAACATTTTTTGTACTTTGCTTATAATTTGAAGATGAATGTCAATGTTTATAAAAATTTGTGCAATAAAATAAAAACTTGTTTCACTAAATCTTCTATCAAAAGAAATTCAAACAACTATCCTTTTACATGATTCTAATTCACTTTGGTAATTCTTCTGTTAAATCAATTTTCATGGCATCTCTAACTATGCTAGGTTGGGTTAAATTCAAAGTTTTAGCTTCCATCTGAAGAGAATTTCCAATTACAAAGATAGAATATAAAGTTAGCTTATTAAACATATGAATGAGTAGATGTCCAAAAGATACACAAACAAGTGCTAAGGATGGTTCAATGTTAAGATGAAATCTAGATGCCACTTAATAATTCCTATTTGAAAGTCTACTACATTCCATAATTTGTGCTGCCAATAGTGGAGAAAGCTCTCCTCCTCAAATCTAATTAGTATGTTTCTTTTATATGATGATCCAATCTCAATCTTATTTTGTAAACCAATTGTGCTGAATGCTTTCTAATTGTCTCGTAAGCCTACCATAAGAAATTTTTCCTATCAACACTTATTTAAATTTAGCCATTTTTCTTGATTTCATGTTCCTGAAAGATGATTTTTAGTTCTACTTTATAAGTTGAAGGTGACTTAATCATGATAAAAAAACACTCAATTGCTTCACCCAAAACTTTAATAAATGATTAATTTAGGTATGGAGATCCTTTTGAACCATCCACTACTACAAGTCACATTAGTGTATGACTAAATAAAAAGGATTAAGGTGTAGACATACCATTGTGAAAACCATAACTATAGCCTGTTACTAAAACCTCCATTGTAAATCTTACTTATCATGCTCAATTTTCTTATACTAGTCATCATCCCTACTATTAATAGATCTCTACTTTATTAATTACATCTATAAAGGAATCACTATCCTTGTTCAGCTTGCCTCTTAATTGTTCATTTTGTTAGGCTTTAAATAATGCTTTTATCTTTGTAGTCAAATCTTCAACCAATTTAATTGTACCAAAGATATTACCAAACTTTTCTTTATTCCACTGTTTGAGGCAATCCTATAAGTTTTTTAATTTGATGATAAGAGACATCATGCTCAAGTAGTTTATCAAGATTGTCCAATTATTTTCCACTATTTGAATGAATGTTTAATAGTTCAATCATATGTTTTAAATCTAAATTATTTAGAAGTTAGAGCTATTTCTTAAATAAAATGAAGTAGTTGGGTATGATCAGATCCTATTCTTCACAACAAGCATATATGCAAGACCTATAAAAGGGAGATCCTTTATACTTCTTTGAGTAATACAATGCAAGAATTCATATTGCTTGCAGCTTGGGTGAAGAATGGCCCCTATATTCATTAATAGATGCAATTTCATTTAAGTCACATACAACAATCTATGGCATATTAGTGTCCACTATGATGTGGATAAGATTATTCCAAGATGCCCTTCTTTTATGCATGAGCTTTTAACATAAATCAAGGTGCAATTAGCAAATGTTTCCATAATGGATTGTCTACTAGAAAATGAACTATTCCTCATCTATTAGTATTTAGTAATTCAAGTCTTCCTTCCATAGCATCCAAATCTTATTGGGTATGTTACACACATAGTCATCAAAGTCCAACTTCTTTGCCAATTGAGGACATTTATTCTATGTGCCATTGGTTCCATTAGTGCAAGAAAAAACTTTTTTGTTTTAATTAAATAATTTAGCAAACATATCAAGCTTTTATTTGATGCTCTCCCTTTATTCCAAACAAGGACAATATTCATTATAAGTCATTTGTTCAATAATTTGAATGGCTTGGGAACTTTGTCTTACACCCTTCAAGCTAATGAGTTTCTTTTAGCCCTTTCTCTATTCTCTATTTCCTCTTTGAAAATTTACTGAGCATAGTGTTAAACACTTCCTCCTTATATTGGAGTAGCCCTGAATTCTTACACTTTATTGTGACTCATCACTAAATTTTATAAGAGATTAAATATTAATTCTTGTCTATCTTTATCTTGTGAAGCTTCTAAATTAGAAATTTAAGAGACTTTTTGACTTTTCCTCTAAACGTTCATAAATATGATATAATCATTTGTTATCTAGTTCAAGGTTTTATTCAACTCCATATCACTTGATTGATTTCCTTGAAGATTATTAAGATTCTCCTTTGTTGCTGCCTCACGTAAAGAAGCTTTCATTTGTTCCTTAACTAGAGTTGGACATTGTGGTTGAGCTTTAATAGTTTTGCATGTAAGGTCCCTTTCTTCTAGGAATTTGCCAAAATTTTTTATCGTTTCACTTTGCTTTGTTGTCTTATTCCTAAATACTGGCTTTGTTAAATTCAATTCATTCAATGTTCTTAAATCTATAGGAATCTATGTTGTGGTTTCTTTATGTTAGATTATTTTGATATTTTTTAATTATTGTATATTGTGGCCGTTCTTGCAACAGCCCCAACAATAACTAGGTAAATTATCATACTAAAATTTTTCCATAATCTATTTAAGTTTCCTCCTTTTTTGGTGTTCCTAATTCTAATGGGCAAGTCCTTTTCCATATCCATCTCAACATAGACCCTAGTGACATTCAACTAGATAAGATTCATCATTGTGGCTTCCACTTTTAATGGGGTTCTAATTATTGAATCCAATTTGTACAACCTTATTGAAGAAATGAATCAAGATATGTTCTAATGAGATCCACACTAGTGTTAGCAATGGCTATATTTTCAAGTGAAAATCTAGGTGCCATTTAAAAGCCCTGATTTTAAAATCTAAAATGTTTTAGGCTCTATAAAGTTAGCAACGTGGATAATCTTCCTCCTCAATAAATCTTATAAGAATGTGTTGATTTTTCAAAAAGACCCATCATGAATACACTTAAAGAGACAATTTTATTAAATGTCCATCAGATCGTTTCCATGTTTGGGTACTCATGAAAAAACATTTTGATCAATAAGAGTTTAAGCAGGGTGGTCATTTTAGAAATTTCTTCTTCATCAAAAATGATCTATGGTTCTACTTTAAAGAATGTTATAGATTTAATTTTAATTAGAGATGGATCCACGGCCTCACTCAATATGTCGACAAAGGATCTGTTGGGGTGATGCAACCCTTAAGACTCACAATGTCAATGTTTCAAGCCAAGAGGCTTGAGGAGATTAGAAGAAAGATGTAGAATGTTGAAAGAGCATATCAACCCGATTCCAAAGGGATAGGGAAATCTTCCTTATTTTCTTCGACCAGAAAATCAAAGTCATCATTCCACTACCATCAACCCAACCCACTCACAAATTTGTTTCTAAATCTTCATCTCACAAACAAAATTTTATCAAGGAAAATTTTGAATTAATGCATTTGTATATTCAAAAATGAAAAAAAATCCATGAAGGTTCTATCTATGTGAAATTTGGTATATGGAGAACATAGATATAAATGGTTTAGGATTGAGAATTTATATCTTAGATTCATGTTGAGAGAATGAGAATGCTCATGGTGGTATTAGAGTGAGTTATAAACTTATGGTAGGGTAACATGAGAAAGGGGCTAGATGTACATAGTAGGAAGTAGACAAACAATAGCATTAATATGCTATATAACTATCCATGTTGATTGTTGTCTAATGATATATGAAATACAAATTTGGTACATTGTATTAAACTAAACTATTATGTAATATAATTGATTCAAGAGGCTAGATAAGCAAGGAAAATGTTAGCATAAATAAAGAAGGCAAAAAAAAAAAACATTCTAAAACATAAAGAGATCTACTACTTGATGAATTAGCATATCTTTTTTTGGTAAAAAGGAAGTAGGATAGATCCTTACTTACAAATAAGCTGAGAAATATCAATCAAAAAAGATAGCATAGTAGTTCAACATGTTGTGTCCACCAAAGTTTTTTGACACCATAGATTATATGTAGGTAAAGAAATAGCTTGAAAGCATGGACATGTTATTTAAGAGTATGTTATGTATAAATAATAGAAAGTGTCAATAATTGTGCTTATCCTTAGTGATGTTGTATGAAACCATTGGGTTGGTTAGAAAAGGTTAAAGTTTGAAGCCAAATCAAATGTGGAATTATCATGGCAAGAGTTTTCTAAATCTTCTAAAGAATGGTATGTCCCAGCTTCTATCAAGGATAGAATGAAAGATGACTAAAGCAAACTAACACAAGGAGGATGTTAGCTACAAACTAGGAATAGAAATTCTCCTATTTTATTGAATATGTCAAATAATGTTAGGAATTGAACATAAGTGTTATGTATTCCATAAAGGATTGTGAAATAATATTTGTTAAATTTTGGCTCTAATAGTTCTTGACATACTACAAGCTAATTGAAGAAGCTTGATGGACAATAATGATCAATTGATGATGGATCCCATTATGGAAATAATCAAAGGGTTCCTCATTTTTCTAATAAGGTTGATGTTGAACCTCATGTGTCTTAAAACTAATAACTTGTTTTAATGATAACAAACCTTTTTAAGTACTTATTTTATGGTCTAAAAAAATCTAATTAATATGTTATAGCTTAATATTGAGATAGGTTGACAAAGAAGATCACTTCTCATGGTGAGGATGGTTGAAACCTTAAGAGTTGCAACTCAAATCATGTGAATATAAGAAGGTGCACATCATGTAGAACTATATGCCCAAGATGCATTACAATGGGTTACTTGACTTAAGAAATATTTAAGGATTAACAAGTAAGATTACTAACTAATTCTAGAGTTAACATTACACATGCATTTCATTTAGTTAACCAAGGTCTCAAATGCTAATTCCCTAAAGCATGGCTTTTTAGTTGCATGCAATTGACCTAGTGAGCAAAAATGAGTAATTTTTAAAAGAATATTCACTAAAAATGTTTAAAATTTAGTTAAGAAAAAATAATGAAATTTTAGTTTAATTTACTTTAAAATTATAATACATTACATCTAATTAAGCATGTATGGTATATTCTGAGCATATGCTAAGTGGTAAAGACAATTGTCCTAATATTAGAATTGGCTTTATAGACATATATATAATATGTTATGCTTAACATATAGTATACTTAAATAAAGTGAGAAACATACCCACATGGTAGACCATGCTTTAACATATAAATCTAAAACCTGAGACTAAGAGCAAAATCTTAAGACTTGCATATGGTGCATCACTTGATTAACATATAATATGTTTACATAACACCCAAATATGTAGAAGTGAACAAAATAAGAAATTAAACAATAATTACATGCATTTTATGAATGTGTAGTATGTATTCCTTGAGCATACAATATATTAATTTAATAAGGACAAAGTTGATAAAATGCATTATTAACTAAAAAAACTTCAACTACACAATCTAGTGACTTTCTTGTGGTATGTTATTTGCAAACATACAATACGTCTAGTTGAGGATGAACTACATTGTATTATAAGAAAACTTGAAAATTGAGTATAGTATATTCTTTATTAACATGCAATTTTACAAGTTAAAATGTGTGCAATGTATCGTATGTCACCCCCCTAAAAGTATGATACATATGAAAGAGAAAGGTACGTGACATCTAGTTCAATCACAGGTAGAAGTTGATGTTAGGTATTAAAGGGTCATTACACGTCATGTAAAGGCATCCTTTACATTCTAAACATGATATAAAAAAATTAAAACCTCAATAATAAAGGATGTGAGATTGATGACTCAACTTGAAAAGATTAGAAGGGAAGCCTAAAAAATTTGCTACACAACTCATTGTTGTATTAGTTTGAGAGGATCGTATAAGAGCTAAAAGCTTACCTTGTTAAATTTTTTCAACAAAAAGAACTTGCAATGCACATCATTTGATGGTGCTTTAGTTCTAAGATAAATTATGAAAGACAGTGATTTACATCATCTACACACTTCATATTACAAAGATCATGAATTCATTAGTAATTTTATTATTTGATATAAAGTGTGTTTATAATTGTATATTCTATTCATCATGTAAATTTAGGATTTGTATCAATTTCCTTGACTTTTGTATTTTTGACCTTATACTAGGTTGAATAATGTGAAGAGGTTTAGTTCAACCCCCTAGCTATGTAGTGTGAAGTAGAATTAAGTTGTGACTAATTCAAGAGAAGCCTTTATTTGTGTTGGGTTTCTCCACTTAACAATGACAAAGGAGTTGTTTGGTTAGTTATGCTCAAGAAAGTTTCTTGGGGATAGGCATTGGCTCAATTTTGAATTGAACCATCTAAAACAATTTTGTTGCTTTGCACATTTATCTAGCTATATTGCAAATGCATTGCTTGCTAATTTGAAAATACACAATTGAGAATTTAACAAGTTTGAAATATTTGAAAAAGGAATTTCTCAAATATTTTCAAAGAACTTTTATACTTGAACAAGATTTGCTTGATAAGCATCTAAAAGCTTTACTTAAACATTATTTTTTTAAAATATAATTTTATTACATGTTGAAAATGATTATAGCAATTCACTTATATGATGCAATTCAAGCAAAGGATCTAGGAAAATTTATACAAGTGGCTAAGTTAGTTTCATCATTTGTGTTTTTCTTAGATAAGGATACTAGTTTTCATCCAACTTGATAACAGCCTTGCACATTATTGGGATTTGTTGTGGGTCAATAATCTCTGATTGAAAACTATAAATTGACCACTAAGCAAAATGATTTAGCACAACATTTCACTTCCAATAAATATGTTGGAACTATATGTTGTTCTAATCCAACCTCTTACTAATTTGTTTGATGTTATTACACAACCTCCATGAGATTGTTACATTTCCCTACATCATATCCAAAATAGTTTTGTAAATCATGTCAATAATAATGTTGGACAATGCATTCATTCCTTCCTTTTCTAAGTTTGATTTAATTTTAATGAATGTAGAGAAAGCTTTGATTTCTTGACCCAAAAAATATGCAACTAACCTTACCACAACCATTAAGCCTAGATTACCTCCATGAACATTAATTTTAGAAACCTTTTGGGAGGTTCTTTTCATTGAACAATTTGGTTAGTCTTGCATTATTCATTAAGAAAGGTAGGGACAATCCCATGTTAAACCAATTGACAATCAAAACCTTGAGTTAATGAAAAGCACCAAAATATAATATATATATATTGGATAGAACTTTGTTAATCTTACTACTCATCCATGAGATTCATTCCACAAATAATTTATGAGCCTTCCAAATGTTCCAACATATGAGAGGGGGTAGAAAATGAATAACTTCGCCTATTGCAGTATTTGAAGAGCCACAACTCCATAAATGCTTGAGCTTTCAATGAATGATGCTAAATCACACATCCTGAATTTCTAAGCAATGTGCTAAATAATTCCAAACTTAAAACTTCCTTTAGCACAACCCACAAAGGAATGATTCAATGTATAACCATTCAAGAAAAATGGACATTTATCAGCAAGCTAAATGTTAAACTTACGTAAAGTTTCTTCGAAACACAAAAAATTGTTTAGTATCCTCCATGTTAGCAGAGAGAGTTTCATTGGAACGTTGTTGGTTAAATAAATTTTCTTGATTTTAATATAAAACCTTCTTCTAATCACCTCCCAAACTAACTTGAAGCTGAAATTGCCATTCATAATAAGCATTCAATTGGTAGGCCCCCTTTCTTCAAGTTGCTCCATGTATTTAAAAGGAGGTTTCTTAACCTTTTCCAAGTGGTTCATTTTATTTGAAAGTGGATTTCCTCTTTTCCTCAAAGAATATTCTGCTTTCATGAATAGAGCACACAACATGTTCAAAGTGTGGGCTTTCCAATAAAGCTCTATGATGAAAGTAAACATTACTCCTCGAGCTTCTTTAAACCCAACCCATTTTCCTCCAAGGGTAAGCACAATTTATTCCAACTTGTCCAATGATTTCTATCATAATGTTCCAAATCTCCCTACAAGAAACTATTTGTGATTCTAATTAAACTTTGAAGAATTCTTTATGGTGGACAAGTGCCCATCAAAGGGTAAATTAGAATTGACTTAAGCACATGTTTAATAAGAGTAAACCTTCCTCCCATAGAAATGAGGCTCTTATTCAAAATAGGCATTTTGTTGTTGAGCTTTTTTTATTAAATGATGATAGTCTATTAACTTTTTGTTGTTCTTAATTAAGGTGCTTCCAAGATAGTTGATGTCAAGATTTATATTTTTGAAGCTCAATACCCTACCAAGATTTTTTATTTTCCTTGATTTAGTGTTTTTGATACATATAAATTAGAAATTTTGATGACCAATTCATAGACCCATTATTCCTTAGAATTTTAGAAAGACCCATTGATCTTGCCATTAGTTATGATGGAAAACCATCCACTATTTAGAATGTTCAGGATCAACTTGTTGATTCTAAATCAAAATTGAACTTGTATAATACCTACCTAAGGACACTCTCTAAGATTATCAAATGCACTTTTTAATATTAATTTTAATTATGCAGATGTTACCTCTAGCTTTTCGATTGATTCCTTCTACCAATTCCTACACAAGAAGAATGTTCTTAGTGATGTCCTAATTCTTCAAAAATTTTAACAATTCAAGTGAGATTAAGGATGAATTTTTTTTGTAATTTTGTGGTTAGAATTCTAGCAAAAACTTTCTCAATAAAGCTACACAAAAAAATGGGCTTGAACTCAAAAGATGTTGTTGGGTTTTCATTTTTATGAACTAGAACTAAATAAGTACTAGCAATTTCTCATGGAATTAAAGAACCAACCAAACAATCCTTTGTAGCCTCCAAAATGTCTTGAGAAATTATTGGCCAACAATGAGTAAAAAATACCTTATTGAAGCCATCAAGACTGAGAGTATTTTGGGAGTCCATCTAAAAAGTAAATTATTTTATTTCCTTTATTGTTACTTCTTGCAATAAAATTGATTATTTATTATGATTACAAGAGCAAACTGAGTTAATCAAATGTTTATTTTCCTTCCATGGAGTAGTTCAAAAATGAATTTGAAATTAGTGGACAACATCATCTATTATTTTCCCTTTATCAACAATCCAATTACCATTCAAATCTTTAATCCTTTAAATGTTTAATTTTCTTTTCTTCTACTTAACCACAACATGAAAAAATTTAATATTTCTATGACCTTTAATTAACAATCCAAAACATGCTTTTTGTCAACAAAATTTCTTCTTTGCTTTAAGAGAGGAAGGAAGATGGATTTCAAACTTGTAGTAAATCCAATCACAAATCTTTAGTTTATAGTAGTTCAAAATCCCTCAATTTCAGCATGAGTTACTCTTTAGCTAATCATAATGTGTCAAATGTGTTTCCAAACTTAAATTTATTCAACTCTTTTAGACTACATTTAAGGTGGTTTAACTTGGTGCTACAAGCAGGTTCTAGTTTTGTTTAACAAATGACAAAACATCATGGCTGCTAGTCTACATATTTTGGAATCTAAATTGTCTAGAGGATGAAGTCATCTCCCTAGGGATGTGGAAAAGCAAAGGAGCATGATTGAATGAAGAAAAATTGGTTTATCCAATTCTATTCCACAAGGACATGATCCAATCTTTTCCATACTCATCTACACTTCCTTACCTTTGACCAAGTGAATCTACCACCTAAGAAAGGAAGCATTAAATGTGTGTTGAAGACTATACATTCTATAAACCATATAATTGGACAAATCATTGAGAGGTGATTATATTGAAATCATTACTAATAAACCAAGGACTACTATTAGCATTAGCAATTGTTTTGAGTTCCTTTTAGAGGCTTCTTTTATTTCTAAAGTGACACTTTGTGCACACAAAGGAACAATGCACATAAGCATTCTATTTTTCATGCTTGACAAACGTATGCATGAATTGAACTTCGTTCCTTACAACCTAATAAGAGAACTTCTACCTCCATAGCACTTAGATTTTATTTGATGAATTTTCTTCACAAAAGTCAAATTTAAGTTTTCTTTTGTGAATTTCTAGCTATTTTGTACTTTCCATTAGTTCCAATGTGATAAGGGAAACCATGTGAAATTTTATTAGCAATTTGAAACGATAGATAGCCACTTTACCTATTACCCCCAAATGTTACAAAGGAAGTTATTCATGATAATTTGAGTTATTAGCAACCTAAATTGCTTGAAAGCTTCTTCTCATACCTTAGGGGCTATTTAATTTTTCATAATTTCTTTTGTTTTTTCCATTCATTTCTACTTAATACAAGTGTGAATACTATATGACCAAGCAAAAATTGTTAGAAGCCATAGCCCTTTCCTATAAATCCCCAATAAATGTTTTAAGTGGCTAATGAATATTTTGTTGTAGTGGTAGATTTTCTTGAATTTGTTTTTCATGTGATTGAGAAGAATTCTCTCTATTAATCAATTTTTACTTTCTCTTGATGTTGTAATCATCAATAATTCATTGAATTAGTTGACAACTTTAAAAGGTTGAGTTTGCCTCAATAAGTTTAAGTGAAACTTCAATATTGTTGCTATTTTACAATAGAGTTCCTATCATGGGAAATTGGAAGAGCTTAAACATGGATCTCAAGCCTTTACTACTTATAGAAATTGACCTACCAAGTTGTCTTTGATATGATTTCCTAAGATTGTTGATATTCAAAATCCTCTTCAGTTGTTGATTTTTATGTGGAAATTGTTGTAAGAGGATCATACTAATCCAATTTCTACCTTGATTCTTCATTGAAACCATCGTTATTATTGTTTTTTTTACATTATTGTAGAAAATTCCCTTGCTTTGTACATCCCTTGCAATAACTTCGTAAGTTATTGTACCTTACTTTTAGCCAAAATCTATTATTACTTCCCTATTTTTTTAATATCTTAATCCAAGTTAGAAGATCTTTCACAAGATTTATCTCAACACAAACTCTTGCAATGTGTAGTCTAAATAAATTTATAATAGCAACATTCAATTAATAATGAGTACTTATTGTCAAAGCAATCAAGTAAAATTCTTGCTTGTTGAACATATGTGTAAAGAGGTGCTCTAACAACATCTATACCTTCAACTAGAAGTCAAAGTTCCATTTTAGAATCTAAAATTGAAACAAAAAAATATTCTAGATCCTTTGCAAGCAACATCTTAGGTTGTCAACTTCCAAAGAAAACCAAATGAGAACATGTCTATAGTCAAAGAAGCCCACTAAAAAGGAACCAACTAAGCTAGTTTTTTGAAATTTTGATCGAATGATCTCAATACTAGGTCAATCATGGAAAAATTTACTTATCAAAGTGAGTTTCAAAGGGGCTACCATTTTTTAAATGTCCTCTTCTTCAAAGAAAATATCAAGCTCAACTTTAAAGATTATCATTATCTTTATTTTAATTGAGAAATTTTTTGACACACTAAGAACCTTGGCAAAGTAGTGACTTGGAGAGGATATTCCTCCCATCTTCACCATGATAAAACCTTTTGAGGCCAACAAGCATGAGACCTCAAGACTAGAGAGTAGCCAAAAGGCCATAGCACTCGACACAAACTACCATGACAAAGCACCAACAAGAATGTCGAAGACCCCTTCACTCTCCAAAGTCCCCTAATTTGCCTTAAGAAAGACACACTCTCTTATTTACTTAAATGATTAGTTCTAATTGAACAATGGTTTAGGAAAAGAGTTTGCTAAAACTTACATCAAAAATTCAAAGCTTCTTCTCTTGGTGTGCATTGCTTTCCCAATAAGTGGTATCAGAATAGGATTCTCACTAAAAGGCCTCATATCCTTAAGTAGATCCTAAGTTGACACACTTTATTTTTGTATTTGGTATTTTATTTTTGATTTTGTGAAACATTTATTATTAATCATTCGAAATCCTATTATTTTTATGGGAATTTATTTTAATGCATGGAAAATATATTTTAATTCATTTGTAGAATGTACAAATCCTAATGCATTTGTCTTGTTTGACAAGGTGCATGCAATTCCATCTTTCAATACGTTTGAAAATTATGAGAATTACCTAAAACTTGCACATCTAATTGTTCAAGCGAAGAATACATTAATTGTGTTTTAACTTATGAAATCTATATGCAACTCTCTACTTTTAACACTTCTTTTGAGACTCTGATTCGAGTTACATAAGTTATATGAAGAAACAAATCTTGAACTTGATGAAGATATGAAGGAAAAAGGGAGATTAAAGGAGTAGAGAGTACAAGTAGAACTCTTACAATCACTGTGGAGACCACTTCACTAGTGGAGCTTGACTTTGTTGATGCTTCTTTAAGTGTCCATGTAAGTCCTAATTTTATATCTAATGATGAGTCATCTAATATGTTTGAGGGATTGATTGTAAATCATGGTAAATTGAACAATAAATATTCCAAGCATGAAACTCACATTCACAAACTTGAAATTATTTCTAATGAACTTAAAAAAGAAAATGAATCATTATCAAATGATATCAAGTTGCATTTCTCTTCTTTACATGAATTACGTGATAAGTTGATTGAATATGAACACACATCATTATATCACACTAATTGTATTTACTTAATAAAAAAATGAAAATGATATGCTCGAAAGATAAAATTTTGAGTTAAGAAAAAAACTAGATTCTTTGCCTCAATTGAAAGTGAGTTAAATTATTTGAAAACTAAGTTTGTTGATTTTTCTCACCTGTGCAACCCTATGCTTCATCATATACTCATGTCAACGCAAAGAATGAATTAAAATTTCTCATGTACATGTATGATCTCATATGAACTACCTATATACATCGTATGTTAATGCTCCAATAGAACTTGTATACAATTAATATTAAAAAATTGATCACATATCTATTGGTTGCTCTTTTAAGAAGTCTATCACTAATAATGCTAATAAATTTGCATGTAAACCAAAGGGAAGTATTTGTTGTGCAAAGATTCTAAAACCATACATTCCACTCCGTGTCTCCACATATGAACCTAGGATGGTTTGGGTTCCAAAGTTTAGAGCTTAAGTAAATCTTGAAGGATGCCTCCATGCTAAGGACTAATGGCTACAAGGTATAATTCAGAAGCCTTATTTTTATAATTTTTATACTTGTTCACATAATCAAAATTAGGTTAATTGAGTAAGCAATCTATTCTTATGAAAGAATACTTATATCTCACTCTCGGTCCTTAATTTTAAAAGAATTTTAAAAATTTGTTTAAATTGAAATACTTATGTTTTATTTAAATAATACCTTAGAAACTATTTTTAAATATCCTAAGAAATTCTTAATTATTATACAATCTTTGTATCATATTCTTGAAATTTAGAATTAAGTTGATGTATTATCTATATTGGTTATTTAGCAAGTGACTTTTGAATAATCTCAATTATTAGAGAGCTCTTCAAATGATGGCAATGTTTATGATAACAAAAGAATAACAAATATAATTGTGCAATATTTACTTTTAAAGATAAGGGACTATGAGATTACACTTCATGATCATTAATGACTCTTAATGGATAATTCAAAGGTGTAGAACTTCAAATATTATTATCTTAATATAACATTGTTATAATTTGATTCTCCACCAATAAATATGATTTAAAAATGTTATTAAAATAGAGAATTTTTTTAAGTATTGTTCAAATGAATTTGTTATGTTTAATTAAACCTTGTGATCATTTATATAAGATGCTTTAATGATTCATGATCACAAGTTATTTAATATTAATCCTTTTTGTTAACTCATACTTGTGCAAAGGATAAGGCTAAACTTAAGTAATATTAATCCCTACAATGAGTTTACATTTCATTAACTTTTATTGTTTTGTATTGGTATTAATATCAAGTTTCTATGTGGTCATACTTGATATCTATGCCATCCATTAGTAGTTAATGACGTTCAATTGAAATACATTCCATTCTATAGCTGCTAGGCATTTGTGGTATATTATATAAACAACATTGCATCTTAATCCTTATTGAATACAAATCCAACCACAATAAATTTTCAAAATCTTAACCTTGCTCATGCAAGTTGCAAATTACAATCATATTAAGCTAAAGGTTGTTAAGGAAACTTTGTAAGCTAGAGGTTCTAAAAACACATCTTATAATCTAACATATCCATTTTTAAGCCTTATTAAAAAAATAGATTTTTATTTAGCCCTAATTTTATAACTTTGGTTAACAATAGGAATACTTATTATCATAAATAAGTGATTGACTATAGTATAATAAAATTTTGTAGACATTGGATTTCATTTAATCAATACCATTTTGGGTACACTTTCCCAACAAGTGTTGCTACTTAAATCTAAGAAGTTATAAAATTTTTTACACTAGAGCTGTATCATGTTCACTTGTTTTGGAATATTAATTTAAATAACTAGCACTCAAGTGCTCCAAAGTTTTCAAGATTAATAGTGATATTTTAGTCATCTTATCATTAACTTGTGGCATCATCTTATGTAACAAGGGTTGCTCAACATGTGGGTACCTGACTCTAAGCGATCAAACAATAAAGATAAATTAAACAAATGGTCCATAAAATTAATTATGCTATAATCAATCTTAAATTGATCATTTTTTCTCTTTTAACCAAAAATCATGTATTTTACTATGGTCTACTTTGATAAAACATATCATAAATTTGTAAATCCCCTTTAAAGAAGTTGATTTGGTTTTTTTATTACTAATAATAAAATAATGTTATAGAGGTGTATTATATAATACCAAAGAAAATGTTTGATTGACATACTGACTAAGGACCATGGTGAAATGTACAACTTTGTATCCATCATACCAAAAGAACTAGGCATAACGAGTATGGATGGATGTACATGTTTGATGTAGAATCTGGTTGGCATCGTTATAGTCCAATGAGCTTTATAGTGAATAATGATAAAGAGTCCTCATAAAAGTGTGATGAAGTAGTCTTCTATGTTCAAAGAGTTCATGAAGTAAATAGTGAGTGATCAAACATACTTAACGTAGAAGTTGGAATGATCGAAGCTAGTTGTAGAAGTCAATATGATTGCATTGATCTAAAGATGATGACAATTACCATCATACACTTACAATGTTGATATAATTTACCTAATTTGTCATTCAAGTCTAGTAATGCATAACATATCATTTTGAATGTAGTAGTATTGAGTACATATCATTAAAGGTTGATGCAAAATTGTCTAAGCCTAACAATGCTCAAAAAATGATAGTAAAGGTATTCATAGTTTCATTCATCTTATGGAATGTTCATGAGAGCATAATATGTTACACTGAATACATGAAGAAATGGTGTCTTCCAGCATGCATACACATTTGATGATTTCCAATAATGAACAGTATCCAATAAGAGCATCGACATTATGCTACAATACATGATTGTCTAGAGACAATACCAGTAGTAATAATTGGCATGGTTTTCTAAGTTGAGAAAACAACAAAGTGATTTCCACTAACATACTAGACAAAGGAAACTATGCTAAGCTAGAGTATTGATTTTGAATGTCATCTTTCAAGTCATCTTATATGGGTACTTTGAGTTTCTTATATGATCTCTAAATGTAAGGTATATTGGCTTTCTCCATTATAATGATAGCTTTATTATTATCCATTCAGTTAATACCTTCATAAGCCTTGACATATCACTTTAGTAAGGGCTCTAGTAGCTTTGTTTTTCTCTTTATAAATATAGTTCCATGTAATGCAAATACCTTTTTCCAACATATTAATTTATTATAACCTCTCCACAATTATCTAGTGTGGAGAGTTTAGGCCTAAAACAATATTAAATAAGTTTGAACATTCAAGATCAATGATCACCTGAGTCATTGCTTAATAGTGAACCATTCGACACTCATTAAAATGCCAAATACAATAGCATCTAGTGTTGAATTTGTATGATCTTGTCTAACAAAGGAATAAAACACCTTTAAATTTACATCTTAAATGAGTATAAGCACTTTTTCTTTGTTTTGTTTGAATTTATCATGAACATCTACTTTTATAGCATGTTTCTAGAAATGGAGTTCATGAGATGCATTGGCAATAGTTAATCTTCCTCAATTGAGTATGATGTAATAATCCCACTAACAGTAAGGCCTAATTTGTTGGTTATGTTTGAATCAGTAGATAAGTCTTGAAAATACTTATATATTGCCAATTGATATTCTTAATCATCTATCCTTCTATTATAGTTTTCTCTCCATATAATCTCAAATTCCTAGCTTTCCAAATCTTTTAATAGATTAACACAGAAATAGGTATATGACTTCCTTATTAGTTGGGTTACCATGTGGCCTTTGCTACCACTGATTTTCGAGTGAAGTAATCAATTTGGATATCTTGACTTTATTTTCTAAGGCCATACCATAGAATTCCTAAGATGTTGAGCAATGTTACAATTAGTGAAAGCACTAACAAAAGTGTCCTCATTACAACATTGTGAGCATTTAGAAGCATACTGAACATGTAATCTTAGCTAATTTGAGAAGTGAAAAGTGTGGTTGAGTATACACCAAAGTAAGAAAGAGATTTTGGTAGTGAATTTATCATTCCATATTCTTTTCCTAGAGGTCTTTTGAAAGTTTTACTTCTACTTCAAAGTGAATAAACCATCCTAATTTAAGGTCTAGAACACTTTGCTTCTAATAAGAGATTTAAACACCACTAATGCAACCAGATCAATTATTTTTTCCATACTTCTCCAAACTTTAAAGCATATTATGTGCATTTACAATTCTTGTATTTAATATTAATAAAATCTACCCAAAGTGAGTTGGCTATTAGTAGACTCCAATTTAGCTTAGTAGAATATGCCAAATCCATATCATTTAACTTCATTAAATCAAGTCCATTCTTCAGGCATTGTTCACTAATCTCTCCTAGCTAATATGATGACATTTGTGAGTACTATCAATGTCACCATAACAAAACATTCATAATTTTCTCAAGCCTAATTACAATCTATATTGGAGGAAGCAACGCCATCAATGTATGAATAGAGACTAAATTGAGATAATTTCTAACAATAATTAATTTGTTGCCTATTGACAATAGCTTCTTCTTCCAACCTACAACCTTATTTTTATAATTTTTTTATTGGGTTATGATAATATATATTTTTTCTCTACTAGGGTATATTGGGCATTCTAGGTACATAATGGGCATATATCTTTGTTTCAATCTTAGAACCATTATAATTCACCTGCTGGCAACTACTTTCACTTTTGAAGAAACATAGAATTTGCATTTATCATTTTTTAATAGTAAGCCTGATGCATGTTGAAATGTTTTGAGCATGTTATGAATAACCTTCAAGGACCTTAAATCTCTTATGCTAAAAATTATGATGTCATCAGCATAGCTAAGATGTGTTAGTGGTGTGTTCCTTGTTATAGCATAGTGTATTATGTCCTATTATGAAAGCTCAGAATTAAACTTCTAGAGCAATATTCCATAGCAATGATAAAGAGGAATAAAGAGATTGGGATTCCTAGCAAAAGCCCTTTTGTAATTGAAGGAATCCAAATGGACAACCAGTAATGGATAACCATGAGGTGTTGGAAGATTCTTTAATTAGTTAAACCTAACTAAGAAATTAAAATTGCGAAACACTTTAATCAAAAATCTTATAAAATGGTATCAAATAGGCTTTTAATGTTCAACTTAATTATATAGTTTCCCCTAATTTTCTTATTCTATAAGGCCATTAACTCCTAAGAAATTGAAATATTTTCAGTCATTCTTTACCTTTAATAAATCCTGCCTACATTGGTGAAATAATTTTGCTAAGTAGGTGTCGTAGCTTATTGGCTAAAAGCTTTCTTAGAATCCTATCTACAAAATTTGTAACACAAATAGGCTAAAGTCATGAAGGGTAGATAATTTGTTGGACTTTGGAATTAATACAATGTGTGAGCTCACATTTCCTTTAGGTATAGCACTACCATCTATGTAATCATGCACAAAGCTTTTAACATATAAAGTAATGATATCTTAGTAAATAGTGAAAAACACACCATTGAATGCATCTAGGCTTGCTACACTGTGCTTGTCCAATTGAAAACAACTTAACAAAATTTTTTGAGTTCCGCATCTTTTATAAGAGCTATGTTGTCTTCTAAAGAAATAAATTAAGGAATATAATGTAGTAGTAGTGCCTCATAAGTAATAGTGTCAATTTTCCCAAGACATTGTTTAAAGTATTATATAATTTATTGTAATTGATCTTGACCCAAGCTTTTGGCACCATCTTTTCCCATAATTTTAGGAATGTGGAGTTTGAACATTTATCTTTGACTAAAGCATGAAAAAATTTTGTGTTGTTTTCACCATCAGGTAACTATTTAGCCCTTGCTTTTTGACATGAAAGGTTTCTCCCTTGCTTAGCTCTTTCAAAAGATGTTTATTAATTGCATTCAATTTGGTGTTGTCTTCTTCTAGACCACTTTTCATGATTTATTTTTCATAATCCTTAACTACCTCTTCACCTTTTTTATATTCTAAAATATATTCACAAAGTCTTTATTTTTCCATTGTTTTGTAAAATATTTTAGCCTTCTAATCTTAAAAGTCAATACCTACATGTTAGTCAGGTGTGTAAAACTTGTCCAATAATTGTGCTCAATCAATTTGTATATGGAGGGATGCGAGGTCCACATATTTTAAAACTAAATTTCTATGGACCCTCGTATTGCATAGTAGAGTGCTATAGAAATAAAGGGGAATGATAAAAAACAAAGGTGGTTTATCCATGAATTATAGAGATTAATTATTAAAGATATGCTAATTAGGAGAGTACTTGGGATCTTAAATCTCATCATTTAGAATATGACATCTAATTACAATATTTTCATAAGACCCGTAAGATTTTTTTAAGGAAAATGTTTTAGGAGAGTATTAAATTAAAAATGGAACCTTCAAAGCTTATCAAGTAGCATTTTCCAACATGTAGTATACCATATGAATTATGAATATAAAATTATGAGGGATTTTTTAAAATAAAAATTGATTATTATGGGGGTTGGTTGCTTTCATGCACATTTTCTACCCCATAAGCCTAGATTTACAAACAGAGATAATATCCCCACTTTGATGATGCCAAAGAGGGAGAAGTAATTAAGTGCAAATATGAAAATAGTTTTGAACATTTTAGTGAATAAGGAAATTATTGGCATGTATGACATGCCTTTCAATTATTATACTCTTGTATAATTGGCATACATGTTCTTTGTGATGTTATACATTTTTTGTCTTTTATTAATTAATTAACAACAAAATATGCATAAATTATGGGAGAGCTATTACATTGTTTTTTTATTTAATCCTTGTACTTTAAAGTTTTTTAATCATCAAAATCAAAGAGATTATTAAAAGACATTTGCTCCAAAGACAATAACTTATTTTGATAATAAAAAATTCTTTAAGTGCTTATCTTTGATCTAACATATCAGTTTAACAAGTTACAAGTTAATACTAATATAGTTAAAAAAGGTAAATCACTTAGTTGAAATGTGATGAGCATGATGCCCACATAAGTAGGTGAATTATATAAATTAAAAATTTAAGCTAATCCCAAAATAAAGTAATATAGCCATGGAAGTCTTTGTTTTCTAAATGGCTCCTAGAGAATTTAATTTAGAAAATATTATCATCTTTAAAAAACATGTTTTATGAAAGTGCAAATAAAGTAATAGAATTTGTAGGTGTTTAGATCCAAATTTGAATCAACATCTATCCCTATCCAAAAGGCTAGGCTTCACTAAACCACTCTTTTTGTGTCATAGCTAAGTAGAAGTCAATCTAATAATTAGCCCAAGGACCCATAAAGCATTGAGACAAAAGATATATAAATTAAAAGGGCCAAAAATCACTAGGTCAAAAGATGCTACACATCTGCCCAAAAGCCCCTACAATATTGTGCCAAATGACCCTATAAATGACTCGTCCAAAACACACTTTAATATGGTTGAAAGATCAATCCAAAGTTCATAAAATAAAGTCCCAATAATAAGACAAAAATGAAAATTGAAAGCTCAAAGTACAAAGTCTTATAACCCAAATATAAATATAAAGAGGCACTCTAAACATGATTAAAACAATGTAAGAGAGATATAAAATGTAGCTTAATGGAATTAATTAAATAATAACATGCAACCTATCTTAAAGTGTAATGAGTGAAGGCTTGAAATATGATCTAAGCTTGAATTCTGTAAGCCTTTATTTTACTTCTCTTAAAAATAATGATCTCAATATGTAGCTATTCACAAAGATATGCAAGTGAACATTAAACCATTCTACTAAGTTTGGACCCCTTTATATGATCCTTTACATTCTCTTTAATGGCTCAAAATAACTTTTAAAGAAACTAGTCAAACTAACAATGATCAAACTTCATGTACTAACCATATAAGTATAATATAACACTAAGATCATCATTAAACATATCAGATATGTCTGACTATTTTATTTTATATTCACAAATGAATGTACTTATATGATAAGTATATCATACATGTATGAATAGTATAAGTATAAAGATTCAAATTTTTCATCTCATAGGTTTTCTAAAGATCATATAATCCAATGACAATTTGTTAACAACCTTATTATACATAAAGGATTATACTCATATGATAGGTGTATTATACTTATACAAATAAAATTAGCTCACTCAATTCCTAAGTCCCAAAGTATACAATTCTAAAAAATGTTTTCTTAATAATGGAGGACAATGAGACAAAGTCCCCTAATCCAAAGAAGCACATTCATCAACCATTTTGTGGACTTCATGACGATCTTCTCTAGGATGTTTAGTCACTAGATACAACTATACTCTAACACTAATTTTTGAAATATGATAAGAATAATTCCACACAAGATGAGGGTGAATTATGCAAATTAAAAATTTAAGCTAATCTCAAACTCAAGAAATTTAGCAATGGAAGACTTTTCTTATTTTAATGGATGTAGAACATGTTTTAAAGAACATTATTAGCCTTGAAAATTTATTATGTGAATGAACACATAAATTAAGAACATCATAGATGTTTTAGATGATTAAATCCATTTTTGAATCTACATCCACCCAACCAAATAACTAGGTTTGTATTAAACCACTCCTTTTTTGTTGTAGCCAAATAAATGATAACCAAACAATGGGTTAGAGGACTCACAATGCACCAATCCAAAATAACCCATACACCATCTTAAAAGAGCATACAATCACCAAGCCAAAAATACTTAATTGTCATTATGATGCAACACTAAGCAAATCATCCAACCTATTAGACAGATTCAAACTAATTTATTTTTTAATCTTACATGATCATACTTATATAATGTGTATATCATACATGTATGAATAATACAAATTTAAAGATCCAAATTTTTTAGCTCTCATGTTTTCTCAATATTGTATAATCTAATGGTAAGGATCGTACATATACAAACACTTTTTCAACTAATAACTTAAAAATAAAGGATCAACTCATATGAATCAAATCAACTCACCCGATGCCTAAGTCCTAAAAAATTCCTAAAAAATTATGATTATAGTGTGTTACATAGATTGTACATGTATGACAATGCAAACTCTTATTCATACCTAAGTTGCTCAGTCTAATCACCTATCCAATCTTCTATAGAATAGATTGTATAAGTACTAAAGGAATATTATATTGTATGAATCACACAAGACAAAAAACATACTTATGCAATAATGACATTATACAAGTATAAACATAATAAATAATCAATTTAATTATGGACATCAAATGTTTGATTCTCTATCAAACCCAAAACATTAACTAGTCATATTAAATAATGATGCCTTCATACAAGTACAGTTAGCATAGATTATACAAACCTCACTTGATTCATTCAATTTTTAATTTCTACTTGATTGGTCTATACTAGCTAATGCATTCTATTAACTTTGCGATGTTCTAAGTCATATTTAAATGTAAATCAATGTAAATGAAGTGCATGCCTTAAGAAATTATAAATGTGTATGAATGATTTTAAAAATATTTAACTCTCATACTCAAACCCTTATTAAATCCTAGTACTTCAAGTAATTGTTATAGACATTAAATGATAATAAAAATAAAGATGACTTAGCAAAACTCTTCTCCTTGTGTAGCTCAAGATTTTTGTGCCATTTGTAATTCACCAAAATACTATCGTTAAGCTTCTTTAGTGAAGTGATAAGCTCACATGACTGACTTATTTGATCTTGAGATCATGATTTAAAATACTTACGAAAAAATGTTAATAAAAAATAAAATTATTTTGTTATCATCAAATAAATGGTGCAAAGACCAATAGTTCAACACACTCATTATTATGAGGATGGTTGAAGCCTTAAGTGCTCAAGTCAAATCATGTGAAGTTAAGAAGAAAGTACATCACCATGTGGAACCATATGTCTAGGATGTGTCTCAATGGGGTACATGACTTAAGACATTAATAAGATTTAAATTAAGATTATTAATTAGTTCAAGAGCTAGTACAACATTACACATCCATTTTTTTTAAGATAACAAGGCGGCCTTAAATGCTAAATCCATAAAAGAATGAACATAGAGTTTTTGAGTTACATTCAATTAACTTAGTGAACAAAAATGTGTAATTATTATAAGAATATTCACTAGAATGTGCACAATTTAATTAATAAAAAATAGTAAAATTTTGGTTTAATTTTCTCTAAACATATGGAACATTACACTTAAATTACGTTGCATATAATACATTTTAAGTATACATAGGGCAAAAAGAATAGTCCACCTTAGTGTTAGAGTAGGTTCTCTAAACTTACATATGATACATCCACTTAATGTATAGTATGTTAAGTAAAGTAAGCAATATACCCATGTTGGAGTTCATGCATTAAGGTATTAGTGTGATACTCAAGGCTAGCATACAATACATTATTCTCAAGCATACAATATGTTTACTCTATAGAGAGTATAATATCTTCAAGAGCAAAATTCCAATACTTGCATACAATATATTAGCTTATTAACATATAATATATTTTAGTCAAAGGTTAGATATATAAAAGAGAACAAAGAAAAAAATTACATAATGATTATATTTTTTAACATATAATATGTAATCCTTAAGAGTATAATATGTAAATTTAATAAGGTAAAAACTAAAAATAAATGCTCAATTAAATTGAAATAAAAATTTCACCTGCATAATCCAGAGACTTCATATGATACGTTACTTGCAAATTTACATTATGTTTGACCAACATGTTCAAGAAAACTCTAGAATTGAGTATATTACATTATTTTGTTGACATATAGTATATCCAATTAAAACTATGTTCAACATCAATACGTTACCCCTAATATGTGGTACATATGAAAGTTAAAGGTAAGTAAAGTCTAGTTCAATCATAGGTAAAAATTGATTTTAGTGGTTGGTGATCTATTAGAGGTCACATGAAGGTATCCTTTACATTGTAAACACAACATAAACATCTAAAATCCTTAATAATAGAAGATAGGAGATTGATGACCCATCTTGAAAAGATTAGAAGAGAAACTTAAGAAAATTTGTTATAGTACATATTGTTATATCAATTTGAGAGGATCTTGTAAGAATTGATAGCTTACCTTGTAAAATTTGTTCAATAGAGTGAAAGAAAGATCTTTCAAGGAAACATCATCCAAAGGTGCTTTAATGTTAAGATAAATATTCAATTACATTGATCTACATCGTATGCATGCTCTAAATAACACAACTCTTGGATTCATTGGTATATTCTTTTCACTGTTGTGTAAGCTTAAGCTTTGTATTAGTTCCTTAGATTTTGTGTTTCTTTGTCTTGCTTTAGGCAATATAGTATGGAGAAGGTTTGGTCAAGGGCATGACTAGTATGGGGTTAATTTGGGTTGCGGCTAATTCAAGAAAAACCTCAATTTATAATGGGTTTCTCCACCTAATTGTGACAAAGAAATGTTTTGATTAGTCAAGTTGGTTGCTTTGGGGTGGATGTAGGCTAGGTTTTAAGCTAAATCATCTAAAATTCTTTTATTCTTTTGCACATTCATCTACCTATATTACTATTGCATTGCTTATTAATTTGAACACCACCATTAGAGAATTTAATAAACTTGCAATATTTCAAAAAGTGATTGCTCAAACATTTGCAAAGAATTTTTATTTATATTATTTTACTTGAAAAGTTTATTAATTTATAAGCATTCAAAAAGCTTTAATTGAACATTTTTTTGGAAAAAGATTTTGCTAAAATCTTAAATAGTGGATCAAAAGACAAGAATTGATCATTAGTATAAAAAGGTTAAAATCCACCTAAAGGATGGTACTAAACTTTTCTATTTTGGAAAGGGTAAGAAGGTACCCATTATTGTAATTCTAATGGTAGAGAAAACTTTTACAAAAAGTTGTCAATATTTTGTGGCTATAATGCAAATTCTTAGAAAAGAGAAGCTTAATATACAATAGATTCTTATGATTTGTGAATATCTTAAAGTATTTCTAGATGATCTATTAGGATTTTTACCTAACAAAGAGATTAGATTTGGGATAGATCTAATACCTAGAGTGAAGCTTATTTCTGAAGCTCTATATAGGAAGGTAGCATCATAACTATAGGCTATGTCAATACAATTGTAAGAAATGCTAAAGAAAGGCTTCATTAGGCTAAGTGTACCACTATAGGGTCAACCATATTATTTATAAAAAAAGAAAGACTAATTCTAGATTATGTATCTATCGTTGAGACCTAAATAAAATTATCATAAATAATAAATATCATATGTATAGAATTGATTAAAATTTTGATCCATTATAATGGGTAGAATTATTTTCAAAAAATGATCTGCATTTTAGATAACATTAGTTAAAGATAAAAAAAGAAGATATACCAGAAACAACATTCAGAATTAGATATGGACACAATAAATTTTTGGTTTTGCTCTTTAGTTTAATAAATGGATAAGCAAATATTATACACCTGATTCATAGAGTATTCAAGCAATGGTTGAACTAGTTTATCACTATTTTTATTGGTGATATATTAGTTTACTCTAAAGATAAAAGACAACATGCAAAATATTTGAGAAGAGTGTTGTATAAATTGAAAGAATGCCAACTGCATAAAAAATTATTTAAATGAAGCATCTAGTTTCAAACTATATCACTCCTTGGGCAAGTGGTGAGTCTAAAGAGAATCACTATAGCTCCCCAAAGAGTAACTATTGTTGCTAATTCATTGAGACCAATTAGTTTGATTGTTTCACACCTAATTATTTTTTTCAAAATCACAATTGTAACCAATCCAAATTCATAATATTAAATATACTTATAATTTTATTATAGATTCATACAAATATTATCATATTAAGAAATCCATGTAATTAATAAACCATTCAAATTTAAATCCAATCCAATGTAACATCATGAATAATCACTAAAGTTTGATAAAAAAAACGTAATAACAACTTTAAGTCTAAATAAATAGTCCAATATAGCCCCATATTTAATAAACACAATTGATGATAAATAATATCAAATATATTACTATTGATGTTGAAATAAAGTTGATAAATTATCTAAGTAGTGCATTAACTCAGATGATCTCTAGCTTGACTTCTACTCAAGTCCCAACTCCTTAATCTTGTAAAAATATAAGGGGGTGAGCTAGGAAGCTCAAAATTTACTTAAGGTTTTGCATCAATTATAAGTGTCCTTAAAATGATTTATGGCTTAGGATAAGTTTTAATTTGTATCACATGGCCTTTTGTATATTTTTTATCCATAGTTTGATAATAAGCACACATTCTCACCATGTCATGCTACCAACTAAAATTTATAAAAAATTTGAAACACAACCTTAATACCTCACATCAATTTGCATTTGAAACAACTAAATTCAAATGAAATTGCATCAAGCCTCAATTTTTCTCATTACTTATTTCATCATATAATGAAACTCATGAATAAATAAGTATTAAACATTTCATAAAATCTATCTTATCCTACGTCTATTCTTCTTAGAACAAATAAAGATTTTATTAGGATCTTAAATTTTGACAAATATAATAAGAAAATAAGAATATCTTTTTATGTCATAAAGGTTACTTTCAACAAAATTTGCATCCCCATAGTTTGCCAAAAGTTTCCAAGCATTTATCATAATAATCCATGCTTAATGTTTATATGCTTAATTAACTAAGAAGGCATGAAATTCAACATGGTTTTAAACTTATTCTATATAATATTGTATCAATTAAGAGTTCATAAAAGCTCGAATCTTATTTCGTAAGTGTAGTTGCATTTTTAATCTTACAAACCTTTGTTTGTTGTAGAAATAAATGCATCACAGCAATCTAAACATTCTCTCTTATAATTTTTCCCAGTTTTAGGGACTAATCCAGCTAAGATGCTTGTTTAATATGAAATGTATGAAGTATGCAAAAAAAGAATTTGCTTGGGTCATGATAAAAATACATCTTACAACCCAAAATTTCATAGTTGTTCTAAATCAAAAAAAAAAAAAACAAAAGTTTATTCCAAGGCAAAAGGTGAACAACTATGCTTCCCAGCAATGCACATTTGGCGCACTTTTCCTGCTTGAATATCTAAAAAAGAAGAGGCAAAACGTTCTGGGCTAGTTTGGCATCAATAAATTGCTATTCTAAATTCATCTTCCTCATATATCTACAACCAAGCTAAACAAGTAACATATGATCATGAAATTCTTCTTTGAAATTATAGGTAGAATAATAACATGCATTTTTAGCTTAGTTCCATTAAAGATATTGCATGAACACACATGATAATTGATCCTTTTTTACTATTAAATAAATCCCTTATAGTCTCAAGTATAAGACATTTCCTCATTCCCAAGTGAAACTTATGAAGATGGGTGACTAGCTATTAATTTTTCTAAGGTTTCATATTCATTTAGGAAATTTATTTTTATATTGCTTAGATCTTAGCTAGGATTAATATATGTAATCAAGGGTCATCCTCCCAAGAAAAAACATCATGTAGAGGATTTCTCCTCAATTAGATCATTCCTTTCTTTCAAGATTGAGACATCCACCTTCTTCTTCCTCATGATTTGCCTTTGTTTTTCTTCTTAGTATCCTCTCAGTTGACCTCCCCAAATATCCCTTTCATGATAAGGATTTTTGAAAACCTTGAAAGCAAATCTTAAGGTTTATATTACTGCAACCACACAACCTTAAACAAAAGATTTACCTTAAGATGAATCAATTTTGGTTTGGTGTGTTAAGACTTAAGCTTTTAAATAACCCTTTATTAATCAACTTCTTTATGGTCAGCCAAATCCAACTCCTAAAATCTAAGAATTTATGAAACTTTTGACTAATATATACATATATACATACATACATACATATATATATATATATATATATATATATATATATATATATATATATATATATATATATATATATATATATATATATATATATATATATATATTCATTATTGTTCTTATTTTTCTTTTATTTATTTTTTCATAAATATTCTCAAATGCATCACATATATAATCTTTTCTTTTTAATCCCTTTATCCTCAACATCACTCTTAAGTTTTAAGAAATCATGCATTCATAATTAAATAATAATGAAGATAAGAAATAATATAATAATATAAATAAAATTATAAGCTTATTTTTAAGTATTAAGCCTAATCAAAGCTCATATGGTGCAATCTAGACATTCCATTCAATAATGCTTCCAATTCATATTTTAAAATTAAAATTTCAAATTTTAATTTACAAAAAAGTATATACCATGATCAACTAATTTTGCAAAAATATGACCAAGATGCTAGGTATGATAGATAAAAGTTAGAAGTTTTCTTAGGTTGGTTGCATATTATTAAAAGTTTATTATACAATTTTCTAGAATGTTATTTCTTTGACTAGGCTCACTCAAAGAACAATCTCATTAAAATAGAATAAGGAATGCAAAAATATTTTTGACACTCTTAAAGAAAGTTAATTTCTCTAGCCAATCCTTATTTTACCTGAAACAAAAATTAAATTTTAAGTGTATTGTGATATGTTATTGTAAGAATTAGGATGTGTGTTGATACAATTTAGTAATGTGATTGCCTATGCTTTTAGGTAGCTTAGACCTTATGAAAAAAATTATCTAATTTATGATATGGAGCTAGCTACTATTATGTTTCCTTAGAAGATCTAGAGATAGTATTCGTATCACTTAAGCTAAATATTATCTGATCATCAAAACCTAAAGATCTTTTGACGCAAAAAGATTTGAATATGAGACGATGAAGATGGGTAGAATACTTAAAGATTATAAACTAGAGATTTTTTATCATATAGGCAAGGCCATTGTTATCGTTAATACATTGAGTTATAGAGCCAGTTTAATCAACGTAATAACTAGCCTAGAAGAAGCTTAGCTAGACATGAAAATGAGTCAATTGGAGTTGAGTGCAATATCATTTGCTAATAAAAAGAATTTCTCTTTATTGTCTATTGTAGCAAATTATTTGCAATATTTGAAAAAATGCTAAAGATAATGATGGGGAAATCCAAATAACCAAAATAAAAATATATGAAGGTGAGGAGACTAAATCCAACTTGAATGAAGATGGAGTTGTATTCTTTAGAAATAAAGTGCACATTTTGTAGTTGAGGAATAGAAATAAATCACAATGAAAAAAGCACATGGTGCTTGATATATAGTACATCTAGGTGTAATAAAATTGTATTAGAACCTAAAATAAAATTTTTGGTAGATTAGCATGAAGAAAGATGCAAATGATTACATGACCAGATGTTTAATATGTCAATAAATGAAAGAAGAACAACAAAGACCTAACAGTCTGTTACAACCACTTCTAATTCTTATGTGAAAATAGAAAGACATATATATGGGTTTTAATGTGCATTTGCAAAGATTAGGTTGGGGTATGATATTATATGGGTAGTCTAGATTGTGTGATTGAATTGAATGCTAAGGACTATTACGTGACACTCATTGCTTCTATTATAGGTTTTATAAAAATAAAAAGAATGATTTTTATAAGCTTTCAAAATGGTAAGAGAAAAGAGAAAGAAATGATGTCATAACACTAATATCTAGTAATAATGATAAGATGTTGCCACACGAGTGGTATCAAAGCAATTGAAGTCCTAGGGAGGATATTTGAGAAAAGTTTAGACATGGAAAATAGGTGTAAGACAAGTGAAAAGGGTCAAAGAAAACATGACACAACCTAGGTTTTAAGCTAGAAAGGAAATAAAAACCTAAGTGGCAAGCATAGGTAGACCTTTTAGAGAGGACAAAACACTTGTTGCACTTTTTCATGATTGTGACTAATATTTGTTTATGCTTTAAAAGCATGATAAAACAACTTAGACGTTAGATAAAAAAAATTGGTAATTTTTTATTAAAGGATCATACAATATGATTTACATGATCACATGGTATGATGTATATAAAATAATAGATAAAAAACTAAAACAAAAGGAATCATACCATATAATATCATACATCATATAGTACAATAAGATGAACAGCAAGAAGTTTAGAACACTGGACACTACAATGCCACATTATCGTACAACATGATATGATGAGTCAAATTATCATATAAATAGATCAAATAATATGACCAAAGAGAGAGAAGTAGAATATATACAAAATAGAATGTTATACAATAAAATGAATAGTCATATAGTATGATAACTTGAGTAAGACTAAACCAAGTAAATTGAGATTACTTATTTTGTATGATACCACATAACTATACAATACAATATAATAAGAAACAAATGTGTTCACTATTGGATATAATGGTCATATGAGTGTGAATAAGGATATCATAAAGTATGGATGTAAACTAGGTTAAAGCAAAAAGGGATCATAAAATCTTAGTGGATAGTGCAAGAAAAAGAAAAGTAATAAATATACTATATAATATGATATATGAAAGCATATAGTAAAATAGAAAAATTGAGAAGAATCATATAGACAATCATTTTATAATAATAGAAGAGGAGGAAATATGTAGAATGAAAAAGACCATATAACACAATAATAGCAATCACATCAATATGATTTGTTAGCTCTTTGATAAATCAAGTCAAACCAACAAGGCATATAAGTGATCATTTTCGATTGTATAATACAAGGAATAGTATCATAATAATAAAATTAGCAAAAGAGAGAAAAAAGGCCAAATCCTATTGGATAAAGAATCAAATTTTACATCTCATTTCTAGACTCAAATAAACTTTTAAACATCATTTCATCCTCGAATAGATGATCAAATAAAGAGGACTATAAAGATGTTGGAGGACTTGTTGAGGTTATGTTGGGATATGTATTTAACTCTTATGAAGCTCACTTATAACAATAGCTACTAGGCTAACATTGAGATGGCAACATTTAAGCCATTATATAATAAGAAATGTAATCATCAATATATTGATATCATGCAAATCAAAGCTTGGAGATAAGGCTAATGTTAATTAAGGAAACTATTCAAAAGCTCAAGATGATTAGGGAAAATATCTAAAAAATAATAAAATAGAAAATCAAAATACATTGATAGTAAGCACAAGAATGCAAAATTCAAAAAAGGAGAGCATGTATTCCTCAAGATAAACCTGCTTACGAGTGTGATAGATCTGTGAAAGGAAATAAATTGAGACACAATATATTGGACCCTTCTAGATTACATAGAAGATAAATGAGCTTGCTCGCCAAGTGGCTTCTCCACCTTTTTTTGATAGAAGTATATAACGTAATCCATGTGCTTGCATTATGGAAATATATAGTAGATCCTTCTTATGTTATATTGCATGATTCTATCATTATGGAAATTCAACCAAATCTAAGTTATGTTGAGAATCTAATAAACATTCTAGCCAAGGAAATGAAATAGATGAATAAGGAATCTATTATTATGATTGAAGTATTCTGGACAAATCAAAGTGAAAGCAAAACAATATGGGAACTAAAGGAAGAGATGTTCAAAAGATACTAATTATATTAAATTTCAAGGATGAAATTCTTGTAAAGAAGAAAGATTACAATATACTCAATTTCATAATATGATAAAAATATATAATATTTAATATTTTATGCATATTTTGTCTTCTCATAAAGTTTACTAAAAATTATTAGAAAATAAAGTATTTCAAAATATGAAGATAAAACTAAAATTAGATAAAACTCATTGAAACAAGTCCAACAATGTTTATTTTGTTGTAAACAAATTTTTTAGGAATAGCTATAATTTGTTGAAGTTAACGTTAAGTAATTATATATATATATATATATATATATATACATTAAGCCCTTAATTCCTTTATTCCAAATTCTCTTTTGTTTGCAGGCCTTTCCCTTCCCTCTTATGCAATCGGGTCAGTCATTCATAACATGAGAAATCCTTAACCTTAATTGCTCTCATAGCTACTCTCTAGCTCATTGCTTGCCTATTTTGGGTAATAGCAAGGAAAAAGGAAAGTCGCAAGCTTGTTGTAGGAAGCATTTGTAGAGGGATTCAAAAAGATTTGGTGACTCATAGATTGGAGCATCAAGATCAGGTTTGTGGCAATAAGATTCATATAGTTGCTATTTTTTGGTTAACAACGTAGAGATCCAAGTGCACCAAGGTTGTAATGGAGGGAAGAAAGAAAATAAGAATAAAATGTTAAGCTTTAGTGTTATATGTAAAGCTTTGTATAATAACTAGGAATTAAACTTATGATTTGATTTTATATATTACAAAAATTATAATTGTATGGATGTGTAGTTGATATATGTGTAGATGCACAATAGATAACTATGTATATATTATAAATAATTATATGGGATGTTATGAGTTTTAAATATATATGAACTTATGCATATGTATATAAAAAAATGATTAAAGTTCGTGAGAGGTTCTGGTTGTTTGAAACCTGATATATTGAACAAAAAATCGATTTAAGTAGTTTAGGATTAAGAATTTAGATCTCAATTTCATGATAGGAGGATAAGAAAATCACACTGTGATATTAGAATAGGTTATGAAACTATGATAAGGTAACATGAGAATAACAATATATGAACATAGGAAGAAGTGCACAAATACTAGAATTAATATGCTATATAACTATCCATATTGAGTTTTGTGTGATGATATATTATATATGAAATACAAATTTGGCATATTAACTACATGATTTTGTAATATAATGAATCTAAGAGACCAGTTAAGTAAGGTAGAAGTTAACATTAATAAAGAAGTGATGTGTAAAGAACATTCTCAAACAATAAGAGATATGCAACATGATTTCATAGATATCATTTTGGCTAAAAAAAGAAGCAAGCCAAACCTCTACTCTCAAGTAGGCTAAGGAATATAAACCACATAAGCTAATATAATTATCTATTAATTTTCTAAGTAGAATTTTATTTTATTGAATTATTATATGTTGTTATACTTTTAAAAAAATATCATTATATTATTTTATTTGTTACATTTTTCATTTATTAAATTATGCATGAAAAAAATTATTTTAACATTTTAATTATATCATGTCTCTTAAACAACCAAATAAAAAATTTAGGAAGTCCTAGAAATGAAGTTGAGACATTACAAAATAGTATTTGTTCTACAAATGATAAACTATATGAGATGAAAATTATCTTTAATAATTTAGGTGATCTCATGGAATAAGAAAAAAGAGTGAATTCACATCTCCTAAATGATTTCTTTAAAGATGAGCATCACTCACTTAAGGAGAATAACTTAGACAAAAGAAATCTTGCCCTTAAAAATTACCATAGAGATGATAAGTAGGTTGCAAGAACATTAAAGTTCAAGTACTAGAATTTAATGGTTTTTATGACCCTAATGAATTTTTAGATTGGTTCAAGAAACTTCTTTTATTGATATAATATTGATGATTACCAAAAGTTCACTTTTGTTAAACTAAAATTAATAAAACATGTCAAAATAGTTTGGACAAACAACTTAACAAAAGAAAAATGGTTGGATAAAATCCTTGGTTATGAATGAAAGAATTCTTAAGAGTTCAATATTGTACAAAGCATTATCATAATAGATTATTTGGATAACTATATACACTTAGACAAAAGAGTTCTACAATGGTGCAATGTTTATGTATATTTGAAAACTTAATAGCCAAAATTTACTACCTTAATAATAACTGACAACTGGTGAAGAAATTTATTTCAAACCTTAGATTGGAGATTAGGGAAAAAAAGTAAAGATGCAATGCCACTAATTTTAGAGGAAGCTATGAATTTAGTCCAACTAGTGAAAAGGCTTAGAAAATTGTTAGTATATCTTAGTAAAAAAAAAACATCACAAAATTTTACACCTAGTACACCTAAGTCTACTGCTGAAGCTATATTATTGGCTACACCCATTACATTGAAGATCATTAAAAACAATATTAATGGCAACTTCTCAAAAATTAAATGAACCTATATTTTAAGTGCCAATAGTCAAACTATATGCAAGCTTAATGGAAAGGCCTTATTGGTGTTGAGGAAAATGAACCTCATGAATTTGATTATTAAAAAAGTATGCACAGAAGATATTGTCTATTTTGATGAGGAGGAATAAGTACATTCAAAAGAAGGCTTAAAAATTATGGCATGTTTTTTTTATTTCAAATTTTAAAATGAAGGCTAGAATGTAAGAATATATTTGATTTTAATGATAGATCTCTTTATTATTTGTTCAATTTATTTTCATTTACTTCCATATCATTTACACTCATGTAAAAAAATATCTACTTTTTATGATGTAGACAAATAAGGGATTGAGTTGTGGGATGGAATAAAATAATTATTTAGGCTAAATGAAATGCAAAAAGGACATAACTGAAGAGGAATAGAGTCAAGATGATGAAGAAGAAAGCAGAGATCCACTCAATAACATGAAAACCAAGAGAAAGCCACCAAACCAACTCCAATACTCAAGTCATAAAGTAATATACTTTTTTTTAGTCATAACAAATTCATTATTCATCTATTCATGAGGAGTTTTTTAAACAGAAGATTATAAATAACTATTTAATATAATAGGTAAGCTTCTCACCTACGTTTTGAAGACTTTTATACTCATCATTTTTTAATAAAAAACATACTTTCTATCTACCACTTAAAGACCTACATATATATAATTTTCTAATAAAAAACATGCTTCTCACCTATCCCTTGAAGACTTTATGCCAAAATAATAACAGCATACTTTCTACCTACCTCTTAAAGACTTTTATCCATATCTTTGCACATTCACAGCATCAATTATGCACTCATGATAATGTACAAATGAATCATGACTTCTCAATGCTACAATTTGCATATTCTCCAAAGTGTTATGCATGTCAGGCATTTTGGAAGTTTTAACTTGATTAATTCTAATTTAAGAGCTTTTTATGAGTCTTTGTTATTTTTGTTTTACCATTTTTTTTGTAAAACATCATTTCCTCTTAACGAAATAAAACTCTATTCCACGGAGTTAAAGATAATCATCTACAAGTTATGAAGTTAGCTTTTCCAATTCTTGATGTGTCATCTAGGTATCTTCAGATGGTGGTTGATTTTTCCAACAAACAAGAAACTTGTGAAGAATATTAATACCAGAGGAGTGTTCATCAGTAATAATCTCATCAAATTCAAAAAAATTTGCATTATTGATATTGATAATTGACCATTATGTCCACCTACATAATAGTTAGACTACACCAAGCTATGTTGTAAAATACCTTTATAAGACAAAAGGTCATTGATATTAAAAATTGGACTAACAAATATGTTTGGTGACAAATCAAGAATATAAGAATTTTTATTAATTTTCTTAATAATTTTGAAGAATAATTTGTATTAAAAGAATAATGCTTTGGGTAAATGCGAATTAAAACGTGATCCCTTTTATTGAATTCCTTTAAATATCTATTTTAATTAATATCTATGGCATACTTCGCATTGCCTGCTTCAATTTATTCTTTAATTTTTTAATATTTTGATTAGTTTTGTCTCACCCCATATGTCTTGTGATTCTTAATGAATATAATTTTATAATTAATAGATCTTTAAGTGATGTGTTTGAGATGTATAATTGCTTGTCTCTAAATAAATAATCATCTATAATTCAAATTTATTTGTTTATTAATATATCTTAAAGCATGATGGTTTGTGTTCAAAATAAATTCATTATGCAAGAAATAATATCTTTAATATTTTAATGATTATATGATTGCATAAAATTCTCTATCATATATATAATAACTGTCTAGTAGTATTTAGTTTTTCATTAAAGTAAGACACTAAGTGATTATCTTGGCTAAGTATATCACCAATTCCACCTTAAAAGCATCACATGAGACTTCAAAGATTATGAAAATCAGGCAAACATAGAATAGGGGTGATATCATAAGTAGTTTGATTTGATCAAAGGCTTTTTGTGCATCAAAACTACATACAAATTTATTGTTTTTGAAGGCATTAGTAATCGGAGTTATTATTATGCTAAAATTTCTTATGAATCTTCTATAAAATGTTGCAAGGTCATGAAAACTTCTAAATTCAATTATGCTCATTAGAGTTAGCCAATCCAAAATAATTTTAATTTTTAATGGGTTAGGTTAGAGGCCAATAGATACTATAAATCCTAAGAAATTAACTTCCTTTTATATGAAGGAGAACTTCTTTAGATTTATGTATATTTTTTAATATCTAAATTTCTTCAAACTAAGTTTAAAGAGTTTCAAATGAAATGTCTCATTAAGATTAAAGATTAAACTATCATCAAAATGCACAACTAAGAATTTTTTAATAAATGGTTTAAGAATAATGTTCATCAAATACATGAATGTACTTGGTGTATTTGAGAGGCCAAAAGGCATCACTAACTACTTGTATAGTCCATCAAAAGTTTTAAAAGTAGTTTTGCATTCATTATCAAGATGAATCTTCATTTAGCGATAACCACTATGGAGGTCAATTTTTGAGAAGATGTTTGAATGAAAAATACACTCTAATAAATCATCTAGTCATGGGATTGGAAATCAATATTTTATCGTAATTTTTTTAATAACTCTACTATCGACATGCATATGTCATAAGTCATCCCTTTTAGGAGTTAAAAGTTCAAGAACTATACATGGGCTAAGGCTTTCTTATAAAAAACATTTTAAGTATTTCATCTACTTATTTTTTTAGTTTGGAATGTTTAGTGGGTTCATTCAATAACAAGAAAGATTTAGTAACTAAGATCCAGGTATTATGTCAATGGCATGCTAGATGTCTCACATTGAATGTAGCTCATCATGAAGCTCTTTAGAAATAATGTTACTAAATTAGATAGAATATTAAGTATTAAAGATGGATGTGCTGACTCTATTTTCATTTTATTAACTTCTTTCATATGCATGATGAAGAATGTAGTTAGATTAGAAAATTCTTTACATAAGCTCTTAAAACTTAATCTCTTAATAATCATTATATATCTAAGCATACACAAATTATCTCTCAAGATAATTAATTTGTTTGCTACCTTTGTGTGAGATTATGTAAGTTATATTTCAAAGGTTTTATAGATTGTAGGTTTGTCTATGGGTTTTAAGGAGTAATAGTTTGATAATTTTATCATTAAATTTGAATACATATTGATCTACCATAATAAATGATATTGAAGTCATAAAGCCATGGTCTTCTAAGTAAATATGTGTTATATTCATAGGGAGGATACCACACAACACATTTCTTCATAACTACTCATTTTTAAGAGAACTAGGCATCTAGAAGTTACGACAAAGAGGTTGTATTGACCCAACTCACATGGAAGGGACTAGGATGGGGTTTAGACTTATAGTTGGCCCTTGTTAAAGTATGTGTAGAAATGATATTCATAGCATTACCACTATTTATAACCAATCTACATCTCTTTTCATTACATGTAACAAACATGCTAAAGATGTTATTCCTCCTCTAATCCTCTATATTAGTTTTAGACACAAATAGACACATTATGACTCCTAAGTGTTCATCATCATCTACCTCAAGTTTTTTAATAGATTTGATCTTTATTTTGAAGTTCTTCTAATTTAGATTCAATAGAGTCATCCTCTTCTATATATAAGATTTGTGCTCTATATTGTGTTGCATGTGACTAGTTTTATGATATTTAAAGTAAATTATTTTTTTATTTTTTCATTAAATTTTCATTAAAAACATGCTTTCTACTAATCATTTAAATAATTGCATGTCTATATAATTCTTTAATACAAAAACTTCTTTCTTACATACCTTTTAAGAACTTTTTATACCTAAATAATAAAAACATACATCTTATCTATCTCTTAAAAATTATTATTTATATCTTTAATTATTTTAAATACCTTCATTAATATAATATTATCATATACTTATGATGATATATGAATGAACCATAACTTCTCAAAACTACTATTTACATGTTCTTTAAAGTATTATGCATGTAAGACATTTTGGGAAGTTTTAACTTGATCAATTCTAGTTTGAGACCTTGTTATGAGTCTCTGTTGTCATATTATCATTTCTTTTTTTTATGCTACATCATTATGTATAAAAAATTAAGACAACAAATAAGATTGATAATTTAAAATAATGAATATGAGTTGTTCTTCAAAAGAGCATGATGAGAAGAATTGTCTTAATATTCACCTCAAGAGTTTATCTACATCATTATTTATGAGAACTTATATTCTCTTTAAATTTGTTAGTAAACTAAACACTTTTACATTTATTCTAAACTTCTAATCATGACTATTACATGTGATGTCCTTAATTTCAAAAAAATTTTACTAAATCTTTGTATAAAGATAGATCATAGGAGAACTTCTCTACAAGTTTGGAAAATCGTTACAAGTTTCAAATGTATCTGAAAGTACATCTTCCTAAGCACAACTAAAAAAAATTTAGAGACTTTCTACTAACCTCACTAGAGTTCCCGTAGAGTTCAACTTTATAAGGTAGAGTTCATTGTGGCGGGGATTAATAATGAAAGCATGATGCCTCACCAAGTTGATTAGCCTAATAAAACATAATAGACTTGATTCAAATTTAATTTGGAACCAATTATAAAACAAACTCATCAAAAAACAAAATGCTCCAAAGCTTAAAATTTTCAAAAACACTAATTGGATCAAGTAGATTATTCAGATCATTTATGAGACGCTCCAAAAATATCAAAAATACTCTTAGATGCTTTTAAATGAGTTTCACCTTCTTGAGATAAATGAGACGCTACTAAAGTAGACTAAGCAAATAATAGCAATTTAAATAAACTTTGTGATTATGTTGAGTCATCCTCTTTTTGTAAAGAAATTTAACTTATTTTAACATCTCTTTATTATGAATATTTATATATTTAAATCCAAAAGATGAAATAAAATTAGAAGTTTTAGATCAAGTTGTTGGAATGCATGCCTCTCCCTTCTCACTCTCTTTAACCTCCTATAGAAAGTCGACACCCTTTTTCTCATTTCTTAATCATTTTCCCCTTTTCTTCTCTAATATATACTATACCCACTACACTCGTATAACTAATCAACCAAGACCCTTACCTTATCTACCCTAACCATCCTACTTGCCCATGCACTTAGCACTTATTTGCTAGCCGCATGGATACAATGCCAAAATCCCTCACATCCACATGGCATTGACATCGACCTCCCTCGGCACAACAATTAACACTTTCACATTTGTTGCACATGTGAGCTCTTGCATATGCACACAATTTCTATCACATCGATTTGCACACCACACACTCACCCATGCACCAATGCACAGGCGCATCAACTCAACCATGCATCTCCACACAACCCTGTGCACTACTTCATTTTCAAAGTGAATAATAGCCTACACTTTATAAAACGAACAATGCTCACAACATTCCCTACTATCACTTGGTATCAAAATATAAGCCTTTTTGTCTCTAATATCACTATATTTAGTATCAAAGCCAAACTCATTCGCTTGCCATAAAACACTTGCACCAAAAAAAAAAAAAAAAAAAAAAAAATCAAGCACAAACCTTTTTACACCATGTTAGCTTCTATTCTTTGTAATTAAAGCCGCCTCCAATATCTTAGATATTAGTTGTATAATGCGTGATCATTGGGTTTGCATTGCAAGCACGGTTGTGTTCTGGTAATCAGCAAAATCTGGAAATAGATCAGTATTTCATGTCTAACAAAAAGATTCTACAAATCCAAACCAATTTGATATTTCAGGTGCAACAAAAGCAGAGCGTTTTTAAAATATTCACAAAGCACGCTGCAAACTCTAAAAATAACAAACATAACAGTACTCATCATGGATGCCCCAAGTGTTTAATTCAAATACCTTTTGTGAAGCCTTTAGAGTGGGTAAATGCAAGCTTGTAGAAAATAATTGCAACTGAGAATGATGGATGCATAATTCACAGTATCCAACGGAAAAGCCAGGTCGGACCAAGGTTAGTTTTCAATTCCAGAAATTTCCAATATCAGTCAGTACAATTTTACAAGCTGATCTAGCATAACAACTTCGCCAGCATAGAACTAGTTTGGGACTTAATCACCAGTAAGTGCACGAGGCCTATGTTCAATGGTTAACAATGACATGCCTGCCTGGGAAATGGCTCTAACAAAACCCAAATTTGCTGTTAAAGTAGGAGCATTCCAATAATCCCCAGTTCCGAAGACAACTTTATTTTTTGTTGAAATTTTTCTTGTTGATGGTAAACTAGCAACGCGTGCTGAGGGTTTGTCTGGAACAACTCTACACAACACAAGCCGTTAGAGTGGGAACAAATTCTGGTAAAATGAAAAGCAAAATATAGTATTTCAAATCAGGAAGAAAAGAAAAGTTACAATGAACAATTAAATACCTAATTCCAACTCGAAGCAGAATTATTAAAACAAATTTAGAGTTAACATAATTCTTGTTTGTAGCAAAGATTTAATGTAGTGCAACGTTAAACTACTAAGAATGTAGTAGATCTACAAGTGCAGATTAAGAGAAGGAACATACCAACCATTTAAAACCATGTTATATGAAAAATAAGATCCAAGTCTCTGATTCGAAAGGTAACATGAGAGCATGATAGTAAGATCAAACAGCACAGGTGTACGTACCTCCAAACTATTCAACAACTGCCGAGCATAAATGCTAATTAATGAGCTATGGCGGATATTATGCATCAGCTACAGTTAAGATCCAAGATAGCACAAGGCTTAAGCGCACTTAACTAGGTTAACACCCCAAGTCAGGTGCATTTCATGCACTGGGCTAGTTAACATTAGTGCTTTATCCATCCTCTCTTAACTAGCTTGATCCCGAACACTCACAACCCTGTTCTTTATACCTTGTGCCTCGCATCACCTTTCATGGCAACAATGGCCCTACACTTCTCGGTGTGACTTTAATTGGTTTAGCCATTGCTTCTTGTAAGCATCCTGAGATTTTTGCAAATTTCACTGTCCTAATTCAATCTGCACTGCTACTGTTCACTCTCGTGCAATTTATCCTATTCTTCTAAAAAATGTACTTTCAAGCATGGTTTACAACCCATCTCACAGTGAATGCTGGAGTTGAGGAAGTTGAGCGGTAAGCTTGCCAACAGCGACTTTGTTTAGTTAACCCATACTCTAACTCGGAAAAAAAAAACATAAAACCACAAAAGTCTGGGTTAGCAAGTAAATAGAACTTCCACCTTACTTGCAGCAACCAACATGTTTTTGTGTTGGCTAACGCCAACAAGCTTAGCACAAACCCAATCCATTCAGAGGTCTAGAGGAGGAAGGTCCAAGAGTTGTATGCCTTTGAAATATCATTGATCGACCCAGTGAATCACCACATTTGCTTTCAGCTGGATAAACACTATGAAATAGATTTCTGAAAGTAATTTCTGGAACAATAACAACCATTGGATGTAAAATATGATCCTAGCTAACAAGCCAATAGTGTTTAATATGTTTCATCATCAATTGCGGCTGCAACATTACAAAAGCAAAAATGTGATAAAAGTATAGTCAAATTGCAGTTGTGGATGCATTATTATACGAAAGCCATGAAATGTGATACGCTTGTATGTCAAAGATCATGGATGTGAAATCAAAATTAAACGCAATTGCTTAAAGCAGGTAAGAGAGAAGGTGGTAATCCTACAATTTATGTATACATTCTAGCAGTAACCTATTGATAATAACCATCTCATTATACGGATATATAGCTTAATATCAGTCACCACCTTGATCACCTGATTTCTACAAAAAGACGGCTTAATTTACTAAGAGTTCATGATGTAAAGTTTTAAGTCAGCTTTGACCCAAATAAAAGCCCAAACCATTATTGTTCAGACAAGAAAAATGAAATTATAATCTTGCAATTATCTTTTGGTCAATCTTGCAAATGGAATAATGATTAATCAGACAATTATATACATCAGAAACCTATGTTTGAAGAACTCACGTAATATTTTTTAGTAACTGATCTGCTCTTGACTTCTCAAAAGTCCCTCCACACATGCAAATGAGCTCCTTGAATTCCAAGTAAACAGTGTCACAGATAATACCATTTTTCCCTTCCACAGCAGTTTTTATTTCTGACAGAATTGGTTTCTCAAGTTCAGAATTTACCTGGAGAAATGATTTTGAAAGAAAATGGTTAACAACAATTTAAAAAGTTCAAAAATTTGAGATAAGAACCAAAGTAAGGCCGTAATTCAGAATATGACAGTTTACGTTTGCAAACTTTCCCAGTGCTACTAGCTGAAAGTTATTAACATGTAAATAGGACAATCAGACACATCAATGCTTGCTTAAAAAAAATGCATAAAACTGAGGCTTGGCCCTGAAACAAGCAGGAACCCATCTGACCTTAATAAAGCCTTTCATAATAAAGCATGATAAAACTTAGCTCCTTCTGTCCACGATTACCTCAAATCCAACTTTATTCCAGATCACATAAAGCATCTGGCCTTATTCAAGGATTGGAAAAAAAATCGCCCATCAATATCAACTTCTTTTAGCACCCAGATTGCCCTATTGAAGAGTCTTAAGCTCCATACAGCAGAACTTAACAGCAAGTGCTCAGAAAAGTGGCATCATTCAGCTAAGGAATTAACCATGTAAAATATGATGAGAAAAATGCGTAACTGTAGCCAAATTAATCCACTAGCAATTACAGGACTTCATGCTAACTCAGCCAATATGCATTCCATTACTACTCCAAAAATATATTAATTCATTTTGGCAAATAGCAATATGCAGTATGATTCCCAGTAACATGTTACCAAAGCATTAACTCCTAAATCCTGGAAGAGCATATGCAGTACAGGTCCCATTAAATCAATACCACAGCACATTCAACCATACATCCATCACATTAAAGAACATTCAATTCGCACCATATTTAACGAAGACAACAAAATTCTGTAACCTTCAAATGGTAACAATTGATATGATTATATTGCAACGTTCAAGGTTCTCTTCAAAGCACTCTACTACACATCCAAGTCATCGATAGACAATTTCCAATTTCCTTCTGACAGAAACCATTTAACTGGGGCAGACTTGCAACAGCAAAAGAATTCCAGTCTGCTCACAATCATATAAATCAGATAAACAAAGCCCATTAATCGATGAATCCCAAAGAAACAAACTCTCACTGAAGTAACCAACACTCAAATAGAAGCAACAAAGGTCTAAGAAGCATTTTTCTCTTACCCTCTGGAGAGGTGAGGGATGCCCTCATTGAGGGACAAGTGAGATCCTTGCCAGGGGATGATCCTCCTTGAGAGATGACAAATCCACTAGGATAGCCATGAAGAGATGAGGACATGTCACGACAGTGAGGTTCATCCTTGACAAAGAAGATATAGCAACCAAATTAGCAACATTCTGGTTACTGATAGAAAGTTTGCACATTTAATCCTAACCATATAATCAGAGCGGTATGCATGGCGTACAAGGTCTACCTAGATGATTATTAATGTTTATTAGGAAGATTGCCTATAAGAGTCCTCTCTAGGAAGGATGTCCACCCTAGAACGACCTTTAATCTTAAACTTAATGGTAAAGGTGCAATAAAATTAATCCCAAAATTTGGTGAACGCTTTCTTTCTTGTGATAGAGAGATCCTCAACCTGCACATGCAACCTAAGGAAAACCCCATCTTGCTAGAGATTAGAAAAACAACTAAGTAATGACTGCATATAATCTAGGATGGTAAAAGATGTAACACAATCCCTTTTTTGAAGGTCTATAGATATAAGACATGTAGAGCCATGAGATCCATTATAGCACTTTATTTCCCATGTGCCAAGATGCTAATGAGAAATGACTAAAGAAACCTAAACCTAGAAATTAAGAACCACAACAAGGATTGGGTAACGCTAAAAGTAGAATGCTATAAGACCATAGTTACGGGTTCTTATCAAATTACACATACAAAATTCAATGTTAAGAAAAAAGTCAAGAAGGCAAAGTTTTAAAATCCAAAAAACAAGACAATTCTTAAGAGGTTGGCACTATTGGAGGTCATGTGCATATGGCTTATCAACCTCATGTATTCACTCAACTAACAGAATCAAACAAGTTTTAGCTTTTAAAGAATGCTTAGGACAGGGACTGAAAATGCTTTTCCAATTCAACTAAGAATGAAACAAAATTTGGATTGAATGTTCCTAACACCTAACTGAAACATTGGGCAAATAAAGAACTGATTTTGATGATGTTAAGGAGATCAATTCAATTCAATAATATCACCTAAACCTACTCTTATGCAAGTCACACGAGCTAATCAATGCTCATAAAAGGCTACTATGTTGCTTTCACTATCCTAAATCTAAAAAAGTTTTGATAATATTCTAAGCCTGGTATTTAAAGAAATTAACATTAAGCAATTAATTAAACTTAAAGCAAGCAGCCAAAATAAAATCAATAAACCAAAAGTTTGAAAATTAAGCAACGCACAAAAATAGATGTTAATGATAAGGATATCGAATATCTTTTTTTCGTATGTTTTCCTAGAGGAAACACTGGGACAAGTAGAAGCAATGGAAACAACAACACATGGGTTGCTAAAACTAGAATTCACATGAAAATTCGACAAATATTGAGAAAGAAATGACAAATATGAACACTGGGATTAACCAGCAAGTATATTAGAGAATAGAGCACACACAAGAGAAAGGGCTGAATTGTGTATCATAAAGCCTTCTCATCACACTATAAAAAAATGCAAGATGAAAAGAAAAATTTGCAACAGTAAAAGTAAAGCAAAAAAATTGAGCGATTTTTAAGTTCTGCCCTCAAGAACAATTTACATCCATCACCAACCATGAAAAGTTGCATGCTTCCCAATACTTATGTCATTTGCAAACACAAGTGAACAAAAGCTTATACAATATCACCCCAAAGAGCCTACACAATTACTGTTTTGGTCCAAAGGCACACACATGAGGGGAGGCAGATATGAATTGAGTGCGGAATTATTTAGCAAAAACCTTAAGTTTAAATCTCAAACCAACTCCAAATTATAGTGGCTGTAATCACATTCCAGGCAGTTAAAATAATCAAGAAAAAAGTGTTTAAATGTAAATCACACTAAGGGTTTTTAAAATGGCCCAATTTCTATCCAAGTGAACCTATACCTTAATCCAACTTGGATATGGGCCTAGTTCTCTTGCTTCTTTATTTCGTTGTCCCTGATGAAAAAATATCACGTGTTTTCCATGAGGCTAACACACAACCTCACATCGAGTCTTTTACTCCTAAAACTAAAACTTAATCCCTTGTGTCTTTTGCCAATTGAGACATAACTTAAGTGGACCATTTTCTAGACATAAACCCAGCCTCACTTAAGTTCTTATGGCTTAGACACAACCGTCACAAAAGTGAGTCTTTCTCTCAAAGAAAAACTTTTACTCTCTTCTCTCATAGCATGATAGAAAGATCCCATAACTGTATCAAATATAGCTTAGATGCAAATGTATGCAAAAGTAAAACATTCTTACAAACTTGTTGAAGCATGAGAACGATAAGAAAATTAAGTGCACCAATGCTCCTTTGCTTCATCCACAAGACTTCATGCAGGTAGCAACAAGCTTATGAAGTTGTAGAGGTTTAAAGGAAAGGAATGACGCAGAATTAATTGCAAGAAAGGCTCAGTAGTATTTGATTCCATTAAGCAACACTTAACAACATATATTCTAGAATTTTCCTGACTCTATTGATAGAAGCTTTAGATTGGTTTGCATTTCTAAATTTCATATCATCACTTTCAATCATGCTTTGATATGCTTAAAATGGCATTTAAAACATCTAGAAATGTTTACAAAAGGCTATCCTAATTTTCCCTTAACCCAAATGGTCAAACGGACTAGTCTTTAGTCATTTTTAGCAAACAAGATGCATCGTACATCATGAATAGCCAAAGCTGGATGCACCTCCCTTCTACATACACTTTGAAGACTTAGGCTGCACGCACCTTAGATCTATGCGCACTCAGCAAATATTGGACATACTTCAAGTCTGCGCATATGCAATAGATTTTTCTTAGGTTCATGCACCCTTCCATTGCATCACTCAAATTTTAAAATATTATTTTGATGATGTGTAGATGCATGCAAATGATGATTTTTTCACCTACTATTGAAAACATGATGCATGCAAATTAAACAATATAAAATCGATTTTGATAAGCATTTACTCACAAAATTTCTCCCAAAATTGATCTTGATTCTTTAACTTAATGAAAGATTCTTAATTCTAACAAACCTTTATGATTCTTCGTTAACTTCATCTTCGAGTCCTCTTACAAATTGAAAGTTCTTAGCACCACCAAGGATCTTGAGCTCTTCTTAAGTAGCAACTATAAGCTTCACTTATGCTTTTGCTTAAGCTTTATTTGAGCTCCATTTGAATTTCATTTGAGCTTGATTTGAACTTTAATTAAACTTCACTTTTAGCTTTGCTGAATTTCTAATTCATTCCAAAGCTTTTTTTAGGCCACTTAACTTTCAAGTAATCTAATTACTTTAGATGCTTCAACTAAATTAAACTTGATAAAGAGCCTAAAATACCAAATTATTAGGGTTAAATAGAGCGAACAATACAATCCATAAGAAAACAATTCAAAATTAAGTGTAAGTAACAATATCACATCTTAATCCCTAATAATTGCACAAAGAGCAATCAGATAAACATCACACATAACTTAAAGCTATCATATAAATATAGTTGAAAAAGAAAAGTAGATTCAATTGTCATAATACATAATAGCTATCTCAGAGTATTAATATCGTATAGTGCCTATATTATATCATATATCTTTCCTTTCTTTTTTTTTTATATTCAATGTTATTTTCATCTTATTTTATTTCTTTCTCATTTCTTTCTTTTGAGTTTAGATTTCGTCATAACCACTATCTTCGCTCGTCAAGATCTCATATCATATATCATGAAACCATCGCTAAATGCTGCACATTTAACCCAAATAAATTAAATAAGATCATAACCACTATCTTCGTTTGTCACGATCCCATATCTACATATGTTCACTGTGTTTAACCTGAATAATTTGGTATTTTAGGCTTTATTAGTATTAGGAGTAATGTATACATACGTCACAATAGAATGTCATAGTATACATTAGAACAAATGTAGATGAACTCACACTATTTAATATGCTCATATCACATTCCACAATTTTATTTCAAGATAATTAATAACTTAACCTACATATATAATAATTAATAGTTTGTCTACCTAATGGCCAAGGATGTCTCTTTCACTACTTTCTCCCTCCTTTCATCTCTTCCACTCATTTTTTACACAATACCCATTACCGTTTGTCAATATCAGTACATTCTCTATTCTATATGCATTTGCAAATAAGGCACAAAGAATCTCTAATTCTACTGCAATTTACGATTAAATCCTTTACATCGTATAGTCTATCCCTCCAATTCATACTGCACAATCATTACTCTACAACTGTTCAGACAATGGGATAGATAGACCAATGTAGGCTTACTCTCTTTTTGAAGATGATTATATCATTCGATGTTCTTATCGTATAGTATAATCTTTCAATTCTAACTAGACTAATCATTTCAAATAATCCAATCTCTTGCTTCCAACAAACTGATCATATATTCTAAAGAATATTCCCATACCATACAATTTTCTTATGAGACCATGGTCTAATGCTACTCACTTGATTGTACTAGATGTACAAAATGATCATACTGTTCAATCCTCTTGGGCAAAGGTTTTTATTCAGAATCTTCACCAATTGAGCTATTCAGGGTTTCATCACGCTGTCCCTCAAAGCCGATTGTACAATACTATCATACAGAATGCAAAACTCTAGCGAAAAAACTCAACTTACAAATCTATACCCCAAATTCTGGCCAATCCAAAATCAAGGTTGAGCAGCTTGAAAGGTAATGCAAGAACATTACAAGAAAAGAAAAACTCCAACAAAAACATAACATAATTAACCCTTTTCACACAAAGGAGATTTGAACTTTTTCTTGTTCTTTTTCCTGTTTCAAGGGAACATCGAGATGCAACTCTTCAATCCTCCCTTTGCTCGCATATCTCCCTTATGAACCCTCCCTACTCTCCCTCTCAACCACTTTATTCCCCAATTTTCCTCACATATATATCGAAGCTGAAAGCAACACAAAAAAGAAGAGATAGGGTTTTACTTTTTTTATATTTGCAAAAACAAATTTAATATAATAATAATTTTTTTCTTAATTTCTTTCCCTTCTCTTTTAGAAATTTACAAAAATTCTAAACAACCTCCTCAAATTACAAGAAATATACTAACATAGTCCCCATGCTAGAACTTTTTAAGGTAAACACAAATCTCAATTATAGCTATGAGGGAAGAGTACGTTTTTCTATGTGCCCATAATATGTCTATTTCTATGTCCCACGCTTACACAGCCCAAATAAACTATTAAAAACACATTTTCTTAATTAAGTAAATTGGGTCATGACATTAAACAACCTTTATAATAGCTCATTTAATTGATATTTTCATCATCAAAACTCAATCTTGAACTATGAAACTCATAAGGCTAACACCTTGAATTTAAAGGAATCTTATACCATCAACTCAAAAGAGTGTACACACTAGATCCAAAAAGAGCTTAACAAAAATATTGTTTGACTCAAAGAATTATGCTCACAAAAAGTAAAAGAAAAAACTATTATAAAAATTAAAAAATACAGTTTTCACAACATTCTTATAAGTACTAAGTGCATGACAATGGCAAGGAAAGTCTCAACAAGTGTCCACAATGTAATCGTCCCTCTAGAACAAACAACCTCCAACTTTTATGAAATTCTACAAATAAGAGGGTTTTCATGTAAATATTGCATATAAACATATTCAACAACATTTATCCAAGTTTTATGAGTATTTATATAGTTATTTGTTCATAAAAGAGTTACTAGATGACATTCAACCATTTAACCTTAACCAAAATGATTTAGCCATAAAAAATTATTTTACACCTTTTGAAGAACATCAAACTATTGACTCAAGATTTCAAATTCTCCAATTTGCTTAATCTTTAAAAATATGATTTCGATAGGACCATCCAATTTATACATCTTAGAATTTTTGATCTATTTTAGGACCATTCTATCTCAATGATCAAAAAGTCCGATGAGGCCTTATACTAGGAGTTCGAAAACACCCTTTCTATCAAACCATCTAGGGCACCTATTGAACAATCTAATCCATCACTAGATGATCTCATCAATCCAATAGACCAGCTGAACTATGCAATAGACTACCTAACAACTATGGTAATTTAAAAAAACTTTCTACAATTTTAAACATGATATATAGTTTGAAAGCTGAAAGCTAACATATTCAACGTTTGGTATATGATATTTTCATCACAAAATAATATTTAATATGTTTAAATAAATAACTTATATACATTTAAATAAGAAAATACAAGGTTTAAGAAACATCACTTTAGAAATACAAATTGATTTGAATAATTCATCCCCAAGTCTAAAACACAATTTATATGTTTGTTGCTCTTGTTTTTGAAAATTTAAAATAACTGTGACCTAAAAGTTAGCCCTCTTATGAACAATAGATTTTATGACACTCAATATGCAAAATATCTTTACTCTTAGCATTCTAAAGCCAAGACTTAAAATAGAATACTTTTAACATGATGTACTCAATCTTCCAAGCTGCATTCCTTCCCAAGCCACTTATTAGCACAAACACCCAATCTTGATTAAAAAAACTAAAAAGAAAACTCTAAAAATAAGAAGGCTTTCCTGAAAGATATTGCATGTAAACATATTAAACAACACCTATCAAAGTTTTCTAGTATTTATGTAGTTTTTCTTTACAAAAGAGTCACTAAATGGCATTCAACCATTTCAACTTAACCAAAATGATTCAGGCATAAAGACTCATTTTACATATTCTAAAGAATATCGAATTATCTAGTCAAAATTTCAAACTCTCTAATTTGCTTAATCCAAAAATATGATTTCTTCATCAAAAAAATGATTTTGATAAGACCATCTGATTTATAATTGTTGGACATTTTCATCTTTTTTCGGACCATTTAATTTCAATGATCGAATAATCTGATGGGACCCTAGACTAGTGGTCCAAAAACACCCTTTCTATCAAACTATCTAAGGCATCTATCGAACAATCTGATCTATCAACAAATGATCTAATCTATATAATGGACCAATTGAACTATATAATAGACCACTTAGCCTTCTATAATAATTTAAAAAACATATTTTATGATTTTAAATATAATTTTTAATATAACTTTGAAAACTAGCATGTTCAAGTTTTGGCAATACAATATTTCCATTACAAAATATATTTAATTAAATGACTTATATATATCTAAATAAGAAAACAAAAGTTCTAAAAATCATCACTTTGAAAATATATGCTGATATGAATAATTCATCTCCAAGTCTAAAACACAATTCATATGCTCATTGTTCTAGTTTATGGAAATTTAAAACCATAGTCATATAAAGTTAGAATCCTCATGAACAATAGATTTATGGCATTCATTATGCAATTCATCATTACCCTTAGTAATCTAAAACCAAGATTTAACATAGAATAGTTTTAACATGATGTCCTCAATTCTCCAAGCTACATCCTTTGCAAATCCACTTATTATCACAAACAACAAAATTTGATTAAGAAAACTAAAATGGTAACTCAACAAATAAGTGGGTTTTCATGTATATATTGCACATAAACATATTAAATAATATTTATCCAAGTTTTTCTAGCGTTTATATAGTTGTTCGGTTACAAACGAGTCATTAAATGGCATTCAACCATTTAACCTTCCTTAAACAAATGATTTAGAGATAAAGAGTCATTTTACACTTTTTGAAGAACATCAAACTATCTAGTCAAGATTTCAAACTCTCCAATTTACTTAATCCTCAAAAATATAATTTCAGTAGGACCATTCAATTTATAACTATTGGACCTTTTAATCTATTTTTTAACCATTTAATTTTAATGATCGAATACTTTGATAGAAAACTAGACTAAGGGTCTAAAAACACCCTTTCTATCAAACCATCTAAGGTAGCTATCAAACAATCTGATCCATCAACAGATAATATGATCTATGTAATGGATCATCTGAATTGTGCAATAGATGCCTAACCTCTATAGTAATTTAAAAAGCACTTTTTATGATTTCAAACACAATTTTTAAAATAACTTTAAAAACCAACATGTTCTACCTTTGGCATACAATATGTTCATCACAAAATAACATTTAATTAAACAACTTATGTATAATTAAATAAGAAAATAAAAGTTCGAAAATCATCACTTTAGAAATATATACTAATGTGAATAATTCATTCGCAAGTCTAAAACACAATCTATAAGCTTGTTGTTCTTGTTAATGGAAATATAAAAAAATTGTTGCCTAAAAGTTAGCACTCTCATGGACAATAGATTTTATGATACTCATTATGCAACACATCATTACTCTTCAAATTCTAAAACCAAGACTTAACATAGAATAATTTTAACATGATTTGCTCCATTCTCCAAGCTACATCCCTTTCAAATCCACTGATTATCCCCATCTTGATTAAGAAAACTAAAAAGCTAACTCAAGATAGACATCACAAACTTCATCAATAAGTTTGTTATCATCAAGCATTACCATGGGCACTCATGGGGCTCATAAAAAAAATTTTATAAAATTCTAAAAGCAATAAATCACAAACCTCATCACAATCCCCTTTATCTTAGTGTTTTCTATGAGGAAAACGTGTTTATCATCACGACATGATTCATTTCAATTTAAAGGGCTCTCATTCAATTCACTCCAAGAAGACACCATTGACCTTTTTTCTTCCATTGCCTTTCTTTCTTATATTCTCAAGTTGTGGGCACTCCTGTTGGACATAACTAGCATTATCATTACACACTATCTTCTTCTATCCTTTTTAGTCACCTTTGCTTTCCTTTTCCAAAAAACTTTAATAAGATAAAATGAAATAAGTGTTATTGCATTCTCATTGGTGTCACTATCTTCCTTATCCATAGATACCATCACCTTTAATGCAGTAATTTCCTCTGAACTTCTAGAAGTATTATTGGTTGTCCTCTCCTCCGTTATTCTCCTTTTCCTTTTCCATCTCTATGGTGAGAATTTCATCAAGCAGCTCATCTAAATGATATCTAGAGAAATTTTGTTGCCTTTGTCATTTTGACTTATGAATCATACCCTATAACAACAATGTAAAAATTTTCCTCACAAGATATCCATTAGAAAAATCTTTTGCCAAAACGAGACAATCAATTATTAATATTTGTAAATTGTGAAAACATAGTCTTTATAGACATTAAAAACTCTATTAAGTTTATTATCTTCAAAAACATCATGGACTTGTGGAGCCTAATATACATATCAAATAGCGACGTAATAGTCCATTCTTGAAGCAACCAATACCCTTAGTTCTTCAAGTTTCAATCTTCTCCCAATTTGGAGGCCTAATATAAATCCAAATCAATACTAATCAAACCTTCAAACTCTAAATTTAAAAGCCCAAGCAATCATACTAAATGCTCTTACAAATCCTACCATGTAGACAATCCCTAAGCACCCACCCATTTTTCCCATTTTCATTGCACATTTCACGGCTTGACCTACATCTATCATTCAAAAAATTTTGAATAGCTCAAGAAATTGTAAATTTAACTGACCTCAAGGCGTTATGTACAAAAACTTCACTCTGCATGTGTTTCTCTATAAGCATTTTCTATATGTGCACATCAATTGGTCAAATGATCTATCTAATAAGTCAAGCAAATAACAAAATTCACTTACCTCAAAATCTTCGGTATGGCTGATCCTATTTTACACTGTAAGTAGGCATTCCGATATAAAAATGCAACAAAGTACAAGAAACAAAATCAGGAACCCACACATAAAAGCACCATAACTAAGCCCAACACAACAACATACAACATTTTTCCTCTCAATAGTACCACAAATACAAAACATTGGCCAAATACCTTAAAAAGCATAATTTACCAAACTTTTAACATGTAGTACCTCTACACAAGAAATTGTTGTGAAATCATACTGCATCAAAATCCCATTTGTTCAAAAGTAAGATAGGTAAAAGTTTATCAGAGCTTTATTAATGATCATCTTAATACACATTTCAGGCTTCTGTTACTTTGTATTCAACTCCTTCACAACTTCATAAGATAAAAGGATATTTTCATTGGTATATTTCCCAAGGAGAAAAGCTGATTGATTCTCCAGATGAAACTCCCAATGATTACAGAGAACAAGTTACATATAAATAATTATCAACAAGGACACAAAGAAATGGTTCAGAAAACACAAAATTGAGAAGTAACTTCTTTCTTTGAAATCCTCAACATGTGTAGAGTTCACTGCTCAAGCTGGCTTTGCAGTAATTAAGAAATATAAGAATGCACTCCACAGATCCATATGAATAATTGACCAAACAAATTGAAAAAATCTTTTGTTAAAACTATCCAAACCTTGGGTTTTAAAAAAATTTACAGAAAATACCACATATTTCAAATCATCAAATAATAAATTCACCAGAAATCCAGTCAGTTATAAATTTATCCAGCCTAATGCTGTAAATTATAAAATCCAGAGATTATTTAAATTAGAATTCAAAAATTTAGAAAAAGAGCTCAGGCTTCCATCTTAACCTTGCAAAATTCAGTGATAGTGTTACATTTTGTTATGCCCCAAAAGCTTACTATGCATAGTTGATTATTACAAACTTATGAACCTAGTTTGAAGATTAGTTTAGCATTTTCAGGGTTTATATCATATTAGGACAGAACTTGGATTCAATTGATGACTCAGTTCATATATATTCTTGAAGAACAAGTTGTGTGCATCAAGATGAGTTTATAGAGATTGAAAAAAAAGTAACTGAATCTACCACATAGAATGTCAAAATGTTGAACCCTTAGACTTTGTGTGGTTAATTTGGTGATAACAAAACAATCTTATTTGTGATCTAATATTATTTTTTTAGTTATTTTTTAGATTATTCCTTTTAAGCTTACTTGATAAAATATCTAGAGAGCTATGTCTTGAAGTGCTTATTAGCAATTTATTTGGAAAGCTCATAACTAGCCTACACATGAAGATTGAGTAAACTTGATAAAGCACTTGGGATGACATAATTGTCATCCAAGTATATTTTGTAAAGTCTTCTATATTTGTTTTAGATTATGAACCTATAACAATAATTATAAGACATTAAGAACTAAAGATATGAGATCATGTGTATGAATAAAACTCACATTATAAGTTTTTTAAAATTAATAAGCACACATTAAATGGCTCATCAAACCTAAGATGGTTGATTGCATTTATTCATATGTTGTTTTTATACTCATAAGATTATATTTGAAAAATAATTAGATTAAAATCTTAAAGTGCATTCATACACTTAGTTTTACTTCATTTATAAAACTCAAAGTAATATAAATATTTATATTTTGCTCACAAAATATATCCATTATCTTTAGAATACATTCTCTTAATTACCTCCAAAATTAAACTTAGCTACAATATATGAAAGTCTCACATACAGTACGTGAAAATTACTTATAATACATTAATAAATATTACCTTAGGTTTTTCCAAACAGAAGATTACATATAGTATATCAATTGACAACATAGTATGTGAAGCCTCGACATACATTGTCAACTTGGACACATAGTGCGTCTAGTTCAAAGAATTTATAATGGCTAATTTAACCAAAATTTTGAAATCTTGAACTAACCATTAGAGAATTGTTATGGGGTTTTGGAGTCTTTGCAAAGGATCAAAATATCTACATAATGTCTCTAAAACATGATTGAAATAGCTAATCAAAATTTGAAAAGCATTTCTACTTGAAAATCATTTATTTAAAAAAAAAATTCATAATGGTGGGCTGAAGTTAAAATATTATTTTACTCATCATATCCTTCTTAAACATATTCATAATGATTTAGTATGCCTCCCAAATTATTTAATTAATTATAAAAATTTGTATCTTAAGCTTTTTATTCTTGTCTTTTGATATCATTTTGGGTTGTTATTCTTGATCCTTTATGATCATTTTTTTTGTACTTTTGGCTAAATTGTGTAAGGTCCTTTGGCTTAATAATGTAGGTTCGTTTAAGTTAATAAATTATTCTGACCCAATGGTTGTAAGATATTTTGGCCCTATGTGAGGGTTCTACTTAAAAGTGGTAGCCTTATTCTTTGTAACTAGTTCTTGAGTGGAAGTGTTTAAATGATTTTAAATACATTTTTACTAACAAAAATTTTAGTTTTAAGACATGCATCTTATCTAGATTGATTTATATATATTTTCTGTCTTAGAATATTATATACATAATAAGTTGTATTAATTATTATTGCACAATCAAATTAAAAATTAAAAATTAATTAATTAATTAAAGAATATATCATATATACAAATTATACTTATATTATGACTTCATCATATAATATGACTAGTTAATCTTTGCATTAGATAGAGATTCGATCATGGGTGACCATTGGTTAAGTTGACTAGATATGCCAGTCGTACATGTATGATACTATTATCGTATAAGTACGCTTATGTTTTTCTAGGAGATGAAAGTTGATGTATAAAGTTATTGAGCATTATACAATACAATATACCAATCAAATTTGTACAATATATTATTTTGTAAGATCAAACATAGGATTAAATCGAGCAATGAGGGTATGAACTGTGTTTTGTATAATACAAGTACGTTAACGTTTTTCATACAAGTACAATTACATTATTAATGTATCGGTAAGTTGAGGACTTAGGCTGTGAGCAAGCTAAAATCCATCGTACCAATTAGATATCATCTTCATAATAGTACGATATCATTTTACCAAGTCTTAGTTTGGGACTTAGTCATTAAGTTAGCAAATTTGTGTCATATAAGTACAATCCATTATCGCATGAAAACAATCCTCTTTATGATATGTAAGTGAGCTAGTAATAAAACTTACTGTAGTATACAATTGTGCATCTTATAAAAAAATCACAAATTTAAAACAATGGGATGTGAAAGATTTGTGTTATTCATAATATATGATGTCCTTATCATATAAGTATGATACATTGTGTGCCAAGAAATGAACTAATCAAACAGATCTGATAGGTCAAACGATATGATGATGGTCACATTGTTCTCATACAATCTCTTGGATTAGACAATATGACCCATTCAAAATTGTTATGACTCGTTTAACTATTTCTTAAGAATTATTACTATAATTATTTGTGGGAGTTCAAAGTCATTGAAGAGTATTTTAAGAGCTATTTACAGGTATCTAATCATGTGAGAAGATTAATGCCTAACTTGTTTATCTTTGTAAAATAACCACTTATTAGAATCATCATTACTAAGTGATGAGGAGAACAATGCCATAGTTGCATGCATTGATATCATCCTAACAAACCTTCTTTTTTCATTGAGCTAAGTTACATATTGTTTTTCCTTTTAGCAGCATTGCATATATTTTCATATTGCTTTAATATCATATTAATGTGACTCTTATTTAACTATGTTTAAGTTATAGATCCATTATAATTCAATTTCATTGTTCAATTGTTAGGACTTTATACTTATTCTTTGTATTAATCTTTTAGTCATGATTTGTAAGGTCCTTTAACTCAATGTTGGATATCTTTCTAAGCCAGTGTTGTAAGGCCTTTTAGCTTAGTGCTTGTAAGGTCTTTTGATCTAGTGTTTAATACTTTGCCTAACCTTTTACCCAAGAGTGAATGTAAATCTGATTTTAGATTGAATAATTTAAAATCTATCTTTACCTTACTTGAACTCTCACACAAAGTATTTTCAAAGTTAAACAAGAATTTATAAAACTTGTCATAAGAGTAATTAAGAATTATCAAAAGACTTCTATTGCAATTTATTTGTGTTGTTTGAATATACAATTTGCATAACTCATCCTCTTATTGTAGACATCGCGCTTACAATTTCTCAACATTTTGAATGGTTTTTCATCCCCAGAGTGTTGAAGTGTCTCACTAGGTAATTCACCCAACTTGAGTCTAAAAAACTCAATCTCCACAAGAAGGCTTATAATATATTTTGTTTAAGAGAGAGAGAAAAACACTACTTTTGTTATATGCAAACTAAATGCCATGATTAAGTACAAGATTCTCAAATCTCAATATAATGAGTATTATTATTTGCCATACTAAGAGAGTACTAGGCTTGAAATATCATCCACTTTAAACATAAGCAATTGACTTTGTAACCTTAATAGAAACTAAGCAAGAAGAATTAAAAGAAAGCCTTATGCCACACATTTAGATTTATAATTAACTCATTACAAAACAAATTGTTTTTTTTTTATTCAGAATACAAACCTGTCACCAAAAGAGTAAAAATGACAAGAATAACAGCACATATGAAGAAAATACTTATCGCACTAAAGAAAATGCTCCAAGATGAGTATTGAAGACATCATACAACAAGGATACTACTAATGCAAAAGTTTACTTCCTAAAAAACAATCCTATCCATTTAATGGTAATCTTTGAGTCAATTTTTAGCATATATAACTCAGCTCAAACTCAAAATAATTTATTGACAATTCATTCAAACTTAGTTGCATATAGTTTTGAGTTCAATTCAAAGCTGATTTTGAAATTGATTGGAGTGAGACTAACGATTGAACCATACCATAGAATTATGATTTAATTTTTTTCAAAAAAAACCAAAAGAAATTGATGATCTTAGGTTGCCAAACCTAGATCTAGTACAAATAATAACAAGAGATATCTTATAAGGTAATCTACAAAAAAAACATCACTTTGCATTTATACCAGACATATCCCTGAAAATAGTATACCTTTTCTCTGAATGGAGACAACTTGGAATCGAAACCGAGTTTGAAGAGCCAAAAGCAAACTCAGTTAAAACCAAACTAAGGATTAAGCAGAAGTTTAGGCCAATTTTACTCAAATCGGTTATCGTTGCTCTTGATTTAAGCAAAATGTCAGGCAATTAACAAGTTTTTTTAAATTTTTTGGTGTTCTAATCATCAGTAGTGCCACTAACAAAACAAGTTTAAAGAGTCATTTCACAAATGTAAAGCAGTAACCACAATACACCTTGACATAAAGATGTAAATTCAAATTTGAGTCTATTAAGAAACAAAGAGAACCTAAATACAATATAAATGATAAGTGACATTTTTTCTGCATTGGAATGAAAATTCAAAATTACAACAAAGAGAACAAACACCTGTGCTATCACAAACTTATAGTTGCCCTTGAACCGCTGGATCATCTCGATCTCTGGTGCCAGTAACAGCCTCCCAGCTCTGCCGTTGCTTATTCCTGACACCATAGCAATCAGTGCCGTGGTATCAAAGTTGATCACATCCGCTGATTCCATCCCTCCCTGTTTTAGTAAGGAGATCAACTCCCCAAACGGATCATTTCCACATTCCACTTCCTCCCTGTTTAAAGCATTCGCAATGATTGGAATTTTCTCACTGCAATCAAGATTGTCTCCTGGGATCTTTATCTCAAACCACCTAGATCCCTTCATTTCCCAAGAGCCAACACTAACCCATCCTTCCTCCAACTCCAGACCTTCAAAGAACACCCCATTTGCATGGGGAGAAACCTCGACAGCGCCAAACTGGAACCCAATCGCCGAAGCAACGCCATCGGGAAGCCCACGAGAGAAGACAAGAAAGAGAGAGGAAGGCTTCAGGGCGACCATGGTGGAGCGGGCCACGTGCAGGACCCGCTCCACGCGAGCACGAAGTCCTCCGGACCAGGAGATACGGGAGGGGTTGCTGTCGGAAACAAGGAACCACGAAGGGAATCGGTCGAAGGTACAGACGATGTCTACGTGGGTGGCCGATGATGGGAAGGGTTTGCAGAGGCGGGAAGCATGGCAAAGTGCGGGATGGAGGAGGACGGTGACAATGGATTCGAAATAGCCGACGTTTGAGGTGACGGGAGTAGAGGGAGATAGGATGCGGGATAGGAAGCGAAGCTCGGCATGGAGGAGGCGGAGGAGGGTGACCTTGGCGGGAGCAGAGAGCTTCGACGAAGGAAGAGACTGGATTCGGTCCTGCAGCGACAGGCAGCGCTGCTTAGCCCATGCTGCCTCAAGGGGGTGCGTGCCAGCGGTGTCCATAGCCACGGATTCTAACGATTTTTTTTTCTTAGTGTCCTCGACATTGAAATGCAGAAGTAAAATTTTAATCTATTTTTATTTAATAATTATGAATGAGTTGTAATTTAAAAAAAAAAATATACAAAATTTAAATTCGATCACAATTTTTTGTCATAAAAAAAGCTACGCTCTATTTAGAAACCACGGTTAAACGATACTTTTAGGTTTATTTGACGTTATTATTGTTGTTTGAAAAATAAATTTTATAAAAAAAATTTGAAAAAGAAAAACTTTTTAGAAAGGAGATAATTTGGATAGAAAGAGAGCATTTTTTTATTTTCATTTAGTAAGAAAGAAAATGTTGCTTTATAAGCTTTTGTATAAAATTTGTTTTTAAGACTTTGTATCGTATGCCATGTGAACAATCAAGATACAAGTTTTAGATAAATTAAATGAATATTTAAACTTTTAGAATTTTAACATTTGGTGTAATTATCTATTTTCATTCTTCATTCACTAGTTAATTACCAACATAGTCTTATTGACTCCCATGAATTATCATCAAATGGGAGCTATAAGGAAACATTGTGCAAGGGTGGGTCATTTCATAATTGATGCAAGAGGTGCCACAACAAAATCATTTTTTCATTCATTTTAATTTTCTTTGTTATTGATCATGATTATCACTCTATGAGCATAATCCTTTGAGTTTTTCGTGATTGTTTTGGAAATGTTGATGCTTCAGCTCAAAAAATTGGTTTGGATATCTCTATATCTAGAATTTGTAAAGCCTAAACATAGTGTTTCATATATTCAATATTTTGTGTGTAATCCCAAATCAATAAGTATATGTAGATATTTGGTGGTTGCACTTCCTACTTTTTGAAAATGTGTTGTTGATCACCTATTTGTGTTAATATTTTGGCAATAAAATAATGTGTTGTTTATCTTAATTTTACATTATTAAATGCATTATTTTACAAATTCTTCCTATGTTCAATATATCTTATTCTTTGTAGCTACAAGTAATGTGTGAGGTGAAGAATTGCTATTATAGTTCATCTATCACAACACTGCATTTCCTACAATAACCATTATGCTACTCTTGCTCATCAATTATTGTTGAGTTTAGTAGTAAGATATCTTCATTAAGGAATTAGTTCACTAAAAAAAAAAAGCTTTCATCTAGTGTACGTTCATTGTTGGTATCAAGTAGTTGGTGTTGTTGTATTCTTCTAACATTGTACATGACTCTTCAAGAAAAATCACTTATTTGATGTTGCAATAGTATTTGTTTTAAACTAATAGAATTGATTGCAAATGTTATTAGGCATCATGTTGTAGGATTCATTCTAAGATTACTACAACTTGTTTTTGTTGGCCATTCTTCAAGTTCTTGTGATACAACATGAAGTAAGGATATTAAAGTTCAATAGCAACATAGAACTATAATGTCTTAAATTCAAATTAATCTATTCTTCAAGAATTTGGCACATGGATAAAATTTTTCCATTTTTTAGAATGTTTATATTTTATTTTAGACATAAGAAATATAATTCATTCTTTGTCATGTTTGTATGATTGGTGCTATTATAATAAAGGTGTCTAAAATCTTAAAATATATGTGTAACAAAATCTTTATAGAGAAAATCTTTCAAAATATAAGTAAAAAAATCTTCAAAGACAAAATCTTTATGATATTGGTAAAACAATTCTCAAAAGGAGAATGTTAAATATATAGAGAAAAGGTTGTATTTTATTAAAAAAATGACTTGTAATCTTCTATTTAAATAATTCTTCATGAATGGATGGATGACAAATTTGTTATGATTGGAAAATACATTATTATATTATATGGTGTTGGGTGAAACTTGGTGACCAAACCTTAAAGGTGTGCTTGGTGGCCTCCTCTTATCCATTTACTCTTCTCTCTCTCTCTCTCTCTCTCTCTCTCTCTCTCTCTCTCTCTCTCTCTCTCTCTCTCTATTTCTCCTTTTCATTCCATTCTTTAGTTTGATGCTTTGGTCTTTGAAAATTGTACTACAAAAACAATTTAGATGCATGCTCACTACTCTATCGCTTGATCATTAATTGTTCACTCACTACTTATTCATCTGCACACTACCCTACCTAGCAAGCTCACCATCTTGCATGTTAATGCTTATATATGCACTCAATGCATGCTCGCTACATGTGTACATCCTACCCTATGCATGATCCATGCAATGTTCTAAACACTACTTTACATGTGCCATCAACATCTCTCATAATAGCAACATCTTCATATGTTATCACATGTAATTTATTTATGCAAAATATTTCTATGAATGTTTTATTTGATTTATGGAGCATCAAACTTATTTATATCTACTATAATGGTTGCACACATAATAGTAGTATATCATACATCAAAAAATCCTCTTTTGAAGGAGAAGATTAAAGTGAATAAATACATAAAAGAAAATATTGAAATCAATGAGAAATACTTAAAATCCACATTGGTTGTATCCACCTAAAGGAACTAGATACAATAATATGAATATTTTGGTAACTCATTGAGTTATCACTGACAATTGAGAAAAATGGATAAAAATCTGCATGGTAGATGACATTAAGGACATATATTTGGTTAAGAGCTAAAGCTACCAATCATATTTTCAAATAAGGTATAGAAGCAAATATAGAAGTGTTGCAAATGTTATTTGGCTTTTGTATAAATAATTTATAAGGAAGATATTTAAGTATAGGATGCTCTTATAGTGTGTAAATAACCTAAGTTATTCCTTAAGAATCTAATAAGACTATCTCCTGATAAAGAAATTAAATTTAATATCAATAAATACTATGAGCAAAACTAATATCAAAGACACACTATAAGATGACACTTACTAAGCTATAGGAAAAAAAGAATCAATTGTAGGAAATTCTTGATAAAAGTTTTATTATAGCAAGTGTCTCATCATAGGGAGTACTAGAATTATTTTTTAAAAAGAGATAAAAATCTTCTTATGTGTATTTATTATTGTTATATCACCATTATGTTTGATGAGCCAAACCTTAAATGCTTAGCATATTATTTTAAAGAACTTATTTAGTTTGAATCAAGTGTAGTTTTTAATGAATAATCCATGCACCTTTAAAGATGATAAATTAGTAGTCTTCAAAGTACCTTAGATATTCAGCAAGTTTTAAGAATTAAAGACATGTACACCAAGCTTTGATGAGTTTTTTTAAATAGAATATTAAACTATTAATTTTAAGACACTCTCATTTCATATTAATTTTAAATCATATTCAAATATCAAATTATTCAACCATCTTCTTGATTTAGCAAACAATAGGATTTCATTTTTTGAATCATAAACCCTTCAGTTAGTTAAATTCTATCCTTATCAAATTTCATGTTAGTTTATTTACTAAATCTTGATTAAATTAAATTTTATTAAATTTTTAATAGTTAAAATAAAAAAAAAAATTCTACCACATCCCAACTTGAGCCCAAGTGCAAAGTTCTCGGGCCAAGCAAGCTCGACCTGTATGTTACAAGTACACCTAGGAGCTGAATTCTCAAGCTCATAAGGAGGGAGCCAGCCCCAATTTGGCTTTACATAATACCTCAATATGAATAATTATTAAGCCCAAATTCTTATCTTTTCCTATAATGTGAGACTAAATCCCTTGTCTTTGCCTACATCCAAAACCAGCTGCACTTAGTGTCGCTTGATCACACATTTTTGCAATCTCAAAATAGAGCACGCCTTCACTTTATTTATCGATCATGATCATCCATCCCACCATCTGATTCAGTCTCTTAGATCTAATGATGATTACTGATTCTATCAATTTTCTTATAATTTATCCCTAGATCTGACTGTCGCAGCTTCATCCTAACTTATCGGACGACTAGAACTCTTTCCATCTTATTCTTGAATTATGAAACTTTTAATTATCTATTTGAATCATATGGCTAAGATCAACTCTGACTTTACCATTGTTTAATTAAATGATCCATATCTCATTCGACATGATCAGATGACCAAGATCAAATCTGTCTTGATCCAACCATCTATAACTCATCCACTTATTTAGCATTAGATCTTACGATTTGTATCATCTTTGATCAAATCCAATAGCACTGGTTCATTCCACCTAATAGCTAATTATTTAGCCATTATATTAGCTATTTCAAAAAATTATTTTAACATATTTTTTAAGTTGTTAAGCTACAGCTTTTCAAATAGCTTTCTACACTTTCTAACTGCTATAATCAAAATTATTTTTTATAAATATCTAATAATTATAAATGGAATAACTAATGAACATAAATCAATCTTTGAGATCTCAACAATAATACTGCTTCATATTCTACTAGCATAAATTTTACTAGCAGCAACTATGACTTCTCTTTCTCAAATCATCAAAATTTTTTGCTAAGCCTTGCACATCTAATTATTCAAATTCTTATTTTTTTTTCTTGAATTTAAGCTCATTGTGTTTTGTTTCATTAATCAAGTATAAAAAAGTATACAAATTTATTAAAATTTTTTCATCTTGCTATATTTTTCTTTTTCGCTTAGGTTTTGCAGCTTGGCATTTGTGAAAGCTTGAGTTTAGTTTGATCTTGTAAAAAATCGAGTTGAGATTGAACTCACAAAAGCATGGGATTTAGTAGAACCTATAAAAGCTAGTAGATTAGAGGTGAACTGTAAGGAAAAATCTTAAGTTAAAATCTTTTAAAAGTGATGTTTTTCTTGACCTCGATTGAAGGTAGATGTAGATTCTAATTTGAATCGAACTACCTAAAACTTTTGGTGTCTCATTTTAATTTTTTATTGTATTAAAAATAATATATACATATAATTAAGGTTTTTTATAAATATAAAATTATTTTTAAGAAATAAATATGCTAAAAAATAACAAAAATTATTTTTAAGACCACAATTCACTCTCCCTCTTATGAGATTCATGTATTAGTTTTTACTTCAATTGGTATCAGAGTAGGTTCCCTGCATAAAGTGAGTCAAATCACTTGGGTGATCCATCATGTGTGTTTTAATTATTTTATTTTAGTTTTCAAAATTGTCATATTTGGTTGCACACTAATTTAAATTTCTCTTCTATCATTTCTGCATGCTTTCTAAAATACTTGTTTGTTAGTTTACTTCTTAAGTTTTCAACATGTATTCATCCATGATTGATAGTGATGCGACACTTGATTAAGGATATTCTTTAGTTGATCTACCATTATTTAAGGGTGAATTTTATTTATATTAAAAAAATAAATTAAAATTTTGTATTTAATTAATTGATTTAAAACTTTAAAAAATACTTACTAAATTATGTGATTTACTTAGAGATTCATACATAAGTAAAATCAAATATTTTAGTAAACTTAGTAGTGATCAAAGAAGAATGACACAACTCAATGTAAGAGTACTAAATTATCTTTATTGTGGCATATTTTCAAGTGAATTTAATTAAGTTATGAATTTGCATACCACACATGAAGTTTAGAAAAAATTAGAAGTTACTTATGAAGGCATTTCACAAGTAATAAAAACTAAAATAAATCTTCTTACACATGATTATGAGCTATTTAGATGGATTCAATAGAAACTATAAAGAAGCTATTTATGTGATTTACTAATATTACTAATGAATTAGAAAATCTTGAGAAAGTTCTTTTCAAATAGATCTTGTTAGAAAAGTGCTAAGGATTCTACCCAAAGAGTATGATCCTCTTGTCATGATAATAAAGGTGGTTAAGGACATAAATAAGCTCACGATGAATGAGCTACTTGGAGAATTATTAATGACCAAAATTGAGATGAATAGAAGGGAGAAGATAAAGGCACCAAGATGTTATGATTGAGATCAAATAGGCCATATTAGATTGGGTTGTCCATAACTCAAAGAAACAAAAAGAATAGATGAGAAAAAGAAGAGAATAAAGAAGAAGAAAACTTCTCAAGCTACTTGGAGTGCTTCAAAAGATTATGACTTCACAACTTGAAATAGCAAGGAGGAAGGGATGTTGCGTTTCATGGTAAAAGAAGATTCAAGCATATCTAGTAAAGAAGAAGAAGTGAATGAGGTAAGCATTTGGTCTCATGATGTTCTTAAAAATAATTACATAGAAGTTATTAATGTTTTAACTTCTGTAATGTGTGCACATAAAAAATTAAAAAAGTTTTACAAAAAAAAAACGATTGATCTTCTAGATTTTTTTATAAAAGAAGATGAGAAAAAGAAAATAAAAATGTTTCAAATTTATGATGAAAATAATTTCATGATTATTGAGAATACTTCATTGAAAGAAGAAATTACTAGTTTAAAAACAAAAATTCACTTAAACATGCAAAATTTTCTATTACTTCACATGGTGTTCATTTTTCTAAACATAAGAATGTTTTCTTTTGAATACATGTAATGAATTTCAAATATTACATGCTTTATTGTTACAAAAAAGAACATATCATCAAAGATTATAAAATTAAGAAAAATATTTCTAGTTCAAAATCTTGTTTCAAATAGGTAATTAAAAATGATATTATGAATGCTTCCTAAGTGAATATTAATAATCAACCCAAGCTTGCTTGGGTTCGTAAGGTTAGAGAATAAAACAATTAATATAAAATGTCTCTATAATCGTGATGTGGAGATATGATGTATTAGAAACATTCTTAGGTTAGAAATAATATATTAAAAATTTTATTATAAGAAAATATATAAATTACGCAAATAAAATTTATATTTTATGATTACTAAGCTAAAACTTTATAATTTATGCAGCCATACATAAAAGAAAATCAAGATCTAGCTCTTGGGTGTTGGATAGTGGATGCTCAAGACATATGATCGAAGACCAATCAAAGTTTGTATCAATAGGACATGGACCAAATAGACGGGCAACATTAGGAGATAATTCTAAGAAAAAGATAATTAGAATTGATATATAAATATGCCTAATTGTACACTTTTAAATATTTTCTTAGTTGACAGATTAAAATTTAATTTAATTAGTATTAGTCAATTATGTGATAATGATTACTTTATTAATTTTGATATTTACTATTATAAAATATTAAAAAATGATAAGTATTACTTGTTGGTAGAAGAAAAGGTGATACTTATGTGATTAAGTTTGATCAACTAGAAGCTAGTGGAATGGAATGTCTTGTTACACATTCAAATGAGAACAATTTATGACATAGAAGACTAGGTCATATAGGTTATTCAACCTTAAAGAAAATAAGATATAGTTAGAAGTCTTCTTAAACCAAACAAAACTAGTTTGAAAATGTGTGAATCATACCAAAAAGAAAACCAAGTTAAATCTTCTTTTAAACCAAAAAATGACTTAACCACTAGTAAACCTTTAGAGATAATCTATTTAGACCATTTTGGACCCATACAACCCTTGAGTTTAGGTGAAAAGAAATATAAATTTATGATTATTGATGATTTTTCTAGATACACATAGGTTGTATTTCTTAAGAGTAAAAGTGAGATATTTGAAAATTTTATTAATTTGATGAAAAATAGAAAGATAAACTAATCACAAATTAATTTTTATTCAAAGTGATAATGATAGTGAATTTAAGAATGAGGATTTCTATGATTATTATAAGGGCAAGGGAATAAGGCATCAATTTACATGTCCTTATATACTTCAAGAAATAAGATTTTAGAAAGAAAGAATAGAACCTTGGTAGAGATGGGTAGAACAATATTGGTTGAATACAATCTACCAAAGTACTTTTGGGTAGAGGCATTTAACACAACTTGTTAAATAATAAATAAGTTTAATTTAAGGCCAATACTTAAGAAAACTCCTTATGAATTATTTAAAAATAAGAAACCAAATATTAGTTACTTTCAGATTTTTGGGTGTAAATATACCATTCTTAATAATGAAAGAATCAAATTAAATAAGTTTGATGTAAAAACAAGTGTAAGAATTTTCTTAAAATACACTTTTTTAGAAAAGCATATAAAGTTTATAACATAAATACTCAAAAGGTAGAGGAATCAATACATATAATATTTGATGAGTCTATTCAAGATATAAACAATAAAAATTTGGATGAAAAGGTAAAGTCTTTAGAAAACTTAAATTTGAAAGAGGATGAAGATAAAACCAAAAGTAAAAAAGAAGAAGAAGAGATTAGTCATCAATTACCTAAAGATTAGAGGTATCAAGTTTCACATCCAAGGGAATTAAAAATTGGAGATGTTAATAAAGGAGTTAAGACTAGAGCTTCTATAAAAGAAATTGATCATAATGCATTTGTATCTTTCACAAAACCAGTATCTATAAAAAATGCATTTAAGGATGACTATTGGGTTCAGGTAATGAATGAAGAATTAGATCAATTTGAGAGAAATAAAGTATGAGAATTAGTTTGTAGGCATAGTGATCATTAAGTAATTAGAACCAAATGGGTATTCAAAAAATAAATTAGATAAAAATAGAGTGTTCATTAGGAACAAAGCTAACCTTATTACTAAAGGTTATAATTAAGTTGAAGATATAGATTTTGAGGAGTCATTTGTGTCGGTAACAAGATTAGAGACCATTACACTTCTTTTAGTATATTCTTGTCATAAAATTTAAATTATTTCAAATGGATGTAAAAAGTGTATTTTTAAATGAGATAATAGAAGAAGATGTGTATGTAGAATAATCACCCAATTTTGAGACCCATGCACATGATGATTATGTATATAAGCTTAAGAAGGCACTTAATGATCTTAAGCAAGCTCCTCATGCATGGTATCATAGATTGAGCAATTATCTAGTTGAAAGTAGTTTTAGGAAAGAAAAAGTAGATACCACATTATTCTTAAAATCTTTAAATGATAATTTATTGCTTGTACAAGTTTATGTTGATGACATATTTTTGGAAGCACAAATGAAATTATGTGTACAAAATTTAGTGACTTAATGGCAAGAGAGTTTGAGATGAGTATGATTGGTGAGATGGACTTTTTCTTAGGATTACAAATTAAGTAATTAAAACATGAGATTTTTATTTCTCAAACTAGGTATTTAAAAAATTATTCAAGAAATTTGGTTATGAAAATATGAAACATAAAAAGATTCTAATGAATATATCAATCCATTTAGACTTAGATGAAATTAGGAAACTCATTGATCAAAAACTTTGTAGAGGTCTTATTGGATCATTACTATATCTCATAGCAAGTAGACCAAACATATAATTTGGTGTTGGCTTATGTGCAATATTCCAATCAAATTCCAATAAAAGCCATTTAAAAGTGACTAATTCAATCTTTACATATTTAAAAGGTATAATAAACTTAGATTTACGATATCCTAGAAATAATCTTTCATGTGATCTTATAGGTTACATAGATTTGAACTTTATAGGTTCTAAGGTAGATAAAAAAAGTACCTCTAATACATGTCAATTTCTAGGAAATTATTTAACAAGAAACAAAATTGCATCTATCGACCACGAAAGTCGAGTATGTAGCAATTGGAAGTTGTGTTGCTCAAGTGTTATAGTTAAGACAATAACTTCATGGTTGTGTTTTAGATCTCTTAAATATTTTCATTTGAATTGATAATACTAGTGCCTTGGACTTAGCAAAGAATTAAGTTCATCATTCTAGGACCAAGCACATTGATGTAAGATATCATTTTATTAAAGATCAAGTAGCTAAAGGCTTAGTAGAATTTGAATATGTTCCTCCCAAACAATAATTGACCAACATATTTACTAAGTCCCCTCTAATCAAATAATTTCAAAGCATAAGAGAATAATTAGGTGTAATAGAAATTATATAAATTATATGTCTCTTTCGATAGTGTCAAAAGAGGAGAATAGTTGTTGCTTAGATAAATAAGGGGGAGCATTAAGTTGGGGAGAGCATATATATTTTATTTTTAATATCTTTTATCATTTCTTTAATATTTTTTACTTGTTATATTTTACCTAAATATTTATGTCTTTTCATCATCAAAAGGGAGAGATTATTGGGTCACCCTTGCATTTGATGAGTCAAGTCTTAAATATTTAGCATATTATTCTAATGGACTTATTTAGAATAAATTAGGTATAATTTTTAATAAAAAAGCTATGCACCTTAGAAGATGATGAATTAGTGGCTTTCAAAGTACCTTGGAGTGTTCAACAAATTTCAATGATTGAAGACATACACACCAAGCTTTAATAAGTTTTTTTAAATAAAATGTAAACTTATTGATTTTAAGGCACTCTCATTTCATATCAATTTTAAATCATATTTGAGTATTGAATTATTCAACCATCTTCTTGATTAAGTAAATGAATAAGATTCTATTTTTGAATCCTACAATACTTTTCTTGGTTAAATTTTATCCTTGTTAAATTTTATGTTAGTTTGTTTGTTAAACCTTAATTAAATTAAATTTTGTTAAATTTGTAATAGTTAAAATATATTTTTTGTCACACCCCAGCTTGAGCCCAAGTGCAAAGCTCTTGGGCCAGGCAAGCTTGACCAAGCAAGCACTCATAAGCCTCAGGTGAGGTACTAGTCAAAACCAAATCAGGTCGAGCCCTTCATACTGACAATAAATTCCTTAACCAAATGGGGTAAGGCATTGGATTGAGTCAACCTACACTCAAACTTATACATATGTGTCGACTTGTATAAACATTTATGTTATGAGTACGCCTAAGAGATGAATTCCCTAGCACATAAGGGGGGAGCCAACCCTAATTTAGCTTTACATAATACCTTCATGCAAATAATTATAAAGTCCAAATATTTATCTTTTCCTACAATGTGAAGCTAAATCCCTTATGCCTGTCTGCATCCAAAACCAACTACGCTTAGTGTCATCCGATCGCATATTTTCACGATTGCATGGTAAGGCATGCCTTTGCTTTATTTGTTGGTCATGATCATCCATCCCACTATCTGATTTGATTTCCCAGATCTAACATAATTATTGATTTTGTTGATTTCTTATAATATATCCCTGGATATGATGGCCCAAACTTTATCCTAACTTATCAGATGACTAGAACTCTTTCTATCTTATTCTTGAATTGTATGACTCTAAGTTATCCTATTTGAACCCTATAGCCAATATCAACTTTGATTTTATCATTGTTAAATTGAATGATTCATATCTCATTCAACATGATCGGATGTTCAAGATCAAATTTGTCTTAATTGGATCATCCATAACTCGTTCGTTTATTCAACATTTAAACTAGCGGTCTGTATTGCCTTCAATCAAATCCAATGACCCTAGTTCATCCAGCTTAATGGCTAATTATTTAGCCATTGCCTTAGTTGTTTATAAAACTTATTTTAACATGTTTTTAAGTTGTTTGGGTACATATTTTCAAAGAGCTTTCTATACTTTCTAATGACTATAATCAAAATTTTTTCTATAAATACCTAACCATTGTAAATGGAATAACTAATGAATATGAATCAATCTTTGAGATCTCAATAAAGTACTGCTCTATATTCTACTAGCATAAATTTTACTAACAGTAACTACACTTCTTAAATTATCAAAGTTTTCTAGCCAAGCCTTGCACGTATAATCTTTCAAAATTTCATTTCTCTTCTTGAGTTTAAACTAATTGTGCCTTGTTCCATTAATCAATAAGTATAAAAAGTTGTAAAAATTTATTGAATTTTTTTTTTCATGGTTTATTTTTCTTTTTCTATTGGGTTGGGTGGCCCAATATTTGTAAAAGCCTAAGTTCTATCTGATCTCATTAAAAACCAAGTTAAGATTAAGATTGAACTTGCAAAAGCCTGGGTTTTAGTTGAACCCATAAAAGCCAATAGGTTGGCAACGAACCATAAGAAAAAACTTCAAGTTGTAACCTTTTGAAAGTAGTTTTTTTCTCAACCTCGGTTGGGGGTGGATGCAGGTTCTAATTCGAATTGAATCACCTAAAAATTATGGTGTCTCGCTTTAATTTTAATATTAATTTTTTTTTCACATTAGCTCACAAACACACACCCTTGGTGTCGTACCAGTTTTATTCAAACTCTGAGTCATACCTGAATTGAAGCTTATTTTTATTAGTAATCTTTGTCAATCATAGGAGTCGATTATAGAACTTTAGTTTTTCTTTTGGTTATATTCACTATTTTTGTTTTGTTTGTCCAAGCATATTTTGTAGAAAAATATGTCATCATCAATGTTGGTTCCTATGCATGCTTTTCTCACTATCATCAGTTATTTATCATTACTTAGTCATCCGCTGCTCCTAGTCACCCATCATCGCCAAGCTTTCTGATGCTCCTTGAGTGGCCACCATCTCCTGGCCACCCACTAGCCACCTACCCTCTAGTCATCATCAATTGCCATCATTTTTCTCATTCTCTACTAGCATCCTAGGTACATCATCATTGACATCCAATCATCATGTTACATGATTGCATAATTTTTCCTATGTCATTATTTTTTCATGTTTTTTATATTTTGTATTTATTATGGTTGACCAACTTATAGTAAATGTCTTGAAATTTTAAAGATCTCTTTTGGATTTTTATGTGATTTAACTCTAAAATTATCTTTTCCCATAATGACTTCTCATCTTTCCCAAGCTTATGCTTTATTCTAAGGTGTATCTAATTCTTTTTGACCTATGCTTATGATATGTTCTCAAGGTATATTTAATTCTCTTTTTTCTATGCAAAGTCACTAAGCTCTTGTTCATCTATAAAAAGGAGAAGCTCTCTTATTGTAATATTGTTGTTGATGTATAAAGTTTCTTTTATTTGTGTGCATCCATCTTTGTGAGCAAAGATCATATGCCTAACTCTAGTTAGAGAGATTCTCTAACTTCTCATTCCTTTGTTAGAGAAAAAGATTGAAGTTGAGAGACTTTCCATCAAGAGAGCAAAAAAATTCCCTCTTCCTCTAACACCCTCATGTCTTTACCTACCCTTTCACTCTCTCGATCAAATCACCAAACTATCCCCCTCCTCTATAAAGCTCCAAAATCTTAGCCTATCATCTTGTTACCTTTTTAGCCAAGCTTCTCCATTAACCTAAACCTTCACAAGATTTTTATTTTCATGTTTGGTGCTTCATACACCAACTCTAAAGAAAACTACAAGCCATCTCTCCAAAAAGGTGTACTATTTTTGTAACTTTTATTTTTTAGATAATAATCTATAGTTAGAATTATCCTTTCTTCTTTTAAATTACTATATATAAAGTTTATTTTAAATTTTTTATTTTATTTATGTAAAATTTGATATGACAAAACAACTCAGTAAGATTTTATACTTAACATATTGTCATATACTTCACTTAATAATCCATACTACAATTTTGGATGTTAATCTTTGAACAATTCTAAAATTTCACACATATCACCTAACTCTAATTAATATATAGTATTCTTTATCATTCTTAACAATTTATTAAACATCTCTAATATTGTAGGCTCTAACTTATACCCCAGTAGAAATTTAATTTATCCTACATCACACATGCTTCTAATCAACAAATAAATCATGTTATTCTTATAGACACTCTTTAACATAGTGTCCAATGTTTTGACAAATGTAGCATTGAACATTTTTTCTCCAACACACTTTTTGATGAAGTTTTTGACAAATCAAACATAGAGGAACATCTTTTATTTCATTCTTCAAAGATTGAATGTTCATCTCTTTAATTGTGTTGCCATCTTCAATTTCAATCTTGGCTAATTTTTCGAACATGTTTAGATAATCTCTTACATAATGTTCCATTTCATTATAAGAAAAACATTGAGCTTTCTTTTTCCAACATTCTCTGTAGTGTAATTGGCCACATATTTGGCATTGAGAATCTTTTCCTATTACACTTTTAACACATAAGATCCTTTCTTGGACTCATTGATCCTCTTACCTTTTAAAATATTTTCCAAATAAAATTTTCCTTTTATAATCCTCTCCTTTCTATACCCTCCCTACTACTTGATCATGAGATCAATTATAGGTTTATTTAATCATTAAGAAATCCACAATTAAGAAAGAATTAAAGGAGAAGAAAAAATATAAAAAATGCTAAGCGATACCACACAACTCCACTTATGCTTGGAATCTCACTAAATGCACATTGGAGCATATGTAATAGCAAGTAGGTCACTTAGTTATGCTTAGACCCATGCAAGATAGTGCATCATAAGCAAGACATCTATGTGTGCATGGGACCATTGCCTGTGCATCACATACAAGTGTGGCATCACCTAACACCATGTAAAATGCATGCACATGATTGGTGCATTTCCTACCCATATGTGAATAGTAATATGGTGTGGAGTCCATGTATGCAAAACAGTGCAAAGGGGTGGATGGTCCTTGCTTGATGTTTGTTTGTAATAATAATTTTCTTAGTCAAATATTGATAGAACTTGTGAAAAATAAAATAATATATTTTTTAATAAAATCTTATACAAAAATCTCTGTAAAAGAGAGGAATAAGGACAAATTAAGTAATTGTATCCTTAGAGAAAGAATTATATTCATGGAGAAGGAATTATATCCCTTGTGAAGAAAAGTGGTTCCTTTGGGAAAAATTCTTTTATTTAGGAAAAAAATTATATTTCTCTTTCTTTCTTCTTTAACAATTCACCATTCTCATTCTTTATTTTCATTATTGTAACTCTAAAACATTTGGTATCATGGACTTGGAGCTAGATACCATAGAAAGATTATATATTTTGGTATTAGAGCACTTCAATTGATATCAATGGAAGGAGCTTAGAAGAAAGTAGTTGGTAAGCAATCCATGAAAGGTAATCAAGATATTAATTAAGTCTCAATTGAGTTAACTGTGTTGATTATGCCACCAACAAACCTAAAGGCTCAGGTAGCTCTTTTAATGGAGATGACAGAAAAATTGCAATCCCTTCCTACAATGGATCCAAAAGGCAATTAACCAAAAAAAAACTCTTAACTAGAGAACCTTTGAATTAAGTAGTAATCCAAGGATAATTCTAGATGAAAATGATGATGAAAACATCACTCTTATCCTTTCGATGAGTAAGAATTATTGACATTCTTTTAAGATAAATGTTGCACTTAATTTGTCTATTTATGATACTATAATTGACACAAAAAATTAGATTATTGATTGGAGCAATTAGAGATATTTTTTATACATCTATTCATCAACTAATAAGGTGATATATGCTTGAGTAAAAATGATGAGTCATGCGTTAACATGATAGAATTCTCTCATAAGAACTAGTATTATCATATAAGTGATAATGAGTTAGTTTAAAAAACAAATTAAAAATTTTACCTCATTGATTATAGGGAGAAAAGATACAGAAAGTGAAATAACTTATAACACTAACAAAGATAATTAAAACAAGAATATACCACTAAATTTTGACAATAACCCATGAGATTGGGAATATCAATCGACAAGATGTAGACATTGTTAAATTACATAAAAGGTCTATACAATCCTATTCCAAACCAATAGCATTATTCCAAGATCAATCTTTAAATAAGCCAGCACATCTGATATGTCTATCTGATCTATGTATAAGGTATTCTAGCTTTGAGCTCTCAACAACAAACCTTCCATTTTTTAGTAGCAATAGTAGAAATTGAGGCATGAGAAATAATGAGGAGCTAAGAAAGAAAGGAAGGAAAAAAAAATTTTTTATAAAGAGATTGAATTCCCTAATAAGTTTCTCTTAAAGGAGTTTTAAATTCATAAAATTTTGAGTTCTAGAATTCTAAATTACTTCAAAATATCATTCTTACCCCTTTATATAGAAGTTTAGAAATATATTTTATTATAAAATAAAAAACATATTGTTTTGATGAAAATTATAAAATTTTACAAATTTTGTACTTAATTGACCTGACCCCCATGCATTCCCATTCCATCCACACACATTCGCTTGTACCAAAGAATTATTTCCACACATGGAGAAGCCTTATGTGAGCATGTTGACAATGATGGTGTGGTAGTTCCACCTACCATGCATGTATGGAATGCACATGTAGTAGGTGGCTGATGGGACGCATGTGTAGTACAGGTGCTCCTATCTTGCATGATTATGCTTGTTGCATCTTCTCACAGGTAGGCCTGCACCTCTCCATGTAGCCTTTGACTAGTGCATTGCAAAACATTCTTTAGTATGGCTATCATGAGCTACCATGTGTGGCTCAATGCATGACTCTTATTACTTCATGTTGTGATGATGTTTTTTGTTGTTTTGACTCCTCTCTTAATGTTTTTCACAATTTTTGGGTTTAATGAACTTGGAATTGAACTCTTAATCATAAGTCATTCTTTTTTGTGATTTGAGTCACATCAAGTATTATTTTCTAAAATGAATCTTTGTAAGATCTAGTTTGGTATCTTCTTAGGGAGGTTAAGACTTTTGTCATCCTTATCAAGTGGTTTGTTTGACTTTTTTTTTTACTAATAGTACATAATTTTGGCAAGTGTTCACTAGCATCTTCTCTTGCTCAACACCAACAATACCTTTGTCAATGCTTCTTTATCTTGTGTCAAAAAGAAGTACTATTCATCCTATGCAAATCTATACTATTATACTCGTTGATAGTAGATGACATCTCAATCCCACAAGTATGAATTCTTAAGAATAGTTTGATAGACATTTTGTGGTATCACTTCATAGATAATCTCAACAATTTAGTCATTAGCTATGATAAATTTTACCTTGTATTATTTTTTAACCTTTTTCTTGTAGTCTTTATGAATCCACCATAGGTAATAAAATCTTAGATGGGTGTAGTCTCAAAGTTTAATCTCTTCTTAAGACTTTTTTAAATTAGATTTTTGTCACTTTTAGTGTCACTGATAACATTGATAAGGACTTTGTTTACTTGAATTTTGATGGTTAAGAGTTCTTCTTTTTGATTTTCTTCATAAGAGATCTCCTTTAGGCTCACTATAAGTGATAAGTTTTTATCAATTTGAAGAGGAATTTAATGTATTATTTTAGTGTCAGTTGCAGTAAGTGCTTAAACTTTTTTAAAAATAGCTCTTGATGCAATTTCTAGCATTTTTGTCATATGTGCCCTCTCTAGTTGCAGGCATGACAATATGTTTTGTTTTTATTGCTAGAAAAAGTTTTGTTAGTTGTGATCTCAATACCTTTGATGGAAATTGTTGTTTCTTTTATCACCAATTTTTAGACTTATACTTAGGTTCTTAGTATTTTGTTTTTTTGGTTTTATCCTTATGTATTTATTCTTCTTTTTAATAACAATTTTGAATGCATTGGATATTTTTAAAGATTGAAAAGAAACAATAAATATTTTAATGGCAATAAAATAATATAGATCAAGAATATACTAGGATAATATCTATATTTCTTCAAAAGATATTCCCAACATCATAACGTGTTTTTAGAATTATGTGATATATTCCTACATCATTTGTCTTTATTAATTTTGTATATAATACCACTTTTTCCACTTTTTATCCATGTAACCCATGTAATAAAATTCTTTTTATATTAATTTCTTAAATTGGCTCCAAGTCATTTTTATAATTGTACTAGTTCTTAGGTGAGCATCTCGTCATGTTAATACATGAGTCAACATTTTTAATTGATCATATGCCACTTTATCAATTGATAAATCATATAAAAGGAACTATATCGCTAGTTACTTCAAATAAAAATTTGATTTCTTTGCATACACTTTGCCATCTTAAATTGATAAATCAAGTGTAGTATCTATCTTGAAAGGATGTAGTTGATTCTTATGCATTGAAAATATTTGACTAATATCATCCTCATCTTCATCTCAAATTATCTTGGGATTATTACTTCATTTAAAATTTCTTTAATTAAGAGTATTTTCTTCTGGTGATTGTCTTTTAAATCTATCATAGGAAGGGATTACAATTTTAGCAACATTTTTATTAACACTTTTATTTGTTGGGTTAATAAAGCTACTTATGCCTTTAAGTTTGATGGTGAAATAGTTAATACAATCATATTGAATGAAGTCTCATCAATCTTTTGATTCTCTTTTGTTACTTGCTCTTTAATTATCTTCTTCTTTACTCCTACCATTTACATCGAATCAAGACACTTTAATACTAAAAATAATATAATCTATCTATAAGGTGTTCTTATCTTAAGCCTTATCCATGGACCTTATTTTTTTTTAGTTATAATAGTAAATGTTTTAATATGAGAATGGTGAAGAGTTGAGGAAAAAAGGAAGACAAAAAGTATTTTTGCTACAAGGAGATTGAACTCTGCAAAATGTTTCTCTTCAAATGACTTTGAATTCACAAAGTTTTATTTTAGAATTTTGAATTACTTCATACTTCATTCTTATCCTTTTATATAGAGATTTGGATACAATATTTTATTATAAAACAAAAAAATATGATTTTGACCAAAATATAAAATTTCACAAATTTCATGCATAATTGACCTAAGCGCGCACATGTGTTCACACCAGGGCACTGTTCTCATGAGTAAATAGATCCTCTACATCCGTGTTGAAAGTGATGACATAGTAATTCCACCTATCGTGCACACATAGAACATGTGCAGGGTAGGTGGACAATAGGGCACACATGAAGTCCATATTCATCCATCCCAAAGAATCATGCATACCAATATATATAGGCATCCAACAAGTTGAGTCTTTCCACATCCACTCCAGCATCGCCTCTCTTATGCTTTTTAACATAGCTAGTGCTTTGTGAGCTTACAGTGAACCTCCACAAGTAACCTAGCTTGTGACTCTTACTACTTCATGCTATCATAATATTTTTTGTCATTATATCTCCTCCCTTGAATTATATAAGAAAATCCATACTTATGGGATCAATATACTATATATTATTAATAAGCATAATAATATTAATTTATAGAGAATGGACAACACTTCTTTGTAACATGTGATAAAGGAGAATTAACAAAAGGTATTATTGGTGTTAAGTAAGGAGATTGGTGAACATCTACAAAAATTATATACTACTCATAACTAAGTCAAAGAAATCAGTTGATGGGATTAATGGAAGTCTTAATCTCTTAAGATCACTAAAGACAACATGGCTTTGTCTTACAAAAAGGGACTTATTATCAAGAGATCAAACATATGTTCATTTAATCATCAAGAAATTATAATTAAGAAAAAAACATCAAAGGAAGAGCAAAAATGATAAAAAATACTAAGTGACATCATGTGGTACCACCTACTCACTTCACACACAATGGAGTGAGCATAACAGTACATAGGCCCCACAACTACACACTGAATCCCTAACACATATGTGGTTGCTCGTAGAAGCATTAAAATATGTAGGATGGTATGATACACATAGGACATCTGTGAATGTGGGGGATCATTGCATATGCAGAGCACATGTAGTGGGTACAACCACAGCACATGTGTGTCACGAACAAGCATGAAGCCTTCACTTACCATCATGCATGGTAGGTATACCTACCATGCTACACGAAATGGATGCACAAATGAATAGTAATAGGGTCTATAGTCCATACACATGTAGTAATGCACTCATAGACAAGCCTTTGCAACATGGATTTTTGTGATGATAATTTTCTTAGTCAAATGCTCATGGTAATTGTATCAAAACCTTTGTAAAAGGGGGGACATGGATGAATGAAGCAATGGTATACTTAGTAAGGAATTGTATCCATTAATAAGAAAAGGGGATCCAATGGAGGGAAAAACCTTATTTCTCTTTATTTCTTCTTTAGTTATTTGTCATTCCCATGCTTCATTTCCATTATTATGACTTTGACACAAGGTCCTCTATCAAGAGCTTAAAGCAAGATGCCTTGTAGATGGATCATTGGTTGACTTTGCATTGCTCTTATCACCATCTCTTTGTAAGGGGGGAGTTGTATGACATTTTTAACTAAATCCCTTAGCCCTATGTAGAACTTATAACACTTTTTCTTTTCAATAAGACAAAATCTAGTCTTTGCACCACTAGTTTGGATATTTATTATTGCAACTAAATATTGGTGGTTCATTTTCTATATCCTCATTAAGTAGTTTTGTCCCTTATCTTTCCTTATAGCTGAGACATGCCATCGAATGAATGCCCAACAAAATTCCTTCGAAGAAATGCCTAGTCCTCATGGTTTTTCTAGACATAGCCTTTATTGCTTGCTCCATTAGTGACTTACTTCACCACCAAATATCAAATTTACTATTGAGCACTTCTAATGATCCTAACATTCCATGTGATCAAACCTTACAAATTGTTCTACCAAATGGTTTTCTTGACACCATTCCACTTGGCCTTCGTTTCTTCCTAATATTAACTCACCTAGAGATTGCATATCTATTATTGTGTTCTCATTTGAATTCTTCTCCTCTCTAAGAGATTTAACTTGCACTTGGTTATTATTTGAGCTTATCACATCTTCCATGTATGGAGTGATATCTCCAAATTCCATATCTATAATTGAAATACAATCTAATCAACACCTTTCTTGTAAACTGTTTTATCAAATCATTCAAGACAAATCAATCATAGCATCATCCTCAATATAAGAAACATCTCATTAGATGATTTCAATCAAGTTGATTCACATTTCTTCATTGTATTACCCTTTTTGGATCTATATTTGATTCTTCCTTAAATATATTTTGAGCTTCTTGATGCCATCTTATGTGAAGTAACATATGTCCTAATATAACATCATTGCTCTTTAGTAAATCAAACATCACTTCATCATGATATGCATCTTCTCATTTATGTTAACTATTCTTTGATATTGTTTCTTTCATTCCCTTCCTTTCATTTCCCCTGATTAGTTTATGAGATTTTCTTTCCTTGAGCTCTCTACAACAAACTTTCTTTTTGGAGTCACAACATCAAAATTTAAACTACGAAACTTGTGAGAAACTAAGAGAAGGTAGATAAAGATTTTACCACAAGAATATTGAATACTTCAAGGAGTTTTGAACCCCTATTCATTATTCTTACCATTTTATATAAGAGTTAGATATAATATTTTATTACAAAAAATATTTTAATTATAGAAAGATGCATTTTCCTTTTGATCAAGTTTTGAAATTCTACAAATGTTTAGTCATTTGGCCCCATTCACAGAAGCTCTCATGCACATGGGTTCCGTGCACCACTAGCACTGCCCGCATATAGAATTTGCACGTGCAGACCAAACATGGCAGGTGTCACATATCATGTGCTAGATGCACATGGATGCCAAGCCCCAACACAGTGTTATGCGTGTGGAGGTTAGTGTACCTACCAATAAAGTGCAATGTAGGTGACCCAGGTTAGTTCTATGCATATGTGTGGTGCTACAAGTTAGGCACACGTAGATTTGTCCTAGCGTTCTTGTGCATGTGAGCTACATTTGGACTTTTTTAACATCTCTTCCTCTAGGTACTAGGCCTATAACTGATCTCCTGATCATAGGCCCCTTTTTCATGAATCAAGTTTCATTAAATCAACTTAACTAGATCCCCTAGTCCTCACTCTTTTTTACTATTATTAAAAACTAAGATGAAGGAATTAAGACTGACCTTTCTACAAGTTATTTTACAATAGTTAGTCTTCTTTCCTTCTTTTTGATTCAGTTTAGTACAAATTCTTCATCCTTCTCTTTACTGTATTGATCTTTTCATGAGGATATCATCTTTATTTAAGATTTGACATCATTCATGACAAAATCATCCATTGGTGGTAAGTGTTCCTATGGTCCTTTATCAAGCATAGATGGCTCATATTCTTTTAGGTTATCCACATTTACTATTGAGTATATTATTATATATGGTAGTAGATCAAGTTAATAACCAATATTATTTATCCTTCATATTCTTATGAAAGGACCATACTATATCAATTTTAGTTTCTTCTCATATCCTTTCAACATTTTTTTTCTAATATGAAGCCAAACAAGGTCACCGTCTATGAACTTATTTTCAATTTTATGTTGTTCATGTTGTTTCTTATACTTCTTATGTAATTTGAGTAGTTGTCTTTTAATGTTATAGCATATATCTCTTATATCATTTTTAGACATGTTTTAGCTTTCTTTTTTAGTGTCACTTTTAATTTCTCTCATTTTAGAAATGTATGCAAACTATGCATATATAATACTCTCATCTCATGTTTTTGGGTGATGTGCATCATATACTCTACGTAGATAAAAAAAATTATCCAATTTATCACTATAGTATATCCATCTATCTATAAATGGAAAGTTATACTTCACATTAAAGTGGCATCCATCATTTCCTTGTGTTTTTAAAATTTTCTTAGAAATCAAGTATCCTGATTTGATATGATGGAGGATGGTAACCCAAAAATTACTAATATTGTGTAATAATATTCTCCTTATCAATGCTTATTTTATCATTACCTTCTTGAAATCCCAAATATAAAAGGTTTTCTCTTACATACTCACACATCTTCCTATTCAAATTTAATTGATGGGAATGTAAAGTATTGAACACTTTTCTTAGATGTTCTATATGCTCTTCGAGTGTATTAATATAAATGAGAATACATCAAGGTAGACTACCAAAAAATCCTCTAAATTAAGGGTGAAGAATGTCATTCATTAGTCACATGAATATTGTTGGAGCATTGTATAGTCCAAATGATATTCTAGCCACTCATATAATCCTTGTCAAGTATTAAAAACTATGTTTTAGGTGTCTCCCACTATAATACATACTTGATGGTACCCCATTTCAAATCTTGTGAATACTCATGCATGTCGTAGTTGCTCTAGGAGATCATTAATTCTTGATAGAGGATATCTATTTTGAATGGTGATTTTGTTAGGAGCTTGATAATCCACACACATGTGCCAACCTCCATCCTTTTTTGGTACTAAGACAATTGGAGAGCAATAGAGTGACCTACTAGGCTGACTAGTAGATTCTCAAGTAACATTATGGCTTTCCTCTTAATCTCTTCATTTTTTACTATTGAGTTATGATAGATGCTTATGTTTGAAAGTGTTGAATTTGGCAAAAGTTCAATCTTGTGCTCTATAACACATTTTGGAGGTAATCCTTTGGTTTCACTAAATAATATAGAATATTCTCATAGTATCTCTTGAAGTCATCAGGTGGATTATCATATTCTTTGGTAACAATATTCAACTTCTCAAGTTAGGCTAATAATAACACATAATTTAGACTTATATTTTCTAAAATATTTACTTGGTTAGTAGTAATACTATATATTGTTGACTTTCCCTTGACCTTAATTATAATAAATTTCTATCCATCCTTTGCAAAATGATACCTTGGACTTGATGATAGTATATATCATCTTGATCTCATAAGAACAGGAAACCAAATATGAATTGGTAAATATCTAGCAGCATTACTTCATAGATAACTTCATCAATATATTTCTAGGTGATTACATATGTTATCTTACATTATTTTTAAACTTTTGTTTTAGAGTTTTTTTGAATCCACCCAACAGAAAAGGTCTTTGGATGAGTAGTTTCTAAGTGAAGATTCTTCATAGATCTTTTAGAGATCAAATTATTCTAACTTTTGATATCAATTATAGCATTCACCAACTTCTTTACTTGAATGTGAGTTGTAAAGAGTTCCTCTCTCTCTATAATAACTTCAATAATCATGAGATATTATGGCCTTACCTTGTAAAGGTAAACTCTTATTTGCTTATTATAAAGTTCAAGAATTATCTCAATTTCAACTGCAATAAGAATCTTATTTTTCTTCAACTCCTCTTATAGAAGATTAGGGTGTAATATCTAACATTTTTCTCATATGCGACCTTGTATTTTTATAGTGGGTATAATATTTTTGAGTCCTGCTTGTAGATGGAGTCGTTATTGTGGTTTGATCTTTTTTGTTGGGAAGTGCTCTTTCTTCTTTTGGCCCTTCTTTATATTAACGCTAGCCCTTTTAATGTTTGAACTCCTTGTCTTTAGTTTACTACTTTGATTCTTCTTTGTGATGGTCATTGCAAAAGTATTAACTTGTTCAAAAGATTCCATAAGGAATAAGGTTAGTTCTATGGTAATAAAATAATACAAACCTGAGATGCATTTAGGTAAAGTCTGTATCTTATCAATAAATACCTTAATACAATGGCTTCTTTTCAAAATTCAATGTAGTCTTGCATTGTTTTCCTTATCGGTGTCATAGACTATGCTACTTCCTCCATTTTTCTTATGTGTAATCTAAAGGGTAAAATTATTCTTGAATTAATTTCTTATTGGCTTTATGTTATTTTTATCTTTGAGCTAGTTCTTAAATATGCATCCCATAAGTCCAATGCATAGCTCATCATTTTCAATCAAGCATATGCTACTTTGTTAAATAAGTAGCAATCATATAAAGAAAAATAGGTCTCCAATTGTTTTAATCAGGCATCCGATTTTTTAGAATCCATCATACCATCATGAAATAGGTAGATTAAGTTTAGCGTCTACCTTGAATTGATTCTATCGATTCTTAAGCATTAACAAGGAAAGATTTATGATGACATCCTCATCCTTATCTCTAAGCATCCTTGAGTTAAGAACTTTTTCTTTGCTTGATGGTTTCTCTTTTGAAGTAGTAGTTAGAGAAAATTAGTTTTTTAAACACCATCTATATTAACACTTATATTTGTTGTATTCATAGAGTTACTTATGTTTCCAAGTTTGATGGTGAAATAGTCGATGCAAAAACCTTAAGTAAAGCCACCCCAATCTCTTGATTCTCTTTTGTATCTTGCTTAACTTCTTTTTGGCACCTATCATTGACATAAAATTGAAACTTTCTAATACAAAAAATTATATGATTTGTTTGAAAGATTTTCTCACCCTAAGCTCTCTACAATAGACCTTTTTAGAGTTGCATCAATAAAATTTGGAGCATGAGAATGACAAGGAACTAAGTACAGAGAAAGCGAATAGAGCCTTTGCTATAGGAAGATTTAATATTTTAAGAAGTTTTGATCTTTTATTCATCATTCTTATCTTTTTATATAAGGATTAGATATAATATTTTATTATAAAGAAACTAATATTTTATTTACAAAAAGATACATTTGCCTATTGAAATTCCACAAATGTTTAGTTATCAAACATTTGCCTATTACTCTACATGCAATTGGGTTTTGCATACCACCAACACTGCATATGCACAAACAAAGAATAATAGGTGTTACCTATCGTGCACATGATGCATGCGATTGTGGACACCCAACACGCTCTCGTGCATATAGGGGTTGGTGTACCTATCGATCACATGTAGTGTATGTGACCTAGGTTAGCACCATGCGTGCATGCAATGCTCTAAGTTAGGTCTATGTAAGTGTCCCCTTGTACGCTTGTGCACTCACATGTGTCAGTTGCATTTGGATTTTTTTCAAAATTTTCTCCATTCAGTAATAAGTTTATAATAGATTTCCTAAATGTCTCATCTCTTTCCTTTTGTGCTAATTTTTTTAAAACTTATAATATTGTATGATTTTGATCTTTATACTATATAATATACTCATAATTACTATTTGTTCATAAGTTCATCTACTCTAATTTGATTTGTATCTCTTTCTCTCTATATAATTGTACATGCATGTTTATATTCTCTATGCTGCATAATCCATATAATCACCCATTAACTTTATCAGTTTGAACTAACTTGCTAAAGTTCTAAGGGCTTATATTGTTATGATTTTTTTTATTTGTCTTATATTAGCTAATAAGAGATTGATCCTAGTGTTCAATAAATGTCTGATCTTATGATGTTGAGATACCTTTTAAAAAAAATTTCATGTGTTGATACGAGATGACCTAAAGGGAGAATATATCAACATAGTAAGACTAGAATGTCATATTTAATATCAGAATAGTATCTTACACTAGTCCAATTTGAGGATGAAACAAGTAAAATTTTGTTGTTCTATAATACCTAGGGTTAAAGAGTCCTAATAAGCTTATAGGTAGAAGGATATAGAATGAATTGTCTTACTTTAACTACTGAGAGATTAATACAAGTATTTATATGAGATGTCATGATCTTAAGATGTTAAGATGTGTTTTGAGAATAAAACCCATTTAGGTTGGTACGTGATGACTAAAGAAGATAATATCTCAATATAATAAGATTAGGATGTCACACACTACACTTCTGAAAACAAGATGAAGTACTCTTAAGACAAGTATAAATGTACTAGGAAAGTTATTGGTAACTATCTTCTCTCCCTTATAAAAAAGTAGGAAAGGCCAATATGAAGGATCACATTTTTTACTAGCTACAAGGGGTCAACCAAAAAGCAATTACATTACCAACCTTTTACAAAGCCTTTTGTGTTATCCCAATAGAAGATTTGGTCCCTTATGTTTAAATGCATTTTGCATTTTCCTTCGCTATCAAGGGTCAATAACCATGCCCTAGCAACTCTCTCAAGTTCAGTCTCAAAAAAAGGTCTATAACACCCATAAAGTTGTAAAGCTTCTTCTTTGTTACTAAGTAGTTGTGGTTCTTCCCTTTATATGTAGGGTTTTCATGTAAATTTTTGTATCCTAACTTATCTTTGATCATTATTTTACACTTTTTCAACCATTGTCTCTTGTTATGTCTATGTTTTAGAAATGTCAAATAAAACCTCACTCCTAATGCAAGTTCTACACAAGCAAATATGTAAAAATACAATTTTTAGCATCAATAGGTTAATAGTAATATTAGCACAAGCTAAAAACGCAGAGTTTGTTTGCCGATTTTAAATAACACGAGGTAAAATTATCTATAATCCAAGAACAACCTCTTCTATATTTGCAAACCCATTTACTTTAGACTTCAGTGGCATAACAATTTATTCTTCCACCACTGCATAATATTTATTTTCCATCAGTTTTCCTATATTAATATATGCACATCAAGCTGAAAGATTCTTATGTGTTAATAAGAAATGTATAATGTATAAAAAATATTATGAAGCTCAACTAATTTGTGAAAGATATACAATTTATTTTAAAAAGGAGAAACAATTTGTAATATTCAAATTTCATTTACGGACCTTCGAAGGCTCTATCAAAAACTTTTATAAAGGGTCGATCTCTAAACAATAAAAATAGTCCTTACAAAGCATACTTTTATGATTTCTTAGTGCAATTTTTCTTGGTAGATTTAGATCATTGTGTCAGTGCTTAAGTTGATGATAAAGGATGCATTTGACACAATTGTTATTAAATATTAATTTATATTAAAAATAAAAATTTAAAAATAATATATTTAAGTATTATTAAATATATATAATATATTAAAATAATATTTAATAAAATAATTAATATTATGAAATAATTAAAATAATATTTTTGATAAAAAAATAAAATAGACTTTTTAATAATTAAACAATATATTTTATAATAGAACAAATTTAATTAAAAATTATATTTGAAAAATATTTTTGCATAAAATTAAATTTAATGAAATATTCTAAGTAAAACTGAAATTCTCCCTGCTTATCCTGGCATTACGTAACAATGCGTTTCATGGTAGCACATCTTCTGCAGAACAAAGTACATGAGACGTCTTCTGCAGAACAAAGTACATCTCATGTAATTTATATAACTTGGTTACAAAACCTACTGTTACACTCGAAGTTTCCTATCAACGAAGAAGTGATTTCCCTTGTACTACACGCGTTTATCTCGTGCCCTCTACACCCCCCCACTCCCCCCCATGCATCATATTATCCAAGTGTTCTCCCTCTCAATTAATTGTAAAGCTTCAATGATGGCGGGAGAATAGATTCCAGTTAGCGAGTTTTGGAGCCGAAACAATGGCCATGTGATCATACACGAAATTTGCAGGCAAATTAAACAAAAATGTATCGAGATGCCTCCTTGTATTCTTTGGTCTCCTCTCTGCAGAGTTTCCATTAGGGGAAGAAATCTCTTAGAATCATAAAGGCCATGGGTCCGCAGTCTGCAACACCCATCCACAGCGGTTTGCTTCCGGCTTTTAGGTGGAGGATGGGAGGAAAACCAAGCAAGATAAGGCCGCTGTTCCTGCGTTTTCCTGCCCGGCTTAGAAGGCATAAGTTGTCACGGAAACTCTGCAAGGCTTTCTGTCCCGTTCCATTGTTAGGCAATAGCGCTGTAAGTACCACCGCATTGGATGCTGACTACTGATCTTGCATTGCTATTAGAATTTCTGTATATTACATGAATACTTTGTTTTTCATTCTTGTAAAATTAAACTATAATTTTTTCTTATTAATTTTAATGATGAACTAAGAATATTGTCATTTCAATTCGATTCTTGGATTCTTAGCCTGCCGCACACATCCCAGTTTAAGATTTTGTTCATTCGCGATGCTTATCCATCTTTTGACTTGTTTTTTGGTTGCTAATGTTAAAAACACAAACGTCGCAGAAAGTTGCCAAAAAATGAATTTTTACATCCAATACATTTTTTGAATTAATGAGACGTTTTTTTTATAACTTCATAAAATAGTCTCGCAGGATGAGGATTGTAGCCTTAGGTTAATAACAAAACAGCGACAGTCGCCAAGTTATCGGAGTCAGCCATTGGCTCCAAAATGTTGGAGAAAAATTTCTATATTATGAGCTTGATTTGATTTGTTTGTGTTTTAACCATTGTTTTTGGTTTTCAACAAAATGCTGTTAAAAAGCAGAACAGTTTTGGGTTGCATTTTGATTCCATGTGATGGGTCCCTTTGAGCTCTATCACTTGTATTTTTCAAAAAATTCAAAAGCATACTTAATTCTTATAACTATTTTCATTCTAATTATTTCTTGTAAAAAAAATTAAAAATGAATTTTGTTTGTAAGATGAATAGAATAATACTTGTGTAAACAAAATAAAATGTATAATTAATTATTCAAATCTATCTTGTAGTTTTATCTCAATTATATAGATTTATAAAATAATTCTAATCATTTGATTTTATATGTTCTACAACAGATTAATTGTTGCAACATTCTAGGTCTCAAAACCAGTGAATACATTCTTGATGAAAGTGATTGCGAGGATGATGATACAGAATCTGATACTACAGAAAGCGATTCTGAAGATGAATCTGAAGATGATTCTGAAGATGAATGTGAAGATGATGATGATGACGATGATGATTGCGAAGAAGATGACGATGACGATGACGAATGTGAGGAAGAAGACGACGAAGATAGTGATGATGATGATGAATGCGAGTGTGAAGACTAGTTACATGCTTAGTAACTGACCTCAATCCTTATTTTATAGTTTTATACTTACAAATAACACTAGGTTAATTTGTGTCATAATAAGAAATAATTGGCTTAAGACTAACCCATAAAACTTCTTATTGATGTGGGAAATTTGGGAGTTGCTTACACCACTTTAATTCTATCGTGTATGTCAACACGTTGAAGTAATCAAAGATATGAAACTAAGTTAATCAAAAAGAGAAGCAATGATGTATATAATTAGTTGCAAATCATGATATTGTGGAGCCATCACAAATTTCTTTGTACAAATTTTTTCTAATGTAAAGTATTGTCCATAGATTACTTATTATTTCTAGAAATTAGTACATATTTTTTAAATCAGTTGATTCTTAATATGTTGATAAAAAATAGAAATAAAATATAGGTAGATAGAAAAAACATATATTTTTTTTAAATTTAGATAACTTAGATATGTAATTAATATTGAGATTTATTTTAAAAAAGTCAAATAAATGTGCCATCAAATTGATCTTAGTATATTATAAATCTAGTAGTCTTAGGAAGCATACTTGCAAAATATTATGGTTTTTATAATCTTTATTAAATTCCATGGAACAAAACATCCAAAATTCGTATCTTTGTTACTCATGCAGTTTTGATATGCTTATTTTCTTAATTACATTTAACTTTAATTTTTATGTTTCTAGTAATAAACATCAATGTGATATAGAGTGCAAATAAGTGCCCATTGAATCCTCATTGACTATTAAGAACCTCCTTAATTAATGAGCATTAACATGAAAAAAAATTATAAGAAAATTTTCCTTTTCAAAGAATTGCTAAAGGGCATAGATCTACATGGACTTTTGCTACTTTGTTATGCTATTTGTTCTTCTCTTAAAGTCATTGTAGATGTTCATGCTTGGACCTTTGTGCAATTTGGTATGATGGCAAACAAGCTCATGTTGGGAAAAATCTAAAGATCTTCTTTAACAAGTGGTGGTATCATCGTCTTGACAGAAGACAAGACATCTCTACTAAGATTTCAATCAATCATTGCATCTTCCTCTTAGAACCATGTAGAACCACTCCATTCTTTGATTCAATGTAGCCTTCATTATCTCTGTTTGATGGGACTTGTTATTGTCTATTCTTCTTATGGAGAATCGATCACTTTCTTTTCTTTGCTCAAAGAGTTCTAGTCATCACATAAATCTTACCATTGACTTTATCTCCTCTTGCCCATTTCTTATCCCAAATGATGTCACCTAAAGTTTTTGGCTAGTAGTTCCCTCCTTAGGTTTTCCTCTCAGTTTTCTCACCTCAATACTATGCTGATAGCTTATTTGACCATTTGTTTAGGGTGTATGATAGTTTTGTTTTAGTAATTTTTATTCAAATTATTAGTTGATTATTGTTGCCTTATAGTATATTGCTACTCTTTAGTGATGTTGCTATTATGAGATTTTTACAATGATGTTTGACTTATTCATTAGTATTTTTGACCCTTTCAATAATTTTTAACTTTTTTATGACTATAGTAAAATTTAAGTTGTTTTTTAAATCTTACTTTTTTGATGGCTACTATTTTTATAATAATACAAATCATTCTTTTTCTTTTTATTTGTTTATCTCAACAAATATTACTATTATTGGGAGTAAGATAAGGTTGGAAAGTCAAAGGCGATCACCATTGTTAATTGCTATCACTCTATCAATTGTGCTTTAGAGATACTTAAAAATCTTTATTATTTATCTTTAAGAGTTGATTATTATGAACAAAAGTTTTTTTTACTAGATTAAGGAGATATGAAAATTATACCTTAAATAATTGGAGTGACTAACCAAAATTATGCAATCATGAAACCACATAAAAATTATTTTGAAAGATTGATAAAAAAATTATGAATTCTTAAAATTAAAATAATAAGTAAAGAAATTTGAAATAAATGAGAAAGAATATAAACAAAGGATATTTAGGTGCATAAGAATAAGAAAAATACAATTGCTATGCTATTTATGTTGTACCTTGAGGTTGATAATCACAAAATCAAATTATTATTTACTAATGGATCATTCAAGAGTTTGTATGACTCAATTATTGTATGAAGTGGATGATTGAATAAGAGTAAGGTTCAATGGATTTGTAAATAAAAAAAGATCAAAGTGCTATGCTAAATGTTTTGGCCCAACCTTTAGACCTTGGAGTTAGCTAGGTTGCTCTTTGCATGAGGCTAAATCTCTTGGAGACTTTCATTGACATAATTGTTATGGTTAGCAATGTCAAACATCTTCTCTATGCTTAAGTGACACACTAGGATTACATTACATGCATTATTTTATTAAATCATGCATGAGATCATAAGGTTTCTAGAACTGCATTATGTGCTTTAAAATACATTAATACATTAATAATATTATTACAAATAGCTTTAGATTGAATCATATCTTTAAGATGATGAAATCAAACTTAAAGCTAGTTATATTCTTTATTGCTTATTGATTATACAATTTGATGTCTAATATCAAACTTGTATGATCAATACTTAAGCTAAAAGTAGTAATTAAAGTTCAAAATTATTGTGGCATTGTATATGTATGTTGGATTAATTATATAGACATTATTGTGGTGTATACCTAAGAATAGAAATGCAAGTTTGATCATACAAGGTATACATGCATTGCCCATTCTTTGAGAGCTGAGTTTTCATCAGCATCATATGATTATAAAGTCTTTTTCATATGAGTATATAATTTATTTCATCACAAGTGTCATATTTATAATCTTTGTAGTGATCAAACATGTATGATCACTATATTGTATTATTATGAACTTATCATGTTATTATAAGCTTGGTCATGTAATAATAGTCTTCATATGATCATTAAGTTTTACTTTATGATGTTTTTATTTACTATAGTGCATAGTTCAAAGTACCATATATGTATGATTCTTTCCATAAATCATATAATCTAAATGACTTGTAATAAATATACATTCATTATGTTATATGAATACAATATTTGTATCATATGAGTACAATAATCATCAAATTAAGCAAAATATGAAAGTTCAATATTATCATATGATGGCAGTTTGGGTATCACTTTTATATGATTCACTTTCGCAAAAGACTTAAGATAAGTCTATTATGAAGCTATTGTACTACAACTATAACCTTATTGTATATGTATGACTATTCTATTAAGTCTAAATAAATAAAATAAATATGTAATTATATATTGGATTGATCTTATGATCACATCATATAATATTTTTTTGAGTACTTAGTTATTAGTAAGAATAAATATCATATAATCTTTTATCAGACATGCATGTTTTATTTAAACTATAAATGTAAATTACATTGTATTAGTATAATCCATGTAATCATTTAGTATAATTAATATAAGAATTTAAGTATCTCACAAAGAATTAGTGTTGTACAGTATGAGTATCTTCTTGTACTTGTATGATAAGTTTTTTAATGTAATAACAATAGTCATATCACTAGATCATAAGATGATCTAGATTTCAGTTCTCATTATCGTAATACTTTGCTTTTTGTTGAATTATAAGGAGTTGAGATGTCCATAAGTGTGATGGTGAATTATGTAAACTTATGACTTTTAAGCCAACTCAAAAACATAAATAAATTTGTAATAGAAGACTTACAGGTTGTTTTTATATTATAACACTTTTTTTAGAAAGTGTTGTTAATAAAACTTATTGTGCTATAGAATGAATAAAGTGAAGTACACATAAAAAATGATTCAATCCAAACTTGGGTATATATCCATTATTGGACAAATTGTTAGGCTACATAATAAAACATTAGCTTAATAAAACCTTACAATATTGGTTTAACAAAAGTATACAACATCAACTTGATAAAAATCAACAAAACTGGCATAATAAAAGTTTACAATTGGCTTAATAAATGCCAACATACTAGCTTATTAAAATCATATAATCATCTTAACTAAGGCTAATACACCTACTTAATAAAAGACTACAAATGGATTAATAAAATTCAATAAAAAAATAATTAAAAGTCCCAATAATGAAACAAGCAAACAAAGGTAAAACATAATTACAATAATCTTATAATGGAGTCTATAATTAAGCAAGAGGCATACTAATGTGATTACAATTTAACTCACTAAATAAGGATCAAATGGTGGTTAATAAGGTGAGGGATGATGAGAAATAAAAACTTTTCATTTCTTCAAGTCCTTCTCTACTAAGATGATTTCAATGAAAAGATCTTTCAAATGATAAGATGTTACTCATATCCTTAATTGATAATACTTTATAATACAAGTGATCGTACAAGTATGATGCATCATTAAATAGATTATTTAAGTAATCTCCACAATTTGATTAGTTCATTTAATGTAATTCAACTAAATTAAACAAATACAATAAGGACATCATATAATTTGAATAAAACAAAATTTTTTACATCCAATTTTGAGCTCTTATTGTAAGATCTTACACTATGATAAGTGTTATGACAAGATTTTATATACAAATAATAAGGTATTGTATTTTTATTATAAGTGAATAATATTAATACGATGAGAAAATACTCAATATATGACTAAGTCTCAACATTAGTACCTTGAGTGGAATAGTGTGGTACAAGTTTGAAAGTAATATTGCATAAGTATGATGCAAATCTATATGCTCATAACCTAAGTCCTTACCATTTCTTACAATGTAAAGAGGTTGCACTGCTACAAAAAGTACGCCATATTTTCATGAAATAATTTAGGATGTTACTCATAGTTAAGATGAACATACAACAATAATGAGAACATCATACTATATGAAGCCTATCAGTTTCAAACCTCTTGAGGATTCAATTCAAATTACTTGGTCTGATCCCTTATCTGATCTTCCAAATGAATAGATCATAATGCTAAAAAATATAATATTACACTATATGAAGATTAGTAATTCTAAATATTAGCAACACCTCTCTAATAAACTATAAATGTACTTGTATGATATATGTATCATAACAAACAACATAACTTATGCATATACTACAAAATAACCTTTGATTGATACTCTACTTTATCTCATAAAATAACTAATTGTGTTCTACAAAGGTGAGTTCATATAAGTATGATTAGTATTATTAATTTAATCATCACTAAATTCAATCTTTTTTCAAATTTAACTTGATTTATTCGTAACACATAATGTAACTCACTATGAATATAATGTTCTAAGGTAAATAATTTAATAGAAATGGGATGGAATGTATTCCTTAAATAAATCTTAAGTATCTTAAAACAATTGTCATAGGTTTTGATATTATGACTATCAAAATAAAGAGACTCAATAAAAATCTTCTCCTCATGTTACTTGAGCTTGTGTTTCTCCTAGAGTCATTTATGGTTATCTACTAAGAAGCTCTATTGAGTTATTTGAATCAATTGATCATGCTTTTCATACCCTTGAGATGCATGATATGAAATTAACACATAAAAACATTAACAAACATAATTGTCACACACATCATTTTGTTAGCTCACTAAGACCTCGATTGATCAAGGTATGTATCTTCTAAGTGCATTTAAATTTGAATTTTAATTGGAATGCATTTAAATTTAAATTTGAATTTTAATTAGAATACATTTAAATTTTGAATATTTAATAAATTTGTCTTTTCAACTATGAATTTTGAATTTTAGAATTAGAATTGGCAAGAGGATAGCGTCATTATGTCTATTTTATTCCATAAGATAATGTTTCATGATGTGAATTTTTTTAACATTAAACCACTGCCTTAGTAGATAAGCCATGAATTTTTTATCATTATCCAACTTTGAGATGTACATGATAATGATGTGCATTAAATTCTAAAAATGCTAAGAGTGGATAAGGGATAAAGGAATTAAAGAAAAATTAGCACTTTGTATGCTATATCCCTTAGCCATATCCTCTTTGAGATTCTTATTTTTAGGAAGTGGATAAAGATAGCCAAATTAGCTTCATAAGGAAATTTACATTAGGTTTAGGTGAGCAGTGTTCTTAAGATAAATCCTTAGGCAATTGTTAACTAAATCTCTTGATTTAATAATGCTTTTCCAAGCCTATTTAAGGATTAAGATGTAGAGATCAAGCAAGAAGGCCAACTAAGAGAAGCTAAGGGGAAGAAGACCACTTGTAAGCAAGAAGAGGAATAAAGATCTTAAGTCTTGAAGGAAGAAAAGGTCACTCTTGAAGCAGTCCTCTAGTTAGATCACAAGGTAAGAAGATCGTTGAGATTTTACATTAAATATTTTTCAAACCTAAGAAAGGTAAAAATGACTATGTTGTTAAGTTACATGTGGTGACTTTGGAATGATAAGGATCATGATATTACTTAATTATTTTCCATTCCATATATTTTACTATATGAAGATGAAATTGAACTCCATAACCTTAAGGGAATTTTATGAGCATGCCTTAGACTTATTTGAATAAAATCAATGAGGAATGTTGTTAAATCTATGCATATTCTTCAACATTATATTAACCAAGAATATATGATAAAATTTTGTGAAACCGTGCTTGCTAAAGTGAAGATCCTTTGTTAACATATGTATGAATGCAAAAAATGAACTTAGAATGTCATATGTTAACATGATTTTTCTTTTACCCAAACATGACTATGCATTTTTGTGATTATAAGTATGATTGGAATGCCTTGTTGATTTCATAAATTTACATACAAGTTGAGATTGTTTTAGCATAAAAAATATTAGATTATCCTTTTAATTAAGAAAGAAAAGACTTTAGTTAAATAATTTTCATTAACTAAAGGCTCAATTTTAGTTAAAATGTATAAAATTTGTAAGATGGAATTCTTATGTTACTGAAGGCCATGATAACTTATGTTGTATAATACTTAAATCAATAATTGGGAAGATATGAATGTCCTTGTGTTTTTACCAAGATCTCATGATATGTGGAAGTTGAAATTCATGCTCACATATTGATTTTTCGAAATAAAAAAATCCATATATATAGATATATATATATATATGTATATATATAATTCAGGTTAAAGACAATGAATCTACAATCTAATTTGAGTATCATAACTTGTTCAGGAAATATGCTTATAACTATATAAGAAATGAATAAAATTTTATTTTTTATAAATTGAAACTTATTCTAAGACATGAGCTTTACATTGGAATTTAAAAACTTAGAAAAACCTATGAATTCTCATAAGAAAGTATCTCCTTGTCTTAGATATGCTTGGAGAGCTTGAGATATGGCTAAGTCATGTGAGACATGGATCAAGCCCTTATGAGAACCTAAATGGGTTTAAGGTAAGTGTGAGCCTCTTTTTCTAGATGAGATGCTTTAAAGGGCCCAATTTTGGGCCTTGGAAGAAGACTAGGTGTATTAAGATCATGGTTGGATGGCAAGAAGAATTGGGTTTTGGCTAGCGATGCTTAAGGATAAGGGTTGACTCAGATTAATAGATATGGTCTTATGGTTGATCCCTAGTTAGGGTTTTAATAAACTTGAGGTTTTAAGCAAATCTTGGAGAGGATATTATATATGTGCAAGGCTCAATTAGCATGAGAAATGTGTATGTTGCTAGATCTTGGATAAACATATGTAAGATATGTCTAGCCATAGATTAGGATTATGAAGTAGCTTATGTTGAATAAATTCCTAATGGGACTTCCTAAGATTGGATTGAAGTTATTAAAACTTTGAGAGCTTTAGGTATGCAATGGATAAGGCCTTTGGATAATGAAGCTCTTAACAAAATCCTTAAATGAAGTTTGGAGGGCTTGGGTTAAGCCTTAGAGATGTGTTGACCAAGGAGTTGATTTGATTTGTAATGTCGGCTAAACCCTTGGCTTAACTTGGTTTATTGGGTAATAACATGAGTGACCATGATTAGGTTCTTAGACCATGGGATTACACTCTGGATATTGATTTAAGGAATATGTGTGGCTTAAGGGAGGTTTATGAAGGGTGTAATGGCTTATGTTTTTCTATGAGACAATAAAGTCATTGGTGAAGCACGTGTGAGCTTAGACTTTATTGATGTTATAATAACTTGGATACTACACCTAAGGGTAAAATAAAAATATTTTGACTCAAATACAATACAAGAGATAGCCAAGGTAAGCAATAACATTCTAAAAAAATTCCTTGATAAGATCAAGTTAAAGACTAATCATAAGAATGATGTTTAGATGGATTAAGGTACCCAAGATGGTTGATTTATGATTTAAGGAATCCTTAAGGTACCCAGGTATGTGAAGGTAACCCTAAATTGATGAGATAGCTCATGCATCAGCTTAGTTTAATAGATAGAGAGACATTTAATGAGATTTTATATTTAATATTAATTATACATAGCTCTTATAGACTGATATATATCTCCTTATTAATGAATATTAGTTTTATAATATGACTTAATGTTTCTTTATTGAGTTCCTAGGCTTACTCCCCCTTATATTTTTGTGGATCAAGGAGTTAAGAGTCATTTAGGAGCCATATTTGAGATTATTAGAGTTAGTACATCTATGGATGACATTTCTTCTTGCATTTTGTGATTATAATAGTTGAGTTATTTTCTTCATTTATGATTATTAGTTGTGCTTATTAATGGATAGTGGACTTTAGAAAACTATTAATAATGATCTTTATTATTTTTATGTTTATGTTTATTTTAGATTGGACTTTGGATTATGATGTTATTTGAGCATTGGATATTTATGATTTTTATGTTCTAGATTATAGTTATGGATATCTATAAGTTATGTGATTATTTTAGCATTTTAGCTTATATGATTATATTTTGTAGGTATATTGATGAGTTTAAGAATTTGATTACACTTAAGGGTTTTAAAAAAAGTTTTACTAAAAGCTTAGGTAGATAACAAAACAATAGTTTTGCTATTATTAAACGAGTGGCATAATAACCAAGGGTATAATAATCTCTCTTTTGGTGATGATAAAAATTGAACAAATATAGAAATGAAAGGATACCAAAATATGCAACACGTACAAATCCTCCCCCAATAAATGCTCAACCTCTTTGTATGTAATTAAAACAATTAATTGCAAGTATTGTAAATGCATGAATTATTTTTCATTTCTCACGTCTTTCTCTCCCTTTTGTCATGCATTAAAAGATAAAGAAAGATTAAACAAGGTTTGGTTATACTATTATTTAGCATATAGCATGAAAACCCAAAGTGCTTAAACTTAATCAGGAACATTTCACTTGTTGAAAATAAATAAATAAACATACAAATTAAAACTTCGAGGGGTTCATCTATATAATACCCCTTAAAGTTATGTATTTTAAAGAATGAAATAAACAAGCAAATTAACATGATTACAATAATTGAAGTTAAACATATGCTTCCAAGGATTCTCTCCATATCTAATTACAACAAAGGAAGCATGTATTATAACATCACAAGTTAACATTTGGATTTGGAATCCAAATGAATTTGGCTGGCCAATCCACAAACATGTGAAATAACATTTCTAAGCACAATCTTATTCCTTACAACCTGTACATAAGTAGCATACATAAAATTAACATTCATTCTTTTCTTGCAATCCTTAGAAATATGAACTTACTTTAAAAACATAATTGTATTTTGAACAGAAACATTTTTTGCATGTGATGAGATAAATAATAAAATATGAATGCAATTTCTTAAATTGTTAAAAATAAGTTTTTCTTTTGCATGCTCACAAGTTGTCTTATCAAGTTCAACTCTAATTTATTGATGTTCATGCAATTACCTTGAGTTCTTTTCATATATATCTGCATCTTTATATTCCTTCTTTAATTTCTTATGCTTCAATGCAAGAAAATTAAACACATTAACTAATAAAAGAAAATTGCTCTCTTATTCTTTATAAGAAAGATTACTTACATCATCTTCACTCTTAGATGAATTGTCATGGAGTGACATGGGACATATGAATTCCCTTTTATCATCTTCCTTATTATAGTCCTCATGCTTTATTGAAAGTCAAACCAAATTCTTCTTATCTTATACTCTCCTTACTACTTGAGGGAGATGTAGACTCTTTTGAATTGCTCCAGGTGTCCTTCATGGCCTTCTTCTTATCTTTCTTCTTCCTCTTGTTCTTAATGTAGAAGTTCATTTTCTTTCTTCCACTCTTCTCTACTAATTTAAGACAATTAGGTCAATAATGCCCAAGCTCCTGGCATCTATAGTAGCATACCTCTTACTTCTCTAGGCTCTTATGACTTTTAAAATATTCCTCTTCTTTGAGTTACTTACAATCACAGTCTAGAAGAGTTTTGTTATAGTTTTATATAGTTCTTCTACCTCACCATTCTATGGAGAGCCCTTATTGGATTTAAGTGGATCAACTTTTAAAGCAACATCCTACTCCTTAGAGAGTTTGGGTTGTTGTTCTTCTTCTTTTATTCTAATCATCTCAGTCATGAGTTCTTAAAGAAATACATCTAAACATAGATGGACCAAGTTCTTAAAGTTTATTATAGTGATCATCAAGAACAATGGTAACATATAATATGATAAGAGTATATCTAGTGCGATCAAGTAATAGAGAGAATGAAGTTGAGAAAAATGTGAATAAGTACAAAGATGGCTCATGATTATCAATATAGACCACACTATCGTTCAAGAACATTATTGAAGAGAAAAGAGGGTTGGGTTATGCAATGTCTTGGTTATACAAGTATGATATCATGTATTGTATGATATAAATAAAAGAGAAAATAAATTTATTTAGTCCAATGAGTTGATAGCTAATTGATTCTAAGTGTGATTAGCATAATCATATAAGTATTATCAAGCTAAGAGAAGCATCAAACATAGGAATCATCAAGTTAAAATGTGATATTATATATAGGTGTATCATACATGTAAAAATAATTAGATCATTAAGGGGGAATCTCATTGTATAATATGAAATATGTATATTAATAAGATGGCATAATGAAATTGAATAAATGAAGTTTTAAAATTATCATTTAATCCTTGTGATTAGTAAGGTAACTTCTAATCCAACCATTAAATAATGTCCTAACCAAGATCCAAAGATGGGAGTTGACCTTGAATTTGAGTGTAGTTGGCTACACTAGGATAAAGGTAAGTTGGGCCATATGATAAGCATGGCTTAATCCTAACTTTGAATCCTTAATGAGATGGATTAATAGTGTTGTGGGCATGTTTATAAATACCTTGTGTGATTTTTTTCTAAATTCCTTAGCAAACTATAGTTGTTCTTGAAACTTAAAAGGTTAAACTTAGACAACAAAAAGGAGAAAGAGACCTTATTATAAGCAAGAGGAGGAGGAAACCACAAGGATTGAAGGAAAAAAAGGGAATTTCTTAGAAAAGACCTCTACACAATTAAGGTAGCATTAATTTTTTAATTGTGCAAATGAATCAGATAAACCTAAGATAATTAATAGGCTATCTTAATAATAATTTCTTGTGATTATTTGGAATCAACTATATGCTATAAGTGATAATCATCCCTCTCATGAAACTCATAAATAAGATGAATAAATGTGTTTATTGAAACCCTATAGATTTATTAAGAGCATGCTTTGGATCTCTTTTAAATGATCTCTCAATGAAATGTTGTTTAAGCCATGCATGATCATCAATCTCGACTTATTTCAGAGATATATTATGAGATTTTGTGAATATATGATTGCTAAAGTTGAGATTTCTTATTAATCCATGAAATATATTGAACATTTAAATTTTTAAATGACTTATGCTAGCATGATTTACCTTGTCCAAGACATGACATTATAGTTTTGTGATAAAAAGCATGCTAGATTAAGATCCCTTAGTGCTTGCATAAGTTCACAAGACAAGTGAGAATTTTAACATGGACAAATATAGCATGTTCTTCTAACATGAGAACAAAATTATTTCAATTTAATTGTGAGGAGAAATTAATGTCTCGATTATGGTTGAAGTCCATGAAATTACAAGATTTGATCCATGTGATAGTGATTGCAATGATTTTGTTAAATTATATTGTCTAAATTCTTAAACTGAGAATGTTGGAAGATGTGAATAATTCATGCCATTTTACCAAAAATCACATGCTATATCGAAGTTAAACTTTATGCTCACATGTTGCTCTAACTATTGTTGCATGCATACTATGTAATATCATAGTTAAGCTTGATAATTTTTAGGTTCCAAATTTAAGCACCAAGACATGATGAGAACATAAAACCATGAGACTATGTTTAAGAAATTGTTAAAACCCTTTTGTGTACAATTGAACCTAAACTAGGCTATGATCACTAGGATAAAAACCTAAGCTTAGTAAAAAAAATAAACCAAAGGGTCTTGTAGCAAAACATTCCCTTGCCTTCGTTTTTCTTGTGTAGCTAGTTACATGGCTTAGTTAAGCCATGAAGAGGCTCATCTTAGACTTCAAAATGTGCTAAATGCCTTCTAAGGTACTAAAAGTCCTTATTTCCTAGTTGAGGAAACATGTAAGGCTTAGTTGAAGGCCTTAGAAGAGAACTAAGTTAGTTAAGGATTTGATTAAGGCTATATGAATTAGGTGGGTTTTAGCTTAAGATTGACAGCCAATGGCATGCATTTGAGGTAAATACCTACATAAATATTACTCTTCTATTGAACACCCTTGATTGATCAATTAAAGGTGATATACATTTGGGTGGCTTGAGGATAAGGAGTTAATATAAGTTTGAACTTTTGTTGAACATAGTTAAGTAAGTTTAGCTTTAATTTTGTTTTAGGACTTTGTTACATGAAAGATAATCTTATGGTATGGACCTAAGATAACTATGAATATTAGTTCTTAGTGCACCTTGTGCATACTTGGAATAAGGTCTTAAGGATAAGATGTCCTAAGGTAAGCCTTGAATAGGGATTGGAAGGCTCGATCTTGACTTTAGAGAAAGATGTTAGGCTCAGTCAAGGGAATGTTACTTATTATTTTATGGATGGATTAAACTTATGTAAGGATTAGTTTATTTTTGGTGAGACATAGAGTGACTCTATTAGTCTTTTAAGACATGGGTTAGCATGTTAGAATTTTGTAAGAATTATTATACAATAGAATTTGTGCCTAAAGGTAAAGCCAAATAAATGAACTTGGGAAGGAGACAAGCATAGCTAGGTAGGCAAGGTGGCTATAATAAGATCCCAAATAAAGTAATAATGTAAAAGGAGAAGACTAATTGTCAATGTATAATCGTTACTTGGTAAGGTACCTTAGATAATTGGGTTAGGGACCTCACTAAAGCCTCATCTAATCATGCTCCTTTGCTTCCTCATTTTCCTTTAGAAACAATCTTGACCCTTAGAAAATTTAGGTTCTAAAATATGTAGACTTATTACAATCACATTTTACATACCTAGAAGAACAATTTGAGCGTTCTCGTGGTGTATTTAGCCTGAGGGAATTGGCATATAAACTTTAATGCTTGAAGCTATCTCAAAGATTGAAATAAATCAAAATTTTGTGACATATTTGAAAAATTACTATCAACTTAAGAGCAAGTCATGAAGAAAGACAGGCAATTTAAATTAGCATAGACGGAGAGCTCATAATTGAATTTATTAAAAATGTAACATGTCATTCTCGCACCAGTTAAACTGTAAGAGCAATTTTAACATCAGAAACATAGATGGGTAACTAAAGGTGATAGAAAAACTAAATGCTTTCATGTGATTATAAAGAACAAGTAAATAAAGCTAATGTATAACTAATTAAAGACTAGTGTGGTTATAAAAAAGATGAGAAAAATAAAATTGAGAAATTAGCAACACAACACTTTCAATAACTTTTATTAGCTTTCATTGGAAAGCATAATGATTCAATGATTAACTCAATCCTCCCTTATATCTCTTAAGAATAAACAAACATTAGTATTAGAAGGAGCCATGGAGGAAGTCTAATAGATTATATTTTAGATGGATCCTTACAGTGCTTCAGGTCCTAATGGATTTAATGTGATTTCAAACACTATTAGTTAATAATGGCAAATTATGTTTTAATAGTTTTTCTATTTAGTGTATCATGTGTTACACCCTTGTGTTTGATGAGTCAAGCATAAATGTTTATATTTTATTTAAGCTTGATTTTAAGTAAAATTGTTAATATTTAATTAAATCAAGCCATGTATTTCACATGTCTAAAATAGTGGTCTCTAAGGACCTTGAAGCCATGGCATACTTCAAGGAAATTTGAGACATGTACTAGAATTTTTATATTTGAGCTTCTATTAATTTTTCTTGAAATTGAGATGTCCAATTTTTGAGATTATGAGGCACACTAGTAGTATTAATATTTAAAAATGTTATAAAATTAATAATTATTGAATTTTGATTTTTGGGCTAAGCTTTATTGACAAAAAGTATAGACATTGGTATTTGATTTTTTAAAATTATTTACAATTTATTTTTCATAAATTTCTTTTCATAGTCATTTAGAAAACTTATAATACTATGATAATATAAAATTATTTTGGTACACTTATATTTAAAATTTTAGCACAAAAATTCTTCCAATCAACCTTAAAATAGCTTAAGTCTCGGGAAAATTCACTGTAGCACTAGGCGGGCCGACCCGTCACGAATTTAGCCCGTCCAGGTCTTTTAGAAATTAAAAAAAAAAAAAATTAGTTGACCCAAAAAGGGCTAGCCAAGACCGCCCAAAGCCCGCCGAGAGGAGCTCGGCGAGGTCAAACTACAGCGGTGGTCAACGGTCAAATGAACAGTGCTTGGCTAAGCCAAGCCCGCCCAAAGCCCGCAGAGAGGAGCTCGGTTAAGTCAAACTACAGCGACGGTCAACGACCAACGAACAGTGCATGGTCAAGTCAACCCGACCAGGTGATGAAATCCCGGTCAAGGAAGGGGGGAGCCAGCCCCACAGAGGCTCGAGAAATTAACAGCGCAAATCCCTTATAAAGCGCTGCGCCGATTTTAGTTATGCAGTGTGGGACTAAAAATCCCAACTTATAACTTTGGCAGGATCCAAAGGCACAGATCAAGCCCGCCCAGATCCAACGCGCGAGATCGAAATCGAACGGCTGTTTCGCGAGTTTAATCGGCGCCGTTCGTTAAGCGCGCAGATCCAACGCTCCAGATCAAAATCAAATGGCTGTTTATTGAGTTTAATCGGCGTCGTTCGTTCACAGCACCGTTCGATTTTGGGCCCGGATCGGACGGTGGCTGCTTTTCGTCCGTTGCCCAAACGGCTAGTTGTTTTTTAGGAGCCGTTGAAGGTTTGTTTTGAGCTCAATTTTAAGCTCTATAAATAGGGATGAATTAAGATTTATTTAGTTTTACCTTTGCTAAATTCTTTCAAAGATTTCAGATCTCAAATTCGAGCAATCGCAAGCAAAAACAGTGCCTTCAAGCTCAAAGAAAACTGCAACAAGGCGCTTGAAATTAGAGGTTCATGATTCAATTTTTCTCATTTCTATCCCTCTAATTTTTCAATTGTGTGTGCCTCCTTTTTCTCCGATTTCTCCTAAGTTCTTTTTTGCCAATCGTTGTATTTTTCGTTTTGGGGTAAGGGCATCCCGGCAGTAGTGCTAAAGCCCCGGGTTTGAGTTGAGCCAGGAGAAAAACTCAAGTAGGTTTGGGATTAGTCGTAGTAAAAATCCCAAGTAGGTTTGAGGTGAACCGTACGAAAAACCTCACTTGTAATTGGTGCATTTAGTGGATTTTTCCCAACACCGGTTGAGGGTGGATGTAGACTCGATTTTGAGTCGAACCACCTAAAAAACTTTTGTGTTCAAATTTCTTTATTCGTGCTTAAAACTTTTAAGTTTTAATTTCGAAAGTTATAAAATTTTTTAAATACACAATTCACCCCCCCCCCCCTTCTTGTGGGATTTCCTTAGCACGAAACACTTCATCATGCTCACTCCTTATATTTCATGCTAATATTTAGAATTACATAGAGCTTGTGCTTTTAAAGATTAGCTTGGGAGCCTAGAGATAGAATGCATTTTATGTATAAGCTCTATAAGAGATGAATTGCAAATAAGGATTATGCCATATCGTGATAGTTGTATTTTCTTTCCTTTTTAGCATATGCTTGTATGACAACTTTGAGATTATATGAAATACATTTATTCAATTGCTCTTAATGTGATGAAAAAGGATTGAGATGTTTTAACTCTTGCTTGATTTTTAATTGTGTCCTCATATATTATGTTGTTCACTATATTTTAGCCCAAATAATTTTGTATCTTTTATATCTTTAATGGGTTTTATTAAGTTTATGATAGGCATGGCATGAAAAATGAACATTTCCATTAAGAATTTCATGGAAAGTATACATTTTCTATGCTAAAACTATGTAAACTTGTAACCAATGTTGTAGGGAACTATTATTTATAGAATTTTGAAGATTTTTAAACCTCCCAAAAGACCCTTAACACCCATTGCCACATCTTCTCAACCTTCTTAATCCTCCTCTATATTCACTGAAATATTTGGAACATCTATAGTTAGAATAATTTTCAAACAAATATTCAACAAAACTAACCATTGAGACTAGTTGAATAGACTATTAATGTGATCATACACTGCAATAAACACAAGTTTATCTTTTTAGGTTCATGAGACTATCCATTGGATTCAATTAATTTCACTTAATGTCTATTGAATTGTCTACTAGATGATCTAATGGACTTCTTGTAGAGACTCATGTTCAATCATTATTTCATTTACTTACATAAGAGGGTATGACCTCTTTTCAAACATTCCATTAAATTGATCATCAAATAAATTAATGGCTATCTAACAAAATATGAAATTTATGACCATTTTATTCTTCTTATCTAACTTAGGCCTCCAATAGTCTACTATGTATCCAGCTAGTCATTTAGTGATTGATTGAATAATCTAATAGACCTTCAACCAATTTTGGAAATAAGGATAATTCTCAACTAAAGATTTTTTCCTACTAAAGGATCCAATCTCTATCAAACACCTAATTGAATAGGTATTAGATTTTTTAGTTGGGGTAAATTAAATTCAATTTTTTATGTGGCCCCAATTATGCTAAGTATTCAAGTGAGTGTGCAAGCAATGAAAATATTAGTTCTTATTTACAAAAGATGGGCTAAGTTCTATAATTTAGGTTTAAAAACTATACAAGTATATGATATGCACTAGAGCCAACATTTTAGATCAACTAATGTAACAATTTAGTTATATAGCCAATAGACCTTTATCATTAGTTCTTATGTTGAACCCATGCTATGTGCATCACTATTTTGATGAAAAAAACTATTATATTTTTTGTATTAATGATTTTCTTGAGTGATTTTATATTATGCATCTCAAGATCAATCAGGCTAATAATAAGGAGCTTGATCAATTGATTCATGGAATAATCCACAAGTGCATACTAGTCATGTCATCTTAGTGACATTCCATAAGCTTGGCTTAACTTACAAATGTTGGAGCCTTTGGACCTAACCCTTGGTAGAGTGGCTACCAATCTAAAGCTCATTTTTAACATATTTATTTTAAAACAATTCTTAAACTTATCACTTGATTTTCATATGGCATAAAATATTGGATTTAACCTAGTCATGCATGGTTCTCTTGTTTATTCATTTTTGCATGAGCTAAGAAATATAGAAATGGGTTGATAATTAAGAAATTGTATGGTATAAAGTGTTATATTAATCATGGGGTGATTATGAGATCAATAGGAATTGAAATTTTGGTGAGACAACTTTGATTTCAATCTATACATATACCTTACAATACAATCATTTTCATCATACTTGTGCATCTCCTTATTCCTACTCTTCTCATAAGTCATATATAGTTAAATTTGCATATTGTGTAACTATGATGGCCCTATCATACTAGTAATATACTTTGTTCATCTTAAGTTGGCCTAGTTATACCATAATAATTGTTACATCAACTAATCTAAGGCTTGTTATGTTAGTTCTACATTCTTAGGTATTGTATAATTAAAGAGTATTGTTCTATAATCAGACAATTGATCTCCCTTCATAAAATAGATACAAATGCTTACATGTTGCATAGTTAAGATGGATTCATCATGCAAATATGATAGTTGTGAGTAACTAAAATTTAGAAATAATAATCTCATACAAGAGATTAGCCATGCACAAAAAACTCATGTGATTACAAAAGCTTTCACTTATATCATACACATATGAGTCATACTTCATATTTTAATGTTCTTACCACCATCCTAAACACAAGTCAATAAAAGCAACTTAGTTAAATTGTACTTGAGCATATAATAGAATAATTATTTCTTTAGAAACATATGGTGTCATGTTTGTGCAGGCATGAAGTACTCATTGGTTGCTAGTTGGACACTTTTGCAACAATAAGATATGTATCAAAAAAGAAATTCTCAAGAGAAATGAAATGCACACTAATAATCCACATATTGAATGTGTACAATCTATGAAACAATTAGAAAAAATAATAATATTATTGGATTGTACATATATGATCTCTATATCAATCATCTTATACAAAACATTCATAACCAAAGAAGTAAAACTAAGAAGAAAGGGGAACTATCAATCATATAGTTTGATGTTCATTATCATGCTTGTGTAATGCATTTTAAGTCAAATCAACATATCACTAAGTGCTTCATCAAGGAAATCATTTTATCTTATCTATAGCCTAGGTATGATCCAATGTTAATACATAAAAGAGTTGTTGTCAAAACTTACATCTAGTTCAATAGCATCGAGAATGTAATTGTTGCCAATAAAAATTCTTTAACCATGCACATATTATTGATTATATAATATTATAAATAAAAGTCTAATTGAGTGAAAAGAATGATGCTTTAATTTCCAAGAAGAGAAAGTAACTTATAGTTGCGGGTTTTGCTTAACTATAGCATTCAATGCTTCATTTAATTTATTCTTTTAGACGTTGCATAAAAGCTATTCACATTGATTAGTAATAACCTTCCACAGCATTCAGATCTTATTCAATATAAGTTCTTCAAGTAAATGATATAAATTCTTGCAAGTTTGATTTGCTTAAGTGTTGTAATATATTATATAAATTCTTTGCTCTTCTTTGTAAGGTGTACCTTAACAACTTAGTCAAAAGGGAGTGGTTATTGCAATGTTTATCCTTGATATAAATATATAGTAATGATGTACATAACTGGGAGGGGGGACGAATTATGCAAATTAAAGCATCAAGCCAACTCAAAACTCAAGTGACTTTATAATGAAAGACTATAGCATTACTAATTTTGTTGGCACTTATAACAACTGTTTTAGAGAATGTTGTTAGGAATTTCAAAACTTAGTAGAGCAAGTTAGATAAAGGCATAAAAAATTTCAAGTAGTTTGATTCAAAATTCGTTCTACATCCATCTTGAGCTAATAGGTTAGGCCATCCATTAAAATATTGACTTAAGAAAAACCTTCAAATCTACTTAACAAGCTTCTACCACAGTGACTTAACTATATCCTACAATACTAACTTAGTAAAAGCCTTAAAACACTTGACTATTAAAAGCATACAAATAACAGCTTGATAAAATCTAACAAAAGGAACAAGTATAAGTTTGAATAATGTGACTAAGAAAACCAAATACAAAGCTTAGATCAATAAGCCTATAACCCAATGTACAACTAAGTAAGAATCACACTACTACAACATTAAAATAATATGAAAGAATATAAAATAAAGCTCTAATGAATTAATTTAAGGATATAACACATCTTAGCCTAATGAAGCCTATAATGAATATTTTGAGCTAGGTGTCATAACCTTGCACTTTCCTCTTCATTGAAATTATGAATCTTATGAAGCTCTTTCACAAGAATAATCAAGTTAAGAATTTTTTCTCCTATGTTTTTTGGCCATTATATAATCCTCAATTAGGCCCTTAAAAGGCTCCAAAATTACTCTCTAATAGTTATTTAAAAAATAAGTGAAACAAGCCATTACATACAATCTGATCTAATCATATTGTTCATCCAAGGGCTCATACAAATACAATGCAACACCGTCAATAGTGTCCAATCAATTGCCACAATCTAATTACTTCATTTTCTCAATGCAGATGTATCACACAAATATGATGATAACAAAATCCTAATATGAATAACATAAGTCCACTTTAGTCTAATTTCTAAGCTCTCACAAAATTTGTGTTATGTAGATTGTATAATATGATAACTCTTATGATAAGCTCATTTATGTTAACCATGATAGATCATATTAGTACAATAAATGGATTGCATTCCGAAGATATAAATTTGCACAATGCATAATTAAGTTCAAAGATATGCCTTTTTAGTAAAAAATGTTTGTATTGATATGACAAGATATCATACTTGTATAATTAAAATCACTACTTTGTAACCTATGTCATTACATAATTGAGTGTATCATATTAGTATGATAGGTATATCACACATATATGACAATGTAATTTCCCATTTCATATGCAACATCACTTAGTCTAATTCTTTAAAATAATATATCATATAAATTTAACAAATAACATTGTTTACATCTTTCTTTTTTTTTTTACCAAAACGTGGCCAAGGCCTACATTATACAACCCACTATGGGGGTTTAAAAGCAAAGTCAGCTAGTAGGAGTTTAAGTAACGGCTTGGGTAGGGACATTCCCCTTTCCCAGGACATATCAGATGAGCATGCAAATTTTGCCACCTAATCCGCAGGGGCATTGCCTTCCCTCAAAACATGAGTGAGACGAAAAACAGGCAGCTTTCTCACAAAGTGGAGAGCATCAGAAACAATACCACCCTCCAAAGGACAATGAACCCGTTGCATTCCCTCATGTAATGCGAAAGTAGAATCAGTCTGGATCTCAACCGTAGGATATTCCTTTAGTTTAGTCATGATAAATACCATAGCTTCCATAACAGCCTGAAGCTCAGAGGCGTCACTTGCCTGTGAAATGAAACCTCTCCCCACAACATGCATGGGCCTACCCTCATGATCGTGAATGACCAAGCCAATACCAACCTTCTCGTTTCTCACTGCAGCATCGCAATTGATCATTATCCATCCCGTTGGAGGGGGAAGCCAAAAACTGGTTACCAGGGACCCCAAGGAGTTGAACTTCCCACTAGACGAAGAAGGATAATGATTAATGAGCTTTATAGTGGCAGTACTTTCCAATTTGATCCTCTGAATTAGCATGTTATTACTGAGGGTGGACTTCTTATGCACCCTGCGGTTCCTATTCTCTCAGATATGGAATAAGGTAGAGGCCACAATGGCCAGATGAGCCGTGGAGATGCCACGCATCGTGTTAAGCTGAGCGGCACGAGAAAGAAAATGCTCCAAAAACCGGCCACCACAGCGAGCGCGCGTGCGCACACCGCCACAGATGCCCAACACCTCGGCAGATGCGTGCAACACAGGGTCCTCCCAGATACTGTGTGCGGCAGCGCAATCATACAGTGCGTGTTGCTGAGTCTCAGCCACATCACATCCCCAACTACAGTTGCTACAAACAGTCAAATGCCTTCTTTTGAGCCAATCCGCCGTAGGCACGAGGTTTCGAGCCACACGCCAAAGGAAAGTATGGACCCGGGGCAAGATTTTAAGCTTCCATATCCACGCAAGGTCCCCCGACGGTGGGGTAAATCGAGCATTGTCAGCTCCTCTCCATGCAATAAGAGCCCGGTAGAACTTTATAGAAGAGACCTTAGGGGATTCAGTGTGTACCTAAAGAAACTAGTCATTCCCACAATTATAACCCCACGACAGGTGCATGACTCTGTACTCCAATAAAGGGTTCGCCCAGCGAGCAATAGAATCCCTGTCACACTTCCTCGGCCCTAACATGCAATTTCCTACATATTTTGAACACGAGGCCTCCATGTTGATGAATGTGGGCCACCATTTTATTATAAGAAAACCCAGCCAATTGTCTTCATAGAAATCAATGCACATTCCATCCACCATCCTCCAATGAAACCCCTCAGGGCATCTGGGAGGGCCTCAAGCATCAACCTTCCCGCATGGGAAGTATCCCTAGGGACCCTGTAAGGGTTGTTTCTCAAAGGGTACTTACTCTTCATGATGTCAGCCCAAAGGCTATCCTCACAGTATAATAGTCTTTTGCAATGCTTCATGACCAATGCACGGTGCCAGATCTTGAGATCAAGTAAACCAAGGCCACCCATGTCCTTTGGGAGAGTAACAGTGTGCCAATCAGCATAATGGATAGCATGAGCTGTACCTGCGCCACACCATAGGAATCTCCTCATCAACTGTTCCATCTGCTCCACCACCTCCCGTGGAACCACATAATGGCTCATCACAAAATTTGGAAACGACTCAAAAACAGCCTTGATCAACAGAATCCTTCCAGCCAAGGAGAGGGGGCGTACCAGCCACTTAGCAACCTGATGCTCAATTTTTTGAATCAAAAAGTTGAAATCTATTTTCTTGAATAACTTAGCCGAAATAGGAATACCGAGGTAGGAGAGTGTATTTCCCTTTGGGATGCCAAGCTTAGAGGACACAAGCTTCATCTTTTTCTTTTTCATACCTCTACTGAAGAAAATTCTAGATTTCTCATGGTTAACATTGAGCCCAGCGAACTTACTGAACTTATGGAGTATTTCTTGATAACAGACACAAACTTATGTAAACCAGGTGCATAGATAATAACATCATCAGCATATAAAAGGTGCGAGATAAGGGGGCCATTGGAGGTGCATCTAAAGCCAAGTAACGCCTGATTCTCATACTTACGCATCAGCATAGAAAAAATTATGATACCAGAGTGAACAAATATGGGGATAAGGGGCAGCCCTGACGAAGACCCCTGCAAGCCTCAATCCATGGTACTCTATCTCCATTCAGCAGAATACCAAATCTTAGGGAGGTAATACAAGCAAGAACCCACTTGCACTATGTCGGTTCAAGTAAACCATCAATGCACTTGGATGACAAGGGTATGAGATGTATGAATACTATAAATAACCATATAATTCAAGAACACTCTAGACTGACTCACTATCTAATCCTTTGTAATAACTGGTCATATTGTTTAATGATAAGCTTATGCAAGTAGGATTAATACTAATGATGCACTCCTCATTATTTCTCTATTTTTCTTCAATTTTTACTTGATTTAAAAATGATGAATGAAGCAACCTATAATAAATCCAATGTCTTAAGACAAAGAACATACAAGCAAGAAATCAAATGCATTCCTTAAACTAAAACTACATAATGAGATAGATACCTTTAAAACATTTATACACTCCCACTCAATCTTATTAAGTCCTAACTACCTTAAAAAGTTATTATAGATTTTAATATCCTAATTGCCAAAATAAAAAGACTTAATAAATAACTTCGTCTTTGCTACTGATGCTTGATTTCACATTCTATGGTTATCACTTAAACATCTCTATTAAGTTTATTGGGTCATTTGATTAAGCTTTCTACATGATTAGCCAATGTGCTCTTGAGATGCAAGATCTAAAAACACTTAGAAATAATATTAGTACTAATAATAAAATGGTTTTGTTATCATCAACAAGTGATGCAATAACAAAAGGTACAAGAATATCCTTTTTTTAATGATGACAAAACCATTGAACACAAAGAAATGAAAGATATTAAATCGTGCAATCACACAAATGCTCCCCCTTAATATATGCAATTGAAATAATTATAAATAAACATTGTAATGATGCTTTTCATTCCTTACATTTCTCTTATCCTATTTTTCATGCATCAAAAAATAAAACAAAATTAAAGAAGAAAATAGTTGAGAAAACATACTACTATTTAAAATATCAATAAAAGAACATATCACTTGTTGAAGAACAAGTCAAATAAATTATCACATAAACTCCAAGGGGTTGATTTTTGTAACTTCTCCCTCCTAAATTGATGTATATAAAAGTTTTAAAGAATTACAGTTGAACAAGAAAATAAACATGCTTAAGAATTAAAAATAAACAACATGCTTGCAAAATATTTCTTCTCTTTTCTAATTAGTTCAATGGAACATTGTACAAGCATTACAATTTAACATTTAGATTTTGAAATCCAAATGAATTTGGGTCTAACTAATCTACAATCAACCACTTCAATACTTCTATGTGCATTATGAATTTGCTTTTCAATCTATACATAAGAAGGGTACCTTGAGTTTGCATTCATTCTTACCTTGGAATCCTTAAAAATATGACCTTTTTATACAATAATTACAAGATATGGAGAATAAGAAAAACTATTAATAACATGCATTGATTTGATGTTATAAAGAAACCATTCCTTTGCATATAGTGTAACACAACTTAATGTGAATGCGGCATTTTAAATTTTTGAAAAAAAGTTTTTCTTTTACATGTTCATTAATGGCTTTATTAAGTTCATCTTTAGTTTGGTGTAACTCATACAAATACTATATGCTCTTTTCATTTTAATCTTCACACAAGGCAAGTTAATCTTCATATTCTTTCTTCAATTTCTTTTGTTTGAGATCAAGAGTTTCAAAAGCACTTACTAACTCAAGATAATTACTCTTGAATTCTATTTGGGAGAGATGCATCATTGTCTTCACTCTTAGAAGAATCATTGTGTACCTTGTTGCGGTTCTCTTTCATCAGTGTCCTTACAACGTGAGGAATCCTCATGCTTTTGATGAGACATTAAATTCTTCTTTTCTTCCTCACTTCCCTCACTACTCTAGGGGGATTTAGGTTCTTTTGAATCATCCCAATCAGCTTTCATGGCATTCTTATTGTCCCTTCTCATCTTATCACTCTTATAGTAGTTATTCTTCATGTTCATGCTCTTTTTGTCAATTTAGAACAACTAGGATGGCAAAGTCCTAGCCCTTAACATTGATGGTAGAATACCTCTTTCTTCCCTTTATCTTATTCCTTTTTGTCTTTTTCTTCTTTGAGTTACCTACACCCAACATGTTTAAATACTTGGTTATACTTTTAGATAGTTCTTTTACCTCATTATTCCATGGGAGTTCTTATCAAATGTAAAGGATTGAACTTACAAAGAAATTTCCTTCATATTCTTGGGTTGTTTGGGCTACTCTTTCTCATCTTTTCTCATTTCCATCTCCATCTCATTTGTCAAGGAATCTCCAAAAAATTCATCTAAAGAGAGAAGTTCCATGTCCTTTGGGTTTAAATTACTTTGGCAATACCCTTAAATCTTCTTTTAAATAAAGGAAATTTTATTACTTTAAGGTAGTACATGGTTGCATTATAAAACACATGCCACATACTTATAATTGGTCACACTACATACCACTCTAAATGAAGGGAGACACTCAATCAAATTAGATTGAACCTCTAAAGGATTGACATCATATAAGGATGATAATGCAAAACTAGCTGTTTTTTGACATAATTTTTTGATGTGTTACCAACATAACATCATAATAGAATGATGAGGCTTTTATTTGAATAGTAATTGTTTTTAATGTCGTGCTATGATTAATGTTTCAATTGTTATGCATGAAGATCTCAAATGAATAGTACACTAGGTTTGCACTTGTATGATCTCTGACCACTAGCTTACATTATTATATATTTGCATTGTTTTAATCATCTAAGTTTGATCTAAAGCATGTGCTAATAACGTACGAGAGTGATGAGGAACTATAGTAATAGTAATAATTTTTATTATTGTAGTACCATTAATGTGGCCACTGTGATACAAGTAGACGCTTAGATGCATAGTGCTCTAGATTCACAACACCCACAAAATCTTCCTCACCCATTCAACATTAGAAAAACCTATATCAAGATTTGAAAGACCATTTATAATGTTAATCAAAAGGGTAAACATAACCTTATTTGTCTCTCCTTCTAAATGCATTCATAATAATACATAAGTTAATCTTGAATTCCTTAGCTTGGCTAGTCCCTTCACATGTAAATTTAAGCTCCCACAATTCATGGGATATCCTAAGGACCATAAATCTATTAAATTATTTGATTGAGAAACCAAGATAAAGGATATTAAAAGCTTTTTCATTAAGTTGAACAAGTTAAGCATTTTTTTCTCCTATTTTTAGTGGCCTTTATATAATCTTTAGTTAGCTTTCAAATGGCTCCAAAAGAAACTTCTAATGGCTATATTAAAACTCAACAAAGCAAGTTGTTACACAAATTCTAAATAGATTATAATGTTCCATCAAGTGGCTCATGCAAGTATGATGTAATAGTATTAGTATTATCAAATTAATTATCATTGTCCTACTAGTTCTTTTCCTTGATAAAAATGCATTGTAATATGAATAACACAAATTCACCTAATTCTAATTTCTAATCTTTCAAAATATTGTTGTATGATGTAGGATCAAACAATATGATGACACTTACAACAAGCTCATTCATAGCGATCATAATAGATCATATTCATATGATAAGTAGATCATACTCTTATGATGCAAATCAATCAATGCAAAACTAAGTCCAAAGCTAGGCCTTCTTAGGAAAAAATGTTCATATTGGTACAAAAAGGGTATCATATTAGTATAACCTAAATCATTAATTTATACTCTAAGTCATTAGATAATTTAATGTATTGTATTAGTATGATTTGTGTATCATACATATATGAAAATTCCATTTTTTGGTTCATACACAACATTGATTAGTCCAATCAATCTAAATATCATATCATATTAATAAGACAAATAGCATCATAGTTATGCAAAACCATCACAAAATACATCTCTTGGGCAAGATGTCAATGCACTTGTATGATAAGGCTATTGTGAATGTTTGAAGAGTATAAATAGCTATAAAATTGAGTGAGACTTTTGACTAACTCACATTTAATCCAATGTGATAATTGGTTGTATTATATAATGGTAAGCTTGTACAAGTATGATTAGCATAACTATGCACTTCTCTCCCATTTTTTTATTTCTTTGCAATTCTTGCTAGATTTGGCAATGATTAATGATGAAACTTATAATGAACGCAATATTCTAATGTAGAGAAGATATATAAGAAGTAATGTTATACATGTATTCAATTAAAAACTAAGTGAGATAAATAGTTTTAAAACATTTAAGCACTCTCACTCAATCTCACTAAGCTCTAAGTGTCTCAAAATTTTTTTATAGGTTTTAACATTCTAATTACCAAAATAAAAGGACTGAATAAATATCTTCTTTCTATATTGCTTGAGCTTATGTTTCCTATGTAATCAATTAATAAAACTCTTCACATGACTAGACTATGTGCTCTTAAAATGCATGATCTAAATACACTTAAAAATGTATTAATAATAATAACATAATAGTTTTGTTGTCACTAATAAGTGGCTTAATGACTAAAGTTACGACAATCCAAACCTTGTGTGACAAATAGGAGTGGTTTTTTATGGAAGCCAGATTAAGTTAAATGAGGATGGATATAGACATGGGATTGGTCAAACCACATAAATATTTCATTATCTTATCATTTGTTTTACTTGATTACTTTATTTATCTCATTACTTTATGATAAATATTATGGCAATAAAGTTTTTGAAATGTTAAAGAACATTATCTAAGGTTTTGTGTAGGAGTAATTATGATAATGAAAAGATTTTTGGTACAAAATTAATCAATAAATTGATTTGAGTTAAGTTTGAAGGTTCCACAATTTAGCATCCCCTCATGTTGATGTCACCTCTCACTATTCTAACACTTTAACCTTGTAATTTTGCTTCTATATCTTTAGTTGATTAATCCTCTATTATCTTTAAATGATTTTAGCTCTATAAGTCCTATTTATGATAACATATCTTAATGATCATGTAATTTCCCTTATATAATAGTTAGTACTCAATTGGGTTTTTATCATAAACATTTATTGGAATAACTTTGGCTTATGAGACTAACAACTTTAGCATAATACACCTCTTATGTTTTCTTATGGTCTAATTTTTATGTAACAATCTTTTTGTTTTGACAAGAATTAAGGCAATGTTGCAGAAGTTCAAAAAATGGCTAGATTTGAAGTCAGTCTCATGCAACTCAACAAAAGGATTCAAAAGGCCCTAGGATGCAAAAACCAAAATTCATTAGTAACCATGGACAAAATATAAAATAAGGGCCATGAAAGGGTAAGAAATCAGGTTATATTATGTTTATTTTGAGTTATTAGGTTATGAATCATCCATTATTATGTTTTTATTATTTTTTGTTTTTAGATTTAGAGATATTGTATTCTTCATAGTTCTAATAAGGATGTCCTCTATGATTGAATTAAATATTGCTATGTGAATTAAAAAAGTTTTTCATTATAATCAAATTGAGAATTGTCAACATGTTTTTGTGCATGCATGCATAGAGAAAATCCTACAAGAAAATGTAGGATAGCTAGCCCTATATCTACCTAGATTATGATCTAATATTGTTATCACTCCCATGACCACCACCAACCTCCATGAGATTCTCTTACAATCACCCTACTTAACCTCTATCTATCCTAATTTTCTCTCTACACAACCTCTCATTAATCATTTATTTCAAGAGTTTCCAACTTGTATGTCACTCAAAATCGGTTTTTCACCTAATTTTGAACCACACCATCTTCAAATCCATACTATCATAGCAATCTGGAGACACCATACCAACTTAAAACCATCAATGCCCAAGCCTAATGTTCTTCATAACACTTAACCCATCATCTCACATCCCATATAGATGCTTCACTAATCATTATTATGAACCTCTTTAAGTTGACTACCCTAACATAATCACTTGCACCTTCAATAACTTACAAATGTGTAATTGGATATCTGCTGCCAACCTTATCATTATTAGATCTACTTTATTAGCCATCCTCCCTTCCTTTCTTAGTTATCAAACCTATGAACAATATTACAATTACAAATCATTACCCAATCACTTTGAAGTATGGTTTGGTAAGAAAAGGGTGAATTACTAAGAATAAAAAAAATTTATTTCTTAGAAAATATTTTGAAGTAGTTTTTAATAAGCTTAAGCATATCTATAAAAATAATTTTGTAAAAATGTTAATTTTATTTTAAAATATGTTAATTCTTTTAATAAAAATTTTATAAAAATTATAAAATGAAAAATTCATTAAAGTTTAGAATGAACTATAATTTTTAGGTGGTTCAACTTAAAATCTGGCTTACATTCACCTTTGAAGAAAACTAAGAAAAACTATGAACATAATCAATATAAGCTTTTTGCTAAATGACTATTAGGCTAAATACTCATAATAACAAAATAAAAGGGATAGACTTTTATAACTATACAATAAAATTAACTTGGTAATAGAAAAAATAAATTGGTGACACAAAATTAAAATTAATACAAACAGAAATCATATGCTTGATTACATCCTTAATAAGATAAAAGTGTCTTAATTGAAACAATTAGGATTAAAAAATTCAAAATTATCTATTTTGAGAAGTAAATAGATATTAAGAGTTTGACAACCGAAGGATACAATGTCTAAAAGTGATGATGAGCATTAATAACTAATGGCTTGAATGTTGTGAGTTAAGAATTTTTCTTTAGATTTTGAGAAAATTTCACCAATCCATTATGGTAAACAATTTTGTTATTTATAAACATTTTTTAACTGCTAAAAAGTAGTTCCAAATTAGCCAATTAGTTGTTACTAGTCGATGAGCATTTTTTATTAAAAACTTGGTATTATTTTAAATAAAAGATATGACAACTCACAAATAATGGCTAAAATAACCATTGCATAAGAGTCACATGATCAGAAGAGCTCAAGACCATTTCATTACAAAACTATGCAGTTAGATAGATGGGATTAAGCTAGTACCATTTAGAAATTGGAATTGATCTAAACCATTAGATCTGAATTGTGATATGATAGTAAGCTTTAGATCTTATGATAAATTAAATTGGATCATGTCATAACAATAATTACATGATCAGATGATCAGATGTTATGACAATAATTATTGTTATAAAATACTTATTGTAATAAGTTGTTAAAAAAGATTTTCAAAGATATGTTCAACAATAAAATGATTCTTTGGATGGCCAAGATAAGATGATCAAAGTTTTGGAAACCTAAATATTTTTTCTAAGATAATTAATTTTAATAATATTTAACTTATGAGTCTTATAAAAAAAGATTTTAATTAAGCTTAAAATTCTAAAGAAAATAAAATATAAGTACCTAAAATCAAATTCAAAATATATCTCTTGGTAGTTTGCCACTTTAACCAAGATGATCTTAATGGGATCTAGTATTTTAATTCTTTTCTAAGTTTTCCAGTGAACATAATCATTGATTATAAAATCTAAAAATTTAATCAAATGAATTTATTATAAATAATTAGGGTTTATTATTATCAAACAAAGTATTGTGGTTAATGATTAACAACATAATAATCTCCCTATTTCAGTGATAAAAAATGTTTAATGAAATTGTTAAAAATTTTAAAATATTTATAAAATTATTGTATATATTATATGTATGCCATAATTAGATTAATACTCCGTCATAACGTATGCCTATTTATTTCAATTTCTACTCTATCCACCTTTTTGTTATCACTTAAAGGCTTTCAATGCTCCTAAACGTAATTTTAGGTTTTCTAAATAGCTCACAACAATGGGGTTTATGGAAATGTTAGCCAATTGTAATTTCATTTGTATCAAAAAACCATTTTGTTCTAATTACACTTTTATCAATGGTATAGGGGTCAACTCTCACAGTTTTGTTTAAATTAATTTTATTTTATATTTATAACTATTATCCAAAACTCATTATTTCAAATATTTTATATTAAGGTTGGCTCATAATTTGCTACATAAGTTCTATGATTATGATAAGATCTAATTCTAAAACCATCCATACTTAAATTAGAACTTGTTCTTGATGATGATCCTTATTATGGTTTAATGATTTTCTTTATCTACTCCATTTTTCTTATTTATTTCAATTGAATTTTCTAAATGAAATTTCTCTATTCACATTTGTTGTTCATCTATGTATATACTATTCTTTAGTTGAAATTGATTTAATGAAATTTTACATGCACACTACTCTATTTTAATTATTAAATTTAAGAACCCAAACTATTTTGGGTCCAACACATTTATGTGTAGATGAACTATTATTTGTCTTCACTACACATGCATAATTTAGAAATTTAAAACAAATATTGGCTTTAATTCTGCATGCTTGTGAAATGTGATCAGATTGTATGCAATAATAGTAGCATGTAAGTTTATTCTTAAAACCATTTAAAATGTCAACATGCCTTTGAACATTAGATCTAGCATTTGCAATTGAAATTTCTTTACAAATTGGAGCAAGTGGTGTGTCAAGTTTTAAAATCATTGAATTTCTTAATTATAGAATGGATGCATGTTAACTTCTTTTTGCTAAATCATCATTAGACTTTTTCTTATTTTTTAAATGAATGTAAACCTTTCTTCTTATTTGTTTATAATGACCTAGATATTCATTATATTCTTTTTTAGTTTCTTATATTTGTTTTATAAAAAAATTTATTTTTATTACAAGAATAAAATAATTATTTAGCTAACTTTTCATTGAAGCTGTTTACCTCTTACTTAATGTACACTCTTCTTCTTTTTCTTTACTAGCCATCTTGCAGAAGAGCCCTTCATTATTGTCTTCCCCTTGACTTGGAGATGTCTCTTCTAAATCACTCTTAGTTGCTTTCAATGATTTTTTCTTATTATTATTATTATTATCATTTTTCTTTTAAACTTTTTCTTTCATGATAGGATATGTTGGTCTAATATGTCCTGATTTATCTCTCTCGTAACAAATAATCTCCTACTTTCTTGTTTCTCTCGTCTTGAACCTTTGATTTCTATGTCTTCCTATAACACCAAAAAATTTAAATAAACCTTTACAGATTAAAATAATACTATCTTCATTAGTAAATTCCTCTTTTAAAGTACCTTCCACCATCTTCAATTCTATTATTTCTTCCTTCTTTGTTTTGTTCTTCTTAAATAATTCTTCTTCTTCTTTTCTTTTCTTTATTTTCTTCTTATTAGTCATGAGCTCACCCATCAAGTCATCTAATATCATGATGGAAATATTCTTAGTTATCTCGATGGTGGTGATCAGTGGATCATACTCATTGCATAAAATTCCAAGTATCTCCTTCACTTATTCATTCATAGAAATTAACTTTCCCAAACTAGAAAGTTCATTAGTAATTTCAATAAATCTTATAAACCTGCTTTTAATTGACTCATTAAAAAATATCTTATATAACTCATAGTCATGTGTCATCACATCTATTTTAGTTTCCTTACCTAAAGAGACACCTTCATACATTGAACCGGTTCTGGTTTGGTGGTTCTGGAGTTTGACTCAGCTTGGTAAATGCCTGTACTTCTAATTTATGCCAAATTTCAAAGCCATTTTTAAATTTATAATTCTATAAAATTTTATAGACGCATAATGTAAAATATTTATGACTATATCATTTAATTATACTTTATATTTTTTATTTCTATCCATTTCCATAAAGTGTTAGGTACTAAAATATCTTATGAGTTTTTCTTAATGAAAAAATCAAAGGAGTTTACATTAGTTGTCACATTTCTCTATAAATCAATTTTAAATAACTATTCATTTTAGTCTTGCAATAAAGGTAACCATAAAAAGGTTGTGTCTTATAAGAAAATGCACCTTCACCCAAGCTTGATGAAATATATATTTAAGCCATGGATGACCCCAAAAAATTTCTTCTCATAAGAAAAGGACCTCACTTTAATACCAATTAAAGTGTGGTTCAATAAAAGAGTGATGAATTGCTAGGGATAACAATTTTAATTTCTTAAAAAATATGTAAAAAAAATATTTTAAAGTAATTTTAATAGAATTGAGTATATCCTTATAAGTGATTTTTTTTACAAATGTTAATTTTCTTTTAATAATAATTTCTTATGAAAATTATGAAATGACAAATTCAACAAAGATAGAATATACACCAATAATTTTGAAGTAATTTGGCTTAAAATCAATCCAATATCCTCTTTAACAAAAAATAAAACACAATTAATCTAAAGCTTTTGCCAAAATAAGGGTAGACTAAAACCTAATAATAATGAAACAAAAAGGATAAGCTATTATTACCTTACAATAAAATAAACTTAGCAATAGAAGAACATAATTCATCCATAAAAAATCAAAATTAATACAAACAAAACTCTTATGGTTAATGAAATGCATAATGAGACAAGAGTTTTTAATAGTATCAATTAAGAATTAAAAAATTGAGAACTTAGTTAATTTAAGAAGACAATAAAATTAAGAGTTTGATAACTAAAACATATTGTTGAGAAGCTATAATGAGAATTAGCTACTAACAAATTGAATATCTTGACTTGATAATTTTTCTTTAGATTTTGTAAAAATTTGATCAATCCATTATGTTTAAACATTCTTCTATTTAAAGATATTTTCTAATAGCTAAAAGATATTTACCAAATTATTAATTAGCCATTACTAGTTAGTGAGCCTTTTTAAATAAAAGCTTATGTATTATTTCAAATAAAATGTTTAATAATTCACAAATAATAGCTAAAATATCCATTATGTAAGAGCCATAGGATCAGAAGCATTAAGGATCGTTTAATCACAAAAACTGCAGGATTGATCAATTGGCATTAAACTAGCACTATTTAGAAATAAGATTTGAAATGGATCATTAGATCTAAATCATGATCTGATGGATAGATTTATATCTTATGTGTAGATTAAGCATGGACCACATGAATAATAAATTGTATGGTCCAACAACTAATTGAATAAGCATTTAAAAGAAGGTAAATGAGACAACAATTGTTTGCTTGTGAAATTGTGTAATGAGGTTGTAGAGTTTACTATGACAATTTCAAGTTCGATCACATGAATAAAGCACTACATTTTAGTCCCACATAATGTATTCAACTTCTGTTTATCTCATAATTCTTTCTCTATGCTTTATAAGGAGCTAATTAATGGGGTTGGTTGCCCTTAGTTCATTTAAGATTTAATTACCCATGTCAGTAATTCAATTAATTGACTTATAGATAAGAGAGTAATGGCCTAATCTGATAAGCACAAAAATGGGCTTAGGAGTAATGTCTAGAATCGATTACTATAACAAATCAGGTTCATAAGTTATTATTTATACCAGAGGTGTAGGGTGTTTATTTACAATAGTTTAGCTCAAATAGAATAAGTTTTTTATTATTATTACTATTATAATTTATTATTATAAAATACCTTTTATAAAAAGTTATTAAAACAAGATATTCAAAGGTATAATAAAAAATAGAATGATTATCTAGTTATCCAAGATGATCAAAGTTTTAGAAACTTAAATATTTGTCTAAGAAGTTTGACTTTAATAAAATATAATTTTTGTGCCTTATAAAAAATATTTAAATAAAACTTAACATTCTAATCAAAATAAAATTAAAATTTTTAAAATTAAATTTAAAATATATCTCTTGATGGTTTATCACTCCAACTAAGAAGATCTTCATAGGAACTAATATTTACTCTTCTTTTTTAACTTCTCTCTTGAATATGAGCATTTATTATCTAAAACTTAAAAATTCACTCAAATAAATTTATTAAAAATACTTAAGTTTTATTATTATCAAACAAAACATCATAACTAAGGATTAATAACACAACAAACTCTCCCTTTTAATGATAAAAAACCTTTAATAAAATTAACAAAAATATAAAATATTTCTAAAATGAATATATAAAGCAATTAAAGATAAGCTCCTTTATATGCATTTAATGATTAAATTAATTATTCCCTTTAATTTATTCTTATTTATTTCATTTTTTATTTTTTTTCTTATTTTTGTATCACTCAAAGGAATTTAATACTCCTAAACTAAATTTTAAGTTTTATAAATTGTTCACAACCTAAGGATTTTGTGAAAATGTCAACTAATTGATCATCAAGTTTGCATCTAAAAGTCCATTGTGTTCTAATTACACTTTAATTCATGACTATTACTCAAAGGTTATTATTTTTATCATCTTGTATTAAAGATGGTTCAAAATTTGTTACAAAAGCGTAATTATTATGACAAGATCTAGTTTTGACACCATACATAATTTAATCTATAAATTATTCTTTAGGATTATACTTATTAAGGTTTCAGGATTTTCTTTAACTACTTCCTCTTTGCTTATTTATTTCAATAGAATTTTTTAAACATAATTTCTCTACTGCTATTTATTTTTCATGTGTGTATATACTATTTTTATTTAGTTAAAATTGATTCATCAAAGTTTAAATGCACACTACTTGATTTTAATTATTAGATTTGAGAACCCAAACTATTTTGGGTTCAGTACATTTAGGTGTAGATGAACTATCATTTTTCTTCACTACCCTTGCATAAGTTTAAAATTTAGAATAAATATTAGTTTTAATCCTACATGCATAGAAGTATGACTAGGTTGATAATGGCTTGTAAGTTTGTTCTTATAACCATTTAAAATGTCAACATGTATGTATATGAGATCTAGCATTTGTAATAAAAATTTCACAACTAATTCTCTTTACTTTTGAAAATGAACACGTGGTATATAGTGATTTAAAGTCAATGAATTCCTTAATTAAGGATTCCTTCTCATAACATTTTGCACTAAATTATCATTGGCCTTTTTAATAGCTTTTAAATAAGTGATGGCCTTTTCACTAATTGGTTCATAATGATCTAGATATTCACTTTGTTCTACTTTTAGTTTCCCATATTATTTTTAAAAAATTTTCTTTTTATTTTAGACATAAAATAATTGTTTATCTTATTTTTCATAGGAGTAAATTATTTCTTTCTCACTTAAAGATGTATTCTCATCTTCTTTTTCTTCTCTAGCTATTATGCAAAAGAGCCCTTCATTGTTTTCTTCATCTTCACTTGTACATGTCTCTTCTAAATCACTATAAGCTACTTTCAATATTTTCTTCTTCTTCTTCTTATTTTTTTTGTTTTCAACTCTTTCTTACATGATAAGACATTTTTGTCTAATATGCCCTAGTTTATCACATTAATGCTAAAAAATCTCCTCTTTTCTTCTTGCTCCCTCCTTTGACCTTTGATTTTTATGTCTTCCTACAACACAAGAATTTTAGGCAAATCGTTAGAGATTAAAATAATTCCACATTTATTAATTAACTCCTCTTCTAAAGTGCCTTCCTCCATCTTTGTGGCATATCATTAGACATGTATGAACATCAAATTTCATGATAGCACTATCAAATCTCTAAAATCATGCTGCCAAATCCCTTAAACTAATACATCATTCTAATTTTGAGATGGTGCATTGACAACCTACAATACATATTACACTCCATATTAACTAGGATGTTGGATATGAGTAGTTTTTATTTCCATGTGCCCTTATTGGTATGAGAAAAATTAGAAATTTAACCAGTTGGACAAAAGCTATGTGCTCAAACATTGATTCAATCCAACCTTATAGTCATTCACAAACATTTAATCCACTTGGACAAAAATGCCTCACTCAAAGGAGGCCTCTTAGATAATGGAAAATATTGATGCTTTACCCACATCATCTTAATCTAATTAGGCACTATCTTATCAATCAAATCATAACATATAGATTATGTTATAAAGTTAGATTTTCATAAAAAAAGAAGCTATGCTATCGATGAGAGCTCTTCTTAAACTAAATGCCCTATGCATGCCCCACCATGTCACTATCATACACACTTATATCCTGAGGATTTTGTATGGTATATTTTTTAAAGATGTGTGCTATGTACAAAAGTGCAGAATTTTTAGAGCTATGTTTTTACAAATATAGCAATTTGTAAAGGTTTATAGCCATGGGGATTTTTTAAAGAGCATTCTATGTGATTTTATGACTATATAAACCCTTGAAAAAAGTCCTTAAAGTGATGATGCTCTTAACAGTCATTGCAAGATGATGTTGGAGAAATTTTGAGTGCCTTTTGCCTTTTCTGTTGAGGTGGGGATTGAAAGTTCTACATTAATCTTGAAGCATACAAGTGCATGCTAGAGGTATTTGTAAATCTTAATTTCTTTTATAGTTCAACATCACTCACAAAGATCTTATTTTGTAAGTAGTAGCTTATTTTAATCCATAGTTTTTTATTTGTATATTTGTCAAAATTAGGTGAACTTGAGCTTTGTTTTGTTCTTTGAGTAATCTCTTTCTATTAGACAAGCTTTTAGCTATTTAGTGTGTAGAGATTTGGATGAAGTTTACCTAAATAATCCAAAAATATTGCATCCTTAGTGTAGCATAGAAATTTTGACATACCATAAAAAATTTGTGGAAGGGTATTGGTTAATCATTAATAAATCACAAAAGCATTACTTGAGCATTGTATCGAAGAAGATTTTATAAAAACATACAACACCAATTCTCCCTCACCTCTTTGATTAGATTCTTACTTATACACAGCAATCATATGACATTGTTTTGACCGTCTTTTCAAAATTTTAATTCGAAAAGCTCCATCCAAAGACTTAGTTTTGCTAATTGGGTCTCAAAACATAGTGCATCCTCCCTTGTTTGAAAGAAAAAAATTTGTCCTAGCAAAATTCTTACAAAAACTTTGTTCAAAATATTAATTCTATTTTTTGGAGGCTTCATGAAAAGTTGCATAAAATCCCTCTACACAATAAGATTGTCATTGATGAAACTCACATGAGGTTAGTGCAACAAAATTCAAAGAGAATATATATATTATTTTGTACTCTTCAAAATAAATTTGTTTTAGAAATTAATGATCTAAACACTTACTTCGAGGCTAAGTAATAACTGAATAGATTGTATAGAGAATAAGATCCTATAATAAGGGAATAAAAGAATAAAAAGAGGAATTTGGAAAAGGATCAAAGGAGAAGAATATTTCTTACAAGCATCATAGAAACAACTAGAATGAGTGAAGTTTCACAAGATGACTCCTACTCAAATAATATCATATATTTATCCAATACATCTCATGATGGTGATCAATCTAGTTATTTTGATAAGCTTATGGAAGAAAAAAAAACTTATCCATAAATATGCAATCTTGAAAAATATATGTACAATGTATGAGAACTATATTCTTGAACTTGAAAGAACCCGATACATTCATGCAAACTATAGCAAGGAATGGTAAATCTAGTTAATTATACTAATATGAAAGCTCTAGCTATCAAAGTTAAGAGTCTTAGGGAAAGTTTGAAGTAGTGGAATAGAGAGAACTTTGTCAACATATTCAACATAATCAAACAAGCTAAAGAATTGGTAAACAAAACGGAAAAATTCTAAGCTTTTCAAAATGAGAGAATATGAGGAGAGCTAGTCAAAGCTAATGATTATTTAATGGGTGCAATTTCTAAGGAGCAAATCTATTGATAATAGAAAGTGGAAGTCAAATGGCTTAAAGAAAATGACAAAATGTTAAATTTTTTTGTGATATGGTAAATGATAAAAGAGCAAGATAGAATATAAGTTATACAAATTATAGTCCAGGATCATTATTTAGTAGAAAGAAAAAATTCAAGAGGTAACTATTCACAACTTTTTAAAACTATTAATAGCTAATGATTGTATGGACAATGAAAATTTACTTAGTTGTATCCCTTCTCTAATTACAGAGGCTGACAATAAGGGATTGTTAAAAGTGGTTACAATTAAAGAGATAAAAAAGAATATATTTCAAATGGATTAACATAGCACTCTTGGATTGAATGATTTTAATGGACAATTTTTCATTAATTGCTAGGATATCATTATTGAGGATGTACTACTTTTGGCTAGGGAATTTTTATTGAGCACTTCCATTCCTAAAGGAATTTCAAGTACCAATCTAGTTTAGATTCCAAAAATTGAGAATCCTAAAACCTTTAATGATTGCCAACCAATTTCTATGTGTACTTTTATAGGAAAATTTTTTTTCCAAACTACTCCTAAATAGGCTTTAACATTTGCTTCCTAAATTGATTTCACCTGAACAAGTAGTCTTTGTTAAAGGAAGAGAGATCACTAATAACATTTTTCCTACTCTTGAATTAATTAGGTCATTGAATAAGAAAGTTAGAGGGAAGAATGAAGCGATAAAGTTGGACTTAATAAGTGCATTTAACTATATTTCATGGGATTTTAAAGCTAGGATTCTTGCAAAATTCAATTTTGATGAGAAATTTGTAATGTAATTCATCGAGGGTGCTATGTTAAGCACTTAAACAGGGGAATCCAATTTCGTCCTTACTATTCATATTGGAAATAAAATTCTTTAGTAAAGTTCTAAATAAGCTTCTCAATCAAAGGAAGATCTCATAATATGTTTAACCAAAGGGTTGCAAAATGATCACCCACCTGGCATATATAGATGATATTATGATATTTTATAAGGGAAACTAGAGAACATTATCCAATATTTTAAAGTTATTAAGGGCATTCCAAGCAACATCCAGACTTAAATAAATTAGAAAAGAATGACTTTTTTTATTAATGACAAGGTAAGTCAAAACTAGGCTTTCAAAGAAGTAATGATGAAAAGAAATAAAGGCTCCTTGATTCACTTTCAATGTTTATAGGATGCCATAACTTATAATCTATATTTATTATGATGCCAAAGGAGCAAACCTTTGGACATGTATGAAATGTTATCTTCATCATTATCACTCATCTTAGCAAATGTATAGAAACAACCCTCAATATAAATCAATCAGACTAGTATGTCATTTGATTAGAAGCATACCATATGGTCTCTGTAGAAGATGAAATCAATCCCATATGTTTAATAAGCTAAATCAAGAAGACATGGTCTTATTATGGAAACAAAACAAATGTTGTTAGATAAATATGATCACAATTAAAACATTAACGAAACTATCCCATTATGTTAAATATACCTACACTGGTAGCTCAACAAAAAAATAACAAGTACAAAGCCACCCAGTTCTATATAAACTTCATGAAAATTCTAGTTATATGCTTACACAAATTGCTCACTGGGAAACATGTAACCATTTTGATGAAGAAATAAAATATATATTTAGAAAAAAGAACCAATAATCTTGGGTATTAACTAAATATCAAATATTCTTTTTGCTACAATTAAGTATGATTCCATATGTGTTGATTGAAATATAGCACAAACACTTATAAAATGCAAACATTTACAGCTCTCCTTCTTTAAGATCTCATGAGTATTAACTATCTAAAATCTAAACATTATCTCAAATAAATTTATTGAAAATATTTAGGATTTGTTATCATCAAACAAAATACATGACTAGGGGTCAAAAACACAATACCTTGGACCTATATATAATGATAGAGGGTGAGTTGGGAAGCTCAATAGAGAATTCTCAAGATGTGATATACAAATAAGTCATAGAATATACATGTATCCAATAGGCACATAGAAAATATAACTAAGCAACATGTAAAATCATGCAAAGGGGACTCAATTTACCAAGTTAAGATAAAACATAAACTAAGAAAACAACTAAAATAAGCTACACTTGTCATCTACCTCATGGTATAACCCAAAGAATCTTAACTCATCATATACTATTAGGCTTCTCTATTATCTCAAATCTTGTAATCCTATGAAGTAGTTATCCTACTAACTAGTGCCCATTCACTCCTTGGCACCCCTCCATTCAAGGAATCTATTTAATAGTCCTACACATCCTTAGTCCTATAAGAATATCAATAAATAAGTGGCATTCAACCACTTCATAACCCAAAACATCCATAATACTTTAAGAGGTCCTCAAAATCAACTAGTACTCTTCCTTTGTAAGTGCAACCCCAAAATGTGCCATATACATGGTCCTACAAGTTGTTCCAAAGAATCTTACAAGTCCATAATTTTTGGGATTTCAACATACAATTAGCATTATGTGATTCTTTGAGAGTCTTTACTAAAGAACTGAAAAACCATGTTAAGTCATTTATATTTCAAACCATATGGAATTTAAAACTCAAACACCAAGGCCTTGAATTTCAACTTTAAAGACTTTAAATTTCAAAGCTTAGAGTCTTTAATCATCAAATATTATGGTTTCTTAGTATTCTTAACCTACCTTTAGGCCTAACCTAAGGTTATCTAATCTTAAAAGCTAAATCTAAAAATCCTTAATTCTTAAATCTTTCTTAGCCAAACCCATGACTTCTTCCTAAGCATGCCCAAGTCCATAATCAACCTTAGATGTCTTCTAAGGTCAAACCTAAGGCTCTAAAGTCCCTAATCCTAAAAACTTGAGAACTCATCCTACCCCAAAAGACATGTAAGGTCCTATTAAGGCATCTTAATGCATTCAAATCCATTGGCTAAGCCTTACCTCTCAACCCCAAGGCTTACATAAGGTGACAAACCTCTTTGGCCCATAAGAATTCAACATGTAGTGTTTAGTTATAGAAAGAGAATTTACATACACGATTTATCTATTAATTATCACATTCTGGACCCCTCCTTTTAAGGGTAGCTAAAGCCTTAACCAATATAATTTCCATATCCAAGTCTTCTTTCAAAAGCTTCAACCTATCACAAAACCAAATCAAAAGGGTAAGAAAGTCTTTTACCTTGATCATGTTTCCTAATATAGGTAAACCCAAGCTTATATCCTTAATCCTAATTCCATTTTCTAAATAAACCTTAAAATATGGTTATATAAGAGGGGAGTGAATTACTAAGAATAAAAATTTTGATTTCTTAAAAATATTTAATGAAATACTTCAAAAGTATTTTTAAAAGACTTAAACAAATCTCCAAAAAGATTTAGTATAAATTTTAATTTTATTTTAAAATATATTAATTTTTTATTTAATAATAGATTTTTGAGAAATTATGAAATAAAAAGGTACAAATTTAAAAAATATGCACAAATGATTTTTAAATGATTCAACTTAAAATAAACTCTATATCCACCCTCAACAAAAACTAAGTACAAAACTATGTAAGTCTTTTATTAAAAGATGGGTAGGTTAAACCCTCATAATAAGAAAATAAAAAAATATAAAATGGCTTTATAATAAAATAAAATTGACAAAAGGAGGAAAAGAAAGTAATGATAAAACTTTAAACAAACTAATTCTCATACTTGAAACAATACTTAATAAGAAACAATTATTTTAATTTAACTAATTAGAAAATAAGAGCTTCATTAAAAAACAAGGAACTCAGAGTTCGATGAAGAAGATTGTAGCGTAAAGAGGCAACAATGAGAACTGACTGCTAATTGCTTCAAGGTCATTACTTGAGAATTTTTCTTCAAAAATTTTGTAACTACTTCTTGAATCTATTTTGTTCAAGAATTTGCCTATTTATAAGTATTTTGTAATAGTTAAAAGCACTTACCAAAAGGTTAAATTAGCCATTACAATTCTACAATATTTATATTTTTTATTTAGAAAATTATTATTTAAATAAAATATTCTAATGACTCAAAATAATAGCTAAAAGAGCCATTATGTAGGATCATGAAAATTATGCAATTGTATGGTTGCATTTTAATTAGCATTATTTAGAATTTTGAAATTGATCTAGGTCGTTAAATCTGAATCATGATATGATAATAAGATTTAACTTTATGAGTAAATGAATTTTGGACCATGCAATCAAAAAATTGGTGTTATTGGATAACTGTAGAATTAGCACTTTTGAGGAAAAGGATAAGACTATGACCATTCGATCACAAAATACATGATCAAACAGATTACATCAGTCCCACAATTTGAGAGTTGGTCGTGCAGAAAAAAACTTATTGTTTGTCTTACATGGTGTATTTGTAATGCCAACTTTACCTTACGATAATTCTTGTGTAGTGTAAAAGTAGCATGATTTTGGGGTTTGCTGTCCCTTGATTTATTCCAAATTTAGTCACCTATACTACCAATAATAAATCATGAAATAAATTACTAATTTAAAGTGTGATTCCCTGATCCAAAATGAGTCCAATTAGATTTAGGAGTAATGCCTCAACTAGATTACTATAGAGAACACGTTTCGTTAATTTAAGATAGAATAGGTAACATAGAATTGGGTTTTTTCATTAATTATTATTGAAACAAAAATTTTAGAGATATTGAACTAATAATTATTAAGATGTCAAGACACGATGATCAAACAAAATGGAAACCTAAAATTTTAAGATCATTACTTTAAAAAAATTATATTTGTTATACCTTGAATGAATAATTTTAATAAAACTTAACATTTTAATCAACATAAAATTAAAGTAATTAAAAGTAATGGCAAAATATACCTCTTTGTGGTCTACCACTCCAACCAAGAGTATCTTTATGGGATTTATATTTTCTCCTATTCTTTTTTAATTTCTCCCATGAACAAATACATTAGTTATTTAGAATTTAAAAATTTATTAAATCAAATTCATTAAAAATACTTAAGATTTTTTATCATTAAATAAGGCATCATAACTAGGGATCAATACTACAACAATCTTCATCTCTTGTTGATAATAACATCTCTAATAAAATTGATAAAAATATGAGTTATTTATAAAATAATTATGTAAAGCAACCAAAGGTAAAGTCCTTTTGTTTGTCATTACTAGATTAAGACTTATTCTTAATTTTTACTTTTATCTTTTAATTTTATTTCAATTTTTTATTTTCTCTTCCTTTTTATTATCACTCAAATAGATTCAACTCCTAAACTCAATCTAAATTTTCTAAATTATTCATAACAAAAAGGTTTTGTAAAAATATCATCCAATTTATTATTAATAGGCAGCTATTTTAATAAAACATGTTTAATTTAATATGTTCTCTTATACAATGATATCTAATATCTGTATATTTTTTTTTAAAATGATTAACTATATTTTTACTTGAACTTATTGAACTTTAATTATCACAATAAATGGGAATTTGTCCTAGTATAATATTGTAATCTCCTAATTATTGTTTGAGTCATAAGTCTTGTGCTATATAATTATTTATAGCTATATATCCTAATTTTATAATGGATAGTTTAATATAATTTTTTCTGACTACTCCATAAAACTAGATAATATCTTAGAAATTAGCGTGTTGCACTTATGTTTTTTCAATCTATTCAACTTCCAATAAAATCTAAATCTAAGAATGTTCTTAATTAAAAATTTAGATATTCTTTTGGATAACAAAGTCCTAATTTATTTTATGTAATTATAAATATAAATATTTGTTTTATAACTATTAAATGAGATTCTTTGGGTCAAGCTTGAAATCATGCACATACACAAACACTATAGATTATATTGGGTCAACTAGCCTTAAGGTATAAAAGTGAACCAATTAGACCTCTATGCATTTTAGTATCTATTTGTTCTCTTTTTGTTCTATTTTATCTAAATGTGATTTAGTGTTTATTGGTGTGTTTTTAGGTCTGACATTTATGAAACAATTTTTCTTTAATAATTCTCAAGTATATTTAGTTTGTGATATGAAAATTTCAATTATAGTTTATTTAACTTGAATATCTAATAAGAATATTTACTCACCCATTAAACTTATTTCAAATTCATTTTATATTAAATCTAAAAATTCTTTACAAAACTCTTCATTACTAACCCTAAATACTATATCACATACATATATTTAACATATAAGTTGATGTTTTTCCTTTGTTTTTAATAAATAATATTTTCTTATGAAATCATATGAAAATAAAAAGCTATAGTCATTCATACCATGCTTTAAGTGCTTGCTTAAAACCATATAAACTTTTATTTAATTTATATGCGTGATATAATTAATCATAAACTTCAAATCTTAAAGATTCTTTTACATAAACTTCTTCAATTATGTAATCATTTAAAAAAATATTTTTAACATCTATTTGATACAGTTTGAAGTTCTTATAGCCAACATAAGATAACAAAATTGTTATTCCCTAAAGCCTAGTTATAGGTGCAAAGGTTTCAATATCTTACCTTCAATTTGATTATAGCCTTTTATAATTAATCTTACTTTATTTTTATTTATAATTTCATTCTCATCTAGTTTGTTTGTAAAGTCCTATTTTATTTTTATTATACTTTTATCCAATGACTTAGGGGTTAATTCTCACACATAATTCTTTTTAAATTGATTTAACTCTTCATTCATAGAAATTACCAAAAGTTAATTATGTAAGGCAACTTCTATTGATGTTGGTTCAAACTTTGCTACAATGTTGGAGTGATTATGGTAACATCTAGTTCTAACACCATCCATAATTTCACTTATTATTTGATCTTAGATTGATCTATATTAAATTTTAATATTTTAAGAATTTTATTTTCTTCAATTATTGTCTTTTCTTTATTTATCTCACTTGAGTCTTTTAAACTTAATTTTTCAAATATTATTTGTTCATTATCTATATTTATACTATTTTGTTTAATTGGTATTGATTCATCAAAATTTATATGTATTGATTCCTCTACTTAATTTGTAGTATTATTATAAACTCTATAAACTTTACCATTAAATGAGTACCTAAAAAGATTCTCTCATCTAATTTTGGATCAAAGTTTATAAATTCTCTTTTCCCATTATTCAAAATATAACATTTACAGCAAATACATGTAAATGAGTAATCTTTGGTTTCTTATGGAATACTAGTTTATATGATGATTTGTTTAATTTGAGCCTAAAAAGTATCCCATTTTGAACATAGCAAGTAGTAAGCATAGCTGTTGTCCAAAACAATTTAGATACATCATATTCATTCAACATGCTTCTAGGTAAATCTAATAAGGTTTTATTTTTCTTCTCTACTATATGATTTTGTTGTGGAGTTTTAGGTTCCAAAAATATATAAAAATGTTTATTATTATTATAATACTTAACGAATTTTTCATTTCTAAATTCTATTCTATTATCACTTCTAATGGCTTAAGTTATGACCTAACTCATTTTGAAATTTGGTTAATAATATTTGAAATTATTTACATGATTCACTCTTTTTTCTCAAACAAATGACCCACGTATACCTAGAATGGTTATCTACTAAAACTAATCGATATTTTATGCCTCCTAAGCTCATGTGATGTATAGATCTAAATAAGTCTGTGTTCAAGTTCAAGAATATTTTTAGAAGTTACATCCTTCATGGTTTTAAAACTTGCTTTTTTCTCTTTACATAAATACATGATCTATAAAAAATTATTTACAAATGTCAATTTAGGTAAGCCTCCTACAAAGTTATATTTAATCATTTTTCTTAATATATGTGTACTAGTATAACAAAATCTTCTATGCCATAAGTTTAAGTCACTAACATATGATGCAAAATATTTTATTTAAAAATTATTTATAGTTTTTAAATCAAGTAAATATGTATTATTTCTTCTAAGTATAATAATTAATATATTTTTATTTTTGCTAATTTTATATGCAATAGTATCAAATACAATATTAAAGCCACTATCAAAAAATTGATTAATGCTAAGATAATTATATTTTAAGCATTAAAAAATAATTTGGGTTCTTAAATTTAAAAACTAATTTTTTAGTACAGGCATATCTTCTTTCTAAGATTGAGGAAGACATGTGATTTCTTAAATAATAAGTGTTCAAGCCACATGGTAGAAACCAACAAGCTATTTACTCAACCAAAGGCCTATAAAAAAAGAAAAGTCGTGTTTAGTGATAATTCAAAAAAATCTATCAAAAGAATGGTACTATTGAGATTAGTGATGTCCTATTGAAAGACATACTTTCACCCAATCTAGGTAAAGCGTCAATTTGAGCTATAAAACTTTTAGAGAACTTTTTTATTAAAAAATACCTTGCTCTAATACAAATTAATATATGGTTTAGTAAAAAGGTAAGTTGCTAGTAATAAAAATTTTAATTTCTTAAAAATATTTAAAGAAATATTTTATAAGTATTTTTAAAAGGCTTAAGAAAATATTTAAAAAGATTTAATGAAAATTTTAATTTAATTTTAAAATACATTAATTTTTGTTTAAAACTAATTTTTGATAGAATGTGAAATAGAAAGGTACAAAGTTTAAAAGTATACACAAGTAATTTTTTAGTGATTTTACTTAAAATTAAGTCTACGTTCACCCCCAACAAAAACTAGGCAAAAAAACTATATGAGCCTTTTGTCAAAAGATGGGTAGGATAAACCCTCACAATAAGAAATAAAAAAAATCATGCTATAATGATCTTATAATAAAATCAAATTGGCAAAAAAAAAAAGGAAAGGAAAGTAATGATAAAAATCTATACAAACTAATTCCTATACTTGACAAAATACTCAACCAGGCACAATTATTTTAATTCAATCAATTAAAAATGAAAAAAATGAGAGCTTTTAGTTAGAAGAACAAGGAATTTAAAGTCTGATGAAGAAGGACACAGTGTAAGGAGGCTACAATAAGCATTGGTTGCTAATTGTTTCAAAGTTGTGGCTTGAGAATTTCCTTCAAACTTTTTATAAGAGTTTCATCAATACATTTTGTTCAAAAATTCACCAATTTATAAGTATTTTGTAACATCTAAAAATACTTACCAAATAGTCAAATTAGTAGTTATAGTTTTGCAACTTTTGTTTTTTTAATTAAAAAATTATTATTTAAATAAAATATTCTAAGGGCTTAAATTGACTAAAAGATTCATGCATAGAAGCTCCTAGATCAAAAGCATCTAGGATCATTCAAACTTGAAAACTATACAATTAGATGGATGCATTTTAACTAGTGTTGTTTAGAATTTTAAAATTGATTTGAGCTTTTAGATTTGAATCATGATCTAACAATAGGATTTAACATTATGAGCAAATGAAGTTTGGACCATGAAATTGCCAACTTGCATGATTGGATGGCTAATAGAATTAGTATTTTTGAGAAAACAGATAAAATGAAGACTGTTCAATCGCAAAACGTGTGATTGCATAGCCTATGTCAATCTCGTAATATGGGTGTTAGCCAGGCAGAAAAAAAACTTGTTTTAGTCATAGATTGTGTATTTTTAATGTTGTTTTTGCCTTATAATAATAATACTTTTTGTATGGTATAGAGGTATCTTGATTTCAAAGTTGGCTATCCCTTGGTTTGTTCAAGATTTTGTCACTCACACTACGAGTAATACATCTTAAAATGAATTACAAATTTGGAAAGTAATGCCCTAATCTAAAATGAGTCTAGTTGGGTTCATGAGTGATCCACCAACCCAATTATTGTAGTAAATGTCTTTCATTAGTTTAGGATATTTAGGTGCCTTAGAATTGGGTTTTTATTTAATTATTACTAAAAGAAAATTTTGGAGATATGGAAAAAATGATTCTTAAGATGTCAAGATATGATGACCAAAGCTATAAGAAAACTAAAATTTTAAGATCATTAATTTAAAAGAAATTTATATTTTTTATGTGCCTTGAATGAGTAATTGTAACATTCCAATCAAAAATAAAATTAAAATACTTAAAAATAATATATATCTTTTGGTACTCTGTCACTCCAACCAAGAGAATATTCATGAGTTCTATATTTTCTCTTCTTCTTTAATTTCTCCTACGAATAAATATAGTAGCTATTTAGAATAAATAAATTTATTAAACAAAATTTATTAATAATATTTATGAGTTTTTATCATCAAATAAAACACCATGACTAGGGATCAATACCACTACAAAACCTAAATCATACAAACCCACAAACAAGTTTGTCTAAGATCATTTCTTGCTCTTATAAAGCATAACCAAATAATTTAAGCCAACATTTGTACTTGGTCAAACCCTTCTCCTTCTTACTACACTTACCTTAGATATTAGTCTAGTCTTAGTCTTCTTTTGAGGCCTAAACTTGAGACTCTTATGCTTCTAACCTAAAAAACTGAGAGTCCAAGTGTTATAGAAACCATCTAGGTTCTTACTAGATCTCATCAATGCCTTTAAAGCCCTTACTCAAGCAATGACATCAAGCCCTAAGGCAATCATTTCATTTAGCTACAAGAATTATGCAATTAAGGTTCACTTAAAGTAAGAGAAAGTTGCAAGATTAAGACACACAAGGCTATAAACCTCAAATGGCTAAATTATACAACATCCAATGTTTGGGTCAAAAAAGGCGAAATTGCAAGATTTTGAGCACATCACATAAAATGGATTCTAGAAATCATATTATTAATATGCTAGCAATGATCTCCCTAAAACATAGGTTTAACCATAGCAAGCACAAATTCATAACATCAATTGATAATTCATGATTTTTTATGTGAAAAATCATTGCAATAATTTTCTTCATACAACCTAAGACTCTAATGTATCAAGGATTCAATCATAGGGACAAGTTCGTGACAGTTCTATATTGGATTTAGGTTTTCATAAACAATGTAATCATAACATTCCTCCTAATGAAAACAAGAACTATATCCTGCATTTTTTAACAAAATATTTGGTTTCTTAAACCTACATGATATCTAATTTTGGTGCATAACTTGTGGGTCATCCTACTTCTTAAAGCATGTAATGTTCTACTCTATTCGATGCACCTCATTCTTCTCTTCAAGCTTTGGTTTTTTGCATTATTCTTCTTTATACATACCTTTAATATCCTCTCTTGCTTCCTAATGATTAGGACTCTTCCATTCTCTCTCTCATACAACTAGTGTTTCTTAAAAAACCACTTATTAAATTTATGTCTAGTTTCAATATTTTCCTAAAATCAAGGTGCCACATGGAAGTAATAGATAAGGATATGCTCACTTAATCAACTTCTTAATTTGCATATCTCATGAAAGATTTAAATTTAAAACCCAATTTTGGATTAACCATCTCATGACTCCTAGTTATTAGGAATTTCACACGAAATAGAATCCTATCTCATTGTTTTGTGAAGAATAAATAAAGATATGCAACACTAAATCTGGCCACACATCTCAACCCTTTAATTTTAAGATCATAGTTTAAATTTTAAACTTTTCTTATAAATATATTAAGGATTCAAAATCTAAAAATATTTAAATTTTAAATATCCTACTAAAAGAAAAGGGCATACCTTAGATTAGCTTAAAACTTGCAAAAGTCTAATCTACACTAACTTATCTATGGGTTGTAACATGGAGAAGCAGCTTTACAAGTATCTTTTTGACTTAAGCAAAAGAAAAAGCCTAATCCATTGAATACAAGGCCTAAGAGCAAGCCCTTCGTAAATTCCACTCCTAAACTCAACCATGTCATGCCCAAATAATAGCTTTTAACCAAAATTGAACTCTTAATAGCTTGAGTAGGACATCCGATTAATCCTAAGATATAAAGGATAGAGAGTTGGCTCAAGAAATGGAGATGAATGCAATAAGTAATTTATTGAATAAATTTATTGAATTATAATGTGGGATTATATGCTTTGAATCTAATTATAGTTCTATTTACAATGCAAAACAATAGTTTTTGTTCCCCTAATAATTCTCAAGGTTTACATAACCATTCTTTTAATCATACTCAATGTTTATTGGCTATTCCCATAAAAGAACTATTATGTTATTAATCATAATCTATTGCTAATTCAAAAAAAGTTACATTTTTCTTTAATTTTTTAAAACTAAGACCCTAAGAAGTTCTTATTTTCTTAGCCAACCCATAAACATCCTATAAGAAAAAAATTTACTCTCTAGAATTTCCAAATTAATTAAATCATGTATGAAAAGTTCACATTTGCAATATGATTATTTCTTTTGTTCACATGTCTTTTGAACAAAACACTACAAGAGAATACCCTTTCACTCTAACTCTATTGAATAGATTTAGCGAGTCAAGCCCTCAACTCAATAAAATGCTCACTGAATGGTTTCACAAGAATTCTTAGTCATTTTAGATGTTTTGAGGGATTTATATAGGTAATAGCACCTAAAAGACAACCTTATATAGTTTATAACAATCATATAATGGTTATAATTAATTTTTTCTCTTGGTCAAACTACACATTGGATGCTTCTTGCTTTCATATGTGCCTTATGTTACAAGGGAAAGTATCATACATTGCTCACATTTTATTTTGTATGTATTATATGTTAATAAACATTTTATACCTAAACTTGAGCTTTCTTTATTTGATGGTATGTATTGTTCATTCTTAATTGTAGATTCTATATATCAATAAATAATGTCCTGTACACATGTCATGGATTTTTGCAATGCCATTATAAGTTATATACTTATTATTCATTTTATATTTAATGGACCAAAGACTAGAAAATTACATATGATACATTGGAAACTCCTTAAATACACTACTTGTATCATATCTACTCAGTCAACATATGTTACATATTAACCTAAATATATTATATGTTAATAAATAATGTATCATATGTAAGTATTATGTTTTTTTCTTCTTAAGTTCAAGACATGCATAGGCTACCCAATAAACTAAACATAACATATCTAATAAACTATGTACAATGCATTTGTCCCAAGTTTCCTATATATCTTAACACATAATCCACCAATCAGTGTACTCCACTCATTTGAATTACATGTGCCACACATTCAAAATAAAGAAAAACTCTCTGTCTCAAAGGACTATATACCACTTCCTTTTGGTTAAAAACATACTTGCTCCAAGCCATAAATGCACCCATAAACTCTCTTTCAAATTCATCCCAACCCTAAACAAGTTCTTATAAAATCGCTTCTCTTCATGACCTAGACCAATTCACTAATCAATTTAGCACTTTTAAGTAAAAGGAATCTTAAAATTTTGATATACAATGGATTACTCATAATCCTATCCTTTTGGAGTATCTTATTTGGAGAGCACTATTGAAAATCAAGAATCTCTTATCAATTTGTTAAACTCCTTTCTATAGAGTAATTATGAAGCCATCTTAAGTAAAACATTTGAGTAAGAAACCTTCTTGTAATGCCAAAACCTCCAAGCTTTATGATGGATCTCTTCCCACCAATGCAATATTCAACAAAAAGAGGATTGCCATTGCAATTCAACTTCCATTGTACATCAATGGTATTGAAAATAGCTCCTTGGTTACAATGAGTAGTAATCAACAACTTGTGAGGCACTCTTGCAAAGTGAAGAAAGAAAACATATGGTGAATTTTTTACAAAAACACTCTTCTAAATGTTGGTATATGTGTTTTCTTAGACTAACTTAGAGTTATTAGCTATTGTATCTATCATGTTATGGGTATGGGAAGCATGAATAAGCATGGCATCCATAACCATACTCATAACTATGAGATTACAAATATGGGATTATATTTAACAGCTTACCCAAGAATTCAAAGTAGCAAAAAAAGTGACATGTGGAACCAAAATGAAGATTGGAACAAGACCACAACTAGAAGCAACATAGTTGGTGAGAGGGTTTGCATGAGTGGGAACCAATGAAGAAAATAGTGTCATCCCGCTAGATAAATAGATATATGATTCAATGAAAGCAAATCATTAAAATTGATGCTCCATAAGGTTACAAGAGACTTGGTAATGAAGGAGGGGGAACGAAAGGAATTTTGTCAACTTAAGGAGAGGATAGAGTTGTCCCTGTGAAGCACAAGGAGATAATTCTCCTATTGGTGGAGTTTGGGTTGGAAGTGCTTGTGGCAAGTGTTCCCTTTATGAGGCATAACAACCAATGCAAATATAACAAGATTTGACAAAGGGATGGTTGAGAAAGATCCTTCCCTTGCTTCCTCAACCCTAAAGAGCAAGGATAGACACAAAAGGAACAAGAGATGGAACGATTAGCCAAAACCAATGAAGGATTTTTATAGGTTGCATGAGAGAGAGAGAGAGAAAGAGTTAGAGAGAAATGAAAATAATTAGAGAACAAGGGATTAGAACGACAACCCTGGACAATGACAAAAAACGAGAAAACCCTAATATATTGCTAATGCTAATACTTCTAGCTCATTATAGACATAAGAGAAAGGCTGATCCTAAATTGAAATACTTGATATTTTTTAGCATGGTGTCTATTTTTGTTAAAGAGCAACAATATTATTGGCAAATTTGTTTTACGATATTTTTTTAATAAATTTATCACTATCCTTTTATTATATTATTTTATTAATTCAAAAAAACTTTTATACCCCTATAATATACAACTAATATTTTTTAATTTTATGTTTTCAATAAAAAAGTTAAAAATAATTTGATCAAAATTTTCACATAAATACTCAATATCAGATTATCAAATATATATATAGTATCACCTAATAATAATAGTTTTTAAAATACCTTTTATAAATCAACTACATACTTGTGCACCCAACCCTTTTTTCTGGGCAAAACGTACGAAAAAGCGTTTAGCCCTCGCAGGATGAGTTAGTACACAAAATAGATTCGTAACTTCAATAGAAACGCCAATAGATTCGTAACTTCAACCACACGTGAAGTTTTATTAGTGCATGTAGATTAATCTTATTGATGCTAAAACTTTGTTCTCAGTCAACGAACAAAGGATTACAACAGGAAGGGCTAGTACATGAACTACCATAACTTCAACAAATTGATGAACAAATCTAACACAACAAAAATAACTTGAAATTCAAAAAGCGTTGGCCTTATAAGAGGTTGGAAACTAAACATTACTCCAAGTTAATGCCATCCTATTTGAAAAAATGCATGCCATGAAGAGGTGGCCAATCCTGTGCGCATCGCTCTTAAGAACATATAAACCTTGACCATAAAGATGGAGAACAGCTTTTCAAACCAAAAACAGAAACTTCAGCACAATAGCTCAAAACGTTCATGTTGTTGGGATGGAAAGGCAGGCAACTAATAATTCCAAGGGCCACCATCTCCAAAGGATAAGCAATTGCCTAAGGGAATAAATAAACTACAACTGTGAGGTAGCATTTAGCCTGCAGGAGAACTTCTTGTAACTGATGGAAGTTTCACAGTACTGAGGTCTGCCGGATAAGGCATCCAGAGTCCTAAACCACCCCTGGTTTCTCTCAACCCAGAACCATTGTTTTTGAATTCACTCATACTTTTAACCCATTCAACAGCAGAAGAATGCTCACGGGTATGTCTGTGTAGTATGAAAAGTGAATTGTATTCACAGTTGGGGAACATGTGAAGTTTGAAAGCAGCTCCAAGCCTGTACATTACATAACCAAAACTTAGTTGGTCCCTTGGTGTGAAGAGGTTGACTTCATTGAACCAAAGACAACTGAAAAGATTGTTTATTGCTGTGTGCTCACGTATGATAATGGCCCCTTCTGGCACATCTGCAAACTAAGTGTCATTGGTACACAAGCCTTGGTAAATTTCACAGAAACAAAAAAAAAAACAATCATACCATAAAGGAATGGCAACATTGTGTAGGCCAGGCACATAAATAAATATGCAGGTCATTGCTTTTGTTGTAATAGATGGTTTGGAAACGATCGCATATAAACCATTATCATCAGATAGCATATCATTTTCAATGGACAAAAATTGCAGTTATTCCCAGGAAATACCAAAATGCAAATAGTCAACTCAAACGGAACTAAATTAGTTAAAGATATCTAACAACGATCTGTGGCTGCATTATATGGTAAGCGTCTACAGGATGCCAAATGGTTGTCGACAGTATAATGCAAATTTTTTGATAGGCAAAACAGTTAATTGAGGTCATGGTACAAGATAAGTGAGCATTATCTACCTCACAAACCTCTTCAAGGGATGAAACTTCAAGTTGATGCACAAAAAGAACATGAACCCAAAAGAACTTGTTAACAGTATTGCACCTAGAACGAACCACACTCACCCAATAAAAATCCAAACAATTATACGACTGCCAACTTGAGAACTGGATCTAAGTTTTCTCTCTCAAATAAATTTGCCCCAGACACTAGGTGACTTTTATAATTTTCAAGGCCCACTATTTATAAGTGCCTTCTCAAATTTCAAATTGAATTTTATACAAGAGAAATGTTAAGGATGGATACAAATCTTTATCCAATCTTCTTAAATCTATCCAATAAACTATCTTTAATTCAACAATCATCACAATGATTTAGGATACCTAATTTTGAAATAGAACTCAACAATGTCATTGTCAAATCAAGCACATATGAGTTGAAGCTTAACTCTACGCATCATCATTTGTCAAGCATTCTTATTGTGAGAAAGGAACATAAAGCTGATTCCAAGCATCCTCCTTCCACATTTCAGGCTTTGGTAAATTCATTGCATACATTTACGTAGTGTGTCACGTCACCTAAAGGATTTGCTATAATTATAGGGTTCATGTACAAGCTCTTTTGTCATTAAAAACTATTAATGCTTTTGCCTTTATTACTTGTTTCTATTCTTGTATTGAGACTATTGTAAACCTCCTTTGTATAGCTCCTTTGGCCTAATTTGATTCGTGTGAGTCTTTAGTATGTAAGGATGTTACACTTATCCATTATTTGACAAAAGATGGTTGTTGATTAATGTGAACTTGGTCTTTCATAGTTGGGGGCAAAAGTAGGTCTTTTATGTATGGCAGAACCTACTAAAAATTTGTCATTTAATTTTGTACTCTCACACAAAGTATTTCAAATATAATCAAGAGTTTTCATTGAAGAGATTTTTAGAATAAATAATTATAAATAGAAGAGTTAAATTTACTCATAACTTGCTTATGTTAAAATTTTGTAAAATACAATTCACCTCCCCCATTATAAGAAGGCTGCTCTTCCCTTATCCCATATCAACAAAAATGTTTACAACTATTTGAAAAACTTTTAGATCTAACAAATAGAGATGCAAATATTCTTTAAGAGCAAGTATCTTTTGAAACAAAGGAAACATTGAAGAGGTTAAAAGTATAGTAGGCATGGGAAATATGTAGACAAGAGAAGATTTTACCTATTTTGTAATTTATAGGAGAAAAATAAGAGAACAAGAAGGCACATAAGGATGTTTGTCTAGCTAATTGAATGAACCAGTGTGAAATTAATATATGCATTTTATTGGTCACAATTTTTTGCAAACTACATAAATTATTATCCTTATTTTACCCCTAACTTTCTCCACAAACTGAGGCTGAGATTAAAGAAAATGAGAACAATGCAGACAAAGTTCAAGAAAAGTTCATGAAGGCCATGGGCAACTCCGCCTAAAAGACGGAAGCAAAAGAAATGGGTGAAGAAGAAAATAACAAGATCAAAAGATATGATTCATAGAAACCTACATAAGTGCAGTCCTAGATATCATAATCTGATCTCAAACTGATGCTAGAAGTCACTCATTAGCATTTAGGAACAAGTGTTTTTTGCAGTTCCCTAAAAGCAGTACGTTGCTATATGTCCACAGGAGATGGCACAATTCTTAAAGCTTGTAGCTGTGTCATTCCTCCCAGGAATTTCTAGTGTCAGTTTCAAAAAACAAGCCTTTCCACTCTTAAATGTCACTTAATGTTTGATTTTTATGCATATTGAGTTTGTACAGGAGTCTTTTGCACTTTTTGCCAATAATTATTCTTATTGGACTGAACCTTAGGAGAGATTTGTTGTTTTCATTTGTGTAGAATCATGCAGGGTCTATACAAAATTTTGCTAAGAAACAAAGCGAGAACAACTAAAAGAACTTGACATTTATCTGTGATAATCAACCAAACTAACAACCCATTAAAGGCTACAACACTATGATTACTGTTATAATATGACTACTGTTACCCTATATCCACTAGTGGCCCACAGATGAACAAGAATATTTAAGGATGTTTAATATAAATTCGACACCAAAAGCATGTTTTTCTTCAGCATTGCTTTCAATACTTGCATATTGTAACTTGATTTGTCTGAGAAATGCCTTGCATCCTCTATAGCTTTAATATCATGAACATACTCCAAATTTTCCCGTTAAGGGAAGGGATGGTTAACTTTCAACAGCACAACATATAACAATAATAATAAAGGTGAGCTACCCTACCAATCTTATTCCAATAAACTTAATCAATACACCATAAATGGGGTGCAGTTAGGCCTAATTGGTGCACATTTAGGGGATTAAACTTTTACTAGATGTCGATACAAAAAGACTTCTCATTTAGAAAGAGGAAAATATGTGCAAGGATTATGAACATTTCTGTACCAGTAGGTGTTCTTTTCTTAAAACTCCATGGCTCCATTCCCTCATGCACATAAATTTTCATTTGTAAATCAACTAAAGGACGAGCATAACGCTTCCGTCGCTTGATTGCATCAGCCTCCTCATATATACTTCGGTGATGTTTATGACGAGCAATTGCAAATGTGTTCTTTCCTCGCCATAGATACCTGTTAAAAACAGAGTATTACACAGACAGATTTTAAAAGAAATTTTTTGAGATGATATAAAGCAACTCACCTTTCCAAAATAAGAAGTGGATCAACTATTAACTCCATTTTACCATCAATCCATATGCTATAATGTGCTTGAGGAAATAGCCTATGGGTCAATATTTTTGGAACCTTTCCATTTCTTCTAGGCTCATCATATGGTGCATGTTGTAAGGGTATAAGACGCCAAATTCCAACCCACTTACCCCCATTCTTGTCCACCCTTATACTAACATTATCCCTAATAAAAGTAAGAGATTCCTTGTCCACAACCATTAGGAAACAAAAAAGTTTCTGCGAACGGAGACTGATGTTTGTTGGCTGATGAGGAGTATCATAGCCATCAAAAATTCCAGATGCAACCACAAACTTGCATTTTTTTATATATTTTACATCCAAATCATCCATCTCTGCACCACCATTTTGGATAAAACCACAATGTACCTGAAAAAGGGACAAGGCCTTGGAGATCACAAATTTTAAAGGTCAAAGATAAACCAAAGATAACTTATAATTGTCAATAAAATGCAGCATGTTCGAAAAAAGATAATAGTATGGATTGGATTACATTCTATCTTAACAATTATTCACCACAAATGTCTCAAATCTCATGTGATTTAAAAAACAAATGGTAAAAAGCAAGCAAATGCCATACATTGAAGCTATTGAGGCATGGAAACTTACAAGAAGCATCATGATGTATACGATCATGCTACAAAAAAAGTGAAATGCAGACACTTCCTCTATTTAACTTGAGAAAATACTAGTAATTAGAATCTAATAACAATTTATATAATATCAAGGACTCTTGGCTTCATATTTTGTTTAATGTCAAGATTGACAAATTAATCTAAATTAATTTGGCTGACTTCAAAATGTAGAAAAAGGATATACATGCAACAGCATGATTATTTACAGAATTTGGTGTATGATCCATCAAACAATTTGAGAAATAGACTTCAAATAAAAGAACTAGAGGTAGACAGTGGTGATCAAAATTTCAATCTAGACCAACTTAGTAAAGTATAAACCTAGCTTGATTGGATCTCACTATGGTTTTGCCATCTATCTTATCATTCTATCCAAGTTTTTTGGAGGTTATAATTAAGCAAAAGTGAATTTTGGATTGAAGAAAGGAGTGAATCAAATAAAACTTTAGCTACTACATACCCATTATTAGTTCTCTTCTTTCTGATCTTTACTATCAGAACTCCTCTACTGTCAGTAAATGGTCAGCAGCATGGAACCTCCAAAAACGCTGACCTACACATGCTTGAGTTGGACAGGTGGAACATTTGGGATGCAGGGGGCCTACAAATTGGTGTTTGGTGATTGGCAACTACATTGCACTTGGCTCAGTGATTATCTCTCACAAACTCTTGGAGGAGAATAATTCACAAATGGTTTGTAGATGATTATCTTTCCAACAACTAACTATTGCCAAAGGGCCATTGGCAAGATGGTCAACAACCCCTTTCAATACAAACATACTTAACAAGAGGAGAAAGAGAGGAAAATTGGAGAAGTAAAGTTAAAAGGCTTTCATTCCATGCATCGTAACATTTATTGTAATAAGAAAACCATTCAAAATCAAAATCTAATAGAAACCACCATCCAACAACATCAGTTCTACTATAATTTACATGATCCCCATTCAACAACCAATATAGATGGCTTTACCACAAACCAATTACTCATTGGGTGATCTGTTTACAAGGTTTTCTCGCCCAAAGCACTCGACAGTAGACCTTGTTTGTAGAGTCGCAACAATGAAATTGAAGTGTAAATATAACAAGGAACTAAGAAAGAGAAAAGAAGAGAGTTTTTTGTCACAAAATATAGCATTCATCAAAAAAATGAAATTCAAGAAAATCTAAATTGCTTCATTCATTACTCTTATCTCTTTATATAAAAATTTATATACAATATTTTATTATAGAATAAATATTTTTTAACTTCTACGAGAAACATGTGATTTTGACAAAAAATCACATATTGTATGAAATCTGTGTCACAAGGGCCTTTCCACACACACGTGAGTTGCTGCACGAAGCACAAAAGCCTATGCCACAAGCATTGTTCATGTGTGTGAGTATTTTTCATGCTGTGGATACTATTCCTGCACACAGACATGCCATGTCACACTTGTGTGTTAACCACGAAGCGCGATAGGTGGCTAACACTCACGGGCTCCGCACATGCAGCAATCCCACCCCGAAGTTCGGCACATTTTGCATTCCAGCGCATGAGCAACCAATGCACTGAAAAAGCCTTTGCACGTGACTCTCTCCACTTTATGCTGCATTAACGATCTTCATCACTGTCTTCTCCCTTGATTGTTCTTATAATTTTTGGATTTAATGAACCTATAATTGAGCTCCTGATCATTAAGTTTATTTACATATAGAGTTTCAAACTCCTTTCCAAAACGCTCCTTTTGAACTCCACTTCTAAGTACTTTTCACCAAAAATCCATCCTATTATGCACCCCTCCCAAATCTACTTTGAAAAACCTTCTTTTCAAACCTCTTTACTAAAATCATAACTATACACAAAGTGCAACAAGTTAGTCTCAACAAGACACTATTTTCAACAATCTAATATGGAGATCAACACCATTGCCAATGCTGATCAAAAGAACATATGGTTTACAGCTAACTAACCCAAACTTCTTATCCTCATACAAATAAATATTCTAATCAATGTCTTTTTGTTTGTTGTCCTCAACTTCAATAGTTTGATCAATTAATGTCACCAATCTAGCTTGACCCCAAAATAAAGAGGTCATGAACTTATGCAGCTTAGTTACTTCACAAGAAACTTTGTTGTGGATCATTCATCCAAATGAGTCCACTAAATCATGTATTTGTGGGGCCTTGCATGAAGTGCATCTTCTTATTGCCCAGACCAACTCAATGATCTCATAAAGTCAACAAAATCTATCGATCTACATTGTCCATATTGGATCAAGTTTGGATCGAAGATTTAATATTTTGATGATTTTGACACAGCGAAACAGCACAATATTAAGGACTTAATCAAATCATACAGCAATGTTTGGCATAGAAAACTCATGAAGAAAAAGCAAAGTGATTGACTAATACTTATAATTGAGATTTACTAGAATAGATTCTCAATTGTAAGTATGAATAAATGAATGAAAGATCTAATGATCTAGGTTTTTTACAGCAATTGAAAAAGACAAACACACAATTAATTTTAGAGAATATCATGTATTCTACCCAATTAAATAAAATTTGATTGAAATGCCCAGGAACCGAAGGACTAGGATCCATCGGACAAAAACAGAGCTAGGCCAACTGTGGTTTTCTTCTTCCAGATTACCCTAGTAAAGATAGTTGTGAACAATTAGCATGAGCTTCATGTATATCTGGCAGTTAAAGTATCGGATGGTAGATATAACAGCCAGAGTGCCAAATGTTCTATTATCATAAAGTTATGGTGAAAGGTATCACTTTTTTTCCAGATTGTTCTTGTTTCAAACAAGAAAAATACTTATACTATGTAAAACTCGCATTAATGGTAATCCTCAAGACAAAATACAGCAAAACTGAAATGTTTCCCATTGCTGCTTCATGGCAATAACAGAGAACTTCTGACTAAAGCAATCGCCAGTGCATCCAAAAAAGTAATATAGAACTAAGAAATGATAGGTCAGGGGAGCATAAGGATCATGCTGATGAATTATGTGTAGCTGAACTTGAAGCAAGCGAAACATTGAGAATACAAAGCATATAACTAAGGATTCATTTTTTCTGCATAAAGAAATGAAATATGAAGATAGAACACCCACATTAAAGTAACATAAACAATAAACTTTATCTAATGAAAATATAGTATATCATCAATTATCATTAAGAAATTGTGATATTGCATCATGCATGCAAAATCTCAAAATGAAAAACTTACATTCATACTTGCGTTCAATTTAAAACTATTCTCCCTCTCTGACCAGCTTTGGTGCCCACCAAAGAGTGGAGGGGACTGATTATCAACTGTTACATACGATAATGCTTTTGGAATTATATCCAGTGTTCTAACTGGAATGTCTATGGCATCTGGATTATCAACAAGAGGAATAACACAACCTAAAAGCACAATGAAAAGTATGACCACCCCATTTCAGATTTTTTAAGGAAAACTTGAATGTAAAAAGTAGCTTCGGCATTCTAGTCTTACGGTGCTGTGGCTTCGGTGCAAGACCAATTGTATCCAAAATCACAAGCACCTTGCTATCCTTTTGGCAAAGAGCTGTAAAAACAGCAAAAATTTTGAGAGATCTGACCTAAAAAGATGTCATTAATTGACTGAAAAAACATTTAATATCTTATCTAAATAGACATAGTATCCAGTGATAAATAAATACTATTTTTTCAAGTTTTGCAGAAGAATTGAGTGGATGGAAATCTTTCATTCATGAACATTTGCCTTCACACTGAATGCATATAAGAGAGTTGTTTAAATCTGACAAAACCAAATAACATTTGAATATTAATAATAACAGAAAGACCTATGGCATGAAAGCTTGTTAATTTTAGATTACAAAAGGTGTTGAAAGTAATTGATGACAATGTTTGGCAACAAATTGATACATGTGCAGGAGGGCAAGCATAGTGAAGTTCATAAGCCTAGTGATCTACATTTGAATTTGATATCCTAGGTCATCATATAAACAAACACCCATCATTATTATCAAGCCTTGTATAAGTCCCCTTTTTTTAATGGGAAGATAAACTAACAGGATGAATTCAATTTGTCCAGTCCAATTCAGGTGGCTAACCCAATGATTACATAGGATAGCTTAGACATGTATTAACAGAAATTTTTTAACTGCATGAAAGTTTGCACTAGGCTAATCATTGGTTGGCGAACACCTTGGAAAGCCAATCTCAGTCCTACTAACGTACTCCATATCTAATAATCCGAAATAAAAGCAAAACTAGAAGTATAATAGAACAAATTTTTGAAAATTAAGAGAAAGAAGAAAAGAGAGAAAACCAAAACTAGCTACCATCATGTCCCTCTTCTAGCCAACCACTTCTTTCCTTGGTGAGCTTTTTTCATAGAAGTTGAATTTTAAAATCTTGTAAAGCAAATAACATTGTTTAGTTTGATATTCAATACCATAAAAGAGCCAATCTTCAATTGTACTTTTTCCTTAACACCTTTTTAAACTTTGATTTTATTAATCGAACCATCTCATTTTTTCACACATTTTTTAAAGGTTTCCTAAAGCTTTTATACCTTTTTCAATATGAGGCTTGTTAGTGTGGGGTGATCTTAAGTAATATTTTTTATTCATTTTTGGTCTCACCATGTGGTTAGAAGCACTTTAGATGGTGAGTTTAGTGGACTATTGTGAAGCTTAAGCGTGTCAAAGAATTAGAACTCATGTAAAGGGTTCATATGTTTATTTTTTAGGGTTTTTGTCTAAACCATTTGAACAATTTCATGACAATGCTTGATCCTTTGAAAGATAAATGAGAGTGAGCATAAGCCATTTTCCAACCTACTTAAAATTCATTGCATTCTTGTGCTTTATTCTTGCTTTCCAATAATTGTGCTAGATTTCATAACCTACTCACATATACAGCTTGTCTATAGAAGCTTGAAACTTTAATATCACATAGAAAAACAATTCAAGGACACAATACATTTCACATCACTATTTGAAATTGTCCGGATGGAAGATTTCCATCAAAAACTATTCATTAGAAATTTCCTTTAAAGGTTAATATGCTTTGGTCCAACCCAATTCAATTCATCCAATCATTTAGGCCAAAATCTGTTTAAAAAATTCAAAGCAGATCAAACACAGTGTGGGATGAATCGGGTTGAACTACTTCAATCTGTATAATTACTTGGCTAAATGTTCAAACAAGTTCTAGGGTCATTTGAACAATTTGTATGGAATATTTGAATTCTATCTCTATTTCCCCCAAACGTATTGAACACTAAGGTTCGATAATGTAAAATTGGTTCAGTTCACAAACCTACTTCTACCTCAATTGTATACTTCATACTCTAGCAAGGCCATCTACACTCAATCCAAGCAATTTGATAAAAATTACAAAATTGTTAAACACCCATTTCAAACCTCCCATTCTCTCTCTTGGTGCACTAGATGGCAACAATCCTTTCATTTACTAGATCAACTAAGTTGTAGTTGTTAAATTCAATACTAATTTCTAATTTGAAAAAACAACAAAAGGAGAATAGAAACTACCAACAAAGTTCGTACATAATAACTACTTATCAAGATAAGATCAAGTTAATTCTCCTCTACTATATTGATTGTAAAAACAGCATGGAATCTACAGAAAAACAACTTCTCACAATAAGATTAATCTTTCACTCCTTCCCTTGTATGCATTTGAGTTCAGAAAAATAGAACAGAATGATATAAAGCCTAGAAAGCAATAAGATGAAAAGATTTCACGCTGAAGTTATAGACAATCTCCTTTGCTTACTAACCTGAAAGAATGCTGATTTCAGAGTTGCAAGACCATACGTGAAACAACAATGCGGTTATTATTAGAATCATCCATGCCATTGCCGACACCAAAAACAGGCGTATGCAACCCTTCTGCCAAATCATCTTCATAGGATCTCGTGAGGCTTTACCAGGATAAAAGGCGCTACCTTCATCGTCTGCAACATAAAATCATAGCCGACCAAACATCATACCAGTCAATTGAAAAAAAATTCAAAATTGCGCATTTAACTCACCTCGGGTTTGCAGGGTGATCTGAGTGTTCAGTTCAGCTCTGCGAACTGGCCTCATGGACAGCGAACGCAGGGAATCACCTTCCATTCTTAAAGAAATGATCCTATCCCAAGTGAACAAAAGTTGGGGTTTTGCCGGAAAAAGAGGCCACGCCAACAAAATTTGGAATCAAGAACACGTTTTTGCTATTTCTTGGCATCATAAGAGACAAAAAGAAAAGATCCTGTGAGTCCTAACGCCACCACTAGAACGAAAATCGACGGCTCGTGATAGCTTAACGAGTTTACAGCAATTCATCCATCGTTCAGCTCTTCGAGCAAATCAAAGCGGCTAACAAAGAGAGAAAAAAAACGAAGAAAAAATGTAGAACGAAATATTTGGAGCGCGTCAAGATCAGGGTCTTCGGCTGCCGGCAGATATCGAACAAATCGGCGGCAGTTGGTGCTGGATACGGGCGTGCAAGAGCCGTCGCGTGAGAGATCCGGATGGTAAAAACGGGCTAGCGGAAAGAGAGACGAGATCCGGTGGTTTCCAATGTCGGGGTGCGCTGTGGTTGAACGTTAGTGGGGCCCTACACAACCGACAGTGGCGGAGCGGCGGATTCGACGGAAAAGATGGCGCTGGGATCTTTGGCGGCAACTGAAAAGATAGCAGATAAGTAGGCACATTTGGGTAAATTAAAAATAGACAATTTAGAATTTTAAATAAAACATTTTAATTTATAAACTAACTTCATATTTACATTATATCCTCATTATTAAATAATAAATAAAAAATTAATTAAATTTTTACAAAATATTTTTGATAATTATCTAAATGCTAATTTTTTTTAACAAATCCTATACATATAAAAGCTTATCTAATATTAATTTATTTAAAAAAACCAAAAATTTTAATTTTGATTTTAAATTAATATATAACTTTCTCCATTAATTCAAAACCTTCAAGACCAAGTTATGAGAAAAAATTTTCAAAAATTAGAAAGTTAAGTGTCATTGTAAAATCATCAACAACTTAAATTTTTGTGTGACAATATTTGATTGCAATCATTTCTTTAGCAACAAACTTCATGTATAAAATCATGACATAACTTTATAAGTTTTATGTTTTTTTATAAAGTACAGATTCTTTATCCATGACATTGTGGATTTATTAATATAAAATATTTTTTTAGACTTTTTGTTGAGAGTTATGTTGATTATTTATAATTTGTTTTACCAAAATTATTTGACATTTTATAGATGTTATTATAATATATTTAGTCTCTAATGAAGAAAAAATCATACTATCTTATTTCTTTAAACTTCAATTTATTCAATTTCATGAATAAATATGAAATTTACTTATACTTTTTTTTATCATCCTTGGAATAGATCAAATCACAATTGTAAATTAACTTAATATAAAAAACGAATTTTTCAAGATTATAGAATTGATTGTCATCTTAATTAGAAGGATCTATTATATATTCATTTAATTATCAAGCAATTAATCTTTAAAGAGTATTCAAGAAAGAGTTTTTTTGGTAAGAGATTGTGGCATGCATCGAGTGATGTATGTGTGGCACCATATCATGCATTGCAAAACATATAGGATATATTGTGACTCGTGTTGTAGCATGCCTTAGGTCTATGCTACATGCGTAACATGCTATGCATTAAATACCACTTATAATCACACAAGGTAGCACATGTAATGCATTCACCATAACACTTGCATCATGTGCATGCGACACCTACCACTAAGTACATAACCCACATTCATGCAACACAAGGAGCACATGTAGAGTGCACATCTTAGCACTTAAATTAGCACCACAAAACCTAAGTAGGAGTCTTAATTCATACAACATAAGAAAAATAAATAAGCATTATTATTATAAAAAATAATGAAATAAACTATTGTACTCAAGCACTAATAAAATAAGTGAAGAAGGATGAAGCAAAATATTCTCAATTTTGGCATAAATTAGTCTTTTAGTTTTTTTTTTTGTCATTCTCTCTTAATTCCTTTAACTTAGAAGCAATGTCACTTTTGAGGGCTTGGAACAAGATACCTCATATTCAAATCATATTTTGATATTAGAGTAATTAATCAAGTAGATTATACCAATATATTTTTATATTAAGATGTTTTTTACACCAATGGTAAGGACTATGAAGAAGATAGTTGAAAAGTAAGTTGAAAAAAAAGAGTTTAAGGAGTATTAATTAATAAACATTAACTTGAAAGCATATATAGCTTTAATAATCAAACAAATACAAGTGCTAATAAAGATTATGATAAAGTAAAATCTAACAACTAATCTAAAAGATAATATGTCAAATAAAAAAATACTTTTAATTAGAAGGACTTTAGATGAAGTATTAATCAAAATGTAATTGGTGTTGAAGATGATATTATTAATCTCACCCTTTTGACACTTGAGAAATAATAATGTCAATTCAAGATAAATTATAAATTTGATCTACTTATTTATGATGGTACAATGAATATCTAAGTAGAGTAACTAGAGATATTTTTTTATATGACCACTCATCATCTGATAAAGTAGTGTATGCTTAATTGAAGATGATAAATTATGCGCTAGCTAGAAAAATGCCTACTTAAGAACTTATATAGTTGTAGAAGTGACATGGATTTGTTTAAGAAATTAATTAAATTAGAGTTTTACCTTATGGGATAAATAGAGGAAAGATGGAGGAAGTGGAACAACTTATGACACCAATAAGGGTAAACAATGCAAGAATATATTATTAAATGCTAATGATAAGTTATGGTTTTGGGGATGCTTATTAATGAGATATAGAATTATCTAAATATATCTCAGGTTTATACTATTTTATCATTATAATGATAACCCTATTCCCTATGCAAACTTTAATACAAGCTAGTAAGTTTGCAATCACTATAAAAAAGCATTAAAATAGAGAGATAGACCAAAAGTTTGAAGAATAAAAAAATCAATACCAACTCAAAGAAGTGGCAGAAGTGAAAGAGTACGTCTTGGCAAGATTATGATCACAACAACAAATGCTCTGTTATAAGTGGGATTCAAAACATATTGTGACCATTGTAAAAAAGTAAGGGTGCATATGAAGAAATGTTGAATCCTATAACCTAATCTACTTCAAGTAAAGTTCAAGAAAAAATGGAAAGAAAACATACTTTTAACCAAAAGTAAGAGGATTCTAAAGACTTTATAGTATGCTTATAAGTCTATCCCTCATGAGGAGACCAAAAGAGTTCATTAGTGATGTTAACGAGATTGCATGAAGAAGAGAGAAACTCTTTACTACTTTCATTTAGGTGAAGGAGTTTGTAAGGTCTATCATTAATATTAGTTATTGTTGTAAATATAAGAGTATAATATCCACAAGAGGAGAATGAATTGTGCAATGCATAACTTCAAGATAACTCAAAAACTCAAATAACTTTACAATAAATTACTTTAGTATTCTTAATCTATTAGCTTTTAAAACACTTATTTTAGAAAAATATTATTAAGATCTATAAAACTAATTATATTATAGTGTAAGTAAGATAAAGACAAAGAATTTTAAGTGTTTTGATCTAAAATAGGTTCTACATCCACCCAACCAAAAGGTTAAAAAATCTACTAAAATATTGGCTTAATAATAAATTACAATATCGACTTAATAAAGGTTTACAATACTGACTTGATAAAAAGCTTACAACGCTAGATTTGATAAAAGCTTACAACATTGGCTTGATAAAAGTCTATAAAGAAAGAATTAAATAAAATATCTCAATAATGGAACAAAGAAATAATAAAGCTTAATACAAAAATTCTAAAACCATAGAATTAAGCTAGAGACATAATACTATGATGTTAAAAACAATGAGTAACTTATAATAAATCTTAAAAGAAATAATTTAAGAGTAAAAAATAACTTAGCTCAATGAAGAAAGATTATGGTGAATGTTTTAGCTAGAACTCATGACTTCACACTTTCTTCATTTTATAAAAGATGAATCCAATGATGTTATTCCATACAAATAATCAAGTTAAGCATTTTTCTCATCTCTAATGTTTGGATGCCTTTAAATATCCCTTTCTAAGCTCTCAAACAGATCCAATTCTCCTCTAACAATTATGAAAACTAGTCAAACTAATTATTACTCATATTTTGAGATGAAAGTATTATCTGATCTAAAGGACTATACAAGTACTATGCAACACTATTGGCATTGTTCAATTAATTCATGGCTTAGTTATTAAATGATCATTTTTATAAAGTGGAGAATCATACAAGTGTAAATAATATAATTCAATATTTTTAAGCTCTCAATAAGTTATTGGTGATGTAAGACCATACATTATGATAAATTATGAGTAACTCACTTAATATGATGATAACATTCATATTATTACAATAAGTGGATCACACTCCTATGATACAAATATGCTTAATATATGACTACAATATTTGGCTATTAGATGAAATGTCATCATACAAGTACAAAGATAGTATTGTATATGTATGATCTGTTTACAAGGTATTCTTACCTTAAGCTCTCATCATCAAACCTACTTTTCATAGTAGTACAAGTGGAAGTAGAAGGGTGAGAATGACGAGGAGCAAAGAAAGAAGAAGAAAGAGAAGAGGGTTTTTGTCACAAGAAAATTGAATTATCAAAGAAATTTTTCTTTAAGAGATTTTGAATTCACAAAGTTCTAATTCTTAAAATTTTGAATTTTGAAGTTCTAAATTGCTTCATACATCCTTCTCACCTCTTTATATAGAAGTTTGGACAAAATATTTAATTGTAAAATAAAACATATGTGATTTTAACAAAAAAATATAAAAAGTCTCTAAATTCTATAAATTATACAAGATTGGCTTGATCCTATGCTTATTTGCATGCATGTGCCCATGCCCCCACTTGTATACGGTCACTCAATGGGGATTGTTTACACAGGTGGGTATTGTTCCCATGTGCAGACAAACCTTCAAGCACATGTTGACTGTATCAGTGTGGTAGGTGTTCAACAGAGTGCACGTGAAGCTTCTATTGCTTAATTTTGCATTGATGATTTTTTGTTATTTGTCACTTTTCTTGATTTTTTTATTTATTTTGGATTCAACAAACTTAGAATTGATCTCCTTATTAAGGTATAATTAGAATGTACTCACTCATAGCCAAACCCTCACTTCTCAATATATTGATATATTTATCGTACTCATATGAATGTGAGATGTACCTGTATGATAATGTAATCTTCGTATTTAAAGAACATTACTTATTTTAATTCTTTTGAATTATGTGCTTCTTTTAATAATAATTCTCTAAGTTGTTGATGATTAGTATACACAATCTATCTTGAATTCTTATCTCTTCATTCCAATCAGGTTTAAACTCGAATTCTTATTCCTCAATTTTTTAAATTAGCTTTTGTAACATTGATTCCTTAGCTTGATTTTCTTTTATAACTCCACCACTTTAGCCTTATTGATGAATGCAATAGTAATGATGTATTCCTTCAAACATTTGACTCCAACTATGACTTACCTATTTCAATGGTTAATTATTTTTCTTCTTTGATAGATAAGATGCTACTAATACTTGCTTCTTTCTTATAGCATGCACCATTACGTTAGCCTTCTCAAGATGATAAATAATTTTCAAATCATAATCTTTGATAAATTTCAAAGATATATTTTTTTAATCTCAAATTTACTTCTTTTTGAAATATATTTCAAATATTGTTGGTTAGTCAAAAAATTTCACACATTACTCCATATAAATAATACCTCTAAATCTTTAAAGAAAATACAATAGTTTTCAATTCCAAATCGTGAAAAGGATATTATTTTCTTATGGTTTTTATAGTCTAGATGCATAAGTAGTCACTTTCCTATTTTGCATCAACATACAATCTATTACATCAATATAAGTTTGGTATCCTTCTATATCTTCTAATAAAGTCAGAATTAGAGATGATGCCAATTTATTTTTTTAGTATTTACAAATTGTTCATATAATATGAATTCCATTCAAATTTATTACTTTTCTTTCAACTTTATTAATGGAGGTGTTACTTATGAGAATACTTTCATAAATTCCTATAATATCTAGTCATTTAAAAAAGCATTTTATTTTTGATACCATTAAGGGTTTGAGCCAATTTTCTATTATAGAAATTTTCTAACAATTGACTAATATTCCCTTAGCACTGATAACATGACCCAAAAATACTACTATTGAGAATCAAAACTTGCATTTAGAGAATTTGGCATACAAATAACTCTCCCTCATAATTTGTAATACTACATGTTAATATATAATATGGTGCCTTGGTGTTACACCTTGTTTTATAAATTTTTTATCTAATATTTCTTAAATCTACACTTGAAGTTCTTATAATTCTACTACTATCATTTGATATGAAGCTTTAGAAATTAGCTCAACACCAAGTACTAATTCAATTCAACTATATTTCTCTTGCTAAGGGTAATCCAATAAATCCTCTAAAAAACATCCATGTATTTACTAATTACTGGGCAATTCACTCTCTAGATTCACAATAAATACCCAACAACCTTTATATCTCTTATTTAATAATTTTTGTGGTTCCACACTAGATAATAGGGATCTCTTTTTATTGATAGTAATGAACCAATTTAGCTCCTCCTTAAATTTGAATTCTTATTCTCTTTTCTCAGTAATCTATTTAACTTAGCAATCACATAATCAACTCATGCTCCATATAAAATCAAAACTTATTATTGATATAACATTCAATAATGTAAGAAATTTCTTTTCTTAATTCCTACTTTGTCTTTGATATACTTTTCTATTTTAAGACATTTTTCTCAAATGTTCATATTGAGAATAACTTTTTTATTTTTATTTTTTGCAATGTTATACATCCTTACCATCTACAATTTTAATTTAGTTTTCTTATGCAAAAAGAACAACTTTCCAATCACAGCTTACTAAATAACATAGACTTAACTAAGTATTTAAATAATTTAAAATAATGTAATTATGAAATACTAAAATAGAACATACCTTCGTGTTCTTTAATATCCTTAGGCTATTACTTGTCACATCTACTTATATCTATAATAGGAACTATCTCTTTACCTAAATCACTTATTGTTAAAGAATAATCAAGCGTTAAATGTTTCTCTTGTATCACTACTTAAAGATATATTACTTACTCTTAATTTAATAACCTTAGGGAAATCTATAGCAATATGACTATGAGATCGATAAACAAAAACCCTAGAGACATTGTTGATTTGAATCTATCTTTAGCTATTGTATCTTTGTCACACATAGATATGTTGAAGGATCTAACATTTTTATCCTTTGGACATACTTTAGCTATATGCCCTTGCTCCTCACTAAGAAAACACTTCATTGAACTAGTCACATTCAATTTACCCTTATTGTCATATGTCAGATTTCTTACACTTGTTAACTTCACTAAATCCAAAACTAGTTGTGCTACTCTTTGGACCTCCTTCTAAAAATCTAAATATATTGCAATTCATTTTATTGAAAGTTCATTCTCTAGGACAACTACAATTACCTTGACCACTTATGATTACTTTTCTTCTATTATTATATAAAATAGCTACTAATCTAATAATACCTCCTACAAATTGACATATTGTAGTAATACGGCTAGATTTTTCACATAAAAATATATTAATTGGCTACCTTGCCCTAACCATCTTATTTTTCATTTCCATATACCAAAACCTCACATTTTGTTAACTCTCTTCTTATTAGATGACTATAGGGACTTGTTATCCTTTTTCGTTTTTTCATTTTATATTTAATCCCATTCTGATCCCTTTCTTGCTACTCTTTTCCTTTTCCTTTGTACGTATTACCATACTTATTTTTTTTTAGGTTTAATTTGAGGACATATAGAACTACAAGGAAAAGTCTTGATGATAAAACAAAACCCAAAACAAATCATGAAACCAATCAATAATTAACCATTTAAAGTTTAAAACTATAAGTAAAAGGCCCTATGTGTTAGACCACATATTAAAATATCAAAAATAATATAATGTACTAAATTGAACACATAAGCTACAAAAAAACTAACTTTAAACAAGACACTACTTTTCCATTTAAGGAATAAGATTCACTTCCATAGCCTCAAAGTCCTCATCCCTCGATGTAATGGGTGCATGACCTTTGATTTTAACACTAGTGTAACTCTAAAGTGCTAGAGACATTAATCATATACGGTAACAAAATGTAAAAATATAATAATATAATATCTTGGTATAAAATTATTCCATAATAACATAATAATAGAAAATTGTCAAAGAACAAATGATAACATAAGAAATCCTATAAGCCTAGTAATCATGGATTAACTACATAAAATATGAAATGCATTTTCTCATTTATTCTTTCATTTCTAATTTCTTATGTATTATGTTTTATAAGGCTTACTTTTCCTTTAGATTATTATTATTTGAATCAAATAACCAATAATCAATCATCATATGACCATATTTAGTATCCAAATAGATAAAATGATATCTTGACCATAACCAATCTACATAAAATATGAACAAGAATTTTCTTATTTATTCTTTCATTTCTAATTTCTTATGTATTATGTTTTATAAGGCTTACTTTTTCTGTAGATTATTATTATCTAAATCAAATAACCAATAACCAATCATCATATGACCTTATTTAGCATCCAAATGGATAAAATGGTATCTTGATCATAATCACTCTACATAAAGTATTAGTAACTCAATATGTATATTTATATATGGATATTTTTTCCTTAAGGGTATCATCGTCCTATCAAATGAGGTAATGTCATCAATAAAGGTATCTTGACTTTAAAATATAATGAGAATAATATCTTTGAAAAATCCGAGTTACTATATTCCATTTCATTTATTACTAAATAGCTTTGTTAGATATCTAAGTATCAAGTTATTTTCTTAACCATTGTGTATATATAATTATCCATTAATATAAATACATTCATGTAAATATCCTTATTTTCATATAAATCAACTAAGTGTACAATGTAATAAATGAACAACATGTGAAAATGATGATAAATAACAATGTCATATAAAAGTAACAAAAAATAATAAAATAATAAAACTTAAATCCGTTAAGCAAGCTTACTTCCTCTTATTTCTTTCTTACTCCTAGTCGACCTTCATTGTACCATATATAATTCCTTTTAATAACTCACCACTATTTATTTTTTATCTCATCCTTGTTAAGACACTTAGTACAATACTTGAAAATTTATAATCTATCCTTAATAATTTAAGAAATTATATTTAATTAAAAAAATTATAACTAATTATTTAGACCTAAAAAAATTACAGCTTAATGTAGTTAGATTCATCTTGAAAAGCTCTTTTCAATGATATGTTCAAATAATTTTTTTATTACTTTATTTAAAATTATGCCATATTTCCTAAGTTTGTATCAATTTTATAATATTTTAATCAATAAATACTTATCTCAAAAATTAATTTTATTAAATTAAAACATACAAAATTTCAACTTTAATAGCTTAATCACAAAGTTTACAATGTGTTATACTTAACAAAATTTTTTATTGTTATAGTATCATACTATAGAGAATTTTTAATGGAGATAATGTTATAATATCACATATTATATTATTATAAGCAAATTCTAAACATAGTAAATGTAAGGTTCAATTTCTAATGCTTTTACTAACTAAAACTCTTAGTAATTTTTCTATGATTCTATCTATAGCTTTAATTTGACCATCAATTTATAGATAAAATATAGAAGAGAAATACATTTTTTCTTAATAATTTTCATAGAATATTCCAGAAAGTAGATAGAAAGTCTAAAATTTTTATTGATATAGCAATATTATACAATTTATGCCATCTAATTATTTTTATAAAGTAATATGATAAGCATTATTAGTTTTGTTATAAAGAAATAAATGATCTATTTTAAAAATAGTTATCTATTACAACAAAAACACACTATCATGATATCTAAAGGTATATGACAATCTTAATATAAACATAATTTTATTTATGATTTATCATTGAATTTTATTTTAATTATAGCATAAAATACTTTTAAAAAATTATTTAAGTTCAAGAGAGGTGTAAAACTCATATGGGCCATAATTTGTTGAAAAGTTTCATTATTTGCGAGTGTTTACAAAAATTTATCTCTTCTTAATTTATTAAATCTTATCTTATCTACCTTATATTGTATGATTCCAAAGTCATCCTATCACATCCTACTTTTGCTACACATTTTTTTTGTCATGGGATGTAATATTTAGCTACCTACCTTTCACTCATTGGGCTTAACATGTAAATTGAGAGTCACAATCCCTTACTCTGATCACTAGGCTAGTAATGTACCACCCAACATGTACCATATTCTTGCCCCAATAAAGACCTCAATTGAGTCAAGAATTGGTCTATCTCAAGTTAGGTAACCTACTTAGTACATTGGTATGTATATGGTACCAAAGTAATATATACATACAAATAACCATATCCACATAATAAAATAATTATAAATAATCACATAACCATGTACATGTAAATGTCTAATATAATCCATGTCCCATAATGCACATAGTCCAAGTCTAATGAATACATATCACTATTGAAAATGAACAAACTAAGACACGTCAAAAATACTATTTGATGAAGAATCCACTAGTATGTTGATTTTGGTCCCTACTCTAATGTTGCATCAACAACTAACTTTTTATACTTGTAGATAATATAAGGGGAAAGGTAAGTTAGGATCAATAGAAATACTCATATCTTACTACAAAATATACATGAAATAATATAATAGTAGAATATAATCATTAACATGTTAGAGAAATCAGATGAATAACATATCTTACCAAGCTAAGTCAAAGTATAAAACTATAACCACTAGCCATAGCACAATCATCTAGTCCTAGTAATTCATAATGAAGAAATAATTAAGATCAATACATGGGATTCATAATGACTCACTAATAATTTAATATTTTCTTAAAGCCCTTAAGGTACTCCATGTAAGTCTGACACTCTTGTTTCATCACATGATCTAATGGTTCATAACTTAAGACTTTTTCAATCATATGGAAACCCCATAAGGCCATAATAATCCTCATAATGCATTGTGCTCCACCACTATAAGCTTAGGCACACCTACATTCCTTTCATGATGCCCTAATAATAGGGCACACAACTATTATAACTACTAAGAGTTTTATCATTTGGTATATCTAACCCACCTCATTTTACCTAAGTTCATCAATTGGAGCTCACTGTGTACTAATCTATATCATCATCAGTCATACTTATATTCATTTGTATGATTTCATTCACAAATATCTAGGACCACTTAATCCTGACTTATCATCTTAATGATCTTAAGTTTCTTCAAAATCTTAATCCATGAACTAAGTCATCTAGGGTCTTTCCAATCCTTATTCTATTATATAGGCTAACCTAGGTTTCTTCTAATCCATAATATAATTATCTAGGGTTTTTTCAAAATCGTACTCTATTATCTGATTTGATTTGGGGCTTTTGTCAAACCTTAATCTATTTAAGATAATCCTCCCTTATCTATCTTCCATGTACAAGTTTAACTATTACCTTTTTATTTTTTATTCTAACTACGTTAATTAGCCTATCTATTCTATCATTTGTGTATCAACTTAAGTTATAAATCTATGACTTAAGCCCTATTTTAGTCATAGTCTTTAATGTTAACTTGGGTTCATAAGAGTTCCATTGGTGACTCCTTTGTTTTGAAAGCTAACTTAGATCACCCTTTTTAATGGATTCTCTTGAGCCATATACTGCTCTAAGATTATTATCTAAGGTGTTAATCCATACCTAATAACCTAATTTAGGGCTTTTTATGTTCTTGCCTATCAAACCAAGCTACAATATTAATCAATAGTTTAAGTGTTCATTCATACCCTTGACAAAGCTTAGAACCATTCTTCACGCCAATAACAAGCTCTTTAGCTCAACCAACCCTCATCTAAGATCTATTAGAAAGCCTCATCATAATTTAACCTTATCTTGAGTGTGCTAATGGTCTCACCAAGTGCTTGATATCCAACCCTAATTTCTACTTTTAGGAGTTTCTTCATACATAAGTCATAATCTTTAGAAATTACACATGTCAAATTCTTAAGATACCCAAGACATGATCTAAGGTTCTTTGTAATCATAACTTATTATCAATTTATTCTTTTCCTAATTGTTCATAATATATAACGTACTTACAAGTAAACGACTAAAACAAAATTTAAATACAACAACAATATAACAAAATTCTCATTCACAAATCTAATACATAAAAACAAATATCTAATAATCATCAATCATACAATCCAAATGAAATGATAAATAACATATCAAATAAATTCCAAGGTCCAACAAAAGAAAACATAAATAAGTAAACAACAAGTCTAAATACAATAGTATAATATGGTCACTTATCCATTAATAATAGAATTAATAAATATATAAGCAACAACGTTACTGCTATTAATGATAGAATGTAAGAAATTGTGTCATCCAACTGATGTAGTAACTTTTATAGTTTTAAAATTATCTCATACATAACTCCAAGTTCCATGATCCTACAAAAATTAAAAAGAGTGAGTTGGAGAGCTCAATAGAAAATTCTTAAGTCATATTATAAAAGTAATATGTAATACCAAGAAATATGTATTTAGCAACTAAGTAAATTATGTAAATACATGACATCAAATGCTAAACCCCATAATTATTTCATTATCTATCAACTAAGTTAATAAATAAGCTTATGATGTCATTAACTAAATGCTTAGTTCCTCTTACTGATCCAATACACTCTCCAATGTAAGAGAATTATGATAAGACTTGATACTCCTATCATATCATGTAATCTAGCATTCTTTAAGGCAATGCCAATCACAAGAGCCAACTCAATAGGATTTTAGGCATCATCAACCACCACATGTACTCTTTATCGTAATCATAGCACATAATTTGTTCCTCTATGGGACTAAATGTTTAACTATTACCTCGTAAGACTATTTAGAAATGGGTTTTAGCTACCATGGAGATTCTTATCATAAAATTTGACACTTATCCTATAAGCTTAACCAACCATGTTTAACTACTATCTCTATGATAGAGGAGTAGGATAGAGTTGAGTAGTTAATTTACATATCTTATAAGTAAAAATTTATGATCAAGGGTCCACTACATCTAGTACTCACCTAATCAAATCATATCCATGATTTGTATTATCTAACCCTAATACATCACTATCAAGTATTAAATAGATTTTCTTAATTTAATTCAATATGTAGGGAGTTCTAAATTTAACCAACAACTTAGTAGGTCAAGGGCTTCCCTTAACCCTAAATCTGTCATCTAGGATTCTCCATGCCTCAACCCTAAGTTTTATTTTAACTATATAAAGTTATCATCTTCTGAATATCTTACAATTTTCATCAAATCCTATTTTAACTATTTGGGATGTCTTAGCCCATTTTTTATTTTTAGTCTTATCTTGATCTGATCTTAGACATTATCTATCTAGTTTATCCTTAGTGTTCACATAATCTTTTAGCTTCAATATAAACTTGATTATCATAGCAACTAAGTCTAAATTTACATAAGTCTCACTTGTGACCCTTTTGCCTCCAAAATAATCATGAGTCACTATACCCATCCTAAGGACTCTCCTAAGCCACCACACTTTCATAATATCATCATCTAGGGTGTCATCTAATGGTTTAAGAGTCTAATTAGGGTCACTTATGATCTTACGAAAAGAACTTGATCAACCCAAGAATCTAGCTAACATGTTTACTTTATTGGTTCCTTGGTTGAACCTAACAAATCTCTAAGTCTTATTCCAAGCTCTCCTACCTTCTCTCAAGGTTTTAATTGAGAGCTTAACTATCTAAAACTTGATTTGTAATGTGCATAAAGGCACACCAAATGCTGTTAACTAAGTCCAACACTAGAACCTTCTAATATGGGTTTCTTTTTTATAAATTATTCTTAAGTCTTTCAGCTTAATTCTAAGAATAGGCTTACTTTACATTATCTTTCTTAAGCACCTCAAGTACACATTTAAATCTTACTAAGAACTAATCATAAGACTTGAAAGTCTATCGTTAGCCTTAGCATTATTAGTCATACCCAAACTCATTGTTAGCCAACTATATCACTAAGCTTATCCTTTTTCTAAGGTCCAAAATTGAGTCTTTCCAAACTTCTTAACTAGAAATCAAGGGCCAAACATATCGTAGAAGCTATTTAGGTTCTCTTAAGGGGTTGAACTTGTGCCTCCCATGACTCAACCAAGTCATGGCTCAATACTTCTCAAGCATAAGTAAAAGTATACTTGGATGCAAGATTTTGTAGGATTTTGGCTACATTTCAAAGTGCCATTGTATGGTTCATGACCTAAACTAAGATATAAATCATATGACATGATATTTTACTTATTTTTGTTCATGATTTTGTAATAAAAGTACATATTTCTATCATATAATGTTATCGAATTGAAATTGGGAGTATTATAATGCTTAACCTTAGTGTCTCTCATAACATACACATTTTAAATAAATAGAATTTGTATGAAAGCATGGAATAAAATCTAATTTTTATGCATTAGTTTGTTCATCATGCCATAAAAATTCTTAGTTAATGAAGTAACAATCAAGGTAATGAACATTATACTTAATCTATATTATCATGTATCAATCATACTTATAAGAAAGAGAGAGAACATTAAGGATCTTTATTTTCTTGTAACTTATTTAATAAGAGAACAAAGCTAACATGCCTAAGTTATGAGAGCTATACCCATCATAATTTGCTCTTCAACAATTTGAAAATTTCTTAACACCTATCATGTTAAATAGTGCTTATTATATACATATTTCTACAATCAACAAGACACTAAGATTAACATGCTTTTAGTCTTATTCCACATGATCATGTCTAGGTTAAGAGATGTTTTATATCAATAATAAAATATTCTAAGTCCAACATTCATATATATATATATATATATTAATAAAAAAAGCTAAACATGTAAGCATATAATAATAGAATTTAACTTACATTTAAAAGATAATATAAAAGTACACAACTTTGAATAGGTTCTTCAATAATAATTTAAAAGAAAAGAGTGATAAACAAGACCTTATGTCTCAAAAGTTTTCTTAAGTTCTAACATTCACAAATACAAGTGATGCTACCATATATTCATGTAACTTAATTTGCATTATAGGGTTGGACATTAGGACAGATTTTTACATGGGTTTTTTAATAATTTCTCGTAAGAAAATAATATCTTACAATCATTACTTGTAGTTGCAATTTCTCTTATTTATGGTAAAGAAAATTTCTCCCTTTTTATATAGCAATTTTATGGAATAAGATCACGTTCATTTTCTAAGATTTTCACATGCAATTTAACAAGATATTCCATTTTATCTTTGATTATTTTTCAACTGAAATCCTATCTTGTAACCCAAGTAGAAGACTTCTCCAAAGGTATGCTCTTCTTTCTCAAAGTCTTGAGATCTTCTTGTTCACAACGATGCTTCTTTTTCCTTTGTTTCCTCTCAGTTTTTCTCCTTACAATATTCCATAGCTAGGGTCTAAAACTTCACCAAACCATAACATTGGCCTTAAATTAGGTTGATTAATCATTCTTAAACCAAAGGATTTTCTCGACAACTAGCCATTTTCCAACGTTTAGATCTAAAATATCACAATTTTTATGACTAAGATCGAGAGCAACTAATTCCAAAGACATAGTTAATTTAGCTTCTCTATATCACATTAGTATGATAAGTTCATCATGCGGTATGATTAGATAGATATGCTATTATCACCAATCAGTTTCATGGATCATACTTGCATGTTTTGGTATTTGTACTTGTATAATCTATATAGTGATAGTCACTCATCATACCTAATGATTCTTTGCCTTAGCTGATTTTACTTATATGATTATTATAATTTCTTTACTTATTATTATACTTGTATGACATATTGACTTCATATAAATACATTCATAGTATAACTTAAACGGACTATATTTTCTACATTGATGTCTTTATACAATGTCAAGATTGTCCTTGTGTGATCAATCTCACTTTCTTGCACTAGATCGTAATACATTTAGATCATATTGTATGATGTTAAGCCCTACTGAATGCAAATGAATGTAACACTTGGATAATATTGTACTCATATGATAACCATATCAATTATGTGATTAAACCCACTTTCACAACCTGTTCATATTTGTATCATGATTGTCTTTGTTATATAATTGTATTATACATTATTCATAGTTGATCACTCTTTCATTTCTGCCTATTCATCATACTATATAGTCTATAACGATTGTACTGTATGATTTTCAACCAGTGCATAACCAATAACAACCAAACTTAATTGCTCAAAATTTGCAACTATTTATTAGTTAGTTGAAGGGGAGGTGTGAAACTTACTCTTAACCATGTCTAGGTTTTCTTGGGTTCTCATTTTAACACTAGATCTATTTTTCAATCAAACTATTTTATAAATAAAGTTTAAGCTAATTGAGCTTATTAATTGGGTTAAGTCCTTTATTAGATTCCCACACTTAACCAAAACCACTCCTTTTTTTGTACTTAACTAAGAATTAAACCTCCCTTAGCCTTGTTGCAAAGCTAACACAAGCCTCTCAAGGATCTTCATAAAAAAACCTAAGAGCTCACATACCTTAGAAGTCATCTGAGGTCTTTTCTTAGGTCAAATATTGTAATTTAAAGTCCATGGTTGAGCCTTACACTCACTCATATAGGAAGTTTTCAAAAGTTTTAGGTAGGGTTTAATAATAAGCATAATACACTATCATAAGGCTTATTTTGAGCTAAACACTTTCTTCCTACTAACTCAGTCAAGACTTTTACATGATCTATGCCTTTTATTAAGGCTCAAATAGAGACTACCAAGCTCTTTTCACAAGGTACTTGAGAGTTTCTTCTCACTCCAAAGCCATCCAAGGTCTCTTCTTACTTTTTAAGTCTATAATCAAGCCTTATCAGCTAGCCATTATGCTTAACTTGAGTCAAACAAACCCATTAGAAAATCACTCATAGACTAACCTACTTGGATTTCCTTAAATACTTTAGAACATTCCTTACTAAATTCTTTATCTCAATTTGTATTAAACTTAAGTTCTTCCAAGTTACATATCTATATAACAACCCTTCCATGAGATTATATCAATATGTAAGTCTAAATGCATATTTTTCCTTGTGTATTAAGTTATGTCTTCTTTATTAGGAATATTTACAATTTTAGCATGAGGGGCCATAAATTTTGTATTAAGATCATCATGAAATAAAAATATCTAAATTAAGAATTATTCTACCGATCATACAAATCATGCTTTTGTGAATGACCATATTTATTTTATACTTTAATCCTTTACAAACCTTTAAGAACTTACTTTCACAAACATGAATTAACTAAGCATTCACCACATATGTTGAGATCAACTATGTAAAGTACACATAAAACCATGGGAATCACATTTGATTTGCATATATCTCAAAATTTCCTACCTTAACTGAACTTTGTAGCAAGGTAAAGACTAAACTTCATATTCTTTATCAATTTGAAAATTATTTCTCAACTTTTACATCTTAATCAAGATCTGAATTATAGCAAGATGATGCATACACATTCTAGACTTTATCAATCCAAAAGCTACAACATGAAATAATATAAACATTACATAATTCTAAGGTTTTTTACTACCCAATAGCTGTAGTATAAAATAATTGCAAGACCTTAAGTGAATATAGTGTTCCTTGCCAATACTTAAAGATACATCATAAATATTGTCCAAACATTAAGTAAATCCAATATTCTATATAAACACACAGGATTAATGAGGCACTGCATATCTCTTATATTTTATTTTCAATTGTGAGTAAAGCAATATAAATATCTCATATTTATATTAAACCATAAGCTACAACAAGCTAGATTTGCAAAACATTGCATATAATCCATGTTTTGAATCAAACTATGAGCTACAACAAGCTGATTTTGCAAAAAAAAAAGTTTATATTTTATGTTTCAAGTTAAACTATGAGCTATAACATACCAAAATTGCAAAACGTTGCTTATATTTCATGTGTTTCATAAAATTAAGAGCTGTTACATGCTGTATTTATGAACAATTTCTTATATCTAATATTCTTTATTAGATCCAAAAGCTATAACATGTTGTTTTCATAATTAAAAAGGTATAATGCTTCATGTTCTCAAACTAATTGTGCTAAACAAGCTAACTTCTTAATAAAAGTACCATATTCTTATAAAATAAGGATTTAAGCATGCAAATTTCATTAATTAAGAAGCATACACATAATATTTACACAAAATCAAGAAATCACAACATGACAATGTATCAAAATAAAGCATGTATCACACGTTCTTTCATCAACTTGAGAACACTAGGTCAGCCAACATGCATTAATTAACAAAGTAATTGATTTTAAACATCAAACATGCTTCTATATTTAGGTTCAAGACATAAGGTTCCTACATCTTAAACTAAGTAACGTTCTACACCAATTGGAGATCCTTCCTCTTGATGGATTGAGCTGGAAAGTTTCTTCCTTCTTCCTTGCTTGTAGATTACCATCCATAGCTTCTTTCAGGTAGGTCCCTTTAGGAGAATGCACAACTAGGTTTTTGCTAAAAATTCTAACTCTAATCACATGCATATATAACCTTTGAATTAACCATTTAATCATAGAGATTATGAAATGTTTATTAGGTGAGCACATATTTCTCTTATAACATTTTTATCTTATGACTCATGCATTCTAGGGTTTGGTTTTCAAACCTTGGATCTAGGAAAATTTAATTTCCACTATTTAGGATCAAAGACAACTTAAATATAAAAATTAGTTTATTCAATGTCTTTGAATTATATTAGTACTATATTGGTATCATACTATATGATAAGATAGATCAACTATTACTACCAAATAGTTACACTGATAATAATTTTATAATATTGTATTCATACTTCTATGATACATTGCACACCAATCACTCATCATAACCTGATAATTCTCTTGTGTAATGCCTCTCTTAGTTGAACATACTTACATGATCATTGTAATTTCTTTTCTCACTATTGTGATTGTATAACAACTTGCTTTTGTACTAGTACATTCATAATACTACTTAATTATCATCCTTGTATGATATGCAATCAACTTAGTACAATCACCAATGAAGTTTTGCACTTGTTCACACTTGTCCCTTTCTTGTGCTAAATTGCACTGTGTGATGTGTGGAAGTCATACTATATGATTTAAATTGGGTATTAGATGTAGTCAATCTAAATGCTCATGTCTTTATCATACTTATATAATAAATATGTTATACTTGTATGACTAGAATCTAATTTTATAGCTTGCCCACACTTGCATCACAACTACTACAGTGGCCAAATCATACTATATGTTTTCTTAATATTATATTGTATGATATTCATAATCAAGCCTTAAAATAAGTTTTTTGACCTCATCATACTGTAAAATCTTCTATCATCATATTATGCAATTCTCATCAAACATAATTAATAGAAATCTAACTTCGTCACTCAAACTTTACAAGCATTTGAATGATAGATTCAAGCAAGAATTACATACTTTGATTGGTAAATTAAAGGGGTGTAAAGCTTGAAAATAAGGAAATACAAATGCTTTAGTGAAAAGTAAAGTAATTAGCTACAACATTTTTTATCAGTAGTTTTTTTTGCTTTAGTTTAATGTTTATTTGGTTAGAGGAACCTTTTCAAAAGGCTTCACGAAGAAGGGTGTTATAGTTTGACCTTTAAAGTTTGAAAAATTGCCTTCTCTGTACCATAATTAATCACCCTTAGGTCATATAGCCAAGGTTCACCAATTAAAATATGGATTATATCTATGAAAAGAATAACACATCATACTTTATATTTGCAACTACCCTTTTTTTGTGAAACTAAGCATCAAATCATTACTAGAAATGAGGTGTGATTAACCCTACTATTATTAAAATATTAGAGATAAGGTTTAGTTTAGATATTTACTCTTCTTAAGGCGTATAAAGATTACATTCATGGAGACTCACCACATTTTCTTGTATTCGAAATAACAAAGGTATTAAAAATATTTTTGCATCTTCAATTCTCTATTTCTCTTAGAAACATAGAATTAAATAAGCTTCTCTATATCACTTAATTGTTCATCTTCTTCAACATAAATTAACATTTTGTAGTTGGCCATTTTTTTATCTGCCTCTCCATTTTCATAACATTTTTCTTCTCTTTCTTGAGAAGCACTAAAAGTAGTATTTCTAGATATTTGTGAGCCAAATATGGAAAGTGACATAAAAAATTTAGCAATAAAATTAGGTGCATTTGATGCCCTAACTTGAAATTTAGATTTATTTACTAAGAGAATAGACCTCTTTTGTCTTTCAAAACATTGTGTTATTGAGAAAGCATCTTTTAGAGTTTGTAGGTCATTTAAGGACACATCATTTCTAGTTTTCAACATGGGACTTCCTTACAAATTAATTTGTGAGACTAATGTAGAAGACAGCTTCCCAAGTCTAACAATAGACTTATGCTCATTTGATGTTTTCCATTCAAATTTATATTTATTTATTATGAAAATATATTACTTTGGTCTTTCAAAATATTGTGATAAAAATGAAAAATCTTCTAGAGTTTGTGGGTCATCTAAGGTCACATCAATTTTCAAGTGTAGATTAATAATTTGATTATTAAATGTCAAGTGTAACTCAATGTGATAAAAAGATTAATATACCATGGAACCTAGTTTACTCCATTCTAAAATTAGTAAAACAATGAGTTTGTTTAACATATAGTGGTACCTAATATACAAAGAAAATAACAAGGAGACTAAATCCCTTACTAATAGGTGGAAAATTGAATTCAATAACAATTTGGGATGAACATTCAATTTTAGTTCATTGTAAAGCTTAACATGGAGAAATTACAAGTTTCATAAATTTGAAAATCATACAAGGTATTAGATTTAAATTGCTAAGTATGTCTATAAGCTCTAATCCCTAATCAAACTATATGCATTATCAACATATTTCATAGATTACGTTTCTTCATTTTGGTAGTGTATGAAACACCAGCTGTAATTTGGTCCACCTTAATGTGCTAGTTTAAGTTTCATGGACTTCACATCAAACAATTATGATCTCCTATGTCAAATAGGTTCTTTGACACATGAGAATTATTGTTCATGCACAGTGGAAATCATACTAATACTACTTCATTAAGCAATATTATCAAACACCTACAGTCAGTAGAGTAGTGGATAATACTAGGTTATAGATTGCCTTTGGGATGGAAATTAGAAATGAGAGTGTGTGCATATCTAAAAAACTTAGTCTTATACACTAGGTTATCATATTCAGTGATTATTAAATTACCTTCTCTAAAGCTATGAGATCTAGTGTATAGTTCTTTATCATGGAACCTAGGATAGTATTTATCGTTAACATACTTTTCAATTCAAGAAAAGTGATTGAAGTTCTACCTAGTCTCTATTCTTTAAATTAGGTGTTACCCTAACTTTTACCTTGATCCACTAACTTCATTTTATAAAAGTAGTTTTTTGATATTTATTAAACATTTTTCATTTAAAGAAACTCTAATTGGCTAGTCCAATCTAAAAATTGGTTTTGGGCATGGCTCTTAATAGTAATAAAAATATCTTGCTTAAGTCTATTCTAGATCCCAAAATTATTATCCTTATAATTTTGTATTTAATTCTTTCCATTTTAGTCCCTTCTTGGTGATCTAGATTTATTTTAAATTTGTTCTTCAAATTGATCTTCATTATTTTGTGGAGTTATTTGTCCATTATGATTATTAATCTTGATGTCCTTTATATCATCATATAATTCTAGAATTAAAATTGTTAATACATCAATTTGAGTTCTTATTTAGTTTTTTAAAATGTCCTAATCATGTTTTAAAGTTTCTAATTACTATTTCTTATTTTCGAGGAGGCATGATAATTATTTTGCATTTTCAAGAAAAATGATACTAATTTAAATTTCATCTAATAGATGATGTAATGCATGAAAAAAGATTACTTAAAATATATTTTTTTTTCCATTTCATATCTGTAGCTATGTGATAAAGTACTGGATAACAATAAAACTTAAAGTTAAATTAAAGTAAAATGCAAATATGGTTCAGCTAGATGTAAATAAAGCTTATGTAGTGATGCACATGAATGAATCTTTTATTCAACAACATCTAAAAGTAATTTAAGCATTCCTTATCAGTAAAAAAAGTAAACTCAACTTAAGAATTCAAATCTAGCAAATATGTCTTAACTTGCACTTGAGGAGTGCTAAATTGTTTTAGAATACTCTCTTATGCTATGACACTTAAAAGGTTATGCTAAGTTAAAGTTAAGTTAGACTAGCATGCAATGGAGGAAATTTAGATCAACATATCTGTGAACTTACATGGCAAAGTTCTCAAATATAATGTCTTAAGGTAAGATAAATTTAGAAGATTGCAAATTTACCACATCTTGAAGAATAAATCTCAAGAAGATCAAATTCCTTTTAATTTAGAACCCAATTTCTTAATTTTATTGTATCTTACATATCTAGCTTTATCCTTTATTTTCCTTGCTCATACCACTTGTGATAAGCACCTTTTAATTGTAGAGCAAAACTAACCTTGAAATATGCTAGATTTTTGGCTTGGTTCATTGTTAAGGATTTGGTTTAGTTGGGCTAATCAGCTTAGTTATGGTGACTCAGGGCCAAATTTTTCTCAAGCTAGAATGTGCTCACACACAACATCAGCTTAGTTTTTGTATCTTAGGTCCCAATTTTAATGACCCATGACGTCTTGTGCAAGGCTTGGGTTGCATGAGATAGTAACAAAGTGGGGTTGGGTAGCATGATTGTCTGCATTAGTTGCATTAAGTAGTACATGCATAACAGATAGAGGCTATGTGTGAAATAGGCATGGCTATGCATTTGGCAACAATGCATGGCATGCTACGTGCAAAGCTGTGTAGACTACGATAATAGTGTGACATACAACAAGTTTTTAGCACTAAAATATTTTGAAGGCTTTGATACCAAATTGATGGCATGGGGGTAGGGAAGGTAATGTGAGTACCTTCAACTAAGGATTTTGGATGCCTTTGGTCATGATGTGAAGGTGGAGAGGGATGAGGAAAAATGTAGGATAGAGAGAAATGGGCATAAAACCTACTTTTCTAGGTTGTTGTGCTCTTCTAACATAACCTCTTCAAGGATTATATCTAAATTCATAAAAAATTCTTTGAATATAAGGATTGAATTTCATTTATAGAAGCAACATGAAAAGATAAAGAATCAACTAAAATAACTAACTTACATAAAAAAAACTTAATAATTATAATTTTTATTGAATTTATTATACGAATAAAAAAGGTATAAATAAAGTAAATAATAAAGATTAAATAGGCAAAAGCTTCGTCCTAGTAGTGCTGTTCTAGCTCTTCTCCTATTCTTTAACATCTTGTTTTTATAAGCTCTAATAATTAGTTTGTGCACTGTATGGTGTATATATAGAATCTAACTATTTGACTCTGTTATAGACTCTATTTGTGTATCTTGCTTTGTTATTATCACTGCATGGTCATCCACTGATTCTTGCCATACGTCACAATCCTTTTAAGCACTTATTATGTTGATCTAATATGTCTACTTAGAATATTGTTAATATTATACATAAGATAGGCAGACTTGTCAATCACCTTGTTGAACCCTTAGTCCTTGCACTATTTGTTTGATTATAACAAAATCATTATGTTATTTGTATTAATTTCTTTCTTGAGTGATTTTAATTAATCTAATCTAATTGAGAACTTGGTTACTTGTTTCATGGAGAGATCCTCATATGAAGATCATTTTTGACAACTTGGTGGCATTGATTAAGAATGACTCAACTTGCAATATTATATCCATTGTTCTTAGCTCTTCATAAAGTGGCTACTATCCAGAGCTCATCTAGAACACTACTTTGGATATAACTTATTAAACCTATCCCTTAGCCTTTATATGGCACATAAGATTATATATCAAGCATTATTCACATGTTCACATACCTTTGCATAAAGTCAACAATGCATAATTGGTTGACTAATTTTGAAACTTAATTCTTAAAGAGTAAGAATCAAGTTGGGTTTAATGATAATCTAAATGAGCAATGAATTTGTGATTGATGCAAGCTTAGTTGTTAATCTAAATGCATATCATATAATACAATGCTTTTCATCATATTTGTATGTGCCATTATTTCTTCTTTGTATAATTAAACTTGCATGTCATAGAGTTAAGATGTCTTTATCATGGTGGTAAGACTTTTTCTTTGTTCTAAATTGGCCTGATGGTACTATACTAATGTCACACTCAACCTTTTTGTGAACTATTTTTTTATAGAATCCTGATGTGCAACACAACTTATTCACCAATTGATAACACAAAATATTACCAAAAGAATATGTTTAATACTCAAGGATCATCCCCATCATACATCGTATCATAGATTGACAAAACTTTAATTTCCATACAACAAAGGTGTTTGTGTATTTTTAGAAATTATGGTGTGATGTTGTCCCAATGCAAGTAGGTAGTCTTATCTTAAGAAGACCTTAGTTTTATGATTAAGATGTTATCTTGATTAAAAATTCTAATACATTTACTTTCACATATGATGGAAAGAAGATAATGCTATACCCTTCACCTTCCTCGAAAAAAATTTCTAACCCAAATACTCCAAAAGAAAAAGATAAAAGAAAAGAAAAATTACTTAATATTATTTCACTAGCCAAGATTAAGAGATATATAACTTGTAATGAGGTTATCCAATTTGTGACAATTAGAAAAACCCTTATAAGTATACCTACACCACCACCCATAGTCCAACCCCTATTAAAAGAATTTGCATACATGTTTCTTGATTATTTGCCAAAGATGCTCTTACTTTTAAGAGATAGTCAACTTACTATAAAACTAGGTTCTAATGCATCACTCTATATTATATATTAAATCCATTAGCTTAAGTAAAAACTAACTTTTTTATCAACTTATCATCCTTAGATAAATAAACAAAAAATAGTAAAACAAAATTTAAACTATCTTCTTTGTAGCATGATAGAGGAACATGTTTCAACTTTCGATCATTTTAACACATTAAATTTACTAATCGAACAACTAGTATGAATCCTTTTGAAATTTGTTTTGAAAATCATCCTAGAGTTTTATTGATTTAATTCCTTTACCTTGTGATTTTCAAACTTTTGAGTTTGTTGAGTTTTTTTCTTATCATATTTCATTATTTCATAAACATATTATCAAACAAATTAATTTAAATAGTGAAATATATAAACAAATATCAGATGCTCATAAATCACTTAGAGAATTAGTTGAGGATTATTATGTGATGGTTCATGTTAAGTTTGAGAGAGTATCACTAGGAGCCCTCTAGAAATTGAAAGCCTATAGTATTAGACCATTTAGAATTATGAAAAAACTAGGTATCAATGTGTTTGTTTTGAATTTACTTGAAGACTATGGAATAAGTATTATCTTTAATATTTAGGATCTTTTAGCTTATAAGGAACCACTCTAATACTTTGTGAGCTTTTTGAGCATTCACAATTATTGCTAAGTGAACTTATCCCATTAATGCATTTAGCTATATTTGGAGAGTCAAGAGATCAAGTGAAGTAAATCTTACACCCATGCTAATTTGCTTGGACCAAAGCTGACCCGTGCCAACCGAAGAACTAGATCCAAGACATCATTTACCTCTCTGCCTACATTGATTGAACTATGTGCCTTCTCATCATTTCTTTTAATGCTACCTGAAATGCATATTCCTATTTAGGAACTACTTATGACAATTAATTTTGCAACCTTATAAGTGTTTTTTTTCAATTTTTTACGAGAATTCAAAGTATATTTTTTGTAATTTATGGTGATGTTTTGAATTTTAAAATGTCTTTTAAAATTTTAATAATGTCTCCCTTAGTATTCCAAAATATTTTTTTATATTGATAAGTTAAAAAAATACTATTGCATCTTGATGCCTCTATAAATAAGAATGCTCGCCATATTATATAGATAAATTTTTGAATGAATTAATAAAGTGTTGTCTCTAAGCTTGTTTAATATAAGCATGTTGTATATAAACAATCCAATAATGTGATTCTAAAGGTTCCTTGGGAAAGTGAGTGAGATGCTCAAAAGGGGGGATCTCGATCGATTATCCAACATCAAAAAACTACATCAAATCATTAGGAATGTCCTTAGTCACTTTATTTCATATTTTGAAAATTTATCGTGCATTCAACTTTTTCTTTTGTACATGTGATCATGTGATTTCTTGTTTGGCCTTCTACAAACTCCACTTGTGTGTGTTCCTTACTAATTCATTACTAATATGAGTACTTGGGTGTGTGTAGTTTAAATTATTTTTTCTTTTTGGTTGAGATCTTTTATGTTAAATCTTAGTATAAGTTCTTAGCTTTCGAGAATGTTCTTACTTTCCTGATGACCCTAAGGTTTTCAATTCTAAAACTTTAATACCTTTGGTTAGACCCTTATACAGATATATTACTTAAACTTTAACATATCTCAATTATCTATGAGCTAAAATAGGTTTTAGCATATTATCCTACATCAACTTCAAAATCACAACATAGTTAGCATTAGGAACTTGCATTCTTTTTAATTTATCTTTAAATAGTCATCTTTAATTTTTGCAGTTAGTTTTAATTACTATAAGTTATTAAAAAATATATATAAAAAATGTCTTATTTTCATGTTTGATACTATAACATCTCCTTATTTATATGGTCTCTTATTATTATATTTTGAGATTTATTCATTTTCTTTCTTTTTTATTATCCAAAATTAAAAGCTTTATTTCCAACCTTATACATTCTGACCACTAGGTCTAGAACATAATATTGAATGTTTGATTCTCAACCATCACAACTGGCCATGGACCTAGTAATATAACATGTAATTCTAGAATTAACTCATTCAACATAATAATTAAGAAAAATTATGAAAATATACATAAATTGATGGAACAATGTGGAGATAATAGATAAGGTGGCACCAATAGATCAAGTAAGTCTATGACAAGTGACTCCAAAGTTGGTAAAATATGCTCTAAAAATGAACCTAACCAATTGGAACATCGACCTAGGTGTCGAGCTACTCTACATACCCATGAGAGAAAACATGATATGGATGATGATTGCAAGGTTAACATGGTTAAAATAAAAGCCCTTACATTTGATGGTAGTTTAGATCGTAGATGATATCAAGATTAGGAAATGGGAATGAACCATTCTTTTAATTGGATGACCTTAGTAAGCATTGAAATTACCAAATTACAAAAACTAGGCTCACATCACATGCTAGATTATTTTGTCATACATTAGAAAATTAATATATTAATAAAGATGTACCCACCTCTTACTCAAGTAAACTCTTGGATAAATGACATTTGTCCTAAGGTTCAAAGGTTGTTGATGAACACATTATTAAATTTGAGGATTATATTCTTAGATGTGGTTACAAGAGTTAGGTCAGTAGTATTATATTAATTCTAAACTGGGCTCATAGAGTGATATAAGTGGCTAATGATATAGAAAGATTTAGACGATTGATTGCTTATAAGAGTGAGATTACTCAGACCACTTCTCACCCTTAAACTCATACCAACACTTTCATTATTCCTACTATTTCTACTCCATAAGTAACCCATGCCACTCCAGCCATACCACCAACAAATCAAACCAACTCTCATAAAAACCATTTATTTGTTTCAAAGTCGAGTGTCATCATTGTCACTAGAGAGGGCATATTTCAACCCAGTGCACTAAGAGTATACTACACATAGACTTAAAAGAAGATGTAGAAGAAAGTGTTGAAGTTGAGGAAGAAGAGATTATATAGCCAGATGAGGATATTGAAGAAGAATTCTAAGTACTAGGTGAAAGTTTTATTATATTAAACGACCTTCAGTTATTGTGAGATGCACTTTGACTACACCTAGACTATCTGATAATTAGTAATAAACTAACCTCTTTAGTACCTTCATTAGACTTAAAAACTAATATTATAAGATAGTTATAGATAACAGTAACTATATCAATGTAATAGCATAAAAGGTAACCAAAGGAATAGGTTTAACACTTACAAACCACCCTCACCCATACACAATATCTTGGAATGATAAAACTTTAATTTCTATACAACAAAGGTTTGTATTCTTTCATAGTTTGGTTAATATTTTGAGGAATTATGGTATGATGTTATCTTAATGTAAGTAGATAACCTTATCTTAGGATGACCTTGGCTATATGATCTAGATACTACTTTAAATGAAAAAGCTAAAATGTGCACTTTCATATATAAAGAAAAGAAAATTACATTATACCCTTTACCTCTCTTGAAGAAACTTTCTGACGTAGATACTCCAAAAGAAAAAGATAAAGGAAAAGAAAAATTAGTTAGTATCATTACACTAATTAAGATTGAGAGAGATATCGATCATGATGAGATTATCTAATTTATGACAATTAGAAAAGCCCTCACAAGTATACCCACAGCACCACTTATACCCAATCCTTACTAAACAAATTTGTGAATGTATTTCCTAATGACTTCCCAAAAACACTCCCAATTTTAAGAGATATGCAACCCTCTTTAGAACTAGTTTCCAATACATCACTACCACATTACCAATTAAGTCCACTAGCTCAGATAAAACTTAAACTTTCATCACGTTATCATTCTCAAAGAAATAAACAAAAAGTAATTAAACAAAATTTAAACCATCTTCTTCATAGCATAATATGAGAACATGTTTCAACTTTGGATAATTTATTGCACATTGAATTTTTTAATCTAACTATGAGTTTTATTTTTTTTGAAATTTGTTTTGAAAATCATGCTCAAAGTTTTATTGATTTGATCCCCTTGCATTATGATTTCCACACTTTTAAGTTTACTGAGCTTTTTGTCTATCATATTTCATCATTATATAAACATGTTATCTTAAAAATTAATTTAAATAATGAAATATATAAATGACTATTAGATGCTCATAGAAAACCTAAAGAATTTGTTGAGAGTGATTACGTGATGATCAATGTTAGGTCTAAGAGAGTCTAGGAACCCTTAAAAATTGCATGCCCATGGTGCTGGATTATTTAGAATTATGAAAAAATTATATATCAACTCTTATGTTTTGGATTTTCTAAGAGATTATGGAATAAATGCTATCTTTAATATTCAAGATCTTTTACTTAATAGGGAACCAAGCCTAATTCCTTGTGAGCCTTTTTAGCCTCATAGTCATTATTGAATGAACCTATCCTACTAATACATTTAGCCCTATCTAGTGAGTTTAGAGATCAAGCAGAGTAAGATAATCAAATAGTTTTCATATAGGATCAAGCAAACAATGCTTTTTGGTATGTGGGTGAGACCAACTTACCTTTGATGGCTTTGGAATATTGAGGAGGAGCTTTATCACCTAAACCTAGAGTTGTTAGAGCAATATCAAGGATTTCACTTTAGCTCCATAGAGTTAAGCTCTTTTCCACTTAGATAGGATGATGTAATAGCATCCAATACATCACATAAATATTTTATTTGGAACATACTAGTCTTATGTAGACTTAGAGTTATGCTAGTATTGACTGCTTTACTTCTTAATAGTCTTTATTATTATTACTATTATAAGGTGGTTAGTTATAGTTGACCCTTTTTTATTATACATTTTAAATTTCTTTCATCAGTTTGTTAAGTTTATACATCTACACTTTAGTTTAAGTTCTTTAAAGAATAATTAGTAGCTTTTTGAATTTTTTTAGCTTTAAATTTAGTATAAGAAATCTCTTTGGTAGTATTGTAATTTTGTTGGTACGAAATTTGGTTGAAATGATTTTAAAAGCACATAAAAATAAAGTTTAAGCTATTTCCATCTTCATCCACAGTCCACAATTATTTGCTGTTGTTACCACCATTGTTAGCAACTGTAACCACATTATACACCACCTAGCATGGACTTCTCAACCTATGTCAACCCCTTTGAACTCATTGACCCTCTTGACCTACACTGACTCTTATTCCTATGTTGACACATTAACATGCATAGACCAAATTAGTAATTCACCTGACCCAAAACATGTACACTAACCCATCAAATTGTGCTGATTCTCTCAAACCCACATCAACTCGTGTTAACCCAATAACTAGATCAAAGGCATCATGCACAACTTTCTCCACACCAATCGAGTCATGCACAGCCCATCACCTCATCGTTTGTCGTTAATGCTACCCAAATTGCATATACTTGTTTATGAACTACTTATCATAATTAATTTAACATCTTTTTAAGTTAGTTTTTTTCAATTTTTTGGTAGAATTCAAAGTATTTATTTTATAATTTGTGGTGACTTTTGGAATTCTAAAATATCCTTTAGAATTCTAAAAAATGTATCCCTTAGTATTCCAAAATATTGTTTTATATTCTTAAGTTCACAAATTAGTATGGTACCTTTGAGACCTCTATAAATAGGTATGGTCACTATGTTTTATAGGATAAATTTTTGAATAAGTTAATGAGTGCCATCACTAAGCCTATTTGATATGAGCATATTATGTGCAAATAATCTGACATTGCGATTATGAAGGTGCTCTAAGAAGGTGGGCAATAGGCTCAAATAAGGATATCTTGACCCATTATCTAACATTAATAAAGAGTATCAAATCACTAGGAAAGTCCTTGATCACTTTATTTCATATTTTAGAAATTTATCATGTCCAATTTTCTCATTTGTGCATGTGATCATGTGATTTTTTGTTTGGCCTTTTACAAACTTTACTTGTGTGTGTACCTTGCCACTTCACTATTAACATGAGTACATAGGTGTGTATAGTTTATATCCCTTTTTTTAGGTTGAGATCTCTTATATTAAAAATTAGAGCAAGCCATTAGCTTTGGGAAAGTTTTTACTTTGTCAATAATCCTAAGATTTACTATTCTAAACCTATAATATATTTGAGTAGGCCCTTGTATGAATATATTACTTAAACTTTAGTACATCTCAATTATTTATGAGCTAAATTATATTTTAGTATATCATCCTATATCAAATTCATAGATGTTAGAATTCAATCATCATCATATAACTCATAGATGTATTTTTTATCATGACATCACTTGTTTGATAACAAAATCATTGTGTTAGTTTCTCTAATATTTTTATCAAGTATCTTTTAGGTCATGCATCTTAAGGTCTTATAGAGATAACTAATTGATGAGCTTTGACCAAATGCCTTATAGAGCAATCCGCAAGTGATGTAATATCAAGTAGTGTTAGCGACTATGCTCTAACTATGGATTAAATGGCATATCAAGGAGTCTTTGATCAAACTCTTAGTAGAGTAGTTGACCATCTAGAGTTTATCTTTAAAATATCAAATAATTTGATTGTTTGTTTTATCATTTATTTATATCTAGTACAATTAGGTTTCATATCATTCATTCACTTGTATTATTATTTTAAATCATTAAAAAAATATTTTGTTATTTTAATAGTTAGAAAAATACTTTTAAAAGTAAAATAATAATAATACTAAATATATATAAAAGATGTTTCAAAAACAAAAATTTGGGCAAAGAACTCAACACTCGACTAAACACATAAGCTTAGGCCAAGTGGCCCAAAGTATTGGGAAATAGGCATAAAGCCATGGGTAAGGAGATTGTGTGAACTGATACGAGTTGGTCTCGAGTCTTAATCAAACCCAATGTTTCTTGGAAGTGTAACAAGTCAGGACTGACTTATGAATTATTAAGTAACGAAGCAAGTTGGGTTAAATCCAATATGCCATTTAAGTCTATAAGTACGTGAGTCACCCAAGGTATGAATAATCAAGCACACAGAGGGGGGAGCAGACCCCATGTACTTGCTCATAATGTGATATGTAAGGAATCTTTATAACATGTAAAATTCATAACAATTAGAGTATGCCGGATTAAATGTTGGTGCCTGTTACATCCAAAGCTGAAGCAACTCAGCGTCATCCAATTGCACATTTTCTTTATCCATCGAACAGTCTAGATAGTGCCTACTTTGTGAATAGTATATTCCATCTTATTGTCCACTTGTAAAGCTTGATCGAATGACTGTGATCATCTCTACATTTGTGAATAATGCTTTTATACTTCATCGTTGTCATTTAGCATTTAGAGTTTAATGACTTATATCAAATACCATTTGGATTAGATCTAAACCCTTTATTCTATATTCTAATCGGGCCACTCTTATTCCATATGCCCAGAAAACGATGATACCTATTCTTGCTAGTTATTATCTTTTTAAAAAATTGTTTATGTTTGTTTAGAGCTTGAAAATACTAATGAGTATTTTTGGGTGACCTTTCTAGTAGTTAAAAAAAATTATTTTAATTTTTAATGTTCTATTATAAATAGAGGAGCCTTAGGAGTTAGAAGGGATGGTCCTTAACTTTGCTATATCAATATTTTGAGAAGAGGAGGTGCAAAACTAAAAATTAAAACTAGAAAGGTCACCCAAAAAATTAGAAGGGATGGTCCTTAACTTTGTTACATCAATATTTTGAGAAGAGGAGGTGCAAAACTAAAAATTTCAATCTGATTTAGACTTCTTTACTAAAGCCATATTTGTGACACATTTCTCCTTTTTACTTCAATATTTTTTATTACAAATCTTTCTAGTGGCTTCTTTATAATTAATTATTTATTTTTTTATTCCTTATTATTTTTTGGAAAAAGATTATAATAATAAAAAAATTTTGTTTATTCTATTTTTTTTAATAATGTTAGAGCATATTGATAAATATTTTGTATTTAATATTTTAAAATGAAGTTATATAGATTATTTTAATAATTTTTAAATATATATTCATAAAAAATTTCAATATCATAATCTGTAGACTTGTGTCATATAAGTTTTTATAAGTGAATAATGAAATATTATGATTAATTATTACTTTATATTATGCTTTAATATTATAAACTTTTATAATCACATTGTGATAGTGAACCCCTATCTACTGTGACAAAAGGGTGTGATTTGTAAAGTTTATTTCTATTTGCTATGACGAAAAAGAGTAGTTTTGTTAGTAAAATCTTGGTCAGATTGACTAGGGATGGATGTAGACATAAGTTAGTAGAATCTTGGATGTAGTTTTGTCAGTAGTTTTATTTTCTTATTATTTTGTAATTTACGATATTCTCTTATTTAAAAATATTTAATTAATATATATATATAAAAGAAATTTATAAAATTATTTTTATCAAGCATAAACTATTTTATTAAAAAAATATTTTAAATCAACATTTTTTTTTATTTTTTTAATATTTTTATTTAACAAAATTATTAAATTAGTAATTTTATAATTACTAAATTTTAATTTAAGAAAATATTTTCAAAATAGAAATAAGATTAAATACATAATTCACCCCCTCTTTTGTGTATTAACATAGCACAAATTTCTTCAATAGATATCCAAAACCATAGTTTATAATATAAAACCATAAATGTTTATTACTCAAATAACATCATAATCAGAGTTTCAACCTAAAAAATAACATAAATATGCAAATAGAGTTTTCGATAATTAACAACTTGCATAATCCAATGTCCATCAATAAGTACAACTAATAAAAATAAATAAAAGTAGTAACACAACTAATCCTAATATTGAAAAGCAATTAGAAATGTCATCCAATAGATGTGTAAACTTTGACAATCCTAAATATGACTCCTAATAGACTCTTAACTCTCTATACCTACAAATATGTAAGAGGAAGTGAGCTAATAAGCTCAATAAAGAATCATTGAGTCATATTACAATACTAATATATTATAACAATGTGACAAATATAATAAACTATAAAAGTAGTGAATATTAATACCAACAATTTGGTACTTTCTCTAAACTCAAGAGAATCATGATAACGTCTGGCACTCCCGTATCACATGATTTCACACTCCATAAATAGCAATGCTAATCACATGGACCAACCTCATAGAACTTTATGAGTTCTTAATAACCACTTGCACTCCTAATTGGGTATCTTGGCACATACATTCCCTATGGGACTAGATGTGTAACTATTCCATCATGGGACTATATATATAATGACACTCACCTAAACTACAGTCTTTTATCATATGTCTAGCATTTCTTCTATAAGCTCAACCAATCGTGTGAAATAATTACCTTCTTGTTTGGGGAATAAAAATATTTGACTTACCTATCTCTAGTTTGAGGGTCCAAGATCTAGGGTCCATTACATCTTAATTCTTATTTTGATCAAGATCATTCTTATGATCCATTAGCATCATGCCAACCCTTATTTATCATTATCTAAGCATTATTAGGGTTTTAACAAACCCAATTCAAGTACCTAGGATTTCTTTAAACCTAAATGCCATTATCTAAGATTATTCATCCCTTATATGAAACAACATAAGGATTCTTATAAATCTTAAATCGACCATCTAGGATTATCATCAATTATCTCGATACCTTAGGGTTTCCTTTAAACCTTAAATTAACCATCAACTATACCCTAATCTATTTAGACATCATTCTTATAGTTAGTCTTTTCCTTAATATTATCTAATATAACTTTGAGAATTTCATTACTTATTTAAGCCATTTCTTGGGTTCTATTTTAGTCTAAGTTATTATCTTTTATCCTTAGGAATAATATTAAAATTATTATTACATAAATGAAGTTTGGGTTCACACAAGTTCAACTAGTAACTCTTATGTCTTGTAGACAAACTTAATCCATTTTACCCTTCTTAAAGTCCTCTCTTGAGCCACACACATCCCTTAGATAACTATCTAAGGTGTCATCCCATGGCCTAAGGGACTAATCAATGTCACTAATCATCTTATCCATTAATTTACATCAAGCAAACGGTTTGGCCAACATTACAAACATATTTAACTTTTTGGTCAAGCCTATTATATCTTTAAGACTTAACCTGGGCCTTTCAACTTTCTTTTAAGGATTTTGTTTTGAGTTATAGGCCTTATCTCTTACAAGCATATAAGCTCACCAAGTGTTGATAACCTTAATGCAATCATAGAACCTTTCATTAGGAATTTCTTCAACATAAACTTATTCATAATCTCAACCCAATCCTACACTTATATTACATATGCTTATTTGAAATTTAAGCTAGCAAAAAACCCATTTTTTATGAAAAGCCTAGTAAAAATAGGTATCACTTTTTAGGTTCAGACAAAACAAAAAATCTTATTCAATTCTCAATTAGGAATCAATCATAAGATTATATCTATAAATCTAAATATATCCTTAGTTTTAAACACTCCTAATCAAAACCTAATTCTATTTTTTAGCCAAACATGAGCTTCACCAACTTAGCCTTTTACCATGACTAAAAACTCAACCCTTTTAACACGTCAAAAGCCAACTAAGTTCACATAAAGGCTTAAACCATGCACTACATAATTTAACTAAGACATTTCTTAAGCTTCCCAAGCGTATCCAAGTCAAGGAAACATTTGGCCACAAGAATCCCTATATCAATTTTTCAAGTGCTAACCTCATGTTCATAGCTAGTCTAGGTTTAATTGAAAAGTAAAAACCTTCCAATAATTTTTCATTTAAGGTCTCATGGTTATGAATCAAAGTTCTCATCATGTCATCATGCTTAAGTTTGAAACTTAAAATTTGTCATGTTTAATCGAGATATCACATAGCATGGGAGTAACAATTTGCAAAATCAATCATGTAAGCATGCAAATTAATTTTCAAATAACATGAAGTCTTAGCAAATAATAAGGATTATCCATATTCTTTAATACTTTTGATTTAATGATTTCCACATAAAACTTTCTTCAAGAACACGAAATTCACTTCCACATGGATTGATCTTAAGGTATTATGCATTTTGTAATTACCAAACCACCAAGCTTGCATATTTAAAATTTAAAGTAAAGTTCTATCATCCACGAGTAAAGGAGCATGCTAATAAAATCACATTACAATTCTCAAGTTACATATGAAATCATGAGATCATTAAATATCTTAATTGTAGTATGCCTTTTAGCATAAAACCATACCATTTGAGATAACAATAATTACATAAGGATACTCATATCTTCTCAAATTGTTTATTTAAGGATTGTACAACATAAGTCATCATGGTATTAAGTAATGTAAGAATTGCATCTTACAAATTTCATGATTTTAACTAAAAACAAACCTTCAATTAACGTCAAAATTTTAAAATAAAAACATTCCATTCTTAGGTAAAAAGTTATGCTAACATTTTCCATGCCAAAATGATACAATCTAATTTTATGAACCTATTCACATTACTCTCCAACTCCATTTTCTATTACTTCATCATACTATATACTACACTTCTATTATACGATACATTCCAATTCTTTGTTCGTTAGCTTTTCAAACTAATTTGACCCATATAGGTGAGACAACTATTTACCATAATATCATATAGATATGATGGTTCTTATCATTTCATACGATTCCTTTCAACTTAGTTTTCTTATTATTCTATTATATCATATATTGTTCTATATCATAATGGTTCATGATATTCACTAAGTTGTCTTTTTTACTACTAGCTATATCATATTATATGATCTATTTCCATTGTATTATATGATCATTTTTTAGAAAATTCTTAAAATTATAGAAATTATTTTTTAATTAAAATCATAATTATTTCATCACTTTTTTTATTCCTTTCTCTTTGAGGTCATCAATAATTTTCTAATATTATTATTTTGAATATCCAGTGATTTGACTTCATTAAAATTATTTATCCCCCTTTTAGGATGTTATAACTTACCTTTTCTGTATGATCTTTACTTAATTTTACTATGAGCAAAATTTGAGATAGCTAATGACTAGTTAATCACTTTATAAATCTAATTTTGCCCATTCAAACTTCTTAATTTGCCATCCATTTGCTTACGATGTGTAAATAGCATATCTATTATAGGAGAATCAATAAATAAACTCACTAGTACAATTTTGAGAAGACTAAGAGACTTGATTATAGAAAATTTAGTTCTCATTGTTCATCTTTTAGCTTATATTTATGAGAAGAGCTACATTATCATATTTGTTATTTTAATTTAAAGAATCACATATTTCTTGGTATCATCCTTCCATTTCATTTAGTAATCATGCCATATTGTTCACTCAAGTGAAAGGTATAGTTTTATGTGTTATTGATTTGTACGAGTATAGTACTCTTTGTAAAGCTATTGTTTTGTCTCTTTTGAATTTGATCTATTGGCTCTTTTAGGCCAATTTTTTTTATAGCTATTGGTTTAGTCAAACAAGAGTGGTTGTTTTAATGCTAGTTTAGTCATTATCCTAGGAGTAGATGTAGGTATTGGTTTAGGCTAAACCACTTGGAAATTGTACATGATTTACTATTTTTTACTTGTTATTTCTTGGCTTAACTTTCAAACAAAGGTTTTTGAAAATTAAACAATTATTTGCTAAAACATTCTCCAATAGTTTCCAAAATCATTTAACTAAAGTTAATTTATATATTTGTTATTGGACAATTAAAGTTTTAAAAAGTTCATAATTTACCTAGCCTCCTTTCTTGTGGACAACACTTCTCATCAAGTTAACACTAGTTACTATTTGAGTTATTTTTTATGTATACTACTCCTAATAACTATGTCCATCAAAAATAATATTTTCATAAATAACCAACTTTTTAATATTAGGATTGTATAATACTCTTAAACTCGTTACTATCTTTGGAAAAAAAAATACATTTTTCACTCTTTTTATCCAATTTGATGCTTTCTTTTGAACCTATCAAAGTATATGTAATAAAACAAAAAAAATTAATAGATGAATTATTGTTTCCAATTCCACAAAGCTTCAAAAAGTATTTTATCATGCATTGCTTTTATAAGAGAAATGTTAAGTAGATAAATAGATGTAGGAAAAACTTTTGCCTAAAACTCATTCAACAAACTTTGAACCATCTTAACACCATTATATTCTTCCTTTTTACTACTCCATTTTGTTCAACTATTTTTTTAATCTTCAAATTCTTAAAAACAATATGCCTTTTGTGGAAAATTTCAAACTATTTGGATAACAATTCTCCTGCTCTTATCAATTTGAAGCATTTCTATATTATGTTCCCTTTCTTTGTCTACCAAAATCTTAAATTCCAAAAACCATTTAAGTGTCTTTTATTTATGAATTAGAAAAATAACTAACTCATACAATTAGACTCATGAGTAAACAATAATTTTTTTTTTAATTTAAAGATAAAATATTCATTGCACCACAAATATTAGTGTGAACTAACTCAAGGGGTGCCATGGCTTTCTAAGTCAAACCAATTAGAAATCATAATAGTTATTTTTTTTCTAAAATTATAATTTTGGAAAACCTAATTGACATCACAAATACAAAGCAAATAATTTATAGTTTTTTTCTTACTCAATAATTTAAGTCTATTGATGTGATAGGATTGTCATACCAATAATGCCAAAAACAAGCTTCAACCTTAACCTTTGCCACAATTACATGATTTTCAATACAAGAAATATTTATATAAAATATCTTGTTACAAGCCATATTGACTTTAATAAATGACAAATCAAACTTATCATGCTTAATCACACATCACCTATGAATATAACATAATAAGCATGCTATATTAAGTGTGAACACTTAAAAAGCTGTGAGCTAAAGCAGGAACAAAATAAATATCATAAATTATTTTTTCTCTACTTGATTTCTTCACTACAATGGTCACTTTTCCTCAAACTTTATTTGCATTACATGCACATTCATAGATTCATTATCATAAAGAGACATTTTACCCTTTTCATATGATTATTGTAGTCATTATTTAAAATTTTAACATCAATATCAACCTTTTATGAATACATATAAGTATGAAAAAATTACTTTCCTTTTTCTTCATTTCAACAACATTTTCTTGTTATTTTTTCTTATCCCAATAATTTGCTTCTATATGCCCATACTTTTTGCATTATAAGATTATTTCAAGTTATACTTGTCATTAGAATCACGCCACTAATTATCATCTGATCTTTTTATTGTACCCTCAAGGATGTTGATCACAAAACCAAGCTAGCTAATATTAATATGTGGTTGAAATTTCTAGAAATGTTATTTTGAGTATTTAATAGATGCTATTTAAAAATTAGTGCAAAGATTTTGAGCTTGAAGAAGAAGAACAATGAGAATGTTGGCTCTTGTTGTAGTGGTTTATGGTGCTTAATCTCTTTGCAAAGGCTTGCAGTGTGTAATCTTTAATTTGTTTGCTATTGAATATAGCCTACCATTTGTTATTAAGTGTTTTTTGTGTTGAATGTTGTTAAAGCTTTGTGTTGAGGGTTTGTAGATTATTGTATTGAGTTGAAGTTTTACATGTTGTAGACTTGAGAAATTTTTTTAGCTATTTATTGTTTGGTATAATTTCATATTTTCTAATTTTTGTTTCATAGTTTGTGTTTTTGGTTGGCTGCAACATTTATAATTTATTGTAATAAGAGGATTTCTTTTAATTGAAGATACTATTATAAATAGTTTTAAGTTTTTAAATGTTACAATTCATGGCCTCTTGTAGTTTTTGTCACTCACAATTTATATCAAGTGGTATTAGAGCAATGTTCTGTTAGTGAAAAATAATTTTAGATAGGATTCTATGGCTCAATTGTGTGTCCAGGAGAATGCTATTTTGAGTGAGGGAACTTGCTCTCATAGACTACCTTTGTTTAAAAGTGAGTATTGCCTTTAATAAAAGAAGTAAATCTATTTTTTTTTGGAATCTATTGATTTAGAAGTTTAGGATATTGTTGAACTTCCATCTATCTTTCCCATAAAGGTTGTAAATGGTGAAATTGTAACAAAATTGTTCATTAAACTCACACATGAGAAAAACATAAGGTACAACTAAATTCCTAGATGAAGAACATTTTATGTTGTGGATTGAGCGCTTCTATGTACAGTAAGATTTTATGTTTAAAAACTACTAATGAGATCTTGTTAAAACTTGAAGTAACTTATGAAGGTATTTTGTAAGTTAAAGAAATCAAAATCAATATGTTAATCCATTAATATGAACTTTTCTACAAGTATCTTGATGAAAATATTAAGACCATGTTTAGAAGGTTTACAAAAATAATAAATAATTTATCTAATGTTGGAAGGTAGTTCTCTTTTAGTAAAAAGATAAGAAAGATTCTTTGGGTCCTCCCTAATTAGTGTGATCCATTATTGATTGCATTGAAGACAACAAAGGACACTTTTGCTTATCCTTGGATGAGTTGCTGGATGAGGTCCTAAGTAATTAACTAGTGCATGCTAGAAGAAAAGATGAGTAGCTTTAGGTAGTGGTAAAGAAGAGAAAAAAGGAGGAACCATTAATTAGTCTTATTATTGATTCAACTTTAGGTTACGATGGAACAACCTTTTGTGACGTAGCATTTATTTCTAAATGACTTCAGGGCTCTACAACAAAAGAAAAGGAGAAAAATATTTGGTCATGATAGAAAATAGAAAGGAAAAATGGTATCACTTGAAGAGATTATATGTCATGATTCCAAAAATCCAAGTCACATTAGAACAAATTGTCCTCTTTACAAAGAAATAATATAAATATTCCAAATACAAAAGAAGAAGAACTAAGCTATGAAACGTTTTTGGGAAGATTTACACAATAGAACTTTTTATGGTGAAGAAAACAAGGATTTATTTGTCTAGTGACAAATGATGAGAACAGTGTTGCTTCTTTAGAAGATGAGGCCTACTCTACTTCTTCATCTTCTTCTTCTTTTAATTATGTTGATGAAAATATTAATGTGTGCATAAAAATATAAGAAATTAACTACAAAGTATATAAAGCTGAAAGAAGAGTAATAAAATTACTTGGGTTTGTTTGAACATTTGAATGAAAAGAATGCAAGTTACTTACAAGAATTGAAAGTTGTAAGAAATAAGATGGTTGTATTAATGATAAAAAATACATTGCTCACTAGTGAGCTAAATGATTTAAAAAATATGCATGCTCATTGTAAAAATTCTTTTCATAAAATGGATTGAGCTAAAGGTCATGTTGTATTACATTATCATAAATCTATTTGTAATTATTATATGAAGAATGTTCATTTTAATTCATTGCGCAAAATCAAAGATTTTGTGAATGACAAGTTAGCCAAGTTTATGTCGGTTGGAAAAGATGATTTAACTTCTATTAATTTTAAGACAAGTGGATCAAAAAAGATTTAGGTTCATAAATCTAACCCGTGAGCTAGGCATGCCTTCCTTTAAGGATTATGAAAAATGTGTGGTACTTGGATAATGGGTGTTCTCAACATATGACTAAGGATGCATCATTTTTCAAGCATTTAAATGATTATAATGAAAGAGAGGTTACCTAAGGTGATAATTCCAAGAAGAATGTTATTGGAATCGAAACTATGGGCAACTCTCAAACATCCATTAAGAAGGTTCCACAAATATATGATTTGAGGTACAATTTACATAGAATTAATCAACTTTTTGATTCAACATTTCCTATTATATTAAATAGAAATGAATGCATTAATAATAGAAATAATATTCTATTAATTATTACACTTAGGAAAGGTAATACCTAAGTTGTAAATTTGAATATGATAAGCAATACTAGTTTGGAACACCTTTCATTACAAAATGATACTTTATTTTTATTGCATAGTAGGATGTGTCATTTAGTTAACAATTGTGTTGACCATGACAATTAAGAAAAATGACAAATACTAATTTCAAATATATTAAGGAGGTTTCAACCAATAGACTTTTAAAGCATATTCATTTAGATATTTTTTTCTTATTCAATTAGAGAGTCCAGGTGGAAGAAAATATTGTTTAATGATTATAGATGATTTTACCTAATTCACTTGAGTACTTTTTGTAGGAAAGAAGAGTGATAGAAGTTTGTGAATTTGATTATTTGGGTTAAGAAGGAACTTGAGTTTAACTTAATTTCAACTAAAACTAATAATGAATGAGAGTTCAAGAATGATTTGTTTGCTAAATTTCATAAAAGTCATAGAGTATTGCATACATTTTCATCACCTAGAATCCCTCAATAGGATGGTGCATTTGACAAAATGAAAAGATCATTATTAGGTGCTACAAGATGTATGCTTAATTAATATAGTGTTCCTTAATATTTTTGAGTAGAGGTAATTAACACCACTTGTTATGGTTTGATTAGAGTATTTTGTAGATCCTAAATAAATGTTTCATCATATGAGCTGTTGTATATGAAGAAGCCTAAGATATTGCATTTGCATGTATTCGGTTGCAAGTGCCATATATTGAATAATAAAAAGAATAATTTAGGCAAGGTTGACATAAAGTTTGATGAAGGGATTTTTTTGAATATTCCAGTAACCAAGCTTTTAGAATTTATAATAACAGGTTCTAGTTATGAAGGAGTTGATTCGTGTAAAATTTGATGCAACTCCTATTTGAGATACTTATAGTCAATCTCAATCAGATTTGATAGATGAACTAGATGAACCTTGTATTAAAGATGATCAATTAGACAAGAAGAAGGTAGTTAGTAATTTAAAAGAAGATGAGAATTAAAATGAGAAGAAATGTAGATTTTTTAAGTGTCATCATAGCAAGCTTGTTATTAGAGATGTAAAGCAGTGAATAAAGAGAAGAAGTTCTTTTAATCATGTAGCCTTTTTAAGATGAGTTATGTATTTTTGTTATGAATCAAAAGCTAGATGAATTAAAGAGAAATAAGGTATGGGAGCATGTACATAGGCCAAGTGATCAAATTATCAATGGCACAAAGTGGATGTTCAAAAATAAGTTGGATGAGGATGGACAAATCATTAGAAATAAGAGTAGATTAATAGCTAAAGGAGGCTATTAGATTGAAAGAGTAGATGTAGATGAGATTTTTTCTCTAGTGGCAAGGCATGAAGCTATCAGAATTTTATTTATGCATGCCACAAGGGATTTAAATTATACCAATTGGATGCTAAGAGTACTTTCCTAAATGGCTACATAAATGAAGAAGTCTTTGTAGAATAGCATCCTAGGAGTTGAAGTATATGATAAGAAGGATCATGTTTATGTGCCTATGGAGTCTCTATATGGACTAAAAAAGATCCAAGAGCTTGGTATGAAAGGCTATGAATTTTTCTTGCTTCAAATAGTTTTGTCAAAGGCATGGTGGGCAACACCTTGTTTATTCAAAATTAATATGAATGATAGCTCGCATGCTGGAATTTTTATTTCTCAAACAAAACATTTGCTAGATATGTTGAAGGAATTTTGCTTTGAAAACATGAAGGCAAGAAAGACACATATTGGTACAAGTAGACTAGACATTATTTTTAGTACAAGATTTTTGGCTAACCCCAAGATACCACACCTCCAAGACATTAAACATATTTTAAAGTACTTAATTGGCATTAAGCTTTTATGTCATTGGTATCCATAATGTGAAACTGGATTTGATTTAATAGAATATATAGATGATGAGTTTTTTAGTAGTAGAATTGACAAAAGGAATACTTTTGGTATGTGCTAACTAATTAGTCGTTCTTTAATTTCATGGGCTTGTAGAAAAAAGAATTATGTGATATTATCAACAATTGAGACATAATACATTGGTATAGACAATTATGTTACTCAAGTAGTTTGGATAAAGCAATAGCTATTGGATTATGGTTTGGAATTTAGCCAAATTTTAATTCTATAGGATAATTCTATTACTATTTGTTTATTAAAGTACCCTATTTAGAATTCTAGAACTAAGAATATAGAGTTAAGGTATCTTATGATTAGAAAACATGCAAAAGAAAGAAATTCAATTATTATTTATTCCATCATGTGCTTAGTTAGCTAATATTTTCATGAAGCCATTATTTTCATAGATTGAGCCTAATTTAGGCTTCATTAACACCTTTTAATGATTAAAAAAAGGGGGAGAATTTAATGTGCAAGAGTACCATTTCATTCATTTACAATAACCATTATTTTAGGGTAGTTTTGTTAAATATTGTTGTGCATTAAGTGACTATTTCATTTCATAATTCTTATCTAAATTCCATCTATTTATCTACATTAGTTTTCTCTCTAGCTTAGGTTTCAAAAACATGAAGTGGGAGATTATTATACCTTCAAGGATGCTGATAACAAAACCAAGCTGTGTAATACAAATATGTGGTTAACATTTGTAGAAATGTAATTTTGAGTGTTTTATAGATGCTATTTAACAATTGTCATAAGGATTTAAAGCTTGAAGGAAATGAACATTGAGAAACTTTGCTCTTGGTATTTCAAATTTTGTATCATGGAACTTGAGATGCTCTCTGTGGTGTGCTAAACCATAAGGAGTTGAATTATTCTACTCAAGAACACATTTAGCATGTTTAACCATCATCCTTTAAGGATGTAGCACTTAGTATTATAAATTCATTTCAAGCATATAGAAAAGATAAATTATATTTTTACAATTTTAAGAGTGAAAATCAGGCAATAGTTGATAAAAAAATAAGTTATAAAAATTTTAATTTAAGTTATTTTTGTCATACAAAGTATTTTTTATAGTTGTTTTTTAATTGTTAAAAATTGAGTTTACCATTGGTTTGTATCATACAAAGTTTGCTTTTATATATTTCACCTCTTAGTTCTTTTTTTCAATTAATGTTTGGTGGTATGATTATTTCTTTTGTATAGCAACAATTTTGATTTAAGATTTTATTCAGGTACTACATGTCATATAGTATATGGAATTTTGCAACATTGAAGTTATTTTTCTCACTTATAGTGGGTACTAATATAATCATTGCATTGTAATGGTACCACTCTTTGTGTTTTTGCTTTTGTTGTAGTACTGCATGAAGTTCATTCATCATAATTAAATATATTTAAATTATTGCACTTTAGTTCCATTTGTTTTTGATATATTTATTAGATAAGTATGTTATCAAACTTTTTGATTTTAATCAAGTACTAGGATGTTTTGTGTATCAGATTAGTGTGATTAGTGTTAAAATTATTTATATATTTTTTTTGAAATCTTGGGTATAGTATTAGGATAATTTATGGATCAGACTTATATAATCAATGTTAAAGCCTTTTATATATTTTTTAATTATTCATTGTAATATTAAGGCAATTTGTGTATCAGACAATTACAATTTGTGTTAAAATTGTTTATAAATTTTTTAGATTCTTTGTTGTTGTACTATAATGATAGTGATATCATATTGGAAAGTTTAGTTGTTAAGAGTCTTTGTATAAGTAATGGGATGATTATTGCATTCGCCATATATGATCATTGTAAATACAAACTTGTCATCATATGAATATGATAACTATATCGTAAGAGTATATTCATCACTTAGTATATGTTACATGTTGTGCTATGAAATTCTTTGTATTAAACCTATATGATGATCAATTTTATAGCATTTGTTATAGTGCTAATTTGGTAAGGTTTATCAAATGAGTATGATTGTTTTGAAATTCATGTGTTTCTTATCTTTCTTTAATGTTGGACAATGGCTATATTATGTGTTTGTGTGCTCATATATTATCATATAATATGGAGTTCAATTTGAACTTGTACGACATTTTTTGCTACATTTTTTAAGCTAGTTAGCAGTGGTGACGAAAATAGTTCAATCCTTATTACCATGATATATTGTCTTTGATATACTATTATGATCTAAATCTCAAACATGTAATGGATAATGTTTATCTATTTAAGAAATTCTTTTGATTATTGTTTTTCCAAATATTTTTTGGGGTTGCGTTTAGTATAAATAAGTGTTTAAATTTAGAAAATGAAACTAGTGATGAATGATTAAAATTACAAGATTCGTACTTTTGAGAAAAAGCTAAAGGTCGAGAAACATGCTATGTGTTTCAATATTTTTCTTATTGCGAATCGGATTGGATTTCATTTTCCATTCACCATTAATTATTTTTTTGGTAATTTACATTGGCATTAGATTGTGCCTAGGTACCAGAAAGAGGAGAGGCATTAGGTTTTTGTAAGGTTGTATTATTGAAAGCTTAACCTAGTAACATTTAGTTGTTTTTGTTGCTGTTCAGCGTGTCCTTTGAGGACCAATTTTTTTAAGGGTTTACCTATACCTACTTTTGCAAACGAGAGTAGTTCATATAGTGAAGCCTAGTCAAGTGTATTGGGGTGGACATTGGCACTATGTAGGCTGAACTAGTCACAAATTCTTGTGCCCTCTCTTTAATTGCATTTTTTCTTCTATACTTGCTTAATTTTGCTTGTTGTAGTGGTTTACACTATGTAACATTTAATTTATTTGTTATTGAATCTAGCATGTTGTTGTGGTTAAGTACTACTTGAACTTAAGATTGTTAAAGCTTTGTTTTTATGTTGATCTTTAGAAATTATCATCTTGAGTTGAAGTTTTATAAGTTCTAGACCTAAGAAACTTTTCAAGTATTTATAGCTTGCTATAGTTTTCATAATTCTTAATTTTTGCTTCACATTTGGTGCTTTCAATTTTCTACCCAATTTATGATTTGTTGTAATCAAAAGTTTTCTTTTAATTGAAGAGTCCATTACAAAAATTATGAAGCTTTAAAATATGACAATTCACTCTTCTATTGTAGTTTTTGTCTTTAAAGGTTTATATCACTTTCATAACCTTTGCCACAACTGCAAATTTTTCATCTACCTTATCCTCTATTTGTAAGACCATTGTAATTATTTTTCTATTCATTTGTGTTTTTTTAATTTTTGATTGAAAAACTTGCTCGATAGTTTTGTCTGAGTACTTATTAATTCTTTCTTCATATGATAACAATAAATCCAATGATTTATTAAGAGAATAATAAGAAAAATCATTTCACAATTTAATTGCAATGACAACATGATCAAATTTAGAATGCAAACAACTTAACCCTTTTTTGTCAACTTTCTGCTCTTTCTTTTTTCTTATCATTTCTTCATTTTATTTATGATACCAAAAGGTTGAGAATAGGATCCTTGAATAGATTCATTCTCTTTAACCAAAAGGCTTCAAATTCTCAAGGTAAAGTTTCATGTTTTAATGTGTAATATGTGAAGCATGACATATTGTATGTGGGAGCTACATACAACTTGTGGACACTCACATATAGTAGACTAAAATTGTTGCATTAGCCTAAGAAAAAGGATTATGTATGATATGCCATTTTTAATGTATGATATGTGGGGATTTGCCATATGTTACAATAAATTCGTACCACATAGTACATTGGAGGAAATAGATTATACATTAGTATTGAAGTGAGATAAGTAAATGTCTATCACATAGTATATTGTGTTTCATATCTAGTATGCCCAATAAAGATAATCAATAATGGCTAATTTGATTATTTTATTTTTTGAAATGTTTAATAAGTGATTATGGAGCCATTAGGAGCCATTTGAGAGGGTTTTAAAGGTTTCAAAGATTATATATAGTCCTCCAAATAGTGGGAATAGATAGATGAGTGATGATGAACATTGTTGAACATTAGAAAATCATTTAAGAGTCATTACATGCATATGGCCATATTTTATTCATAGAGAAGATTTTAGGATAGCATTCATCGCAACATTTCTTTCCAAGAAAAAAACTACTTACAATTCAATTTACCACTATACATGCACATACTCACAGATTACAAAAATCTCTTAGTTAATTTTAGTAATTAATATCTCATTTTATCAGTGCATTATGCTATAAATCTCTTTGTATTTCTTTTATTTGATTAGAGGTAAGATGTTGATCCTTTTGATATATGATGTAACATTGGACTTTTATAGTAGTTGCTATGACCCTTAGAGATAGAGAAATAAAGGCACATATAATCTACTACAAATCCAAGGAGACAGATGGAAACAAATTGGAAAATATAATTAACAGAAATATTAAGGATGATTGTTTTGCCTCTAAATGTTGATAAGTAAGCTCACTCTCTTCTCTATAGTTTTTATAGACACTTCGAAGGCCTCATGGCCTATAGTATCATCCTCAGACAATGATAGGTCCCAAGGTCTAACCTCCCATAATAGATTCTTAGTGGAGGTTTTAGGTGAGCTTACTAACTGCTCCCTAATTTACATCAAATTGTCATTCTTCAAAGGCAAACAAGAGGTGGTTTTTGAAAATGAGATCTCCAAAATTGTTTCCCCTTTCAAACACATGCTAATTGGAAACGTTTCTTTTAGATAGCCAAATATGAAGGTGATTCATACTTTTTTCAATGAAATTGGCTTTTTATGCTTATTCATTATAGGATTTTTAGACAATCACCATGAGATAAAAAGATTCACTACTTATGTTTTTGACTCCATAGAGCTTAGAATATTGTAAATTTCTAAATGAGTTTTCTAATGTCACTTTAACTTTCACCTAAATAAAAAACCATCTTGTGCACTTGTTTGGGTTTCTCTAAAACTTCTTATAGTTCATTCCTTCAATAGGCAATGCTATACTCTTTGGTTTCAACAATAAGAACTCCACTAAAAGTGGATGCTATAATAATAAACTTAACTTGATCAAATGTGCAAGGATCTACAATGAGGTGGGTTTAGTGATGGACCTACTCAATAGAATAAGAATTACAAGAGGGAAGAACAATGGTATCTAACAAAAACCCAATAAATAATCTTCTTAATTTCTATCAAGGTTGCTTCAAATAAGAACCTAAAATCTACATTGTAAGCACAACAAAATGGAAACAAATCAATAATCAATAAGAGAGGCACAAAAAGCTCCAAATGTATTAATAGAAAGAAATCATCCCAAATCATTTTTCATTGGCAAGCTAATAAAGAAAGATGAAGAGCTACTGCTTTAGGACAAAACAACTTTAGAAGGGGCTCCTTCACACAAAGCAATCATGCCTCAAATCCAATGCTCATCCCCTTCATAATGTCAACAAAATATGAAAATAAGAGATTTAGAATAAAATAAGACTTTAAATAATGCAAAAGTAATCCAAACATAAGACACAAAACCAAACTTGTTCTTGAATCAGATAATAGTTGATTATATTGTACTAAAGAAATTCAAAAGAAAAAGTAGACAAAGGCTTAAATCTTTGATGCTAAAGCATCACATGATAAAGTACACCACTAGTATGATCTTCAATCTCTCAAGACTTGTTTAACATTAAGGTTCATTTACAAAACTAGAATTTGTTGGCTCAACTCAGCACTCTTAGCATTCAGGTTGATTAGTTGGATGTGCTGAGGTCACTTTAATAAGAAGACTTAAAGAGTTAAGAGATAACTTGCTAATAGAGATCAATTATGGTAGAATGTCAATCCATCCAAAAGAAACTACATTGTATAAGAACATCCATACTACCATCTAGTGAAGAGGACTAAAGAAAATGTGACTTGTTATGTTCAAAGTTGCTTGACTTGTCAAAGAGCTAAGTCTAAAAATAAAAACTTAGTGGATTGTTACAAAACTTTGCTAAACCAAAATGAAAATAAGATGAGATTATAATACATTATATTCTTAGATTACCTAGAACTAGACATGGATGTGACATGATTTAGCTTATTATGGATCGATTAACTAAATTGGCTCATCTTCTAGCTATAAAGAAGACAAAAATAGTAAGAATACTAACAAAATTTCATTTTTAGTAGGTATTTTATCTACATGGTGTTCCCAAAGGGATTATCTTAGATAGATATGCTAAATTTATCTCTTAATTTTAGAATCATCTACATCACTCACTAGGAACTACTATTTGGTTGAATATAGAGTATCATCCTCCTTAAAAGGTGTTAATGAGTTACCATTAATAGAGTTCATTTATAATAACAATTATTAGTTATTTACTAGCATGAAACCACATGTGGCTTTAAACAGGTAGCATTATAGATCTCCTATATGTTGGGTTGAGGATGAATTCAAACAAACCTTTGGACCCTTATTTGTTGAAGAGATTATAAAGGAAATTTGTAGGTTGCATAATAAGTTATGTGTGGGGCAGAACAAGCAAAATAAATATTTTTGAAGTAAATATAGACCAATAAGCTTTAGATAAGAGTATAGGTATTTTTGAAAGTTACTCCCATGGATGGGTTATTTTGGTTTAGGAAGGCTTCTAAATTGAGACCTAGATATATTAGACTATATCAAATCATACAAAAGATTATTTCCATAATATATTTTCTATAGTTCCTTGAAGCATTGACTGGGAAACATGATGTATTCCATGTATATAATTTTAAAAAATTTGTCCCATATCCTTTTCTTATGATTCAAATGGAGCCTAAAGAGCTTCAGATTCATCCAGATGTTACCTATCAAAAATATCCAGTTTGAATTCTAAAATTTATCATAAGACAACTAAGGAATAGAAGCTTAACAATGGTAAATATTTTATGAATTAATCATGAGTAGGAGGCTACTTAGAAGGTGGAATCACAGGTTTGCCACAGGTTGCAAGAGTTTTCCTCTTCATTTTGAGGGCCAAATCCTTCTATGTTGAGGAGAATGTTACACCTAAGATATGATTATTTAAATTAGTATATTATCTTCTTAATAAAATATTTAAATGTTAAATAAAAATTCAAAATTTGAATTTTACATTTTGAATTTTGAATTCATATCTAGTTTAAAATTTGAAATTTATAAAAAGGGACGAGGAAATAGATAATAAGAGAAATAAAAAGATATGAAGTTGATAAGGCACCTTAGCATAGTTAAGGAAAAAATATTAATAATTAGCAAATCTAGAATGATTTAAGGAAAAAAGTATTTGGTTATAAAAAGGAATAATATTCTAGGATTATAATTAAAGATTAGTGGCACCAACCAAGGAGTCAAAGGAGGCAATGATTAAAAACAAAGAAGAGAAAGAAGGAGAGTTTGTAAGCCAAACTGTGAAGAGAAGGAGAATCAAAGTGGTGTAGACCTCTATTCGATTCAAGAGGTAAGAATTCTCATGCCTTACATATAAATGTAGTGGCATATTAGGAGTTTAAATTAAGGTATTTTTCTACAAAATTGCATGTTATAGTCTCAAGTTAAGCATGAATATGAAGAATATACAATGGTTTCTATATGAGTTAGATGCAAATTTCTATACATGATTTCTTATCATTTTATGTACACTTTCCATTGATGGATTCATATCATGTATTGGAAGATTAATTAGAATCATGTTAGAATTGTAATTGTGCAAATTATGAATGCATTAAATTTTGAATTTGGTATTGGAAGAGTGTTGGTCAAGAGCTATATTATCACATTGTGGTAATTCTGTTAGTTAAATTCTTGTATGTGGTTGCAATCTTTTAGGGATTGTTGTGAATAAAAATATAAAAATATGGTCATCCTATAAAGTATGATTGATATGATTTGTAGTATGATCTTTGATTAAGATCTTTTATTACATGTTAAGATCATTTTTGTTATAAATAAATATGTATAGACTTGAAGAATTATGATACAAAATTTGGTTTATTATGAGGACATATTAATTGAGTTTGCAAGTAAACCTTATGAAAAGGAAAAATCATGCCTTTAACATATATGGCAAAATGTAATGTCATTCTTACATTCTTAGAATTTGTTGACATAAACTATTAGAAACATTGCAACAAGTTTGTATTTCACATTGCTTGGAAGAGTTCAAATCTACTACCACATTGTGGTGGAAACTATAGCTTAGAATAATCAATAATAATTTAGGTAATTACTACGTAATATTTTAGGGATGATATAATTTTAAATTGTTATCATACATTTATGAATCAAAACAAAGATCTTCCTTAAGCTAAAAAACTAAGTATAATTTTTACATCCAAAAAGGGGAAAAAATGGCCTGTGTTATGCATTTCATTTTAGTATAAGGCTCTGCCATGGACATGTAATTCAAGGAAAGACTTAGATAATGACCTTAAATGGCTTCCAAGATGAGTTGTCTCATGGGATGTTTTATTGGAAGCCTTAAGGAGCTTGAATTTGCTTGACAAAAGGCTAAGGTAAGATTAGGCCATGATTATGTTCCCCAAAAAACTTTGAGATTGGTTTTGCAAGAGTAGAAAACTAGGAAGAAACTTAATCTAGCTAATAGGCTTAATTGGCTTAGACTAGACTTGTGAAATTATAAGATTAATAAAAATAACTTATAATTTAGAAATTTAATTATAGAGGATTTGAAGTTCAAAATTATTTAATTTGAAATTTCAATATCTAAGATTTAATATTTAAAAATCATAATTTTTAAATTTGAACTTAAGTTAGAGTTGAGAACCTAAGAACCCTAGATAAGATTGAAGTTAAGTTAAGAATTAAAGTAACTTTGATAAGGTTAAAAATAGCTTTGGAATTTATTAGATGAAATTCTTAAAGATTATGATTTTACATGATGTAAGTCTTAAGAAAAAAATTAAGGTAGAAATAAGAATATTGTGAGATTTTTAGTACACTTAGAATGATATCATGATTTGATGAAGCTCTTAATTAGACCTTAGATTATGGTTGCTTTAGGTAGAGAGTTAAGTCATGGCTTTATGAGTGGTGCAAAAATTAGCCAAGGGACCAATGCCCACTTAGATTTTGTCTAAAACCTTATCTTGTTTGTTTTGATGGATGAGATTATGAGTATCCTTAAAATAGGCTCTTAGGAATTGTGCTGACCTTGTAGATGATGGTCTGAGAGCTATTGATGGCTCAGGAGAGGCTTTTAAAAGGGTGAAGTTGCTCAGGTTGGCTTGTAAGGCATGAAAGATAATTACTAGTGAAACTCATGTAAATCTAGGTTTATAATCAAAGATTTTAACATAAATTCTGAGCCATAGATTAATAACTTGAATAGTACTCAAATAAACCAAAGAATTATAATAAGATTTCTAAGTTCATTTATAAGAAAGGACAAGAAATTTATTTATAAAATTGGAAGGGGAAGATACTCCAAATAAATATATTAAGGTTTGTAGAAACTTTAGGTTAGCCTAGATAACATACTAGGCTTTGAGGAGACCCAAATAGGTTTTTAATGATTTAAGATTTTAAAGAAATCCTAAATGATAAATAATAAGTAACCCTAGATAAATTCAAGTAAAGCCTTAGTGATGTTGAGTAAGCAAGTCTATTGATGATTACATATATTAAGATATAGTGGACCTTAATGATGGACTCCTCAACCAAGAGCATGACATGTCAGGTATACTAGATGATAGCAATCCTGTTAACAATGGAGATTACGTGCCTCATTGCTAGGACATCACAGGAGATCATGGTGTGCTTGAGCTTATGGTGGTTGAGCACCACATGTTATAGGTTTCCTTGAGCCCTACAAGAAGGTCCATATGATTGGCATAACTTAGGTTAAGATTATCAAATCTTATGTAGAGGATTACAAATTGGTTATGTGTCATTATATGACATCATAGGTGACCATGGAAGTGATAGAGTACTTTTCATACCACCACATGATTGATGAAGACTCTTATGATGAAATAGGAGTGCTAGCTCTATACTTATATCTCATAAACTTGGAGGGAATGCATGATTATTGGTGGGTTATTATGCATCATGTGGGATTGATTATGACTTTGTTAAGACCTGCTAAAACCCTATGGACTTGTAATAAGGTGGATGATTATGGTTTTATGCTTTATCTCAACTTGATAAGTTGTGATGTTTATTTGATTTCTCTAATACATTGATGATTATAATCTACTACTATATTGTTGCATGAATATTTTTATTAGTTAGCCATGAGGATTTTCTATTAAACTTAGCTCACCCTCTTATATTGTCTAAAGAGGAAAGGAGTTAGCAGTGATTATAACATTATAGTGAGGGTATTAGAGTTAATATCTTACATGATTACTCTTCCTAGTTTTAATCCCATTTATTTTTTAGTATTGATGTTTTATGTTAGACATTAGACTATAATACATAGTTTACGTTGGGCTTTAAAGTGTATAGGACATTCAATTTGGATGTTAATTTCGTGAGTTATTTACTTTTGATATTCACGGTTTAAATCTTATTGTACCTATGCATGTTATGAATTATATAGATATGATTTTTTTAGGTATATATTTCTTTGGCAAAATGTATACAATAGTGTACTAGGCAAGTTACCAAACTTAGGTGGACTAATTATTGGCACAGCTAAGGTTTCAGTTAGAGTAGAAATTGGATTCATTTTAGGTGACATGCCATAAGCTTGATGATCAGATTAGGAGATCAAGACTCCTATTTTCAATGTTAAGCATAGGAATTGAAAGGTGACTAGCTAAATAAATTATATAATGCATAGGTTTGGTTGCATCCCAAAGAAAAAATAATTTTCTATTAAAGTGGGGTGTCACAAGGTTCTTTAATCTTAAGAAATTAATTAAGCCTGCCATAAAAGGAAATATAGAATGATTCATTTATGGGTTTAAGGAAAGTGAAGTCTTGAAGAAGTTGGGGCAAGAGGTGAGCTAAAGTGTTTGGATAAGAAACGAAGGAGGTGCAACCCTTATTGGCGCCAAATTAGGTTAGGTAGGATGAACAACATGGCTATGAACCTAAATTAGGTATTTATGTAGGATTAAAAATCAAGTATATTGATATTATGCACATTCACTAGTTTTAAGTTTCATTAAAAAGATTGTTGTAATCATATTGCACATGGAAAATCTAGAACTAAGAGGGGATGACATGAACTATTGTTATCATGATTAAATCATGATAAGATAATGTTTAAACCACTATCATGATGACATAATTGCTTGCATGTTAACACAATAATAATTCCTAAATCTAATCTAGATAATGTAATCTTAAAATCTTGAAATTTTCTCCTATAATAAATGAAACCCTAAGTATTGAATCTTGTGGCCAAGAAAGGCTTCTAGTGTCAAGTAAGCCTTAGGGCATGGTGATAAGGTTCAACCATGGTTGGAAGAATTTATGAGACTTAGTTAGGAGCTTAAATTACTTCTATGGCATATGGACCTCTCAGGTTCCATGATAAATGCTTGGGAGTCTCAATGTTTAATTTTTAAAGGAAGCATAGGTCACATAAGGTCTCACAAATACTTTGCAAGGTTATGGAGGGTGTCAATTATGCATGATTTTAGGTTGTGGTGGTTTTGTTTTACCTAGACAATAGATATATGATTAAGTAAAGATGCTCAATTATCCTTAAATCTAAGTTTAGGAGTAGATTAAGGCTCTGAATGAGGCCATAAGTGTTCTTAAAAAGAGAGGAATAAGGCAATGAGGCTATTTAGTTAAAAAATAAAAGGAACAATGAGATTCTTGGATTTAAGCTTATTAAGGTGTCTAGAGTTTGGCTATAGCATTAATAAAACTTTATAGCAAGATGTAGGATTAGAGCCAAGAACATGGAACACTTAGTGAGTCCTTGAGAATACCTTAAGGGAGACCTTGGATTAGAGTGACCTTTAACTTAGAACCTAGATGAAGGCTAAGGTTGAGGGTGGAGAGGTGTTTAGGGTTTGGCCATGGGTCTAAATGGTTTTCATAAGTCTTAGCTAAACATTAGAATAACATAAGAAATAGGTTGTGGAGTACCAAATTCTGTGAGTAGCTTCCTAAGTATTGAAGAGTATTGAATATTAGGAGAATACTCTTACAAGCATGGAGGGAGTACTAGATTAGTGCTTAAACATTAGTGAACTAGGTTAACTACTTTATAAGAAATTGAGATTTTGTGAAATTGGAAAATTCATAATAACTATTTCATGAGTTAAGATTCTTAAAGTTATGCCAAGAATAAAGTGGCTAGTGTAATTCCACTATGATTGTTTCCCAAGTCATATATTAACTCAGCTTGATAGGCTAAGGTCCTTTGTATGTCATTTTAGTTTGTTTATACATGCTTCTTTATTACACTTTACTGGATGCCAATTAGTTATATACATGTGATAGCTACTTGCTTGTATATGATATACCTTAAAGATTCCTTATTAAGTTTTCTACCTTATCTCTTCCATGATTTGCAAGTATGGGGAGTTAAGCACTTGCATTTGGAATTAAAATTGGTTTGACAGAGTTTGTGCATATCGATTGTGTTGGCAATCAACATTCTAGCTTAAAATGTTTTAGTTTAAAGTAGGAATGTTTTAGTTCATAATGTTTTAGTCAATGCATAGTAGCATTTAGCATTACTTTGTTAGTTTCACACATATTTTTTCAATTGGTTTTATATGGTATATATTGGCATTATGGATTATAACTGGATGGCATGGTAGGTTAATGATAAGTTTGTATACAGGTATAGTGTAACAATCAATGTATGTTGGTTGGATACTCTAATCTAGTGTGAACCTATCTCTCACTTAATCCAGTGTGAACCCATCTCTCACTTAGCTAAGGGATCAGTTAGTAGAGAAATACAATTCATTCAAGATGACATAATACTAGTGTGATGGTCAAATTAGGGAATTATGAGACTTAATCTAAGCATTAAGCATGAGTGGAACTGCCTTGCTGAGTATATTGACTAGTGTATAGGTTGTGTTGAATCAAAGATTTGTAAAAAAAATCATTTGCTAAATTGCTAAGGATGATAATATATTAACTTAGTTTATCTTACATGACATCATATCTTGCTTGAATTTTATTTTTATAGATTTGTAAAATTTATATATTATCATTTTTTTGAGTAATTAAGTTTAATTATCATGCCACTAAGAAAAATTCAAATGAATTAATTTCAAACTTTAAGAGATGACTTTAACACTTTCAAAACTCAAACTGTAAGTCAAATTGATAATATGCTAAACTAATATAAGGTTTACATATTGATATTAGAGGCATTAAAGATCACAATGTGTAAAGGACACCTCAACCACAGCCTACATTATACCTGAGGATCAATATCACAATGAGCCTAAGTCACCTAAAACAGATTACATAGGATATCATGAAGAAAATCATAGAGATGATAGTTTTGAGATCTAGAGTAAAGTTAGAAATTCCTATATTTTGTAAGAGCCATGACCCAAATCACTTATTAGATTGCATTACCAAATTAAAAGATATCTTTGAAAACTATAAAATGGATGAATATTAAAAAACTTGTTTTATAAAAAAAAAGTTCGTAGATCCAACTAATATAATTTAAAATAACACCTAGTTTAAGGAATGAAGATCTAGAAGAACTTCAATCAAATGGTCTAAGGTTAAAGATATGATTATGTTGAATTACTACCCTAGAATTCATGATAAGCAATTACATAGTAATATCCATAACCATAGATAAGGTACCATAATATTAGTTGACTATCATAATCAGTTTGGTGATCTCATTATAAGACTAAATGTTTTGAAACTCAAGAAAACTTTTGACATTAGTCACATTGGATGGTTTGGGTGATGCAACACCAGTAAACATTATTTGGGAATCTATAATAATTCCTTTTGTGTTGACAACATATCTAGGAATGATATACTATAAAACAAAAGGTTGCACTTGGATAGCATAAAACTAGTGTTCCATCAACCTTTGCAAGTTATTCAAATGTTTTTCATACTCTCTTTGTTTTTAAAATATATAAAAATGTCATAAAAAAATATATGACAAATGATCCTCCCAAAGCTAGAATGGACTATGAATCAAGTTTATAAAAGCTATTAGAGCAAGAGCAACATCCAAAACTCATAGTGTCGATATCTTATTCTAACAATTTTTGGAATATCTTATTTCTTAATGAATACTAGATGGTACTCAAAATGTAAGCAAACCTTTGAAAATATGTTTTACCTTATAATTGACCAAAGAGATCTTAAATTTTGAGTAGAGAATATTTGTTTTCAATAGTTATTTTGTTTGGTTCATGATAGTTTATGTACATTCTTATATTATAGACTTTCTTCTTTAAAAATAACACATGTGCTCCATATAGAGATATAGTTGGCCAAAAGAAGCATTTTCTTTTAACATTTCTTGTATTTAAACTTTCATTTTCTGCAACTCTATTAGTACCATTCTATATGAAAATTTAGAAATAGGAGCATTTAAATCAATCTTAAATCCAATTTCTCTATTAAGAGATATTACTAGAAAATGTTCTATAAACACTTTAGAATAATTGTAGACTATAGAGATGTCTTTTGTCTTAGGCTTATCTTTTTTTTATTCGTTGCATTAGTACTAAGAATTATCAGCAACATTCTTGTGCAAATTCTCTTCCTACAATGTAACTATAATTGGTACCTTTCTACTCTCATTAAAGAAGACAACATTTATAACATCTTCTAAGTTGATCAATATCTTTTTCTCTTAATAGTAAATATCACTTAATGGATATAAAACAAATATATTCCTAAGATTACATCAAATTCCTCTAAAGCAATTATGAAGAATTAAGACTTGAAAAATTTCTTACATATCTCTATGTCTTGCATTATGAATTTACTCATACTTACTTTCTCACCCATAGGCAACTAAAGTATAATGGGTTTCATCAAAGATTCTTCAAGCATTTTTTATGAAGCACATCATGTACTTCAAATAGATCTAATGAACCCCAAAACTCAAAAGGTCCCATTTCCTTGTAGGCCATGGACCCAATCATAAACAATAGCTTGTAATAGGTTTTCATAGAATCTTTTTAGATTTTATCTATTCCAACAATTTATTTTTCATTGTAGTTTGTAATAAGTCACATAGATAAGACCTTCAAGTTATTTTCATCCATATCTACATAGAGAGATCTTTTGGCTTAACATCTTATTTCAAAAAAGTAAGATTTCTTTATTGGGCATTCATGTAAAAACCTAGGTTGTGACTTACGTTATTTAGATTCTGAATCAATTTTTGAATTATAATCAAGGTTTACCTACATCATCATTGTTATTCTTATCATTATTTCCTTCCATCTGACATCCCTCATTTAGAATTTCTCTTACCCATCACTTATCATGCTTAGTATTAAAGAAACTAAGATCTAGCTATAGAAGTACCTCATTCCTCATCTACACCACCAATTTGGTATTAGAGCAACCACTGCAATGTTATAAATGCCATGACAATATACTATTGCTAGTTTGATTAGTCATTTGTAACATTTTCATTTCATTCAATTGTTTGAATTGCATTCACTTTTGTGCCATCAATTTTTTGGCAAAATAAAAAAACGAGTTTCCTCAAGTACTATACCATCATCATCCCTTGACCGCACATGCCTATTATAGCAAGGACTCAGCTCCCATTAGTTTTGAGCACACGTGCCTGTACCAAGCATACACCTTTGAACTGCTCGCACATTGATTCTGAAAACCTTAGACCCATCTTCATCTTTTCCACCTCAAAGAGATAAACTGGCAACTTAGGTAACCCTAGTGTTAATTCAATGAAGGATTTAAACTAGGCCAACTACAAGCTAATCGTAGATCACTCTATGAGATCTTGCCAAATTGGCATGTGCTTTCTGTGAGATCAACCCATCATAGGATCAAGCATCCCTATTATAGAATAAATCGATCCACTCATTGAACTATATATGTTCAGCAGATGTGTGACTCACTAAACCATGATGATTGAACTAGACTACCCTATGATTGAACCAGAGAAAAGTTTTAGCTCCTTTCAAAGTTAGTTTTTCTATAGCTTTTGCAAGTAATTTTCAATAACTTATTAACTAGATTGGAACCAATTTTTTTTCCCAAAGTTTGGACTAAATAACTTGAAGAATCAACATCAAAATGGAATCTATCAATTAGAGAAATCAGCCTGAGAGTTAAAGGGTATAATTTAGAGGAACTACTGTAAGGAGGTAACCCATGAATAACTTGATTGCCTACATTCTTGATTATGACATAAGTTTTCTACATTAAGATTAACATGAACAGTTTTGATTTCAACTCCCATGAATAGCATGTGGTTATCTTACTCTTCTTTCATTTGGCAAGATTAAAATTAACTTAACTTATCTCTATCCCTTGATTGGTCTACAGATATTAGGTCCTAAATTATTTTTCTAATAAGATGGCCAAATATATTATGTAGACAAATTTTTAGGCTAATTAATTTAGTCCTCTACTGATCTACAAAAAATATTTGCATTTTATTTTTTTCTCATTTTTTCATAAGTATTATTATTTCAATTTAAGAGTATAATTTAATATTAAAATATTAATAAAATATAGGTTTATTCATATTGATATAACTTTGTTAATATATTGAAATTTCATTATGCCACTAAAGTAGAACCAAGTGGATAACCAGGAGAATATAAAGGCTAAATTAAATATAATGTATCAACTATTACTTTGTTGACTTGTTTAAAGGGTACATTCAAAGCCACAAATGCAATTTGATACCATGGATACATTAAATACATGCTCAATCCTAGCTCCACGAAAAGAACCCCATGAAGAATACCAACACACTTCTAGAGAAAATGGATTGGGCTGGGGATAACAACATTCTAGGAATCATAAGGATTATGGACTAAAGACACATAACAACATTAAGGTACATGCACCAACATTTGATGGTATATATGACCTAAATAAGTTTTTGGATTAGTTAACTCAAATAAAGAAGCTTTTGAGGGGTATGGGTTTGATGACAACTAAAAAAGTAATTTAGCTAAAATAAAATTAGTAAGATATGAAAAAGTATTTTGGATTAATGTATTAGCTAAAGAAAGAAGATTAAATAAACGGGAGGGTGGAGTGGGATGAGAAAATAAGAGAGAGAAGAGAGAGGGGAGATGTTTCTTACTTATTGGTGAGGATGTGCTCTTTTTAGGCACAAAGCTCTTGAAGGCTTAAGATTTGAAAAAGTCTTTAGACTTTTTGTTTCATTTCATTCAAAGATAAATTTATACACATAAACACTTTAAAATAATGAAAAAATGGATCTGTACAAAGAATGTGGCACTTCGAGGAAACCTTCCATGAAGTGTGGTAAGAAAATATCTTCCTAAAAATTTAGTGTCGATAAGAAGGATTTTCTTATCTTGGTGGCCCTTAGAATGATCCTTCCTATAAAGGAGGTGCCTAGAGGAGAGATTCTTATTTTGGTGAAACTTGGAGGAAATTTCTTTATTGTGCCTAGTTGCAATGTACCTTTGGAAAGCCTTTGTGACTCCTAATAACTAACCAACTATGTAGACCCCTAAAAGAAAAGTCACCACTTAAAAGTTATATGTTATGTAAGGCATATTACACAAATAAAGAAGCATAGAAAATACTATAAAGTCCAAAATCAAGCCAAAAAGGCATTTTATTCTTTATTTTTGGTCCTTTATAATGCATTAGTCTAAGCTCTTATCATTAGCCTATGCATTATGTAATGCTTATGCATTATTTAATACTCTGATACTACTACAAACTCTAGTGTCATATCTTTTGTGGAAAGTTCTTTAATTAATTGTAAGTCTTCCATTGACTTGGTTTTTTGTGCCATGTCTACCTCTAATACTTGTGCTACATTAGTTCTCTTCTACCTTAAAAGGCTTTGCTTTATAAGGTTGAACTCCAAGTACTAAATTAAGTATAGTGCCAATTTTTATTAGTCTTCCATATTCAACCAGTTATCCCTTAATAGGTGATCTCTTCATCTAATCAAGATCCCATTTGGAAAATCACATCTCAAAGTCATCAATTAAGGTGCAATTAATGTCAAACAACTTTGGAGCAAATGTTTTAACAACCCAAACACCCTTTGAGTCACCTACATTAGAGTTAGCTTATAAATTCCTTTAATAAATAATATATTTAGGAGATAATAAATTTTCAAAATTAAAAGCATTCGTTATGAACATGTCTAACAAAAATTAGAGTTTGTAAGAATCATCATTAACTTCCCTTAAAACTTTTAATGTATCACAGGCTCTAGCATGTAATTTTCTATTCTTTATGGGTGCTAATTGTTTGGGACAAATGTCCACTAGAAGATACTCACTTCCTTAATTACTCTAGTAATCCTACTTTGATTAAATATTTTAAGAGTATTTTAAATTATTATATTCAATTTGTTTCTCTATAGTATCATGCAAAGTTTGAAAAACATTAGCACGTGAAAATACAAAATTATGATATAAATGAGATGATAAATCAATCGAGCAACAAGTCCATTAAATATTATACCTTACAAAATTTTAAACTATGGAAATTTAATAGTTTAAAGAATGAGATATTATAAGAAACATCAGCATAAGATATATTTAAGTCCCAATTACCAATACTCTTCTTAATGAAAACCCATAATAAACGTCTTAATGTTTGATTAACTTTTTCAATAATTCCATTAGTTAGTGGTTAAAAAGCTAATGAAAACTTGAGCTTAGAGCTTACTAATTTTTATGAAGTCAACCAAACAAATAAAAAAAATCTAACATCCCTACACTATAGTGTTGGGCAATCCATGCAAACTTTTCCCTTAAGGAATTGTTTTTCTATGTGATATAAATCTTTAGTTTTGTTGTAAGGGATAAATTGTGCTATTTTTTTTAAAAAAACATATACCAATAAACAAAGGACTATCATAATGCTTAGGGGTCATGTTAGTCCTAAAATAAAATCTACAAATAAATCTATCCATGACTTGGGACACATAAAGACTAGTGCTTTCCTAATCTTTGTTTAGGAGTCTTTGTTAGTATACAAGTTTTTCAATCGATAACTATTCTTCCAATATCTCTTTTCAAGGATGGCTAATAAAATGTAGATTCTAATAAAGATGTAGTCTTATCTCTTTCTATATTTTTGTTATACCCCTTGAATGCAATTAAGAAACTAAAAATTCTCTCAAAAAAGATTATTGAATGCATAAAGATCTACTTGTAAATGAATATGGATCTATAAACTCTCCAAGGTAAGTGGATTATTTTTATATTCTTCATAAATCATACAAAATTCTATACAAATCAAATATTTATCTTTTATTCTATGAAATCTAAGCATAGTGAATTTGGAGATGAATTATTTAAAGTAATCCAAGATAGTACATCTATAGGTTTGTTTTGAAATTCTATCTTTTATTTTAGAACAAAGAAACAACTATAGGAATCATATCCATTGTGTATGCCTAAGGTTTAACTTTCTTTTTGAATTCATAAACTTTAAAGCCTAGTGGTCTATGCTAAGGATAAACTCCTTATATCATAAATAATGCCTTCAACTCCTTAAGTTTTGAACTATAGCATATAATCTCTTATTAAAAATAGAATGCCTTTATTTGGCTTCATTTAATTTCTCATTAAAGAATGCCATAAGAATACTGTCTTGAGTTAACCTTTGTTATGCTTATTCAAGAAATATCACATGCTACTTCAAACACCTTTGAAAAATTAGATAATGTTGAGACAGGTGAATTAAGTCATGTGGATCTTAATTTCATTAAAGGTTTTACTAGTAATAAGTTTCCATACATATTATATTACTATAATAATTTTTTGATGTGTGGTATAATAATTTTAAAATCTTTAACAAATCTCTAATAAAAAGTAGCTAACCCTTAAAAGCTTCTAACATTAATAACACTATAGGGAAAGAGCAAATCAATTATAGTAATTTTAAGTGGGTCTGATTCATATGCTAAAATAATTAAGTCTAATAAGTTCACTTGTACATAATTAGAAATTTCTTCATGTTCACATGCAAGTTCTACTTAATAAATAAAAAATGCTCCATAAATGCTCTAAGTTTCCATTTTTGTTATCACTATAAATGAAGATATCATCAGAATAAATAACTAAAAATCAAATAATTAATGGTTTTAACATGATATCCATTAACCTCTTAAATTTATGGAAAAAAACCATTTAAACAATCAATTTGTGTTTTGAAAGTAGTCTTCCATTCATCCCTTGATCTAATTCTAATTTCATGATGATACATAAGAGCAATCTCACTTAAACAACTTACAGTAGATATATAATCCAAAAGATCATCAAACCTAGTGATAAAAAACTTATACACTATAGGAATTGCCCTATTATCAACACATGTAATTTTGAACATAGCATGAGACCTATAACATGATTTATGCCTCTTAGTCGGGGTAACTCGTTTGGAAGATCCTAAGAAGGACATCAGCAAACTCTTTCAATAGATTTTTAGCCCTCTTAAGATGACATAAGTAAGGTCCCCTTCAACTAAAGAAGAAATAAAAGACTAATTGGTGTAAAGTCACACTAAAATAATTAAATCCCACATTTTTACCTCATAGAATCTCTAATGAAAAGCAAAGAGATGAGTTGCACCTTATTTTTCTCAATTCCTACTCTCTTCAACTTATATGATGATTTAGTGGGAGGAACCTTTTTAAAAGGCTTCATAAAGTGGATCCTTATACTTTAACCTTTAAATATAAATGTATAGGTGTCTTTCTTTCATAATTAATTAATCCTAAGTCATACAAAAAAGTTCAACCTAATCGAATATAAGTCGTCCATGAAATGACATAATGCCATATATACTTTACATAAGTCCCTATCTTAAGTGGAGCCTAAATTTGGTTAGTAAAGAGTTGTGATTTATTAAGCAAATATGAAAATATTAGGGTTCAGGTTCAATTTTGAACTTACCCTTATGAGTGTATTTGATGATATGACATTCATGATACTTTCACCATCTATAACTAACATTAGTCTATTATACCAAAATATATAAAGGTACTAAAGATATTTCACAACCATTAGTCTTTTAACTTACATGGGACAAAGCTAAACATCACATGACACCACTATGTCCAATTTCCCCTTCATGGTCGCTTTCCTCATTAGTGAGGGGTGTGTTCTCTTCAATAGCTTCTTGTGTTTCACTCTCATGCTCATCTTCCTTAGCACATAATAACATCATACAATTTACCATCTTTTTCCCTATCTTAGTACACAAAACATTTTTCCTCTCTTTTTTTTGGAATTACTAGTAACAATACTCTTATTGATTTGTGTGTTAGTTGTTGAAAGTGGTATTCTAGGTCTAGCAATATGCTTAGGTGCATTTGACATCCCCTCCATCCTACTTGAAAATTTGATTTATTGAATGAGGGAAAAGATCTTCTTTTCTTCTCTACATATTGTTCTAGAAAAAATGAATCCTCCATAGTATATGGGTTGATGTAAGTCCATATTGCTTTTATTGTTCATCCTAAAACCCAAAAAAATTTGTTTAGCTAGCTGACCAATCAAGATTAGGAATTCTTATTTTATAACTAGGTTATCAAAATGATTATGGCAATCAACCACTATGAAATTACCAAAAGTCCATGTAATGTATTGTTCTTCTTTTATTAAGTGGATAATATTTCATTATGAGCATGTTTTTCATTTATGGCCATGTGATGAAAGTTGTATGTAACCTTTGCTCCTATGACTAAGTGTTATTCTAAAATTTTTTACCAAGCCAACCAATTCTTTCAACCAAGTTTATGATTCTCATTAAACTAGTAACTATAAAAAAAATCCTCTAATACGGTAGTCCAATTTGGGAATATATTCAAGTCATAAAAAATAAGAGCTTCTAGCTTAACTTTTTTTTACACCTTTAAGTTATCATCCTTATGGCATTGTCAAAGTTGATATCATATCTTATCCATTCTAGATCTCCTAGGTTCATTTTGGTGTTGATCCTTAGGTTGAATGTTAAGTTGTTATGGAGTTAGTATATGTCCATCGTGATAACTAATATCCCTAACTTTATTATGCAAATATTGTGTCAATTTAGTCAAATTCTTAATTTGAATGCAAGTTTGACTTTGGAAAGTTTCCAATTCAATATTAAGTGCTTCAAAATGTTCATTTGATTTTTTCTTAGTAATTAAATTTTCTCAAGTAGAAGCACAAGATATGATCTTATGAATATGTAAAGTGCAAGCAATATATCAAGTGTAATGTATGTTAATGCATGTAAAATTAAGGGATGTAATAAAAATTAAAATTAAAATAATATATCATTCTTGAAAGTGTTATCCATGCTTAGGTGGGGGGTTATATGATGATACAAATATATGAAATATATACTTAATAGAAAAAAATAGTAATAAAAAGACTCCTACACAAAACATTTAAGTAGAATAGTTCAAGAATTTGAATTTAGCATTATACATCCTAAACTACATTCTTGATAGGTTAATTATGTGGGTCACTCCCTTATAAGTGGCACTCAAAATTTAGTTAGTGGTAAGTTAAAGCAAGAGTAAGGTTACGATGGAAAAAATCTCATGATAGTTTAGAGAAAAGAATTTTTATAAGTCCATATGTTGAGATCAAAGTCTAGAAAATATAAAGCAATTAATGTTTTTATAAGGTTAATATGTTTGTACAATAAATTTATTAGGTGACATGCCTATCAAGTTTTACTCCTAGTCCTTTAATCATGACACATTGACATAAGATGATATGTTGAATTCTATTTTTAGCTCATTAGCAATTGAGAAGTGCTTATGTTCAAGAAATTTATCCATACAAGGGCTTACCCAATATGCTCTATATTTAGAATAGTAAATCTAAGGATCGTCAGACAAGTAAGAACTTTCCTAGAACTAAAGGACTTACATTAATCTTTAGCATAAGGGATCTTCCTAAAAGAAAGTGATTTTAACAACCCAAATCCAAAGTATTTATATTAGTGGTAAAGTGACAAGGTATGCATATAAGTAGAGTTCTTAAATTACCAAACAAGAAATTATATAATCATTGCTAGACACAATGATTAAATTTCTCAAAAGTTGAAACAAAGTGGCTAAAAACTTTCTTAGTGATTTGATGCTCTTATAAATGCTAGATAATAAGTTTGGATCTCCCCTTTTGAGTCTCATGCTCAACTTCTTAAGATATCTCGAGAATCACACTATTAGATTGATTACACACAATATGCTAGTATCAAACAAGCTTGATGGTAGCACTTCGTTACTTTATTTAAATTATATTACTTACAACATTGTGAGAATTCCTATTTGTAAAGACCATAAAAATAGAATGATAATTTATTAACTTAGAAATATAAAAGAACATTTAAGAATACTAAAGAATATATTTTGGAATTCTTAATGATAATTGTATATTTCCATAAGTCACCACTAATTATAGAAAAATACTTTGAATTTTACTAAAAAAACCTTGAAAAGATGCATAATTAAGTTCCCAAATAAGTAAGTACATTTTTTATGACAGCCTGGCAAGCAACGAGGCAATGGGTAACATAATGGGTGTAATGTGGATAGAGAGGCATGATGATGCCTCGGGTCCAATTTGTAGGTTAGAGAATATCAACATGACTTGGCATAAATTTTTGGGTAGGCACAAGTGGATGGGTCGACATGGGTTAATGTGTTGGCATTGGTTAAGAAAATCAGTTAGGTTCAATGAGTCTGCGTGGGTCACATGATCCATATATGCTGATGCAGGTGAGAACAATAGTTGCTGATGAGGCAATAATGGTTACAGGCAATGGAGAGTATTGACAAAAATGACCAAAGTCAATTTTAAGCCTTTTTAAAGTTAGTTTTAACCAAATTTTGTACTAACAAAATTACGAGACTTCTATAAGGATGTCCTGGATAAAGTTTTCATGTTTGAAATATATGAAGAGCTATAATTGATCTTTAAATAACTTAAACTAAAGTTTAGATACATATAACAAAATGAACTAATAAAAAGTAAGCTAAAATATATAGTAAATAAGAGTCAACTGTAATTGACTCTCATAATAATAATGATAATATGACTAATGAGAAGTCAAAGGGCTAATCTTAGCACAACTTCATGTCCAAATAGAACTATTAAGCCTCCAAATTAAACATCTACTTGATGTACGAGACATTACTACATCATGCATCCTTTTGCATCTTTTTTTTCTACACTATATCACCTTGTTAACTTATGAAAACTTCCACCAAAAAGATGAGTTCACTACTAGCTAAGTGAATTAGAAGGAAAATAAAAAAAAAAACATTGAAGAAAGAAAATGAGATCTAGCTTTGTCCAAGAGAAGAGAGGAGGAAAATCCTCTTGTTGTAAGATGGAAACCTACCTCTAATACCAACAATAGTGTGGGGGATAGGCAAGGTAACAAGGGTATCTTCAACTAAGGGTTTTGAACTCTTTTGAAGAAGAAAAGCTTAATCTTTCATGCTAGAAAAAATTTGTTTATGAAGAATTGGGTGAGGGTAATGATGGTGAGGTGGTTATCACTAGAATGGGTTAGTTCCTAACGAGGTTGAAGAGATGATGGATGGAGATCCATAGAGCTAGGTCTCATCTATGGTGGAATTTGGATAGGTGAAGTGGTATCAAGGAAGAGATATGATGCAATGAGACGAGCTCTTGAAGTTGTAATTAGGAACACGTTTTGAGAGTGATTAGGCAATGAAGTTCAGTGGAGAAGGTAAAGGTAAGGTCAACTTGGACTAGAATCATAAGATAAAGAATATGAAGATTTGGGTTCATGTGGCCTATTGGATTAGAATGAGTGATTGTAATTGACTTTGATTATAATAAGCAAGGTGTATTTGTGTGGTGAGGATAGAGAGGGATAAGAAAAGGGGAGAGAGGAGAAAGAAGGGAGATGATTTTCTACTCTATTAGTAAGGATGTGTTCTTCTAGGCTTATGATTTAAAAAATTTATCAATCTCTTTTTTTCATTTCATTTTAAGATAAATTTATAAAAACACTTTCAAATAATAAAGAAACATAACTATCTTAAGAATGTTTCTTATGAAGGAAGTATTCCTTGAAATGTAGTGCATGGAAGAGGACATACTTAAAATGTGGCACCAAGAGAGATGTCTTCCATGTTTAAGTGGCCTAGAAACATTCTTCTTACAAAGGTGGTTCTTAAATGAGAGATTCCTAATTTGGTAATTCTTAAAGGAATCTCCTTTTATTGTGTCTAGGTGTAGTGTAACTTTGGAAAGCTTTCATGACTCACAATGACTAACTTATTAACTACTTTGACCTATAAAGTTAAAAAACAACTTGATAATCATATGAATATTTATGCTTATTATATAAATCAAAATATAGAAAAATTGAAGTAGACCACTACATCAATGAAATGGCATAGTTTCTTCTTTGCCTTTGGACCTTTGCAATGCCTTGGCCTAAACTCTTATCACTACATAACAATAGTTATAGACTCTTATAGAAAATCTTGTGTGGAAGGTTCTTTAACTAATGGTAAGTTTATCATTTCCTTAGTTTTGCGTGCTAAGTCCACCTCTAATGCTAGTGCTTAAGAATCCAACACATATCAAATGCCTAGAGCATAGATCTAATCATTTGTTTGTCCATTTATACATTTGTGTTGAACCATCTAATCTTTTCAATGGATAGTTCTATCTTTTGAAACTAAAAATCATGATATGTATGCTAATCTTTATGGACCTTATTCTCACTTAATCAAATTGTCCTATTTTTCCTTATTAGACTCTTACGCCCATTTGACTTATCTAGTGAATGTATGATATATACTTTATCACATTTCTCTTCTTGTTATGAGAACATCCGATTGCATAATTATATTGTCTGATAATCTCCTAGACTATAAATACTTCTAAAGGAATATTTGTATAAAAAATTTGGAATGATGTTCAGTCTTATTAGCTCTAAAGTTTATCATTAAGTTCTTTGCTTTTATGAACTCTATCTTAGCATGCATATTACTCACTAAAATCTTGTTAGACCTAAAATGCAAAAGTAACTTAGTAATGTAGCTTAACTTTGGTGATTAATAACTTTCCTCCTCAAGGTCTCCTCTCCAATTAACTTTTCCTCAAGATGTTAATCTTGTCTTTTCTTTTTCTCTTTCACAAACATGATAGCCACTTGGGAACTCAAGAAGCTTCAAAGGAAATATTCTTCATATTCCCTTAGACATAAGATTAAGATAAAAAGTGAAATACATGAAATAAGCCTTCATAAAATCATTTATTTAATAATAAATACATAGGAATAGCTATTCTTTACGTAGGTCATACCAAATGACCTCCAAATCTTTGTGGATAGATTTTTATGTGAGCTACTCATCTAGCCTTATATTTCACGTTGTATTTATTATTTTTTTAATCTTATTTGCTATTTAATATAACTATTATTTTGAAAATACTTTTGTTTTATTAATCATAAAATTACAATGTAGTTCTAAATATTCTAAATAAATACAAATAAGCTTGGGATTTCCATCCAAGCATGTTGTATGTTGGTTGTTGAGGGGCTAATGATGAAAGTTAGATGTCCTATCAATAAGATTTCTTTCAAGTTTAAGTTTCATCCATTTTATGAGTGCAATAAATGTTTGACTAATTTAATGTACAAGAAGGACGGCACAACTTCTTTCATATATGTGGTGTCTACTTCGACTAATTCTAAGTTGATTATCCTTAAACTTAAATTCACTAATCTACAATAACACTTCTTATAAGGTCATCAAACTTTTTAATTAGTTTATACCAATAGTTTCATCATCTAATTCTAAATTCTAATTTCATAATATGCTCTCATAGAGCATGGACCCAAAATGGGTTTAAATTATTATGATCCAATTTTCACAAAACTTAAATTACATCCTTTCATAGAACATATTATAAGTATTTGATATTTTAAGTGATTCTTATAATGTACAAGACATAAGTATGCAAAAACAAGTAATATGTATTTACAATTTCTAGTATGAATGACATCTTGGAGATTGTCAACTTTAAGCTAAGGTTATGACTTCTCATTATTATGACCAAGGTTGAGATTTAGTTATTAGCTATGATTATACATATATTTGATAGAAGGTTATCAACTTTTCATGAGAATAAATTACACTAAATCCTAAGCAATTGATGATCCTTTTTCTAAATAATGTATAGCCATTGGAAAATAAATAAAATTTTGAAGCTTGGCTTAAATACTTGTGACGGTTACTTGAAATACTTCAAATAATAGCCACAATGATTTTTAAAAGACTATGAATTCTAGGTTTAGCATCATTCCTTGTGAAATAAATTCATTAAGAAATTTTAATGGTATTCATAAAGAATTTATCTTTATAGATTTATTGTGAATATAAAATTTTTTAACTATTTATTGAAATATATAATTTGAATCCTTTCTTATTAAGATTCACAAATATTCAATTTTATGATATAGCATGTAAGTTTATCCTAATTCCTTGTGAATTAGAGGTATTGATATAATTTAGTTATATTAAAAAAGAATTGATTCTTATGAATTTGTTTTAGCCTAATTTGTTATAAATCAAAAGTATGGAAATAACAAAATTATATCCAAAAGGATTTATCCTTATCCATTTATTATGATTTTTAAATCTTATTTCTTTATATTGTCTTTTAAATGTTTAGTGCTTGATGTCATGAGATGGATACAAAAATATATTCATAAAATCTAGCAAATTTTACTATTAAAATAACTTTAGATAATTTTTGAGCTAGTCATTCATCATTTGTATAAAATAAAATAGATGTTCAACTAATGTTTATAAATAAAAAAGATTTTTAATTAGCTTATGGACCAAAATGAGATCATAAAATTCATTTAAGTATAATGGGTTGCTAACTCATTAAACACAAGGTTTTGACCTTAGTGACCAAACGAGTTTTTTTTTTTGTTCATTTAGAAATGTAGATAAAACTTAGATTCCAATGGCTGGTGATTGAATAATTGTGTATTACATCTAACAAGAACACCATCAAAATGGTAAATCAAACTCAAAACTTTGATTCTCAGTAATCATCAATTTGTACGATAAATAGTTTGATGATCTTCATTACAATAGAAACCAATATTTGTTTTCAAGAGAATCAAACCATACTCTTCAGTTTGTCATACACTAAATCTAATATTTTGAGGAATTTCACCCTGAACTTATTTGACAATCCAATGGTATCATGATATCGTCTAATATATTTAAGGAAAGCATATAATAACTAAGATTTTCTTAATACAATTTTTTTTTGTGTGGATTTGAAAATTCAAATGTACTACAGTGATTTTAGGCCATTCTTAACACTAAATCTATGAAACAAAAGAATGCAACCAAAATGATTTTATAACTTTTCAAATTCCATTTTAAGGTGTTTAAATTAGTTTATTCTTCTATCACACTCCAAAAGTTCACAAGTTCAATCATATATGGATTGACGGTCTAATTAATGAATTTTGTTGAAATTATAAGCAAGTGTTATAGAGTGACTTTATTTTACATGTTACACTTTCAAGCAATTGTATTTGCCCTTTCATTAGTTTATAGGAATCTTTTGATCTCAATGTCTTGATCTTGCTTGGAGGTTAGTACCTCTTTTGGGGATTGTTATAGATCTTTTGAGTACACTATAAATACATATCTACTGATCTTTTGGTGAAATAATTAAGTGTAGGAAGCTCAATTGAGTTGGTTGGTAGTGGATTAAGTCTTCAAGATGTTATAAAGTTAACAACCTGAATATTTTATGCAAAATTTTCTTCTATTTTTTGTTGCTACTATTAGATAAAGCATACAAGTTTTGTAATTCTCATATTTTTGTTTTAATTTTACAAGTCAAATTGAAAAGGTTTTTAAGATGGTATTTCATCTCTCATCTAATAGATGTTTACAACATAATATGGAGCATCAAATTACACAAAGACGGCATTCTGAATTTCCATTATTAAAAGTGTTAACATACCAATTAAAATGGATACTTGGTTTTAGTAGTTATACAGATAATATCAACATGAAATTTTGATAAGAATCAGCATCACATGTAATGACCACCATTAAGTTTCTACAAAATAGGAAACAACACAACAACGTTAAATAGACAGCCAAAGATGTTGAAGGAAAGTAAAAAAAACTATCGCATACCACAACTAAACAAGTAACCAAACAAGTGCAAAAACAGGTAACCTTTCAATAACTGATAACAGATAATAACCGACCAGCTACGATTACGGTCAGCAGAAGACGAGACTCAGTCTTCGGGCAGAGAGCTTGCCTTCAGGGTGTTAAAACTATTCGTTACTTAGCTCCAGCTTTTCGAATGCAGTCGCTCTTTAAGTCTCTTCGACTTGCAATCCCTCCACAACTGCTGCAACTCGACACCAAAGAGCTCCGCATCGAGCAGCCCCTCAACTCTGAGTGGCAGTGAATGCTTAGTTCTTCCCCTGCCTTCTCATGCCATGAGAGGAGATGAGAAAGTGCATCGGGTCTGATGAAGGCGACAAGAAAAAAGAGATGGGTGAAGAGTGGCCCAAATAGCGGCGCGCGGGACTTCAAACAGAAAGAAGATGGCGTGAGATATCTATGTCATGGATCACAACGTGGCCTCCCAATCCTCTCGTTTCCTCATTTTATTTCATTCTCCCGAGACCTTCCAAATTCGACCACTACTTAAGTTTGAGAAGAGTTATTTTAAAAGCTCTGTCAAAACTCAGCTGAACTGGTCTCTTTGTAAATCCACAACGTTTTTGATAAGCCTTAATCAAAGTGCAACCTTCTTGGAGAAAACAATCATAGTTCGCAACATTGCAAGCCGTGGTTCGATCAAGAATTATATATTAGATGAGTGAAAGATATTTTAATCTTTCAAATCAATGCTAACAAAATTCATATTACTATTTTATTAAAAAGTAAAAAATATTTTAACCACTCCAAGCTATTAAATGTTTTAATAAATATTTCTAAATTATATATTATCAAATATATTTTTTTAATAATAGGTACTTTTCAAGCTAACTTACTTCAATCAATAATTTTAACATTTTTTAAATCTACCATTTAACAATATTTTTTTTCTAATCAACAATGAGTTAGCATGACACATCTTAATGACATGAAACATGATCTAAGAAATATGGATCACAAATATTTAGTCTTTCATTTTAATATAAAGTTATTCATTTAAATTTTATTTTTTGCAATATCCTACTAAAGCTTTGAATCAGCACAGATTGCAGCACTATTTCATTGCATCTTGTGTTACATTGGTTAAGGAGTAAAAACAAATTGTAAACATAATTTATTTAACAAGCACGAAGTTTTGGACAACAATAATTAATTTAAATACAATTTTTCATGACAGTTTCTTTTTTGACAAAATATCAAACCGATCGAACCAGGAAAAACCCAGCAAAATCATTTTGGCGGTTATTCGTCAGTCTGCCAGAATGGGTCCTCGTATTATAAAAAATATTTCATTGGAAGAGTTTTCCTAATTTTTAATAGTGATTTTTGACAAGTCGTCGTATTGTGAGCAAATGGGCATAATCATCAAAGGATAAGCCAGAATGGGCACAGCATAATTTTCAAAGGATAAGCAGAACGTATCATTTTCGATCTTACCAACTCGCAAAGAAGAAACAGTGTCCTCCCCCATCCATACCACTTTCAGAGCAAAAGAAAACAGTAGCCTGATCTTACTTGGTGTGAAGGCTTCTGTAATCAAGAACACCACTGCTAATCCCCAGAATGCCACCACTACCACAATTGCACTCAGAGCTCTTCTTAACACCCAATCTACAGCTGAAGCAGAGATTGAATAGTGCTCCTCTCTTCACAGGTACTTCATCAAACACCTGCTGCTGCTGTGGGGAAGGGGGGTTCATGCAGAACTCCAAATTCAAATCTGGACAACGCCACTGCTTGTGCTCCTCCTCCTCCTCCTCCGGCCACCACCATGTCGGTGCTTCTTCATTGCCACCGTTACCGGTCTTGTTCCCTTCCACTCCAACAATCTCCTCTGCTTTATGATCTCCCTTAACACAGGGGATGGCGCTGTTTTTCTGTGACTCGCGGAGAGGGCGGTGAGTGGCTGGGTCTATTCCCCTGCTCATCAGCTTTCTCCTGATGTGTGTGTTCCAATAGTTCTTGATTTCGTTGTCTGTTCTTCCTGGTAGCCTTGCTGCAATTAGTGACCATCTGCAACAATACATCCACACTTCGGTTACAACAACAGACACCGCTTTCTTTTTGTGTTTGTTTCATCCAATACCGCTTTGATTCAGATTTAAGTAGCAAATTAAGAAAAAAATGGATTTATAGCTGGTTTTCCAAAGAAAATCGAAGCAAAAGAAAAAAAATCTAGGTTTTTGAATTGATAAATGTCTGGCCGAGAGTTTACTTGTTACCCAAAAGGCTGTGGAGCTTGATGATGAGCTCGTCCTCCTCCTGGGTGAAGTTGCCGCGCTTCAGGTCGGGACGAAGGTAGTTGATCCAACGAAGGCGACAGCTCTTTCCGCAGCGGAGAAGGCCGGCAGCCTTAGGAAGCGATCGCCAGCAACCCTCGCCGTGCTCCTTGATGTAGGCAATGAGGCGCTCGTCCTCCTCCTTAGTCCAGGCGCCTTTGTTGGTATGTGCCTTCTCGCAGCACGGAGACCTCCCCATACGGAGCTGAAGATCCTGATTATCAGTTGTATGGATCTATCGATCTCCCTCTTGCTTTGATCTCAACTCTACTTCTTAATTAACCTCTTCGTCTAGATACCTTCAAATTAAAGCAGGCGAGAACTGAAGCTTAGCTGCTTAATACCAATTCATGAGCAAGCTTTAAGATAGAGGGATAGGATATATATGGGTTTGACCCAAAGAGAAAGAATTGGAGAGTTTAATATTTAGCTTCTAGAAGAGAGTTGGTGAGGAAAAAAAGTAACAAAGAGAAAAAGAGAGTTCATCGTATGGTACAGTTAAAAATAAAAGGCACAGACAGTGAAGTGCTGCATTCATGGCGATTCACAAAAATTAGCCAATGGTAGGTAAGCGTATTGCATAATTAGTAATTAATTAATAGAGGAGGAGGAGGGCGGTGTTTGTTTAATGCAGTGAGGTTGTTTTAAAAACTCTCATAAATTAGTTTTTTGAAAAAGAGATTTATGTGAGTAAATAAAGTATTATTTTAATGTTTTTATTTGGCAAAAAGTACTTATTTTTCATAAATGTTTTGTTAAGAAGTAGTTTTCAACTACATCATTCATCTCAAAGAGATGTAGAATTGATTCATAAAAGAAAATTTTATCATCAATTTCATTACAAATATTTTTAGACTGATAAATATATTTGTAATCTGAGTTGTAACAATGCAGGAGACGACAAATATGATTTAGGCCTTCCCATTAGATGTTTCTCGTCATTCATTTTTCTAGCTTTCATGGAAATGAAATCTTGAATGTCAAATGTCATGCAAATTTAGCAATTTATTCTCACTTAAGGGATTTATTAGAGATTTTGATATTGATGTGTCCATTTGGCCACATGTCATAGCCAAGTTCTTCTATAAATAAGGAGAGTTTATATGTTACATCTTATTGGTTTTATTATGATAATTTCAAAAAAAATTGTATGTTCTATGTCCATTTATATTTTTATTTTATTTCTATAATTCTATTATTACATTATGTGTTCTATCTACCCTTCCCTCTTAATGATATCCTAAGCACTTTATTATTTGGATCATTAGTCATTTTTGTTCGTTTAGAAATTTTTAGTGTCACTCTAATCTCTCTAGATGATTGTTATTGTCTACTAAGTAGTTACAGCATTATAACTTTCTATGGTTAAAACAACGCTATTTGATTAATATTCTTTCATATAACTTAGGGTTTATAGATGTTTTTGAAGGAATTTTTAAGGCTAGAAATTTAAATATAGTTGTAATATACTTATAGGTGTGATTAATTAACTTGTCTTGTTCTTTTAATCCGTTGGGAATGAGTTCATGAAATGCTTAATTGTGTCATACTTTTGAGATTCTATTTGATCATTTGAGTAGTGTATATGCTCCACTCTTTCAATTATAGAAAGGCCAAGACATCACATTATACTTCAACTATAAGCTTTATCTTGAAGAAGGGAAAACATAGATAATAAATATTTTTACATAGAAAAGTTCTTTAAGATATTTTTGTGTAGCTTATTTAAGTGTTAACTCTAATCATACATCTAATCCCTAAAGATGTTGGAATGGGATGAGCTAAGAGAAACCCAACACACATTGCAAACTTTATCCTCTCAAGCTTTCTTTCTTGAAAAAATTACTTACACAAATGTTTCTTCAAAGAAATGTTATACCCATTGTGTTCCACCTCTCATTTAGCTAGCTAATGTATGTTATTTTATTTTTATTAATTAAATAGTTATAAATTTAATTGATTATAAGATCGCATAGTATGATGCTAAAAGATTGTTAGGTACACTCAAGTGAGAGAAGCAATCGGGATGCAATGTCAATAGTTATTAAAACAGATTTTTGGCCATGCAAGTACAACATGGTAACAAGTATGCTAATATTATAGATTTTAAAGATCAAATGAGTCTCATAGGCTAAGGATAATTGTACTATATAACATTACAGAAGCATATTGTATGGTATAATTAAGGCAAAATAAAATTAAGAGAAATATGAATAGGCACAAAAGTTAGCTGATGTCATACAAAGCTAATCACTATCATACAAGAATGTTAATGTAGATAACAGATGATCAAACCAAGTAATACTTTGATCATATGGGTATGAAATAGTACATCATATAAGTACGATATAAAAGAAAAAGAAAATTACTTAAGTTTGATGAGTGAGTATCAAGTGAGCTAATGATGGTACAATTAATATAGTCATACAAGTTTGATTAAACTAAGAGCAGTGTTGAATATAAGAATTTATGGGGGGTTATGATGTGAGAAGTCATATACACAAAATATATAATACAAGTATGAAGATGGAATCATATAAGTATAAGACGAGGAGAATGCAAAAGTTGATCAAGATGAAGTGTATAATACTTGTACGAATAATACGATCACACAATTATGATCGGTGGGACAAAAGGAGATTTAACTCATCATGTAATACAAAGATATGAATTAATCTTATTATGATGCAGAGAAACTGAATGGATTGTAAATTTCAAAAGGGTGAACAAGTACATGAATTGACTTAGGGGTAGTTTCATATATGAAAAGTTTGTAGCCAACCTTAATTAGGTTTTTAAAGGTAATTTTTTTAGGATTTTATGGAAAGCCACGTGTTTACATGAATTTTAGACCTTAGCCAACTTAATTTATGAAATACCTTAAGTGAAGAAAGTGATTAGCTAGCTTTATATAAGCTTTAGGATGTAGTTATGCTAGAGTTTTAAAAAGCCTTAGACATGATTTATTAGAAAGAGCTTATACCTAAGAGAAGGAAGCTTAGCACGAGACAAGTGGTGATGAAAGATTTGTCATGAGTAAGAGGAGAAGATGATCTTAAGACTTGTAAGAGGAAGAAGAAATCCATTAGAGAAGTCTTCTATGCAATTATAAGATAAGACGAGCCTCAAGAGTATACTACTAAATATAGATAACCAAGAATGATGTAATCAGCTATATTGCTAATAGATGCTTGTGATTGTCGTAGAACATGTTTATGTTATGATAAATATTCTTTTGTTTAGCATAAATCTTTAACATAATAAAATAAATTACTTAACTAAAACTAGAAGGAATTGTTAAAGTGCAAGAATAAGTCATTTCTTAATTAATTCGATCATGAAGTTTTGTAGTGATCCTTGAATGTTCAATTTTGTTTTTAATCAAGATGTTGAAGTTATGGTTTTAAGAATGCTTGTTTAATATAATTGACATTCAACATTGATTCATACATTTTATGTAAAATCATGAATTAATGATGAAACATATTGCATGATTTTCCTTACCATGATTGGAATGCTTCAAAATTTATATTAAGCATGATGTTCTTGTTTATCTACGTTGATTAGCATGAACTTTTGTGAATTGAATCTAAGTTAATAAGGAAGTCATGATATTGATAGCTTTGTTATTTAGGGAAAAACCTTTGATTTAAAAATTTCATAAAGCATGTTTGATTTCTTTCCAACTTTACAAGATGTCATGCTATGTGAAAAACATTCCATGATGAAATTCATAGTTTTGGTAACATGAAAATCATGCTTATTCAAACATGCTTCAACTTAGACATGATCACTTTCAGTATCATATTGAAGTATGGCTTGATGAGGAAAATCAATGCTTGTATACATGAAATAATGGTTAAAAGTTAAGAACAAACTCTTTTGTGCTATTTAACCTAGACTAGGCTATGAACTTTACAATGGAAACATGAAACTTAGTAAAACCTTAGTGACGTCTTGTAGCTAAGCAATTCCTTGCCTTAGTTTTGCTTGGGCAGCTAGCAACATGGCTTTCCTAAGCCATGGGAGGCTCAACTTCAACATTGTATAGACTAGATGGCATCTAAGGTGAGACTTAGTATTTAATTTCTAGTTGAGGAGCCTTGTAAGGCTCAAGTTAAGGCATTGGAAGAAGACTAGGTTGGTTGAGAACTTGGCTAGGCTTGCAAGGGTTGGGTAGATTTTGACAAAGTGGAGTTTAGTATAGTATAGTTTAGGGTTGATAATCAAAATTAGGACCTTAAGGTAAATTCCTAAATGAGGGTTATTGATTACACTAGAGTGCATATTGTAGTGTGATGGTTAAGTGTTGTGCATGGAGGCACGAGCACATGAAGAAAGGGCATAATGCATCAAATGCTTACATGCTCTGACTCACACAATTGTGAGGGATGGGTGCACGTGTGTCTAGTTAGCCTTCTACAGCACTTCCATGGTCAATGTGTAGGTAGAGGGCCTATATGTAAGAACATTACTTGTGCACATAGAATGCCTACTCACACAAAGAATAGTACTCACATGTGTGAATAGTCTTGTGGTGTGGCTATTCGCATGAGTGCACAAGTGGTCATGCACAATATTTACAAAATTTATGAAATTTAGAATCTTTTTTGTATTTTTTTTCACTTTTTTTAGAGTATAAATAATAAAAGTGAAAGCATGCTAATAATGAGAAACAAAGGAAAAAAGAGAGAATAAGAAGAGTATTTTGTCACAAAGAGATTAAATTGTCTAAGAAGTTTTTTTCAAGGGTATTAAATTCATAAAGTTTAGATTCTTAGAATTCTAAATTTAGAATATTTTGAAAAGAATCTTCTTAGAAAATTCAATCTTCTTGTAAAAAAACCCTTTTCTCTTTCTCCTTCTTCAGTTGCTCCTCTTCATTGTCATGCTTCTAGTTTCACTACTACAATTTTGAAAAGAAGGTTTGCCAATGAGGGCTATAAGTGAGAATACCTTACAGATAGATCATATTATTTTAATATTAGAGATCTTTGATTTGACACAAATGATAGGTGCAAATAAGATAATAGTTGAAGTGCAAGCTATAAAATAGAATCAAGAGATTGAGAAAACTTCAGTCAAGATTACTATACCAATTATTTAATCATTAAGTCTAGAGGTATAAGTAGCTCTATTAATACAACAAATACTAGTGTTAATAGAAGTGGTGTTAAAATTCTAATCTTACTTTTGATAAATTTAAAAAAAATATTTAAAGAAATTACTCTTAATTAGAGAAATTTTTGATTAATTAGTACTACTAAAATAGTTAGAGATAAAGATGAGGATGATATTAATCTCATTTTTTTGATGCACAAGAATTGATAATATCCTTTTAAGATAGATGTTATATTTGATTTACCTATTTATGATAATATAATAATTATAGAGACATTAGATACCTAGTTAAAGTAATTAAAGAAATATTTTTGTCTATATGACTATTCATCATCTGATAAAGTGTAGGCTTAATTGAAAATGATGAGTCATGCTTTAGTATGGTCGAATACTTACTTAAAATGACATAATTATGGAAGTAATATGGAGCCAATTTAAGCAGTTAATATGAGAAGAAGTTTATCCCATGGGTTACATGGAGGAAAGGTAGAGAAAGTGGTATGATCTATGACACCAATTATGACAAATAATGTAGAAATATATCATAATTTTTTATGATAAGCTATGTGTTTAGAAATACCTATAAAGATATATAAACTTTATCAATTATAAGTCTATGATATCTTATTATTATTGTATTATCTCTTTTTCTATTCTATCTTTGAAGCAAGTCAATACATTTCTAATGGCTATCAAAAAAAAGAATGAATGCAAAAATTTGTAGCAATAAGAAGAGTTTTCTCTGACATAATATATTAATGCCATAACTAATAAAAATCCAACTAGAAAAAAATCAAAATTAATGTGATCATTGCATGAAGACAAAACACATAATAGATAGATCGAAAAGGCATGATGCATCAGCTTCTTGTGCCCACTTGCCCGCTCAATTGCATATGACTAGTGCATGTGTGCTATACATGTAACATGTCAGCCACTTACTATGCATGCATTTCACACGTGCATAATAAGTGCACCAATTGCATTACTTTGGTCAATGTACACACAAAGGCCTTTCTACATGTGAGAATAGTACCCACATGCATCAACAATCCTCTTATGTAGTTGTATGCACGCGGGGGCATGGGTGCACCCCTAAGGTTAGGAGCGAGACTCGTAGAATTTACAAGGTTTGAAAAATTTTAAAATATTTGGTCAAAAATACATGTTTTTTTATTTTCAAAAAAATATTGTGTCTAAACCTATATATAAAGGGTTAAATGACGTATGAATACAATTCACAATTTTCAAAATACAAAATTTGTGAATTTAGAATCCTTTGAAAGAAAAATTTTTGAGAAATTTAATCTCTCATAGCATCCTCTTCTCCTTCTATTTCTTTCATTGCTCACTATTTTACCACACTTCACTTCTACTATTACTACTCTAAAACGAAGGTCTACTATCAAGTGTTTATGGTGAGAACATCTCATAGATAAATCAATTATTTGCTATTGGAAGCTCCAGAGTAACCCTTAAGAAATGATATATTTGGAATTTGTAAGGCTTGGTAGCTTGAGAAAATTGATTATTATTTAGCTTAGATCTTGTGTAAACCCTAAATTAAGGTAAGACTAGTTGTGGATATGCATTAGATCTTATTTTATTAAAGAAAATCCTAAGGTATGGACATAAGATTAGATAAAGGTTAATAACTCGTGGTGAGTCTCATGTATGCATTGGTTAAGGCTTAAGAATAGTACTCATGTAAATCCTTGTATGAAAGTTGGAGGGTTGCATTTAGGCTTTAGAGAAAGATGCTAAGCTTTGGCCAAGGGAATTATTTGTTCATTTAATGATGCCCAAACCTCATCCATGACTTGGTTGAATTGGGTAAGACATCAAGTAATCTTATTAGTCTTTTTGCTACAGATTAGCATCATAGATGGAAGTATGAAGGATTATGTTGGTGGAATAAGAGATATTATTAGATAGGCATAATAGCTTAGGTTAGGGTGAATGGCATGAGAGTTACTGATAAAACCTATGTGAACTAAGACTTGTGATTTGTTGTATTTTGGAAATGAGCATAAGGGTAAAGTTAAGGCTATGGATTTGGGTGGGAGCTCAATGGTAAGTAGATAAGCATGGTAGTCTTGGATATGACCTTAGATAAGACTTAGGGCAAAGGCTAGTCCTTTCATGTTGCATCTAAATTTGTTATATTACCTCAAATAATTAGGTTAGGGTTCAAAGAAAGCCATAGAGTACTTAGATATCTAAGTGTTTAGATGTAAACTTAAAATACTCCAAATGATAACAGAAAACCTAGATAATTGATTAAGGATTCTAAGGAAACCTTAATAATGCCCAAAAAATATATATTAATGGGTTGAAGCAGTAGCATTGTGATAAGTAGAATTGTCATGGTGGGGATAGCCTTAAAGATTGGAACCCTTAAACTAGTAATGACATAACTTAGAGGAGAGTACTAGATTTCATGGTGATGACACAACTCAAATGAGAGCGATGGATTACTTGATGATGATATAGCTTAGAGGAGAGTGTTGGATTTCTTGATGATGGAACAACGTTGAGGAGAGTACTCAATTTTGGCTATTTGATTAGCATAGTCTGGAGAGGAGCATTGATTATGTGACATTTATGATCATGATATCTACTTATATAGCCTTTTCTTTGGATGTTTGTTCTTGTATTATGACTTGAGAATATTGTACTTTGGCTCACTCTTATTTTTTTACTTGTAGAATTGAGGAGATAAGATCTTGCATAAGAGCCTATGATTGGCATAGTGTTTTGATCATTTAGCAATTCTTAGTTTATTTGAATCATTTTCTTAGTGGTAGTGATATTGAATCTTGATTTTATGGACTTTGGATTGTATTTGATTTATTGATGGATATTATTAATGGGTATTTTATCAACATTTTATATTGTTCTTTAAATGGTTTTTTTTTGTTTTGGATGATGTGACTTGAGTATGTCGATTGAATGGATTATTTTACATGTCATATTCGTACCAAATGTACACTATTGTGTTTAGTGAGTTACTTTAACCTATGGTATATTAGTTCCTAAGTCATTTAGGTAGCCATTTGATAAGTGAGCATTATCATTTTTGAGTGATAGACCATAAGGATTATCATCATATTGGAGGATTGTAGCTCAAACTTTGAGTGTCAAGCCTAGGGAGTTACCTTTATGGATATGTGGGTATTGAAGTACTAGGAGAATTTTTAAAAGAAAATTTGCTATAAAGGCTAGTTGTGTGAATTTAATCATTTTAGCACTTGTTTGATGATAAAAAACTACTATGTTATGTTTACGAGTATTATTCTTAAGTTTTGCTTTCAAATGATGCATCTTAAGTGCATATAAGTTATTCATTTGGAGAGCTTGATAAAATGACTTAAAGAGCTTAATGGAGGTGCTTGGATGATTAACCATAATTGGCACTAAGAAGCACAAGCTTGAGCATAAGGAGAAGACATTTATTGAATCATCTTATTTAGAAATTAGAATGCCAAAACTTATAGTAATTTACTAAAGTCACTTAGGTTTTAATAAGGTATGAGTTAGAGTGTTTGAATAGTTTTATACTTATATTTTCATTAATGTAGTTTTTAGTTCAAGATTTGCATCTTATCTAATTTGTATATTTTAGCCTTGGATCATTACACTATTTATAGGTAGCATCATTTATCACTACTTAAAAGGAATGGAATTAAGTTAGGAATGCAAAATTTATATTAATCATACATCTATAATAGCTTCATGATACCATACAATTAATTAAAGTCATAGATGTAGTATACCATTATTTTACAAATATGTTAATATCTTCTTAAGAGGTATCTATTGAGGTTTAAATTTAATGAGCTTCATACAATATGATTTCACTTTTTGTACATGTATGTCCTATTACTTTGTATGATTGGATATGAGATTAGGTCAAGTGATGTATGTAAAAAATGCATGTTTTAATATCATACATGTATGATGTCATTTTCATACTAGTATGATACCTTTATTAATGTATAGGACTTATGCTATAAGTGTGCATTGTTATACAAGTACAATCTTCATATAGTATGAGTAAGCTACCTTTTATCTTAAGAGACATAAGGAATTAGCTTCATATAGCACAATGATGTTCATCATAATTGTATGATCATTCATAAAGCAACTTGAGAGTTAAGGACTTAGGTTGTGAACAAGCCAAGTTTCATTATACATATATGATATAACCTTCATACATATATGATCACGTTTATTCAAGAGCCTAGCATTGAGACTTAAGTCACACATTGAATAGATTTCAAATGTAGGAGTATGCTTCACTTATCATTCTAATATGTTATAGCATTAGTATGAATAAGCTTATCATGAGTCACATAATGTATGAACTTACATCATATGGCATTCTCCTAAAAGCAAAAATTTGGACTTTAAGAAGATTTGTTCTTGTTGTACTTGTGTAATGCATCAATGTACAAGTATTAATAATTCAGAATGAGAAATTGCATAGACATTTAGTTGAGGGTGGATGTAGATCTAAGTTTGGATTGAACCACTTAAAATTCTTATTATGCTCTTTATATTTGTAATATTTTACACAACGATTTACAAAACTAAAGAACTTTTCAAAAACTTGTTTATATTACCCATTAAGAACATTTAAGACAAATAAGAGAATATTTAAAACTTCAATTACAAAATATTTTAGTTAATTATTGTGACTTTAAGAGTTATTAAAGCAATGAGGATATTTCCACAATGATATTACTTGAATTGACAAAAGTATTTAAATTATTTGATTATAGATTAAGATTAAAAAACGATCTTTATTGCAAAATTACTAAAGAACTGATATTGTTTAAGTTTTTGTAATTTAGAGAATACTTCAATTATTTATTTATTTGAGTTGTTTAAATTTACTTAACAAAGAAATCATGATTTGAACTTGAATTAAATTATATCGATTTGTGATTACTTGAATTGTTGCTTTTGGTTTAAGTAAAAAATTAAAATATTATCATGAACTATTGAATTTAATAAGAGGTTCTTGAATCCAATTTAAGAGATAAAAAATTATAGTGGTGTGTTATTTATTGTTTGGAAACAAAATTATTTGAGTTGGCTATTTGAATTGAATTTTTTTAAGATAGTAATTTGCATAGTTTAGCTCCCTCTTATAGACATCATGGCCCTTAGGTTACAAGTGTTATCAGATAGTGGTTTCATGGAACATTAAAAAAAAATCTAGATAAGATCTACATTATGTCACACAATATGATAGTAGATCATGCTATGTTTATGGAAGCTAGTTGTTCAATTCCTGCTCCTTTTTTCAAAGATGAAATCTTTTTGTATTGGATAAATTACATGCAAATTCTACTTGAATCAGTTGATTTGGAAATTTAGGATGTAGTTGAGAATGAATTTGAATTTCCCATAAAAGTGGTTGGTAATATTTCTATTCAAAAATCTTTACGTGAACTTGCCCCTCAAGAAAAGCATAATGTTCAACTTAATGCTAGAGCTTTGAATATTCTTCATTTTTTTATCAACCATAAAATTTAATAGAGTTATGAATCATTAAACTACACATAACATTTGATGAATCTTATGGTGACATATGAAGGAACCACTCAAGTTTTGGAGCCCATAGTCAATCTTTTATGTTGTAGTATGAGTTGTTACATATGGATAGTAATGAAACCATTAAAACCATGTTGACAATGTTTACTTACATTGTGAATGGTCCTTCCAATCTTTGTAGAGATTTTGCTTACATGGAGTAGGTCAAAAAGCTTCTATGAGCATTGGCTAAGGATTTTGATCCATTGTTAACCACCATCAAAACTCCAAAGATTTAGGCCATTTCTCTTTAAAAGTGCTACTTGGAGAACTCTTTATCCATGAGATGGAGTTGATAAGGAGAAGAGAAGAAGAATCTTAGCCTAAGTAAAAGAAGAAATAAGATCTTACTTTGAGGGCTACTTCATCTACATATGGGGATGAATCTTTTCACAATAATGAGGTAAACTTTGTTGCAAAAAATTAAACCAAGTTGCTAAAGAAGTGTGTTGCAGGAAAATCTAAAAAGAAGAAGAACAAAAAAAGAAAGGCAATGGCACAATATTATGATTGTAGTGGCATTGGATATTACCACATAGAATGTCCAAAATTGTTGGAGGAAAAAACAAGTACTTGAAGGAAAGAAGAAGAAAACATGATGACTATCACTGGGAGTGAGTCAAAACTATCTTGACATCTTCTAGCCATGAGAAGAATGAAGAGGAGATGAATTTGCTTTCCATCTTAACCAAGGAGGTTGTATCTCTAAGCCACATGAAAGGGAAGAAACATGATGTTATTTACTTTATGGTTATCATGATGCATCATCTAAGAGTGAAGATAATGAAATATCAAAACTCTCCCAAAAAATTATTAAAGATGAATTAGCAGATGTGTTAATACGTGTGCTATGGATAAAACATTTTGATCAATTTAAGAATTTGCAATCTACTTGTGCTTCATCTCATAACATATATAAGAAAGCATCTATCAAAAATTTTAAATCAGTACATGTTGTAGATAATTTTTATTTTGCTCCACCATCTACTTGTAATTACTAGTTAAAGAAAGTAAACATCTTTCAATATTGCAAAATAGAAGTTAATATGAACACAATGTACCTTTGCTATGTTTGAGTTGAAAAGAAGAATATTAATGAATCTAAACATATTGTTTTTTTATTCTAAATTGGTTGGACACAAATCCATTTAGGTTCCTATATCTAAATCTTAAATTGATTATGCTTGTGTGCATGTTTCCTTTGTTTTAGTTATAAAATGGTAGAAATCCTTGAAAGCAAGTTAGTTTTAATTATTAAGAATGTAGATTAGTTTTTAATTCTTTAACATGCTCATGTTTTTGTATATTTTCAATAAAATTGTTATATGCATCAATTTAGGTGGAGTTATATAGATGAACCCTTTGAAGTTCAAGTGATGATTTATTTTTTTTATTCTTTAACAAGTGATATGTTCCTATATTAACATATTCTCAACAATAGTATATATTTGCACCTATTATTGTGAAAACAATAGTTACATTCAAGATTTTAATTACACATAATCTAGTTAGGTGCTGTCTAACACTTTTAGATGATCGAGGTATATTTTTCTTGTGTAGATTTAATTTTGAGCATAAATTTCCATTTTCAGCTAAAATTTCACTTCTAGATTACTATTAGGGCCATGCAACCACACTACCTAATGGGTCTATTTCTCACTGATCTAACTTTACTTGTCACTTAGCCAGTGCCCTAACATATGTTCACCTGCAAGTTCACCTAAACCACATCTACAAAAAGTTCTTCTTGGTTTGCATGACCTATCTTTGTGCATGGATTATCCATGCTTGTTTATGGGATCATGAGACTTGTGAGAACACTTATATTTGCCACCTCTACTTGAATCATTGATCTAATGCACAGATCATTTCCATTGTTGACTCACAAATGCAATCTTCATCGACCCATGATTTGTTTTCTTGATCCGTTAACCTTGTTTCTATACTTGATAATCTGACTTCCTATACTAACATTGAGACATGATTTCAACCCTATACATCTAATAAACCTACACTCCCATTATCCTATAACATTTTCATGATGTTATGCGAGCTTGTTGAATCCAAACCAACTAAATTATAGAAAGTGCACTAAACTCATGTGTGCACCACTCCATCTATCAATCACTCAAAAATAAGGAGATGCTTTAGAATTTTATTTTAGTTTTTTGCATGAACAAAATTTTTACTTTATTCTTTTGCATCTTTTTAAGGTCTTGAGGTTGATCATCATAAGAACTTTGGCATGATGATGCATCAAAGCTTTGGTACTCAGATAAGGGTCTAAGTGGTGTGAGACATAGTGCTAGTTTGTCATTAACTTAACCACAATATCTTTCTACCACCACTAATATAATGATCATCCATTCTCACATTGTCATTTTAGATTTGAATCTAATTTTTTATCACTTCCATCTTACTCGATAACTCTAATATATATGAATCTCAATTTTCATCACTTTTTCTATTTCTTACAATTCAATTTCCTTAGAATTTTTAGTTTTCCTTTTATAATACAATTACCTCATTACTTTGGATTTTTTATGATGATCTGGTAAAATTATTTAGTGCTTTGAATCTATGCTTATATGACCTTTACTTTATTGGCTACTTTATTTAAGATTGTTATAACTAAGCCCTTTTGTACCCCACTTTTGCATCATTATCACTTTCAAGCTCATTGAATCCAATATGGATGAAAATAAATCAAGGGAAGAGACAAAATGAAAGTTTATATCAATAAGACGTGGTCTAAATAGATCCATAACACTAGAAGACAACTTTAAGAAGAAGATAATTGAAATTGGTGATGTAGGTACACCTAATTTTACACATTCAAATGTATATTTAGTTGATAGATTAGAATTTAATTCAATTAATATTAATCAATTATATGATAATAGTTATTTTATTAGTTTTGATACTCAATGTCACAAATCTATGTGATTAAGTTGATCAATTAGATGCTAGTGGAATAGAAAGTCGGGTTGTAAATTCAAGTATGAAAGCTTTATAGCATAAAAACCGGGGTCATGTTGGTTATCCTACATTAAAGAAAATAAACAAGCTACATGTTGTTAGAGGGTTTCACAAGCCAAACAAAATTAAATAGAAAATGTGTGAATCATGGTAAAAAAGAGCAAATTAAACTTTTTTAAACCTAAAATTGACTTAAATACTAGCAGACTTTAGATAGTTTATTTAGACCTTTTTGAACCAATAAAACCCTTATGTTTAGGTGACTAAAAGTGCAAGTTTATAATTTTTGATGATTTTTCTTTAGATAGTTAGGTTTATTTCTTAAGAGTGAAGTTGAGATGTTTGAAAATGGTTTTAATTTGATAAAAGATATAGAAAGATAAACCAATCTCAAATCAATTTGTATTCAAAGTAATAATGGTAATGAGTTTAAAAATGAGGATTTTCATGACTATTACAAAGACAAAGGAATAAGGCATCAATTTACATATCCTTATATACCTTAACAAAATGAGATTGTAGAAAGAATTAATAGAACCTTGGTAGAGATTGATAGAATTATATTAGTTGAATACAACCTACCAAAGTACTTTTGGGTCGAGAAAATTAACATGAACAACTATATAATAAATAAAAATAATTTAAGTTCAAACTTAAGAAAACTCCTTATGGGTCATTTAAAGATAAGAAGTTGAATGTTAGATATTTTCATATTTTTGGGTGTAGATGCACCATTCTTCATAATGAAGGGGCTAACTTGAACAAGTTTGATGAAAACATCAACATAGGAATTTTGTTAGGATACTCTTTGTTTAGAAAGGCTTATAAAGTTTACAACATGGATACTCAAAAGGTAGAGAAAAAATACATGTTGTTTTTTATGAGTTTATTGAAAGACAAAATATTAAAAATTTAAATGAGGTGATAAAGTTCTTAAAGAAGTTTGATTTGAATGAGGATGAAGGTGAAGGATAAAGTAAAATAGAAGAAGAAGAAGAGACTAGTCATAAAAAAACTAAAGATTGGATGTACAAGCTTCACATCCAAAGGAATTAATTATAGGATGTGTAAATCTAGGTGTTAGGACTAGATCTCTGATGAGAGATCATAATACATTTATATCTTTTACAAAGCAAATATCTATAGAGGAACCCTTAAGGATGACCACTACATTCATGTATTGAATGACAAGTTAAATCAATTTGAGAGAAACCATATGAATTAGTTGTTATGCCTAATGATCAAAATTGATTGGAACCAAATGGATATTATAAAATAAATTAGATGAAAATGGAGTGATTAGTAAAAATAAATCTAGAATTATTGCTAAGGGTTATAACCAAGATGATGGTGTAGAGTTTGAGGAGTCATTTGCATCGATAGTAAGATTAAAAGCCATTAGACTTCTCTTAGAATATTCATGTCATAAAAATTTTAGATTATTTTGAATGGATACAAAAAGTGTATTTTTAAATACGATAAAAAAAGAGTGATTGTAGAATAACCCTCCAGTTTTCAGACCCATGCATATGGTGATTGTGTATATAAGCTTAAGAAGGTATTTTATAGTCTTAAGCAAGCTTCTCTTGTATGGTATCACTGATTGAGTAATTATTTAGTTGATAGTGGTTTTAGGAAAGAAAAAGTAGATATCACACTAATTTTAAAATCTTTAAATGATCATTTTTTGCTAGTACAAGTTTATGTTGATGACATAAGTTTTGGAAGCATAAATGAAAATATATGTCAAACATTTAGTAACTTAATGACAAAGGAGTTTGAGATGATTGTGATGGGTGAGTTGAATTTTTTCATAAGATTACAAGTTGGGCAACTACAAGATGAGATTTGTATTTCACAAACTAAGTATTTGAAGAATTATTGATGAACGTTAGGTATAAAAAGCGAAACATAGAAAAATTTCAATAAATCAATCAGTAAATTTAGATTTAGATGTGACTAAAAACCTATTGATTAAAAACTTTATGGAGGACTTATTGAATCCTTATTTTGTCTTAGGACTAGTAGATCAAAAATCTTATTTAGTGTTGGCTTATGTGTTAGATTTCAATCAAAATCCTAAGAAAAGTCATTTAAAAGTGGTTGAATAAATATTGAAATATTTAAAAGATGCAATGAACTTAAGATTATGGTATCTTATAAATAATCTTTCATATGATGTTATAGGCTATGCATATTCAAACATTGTAGGCTCTAGGATAGATAAGAAAAGTATGTTAGATGCATGCCAATTACTAAGAAATTGACTAATTTTATAATCAAGAAAAAAGCAACATAGCATAGCCCTATTGACCATAGAAGTCAAGTATATGGTGGCTAGAATTTGTGTTGTTCAAGTGTTATGATAAGGCAACAACTTAAAGGTTATGGTTTAAATCTCTCATATATTTTCATTAGAATTGATAATACTAATGCTTTGACATTAGCAAAGAACTAAGTTCATTATTCTAGGACCAATTACATAGATGTGAAAACCATTTTATAAGAGATTAAGTAACTAAAGACAATAGAATTTAAATATGTTCCTGCCAAGCAAGAATTAGTAGACATATTTACTAAATCTCTTCCAATCAATCAATTTCAAATCATAAGATAAGAATGAAGTGTAATAGAAATTGTATAAATTGTACCTTTGTTTTGATGGTGTTAAAGGGGGAGAATAATCATGATTTAGATAAGTGAATGGGAGCATATAGGAAAAGACAGAAGAAAGTAAAAGGGAGTATACATTTTTCATTTTTAATACTATTTACCATTTCTTCAATATTTGTTCTGGTTATATTTTTATCTAAATATTTATGTCTTTTTTTATCAAATAAAGAAGATTGTTAGGTCACCATTGTGTTTGTTGAGTCAAGACTTCAATGTTTAATAATTTTTTTTAATGAGATTATTTAGTATAAGATAGATTTAGTTATAAAGAATATGCCTTATACCTTTGAATATGATTAATTAGTGGTCTTTAAAGTTCCTTGGAGTATTCAACAAGATTCAAGGATTAAAGATATGCACATCAACTTTAAAAAGTTTTTGCTTTTTACCAAGAAAAAGAATGTTTTCTTATTAATTATAAGGCACATTTCTTTTCATCTTATTTTCAAATCCTAATTTAAGAATCTTATTTGTTCACCATTTTCTTAATTTAAGAAACTTATAAGATTCTATTTTTCATTCTATCCATATCTGATTAAATCTATCTTATGTATCTTTGTCATGTTTCATGTCAATTATTAAAAATTGGCTAAATTAAAAAAGATATATATAAGCCACACCCCATGAATGGCCAAGTATAATGCACTCTTGTTGATAAAGCCTAAGAAGCCCTAAGAGCCTTGGATAAGGAGACCAGCTATAACAAACTTGTGTTGGGCTCAATCTTATTCAAGGTGCAATCCTAAACTAGATAGGAAAAAGCAAAGGATTGGGCCAGGATAAACTCGAACTAAGTGAATAGGTCTGGTTGAACCAAAAATCATATTAAACTAGTATGCATACAAGTGACAAAGGTGATGAAATCCTAAGCATACAAGGGGAGAGCTAGCCCCAGTTTGGCTTGAATTAGAAGTGTGCAAAAGTTGTTATAAAGAGAAAACCATTTAATAATTTCACTATGTGGGACTATACTCTTGTTTCTTGTGAGCATTCATCACTGAAGTTGCCCAGCATCATCTAATTACAAATTTTGACCATCAAATGATAGAGATCTCATCCCCTTTCTTAAAAAATGATTGTGATCCATCCTAATATCCATTTGACCAGCTCGATTGAACTATCATGATTGATTCCTATATTTTGATCTATCTTTGATCGAATAGCACATATATCTCCATTTTGAATCCTATGACTGAGATCATTCCTACTTTTATTGTTGATGAATCGAAAAATAAAAATTTCATCCGATGTGATCAGATGTCATAGGTCTAATCAAGCTTGATTTAATCATCCAAAGTTTCTCAACTTTTATAATCTTTGATCTAATAGTCAAGAACTTCTCTGAGTAGATCAACAACCCTAGTTAATCCCATTTAACAGCTATTTACCTAGCCATTATATGTGTCATTATGTAGACATTTTGAAAGAAATATTTTAAGTTATTTGAAAGATCTTTTTAAGCTCTTTTGTAGTAACTTTTGAAATAAATTTTTCTTAACTTTCTAATAACTATAATCAAAATTTTTTCATATAAACCCAACTAGTATTAATGAAATCACTAATGAATAGGAACCAATCTTTAAGATCTTAATAAAGCATTTGAAATATTTTATTAACATAAAATCTTTTGGTAGTAATTATGGATTATTTCTTCTCAAAATGTCAAATTCTTCTAGTTTAGCCTGACATTTCAAAGCTTTCAATTTCTTACTTCTCTTCATAATTTTTAGTCATTTTTCCTCTGATTCATTCATCAATGAGCATAAGAAGTTGCATATTTTTAACAAAATTGTTTCGCTTATTGTGTTTTCTTCTTCTTTTCAATTGGGTTGTCTAATATTTGTTAAAGTTGAAGTTTGGCTTTTTCTCATAAAAAATAAAGTTGGTTTGAGCTCATAAAAGCTCATGTTATAGTTGAATCCAAAGAAGTTTGTAAGTTAAAGGAGAATAGTACGACAAAACCTTAAAATTGTTGACTTCTTAATAATGCTATATTTTGTTGATGTGAGTTAGGATTGGACATATGTTTTAATTTGAATAAAACCTCCTAAAAATTTTTGTGCATCATTTTTAATTTTAATTTTAATTTTTATTAATCATAAATATCAATAACTACTATATATATAATAAAATTTTTTTACAAACATAAAATTATTTCAATATTAACTCCCCTTTTATGAGATTCACACACATTTTTCTTCAATATCATACTCATACATAACAATATTTTGCTATATGGCTGAACCCATCCACAACCTATTCACATATATCTTAATTGTCTATATTATCCAATTATATTACATGATCAATAAATATCTTAATTATATATTGTTCATAATTGAGAAATATTTCATTTCTTTCTATTCATCATACCATATGTTCTACATCCATTACATTATATAATTTTCACTCAATGCATAACTAGCAAAAACCAAGCTTAATTACTCAAGATTTGCAAGTGTTTATTTAGTAAAAAGGATAGCATGCATTGGATAACCAATGGGAAGGTGTAACACGTTTAGACTTCCTTTCCTATCAATCAATCACCACCACATGCTAAATCATCTAGTCTATGCATGGGATAATACAAACTCAACTATGGGCAATCAAATGAGCTCAACCTCAACTCTAGACAAGAATGGCTATATACCTTCAAGTTTAAATTCAACTAAAATCAAATCATTACAATTTCACCATTAATTGTGACTCTTGATGGCTTTTTTACCATCCATTCTTGCCAAATAGAAAAAAATGAATGAATATGATGCTTTAATAAAAAAAGGATAATAAAAAATAACATCACAAAATAAAATCATACTAGTGACAACATCTAAAGCCTCTTCAGCCTACCACTAAGTGAGCTTATAAATCTAGGGTTTCTTTCTTAGAGGAATTCCTACCTATCCATTTCTCTAATTAGTCTTCTATCCCTCAAGATAAGAAGCCCTTCTATAACTAGGCTTAATGTAGTCTAAGAAAACATTCTCTTAGTATTTGTAAGCATTTCCATGTCTCCAACTACACTTGCAATAGTTCAAACCTAATTTCTAGACTTATCTATCTGACACTCACTGACCAGTTAGGTTAAGATAGGTATAGGTTGGTCATCATGATCCAATCTCCTTTATCATCTTTTAGCATGAAATCTTCTAGTCTTCTTATTCTTTGAAGATTTAGGATTATTTCTTTTCTATCCAACCTCTTTGAGTGCTTTTGTTTGATGCTCCACCTACTTAACTAACTTTGTTACCTCCACCAAGTCTTAAAATAGGAAACTACTTAGTGCTTTTAGAGAGAAGTTTAAGTCCCTCCATGAATTGCTTATATTAGTGCCCCTTAGAAAGCACGAGCTTAGTAGAATAATGTGTTAGATAAGTAAATATGAAGGCACAACATACAATTGATCTCTAACTAATATGGGTCCACTCACTTTGAATTAGTACCTTATCGATCTCTTGTAAATAACATTTTTTGAACGCAACCACAAACTCATCCAAAGGAATCTTATAATTCAAAGTGTCATTGAACATAGTTTGGCACTAAGCATGTCACCAAGTAACTGCTTCTCCAACTAAGACCAATGCAAAAAAACATAACCTTTCGCTTAGTTAGTTATCCTAAAGCATCAAATATCTCTTGAACATGGGCTAACTAGTCATGTACCATTACCAAGTTTATCATTCATACAAAGACCTACATCCTCAACTGCATGAAAGGCTCCAAAAAGTGCTACCTTTGGAACTCAAGCCACATGTGGCGTGTCATTGCTTTAATGGGTTAGATTATCTCAAGCTATACTTGAAAAAGTTTATAGTCCATTGCATCTCTTGTTGTATCTTTACATGTCCTGACCACTTTTGCAAAGGAAAGACCACATTACATTTACATAAAGCAATGGAAAAAAACTCATTAGTAACACATAACTAACACATTTAATTAGTACATTTTTATGACCTACTCTCCTCAACATAATTGACTTGAACCTTATATTCCTAGGGATGTCCTAGACTCTAACCCTAATACCACTTTTGTTCTACTAAACAATTTTAGCACATTTGTTTTCAAAAAATGTTTTGGGTGCAACAAAATCTATGCACTAGTCAATATATTGGCTAGCAACCTTCACTCCTTATGTTTGATATTCAATCTTATATGGACTACTACATCATAATCAGGTACTTCCACTTATAACCAATTATGATTCTCTTACCTAAGTTATACATGTTGGCCTTGGTCCAAAGCACTAAGAAAAAATGATATGGGGTTACTTTAATATATTCCTTTAAGCTATTTTATTATTTAACATAATGTTGAGGTATCTTTCTGAACATGAAGTAGCTATCTAGGGTATCTGAGATTTTTTCGAAATCTTAATCACTTATTTGACATATCTTAGGGTTTATTTCTAACCTTAAAATCCTATTTTGGGCATCCTAAGATTCACTCCAAATCCTAATCCCTTATTTAAGGTGTTATAGGATTTCATTCCAAACCCAACCTAGGGTAACTTAGGCTTCCTTTCCAATCTTAATACCCTATTTGGGACATCTTAAGATTTTATTTCAAACTTTGATACCTTATCTTGGGTTTCTATGTTTCCTTCTAAACATTGAATGCCTAATCTAGGGTATCTTAAGGTTTCTTCTATGTCTTGAATGTCTTATTTAGGGTACCCTAGAGTTTAGCTACATTTTATAAGAACTACTAGCCCACTTAGACAAGCTTTGGCATAAACCTAAGGTCATAATTGAGCTCTCATTGAATTATAGACTTCATTAAAAGCTTAAATAAAAAATGTCTCCAAACCATGGTCACACCCAAATCTTTGTAAGGGAGCCACCAAATACTCATGATCTTGCTTCAAACCATAAGTATTTCATTAATTTTTAATTAATTAAAACTAAAGCTTAAGTATTTCTTTATGACTAGCCCAAGACACCTTAATTTAGGTCTACTTGGGGTTACAAAACCTTAGATTTGTTCTCTTAGGATAACCATTGCTGTAATAGCCATTTCTTGCTAGTGTAACAAAAATCTTCTTTTAACTAGCCTTCTTCTTTTACATCATAGAACCAAGCCCTCCTAAGCTTCCCATCTCAAAAGTAAGATTTTCTATTTTTCTTGGACCAATATCTTTCTTCTGTGGTCTCAACCTTACCTCCCATGGCCTTTATCGAGCCATGAATTGAAAGAATTAAGCTTAACTATTACAGTGCACCATGTTTTTTTTGATAAGAAAGTATTATTTATAGTTTAAAAAGAATTAAAAATTGAAAAGCCACATGATGAAGTATAAGAAATATAATTGCTAAAATTTTCATCTAATCTTATCAAAATTAAGTTATTATGTTAAAGATAAACACATCATTCTTAGCAACATGGTTATTCCTTAACTAGGCTATCATGTGATGAATCAATTTGGTAAATCCAATAACTTGCATGCTCTTTATTATAAGAAAATGATCACTTTTCAAGGTTTGATTCATGTACCATAGTTTACATCAAGCAAACGTTGCTCTAAGGTTTCATGATAAAAACATATAGATAATATAATAACATAAATATGATCTAATTCCATGCATGATTTTTATCATAAATTCATAATATCATGGTTTTGTTGCAAACTTCATGAATTTACCTTTACAAGTTATATCTAGAGTTCATGTGAGAACATAAAGATAACTTCATGATATCAACGAATCACCATCACACAACTAATTAACAAAATACTTGATTATTAACTATTATATATCTAATTTATGTGCATGATTAAAAGTTTCATCTTACCTCTTATGTCGTGTGGCTAACTACTACAAGGAAAGCTTTCTTTTCTTATTAAAGCTTTTGATTACCTCCCCTTCCTATCTAAGGCTTGTCTCTTCTCCTTGGCTTTTCTTGGGTAATGTCCTCGTTGATCCTTATCATGGCTAAGGCTTCTAAAACTCTAGAAAAATTGAATAAGGATCCCTAAATAGCTGGTTCTATAAAGCTTCTACATTTATGCCATCTCAATAAAGTTTGTTATGGTTTAGTTCTCCAAGTTATAACATGGCTATGCTTTATACTTCCCTCTAAGAAATCTACCTCGAACCTAAGCTAGGGTTGGTTACTTCTTTTCTAAATTTTTGGTGTCAGATGTAAAGTCATAGCTAGGGTTTAGGTTTGTACAAATTTTTGTAATTTTTCATGCATCAAAGGAACATTCAAAATTGAAACCATTTTATCATAAGGTGTCACCTTAATTACTAGTTTTTAGGGGTTGTCACTCACATGGTTAAGGGTTTATTAAAAACATGCTAAGTTAGTCTAGCTTAATATTAAGTGAACTTATCCTTTCAACAAACAAGCTTCCCTAATTGATTAATTTTATAAGCACTAAATCAACCAATCTAGAGGGAAGAAGATACCTTGGTCAATTAAAGGTCTTATTTGAACAAAGAAATCTAAGGTATGTTATAGAATCTCATCTCCAAGATATGAAATGTATTTTTAAATATCTTATTTGGACCAAATCACATGTTTATAGTATCACAAGTGTATACAAAGATTTGATTTTTTTTTGCTTACAGTAATATAAATTTTGTTGGTAGATGGATTGATAAAAAAGCTTATCAAGAATGTGTCACTTGGTTTGGTGCCAATAAGATATTTAAAAATGCATTTGATTTTCCACAACTAATGAAAAGTATATTATTGTGGTTGGTTTTATACTCCATGTTCCATGGAATAAGTAATAGCTTGTAAGTTATGGTTCATGTTTTATAAACATTCTATTGTATTGTGAAATGACAATGCAATTTGTTTAAAAAATAATCTTATTCAACTTTTTAGTACAAAGTATATTGAAATTAGGTATCATTTTATTAGGGAAAAGTTTGAGAAGAATGATATTGAATTGATTCTTGTTATTTTCTTGGATAAATCTTTTCATAAAACCTTTATCTTCTAAAATATTTATTAAACTTATGTTAAACTTACGAATTCTTAAACACTTTAAGGAATTATGGAAAATGGGGAGAACACAATCCTGAAATTAAGAAATTAAATTTTTTATGGCATCATATAGGTTTGATGGGTCCATTGTACAGATGTAATTACTGCATAGATTTGCAATTGCACTCAAACTTGATTGTACGGTGTATCAGTCTTTAATGTGTTATCTATTTTTTAAGAATTGAGTATTCACTAGTACCATATGAGAGAAAGGCTTCCTTCATATGAGTATGGATCTTATTTTCTCTTAGAAATAGTTATATATTTATTTTTAGTTTTCTTGAACATGTATGATTAATTTATTATACTAGTATAACCTTTTCATAATATTATAGTTTTGTTGCATGATAATTGTCCTTGTACAACGACCAAGTTCTACTCTATGTACTCATAATGGCTATAATGTTTAGTATGTTGCAAAGTATCATATTTGTATAATCCATTCTTTATCTTAGACAACTTAAATTACTTAAATAAGAAATACATGTGTTACATCATATGATTACAATTTCTATATCGCATCAGTATGCATCATCTAATAATGATAACTTTTCTTTGTCTATATTATTGTATAATGAAAATCTATGTTTCACTCTTGCATGATTCCTTAGCATGTAAGAATTAGAATAAGATTAATACAATATTATTATAGCACTATGATAACCTTATTATACATGAGCAACTATCTTATTAAGTCTAATTAAGCTAATTATTCAATTATCATCCAATGATTAATCCTTATATGTTCACATCATATAATAGTTTGCTATGATCTTGGCTCATGATGGTAATAATCATCATATGGTGTGATCCACTATTGGAGTTGTATGATCTACTTGAATAATATAATTAGTAGTATTGTACTTGTATAATTCTTGTGATGTCTTATATTATACATGCAAAACATAAGTACTGCATTAAGAATCAATGTCATATAGTATGAACACATTTCTCATACTTCTACAATAAGTCATTTTGAGATAAATTGCACTAGTTATGTCATTAGAGAATATGCTAATAAGTCATATTGCTATATCCAAAGAAAAGAAAAGCGCTCTATGTGAACTTGCATTCATATTGCTAAAGTTTTTGCTTGTTTATAGCAACTAGTCTTTCTTACTTATGCATCATTTCTTGTATGAATAAATCTTGTACACTTTTAATTTGGTTCCACTATTATTTGAAGGATCAAAGGTGTAGGACCTTTGTATGCTTCATAATTAAAGGGTTATAACTTTCTTATATTAGTTGAAGTTATTGTGTTGATTTTAGTGTCTACTTTAAGCATTGCTTTTTTAATTGTACTAACTATGAAAAAAAGGAGCAGTTTAGTTGAAGCTTGTTCATTTTTATTGTGGGTAGATTTAAGCATGGGCTAGGCTAAACTAGTTAAAAAACCCCTTTGAGTTATATTTTTTTTACTTGTTATTTTGTTTGTTTTATTTGTCACATTATAATTATTATTTTCCTTCTTGTTTAAAAAGAAATTTCAAGTTTTGTTATAGCTTGGTTTCTTTGTTTTACAATGGGACAACAATTCACCCCATGCTGGTGGTATTTGAGCATCATCAAACCTAACAAAATGGAGGTCCCTTAATAGATGAAAATTGATATGAACAAGAAGTCTATTGAATCCCACATTCATTTTGATGACAACAATCCTTTTAGAAAATGTATCTGTAAGACTAATATTAATGTTACAATGTAATTAGGGGAAGAATTTAAATTTTTGTTGAAATGCACTTGAAAATTAGAAAACTAAAGTAGAAATGTTGCATTGAAATATTTGTAAAAGTATGCGATATGTTCCTAAATTTTTTTTGCTTTAATTTTTCCAAATCTTCCTTTCAAATTTTTACTTTGAAAGTTTTATTTGGTTTAAGAAGGAAGTAAGCATCATAAGATTCCTAAAAGTACATAACTATAAATATTTATTCTAAGTTCATACATTTATCTAGTAAATCTTGTTACATTAGCTATCCTAATAAGCAACCGAACATATATATATATATATATATATATATATATATATATATATATATATATATATATATATATATATATATATATAGTTTTTTTTATCTATACAACTCTAAGAAATACAAAATAATTTTCATGCTAAAGGCACCTTTCCATCAATATGTTATACATAGTATTTTCAAGTACACGTTTTTATTAGCATCATATTTCATTCTACTTTTCTAGATTTGCTTATACTATCACTTTTCAATGATATTTCTCCATTATTTTGCTTATATTATTTTTTATTAAAGTCTATAAAATTTTCACAATTAAAAATTTTGAAAAGTTTCAACCAACTTGAATGTGATATATTTTTTTAATAATATTTTAGATTTATATCTATTTTATGCATAATTTTAAAATTTTCCTCCTAGATTTCTTCTTTCTTTAATTGATCTCTAACATAATTTTAATATATTAAAAGTATCTTTGGTTTGGCTCTCAAAATATTTTGACATTATGTTTTATTCAAAATACACCTCTTTATCATAGTATCATGCATATTAAGAATTTTTTGAGTTCTAGAACTATGTTTTTTGTTATTTTGAAAACTAGTCTACATATACAAACCTACATTTCCTTCTTTTGAAATTTTGATTGCCCATTTAGATAGATTTACATTGCTTGTTTCTAGTGGCATTAAATAAACATGTTAGCTTTCTCTAACATATCCTTAGTTTTTGAGGTCTCCTCATGAATCCTTGAGTTTTTTTGGTTATGAATACCTCCTATATCTTACCTAACTACTCGTTGGTAGAAAAATTTCAATTTCATACATAATATTCATTCTCCACAAATTGCAGTATGGCTTAAAAATAATGAATCTTGTTATGTGTTCAACTTCAAATTTTTTTGTAGGAGAGTGAAGCCATAAAGGCTTGATTTAGCTCATTTTAGTTATGAAATTTATCTTATTTTTTCTTTCTCTACTTTTTTTTTGGCCATAAACTTTTAGAAATTTTTGTATAAATTTGAGGAGATTCATAAGTATTAAATGATAAGTTTAAATAGTTATTATTTTTATTATGAAAATCCTTTTGTGTAGATTTAATTCACTTAAGGTTTTCCACATGGATTTTCTTGCTATTAAATATTGAGTTTGTTTAAATTTTCCTAGCAGTTTTAATCAAATTTTTTTTGAAATTGAGGTCATGTTTACATTACAAGATAGGAAGTTGTAATATTCAATATGAGAGGTAGAATTCATTTATTGTTCTAAGATGACTATTCTTACATGTTATTTTTCATTTTACACTCATTTGTGGTGTTTTGTTTGTGTTTAGGACTTATCCATTAGAAGGCACCTATTGTTGGTTATGCTTGAGACCCTAAAAAGATTTTTGGTTTAGTCTTGACCAAAAAAACTATTGTGCTCATTTATATAGTTGTTTAGCATGTGTTAGGTAGTTAAATAATAGAGAGTGAGGAACCCTAAGAAGAAAAATCATACGAACTAAATTAAATAAGTGTTCAACTAGGACACATTTTGTGTCACCATTTTCTTGTTTCATTTGCTTTACATTTTTTACTTTTTTATGATAAGAGTTGTTTATAGACAAAAACTCAACTCCTTGGAATATAGGCTTTATTTGAATATTCTATTTTGTAATTTAAAATAAAAAGCTCTTATGAAGTCTTTATTCAATTTGCAAAAATCATGAATAGTCAAAACTTTGACACATTAAAAACTCTTTTTGCATTAACTAATCATTTTTATCCTCTTGCTAATATATTAATTTTACTAGTATTATGACTAACATAAAAAAATTGAGTTAATAGCTTATTTGTTCCTATCATTTTATTATTTTTCAATCCACTATCTACTTTTTAATGTGTGGACAATAGCTCAAACCTTATATTAACTTTCATTGCTTCTCACTTAATACTTTTCATCTAAAGGTAAGACAATCACTTATCATTTTTCATTAATTCAATAATTTAATTTGATATTTTTGGATTTTTATACTTAGCCTATGATAATGGTTAGAATATGTTTTTCATCCCCATTTCTTGTTAAGCTCAGTGATAACAAAACCAAGCATTTAGTCTACTTATCATCTATGAAAGATGTTAAAGTACAAAGATTAAATGTTGAAGAATATACAAGGTTGAGTAATCCATAATATAAGACAAGTTAAGGATTAATGGTGGCATTGTTCAAGTGTGTGTTCAACTATCAAATCATAGAGCCAACGTACTTAGCTCTTGGGGGAGTGGTTGCTCATTTAGAACTTATTTTTCTATAAGTTGGTTAAATTGTTGAATCTTTCACTCATTATTTAATGTCACATAAGTTTGCATGTATCTCATCTCATGCATACTCTCATGTAACTATTCAAGGTAATGAGTTAAAAATATGGAAAAATATCTAAGTAATGATAAACATTTATGGTCTAATAAAATAAACTAGCCTTAGTAGTAATCCATAACTAATGTACTTTGGACACACTTGATAGAAGTCTAAGTTTTAAGTTTGCATTATGATCATTCTAAATGATGTCCTTCAACATATTGGTATGGCTTACTTTCCTACTCTATGTCTCATGTTATGTTTAGTTATTATCATGTGTTTATATGTATGATGGCCTCATCATACTAGTACAAACTCCGTTTTTACTTAGGTAGACCAAGTGTCATTGAGACAATTCTAATTTGGACTTGATAATCTTAAAACTTCAACTCAAACTATGATATAATGACAATGTATGCAAACACTCATGAAACCATAATAAGGAAGTTTAGAATAAGGTTTGTTAAAAAATTAAGCTTTAACTAGGCTGTCTGACCAAGAACTTCCTTGCCTTAGTTATTCTTGGGAAGCTTGCAACTCAATTTGGTTAAGCCATGGGAGGCTTGGCTTAGGTAATAGGTATAAATAAATTGTAGCTAAGGTGATTCTTAGCCATATCTTCAAATTAAGGAACATAGAAGGGCTTGGTTTTTGTCTTTGTAAGAAGGCCAAAGTTCAATTCTTGGTTAAGGTTTTTGCTAAGTATTTATAAGGTAGTAGACTAGTTAGGATTACAACCAAAGTCATGACCTTGAGGTCCATCCATAGATTGGTTTAACTCTATGGAAGGCTCTTAACAAAACTTTAAAAATAATGGGATTTTGGTTAAGAGTGCTTAAGGATGTTGTTAGATTAGAGTATGCTTTGGAGCATGATCTTAATTGCGAGATGCTTTTTATGGAAGAATGATGATGTCATAACCATGCATAATTTATGGTTAATAAATGATATTCTTGAGTATGCATAATTAGAGTAGAAGTTGATTAATTTAGTTTTACTAAAATAGAATATAAGGATGATGTTCTTGTTCTATATGATTAAACTTGAAAGGTTTTAATAAACCATGCAATGTGTATGATAATCCAGTCATTATGCTTGATGTAAGAGGAATGGATTTTCGTAGATTATGAAGCTAACTCCAAGTGAATTGTTAGGTTAACCCTTGTTTATTGTACATTTTAGTTTACTTTTTATTACTTAAGTTATTTTCTTTGAAGATTAATTGATAGCTTTTTGGATAATTTTAGCTTTATGTTCAATCCAAGATAGCCCTATATTAATCCCATAATTTCATCAATACAAAATTTTATTAATGATCACTTTAAAATGACTTAAAATTTAGCTTGGGCTGTTTTGCTACCATCTACCTTCATTTACCCCCATTATCACTGCTTGGGCCAACCCATGTGGCCTGCTCAACCCAAGTTGACTTATCAAACCTAGCTAATACTTTTGATAAATGTTGATGCATCAACCCATGCTAGCCTACATTGTTTGCCATAGACACATTAACTTGTAATCACCAAACTCATGCTAACTCATCAATTTACACATATTCATGAATATGCATCAACCTGTCAACTTGTGCCAACCTGCTCTAATCCTCTTTGAGCTGCAGCTACTTGCAAACCAGACATGAGGTGTAACTTTGCCTCTCCGCCCATGCCATACTAATTGAGCCTTCCTCTTCCATGTCTCTCAATGAACCTCCACCATAAATGCACATGCCTGTTTAGGAGCTTCTTATCTCAATTAATTTTATAGTTTTTCCAAGTAATGTTTTGGTAAAATTCGAAGTATTGTTTTATAATTTGTGATGAATTTTGTAATTCTAAAATATCCTTTATAATTCTAAAATATGTCTCTTATTATTCCTAAATGTCCTTTCATTTTCCTAGGTTAGCAAATTACCATTATACCCTTGACGCTTTATAAACAGGAATGCTCACTAAGTTGTAAGTAATACAATTTGAATAAAGTAATGAAGTATTGTAATGAAGTTTTACTACCAAACGTGTTTGATATGAGCGTGTCACGTGTGATCAATCTAATGATGTGATTGTGGAGCTACTGGGGGAAGACAAGCAAAATGATCAAAATAAGAGATCTTAACACATTGTTCAGCATTATAAGAGGATCAAATCACTAATCACCATGAAATAGGTAATTAATTACTTTATTTTAGATTTTTAGAAATTTAATCATCACATCAAACTTTTTAGTTTGTGCAAGTGATCGTGTGATTTACTTATTTGGCATTTAAGAGCTCCACTTGTGCAAGTATCTTGTCACTTTAGCACCAATGAGAGTACTTTTGGTATGGGTTATTAAAATCATTTTTATTTTAGGTTGAGATCACTCATGTTGAAGATTAGTGTGAGTCCTTGACTTCTGAGAAAGTTCTCACTTGCCTAGTGATCCTAGGATTTCTAATTCTGAACATCAAGCACCTTATGTAAGCCCTTGTATGGATAAATTACTTGAACTTATGTACTTCTAATTATCATTGAGCTAAAATTAAGTTTTAAAGTATCATCCTACATTAGATTTCCTTGCTCATAGATATTGGTTTCATCTAAAGTTTCTTATAAGTTTTTATCAAAGTTTTCTTTTAATTTCAGGTCATATTTACATTACAAGCATAAGAAGTTATAATATTCTGCATGAGACAAGAACTCATATCTTTTACAAAGCTAGAGATTTTTACCTTTTGTTTATCATTTTACACACCATTGTGAAGTTTTGTAAGTGTTTAAGCCTCATCCATTAGAAATATAGATTTGTTGGTTATTCTTGAACCCATGAAAAGCTTATAGGTTTAGTTCTAATCCCAAAAAATAATTTGTGCTCCTTTGTAAGGTCATTTTGCTTTGGTTAAGTAGTTAACTAACTGAAAGTGATAAAGTATTTAAAGAAGATCTATGGGGACTAAATTAAATAACTTTTTTAAATAGGATGCTTTTTTTGCCTCCTTTTCTTATTTCATTTCATTTACTTTTTGCCTCTTTTATGAGAATAATTGATTATGTAAAAACCTCTAAACTTTAGTTGGAATGTTTATTTTATTTGAGCTTTCTCTTTTGCAATTAAATTCAATATTATAAGCTTTAGTCATGTGTTTACTCAAGTTGTGGCAATGAAGCACAACCAAAACATTGACATTGCTAAATGCTTTTAGAGTTTACTAATCATTTTTTGCCCTTTGGCTTATAACTAACATTTGAGTTAATAGCTTATTTATTCCTAATCATTTTATATTTATTTATTGCACTCTTTATTTCTTTTGTTGGACAAAGAATCAAGCCATATTTTAACTTTTCTTTATTTCTCACATAATATTTTTATGTCTACATTTTTATTCGAGTTATATTTTAGCTCTATGAGCTTTAATTAGTGATTATGTTAAAGTTATGTCAATCAAGAAAAATCAAAACTATGATATACTAGAACTTTTTATGAGTTAATCAATCATTATCTCTCCTCTTTCTTATGTATTAATATTACATCTAGTTATAAAAATTCAATTACTTATAATTACATTAATTTACTAGACTATATCTTTAAGTGTACATATACCACCCTCCATTTTTGATCAATTCAATAATTTATTATTTCCTCTAGTTTTGTTATATGTAACCTAAGAAAATGTCAAAATCTCATCCCTTAGTGCATACACTTCTTATAGTAGGAGTGCTAAAATAGACTTCATTGCCCATAAAGGAAAATGGCTACTTCTAGAAGACTATTGATAAATAATGGAACTCATTTAGAAGAATTATTATTTAATATGAAAAAAAGATAGGCACTTTCATTAATTGAATTAATCATAAATTACTTTTTAAAGAAAAGCTTTACAAATTCTTCCTTTTAAATACATAGAAACATTCATATTGTTAAATAATGTTGTCTTTTATAAAATCATGTCTTCATTTCATTATTAGTAAAAAAATAGATAGTTTTAGAATCAAAATTTTCTTAAAAATTGAAACTATAACCTTCCTACAAGAGGGGTAAGGGGTGGGGTTGGATCACACTTCATTTTAAATTTGTCCAATTAAGCTTGAGAATAGGAATTGAAGTTGTATAATTAATTTTGTTTTTAGAAAATATCTATTTTGAGAAATTTTTGTTTAACTTCGACAAAGGTTTTGTGAAATTACATTATGTAAACACCCAAAGATTTTTTAAGTGGTTCAACAACACACAAGCCTACATCTACCCTCAACTACAAATATTTGGTTTACTAAAATGCGGCATCTTTTGTCAAAAGATGGATAGGTGAAATATACTTGCAGCAATAACCATATGGACAAAAAAGTAGCACAAAAGGTCCAATCCAAACATATCATACAATAGCTACAATTGAAAGAAGAATACAAGAAAACAAAGGTAAAATTTAATATATTTTCTTTAGAGAAAAGCTTGTACAATAAGTATCTTTAACCAGTGCAAAACTCAAGTAGCACACTAAGTATATAGATGGACATGTGTTATTAATGTATGTTGGAGAAACTATATGAAGATCGAGAGCTTAATTAGTATAAGATGGTGTCAAGTCTAAAAGTGATGAAGCTTTTGCACACATTTATGAAAATGAAATTGACTATTTTTATTGATAATTTGTATATTAGATTATTATCTCATGGTTTCTTATCTTCTTTATAGGCACAGAGGGCTCTTAAGGTAGAAAATGTAGTTCTAATGGCTAAGAAAGTGTTATAATCTATTTCCCAAAAAGGTTAAGCTAGCCATTATAGGTCATAGCAACCAAATCATACTATACAATTGACAACTAATTGCCTAGGGAGATCCATGGCACAATAATCTCCTTGGAAAATAGGTTCTTTGTGAATGGTGATTAGTTAAATTACTACCTCTTTTCAATAGCATGCATTATAACTATTGAAAAAGCTTGAATGATAAGATATCAAAGTAGAATAGATATAGAGTTGTGGAAGATCATACAAAATGGAGTTAAAGCACCAAAAAAGTAAATGGCATGTGTACTCGAGGCTTTCCTAGAATGTAACACAATAAATGAGAAACAAATTCAACTAGATTCTAGGGTTATAAATCATATTGATTATGCACTCACTCATTGATACTAGTCATAATTGTGTGCTTATTATACACATGAAAATATTAAGAAACTAAGAGTTCCTTATAAGTGAACTTGCCAAGGCAAAAGTTATAAATAAAAAAATAACATGCATATTTATGACTATGAACTCTTTGAAATGAATCACAAGAAAAATAAAAAGATATGTTTACTACATTTATTTATATTAAAACTTTTTTGCTTTCTTCCAGCAAAAGAGTCAATAAAATGGAATAGTACGAAAAATTTTAAGATGTTCATAGTAATATGATGATAAAACAGTAACTATGTTTATTGGCTCAAGATCTTCTTGCATATGGGCAAGAATCTTTACTTCGTTTCTTAATAAATTATGAAATGTAGTTAAAAGGAAATAATGGAAGTAAGCTGAATTTAAAATTAACAAAAAAAATTGATAGAACTTCAAACCACCTCTATGGATTATGAATTTCCAAATTCTTATAATAAGGGGTGATGGAACTTGAAGAAGAAATTGTAATGATTTTGAAAACTTTAAAAAATTATTTCAAGAACTAAGGATGACACTTCCATCCATCATTGTCAAGTAAGCATAAGAAGGAGGTGTTTAGATGTTTCAAGTCTAATAAGATGGAAGAGAGAGCGAAGGCCACAACATGAAGCAACTTGAAATCACCTATTTTGAATAAAGAATAAGAATGAAACGAATCACAAGAAATAACAAAAAGAAATGTTTAAGATTTACTAATATCACACATTTTTTATTTTCTTTTGGCAAAAGATTCAATAAAGAGAATTAGTAAGGAAGATTTTAAAAGCTTTATCAAATTAATATGATGCTAAATCAAATGTTGTGATGAGTCTCAAGGACTTCTCATATATGAGTAAAAATCTTTGCTTGGTTTCCTAAGTACTTATGAAATGTAGTTAAAAGAAAATGAAGCAAAAAAAATTTAAAATTAACTAACAGAAATTGATAGCTCATTAAACAACTTCTATGGATTATAAATTTCCCAATCTCATAGTAAGGGGTAATGGATCTTGAAGAAGTAATTTTAATGTGTTTGAAAACTTTCACAAATTAAAATAAGAACAAAGGATGACACTTCCATCCATCCATCACTATCAAGCAAGCATAGGAAAGAGGTCATTAAATGCTTGAAGTCTAATATGGATGGCCACTTTTAGCAAAACTATCCCTTACATAAAAGGAGTCAAAGGATAAGACGGAAGATAGAGCAACGGCCACAACAAGGAGCAACTCGAAATCACCTCTCTTAAATAAAGAAGAAGAATGAAATGAGAAATAATAAAAAAATAAGTTATTAGGTTTACTAATATTACAATTTGTTGTCTTTCCTTTGGCAAAAGACTCAAAAAAGAGGAACTAGTAAGGAAACTTTTAAGATGCTATCAAAGTAATTGTTGCTAAATCAATAGCCATAATGAGGCTCAACCTCTTCTCATATATGGGCAAGAACCTTTAGTTGCTTTCTTAACTACGTAAGAAATGCTATTAAAAACAAACAAAGGAAGTAAGAAGAATTTAAAAACAACAAAAGGAAATTGATAGCACTTTAAACCACCTCTATGGGTTATGAATTTTGCAATTCTTATAGAAAGAGTGATGAATCTTGAAGAAGAAATTGCAATAATATTGAAAATTTTCATAAATTATTTCAAGAACAAGTTATGACACTTCTATCCATCATAGTCAAGTGAGCATAAGAAGGAGGTGCTTAGATTCTTCAACTCTAATAAGGTTGGCCATTTTAGAAACACTATCCCCTACATAAAAGGAGTTAAAGGATGAGATGGAAGATAGAATAGTGGCCACAACATGGAGCAACTTGAAGTCACCTATCTTGAATAAACAACAAAAATGAAATGAATCACAAGAAATAATAAAAAAGATATATTTACTCAATTTAATAATATTACAAATTTTTTGCTTTCTTTTTGCAAATAATTCAATAAAATGTAATTTGTGATGAAATGTTTAATATGCCTTTCAAAGTAATATCATGCTAAATCAATACCCATGATAGGGCTCAAGGCCATCACATATATGAGCAAGAGTCTTTACTTGATTTGTTAACTACTTATGAAATGTTGTTAAAAGGAAAGAAAGGAAGTAAGAAGAATTTAGAATTAACAAAACGAAATTGATAGCACTTCAAAAAATCTTTATGGATTATGAATTTCCAAATTCTCATAGTAATTGGTGATGGGTCTTGAAGAAGAAATTAAAATGATTTTGAAAAAGTTCACAAATTATTTCAAGAACAAGGGATTACACTTTCATCCGTAATTATCAAGTGAGCATAAGAAGGAGGTGCTTAGATGCTTCAAGTCTAATATGTTGGCTACTTCTAGCAAAACTATCCCTTACATAAAAAAAGCAATAGGAGTAGATGGAAGAGAGAGGAATTACTACAACATCGGGCAACTTGAAATTACTTATCTTGACTATAGAAAAAGAATGCTGGATTGTCGGGATTAGCTTCATGGCCATTGATCATTTTGAATTTTGGAAATGAGGAGAGCTAAGTTTATGGTTTAATTTTGTTGAATTATAGGAAACATTCAATGAGTTTTTTCTACAATACCAAAAATAAAACATAAATAATTAAAGGTTAAAAATTGTATTATCTAAGTATAAAGAACATTACAAATATATTTTTTTATAAATTGCTAATGCAAATCATCTTTAAATACATACTTAGGAGTACATTTTTTAACTATGTAATGATATTAATGAAATTATGATGACACTTTTAGGTGCCATTAAAACTTGTTATCACTCATTTGCAAATTTTGCATTAACGTATCTTTATTTACATTGATTGCATCTTAATTTTTTTAATTATTACATTTTCCCTAAAGTAATACTTCTCTTTCTTCTATTTAGCCTCATATGTTAGTGATGTTATTATTGTAGTAAATTAAGCCATATATGTAACAATTATAAAATTAAGAAGGTGATACTTAATAACTCATTAACCTAAAATGGATGTAGAAGGTGACTAGGAACATAAATATAACCCATATTATATAGAGAAACAAATTGGTATGCATTCTTAAACCCTTTTAATAGTAGTATTTTGTAAATGAAACTCCACAAAGGGCTAATATAGGCTATGTGATGTAGGACGAACATCATTTTTTTAATGATTCAAGTTAATTTAGTGTTTTTAGATTTTTTATTATTTATATAGTATTTTAAATTTATTTTGGTTGGAATGGATAAGTATAATACCTTATGGGTTTTCATTTTCATTTTTAGACATTACTTATTTTTACATATTTTTTTATTTGGAATGTATTTTAATCATTTTTTAATTTAAGGTTTTTTCATTACGTGTTCTATAATGCTTTGATGGTATGGAAATAAGAGATGTTGTTTGATTATGGAAAAAGGAGTTTGAAGACTTTTCCAATCCTTTAAGAACTTTATGCTTATGTGAGCACACCTTTACTAATAGATTAAAAAATCCTTCTAATAGAGTTGGAAGTTATCTTTCTCACTTTCTTAATCACTCACCACTGTCAAATTCCACTACAATATTTCATCTTCTATCCCTTATCTATCATTTGGTATCTAATCATTGTTCATGAGGTTCTGACCACCATGATAATTTACCCCCATTGGCCGCTTTTCTCTCATTGATTTCATCACATTTGGCTTTCTTTCCTATGCCTTCAGTCTTATTGCTATCAATTTAAAAAAACATATTCTCAATTTTTACACCATTGGTAACCATTTTTCAATACTAAAAACAATAATAACCTAAGTTTTCTTTGTTTCCCACAAACTTTAAAGTCTATCACAACTCACTATACCCATATATAGCCACCCTTACCCAAACTACACTCCTTACTACTACCACTACCAACCCTCCTATATCATTGCCTCATACATGGTCACCATTGCTACACCAAACATTGAAGGAACATCATCATGAAAATTATAAAGGAAAACTCAAATGAAAAGGTCATATAAAAAAATGAGCACATTTTTTACTAGCACATAATCTAGACTTGCTTAGTAATTGAACTAGAAAGTTCATTGCATGTGTTGCTAGGGCTATGAATCATCTAAACCAAGTAGGATTGGCCCACAACAATGATGCATTCAAATTGTTTAAAATTCTCTTTTAAAATAAAATTTACAAATGGTTTTCATTGATGTTTGACAAAGTTTTGTTAAATTTTTCTATTAATGTAAGTTTTGAAAGTTTTGATTGATTTTTTAAGCTTTTAAAATTAGATTATTGAATCTTTGTTTATTTCCTTATTATTCCACAGATGCTTCACATTCTTGAAACATTTTGATCCCTTTATTCTATATCCAAAACTTTAATTATGATAAATATCTTATAAGAACATATAATGAAACTTTGGAATTACATATCTCATTTATAAAATAATTTGCATCAACATATCCTAAATTTCCACATCAATGTGGTGTGCAATCTATTTTTATGACCCCTATTAAAGTTGTACAAAACGTTTTTTTTTAATAAAATGCAATTTATTCCATGAGAAAAGGTTTTGCATCATGTCTTGATTATTACAAGAAAGTATTGATGTGTTCAAAATTGATTTGATTGTTGTAGTTGTATAGATCATATTCATTTACTTGAAGGAAATTTTTGGGATGTTGCCTTGGAAAATGTTTGATAGGACTAGTGTGTCTGGTTGAAGAGAAATCACTTATGTAATTTGATGCACTTGGACAATTTGGTGTGCTATGCTTGAGTGGTGATACAATCTCAATGACGTTGGCGTACCTATCCAATGTAGTATCGAGAAGCATCATCATAGAATGAAGATCTCCAATTATGAATAACAAAGGCATGCGTGGAGTGTACAGTCTGATATAGTGATGGGAAGCATAATCATAGATCGAAGGTGTCCAATTATGAATAGTAACAATATGATAAGGCATAGTGTACTATATTTTAAGTAATCAAATAGTTAACTTATCCATTTTTTTCCTAACATGTAAGAGCTAATCACTAGTATTGATGCATCATACCTTGTATGATGTCCTTATTTAGGGTTGTTAAATCTCATTTAATTTGATGAGTGCATTGTAACATTTAAGATGTTATGGACCCAAGATGGTTGAATTTGAGCTTTTTGTCACTATATTTAATAAGTAATTTATCATTTCATTAGCTTCTTCATTGTTAAATTTCTAGTGGATGATTGTTGTGCTTAATGCCTATTTTATTTGACGAATAATGCTATTAAACTTTTAAGGGAAATTTGACTTACCTTGTACAATGTCTTGAATATCCTTGTAACCTATTTCTATGATAATTCATGATAGATCCAAATGAATGAATAGTTAAAGACCTAAGTGTATAGTCATTCCTTCAACATGTATCATTGACTTATTGCCAACAAAACTAGAGAATACTTTTCTAGTTTTTCTTTGATGAATATTGATGATACAACTATAGCTAGCTAAGCCATTATTTCCACATGTGAAACTATCAATGTTGAGTTTGTGCAATCATTTTGGTGGGGGAGACAATTCAATAATTTCACAGCATTTGTGTTGTAGTGATGAGAAGTGATGGACAAAACCTTGTTGTGCTAGTTTATAATCTAGTTAAAATGATTGAATCAATGTAAAGTAATGAAAAAAGTTGTAGTAACCAAATATGACATTATGAATAATGTTTCTTGTTAATTGATTAGATTCTTCAAACAATTTTAGATTCCTTACCTTTCAATGTATTAATAGATGATAGAGTGTAGTACATGTAGGACTTCTACTCTTACAGACTTATTATTCCCTTTGTTCTATATTTGTAGAAATAAGGGAGATATCTTAGTAATCTTAGATTCTTAAATGTTTAACCTATTACTAAAGACAGAACATACTTTATTATTGTTGTGATAGCTTATAAATGCATGATCTTATGAATCTTTATTTTTGTAATGTGGAGATTTTGATTGTTATACCCAACATTTTTAGATATATTATCACAAATTAGTTGACCAAGGTATGTGCTTTCTTATAAAGTAAACTTTGAAGTTTGAATGTGTTTGAATTTTGAATATAGAGAAATTAAATTTTGAAATTTAAAATTTGAAATTCAAGACTTGAATGCGTGATGGAATGACAACATTGGGTTGAATCACATTTACCTTGATTGGGCATAATTCTTTAAAATGAGTGTGTAATAATTTTTATATTATTAATTTCATCCATTATCTTTATTTTTATCCAACCATTGAGTGCATAATAAACATATAGGTGGGATACCTCAAAGTTAAGAGTTGGTGGTTGAAGATAAATATATTCAATAAAAAAGATTATATTTGTGATGCATTCAGGAATATCTTAAAGAACGATAAATATAAAAGAAAGAAGAAGAAATATTGAATATATTTATTATCTATAATTTCTTAGATTCTTAATTTTTAGGAGTTTGATTTGTTCAAACATAAAGGGGTTGATTTGGAGATGGTTGTCTAAAAAGGATGAACTATAGTTTAACCCAACCTAAACTTGCTTATCTTTTAAAAAAACCCTATTTAAGGAGGTGTGGCCAAGGTTACATAAGCTCTTAAGATGTACCTTTAGGATTCTTAGAATTCTGTTCATGAAAGAAAAATTGGAGAGGTCAACAAAGAGTATACCAAAGAGAAAACAAAAACAAGACATGAGGAAGAAGTAAGAGGATAATTTAGCTTTGAAGCAAGGAAAGATCTAGCTTAGGAGAAGTCCTTTATGTAGTTTTTGTTTTAGGTAGCATGACTCTTGAGTTCATACAATAGATGTAGTTATCATCTAAAGCAAGATAGGAAAAATATTACTTCACTAAATGCTTATGAAACCTTAGAGAATTGATAACTAGTCAATCTTCTTCATTAATCTTGCTTAGGAATGAGAAAATTCATTCTACTTGAGAATGAGGGAGTTTTATTTCATAATAAAAAGGGGTGTATTAACAATTTTTCTTATGCAATGCTTCTAATGGAACCTTGCCAAAAATGTATATTAACATTTTACTAATGAATGCAAAGTAGAATCTATGATTTTATGTTGTATGTTTGGCTTTGGTTATTGATTTATATGGAAATGAATGTAGAATATGATTTTTTATGCAAAACCTCCTTAACATAGACATTATAATATGGAGAAAGTTGAAACACATGCTAATTTTGATGCCTTGTAAGTGACTAAGAATGTAAGCACTAAATTGGGTTATCATGTTTGATGTTAAAACATTGTCAAAATGTGAGGAAGTACATTTTGGTTGAATTTAACTCTCATAGCCTAGATAAGATAGCATTGCTTTCTTATTATATTATTCTAGATTTTGAGATCTCTATTAAAATCTATATTCTTTCTTAGTAGAATGGATGTATGATAATGTAGGTTGAATGCAATCTTCATCTCTTGCTTATTTCATGATTAATAGTGACTTTCATTGCATGATGAACCAAGAAATTGGTAGAACCAAAATTTGATTACCTTTTTTCATGTGAATTTATTTGTGTTCAAATGTATATTTACTGTGAGGCTGTATGGCTATATTTGATATTGCTCACAATTTTGTTAATAACATGACGAGGTAAGAAAATGTGCTTTATTATCAAAATTTTGAATGTAAAATGTATGCAATATCATGTGATATAATTTATTCCTTAAAGAAATCCATAAATAATTTAATGGCACTTGAAATTGATGCAAAAAAACTAAGTTATTATTGCAACCAAGCATTCCTTTTTTTCTTTAGGTTTGCTTGGAAGCATAGAACCATGGCTTGGCTAAGTCATGGATGGCACAGGTTCAATCCTTAAGAGAGCCTATATGACTTCTAAGGTGTCTGTGGCCCTTAATTACTTATTAGGAAGCCTTGGAGGGCTTGATTTAAGGCCTTAGAAAAAGGCTAAGTTGAGTAGGAATGTGGTTAGAAAGTATAGGGTTTGGTTATAATTAAAAATGCCAAGTTTGAGTTAGTCCTAATGGTAAAGGTTTGAATACTAAGGTTAGCCTAAATAATCAAGGATCCAGATAAAATCAATTCAAGACTAAATACAAGAAAGATGAGCTAAGACATACTAAGAAGCTAAATTAGGGTTTAATCAAAACCCTAGGGCATTTAGATGATAGTAACATTAGGTTATTAAAAAATGACCTAAGATAGAACTAGCTTTACTTAATCAAGGCTTAAAGAAACATAAATAATTGATTTAAGATTAAGAGAATCCCTTAGCTTATTAGGTTACTACTTATGATGAGGCTTCTTTGCACGTTAGATTAAAAATTAAAGAAATTTAGCTAACACTTATAATTTTTAATTAAAATTATTAAGATTTACATGAAAATATATTTATTGATTAAATAAGTAATTAAATATAGTGAAATGTTTGATTATACATGCTCACTCAGAAGATAGATAAATTTGTTTACCATACTCTATTAACCTAAAAGTAGTTACACGTGGATGGTTGAGCCTTTAAGAGGAGTGCTAGATTGAATAAAAATAATCTCTAAGATTAGCTTAAAGCTATTATATAACTAGTCCTAGGAGTGAACAAATATGTATTTTGTCACATATGAAATTAAATGATGTGCTATGATGTGGAACATAGTAGGAGTACACAGGATTATTGAGGACTCCTAAAACCTTATAGGGCTAGCCATGTGATCAATATTGTCTCATGAAGTACTGGATTATGCGATGTGATAAGAAGGTCAGGCTCTTTCTTGATTCTCTTGAATAAGAGAGTGCATTAGATCAAGAAGCAACATTAAGTATTTAATTAGCCACATTATAAGGATATAAATTGACTTAGATGGTAAATGATGATAACTTATGGTAGTTAGTAACCAATGAAACTAATTTACATGGTTTACGTAGTTGTTATATAGCTGTTATATACTTACGTCTTAACTATTTTATGCTAGCTTTATAGTATGGCTCATGGATTCCCAATTGAGCCTCCCAACTCAACCCTCTTATATTTTGTATGATTAGAAAGCTGGAGTTGTGTAGGACTTGAGCTAGAGATTATTGGAGTTAGTGCAACACTTAAATGATTTATCTTCTTTATTTCATAATTAGTAGTAGTAGATTTGATATTTAATTATCAAAAATTATATTTATTAAACATGAGACAATATTTGAAGTTCCATTTAGACTTGGTAGTTGTTTATTATGTTCTCTATTTGACTTTGGTAGCCCTTCATGGTCTTATTTTAGATTGAATTACATATTTGTGTATATTGACTTCATAGATAATTATTTATGATATGATAATTTTTGGATTCTTAACATGATAGTATTTTGCATGAAAGTATATAATAATTTGTAAGAATTTTGATATTATGATTTTTGGATTTTTGTTATGCTCTCAAATTTAATAAAGAAAATGGTTGTGATTTACTTGTTATCAAAACCTAGGTGAGACTTAGGGCATACTTTAACATATCAAGCTTAGGATTAATAAGGTGGAAAGCATATGTTCTAAGAATGATTAGGCTATAAAAATTAGTTATGAATACTATCCCTTCCTTGAGTAACTTTGTATTATACTTTTGCTCTAAAAGATGGCCAAGTCATATGATATTGCTTAAAAGGCTTAATGGGTAGGTTTGTGAAGTTGCCAAGGAGAGCTCATAGTTAACCAACCTTCTAGGGTTATAAAAGCCTAGGAACAGCTTGAGTCCCAGGGAAACACTAGTTGAAGGAATTTATGAAATTGAGACCATAGATATGTGGGGGCACGACTAACCCTAAAGTTATTAATAATTTGCTAGGCCATGTTCAGGAGTTGTTAGATGCATTAGGTGCACAAAATAAATGAAGGATAGTTATGCAACCTTGGTTTTAAAAGGTAAGGTAGATACGTGATGGCATGATCTACATATGACTAAGTTTATTGGTATCCCTAATAGTGATTTTGAAATTTGAATTAGTGATGTATCATGGGATGATTTTGTGACTACTTATGTTAGTTATCTATGCAAAAGTTGTCTGAGGCTCAAAGTAAAAAGGAGTTAACATACATTAGATAGGGTATCATTATAGATGTTTATTCCTAACTCATATATCTAATTCTATATGCTTTGGAGCTGGATACACTAGAAGGGTGCATTGATTTGAGTTATTCTTAGTAATATTTAGACCTTTCCTTCAGAGACATTTAATTGTGACCATTTTATTGAATACTAAGATTTGGTTGAGGAATCTAATATAATCATTAGTATGCCTTTATTAGTATGCTTTTTAGTTATTGAGTTTTGAGTTTCTTAGGAAAGAAACAAAGCAACAAAAACCACCTGTGGTCACTAGTGATTGTGAAATAGCTTTATGGAGATGAGATCTCTGCTAAATGTGTTCTTCATGGTCATATAATTATTTCTTGGCCATTTCCTTATGGTTAAGTTCTTTGTGTGCCCATTCTTGAGTTGATATTATATTAGGCCTAGATTGAATGACCTAATATGACATGGTGATAGATTTCTTGGAAATGAAGGATTATATTAGAGGGCCCAATATTGTTCACTTGGTGTTTTTTGGAGACAACTAACATATACCCATGACATCAATACTTTAGGTTATGGAGTTGATACATAAGGACTATTTGCATGGGTTAACTTTGTAGTTAACTCACAGAATGGGATTCTAGCTCTATAGACTATGTTGATTATTTTTGTGCTAGAAAATCCTAACACTTTGTATGAACTACTAAGGTTGACTTAGAGTGTGAGATTGAGTTCCATAAATTGGAAGTAGGAAGTTTTATATTTCACATCTATAGATTGTTTAGTTAGGGTTAAGAAAACTATGTTAAAATTTTGAAGTGCTTTATTTAACTCAATTTAATTTCTTTTCTTAGAAATATTTTTAGTTCTAATGGGTTTAGTGGATCCTTGTAAAATACAAGCTATTACTGAATGGGGAAGATTTCTATTATATACGAGATCCATAGTTTATTAGATCTTGTAAGAGACTATCACAAATCCACACCTAATTTCTCTAATATTGCAACTTCACTTACCCATTTAGTAAGGAAAAGGGTATTCTTCTTGTGTTTAGATCAGTGTGAACCTTGATTGAGTTGAAAGAAAAATTATGTTTTGCACTAGTTTTGACATTACTGATGCTAGGTAAGCCTTATTAGTTATATGTTGATGGATCTTGCTGGATTGGATGCTATACCAATACAAAAGATAGTTTGTGACCCATATATATATATGCAATTGTATGATCATGAATGTAATAACTTGACTTATGACTTAGAGTTAATAGCTATAATATTTGCTCTAAAACCTTAGGGCAATTATAAAAGTCTTAAGTATATTGTCACTCAAAGGCAATTTAATTGAAAATAATGAGATTGGTTGAAACTTATCAAAGATTATGATTTGAATATAAAATACTACATGGGTAGAGCCAACTTAGTAGCTGATGTTCTGTGTTGAGGTTCGACCCGTGCATCTTTGTTTGCTTGCAAATTTGAGATAAAGAGTGAGTTCAAATTTTGTTGGACTCAAGAAGTTAGTAATGCAATTTTTTGAAGCTTTATTCAATTCACTTACCATCCATGTGGATTGGATAGATGAATTGAAGCCAGTATAACATAAGAATATAGAGCTTGGTTGAAACTACCTTACTACATATTGGTGAGACCTCAAATGTTTCCTTAAGTGATGGCATAATGACCAATCATGGTCGATGGTGTGTACCTCAACATCAGGAGTTCAAGATTTATGTCTCAAAAGAGGCTCATGATAGCAAGTTAGCAGTTCATCCATAGGAGACTAAAACGTATAAGCATTTTTGGTAAAAAAGGGTTAAAGGAAGATGTTGCCTATTATGTATAAAAAATATTTAATTTATCAAAAGTTAAAACAATTCACCAATTTTAAATATTCTCCACATAAAAGGAGATATTTTTGTGGGTATGTTGGGATCCAATTATTTTGTAGATTTTAGGACCTATCCTTTTCTTTTGAGAGCTTCCCAAGCCATATGAGTACTAAGATTACCATTGGATGTGAGCATCTAGTAGCTATATTTTATTGAGTTGGACATAGTATGCTTCATGACCATATCATTCATCTTGTTTATGCATTTCCATGTGTTAGAGATAGCACATTTTTTCTTGATGTCCTATATTTATCTTTCATATAACTAACCCATATTGAATTAGTTGAACAAAAATTCCAATATAGCCTTACTAAAATAACTGACCTTAATTCCTTTATTTTTTTAATCCCAAGAGTTTATCCTTAGTTGGCCAAACTAACAATGTCTTTAATGATCCAGTGTCACTAGTGCTTATTCATTAAGTGATCCTTAAGAAAACCATTCATCATCTTCTCAATTTTATGTAAGATACTTAGAGGAGGATGTATAGTCATCAATGAATATATAGGAATTGAAATGATGACTTGTTTGACTAGGAGCCTTCCACACATAGTTAATAGCTTTTCTTCCAACTTAGAACCTTCTTATTGATTTACTCAATTAGTTGTTGAAAATGTCTTAGTTTTGTTCCTAATAGTAAATAGTGTACATCTTAGATAATGTATTTAGAGTTTGCTTCAATTATTGCCAAGGTTTTAATTGATTCTACTAACTTGGCTTGGATTCACCTTGCTAATTCATATAATTATGATTTTGTGAGTGTTACAAACTAGACGTGCTTTGGAAAGCAAGAAGAATTAGTGAATATTGGTGATTTATTTGTTACTTCCCAACTAGACATTATGATGTCAACTATAAAGCCTAAGTGTGATATAATTAGGCCTTTTCTAGGTTGAATGTAATGTAGAATCCTTCATTAGTTGATGAACTTGCTCAACACTCAACTAAATGTCTCCATAGATTAAAAGAATAAAAAAGTTGAGATTCTGTTAACTTGCTTGAGTCCCTAAGATACTTGAAAAAAACCATTTGGTTTTCTATTGATCAAGATGGAGATCTAACTACTATAAAGTATATTCCTAATCAACATAATGAATTTATCCTCGAAGTTGAATTTTGTGAGTACCATGTTTAAGAATTCCTCAGAAAGATAGTCAAAATAATTTTAAAAATCAAGATTAATAACATAATTATTTTTTCTAGCTCTTTTGTTTATATCTACAATTAATTCTTATGAACAGAGATTATTATCAATAATGTCCTTACCCTTAATGAATCTAGTTTGCTCTTGAGAAGTGTGAGAATTGCTTGAAGCTTAATTGCCAACACTTTTGAAAGATATTTTCAGTAAAATTATAGAGATAAATTAGCCTGAAATCATTGAATATTTATGGATGCTATTTTTTGGGACTAGGATTTGGTCAATGCTTGATATTTCTTTGGGAATTGGTATCTTAGCAAAACAAATCCCATACTATGTCCAAAATTTCACTTGTAGTTATTTCTTATTAGTGTATGAAAATTTATTATTGAGTCCATCAAGCCTTGAAGGATTATGGAGTCCTATTTGAAATACGATGCTTTGATTTCTTACATTGATACTTCTTGTGCTAACAGCTTGTTATTTTCAACATTTATCAAGGAAATAATACAACAAAGCATAGTATCATTATCAATATATTGGGAGTTAACAATAACTTTTGAAAATGTTGAATTGCAACTTCTACTTATCTTTCTTCCTTCAAAACCCAATTACTTGTGGAGGCCTTTACACCATGCAATTTTAACTTGGATTTTTTCCAAGATAATGGCATGGAAAAATTTTATGTTCCTTCTCCTCTTTTATCCATCTAATTCTCACCTTTTGAAGCAAATATCATTTCTTTATAGTGGTATTAGGAAGATTTTTATGTGGTTTTTGTAGATCCATCCTTTTTGTTCTCATTATAAATTAATTCAAATTATTCATCTTTTAATATGTGATGTAGATGGAGATGGAATTGGACTATGATAATAAAATAATTATTTTTGTTAAATAGAGTAAGAAGTATGAAAAATGGGCTTTACTAAAAATGAATTATTATTGAGAGGATAAAGAACAAATAAGTAGAGTGCATGCAAGAGAAGGCCATCAAGTTAACTGAAGCACTCAAGTGACAAAGTAATATACTTTGTTTAGTCACAATAAATTCACCATTCATTCATTCATTCATGAGAGGTCCTTTAAATAAGAGATTATAAGTAATTATTTAATATAGAAATTAATTTTCTTACCTACTTCTTGAAAACTTTGAGGCCTATATAATTCCTTAATATAAAGGCATGTATCATACCTAATTTTTGGAGACTTCGAATATTTTAAACACTTTTATTAATGGATACACCTAGTATGTGCCCACTCTATGAGTCACCTACCACAACTTTGATTTCATACCTTTAATTATCTAATTACTCTAAAATCTTAATTTTATTTTAAAAAATATATTTCATAATTTCTTAATTTATTTCACCTTGATTAACCCATAATTAACTCCATTGGGCCATGACTAGCTCTCCTTATCATGGTTAATGTGATGGGCCTATGATAAATACCATTTTTTAATGCAATTTAAGCACAAAATGCACTTGTTCTTCATGCACTTCTAATCGTTATGCTTAAGTTTAATTGTTTATTCCTGTTTAGCATAAGTATGTCTTGATATTTAGTTGACTTAATTGAATGAAAGTTTTTACCAAACATCATTTCATTCCATTCCTTGAGGCATCCTTTTGATTATTTTAGCTTGAGTGCAAGTACTTTCATCCCATAATAGCTAATTATTATATTCCAGTTGTGTTCCATAGTTTGGAGAAAGGGTTGGTGCTTTAATGATAATTTTTATAATTTGAATTACTTGAGAGCTGATAGTGATTTATTAAGAAATTATAGTAGTAATGGAACATGATCCCAACATATTTTCTTGACTTACCAATGCTCAATCTGATCCCTTCCAGACCAACAACCTTTCCTTTTTAACAGACAAGTGAAAGTAGTTTTTGAGAATGATAGCTCCATGAGACCACACTATTTAATATAGTCAAAGAATTCTTAAATTCTTCTTGCTTAGGAGTGGAGTCTCGATTGTACTCAATGCCACTACAATGAGGTCTCCTCAAACAAACCATAACATGTTGAAATTCTCTATGATTTGACATAGAATATGTTAGAGAACTCTTCTATTAGTAAATAAGCTCTTGGAAAAGTCAAGAACATTATATGCAAAATTGTTCCAATCTTGGTACTTTACCAAATGGTATTTGAATTAGTCATCACCCAATATGATTTATAGGAAAATTTACTTGCCTTGAAGACCTAAATATTGTTTAATTTGTTATTTTCATAATATTCATAATCTAACTTCCTAGCAAGTTGATACATTTGCTTTTTATGCACCATGGGTTCCATTAATGCAATAAAAGGAATTTTTCTAAGTTAATTAATTAGTTTGGATAAGTAACTAATATTTTATTCATTGCTCCCCTTATGTTAACCAAGATGACTTTTGAGTTTGTGATTTACATTTTCTAAAATTTGAATAGCCCAAGATCGCTTATGAATGTGTCTAGGACTTATTGCTTACCTTGATCATGTTTTTGTTTCTTCTTAGCTCATCTACTCAAGACAGGTGACAAACCCTTTTTCAATAAAGTGCAGTAAGCTTGAACCAGTGGCTCTTTTATGACATTCTTTGCTAAATTTCTTAAATAATTGGAGCTCAATCACTTGCTGGCCATTATTCTATGTTTCTTTAGAACAATAAAAGAAGGCCACTTGTTTTAATTCTTATTGTGATTTTCGTAATATTTTGTAATTGTTCATAATCTGATGGGTTGGATTGTTAGGATGCTTTAAGCCACTATTAAACAAATTGAAGTGTTCAATGTTTTCTTTATCCCTTGTGAGAAGTATTTTTATAGCTTTGGATTAGAGAGTGATATTTTATTAGGGAGTTGTTTTTTTGATTCATAGGCATTTCTTTCATTATTTTTTTAGCAAGTGGCAGTTACTTTTCATCCTATATTTTTATCCACTTATTACACATTGAGTTTTGAAGTAAATAGTTTAGTCAAATAAGTAGGAGTCTTAAACTCTTCTTAGTTCAATAAGGAGTTTGTTTGTGTTCTTATTATGTTTGACATGAATTACTTCATGGCATTACTTGTAAGAACTATGACAATAGCTAGGTATGCTATTGTATTTGATTTTCTTACAAAGTTTATTGCCAGTGAATAGAGCCTAACTTTAAAAAGTGGATTGAGAGAAGTTTTAATAAAATCTATACTTCTAATAACGAGGATTTTTAGTTCAAATGGAAATTTGGATGCCATTGGAGGACTCGCATTTGAAATTTGATTAAGGTCTAGGGTCTGTGTTGCCAACACCACAAATAGCCTTCTTCTTGAGTCAATCAAATAAAATTGTGCTAGTGATCCACATATCTTATTGAAACTTAAGTTAGAAAACCAATTCTTTTGAAATCTAAAAGAATAGTGTCCACATTTGGACATCCATGGAGGAATTTCTTAATTAAAGTATACTTGAACGAAATTAACATTCTTGAATTCTCTTCTTCTTCGAAGGCCACCTCTGGCTCACCTTTAAAAATTGTTGGTAGCTTGGTTTTGATGGGTATGGACTTTAGAATTCATCCAACATCATTGTAAAGAATTGAATGGGAGATGTGAATCCCTTCGAGCAATCCATTGTGGAGAAGATAATCTGTATGTTGAGAGGCCTAAGAACTTAATGGTGTTCAAGTGATAGATGTTAGATGAGTTTACCTTGCTAAGAGGCCTAACGATTCAGAGAATGTTGAGCTTTTCTTCTTTATGTTCATTAAGTTCTTTTTCAAATTTCCCATCAAAATATATTATTTGTTTTAATGAAGATTTTATGGTTAATTTAGTGCCTCCTAGATTTGTTAAGTCTATAAATATTAAGTCCATTTCATATCCTAGGCCTTATTCCATTACTTTTGAAAATGACCATCAAACAAAAGTTACTTAAACTTATTCAATTCATATGTATTACAAAAGTTACTCATATAATATTTGGTGTGATATAGCTAATTTGCAATACTATGGTTCTATTATACTTGGTCATACTTTGATATTATTAGCAAGAGCTTGATGCTTTAACCAAATTACTATTATTACTTTAAATGATCAATGTATTATTCATTATCTACCAATTTTATGAGTCATTATTGATGCCATCCAGAAAGAAACTAAAGGATTTCTTTCAAATGGATTTAATTCTCTTGAATCTTTTGAAATCTATCCACCACAGGCTAATAAGTTGATATTGAACTAGAGACTAATCAATTGATGGACCTATATAGATTATATAAGACCTAACGAATGTTTGCTTGGAGTATAACTCTACTAGATAGAGTTTTTCTTAATGGGATGGATTGATATAGGATAAGCTACATCTAAAAAATGATTTGACCTGATTTAATATCTTGTTTATGTTTCCTTATTTATTTAGTACGTTTATTCCATTTCGGTTGAAATGGGTCATGAATAACACCCTTGTTATTTTATTTTCCCATATTTTGCATTGTATTATTTTTTATTTTTATCAAGAATGGTATACTTTCAATTTTTTAGGCTATGGTTCTTCATTGCATGCTTTAGAATTTACTTTGATGTTATAGAAATAAAAAAGTTGATTTGATTATGAAAAAAAGGGAGAATGATGACCTTTTGAAACTAGAAGAGCTTGGCACCCAGAAAAGAATACCCTTACTAGTAGAGTCGGAACTCAAACCAGTTTAGCAAGGTATTTCTTCTCTCTTCTCTTTCCTCATTGCTCAACACATTTTATGTTACATCTTTCTTCATCACTATGGCCATTTAGATATTTAATTATTTTTAATATATGAGCGAAGATAAATTTTTTTTTCACATCAATATCGTTAAAGGAGGAACACATGACATGAGAAGTTTTATTTAAAAAAATGAAATACTAGGTGTTAAAGTAGCGTAACTCGTCTAAAGTTTTAATTAATGATTTTTAAATGTAGAAAAATTAGCTTTCAACTTGTTATGCATATCTTAACTTTGTGATAATGGATTCACAAATAATTTTATTTTAGTTAGATATGATACTAATGCAATGTTTCTTAATGATTAGTTAATGTTTCTATATGATGTAATACGAAAATGATAGTTCCAAATAATGACTAACTTAAAAAATTTCAAATTTTTTCTATTCAATTTGTTATAGATTTTAAATTAAAAAACGTTATACAAGTTGAAATTTTTTTTTGAATGTTGTTTTAACTTAAACCCAAAATAGGTCATTATTATAGTAGTGTGTTTAGTAATTATTTTTAATATTTTAAGTACAACAGTATTAATTCTTATAGAATTAACTACCCCTTTATAAAACATCTATTGAAATAAGATAATAAGAAGAATCATATGGGTGTTTATGAATTTCATGATAAAAATTTTAATAAAACTAGATGTCACATATGACCATATATTCAATCAGATATACATTATTAGCCTTCTAAATCAATTCTAGCTTTAACGAAATGTAATTTCTAGAAAATTTTAACAAGAGATGAAAAAAATACTTAATTTTTTTATGAATCTAAGAGAGAATTAGTTGGAATATCCTAAGGATTTTGTTAACAAAGTATGTTTGAAGCTTTAGAACTACCATAATCTTACTACACTAAATAATTAGATGAAACTTTATTGTAAGAACACAATAAGGAACAAAACTGAGTACGTGAATAAGCTCAACAACTCACAAATAACACAAATGTAATAGAGAAGGTGATGCCATAACATGACCTCAACACACGACTTCACACAAGTAGCCCAAACTAGCTTAAATTCACTTTATAGCTCATAAGTTATCAGGGGAACTGAAGACAAGAATCACTCACTTCTCTAGAAATTAAGCGTATATTGACTTGATTTTGGAAGAAGAGAAAAAATAATGAAAGTTTGAAATACCCAAAATTGGAAGACATACCATTGTAGTCAAAGAGACAACCTAATGTTGTTTGTCATCGAACACCTAAAGCAAAATAGGAAGTGCAAGTGGTAGTTGGTTTAGCCTAACCTTACTATGCTACAATATCATTTGGCTATGTATGATTGGACCAAATAAATATTAATGCTTTATCCATTCAAAGAACTATATGTGCAACCAAAGACAATCCAAATAGCTCAGTGATGCCTAAATTACCAATAACAAAAGTAGAAATGCATAGAATAGAAGTAGAATTTTGATTAGAACAAAAAACATACATAAAAATCAAAGGATATAATACATATCAAGAAACTCTATATAGCTTAAATATAATAAGTTGTATTGCATGTATTGTTCTTATATGAGTGACAACAAAAATTTAAAGTTCATATACAACTAAAACATGAATATAATAGTGGAAAGTAAGAAAATGATCAAAACAACTTCTACATTAAGTTTACAATAACTATGCTATCATAGAGGTAATATGTATTTCTTTGAGCATATTGAATATATTTGTCTAGCTAATAACATATGTATCATTAAAGCTTTATGTTAACCCTCCTTGACTTGCAAAAAGTTACCTCAATGATCTATCATTTTGAAATTCCTAGGGAATTCTTGAGAAATTCCTTTATAGCTACAATAATGGTACCAAGAAGTCTTTAAATTTTGTTGAACCTTTAAATGAATAAAGTAATGGTGTGAGCATCCACTGGGTCCTATGAGGATAACATCATCAAGAATACAATTAGCTTATCATGGTGTTAATGGGGTTATGTAACTAACTCTATGTAAGTTAAACTTGACATAAAAGAATTGTGTGCTATTGAATTTGCTGTAGAAGAATCATCTATATAGATTTGCAAAATGGATCTAATGATGGTATGACATGTTGAGGTGTAGGAGTGCCACAATAAATTGAAAGTTATGCTTGTTGCCAAATGTAAAGAAGATTTAGATGAATAAAAACAAGGAAAAGATATGCTTTGGTTTTCCTTATGGTATATCATTAAATTTGATACATTGAAAATTGAACTAATCCTCAACTTCTCTAATAAACCTAGTTCAAATGCTTTCTCTCCAAATTACCTTATGATTCTAAAGGAACAAATTTCCTTTGGTGTTAATTTTTTGAGGGTCCATGAAGGGAACCTCTTTGTTTGCATTTGAACCATAACTCTATTACTTTCTTCAAATTTGAAATGTGTTTCATATAAATCTATTCCTTTTTTATTTTTTAGGGTCTATGATATTTTTATTTTGTTACATAGATTACATATATGTGATGTAAACACTAATGCAAACTCACTTGATTATAAATAATAAGTAGTTCAATAACATTTATAAGACATATTAGTTTATAAGTTATAACAACATAGATTGGACTATGTCTAGTTGATGTATTGATTTTATTATTGCAAATGGATTTGTTACACCTCTCAAGTTTTCTAGCCAATGTGTGTGATTGTTGCTCTAATATATCATTTAAATGCCCATAAAATTCATGTGATGAAGTTAGATTACTATTAAATCTGTGTGATTGTTTGAAAATGGCATACATTATGTGTGTTTGTTGAGATAATCTTTTGACTTTAGGTATGATATTCTTAGGCTGGACACATTTCTTGACCCTAGCCATGAATAACATAAGAATGTCCAAATTGTGAAGAACAAGGTGGCCAAGCTTTAGAGTAAGGAAGAGGAAGCAGGACATTTGCAAACCAAAACCATGAAGAGGAGGACATCCAAAGTCTTTTGAACCTTTATCCACATGCCTTGCATATAAATGTAGATGCATTTTAGGAGATTAAAATCAAGTAGTTTGCTACAAATTACATGTTGTAGTCTCAGGTTGATGGAAAATTAGGAAGTGATTGAATTATATTGCTTAAAATTCCATGCTAAGTTCTCGATTGAGGTGTAGGAATTAAGATGTATGCTGTCCTAAGTTGGTTATACAAAAACCTATATTGTTTTCCATGCTAAATTGAATAATCATGTTGAAGTTAAGGAGTTATCATTATGTTAGGATTAATTATGAAACTTGGTAAATTGTTGAATGTATGCATGATGTTAAAAGTATGCTAGCTGAGAGCATTAACATGATTTTGTGATGAAATTATTATTTAATTCATGATTTATATTCATGATCTCTTAAGGTTTATTAAAGATAAAAATATTTATGAGTACTTTAATGAAAGCATAACTTGTGATTAAGATTTTTTGGCACATACTTTAAGATTTGCTGATGTTCATTAACATGTGTGGGCACTAAATTTTATGTTAACAAGAATATTCATGGTGTTACTTTTGTTGGAAATACAATCATGCTTCCAAATTGAGAAAATCATGACTTATGCAATAATGTAAAAACATATGATCATGCTCTCTTTATTTATATATTTCTTGAAAGCAACATTGTGAAGATGCAAATTTCTACACATGATTTCTTATCACTTTATATCAATTTTTAATGATAAATTCATTCCATGAGTTTGATAGCTTCATAACCCTTATCATCAACCACTACTCTTAATGTTTATGTGTCTTTTTCATATCTTTTCATGCATTCATAGTTAATAACAATGTGGATAAGAAATAAGAATAACAACATACAGAAAATCATAAGCTCATTTTTAGACAATTAGCCAATTCAATGCTCATGTGGTGCAACTTAGGATTTACCATTTATCTTGCTTCCAATTCAAATTCCATAATTCAAAATTCAAATTTTAATTCATAAAGTAAAACATACCTTGATCAAATACTTTGTAATTATTTGGCTTAAAATTTTAGGTATAATAAATGACTTTGGAAAGACTTTTTTTAAAGTTGTCATAAGACACTTATGAATCACAAGTATAATCTTCTTCAAAACAAAACCTAGGATCAATTTTTTGTAATAAAATAAAATTATTTGCCTTTGGTTGGGCCTTAAAGCTTGTTATGAAGGCTCAACCATATACTTGGAATGTAGGAAAAGACATTAAAAGAGACATTCGATGGCTTTAGGGTAAGGAAGAGCTCTCATGTTTCTTATGAGGGTTTGGGAGTCCTAGTTAAGCTCTAAAAGTAAGCTATGATTGATGATAGTCTCTATTAGGTTTTGTTAGAGGAATAGTTTAACTTGAAAACCTTTAAATAAGTACTTTAAGTTTTACTATAAATTCTTACCTATGTTTGAAAAGACAAGCCTAAATGATCATTTGTGCTACTTTAAATATCTTAAGTTTGTAATTTAAACCTAGATTTTAGTTGAGGATCCAAGAACCCATGATAGGGTAGAAAGTAGGTTAGGACTTGAAAGGACGTTGGATAAGGTTAGGAAATTCTTAGGAATTTGTTAGAAAAAATTCCCAAGGGTTAAGGTTTTACATAAGTTAATTCTTAAGATGAAAATTAAGGTTGAATTTAGAAAACCATGTATGTTGTGAGATTCTGAGTTGAATCAAAATAAGGTCATAATTTAATGAAGCTCTTAGTTAGATCCTGGATGGGGATAAAGAGTTCAATTTTTTATTTAGGAGTGGTGTTAGGCTTTATTAAAGGACTAATGTTCATATGTATTTTAGCTAATACCTAGTCTTATTTGGTTTGATGGGTAAGATCATAAATAGCTCAATGTTAAGCTCTTAGGCCATCGAGTGACACCCTAGATGATGGTTTGGAATGTGTAGGTAGTTTAAGAGAAGCCTTTAGGAAGGGTGGCTCAAATTAGCATGTAAGGTAAGAAGGGTCACTGGTAAAACTCATTTGGACCTAGGATTAAGATCAAAGACTAATTAAAAGGGTTTAAGCCTAAGATTTATAACTTCACTTAGTATTCCAATAAACCAAAGAAATTTAATAAGACTTTTGGATTAATTTATAGGTAAATACTACAAACAAATGTATGAAATTTAAAATGGAAATATACATTAGATAAGCAAATTAGTGTTTAATAGACACTTTAGTTAGTCTTGATAATAGAGTAAGGTTTTGAAGAGACCTAAATAGTTGGGATGATGGATTTAAATTTTGAATAACTCCTAAATGATAAATTATATTTAGGTAATTCTAGATAAATGAAAGTAAAACCATATGATGTTAAGTAAGTAAGTCTATTTATGATGATAGATTAAGATGTAATGGACCTAGTTAATGGACTCCTTAGCTAGTGTATGGCAAGTTAGATAGATCAGATGATAGAACTCCTATTAGCTTTGAAGGTAGCATGCCTCATTCTTAGGACATCACATGATACTATACGTGTGGCTAACCTTTTTTGGTTGTACACCACATGTGATAGGATTCCTTGAGCTTCGTGAATGTGAATGACAGAGCTTAGCTTGGGATTATTAGATCATTTGTGGAGGATTCTATGTTAATTGACTACCATTAGAGGACATCATAAGAGTTTATGGATGTGTCAATGTGCTTGTTATAGAATCACGTGGTTAATGAGGACTCCTATAGCCTTATAGGGTGGTCTATATGATTAGTAGAGCCTAGATTGTTAACTCTTAGATCATGGGATAAGATAAAAGTGCCAGACTTATATTGAGTATCCATGGCATGAAGGGAATGTTAGATTATTTTTGCTTCATTTTTCATCTTTTGGGATTGATTATACTTTATTAAGACTTATTAGACCATTATGAACTTGTAATAGAGTTGACTGTTATGGTGTCATGCTTTTTTTTAGCTTTGTAGCTTGTGGCATTTATTTAATTTGTTTAATACAGTGATGATTATGCTTTGCTATTATATTACTACATGTATGTTTTTGTTAGTAAAACATAAGGATTTGCTATTGATCCTATCTCATTGAATTATATTATCATCTTTAGGTGTATGGAGTTAGTAGAAGTTTTAGGAGTAGAGTGGAGACATGAGAGCTACTATCACATTGGATTACTATTTAGCCATTTTTTAGTCTCAACTTTAGTATTATTTATTCTCAACATTGATATTTGACATAGTGCATTAGACTGTATGAGATATTTTATGGTGAACTTTGAACTTTATAAGACATTTTATTTGGATGTGATTTCAATGGCTTACTTGTGATAATCATAGTTTGGATCTTGTGGTCACTTACACATGAGATGAGTTATATATATATGATTATTTGTAGGTATAGATTACTATGGTACCTTGTATATGACAATATACTAAGCAAGTTACTTGACCTAAGGTGGACTAGTTCTTTGCACAAGTGAGGTCTTAGTTAAAGTAGGACTATGGTAGGTTTTTGGTGACTCATCATGAACTTTTTAATCATATTTAGGGATCATAGCTCCAAACTTGAACGTTAAGTCTAAGGAGAAAAGGTCGCTAGCCAAATATATTAACTATTGCATAGTTCTGGTTACATCCCAAGAGAAAAATAATGTTGTAAAAATGGGGTCTGGCAAGATTCTTCTATGAACTAAAGTATGACAAGTTATTAGGAAATTTGAGATTAAACAAAAAAACATTCCTACACTCTTATTAACAACTTTAGTTTGGCCATCTTATTAAGGATGACAAGCTAAAGAAAAAGTAATTGCATTTCTATCTTTAACCAAAGTGTCTTCAAAAAATAAGTTATGAACTTTATGTCATGATTAAATATTATTGCTTTTAAAAGTCCAAGAAACCTTAACACTTCAAAAAAAAAACCTTTTTGACAAGGAATGAAATGTGCCACTTTTTTAGAGATGATCAACATATGTTAGTATAAAGCCTCTAGTATCAAATCATTTTTTCTTACCATTCACCAAAGGTTAATGTGGTACCAAAAATTTGGTATGTACCTTAGTCTTTTAATTTCAACCTTTCAATGTTAAACTAGCTTTAAATTTTGATATCATTACCATAATGCCATTATTATGTTGTTTCCAATAAAATCTATTTTCCTAACATATTGAAGAGAATAAGCCAAGGGAGTTTAAGCTTTTAACTCAATTGGTATGAGAAATATCCTTGGGCTTTATTTATTTTTCATAAGGTCTAGCTTGGCATGTGTATTAATGTCTCATGTTTGTTTGCATATGTGAGTAGTGTGATATTTGGTCTAGCACATTTGAGATTGGGATGTTAGTAGGCATTGTGGGTGTAGGTGTTGATATGGGTGAACATGGGGTTATAGGCATGTAGGTGTGCATGGGTCTGTAAGCATGTAGGTGTGCATCAGCCTGTAGGCATCGAGGTGAACCTCGGCATGCAAGACTTATGTGTGGTAGGAATTACATAGGCATAAACATGAAGGCTATGTGAGCCCATTCATAAGAGAGAAAGCTATTCATGGACAAGACCAAATAGTGAGTTCTAGAAAATGCTACAATACTTACGAACTAATGATGGGAAAATAAAATTAAATCAAGATGTGATTAAATAGAGTGTGAGTTATTTCTTTTAAAGTGCCTAGAAAGTATGGTGGATGGGTTTAAGGAAGGAGAAGTTGGAGAGAGAAGATGGTAGAATGTGATAATGTGGATTCTCTTTAATTAAAATCCAAGAGAAAGCTAGAATTGTACACAAAATCAAGTTGAAAAGGTCTTCAATTTTTTTCCAATGCTACATAATCTATGCAATGTGGTCATTACATTAAATATTCCATGGAAGATTGACAAAAAAAATTTCTTTGACTTTCTTACCTCTTACATTCCCAAAATGTGACCTTTGAACATCGCAGGTTGAAATACATGCCTTTTGAAGCTACATAAAAAAGAAAGTTTTTGAAAATAAAATTAAAAATTTTAGAAAATAAAATTAAAAATTTTAGAAAATAAAATTATAAAATTTCATTTATTATATTTCCATAATTAGCCCAAACCAGTTCCATAGGCAAAGCCTACTCCACTGGTTATGGTCCATGTGATGGTCCTATGATGTGAGCATTGTTTCAATGGTGAAGATCCATCATTCACCTCATCTTCATCTTTATTTTCATTGATCTCTTCCAATGCCACATCATTTCCTCCATGCCAAAAAGAACTCTATAGAGTTTAATTTTAGATAATCTTTTACAAGCTATAGTGTTAGTTTATCAAGCTTTTTGTTTGTCATCCATGCATCTTCACTTATGGATTAATCATTCTATCTTATAAGAAATTTGTGGGAAGTGTCAACATCAAAATGTTAATTAAAAATATACCTTTCATTTCAAAAATTTTGGGCAACAATAGTAATGACAATTTTGAGCTCAAATCACTTGCACAAGAGTGAGCATGCAAATCTCTAGATAAAGTGATTCCATTATAAGGTTGAACATTTTCAATTTTAAAAGATTAGTCATTGAATTCTTAGAAGATATTTAAGAACATATACCTTGGTACTAGGTTCCTTAGTTATTTTAAATGGTTTATGAGCTCATACACTAAGTTTTATATATTTTATAGTAGAATATCACTCAGAGAAAATGCAAATCAAGACATAATTTTCTCCATTATATTCTAAAAAAGTGTTATTTTGTTAACCAAACAAGCATTCTTGTTAATTAACTAGGTTTGAATTTCATTATGTATTTGGTGGGATTCTTTGACAAAGGTAAAAATAGAATTAAAAAATGCATGGATAGGTAATGAGGCATGATCAATGGGTCATTTAGAATTAAATCCACAAAACATTTTTAATGGTCTTTAATACATTATTTTGGAAATACTATTGTTATATTCAAAGTAAGAAGTTGGAAGTTACATGTTCCAAGTTCTTAAGTGTTTATTAACCAAGCACTTATCTTATTGACAACTTCAGTTTATCTATTTATTTGTGAGTGAAAAGCAAAGGAAAATTTGGGTTGAGTCATAACTAGTTTTCAATGTGTTCTCCAAATATAATAGATAAACTTCACATCCTTATTGGAAACTAGAGTTGACTCTAATCTATTGAATTGCATGATTTATTTAAAAAATAGTTCTACCACAAGGATTGTATCATTAGCCTTAGATTAGTGGTAACATGGGCCATCTTAGAAAATCTATCTATCACTATAATGATACTATCATAGTGCTAAGGTGTTTGAGGTAATCCTAAAATAAAATCAATCAAAACATTTTTAATGATTTTCTTTAACAGCCTTTATTTTTTTGCAATTAAAACTCTAGGCTATGATTTTGTATGTGTCTTCATCTTATTTCAATGAATGTTAGTAATATCTAGTTTTGAGCAAAATTTGTCTTATCAATTTCTAAGTGGTTAATAAGCCTGCATTATTTTTTTCCTTATGTATCCTCCAATAATGACAAAATATATGTATGAAATTTCTAGTTTTATCATTACATTCATGATATATTCTAGGCATATTTTATGACCATCTTTTATCTTATCAATTCTAAGAAATTTTTGTTCTAATTTTAATAAGATAAACATGGCGATAGGGCAATTTAGACATAAGCTTATTCTTAATCAAGTTTATGTTTATGCACAAAAATAATGTTATATAAATATTCAACCAATTTAGTGTGCTATTAGGTTAACTTCTTTTGTGTTTTTATAAATTTTAGAGCTTGAAAACTATAATTTAAAATAAACTCTCTATCTAATAGATAGTGTCAGTAACCTTTAAGTATTTGAATGATGAATTAAAATATGTACCATAAGTTGAGTACTTTTGCTTGGCTTCATTTACCTTTTCACTGAAGCATGTTATTTCATGATTTTCTTGACTAACCACTCCTATAATGCTTTACATTAACACATCAAAAGTAACCTTAAATACTTTGTTAATATTGAGTGCCTTAGGAAGGACTATTGAACTGTCAAGCCCCCACCGACATCTAATACCATTATGTCACAAAGTTATCATCAGAGTCGCCAAATACAGCATTTAAGTGAGGACAAATAAACAAACCAAAGGTGGGGACCCGACGGTAAGACAAACACTAACTCAAAATCCAAAGTATATATATAAAGACATGTTTTTAAACATTTAATCACACTAAAATTTTCCCTCTCACACATCTCTTGGAAAGGGCTCTCCTGTAACAGCATCATTCCCAGTTCTCGGTGTAGTGGTTTCATGACCTGTGATGTAAGCACTAAATGAGATTTTATAAATCTCAGTAGATAAATCCACACATTTAACCAAGAAAATAAAAGGCATAACAGATACCATTAACAGTAAAGATGAATGTCATACATACATATAAGATAATGCCAAATGAAAGTCATAAAGAAATGCAAGTTCCTTATATTGTGCTTATTACCGGGCCCAATTCCCTTTGACGCATTATCCTCTGGATCCAATCATCAATGACTGTCCTCTAGCCGGCATCCAACCAAGCACATAACACTAGGCAGATATCTGATCCGAAGATCGATACCCTGCGATCCAACACGCTGAGCCTAGTGCCACCAGGCAGGTATGGTACCATACCCTGCGATCCAACACGCTGAGCCTGGTGTAATCATCATGGAGTCATAGCACATAACACTAGGCAGATATCTGATCCGAAGATCGATACCCTGCGATCCCACACGCTGAGCCTAGTGGTGAGGATAATGTTCTCTGGGAATCCCATTGTTTTATTTGTCATTTTCCAAACATCAATCCATGTCATATCAAAAGTCCTTTCATGCCATATTGTTTCATCTCTTTCTTTAGCATATTGTATCATATTCTTTCTTTCCATGTTATTTCTTTCTTTTCAGTTTTTCATGCAAATGCATAAATAATCCACACCATAATATTCCTTTCTTTTTATACCATAAACATATGCAACAATCAAAATTCTATAACAGTAAGAAAAGCATGTAAAAACACATAATATCGTGCTACATCACAGGGTTAGAAAATTATTCTACCTGGATTTGTTGTACCAAATTTTTCTTGTCAACTTCTAATTGGTTTTCTTGATGTCCTACAAGGCCATAGTGCAAACATAATCAAGTTAAAATATGTTTATTTGCCAAAAGTTGCTTTTTCTAAAAATTATTCCCAAATAGTTAAAAATTCTGCTTTCTAAAAGCTTTCCCAAACACACCCCAAACTAATCCCAAAAGATGGGCTTACGCGGCACTGAACCGCCCGCTGTACCACGCGCACGTTCGGCGCTGGACCGCCCGCGCAGAAAAAGCTTTCTAAAAGCTTTTCCAAACGGATTTTCAAAAAAGTAAATCTGGCTTACGCAGGCGCTGGACCGCCCGCGACACTGGACCGGGAGCTCGGCGCGCTGGACCGCGCGCGCTGGGCGATGGACCGCGCGCGCTGGGCGCTGGACCGCGCGCTCTGGGCGCTGGACCGCGCGCTGGGCGTGCTGGACCGCACGCGCTGGGCGATGGACCGCTCGCTCGACGTGCTGGACCGCGCGCCTCCGCATCCGATTCAACGGCGTAACCCGGTCCAAAGCCTGGACCGGTTCACGCAGTCCCCCCTCTCTCTCTCGCGTCCGGCGAAGCCGAAATCTTTCGCCGGCGCTGGATCGGCTGTTTCATGTGCTGAATCAACCGAATCCGGCTCGGCTTCCTCCTCTCGGTCTCCCCCGCTCACCGGAAAATTAAATAACCCTAACGACGAATAAAAAAAATATTTTTTTACCTTACGGAAGCCTTCGCCGGCCTTCACTGTCGCTTGCCGGAAATCCTCGCCGGCCGTTACTGTCGCGTCCAATGCTCCCGGAATCCTCGTTGGATGTTAATGTAGCGTGCAGAAACTTCTTTAAGATATTTCTCCGAAATCTCGCCGTCGCACTCCGGTAACTCTTCGCCGCCGTTTTTCGCAGAAGCGCTTTTCCAAACGCACCTCGGTCGGCCTTTTATAAACGCGGTCGAAACTGATAAGCCTTGGTTCGTGAACCACGTTTTTGCAGAAAACCCCTTCTAAATTTTATATTTGCAAATATATCCTCCGCCAATCGGATTTGAACTAAGCCGACATTTAAAAATTACAGATCTATCCTCTACGTTACAAATTTATCCCAAATCTTCAAAAATTCATAATTTATTCATTAGAGCTCCGAAAATTACAAATTAAACATCGTTGGATTCGTCTCACAGAGCTCTTTCTATAAAAAATATAAGATAAAACTAGGGCTGTTACAATTGAATTCACAAGATGTTTTAATTGATTGAAGGATTTTTTTAGTGCCTAAGGTTTGACTAAATTTTTCTCTTTTCAAGATTCTTATCATTGAGGCAAAGATAAAACAAACATTTTATATAAATCTCATATAAGATATGGCCAGGCCATGAAATCTTCTAACTTAACTAAACGTTCTAGGATCAACCAGGTTAATATAGATTTAACCATATACAAGTTAGTTTGAATGCTAATTAGAACATAATATTAAACCATGAAAAATGACTTCTTCTTGCATGAATGCACATTTCTTAAAGTAAGTATATAGTATTTCTTCTCCAAATTTTCATAGAATAGTCCTCAATTGTGCTAGATGTAATGCCTTATTTGAACTACATATTATATGTTGTCAAGGAGTACAACTAAACATTTTCTTATGAATGGTTTGGGAATAGAATTCATTAACCTCATAAAGGTGCTTGGACCATTGTATAGATCAAAGGGCATCACCGACCATTCATATATATCATCTTGCATGTTGAATGGAATATTCAACTCATGCCTTTCCGAATCTTCATTTTGTGAAAACCATCTATGATATCTATTTTAAAAAAATTATCCATGTCTACAACCAAATATAGCTTATCATCCGATCTAAGAATAGGAAATCTATATTTTATGGTACTTTTATTAATTACTTGATTGTTAAGACACATCCTCCAAGTTCCATATTTTTTGGAGCTAATAATGCTAGGTTAACATAAGAGATCATTTTCTAGTAAAAAAAACTCTTCTACTCATCTTCTTTATTCATTATGCTTTATTAAATTCATTTGATAATGATGTAAATTTGGTATTTACGTTTATGATAAAATGTCAATTTCATGGTGGATAATTGTTTTTGGGTAGTTCCTCTCGAAATTCTTCTTCTATGATATCTTAACATTCATTTAATAAATATGAGACCTCCTTAGGTATGTGAGTGCTAATAATTTTTGGACTAACTTCTTTCACATGTAAAAAATGAAAAGAAATAGGATCATCAAATTATTGGAGTACACAACAATAACCAAGTCTTTTAAATTGAATGATGGAAGGGCTTGATAATAACTTTAGTTCTAGAGAATAATTTCCATGTTGAAGATGTTAATCACAACAAGAGTAGAAATGAATAGGTGTTATAAAAGTTTTACAATGTATTTTTTTTAAAAGAAATAACAAATAAAGCTTTGTTATGTTGAAAATGTATGATTGATTCCCTACATCCCCTTTTCAATGTACTCATGGTCAAGAAATATTTTCAAGGAAGCACTAAGGATGTAAGTAATATGAGCAAATGAGATAAACATAGAGGCACAAACTTTTAGATGCTTTAGCTAAACTTAAAGCCAATGCCCAACCCAAGTAACTTTTTTGAGCATCACTAATAAAATCACTCTTTTGCAACAACTGGGTTGGTAATCCCTATTCAACCCGAGGCTTATCACGAATCAACTAAAACCCAAAAACCACTCCATGAGATATAAGTGGGAAAACAACCAACCCTCTACACATTATACAACTAAGGAACCAAAATACAAGAACTAAATACAATTCACAAGCTCATTTGAATGTGAATTGAATATATAAATAAAACCACACATTCTAATAGATTGTGAAGAAAATTTATTAATTAAATCAAGAACTAGTATGATGTAAATGCTGGATGATGCTTTTCATATAATCCTTGCTTTCACTCAATAGAACTAGTTTTGCAAGATTACCTTTTGCATGAATGCTATCTATGGTCACTAGGTGATCAAACGTATATGGCAATAGATTATTAAAGCAACTACTTAAAGTTTTCTTTCCATACTTTACCAGTTGATACATGAAATTCTCATCATCTATCATCATCCTATCAATGTTTAGAGGGATTTAGATGAAGTTTACAGTACATTAGACCCTTACACATGATCTCCAATGACACTTCAATGGCTAAAATGACTTTTAGAGTTATGATTAAACTAGCCATTGCCAAACTTTTACCTTCATTCCTACTATATGATGGGAGGATCATATCATACAACATACATATATTGACATAAGCACATTGTCCATTAATATATTAACATATTATATATTGTTCTGTGGTTTCCTAATAGATGTTGTGTATTAGTATTTTCAATTGATCTTATTGTATAATAAAAAATTACCATACCATATCAAAGTTTCAAGATAATGTAGATGAAGTGTTTGGCCCTAAGTGTTTTATCTATTGCTATTGCTCATGCTACACAATGTATAGATTCATATATTATGATGATATTTTCATAATTAAATCTTTCCAATATTTTCTAGTATATTGGCTCTAATCTAATCATTCTATATGATAAATAGTACAAAACTTCTTAGGAACATATTCTTATATAGATGACTCTATGTGCACACTTCATCAAAACTATTTTATCAATAAAACTTTGCTCACTTGACAAGATGTACAATCAAATCATGTGATCATACCATTCAATGATTGAGAGTTCTAGTGATAAACCTTGATCAAATAGTTTAATCCCTTAATCACATACTCATAATAATCTACTCATATTCTACAAAGCAAGTTTTATACTATATAATAACTAAAGCTTTAACCACTTTGAAGCTTAAGCTTACAAAGGAAAAAATTCCATTATTGATAATTGATCATACTTTATAAACTCATGCATTTATGTCCGCAAATTGAGTTGAATTCTACTTAAAATCAAGTCTCTAAGTGCATGTTATTTAGGTTTTAGTAATTAAGGCAAGTTATCCTAACTAATTTGCAAGTGTTCTTATAGGTGAAGGGCAAGCTCTTGATAGTGATAGTAGTATATTTTTAATTCTTTCAAAGGCCCTAAGAAATTTTAAAATCATGATAGTTTCTTGGATGCATGAATCCATCTTCTTCTTCTATTGTATTCACGAATGATATCTTCCTACTTGCTTTTAAATATCTCAACTTGTTAATCCAAGGGCTTTATTCATCCAAAAAATGATTAATGATCTACTTTGCCTTTCTATACTTAAAATAACTAGTAACATAACAAGTAGACTTATTAGATAAAAGATTATTGACTTAAAGGGTTTGTTATTATCAAAACAACGTATTGTCTAGCATAGCTATAGCTATGAGGTGAATTAAACAACGCATTGACTTAGAAACATCACTTTTCAATCCTTATTAATACATAGTATAGCTATGAGTCTAGCATGCCATGGAATTTAAAATGCACAATGAATGAAAAATTACATTACCATCAAAAGATTCTACATCACATTGCAACGTTTTTAGTTTCTAAAACAATTTCACAAGAAATATTCCTAAAATATTTAATTAATAATCTTTCTTTAATTGTTTTTTTCTTGAGGTGAATTAAGCACTGGCTCCAAAGTTAGGGCTAAGCTAGATCTTGATGGCTGATTTTCATTGAAATTAGCTTTAATGTCCAAATGGCTTTGTATGAACTAATTTACTTCTTCCCAAATGTGTGTTGTGCCTTAACAATGTGGCTATAGTGAAAACCATGAGATGGTTACACTAAAGGGTACATTAATATCAATCTATGTGATTTTGATCTCATGACCACACCTATTAGATGTTGCGACTATGAAGTCTACCTTTATAGTTAAATTATTATAAAAGTTTTTAATGAATTCTTAATTCAGCCTATGATTTACCTTCAATCTAATTCCATCAAACAATCTAAAAATAGGTTCTTTTAATTTGAAAGAGAGATCTTCTTCATGCAATTTCGTGATGTTGATTGACCTGGTTTTAAACCTCTCATATGCTTCAACAATATTCATTGTTTTTAGATTCATTACCTCTTGATTCCCTTCCAATAGTTCTGGCATATTTTGGTTGAATTCTTTCTTGTTTCACCATATTGAACTTAATCTTTGAGACCTCTACAATGTACAATTTATCGTGAACAATCATGAGCACTTCTTATAATAGTAACATAATTGAATCTAAATGCCATTACTATTGAGATTTTATCTTACAAAATATCAAATACGAGGTTTGCTGGACCTAGAAAAATTAGCATTTTTGGGAAGAGTTGAACATGAGGAAATGATGAATATAGAGTGAATCATGAGGGAAATCAAATTTTTACTAAGAAATAACCTTTCCTTTGAAGTTATATGCTAAACTAATGATAATTTTCATGAAAACAACCTTCACAAGTGCCTTGGTGTTCATGATAGAGTGCATGATCAATAAGTAAGGAAGCCATAAGTCTCTTTAAAAGCCTGATAAGATTGAACGATTGAATCTTATGATAATACAATTTAATACTCTGCATTTAGTAGTGTTATAATAATAATAACCCATGATAATTATTTTCATATTTCAATTTTACTACAATAACCAGTCTCTCGATAAGCATATTCTAATTGTACAACTTAACGGTCCCCATATGTCACACCAGGCCTTTTAGATGATTTTTTTTTAAAATCCCAAGGTGCACAAAACTAATATAACAATCAATGCACTTGGCTAGCCACCATTTCATGCATAGGGCTTGATATTCAAATTTGGAGTTGCGATCCTCCATTTATCATGCTTGGGACATGTCACTCATAATGAACCATGCTCCTTTGCTAATTAGTCACCTAATTTATTTATGAGCTAGTTTACCCAAGTCTGAGGCAACTCACCAATATACATTGGTGTGTACATGGAACCAAAGAAAACTTGTAAATGAAACTATATATATATATATATATATATATATATATATATATATATATATTCTTAATTAACATCATAGCTTATATAAACCACAATCCAAAGTCCATCATGAAGATACAACATAAAGATGCAAATATCAAACACCATAAATAGATAAATGTTTGATACATCTTAAGTCTATCGAAGTACAAATATTAGTGTCATAAGAAGCCAACATCACCAACACTAAATTAAGATGCAAATAAAACTTTTGAAACTATTAAATTCACAACATGAAAGCCCAAAACTCTAGCTCTTATGAAAGCTCCTCAGTCCTTAGGCCTTCATATAATAAAAACGAGAGCAAGTTGGAGCAGATTAAGGAATCTTCAAGACATACAATAAAAATAAAAACATAACAAAAAAGTACTAACAAAATTAATATAAATAGAGTATAAATGATATTTTGATAAAAAATATCATATAGATGTATGATAGACTACTAAGCTAAAATACTGTTTGAGAATAATAACAATCACTAGCACTAATGTCACAACATTAAGTACCATATCCATTAGAACATCTTAAATCACTATTATATCATAATCATGGGTCACAACTAATTGGATGTTCAATGTCCTAGTAGCAATTTGGTACTTCCTCCAATCCCTTAAAATGCATGGAACACTTATTGCATTATTATCTCATCAGATGACTTAGTATTACCAATGTTATGAAAATACCTTACTGGACTTTAGGAGTCCTCAATACACATATGACTTTCTAACACTCTTATCACATCAAATGATTTGGCACTACAAATCATGTGGAACCCTATGGGCCTTTAAGAGTGCTAAATAAGCACACTGCACTCCTCACCATATGCTTTGACCCATACGTAATGTCCCCTTTTAGAGGCCACATGTAATTAGCACTCAACCACACTTAGAGAGTCCCTTACCATAGGATTTAGCACTCCTCCTATAAGCTCAACTAATCATAAAAAATAGTTATTTACTTATTTAAGGAAGTGACATGCAACCATACTTGAGTCTTTTACCACATGATCTTGCACTCCTCTTATAGGCTCAAGCAATCACACAAAATAATTAGCTCTATATCAAGTGGGAGTCTTAACATCCAACCTACTGATCACTAACTTGGTGGTCCAAAGCTTGGGATCCATTGTTTCCTAAAGTTTGTCATCACCAAGATCATCTCAATTGACATATTGACATTATTCTTAATCAATATGATCAAAATTTAGTACTACTATGGTTTCCTTAATCTATTATTTAGGTTTACTGTTAGGATTTTTTTAAAATTTAATCAATTTTTCAATATTATATATTTGTTATTTAGGGTGCTTTAGGATTTCCTCTAAACCTTAATTCAAGTATTTTAGGTACCTTACCATATTTAGATGTTACATATATAAGTGGTCTTTTCTTACAATGTTTGCCCTAACCTTATTTAGGATCCTTTCTAGGGTCTCTTTATTCATCTAAGCTAACTTTGAGCTCTCAATCATGTACACATCCTTATGTTTTATCCTTAAGTACATATTCCAATTTATGGCAAATCATTCTATCATGGGTTGACATAACTTCTACTAGTGACCCACATAACTTTTAAGCAAACCTGAGCCATTACACCCATCCCATAAGTCTTTTTTGAGCCACACAATCCTTTAACCTTATCTAGGGTGTCATCCCATGGTCAAGATGATTAAATAAGGCCATTCATGGTCCTTCCTAATAATCTAGGCCATGCATGGTTTTAACAAAAATCATAAAAACAACATGCCCTTGGCTAATCTAGACAATAATTCTTAGGCCACAAGCCCATCAACCTTCTTCCAAGGTCTTATTAAGAGCTATACTAACTCAAGGACTTATCCTAACTTTGCTCCAAAGCATAACAATTGCTCATGTTTTTTATCCATTCCTAATTCCTTCCTTTTAGATTTTTCTTATTTATAACCAAGACCTAGACCACTGTAAATCCTAACGAAAGCTAAATGTACCTTACTTGGGACTGCCAAAAAGTTATAACATTAAAGGACCCATTTCGTATACTACTCATAACATCTTTCAACTCAAAAAACATTCTTTGGGTTTCAACCAATCTAATTTCCACCCAAATAGGGTTAACAATAAGGCCACATCATCAATAACTAACCTTAATCTAACCTCAATCATAACCAAAACCAACAACACTTCTAGCTTAATGTTGATTTCGACTAACCTAGCCTACTTTAAGGACTAAAGTTGAGCCCTTCCAAGCTTTTGATCTAGAAACTATGGGCTATAGCACCCATTTGAATCCATCAAGGTCTTAATAAGGCCTTGATTATGCCTCACTTGGCCTAACCATGTTGTGGAACAAGCTTAAAAGCATAATCGAGGCAAAGAAATACTTGGTTGTAATAAGTCCCTAGGATTTAGCTATAATTTCAAGTTTGATCATAGTGTTCATGACCTAATCTATGATCTACTTGCATAATAAAAAACCATTTTTTAGCAATGTCTCAAAAGTATAAATATGTAATCTCATCATTTCATGGTGTTCAAAGTTGAAAATCTGATGTTATCATGATTTTCTTGACCCTTTCTCATAGCTTCTTAGGTTTGAAACCTAAAGTCATTAAGTTTGGTAAGGCTCACTATCTAAAAGTCATGACTAGAATTTTCTAAAACTCTAGAAAAATCACATCCTAAAGCTCATATACCAGATTTTGTGATCCATCATCAAAGGTTTTTGGTAAAAGAAACTAACTAAGGTTTTAACATAAAAACAATCAAATAGATCCTCTTAAAGTCCCATAAGGAAGTTTCCAACTCAATGATTTTGAGTCACTTATAATATCCAAAAAAAAATATATGGTGCACATGCATAATGATTGGGATTTAATCATTCAATTTCCTTCCTTAAATGCATACAATAGATGCAAATTTAACTTCTCAAATTTTCTTAACCTATCCATCACATTGGTTTTCTAAATTATTGTGATTACATGCCACTTAAGATCCATAGCTCATTAATTAAGCTATTTTGAATGTGCATGGTAATAAATGTTCTTATCTTATGCATGATTAATAAATCAATGTTTAAGTACATAATTAATAAAATCAAGAGGGAACCACATTCTTTGGTTGGTTTTATATCTTACCTGGCCTAGCCGAAAGATAGGTGTAATAATCTCTCAACCATGACAAGGTTTTGTTAACAAAATCCAAAAAATAGACTTAGCTACATACAATAGACATTGTTCTCCACTTCCTAGACAATTGTTCTTTATTCCTAATTATTTCATAGAACCCTAAGCTTGGGTATGCTTCTATTTCTTAGTTTCCTAGAACTAAACAACAAAATGCACACTGGCTATTCGCAAATGACACATCTGACAACAAATGAAGTTCCTCGTGTTCCTCTTGAATAATATGAGATGTGTCTTTAACATATTTCAGGTCAGATACATGGAGGACATCATATATCCCTTGTTGAGGGTGATAATAATACAAAATTATTTCATGATTTTGTTAAGGAAAAAAGGTCTAAGCTCAACATTAGTTGCATTAAAGATTCAAATGGGAAAATATTAACAAATTAAAAGGAAATAGAAGATGTAGTTGCACAACATTTTCAAACACTACCCTTCTTCAAAAAGGAAACTTTGGATAAGGAATTGCTTGATAGCATACTAGCATTTTTATTTAAGGAAGATAATAGTTGGCTAGTGAAAGATGACATCTTGGAGGAGATAAAAAATAATTGTATTTCAATTGAACAAAGATAGTGTATTAGTAATAGATTGTTTCAATGGCCATTTTTTCATAAAATGCTATCATATCATTGTTTGGGACGTGGTTGAATCTACCAAGGATTTCATAGCAGGTAATTCTATTTATAAAACTATTAAAGGTGTAAATTTGGTGCAATTTTGAAGATTGAATCTCCTTAAAAAGTTCAAGCCAATTTCTTTATTCAATTTTACTAAAAAAAATATTTTGTAAGTGCTGGCAAAATGGATGCATACTATGCTATACAAAACTATATCTCTTAAACAACTTGGTTTTATTAAAGGTAGAGATTTTGTAAATAACATTCTTCTTGCTTTGGAATAGAAGGGCTCCCTCAATAAGAAAGCTAGAGGTAAGAATGGCATCCTCATTCTCGAAGCAATTTATCTGACTGAATAGGAACATAACAAATAGCTCATGGCTATCCATTATTGTTAATTGAATTTTTAACTAATTTTTATAATAACCAAGGGAACTAAAAAAGGTAATCCTTTCTCTCTATTATTTATATTATCTACGAAGGTTTTAGTAAGGTGTTAAATAATCTGTTCATCAATGACAAAGTAGTGCATAATCTGATATGTTCAAATGCATTTGGTTCAGAAATTAGGAGCCTTCCCAAATCCAAATAGTTCTTGCATAGGATTAACTTTAAGGAATAACTGATCTCCAACCTCAAAGTTGATCAATCTATGTTTAACATAAAAGTATTTCATTTAACAATCCTACACTACTCACAGACTCATGTAATGTGTGGATATCTTTAGTAGTCTCCTTGATAATTTGGAGCATTTGATTAGACTCACCATTGAAAGCTTATGAGCAATTATAAGAGTGGAGTGAATTTCATTGATTAAAACCAAACTTACAAGATGCATAAAATAGTGCAACCTATAGATTTGTTTTATCAGTTCTTAATATTAAAGTAGTGATTAGAAAATTATTCTTGATGGCAAAATCAATAGTTTACAATATAATTATTGATATATCAAATTTGAACAAATGAACAAAGAAAAATTAGAAAATGTTCTTTATAAAAACAATAACAGTTTGCAAAATTCTTGTTAATAAATTAGATTCAACTAAAATAACAATTAATAAAATAAAAAATACTCAATAGTTTCAATTGATTTGGTGAAACATTTACCTAATCCAACATTGGCTAACTCAACCAAGCTTCATTTACAAAATGCCTTTCATTAAACTAGTGCATAAGAAAAAATCCTCACAAGCTTTTAATCAACCTAATTAGCAAAAGCTCATTTGAGCTTAAAATAGTACCTCTAAATGGCTAAATAATCGCAACAAGGCTTAATAGCATGGCTATAATAATTAACGAAGTTTAACAATAAGATTCCTTATAATTAAATCATGACTAAGAAAACCTTTAAGTTGCACAAGCACTAATACAGGAATGATATTAGAAATTTTGGATTCAACATAAGAAAGAAAATGATAATGTAATAGAAGTTCCAACTAAGCTTTCTTTAGAACTTGTATTCAAAATAAAACCTAAGAAATTATCTTCACCTAATTTTGTAAAGAATATGATAGTATGATCAATTGATTATACGTGAAAATTATCTTTTTTTTTACAAAAGTATATTATCATAATTTAAGATGGTGTTATGTCTCTAGTGACATTTTTAAAATAATTTGACTAGTCATTAAGCTTTATGGACTCATCTCATATTAGTATTTTGAGGGTATCTTATTAGAGTGATAAGGTTGATACAATGATTATCCCAAACCATGCACAAATATGTCTTTTATTAATCAACTATTAGAAACATAATGTATAAGTATGAAAAATATCTTCATACAACAAACTTGAATTTATAAATTAAAATATTGGTTAATCATTGGGATTATACTACTACATAATAGTGTATATGCATAGTTTGTATAGATCATAATAGTTAAAAAGTAGATTGCCACTTTACAATATATATTATCACAAAAGTTTAGGTCTAGAAAAGATGACATATGCTATGATAAACAACTACAAATTCTAATATGAATCATATGATTCTTTAACTGAACTAAAATACTAATTATACTTAAATAATATATACTATCATAATTATATAATAGTGAATATTATGAAAAATACCATTGTAATTTTTTTATGTTTAGGTCATATTTGTAAGGCTATGAAAACCTTTATAAGATGATCATACTTCAATGATATATTTATCACAATAATATGATACTAAGTTTTTGGTTTTACATTGTGACAATGATTGTATAAATCTAATATATTAATATTCTTATATATATATATATATATATATATATATATATATATATATATATATATATATATATATATATATATATATATATATGTTGGTTCACATGCTCAACTGATACAAGTACATACATGTACAACATACGAAACACATTTATTAATGAGTGTATAGTTATGATACAAATAATTAATGCTTGTATGGACAAATCGTGACAAAATATGGTCAACGAATACTATGCACAAATCACATGAGAACATAAAGTACATATTTGTATAAATTTTTCTTTATACATATATGAAGCAAGTGAAAACTATGTTATCAAAGATTAGATAATGCTTACATAGGACTGGTTCCACTTTACATATTCAACCCTAATTTAGGTATTGGTCTCACTTATATGATGGTATATCATACCTACACAATGTTTAGATAATTAAATTTTCCACAATAAATTTAAGCCATAATAAAGATAATCCAAATATAATACTAAATATTGTACTATATGACCAGTAGATAGTAAAAAACATGACTTAAATTATCATGTTTCATTTGGAAGTTTCTACATTAAGAATTAAGTTAGACTTTGAACAACCTTAATTGATATTTAATAAAGTGCTAATGTAGTTCTATTGATCCCAAAAAATATAAGGAAGATATTTAGGAAATGAATTCATAGAACTTGATATGTAATGTAATCTTAATTGTAGCACATGAGAAACGTTTTGGTTTTAACATTATAAATCTTAAAAAGTGGTAAAGATACCAATGATGGCTACCACACCATAAAAAAGAAAGTTCTCTATGGGGGTACTCCAATGTGTAAAGCATTCATACTTGATATTCTTGTGTAAGTAGGATCCTTCTTATGTAACTTTCATCCTCTATGATCCTTAGATCACATATATTTTGAAGATTTCAATTAAAACATGATATTATTATCATTATTATCACACTACATGGTTTTGGTATCATCAAACCATTACAATAGACATAGGATTAACAATATCCTTCTTTTGATGATAATAAAACTTTATGAAAACAATATAACAATAGAGCCTTAAATAAAGCATAATAATTATGTCATTTTAACAAAGAAAATTCTAATCATACTTAGTTATACAAAACTACTACAAATTTACAAACAATAATTATTGTTACAATTCTAAATCCCCTTGAATAAAAAAATTGTAAAAAAGTAATTATTGTAATAATTATAACTTCACTTTAATAAAAATATTGACTTTAAGGCTAACTCCCCCGAAAGTATAATCCTTTCTCTCCCTTGTCATTATTAATAAATATGGTTAAGAGATAGTCTAAGTCTTACAAATACATTAGTTTTTAGAGGTTTGGTAAAGATATCAACTTGTTGGTCATGGAATGGAAAAACGTTGAGTGTCACAAACATGTTTACCAATTCTTGAATGAAATGAAATCTTATGTCTATTCATTTAATGCATGAAAGATGAATAAGATTCTTCATAAATTATTTTTTAATAGTATTATTAAATAAAATACAAACTTTTCCTAACTAGATACCATAATCTAGTAATTATTTTCTATTGTAGAGTACTTGAGCTACAAAACTTCTTGTTATAATATATTTAGATTGAGTTATTGAGAGAGGTACACAATTTTATTTCTTACTAGTCCAAGAATTAGTTAATATCCTAGAAATTGGCACATGTCCAGTGTACTTCCGTCATCTATTTTTATTCTAGCATAGTCAATGTATGATTAAGTAACGAGATCAATTCCTTTCTTGTTCTTAAGATAACATACCCCTGAGGGAACTGCCCCAACAAGATATCTAAAGATATGATTAACAACTTGCAAATGTGATTATTTAGGACATGCTAGAAATCTAGCACACAAGTAAACACTAAACATAATATCTAGTTAAATTACATTAAGATATAACAAAGATCTTATCTTGCCTCTATACATTGGCATATCCATAGGTTTTCCTTTCAAATCTTTATCTAAGAAAATGGTAGCTGCTATGGAATTAAATCTTGGTTTTTATTTTTCAAACCTAAACTACCTTAGTAATTCCAAAGAATATTTATTTTGGGATATAAAAATTCTATTTTCACCTTGCTTTACTTATAATCCTAAAAGAAATATTGCACCCCTATCGAGTTCATTTTAAATTATTTGTTCATCAAATTTGAAAATTTTTAACAAAAGACTTATATCTATTGATCTAAATAATATATGACCCCTTTTTGTACTTTTGATGCCTAAATTGTTTTTACTTTCACTCTCTTAAATCTATTAGAAATTAAGAATGAGCCCAACCTCTCCTTTTATGTTATAGGAGCTTGCTTTATTCCATAAAGTATTTTCTCTCACTTGAAAACATAATCTAGCTTATCATACACTTCAAAACTTGGAGGTTTCTCAACATATATTGTGTTATTAATGTACCCATTCAAAATTGCAATCTTCACATCCATTTGGTATAACATAAAGTTCTCATAACAAGCAAATGCTAAGAGAATTTTAATAACTTCCAACGTAAGTATGGGTGGAAAAGGTTCAACCACCTCTATTCCTTTAGCTTGACTATAACCCTTTGCTACAAGTTCAACCCCTAATTAAATCTCCACTCTCATACAACTTATTTTTAAATACTCACTTGGTTTTTATAACTAATTGATCATTGGACCATAGAGTTAGCTTCCAAACCTCATTCCTATTAAATTGAGTCATCTTGTCATTCATTTTTAGAACCCAAATTAATCATTTAGTGCCTCTTTAAGTAATCTAGGCTCAAAATTAAACATAACTGATATGTTTGAGACTTGCTTATTCTTGCTCCTTCCTTGCATCACCAAATATTTGTTTCTTTGGATGGTCTTTTTATACTTCAACTCCTTAGGAACATAGGGTTTTTGGAGTTCTAAATTTCTATCCTCATCTAGGTTTAGTTCATCCTCAATAGTCAACTTTTCAAATTCAGCTAGGTTGACTTCTAATCTTCTATCTCAATCTCACTAGGTGTAAATCCATCAAAAGAAACATGGTTGACTCTTCCATAGAATGAATAGCCTTGTTCAATACTCTATGACCTTTACCAATAGAGGAGTATCCTAAGAAAATACCCTCATCCAATCTAACTTCTAACTTTTCTAATTCTCTTTCCTCACTATTTAAGATATAGCATTTACAACAACATACATGCATGTGAGGAATTTCAACTTCATTGGATATAAAAAATCATATAGAGTATGGTTTGACAAAACTCAAGCAAAAACAGAATCCATGACATAGTAAGCATTATTCATAACATTAGCCCAAAAGGTTTTTCAGCATCAAGATCACAAATTTCTTGAAAGCCACATTCTTTTTCTTCAAACACAATAACTCTTATGTACCAAGCTCAATGAATCAATAGGTCCAAGTGGATCTAGATGCAAAATTTCTAAGGGACTCTTTGTAGATACATTCTTATTTACCTTAAATATTGATTCTATTTGCTTACCTAAATGGAAAAGACCACAAGTCTATGCATCTTCCAATTTTAGGTGTTGTAATCCTCTTATTAGGTCATTCCTAATCATTTCCTTCCTTATAAAGGAACTAGCACGGTCATGCTTATTTTTGAATTGATGCTGACTTCATTTTCCTACTTGCATAAACTTTGCTCTTTTGTGCATTTATTTGAATGCCTAACATGTCTTGGAACTTATTTAAAAATTTCTCAAACTAGATATCGATCATAGATCACCTTTATTAATATAATTATATCAACAACATAGCTAAGATGCAAAATCAATGGGCATCTTTTATGTAGTGCATAATGTACTACTTTGTTATTAATGAATAGATTATTTAACACCCTATTAATAACCTCCATAGTAAATATAAATCATAACAAAGAGATAGGCTTACCCTTGTTTTAAGTCTCCTTGGTTATTGGAAAAATTATTTAAGAATTCTATTAACAATAATAGATAGCAATGAGTTACCTATAATGTTCCTATTTTGTCTGATAAATTGCTTCAAGAATGAGGATGCCATTCTTACCTCTAGCTTTCCTATTGAGAGAGCTCATCTATTCCTGAGCAAGAAGAATGTTATCTAGAAGAATGTTATCTATAACATCTCTACCTTTAACCAAATCATGTTGTTTAAGAGATATAATTTTGTACAGCATAATGTGCATCCTTTTTGCCATTACTTACAAAATATTTTTTTAGTAAAATTACATAAAGAAATTGGCTAAAGCTCTTTAAGGAGATTCAATCTTAGGAATCAGCACCAAATTTGCACTTTTAATATTTTTAGAAATAAAATTACCTACTATGAAATCCTTGGTAGCTTCAAGCATGTCCCAAGCAATAATGTCTTAGCATTTTATGAAAACTATTATCTTCATTAGATACCTTCTAAATAATGTAGTAATTATGCACTATCTTTGTTCATTTGAAACACAACTATTTTGATGCCATTCATTGTGTCATCTTTCTCTAGGAAACTATTATCTTCATTAGATACCAATATTGTTATTCTATTAAGCAATTCCTTATCCAAAGTTGCATTTTTGAAGAAGGGTAGTGTTTGAAAATGTTGTGCAACTACATCTTGTATTTCTCTTAATTTGTTAACATTTTCTAATTTGAATCTTTAATGCAGTTAATGTTGAACTAAGACTTTTTGTCCTTTACAAAATCATGAAAGAAATTTTTATTCCTATCACCCTCTTCAAGCCATTTGGTACTAGATTTCTATCATTAATATAGCTCCTCCTTGCTCAGCTCTTTCATTAATTGATCATTTGCCTTGATGAGTTCAACTCTATCCTTCTCAGTTTCACTTTCTTGAAATTTTTGTTCTTTACTTTTTGCCATATCTATATCCTTCTTAATTGATTGAAATGTATTCCCAAATGTGGATTTGTTCCACTATATAAGGTAGCTTGTTAAGTTTAAATGCTAAAGCCAGCATGCTAGAGAAGAGTGTGGGTATGGAATAGTTACTTTCTACCATGGTATAAAATTTTTAATGCATTAACCACATGTTTGTATATTTAAATTATTTTAGATCAGATTCATGAGCTATAATTGAAGTAATAATGGTGAGTGATCTAAGCCTACTCTACATAAGTGCTATATGATAAATCGGGAGAACATGTCCATCTAATCTTTATTTACCAGTACTTTATTTAGAAATTTCCAATCTATTTCCATTTTTTTAAAGTGAACCTAAGCAATGGAGATCTCTTAGGCTACATTAGTTTATGTAGTCATGAAGCTTGTACATTGTAGCTAGGCCAAGGGTGGAAAGGCCTTTGTACTCATTCATAGAGGCAATAACATTAAATTCACCTCCTACAAAGCATAAACCCTTGAAGTCTCTTGAAATTTGAGTTAATTGGAGTCACAATATCCTTCTTTGAACCATTACAAACTTAGCTTTGATAAAAGTGTAGCAAACTATTAATTAACTTCCTAATTTCTCAATAAGTAAATAAATGAATTGCTCATTACGATACGAATATTGATAGTGCATGCTTCCTTTCTAGAGAACCTAGACATTCTTGGAAGAGTTTCCAACATACTGTTCAAAGCTCAATGACATGGCCAAGATAAATAGCATATTAACATGGATAGTGGTTCCCATAAAGAAACTAAAGTGATATTATTAGATATTGTTAAAGGTTTAAAATAAGAGATTAATCACCAAGGCATTGCCCATCTCATGTTCTAAACAAGGTTTTTATTCATTAATGGATATTTGATTCACAATTTGTGAAGACTTTGACCTTCTAAGTGTCCCTTTTAGACTCAATTAACACTCTATGCCCATCTTGGCCCTTCTTTGGGTTCTCCTGGTCTACATGGAAGTGAAATCATCTTTTTTAGGTTGCATTAATCAAGACTTAACTACTCATTCATGAAAAACATTATTGAATTCCTTAAGTGCTTAAAGAACAAGATTTCTTTAAGAGCTTTCTTAAGATGCCTTTGAATAAAACATGAAGCCTCCCTATTTGTTCTAGGCCTTTTTAAAGTGTGTCATAGTCATCCAAAATTTTGTTTAGAACTATTTTTTTATTCTTCTCTATCAAACTAAGTATGCACTTCCATTGCTTAAACACCAACTTGAGAAGACATTTGAACCTTCAAGGCTATTAGACAAACTTTGTAGCCTAATTGACGTTTTTTCAATGGGGTTGGTCCTACTTAAAAGTGCAATCTAGAGCCTTAATAGGTTTTGATATTATTGTAATAAGATCCATCTTATGCTAAATATTGTTAGTAACTTAATCATTTTGTTTAGTTGAAGTATTAGCTACATTAATAGAGGCTTTTTTTATCTAAATTTGTTTGTAATGTTTACATTGAACTAAAGAATGATTCTTCCTACAACAAAATGAGCAATAATAAAGCAAATTGTCATAATGGCTTCTTTACCATAACCCATTGGAGTTAGTGCCCATTTTTGTAATCCTATTTCTATTTGGTATTTTTAAGCTAAGTCCTCTTTAATACAAACTTCAACAATGCTTTGATACGTTAAGTTTAAAGTTGTAATATCCTCCTTTAGATAGTTCCTAATTATTGAAGCTATGGAATATAGAGCCATTTGTTAAAGGAAATGAATCAATAACTACTTGAACAAAAATTTGAGAACCATTTGAAAATTCTCGCTTGACAATTTTTCATCCAAGTTCAATGAAGCTATCATCTCAGGAATTTCTCCTTCTCAAATCAACTTTAAACATGCCTATTGTCCAATGATCCCACTTTGAACTCATTTTGTAAGCCAAGTTTTTTGAAAATCTATTGTATGATATCCATGCTAGGCTAGTTAAACAAAAATTACCTATTACATGTCAACTTAAATGGAGATACCATTTTTTTATTCTCTTTTTCAAAAGTTATTTTTGGTTCCCCTTTGAATGTCAATGTTGATTTGATTTGAATAAAGGAATAGTTGATCTACCCACCAAAAACCTTAATAAAGGATCAATTGATGGGTGAGAGCTCCCCATAGCTTGTCATCAATTCAAGCAAACAAAATAACCAAACAAAAATTCCTAGTCAGGGTGAAACCATACCATTGCCTCCAAGCTTGTTCTATTGATTGAATATCCAACATTGAATTTTCCATTGAGTATTAGATTTCCAATTATTGCCTTTGCTATTTCCTTTCTCCACATCAAGAATTTAAACTAAAAAATTCTAAAAATACTTGATTTTAATACCTAAACTGCATCTAAATTTAATAGCAAAGAATGAGGTTCTTACCTCTTAAACCATGTAGTGGTATACATTAATTGGGAGTCCTTCCTCTTCATGAACCAAGCTTGCAAACTTTTCTTTCTTCCTCCTTGTAGTTAACATGCCTTCCTTAGTCTCCTTAGGGCATTCATGGTTAGGTTTTGCTAAACAATTCCAACCCTAATTGCAAGAAGAAATCATATATAGTTGTCCACAAAAATCCTATAATTAAGAGATATTAGATAGGTAGGCTAGGATATCTCTTTGCACATCCATATTTTTAGGCTTCAAGCATTTTAGAGTTTGACTTAATCCTTGATATATTTTCCATTGACAGGCTTTATGCAGATCATTTCCAACCCCTTGATCTAGGGTAATTTAGTTCCCAATAATTGGGACTAAAAGAAACTTGAACACAACTTGATTATTTAACATTTCCAAATAATATTAGCATCATAACCATATTGTATTGTTCAATGACCAGATCTTAATTTATTACTTAATAGCATCATCCTATTTTTATAATACTTTGTTCTTGGGATGCAACTAAACTTATGCACAAATTAATGTATTTGACAAGCCAACTTTCACTCCATAGGTTTAACATTCAAATTGGGAGTCATAATCCTCTGATTTGATCATCAATCTCATGACATGAAAAAAAAATAAACTATTTCCTTCTCCAACTGAGGTCTCACTTGAGCTAAGAATTATTTCACCTCAAGTTAGGTATTGTTCCTAATACACTGATGTGTGTATGGTATCAAAGCAATATATACCTCAAACTTATCATATCCATATAACTATAACATGTATTAATAACCACAAGATCCAAACCATGTCTATTGCAAGTAAATAAATTACAAAAATCACATCCAAAAATGTTCCATCCAATCAAAAGTCTAATATAAAATATCTAATATTTAACATAAAATATCAATATTGAGAATAAATATGACTATGATTAGGACATGATTGAATGTTAACTAAAGAGCGATCCACTAAGGTAATGACTTTGATGTGCTCACTCTAATGCCATATTCACTATTGACTCCCCACACTTGTAGATGATATAAGAGGGGATGAGCCAAGCTTAATAAGAAATCATTATGGCTTATTAATAAAAGCATACATGTAATAATATAATAGTAGAGCATAATCTTCACTATTTTAAAGGAGTTAAATAAATGTGACAACCTACCAAGCTGAGCCAATACATAAAAATATAACTATTTACACATCACAAGTTCATCAAACATAAAAAGTCTTAACAAAGTCATAATCAATCCCATAGGAGGCTTAACAATCTACCAATAATCTTACACTTCTTATAATACTGTGAAATCTCAACATGAGTCATCTACTTCTACATCATCACATGATCCATCAAACCATAACCTAGGCACTATTAATCATATAGACCACCACATAGGGCTATAGTTCTCCACATAAACCACATGGCACTACAATAAGAACTTTAGAAAATCCATGATCTCTTATGATGCCTTATAATGACACACAACCAACTTGGAATCCAAAACATATGATCTAATAGTCTTAACTTGTGCTCTACAAACCACATGGACCACCTCGCAAGGCTGAAGGTGTCTTATCGTAAGCTTAGGACCTCCCATGATTCATAATGATGTTTTAACAAAGAGGTTGACAACCTCTATTCCATGTAGGAGTCTTATAATCTACAACTTGCCTTGCTCTGCTTAAGGAGTCCATCATTTGTGTCCATTACATCCAAGTCTACGTCATCATCATTAAACTTGCTTACTTATCATTATTAGGGTTATACTTATATTTATCTAGCATTACATAACACTAATTCATCGACTAAGGTTTCTTCAGAATCCTAAAACTTTACAAGTTTTCTAAGTCTCCTCAATCTGAAGTATGCTATCTAAGCTAACCTTGGGTTTTTACCAAAGCCTAATCCACTTATCTAGAGTATATTCCCCTTTCACATTTTATATATCCATGCCCACTTCTTGCATATTATAGTCTTGTTAGAATCTTTTGATTTATTTGAGTACTTAATAAAGTTAAAAGTCCATAACTTGAACTTCTTAAGTCAAAGTCTTTGATCTTTAACTTGGCTTAATGTGAGTTTAACTAGTGACTCCTTTCTCTTATCTGACAAACAAATCTAAGTCACTCCACCCTTCCCAAAAACCTCTCTTAAGCCACACACACCTCCCAAACCATTATCAGTGGTGTCAATCCATTACCTAAGAGCCCAATTTAAGGTTACTCATGATCTCACCCATCAAATAAAACTAGATCAAGGCTTATCCAAAATCTAAGTGATTATTAGTTCCTTGGCTAAGCATAGCATCACTTCTAAGGATAAAATAAAACTCTCTATCTTAATGCAACATCATTCAAGGGCTGATAAATGCCTCATCAAGTCATGACTCTATTTTGAGTGTACTCAAAATCCACCAAGTACATAATATTACCAATTAAACCTTAATACTTATCTTAAGATTTGTTTCATGTAAGATCTTAGTCCTTGGGAATTCCATCTACTTAATTCCTAAACTATTATTAACCTTATCAAATGGTATTTCAAATCCTAACATACCTTCAACCCTATCTATGATTCTTGGTTTCTTAACAATAAGGTATTTAAATTTCAAACATAAGATATGCAAATTTCAAATTTAAGAGTTTTGAATTTCAAATCATTTGCAATGAAATTCCTAAATAATTGGTTCTTTTGAAAAATCTAATCTAAGCCAAATAAACTTATTAGTTAGATTGAGTTACATCCTAATTTCCCACTCCTCTTTAGCAAAACCCTAAGCTTTTTGCTACACTTAATCAATAACTAATCCTCCCAAAGCCATCATCCATGGTAAATTCAAGCTTCTTATGGCTTCCAACAAGAAACCCATGAAATCACTTGCTTTAGAAGTAATCTAAGGTCCATTCTTAGACATTTTCATGCATTACATGTGCATGGACTAGTCTTAAACGTGTCCTCTATGCATAATCTAACGCATTCAATCCCAATTTGGTTGCAAAATTTAGTCTAATGTTTGGTTTTTTTGGAGGATGTCTTGCTTATGTCATAATTAGGTAATATGGTATAATTTACAAGCATTCTTAAGTCTTAATTAATTAGTATTATCACTAGTTGAATTCGTCACCACAATGTCTAATAATCTTGAACTCTTCCAAGCTATATCAATTCCATATAAAAAATAATACTTCTAAGAAAATGTGTCAACCATAAAAACATGATAGCATAATTTTCCTTTGTTGCACAAGTCAAGGTGCTTCCTTTGGTAAGGTACAATAGCAAATTCATGCATGGTATTATCATAATAAATCACATTTTTCATCATAATTTAGCAAACCAACTCTTATTTCCTTATTAAACAAATTCATCTTAGCATGTAATATAAAAGTCTCAATTAAAAGAACATTCTACAAATCATACTAATCATACTTAATGATAATTATTTTATATCTTATTCTAAAAAATCCTTAAAACATTACAAATGAATTTAACTAAGATAATCACCACAATATCATAAATATAGCTCTCGACTAACAAGCTTTCAACACCACATTCAGATTTCAATGCATTCAAAGTTTGCATAATCTCATTCCTAATATGATTAGATCTAATCATCCAACACATGACATTGAATCACCATTGGAAAGTGTACATAACATGATGGAAAAGGATCTAAAAAAATTTCCACCTAACTCAAGTTTGCACATTAACAAAAAGCTTAGCACAAAATTCCAATCCATATAATGTAAGCACTACACAATATTCCATCAACCCAAGATCCAATACATAGAAAACATTACTTATTTTTCATATTCATGCAAAATTTTAGACTATAGCATGAAATTAGGTAACAACATACTTCATTATAAACTCTTAATATGCATCCACATTTATAATCAAGGCATGATGATTCCTACTTGATGAGTTGGGTTCAGGTCTACATCAGTTTGGATCTCCTCCTCAATTTTTGGCTTGCAAACTTTCCTTCTTCCTCTTCCTTACTTTTACCACTGGCCTCCTTGGTGTTCTTGATTGGTGCCTTTTTAGTTTAATTATGGTTGGGTTTTATCAAAAGTGTCTAGCCTTAGTATATTATGTCTTTTTATACCAAAACAATCCATTAAATCTTACTAGATTTATTAGTTGGTTAATCTCTTTCCCTTATCCATGCTAAAGTGTCTTATCCACTTCTCTTTTTTTATTTCTTGAATTATTCAACCAACCCTAAATCCCATCCATAAGGGTTCCATTTGTAACTGTCCCTTTAAGCATTATTCACAAGACTTTCATATAACAAAATCTAATATTTATTCCAAAAATCAAATTTCAAATTTCAAACTAGTATGAATTTTGAAATTTTTATTTAAAATTTAAAATATTTTATTAAAGAGAAAATGTACTATTTTAAAATAACCACTCATAAGTTGTAACAAATAGTTCCTCTAATCATAATTGTATGATCCCATAATCATACATGTATGATACACTACGCACCACAATCACCCATCATAACATGATAATTCGCTTATGGGATGCCTCTCTTAATTGATCATAATTAAATGATATAAGTAATCATTTTATATGATTCTCAACTCACCAAGTGCTACTCTTAGACTTAGAAAATTTTGCTTCTGTTATATTATACTTTATGATTAACTACTTTGTACCTGTATGATCATAATATTATTTTAATTAACTCCCCATTTTCTACATTTGATCCTTATATGAGGGTTAGATGGTCCTATTATGATGGCTAACAAAGTTTTGTACTCCTTCACACTTGTCTCTCCCTCATGCTACATCAATTGTATGAAGTATTGTGGTCAAACTAGATGATGCCAAATTACTATTGAATGCAGCATACCATAAAGCTCATGACAATATCATTATTATATGATAATAATGACATCATAGTAAACCCTAAATCTATTTTTAAAGCCTATTCACACAGAGATCATGATTGTTGCTATTTTTAAATGATTTTCTATGGTTGACCAATATCATAATGTTTGATATTCATAATAAGGCTATAATAATCTTTTCTTTCTTAATCTTACCATACTATCATCTCCCAGTTTGTCATTAAGGAAGAAGATTAACAAATCTATGGTTACCTTGATTATAGTAACTAAGGGGTTGTATTCTTTGGGTAGCACTCAAAAAATCTTCTTAGCCTACTCATCAATAGGAAAAATCGTTCCAAGACAAGCTAGGCCCTTAGTAATATTAGTAAACTGAGTGAAATAGCTTTAATGTTTTCATTATTACTCATCCTTAAAAGCTCATAGTCATGCATTAACAAATTTATCTTATTTTCTTTGACTAAGGAGGTCCTTCTAACCTCCAACATAGTCTATATGTCATATGAAATTCCTAAGTTTATTCTTTTGTTAAAATCTTGTGCATTTAAGCCATATTGAAGAAGTTCCACTAGGCATTCAATTGAACCATATGCTTTTCTTTAGGAGTTCATTCATATACATTCTTTTAATCAAGAATTTTATTAAGTTTATCTAGGTTAGAAAGGAAAAAAGCCATTAAATAATATCCCAAAAGTTCAACATCAACTAATAGCAAATGACTCATCGTTTGTGTCTTCCAAAAGAGATAAAGATCCCCACGAAACATGAGTCTAGTAAGAAGAAGAACCTTCCCCCAAAGTGGCTCCAACATCAACAACATTATGGACATAAATCTTGTTAAAAAGAATTTCTTCTTTTGACATTGACTGACACAGAAAATAGCTAAATATTTCTTGACAATTATAAAAGGGGCAAGTGGATTTTGTTGATTAAAAGAAAACTTATATGCTTAAAGCAATGCAACCTACAGATATTTGAAACAATTCTTAATATGAAAATAGTAAATAGAAAACTATTCTAGATGCTAAAAGTAATAGTTTACAATATCACTTACCAAAAAAACAAATTCAACCAAATCAAAAAGACTAACCTAATCAGTGAAAGCTCTTACAAGCTTATAAGAGTAACCTTACCTGGTTGCATAACATCAATAGAAAATAACAACTTGGCTACAATAGTTAAGAAACTTCTACAAATAAATTTCTTACAATAACCTTACAACCAAGAAAATCTTCAAGTGGCACAAGTACTAATGAAGGAATGTTATTACTAATGTTTTTTTACAAAAGAACATTGCAAATGTCAATGTAATAGATGTTCTAGTCGATCTTTCTTTAGAACTTTTTTCCAAAATAAAATTAAGAAATTCTCTTCTTCTTTTTAAATAAAATGATAGTATGCTTAATCCATTATGTGTGCAAATTATCTTTATTTGTTTTTAAAAGTGTATGATCATAATTCAAGTTGGTGCAATGGTCTAGTCACATTCTAGAATAATTTGACTAGGGATTAGGGATAATGTCCATATAATGACAATGTTAGTGATATTACAATAGAGTGATATGGTCCATATAATGATTTTCCCAAATAATGTATAGATATGTCCTTTATTAACCAACTATTAGCAACACTAACATATAAGTATGAAGAATATCTTTTTAAAGTATTCTTGAATCTATAAATTAATGCATTAATGGATCATTGGAATCATGCTAATACATAGTAGTACATATTTATAGTATGTGTAAAGCATACTTATTTGAATGAAGGTCTCCAACAAATGATACATATTTTCATAGAATCCAAGGTCTTAGGAAAATATCATATGCCATGCAAATAAAATACATATCCTTGTATGATTCATAAGTTATTTAACCTAACTTAAATACTAATCATTCCCATAATACATACTATAATAATTGTCTCAATAAAATATTATGAATAATGCCAACCTAATGTTTGATATTTAAGTCATCTTTGTGTAACTATGAAAATATTTATAAAATGAACACACTTCTATTATATTTCCATCGTAATAGTATGAAACAAAATTTATGGTTCAATATTTTAACAGTGATCGTATGAGATTGATGCATTAACATTCTTATATATATTTATTAGTTCACATACTTATATGATACAAGTATCGTACTTGTAGAACATAGTGTGTGCAATTATTAATGAATATACAATTGCCACATTAACATTTCATACTTATACGATGTGCAAAATTGTAATAGAAATGTTCATTTGTATGGCTTCATGTGCATATGATGCAAATAGAAAGTCACCTTTTAGACATAAGAAAACACTTGTACAAGGATTGTTCAAATTTACACACTCAACCCTAATTTAAGTGGTGTTCATGCCTATACAATGAATATCTCAAACTTATATGATGCCTAGATAGTTAACTTTCCCATAATACATTTAAGTCAAAATAAAGATAACTCAAATATGATACTGAAAAGTGTATTATCTTTCTCATGCAAGGAAGTGGGCCAAATTAGTAAAATAGTCCACTATCACCCAAATCACATCATAGCCTTGCTTAGTATATGGAAAACCTAAGAAAAAATCCATTATGATCTCGACCTATTTACATTATGATATTACTAGTTCATGTAATAAACCATCCGGCTTTTATGTTCCTCTTTGACTCTCTAGTAAACTAAGCATTTTTTAACATAGTATGTCACATATTTCTTTAAATCTCTCCACTAAAAGTAGGTGTTGAGCTTCTTATACATCTTGGTTTCCTTTTTTTGAATAACGAGTCTACTATAATTAGCCTCATTTATTAAGTTATCTCTATCACAACCTATTTTTGTAGCAACTTTTTATTTTTTTTCCTTGGGATGCAACAAGACCTACGTGTTAATCAATGTATTTGATTTATCACATTTAACTCCATAAGATTAACATTCAAACTCTGATTTATAATCTCCTAACATGAACATCAAGATTAAGGAATTCCACCTAAAATGAGCTACATTCTTACTCCAATCAAGACCTTGGTAGAGCTAAGAGTTGGCTCATATTAGGTTAAACAATCCAACCAGTACACCAATGTGTACATGATAGAAAAGTAATCTATACCAATAAATAGTTATATACACATAATACAATAATCATAACAACCACATAAACCATGTCTAAATAAATGTCTAGTATAGTCCATGCCTATATAGATAATACATAAAGTCAAAATAAAATAAATAAATTTCAATGCTAAAATGAATAAGCTATGACTAAGATATGCCAAAACACTAGTTAATAAAGGATCCACTAGGCATTGACTTTAGTCCGCACTCCATTGTTGTACTAGCAACTAACTCCCTTCCTTTATAGATTATATGAGGGAGAGAGATGTAGGCTCAATAGGAACATCCTTGTCCTCGTAATAAAACATACATGTAATGACAAAATAGAAAAGCATAGTCATCAATTTGTTAAAGAAATTAGCCAAATATTAAAGATTAACATGCTTAGTTAATATATAAAATAATACCACTAGCCCACACATATCCATTTGAGCCTAAAAAGCCTCAATAAAATCATTATCAATCTTATAGGATGAATAATGATATAATAATAATCTAGTTTTGCATTTAAGTCCTTGAGATATTCTATGCAAGTCTAGCACTATTAGTCATTACATGGTTTGATAGCGCACAAGTTGGGCTTTATGAATTGCATAGACCAAACTATAATTCTATAGGTGACTTATCTTTTAGGTGTTCTTGGATTGAGTCCTCATCAGTAGACTTTTTTTAGAGTAGTTACATTGCAAGTGAAAGTGTGAAAATGGTTAGGAGCATGGACAAAAAGAGAAGAAGGATGATTTTTTCACAAAGGATTGAACTTCTTAGAAAGATTCCCTTCAAAGGGTTATTGAATTTCACAAAGCTTTGATTTCCAGTACTCTCTCAAATTTTTTTAATTCACTCTAAATGTTATTCTCTATTTTTCTAACATTTCTCCTTTGGGTCTAGGTCTCCTATGGGCCCATCCATAAGTCCACACATAGCATTTGACCATCATGTTATAGCATGCACTATGATACCTCTATAATTTATCTCTACGTGTAATCTAGTTCATGACCCTACTACTTTATATTGCACATCAATTTATGTCGTTTTGTCTCCTCACCTAATTTTTTTCATCCATTTTAGATTTAGTGACCTTAAAAGTGATATTCTAATCATTTTTCTCTTCTTTTAAGAATCAAGTCCCATCAAATGTTCTTTATTGAACTAATGTTTGGTTGTATTCTTCAAATAGATAAGACCTTCATTTATCTTATCAAATGGTTTCTTAGATTTTATTGATAGCACATATCTTTGGCAAGTATTTCCTAACCTCTGTAAATATTCAACATTGATAATGCCTTTTGTTAATGCTTCTTTAACTTGATTTAGAAGAAAATATTGTCCATCTTTCATTAACCAATATCGTTGTGCTCATCAATAACAAGCAACATTTTGATCCCATAAGTAAGGATTCTCTAGTATAATCTAACAGATGTCTAGGAGGTACCACATGATAGGTAACCTTATAAATGTAATCATTAGAGATAGAATACTTTATCTTACATTATTTTTCAACTCTCGCCTTAGAGTATTTATGAATCCATCCCAAAGTGTAGGGTCTCAGATATGATATACTCTTTAATTTAAGCTATTCTATAAGACCTTTGGATAGCAAGTTCTTTTCACTTCTAGTGTTGAAGATGGCACTCATAAGCTCTTTTTTTTACTTGTAATCAAATAGTGAAGAGTTCTTATTTTTGTTTCATTTCATTTGATATCTCTTTTAGAGTCACAATATGAGAAAAGGGTTTTCAACTTATTGAGGAGTTTGTAGTACCTTTTAAGTCTCTATTACAAGAAGTAATTTTTCATTTTTGAAATTTTTTAAAAAAGGTTTGGGATGTAATTTCTAGCATTTTTCTCATGTGTCTTATTTTCTTATAATGATCATAATACTATTGATTTTTGTTGTTAGTTGTAGCACAATAATCTTTATTGGAAAATACTCTTTCTTTTATTGCTAATTTTTAGAGTTATAATCAAGCCACTTAACTTCACTTCAAATTCTAATTTTGATAACATTTTTAATTTTTAGTAGCCCATAAAGGACTCAAAATGAGAACACCTCACAAATAGATAATATTTTTTTGTATCAAAAAACTCCGAAGTCATTATTAGTAACCAATAAAGGATTAAATGTCTTAAGAAGATTTTTTTCAAGGGTTCTTGAATTTCACAAAGTTCTAATTTTGATAACACTTTTAATTTTTGTAAATTCACTCCAAATTCTTCTTTCATTTTTCATAACATTTCTCCTTTTGGTCAAAGTCTCTTGAAGGTGCATCCATGACACCACACAACATTCATCTAGTGCATTGTTGTTCACACTCCAATATTCTTGTGGCTAATCTATGAATGCAATCTTGCTCACGGCTCTGCTACTTTGTAATGTGTATTGATATGCATCATTTTGTCTCCTCCCTTGATTTGTTTTCATTCATTCTTTATTCAATGACCTTAGAAGTGATCCCTTGATTAATAGGAGCCCTTTCCAATAATGTGACACTCTAACAAGTGCTTTAACACATCCATGACTCTTTGTATCTTATAATAGAATATGACAACCTAGAATCTTTCAAACAAAATCTGATAGTCCTTAACTAAACTTTGTTAATCACATGGACCACTCTATAGAGCTCAAGGACTCTTAATAATACATGGTGCTCAACCATCATATTCTTAGGAACACCTATGATCTCTTGTGATGTCTACGTATTGGGACACATAACCCCCATGCTTGATGTTAGTCTTACTTTTTGGTACAATTGACCCTCCTTACTTTGGTTGAAGAGCTTATTGACTAAGGTCCACTAGATCTTTTTGTATGTCATCATTAGGTAGATGGCTTGCACATTATTTATATGCTTTTATTCATAATTATAGATAGTTACTTAACCTTTGTTTCTCCTTTGAAGGATTTGGGTTTTCTTTTTATACCATAATTCATTGACTAAGATAGTTAGGGTCTCGATAATCTTACTATAATATATGGGCTAACTTAGGGTTCCTTCAAAACCATAATCAATTTATATAGGCCTACTCTAGCATTTCGGTTAACTTAGCATTCCTTCCAAACCCTAATTAGTTTATATTGAGTTTCCCTAAAACCTACCCTATTTTCTAAGCTCATCTAAGATCTCTTCCAAATCTTAATCAACCTATATGAGCTAACCCTCCCCTGTCATTTTTTCTATACACATATTGAGTCTTGCCATTTTTTAATTTGGAAGTCTAAGTCCATTAGCCTATCTAAGTTACCACTTGAGTAGAGAATTTATAAGTCCTTAACTCAAACTTTCAAAGTCATAGACTACAAACATTTTCCTAGTTCACAGGAGTTTCATTATTAACTATTAATTACATTACAAGATAATCTGAGTCCATCCACCCTTTATAAAGGCCTCTTTTGAGTTGCATACAACTCCAAGATCATTATCTAAGATGTCAATGTATGACTTAAGGGACTAATTCAAGGATTTTATGATCTTACTCATCAGATCAAATTAAGCTAAGGTTTAACCAATAATCTGATTATTCATTTAGCCCTTTGGCTAAGCCTAACAATGCTCCTATGACCAATACATAGATCTTTATCTTAATTAACCTTCATCGTAGGTCTAATCGAGAGCCCCATAAAAATTTAACCTCAACTTAAGTGTGCTTAAGGTCTCATCAAGTGGTTTATAATCTCAATCCAATGTATTTTTAGGGTTCACTTCATGCAAAGCTATAGTCCTTAGTAATTACACATATTTTGTTCCTAAGCTAACCTTGATCATATCCAAGGTCCTTATCAAGTCCTAACTTACTTTCAACCCTTACTAGGGTTACGTGGACCTTCACCTTCACCAAGATTCAAATTTCAAACCTATCATAATTAAATTTTAAATCTTATATATTTAAATTTGAAAGTTAAGGCCTTTAAATTTCAGATCTTCAATATTCCAAATTTCAAAACATAAGCTCTACTAATCAATCTAATAATTTGATATGCCTAATATAAGCTTACCAAGCCAAGTAGTTGGATTAAGTTCTACTTTTACTCAATCATACCCAATCATTATTGCTACACATAACCAAGACATAATCCTTTATTATCCTTCTTCAAAATCCAACTCAAGTCCCTCATGACTTCTCACAAGAACTTAATGAGCTCACTTATCTTGGAGGCCATCTAAGGTCTACTCCTAAGTCTTTTCTTCCATTTCATAGTCCATGTCCAAACCATACCCTCAACCAATTGGATTAACCTACGGATTCTTGGTAACACAAATGTCAATTAATGTTTGGCCTTTCAAGTAAGAAAATTCAATGAACACTTAGTCATGATTAATAGTAAAACCTAAAATACTTATCATAAGTATTTTATGTTAAAGTCCTCCTCTAACAAAACCTAATTGAGACCATCAAATGACCCTAGCCATCTTTTAAGTCTCTATTGAGAGTCCCATGCCCTCTAATAAGGAACTTGAGATCTCTCCATCCCAAAGGCATTTAAGGTTTCTTTTAAGGCAACTTCATGTATTACAAGTTTATAGCTAAGCCCTTTTAATCAACCTTGAGAAAATAGCCCCACTTGGTTGCAAAATGTTAATCCTAGGTTTAGTTTTATTGAAAGAAATCCTATTAAAGTGATAATAAGGTCTTATGACATAGTTAAATAAGAACATTCCTTAGCTATCATACTTGCCTTTCTTAATTAATTTAGCATTATTTCTAGCTGAATTATACACCATAATGTGAAATAGCTTCAACTCATCTAGGTCATATCAATTTTATATTCGTAATAATACTTCACCTAAAATATATCAACCACAAAAGCAATATAGCATGTTTTTCCTTTGTTAAACAAGTCATAGTTTTCTCAATTTGTTGGCATGAGAGTATTTCCAACTAAATGACATCATGAATTTTTATGTTAAAATAAAACTGTAGCAACCCATCTTTGCTAAAGAACATAAAAATCAAGCATGTACCAAAGAGTCTTAATCATAATTAATGCTATCATTAAGGGCACTAATAATTTAGTACTGTTTTTTAAAAAGCATTAAGGGATCACCAAAATATATCCTAAATTAACGAAGGAATTCATCACAAAATCATAAATAAGACTTTCAATTCGCATGCGTTTAACATCATGAACATATCCAACCATTTAACAAATTGTATAAAACAATCCTAACAGGACAGCATGTCCTTATTGTCAACATGTCTACTCAATTTAGAATGGAAAATAATGTAAGATTTTGGTAAAAAATAATTATATACAACTTAATTCTTTTCCATTAACTGAGAGCTTAGCTTAAAAATTCATAAAAACAAAATAATGCAAACACTTCACATTTTCTTCATTGACTTGAGATTCATAGAAATCAAAATAATCCTTATAAATCATGTTTTAAATTAAATTGTGAGTTACAATAGGCTCATTTCACAAAAACATGCATATAGTTTATGCTCAAAAGTAAACCTTCGGCTACATCAACTAATTTAGCAATGAAATTCTTATATTTTATGTTCCTAATTGAATTGTCAATACAATAGTTGATTTTGCAAAGAAATGCCTATAATTTATGTTCCAAATTGGACCATAAGATACAATAGCTGATTTTTCAAAAAAATGCTTATATTTTATTTTCCTAATTTGTATCATAAGCAACAACAACTGCTTTTGCAATGTGTTGCTTATATATCATGTTGTAAAACAACCTATGAGCTAACCACAAGCTAATTGTGCAAGGCAATGCATATATTTTATGTTTCAAGCATACCAAATTTATTAACAATTGGTTATAATTCATGTTTTAACTTAACCCAAGAGCTACAATAGCTATAATTGCAAAGTAATTAATATATTTTATATTTCAAATTAAACCATGAGCTCCTACAGGCACGATTCACAAGGTCATGATTGTATTTCATGTGCTTCTTAAACCAAGAGCTTTTACATGCTTTATAAACATGTAGTATGCATTGAAGTAAGTAAATCAATTGGTTTTTAGAAAAATCATTAGGGGAAACATTCTTTTTATCTATCACCTATGTAATATCAAATGATCATACTTATATGATAAATCACAAAAAATTATAACAATTATTTCATTTATTTTAGGAGTATAATTCTACCCCATAGAACTTCTTCATTTGGACATAACTCATTGACTAGAACAAAAAAAGGGAAAATTAGTATGAAGAAGATGATGGTCTAATTGGGAAATTATCTTTGCAATTAGAAAAGAAAAATCATAAGTTACAAGCTATGCTTAATAAGGAAAATCTTTCCTTATTATTTTAATCTTTCCTTGTGATTAAATTAAGCTATCATATTAATTGGTAAATCAGTTCACTACACTTAGGTTTGCACTATATAAGTCCTTCAAGTTTATGGTAAGTGTTTTTATGAGTTTAATAATGTTAAGTGATATAATATACTATAAAGTTACTTTGTACTATCCTTTGTAAGGATGAACCCAACCAACTTTGTTAAAAGAGAGTAGTTTTTTCTATAAATGTAATTTTATTATAAACTAAAAGAGCTTACAATATTAGGGTTACATTACATTGTAGGCAACAAAGGATAAGCTAAATTCACTGGATTGTTTGATACTAACCTACTAATGAGTTTGTAATTAACTCATATGTTGTTTTCAAGTAGGGAGATTGAATGTTATCAAATTTAATAAGAGCTTTGTAGCAGTTTAGAAGTTGTTGTAGTTCAAAAGTGTAAGATTGGAAGGTTTTTCTTACCATTTGAGGAAGATAATTATCAACTTCAATGTCCTCTCTGAAAGTATGCTAAATTGAATGACTTCAAAATCCAACATCTACTTAATTTTTTTATTATAATTGAGCATTTTCCAAGGAGTTGATTACTTATCTTGAACCATGTCCAAAACTAGTTTGTAATCTAATTCCATAATTATACTTAAGCATCCTAGATGCCTACATAATACAATCCAAATGCTAAAACCAATCCTTTAGCTTCTATATTCGATTTAAAATTTATAAATGTCAAGAAAGCTTTCACCAATTTACCCAAATGATCACGAATAATTCAAACACAACCTATATATCCTAGCTTCCATAAGCCAACCATCAATATTCAATTTTAGAAAATTTCTTAAAGGAGGTTGTCATTTCATAATTTGGATGCTTCTAAATTTTATTTTAGTGAAGGAGAAAACTAAACCAAGTTGAACCATTTCATAATCTAGTGGGGATTATTGTGTTAAAGGGAAGAACAAAAAGTGGTATAACAATTGAATGAAATATTACCCTTATTAATTGTGGTGAAGTAAGTGATTTATTAGTGCAAGTCTATTGAGGTTGACTAGGGGTAAACGTAAGCACTGCTTGGGCCAAACTACCAAAAATTTTGATGTGCTTGCTTTTCTTCAGTTTACAATAATTATGATATCTAAAAAATCTTTAAAAAACAAAACAAATTCTTTCAAGATCAATTAAGATTAAGTGAAGTTTTCAAGTGTAAATTAATTAAGCTATTAACATGAATTGATATTATAAGTTTCAAAATTGATCTATACTTATTCCTCATCTATATTTTGCCAAAATTTAGTACCATTGGATAGCTTGAAAATGTATATATAAATATATCCAAATATAACAAAAAAATGCATATCTTTTTTGAAAAGCTACATATTAAGATCATCATTTCTTAGAGAAATGAAGTTGAAGCTTGTAGGTTTCATGCATAGATCATATTTTAAGCCTTCTTAAATTCTTCATTCATTGAGCTAAGTTAGAATTTACATTTTATTACTTTACTATGTCGTTAATGTGTCTCTCTATTAAATTGTATTTCAATAATAGGGCCTTATAATTGAGTTTTTTTATTTGATTCCTTGTCCTATTTTTGGGACATTTATTATTTGATTGTCATAATAATCTTTTGGTCTTATTGGAAGGTCATCTATCTTAGTGATTTATAGGGTCTTTTATCCTAAAGTTATAAGGTCCTTTAGCTTAGTGTTGTATTATTCTTTAACTCTTAGATTATAGGTTCTTTTGGGCTAATGCTATAGTATTTTGGCCTACTTTTTGCATGTTCGTTTTGCTCAATGTAGGGTTTGAACTACTTACTTTTGTGAAAGGTGTTTACTACTTTTGCCTAACCTTTTGATTTGGGATAGATATAGATCTAAGCATTATTTGAACCACCTAAAAATACTTGTGTACTTTATTTTTCTCTCCCACAAAACAAGCATTCAAAGCTAAAAACATTTTTAAAATAATTTTTATAAGATCCATAAAAATATGAATGAATTTTGTTATGATATTCAATGTTGTTTAAATTTGTGATTTATAAAATTTAACCATCACTTATGTGGACATCTTTCTCTTTCATCCTAATAGATGAAAGATTTGACTAATTCTAATCATGATGAGAACAACTAAGCATAGAGGATTAAAAGGTCAATAAACATCAATAAGCACCTAATGAACCTTGATATTAACAATTAACCTAATGATTAATAATACATCATCCTAAGGGTTGATAAGAGGGTATGAAGTTTTGGGCAAATGTGATTGGAAACTCATCCAACTAATGAGTGGCCACTATCACCAATAAAGACTTCTCGAGAAACATTAAATTGAACTCTTTTAGTAGGATTACTTTCCTAAAAATATAATGTAGAAATGCTTGCTAAGGCATTTTCCATGTTCAAAAACATCAAAGTCAAGGCTTGATCACTATAAGAAATTTGGGATGGAGCAATGTTTGCTAACTTTTGGTTTGAGGGAGAAAAGTTGGCTAGAGTTTCTTAGCATGGTACTCCTGAAAGGTGCAATTCATTCACTAGTCTCTTAATAAAAAATTTCAAGGCTCTAACTTAAAATAAGAGCGAACATGACCTTCATAATATTTGTAGAACTTTCTTTTATCCCAATCATTCTCTTAAAAGAGTATAGACTTCTACTATAGGCCTTTCATCTTAACTATAATAAACACCTCTTATGAGAGGTTTTCTGAGGAGAACAAGGTTCAAAGGTTGAGAAATCTAAAAGTGTTGAACATCATGAACACCAAAGAAAACATATTGTTTTGATGAAAATAAATCAATTTAGGGAATTATTTATTATCTAATGTGTCTACTTAGTGCATTACAAGTTATAAAAAAGATCAGTAAATTAATAAGATCACTTACCATAATATGGTTGGATGAAGCCACAAGTATTATAAGCCAAGCAAAGAGAAGGAAAAGTTGGTCATCCACCTTGAAATTCCATATGTCCAAGATGCTTCTCAAATGGTTAAATATATTAAAACATATGTAATGATCAAAAATTAAGATTAATAACCAATCTAATATCTATGAACTTACACTACAAATACATATGATTTAAAGAAACTTTCCCTAATAGTTTTTGTAACACATCTTTAATAGTTATAAAGAATAATTTAATTCATCTTATAGTTTTAAGTGCATAATTGATGACTTAAGTTTGATAAAATTTTAATTGAAATGGAAATTAAAAAGTATTTAAATCTATCTAGATCATATAGTATGACATTCATTTTTAGATAGCACGATTAACTTTCTGTGAAGATGATGATTGAAGAAAAAGATTATTGGATCTAGGTACTGTCAAGTGCTCCTTAGCAATTATACTATACAATCTAATGATTAAATAATACAATGTTTTATCAAGAGGTATATTAAGGGATAAAATGGCTTAAAAGAGAAAGTATAGTGGTATAGTCTAGTAAACATTAGACTATCAAAACATTCACGTGGTATGTTAATATTCTAATAAACAACATGATCATCTATGGATTCTTATTCACATCATATAGAAGAAACTTTGAAAATTGTGTGGTATGTTAGTATACCAATGAATAATATGAATAACTCATTATTTCAATATTAGACAACATGATACAATTATTATATGACACAATTAATAGAATGTATTCATTGGTTTTAAACCTTAAAAACTATCATTCCAACAATTAGTTTTAAAATGAAATCAAGAATTATCATACCACACTTAAGATATTTAGAAGAGATAATAAAAGCTAAAATTACTATAGTTGTTCTAGTGTTGCAAACATATATGCTACTTGCAAATGTGCTTACCAGAATTGCATGCCCCATTCCATCACCAATCACATTGCTAGCCTACCACTTGCCCCTAAAATTGGAGAATTTTGATAAAGTCATAAAATGCATAATACCTAGTTTTTCTATAAATCTAACCATTACAAATGGTTTTGAAGTTATTCAAAAATTCTTTTGGAATTTGTTATGTGATCATATGTTATATAAACCCATGAAAATAACAAAATAAGATAAATGAAGTTTTGCATAAGAATTGAGGAGAGAAATTTTATGTTCAAAAGATCAAGTTACCATTATTTCACCCTTTTGAAAGCAATTTAGGATGCTACAATTTAATGTGTAAAATCCTTCAAAGAGAGCTCGTGGTAAGGAGATTTTAGAGGAACAACAACTAAGATTGTTCAAGAGTTGAAGAAACTAAAAGTTGTATCATCTTTGCATACTACATCAAAAAGCTCTTAGTTCAAGTAGCAATTTTTTCTTTCATTCTAGTAGATGTGTGATTTTGTTATTTGGTTCATCATATAGTAAGCTTATGGTTTGAATTTGTACATGTGATGTTTTATATTTTCATGTAGGTTCAAGCCATGGATGTGTGTAGTGGTTGGCCTTATTAGCAAGCATTATGTGTGGATTAATTTGTTTGTGTTTGATCTATAAAAAACCTAGGGTTGTTTTGGGGTTGTGGTTAAACTATGAAAAACCTTGGCTCGTAATTGGGATTCTCCATCTAGGTATGACAAAGGAGTGTTTTGTTTAGTGGTGCTCGAGAGAGTTGGGTGTGGATGTACGTTTGAGCCAAATCACCTAAAAATATTGTCTCCTTTCCACTATTTACTCTGATTTACTTGTCATATAGCAACCTTAAGAAATCATAAAATTTGATATATCTTATAACATTTGAGATGATTAAAAAAATGGATTTGTTTGATTGTTTATAGTTAAACAAGCATTACTTGAGTATTGATTAGCAAAAGAGTTTGTTAAAATTTTGCATTACAAAATCAACCAACATCTTGGTGTGCCTTATTCAAACAAATATTGGCATAAAGTAAGGTTCTCACTAGAAAGGCTTCATATCCTTAAGTAGATCCATACTTGCACACCAATTTTGTGATTTTTTTTCTTGATTTATTTGAAAATTTGTACTATGAAATGATTATTTTCAAATCATGGATTGTCTACCTTTTTTTGAAAAGGAATTTTATTTGCAATGGAAAATGAATTTTAAATATTTTATTAGAAAACTTTATTTTAAAGTATGGCCATTATTGAAGCCTTGCATGTAGTCCCTAGTTGAACCTACGTGAATGATAAAAACTTTATAAAATTAGTCCAAAACATTACTTGGAATACACATTATTTTGTACTTTAAGGAAAAAATATGAAACTTTCATGTTCAACACTAATTTTGAAGCAATGCCAAAGCTAGATAGGTTATATGATGAAAGGAAACATCAAACCCTTGTTGAAGAGAAGAAGAATAAGTGGAAGTTAAAAAAGAAGCAAAGAACGTGGAGAAAGTCTTCTACAAACTCAATGGTGTCTATTATGCCAATGCTAACAATACATAAAGCTACCTCCTCAAAACATGAGGTATCCTTTTGTACATCTTTTAAAGAGGAGTTATTTAGTTCATATGATGAATTGATTATGAGGCATGGCAAGCTTACTGAAAAGTATGATAATCTTATAAGAACTTGCTCCAAGAATGAAACAACCAATATAGAGTTGGAAAAGCATTGTGAACCACATAGGAAAGAAAATGAATCCCTTGCTTCTAATGTTAAATAGTATATTTCTTAAGAAAATTAAAAACTATGGTTTAAGATCTCTTCCTTTGATAAACTTTCACTATCAAATCTTTGTACGACAAAAAAGATTTTCTCAAAATAGAAAATTTTGAATTTAAATAAAAATTGAATTATTATGCCTTGATACAAAAAGAATTTTATCATTTAAAAGTAAGGTTTTGTTTTTGCCTCACATTACTCAGATTAGAAATAAAAAGAAAAGAAAATTTGATCATGTGTGTCCACTCACATCTAAGTCCTCCTTGCATATATTTCACTCACATGCCTAATCAAATGTTGAATTCAATTATTGCTCCCACCTTGGACATATTTCTATAGATTGTTGGTTTAGGAAACTTATTAACTTAAAATTAAGTGAGTGTGCTTTGATTCCTAAAATAAGTGGTTCTTTTAATGATTTTGCAAATTTACATAGTCCACACACTACCATTAGTGAACCAAGAAGGTTTGGGTTCCTAAAGTTAAAACTTTGGTAGATATATAAGGATGTTTCCATGACAAGGCCCATAGAAACAGACCTTGTCTTGTGTGCCTTGCATAATGATTGAATTCCCTACTCACCTTGTCAAAATTTGATATATTAGATATATCTTCATTTGGTCCTTAAAGAACTAAAAAGAAATTCTACATCATTCTTATGACTTAATGTTATAATTTCTAGAAAACGATTGGATTTATTCATGCTTAGACATGCAAAAGCATGTTTATGTTTACAACAAAAATTCCTTTAGACTTCCACCTTATAAGTTGATTAAAAGTAAATAATTAAAATGAGTTTGTATATAAACATGCATGTATGTATCTACATATATAAATATAATGGTCAAACATTTCCCTAAGGACTAAAATTGGAAAGCAAATATGAGTGATGCTAATGTTCATGAAAAAATGGCAATAACAAATGTCAAACATTTGATTTATGACCAAGGAAATTCGATTATACTTCATTAAATTTTGAAAGAAATGTAGTATTAGTTTTTTTATGATGTATTTCAAACACAAGAGGTTAAATTGATAAAGGGTAATTACTATAATATCTCATTTATATTACAACATTTGTTAAGAGTCACTTTAACTTGAAATTCATTAGGTAATTAATGTTTCTATCCTGTTAAACATTTTAAAGTACTTGATACACTCAATTGACCATGTGATCATCTATATTAATAGCATTAATGATTCATGATCATGACAAATTGATCAAGACTAATCCCATGTGCTAACCTATACACATGAAAAGGGATAAGGCTAAACCTCAATGAATTTTATAAACTATATGAAAGCCTAAAACATTAAGTTGAGCTTAGAATTAAATATTCCTTTATATAATGCTGCATTTATTAGCTAATACATATACAATTGTATGGGCATTAGTTTGAAGTTGACATGTGGACTTGAAAATTGTGTCCTTCATGAGTAGCTAATGATGTTTCATTAAAATGTTCTAAATTTTGTATTCCAAAAATTTTTAAAAATCGTTAGTTTGATCATAAAAACTCTTAATGAACTGAAGGATATCTTGAGAAAATCTTGTATGCAAAGGGTAAAATTCATGTCTTATAACCTAATATATTTTTTTTGAGCCATGCTAAAAACATTGACCATTATCTTGTCATAAACTTATAACTATGGTTAATCCAAGGAATCACATAACCACAACAACTAAGAAATTAACCATACTTAAGTAAAATTTTAGAGACATCAATTTTAATTAATTAATACCCTTTTTTGTTCTTTGTCTCAATATGTGGCGCTAAACAGATGTAAAATGTTTTAAATTTTTTCTATACTAGAGTTATATCTTGTCAACTGAATTTGGATTATGGGCATGATCTAATTAGGATAAGTAGTAACCATGAGCTTCAAAGATTTTAGGGATAAAATTCATATCTTAGTTTTTAAGTTACAAACTTGTGGTATCATCTTGTATGACAAGGATTATCCTACAAGTGGTATAATCTCAAAAAGTGATATCTAACTAGGTTTCAAAGATATATTAAAAGGTTTATAATGGCTGTTATCTTACTTAAAAATAATATAAAGTTATTTGTTGTCATCAATCATAGCTTGCTTGACTTTTGTTGTTATCACTTGTAGCATCTTATACATTGAATTATCATGTCCCTCATTATTTCAATGAAAATATGTTTACGATTATGGGGAGCTACATTCAAGAAAATTTATTAGCCTATAAGCCCTTCTTGTTGATCTAAAGTGCATTCCCACATTGATGATGTCAAAGGGGAAGAATTAGGCTATTCAAGTTTAAAAGTTAAAGCCATTATCATTATATTATTAAGTGAAGATGTATTTTCAATATTCCAATTATGCATTTTAATTCATATTCAAGATTGATTGTTTTCTTGTACAACATAACTTTTAAATTCTCTAATTAAGGCTTTTTTCTTGCACTATTGCTATACTAAAACATTCATCTAGCAACATCCATTGCAAGAATATCTTCACATGTTCAATGAATATTTGCATTGATTTTAGGAGAGTTTTTAGTTGCTTTATATTTATCTCAACACAAATTTTTTGTTATCATTAAATTTATAGGTATTATTCAACCTCATTAGCTGAAAAGGTTATTGTTTTGATGATTAAAAACCTTCAATGTGTCTTATAAGTGCGTTGTAGGTCGTATAACGATAAGTTGACAGCGAAGATTACTTTTCATGGTATGGTTTCATGAAGCCAAGAGTACCATAAGTCAAACAAAGAGAAGATAAGAACAAGATGGTCATCCAACTTGAAGTTCCATATGTCCAAGATACTCCTCTAATGATTAGAGTTTTTAAACATATGTAAGGATTAAAAAGTAACATTACTAACTAATCTAAGAGCTAAGCCTTACACCACACATGCACTTAAGAAAACATGCTTTAAGAGCTTTAGTTACAAATCTTGGAGTTTATTAAGAATAATTCAACTCATCATGTAGTTTTATAGTGAATTATTCTATAAATATTGATGAGTTAAGTATGATAGGATTTTAATCAAAGAGAAAAATAAAAAATAGTTAAAATGTGTATTAATCATATGGTATGACATTTCTTTTTGAATGGTACAATTAGCTTTGTGTGTAGAAAAAGATTAAAAAAATAAACTATGATCTAGGTTCTATCTAGTGCTCTTTGGCAATCAATGATAGAAAAATTAGACATTATGATGAGTTTTCAATAGCTATGCTAGGTGTTCAAATGGTTTGGTAGAGAAAATATAAGAGTGCACATTTAGAATTCTAAAATTTATAAGATACCTTAACATTCTAATGGCTAGTATGATCATTTTTATGGATACTTATTCACCCCATATGAATAAACTATCTTAGTTTTTGTATTATATGTAAATATTTTAATGAACAAAAAATAGCTCATTATTTATGATTTAGGTGGTGTGATGCACTTATCATATAGTATGATCAATATAATATATATACTATTGAAGTCTTACATTATTTTTTTAAAGATTAAAAATTATTCTTTCTACTTGTGCTTTTAAAAGAAAATCAAGTATTATCATATAACCCTTAAGGCATTTAGAAAAGGCCATAAAAGGCTAAAAATACTATAATTGCCTTAATGCAATAGAAATCTATTATGCCTACACTACCAGATTGTGTGCCTACCAAACTATATGCCCCACTCTACCACAACCACAAATGCCAAGCCATCACTTGCACTTAAAATCTAAGAATTTCATATGATATGTTAAAATGCTTGTATGATACATGATTGAGTCACAAAATGCATAACAAGTAGTCTTTAGATATATCTAACTATTGGAAATGATTTATTACACTTTAGGAATGACTACAAAGTGTTTTTTTATGTTATATAAACTCTTCAAAACCATAAAATAAGATTGATGAAGGTTTGCTTGAGAATTGAGGAGATAAACTCTATGTTCAAAAGCTCAAGTTACCTTTGTTATATCCTATTTTAGAGCTATTGAGAAAATTATAATTTAATGTGCGAAAATCCTTTAAAGAGAGAATATAGGATGGAGATTTGAAGGCAACAAATAAGATTGCACAAGAGTTAGACAAATTAAAAGCTACTTCAACTTTATATATAATGTCACAAAGCACTTGGTTTAAGTGGTAACTTTATCTTTCAATTTAGTAATTGTGTTCTATTGTTTGTACATTTGGTTCACATAAAACAAACTTGTACTTTCAATGTTCTTGTAGTGTTTTATTTGTTAGCCTAGCTCTAAGCTGTAGATGTGTAGAGTCATTGGTTTATATCGAAGAATTATGTGTGGGTAGATTTTTGTTATGTTTGATCCATGAAAAATCATAGTTTGGTTAGGGTGGTTATTGATCCATGACAAACCTCAGCTGGTAATTAGTTTTCTCAACCTAGTTGTAGTAAAGTAGTGTTTTGATTAGAAGTACACAAGAGGGTTTCTTGGGGATGAATCAAGGCTTGTTATTAAGCCAAATCTCACAAAAAAATTGTGTTTCCTTTACACTTTTATAATTACTTATTATCATATAGAAACCTTAAGAAGTTATAAAATTTTGATATATCTTGTGACCTCTTTGGATAATTACAAAATGAGGGCTATTTGATCATCCACAATTGTAACAAGCTTTACTTGATACTGATTAGCAATAGAGTTTCTTAAAATTATGCATCACCAATCCACCTCCCCCCTCCCCTCTTAACTCTTGTGGGCTTCCTTGGACCTAGCAAAAAGTCCTCTTGTTCAAACTCCTTGAAGTGCTTAACAAAATCATGAAGATGATTTTTTTCAAGTTAACTTAAGTTGAGTAATGATTTTTAGATCTTCTTAGACCTAATATTATTCACACAAGTGGAGTTAAATAGTCTATTAAACTATTCAAATAAAGAAAAAGATAAAGAGGAAAACATCTACAACCATTTAGAAGCAAAACCTTTTAAAAGAGTAGAGAAGATTTTATACATGTTCACTCATGATAAAGAGGCTAGCCATAGTCTCCATTGCATAAGAAAAATGTAAGGATCAAAGTTGTTTTAAAAGAAATAAAGGATAATAATAATAGTGCAAGAGGAAGTGGAGTAGAAAGAATTTCTTTGAAGTAAGTGGAGAACTTTTTTATAACATGCATATTATACCCTTATGTCTAAAGGTAATGTGATTCCTCATTAGAGTGATAGGAAAATCCCATTGTACATATAAAAAGTAAGATGCAAGTCATGGTTAGATATGGAGATGAAACCAAAGGTACTTCTAGTCTTGGTGGGGCGTATGTCACACCCAAGTTTTTTTTCAATGTCACAAGTATAACTAATCCAAATTTATAATGTCAAATATATCTACAATTTTATTATACAAATATTATCATATTAAGAAATTCATCTAATTAAGAAACCATTAGAATGTAAATTCAATCTAATATAATATCCTAAATAATCATTAAAGCCTAACAAAAAGTATAATAATAACTACTAAGTCTAATTAAATAATCCAATATAGTCCCATGTCTAAAAAATATAATTGATGACAAATAATATCATATTTATTATTGCTGATGGTGAAATAAATTGGATAAATCATCCAACTATTGTACTACCTCTAATGATTTTTAGCTCTACTCTTACTCAACTTCTAACTCCATAATCCTACAAAAATATAAGAGGGTGAGCTAGAAGGCTCAATAGAGAATTATTAAATCATATTATAAAATTAATATGCAATATCTAAGTAGTATGTAACAAGAAAGTAAATCATATAAATAAATAAAGTAAATCTTAACCATCATAAGCATCACAACTATCAACTAAACTAATATCTATTCTTATAAGGTAGCTAATTAGATGCCTAGCATCCTCTATTTATTTTAATATATTCTCTTGTCTAAGAAAATCATAATAAAACTTGACACTTCTATCACATCACATAATCCAATACGTTATAAGGCTATGTTGATCATATGAGCCAACCTCATAAGATTTTAAGAGTCCTAAAAAATCACTTATACTCCCTTCTACAAAACATCACATCATGTGATCTCCCATGACACTAAATATATAATTATTCTCTCCTGAGATTATTTATTTTATAACATCCAACTAATTCTAATGATTCTTACCATATAATCTTGCACTCTTTTTATAGGTTCAACCATCTACGTCTAACTATCTCAAGGTAAAAGGAGTAGCATAACTAACTTATCTATCATTTGAGTGAGCATGCATAATCAAGAATTTGCTACACTTGATTATTCTAAGGTTCTATTAAACCCTACTTAAGTTTTTAAGATTATCATAGCTTATTTTTTATTTTTTTAATGTTTTCTTAATTTTTTAAGACCTTACCTATCTAGGTTAACCTTTCACATGTCTTGGCCTTTATCGTTAGGTTCTATATTTATAACTGATTCTAGCAAAACTAAGTATAGGGTTTACAAAAGTATTAAAAGTGACTCAAAGGCCTCTAGGATAATCCCAAGTCACAACACCCATCTTAAGGCCTCTCTTAAGGTACCATACATCTCTCAGATCATCATCTAGATTATTATCACATAGTTTAAGAACCTAAATAAGATTGCTCATTATCTTACTTAAGGAACCTAGTCATACCAAAGACCAACATCTTTACTTTTTTGTTTTCTTTTATCAAACTTAACTTACCAATAAGTCCTATCCCAAGCTCTCCTACCTTGATCCAAGGTCATATCTAAGATCTTATTCAAAGTCTAATTTATAATGTGCATAGAGATAGGCAAATGATGTATCCTTGCCCCATCACTAGAATCTTCTATTATATATTCTTTTTTATGGATTATTATTAAGCCATTAAGCTTAATTTAACCTCATATAACCATAACCAAGCATCTTAAAATTATAATTAAACTCTACTAAGGATTATGAATTATCCACAAGTCCTTTTCCTTAAGATCTAATTTCACCTTAGCACTTCTAGCCATAACCAAACACTAAGTTTTCTAACCATATCTTAACTCAAACAAGCCTTCTTCCAAGAAAGCAAGTCATCCAAGGTCTTTCAACAAGAAACCAAGTGCCACTTATACCTTATAACTCATCTAAGTCCTCTTCAGGGTTCAACTTGTGCCTCCAATGACTTAGCCATGTCCATGATTTCTTGCTTCTCAAGCAAACCCAAGGTAAAGGGGATGCTTGGCTGCTACATCAACTAAGGTTTTGCTTCAAATCTAAATGTCCTTATATGGATTATGGCTTATGATAATCTATGAAACCTATCACATGGCCTTTCAAACTTTCTGTTATACCCAGTAAAAATTTTTATGTTAATCTTTAATAAATTAATTTTTGGCTTGGATGATTTCAAATCGACAGTAAGATGAGCCAGGAGCTCAATTGAAGGCTATTGGAACTTCTGAAATTTCTAGGGATTTTTCGGAGCACCGAGGTGAATTTTAAGAAATTTTCCCTGTTTAATTAGATTTATTGGATTTTTAGAAATTCGAAAATCCATTTAAATTAAACCGGAAATTGGTTTTACCGCGTGTGAACCGGACCGGAACGGTTCAGTGGAGGCGGAGGCGGTTCGCCGAGTGAGTTTGCGCGTGCGTTCTGATAAGCGGATCGGACGGTCGTGATCGACGGTTGGGATTGAACCGGCTGATCAGGTGCTTACCGTGTCAATAGCGTGTCGACAGCGCGTATCGGGTTCTTACCGTGTCGAAAGCGTGTCAACGGTGCGTAACGGGTTTTCACCGTGTCGGCCAGGAATATAAAACCCTCGCGAACGATTAGGGTTTCGTTCGACCGACCGATAGAGAGGAATTTTCCGGCGTACGGCGCGTGATTCCGGCGGCCTGACAAGGGGCTTTTTGTGCCTGGAGATTCACGGGACCGAGGAGAGTCGATTGATACCGGGTTCGTTCGGTGAGGAGCTGCGGCGAGCTGCGGACGAAGTTCACCGTCGCCGGCGACTTTGAGGTAGGAAATTCAGATTTAAATCAGTTAATTAGCAAGTTAAAAATATGAATTATTTTGCAAATTACTACCTGAGCATGCGAATGTGGGTTTTTGGAATTGATTAATGCAATTATTGATTTTAGCATGTTTAGGGTTTTCGAAAAAAAAAAAAATTATACCGTCGAATTCGGAAATTTTACCAAGCATATGTTGAGTTGATTATGTGCTTAATCATGTTAAGGTGGTTTTCAAATGCTGGAATCATTTAATTTCATAAATTGTCAATTAGGGATCGGATGAAACTCCTTCGACGGATATTTTGATTGAATCTTAGGAATTAGTGACATCATTGGAATGTTAGGATAGTACGAACATGTTCTCCTTGTTCGCAGTTGCCGGAAATCGAGTATTGGTCGGCGATTGCGGCGGCTAAGGTTTCGCGGACGACGGGCGAAGGAAGGAGACGAATTAAGGGTTAATTAGGGATTAGTTGATTTATTAAGAGAATAATTATATTAATTATTAAGATTATATATTAAGCGTCGGCCGAATTCGGATTAATAACTTCGACCGACGGGGGTTTGGTTCAGCGCGAAGGCCCGAACCGGTGGCGAGATCCGGTTCAGGGGATTCGGCGCGGTTCAGTGAGAAGCGGTTCTCGGCTCAGCGCGAAGGCCGAACCGGCGGCGAGAACCGGGTTCACGGAAGTGCGGCGCGGTATAATGGAATAAACGAAAATTTAAATTCGGTAATTATTCCGAATTTCGGAAAATGGATAAAATTGCAAAATTGATATTTCGAATTTAGGAAAAAATTCGATAATTGAGTTTTAGGGATTATTATATTTTAGAAAATTCAAGAAAAATTAGAAAATTTGGAAATGAGAAATTTCGAAAATTCTGGAGATCCGTGGGTAAAGAAAAAATTGCCTGAAGTGGGGAAAAATGTTATCAATGATGACAGTACAGCTGGAAACAGTCAGACAGAGGCATGGTGCATGGATGCTACCAGAACAGTCAGTAATTGACAGTTGTATTGCTTGGATGGCAATGGCATGGATTGAGTCAGTTACTCAGTGTTGGCATATTTTATGGATTGGCATACTGGACCGGACTACTATAGACCCTATATGATGTTTTAGGGTAGTTGTGGTAGGTAACTATGCGGTTCAGACTTAGCTTCCACAGTATACATGTGACTGGTATGCGCCTTGTTGTACCTGGGCACATGTTGCCGAATCTTGGAGTTAGAGATTGACAATGACTGTAGGGGCGTGAGCTTCTATGGAAGTTGTTGGTAGAGGACTCCTTGGGACGGTGGCTGAGTCGATCTCTCCTGGTCCATGTGTGTAGGCCTGCGCGCCTGAGGGTGGCAGGGGTGTCTCGCAGTGGCTAGCCAAGTGTGTAGGCCTGCGCGCCTTAGGGTGGCAGGGGTGTCTCACGTTGGCTAGAGATTTTGTGACTGGATCTGTCTATAGTCTCCAGGAGATTGATCGACGAGAGACGCTGTGGTGTCGGGTGCTTAGGCGCTATGCGTGTTTCGAGATGGGCGTTCCCACTGGCACGCTACCTGGAAACCCAGAGGAGAGCTACTCTCGTGTGACTGCGGGTGACTGTGGTTGGTCGGAGTCTGGGACTGAGAGTGCCTATCCACCATACATTGTTATGCTGTATTCCTATATTTTTGTTATTATCCTTCTCTTGCATGTGAGTTTTACTAGCTGTCTTTCCTACTGGGCATAGCTCATTCCTGTATTATATATTTTCAGTGGCTCGGCAGACTTGACGCTACCATATTAGGTGGGATCGTGGTCAGCAGGCTTGTGGAGGATATCTGATTTGTGATTGTCTGAGATATTCTGGTTAGTTGATTGTTGCTGTTGGATGTATTTAATGAGATTGTTATTCTCATATGTCATGTAATATGTGAGGGAAATTCTGACTTATGTTTCTGGTTGGATAATATTGCACTTGTTGGACTTGGATCTTATTCTTGTGATGTAGTTTCATTCACTGTTTTATTTTATTGTTTTGGAGTATGGTGTGTGGAGTGCCATATTTTATCTGAGGATGTTATATATCTTTTTGTTTGATGGTGAGGTCATTACATGACTATGGAACTTAACCGTGGGGGTTCAGACTTCTATTAGATCGATTCTCCTACCCGTATGGGTTAGGAGTATTGGGTCTAGTAGGAGTAACATTGCGCGAGTCCATCTGTTAATTCAGGAGTCATGAACCTGATTTGACGGTGTACCCGGGAGATGGGATCCACATTGTTAAGAAAAGTAGGTGTGTAATGATGTGTTATATCCTATGTTTTCGTAGGCTACTCAGGTTGGTATGGGACGATCTGAGCTGTCTATATAAAAAAAAAAAAAAAAAAAAATGTATGCCAAAAATCAGCCTAGGAAAAATGGGGTGTAACACTTTCCATTTTAAATAATTATATTCATACAAAAATATGGTATAAAATCTACTTTATCATGTATCCATTTTCTTGGATAATAAATATTAAAAAAAGATTATCCAGTTTAGGAAATGAAGGCTAATTACTAATAAATTTACATCCGCATGATTTGTCAAACTTTTTCTAGCTTTTATCATGATAACAAATGCTTAATCAAACCAATAAGGCATAGAATTCAACATGGTATTCAACTTGATCCATATGAAAATATCTCATCTAAGGGGTATTTTGCATCATTAATTTTCTATTCTATATAGGTGTTTCACATATATCTATAATCAAAGCAAACATTACAACATAGCATAATATCATGGATTTTACTTTGAATTCATGGGTGGCATCTTAAAGTTCTTTTTTTAGCATGGCTTCATTAGAGATATTTCATGAAAATAAAAGTTAATTGATCTTTTTTTATTTCAAAATAAATTCACCATAGTCTTAAATAGAAAGAATTCTCTCATTCCCAATCAAAATTCATAGAGAGGAAGGACTTATTATAATTTTGCTGAAGATCCAAATACATTTAGTAAGTAATTCATTTTTACCTTGCTTAAATATTAGCTATGTTTAGTATATGAACTCAATATAATCCTACCTCAAAAAGACCATGTAGATGACTTCTCTTTAATTAGGCCTTTCCTTGCTTTCAAGCTTGAGCTCTTCTCCTTCTTCCTCATGACTTACCTTAGTTTTTCTCCTTGGTATGCTCTTGGTTGGTCTCTCCAAAAATCCTTATTTTGGCTAAGTTTTTAAAAGAATATCATTAAGGTTTGTATAGCCATGGCCATCCCTCCTCAAACCAAGGATTTAACTTAAGATGAACTAATAATGATTTTGTGTATCCATGACTCAAGTATTTAACCAACCCTTAATTAATATCCCTATCATTGGCCAAATCCAATTCATAAAAACCAAGAATTTAAGTAATGTTTTTAGCTAATAGATATATTCATTTATTATTCCTCTTTCTCTTATTTTTATTCTTCCTTAAATATTGATAATTACATCACAAATATTATCCTTTCCTTTTAATCCTCTTATCCTCAACCACCACTTCCAATCTTTGAGAATCTTTTTCATATCTTTTTATACATTTAAAATTAAATAATAATAAGGATAAAAAATAAAAATAATAACATAAATAAAATAATATGCTCATTTTTAAGTATTAAGCCAATTCAAGGCTAATGTCGTGAAAGCTAGATCTTACCACCAATTATATTTCCAATTCAAATTTCATAATTCAAATTTTAAATTTTAAATTTTAAATTTTAAATTCACAATATAAAACATACCTTGATCAACTAATTTTGAAATAATATGGCTAAAAATTTTGGGTATAATAGTAAAAATTGGAGTAATAGCTAGATTATTATTGGAAGGCATAAAGTTATAAGCTATAAGTAGACTACAAACTAATTGAAGTAGAAAAAGGATCTATAGTGATAACTCTTTAGAAATGGATAAAAAGTGAAGGGGCTCAAGTGCTATTGGCATGGTTCTTTGGACTTTAGAACCAAGGTGAATAGAGAAGGATTACCTTTTGGAACATTCATGTAGTAGCCAACTTGACTTGGAGCTATTCTAAAATAAAAGAAGAGTGAAAAAAGCTATCACAAAACACTCCATCTATTGATGGAGTAAATGGAAAAGTCTTTTAGGAATTAAAGTAAAAGAATTAGAGGTGGGTAGTAGTTAAAGTAGAATTTCTTACATCTCTATCACATCTTGATCTTTAGATATTAAGAGATCTTCATTCAAAAAGAAAAGTTTAAGTCCCTTGATCCTCATTTCAAGTTTTTACTAGAATGCCTACAAATATGTCAAAAAAGTTTATATTAATCTGGAGTTAGCTAAATTTAGCAAAACATTTCAATTGAGGTCTTATGGAGAGTTTAAAGATTAAAGGAAGAATAAGAAAGAAACTAGAAATCCAAAAACCACTTTCAAGAAAGAAGGGTGGAACTCAAAGTGTAAGTACTTAATTAATCTTCAAATTTATAATTAGAGATCCATGAACTAGACTCCTAAATGGACTATTTATAATTAAAGAGACAAATGAATATGCTAACATCATTTGTATTGAACCCTTATCCATGTTTGTTTTGTTTGGTGACAACAAAATCCTTTATATGTTTACTAATGCTTTTATTTAAGTTTTTTAGATTATGCATCTAAAATTTACTTGGAGAACAATTTGGAGAGCTTTATAATTGAGTCAAAGGGTTTTATTGTCATGTGTTTGGTGAGAATGTAATGGACAATAGACATAAAGCTTGAGTATTCATCAAGAAGCTATGTGGAATCCTGTTTAATTTTTCTTAACTTGTAAAAACCTTTGACAATATTTTTGATACATTAAAAACAATGAATGAGGTTTTAAGAGTGTGCTCTTCCTAATCAAATCTTTTTAAAACCCCTTTTCACACCTCTCATGCATATTTGAAACATCTTAATGCATTCACATGTAAACATTTCCATAGTTTTAAAATTTGTTGTTTTATGCTTAGAATGTTAGTTTGCATTACAAAATTATGTCCATTATGCTCATAATTCATATTCCTAAATTTGTCTAGAAGCATTACATCATATAGTAAGCATGGAATTACACTACTAATGATTACCAAGTTAGAGACATTCATATGTATGTCAATATTAATGCTAAATGTGTTTAGTTCAAATACTTAGTGGACAAAACAGTGGATGGTGCATTGAGTGACAAAACCTACAACTTGATTTTTGCATATGATATAATAATACTAACTTACAATATGCTAATACTAACATATGATATATTTAGTTCAAGTAACACAGTACGTAAGTTGATAAATGGTGTACTGAGAGAATAAAGCTAAGCCTCAAGATTGGGTATAGTACTTCAATATTAATAGATGGTATGTCTAGTACATTTTGGTAAAGTGATAATAATAGAGAGGTTGAACTCAAGGATAGAACGTGATAGATGAATTTCTTATGTATAATACATCCATTATAATTGAAGCCTAATGTATAGTGCACTATCCTTAGCATATAGTACTTTAAATAATATTTTGTGAGTAATGGCTTGTTTATTTGCATAGAATTTAGAATTTTCTAAAGTGCCATCAGAGATTTATTAGAGCATTTTTCAACCATTAAAAGGAATTAAAAAAATCAATAAATTGGGTCTAATCACAAAGTAATGCTAATGAACAATTGAAAAACACTTTAGATTAATTTCCATTAAAGATCACTACATTTACTGAGGAAATGGACAAATAGTAAGGTTACAACATTAATCATCATTTCTTCAGCTTTTCTTAGCCATCTTTCAAGACAATGAACTAAGTGGGATATTATTCCTAAACCTTTTTCATAATGATTTAGTGCCATCTTGATCTCATTTCTCGGTTGTGCAATATTATATATTTGAGCTTTACTTTGTTCTTTTTGCCCTATTTTAAGGATTTTGACATTTGATTCTTTATTTGACTTGTTGTTGCCTTTGGAGTGCCTTCTAATTTAGTGATTTGTAGGCTCATTTGCGATGATGTGCCTAGGGTCCTTTAACATAATTTATAAGCTCTTTTTCGGCCCATGATTTGAAGAGTCCTTTGGCCTACTTTTGTAGGCTTCTTTTTGGACTAGCATGTGCGGTTTTGTCCATCAGCACCTACAAATGGAATTTGTTAGTGGTTGCTAGGCCTTTTAGCTAATGGTGGCCATAAATGCAAAGTTGGATCAAAATGCTAAAAAACCATTTTATATTTATTTTATAACATTCCTTACACAAAGGTTTTAAAGTTAATAAAAGCTTTTAAAATAAGCTTAAATTATAATCAAGTGTCTCAAAAGAGTTTTCTTATTTTATTATTTATCCAAAATGAAACTTTTATGATTCATGCCCCTCTTATGTGGAGATCTTAGATCCTATTTTGGAAAAAGTGATACAAAAGGGAGGCTATCTCTACTGATTAACAATCCAACAAAAGATCTTTATAATGTTTCACATGATGGTTAATAGATGTACTATAATAAAGAAAGGTACTTCTTCCACTCATCCTCCATTATTTAAAGGAGACTTTATTTGAATTGAAAAATAAAATACAAATTTTTCTAAAGTCCATTGATCTTGAGCAATGGGATTTTAATGAAAATCCTTCCGAGTATGAATTTGTTAGAAAATCACTTAATGAACTCATTACACAACAAAAGCATAGGATTTTAATTAACACAAAAGCATTGAACATCCTTCATTATGGTCTCTCAAACATTGAATTCAATAAGGTTATGAACCATAAAATAGCTCATGAAGTTTGGATGGAGCTTAAGGTCACTTATGCATCTTTTGGAGTTATTATGTACTAATGAAAGAGATTGTATTAAAAGAATAATTACATTTGCTAACATTATAAATGGACTTTCTAATCTTAGTAGTTTTTTACTAAAGTGGAATAGGTAAAGAAAGTATTTCATGAGGTATTCTAGGAGTTTGATCACTTGGTCATAGTTACTGAAGCATCCAAGTACTTAGACCATCTCAATCTTAATGAACTACATGGTGATCTCAAGACTAATGAGATTGTGATGGCAAGAAGTAAAGAAGTAGAATCATAACCCAAGAAAAAGAAGAAAGAATGCTTAACATAAAAGGCTACAACACTTACATATAAAGATGACTCCTAAAATTGGGAGGTAGAACTCCTGTCTAAAAGTCTAAACAAATTAGTTAAGAAGTGTGTTGTAGGTAAATTAGAAAAGAGAACATGAGCCATAAATGCAAATGAAAAAGAATTGTAGAGGTATACTACCATGAATAAAATGAGCCAGTACACTTTTGTTCTAATTATTAAAAGCTAAAATAAATAAGAAATAAGAAAAACAAGATTAAGATAGATAACAAAAAGAAAAAGGTGATGACAACCACTTGGAGTGACTCAAATCTATGATTAGCATCCTCAACTAATGAGGAAAAAGAAGAAGAAGTGGTTTATCTCATGGAAAATCATGCATCATTTGGGGCAAAGATGGTGAGGTAAGTAAACTCTCCCATAGTGAATTACAAGAGTTATTGAAATGGAAAATATTATTAAATATCTAGAAATTTAATGAAAATTATAGACATTTTGTGAGCACATTGGATGAAATGATCATAATATCTGATGGACCAATTTGGTCAAACCTAAACTACTTAAAATATTGGATGGTCTATGTGATTAAGTGATGACCAATTAGATAACTGACAAACAGTTTATTGAATGGTTCAATTGTTGTTCAACAATACATCATTTATTCTCATAATTAATCAAACAATTTAACTAATCATCAGACTATTCATTGAATGAAGCATTGGATACATATTGAATTGTTTGAAGGGTTTTTGATAGAATTCCTATTCTTGCTTCCAAAATACAATAGTCAATTAATGATAACATACTCAGCAAATCCATCATTGAATGCTTATCAAACAATACAATGCCCAATCAATGGTGAGCCAATTCTATGGCTTATAGTAAGTACATATTGGATCCTTTATCAGATGATCTAATATTCACTAGCACATAAATGGACTATAAAATGATCCAATACTCATTCAATAGATTTACCATTTGCAATTTCATTAAACTATATCTTATTTGGTAGATGATAACTAATTCTTGTATAACAGAAAATGTTTAAGTAATAGAACTTATGTTTAGAACTTTGACGAACAAGAATTTTGGAAATTATTGAATGAAACTAATTTTGGTAAACTATTATGATTTTACACACTCTCACACAATAAGATTCTAGTGCCCAAAAGATTAAGTCATAAGTTTCTGTATCTTATACCATTAAATAAAATGACTCAAATCTTCATGTCTAATCAACTTTTATGTCACTCTTGAATGTCTCCAATTGTAGCTTGACTTTAGATCTACAAAATTATTTAAAGGCATTAGATCATAAGTTTTTTAGTATTTTTGTTGTCAAATAACTCACAAGGTTAATAATCTCCCCTTTTGATAATGACTAGCAATATTTAAAATGAAAATTAAAATGAGTAGAAATAATATATGAATTCTTTGCTACCCAATATATGAGTACAAGGCAATTTTAAAGACCATGCATGAGAGAGACAATTTGGATTCTACCATATATAAAGCTTGTATATAAAGAGAGATAAATTGCATTGGTTAAATGAAATGTCACTACATAATATAGCTCATTACAAATTAACTAAATATATTACATTCATTTCACCTAATTTCTCTTTTCTATGTTAGACATCAAAAAACATTAATCTAGCACTTAGTACATTTACATCAAAAGGATAAGTTATTGTACTACATGTACTCAATGTGGGCTACTTGATGATAATAAAATCATAGTTATATTTGAAATGCAAACTCAAAAAATTGGCAATTATATACAAAATGTATACTCCCCATGAACATATCTTTCCTATGAATATATGAGCATAAGGAAATTGTAAATAGCATGCATATAAAGGGAGAAAACTTGCAATGTATCATACATGAAACATGTATATAAAGAAACTCACATGTAAAGGCAAATAATTTGCATTGCATTGCTTGAATAAAATGCCATAAATATTATAATTTATTACAACCCAACTGAATATATTACATTTTCATTTTAGCCAATTTCTCTCCTTTTTTTAAGCATCAAAAACACTAATCCAACATTATTCATCATGCTTATGGTCACTCCACTGGGTTTAAAATATCTAATTCTTCAAATCATGAAAGTTGGTGTCTATGTATGACTTGAGTTTACCAAATTTGTTGCCAATGTAGTTTTGAATGTAAGGAGGTACGTAGTCTTAATAAGCCTATGGAGAATATGTGTGCTATCCTCCAACTCTAGTGAATGAAGGACCTACAACATAAGTTGGAGTATCTATTATGGTGGCTAATAGCAAGGAGGTGACTTTTCCATATGCTCTTACTTTGTAGATGCAACAAGAGTTCTTGTTGTGATTTTTTTAGCCTCCAAGTTTGGTAAAAATAAAAATACTAAAGAGCCATGATATTATCTACATCATCATCTATTATATGATTTCTAAGATTGAAAACTAAGAAGTGCATAAAATGAGAAAATTACAAATTCATAAAATTATGATTACTTTTGGAGAGGAGTTAGGTCATGCTATAGAGAAAGCATTAGCCAACATTGAAGAATTGCTTTATCATACCAAAATATATAAATAGTGCTAGTGGTTTAGTAATGTGATTCTTTCTCAAGATTTGGGAATTAGAATTGATCAAAGAATGTATTGACTTGTATATGAATCTTTGTTAATATTTATCACATCCTTCACATGGGAGCTAGATGAGGAAGGTCCAATAATAAAAATAACGACGACTAATCATAACTAGAATCATCGATAATTAAAGAGATGGCTGGTCCTAAACAAAAAGAATACCTAAACGGATTTCAATGTCATTTAGGATATGTCAAAATATTAATGTTCAATGTAGGATTTTGCTCTAATATAGAGAAGATCACAAGATTAGAGTAACACAAAAATACAACATCATCATATACATTATGCAAAAAAATATATTTACTAAGTCTTGCACACATGTATTCTCAAATAAGCTATGAACATTATAGGGTAAGCCTTGGAAGAATAAAAAAACTTTGAGAAGTTGATTCTTTCATTTTTGTGAAATACGTAGATCTTCTAGTTCTCAATGTTAAAAAGTGATAGCCATCAAATAAAGAAACTAGACTAGATGATTCATCATTGAAAGATTAAAGTGAAGCTTGTGTTTTTCTATCTTCATCTTATAAGTGGAGTAAATTGAGAAGAAGTATCAACTTGAAATTTTTTCTAGTTCAAGGGATTCTTTCTACTTAATGAAATTCTTTGTTAAGAAGAACATGGAATGCTTAAAACTCAGTTTTGATGAAATAGGTCAATTGACACCAAGAGAACCAATTGAATCCCTAATTGTAAGAGATAGAGTCAAGTATTTTTACCTAAACTACCAAGATTTTCTATTCAATTAAAAGGAAAGGGACGAACTTAGAAAACATCAATTCAGTGACTTACAATGATTTCCAATTTATGCTTAAGTGATTTAGAATAAACCATCAAATAATATGGTTGAACGATCTAATGTGTTTAGCTCTACTAGTCAAACAGTATGATCATTAATGATAGATCAGATAATTTATTATATAGAATATAAAAAATCTAATATTAATTGATAATTATGTTAATCTAAATAGTTAGTCTAACCAAGAAAAACAAATTTAAACATATAAAAATCAAACATGTATGTGTTTTTGCATATTTTTATGAATTGCTCATAGAACAAAAGAATGGTGAGAATTTTGGAAAACATTGACAATGTAAGATTGCAAGCAACAATTAAAGGACAAGTTTGAATGTACTCACCATGGTGACTTACGGCAGACACAAACTTTTAGGTATGGTTCAACTCTCAAAACTAACATATGTCTACTCCCAATCCCAAAATACTAAACTTAAGCATTCAATATACTTTTCACAAAAAATGGATAGGCATAGCCCTTACAAATGATTATCATAGATTAAATTGTCCCATGATGAACTACACAAATCAATCACTATGGTTTAAATAATTGGGATCTAACACAAGTAATTATCATGGACCAAATTATTGGGAAATAGAAAACGAAGGAAGAATAAATAATTTTAATTATAGTTTCTTATAACAAGAGATTTAATTAAGGAAACACAACTAAATGTTATTAAATGAATAAAACAACAAGTCACCACTTAGCATGTAGATGATTCTTCACACCTATGATTGTCAAATGAATACTTTAAGTAACTTTTCATCATTTTGATCAATTCAAAATTGCATGAGAATTTGGAATTTGAGTTGTGGAAACCTTTCAAGTGTTAAAAGGCTTAGAATTATTCTCAGTTAACTCCTATTTATAAGTAAGGTTTAACTAAGAGTTTTAGTAGTGGCAATATGATTGCTTGAGCCATCAAAATAGAATATGTACTAAATCTCTAAAAATTTTGGTGGCCATTGTGAACTTTTTGGTAGGATATTGGATGGTCCAATAATAGGATTAGATGGTCCAATTTGATCAAGCATGAACTTCCTAGATTATTGGATGGTTTGTTGAGTTAAGCAATGACCAACCTAAACTATTGATCAAAAGTGTAATGATCATCCAAATAAAAACAACATTTTATGCCAAGATTAATCAAAGTATTTGATAGATCATCAAATTGCTCATTGAACAAGACATTAGATGCATAATGAATAGCTCGATGAATGACCCATAAAATTCCACTTCTTGTGAGCCCAATATTATATATATATAATTCAATAAATAGATAGTCATATACTCATTAAACACATAATAATACATTGGTTGGATAATTTGATACCCATCCAACAATGAACCAATTTCATAGCTCATATTAAGAAAAAAATCAAATCCTTCCTTGCATTTTTCAATACGCATCACCTGAATCATTGGACAGCTTAATAACCACTTAACAAAGATCCCATCATGCAAGTATGAAAGCTTTTGCTTATAACTAAGTAAACAAATAATTTGGAAAATTATTGGTTGAAACTTTTTTTATAAACTTGTTATGATTTTACACACTCATAATTTCAATTATTAAGATCTTAATGTTTCAATAGATTAAGTTATAGGTTTTCATATGCTATACCAAAAAATAAAATTACATAAATATTCGTGTCTAGTCAACTTTTACATCACTCAATATCTTTTATTGTAACTTGAGTCCATATTTGTAGAATCACTTAGAAAACGGCACTAGATAACAAGATTTTGTTATCATTAAACAATCAACATTAATTTAATGCAGTTAGCAATAGTTTTGCATGCGTAATTTATTTCTAGATTCACATTAGTAATTATTTCAAAAGATTTTGTTGTTGATATGCCTAACAAAAGTCCTTATGAAAAGTAATTTATAAAAGAATGTTTATGAAAAAAATTGTGAAGTGTGACCAAGGAAATATTTTTGAGAAATAGCTTGGCATAGGTTTTATGGTTTCCTCTCAAATACAAGGAAAAAAAATCTTAAAAATGCAAGCAAACAGCTCAAACATCTTGACTTTTTTAAATTTGGCTACATATTCCTCTTAATCCACAAACTCTGACATCGCTTCCCTTTTTGAACTAAAATGTAAATTCACAATAGATAGAATAACTTAAACAATGTGGTTTAGCAAACTTTGACACACACATAGAATGACAGTGAGCACAAATCTACAAATGCACACCTACTTTTTCCTTTTGCTCATTGAGCTCCTCCATAATAAATAAATATGGTTCTTTATTTGTTAAAAAAATATTTGTTTTTGAATCATTTTCAAACTTAAAAGCTTCCAAAGTGTCACAATAATTGTTTATAATTTTATCTATTACTTAAATAACAATTTTGTAAAGATATTTTTTCTCAATTTTTTTTTTTAAATTATGTTACAAGTCAAATTACTTCCAAGAAACAGAACCTATATAAACAATGTTGCACAGCTTGATAGGTAGATCGATAATGTGTAAACTGTTTGTTATAGATAACCCAAATGCACCCTATCCAACGTCCAAGAAAGCTATGATTTGATCCATACAATTTCCTCACTAGAAGCCAGGTGCCTAATTAACAGCCTAAAGCAACTTATTCCTGAATTCCTTATCAAGCATGTTTTGTGCTAAAGAAAGATGAAGGACATGTGGTTAGGTGTGGTGTGCGTTATGGCTATTGGTGGGAGTAAGAGAAGTTGGGAGTGAAGGGAATTGTGTGGAAATCAGTAAACACAAACCACTGTCATAAAAGCATTTAAAATAGTATGATTGATTATCAGTTTAGAGAACTTTTTATATTATTTTTAAACAGTAGCAAATTTGATTAAAAGAGTTTATGTTGTAGCCTTTGAAATGAGTGGAACAAGTTGATACCACGTTCTCCATCTTCGTAAAAGGCATTAGTCTATTTTTTATTGTTTATGTCTGACAGAAAACAAAAAGAAGGCATCAAAAAGATACTGTAAGAATCTGCTCAACTAAAAAACATTCCTTTGCTTATCTTTTTTACATGACTATACTAGCTCACAAGCTAAGTGCAACCTTGATACATCCCTACCAATTTGGGCTGTTTGCTGATGGTGGAAGAGCAGAAGCAAAAATATAAAAAAGAAAAATGAACGGTGGGTTGGTTGGTCCTTTTCTATTATATCTGCCCATCCATCACAAATTTGAAGCCTAGATTAATGTTGTTATTAAAAGTTATATGAGTTTGGTGAAAAGACATATGTCTTGTGCCCGTCTTAGTTAAGGTGTTCGATGTCAGCATTAAAAGCTGTACAGCTATAACATCAGATATAAAATTAAGTAGCACTAAATTTTTCAACGATCTGCTTCAGCTAGCAGGAAACTGATCGTAAATGCTTGTTCATCTGCACTATTACTAAGCCACAAATGATAACAAAATTTTTCACACATGTACTAAAATAAGCTTAGGATGGCAATTTCTTGTAGCGATTTTAGAGATCGTTGGTGTAGTTTGAATTATCTGTGATGATTGCAACAGTTTTGGAATTGAAACAACAGATGAGTCTTTGGCGTTTGTTAAAATTGCTGCAACTGAAATGAACAAAATAACTAGTTGAGAGCAATCATGTTGATTAATAAGTATAGAACTTTTAATTTGAGCCGTTTCTGGAGGCTATAGATGATGACAAGGGAAATTTTACGGATATAGATGGGATGCTTAACGATGGTAATCTTGCCTCATAAGAGAAAATGATTAGGAATAAAAAAATAAAGTGTTTGTTTATGTTTCTTGAAAGAATACTTGTTTCCATTGTAGAAAATAATCTAGCATAACACACATAATATACTCTTAACCACAAAATAGCTTCAAGTGTCATCCTCATACATGAGATAATTAATGAAATTATTATATTTAATAAATTAAAAAATATTTTTTTTTTTATTTATATGAAGCTCATTTTATCTATAAAATTAAGAGTTTAGCACTTGTAAAATAAATTGTAAAGAGATTGAATTCCAAATTCTAAAACCCCTATTGTGTTGGCCACATCATTCTTCTTATCCTCCTTTTAGCAATTGCTAATTTACCACTAAGGGCTATGTTAGACAACTAATGAAGATATCTTTTTGGCACTTCACTAACATTACTTTCCCATTTCAATGTGTCTTCTATGATAAATTATAGTAATTATTGTTTCAAAGTTTTTTCAAAATTCTTTGCAATTTTGATTTACAATTATCATTGAATCAGTCAATTTTTGTAACAATGGTTGTACTTGTTCATTAAGAAGATATTGAGTTAAAAATTTTTCTATTAGAAGTAATGAAATAATATCCATTAAAGTTGTCTGGCATGCTTTTAACATTACAATATTTTTTGATAGATTGACAAAGAAGACCTTTTAAGTTTGTTTTTTTCTTTTTCTTTTTTGGCTTGCTCACTATTAATTTTTTGTACTCATATTAATTCTTTTTAATTCGTAAATTCTTTTATCTTGAATGTCACAAAACAATTAGCTTCAATATGTCATTGAACTTGTATTTATATATATGTCATCATTTAGAAACATTGGCATATGGAACCATTTAATCTGAGAACTTCATGTCATTCACAAAAAAGTGTAGACTAAATGCAACCATTATGATTAATATTTCAGCTAAGCAATTATTTGGAGTTTCAAAAGCTGCCAAAGTTTCAACTCAAACTGGAGCCCTTCGACACAAAAAAACTTCTTAACCGCAATGTAAGGTTATTTCCATTTGTCAATTCCTGGATTTGCATACTACTTTAAAAGCTACCCAAGAAAGCTACTTCTCAACTGCCCACTCATGCTTGCTAACTTCAATTATGGTCCAAAGTTGGCTAAGGGCGTTGGGTGAACCATTGGTTTGTTAAATGCTCTTTAATTATTTCTCAAACACATGCATTGTGATTGGTTCACCGCCAAGAATCAATTGATTTGAATTCTGATTTAAAATGATTTTTTGGGCTGTCTTTCTAACCAAACTCAATCCTAAACATTTAATGATAGGTTGAATAAATAAGGAGGAGCAAAACATTGTTATATTAAAGCTATTAATTTTTTTTTTTTTTTTTTTTTTTTTGAGAAAGATTAAGGGTTATCAGTAGAGTTGAATTTTATATTTTTATTTCAAAAAACAAATCAATATTGCATAAAATATAACTCATTTGACAAGTTACTAAAAATATTGAAAAAATAGATTATAAGTTTAGCCAAAGGAGAGTGTTAACATGCAGAAATTTCCTTCTTGCTATGTAGTTATTGATTATGAATTAAACATTTTAGATTATTGGTTAAGTTCTCATTTAGTGCAGATCATGTTCTTGTTAAGATGGATTAGCCAATTCAACGTTAGTAATTTGATACGTTTAGAATTCATTTACACATTCAAGCTATAACGTCTTTAATGGTAATCAAGCTTTCTTCTATTCTATAAACTCTAGCATCTATCTAACAAGTTATTATTTGTTTCACCAATTATGAATTCATTCATGGAATCCATGAGCGCTTGTCAAGGTGGCTTATTGAATGAAAATCGAGCAACAAAATAAAGCCAAAACAAACTCAAAAAGCATATGAATTAGCCAAATAGTTTCTCTTCAAAAAAAATTTAAGATTTCTATTTTTAAGGCATTCTCTAAATTTTTGTACTTCACTCTCAGATGTCTCTGAAATGATTTTTAAGATTATCTAAATTATGTAGGTTTGGCTAGGCTTACATATAAAAGGGAACTAATAAAAAATGTGTAAATCTTTAATTAGTAACCAAATATGCTAACTAATCTAGTCATAAAAAATACCACACTAAAATTAAAGGAATTTGAAAACAATGCCTTCCTATGAAACTTCACTTGGTAGAGATGTGATGACTTCTAAAGACTACTTTAATGAGTCCAAAGCCCTTGAAGTGATTGCATCGTTAATTTCCCCAAGATATAGTTGAGTTCTTTAATGCATTAGCAAGTTGAAAGCTTTCCCACCAAGTTTAGATCTTTCTTCCCTTGCATATTTCTTTAAATTGTTGGAAATGAAGGCCAAATATTCAACCTTACTTGAAAATGAAGGGATCGTAACAATGTCCTTGAAATTGAAAGATCTTTAAGATTGTTTAACAGATAGAATCTTTATAAAGAATCTTTGAAGGGATCAAAGAACCAATTATGTTTTGATTTAAAGTTTTAAAAAGAGGTGATTTGCATCAACCAATGGCAGGAAGTTTAAGGTTTCCTTGGAATGAAGCTCATGGCTAGAGAGAATGGGATCCAAGGGATTGATAACAGAATATATTAGTGATGATTATAAGAGTTAATAATGATAATTTAAGTCATACTTTGTTAACTTCTCAATCTAGTATAATGCCAAGCACCATAATTACCAGGTTTAATCAGAATTCTATTATGCACTTGAGGATACTATCCATCTAATCAAACAAGAGTGACGGTAGAATCAATTCCAACTCTTTTATAATTTAATCTCAAATCCAAAATACTATTAAAGCATGATCTTATATTTCCTAACACCCAAGCTTGTCAAGTGAAGTGCTCAACAATATAGTTTTCTAACTTTTTGTGACAAAAATCCATTGTCTTTCTCTAAAGACTTAACTTTGTGAAATTCTAATGCTCGAGATTGGATGCTTATGATGCCCCTATATAGCTGGAGTATGTTACCCTCTAAAATTTGTGCTTTAGAGAACTTATTAGGCAATAAATCGCATTGTGGGCTTTCAATATTAGCTTTGTGGTACCATTCTCTACAACATCATTCCAACGCTGCTTTTGGTTCTTCCATCTCTACTTGAGCTGGAAAGCAGCAGAATACTTCAAGAACTGGTCCTAAATTCAAATACTTCCTAAATTATAGCTAAAACCAACAGTAGTTACCTTCTGAGAGCTCTCCAACATAGCAGCAAAAACTAAAACCTTCCTTCAACAAGCTGCTCCAAAGTTTCCTGAATCACACCTAAGAATTATTTTTCCAGTTGAAGCTAACCTACTTTAATTTCCCCCAAAGGATCTTCCACAGGACTATGGCTTAAATCCAAAACTGCTTTATGCAGCCATTGGATTAATTTCCAAATCCTACTTGCAACCCTTTCTTCCCATTGCACCAACCCTTCGCTATTGTTTCTAAAACATCCTTAGTTTAGGCGAGACTTGAAGCAGCAAATCTTATCATTCTTAATTATTAAAAATGAATATGCTATAGAAGAATAGGAAGAGATATCTTCTTATGTGAAAACAGCAATTTCGTCCCCTTTAGCACACTCCTTAGCTTCCAGACGTACCCACGAGGACCTCCCTCAGCAGCATCTAGGTCCTCTTCTCAAGTGCGTCGGAGGCAGCTGGGTTAAGTTGGAGAGTTGGAGAGTGCTGATTGAAGTGTCACTCACTGATTCGGCTAATAGACGAGTATTTGCTTCCCGAAGGTTCGTCAGTGGCGACCTCATCTACACGGCCAAGCTTCGAGTCACTCATCCATCCCTCGGCCTTTTTAATTGAGTAATTTTGTCGCCCTCATTCGAGTAACGAATTCGCGCCACTGAACTTTGTTGCATCTTACTTTCGCTTCAGAAATGCACCGAGCTGCCGCTCTTCTTCCTCGCATGGCTCTGGCACTTCCCCCTTCCTCTGCCATGGGAATAAAAAGAAGAACAAAGGTGAATCGCTTTCCCCAAGGTTTTGATCGAGAGGGGAGAATAAAAAATCCTTACGGCCGGGAAGGTGCCGCCGCCTCATGGAATCACTGCAAGGTGCAGGTCAGAAAAGCTCGCGAGGGTGCCGGATCGGGAAAGCTCGCCAAGGATTTAGGATTTTCTTTTTTTGAATTTTGAATAATTCGTTTTGATGTTTAAAACATTACATTAGAACTCTAATTGCTAATTACAATGAAAGATATACTTATTTTTAACATCCAAAATAATAGACTAGACTACATATTTTATGACCAAAGCTTAAAATTATTATTTTATTTCATGTCATTAAAGGCAAAATTTAAATTCTTTTAGTTAAATCATTATTATTATGATATCAAAATAAAAATATAATGAAAATATCCTATGATGAAATAGAAATTTAAGTTGATATAATCTACCCCACCTTGAGAAATTTTTTACCCTAAAATTTATTATAGAATCAAAGATATAGTTATCATTTGCTTTCGCTATATTTTCAAATGAATTATTTTAGTATATGTTTAATATCGCACCATTTGATTTTCTTGCTTGCTTTTTCGTCTAATAAATGCCAAGATCTTTTTTAAAGAACTACATCTAATAAAGATTCTTTTTCTCTAAATTCATTTGAAATCATTAGAGTTCGAGCAATTACACATTTTGATTCTTAAGTGAAAGAATTGAGCATCAGCTCTTTTAAAAATAAAATATCAATATTAGAATTCTATTTAACTCTATTCCATTGCTACATTATACTATCTGACCCATGATTGTTTCTAACAGCTAATTTGTATATATGATGCTAATTACCTAAAATTGCATAGTTAAACAATGTTAAATGTTAACATTTACTACTCTTTTACAAGCCAAACCATTAGAAATCTAATTAAGCCCTAATTACCTTGTAGCTTTTCTAAGATAAATGAAATTTTTAATTTTTGACTTTGTTGAATAACAATGATAAACAAAACCATGATTCTACTTGTCAAAGGCATTCATTTTCAATAAAAGCCAAATTCTCATGGTACTTAATTTTATCATGTTACTTTCTTTGTAAATTTCACCTCTATCAACCACGTAATAAATCATTTTGTTTATCCTCTTCATTAATTTGATTTCTATTCTTTCTAAATTTTTTCTTCTCTAAGCAAAATGTTTTAATTTATTTATATAATATGATTATTTCTTGACTAATACATAGCAATTACCAAACTTCTATATATCTAATAAAATTTAACTCATCATTTGTGATCTATTCTACTTATAGTCCTTGTTAAATTTAAACTCATAATTGGCCTAAAAAACTCTCAATTTTAATATCCCCAAAATTGTGATTTGACATTTTTTATTTTGCCAATCTCAATACTATTCTTTCCTTAATTTGAAGCACATTATTTTACTCACCCTCAGCAATCAACTTTTTATTTATTTATTTCTATATATTTATATTGTTTAGCACAAATTACAAAACTTATTTTATCACACCCCACTTTTGCAATACAGTTTTTGTGATGCAACAAGACTTATAAACCAACCAATGCATTCAACTTCCTACTTTTCACTGCTTCTGCTTAATATTCAAATTGGGAATTGCAGCCCCTAAATTTGATCATCAAGCTTGAGACATGCCATCAAAAATAAATCGCAATTTTATTCCACTTGAGCCCTCAAATTAGTCAAAACTAATACACCTTAGGTTAGGTGACCAATCTAATACATATTGGTATGTATATATTACCAAAGCAATCTATAGTTACAAATAACTATATCTACATAATATAATAACCATAAATAATGACATAAACCAAGTTCAAATTAATATGCAATGCAGTCTATGTCTAATATAGATAACACATATAGTCTAAGTCCAATAAAAACATCTTAATGCTAAAAATGAATAAAACTATGATTAAGACATGTCGAGATACTAACTGATGAAGGTTCTACTAAGATGTAATTTTTATCCTGACTCTATTATTGTATTATCAACTAACACTTTATACCTATAGATAATATAAGTTGGGTGAGTTAAGCCTAATAAGAACCCTTATGTCTTATTAAACAAACATATATATAATAGTATAATCATCAACATATTAAAGGAATCAGATAAATATCTCAACTTACCAAACTACATCAATGTATAAAACTATAACTATTGGCCCTATCTTATATTCATCTCGATCCAACAAATCACAATAGAAAAGTAATCAAGATCAATCCATAGGACCCAATGTGAACCACCAATAATCTAACACACCCTCAAAGTCTCAAAGCCCACGATGTACTTAATACAACTCTAACACTCCTATTTCATCACATTATCTAATAGTTCATAACCTAGGCTTTACCAATCACATGGACCACCTTATAAGGCCATAAGACTCCTTCTAATGCTTGGTACTCCATCATAAGTTCATGTACACCTATATTCCTCCTATGATTTCTAAGCAATAACACATGCAACCCCCATACTGGTAGGAGTCCTACCATCTAATATGTCTTACTTGCCTTACTTTGGTACTAAAAATATCTATGATACCATCAATTTTAGCAAGTCATTCATACAACAATTATCTCAACATTGTAACATATAATAAGGAGTCTCCAACAATAATCATGCTATCAATATAGGTGGTCAAGATTTTATACTTTTAGTTTTAGCAATTCTAAGTGATCACTACTAATAATCATGATTCAATTTATGAAAATTCATCATAATTTAATATTCTATCTTGTAATTAGCATGCTTTCAACATTAATTAAAATCCATGGTATATCTAATTGTGCATGAATTATCCATCATAAGTTCATCAAATTAGAACAACCCAATTTACCATTATAACCTTTATATGATTATGAGTAATAAAAAATCTAAAATTGTATATTTCTAAATATTTTATCAAGATTGAGAGCTTAGCATATTAATTTTATTAATTGAAAAGCATTCACATCATGTTCCATCAACCAAATAATTATAACTCAACTTTTGATCAAGAGCTTTTTTATGGTAATTGCAATAATAAGAAATCATAAACAAGACATTTTCACTTATTCGAGAGCCATTACATATGTTTACTGTATAATCAAAAAGTATAACAAGTTAATCTCATCAATTAAAAATAAACTAGGTGAGGTTTTCACCTAACTAAGAGCTACATCTTTATTTTTGCAATATAACTAAAAGCTATTGCATGCTAATGTTATTATTTAGGAAACAATTTCATCATTGTTTCAAAAAATCAAGAGCTCTTATATATGAATTAAAACAAGATAAGGCATACACTTCCAATTCTTTATAATTCAAAAAGCTACAACATGAATAATAGTAAACATTACAAAATTATAATGTTCTTTATCCACTCAAAATCTGTAACATAAAATGATAATAAGACCTCACATAAATATAATATTCTAGCACAATCACTTTTTTATTTTCAAAACCACAAGAGTAACAAAATTTAATGATAACAATATCAAAACATACCTATAATTTATAATATAAAATTATACAAAATTCTAACATACTAAGGATAAAAAAAACTTCTCATCCACAAAACTGTATAAATAAAATATCCATAAAAAATCACTAAATCTCCCTATTCAAATCCAAACAGAAGAAACACAATGAATAACTACCAAAGTCAATAAAAAGCATAATAAATAACTATCAAATCTAATATAATAGTCTGATATAGTTCATGTCCAATAAAATGCAACTAATAACAAATAAATATCTAATATACTAATATTGAAGATGTAATAAAGAAGATAAATTATCTTATTATTATACTGACTCTAATTATCTGTAATTTAACTCCTACTAAACTCTTAACTCCTTGATCTTATAAAATATAAGGGAGGTGAGCTGAGAGTTTAATAAAGTATTCTTAAGTCATTGTATAAAACTAACATGTAATAACTAATTGATATGTATATAACAACTGAGTATATCATGTAAGTTAATGATAATAGTTATTAATTACCATAAGATATCACCATCTAACAGTAAGCCAATGTATATAAATATATATATATATATATATTCTTATAGTGTAGCTAACCAAATACTTAGTGTTTCTTTTTTGACCTAATACATTATCCTATCTAAGAGAATCATGATAGAATCTAATACTTTTAGCAGAACATTTAATCTAACATCCATTATATAATTCTGATCACATGGGCTAACCTCATATCATTTTAGGAGTCCTCACCAACCACATGCTCTTTTGTTCCCTTCCATAACATAACATATCATGTAATTCCCCATGACATTCAATTGGCTATTATTCTTGCATAAGACTATTTATATAATGACTTTTAACCATTTCTAAAAGTTTTAACCACATAATTTAGTACTTTTCCTATAAGCTCAACCACCACATGTAACTATCTTTAAGTCAAGAGAGTAAGGAACTAACTTATATATCTTTTGAGTAAGCATATATAATCAAATGATCCACTACACTTGAATGCCTTATGGTTCCACTAAACTCTAACTTAGTCATTTAGAATATCTTAGCCCATTTTTCTTATTTTTAGTCTTTCCTTTATTTTGTTTAGAGCCTTACATGTCTAAGATAACCTCACTGTACACCAGCTTGGTCTTTACCCTTAAGTTTCTATATATAGCTAATTATCATTACAAATAAGTTAGAGGATTACATAAGTATCACTAGTAACTCTCATGCTACCAAGGCAACCTTAAGTATCCACACCCATCTTAAGGCCTCTCTTAAGGCATAATACATCTCTTAAATCATCATCCATGTTGTCATCTTGTAGCCTAAGTGATCAGGAGATCACTCCATGGTTACTAAATCTAAAATGGATAGAAAGAAAGTAAGGAAATAATTAAAACAATGCAAATCAATGTGCAACACAAAATAGTAGAGCCACATGATGGATTATGTACAAAGCTTCATTACAAGTGTACTATGGTGCATACAATAATGCATTAATTGAGTGTTACATGTAAAGTTGTAGATATGTCATGGGGAGATAGACCCAATAGAGAAATATTGGAAAAAAAGAGAAACAAATTTAAAAAAATTCACGTACAAGCACATGCACAAGTGCACACACCTAATGCACTAACATCAGTATGCACAGGTGCCTACCATTGAGCATATCACATATGCAAGCACAAGCACTTACTATTGAGTGCCATACACTTGTAGGAACATGCATTCAGGTCAATATATTCTAAAAAGTAAAAAAATGGGTTAAGATATTCTAAATAGTTGAGTTAAGGTTTACTAGAGCCCTAAGGCATTTTGGTGTAATGAACCTTGACTATGCACACTCATTTAAGAGATTGACAGGTTAGTTATCCTACTCTCTTAATCTAAAGATAGTAACATACTAATGGTTGAACCTATAAGAGAGTGTCAGATTACATGATAAAAACCTCTATGTTTAGTTGAAAACTATAGAATAAATAGTCTTAAGAGAAAATAATTACACATTTAGTCTCATGTGAAATCATATATTATGTTTTGTTGGATGAAAGATAAGTGGTAACTCTTAGAACCACACAAGATTGTCTTATGTGATCAATATTGTCTTATAGAGTATTAGATTATGTGACATGAAAGGAGTGCCAAGACTAATAATGATTCTCTCAAATAAGAGAGTCAATTAGATTAGATAGGGGGCACTAGGCATCTAATTAGCTACATTATAAGTACAAATATTAGCTTAGCTAATAATTATGATGCTTATGATGGTTAAGACTAATGTCATTCATTTACATAATTTACTTAGTTACTGAAAATATACTACTTGGATATTGCATGTTTATTTTATAATATGACTTAATGATTCTTTTTTTAGCCTTATAGCTCACCCTCCTATATTTTTGTAGGACCAGGGAGTTAGGAGTTAAGTAGAGTTGAGCTAAAGATCATTAGAATTAATGTAATACTTAGATAATTTATTATTCATTTTATTTTAGTATCAACAGTATTAGATATGATATTATTTATTATCAATTATAATTATTAGACATGAGACTCTATTAGACTATTATTTAACTTGTAAGTTGTTATGCTTTTTATTAGACTTTAGTGATTATTTATGATGTTACATTTAATTGAATTTAAATTGATGTGGTTTATTAATTATGTAGATTTCTTAGCATGATAATATTTGTATGAAACTTGATGAAATTATATATATGTTTGAGAATATAAATTTGGGTTGGTTATACTTATGGTTTTAAAAAGATAAGGTGGGACAAACTTGGTATAAGAGCCTAAGTTGAGAGTTAAGGCATATCTAAGCATATTAGGTTAATATAAAAAGATGGGATGAGAAAAACTAATAATAAAAATGTTAATAATATTATATCTAGTCTAATAATTTTTAATCTAAGTTTAGTACTTTTTTTGCTAGGATGGTTAGGATTGTTGTGTAATTTGAGAAGTCTAGTGGACATTGAATTTATCCAAGGAGAAACCATGGTTAATCACCTTAATATAGCTAAGACACTCCAAGCATAGCTTGAGACTTGAGGGGAACACTATTTAAAGACATTCATGCAACTAAGACTATGAGATTTTATAGGAACCACTAACCTTATAATTGTAAATGATTGACTAGCCCATATACTAAAGATTTTTTATTCATTGGGGTGACCCACTGAGTGGAAAGTTGCACTTACTTCATTGTGGTGCCATCGTTAAACTATGTTTAGGGTTACCCTAAATGTTGACATACTATGGGATAACTTGATAACTACTTTAGGTTTGATGTTAGTCATAGATTATACATCTCCATTTATATTTCTAACTAGATATGCCTTTAAATTGATCCCATCAGAGGGGTGGTGATGCAAACTTTTCAAGGAAGGACTTAGAGCTTCCCTTTAGAGACATTTAGTGGTGACTTGTTTCACTATATATAGAGATTTAATAGAAGCTACCAGTTCTGATCAGGTGTAGCACAAGATTGATGTTAATTTTGAAGTCAGAAAGTAAATGAAAAATTTTGATGACTCTTAGAAGATGACAAATGATAGATACTAAGGCAAGTGATAAAAGAAAACTAAATATATTGAATATTTCTCTCTTTTTCTAGCTTAACTTATTAATAAATGCTAAGTAGAGTAGCTCAGATAGTAGATGAATAGATATAGACATTATGGGAAAAGGCATCATGATGCTTATAAATTTAAGAAAAATGTCTATTTCAAGTGCCTAAAACCTAGACACAAAAAAACAAATTGCCTTGAGGGCAAAGGAATATGAAAAGTAATACATGCATAGGAGTTTCTTCATAAGGATAACCTTGGATATATGCTCTCACATAGTAGCAAGCAAAAAAGGCCTTGATGTCCATCACAAATATGCCTTTATTTTTTGACGCTAGATTTGTTGTCATTTTTAATATTAGTTCATCATATTCTTTTGTTGCTAACTCTACTTGGGAGAAAATTAAGGGTAATAAACGTTTTCTATAGACACCATTGATGATGAGATTGCCATCTAAAGATGAAATTCTTACCAGATATGTAAGGCAAGGTGATATTGTCATACTTAGTTATAAATTTAAAGCTAAACTCATTTGTGTACTTATAGTTGAGTTTGAAATTATATTAGGCATGGACTGGATGACTCGACATAGCATGGTGATTGATTGCTAGGAAAAGAAGGTTTATATTTAGGGGCTAAACCTAGTTGACTTTGTTTACTGTGGTGACAACAAGTAGATACCCATGATATCAACACTTTAGTTTATGGATCTAGTTTAGTGTGGTAGTGTAGTCGGGTTAGCTTTTGTAATTGATACACAAATGAAGATTTCATTATTATAATATACCCCAATTATTCGAGATTATTTTGATATGTTCCCTAATGAGCTTCTAAGATTACATTCAGAGCATGAGATTGAGTTTCCTAAGACTTGGAGTTAAGGGTGGTAGCTATTGTAGAAGAACCTTACTATATGACACTTACTAGTTTGCAAGAACTCAAAGCCTAGTTATAAGACCTATTTGGTAAGGGGTTGATTTGTCCTAGTGTTTCACCTTAGGGAGCTCTTATTTTTTTTATTAAAAAGAAGGATAATAGTATGTAAATGTGCATGGATTACTAGAAATTAAATAAGATGATAATAAAGAATCAATATCCAATACCTCATATTAATGACTTACTTGATCAACTACATGGAGCATCAACTTTCTTTAAAATTGATCTTTGATCAGGATATCATTAGAAAAGAATCTGAGAGAAAGACATTCCCAAGACAACCTATAGCACTCATTATAGACATTATGAGTTCACTGTATTGCTAGTTGGGCTATCTAATGCTTTTGTAGTACTCATGGATCTTATAAATAATATTTCTCATTCATATCTAGATTGTTTTGTTATAGCATTTATAAATGATATATTAGTGTACTCCAAAACAAAAAGTGACATGCCAAGCATCTTAAGATAGTATTAGAGCCACTTAGAACTAAGAAACATTATGCAAAGTTTTTGAAGTTTTCTTTTCGGCATGACTTAGTGGCTTTCCTTGGGTGTGTCATTAATGTTGATGGAGTTATGGCAGACTTTAGTAAAATTTGAGCAACCATTAAATAGCGAAGACCCACTATAGTGATAAAGGTCCATAATTTTTTGGGAGTTATAAGATATTACCACAAATTTGTGCCTAAGTTCTCCAAGTTTGTGACACCACTTACCTATTTAACAAAAGAAATAGGTAGTTTTCATGTGGTTTAACTACTATGAATAGAGCTACATTAAGTTAAAAGAAAGGTAAAGTTCAACTCTAGTTTTAACCTTATTGATGTAGGGTAAGCCTTATCAACAATATACACATGTATTACTTGTTGCCTTAGAGGTTGTACTTATATAAAAAGGATGCTTTAAGATCTATGCATCATAATAATTGCATGAGCTTGAATGCAACTACTCGACTTATGACTTGGAATTTGTTACTATGGTATTTACTCTAAAACTTTGGTTCCCTTATTTATTTGGGGTTCTAGTTGAGCTTTATACTAATCATAAAAGTCTTAATTATGTTCTCACTCAAAGGGAATTGACATTAAGACAACGATGCTTGTTGGAACTCATTAATGATTATGATATGGATATAATACTACATATGCAAAGGTAATTTAGTAGTTGATACTTTGAGTAGAGGTCTAATACTTACACATATTCTTGGCTGCAAATTAAAAATAAAGAGTGAGTTTGAATTCAATTGATTTAAGAATAATTGACAATGTAATGGTTACTGACTAGATTCATCTCACTTGTCATCCATGTTGATCGGTTGGATGGATTGAGGTCACTACAACAAAAGGATCAATGGCTTTTGGTTGAATTTATTCAATTATAAATTGAGTAAAATTCAAATTTTTCTTTGAGGGATGATATATTTACTTTTTGTTGCTAATGGTGTGTTCCTCAACATCATTGTTCAAAAATAATATCTTAAGAGAGGCTCATGAGACTAAGCTAGTAATACACCCAAGGGAGACTACAAATGTACAGGAACCTTTAACCCAATTTTTGGTGGAGAAGATTAAAGAAAGATGTGATTCAATTTGTATAAAAATGTTTAACATGTTAAAACTTTAAGATAAAACATCTAAGACCCAGTGGTTTGCTTTAGAATCTAACCATACTAGAATCAAAATAAGAAGTTACTATAGACTTTGTTTTAAGTCTACCAAAGACTAAACATGGTTATGATATGATTTGGATAGTGGTGGATTGATTAACTAAATCAACTTATTTTCTGGTAGTAAAAAAGAATAATTAAAAGGAAACTGATCAAGTAATTATTTTTGATAGTATAACTACATGGAGTATTAAATGTTTAATTGATAGTACAACTACATGGAGTACTTAAAGTAATAATTTTTGATAGAGATAGATTACTTCTTAGTTTTGGAGACAATTACATCATGCCTTTGGTACAACTTTGAAGTTTAGACTAATGGTCAACATAAAAGGATTATTCAGACCATAGAAAATCTCTTTAGACTAAGCATGTAATCTTACTCTATAGATAGGTTTAAATAATTACCATTGACAAAATTTGTGTATAATAATATATATTAGTTGGCTATTGGTTGGAGCCATACAAGGCCCTTTATGACTGATGCTATAGATCTCCATTATGCTGGACAATTGGCATGACTAAGTAGATATTTGGAGCTTAGATTATTGAAGAGACTACAAAGGATGTGCATAAGTTACATGAAAGGCTACAGGTGGTCCTAGTTCATCAATTAAAATATTTTGGTAGTGAAAATAGACTTTTCAATTTCAATATTGGTGATTAGATATTTCTTAAAGTTAGTCATATGCATGTATCATTTAAATTTGGCAAACACTTTAAATTGTATCCTAGATACATTAGTGCTTATCCTATTATGAAGAAAAGTGAGTTAGTATCCTTTAGGCTGAAGATACCCAAGTGTTTGGAATGAATAAAAGTTTTTTTTTCATGAGTCAAATTTGAAGAAATATGTTTTAGACCCATCAAAAAAACTTCACAGAGAGCTTAAGGTTCCTTAGATAAAGCCAAATGCATCATACATTAAGCAACCAGTGCTTTTTCTAAAGTTTAGTGTCAGGAAAGTTCCTATGATTAAGGTCTACTAGAGAGATCAAGAAGAGAATGAAGCTACTTAGGAAGTTGAATTTGAAATACATAATAATTGATCAAAAATAATTTTAGGATTTTAGGGATAAAATCCAAATTAAGATAGGAAGAATATTATATAACATTATTAGCCATATTATTGCAAATTTAGTGATCAAGGTATGTTTTATTTTGTCAATTAAAAATTAAAAATTTGAAATTTAAATTTTAAATTATAAAATTTGAATAGGAAGCACAACTAAATGGTAAGATCTAGGATCCACTACATGAGCCTTGATTTGGCTTAATGCTTAAAAAGAGCTTATGATTTTACTTATGTTATTATTTTTGTTCCTTATCCTCATTATTATTCTATTATGAATACATGGAAAGATATATAAAAGATTCCTAGACATTAGGAGTGGTGGTTGAGGATAAGGGGATTAAATAAAAAAAGATAACACATGCGATATAATTATAAATATTTAAGTAAAAATAAATATAAGAGAAAGAGGAATAATAAAATAATATATCTTAGCTAAAAACTTTCTTAGATTCTTAGTTTTTAGAAATTTCTTTAGCTAGCCACAAGGATTTTAATTGAGGGTTAGTTTAACTACTTGAGTCATGGTTACACCAAATTAAACCCAATTCATCTTGAGTTAAATCCTTTTTTTGAAGAGGTTTAACCATGGCTATATAAACATTTATGATATGCTTTTAAGGGTTTTAGAAATCTCAGCTAATAATAGGATTTTTGGAGAGGCCAACAAAGAGTATACCAAAGAGAAAAGCCAAGGTAAGTAGTGATGAAGAAGAAGGTAAAGGGATCAATCTAGAAAGAAAGGAAGGATTTAATTAAGGAAAAGTATTTTACACATTTTTTAAGATTTGGTGACCCTTGAATTCATACATTAAAACCCAACTCAGATCTAAGCAAGATAAAAATGAATTACTTTGCTAAATGCATATGGAACCTTGAAAAAATTAATAACAAGTCCTTCGTCTTTATGAAGAGTGAATTATTTCTATTTGAGATTATGTTAGTTTTATTTTGCAATCAAAAGTTTCAATTATCTTTTATTTCATATAATATCTCTAGTGGAATGTGCTAAAAAAGGAAATTTAACAAGCTACCCATGAATGTAAAGTAGAATCTATGATGTTATGTTATGTAGCATTTGGTTATGATTATCGATATATGTGAATGATGAATATAGAATAACAAAATTGATAGATAGGTTAGTTACTCTATTCCTTAGACTGAAGATGGTTACACTTAGATGGTTAAGCCTATAGGAAGAGTGCTAGATTGCATGGTAAGAACCTCTAGGATTAGCTAGAAACCATTACATAACTATTCCCAAGATGGTGTAATTACACATTTAGTCCCATGAGGAATTACATAATGTGCTATGTTAAGAAAAGGAGTACGAGTATATGTGATTTTTGAGGACTCCTAGAATCCTATGAGTTTGTTTCATGTGATTAGCATTATCTTATAGTGTGTTGGATTATGTGATATGATTGTAATATTGGGTACTATCATGATTCTCTTTATTAAGAGAGCGTATTAGATTAGGAAGGGATGCAAAGAATATGGTTGGCTATATTATAAGAATATGTATTGACTTAGATGGTAATGTCTTATGGTAGTTAATAATTTATGCCACTTATTTACCTAGCTTACTTAGATATTATATGCATACTTCTTGGTTATTACATATTAGTTTTATAGTATGGGTCAAGAATTCTTTATTGAGCCTTTTAACTCACTCCCTTATAGTTTTGTAGGATTAAGAAGTTGGAGTTTCATAGGATTCAAACTAGAGATCATTAAACTTAGCACAATAATTGGATAATTTATCTTCATTATTTTAGCATTAGTAGTAGTATACTTGATATTATTTATTATCAATTAGATTTATTAGTTATGAGATTGTGTTGGATTATTGATTTAGACTTGGCAATTACTATTATCCTTTTTATCAAACTTTAGTGATTATTTCTGATGTTGAATTAGTTTGGATTTAAATTGGAGTAATTATTAAATAATGTGGATTTATTGGTATTGTAATATTTGCATATAACTATAATGAAATTGTGAGTATGTTTGAGATTATGAATTTGGATTAATTACACTTGTGGTTTTTAAAAGAAAAACCTAGTTTGATAAACTTGGTATTAGAGTTGAAGTCAAGAGTTAGGGCATACCTAGGCATATTATTTTGAATTAATAAGGTGGGAAGAGTTACACCTAAGAACAATTAAGTTAAAAAGATTAATTATAAATTTTAATCTTGTCTTATGTAGCTTTACATTACACTTTTCCTTTAAAAAGAGGTCAAAACATGTGTTATTTCTTAAGAAGCTCAATAGGTATGAAGTATCCCATGGAGAGCTCATGGTTGACTGACCTTTTAGGGTTATGACACCTCAAGAATAGCTTGAGTCCCAAGGGGGACATTGATTTGAGGCTTTTATGTGGCTAAGACTATAAATATTTGAAGGCATGAATGGCTTAACAGTTGTTAATAATTAATTAGCACATGTTTAGAAGCTATTAGATGCGTTAGAGTGCATAGCTAAAAAGAAGAAAAAACATGCAACCTTGGTTTCAAATAGGAAAGTAGATACTTGATAGTGTGGTAAGCACCATACTATGTTTAGGGATATTCTTAATAGTGATTTTCAAATTTGACTTAGTAATGTATCATCAGATAATTTTGTGGCTACTTACAACGATTATTTATTCCAAAGTCATTTGAAGCTTAAAGTAGGAGGGAGCTAGCATACCTTAGATATGGTTAGATATTAATCACAAATTTTGATTCTCAACTTATATACCTAATTATATATTCTTTTGAGAGATGGAGACATTGGAGTGACATTGATGTGTCCTATTCCTCAAAAGATTTAGATCTTTCCTTTAGAGAAATTTATCGGTGACCCATTTTTCTGGATATTAAGATTTGGTTGAGACATCTATTGTAATCTCTGATATGCTTTTATTGGTAAACTTAGATTTGTTATCCTCCTTGACATAGGTTTATTGTGATCTTTTATTGTTGAGTTACTTGTGAGAGAAATAAGGCCATAATAATCAATTGTAGCCACTAGTGATGTTGAGATAACCTCCTTAAAAAGAGATCTTAGCTAAATGTGTAGTTTATGGTCATATAGTTATTCTTGGTCATATCCTTGAGGCTAAGTTCATTGTGTGTTCATAATTAAGTTGATATTGCCTTAAGGATCGACTAAGTGACCTAACAAAGTGTGGTGTTAGATTATTGGGAAAAAATTATGGATTTAAGGACTTAATATAATTGACTTAGTCTATTTTGGAAACAATAGATAGATAAACTTGATATTAGAATTACCAGATATTGAGTCAGTCCATAGGGATTGTTTAGTTGGGTTAACTTTTGTAGTTAACCCATAAGAGGAGATTCCAACTTTATGGAATACCTTGATTATGTTGTGTTGGATAATCTTGATGTTTTACATGATGAACTATAAAGATTGGCCCAAAGCATGAGATTGAGTTTTCCATAGATTTGGAGGATGGACCTAAATGTTGTGTATCTATAGATCATGATGGAGTTGGTTGAGGTTAAGAAAACTTTGTTAAAATTAAGAAGTTAATATAGACTTTATTTCAGGTCTATCAAATACTAAGCATAATTATGCTATGATGTTGGTGGTGGTGGAGTAATAGACTAAATTAGCACATTTTCTTGCAGTGAGAAGGACCAATTTAATAGGTAAACTAGTTGAGTTATATGTTCAATAGTTGTTGGCTACATGGAGTACCTAAAGTAATTATTGTTTTATAGAAATACAAAGTAATTTTGGAGTGATGTAAATCATGCCTTGGATATGAATTTGAATTTAGTAATACCTACCATCCTTAGACTGATGGTCAATCTAAAAGGAGTATTTAGACTTTGAAGGATCTCCTAAGGCTAAGTGTATAATCTTACTCACTAGTTCAAACAACTATCACTAGTAGAATTTTTCTAATAATAGTATTAGTTGGCTATTAGTTCTATGCATGAATTATTTAGATTTGAGAAAGTTTATAAATTATAACCACAACCTATTTTATTATGGAGAAAATTAGGCCAGTAGCCTATAGGCTAAAGTTACCTAAGAGTCTAATAAGAATACATGATATTTTTTGTGTCTAATTTGAAAAAAAAATGTTTTAGATTCATCACACATACTTTAGAGAGATCTTAAGGATCTTCATTTATAGTGTGTATTAGAGTTTGGTGCTAGGAAATTAAGAAATAAGAACTTACCAATGGTTAAGGTGCTTTGGAGAGATCATGAAGAACATGAAGAAACTTAGGAAGTTGAGACAAAAATACACAACAAATGGCTAGAATTTGTTTTTGGATTTCAAGGGTGAAGTCCAAATTATGATGAGGAGAATGTTATACCCAAAAAATATTTTTCATATTATTACAAACTTATTTGATCAAGGTATGTTTTATTTTGTGAATTAAAATTTGAAATTAAAATTTTGAATTTTAAAATTTGAAGTTTTCCATTGTGGAATTTGATTTGAAAACATGGTGAGTGGTAATATCTAGGTTACACCACATGAGTCTTGATTTGGCTAAATGCTTAAAGATGAGATTATGATTTTATTTATGTTATTTTCATATTTTGTATCCTAATTATTATTAATTTTAATGCATGAAAAGATATGAAAATATTTTCTTAAAAATTAGAAGTGGCGGTTAAGGAGAAAGAGATTAAAAGAAAAAGATAATATATGTGATATAATTATGACTATTTTAGGAACAAAAACTATAAAAAATAGAACAATAACTGAACGTATCTATTAGCTATACAATTTCTAAAATTACTAGCTTTTATGATTTGGCTGACCACAAGGTTTTGGTTTAAGTAAGGTTTGGTTTACGTACTTGAGCCTTGACTAGCCTAAACCCAAAATGGCTTCACCTTAAGCTAAAAACTTGATTTAAACAGGTGTGACAGTGGCTTTATAAACCCTTATGATACTTTTGTAAGTGTTTTAGAAATCTAGGTGAAAAGAGACTTTGGAGAGACTAATCGAGAGCATACCAAGGAGAAGAATCATGACAAACCATGAGGAAGAAGAGGATGGAGAGCTCAAGTTTAAAGACAAGGAAGGATGTAATTAAGGAGAACTCCACTACATGGTTTTTTCCAAGTAAGATGATCCATGAGTTCATACATTGGACCTATCTAAGATTCTAAGCAAGTTATAAATCAAATACTTTACTAAATGCATATGGAATTTTGAAAAAATTAGTAATAGTCTTTTCTTTTCATGAAGTTTGCTTGGGAATGTGGGATGTCTTATTATCAGAGATTATGAGGGGTTTTAGTAGTAATAATGTATAATTATCATTGTTTTTCATGTAGTGATTCTAAATGTATGTTATTATTTTACACAATACTTCAAAAAATATCCTATGAATATTGTGTTGCTTATTTGGCTTTCTTATAAATATATTTGAAAGTAAGTATATATTAACAATTTATTGAAACAAAAAACCATTAAGTGAGACAATAATAGGACGTACAAATTAGAAGCATGCGAAATTTTATGCTTTTATTAAGCATGTAGGCATTGGTTGTCATGTTGAATGCAGAAAAAATTGTATACTTTGTAAAGAAAACTTATTTGAATTTCACTCACATAGCTTAGAGAAGATTCCTTTTTCTTCTCATTAAATCTTGTTGGAAATTGAGTTCTTAGAGAAATTCTCCTTCTTTCTAAGTAGAATGAACGTATGATAAAGAAGTTGATATGTAATGTTTACTACTTACTTATTCATAAGATTCATAATATGATGAACCATGAAATGAGCAAAACCACAACATGATGCCATGTGTTTCATATGAACCTTCTTGTTTAAAAGGTAAAATTTGATGTGAGACACTAAGGTTGCGTTTTTAATATTTCACAAATTTCAATTTATTGAATGACATGATGAGGATGTGTACTTAAAATCAAATCATTCTCAAAAATAATATAAAAGGAAATGTTATTAATGGAATTTTTATTTTTCATTTGAGTGATGTTTATCTTTTCCTTCTTGTGTAATTTTGCTAAAGGAACCATGCAAAAATGTATAGTTAACAAAATCCTGGATGTAAATTAAATACTATGATCATATGCTTACATATTTAACCTTGCCTATAGATATATGCAAAAGATGGAATTAAAATGTTTTTTGTTCATGCAAAACAACCCAACACAAAAATAAATGGAATAGTTTTTAAAGCTTGTAAATTGATGTTCTTCTTTGATAGTCTAAGCATGAATAAAACACAATTTAACTTTATTAATTTTGTAAAATTGTTAAACTTAATATCAAAAACATGTTAAGTTCATATTTTTATTATTTATTTTTAAAAGGTATACTCAAACCTTGTATGTAAATACTTTTTCAAGTACTAACTCATAAGAAATAAAAAATCTTGGCTTAGTTAGAAGATACTTGCTATATCACTTCATGACATGATATGAATGCACTGTATTGTAAAACCATGCATGTAAGGGTACTAAATATTGTATGGACTTTTAAACCTTAGTCTAAATATTGAACCATGATTTGGAACTTGGAAGTAAATCCAAACCCTAAGATAATACTATGACCAAGGATCCTTTTGCTTAGAATTTGCCTAGGAAGTATGGAAACATTGCTTGGTTAAGTCATGAGAGGCACATGTTCAACCCTTAAGAGACCCTAGATAGCCTTTAAGGTTTGTGAGGCCCTTGGTTTCTAGTTTGGATGCCTTTGAAGGCATGATTCAAGGCCTTAGAAGAAGGCTAGATTGAGTACAGAAGTGGTTTGCATGCACATGGTTTGGTTATGACTAGAAATGTTAAGATGGAATTGAACCATAAGGTAAAGGTCTTATGGATTATTCATGATCTTTAGAGTTAAATTGGAAATTTATAGTGCTTTGAAATATCTATATGAGGTAAGCTTAGCATTTGAATTAGGAGTAAAGGTCTTGGAGTAACCCATGAAGAAGGAACTTATAATAGAAGGTTCTTGTGATGGGTTATGAAAAGATCATTTGTGAGTATCTATACACATTATAATAGAATTTAGATAGATAAGCTCTTATCCAAGACCTTTGATGATGGTAGAGAACTTGGGATAAGACTTATTAATATGCTAGATTTAGCCAAGGAAAACATAAAGCTAAAGATATTGGCTTGACCCTTAATATGATCAAGTTCCTTGGGTTAGATCCTGAGTGACCTTATTTAGACTCTTACACCACATAATTATATACTAGATGATGACCTAGTGATGTGTGGTGGCTTAGAAGAGGCTATTGGATGGTTATGGTGACTCCGAGTATCCTGAGAGATAGAATAAAGTTACTAGTGATACTTGTGTGCACCTAAATTTAGTAATAATTGATGATATGGAACCTAAGTGTCAAAACCAAGGCTTGTGTGAATTAAGGTTAACATAGATAGAAAAGACAAATTTAAGAGAAATAGGCTAAGGCATACTAAGTAGCTAAATTAAGGTTTAAATGGAATACTAATGCATTCAAAAGATAGTAACCTAAGATAATTAAAAATGACCTTGAATGAAAACCCTAGATTGACTTAATCAAGATATAAAGAATCCTAAATAGTTGATTTAGGTTGAAATAAACCCTTGACATATTAAGTTACTTCATATGATGAGAACACTTTACATGCTAAATTAAAATTAAGAAAATCTAGTCAGCACTTGGTAGTATTAGGTTAGAATTAATATGATTCTAAATGATATAGTCTTGATTGATCATGCAGGAAATCAAATATATGAAACCTTTTATTTTACATGCTCACTCAAGGGAAAGAGAGGTTATTTATACTACTCCATAGACTTAAAGGTTGTTATGTGTGGATGGTTGAACCTTTAGAATCAGTGTTAGATTGCATGGTAAGAATCTTTAGGATTGGTGGAAAGCTATTTTATAAATAGTCTTAGAAGAAAACAATTACACATTTAATCATGCGTGGAATTACACAATGTGTTATGTTATGGAGGAGAGGAGTAAGTGTTGTTGAGGGTAACCTTATAAGGTTGGGTCATGTCATTAGCATTGTCTTATAGAGTATTGAATTACATGATATGATAAGAGTGCCAAACATTGTCACGATTCCCCCAAATAGAAGAGTGTATTAGATCAGGAAGGGACACTAGGTATTTGGTTAGTTATATTTTTAAGATATATATATATATATTGAATTAGATGGTGATATAATATGATAGTAATTGATGCCACTTATTTACATGATTTACCTAATTATTATATACATACTTTTTGACTATTACATGTTAGTTTAATAATATGACTCAAAGATTCTCTATTAAGCCTTTCACCTTAGTCTCCCTTAAATTTTTATAAAATCAAGGAGCCAAGAATTTTGTAGGAGTCAAGCTAAAGATTATCACAGTTAGTATAATTGAAGATTTATCTCCATTATTTTATTATCAATAGTTGTAGATTTAATAATATTTCTTATTAGTTTTATTTATTGGACATGAGACTATTGAATTATGTATTTTAATTTAGTAGTTATTATTATACTTTTTATCAAACTTTTTAGTGATTATTCATGATGTTTCTTTACATTATATTTAATTTTAGTGGTTATTAAATTATGTGGATTTCTTAGCATTATAATATTTGAAAAAAACTATGATAAAATTGTAAGTAAGTTTGATGTTATGAATTTGGATTGGTTACACTTAGGTTTTTGAATAAAAAGAAACTAGGTGTGACACCATTGAAAGAGTTGTATAAGGAAAAGAACCTTGTGAATAATTAATGAAATGAAATGCTAATAATCTTGGCTTATGACCATGTGATGATAAGGTCATAGATATGATAAGAGTTAGGTATCAAGTGATTGAGTTTTTGGATAAGCCCAAATAAGGTTTAGATTAGCCTTAATTTAAGTTTTATAGATTCCTATGTTTTTTCTTAGCATAATGAAACTCTAAAGATAGTATTGAGTGAATGCAACTACTTTTAGAGTCTTGTCCATGCTATGGATAAGCCTTGGGTCAGTGAAGCTCTTGGTTAAAGCCTTGGATGATGGTTAGAGAGCTTGACTTTTGCTTTAGAGAGATTTGCTAAGCTTGGCCAAGAGGTTAGTTGTTTATATGATGTTGGTTAAACCTTAGGCATGTTTTGTTTATTTGGGTAAGAATAAGGAGTAACGTTTGTTAGTATCCTAGGTTATGTGTTGACACCTTAGATGGTAGTCTAGGGAATGTGTGTTACTTAAGGGAGACATTTCTGATGGGTAAAGTGGCTCATGTTTCTTTGTGAGGAAAGAGAGTTACTAGTCAAACTCATGTGAACTTGAATTTGTAAAGATTTCTTTTACATTTGGAAATGTGCTTAAGGATAAAGCCAAGATGAAAATTTGAGAAGAAGCTCAAAGGTAAACAAGGTGGTCCTAAAGAGGATTCCAAATATGGATAGGGTAAAGGCCTAGGGAAAAAGCTAATTATTTTGTAAGAATTGCACATGATAGGACACCCTAAATAGCTAACTTAAGGTTTAGAAGAAAACTATAGAACCCAGATAGTTAAGTTAGTTTAGAGAAAACCTTTTATTACCTAGATAGCTATGTTATTAGAGGATACAGTACTAATAAAATAGATAAAACCTCTAGATAATTGATAAAAGGTTTGAGAAAACCTTAAAAAACATAAATAATGGATATTATAATGTTGGATCAATGACAATATGGTCAATAAGATGGTCTTGCTAAAGATAAATTTTAAGATGTAATGTACCTTAGGTTTTTGAACCCTTAACCTAGTAATTAGTAGGTCAAATATTTGACTCCCACTGAATAAAGAGATAATTGTCTCGCATGATTTGTTGAGGTTGTTGGAAAAGTGTCAAATAATGTGTAAGTGACTCTAATGTAGTTGTGCAGCAGTTGCTTAATATGAAGGTAATTATTTTATATGATTGGTTGAGACTATAAGAAGAGTGCTAGATCATGTGGTAAGAGACTCAATGGGTGACTACGACTACCTAGACATGAGCCTTAATAAGAGGCAATTGTTGATGCACTAGAGTATGTGACAGGGGGTACTATATGCTTTTTGAGAAATCTTAGAGGCATAAGAGGAAGTTCCACATGATTAGGCATGGTTGATCATGCGATAAGATTGTAGTGCTAGTGTGTCACTTTCTTATTGAGGACTCCTAGAGGTTTGTAAGGTAGGTCCATAAGATTGGGTGTAGTCAAACATGTGATTGGATAAGAGTGTTGAACCTTATGCTATGTTTGTCAGTGGTTTGGAGAGTTTTCTAGTTTGTTGGTAGGACAATGAGCATTTAATTGGTAGTATCCTAAGATCATGATTATGCTATGTTACAGATTTGAGAGATCTTGATGGATATTGAATATTGTTCATGGAGTTAGACTATCAAGATTAGAGATTTGTATGACATCCTTGTAATAGTTCAACTAAGTGGTTTGATTATACTTTACTTATATGGATTTTCAATAGTACCTTGTTACTAAACTTTTATTTCACAATATGACTTGAAGATTACCTATTGAGTTTTAATTCATTCCCCTATATTTTTACATATATGCCTAAGGAGATAAGAGCTTGATTGAGAGATTGAGTTTGGGACTTTCATATTATGCATCTAATAGATTAAGAAATTTATTTGCTTTATGAATTTTAGTGGTAGCAATGTTATTTCAATTATGACTCTGAGTTTTGTACTTTAGGAGACTTGGGATGTATCAGAGATTTTATTCTACTCTTTGATATTAGTATCTATTATATTATTTTTATGAGCTAGATTTGTGGATTATGGTATTTCAATAGCATGATGGTAAGTATGGATTGTATTATAGATTTACATGCTACTTTGGTATAGTGTACACTTTAACATGATTGGTGAGTTACCTGACTTAGGGTGAACTAGTTTAGTATCAGATGAGTAACCAAATAATGAAGGACATTTTAAGCAGCAAATCGTAAGCCTAATTATCAATTTGGAGGATCATGATGCTCAATTTGAATGTCATGCCAAGTGAAAGGAGGATAACTAAGTGCAATGACTAGAGCATAGGTTTGTTGAACCCAAGGATTTGAAAATAAAAATTACGAAAAACTAAGTGTGATAGCTTAAGTTTTATAAATTATGTATTCATCCTCCTTGTTGACTCTATACTTTTACATTAGCTATATGCTTGGCTCCTACTTACATAAATACTATGTATAAAGAAGTTAAAACATTTCCATTACAACTACATATAACTCTTTGTATGGATGCATTTCATGTATTTTATCAATGTCTACACTCATTAGCCCTCCAACATCTCATGCCTGGGCCATATACTGAGGCATTAATTCTAAGTAATTCAATTTCCTTTAGAATTTCAACTACTTTCTTTTGAATGTCAATTAGGTCAATACTATTTTGTCAACCCTCATACTTCCCCACTTGGTACAATCGTGCATATTTATTTTGAAGTTTTATTGAAGATTTATTACACATTTGATGGCACTATTCACCTAATCAAGCAAAAATAATGGTACAACTAACTTTAACAACATTTTTAATTTAATTTCAAATAAAAAAATATGATCAAATTTACAAAATTAAAAGGATAATCTTCTCGAAAAATGCCTTTTCACTGTATATATATTTATAAATATCATTAACAAATTATAATATATATATATATCATAAAATCAAATTGCTCAAATATAATTGCAATAATAATCAAATCAATAATGCATCCACATTCCCAAATAATCAATCATAAAAGATATACATATCCTTACATATCAAAAATATAATTATTCAAAATGTAACTCTTTAAAAAACATAAGAAATACCTCAAAAGAAAGATTATAGGCCTCCATAGAAAGATCATAATTTTTTATGTGTAGTTAAGAATCTTTTTACCTTGGTTCTTTAGGGTTTTGACATATAATATATGGAATTGATAAGATTAAAATACTTAATAGGTAAATCATTATCTAAGAAGTATCATGAAATAAAATTCCATAATTAAATAATTTATAAGTGTGATAGGGTAATAACCAAAATATGGCATCTATGAATAAAACGTAATATGGTGATGTAAGAGTATGTGATTAGTACATGAAAGCATATAAAATAAAAAAGTCATGAAAGGTTGTATAGAAGAAACTCTTGATCATGTCCATTCCTTCAAATCTTTATATCTATTTCACTTCAATTTAGCATCTATATCTAATCTTTTTATATGTTTATATTCTAACTCTCAAATGATTGATCTCATTCTCTTATTTCTTAGTATGTTTCTCACATGTCTTGCATCTCTCATAATCATTATAAAGGCCTAGGTATTTTCTAGATAGCCATTATTTTGTTTCCATGGGATCCACCAATCAATTCTGAGTAGTTTTATCTAAATCAAAAGAAAATCATGTAAAGGCTTTTAACTCTAAAAATTAAGCTAGTTCTAATTTTAACTTATTCAATTTTGATTGATCTAACTTATTTGATTCCAGTTGATCAAAATCATTTAATTGATTAGACTTGTCAGGTCTATCAGAATCATTTGATTGATTGGACTTATTAGATCTATTTGAATCATTCGATCGTATGAGAAGGCAGAATCAAGAATTTTATTGTATTCCTTCTTTTGAAAAGAATTCAATTTTTGTTTTGTCATCTCATGTCATATCATTTAACATCACATCATATCATATAGATCCTCACCTATAGACATATCATATCATCTATACATCAAGATCACAACATGAAGATCTCATCTTATAACAAATTCACATAACTTATAAGCATCAAAATATAACTAGTAGATTTCATCTCATATCATGTTTGCATTAAGCACACAACTTGTAGCTCTCATCTCATAACAACTCTACATTAAAACTTAGTGGATCTCATCTCATATCATATCCACATTAAGTACTCAACATGCAGATCTCATATATGGTTTTATATTAGTGGTATACTATCATATTATGTCATCATGTCATCTTTGCTCATCCTTAGCCTATATATGACAATGGAGTATGGCTTCTAGGGATAATTTGAATGAGAACAATACATTAATTCTTATATTAAATTATTTCATCAAATGATATCTACATGGCACATCAATACCATCATTATTATAATGATCATGATAAAGATCATGATAAAGATCATATAGCAAAATCATATCATATACTCACGTGAAATCGTGTTACATCATTTACCATCTACTCTTATTCTTCTCTATTCTTTTGTTTATTTATGTTCTCTTTCTGTCATATTATTTTTTCATATTCTAATATCACTAGAATCACTAAATCATTTAATGTTCTTACCTCTCTATGCCTATTCTTCCTCACAAAGTATGTAAATAATAATGTTAAGAACATGTTGATTTGTGTCAAAACATGGGTGCATAAAGAATTTTATTCCTTGATACTATGTAAAATGCTCAGGCATAATAATCAAGAACATATGTTATAGTTATTCTAACTTTCTTACCTGCTCTCCTTGGAGAAATTCTTAAGTTAACTTTTCCTTTCCTTAGCTTCAATTCCTTAATATCTATTAAGAAATGTATGGAAGAAATCATGGTTTAATATTGCTTAGCACCCAAGCTTGGTAAGCAAAGTGCTCAACCCTATAGTTTCCAAATTTATTTGGGATAAAAATCCATTATTCAATTCATTAAAGACTTAAACTATATGAAATGATAATGTTGAAGTTTAGATGTCCATTATGCTGCATAGTTAGAGCATGTTCCTGATTAGAAATGTCTTTTTAGAAGTTGTAGGCAACAAGTCATAGCATGGGCTTTTAGTATCAATGTTGTGGTACCATTCTCTATAACATCATTCCAACGCTAACATTCCTTCTATCTCTAATTGTGATGAATAGTGATGTAATTATAAACTATAAATATGCACAATAAAGTGGATGAATTATAAAGTTTTTACAAATCTCTTTGTCTCAAATACATGGTTGTGACAAAAACATTTGCTTATCAACTAAGTTTAGACAACTTAAATAATTTTGAAAGTTAAATGTTAATCTGAATTGATTTTAATGTATGTAAAAATATTCCTTAGTTTGATAAAACTTTTGTAGAAGGTGATGTAATGTGTCAAGTAAAGCATGCAAAATCTAATAAATCTTGAGAGCATAGGATCTTTAGGTGGGTCAATCCAACCAATGCCTACACACACATCCATCTCCAATCAACTTGACTAGACTTTTACTAACACAGTAATCCCCTCTTATGTAGCTAGTTGGGGTAAACCTTAAGAGACACTCCCTTTCAATGAAGTAAGTAGGGATAGATCTTACAAGAGAAAAAAAATATAATAGCCTCACAATAATTATAGTACTTACTACACAAAAATAAAATAAAATTCCAAAATTTAGAATTTTAAACTTTATGCAAACCTTGTTGAATTAGTCTATCGAAATTCAATTTACAATTGATCCAAAATTTGTCATTATGAAATTCATGATATAATTAATGATCCATGTTGTAAAAAATTTTAATATATTTGCTATGGACAATTAAACTTTTGATTATCTATGCTAAAGATTCTTCATGATCATTATACATTGATTAATATTGATATCTTACAATAAATCATTACATGTAAGCATAAAAGGATAAGGATAAACTAGAATGATATACATAAACTTTGTGTGAGCCATAAAAATTATGTTGAGCTTCAAATTCAATAGTCCTACAAATAGTGTTACATTGAATATCTAATAGATTTCAAGTTATGTGGGTATTAAGACCAAGTGCCATATGGGATTGTTTCACAACTATGCCTTCCATGAGTAGCTTAGTTGAAAAGCACATAATTCTATTGCTGTTAGGTATGTGCAATATATTATACAAATAATCATACCTCTTGATCTTTATTAACTATGAATATATATTCAACCATAGTTGATAGAAACAAATCTTTAGGTTGATGATCCAAATTACAAAGTGGAATCTCATTGAGCTTATGTTTAACTTGAGGAAAGCTTGTGTGCTAGTGCCTCTAACGTGCATACTTTGTAAACTATCATATCTCTTTATTAGGCTTTGTTAGAAAATTAATTATTAAGTAGTCCTAAATTCTAAATTCATAAAAATAATTAATCTAAAGAATCACCTAAACATAGAACCTAAATGATTGACAATATTAATGTTTAACTCTTTCAAAGTAATAGAAATTGAATTAAAACTGAACATAATAAATAAATAAATCTCTTACTCAACAAGTGCTATTATTTTATCCATAAAATAATATGTATGTAAGAACTGCTTTAAATTATACAATAGAGATTGACTCATGTTAACTTGGTTTGGACTATAGGTATAATTTAATTAAATAGCACCCATGAGCTCTAATGTTTTTAAAGATTGATAATTGGATTTTATTCCTCGTTGTAATTAATTTTGGTATCAAATAATTTTTACTTTAGAATTAAAAAGTGGTACCATTTCAAAAAACAAGCTTTATCTGACATTTAGCATCATCGTACCAAATAAGGTTTTTTCTACAAGTGGTACATAACTAAACTTTGTGAGATCAAACAATAAAGATAAAATAAAGGTTTAACAATGGATAACTTGCTTTTATTACATTGAAAAGGTTTACAATATAGAAATTACATTGCAATAGATAAAATGACAGTGAACTTGAATTCGATGACACATCTTAAATACAAAGAATCTGATGAGATTGGCCTTGTCTTATTTATATCTCCTTAATAAGAAACTTGACTTCTAGCAAGATGAGCCTTGTAGTAGCTTGGTTGTTGTTGTCAGCCATAAATGTTGGATTGACCATTTTTCAAAGGTAATTTTACACTTCATTTCAAAGAAATTGAAATTCTTTTATAATTGGTATGTAAGAACTAGTTTAAATTATACATTAAGATTGACTTGTATAAACATGATTTGGATTGTGGGTATAATTTAAATAAATAGCACCCATTAGCTTTAATGTTTTTAAATTTTAATAGTGAGATTTTAGCCATTTAAATTTATTTTTGCATCACATAATTTTTATTTTGAATCAAATAATAGTATCATTTTAAACAACAAGCTTTATTCAACAACTAGCATCATCTTACCCAACAAGATTTATTCAACAAGTGGTACACAAAAAGATTTTATGAGATAAAAAAATAAAGATAAACTAAATTGTTTAATAATGATTAACTTGTCTTTTATAGAAATGAAACTGTTTATAGTGTTGAAATTACATTAGTATCAACATCTAAGGGAGTATCCTTTTTTTTGCCTAATGATAATTTTTTTACACATGGTTAATAATTGGTATAAATTGATTTGACTTTATTTATGAAATAGAACTCAACATTGGGTTTTTAGCATAATTAGCTTAATTGGAAAATTCTTTTTAAGAGCCTTGCATATGTTAGTAACATAAATGCTTCCATTAGATTACATACATTTCTAATGCTTTTTGATCTTCCATAAGTTTTGGGGATTTGCTTTAATTATACTTCCATTATGTACATTAGATTATGTAGAAATCAATATTAGTTGTTGTCGGTAAAAAATATAGGATTGAAAGAAGCTGCTTGCCATTTGAGCAAGATAATTTTCTACTTCGTTGCTCTTTAAAAATATACAAAAGTAAATGGTTTTAAAGTCAAACAACCACTTGATTTGTTTGATTTTATTAAGCATCTTCCATAAAATAGAACTTTTCCATGAACCATGTCCAAAAATCTTTTACAATCCTATGTCACAAAAATTTTTGATGTCCCCCAACCACCCCAATTTTTAAAATAGTTGTAGTCCCAATGATAATGTCAATCCTTCAACTTTAAAATTCAATTTACATCTGATGAATGTACAATATTCTTTCAAAGAATGGCCCAGATAATCATAAATAATCCTACTACAATCATCACAATTTGGGATGTCTAGCCTATCCTTCAATGTTCAATTTTAAAAAGTAATTGGGAGAAGATAACCATTTCATAATTTGAATAATTCTACAATTTATCTTAGAGAAGGGAAGAATTAAACTATATTGAACCATCTGAGAATCTAATGGAGATGTTTGTGTTAAAGTAAAGCTCCAAAATATGTTATTGAAATTGGATAAAACATTATTTATAATGCCCCTAATGGATTGGACTCCTACAATAACTTCAAATTGTACGCTTTTCAAATATTCCAATAATTGAATGAAGGTGACAAATCCATGTCTTTTCTTCTTGATGAACATATGGATCCATTTCTCCACTAACATTATAACATTTTATGAGTGTTTTTTAATTTAACATCATGTATTTACAAGTGGTTTGCGAAATTCCATATGATTTTCTTGATTCTTTCCATGTGATTCAAGGCCACAAAGGTTGCAATTTTCATGCATCTCATTCATGCTTGTTTATCTTTAATTTTCTAATTTAATGCCAAGTTTATTGCTATGGATTACTAGTGACAAACCTTTGATGAATTTAAATAGTTTTTTATGAATCTCTTTATATGAACTTACATTTGGTTATTTATTAATTATTTCAATTGCTTATCAATGATATGTTAAGTGGTATCATAATTTATACTCATATAGTTGGTCTTGCTTCCTAATAGTTATTATGTTGTACATCATTCATATTAGTTCCCAAGTATATTGATGAAAGTATTTTCAGAGAGTATTTTTTTAAAAATGTTACATTAAAAACTGATATCAAGGAATTATTCTTTTAAATCATAATAAGTGGTATTTTGTTTCAATTCATAACAAGTGAAATATCGTTGATGCAATTATTTTTAACGATGCAAACATCTAAAGGAGTAAGTATCATTTTTTCCTTACTGATAATTTCTCTTACGCATGGTTAACAATTGGTAAAAATTGATTTGCCTTTATTTATGGAATAGAAATCAACATTAGTTTTTTTTAGCATATCTAGCTTTATTTGAAAATTTTTCTTATAAATATTAGCATAATTAGCTCAACTGGTCAAGTGCCTTGCATATGCTAGTGGCGTACATGCTTCCATTAGTTTATGTACATTTCTAATGCCTTTTGAACTTGCATGTATTGTGAGAGTTTTCTTTAATTTTACTTCCATTATGTATATTAGCTTATGCTAGAAATCAACCTTAGTTGTTGTGGGTCAAAAATGTTGGATTGAAGGTAGCTAATTGTTATTTGAGTAAGATAAGTTTCAACTTCATTGCTCTCTTTGAAAATATATTGAAAGTGATTGGTTTTAATTTCACAAACCTATTTGATTTGTTGGATTTTCTTAAGCATCCCCGATAAAGTAGACACCTTGTCATGAACCACGTCCAAAATTCTTTACTAGTCTTATTTCACAATAATGTTGAAAGCTACCCAACCACCCTAATTTTTAACATAATTGCAACCCCAATGATAATGTCAGTCCTTCAACTTTCACATTCAATTTACATTTAATGATTGTAGAAAATGCCTTCAAAGATTGGCTCAGATAATTGCAAATAATCCCACCATATTCAACAGAACCTAGGTTTTCAAGCATATACATCAATGTTCAATTTTAAAAAGTTGTTGGGAGGGGGTATCCATTTCACAATTTGAATAATTCTACATTTTATCTTAGAGAAGGGAAGAATTAAATTATATTCAACCATCTGAGAATCTAATAGCGATTTTTTTGGCAAAGGGAAGCTCCAAAATATGCTATAGAAATTGGATTAAGCATTCTTTATAATTCTCCTATTGGACTGGAATTCTTAAATAACCTCAATATGTAGGATTTCAAAGTATTCCAAAAATTAAGTGAGAGCAACAAATGCAAGACTTCTCCTCTTGCAAAACTTATGGAGCCATATCTCCACCAAGGTTATAACATTATATAAGTGTTATTTAATTTCATATCATGTATGTCCATGTGGTTCTCGAAGAAGTTCCATACCTAACTTGATCTATGGTTGCCAACAAATGCATGATCCAATGAATTTTTATTTAGGAAAAAAAGACACCTAGGTACAAGCTAAAAACTTTGTTTTTGTAAGACCTACAGGAAAGGCAACAATTTGTTGAGAATCCTCCATATTAAAATATACATTTTTAGTGGAGACTTGCTATTCCATATTCTTTTCCTTGATTTATGTGTCAGCCATTCCTTTTAAGTAACTCCCAATTGATTTTGCATTGAATTAACTTTGAGCATCCAATGGCTTGCACTGATAATTTTAGAGAATTCCATATGATTTTCTTGATTCTTTCCATGTGATCCAAGGCCACAAAGGTTGCAATTTTCATGCATCTCATTCATGCTTGTTTACCTTTAATTTTCTAATTTAACATCAAGTATATTGTTATGGATTACTAATGACAAACCTTTGATGAATTTAAATAGTTTTTTTATGAATCGCTTTATATGAACTTACATTTGGTTATTTATTAATTATTTCAATTGGTATCATAATTTATACTTATATAGTTGATCTTGATTCCTAATAGTTAATATGTTGTATGTTATTCATATTAGTCCCCAAGTATAACGATGAAAGTATTTTAGGAGTGTAACTTTTTAAAAATGTTAGAATAAAAACTGGTATCAAGGAATTATTCTTTTAAGTCGTATTTTGTTTCAATTCCTAACAAGTGAAATATCGTTGATGCAATTATTTTTAACGATGCAAACATCTAAGGGAGTAAGTATCCTTTTTTCCTTAATGATAATTGTTATACCCAGTAAAAATTTTTATGTTAATCTTTAGTAAATTAATTTTTGGCTTGGATGATTTCAGATCGACAGTAGGATGAGCCAGGAGCTCAATCAGAGGCTAATGGAATTTCTGAAATTTCTGGGGATTTTTCGGAGCACCGAGGTAATTTTTAAGTAATTTTTCCTGTTTAATTAGATTTATTGGATTTTTAGAAATTCGAAAATCCATTTAAATTAAACCGAAAATTGGTTTTTACCGCGCGTGAACCGGACCGGAACGGTTCAGCGGAGGCGGAGACGGTTCGCCGAGTGAGTTTGCGCGTGCGTTCTGATAAGCGGATCGGACGGTCGTGATCGACGGTTGGGATTGAACCGGCTGATCGGGTGCTTACCGTGTCGATAGCGTGTCGACAGCGCGTATCGGGTGCTTACCGTGTCGAAAGCGTGTCAACGGCGCGTAATGGGATCCTCTGTTTCTTCAACTCTGGGCAGTCGTACTTCTTGTGTCCGGGCTGTCGACAATGGTAGCAGATAATCCCCCCAGTCTGGGTACCTGTCTGCTGCCCTGGTCTCTCAGAGATAGGTCGTGGCTGGACCACGCCCTCCTGAGTACCACGGTGATCTCTGTGTCTCTTGTCCTTTTTGTTTTGTTGGACATTTCTGAATTCCTTCCTCTTGTTGTGAGTCTCTCTCTGGGCCTCCATCCGGGTGTCAATAAGCTCAACGGATCTCGCAGCCTCCACCAAGTCACGAAACAGGTCTGCCTCTAGCTGCTCCACGAGCGGAAAGTCTCCTGGTACCAGCCATACTGTCAAAGCAACTAATCTGGCATTAGAGTCGTCATTTGGCAATTGGCATACGGACTACTATAGTAAACAAAAGAATCAACAGTTCTCCCCACCTTGGGTTGAACTCCTATACATGTCTAGCCCCGCTATCCTCACCTAGGGTTCTAATATGTCTAGCCCCACTATCTTCACCTAGGGCTCTGATACCACTACTGTTACACCCCATTTTTCCTAGGCTGATTTTTGGCATACAATTTTTTTTTTTTTTATATAGACAGCTCAGATCGTCCCATACCAACCTGAGTAGCCTACGAAAACATAGGATATAACACATCATTACACACCTACTTCCCTTAACAATGTGGATCCCATCTCCCGGGTACACCGTCAAATCAGGTTCATGACTCCTGAATTAACAGATGGACTCGCGCAATGTTACTCCTACTAGACCCAATACTCCTAACCCCTACGGGTAGGAGAACCGGTCTATTAGAAGTCTGAACCCCCATGGTTAAGTTCCATAGTCATGTAATGACCTCACCATCAAACAAAAAGATATATAACATCCTCAGATAAAATATGGCACTCCACACACTATACTCCAAGACAATAAAATAAAACAGTGAATGAAACTACATTACAAGAATAAGATCCAAGTCCAACAAGTGCAATATTATCCAACCAGAAACATAAGTCAGAATTTCCCTCACATATTACATGACATATGAGAATAACAATCTCATTAAATACATCCAACAGCAATAATCAACTAACCAGAATATCTCAGACAATCACAAGTCAGATATCCTCCACAATCCTGCTGACCACGATCCTACCTAATCTGGTAGCGTCAAGTCTGCCGAGCCACTGAAAATATATAATACAGGAATGAGCTACGCCCAGTAGGAAAGACAGCTAGTAAAACTCACATGCAAGAGAAGGATAATAGCAAAAATATAGGAATACAGCATAACAATGTATGGTGGATAGGCACTCTCAGTCCCAGACTCCGACCAACCACAGTCACCCCAGTCACACCAGAGTAGCTCTCCTCTGGGCTTCCAGGTAGCGTGCCAGTGGGAACGCCCATCTCGAAACACGCATGGCGCCTAAGCACCCGACACCGCAGCGTCTCTCGTCAATCAATCTCCTGGAGACTATAGACAGATCCAGTCACAAAATCTCTAGCCAACGTGAGACACCCCTACCACCGTAAGGCGCGCAGGCCTACACACTTGGCTAGCCACTGCGAGACACCCTTGCCACCCTCAGGCGCGCAGGCCTACACACATGGACCAGGAGAGATCGACTCAGCCACCGTCCCAAAGAGTCCTCTACCAACAACTTCCATAGAAGCTCACGCCCCTACAGTCATTGCCAATCTCTAACTCCAAGATCCGGCAACATGTATCCAGGTACAACAAGGCGCATACCAGTCACATGTATACTGTGGAAGCTAAGTCTGAACCGCATAGTTACTTACCACAACTACCCTAAAACATCATATAGGGTCTATAGTAGTCCGGTCCAGTATGCCAATCCATAAAATATGCCAACACTGAATAAACTGACTCAATCCATGCCGTTGCCATCAAGGCAACACAACTGTCAATTACTGACTGTTCTGGTAGCATCCATGTACCATACTTCTGTCTGACTGTTTCCAGCTGTACTGTCATCACTGATAACATTTTTCCCTACTTCAGGAAATTTTTAAATTCCGTCATCAATTTCCGTCTTTATCCATTTTTTCGAAATTCGGAATAGTTTCCGAGTTTAATTCCTCATATATCTTATTTCCAAAATTCGAATTAATTTCCGAATTAAATATTCTGCATTTTCTTTTTCCCAAAAATTCGGGATAAATTTCCGAATTTAATTCCTCCCGTCTTTCCTCTTCCGCGCCGCATTAAAATTAAATAAATCATTTCCGAAAATTCGGAATTTATTTCCGAATTATAAATCCTTCCACTTCTCTCTCATCCGCACCAATTTAAGTTAATAATGGTTAATTAATTAATTTACGATTAATTATTAACTAATTAACTAAATCCTAATCCATCTCCTTCCTCCGCCCGGCGCCCGCGAAACCCTAGCCGCCGCCATCGCCGACCAATACGATCCTTCCGTCGATTTCCGGCGACTGCGAACAAGGAGAACAATTTCCTATGTAATGATGTGTTATATCCTATGTTTTCGTAGGCTACTCTGGTTGGTATGGGACGATCTGAGCTGTCTATATAAAAAAAAAAAAAAAAAAAAAAATTGTATGCCAAAAATCAGCCTAGGAAAAATGGGGTGTAACAATAATTTCTCTTATGCATGGTTAACAATTGGTATAAATTGATTTGCCTTTATTTATGCAATAGAAATCAACATTAAGTTTTTAGCATATTTAGCTTAATTTGAAAATTCTTCTTATAAATATTAGCATAATTAGCTCAATTGGTCAAGTGCCTTGCATATTCTAGTGACATACATGCTTCCATTAGTTTATGTACATTTCTAATACCTTTTGAACTTGTGTGTATTGTAAGGGTTTTCTTTAATTTTACTTCCATTATGTATATTAGCTTATGCTAGAAATCAACCTTAGTTGTTGTGGGTCAAAAATATTGGATTGAAGGTAGCTACTTGCTATTTGAGTAAGATAATTTTCCACTTCATTGCTCTCTTTGAAAATATATTGAAAGTGATTGGTTTTAATGTCACACAACTATTTGATTTGTGGATTTTCTTAAGCATCCCCGATAAAGTAGACACCTTGTCATGAACCACGTCCAAAATTCTTTACCATTCTTATTTCAAAATAATGTTGAAAGCTACCCAACCGCCCTAGTTTTTAGCATAATTGCAACCCCAATGATAATGCCACTCCTTCAACTTTCACAATCAATTTTTCTCTAATGATTGTAGAAAATGCTTTCAACGAATGGCTCTAATAATTGCAAATAATCCCACCATATTTGACAGGACCTAAGTTGCCAAGCGTATCCATCAATGTTCAATTTTAAAAAGTTGTTGGGAGAGGTATCCATTTCACAATTTTAATAATTCTACATTTTATGTTAGAGAAGGGAAGAATTAAATTATGTTGAACCATCTGAGAATCTAATGAGGATGTTTTTGGCAAAGGGAAGCTCCAAAATATTCTATAGAAATTGGATTAAGCATTCTTTTTAATGCTCTTAATGGATTGGAATTCTTAAATAACCTTAATATCTAGGATTTCAAAGTATTCCAAAAGTTAAGTGAGAGCAACAAATGCATGACTTCTCCTCTTGCAAAACTTATGGAGCCATATCTCCACCAAGGTTATAACATTATATAAGTGTTATTTAGTTTCATATCATGTATGTCCATGTGGTTTCCGAAGAAATTCCATACCATACTTGATCTATGGTTGCCAACAAATGCATGATCCAATGAATCTTTATTTAAGAAAAAAATATGCTTAGGTACTAACTGAAAACTAAGTTTCTGGAAGACCTATAGAAAAGGCAACATTCTTTTGAGAATCCTCCATATTAAAATTTACATTTTTAGTGGAGGCTTGCTATTCCATATCCTTTTCCTTAAGTTATGTATCAATCCATTACTTGTAAGTACTTCCCAATTAATTTTGTGTTGAATTTGTTATTAACTTTGAGCATCCAATGGCTTGCATTGATAATCTTAGAGAACATCATATGATTTTCTTGATTCTTTCCATGTGATTCTAGGTTACAAAGGTTGCAAATTTCGTGCTTCATATTCATACTTGCTTATCTTTGATTTTCTCATTTAAAGTCAAGTTTATTATTATGGATTTCTATGATAAACCTTTCATGAATTTAATATAGATTTTTTTTATGAACTTAGATTTGGTTATTTATTAATTATTGCAATTGCTTATTACTAATATGTTAAGTGGTATCATAATTGATACTCATGTAGTTGTTCTTGATTCCTAATAGTTAATACGTTGTATATCATTTGTAATAATCCTCAGTATATCAATAAAAGTATTTTATGGGAGTACCTTTTAAAATATTATATTAAAAAATGATATCAAGGAAATATTCTTTTAAATCCTAATAAGTGGTATTTTGTGTCACTTCCTAACAAATAGAATATAATTGAAGCAATTTTTTAATGATTTAAACATCTAATGGTGTAAGTATCCTTCTTTTTTCTTCTAATATTAATTGTTGTTACACATGGTAGGTATAAATTTATTTGCTTTGACTTATCAAATAGAAATCGATGTTTGGTTATTAGCATAATTAGCTTAATAAAAGCTTCTTAGAAATATTGGCATAATTAGCTTAATTGGCCATCAACCTTGCTTATGCTAGTGAAATGCATGTTTTCATTAGATTATGTACATTTCATATGTCTTTTGATCTTGCATATATTATGAGTCTTTAATTGTTTATTTCATCCCTTGTACTCAAAAGTTTATCATCATCAAAATGGGGAAGATAGTTTAACACTAAGAGACCATAAGGAAATATTTTATTTTGAAGATAACAAAACCCTTAACATATTTATTTTTAATATATTACATGTCTTCTTATCATGTTCTATAGGTTGCATTTAAGATAAATATACTTGTTGATCACTTACCATAGAGTGGCTTAAGATGTGCTCAAATTATTTATCTTCACATTGCTTGATGAACATGAAGGAAGAAAGAGCAACTTTAATGGTCTGCTTTGTTGATCCAATGTCCATGAGATTTGATGATAAAGAAATCAAGTAATTGTAAAGTAACCCTTTGTGCAAGATGTTGTGGATAGAGAATAGTTTCATGAAGAGTGAGGAAAATAATAAACCACTTGTAATAAGCTTTAAGGTTGATGATGACACTGATGGAAGGTGGCTCAACTTTCATATCAAGGGGCTATGTTTATTTAGGCTTAGGTTGAGCAATTTCTCATACAAAAATGTTCAAAAACTATGTAAAATTGTTAGAATATCAAGCCTTCACTTAATACATTATGGCACATAAGATTGCATTCATTCAATATGCTTATGCTTGCTTGTATATTATACATCTTCATGAGTTAAAAGTTTGGTTAACTATCAAAATAATTATGTGAATTCCTATGCCTCAATACTTATTCTATCATTAGGATTACAAAGAACCAAGTGTTTAATGAATTCCTATGTCTCAACTTTCATATCAAGGGGCTATGTTGATTTAGGCTTAGGTTGAGCAATTTCTCATACAAAAATGTTCAAAAACTATGTAAAATTGTTAGAATATCAAGCCTTCACTTAATACATTATGGCACATAAGATTGCATTCATTCAATATACTTATGCTTGCTTGTATATTATACATCTTCATGAGTTAAAAGTTTTGTTAACTATCAAAATAATTATGTGAATTCCTATGTCTCAATTCTTATTCTATCATTAGGATTACAAAGAACCAAGTGTTTAATGAATTAAAGTTAATAAAAATCACTTTATTCAATCTACATACTATTCATAAATATAAATTCCTTATATAATACTTGTATGTTTAATTTTTCTACTCTTTTTCTTAAGTTTAATATATGTAGAGTTACATTTCATATATGTATGATGATCTGATAGTACTAGTGTGATCAATACTTTTAGTAGACGTGTTATAGCATGCATACATCGGTGATATCCATAATCATTATTGTATGATACTACTCATTATTGTGTTCTAAGCTAATATTTGCATTGTACAATATGGTAGGTTCTATCATACTTGTACAATCTCTTTCTCTTATAAAGCACTAAGAAATAATTAAGGAAAAATTAAACTAAGTTACATCATATGCATTTGTACTTGTATTGTATCACTATGATATGCTTAAGTATATTATAGTAGTAATGCACAAAATTCGTTATACAAATATAAGTTATCTATCATACTTATATAATTATTATAACTTGAGACTATGAGTCAAAGCTTAAACTTGAAGACCTTCATACTAATACAATATAGTTACTATATTCATATGGAGAACCTAGAAACTTAAGAGTGATTGAACTTAGTGCAAAAATTCATCATGCAAATAAACTTTTTACAAGACATGTAAAGTCTTAAGATAATATAGAATACACATAAGCTTTAAGGGTATAATACTTATATGATCCTCATGATTCTTTAGTATATAGTTTTGAAATCCTAAAAGCAATTTTAATATTGTATTATTCATATGTTGTGTAGTATGTGTCCATCATGAACTTATATAACATATTTTAGATAAAAAGATATGTAAGTTGTATAGGCACTTCATTGAGTGAACAGATCTCTTTGTGTATCACCTTGGTATGTTTTTATGATTGTACTTATATGAAACTTATGAACTCTAATGGCTAGTTAATCTCATTAGAAATTTAGTTTTCTACTTTAGAGTCTTCTTAAATTATTATTTAATACTATAATGATTATAAATAACAAGATATTCATTATTTAAGAAAATATTTTTTAATGAGTTTTTTATTTTTTATAAATATTTGTAAAAGAAATCTGGAGCTCAACCTTGTTGGAATAGTGGGATATCATTAAGAAATTTAGTTTAACTAGTGCTTATATTGTTGTATTTTGATTCTTTAAAATCTCATCACTTTAATACACTTGCTCATTAAATTTTTCATATCATTTAGAAGTTGTACCACTTTGGACCAAAAGTGAAAGATGTAGGATTTGTGTTTGCTCTATTGGGTCAAGTGCTGCAACTACGTTTCTTAGCTATTATTGTGCAACTTTTTTAGTTTGTATTAGTGGCTCTTTTGAGCCAGGAATGAGTCCCTTAATTGATCTTCTTTTGTAAGGTTTATGCTTATAGCCTATAACAAAAGAGTGTCATTTTATTATTGTAAGCCTAGTCATTAGATTAGGGTGGATGAAATCCTAAGTATTGTACCAACTAAAAATCTATTATGTTGGTTATTTTCTTTTACCTAATTTTCATTGCTTTACTTATAACACAAAATTTTGGAGATCTAATGAACTATTTATTAGAAAGAATCTTCAATTATAAGCTACATCATATGTTAAATTGTTCATACTTCTATTACTCATTATATCAAGTTTTAAAAGGGCATAATTCGCTCCTCGTGGGTTACACATCCTAACAAGTTACATCAGAATCTAGTTGAATCAAAGGAAGAAAGATTGGAGAGAATGTCTTAATAGATTAGAATTTTATTACAGATTTAGCCACACTTAAAAATGGAACTTCTTCTTATAGTATGCCTTTGTTTAAGGGTGAATACTTTATTAGAAAAATTGGACATGCAATTTTCTTGAATTTATAGACATGGACATTTGGGAAATATTTGAAAATCCGTTTACATTTCTTACTACACTATGGTTCACATATAAGAAAACCATTAAGTGAGCATACTCCTGAAGATAAAAGTGAGGTCCAAAAGATTTCTAAAGCTATTAACATATTACATTGTGTAATTTATACTTTTGAATATAGTAGGACCATGAGTCTAAAAATAGCTCATGAAATTTGGAACAGTGGGAGTTACCTTGAAGGTATCTTCCAAGTCAAAGAAAAAAAAAGATTAGTTTATCGATTCATGTTTATGAATTTTTTTCATATGACATCTAATAAATTAATTAAGTTTATGTTCACAAGATTTACTAAAATTATTAATAATTTTACAAACTTGACAAATACTTTTATTAATGTAAAGTAGGTATGCAAAATCTTGAGGGTGTCACAGAAGGACCTTTGGCTATAGTTATTAAAACTACAGAAGATGTCTCTACACTCTCACTTGATAAGCTCATGAGTGAGCTACTCACCAATGAAATGGAGATTTCTTGGAGAAAAATGGAAGAGATTTTAGTACAAAAGAAAAGGAAGAAAAAGGAGGAGGAGCCATTAGCCTTAGTGGTAGACAACTTCTAGAATACATTCTCCTTCCATTGATGAGGCAGCATCAATTTCTTAAGGCTTGTCTCGTTTATTTTAAGAGAATGTTATAAGAAGAAGATACCACAAAGATAAAAAAAATTGAAAAGAAAGGTGTAGCAATAGGATGAAGCAGTGTGCCATGAATGTAAAGGGCTTAGACACAATGATGCATACCATTAGAGATGAGTTAGATAGAGCAATAATTTAGAATATGAAGCAAGCAAATGAATTGAATGAGCTTAAGATAATGCATCAAATTGTCATGTGTCATGTCATAGAAATCATACAATCATTTCAATTGTTGATTCACATTCTTTCCACATCCAATGTCATTATTATTTGAAAATTGGACATATTGCATCATAATGTAGGAATAAAAATAGCATTTATTCTAGGTTCTCTAAATATGTTTGGGTAAGAAAAGATAATATGTTCATCTTGATGCTAAGATTGTTGGACCAAAAAAGATATAAGCCCCAAAATCTAATGAATGATTAAATTTTGTAGGCATGCCTTCTTCCTAGGATTAGAGAGTGTGTGTGGTACCTTGATAATGGATTCCTAAGCACATGATAGGTGATTCTTCCTTATTCATCCATTTAAAGAATATGATGGTGGCAAAATTACTCTTTAAGACAACTACAATAAAAGGATCATTGGAATTAAGATGTTGATAACACTTACATGTTTACCAAAAAGGTCCTCCTAGTGTAAGCTTTGAATATAAAGTTCATAACATCAGTTTGTATGATTCTAATTTTATAGTTTCTTTCAATTATTGGGGTTTGATTATCGATAAACTTAACAAACTAATTATTGTAGCTCTTAGGAGGAACAACACTTATGCATTAGGTTTGCAGCTAGTTGGAGTTAATGGATTAGAAGGCCTTACATTTCGAGTAGTGTAGCGTGTGGAATAGAACATTATGTCATCTTAGTGCATCCACACTTAGAAATATCATCAAATATGACTTAGTTATGGGTCTACCTACCTCCATTGAAATGATGAATATGTGTATGGACCTTACAAATTCAAAAACAATTAAAATCCTCATTTAAATCTAAAAGGATGTGATGACTACAAATCCATTAAATTACTATGTTTAGATTTTTTTTGATCTCATTAATCCATGTAGCATAGGAGGACAAAAGTATGGTTTTGTGTTTATTGATGACTAATCAAGGTTCACTTAGGTATTGTTCATTGGGAAGAAGAATGACGCATTTGAATGGTTTAAACAGTTAATCATGAGGTCGCAAAATGAGCATGACCTATCCCTATACCCATTGGAAGTGACCAAGAAGATTAATTCAAAAATCAATTTTTTTGTTCAATATTTTATCATAATAACATATCACATACTTTTTCTCATCTAGAAACCATCAACAAACTAGTGTAATGAAGAGAAGGAAAAGAACATTGCTAGATGCATGTGAAATGAATATATTATTACAAGTTATTATTAAGCTTAAGTAGTTAATACTACCTTTTATGTAATCAATAAGTTCTTAGATTTCCCTTCATGTTTCTCCTTATAAAATTTTGTATGATAGAATATTTCAATGCCAGTGGAATACAATATACTTTTTTGCTCATCTTGAAGCCATTAACAAAATGGTGTAATCAAGAGAAGGATAGAACCTTGTTGGATATGGCTAGATGTATGTTGAATAAATACAAAGTAAAAAAACATTTTTGGGCTAAAGGAGTTTGTGTTGCTTGTTATTTAATTAATAAAATTCTTAGCTTTACCTTTCATCATGTTTCTGCTTATGAATTTTTGTATGATAGATAACCAAAAATCTCCTATTGGTATGTTGTCGAATGTAAATGTTTCATTTTAGTTAATGTAAAACTAATTTAGATAAGTTTGATGTAAAGTATAATAATAGAATTTTCTTAGGATACTCTATGAATAATAAGGTTTATAGAGTATTTAATAAGAAGATTCAAGTTGTTGAAGAATCTATTCATGATTTGAATGTTTTTTAGAATTTTTACCCTTTTGAATGTTTGGAAAAAGGGGGAGAAAAATAATGTTAGAATTGAGATGGAGTTTTCCTTATGTTTATTGCTAAAGATTGATGTGCCAGTGCTTGATTTTTTTTATCTTTTTTTTGGCATATACATTATGGCATTGATGTTTCTTTATGTTGAAGATTACTTCAATTAGTTTCTTTTTTGTATTAGCTGAACATGTTGCCTGAATGATAGTTTCTACATTCATATATTTTTTTTAAAATTGGTTTTATAATCATAAATAGATGGAGATTATTAAGCCCATGTATTGTAAGGTTTGATGAAAACAAAACCAAGTAATTGTGAGCTCCCTTTGTGTAAGTTTTTGTCGACAAAGAATAAATTCATGAAGTATGTAGCAGATATAACAATCAACATGCAAAAAGGGTTCAAGGTTGATGTTTTTAATAAGAAACAATTTATTCTCCAATGTTTGGAAGAAAAGAATACAAAATTAAATTATGGGTTTGGAACACACTTATGTGGTACACGGTAGATTTACAACCAAAAGTTAGCTATAATAGAGGAGTCATAGCCTTATCTTTAGCTTAAATTCCCTAGTTCAAGGTTCATGGTGGCATTGCTTAAGTAAGGTGGCTCAACTTTCATATCAATGAGCCATGTGGACTTAGCTTTAGGCAGAGTAGCTACCCATCAAGAGCACTTCATTTATTATATGTAATGGTTAGTATGTCAAACCTTCACTTAATATAATGTTCATAAAGGATTTTTTTATTCAACCTACTCATGTGCTCTTGTATATTATACATCTTATTCATGAGAAAAAAAATTAGTTAACTATTAACTAACATTGTGAATTCTCATGTATGAATAATCAAACTACCTTTAAGATTAACATAACCATGTGTGCAATGAAATCAAGTTAACACAAAGAACTATATTTAATTTGTATATTATTCATAAAAAATGATGTTTCATATCATACTTGTGTGTCCAAACTTTTTGTTCATTATCTCAAACCTAATATATGTAAAGTTGCATGTTCTTTATGCATGATGGTCTTATGGTAGTAGTACAACCATTATTTTAGTAAAGTAGAAAAGTTATAGCATGATCATATATAAGTGGTATTTATTATTGTCTTTATATAGTACTAATTATTTTGTGTTCTAAGAAAACATTTGCATTGTATAATATGAATGGGCTTATTGTACTTGTATGATCTCATCCTCTCTTAAAACACTTAGACAAGATTAAGAAAATTTTGAACTAAAAAAAATGTCATACACATATGACCTTGTATCATATGAGTATGATCTACTTAAGTATAGTATAATTGTAATGTTGGAAAACTTTAAAACAAGTATAATGCATGTATCATTCTTGTATGAGTTTATTATAACTTGAGAATATGACTCATAGCTTAAATTTGAACAACTTCATTGTAATATGATGTCGTTATCATACTCATATGAAGAACTTAAAAATTTGAGAATAATTTAACTTTGTATAAAAAGTTCATCATACATATATGATCTTCTTATCAAATGTGTCAAAATTTTATGATCTTCAAGATTATTCAACACAAAGTTTTGAAAACTTGAGAGAAATGTTAACAATGTGTGTTGTGCATGCATTATACAATATGATGCACATTGTCATTCTTGTATGGCATAGGTATCGTATATAAGTGAGTCGTACGAGTGCTTTATTGAGTGATAAAATTTGTCTACATATCACCTTAGTATGATTTTCTAATTGTACTTAAATGATAAAAACCTATGAACTCTAATGGCCAGTTATCTTATTATAAATCTAATTTTTAGCCAATGAGTCTTGCTAAATTTTTTTAATCATATATGGAGTATAAATAGCAAGAAATTGGCACAACTGATTTTTTTGAGTAAATGATTTCACTTGCATATTTCTCAAAGAAATCTAAAGCTCAACCTTCTTGGAATAGTGGGTCGTCATTAAGAAATATAGTTTAATGGTTGCAACTATTACTACATTTGATTCCTAAAAGTCTCATCACCTTAGCACATGTTTTCAATAACATATTTTATATCATTTAGTAGTTTTGCCACATTGGTCTACATGTGAAAGATGTAGGATTTGTGTTTGTTCAACTATGCAAAGTGGTAAAATTATGTTCCTTAGCTACTATTGTGTAACTCTTCTAAGTTTATATTAGTGATTCCTCTGAGCATAACATAGATCTTCTCGTTGATCTTCTTTTGTATGGTTTACCCCTTCTAGCAATGACAAAATGGCATAGTTTTGTTAATGCAAGCCTAGTAATCAAACTACAGACTATGTAGGCCTTAATATTAGGCTAAACCACCAAAAACTTTATTATGTTAGTAATTTACTTTTACCTTATTTTTATTACTCTGCCCACCACAATAATAGTTTAGAAACCTAATCCATTATTTGTCAGAAAGAATCTTCAATTATAAGCTATAGTTTTATGTAAAGGTATTCATTTTTATATTATTTGTTACATGTTTAGAAGGGCATAATTTACCCCTCTTTTTGGTGGCACACACACAATAACAATGCCTTAGTCTAAAGCTTTTTCAAAAGAGTTTACCATTTTCTAAGGATTCATGTCAAAAGATTTGTTTGATGTTTACCTTAATTATTAACGGCTTAATTATTTAGGCAAATTCAATGGATACATTCATGCATGTTATGAGACACATGTGGAACACATTAATTAAAATTTTAAAACTATGAGTTGGAATTATAATAAAATTGACATTAATGAAAGGAATTGATTATAATTTTTAGAAACCCTAGAACAAATTTTAGGCTTGAATTGACTTATAACATTCACAAATTTTACTTTGATTCTTTTGAATGCATCACATAAAAAAGCTTATTTAAAATTATGTGTACTTAGAAGGAAACATTTGAAATCTAAAGAAAATTAAACTTAATATAAAATTATTCTTATCATGCACAATACTTGAAGTAAAATGAGTGTGTATGAATCCCATAAGAGGGTAATGAATTATGAGTTTTAAAATATTTTTGTTAATTTTGGAATATATTTATTTTTATAATATTATTTAAAAAATAATTTTTTTTTAAAAGAACCTTAATATTGAAATATATATATATATATATATATATTAAATTTTATGATCAAGAAAAATGAAAATAAAAATTAAAATAACACACCAAAATGCTTAAGTGTTTCATTTAAGCAAGAACATATGTCCACTCCCACATGAGATTAAAAAAACTCCACTATTAAAAAGTTACAACTTGATAATTTTTCTTATTGTTCACCTCCAATCTTCTTAAAATTTTTCTTTACAGTTTACCTCAAATCTACTGGTTTTTATTTTTTCAACTGTAACCCAGCTTTTATGAGTTCAACCCTAACTCAGTTTTTTATGAGATCAAATCAAACTTTGTCTTTTGCAAATGTTAGGTCGCCTAGCCCAAAGAAAAATTAAAAATATAGTAAGAAATAAATTTTTGATAAAGTGTAAAAATTTTCTTATGCTTGATCTTGAAAAGATAAAGAGACACATCTCAAAATTATGAATAGAATTAAGAAAATAAAACCTTAAAAGATTTAGGCTTAGTTAGAAGAAATTTAAAATTTCAAGTTGTACTAAGTTGTAGGTACTACCACGAGATTATTATGCCAATAAAATATGATGTAGCCCTTCTTTGAAATCTTAAAATCTTAAAATATTGAGATTAAAAAACTTACCAAATAACATCAATAATTCTTTCAAAATAGCTAACAGTAATGGCACATATAATGATTAAGAAATAAGCTATTATGCAGGATCAATCGTAGCCATTCGATCAAATAGAAGAAGTTCTGGTCTATGACATCAAGAGCTATAATAGTAGATGATGCATGGATGGTTGGATCAAGTAGGATTAGATCTGAACCATTTGATCAAGTCGAATGAGTTAGAGATCACTCAATTAATCAATAATAAAGGTAGATACAATCTCAGTTATAGGATTCAAAATAGATAATTTAGAGTGTCACAATTCAAAGACAATTAGGAAATAACTCTAGCCATCTGATAAATTTGGATGAGACTATAGCCATCTAATCCAACACTTGAAGCAAAGTGTATAGACAAGTGAGGCCTTAGCCATTCTATCAAGAATAGATGAAAGGGTAGAATCAATCATGACCATTAGATTAGGCTTATTGAATAAATAATAAGTTGGAACAAAATCACTATTTAAATAGGCAGAGGTGATATCTACCATTCGATCATGAAAATGCATGATCGAATGACACTAAGTCATTCCTACTTTGGATGCAACAAGCTCAAAAAGCTTAGTCCCAAGTGTTCTTATTACTAAAGTGTTTTAATGTTACAAGGATTCCTCTATGCATATAATTCAAGCAAGTACTTGAGGTTGGCTCCCTAGTTGTGTGCTTGAGAATTCATTCCTTAGGCCAGTTTTGTACTTTTAGGATTATGGTTATCACAGGGGATTGCTTATCCCATTACATGAATTTATCGGGTTCTACAAGATCTAATGCTTTCCTCTACCCTACCCCAACTGGGTTTAAGATGTGGTCTCCTCAATTAAGGCTTACTAAACCTGCTTGGGTTTGGTCTACCCAAGTTCTTTGCATTTGGGCACATTCTTAAGATGTGTCTTAATATAATTTTTTTAATTATGAAAATTTTAACTTCATAATTTTTTAATTTAACCAAAGTATTATAATTGTCTTAATTTAAAATTTGTTAAGAATGTATAATATAGATTTAATCAATGAGAGAATTGAATGAAAAATAGAATCCAATATGTTTCTTAAATTAGGGATAGGATTTAGCAAATTTGGATATTATTATTTTGTTAGATTTTAGTTTTTTAATTTAACCAAAATAAAAATTGGCAAAGGTACATAAAATAGGTTTTACTAAAGAAAAGATTGTGTGAAAAATAAAATCATTTACAATAAAGTGCCAAACATTTAAGGCTTAGCTCATCAAACACAATGATATACACACAAATAAAAGATCACCCCAGTGATTTTACTCACTTTGTATAGAGAACCTACTCTAATACAAATTAAAATAAAATGAGTGCATGAATCTTAGAAGAGGAGGTGAATTATGAGATTTAAAATATTTTTACTACTTTTTTGTCATCTTTTTTTTATAAAATTCTTTATATAAATAATTTTATTTTTTAAAAAACCTTAATATATATATATATATATATATATATTATGATTAAGAAAAATGAAAACAAAAGTTAAAAGCGTACACCACAATTTTCAAGTGCATTGGTTTAAACTAGAACCTGTGTCTACCTCTAATTGAGGTTAAAAAAAGTCAACTATTAAAAGATTTTATAAATTGAGATTTTTTTTTATAGTTTAACTCCAACCTATATGAGATTTTTTTCTTGTGATTTACATTTAATCCATTCTTTTGTCGGTTCAGCTATAACCCAAGGTTTTGTGAGCTCAACCCCAACTCAGTTTTTTATGAGATCAAATTGAACTTAGGCTTTCAAAAATATGGGGCTACCCAATCTAAAGAAAAAAAAAAGAAAAACATAGTAAGAAATAATTTCTAATAAAAACATACAAATTTTTGTATGCTTGTTGATGAATAAAGAAAGAAACAAGATCTTAAAATTATGAAAAGAAGTGAGAAAATGAAATCTCAAAAGATTTAGGCTTAGTTGAAAGAATTTATAATTTTGAGTAGTACTAAGCTGTAAGTGCTCTTAAGAGAATATGATATAGACCTTCTTTAAGATCTCAAAATGTTGTTTACATCCATTAGCCATTTCAATAATAATGGTTAGGTATTCATGGAAATAGTTTTTATTATTGCCATTAGCAAATCAATGAATGCTATATGAATAATTCTTCTAAAATAGCTAACTATAAACAGCACACATAATGGTTAGGAAATTAACTGTTAGGCAATATCAACCATAGCCATTTGATCAAATCAATGGAGTTCTTGTCCATTAAATCAAGAGTTATAATAACAAATGACTTATGGATGGTTGAATCAAGTAGGATTAGATCTAAACCATCTGATCAAGTCAGATGAGTTCTAGATTATTTGATTAATTAATGGTAAAGACAAGAACAATTATAGTAGTAAGATTCAAAATGGATAATTTAAAGCTGCATGATAAAAGGGCAAAGAGAAAAGAACTCTAACTATCTCATAAAAATTAGATGAGACTACGACCATCCAACCTAATTCTTGAAGCAAAGCTTATAGGTGGGTGAAGCCTTAGCCGTTCAATTAAGGATATATAAAACGACAGAATCAATCATGACCATTAGATCGGGCACATTTAATGGATAGTAAGATGGATTAAGATCACTTTTTAAATAGGCATACGTGACCTCTACTATTCAGTTACAAAAGTGCATGGTCATATGGCATTGTGTCACTCTAGCTTTGGATGCAATAGGTATCAGAAGCTTAGTTCCACATGTTTTATTGCTAAATTGCTTTCATGTTATAAGGATTCCTCTATGCATATAATTCAAGTTAATGCATAGGATTGGCTCCCCAATTATGTGCTTGGGAATTGATCTCTTAGGCCATTTGTGTACTTATAATACTATGGCTATCATAATGGGTTGCTCGACCAGTTGCACAAATTTATCGAGTTCTACAGGATTTGATGCTTTCCTCTATCTTACCTCAACCAGGTTTATGACTTGGTCTCCTGACCTGAGGCTTACCAGGCTTACTAGGGCTTGGTTTGCCACTCAACACATGCTTGGGATGTGGTGCAAGATAATTGTTTTAATTATAAAAATTTAACATAGTTAATTTTTTAATTTAACCAAAATTTCATAATTAACTTAATTAAAAATTTGGCCATAATACATATGATAGATTTAATAAAAGAAATAATTAAGTAAAAAATAAAATCCAACACATTTCCAAAATGAAGGATAGGATTTAGAAAAATTGAATACTAATATTTTGTTAAATTTTATTTTTTTAATTTAACCAAAATGAAAATTGGTAAAGATGCATAAGATAGGTTTATAAAGAAAGAATTGAGTGAAAAATAGAATTCTACATATTTCTTAAAGCAAGGAAAGATTTAACAAATTTGGATCCTTAGGTAAGATTTAAAAGTGATAGGAATGAAGATGTGCCATGTAATTAACAAGGTAATATTTTATTTCATAGAAAAAAACTTTTCAAAGTAAATGTGTATGTCTTTAATCTTTGAAGCTTGTTGAACACTCTAAGATATTTTGAAGTCCACTAATTCATCATCTTTAAAAGTGCATGTCTTGTTAATTATAATAAATCTATTTCACAATAAACAAACCAATTAGAACAAAATACTAAACATTTAAGGCTTGACCTATCAACACAAGGGTGACCTAACAATTTTGGGCTCCACATATTGTATTAGGACTATAAGATATGGTATGCAATGAACACTTCCTTCATATATTATCATAATGAGGATAATGTATGATACAAAAGTTATTAATGTATAATACAGGTATAAATTTCAAAATGCTCATCTTGCTGAGCTGTACTAAAAAAATTGGATTCCTTAACATGCATTCTGGTCTATGTCACACTGTTCAACTTAAATAGCCACAGCATTACATACTTACAAGCACCTTATCGTTCTAAACACTTACATGTACACTACATCATGATGAGCATCTTATGCAACCACCTAATGCTTTTGCCTACCACACACACTATTGCTTGAGGACTATAAATAATATGTCAAGTTTTGGCATGTGGCATGCCCAATAATAAAATCATATTACAACTAGTTTGATTGAAATTATGAAATTGATTATAGTTGTTAGAGAAGCCATTGGAGGTGTTTTGTAGTACTATTTGGGATCCTTTATTTATACTAAGACTTTAAGTGTTGAGAATAGAGTATTGATCTTGCCAAAGCCTTTTTAAACCACTCATGAACCTCTTGGATTTACTCTTACCACATTCTATCAAATTAAAGAACATGGAGTGAGCAATAAGTCCAAATCATTTTGTAATACCCAAAGTGCATGTAAAAAGGATTCTACATAACATTTCTACATTCTCTTATCACATCACTACAAGTTTAATTACAATTAACTTTTTGAATTACTATGTTAATGAGTTTTATTATATATTTATCCAAGTATGTTTGAATTATATTTTTTATTTTTCTTTTGTAAGCTTATGTAATTTCTAGAGCTCTATCTCTAGACCATTAATAGGGTGGAGGGAAGGGGTCTATCATTGGGATCTAGAGTATGGAGAGAGGTGCTCATCTCTAAGCATTAGAAATGTGGGGAAATTGGTCATGGATGTGCTATAAAAACCTCTGTTGAGGTTGTGGTTGGACAAGTGAAACCCTCAATCCACTTAGTTATGATGGAAGCATAGAAAAGTAAAGGATCATTTTGGTTGAAACCAATCCTCTTAAAAATCTTGATGTCACCTTTTCCTTATACCTATTTTATAAATATATTTAGTTATTTATTAAAATTAATATAAAATCATGAACATCTAATTTACCCTCCTTCCCTAGTGTGCCTTGTGAGCTTAATAATAGGAAACGTCATCACTTTCCACATAATATTGACTTGATATGAACATTTTCTCTCATGCTACTTTTTTTGCTCTACAAACTTGATGTGTGTTCAACTTATAGCAATCATGCACAATCAAAATACTAATGCACAAAAACTCTTTTTGAGTTAATAGATCCTCTTCTCTCCTCTTAAAAATTTTGCTAACAAAAGAACAAACATATAACATTTAGATATTGTACTTTACTTCTATTTGTTCCTTTATCTCTCTAAGTATGTCGATTACTACCCATATCTTAGTTCCTTTTCTTCATTTTTGTATAGATATTTCCAATTTGAAGGTTGAATTTCCACCCACCATTTTAGAAATATTCAACAACTTAATATATTTTTTAGGTTTTGCATATTCAACCTTTGGTGATCATGCCAATTATTTTCTTGCTTGGTTGTTTTATGCTTAAATTATATTGTTGTTAAAATCTATCACATTAATATGAAAATAAAAATATGTCAAAGATGATTTGTTATTTTTTGATATTCTTATGCTAACTCTTCTATTTTATTCTTGCATAGTTTTTTTTTATCTTTAAAAAAGACAAACATAAGTGTACAACTTTGTTTTGGTAAGAGGAATACATAAATTATATCATAAGGTAGCAAATACAAGATTGTCAATTTGGCTAGTACATATGGTTTCAAGAATATGTTTTATTTTACCCTTTCAAGAAGTGTGCATGCCATGAATAAAGCAAACATTGTATATATGTGAAAGGGTGATAGTTGCAAACATAGTTGTTTGAAGATGTATTGAGTGAAAGCATCAATTAATGTGGAATTGTATTAGTTTGATTTGCAAGTGCACTACTCTAGAGGAGTATGATGGCATAACTCTTGAATTTGTTGTTATCATATAAGTTTGGAGAAATTACTTATGAAGTGCTTTGGTATGAAGACATGCTTGACTAAATAGTATAGACATTACAATAGCATACTAGTCTAATATGCATAGTAATTTTGTTTGAGTATGATCTTATCTCCTAATGAAAAGAAAAAGAAAAGGCTAAGCCAACTCATTGGATATGATAAAAGGTAGTGAACATATGTGTTTGTTGATGAAAATCCTACATATTCTAATGTACTAATCTAATTCCAAATATGATTTTGGAGTGTAATGTGATAGCCATTCTATAAATTGTATTAATCATATTCAAATGATTTGTAGGGACATGTCATTATAATAGTACTATGATGATATGAGGTGGTTAGTGAACATTCTTGGCCACTCATTCAATGAAGGTTGTTGGACTAATATAGTTAATCCTCCTTTTGGGTAAGCCTTTGGACTAATAATTAACATTATAACATGTCTTAATTTTAACTAGGGCATAAATCTAATGGAGATCTAGTAACAACCAACTCACTTTTGGGACATCCTTTTTAATAAGGGTGAATTGTTGAATTAATCACCTCTTTAAAGGCATTTACTATGAGTATTAAAAAGCTAAGATAATATATTATCTTAGAGGTATGGATGTTGAGTAAATGGAGATTCTAAAAAGTAGTTTTGTGATGGTTACCAAAATTGATGAAGATGAAAAAAGTTTTTATAGTGTTCCATCATGGAAATGAAAACTTTTCAAGTTGATTCTAAAGCTTTTAATCACATTAAGTATGCATCTTCACCAATATAATTCAATCAAATTTGAATTTTTTATGTCATGACTTCTTAAGTGAAATAATCCAAAGCAAATTTGCATATACATGAACAAGAACTTTTGAAATAAAATCTAGAGAGACTTTCAAGGATATGTTTATCCAATTTACAAATAAAAAAAATGGCCTATATTTAATTTCTAATAATAGTATTAATGAGAACAAATTAGGAACATTTTAAAATGTTTGCTTAAAGAGTCTAGTGGCAAACCTACATCCATAACTAAGGCATAAGAACTCAGCTCAATCTATTAAGGTCATTATTCACATATAAATGGAGTTAAATAAAATAAAAAAAATAAATAAGTTGATATGCAAAGGAAAACATTGACACTTCAAGCCACTTTTGCTCTCTCTTTAGATCAAGAATCCTTTGATTCTAATTGTGTGACACTAATAAATCTTGAAAAAGAACCCAAAGTAATTTCAAAAGAAGATGAAATGGAAATGATAGAGGGCAATGGTTGTAAATAAGAAGGTCTCAATTGTATCTAACATTTGTCATCAAGAAGAAAGTGGGATAGAGACCATATGTTTCATAGCATTAGAGCATTTTGACTAATTAAAGGATGAACTATGTCAAAATTTTAGCTTTAAGTAAGTCCATGTGTTTAAAGGAATATCGTTTTGTTTCCAACTTAACATTGTATACTAATATCAAAACCTTAAACATGAGAGGTTGAAGCTTTCTCATAATTTCTAGTTTGAAAACTCTCTAAAGAGCTAATAAACTTGTATGACAAATCAAATGGTGACTTAGCCAACATCAGGGATTTTAGGTCCTAAATTTGTTGGTTCACAATTATTAGTAGGAATTGGAGATAATGAGAGAGAATTATTTTTTTATGTCCAACTGAGAAAAGTTCATCATTGTTAAGTAGTTTAACTTATATTGAATAAATAATTATTTTAAAATCATTAATATGCAGTTGGTCATTTCTATTCAAATTAAATTTTAAACAATTAAATATCAAAACGTTGTGAATAATAGAATTAGTTAAGAAAATGTCTCCTACTCATATCACTTTTTTAAAATTATCACCGCATTTATTGCATACATCAAACTACCTAGCTTAAGATATGAACCTCTTGTTTGGGTACCTGTCTCTTTACTTGACAATTAAAATTTTGAATGATAATTTGAAATTTATGTGTATATAAATTTTGAATATTAAGCAAGTTTGAATTTTGAAATTTGAATAATAAATATATGAATTTGGATCTTATCTTTTATATATTTAATTATGACATAAGGTGGCTTAATTGTGTCTTATTTTATAGCCTTAAAGGTGAGTTTTAGGCCATGCTTATTATCTTGATATAATTCCAATTATGAGGTAGCAAAAAGAGTTGCATGAGATTCCTTAAAAGTTGGAATGAATGAGCCAATTAAGGGAAAAAAATTAAAGAATAAATCCAACCCTTAAATGCATGAACCCTTGAGATGAGGATTAGGCTGTGATATCTTAACAAGAAATGGCTCTCGATTAAAGGTTTGGTTAACCAACTATATAAGCTATTAGAATGTAGCTAAGGCTACACATTTTAGTAAACTTTAGCTATGAACTTTGCAAGGGGATCTACTTCAAAAAATCAAAAGGAAAGGTGAGATATGACCATGAAAGAAGGGAAAATCTCAAGTTCAATTCAAGAAAGAAAAGAAGACCTTTTGATGTTGACATCTACTTGATTTTTAAGGTAGGAAACCTCTGGTCTTACATATTAACCTAGAAACTTATTATGATAATAGGAAAAAATTAATAACTAGCATTCATGTAAAATGAATTTTGGTTAAGATCTATATTACTCTTCACTTCTAGTATTAGGGTTTCAAATGTTGAATTTTGCACATAATGCTGACAAATGAGCCATGATGTTGATGTTTTGATGGTTAAAATGCATGCTTATGCTTACAGGAAATTTCCTCAGTGACTAAACATGAATTTTATAAAAGTAGCTAACCAGAAATTATGTAACATGCTTGCTTGAAACTTCATGAAGTTGTGATATTGTGCATGCAAAATTCTAGTTCTTTCTATAATAGAAATTATGATAACAATTTTAATGTATGCTTAAGTGAAACATTGAATTTATGTAACTTTTCATGTTGAAATGGAAGAAAACCTTTGGTTCAAACTTGCTACACTATTATGAATTATTTCATGGCTTTTACTGTTAAGAATTTAGTTAAAACTCAAGTACATGATAAACCTGATTGATGATAAGTGAAATTCATTATTTATTATGATAAAAATACAATCACATGTTAGATAAAATTGAGATTCATCATGGAGTGTTGTAGACTACTCCAAATCATTACTTGAACAATGATTAGGATAAAATGTTTTATCATGAAGTAGTTTTATTGTTTCTATATAATGCTTTAGACTATACAATGAGTAGTGTACAATTATGTTCATATTGAAATAATGAGATTTGGTAATGAATGTTGAAGTTATACTGACCAAAGATTAAATATCACATAAAAATTTGCAAGTATTGTTTTAGTTTAAGATAAGGGACACAACTAAGAATACATGATAATTTCCTTCATAAGGATTGAATTAAAACACTTAATTTTATGGAAAAGGGGCTTTTACCTCTATTTAAGCATCTAGATGGGTTTTATAGCTTGACCAACTTCTTTTGTTGTAAGGCAATACCTTAGAAAGGACTTTAGATGGTTTCTAAGGCATTCATAACAATTAGGTCCCATATGACAAGACTTGAGAAACTTGGCAGGGCCACGAAAGAAAACTAGGGCTGACATTAGGTTTTATTTTGGCTTAGTAAGAAGGGTTGGCATTTCATCAAATGGAATTTAGGAACTTGAAAATTAAAATGGTAACCAGTACAGTTTGATAGCTCAAGCTAGGTCTAAAGTCCAATTAGATTAAGTAAGAGGACTTAGGGTTTGAAATTTGAATTACCTTGGATTTAGAAAAGAGACAACTTGGATTCGAAATATGAATACTCTATAATTTAACATTAAAAGCCCTTGATTTGAAAGATAAATACTTGAGATTTGAATTTTGAACCTTAGATTAAATTAAGTAGCCATAGTTGATTTGAAAGAAATCTATCACTTTGATGATCCCTAATTGAGGTTAAAATGTGTGGTTCAATAAGAAGGGGCTGAATTACTAAGAATAAAATTTTGATTTATTATAAAATATTGTAAAAAAAAATATTTTAAGTAATTTTTAATATGGTTTAACCACTAAAAATTTTAATTTTATTTTAAAACATATTCAGTTTTATAAAAGTTGACAATAATTAAAAATATACATGATTAATTTTTAATTGATTTGACTTATAAAACAAGCCTACATCCACCCTTAGCAAAAACCGGGTAAAAATAAACACAATATAAGTATTTTTCTAAAAAATGGTAGACTAAACTCTCATAATAAAGAAACAAATGAGATAAGCTACTACAATTTTACAATAAAATAAATGGGACAAACTACTATGACCTTACAAAGAAATAAATAGGATGAGTTATTATAACCTTACAACGAAATAAAATGATAATAAAAGAAAACATTCAATGACATAAAATGAAAATCAATACAACAAAAATCTTATGTATGATGACATCATTAAAGAGGCACAAGTATCTTAATTAAATGAATTAAGGATTAAGAAAATTAATAACTTAGTTGATTTAAGAAGAAAAATAATTTTAGGAGTTCGATGAGGGGAATGGTGGAGCAGCATATAGAAACGATGATGAAAACATGCTGTTAATGACTTGAATATTTTTGCTTGAAACTTTTCTTTAAATTATTAAGTTTTTCTCTTTAATTTTATACAAAAAGCTTTTATTTATAGGCAATTTATAATGGTTAAAAGTACTTACCAAATACCTAATTTAATTGTTATAATTTCTACAACTTTTGTAATATTTTAATTAGGAAATTAATTATTAAAAAATTCCAACTACTCAAAATAACAGATAAAATAATAGTTGAGTAGGAGTCATTTGATCAGAATGCTCTGAGATAATTCGATCACAAAAACTATGTGATCGAGTGGATGCAATTGAATCCACACCTTTAGAAACATGAAATTAAGCTGGGCCATTAAATATGAATTATGATTTAATGATAGGACTTAACTTTTTGAGCGAATGAAATTTGGATCATGAGATCACATGACTATGCAATCAGATGATTGATAAAATTACCACTTCTAAAAATTATGATACGACGATGATCGTTCGATCATGAAATGCACGACAAAAGATTCACATTACTCTCATAATTTGGGAGTTCATCGTGCAGAAAATTTTTTTGTTTTAGTCCCACATCGTAAACAAGAACAAATATATTTCCTTTTTAAAGCTTTGCATTATTCACTTAGGCAACCTATTCTGCATTGGCTGCCCCCTAGATCACTCAAGACAACATTACCCTTGTACCCAATAATTAATTACATAATTTATAGAATCAGGGTTAATAAATTGATCTATGTTCAGGATTTGGGTTCTCGACCATTCGTTGCACTGAACTAGTTCGGGCTTAATTACCTTTACCCGAAACGACATTAGTAGCTTCTAGTATGGAATGGGTTTGATAATTTCTAAGTTTTTACTAATTAATTAAAATAGTCATAACATATTTATTCCTATTTATTCTTTTTAAATATCATTTAAGAATTTCAAAGATGTTATCAAAATAAAATAATGGTTATGATAATTAAGAAAGATTGATAAAAAATATTAAAAACCAAAATATTATTTTAATATTAATTTTAATTTAATTTATATGCCTAAATATTTTAATCAAACTTAATATTCTAATTAAAATAAAATTAAAATACTTAAAGTTAAGTTCAAAATATATCCCTTGATGATTTACGACTCCAAGCAAGATGATCTTTATGCGATTTAACATTTGTACATCTTATTTTTTTAGTTCTCTCATGAATATGAGTATCAACTATCTAAAATCTAAAAGTTCACTTAAACAAATTCATTAAAATTATTTAAGGTTTGTTACCATCAAATAAAGTACCATTATTAGGGGTCAATAAAACAATAATCTTTCTTTTTTTATGTTAATAAAACTTTTAATGAAATTGATAAAATTATAAAATATTTATAAAATAAAAATACAAAATAATTAAAGATAAACTTCCGTTATATGTATGCTATGATTAGATTAATGCTTCCTTTTAACTTTTGCTTATTCTTTTAATATTTATTCTCTCCCCCTTTTTGTTATCACTCAAAGAGGCATAATCTAAATTTTATAAATTATTTATAATCTTAAATATTTATTAAATTATTAATCAATTGATCATCTAATTTTTTTTAAATAAATTTTTTGTTTTAATTATAATTCTATCCAATGGTCTAGAGGTCAACTCAATCAATCCCTTTCAAATTGATTTAATTAATTTTTCTATAACTATTATCCAAAAAATATTATATTGATTAAAAATTTCCTACAAAAGATCAATTCTAAAATTAATCAAATTGTCACATACAACTTGTTCTTTAGAATGTCCGTAATTTAATTTTAAAGTTTTAGGATCTTCTTCAACTGTCTTTTCTTATTTATTTTATTTAAATATTTTAAACTTAATTTCTCAAATATTATTTCTTTTTCAAATTTGTTTATACTAATGTTTTGTTGACAACTACTTATCAAAGTTTATAGGCATAATATTTAACTTTAAGTATTAGATTTAAGGACCCAAGACATTTTGGGTTCAACATATTTATGAGTTATTGGGTTACAAGTTTCTTTTATCATCCATGCAAAAATAAGTAATTTTGAATGAATATTAGCTCTAATCTTACATGCATGCAAAGTATATCCAGGTTGCATGCAATAGTGGCATGTAAGCTTATGATTAAAACCATGTAAAATGTCAACATGCCTTTGCATACACGATCTTTTAACATTTGAAATAAAAATGTGTTTACCAATTTGTTTTACATTTAGAATTGAGCAAGTATAGTGCAAAGATTTAAAATCACTAAATTCCTTAACTAAGGTTGCATGCTCATTCAATTTTTGTTTTTAATCATTATTGGCCTTTTCCATATTTTTTAAATAATGGTTGGTTTTTTCTTTAATTTGTTCATAATGACCTAGATATTCATTATGTTCTTTTTTTAATTTCTTATATTTTTTATTCAAATTTTTAAACTTTTTGCAAACAAAAAGTAATGCCTTTTCCATATTTTTTAAATAATGGTTGGTTTTTTCTTTAATTTGTTCATAATTACCTAGATATTCATTATGTTCTTTTTTAATTTCTTATATTTTTTATTCAAATTTTTAAACTTTTTGCAAACAAAAAGTAATTATCTTGCCAATTTATTTTGGAATAATTTTCCTCCTCACTTGAGGATGCACTCACTTCTTCTTTGTCTTCTTCTCTAACTATCATGTAAAAGAGTACTTCATTATTATCTTCCACTTCACCTGTATTGGTCTCTTCTAAATCACTCCAAGTTACTTTCAAGGCTTTCTTCTTCTTATTTTTCTTATTATTTTAGTTTTCAAATCTTTCTTATATAACAAAATTTGTTGGTCTAATATGTCATAGTTTACCACATTCATGACATATAATCTTCTTTTTTTTCTTGCTCTTCTATTAGAATTTTGAGTTCTATGTCTACCTATAATATCAAATATTTTAGACAAATCTTTAGAGATTAAAATTATACCATCTTCATCACTAGACTCTTATTCTGAAGTGTCTTTGTCCATCTTCAATGCTATAGTTTGTTCCTTTCTCTTTATTTTGTTTTCTCAATTAATTTTTCTTCTTCTTTTCTCATTTCCATTTCTAACTCATTAGTCATGAGCTTACCAATCAAGTCATCTTATGTCATTTGGAAATGTTCTTAGTCATCTTGATGGTGGTGGCCAATTGATCATACTCCTTGGGTAAAATTTTTAGAATTTCCTTCAACTGTTCATTCAAAAAAATTGGCTTTTCCAAACTAGCAAGTGTATTGGTAAAATTAGTAAATATTGTAAACATGCTTTTAATTGATTCATTTGAAAGCATCCTAAATAACAATAATCACGTATCATCATATTCACTTTATTTTCCTTAACTAAAGAGGTTCCTTCATATGTTACTTCTAATTTATGCCAAATTTCATAAGTCATTTCTAAATTCATAATATTATTAAATTTGATAATATTTAATGCACAATGTAAAATATTTACAACTCTATCATTTAATTATACTTTATATTTTTCATTATTATTTATTTCATAAAAAGCTTTAGGTATAATAGTACCTTATGCATTTGTTTTAGTATCAATTCCAATATTTCTCTATCAAGGTCTTTTCAATTACTAGTCATCTCAGTTTTCCAATAAAGATAATAACCACCACAAAAGTGTAGTGGCTTATTAAAAGAGTGTCTTCACCCAAACTTATTGAAACATCAATTTAAGCCATGAATCTCCCCCAAGAATTTCTTCTCAAAAGAAAGGGACCTCGCTTTGATACCAATTGAAGTATGGTTCAACAAGAGGGGAGAGAATTACTAGGAATAAAATTTTTGTTTATTACAAAATATTTAAAAAATATATTTAAAGTAATTTTTAAAAAGGTTTAACAACTAAATTTTAATTTTATTTTAAAATATATTAAGTTTTATAACAGTTGTGAAATTAAAAAATCCATAATAATTAAAAAATACACAATTGATTTTTTGGGGGTTTGACTTATAAGACAAGCCTACATCCATCCCTAATAAAAACTAGGAAAAACAAATACAATATAGCCTTTTGCTAAAATGGGTAGGCTAAACCCTCATAACAAAGAAACAAATGAGATATGCTACTACAGCCTTATAACAAAATAAATAGAAGAGCTTACTACGACATTACAACAAAATAAAATGCTAATAAAAGAAAAATATTGGGTGACATAAGATCGAAATCAATATAACAAAAATCTTATGCTTGATAAAATCATCAAAGAGGCATAAGTATCTTAATTAAATGAATTAAAGATCAAGAAAATTAATAACTTAACTGATTTGAGAAGGAAAATAATTTTAAGAGTTTGACAAGTGAATGACACAACAGATGTAGAAGCAACGATATAAACAAACTGCTAACTATTTGAATATTTTTACTTGAAACTTTTCATTAAATCACATAAAACTTTTTCTCTATTTAATTTGTATAAAAATCTCTTATTTATAGATAATTTATAACAACTAAATGCACTTACCAAATACCTAATTTAGTCGTTACAATTTTTGCAACTTTCATAATATTTAATTACGAAACTAATAAATAAAAAATCACCAACAGCTTGAAATAACAACTGAAATAGTCATTGTATAGGAGCATTTGATCAAAACACTCTAGGACCATTTGATTGTGAAAACTACATGATCGGATGGATACAATCAAATTTGTGCCTTTAGAAATATGAAATTGATCTGGATCATTAGATCTAAATTACAATCATATGATAGGATTTAACATTTTAAGTGGATGAAATTTGGATCGGATGATCGTTAAATTGCATGATTGGAAGACAAATAAAATTACTATTTTTGAAAAATATGATACAACAGTGATCATTCGAAAGCAAAATGCAAGATCAAATAGTTACATTACTCTTGGAGTTCACCATGTAGAAAAGTTTGTGTTTTAGTGCCCATTATAAATTGGAGCAAATATATTTCCTTTTTAAAGCTTTGTGTTATTCACTTAAGCAGCTTGTTCTCAGTCGGTTGCCCCATAGATCGATTGGGACATCATTACCCTTGCACGTAGTTATTAATTACTTAATTTTTGGAATCAAAATTAACAGCCTAATCCATGTTCAGGATTTGGTTTCTTGACTCCTTCGCTGTACCGAACAGGTTTGGGCTTAATTGCCTTAACCCGAAACAATGTTAGTAGCTTCTAGTACAAAACAGGTTCAGCAATTTTTAAGTTTTTACTAATTAATTGAAATAGTTATAACATATTTATTATGATGTTTTCATAAATACTATTTAATAATTTTAAAGATATTATTAAAATAAAATAACAGTCAAGATAATCAAGAAAGATGGATAAAAAAATATTAAAAACTTAAATATTCGTCTAAGATTAATTTTAATTTAATTTATGTGCTTATATATTTCAATCATGGTTAATATTTTAATTAAAATAAAATTGAAATATCTAAAATTAAGTTAAAAATATATCCCTTGGTGGTTTGCCACTCCAAGCAAGATGATCTTCATGAGATTTAATATTTGTATATCTTCTTCTTTTAGTTCTCCCATAAATATGAGTATTAGTTACCTAAAATATAAAAATTTATTTAAACAAATTCATAAAAATATTTAAAGTTTGTTATAATCAAATAAAGTTCCATGGCTAAGGGTCAACAATACAACATAGGTTAAGTATAGTTTTGGAATTATGTATATATTTGATTAAATATTTAATAAGGACTTTGGTTTTTTCACAAGGCCATAAAAGATAGAAATTAAGGTTAGACTAAGAACATTAGGCACTTGGTCAGACCTTAAGCACTTGTTGGATATGGTTATGATTTGTTGAGGCTCTCAGTTAGACCTTGAATATTGTTGGTTGAGATAGAGAGCTCAAGTTTAGCCTGGGAAGTTGTCTTAAGCTTAACCAAGAGGTAAATTGTTCTCTTAGATTTTGGCTAAACCCTAAACTAGTATGGGTTATTGAGCAAGATCATAAGTAGTCATGATTAGGCTCTTAGGCCATGGGTTAATGTATAGATGCTAATATGAGAGGTGTATATTATTTAAGAGAGTCCTTTAAGAAGGATGTAGTGACTTAGTTTAGATTGTGAGGTAAGATAGTCACCAGTGGAACTTAAGTGCACCTAGGTTTGAAAATAAGTGTAGTGATTTTAAGGGATTAAGCCAAAGAAAATTGGATAGGAGAGGATTACCCCATATATGTAGATTAAAGTTTTTATAAACCTTAGAATTACACCAGATAATAGATTAGTGTTACATGAATTATCTACATAACCCTAAATAATTAATATTAAAACTATATGGAATGATGTTATATGATAAGCAAGTTTATATAGATGATGACAAAGATTAGAATGTTGTGAAAGTTAGATGATGACCCCTTATCTAGAGTTTGGTGGGTTGGATATACTTGATCTTAGGTCTCCCATGAGATGGTATTCCATATAATCACATTATTTTACAATATCTTCTAATCCATAAGTTAAATTTCTTTGAAACCTGGTCCATAGAAAAATAACTTTATTGAATTAGATTTGATATATAATCTTACTTTCTTTGGAGGCTAACGCTATAAGATATAATATTTTGAAATTTGGATTTTAGGAGATTTTTTTCCTCTAATTTCTCGTAATAAATGTTACATATACTTATTATACTACTTGGTAGAAATTAAATAAATGTTTTATCTATCTCAATAATGCTAACTAAATTTAAATTGGTTTGTCCTTATTCTATTGACTATAATAAAAATTCTACTTGAGTCTTATAATCTTGTTCATTTAGCTAAATTTTTTTCAGTTAACCATTATTCTCTCCCTCTACTCACTCAATTTTTTAAAGCTCTTTAGTGTTCTTTAAGACAACATATTTTGAATAGCTTTCCACTCAAAAAGAGAAGAGCATTTTGTCCAAAATCTTGTGATAAGTGATCACATTTTTCAACCTTTCATTTTGTTTTTTTTTCATATTTGAACATTTCCAATTCCACTTTCCATCATGTCTTTGACAGGATTTGAGTTGAGATTTCTTGAGCTCAAAAGCTTCATTTTACTATGTAAAGTTTTGAATAAGGCTATATCACAAGTACTTTCATAAGGTTTTAATATCCAAAAGGAATCATTATTAAGTTTTGAGGTTATAGTTTTTTCATGACTAAGAAATATTACCTTATATTTGATTAAACATATTTGTACCTTTCTATTTGTTTTGGTTGAGATACTTGATAGAATAGAGTGTTGTTATACCTCTACTAGAAAAGATGGTCCAAAAGTGGAAAAAGTAGCTACCCATAGATTAGTTAAGTGCTCCTAAAATCTTCTTGCACTTTAGTTTTGAAGAAATTGAAAAACTCACGAAGTGCATTTTTACCATTTAATTTACTCATAAATAGATGTGAAACCAATGATAACATAGTGAATCCTTGACACATTCCCAACATTTTGAAAATGTTAAAAATATAAACATGACTGGCAAGGATAAGCAAGTAAGTCATACAAAAATGTCTTTATTTCGCTAGAATCTATAGGCCAAAAAACTGATGAGACATTTTTTAAAAGATTTCAAAGAATCAAACATATAAATAAATTAAATATTTATTATTCAAGGAATTAATTTAGAATTAATGAAATGTTTCTTGAATACTACAACCATAATTAAGACAACCCAACAAATTCAAAAATATTTTTTCTTTTAATTATGAATTTTTTTTGCTAAAGTTTTTTAGGTATATAAATCTGCAGTATATTTGACCTTGTAATACATAATTATATGGCATCAACAACATTCTTTAGTTTCCTTTGTCCTTATTCTTATGAGTAGGTCTCCCAACAATAATTCTAACAATGTTGTATCAAAGCCTTCATCGCAAATCATGATCCATTATGAAAAGAAAATGATTTAACATCTCTTTTTAATGCCCACAACTAACCAAGAAAAACTATTACTATTGGTCATTATAGATGAAAGCCATTCATGGGTCTTATTGCTTATGGTAGATCATTAAGTAAGGTTATTATGAGCCCTCCAATAGGAGTATTTTCTTGATAGCCAAAATGGAGACTCTATAAGAGAAAAGAATTGAGTTTATAGTTCTCTCTATATCATCCATCAAGGATGTGATAGTCATACATTCAAGAAGATTACCTATGAGAAAAATGTCAAATAATGCATGTGATATCCTTTAAAATTCCATAATGAAAGTGGATAAAATGGAGAGAGTATGATTTCAAACTAAGGACTAAATCTAAGTAACTCTTAATAAGGGAGAATGTATGTATAAGAGATTATTTCATGATAATAATGGTGAATTACATGATGTGTCTTGGAGAAGTAGTAGAAGATGTGTGAGTAGAGGAGAAGATTCTATGCTCCCTTATTAGTAAGTTCAACCATGTGGAGGATGTGATTAAAGAAACTAAGAACATAGAGTCTATGATTATTAATGTGTTGATTGAGTCACTATTGGACCATGAAGAGAAAATGACAACATGAACAATTATAGAAAATCTTACAAGTGAATGTTGAACTCCATGAGCCTTAAAGCATATATAATGTTTTTATGATAACAAACCATTTAAGTGATCTTTTATGATCTAAATTATCTATTTAAGCGTGAGACAAGTTAAACTAAATAATAGGAAGATAAGGGATGATTTAACCTTAGATGGACGTGAAATGTCTTAAACAATTATGCTTAGTCATCTAAAGGAAACAAAAGGGAGTGCTATCCAATGATTCAAGAAAAGCCAAAAAAAGCATGTGTTTTCAAGTTCTTGGTGTATTTTCTTTAGGATACATGTAAAGATTTCAACTCAGGTACCACTTGTAAGACCCTTCAATTCAGTCGTTATGCACTTATGCTAGACATAGGAAATCATTCCCAAACTATTTAAATTGCCTAGTACTAAGGATTGTTAAACTTAATACAACTCATCATGTGGATATTAATACATGACTATATCATAAGGATTAATGAGTTCAATATGGTAGGATTTGAATTGGAGAATAAAGTTGAAATTAGTTAAAATTTATAATGATTTATTATACAAAATTTATTTCAAATTGTTTGATTAGCCTTGTGATGAGTAGATGAAAGAGAAAAAAGATTACTCAATTTTGTCTTTATTATTGCTCTATGTCAATTGGAAGTATAATCTATGAATCAAGTAGTCTATTTAACAAAAGATTTTTGAGAATTTCATATGATATGATTTTATTTACTAAATAGAATAATTGGTTTGGAATGAAAAATATCAACAATAAAAATGATAATATAATAAAATATTATCAAAATGTATGGTATGATTCACTAGAAAATACAATCAGTTAAATAAATGAAACCACCACACAACTTAATCACCATAATCCAAAACTTTCATATGATATATTAATATTTTAATGGATAGTATGATTATTTAAAGATAATTATTTATAATATGCACAAAAAAAAATTAACATGTGATACATTAATATTCTAATAGATAATACAGATAGTTAATTAATAAATATAGGATGATTGATGTATTATTTGAAGCTTACTAATAAACAAAAAAAATTCTTAACAACTACTTTAATATTACTATTAAAATAAAATTAGCTATTGTGAGAGTTTTTGTGACTTTTATTAAGCTGTGGAAGGCTTGTATAATATAAATAGAGAATATTAATGACAAAAAGAGTAGGATTAATATGAGATGATGGAATATAAAAGAATACCATCACTTAATAGGGAAATATACTACCATAATAATTAGAATAAACTCTAAGAAAGGTACTTGTTAAAGGAAAATCTTCATAGCGATGCAGTCATAGTAAACGAAATAACAAAAAAATCCAATGCAAAACATTACTCACACTTGTGCACCAAAAGCTCTCAAGTTACTCATATAACTTGCTTAATAATGTGTTAGATTTCTTATACTTATTGTTCTATATTCGATTCACCTTTATGTGAGATTTTGCTTTATATTGGCTCCTATAGTTTCATTCACTTTGCCCAGCTTTAGGTCATAGATGTGTGAGCAGTTGGCCTTAACCTTAGGCATTGAGTGTGGGTTGTTTGAGTTGTGGTAAGTTCACAAAAAACCTCATCTTGTAATTGGATTATCCCATGCAAATATGCCAAATGGATAGTGATGCTCAAGAAAGTTTTTTGGAGGTGTACAAAAGCTTGAGCTTAAGTTGAACCACCTAAAAATCTTGAATCTCTTTCCATTGGTTATTTTACTTTTTTCCTCTATCAAGTTAGGAAGTTATTCAACTTGATAATCTTTGTTATATAAAAGATTAAAAATAAATACATGTTTCTATTAAATCAAAGTAAAAAATCTTTATGCATTATTCAATTAGAAAATTGTTTTCTTGACTATTTCTTTAAAAAGATTTCTTTAAAGAGTGCATTAACTCCCCTCCCCCCTTTCATAATGTGCCTCCTTAGGTACAAAATGTAGTAATAGAGTGGGTTCTTAATATAAGGTCTCACATCCTTGAGTATATCCTTATTTGCACACTAAATATTAAATTTAATATTTCATTATTGATGAAATGTTTAGCATTGAAAACCCTTTTGCTTTTCTTGGAACTAATTTTGAGAGGAGGAAAACAAATTTCAAATCCTTTTTGAAAACCATTAATGAAAGTGTTTCAAAATTATTTGAAAATTTCTTGTTTTTCTTAACTATGATATTTGTTTAGAAATGATAATGAACTAAAGGCTTACACAATTAAATGGTCAAGGTTTAATTATTTTTTATTCTGCACTTCTTATGTGACATGCATAGAACTCTCTACTTTTAGCACTTCTTTTGGGGCTTTAAATGAGGCAGGTTCAAAGGAGATAAAAAACCTCAAATTGATGAATAAAAGAAGGAGAAGAAGTGATCGAAGAAAAATAAATAGAAAAGAAGAAGAGTACAATAAGCACCTTTGATACAAAAAGGCTTGGATTGATTCTTTCTCTAACGACAGTACATCTTCATCTAGTGCATCTTCTAATGACTACATGTTTGATTCTTTTGATGAATTGATTAAAGAGCATGAAAACCAAATTCAAAAATATATCAATCTTTGAATATTGTATTCTATACATGTGTAAAAGATTCATGAGCTTAAGAAATAATGCGAATCACTTAAGAAGAAAAATGAAACTCTATCTTTCGAAGAAAAATTACTATTTATCTTCCTTAAGTTAATTGAAAATAGAGCTTATGAACATGAGGTTTCCTCTATCAAGCATGCTTCAATTGTAAATTCCTTGAAAATGTGAAATGATTTTCTTACAAAAGAAAACTCTAATTTGAAGGAGAAATTGAATAACATTGCCTCTTTTGAGAATGGGCTAAATATTTTAAAGGGAAAATTTATTAATTCATCTTCACATGTGTTTTCTCATGTATCATCACATATTCACATGAAAGACTTGTATAAAAAGAATGTTGTTCATTTTCTTGAACCAAGATATTCATAAGCTCCTAATGTTATATGCAATTATTATTAGAGATTAGGACATATTTCTATTAATTATCTCTATAGTAGATCTATTACCTATGAAAACACTAAATTAATATAGATCCTTATGAGAAATACTTCATGTGCAAAGGTTTTAAAAGCACATCATCCATATACTACCAATTGTGAACCCAAGATGGTTTGGGTTCCCAAATTCAAAGTTTTGGAAGTTGTGTAGTTGTGATCTATGATAAGAACTTATAAAGACAACCCTTGTCTTGTGAGCTATGATTGATCTTTGACATTCTTGCTCACTTCTAGAAAATTGAGATAATTAGTTTTATCTTTGACCTAGATCTTAAATGAAAAGGAAATCTCAAAACCTTCATATAGAATATAACTCAATATTCCCTTGAAATAAACCTCGTTTGACTTAAATAAGTATATTGTTATTTCTCTGACATAGTCACAATTCCTATGCATCTAGAATAAAAGTTAAATGCAACACAAATAGTCTTGAAAAGGCTTATGATACTAAGTGAATTAGGAGGCAATAAATTTCACTATGCAATTACCTAGAGATACTATGGATACATTTATAAAAATAAACAAGTTGTACTAGCATATAAGGTAGTAGAGAAATAAAAAAACAAGAGAAAAGTTAATGAAAATTAAATTAATGCTTTTTAAAATTTGTTGATTAAGACAATCATCTAGTATGATAGAGACAAACAGACATACAATTCATATGGAGCAAGGAATTGCTGGTAAGTGTTAAATGAAAACCTAAGGAAATTGCAAAATACTACAAAACTAATTTTATGGTATGAATACCTTGGTTATTCTAAATTGAATAGCATCTAATAATTTGATAGGGTTGCATCAAGCTATAAATACTAAGCCAACTTAGTGATTCTCATCATCTTTTTTAAATCAAAATCTTCAATAAGGGATGGAAAAATGGTTGATAAAGTTGTTAGCATGCAAAGGTAGCAATCTTAGGAAAAGAAGATATCAATTTGAAGCCTCCATTATGTTCTCTTTTCTATTCATGCCAAATTTCACATATTTCACTATCTTATTGTGTCTTTGTTAGACTTCACCCTATAAGAAAAGTGAGTTTTGTATTACTTTAATGATAATATCCTAGTAGAATAGAGAATTCTATGAGTTATAATATGAGAAACTCAATGATATTTAAACCAAATATTATGTCTTCAACTTTAAGATCTTGTGAAAGATTAACTAAATGAAAATGGTAACAAAAACTAGAACATACTCCAAGCATTCGAGGGTAACTAAATGAAAAATCATTTCAATCAATGGTTAACATTAAACCATATGACAACATATGGGAATGCATGATGAATGCAACTAAGCTAGTCCTACCCAACCTAGAATACCCTATAAAGGTAGTTGCTCTTCATATGTTTGAAAGAATAGGAATGGAAAGAGTGATTCAAATGAATCATCCCTACAATTCTAAAATAATTGAAATTTTCTATTAATATGTGAAAAATAAAAATGATTTCAATGCAACCATATCATTAGTTATAATACTAAAATTGAGATCACAAAGGGTAATCTCAATGCATTCTTTGGGGTGCCTATCACTAGATAGTCATTATGACCAAAGTATAAAGATAACAAATTAAATTGATGTGATGTAAATCATGTCATAGCAAAAGCAAGTTCCAATACCATGAGACAAAAGGTAAAATACCTTGAACACAAAGCTTATCTCATCCAACATTTTCTTAGAAACACTATGTTGCCAAAAGGAGGGGACATGCAAAACCTTACTCCATATATATCATTAAAAATTTACTACTATATAGGAAATGAATAATTTGATTTGGGAGAAGAAATTTTAAGATTGATAAAGAAGATAACTATCACAAGAAGCCTTTTTTACAAAAGAATGATGAACTTAATATTGTACCCTTTAGAATGATGATCCCAAAACCAAGTTCTTAATTACTAATGGATGTTTGAAGTGCTTTTGTATGAGATAAATTTAATAAATGCAGTGAATGTTGAAAATGAACAAGGATCATGCACTTAAAATTAGAAAAAGTTTGAAGGCTTATGATTAAGATTGGCTCTACTTAATATCATGAAGCCACAACCTCAAATATTAGTGGAGTGGTTGTCCATCAAGAGTTTAGCAACAAGTCATTTACTTGGTTTGATTTATTAATTCATTAGTTAATTTATATAACACTTAGGAGTTACTTAACTCATGCATGAATTCTCCTATCAAATCATGTCTTCAAACATTAAGCTTTTTAGAACTCTATTAGCACATTTGAAACATTACTACAAACCATTCTATCTTAAATTCAAGCTTTAAGTTAATAAAAAGAAGTTTAAAATAATAAATGTTTCTTCCCAATTATCATACAATATGATGGTTTATATCATAATTGTGTAGTCTAAGTCTAGGCTTATAATAATAGTTGAAGTTGGAGTATGTCATAGCAACATATAAGTATAATAGATCCATCATAAAGATGTGTCTACTATCTAAAATTATAATAAGTGTGCAAACTTGATCATACAAGGTATCAATCTTGTATCTGCATTTATTTTCTACAAGTTGAGTGTTTACTATTAGTGTATGAGTATGATGCCTTCTTTGTAAGAGTACATTATTTGTTTTCTCTTAGAACTTGTTATATAGATATCCTTAGTTATGGTTAGACATATATGATTAGCATATCATATTGGTACAACCATATGTTTAACTTATTCATAGTATAATAGCTTGGTCTTATAATAAATAGTCTTTATTTGATCATAAACGTTTATTTTTTGTACTTATAATTACAACATCATATAGCACAAAATATAGTATTATATTGATATGATTTTTCTTACCTCACAAGTAACTTAAACAACTTAAGATAAAAATTCATTCCATGTATCATATTTGTATTCTATAAGTATGATCATCATATAATTATACTAAAGTTTGTTTTGTCTATGTTATCATATGATATCAATCTATGTATCATGCTTGTATGATTCCTTCCTATATAAGACTTAGAATAAGATTAATACAAAACTATCATACTATTATGATAACCTTATCATAAATGTACAACTATCATACTTAATCCAATTACTTTAATAATTACATGATCATATAGTATTTCATCTTTATATAGCCTTATAATATAATATTTTATTGAGAACTTAGCCCTTGGTTAAAATAATTATTATATGGTGGTGATCCATATTATAATCATACATTCTACTTGTATGGTAGACATAAACTATTTTGTACTCATATGATCTATGTAATCATTTGGTATGATGAATTCAAAACTTACGCATCATACTAAGATTTGATATCATAAGTATAAAGATAATTTGCATACTTATATAATAAATAATTAATAACTTTTTTATGCTAATTATATTATCACATTGCCTAGGGTGACCTAAGTATTGTGCTTATCATCCTAATATAATAGATTTGACGGACAAATATAATACATTATTGAAACTTCGAACTACCAATTGAACTATTTTGGAAATGCCATTATAGTCATTGGAACTATTTCATTTACATCTAACTCACTCATGTATATAAACAGGATAGAAATTTATCATGAATATAGAGATGATTGAGAATGCTCTAAATTACATAACTATTTGAAGTAAAGCGTAAATCTTAGAATATGGGCTTTGTTAAATAATGAAAGAAATCCTTCCCATTTGTCTTCAACAAAAGTGATTCAATTTGCTCATTTTCTTATTACATCAATCTTTATATTGATTAGTAATATCCTTTACATCATTTAGTCTTATGCTACCATATATATCTTACAAGTGTATAATATAATATTTGAGAGCTCTATTGTGTTAAACATGTTATAATTATAAAGATACTATATTGTTCCTTTGTAAGGTGTACACTATTGGTCATATCAAAAGGGTGTAGTATTATAAGGTTAATCCCTATGGCAAAATGGTGTAGCCTATAAGTGGAAATTGGCCTTACACCTCTTTTGCTTAGCTTGCTTTATGTGTTTTTTCTATTTTACTATTACAAAGTAGATACAATTGATATACAATGATTTAAAAATTTATGAGTGCTTTCTAAATAGTATTTATGATTAACTAAGATAAATAATTGATTTATCATGAGAAACTATTTGATCGTGTAAGTTTACTAAAGAAAACATTTTCTTATTACTATCTTAAGATGTTTTAAAAACTCCATAACTCACCCCCCCCCTTTTTTTCTTATTGCTTTCCAACAATTACAACACCTAAGTAATGTTCCTTTAATTACACCAATTTTTAGCTTTAGGTATAATGTGATGACTAATGATTGTATTCTAAGGCCCTTCAAAAAATGACAAACTAGGACAATAAAACCATATGATTTTAAGGATAGAAGAAATGCAAAAGAATCAAAAGAGCCTAGATAAGAAAAAGCATTGGTTAGTTTTGAGGGTATTTCTCAAACTCAACATGGAATTTATAATTCTAGAATATTCATAAAATAATTCATAATTCAAAGAATATTCAAATTTTTCATTTCTTTATTTTTTATTTTCTTTCTATATTTAGATTCTATTTAACTATTTTAAATTATTAACATTAATCAATATATTTATCATTTATTCTTATTATCATTTAGTAGTATTATTATAAAAGAATTGGAACATATATGAAAATTTATTTCTATACATAGACGTTATATAGATCCATACATACAGTTATAACGGTTATCCTTTTTGTCATTTCAATGTTTTGAGTCAAGATCTAGAGATCAAATTTTTATAGCAAGACTATTAACCATTAAAGAAGGGCTTAGATGACACCACATTAAGATTGAGCAATTGACATATGAAATTATCACACCCACCATTTCATTAAGCTGAGATTGGACTTTAGCTAACCTACATGAATCATTTCCCTATTGATTTGGTGAGATACATTCTTTAATTTTAGTTGGCAAGGAATGCTTAATGTGTACCAATTGAATCAAAGGATTGTTATGTTTAACTTGCATGACTATAACCTTATCAACAACCATGAGATGGTATTGCAATTTGCATGAGGCCCTTAAATTAGGAAACGAAGGTGGTGGCATGATTGAAGAATGTTTAGAATAAAATTTTCTTGATCACATGCAATTTAAGAAAGAAATTTTTAAAGTCCAAAACCCAATCTTAACTCTTCATAAGGTGCCCTTAATTTAGGAATGCGTAACATGCCATTAAGGATTTCGGAAATATTCCAAGTAGAATTTGAGAGAGAAATGTGTGAAATTGCATGAAATTTAATCCTTGCCATGTCTTGCAAGGAAGAGTGAATCTTGGCCAAAATCTGTGTGGTCTCTTACTAGCAATAACCTTATATATCTAGGTATATAAAATCTCATGGGATGTTTAAGCTAGAATTTAGAAACCCTAGCTATGAGAGAAATCAAGAAGGATCACAACTGAGAGGAGCCAAGGCAAGGAGGCAGGCTATGACCAAAAGAAGAAAGAGAATACTACAAGATTGAAGTAAGAAGATGAATATTCCTTTGGAGTAGTCCTCTAGATAGCTTGAAGGTAGGATGAACTTCAATATCATGCATTAAATCTAGTTATATACTAGGTAATAATTGAATATTTTATTAATAATAAAAGTGATAGTTGTTTGATAAGATCATGATGTGTGTTATCTATTGCCCCTTCATACGAAGCATAGATCTAGTTGTTAAATTAATTTCATTTAGGTCGAACCCAAGACATGAATATAGGAAATTATGATTTAAAGCATGCTTATGATGTTATATTTATGTTCATAACATGAAGATTAAATTTAGATTTGTGGAAGACAATCATGTGGCCAAAACTGAGACTTGTTATGACATTGTGATTAAATGCATGCTTAAGTATGGATTTGAATTATAGAATGATTAATTACATGAAGATGTGAAATTATCTTAGTTGAATGTTAAGCTATTTCTATACCTATGACTCATCCCATTTGATGTGATTACTTTTCAAGCAATTTTGTTAGATTAGATTGAGGTGGAACTCATGGTATTATATAACAATTTTACTTTTGAAAATCATGATTTGTTATAGTTTTATGTTATGTTTTAAATGAAGGAACCTTGAAACTAAGATTTTGATTGATTATATAATTTTATTTCATGCTTATTTTGCTATAAACTCATGTTTATTAGATAATCTAAACCTATCACACGTTTATGATTCTTGAGAAAAGACCATTAATAATTTAATTTATTTTATGTTGAAAAGGAAGAAATCATGATTCCACGTCAATATTATAATCTTGCTCAAGAAGAGAACTCATTTTATGTTATGATACTTAGATCTTACTCTTAGGATTGGATGATATGAGGTTACTATAAGGAGAACTTATGATTGTCGAGAACATTATTAGGTTTTGATATGTGATAACATAGTTCAGTTATGACAAATTTATGTTACCAAGATTGGTTTCATAACATGGTGAAATTACTAAAGATGATCATGAGAATGAGGAAAACATTGACTTTATTCTTCTACAATTAGGTTCCTAGTTTAGGTCATGAAATATTATATTAAAGTTTTCATTTGTAGCCAATCATAGTGATGTTTCTTATGGCACAAAATATGTGTTTTGTCTTCGTTATGTTTATATATCTTGGTTACATGGCTTGGTTAAGGCCATATAAGGCATGATTAACATGCTAAGAGGATTTAGATGGCTTCCAAGATGTTTAGAGCTCTCAATTTCTTGGTGAGAAGCTTGAGAGGCTCAATTTGGACCTTTGAAGAAGGCTAGGTTATATGAAGGTATCAACTAAGCAAGTAATGTTGATGGTGAGTTGGTTATGAATTAGTCTACTAAGCATAGGATAGATTTAGTTGGTTGCTTGATCCTAATTGTTGCATAATATCTAAGGATGATAAATGATATTTCTATCTTGTTTGATTTAGGATTAGTAAATGATATGCTTGGCCATGCATGAATAGCGTAGAAGATGATAGTCATGACTATGATTTATTATATTTAAGGATGATATCTTGAAATCTTATGATTCATTTTGAAGATGATGGTTTATGACACTTATTATTTCTAAAGATAAGGAGTGATATAAACCTAACAACGGGTATGATAACATAATCTTTATACCTGATGTAAGAGGATTGGATTTTAATAAATGATGAAGCTAAGTTCCATTAAAGTGTTGGGTTAAGATTAAATAGGTTTAAAGATTAGTTGTGGATTTTAAAGGAATCTTAAGACTTAGTGATCATAATTAATTAGATAACTCTTAGGTCAAACCTCAGATATGGGTAAGTTCTACTTTTAAATTAAAAACACTTGGTAAAATTTTATTACCAAGGGGGACTAGTAGTTCTCTTAAAAGGATTTATGAAACTCTAAGGTACCTTAAATAAGATCTTTATGATTTAGATGAAACTCTAATGCATCCTAAATAAGACATTTATGCTTTAGTTAAAACCTTATGATACCCTACATAAGATATTCATGATAGAGAAGAAATCTTAATGTACCCTAAATAAGATATTTTGGATTTTATGGAAACCCTAGGGTACCCAAATAAGGCATTTAAGGTTTAGAGAAAATTCTAGGGTACCTAGATAAGCACTAGGATTAGACCAAGAACACATGCAATTAGTGAGTCCTTGAGCATGTCTTGATCAAGTTCTTAGATTAGTGAGGCTCTTGTTTAAACCTTAAATGAAGGTTTATTGAGATAGAGAGCTTGGGTTTAGCTTTATTAGTGATGCTAGGCTCAACCAGTGGGCTTGTTCTTCACTTAAATGTTCATTAAGCCCTAGGAATAGCTTGGATTATTTGGGTAAGGTGATGAGTAGCCTGAGTTAGGCTCTTAGTCTATGGGTTGGATACCTTAGATGGTGATATAATGGTTGTATTTGGCATAAGAGAGTCCTTTGAGAATAGAATTATGGCTTAGGTCTTCTTACAAGGCATGAGGGTTATAATAGAACTCATTTAAACCAAAATTTGATAATAATATTTATGGTTATAAAAATTTACCTAAGTATTAAAGAAAAGGATTTAGGCATGAATGTAAGTTTAAGTAGTAACCTAAAAAAGCAAAAAGATCTTAAAGAGGATCCTATATAAGGCTAAGGAAAAGATTCTTGGTAAAGATTAATTATGTATGTGGTATCAAGATAAGATAAGGTAACTAGATAATTGAAGTAGTGTTTAAAAGTAACCTAGAGTACCTCAAATAATTATAAAAAACCTAGATAATTAATGAGGGTTTAGAAGGAAATCTTAGAATGCCTAAATAGCATATTTGGTTAAGAAGGAAACCCTAAAATTCTCATATAATTGAATTAGGTTTTGATAAAAAACCTTAAAATGTTTATATCACAAATTTGGGTTAAAGGAATACTTTAAATTACCTAAGGTAGGTTATGATAATACTTTGTAATAATGATTGATGTGATAAAAAAGATAAACTTGATGACAATGATGAATGAGATATAAAATGATGTAGAGCCCTCCAACCAACCTAATTAAGAGGTTAGATTCTCACCAAATAATAAGGTAATCAATTCATGTGTTGACTACCATGTTTTAGAGTGCAAAATCACATGGTTAGAAACTACATTATGGTTGGGTAACACTTGTTCAGTAAGGAGGTTATTATTTCTTATGATTGGTTGAGCCTATAGAAGGAGTGTCAGTTCTTGTAATAAGAGACTCCAATATGATTGAATTACATTTTCTCATTAAGGACATTCCTTTATATTAACGAATCTCTTAGATTATGTTGTGTATCCAAGTGCCAGTTATACATTCCACTAATTAAGGAATGTGTTAGATTATATGGTATGTCTATGTACCACCATCCTACTATTAAAACCATGGAGACCATAGATGTGGCCATCCATATGGTGTGGCTGAGAACACTGACTTAGGATATCAAGAAGACTATAGATGTTTTCTAGAATATGGTGAAGGAGTGCTACATTCATATTAAGGACTCCTGGAACCTTGTAGAGAAAGATCATGTGACTAGACTTCTATGTTGGGGAGCACTTGATCATGTGATGAGACTAAAGTACTAAATCTTGTACCATGATTTTTTGGGTAGGCTAGGAGAGAGTACTAGATCTCTAGTGGGGCATTGAGAATTCAACTAGATGTATTATATATTAAGATTATGATTATGATCAGATATATGAAAAAGATTTGAGAGGTCCTTAATAAATATTAAATAAATAATGTTTCATGAAGTGATGTGATTGAGTTAATGATTAATGTGATATCTAATTATTTAGCTAAATAGCTTGAGATAGTCTTAGATGATATTCTTAATCATGATATTGAATACTTTGCCTACATAAATTTGTTCTAATACCCTTTCATTACATGTTTTTTTATAATTAGACTTGATGATTCTAGATTATGCTCTAATTCACTCCCCTTTACTTGTACATAAAGGTTCATGGAGAAAGGAGCCTACATAGAAGCCTATGTTAGGGGCTTTTGTGTTGTGCATCTAGTAGTTGTAGTAGTTTTACTTACATCTTTGATTCTAGTGGTAGTGATGTTATTTCATTATAAATCTAATATTTATACACTAATAGACTTAAGATGTATTAACATCTAGTCATGGACTTTGACATCTTTTATATTATTTCATTTTATGGTAGATTATGGATTTGTGGATTATCTATGAGTATGATGTTTCATTAGTATGTCATGTATGGATTGTATTATTGGTTTATAATTTGCTTTAGTATTACATACATGCTAATATGTCAATGGGTTACCTTACCTAGGGTGAACCAATTTAGTATTAGTTGGGTGATTAGATTATAAAGGACACAGTTCATTTTGGGTGACACATTGTGAGTTTGATAATCAAATTGGGATATCATGAGACCTAGTTTGAATGTCAACCTTGGGGAGTGAAAAGTAGCTAGCCAAATATATTGATTGGTGCATGGTTATGTTGTATCTAAGGATTTGATAAAAAAAAGTATTTTGTACTAAAAGTTGGGTGTGATAAAGATATAACAATAGCATATAGATACTTAGATAAGATTTGATGCTAGTCAACCAAGACTAACCATACAACTTGGTTCCATATTGGTGCAATATCTTGGCTAATTTCTAAAGTAGAGAGTTATAAAAGAAAAGATTAGCTTAGGGCTTTATGTTGTAAATCTTTTAGAATTATTATGAACAATACTTACATGAATATAACTACAATATTATTGTTCATGTATACGATTATTTGTGTAGATTGACCTCAGTTGTATTAAACTATATTTGTATGCTATTGATGGCTAAACATTTATTTAGGCCATGTTATAATGATCGTACATATGACATCTATGCATTTTGAATCACTACAAATGCATGTTGTTAAAGTATGAGGGAGAAACATTTATAGCCTATCAATGCACCCTATGAGCCATATGTTTACTTGATAATGTAATCCAACTTTTGATGTGATGGGGAAGTATATAGCTTTCATATTTGCTTATTTGGCAATTAAATGATTCTTGTATTATATGTATTGGATTCCATGGCTGGTAAATTGCCATATCTTTTGAGCATTTCTTCATAGCATTTGCTTGTTTAACAATTGAATAATCCTTATGATAAATATTTATATAAATATTGAATTCTATAATTGGTAAATTGTCATATTATTTGAGCATTTTGTCATAGAATTTTTATATGAACTATGGGGGAGGTTATTTTTTTCTTTATTTCTACAATTATATAGCCTATCACCATCAAAATGAGGGAGATGGTTAAGGCCCATAAAGCATATGACAAATAAAATATTTTGATGATAGCAAATCATTTAAGTAACCTTTAATGATCTAACTTATCTATTTAAGTGTGATATAGGTTGAACTAAAAGTAAAGTAAAAAAGGACTGATTCAACCTTTGATGGATGGAAAATGCCCTAGACAATTGTATTTAGACACATAAAGGCAATGTAGGAGAGTGATATCTAATGATTTAAGAAGAGAAGTTAAAAGAAGCATGTGTTCTCAACTTAAATGGTGTATTTTCTCAAGGGTACATGTAAGTATTTCAACTTAGGTTACCATGCTTTAGTGCTTTCTCTACTCACTATACATTCATGATATGCATAGGAAGTCATGCCTTAACTACTTAAGCTACAAAGCACTAAAGTTTATTAAAACTAACACAACTCATCATGTGAATATTATTGCATAATTCTATAATGCTTGATGAGTTTAATATGGTACAATTCCAATTGGAGAGTAAATTTGAAAGTAATTAAATTTGTATTAATAAAATAGTAGAAAATTTATTTCAAGTAGTATAATTAGCCTTGCATGAAATAAATAAAAAGAAGATATAAAACTATTCAATTTCACCTTTATTGGTGCTCACTGTCTATGGCTCAAATAATATCATTTGGTCACAAGAGATATATATAAGGAATTGACTAGTAGAGTCTCAATTAATACGTGGTGGTTTATTAACATAGAATCAGTAAGTGTTTTATATAATATAATATTATTAAGCAATTGAATGATTGGATCAAAGGAAAAAATATCAAACTAACATTAAAATAATAATATAATAAATTGTTGTCGAATTGTATGGCATCACAGACTTGATAGTAATATAATAAATGAAGAGACCACATAGTATAATCATGATATACCAAAACTTTTGTATAATATGTTAGTATAACAAATAGCACGATTGTCTAGGGCAACTTATTCACATCACAACATGTATAAGGTAACCCAAAACGTTTGTATGGAATGCTAATTTTCTATGGATGGTATGAATAGTTAATTATAAAAGTATCAAATGGTATGATATTTTCTAATTGTACAAACAAATACCAAAAGGCATAATGGCTAATTCAATCTTATTATAAAAGTAAAATTAGACATTGTGAGAGCTGTTGAACCTTTCATTAAGCATTCTACAGCTTGTATAACATATATAGAAGATATAAAACACAAAATTAGTTTGTTGAATAAGAGATGATGAAATGGAGAAGATTACATATAATTGAAAAAAATATATTTCTATGGTTCATAATAATGTCATATAGCATAGATTAAAGTTGTTCTTAAGTTATCATGCTAGGATTTTATCATGTGTCATTGATCAATCCCAATTAAAAATTAAACCAAAAAAATTATAAATTGATTTGAGTTGCTCAAAGAAAAAACATTTGCATACTTGACATTTCAAGTCCAAAAAGTTATATCTATAAGATTCAAGAGTAGACATGATAAAAAAAAGGCAATCTTTTACATGGACAACTCATAGTTTTTCCTTTTTATGAAGCAAGGTTATAAAATTCAGCAAAGTATCATCTTAAGAATTCATATTTAACATGTAATAAATCAAAATTTTAACATAGCAATATCTTAAGAAATCTTCTTAGCATGTGATAATTCATATCGACAAATATCACGCTAACCATTTTAATATAAGTTTATCACATGTGAAGCATTATCACAACACTAATCTTAGTAAGACTTAAAACTTACTTTAACAAAACACATTTTAAATTAAGGAAACAATCATCATTGATTTAACTTTGGCAAGCACAACCATAACATCTAGAATACAACCAAGTATTTCCACAGGTAACATTATTTCAATATCAAGTCAGCACAAACTCTAAAGTACAAATTAACAAACCATGATTTTAAGCACAACAAAAGTCTTCTTAATATGTATGAAATCTTGAAAATTCCAAATCATATCATCCCTTTAAAAGTATAGGTTTCATTCCATGTGCATAATTCAATCTCCTTATGAAAATCTAAAAAGAAGAAGCATGCATACATATCAAAATACTTGATTTTGATGATAAACACACATCTAAACTTAATTGCATAACATCATGGTCAATCTTGAACTAAGTAAAGGACAACACTAAGGAATTTCTTCTTCTTCTCTTCAAAGCTCTCGGTTTTCCTCTTCCTTTTCCTTGCTCTCCCCAACTAAGTCTCCTCCTCTTCTTCTTGCTTTGTTCCTTTAAATCTCATCACTAGCTTTTCTAAATTCTTTCAATAATCTTGTGTATGATGATTTTATAATCAGCAAACCAACACCTTAAAACAAGATACTTTTATAAAAGTAGAAAAAGCATAGGTTTTTCCAAATCTATCCATAATTATTCATGCATTCATGGAGTTTGCATGTCTTTTAAACCTCTTTTCCTATCCAACCTTTTGATTACCAATTGTAAGGGATCTTATGCCACTCATGGTTTGGCTTAGATTGAAGACATGCATAGCATTAATTGCATCTTAATGCTAATGTTAAGGCATCAAAGGATACCAATTAATGCTATCTTTTTTTGTAATCCAATATTCACAATATGAGATCCAATCTTATATACCATCATTAAATTTTCAAATTTTAAAATTCAAAATTAAAAAATTCTTGATTTTGAAAAAGTAAATAATCATTTAAATTTTAAATAATCAATTAAAGAAAAATGTGCTCAATTAAGAGGAAACATACCTTGGTCAACTTATGTTTTATTAAGCTAGCTAATTTCATGAGAGTAACATTATCCCCACTTTAATTTGGATTTTATGCTTAAATATGGAAAATAACCATTTCCACTTATGATATACCATAGTATCAATCTCTCATATAGCCTCCCACTTCTCCAGATTATTCAGTAGAACCTTTACTATGGATAAGCTTCTATTTCTTAGTTATTTAGTACTAAACTCTAGAAGTTCAACTATGCACTTCTTGTAGGAAAAATCTAGCTATAATTAAAGATTTCCAAGTTCCTCCTAAAGAATATTAGAAGGATCTTTAACATACTTCTCTAACTTAGATACATGAAAAATAGTATGTATCTTAGGTAAAGCATTTGGTATTGGAGTTGATAAGCTACTATCCCAATTTCATCTTTTATATGGTATGATTCAATGTATCTAAGTCTCAATTTAGAAGCCTTTATAAACCTAAATAGTCCCTACATAAGAATAACCTTCAAAAATACCTAACTTTAACTTACTAGACTATGCTTACTAAAATAAATTTCTTCTATTGATCGTATACCACATGTAGTGTCTCATGCAATTTGTAAACCTCCTTAGTAGTTTCCTTAATAATCTAGGGTCCAAACATTTTCCTAGACTCACCCTTAGCACAATAGAAAGAAGATTTACAATGCCAAATGTATAAAACCTCATAACAAGCCATGCCCATGACTAATTAATAATTATTATAATAAACCAACTCTATCAATGGAAACTATCTAAACAAGTCTAAGGAATAATATTTTATAATAAGCCTCAATAGATCCTCCAATGTCTGAATTGTCCTTTTTGATTGAACATATATCTAGGAATGATAAGCTATACTAAACTACAGCATAGTTCCTAAAGCTTGATATAGATGATTCTAAAACTGAGAGTGAACTTGGTATCTCTGTATGAGATAATCACTTAAGGTGTTCCATGTAAATGTACAATTTACTACATGTATAGCACAACCAATTTTCCTACCAAACCTTTCTTCATAATATGAAAATGAGTCAATTTAGTTAGTAAGTCCATTATCACCTAATTCATATCATAAACTTACCTAGTCCTTGGCAAACTTGAGACAAAATCCATATTAATCTTAGCTATTTTCCATCCTACTATGGTAAAAGATTTGAAGTTAAGTACCAAGTTTTTAATGTTCAACTCTAACTCTCTAGTAAATCGAACATTTTTTTTGTATAGTGAGTCACTTCCTTACTTAAACCTTTATACCAAAATATGTTGTTGAGGTTCTTATACATTTTAACCTTCCTTAGATGAGTCTCTCGATAAGCCATCTCTAAACTCCTATTGTTGTAGAACACTCTACTTACCATGATAGATCAAGATGTCATCCCTGATAGTGATGTCCTTAAACTCTCTCTATTACCATTTGGTAATTGCTTCCAAAGATTTCAATCATCCTACTAAAGTGTCCACAACTTATCATACCAATTAATCTAGATACTAAGAGCACTATGGTTACCAATGTCTACACTACTATCAGAACCTAAACTCAACTGATATCAAACATAACCTCCCTCCTTGATCTCCCTTTGAGCCTAGATTTGAGAGGTATGCCTTTATATAGCTTCTATCCCTTAAGATAATTAGCTTTCTTATGACCAAGCTTCAAAATAATATAAGCAAACATTTTGTTTTGAACATGTAAGACCAACTATGGTAATCCCCAGACTAATCCATTACTCTCTTACTAACAAAAAGAACTTGAATAGGTGTAGACTAACTATCTCAATTGTAACAGCCTCAGTGTTTCGTATGTTATTTTATTTTATTTGCTTAAACGAAAGAGCTCTGTGAGATGAATCCAACGATGTTTAATTTGTAATTTTCAGAGCTCTAATGAATAAATTATGAATTTTTGAAGATTTAGGATAAATTTGTAACGTAGATGATAGATCTGTAATTTTTAAATATCGGCTTAGTTCAAATCCGATTGGTGGAGGATATATTTGCAAATATAAAATTTAGAGGGGGTTTTCTGCAAAATGCGGTTCACGAACGTTCGATTTAGTCGGTTTCGGCCGCGGCTATAAAAGCCGACTCTGCGCATTTGAAACGCGTTTCTGCTAACACGACGGCGAGACACGACGGCGAGGCACGGCGGCGAGGAATTTTCGTGATTTTCGGCACGCGACGACGACGGCCAACGAAGGTGAGAATTTTATTTGCCGGACAGCGGCGGTCAGTTGGCCGGCGAGAGACGCAAGAAATTTCGAAGTTCGCCGGCAAAATATTTCGGTTTCGCCGGACGCGAGAGAGAGAGAGAGAGAGAGAGAGAGAGAGAGAGCAGCGGGAACCGATCCAGGCTTTGGACCGAGTTACGCTGCTGAACCAAATGCCGAGCGCGCTGTCCAGCACCAAGCGCGAGCGGTCCAGCGCACCGAGCACACCCGGTCCAGCGCCGAGAGCGTGCGGTCCAGCGCGCAGAGCGGGCGGTCCAGCGACAGCGTAAGGAATTTGGGAATTTAGAAAACGCAGTTTTAGAAAGCTGTTTGGAAAAGCTTTTAGAAAGTTTTTCTGCGCGGGCGGTTCAGCGCTGGCTTAGGCAGTCCAGCATAGACCGTGGCCGGTCCAGCGCCTTTTGGGATTTATTTTGGGGTGTGTTTGGGAAAGCTTTTAGAAAGTAATTTTTTACTAATAAGCATATTTAAATTAATTATTTTTGTATTTTACGGGCTTGTAGGATATCAAGAAGAATCAGAAGTGAGTAAGATGGTTGGTACAACAAATTCAGGTAGATAAATTTCCTAACCCTGTGATGTAGCACAGTATTGTATGTTTTACATGGTTTTCTTACTATCACATGGTGTTTGAATTGTTGCATATGGTAAAGAAAAACATGATGTTTTTGTTGTTACTTATGCATTGGTATGATAATTAGAAAAAGAAGAAATAACATGGTATGATAATGAAATCAAAAGAAAGAAACAATATGTAAAGAAAGATCTTTGATATGGCATAATTGTTTGGAATTATGATTGGAAATGGTAGTTAAAAAATGGATTCCCAGAGAATATTATCCTCACCACTAGGCTCAGCGTGTGGGATCGCAGGGTATCGATCTTCGGATCAGATATCTGCCTAGTGTTATGTGCTATGACTCCATGATGATTTACACCAGGCTCAGCGTGTTGGATCGCAGGGTATGGTACCGTACCTGCCTGGTGGCACTAGGCTCAGCGTGTTGGATCGCAGGGTATCGATCTTCGGATCAGATATCTGCCTAGTGTTATATGCTTGGTTGGATGCCGGCTAGAGGACAGTCATTGATGATTGGATCCAGAGGATAATGCGTCAAAGGGAATTGGGCCCGATAATAACACACTATATAAGGAACTTGCATTTCTTTATGGTTTTCATTTGGCATTACCTTATATAGATGACATATGGTATGATTTTAGCTTGATGCATATGATTCATCTTTATTGTTTATGGTATTTTGTTATGCCTTTTTATTTACTTGGTTAACTATGTGGAATTATCTACTGAGATGTATAAAATCTCATTTAGTGCTTACAACACAGGTCATGAAACCACTGCACCGAGAGATAGTAATGGTACTGCTACAAACGAACCCTTTTCACGAGATGTGTAAAACAAAGGGAGGGGTTGGTGTGATTATTATAAAAACATGTTCGTGTTTATATATATTGCGAATTTTGGAGTGTGTGTTTGTCTTACCGTCGGGTCCCCACCTTTGATTTTTGGTTATTTGTCCTCACTTGATGTAACAGCTAAGCAAATTTATGATAATATTGTTATATAATGGTACTTGGTTAGGTGGGGGCTTGACATCAATCAATTCTCTTCTTCCATTTCTTGTCATATGATTTGTCATTCCTCTTATTTTTCGAATTATTAGTTTTCTTTCTTTTCTTGCTAGCCTAATAGCGAGCCTCCATTTGATGCTTGACCTACTCGACTAACTTGGTAGCCTCTACCAAGTCATGATATCATGTTAAATGAGTAACCATCAGGTGTCTCTGAAGAAAGGGTCTAAGTCCCTCCATTAAAAGCTCATGATGATGCTCCTTAGAGGTCACCAGCTCAAAATCATATCAAGTTAAAAATATAAATCTAGAGGCACCACCTACCTCTAGCTCAAGTGAGTAAACTTTTATGAATCGAGGTCTTGGCCATCTCTAGCACATAACACTCTCTGAATGCTACCACAAACTCATCCCAAGATATCTCATTATTCTGGGTATCCCCAAACATAGCCTTGCACTTATCATACAACCAAGTAGCTACCTCTCTATCAAGGACCAAAGCTGTTAATGCAATCCTCCACTCATTTTGGCACCTCCAAAGCATCAAATACCTCTTGAATATGAGCTAACCAAACATTTACTATAATCAGGTCTTCCATACCCAAGACTTGCAACCTCAACTACATAAAAGCCTTAAAAAAGGCTATACTCAAGGTGTAAGCTATACCTAGGGTGTCACAATTAAAATAGATTTGTCTATCATTGATTCTCCATGGAATTATTCCCTATTAGCTAAGCCTCTCATCATAGCTTTAAGAGCACTAATAAACTTTCTTAAGCAAAAACAATATCATACTTTGTAATTTGGGGCAAGAACTATAACTCATATTAATACTTCTAATTTATATGATCTTTTGTTCTATCACTTCCCAACTTATTATGACTAAACCTAACATGCCTAGGGATGCCCTAACTCTAACCTTAGGCCATACTAAGGTACTTTAACCTAAGCTTTAATAAAAACTCTATAACACCTAATAAATTTAGCACAATTTTTTTATATCTATGGGTGAAACCTAACCAATGCAATAGTCAATGTACTTAATAAGACACCTTTCACCTTATGGGCTTATCATTCAAACTAGTAGTTATGATCCTCTATTCTTATCATTAGAAGTGCCACCCAAAGTGAACCATGGACCAATACCAACTAGTCACTTAGTTAACTCAAAAATTGGCTCATCCAAAGCTAACTTACCAATATATAATAGTATGTACATGTCATTAAAGAAAACCTATCAACTTACATAAAAATCCATACATATCCAAAATGCTAAAATATCAACATACAATCCACATGACATCCATAAATCCAAGTGTATCATTTGAGAAATAAAATAAAATATGCATATATCAATTTTTATAATAAATTTTACATACAAACCAAAGTTCATCAAATTCAAATGTGACTAATATACATAAAATATAGAAGCTAATCCTAAATCATCATAAAATGATAGTTGAATAACAAGGCTGCTTAATGTATTAACTCTAATGCCCCTAACTTTGACTCCTATGAAAGCTCTTAACTTCTTAAACCTGAACGTAATATAATGTGGGCAAGACAAAATGCTCAATAAGAAATTCTTCAAGTCATGCTATAAAAATAATCATTATGTAATATAATAAGCATAACAAATAATATATAATCATCATCATAAAAAATGGAAGTACAATCCACTATGCTCATTGAAAGCATAAAATTATAATTTCTATTATAATGAACTAGCTCTAACAAACATTATTTGATTAAGATTCATTAAGAACTCTCAATCAAGATTCATAATATAAGGCAATTAATTGGATTTCAATGTCTAACAAGTGAGTTAGCATTCCTCCAAATTAATAAGGGCCTTGATGCAAGGTCTAACACTCTTATCTCATCATATGATTTAATAGACCAATCACATGAGTTTACTTCATAAGGCTCTAGGAGTCCTCAATAACAACACAATACTTTATAAGGTGCTCTAGCAATCCATAGGCTCTTTTGATGTCCTATAAATTTTTAGCACTCAACCACCTTATAACCCACAACACTTTTCCAATTGTCTGCACACTAAAGCTTTTTCCTAAACAGCATGTGGCATTCTAGTACTATATGCTTTGACACATCCATGATCCTCTTAATAAGTCTTAAGCAAAGAGACATGCAACATCCTTGAGTCTCTTATCATGTGATCTAGCAATGCATAACTATATCTTTATTAATTATGCAAAAAGGTTACCTCAAATTTATTGTCCAATCCTTTATGTAAGATCTCTTCTAGAATCTTTTAGCCTATATAGGCTACCACTTAGTATTCACTCAAATTTAAATCTTTAGCATAAACCCTTGGACATATTTTTTAAGTAATGATTTTCTTTTAAAATTTGGGTTCAAATGAGTTCCACTAATGACTTTTATGACTCATACGTGAACCTGAGCCACTACACCCATCCCAAAGGCTTTACCTAAGCCACAACATCTCTAAGATCAACATCTAAGGTCTTTAATCAATGGCCCAAAGGCCTAACTTAGGGCTACTCATGAGCATATAACAAAACTAAGATTAGTCTATGGTTTAGCTAATATACAAAAAAGTAATTATCCCAATAGCCTTAACACTAGTCATAAGGCCAAAATAAAGATCTTTAGCTTAAACCTTATCTAAGGTTTAATTAAGATCCTTATCATACCAAATCCTTGTCCAAAGTGTGCTCAAGAACTCATCAAGTGCTTTATGTCCTTGATTTAAGTCTCAATTCTATCATAAAGTCATCTTATGTAAAAACTAAAATCTTAGAAGTCCCCAAACCAAATCTAATACATGTCTAATTTCTTAGATTATCAATTACTTCTCTTCATAACATAAGGTTCACCCAAAGATCACACTTTAGTTCTCAATATAACTAGGATTACCCAATATTTAAAATTATCTAATGTTTAAATTTCAAAAATTAGGAATTTAAATTTTAAATTTTTAAATTTCAAACCTAGAGCATTCAAATTTCAATACTAAGGCATTTGAATTTCAAATCTTAGACATTCATATATTAAAACTCTAAGTTCTTTTAATAGTCATAATTGGCATTTAGTCCTAACCTAAGGATATTTGAGCCTAATAGACAAGTTTATGATTTATAATTTATTAATCCTTATAGATCAAACACATGATCAATTTGTTAAGCCTACCCAAGGCCCTGGTATGATCTTAGCCTTCTTCTAAGTCCAAATCATTAAGAACTCTTGTCAACCAAAAATCAATCTAAGGTCACTTTTATGGCCTCTCAATTTATCATAACCATTTAGCTAATCCTTAACGCTCAGGTCCAAGGCTTAACTCAAGCCAATAGCCAACATTTTGCAATAAAACTTTAGCCTTAGGTTCATTTGTTAAAAGAGATTTTACATGTAGTTCATAACAACGTCTTATGGCTTAGGTCAAAAATTGTTCTTAAGTTATCATGTTAGGATTTCATCATGTATCATTGATCAATCCAAGTTAAATCTTAAACCACAAATTTATAAATTGATTTTAATTCTTCTAAGAAAACACATTTGCATTATTATCATTTCAAGTCTAAAATGCTATCTTAGTAAGATTCAAGTGTAGTCATGGTAAAAAACTTTATATGGTTCAAGTCTTTGTTTTTCCATCTTTTGAAAATGGTTATACAATTTAGCAAGGTATCTTCTTAAGGATTCATATTGTCATGTAACAAATCAAAATTGTAGTATGGCAATATCTTAAGAAATCATCCTAGCATATGACAATCCATATCAACTAAAATCATTCTAGCCTTTTTAATCTTTTAAGTTTACAACAAGTGAAGCACGATTGCAATACTAATCTTATTAAAACATAAAAACTTGCTTCACAAAACTTGCTTTAAATTAAGGAAACAATCATCTAATTATGGATATAACTTTGGCTAGAACAATTGTAACATCAAAGACAATACAAAATATTGCCAAAGTAACATTATTAACATATTAAATCATCATAAAATTTGAAGAATAACTTAACAAAACATCATTTTTTAGTGTGATGAAGTTCTTTTTAACATGTATGAATTCACGATAGTTCCAAATCATATCATCCCTTTAAAAATATAGGTTTCTTTCCACTTGCATAATTCGATCTCCTTAAGAAAATATGAGAACTAGAAACAAGCATATATAGCAAAATACTTGGTTTTAATCCTAAACATGCATCTAATTTAATTACATGACATGAAACGAACCTACCATGAACCAAGTAGAGGACTTCACCAAGGAATCTCTTCTTCTTCTCCTCTAAGCACTTGGTTTGCCTCTTCCTTTTCATTACTCTTCTAAGATAAGGCTCCTCCTCTTTCTCATGGTTTGTTCCTTTCAATGTCATGTCTAGGTTTGCTAAATCCTATCCAAAACCATGTGTATGATGCTTATATAATTAGCCAACCAATTTCTTAAATCAAGCTAATATTATATAAGTAAATTAAGCTTACATTTATCCCAATCTATCCTTAATTATTCATGCATTCAAGGTGTTAGCTTGTCTTTTAAATCTCTTTACCTTATCCAAATTCTTGATTCCTATTTTTAGGGGACCTCATAACACCTAATGGTTTGGTGAAGCTTTAAGATATCCATAGACTTAATTGAAACTTAATTCTAATGTTAAGGCATTAAAGGATACCATATCAATGCCAGCTTATCTTATAATCCAAGATGTATAATATAAGGTCCAATCTTATATATCATCACTCAAAATAAAAAATTTAAAATTCAAATAATAAATACATTTAAAATTTATATAATTAATTAAGCTTTACATAATCAACTAAAAAAGTTGCTCAATCAAGACGAAACATGCCTTGTCAACTTATGTCTTATTGAGTTAGCCAATTGGATACTAAAATATAATTCAACAATAGTGTGATAAATTGTTAAGAATAAAAATTTCATTTTTTAAGAATACATTTAAATAAAATACTTTAAAGTAATTTATAATAAGCTCAAGCAAGTCTCCAAAGTGATTTTGTACAAATTTTAATTTTATTTTAAAACATATTATTTTTTTAATTATAAAATTTTATAAAACTTATTAAATAAAAAATTCAAAAAATCTTAAATATAAACTAACTATTTTACGATGGGCAGGCTTAAAATCAAGCATATAATACCCCAATAAAATTAGGCAAAAAATAATCAATATGAGCCTTTCATAAAAAGGTAGGTAAGCTAAACCCTTAAGATAAGAAAGAAAAGAATTTGATGACATAAAAACAAATTTAATAAGAACAAAACTTCTATGCTTCATAAAATACTCAACTAGGAATGAGTGTTTTATTTTAATAAATTAAAAATAAAGAAAATTAAGAACTTATCTAATTTAAGAAGAAAGTGAAATATGGAGTTTGATGACGAAAACACATACTAAATGAAAGTGACAATGAACATCAACTACTTATGGCTTAAATGATTTAAAAATTATTTTCTAATTTTATTAAGATTTCATAAAAAATTTATCAATTAATTATGTTAAAAAATGTACTATTTATAAAGATTTTTAATAGCTAAAGGTAGTTACCAAAAAGACTAACTAGCTTTTACTTCATATTTTAATTAAAATTATTTGACATATGTTTTAATTAAAAACTCACATATTAATATTTTAATAATCATACAAATGACACAAAAATAATAGCTAAAATAGACATAATGCAAATAATCTATTAGACACTATCTAATCTAGATCAACAAAAATGAGAGCCACAAGATAAGAAATAGTTTAGATATTTTGATCGTGACAAATACATGATCAAATAACTAGAACTGAATTTGCTCTATTTAGAAAATAAGATTTAATCTAGTCTATTAAATCTTAATCATGAATGAACAACTAGATTTAAATTTTATGTGTAGATTAAATGTAGACAATGCAATCATGAAATTGCATGATTAGATAGCTAATTAAATTAATGCTTAAAAATGCATGAGATGACAAATATTTGATTATTAAATTGTGTAATTAGATGGCTCTCTGTGATTCAAAATTTAGCCACACAAAGAGTATATGGTACTTTAGTCTAACATCTGTTGTTAGTGCATTTTATGGACATTTAAAAGAGGTTTTTTGCATTATTCAAATAGCCTTAACAATAGGGTTGGCTAACCCATCGTTCATACAGGAATTGGTGTTCTATGTCACCAATAATTAATTAAAATTGATTAATAGATTTGAGAGTAATGCCCCAATCTAGCATTGCTCTATATGGGTTCTAGAGGGATTCTCGACTAGATTACACCATTAAACAAGTTCAATATTAATACCATGATTCGAGACTTACGATTTAGTTTTAGTTAGTTAATACTAAGTAAAATTATTTTTTTTTTAATTTTATTGGTTATTTATATCATTATTATTTTTTATTAATTATTATTATTATTATTATATTATTTTAGTAAAGTTATATAATCAAAGATAAAATAATTCTTAAGATAATCAAGATAAGATAAATCAAGGTTTTGCAGACTTAATATTTTTTTAATATAATTAATTTAAATAAAATTTAATTTTAGTGTCATAAGAGAATAATTTTAATAAAACCTAATACTTTAATCAAAATAAAAGTGACATACCTAAAATTAAAATTAAAATAAATCTCTTATTAGTCTTCCACTCCAACTAAGTCTATCTTCATGAGATTTCACCTTTGTTCCATTTCTTCTTTTAGTTATATCATAAATATTGACTATCTAATTTTTGAAAATTTGTAAATAAATTAATTAGAAATACATAATATTTGTTATCATCAAACAAAGCACCATGGATATGAGTTGATAATACAAAAATCTAACCCTTCTTATGATAACGTAACCTTCAATGAAATTGATAAAAAAGATAAATTTTATAAAATTAATATACAAAAATATTAAAGATAATCTCTCCTTATATATTTATCATTACAGAGTAATGCTTCCCTTTAATTGATACTTATTTCTTTCAAATTCTTTCAATTTTTATTATCCATTCTTTTTTCTATCACTCAAAGGGATTTAGTACTACTAAACTTAATTTAAGCTTAAATTGTTCACAACTTAAATGTTTTGTGAAAATATCGACTAAGCTCATTTTCTTCCAACTACTCTTTTATCTGATAATTTATGGGCCAACTCCTACAATTCCTTTTAAATTGATTCAATTCTTTATTCATAGTTATTACCCCAAAATTATTATTTAAGACATTTTTAATAAGGTTGGATCAAAAGTTTTTGCAAAAGCTTAATAGTTATGACAAGATCTACTATCCATAATTTCACCTTCAACTTATTCTTAAAGATGATCCTTATTAAATTTTGAGGTTTTAAGGATCACCATTTTTTCTACTACTTCCTTTTTCTTATTTATTTAATTTGAGTCTTTGAAACTTAATTTCTCAAATTTTATTTGTTCATCATTTATGTTGGTATTACTTTGTTTTGTTAAATTTCATTCATTAAAGTTTACAAGCACACATATTTTGACTAGATATTAATTGTCAGATTTGAGAACCCAAACCATTTTGGGTCCAACATAATTAGGAGTATTTGAGTTACTATTTTTCTTTATTATCTATGCAAAAGTAAGAAATTTAGAATGAATATAAGCTCTAATTCTACAAGCATGTCAAGTGTGGCTAGGTTACAGGTAATAATGACATGTGAGTTTGTTATTATAACCATAAAAAAATTGGCATAACTATTGCTCTTATGCATATTTAATCTTCTAGCATCTATAACAAAAACTTCTCTACGAATTGGTTTTCCTTTTGAAAGCAAATAAGTAATGTGCAAAGGTTTTAAATCATTGAATTTCTTAACTATGGATGCATGCTTCTTGACTTTTTTTTACTAAATCATTATTAATCTTTTTCATATTTTCTAAATAAGTATAGGAATTATTTTTAATTTGAATATAATGACTTGCATATTCACAATGTTCTTCTTTTAATTTCTTAACTTTTTTACATATATTTTTATATATATTACAAACACAAATAATTATTATGCTAAATTTTTAATTAAATAACTTGCCTCTTCTTATCTTGAAGATGTACTCTCTTTTTTTTAAAGATATACTCTCTTCTTCTTCACTATCACTAGCCATCACACAAAATAGAACTTTGTTTTTTTATCTTCACTTTTGCTAATGTCATTTGACTCACTTCAAGATATTTTTAATGCCTTCTTATTCTTCTTGCTCTTCTTTGTTTCATTCTTCTCAATCAATCCTTCATGAGTTACCTTTAACACATGTCAAATTTCATAAGCTATTTTTAAATTCATAGCCCAATTAAATTTAGTAGTGTTCAAAGTATAATATAAAATATTTATGATTCTATCATTTAATTATACTTTATATTTTCTTTTGTATCCATTTCATTAAAAGATTTAGAGACTAGAAGACCTGTGTGTTTTTCTTTGTGAGAAATCAAAAGAAGTCTACATCAGTTATCAAATTTTCTATCAATCAATTTCAAATAACTAGATATTCTAGTTTTTTAATAGAGACAATAATTCTTACACAATAGTGGTGGCTTATTGAAAGACTCCTTAACTGAATCTCACTGAAGCATCAATTTGAGCTATGAATCTTCTTAAGAATTTCTTCTCACAAAAAAAGACCTCTCTCATACTAATTGGAGCATGGTTCAATAAGAGGGGTGAATTATTAGAAATAAAATTTTAATTTCTTAATAACTTATTTAAATAATAATTAAGTATTTTTTTATAAGTTCGAGTAAATCACTCAAACTAATTTTTATGCAAATTTTAATTTTATTTTAAAACACATTAAATTTTTTTAATAATAAATTTTAATAAAATTCGTAAAATAACAAGTTTAGTAAAGTTTAAAATATATATTAATAATTTTTAGATAGTTTGATTTAAAATCAAGCCTACATTTATCCCTAATAAAATATAAGTAAAAATAAAATAATCAATATTAGTATTTTATCAAAAAAATAGATAAGAAAATCCCTCATAATAATAAAAGAAAAGAGATAAGTTACAATGATCTTATAATGAAATAAAATTAATAATAGAAGTAAATATTTCAATAATACAAAATCAAACTTAATACAAACAAAAATCTTATACTTGATGAAATGCTAATAAACTATAAGTGCTTTAATTAAATTAATTAAAAATAAAAAAAAATTGAGAATTAGTTGATTTAAGAAGAAAGTAAAATTTAAAGTTTGGTGACTATAAAATACATCAAATGGAAGTGATGATGAGCACCAGCTACTTACCACTTGAACGACTTCAAAATTTTCTTTCAAATTTATCAAGATTTTACCAAGAATTCATCAATCAATTACGTTCAAAAAATCTCTCATAAACATTTTCTAATCCTTAAAAGTTGTTAGCAAGTAAACTAATTAGCAATTACTATTTATTTTAATTAAAATAAGTGTAAATAAGTTTTAATTAAAAATTTAGGTATTAATATTTTAATAACAATGTGAATGACTAAAAAATAACTGTTGAAATAGTCATTATGTAAATGGTATGTTGGAAATTGACCAATTCTGACTAATGAAAATGAGAGCCACACGATCAAAAATAATCTTAGTCATTCGATCACAAAAGCTGCATGATCAGATTATTAGAATTAAACTGGCACTATTTTGAAAGTAAGATTTGATCTATAGTGCTGATGTCAATCATGATTGAATGACTAGATTTAGATTTTACGCACATATAACATGTAGACTATGTGATTGTGAAATTGTGTGATCGAGAAATTGATTAAATTAGTGCATAAAAGAGATGGATTAGATGACAACTAATCGATCATAAAATTGCATGATCAGATGGTTCATATTACTCTCGTAATTAGGAATTTAGCAATGCTAAGAGTATATAGAAGGTTTGTCTCACATGTGTTTCTAAGGCATATTATATATGTTAAGAGGTTTTTTATGCCATTCAAACAACCTTCACCTTGAAGTTGGCTACCCCTTTGTTCAATCAGGAATTGGTCACCCATGCTGCCACTAATTAATTAAAAGTGATTAACAAATTCTAGAGTAATTCCCTTTGTTGGCACCACTTATATGAGTTCTAAAGTGATTCCCAACACAATTATAACTTCAAACAATTTCAAGATGAATACCCTAACCCAAGACTTACAATTTAGTTTTAAGTTAATTAATGCTAAGTAGAATAAGGTTTTTTCAATTTTAATTATTATTAATATTACTATTATTTTTTAATAATTAATTGTTATTAATATATTATAATTTTTGCAAAGCTATTGAAATAAGATTTCTAAAGATATGATCAAAGATGAAATAATTTTTAAGATAGTTAAGATAAGATAGGTTAAGGTTTTGAAAACCTAATGTTTTTATAAGATAATAAAATTTAAATAAAATTTTACTTTTGTGTCTTACTTCAATGATTTCAATGAAGCATAATATTTTAATCAAAATAAAAGTAAAATACCTAAAATTAAACTCAAAATAAATCTCTTGGTGGTCTACTACTTCAACAAAGATAATATTCATAAGATTTCATTTTTTGTTCCACTCATTTAAATTCTCCTATTAGCATGAACATCAACCATCTAAAATCTAAAAATTCACTCAAGTAAATTTATTACAAATACTTAGGATTTCTTATCATAAAAAATATACAATGACTTGGGGTCAACAATATAACAAATATGTGTAATAAAGAAGATGGTGTTTATTTAGGTATATTAAGAATTCAAAAGGATACATATGCTTTAACTCTAAAACCAAGAAAATGTTTGTTAGTATAGATTTGGAATTTGACAAAGGTGCCTTATAAAAATGGAGCACCTAAGAAGGAGAGATATATGAATTTCTTTCATATTTAGAAAAAGAAGAAGAAGAGAATGGAAAGTAAGAAAGTGAAGGTGAGAACATAAGCATTACTACATGAAGTTCCTCCACACCAAGCTTAAGTTTGAAATGTCCATGATTTCAAAGTATAGATAACTTATATGATGCAGCAAAAAAGATAAAAAGTAAGGACTTACTTTGCTTGATTGTAAATGATGAGTTGGGTTTGAAGAAGAAGTAAAGTGAAAAAATGTTTACAAGCCATAATGGAAGAAATCCACTCAATTAAAAGTTCAACACTTGTAAGGTTGCAACACCTCGAAGTCATCATCAAGCAATTAGTGCTAGATGCATATACAATGTGAAAAAGAATGTCGAAGGATAATTAGAAAGGTACAAGGTGAGGCTAATTGTAAAGAGGCATAAAACAAAGGCATGGTATGAACAATGAAGGAGTGTTTGCTAACATTGGTCATTAGGAGATGATATAGTTGTTGATCATCCTTGTAGCCCATAATCGATGGTCAATCTAGTAGAAGAATGTCAAATTTAAATTTCTAAATGGCTCTCTAAAAGAAGAAGTGTATGTGGAGTAGTTGGGAGGGTTTATAATAAAAGGCTATGAAGAAAATGTTATAAGGTTGAAAATGCCTTATGTGGTCTTAAGTATGCACCAAGAACATGATATAGTCATCATAACAAATATCTCCAAAGGAGCAGGTTTTCTAGATATGCTCATGAATATGCATGTTAAGTGCAGGAGACAAAAGAATATTATTCATCTGCATTTACATGGATGACTTTAATCTCACAGGCAATAGTTTATGGATGTATAAGAGATTCAAGAAAGCAATAACTCATGAGTATGAAATGCGTGACATGGGTCTTATGTCATGTTATTTAGGCATTTAAGGTTAAACAATGGAGTGATAAGATCTTTATCTTTTATGAGGCATATGTAAGAAAAGTTTTATTGAAGTTCAAGATGGAAAATTGTAATCCTATAAACACCCTAATGGAGTGTGGAGTTAAACTCTTCAAGGAGGATGGAGCAAGAAAGGTGGACTTGATGACATTTCATAGTCTTGTGGAAATTTTGGGGTAATTAACATGTACAAGGACTAAAATACATTTCTCAATCATACTTGTGAGTTAGTTTATAGAGAATCTAAGTGAAGAGCATATGAAATAGTAAAACAAATTCTTTTATATTTAAAAGGTACTTTCATTTATGAAATTTCTATTTATCTTTAAGGTAGATGAATTTGAGAGGGCACTATAATAGCAATTATGACATAGACACTTATAATCAAAAGAGCACTATTATGTTTATATTTTTATAAGAAAATAATGCAATTTTGTTGAGCTCAAAAAAATAACATAGTAACACTCTTGACATATCAATTAGAATATGTAGGTACCATAGCCTATGCATGCCATGTAATATATATATGGAGTTTGTTGAGAGAACTCCATCTTAGTAGAAAAAAGCCACTAAGATGATGGTCACAACAAAGTAGCCATTACTTTGCCAAGAATCTAGTGTTTTATAATTAGAGCAAACATATTGATGTGTGGCTTAATTTTTATTCGAGATGTTTCTGTAAAAGAGGAAATTGAGCTTGTTTGAAGACTCTTAATCAAGTGGCTGGTCTTTTGATGATCACCCTCAAATATGATAGACTCTAATAGCTAAGGGAGATTTGTTAGAGTTGTGAAAAGGTTAAGTTTAAGAAAAAAATATTAAAAATATAAACTAAGCAATTAAGGATATGACCATTTAGGAAATAAGTCATAAAAAAGAATATGCAATTAATATAGAATTTATAACTAGCAAAAAAATTGATGGGCCACTTTAAATAGGTTTTGAATGATCAAACATATAAAAAATTGAATATTTATTTTCTAAATGGGCTAACATATGATTAATTAAAATTTTGAACAATAGTACAATCTTAATTAAGATTGGATAGTATATCTGATAAAATTGTTTGTTTTAATTATATATATTTTTCTAAAATTTTTTTAGGTGTATAAAATTTAGACTTGTAATGCATGAATGTCAAGCACTAATAAGATTCTCTAGTTTTCTTTTCTCATTTTTTTTTTTTTTACCTTGTGAGTAGATTGTTCACTAATGCTTGTAACTTACAGTTCATTACAATATTTACATCACGACAACCTTTAAGTGAGAAGGCATTGTTAATGGCTCCCTTACTATTTTGACATTGTTGGGTGCATTAACTTTTTCTCTCTTTTCTTTTATAGAAATCATTTTAAGCCTCTTATGCTAATAAAGAATTGTTAGACGTGGTATTACAATTACAATTATTATGGTATCATACTGTCATTTGCAAAATCGTTTACATTTAAAATTTATATTCACTAACTTTTCCATTCTTCTCAAGGGATTCTTCAGGTTTCGTGTTGTGAATGAAATTGATTAAGACATGGCTTTTATTGTTTCTTTTCAGAACTTCCCTCGATCGAACTACTAACCCATACAAACAAAAGAAATAATGTTTAATGTAAGAAATCGTCTTAGTTCTTGTCCTCTTCTCTACAAGACAATCGCTATTTGGCCACTGATTGACTGTGACAGAATAGTCTTTATCATTAGTTGGGTCAGATCACCAGCTGATAAACATCTTGTCGTAATGCAACTCTCGGTGGCTTTTTTGCTAATTTAGGCACAACCAGCCGCTCCCCTACCCAACGTCCCCTACTCAATCCCTCCACGACCCCACTGTCCCCTGTCTCGGTCGCTATGATCGTCAACTTTCCTCATCACGCTGATTTCGTTGAAGCTACCAACCCATCTCCCCGTCGACTTTATCAAATCCATGCGTTAGAGTATGAGCATGCCGTCTCCTCTTCCTCTTCTTTCTTCCTTGCATTGCTCAGCCAAATGCCGCCTTGCATGGCCTTGACTGGGTTATTATTTGTATAAAGCCACCACAACTATGCACGATCTTTGAACGGCTGCTATTGTACATGAAAAGCCACTCTTGTTGCCCTCTTCCTCTTCTGTCCTCCTCCCACCAGCAGTGGCAATGGTTGTCTTCGACCAGTTGCTATAGAATAAGGATGGGATAAACGCTCCACAGTGACGACCAGTGTAAGGCCTTTCTCTCTGGTCGTGCATTCCTTGTAGTCAGTCACTACCAACATAAATGTACTAGCACAGTTCGTGGCCACCGCTCGACACCCCAACAGCGGTCGTTCGTTAACCACTAGCAGAACTGTACACATCAGTTGACCATGTAAGCGTGGACCTCGTCATGTTTGCATGACCTCGACCGTCTGTATGATAGCTAGTGCGAGCGTCAACCTGGGCAACTTGATCACGGGACCGCATGTGCGCACACCAATGAGTTCATGCATCGGTATGCTTAGGCATTCCTGTTGGCCTTTATGCCTGCAAGCTCCTGCCCTCGATGTTCGATCACCAAACCTACTTGGTCTTGGTTTGAACGCCGCCTCGACATCAACATAAAGAGGCCAACTATTCCTAGGATATTTAACTGGTGGTCCTACAAATCAACAATCAACTCCTTAGCCTTCTCAATCCCAGCAACTATCTGTTGGATGGCCTGGAAGAACTGGAATTCAGCAATACATAAAGGTTCAGCAGCTTCTCCTGAGCGCTTCTTATGGGACACACAAAAATTCCTAACCAAGCTTTATCTAATTCGCCCTACCAGTCAGCTGTTCAGTGCAGAAATTCTTTCCCTTGCTAAAATCGGACTCATGTAGTTCCAAGCTCCCTGCAGCTTGGAAAACTTTTGACTTGGTTGATGAATAAAATTTATAATTAAAAAAAAAAAAAAAAAAAAAAAAGTCCAAGAGCTCGAGCACCCGCAACTTGCGTGCACCCTAAAGGTTGCGTGATTGCACGTCTATATGCTTCAACGAGACCGCATTCCTCCGAGTACACTTGTCCATGCAGACATGCATGTTCAAGACAAATTGGTTGTTTAAAGTTTTTCTATAGTTTATTTATATATTTACACCCTTGATTAAAGTTATCTTTTATGCATTGCTATTTGTTTACATTAGTTCAGTTGTCATTTTTCATTAGTTTTGAATTGTCATTATTTACATTATTAGACATCTGATAATATGTTGAGCAGTTGGTGCTATTAATTAGGTATACCATAAAATTACCTAATTATAATAGGTTAATCTATGTGTTTTAAAGATAGATATATATTTATATATGTATATTATTATTCATGCTTGTGATTAATTGTATAGTTAGATTACTAAAAGCTAATTGTTTCAAAAAAATTTTGAAGTTATTTAGTTGAAGTAATTTTGGAATTTGAATTTTTAATTGGTGTAATGATTGTAATGTATGTTTTTTATTTTAGAGAAATTTAGATACACCTCTTTAGTCTATTCCTATGATACACATTTCATCATCATTAGTACTAGAATATCAATTAATTTTAATATATTGGTGTACTAGTGAGATTGTGGGATGTTCTTCAAAAATTTTGTTGAAATAAACCACATGCACAACTATCATTAGAATGTTTCCACCTTCATATTTCTAAATTCCTTAGTAATAATATATATATATATATATATTTATAAAGAAGTGGATAAATCACATTAGCAGTATATACCAATGAAAGACTAAGAAGCTCAATTGAGTAGAGAATTGACTAAAAAAGTAGACACATTCTTAGGTTTTGCATACTCACTAGCTAATAATTAAAGGGTAAAAGAAAGTGCCCTTACATTAAGTGTCAAAACATCCCATTTCAAACAAGACAAGAGGTGAGCTTTCAATAATGATGATGAGCTTTTAAAACTATCAACAATGGATAGCCCATGACAAGAGTTGCACACCAATTATTTAAAACTCTATTGAAGATCCTACATTCACTATTATCGTAGAACACATACATATTGAGTCCACATTAGTTCTCCAAAATTACAACATAATGATTAAGGATGCCTAAGACTTAAATTGCTCAACTTATTTGGTGATTAAATTATCATCTTTCAAAAACGTAATGTGTAGGCTGACATTCTTTTATTTTCCACATAAAACTAATGAACCATGATTAGAAAATTTCCAAAAACAAAAAGGATTAATTAGCAATGTCTTAATTATCAAACTTGAAGATCAAGAAAATTATGACAAAATAGCTATTTTGATCTTATGGTATACAAATTTTAAGTGCTATATGCAAAATAGTGAGTAGTTGGATAGAAATTTTTATAACTTAAAAAAGAATGAAGCAATTAAAGCTAGACTATGTAAAAATCAATGTATTATTTAAAAACGATATAATTTATTATGGATTAGACATCAATAAAACAACCAACATTTTATATATTACTAGAATTATGGATTAAGACAATATGGCCAAAAGAGTATCAATGAATATCTTAAATTATTTGTCATTAATGTCAAGGCTTTAAAGAATTTTACATGTCACAACACATACAATGCTCATTTCAGGCATGAAAGGCTAGAGACTAAGAGAAAATGGTGCTTCATGTTAAGGCTTGGTGGTAATTTGATCAATTATATTTAATTCTTCCTTAGCTAAATGGTCAAACATCAAATTTATATGTTTTTTTATGGTCTTTAATGGATGCATTGAAGATGTAATTGCATAATGATACATAGGGAATAAAATGATCACATTCTACATTGATTTAGACAAAGGGATTCAACTTGTAACATGAACTAAAAATCTCATTTTTTTTGTTCATATGTTTTGTTGGCAAATTGCATATTAAAAAGCATGGATAAAGTTTACAATGGAGAGAGAGACATGGATTCTCCATCATCAGCTTAAGCAATATAGAAATGCTTTGACTTTTTTGTTCATTTATATGTGTAGAAAGATCCTTTATTGAAAAGAGATCAATTTCCAAGAACTTTAAAGTGATGGTAGATTCGATCAACATGTCTTGGCTAATTGGAGGAGACTTCAAGGTTATTGTCTCTTTCAATAAATACAAGGGCCATTTAATGCCATATCTTGGAGCTATAAAGTAATTTTCTAAATGTATTGAGAATTGCAAACTTAGAGAGCTATCCTTTTTGGGGAGTCCTATCGCATCCATTTTTTTCTTTTTAAACAATGTGCACATTTAAAACCAAAGATTACAAAATCAATTGTACTTATAGTTTATCATAAAGTTTTGTGCAAAATATTATTATTGTGATAAGAATGCAATAATTTCCAAAGCATACAAATTATCTACGAAACTAATAAATCACACAATTATAATCAATTCTAAATTAACATTATAAGTGACTACCAAATTTTGATAGAAAATATAATAAACAATTATCAAGTCTAAATAGACAATACAATACAATCCTATGTTTAATAAATATAACTAATAATCATTAAATATCAAATGTACTACTACTAATGATGAAATAAAAAAATAAATCATCCAACTATTATACTAACTCTAATAATCTCTAACTTGACTCCTACAAAACTCCTAGCTTCCTGATACTGTAAAAATATATGGTTCTTGAGCTAGGAGGCTCAATTAGAAATTTTTTAATCATATTATAAAACTAACATACAATAGCCAAGAAATATATATATATATATATAATAGAGTAAACCATGTACATGAGTGTCATTAGTTGTTAACTAGCATAAGACATCATCATTTGCCATCTAAGTTAATATATTATCTTCATAATGTGGTTATCTAAGTCTTAGTAACCATCCTTGATCTATTACACTCTATTTAAGAGAATCATGATAAAACTTAGTACTCCAATTACATCACATAATCTAACAATCCACAAAACAATGTAAATCGCATGGGTCATCCTCATAGTGTTTTACCAGTCCTCAATAATTACATTTGACCCTACTCCCTTTCATAACATAGTACATCATGTAATTCATCATGGGACTAAAAATATAATTGTTTCCTTTTGAGAATATTTATACAAGGCTTCTAATAAATCCTAAATGTTCTTATTATGCAATTTGACACTCCTATATGCTCAATTATCTACATATAGCTGTAGGCTAAGTGAGTAAGGTAATTAACATATCTATCTCCTTAGTGAGCATGCATAATAAGAGGGTTCATTATATCTAATTCTTCACCTAATTAATTAAGACTTTATGATGTAGCATTTTACTAATTTTAATCAATGCTACCTAATCTTAGCTAGATTTTTTTAATTTTTAATCTAACATATAAAGAGTTCTCATACTAAAGAGTAATCTAATAATTCAAGAGTTTTTTATAACCATAACTCTACTTTCTAGAGTTTTTTATGCCCTAATTAAGTTAATCTAAGGTTTTCACTTCAAGTCATTTTTCAATTATCCAAGATTATTATTATTAAATTCCTTTAGGTTTCTATTAAACCCTAATTTAGCTACTTGGTATGCCTTTGCTCATTTTTGTTATATTTAGTCTTACCCTGATTTTATCTAAGATCTTGAATATCTAGTCAAACCTTAGCGTTCATAAGGCTTTAGCTTTTACCCTTAGGTTTTATATATATCGATTATTATTATAACTAAGTCTAGGTTCACACAAATATCACTAGTGACCCTTATGACTCCAAGAAAATCTTGAGTCACTATATCTATTATAAGGCCTCTCTTAAGCCACCAAACATCTCTCAAATCTTCATCTAGGATATCATCACATGGCCTAAGAGCTTAAATATGATGACTCATGATATTACCCAAAAAGATTAGTCAATCAAGGCTTAACCAACATCTTTACTTTATTACTTTTTTTGGCCAAACCAAGCATATCTATAAGTCTTATTCCAAGCTCTTCTACTTTCCAAAGTTTAATTTAAAAATATGCATAGTTATTTACCAATGATATTTTCTTAGCCAATCACTAAAACCTTATATTATAAGTTCCTTTCTTATGGATTATTTCTAAACTTTTAACTTTAATTCCAAGGTTAAGCTAAGCTCATATAGTCATATCCAAGCATCTTACATTTTTAATTTAATTTTATTAAGGATTATGAATTATCTATAAGACCTTTTATCTTAAGATTTAACTCAATCTTAACAATTCTAGTCATAACCAAATCATATTCTTGTTAATCATATCTTTACTTAAACTTTCTTTTAAGGCCTCAAAATATGCCATCCAAGGCTTTTCAACTAGAAATCATCGCCACACAAACATTAGAAGTCATCTAGGTTCTCTTAAGGGTTGAACCCATACCTCCCATGACTTGGCCAAGCCAAGGTTCCATACTTCTCATGACTTAGCCAAGCCATGGTTCATGCTTCCCAAACAATCTTGAGACAAAAAAAGTTATTTGGTTATAATATTATCTAGAGTTTTGTCTTTTTTCCAAGTTTTGTTAAATAATTATGACTTAAACTATGCTATAAAGTTTATCACTTGACATTTTATTGATTTTTTATTCATGTTTTTGACAAGAAACACATATTTCCACCTTGTCATGCTATCAACTAAAATTGTGATAATTTCATATGCAACTTTAATGCCTTGTTTCGAATATGTATTTCAAACAAATAAACTAATGGAATCAAGTCTCAATTCCATCCATTGCTTCATTCATCATGTCATAAACTTCTTTGTTTAATCATGACATAAGTAAGAAGTGAATAATGCATTCATTCTGCATTATCATACACCCATTCTGCTTAAAACGAATAATGATTCTACTAAGCATCTTAACTTCTAATAAAATATAATAAGAAAATAAGACTATATTATCTAGTTTATGAGAATAAAAGTCTACAAAATTATGCATCCCACATGGCTTGCCCATTTTTCTAACATTTACGATGATAATCTATGCTTAATTTTTTATATGCTTAGTCAACTAACAAGGCATAAAAATTATCATATTTTTAACTTGTTCTACATGGACACATCCTAGTTAAGAAGTGATTTGTGCCAATAATTTTTTTTTTCTAAATTCATCTTCCACATATAACTATAACCAAAGCCAAACATGCAACATTAAATCATGTATTCTACTTTGCATTTACTAGTAAAATCTTTTTGGCATGGTTCCATTAGAAAAATTGCATGAGAAAGAATGTTAATTGATCCCTTTTGATTACCAAATAAAACTTCTTTGGTCTCATGTAGAAGGAATTTTCTCATTCCTAAGCAGGATTCATGAAGAGAAATTACTAGTTATTAATTTTTTAATATTTTGCATGCATTTAACAAAGTAATTATTTTTTTTATCTATGTTAGCTCTTAGCTACATTTACTATATGAACTCAGGAGTCATCCTACTTTAAAAAAAATCATATAAAGAACTTCTCTTTAGTTAGATCTTTCCTTACTTCAAAGCTTGAACCTTTCTCCTTGCTCATGGCTTGTACTTGTTTTCTCCTTGGTAACCTCTCAATTGGCTTCTCCAAATTTCCGTTTTACAACTAAGTTTTTTAAAACCCTTAAAAGCACATCTTGAGGGTTTATATAGCCTTGATCATACCTCCATAAAGAAAGAATTTATCTTAAGTTAAACTGTTCTGGATTAACGTAGCCACAATTCATGCTTTTAAATCAATGCTCTCTTGATCAACGCCTTTGTGGGTAGCCAAATCAAAATCCTAAAAATTTAGAATCTGAAAAATTATGGCTAATAAAAAAATTCAATATTTATACTTTTCTCTTGTATTTAGTTTTTCTTAAGATATTCCTAAATATATCAAATATATAATCTTTTCTTTTTAAGTTTCTTATCTTTTATCATTAACTCCTAATTTTTAGAAATCTTATCCATAGCTTATCATATCTCATTATTAGATAATTATTAGGATAGGAGATAAAATTAATAATTTAAATAAAATTATAATATCATTTTTAAGCATTAAGCCCAATCAAGGCGTATGTGGTGCTACTCAAGTCTTGTCATTCCATCATGTTTCAAACTCTAGAATTTCAAATTTTAAAATTCAAAATTCAATCTATCTATATTCAAAATTTAAACATATACAAATTTTAAATTTTAATTTATAAGAAAGCACATATCTTGGCCAATTGTTTTATAATAATATGGCTAAGGATGTTGTGTATAATATGTCGCTTCACTTGATCCAACATTAGAAATGATAACTAGATATGAAAGAGATTAGATAGAATTTTGATGAATCTAAACTGGGCAAATATTATGTTAAATGCAATAGTTCAGCATCATGATAAGGTAATTTTATACCATTCCTCTTTATTACTTACAATCCCTAAAGAAAACACACTCAAATTTTAGATCATTCAAATTCCAAAATATGTGATTAAATCACTAATATTTTCTTCCTACAATGAAAAGGATTTAGAACATGTTGATGTTGGAAATGGGTTAAATATGTTATCTCTTAAACATGAAAGACTTAAATTCTACTTATAAGGATGGAATAGAACCTACTTTGGCAATATATTCAAGTTTTTAAAATAAAAAATGAGGATAATTTTATGAAAAAAGAAAAGTTGTTTGAACTTTAGCAAAATGAGGAATCTATGCAAGAACTCCTGATAGCCCAAGACTAGTAACTTTGTTCAATTAAAAATGAAAAGGCTCTTTGGAGAAAAAGGTTAAAATCAGTTGGCATAAAGAGGGTCAAAAAAATACAAAATTTTACTTTGTTAACAATAAGCAAACTACACTTAAAATTCATCAAATCAAGGATTCTAGTAAGAATTAGATAGTAAAGGAAGATAAGATAGATAATGTTGCTATTAAGCACTTTTAGGATTGGTTAGTTTTATCTATAAACAAAAAGCATAATTTATGTAGTTATATTCCATTTATAATGACTCAAGAAATGAGAAACAACTTTTGGAAGAAGATATCATGGATGAAATAAAGCAGATTGTAGTTGTAATGGATCATCATACTGCTTCAGGTTCTATTCGCTTCAATGGTCTCTTCACATTACAAGTATGTAAGGGTTCACTCTCTTAAGTGGTGTAAATGAAAACTCAAATGACTTAATGGGAATAATGATCAACACCTTGTAAGCTACCAAATCTGAGACGTTGAAGGTATTATTGATGCTATCATAATCTGGTAACTCCATAGTATAGGCATTTGGACAAATTTTTTGAAGACTAAGAAAACTTTCATAAAATTCTTGGTTGGAAACTTTTGGAATTAATTTGGGTCATCACGTAATCTCCTTTCAAAAATTCTTTATGCCTATGACGTGCATCAACCGATCTCTTGTATTGTTCATTACTAAGATTTATTTTTTTCTTTAATATGTTTATGGACCTCCCTTATATGTGTAAGCTATTATGTAAACATGGATGTGTAGGTCTGAATGGGTAATGGGATTAAGTCAATAGGGATATAAAATTTATATCTATTATAATCTTCAAAGAGGCTCATTATTATAGACTTATTGATTAAGCATATTCTACATGTGATAAAAATAGATCTTAAATTTTTACATTTTCTCCTACTAAATACAATAAGAGATTTCCTAAACTTCAATTTACTAACTTGTTTTGATCATCAATTTGAGAGTGGTAGGCTAATGAGAATTTCAACTTCATTCCCATAAGATGTCAATGGGTTTTCCAAATTACAAAGTAAAATGAATGTCCTTATTGGTGACTATGGTCTTTGGGCAACTCATAAAGCATTACAACTTTTTTAAAACTAGTTGAGCAATTTGTGAGCCATCAGATGTTTTGAAGCATAGAATGAATCTAACCATTTTCATAAATTAATTTACCACCATGAAAATGGAGTCAAGTCCTGGAAATGTATTGGGTAACCCAAGGACAATATCCATACTATGTCTTCCCATTGTCATGATGGTACTAGAAATAGCATGTAGAACCAAGAGTTTTGGGCATGATGATTAACACTTTGAAGTTCCTACTATGAGCAACCTTAAGTTTTCAACAAGATACAAAGAATAGAAGTGAAAATTCCATTCATACAAAGATTGTATTCTATATATTAGAGGCTTTAAAGTGAACCTAAGTTACATTGGTAAAAGTTCTTGAAATGAATAAATAAAGAGTTTTTTTCTAATATGCACAACGTGCGTACACAAACTCTTATAGGAATTACATCACAGAGCATCTACAACTCAACCAAAAACAATTAACTCACTAAGACCTTTGATAAGAATGGAAAAGATGGAAGCCAAATTATAAGAATTTTGAACTCAAATCAACCAATTAGAACAAGTTCTTAATGAGCCTACCTTATATGAACTTGACATTGTCTATCCACCTATCAAATATCTAATAGGATCAATCATCCCTTCTTGAGATAATATCATGAAAATGATGATGACAAACTTATGAAGTTCATCAAATGTGACACCCCTACATTTAAGGCTACTTTAAACCTTAAGGACTACCTAGAGTGGGAAGTAGTCATGAATCATTATTTTTAGTGTTTTCGACTTAGTGAAGAGATAAAGGTATTATTTTCTTACATGAAGATAGCTAAATAACCCAGTTATTTATAAAAATCATAAATACAATCTATCACTAGAGAGGATCAACCCTTATAAGAACATAAAATTAATTTAATAAAATCTTATGACACAAATACATATCTCTTTCTTACAAAAGCTAGCCACTGGAACATTGGCAATGTTTAACCCAAGAAGGAAATTCAATAAACAAGTATATTTCTCATTTTGATGAGTAGCATTTTCATTATGGTTTCAATGCAAACCCTTTGGTCATCCTCTTTCTATTTCAAGTTGGACTTAGAGAGGATGTGTAGATGAAACTTTTCATGTGCAACACTCACACTTTAAAAGAAGCCTATAGGGTTTCTAATGAGTTTGAGTGTCTCCAAAAGCTTTATCATGCTAAGAGAATCAAATTGACACCAAAGTTAACCTTTTTATCCAATAATCTTAAGCCATCCACTAGTCATCCACTAGCATTGCCTTCTCTAAGTCTCATCTTAAAGCCCATTATAAAACAAAGTTAACCTATTGATATATTGTAGGCTAATGTCCCAAATGATAAGTAAACTATATAGAAGGATAAAAAGTGAGGAACCTAACATTGAAGAAGAGAAGTAGAGGCTGAAGATCTTGCTCGCTATTCAAATCTAGGTGATGAATACTACAAGAAAGAAGAAGAAAGCTCCATTGAGAAAATTAAATCAATCACTATTATGAGGTGCACTTACACCCACCCTTGGGTAAGTAAAGATTAGAGATGCACCATGATTTTTCATACATTTATCAAACTAAAAGAAAATGTTTGTATGATTGTAATAAATAGTGATAGTCTATTAATGTTATTTCCAATAATAGTGTGATGGCCCTTATACTTACCACCATCCACCACCCAAATCCATATATTTATTGGATTACTAAAACCTATATTTCTATCAAAAATTAATACATAATACCAATTAGATTAGCTAGTATTTTAAGTAGACATTTTATGTGATATTATTCTAATGCAAATTGAGAGTATTGTCTTGGAAGACCTTGGCTATATGAATATGATGCCCTTCTTACAAGCAAACTAACTCTTTTACATTTATGGATCATGGTTAAATATTAAATTGCATCCATTAAAACCTAGAAATAACATTTAGTCCATTAAAAAGAAAAAAAACACTAAGCCAAAAAAGAAAATTCAATTTGTCTTAAAGTGAAGTTGATAGGGAATTTAATGATGAAACCATTATCTTGGTCAAAGCAAAGAGATAATTTTCAAGTAAAGTATCTTATAGACATACAACCTATAGTAGAACTCTTCTTATCTTGTTTTTCTAATGTTTTCATTGAGGAATCCCAAGGCTTGCGACCACACTGTGGCATTCAACAAGCTATAGATTTAGTACCATGCTATTGAAATAGTACTTGGAGATAGTTTTTTAAACTTAAACACTATAAGTTGAGCCCAATTGAACAACAAGAACTCACCCAAGAAGTTTAAGAAATATTAAATGAAGATTTTATACAAGGAAGCCTTAGCTCTTGTGCTATTACCATCCTTTTAGCTTTCAAGAAAGATGGATTAAGAAAAATGTGTATTGATAATAGGGTTAATAATAAGATAATTATGAAGTATAAATTTACTACTCCACGCTTAGATGACTTAATCAAATGAGTGGAGTCACAAAGTTTTTAAAAAGTGACATAAAATATTGTTATCAATTTAGGATTCTACTAGAGTAAGAATAGAAAACCACCTCAAAAAGAAGGGATGGATTAACTCAGGGATCAAATTAAGGGAGCCATTGATGTGGCCAAAAACATGGTGATGCATATACATAAAAATAGAATGTTTACCCTAACTATTTGAAGCCTTATAATAAGAAGGACAACTATTCCAAGGTGTAAGATATTGTTTAGAGTGCTAGATAAGCAAGAGTTATTCCAAGAGGCCATCAAGAATCCATGAACTTACTCAAAAACAAGTTATACAGGCTTTAAATATTATCACTAATACAATTTTCTTTTGTAGTATTACTTCTAGTACCTTTTTTATTCTAGAGAATCACATTACTTCAATTTTGAGCTTTTTTAAGAGAGATTTGAGGGTGAAAAAGGCCAATCTTAGCCACCACTAATGATGAAACTACCTTATAGTGAAAAAATCTTAGTTGGATTTAGAGTTTGAGATGATTCAACTATCATTGGCCTAGGCTTTAAGGTTGGCCTCATTTGAATACCTATTTTTTAGTTTGATATCATCATAGGCATGGATTGGAAGAACCAGCATAGTGTGATGATTCATTTTAGAAGAAGAAAATCTAGATCAAAGTGCCAAATTTAATTGACATAGTTTTATCTAAGTCAATTGATAGATTCTTATGATTTTAGTAGTTCAAGCATCAAATTTTGTTTGTAGAGCTATACAATATAGTTAGCATTTGTAGCATCCCAAACAGAGATCGTGATTATGCAAGGTTATCTAGATTTCTTTCCAGATGACTTACCATGAATGCTTTTAGAGTGTGATATTGTGTTCTCCATTGATTTGGAGCTACAACCTACTCTAATAGCTAAAGTTCCTTAGCATATGTCACCAATAAAATTGCAATAGCCCAAGGTCCAATTGTAGAACTTAGTGAGCAAAGGCTTGATTAGGCATAGTGCTTCACCATGGGGTGCCACTATTCTTTTTATTGAAAAGAGGGGTGGAAGTCTATGCTTGTGTTCAAATTTATGAAAACCAAATAATGCTATAATCAAGAATCAATATCTATTACCTCATATTGATGATTTTCTAAATTAGTTATAGCATGATTCTATATTTTCCAACTATATCTTCAATGAAGATACCATTAGATTTGAATTCTAGAGAAGGATATCCCTAAGATGGCTTTCAAGAATACAAATGCTCATTTTGAGTTCACAATTTGACCCTTTGGTCTATCTAATTCTTCTATAGTGTTTATGGAACTTATGAATAGCATCTTTAAACCTTTTGTTCATTACTATGTCATCATGTTCATTGATGATATATTAGCGTATTTTTGGAGTAAAGAATAGCTTGCTAAGCATGTGAATGAAATACTAATATTTTCATTTAAAATTCACCTAATCTTCTATTTTAAGAAATTATGTAATTTTTTATTACCCTTTTTTATTTTTTTTTACAGTTCACCTTTCACTTTTAGTTGGTTCTAATGTAAGACTTTTTCATATTTTCAAATCAATTTGAGCTTTATCTCCTAAGCATATTATTCCATAATGATAATAACCCCAATGATGACTCCTTTGGTACCACCTCCAAAACGTACTATTCTGAATTGTGGCTCTACTTCAAAAATATATTATTTTGTAATACGTTAAGCCACTTTGTGCAATAACCATTTCTACAATTTTGAATCATGCCCTAATCTTTTAAACAAATTCTTATTCTTGTTGTTTTTCTTATTCTTTTCTTTAGCAATTCAATATTTAAAACAATTGATTTTTATGACTTTTTTGTTTTACCTCTATTAGCCACTAAAATGATATTGTAACTTGTTCATATTCAAAATAATTTATGTGATCAAATGAAAATAAAATATCATGCTAGAATTTGGAATAGTATACATTGGTAATACAAGCAAGTTAAGAATCATCTCCAACATTTTTAAATTAAAACTCCCATTTCTTAATGGTCATTACACATCAAGCAACATCACATCAAATAGATACAAATGTTGAGCCCATGAGTTTGATTATCACAAGACCAAGTTATTATTATCTAATGAATCATTTAGTTGATGACAAATAGTTGTGAATAATTGTGATTGAGCAAGGCACTTGTGCATTAGAGTGAATTGAAGTTTGGTGTCTTTTTCTTAATAAAAGCATGGTTTAACCTACTAACCTTAGAGCCATGTGGACAAGCTCGTTATGACATGGCTAAACCATTAGAAGCTCTTCATCTACCACATTAATCATGTAGAATGTCAAATCATTTCTTTTACGTTGACTAGCCCTTAGGATTGCATTGAATTCTTTGCATTCATGCATGCATGTAGGTTCAAACACTTTCTCATAATAAGGTTTAAGAATATGAAGTAATTTTTATTGCAATCCATGCTAGAACAAAAGGAATTTATGTAATTGAAGTAAATAAATTGATAATAAACTAACTATTTTATTGGATCTATGATTGTACAATAAGATACTACTTATCGTATTAATACAACCTTGTTTCTAGCTCAATGTCTTAATCATAACATAGAATAACTTACATGTGTATAGGTATGATGGCCTTATCATATACATATAATGGTTGTTTTAACTAAAATTGAGAAGTAAGAACCTAATCATACAAGAGATTAGCCCTATATAAAAATCTTGTGTGTTCAAGTTATCAAAGGATACACTTGAAACATACATATATTAAGCATAGTTTGAATATTGAAAGGTGTGCAAAACTTATTGTACACATGATTCTATTATTGGATGTGTATAATCCATGTATCTCATAAAAAACATAATAGTGTAATTGTAGCATATTTTGCTCCTCTTGATAATCTTGTACAATGTTTATAAAACTCCTAACAATTTATTTTAAACAAAATTTGTATAATATGATGTACCTTATCATATAACATATTATAACTTTGAATTAAGAACACTATAAGAGATCACATTATTGTGCACATACTTTTTATTTATTGAATGTGTATGAATCCATGGATTATTAGGTTAATTGTTAAGCAAAATTTTATTATGCATATATAATCCCTTCGATCATCTTATATAAAGTATTCACAACCCAACAACAAAATGTCAAGAACAAATAACATTTGTCAAGTGTACAATATGATGCTCATTATTGTATTTATATGAGTCAAACAAATGTACGTCAAGGAAATCAACAAGACGGACAGGTGTTCATAAGGGAAATTAGTATTATTTGTTTATCACCCTGATATGATCCACTAATCATACTTATATAAACTATCATCAAATCTTATAATAGTTAGTTTAATCATGTCAAGAAAGTAATTGTAGCCATTGCACTTACTTTAAATAATAATATAGCAACTAAATGATATAAATGGAAGAGCATTCATGATGGAATAAAGTCTTGCTTCAATTACAAAAATCATATTTTTTTCTTAAACACTTAATAGAATCTAATCATTTGTGGTTGAAATACTTGTGCATAATTGCAACATCTTGCTTAGTTCCTCATCAAGTACATCATTGGCAATATCTTTATATTTCATATAGTTATTATGTCATTTTGTGCTTAAAGGGAAAAAAGTGTAGGACTTTTATAATCTCCATTTTTCATAAGAGCTATAATTTATTTTTCTCTTCTCTATGACTTTACTTTTTTGGGTTATGGTATATCATTACTAGCTTGGTCAAAAATGAGTGGTCATTATAAGGCTTACCCTTAGTAACTAGATGAAAGAGAGTAGAGTTTAGTAGAAGTATAATTTGGTTGGCAAAGGTGGATATAGGTATAAGTTTGGTTGAAATACCTAAAAATCTTAAGTTGCTCTCTTTGCTTATATTAATTACAATAGCTTGTTTATCACATATCACACCTAACTTTTTTCTTCAACCATTTTGTTAAATCTATTTTCCTAAAATGAATTATGTCTTTCACCATGATGATCATCCAACAAATAAGAAATTAATTCACCTTAGGTTGAGGTAAACCCCCGATCACATTAGCTTATATATTTAAATCAAAAAACCGTTTCAATTCCTATAATATAATCTATGCATATCCATAATATTAAAATACCATCATGCAGTCCACACGTCATCTAAAAGTCTAAGTTTATCATATGAATAACAATATAAAATATGAATATATTAAAGTCCATAAAACAATGTGTAATACAACCCAGGTATATTAAAGTATAGTATCCATGTCATAACTAAAAATAAAATCACTATCACTAAAATAAAGAATACAAGAGGAAATGTTGAGATTGCTAGATGCACAACATGATGCCCCCAATATTGGCTCCTAAGGATGCTCCTACCTCATAATATGCATGTAAAAATATGGAGTGAGCCAATGATCAATAAAAAATCCTTAAGTCATGCTATAGACATAATTATGTAATAATAAAGAAAAAATATATCAACTATAATAGTAGAATATAACCAATATCATGAATAGAAATATTATCTAAGACAATCTCAAATTACCAAACTAAACTATTACATATGAACTATATCATTTACTAACCCCAAAGACATAACTCCAAAACATTACTTATCTAATATCCATAGGGGACCTTTCAAAATTCAATCATATCATAATAATAATTATGCAATATATTTATTAGATGCTCAATGTCATACCAACGATATGGCACTCCCCCTAAGCCTACCCAAGGCACAAGGTTTAACATTATTGTCTCATCACATTATTTGTACTCCCTAATAAGAAAATCCAATCACATGACCAAGCTTGTAGGGCTCTAAGAGTCCTAAATAAGCACATGGCACTCCACCACTATATGCATAACCACAACCATTATCTCCTATGGTATCTAGAGTATCTTGATAGCTTACCCAAGAATAACCACATCTATCTTAATCACTAATCCTTAGGGTTCCTCCAAAAGCCACAACTCATTTTAAAGCCTAACTAGGGTTAACTTAGCACTTCACTTGAACTTAGCTTCATCATCTACTTGAATCCAATCCTCATTCAATAAGCATATAAAGACTAGATTGTCATAAACATTATTAGGTTTATACAAACCTTTTCTTTAGAAATTATAAGTGGCCAAAATCATCATCCTTCAATTTTAATTATGCATAAGCAAGATCATCACCCTTAAATCTAAATCTAACATAGCCAAGACTATAAGCTTCTAACTCTAATCAAAAATGACCAAATCATCTTCTATCATCCTTAAGTAACACATGAAAGTTTTTATCATATTACCATGCTAAACCTAATCTAACCTTAACATAAACATTGATAACCAACTCGCAATCAACCTTACTGCTTATCTAAAATCTTCATCTAACCTAACCTTCTTCTAAGGTCTTCTCAAGCTTCCCATCTAAAAACCAAAAGTTCTAAGTGCTATAGAAGCTAACTAGGTCCTCTTACGGTCTTAATCTTGCCTCACATGGCTTCAATAAAAAACCACATTATATGGCCATTCCATAGGCAACACGTAATTATTAACTAGAGGAATCCTTATTAGTTTTGGCTACAAATACAATTTCCAAATAAATGTTCATGACCTAACGTTTGGCGTCTATTTTTTTAAAATCCATATTTTCCATAGCATTCTTGGTTTTTTCATGGGTAAAATCATTATCATGATACTAATCTTTGGTAACATATGTAAGGCATCATGAATTAAACTGCTTGTCAAAAAATCATAATGTCTTTGCAATCATGAGTTCTCTATATGGAAAACTTAAATCATTCAATCTTAAACATGAGTTCTAAGCATCATAAACATATAATAGATTTAAATGATCCAATGGGCATGAGTTATTAGTAATAAGAGCATGGAATAATTTGTAACATCAAAATCTTAGTTTCATGGTTCTTCTTTTAAATCATAACATGAAACAATAATGTAAATGATTCCTCTTAAGAAAGAATTGATCAACAATTTAAGAGTTCCATCACAGCCTAAGCTATTAAAATTGTATTAAAATAATCACATCAAGAATATGAGACTTGGGCATGGTACATACTTAACATTAATCAAGTTAATTTCATGTCATCATACAATCAATCATGATATGAATCAAATCCATACTTAATCATGCATTTAATGACAAAATCCCATATATATGTCTCAGTTATAGTAAATATTCTTCTAAGAAATATTATCATAACATCATAAGTATGCTTTTAACAAGGATTATCGTTACCATATCTTTGTTCTAGTTTCATGGTCATTATCCATGAATCTAATTTAAGTCTTCTAGTAAAGAATATATGAATAAACATCTTAAGCATGTTCTTAAAAAAGTTCATCCGCCATAGGCTTTGTTATATTATTAGTTCTTCTTATATTAGATTTCATGAGAAGGGATGTTAGCAAACCACAACAAGATTATAGCCATATATCATCACATGCATGCTTTAGCAAAATAAATAATTTTTAGCTATCATATATCTAAATTTAATACATAATCATAAGGTTCATCCTACCTTTAAGCCATGTAGTAGACTACTCAAAGGAATCTTCTTCTTCTTCTTAATTCAAGCTTGTGGTTTACCATTCCTTTTCCTTGCTCACAAGTTGCCTTGTTAGCTTGGCTCCTCTTGATTGTGATCCTCCTTATTGCTAGTATTTCAACTCTAGGTAAAATTGCCTATGAGAAGCTTAAATACTCAACCATAAAAGGATCCTCTAATTAAGTCACCATAAGGAATTTGGCTAGGATTAATTTATATGCAAACTTACATGGTTTCCTTCTCAACTCCCACTTGAAAAATCACTCAAATCCTTAATGGTTGGTTACAATACCCTAATTTAAGGGTGCCTCATGCAATCCATAGTTTGGACTAAGGCAAATGCAATTTTTTTTTAATAGGATTAATAAGGAAAATTTCAAATTTTTTACTTTTTAATCCTAATTGCCACCTTGGATTCCTAATTTTAAGGATTTTATGCAAATAATAATGCCTTCTCATGGTTGTGGATAAGGTTAATATCATGTAAGGTGAACATAAGAATTTTATGATTCATCTAATGCATAACAAGTAATCCATATTAACTTAAATTAAAACACTTAGTTCACAAAATAAAGAGGAGAAGGAATCACCTAGGCCTACTAAGGTCCAATCTAAGCTAGCCAAAATGAGAGGTGTAACACATAGAGGTTTGAGACAATATTCAACTTTGCTTAAAAATTGAGCAATAGACTTCAACATCTTTGGAGTAATTTAGTCAATTAGTATTGTCTTTGAAAATTTTTCAAAGTGCTTCAAATAGCTCAATAAATTATATAATACCATAATTCACCCTACCTTTTGTGATATTTTATCCTCAATAAGCTCAAAAACATTATGATTAGAAAGCTTGCATACCTTAATTTTCATTTTGTAATGTTCTTGCCTTATGATTGAATTGAGTCATGAACTTGCCTTTTTAAATTCTTCCTTGTTGCTAGCCACATAAGAAATGTTCTTCAATTTTCTTCTTTAAATCTCTTGCCAAGATTCTATAGTAACTTGTCATTTTCCTTTTTTTTCTTAGTCATAACACCTCTTTCACTTTTCTATTTCTTTTCTCTATCCTCTAACTTGATTACAAGATTAAGGTTTCTTTCTCATTTTCCAAAAATCCTTTACACAAAAACTAACCTCTATTGTATAGTTCACTACTGAATCCTCTTTTTAGCTCTTCTTATTCATCCAAATGTCATTTCCCTTCAATGGACTCACAAAATCCTCCCCAACTTCTCATTGCTTGGACATTGATGATTTTTCACCAATTCAATTTATCATTGGTAAGGTTTCCTCTATTGGTTCATATGATTTAAGGACTTATGTTATAATTAAATTGAATTGAAAATTTTAGTGATCCAATACTTCTTATATTTTTTTTATCAATTTGACTTCTAAAAATTTGATAGCTATTTTTTTATGATTCTCCTTGATGAGTTTTATTAATCCTTAACTTTCACATTTAATAATAAAAATCTTTGATATTTTATTTTATCACTTAAAAATTTTTATTTTGCCTAACTTAGTATTATTGAATTATAAATAATTTATCTAGCTTATTTTTCAACTCGTAATCTTCTTGAGATATTGTGCCATCATTTTCATCATTGCATGATTTTTTTGAAAGGAAATAAACAAAACCATAAAAATTCATAAAATGATTCAAAATTATGAAGAATATAAAATCATGATAAAAGGTTATTTTATTATAATTAAGACACTACAATAGGAGATCCTTGAAACTTCACCTAGCAAATTGTAATAGATGGGGGACTGGTAATCTTTGGTGATAATTCAAAAAAGAGATCCATTAGCATAAGTACCATAAAAAACTCTTCTACATCAATAAATAAGCCCCTTCTTGTTGATGATTTAAAATAAAAATTGTTTAGCACAAGTTAACTTTGTAATTCAAGTCTTAATGTTAATTTTGATTTAACGTAATGCACAATTAGTAAAGATAACAAATTTTTAACCATTTCTCTAAAGAAAATTACACATATATGTTAGATCTAAAGAATGTAGAAAGTAATAGACTAAAATGTTGTACATCTCATGCTAGTGATGTCAATCTTCAACAATAAAGATTATGGAATGCTAGTCCCTCAATCACTAAGAAAATCATCAAAAATGATCTACTATTTAGAGACATACTCAAATTGAAATAGAAAGACGAGAATTTATGTAGTCCTACAAAGTTAAGCAAACTAAGACTTCTGTTAAATCCAAGAATACCTGATCAAAAGCTCTATTCCAAATTCACTAAACCAAAAATTGCAAAATAATCAATAAGGGATAAAAATGATAAAAATCATCCTACAACACCAAGCAATACAAACCAGACACACAGCTATGTACGGAGGCTTGCTACATGCATGCCATAGTGCATGTCATAGTGTGCAATTCACATGCTACATATGGAGGTTCTAGAGCATACACAAGAAGATGCGATATGGCAGATGCTGATGAATGTTGGGCATTCATGACAATAGATCAATGCAAGTGCACTCCAAGTGTGCTCGTCGGTCAGCTATTATGCACGTGGTTTGTGTGTGCACAATAAGTGAACCTACTGCACCAATGCAATCAATGTATGCATAGTTAGGCCTATCCATACATAGAAATAGCACCCTCATGTGTGAATAGTTCCTTGGCATGAGTCTATCACACAAATGCAAACAGGCTCGATGATGCAGAGTTTTTTATTTTTTGACAAAAATCATACATTTCTTGTAAAAATTAAAATATTATATTTTTTTAATAAAATATTATATCTAAATATTTATATAAAGAGATAAGAGTGATGAATGAAAGTGTTTTAAACTCAATGAATTCAAAACTTTGTATATTCAAAACTTCTTGAAGAGAAACTTCATAAGAAATTTAATCTCCTTATGACAAAAATCCTCTTCTTCATCCTTTTTTCTTAGTTTCTCACCATTCTCATGCTTCAACTTCCTTTGTTATGACTCTAAAAAGAAACATTGTTTCAAGGGCTCAAGATAAAAACACCTCATAGACAGATCAATATCATATTAAACAAAAAACCATTAAACTTTATACTTGGATTTAATTGAACCCATCCAACCTTTTAGCTTGCAAAAATTTTGTTTAGCTTATGTATGTTTTAAATGTATTATTTCATGCATACAAACATAGAAAGTTGTTAGAGGGTGGTACCATTTAAAATGCATTCTACCTAAGGCTTGGCAAGAAAAGCTTTAAAACTTCCTCACATTAAATGGGTCTGTTAGAGGTAATGGCACCACAATCTTCATTAAGAATACAAATAGATATCAATTGATTTGTCAAATATATGTAAATGACACTATTTTTTGATCAAGTAACAACAAACTTCATGAAACATTTGTAAATATTATAAAAAAATGAATTTGAGATAAGCATAATGGGAGAGCTTACTTTCTTCTTAAAATTACAAGCCAAACAAATGAAAAAAGGGACTTTTTTCTCCCAAATCAAGTACTCATTAGATATTGAAAAGATTTTGATTAAATCTAAAGTAACTCCCATGGTAACAAATATCAATTTAGGTAAAGATGAGAGCAGAAAATTCATGATGTAAAATTATATTGAGGTGTGATAAAATACTTATTGTATTTGATTGCTAGTAAGCTTGGCATAACAATTAGTGTGTCTTTGTTCATAATTTCAAAAAAGTCCTAAAGGATCACATTTATAAGCTATAAAGCACTTTTAAAAGACTTGATTGGGACAATGACTCTAGAACTTTAGAACCCTAGAAGTGAATTAGTCTTTGATTTAGTGGCCTATTCTAATGTAGATTTTGCGGGTAGCAAAACTAATAGAAAAATTATATCCAACGCATATCGATTGTTAAGAAATTTTTTTATATATTAGGCAAGTAAAAAGAAAAATTCAGATGCTATATCTACAAATTAATTTAAATATATTGATGTTAATAGTTATGAACTTAGGTTATGTGAGCAAAATAACAATTCATTTTCAAATAGTAGAAACTTTTATTTGTTATGATAATTCCAGTGTAATATGTCAAACTAAAAGTCCAATTTAACACTCATGTTTAAAGCACATAAATAGTGGGTCTTATTTTGTTTGAGAACAAGTGAATATAAAAATCATGACAATAGTATTTATTCCTTCTTATGATTCCTTAGATGATATATTTACAAAACCATTGGCATTAGAAGCTTTTCTTATAATTAGAAAGGATTTAATAATCATTAATCCATTTGGTTAGAACCTCTCTTCTCATTTATCACAAAAATGTTAAGAGATTTATAAGAACAAAATGAATATTATAAGGAAATATGTATAACAATAAAATGAACTTATGATGCTACAATTAAGGGGGAGCTTAAGGTTAAGAGAAGTTTGCATTAACATTTTGTATATGCTTTCTCAATGTACAAGTTTTCATTTTATTCTTATGCCCATGGAATCCATATGAGATATTTGATTTTACTAATCCTTCTCTCTCAGTGATTGTTCATACCTATGAATAAGTTGGTTTAGCAAGATTTCTTTAGTTGAATGAACATAAGCTAACATTTCATTGGACTTGGACCTAATTAGGTGCACCAAGGTGGACAGATGATCGCCTTAGCAAAACACAATTCACATTGATTTTACTTTTGCAAATAGGATATCAAAACCTATTATATGATCCTTTAAGCACCAAAAATGATGATCAATGTGATATAAGCATCATTATTCAAAAGTTTTATAAACCGAATCTTACCTTCATACATACATTCTAAATCTTTAATCGTATTAAGTCATCCAATATACTCATTGGGTCATTTGTTAAGAAGTATGCCCTAAAAGTGGAATTTTAAAGGCACTATTGGAATATCCATTTGATCATTCAATGCAATATAAAAATTAAGTTCTTTTTTAAAATAGTCAAACCATCTAATAAGGTAGATATTGTAAGTTCATTTTTGAGATCTCTATTGGATAATTATCATACCATCTGATATTTTTTCCTAATAGATTTATACCATCTAACAGTTCAATCCATTATAACTTAAATTCAAAAAGGACCTCTATCAAATAAGGACCAAACTATCAACAAATCCTTTTGATGGTTATTAAAATATCAGGAAGGATCTAATATTAAGAAGGTGATTAGTAGAAAAATCAAATCTTTAGTTGACCATCACACCATCTCATACTTGGTCCAATAAGTTAGCATACCTTCTATTGCTTAATCAAATATTCATTGTCTTAAGAGCATCAAAAATCATGTCTATGTTAGATGACCATTAAATCATCCAATCAGCATTGGATAGTCATTAGGATTTTCAATAAACCATCCAACATTCAATCACTTGATTTCATGCCTTGTACGCTTCTTTAAACACATAGCATTCAAACATTCTCAAGCAAGAATGAAAATAAAGTGTTGTTGGAACTACTTTCCATTGCTTCAAAATATCTCTATTCTTCAAGTCCAATATTTCATCATATGGACACTCTAAGCCAATTACTTTACTACAATAGTCTATGCCTCATTGATTTGGTCAAATTACATAGTCATTGTAAAAATGTTATTATAATTTCTTTTGATGTCATTATTTTAGCTCTTGTGAGCATGTTGGTTCTAGATTTATTGAACTTCTTATTTTTGGGAATTTTAGATTATTTTATTTTTTTTTCTTTTGAGTCTCATTGTGATCATTTTGAATCTTTTAGTAATATTTTCAACTATTCACTTTTTATAAAAGATGCCCTATTTTGACAAACATAATCTTTTTTTGACTAAAGTGGATGTATGTTCATTATTTGGAGTTAAATCACCTAAACATCTTGAGTATCATTTCTTTTAGATTTTAAAAAATAATAACATGATTTTTTAAATATTAAAAAATCAATAGTGCTTGTTTCATTTTGTAAAAATATTATTATTCAAACCCTCCCTCTTTATGGGACTACATTTCCTTCACCAATAACAATAGTGAGTAACTTATAAGGGTTCTTATTACCCTCAAGAGAGGAACTGCAAGCCTTGTGAAATAATATATGATAATGTATAAGCTTGTGAAATAACAAAAAGCCTCAAGTAACCTTGATCAAGACTCAAGAATGATTACTAGTGATTTCAAATAGGTGGTAAATCACATTAATGAACAATAAGTAAGATTAATCTATACACATTAGGAAATAAGAAATACAAAATAAAAATATATGAAAATCTAAATTGCAGCACACAAGACACACCCTTCCAAAGCAATCTTAATCAAGAAAGATATTGAGCAATATTAAGGTCACTCCAATTGTTGGGCCCATAACGTATTAATGGCATAGAAATGGGGTACTTAAAAAAGGTTCAATAATACCAATCTCAAATAAAATAGAGGCAAGTAAATGTAAGTGCAAATTTAAAGGTACAAAATAATCCAATCAAATCAACATAAAAAATTAAAAGAAATGAGACAAATTATATACAAAAGATATATTCCAAAATACTAAGAAAATTGAATAAAAGAAAAGAAAACAGTGAAGAAAACCTAAGATTCATAGAGAGTTATCAAGTAAGGAGATAATAACAAACGATTTTGGGTACAAACACAGATGACAACAATAGCATAGAAAGTATTAAGTGCTAATAGTGGTAATATGAAGAAATCAGTTGTCGAATCAATGATAAACTGAGATGTCTTATTGCTTGGGCCTTGCACCCCTCCTCCCAGTACTAATCCTTAATGAGTTTGCACATTGTAGTTTTTATTGCAATTAAATTGAAAATCTCAATGAAATGGAAAGAGAAATAATGGCTTTCATTTATCAAACATAAAGGTAAACATCCCAATTTATAAAGAACCTAGAGGGGTACATACGTAAAAGTACATAAAAATGTCAAAGGTCACATTGGAATACAAAAAGTCATTACATTTGCTAAAAAAAATCAAGACAACTAAATAAAACTATTGTTGAGTTGAAACTCATAGATTTCCAACAAATCAAGCCATGAAATCTTAAATTAACCTTGAAAGCTTCCAAATTGACTACCATAAGTTGTTTCGAAGAAACATCATTGAAAAATTCCATTATTTAGGCAATGAGGGGTGGATGGTGTGCCTGCATCTGTCAAGCACACTAATGGGTCAACATTGGCTGGAGTTAGAAATAAGTCGCATATGCTATGTTGCAAGCTTGGGTAGAACTAGGTCAATGTTGGCTTGAGTCAAAAAATAGGCCAAAATCGAGTTAGCGCTAGCTCAAGTTAGAAATGAATCAGAATCGATTAAATATGGGTTATGGGGTTAGATCAGTGCTAGAAGCATGTTGGAGTCAAGTCACATGAACAATCAAACTAATGTGTGATGGGTGGTGTAGGTCGAGCTACGAGTAAGATAAGCAGACGAAAAATAAAGCCAAATGAGCTGCATGTGGGGGGTCTGATGCTTTAATGTAGCCTTGAAGCATATTTTGTGCCCAAATTGTTGTTTTAGGCTCAAAAATCAAATGTGCACATGAAAAATAAAGCTTTTAACCATTTGGTAAGGTTGGAGGATACCTGACTGGATCATGTGCATTAAAAATCGCAAGTGCAATTGGTGTCCGCACCAACTAGCATTCATGAATCCCATGTAAGACATGAAAAAGGTGAACTAATGAGAACTTGAGAATGTAGTCATGCAAAAGATATTCCAAACCTTCATCAACTCAACATCATAAAAAAAGAATGAGAATGTTGATTGTCAACAATCTCATATATTTTCATAAGCAAAGATCCCATTTGTAAGATTATCCTATAAGTATGATTATTGTCAGATTCATTATTTGTCGTTATATTTACTAGTATTTTGATATATAAATCTATTGTATATGAATCACTAAAGCATCTCCATGTTACTTGTATTCAAGTATTAAGACCCTTAGAAGTAGAACCACATTATTCTTATTTTGATAATCTCTATTTATCTCTCTCTCACTCTCTCTCTCTCTCTCTCTCTCTCCATAGTCTTTAATATCTTTTCAAGCCAGTTTTCCTTCTTAAGAAGATCCTATTATATCCTCTTTGATCGACTACAAAGACAACTAGCATAAGGAGAACAAATCAACTAAGAGAGGAAGGCACATGTTGTAAAAGAGGGAAAAGAAAATATCCATGTGACACTGAACTACGAAAGCTAAGTTTTGGAGTCATTGAATGAAAGAAGAAAGAAGAATACAAAAAGCTAAAGGAATGACTTTTAAGCACATGTAACCAAATTTCTAAAATTTTTAAACAAGGCACCAATCGATTAGATCACGAAAATTGTTTTTGAAGCATAGAGTTTAAACTATTTAAGGGTTGTAGTTATCGCAAACACCTACTAAATTCTCCTTTTTCCCCCTTTTAAAGAAAGCTTTTCAAAACATTTTGTCCCCAAAATAGTTCTCTTAAAATACCAATAACATTAATAGAGGGGAACTTCTAAGAGCGAGCACTAAAGAGACTTGGTAACCTCCAGAGGGTGTTGGTAAATGTTTTTTTTTTATTATTATTATTTTCATTCTAAAACAATACACAATTTCTTTAAAGCAATGAACTTTGATAACAATAATAAATCTTGAATTGAAGTACTAAAATACAAGGTCTTTAAGCTAAACCTTCGTACTATTTATATAAGTATTACTGATCAACAATTTAACCAACTATGTTCTTAGTTAACTTTTGAAGAACTTTGTTATTGACAAAGAAATAAGTAGAAATATATAAGAGAAGATAATAATACACACCGAAGTTTCAAGAAATCCAACATCAACACAAGGCTTACATCCAACACTAGTTGACTCAAACAAGCTTCTATTAAACTAATGTCTTTTGCCAACCAATTGGTAGGTCACAAACACTTATAACAACACTCAATCAAGCTTACAACTATATGCCAACAACAACCACACAAGAACCAAGTATGTATGGTCAATGATCTACAAAATATTACAATTGAGAGATGAATGCAACTTTATTTTACTACCAACCTTAGAATGATTTTTTCAAATTAGAGCATTCAATTTTCATGCTTCAAAGGCTCTCCTATTTTTACTTCCTAAATATTTAGAATAATTTAAAGCAAGTGCAATGACTACATTTACATTTCCAAGAGATCAAGATAGCCATCAAGAGTCATACGCCTTGATTGTACTCAAACAATAATAAGATCATACAAAAATAATAAGCAATAGAATGCCCAAACAACATTTTAGCACAACTAGCATATTTTAGCTATTAAAGTGTTATCATATAAATACAATAATTGATATTGTATTATGCAATGAAAATTCCACATGCTTAAGTTTTAGATTATCATATTGGTCAACCACTAAGATCATAAGAGTACTTTTTCATTTCTTTTGTTCCAATAGATGATACGAGTTCAATATGTAGATCACTATTATATAATAATTTATTTCACTTAGTGTCAAGTTCTCAAAATTTCTTTGTATAATACAAGATTATACTTGTATGTTAATATTCACTTAACAATAAGTTCATTTCTTTTGTTCAAATAGACGATAGAGTTCAATATATAGATCACTATTGTACAATAATTTATTTCACTAAATGTGAAGTTACCAAAATTTCTTTATATAATACAAGATCATACTTATATGTTAATATTCACTTAACAATAAATAACAAAGAATAATATCACAGACTAATCAAATTCATGTGATATATAATATCATATAAGAAAGACAATAACATAACATCACTTCTTTAACTAACATGCTTGATTTACATCTAATTAGATTTAAACTAATATCATACAAAAGTTCTGCTACAACTCTAAATAAATAAAAACTTAACAAGATTTGTCAAAAATACATGTACGAGTGAAAAAAAAGTTGAATACAAACTTAAGAATGACTTTACACAAAGCAAAAAAGTTTTGACAATTTAACCGTTAAAGAATATGATAAATAAAACCTCCAAGTGATTTTAATCAGACCACAAGAAATAAACCTAAACAACCACAAGATCTTGAAGTCAAGCCAACAAACATGAACAAAAGTCTTCAAGCTTAATTCTACTCTTAAGATATATGCATCTTACTCCTTACACATCAACATCTACTATTTTTACATATTTACAACACCTCAACAAACCATTAACTTATTTTTATGATCATCAAATTCACAGGTACAAGTGTAACATGAACGATACCCATTTCAACCATTGTTTTGAAGCAATTTGAACCTAAATTGATTCAAACTAATGATTTCAGCTGAAATCAAGAACCATAGAAGGAATAATATTTCCTAAAGTTATTGGCGCTTGATAATCAGAGCATATAGAAGATTTTCCACTATCAAATAAAATCATGTTTCGGGCTGCATCTACTTCAAGCATAAATATCACACTATTGCCTTGACTTTAAAGTAAAGAAACTTGTAATCTTTGTGTGCTTACGATGATAAAATACAGAAAAGACTGAGATCTACAAACCACAATAGAACTTGGGCATTACATGAAAATATAATCAAAAGGAAATAATATATACAACCAAACAAATTTAGTACAACAATGAATGCAAATCAAATGCCAGTTAAACACACCTTAGACTCTTATTTTGCATCTAAACGTTCTTAAGAAGGCCTCCATTGCAACTCAATCTGAATCCGACCATTTCTGGAGTCGATGAGATGATACTTCTCATTGGTTCTCTTATTGTTTACCACATCTTCGAGGCTTATGATGACATAACCCAAGTTTTCCTGAACTAAAAAAAATATTAGTACTGGAATCTAAGAAAACAACAGAATATGTTTATAGTAAAGCAGATATGTTAGTCTCAGCAAAATCATGATTACCTACAATCATCCTATAGCTCTAAAATTGTTCTCCCTTTGCAGTCATTTTTTAGAGACAACCAGAAAGAATGTTTATCTTCATTGATAAAGTGCTAGATCACAACAAAGAGAATATGGGTTCAAAAGGCACAACAAAACGTTCTATACATATTTCAAATGCAATAGCACATGCCAAAAGTGAGATGGTAGGTAGCTTAATCCAATTGGTGAAGTTTAGAAAAGATTACCCTTGAGATTTAGAATGGGATCAGTTTGTCTCATGAGGGAGACTCTTCTATTTGCAAAAGAAGAATTTGGAGTCACTTCTCAAAAAAAATTATTTACGGGAGAAAACTCATTTCATATACTATATACTGCTTCATTTCATTTCATTAGTTATGAAATGAAAGTGGAAGTGCCAACAGTTTTCAGAAGAGCAGTGGTGACGACCAACCACTTCGTATCAGTCACCATTGACCAATGAAAGGTGGTGACTATAAGTAGCAAACAGACTGCAAAGACAGGTTATAGTGGCTACTAGAGGTCATGGGTGGGACAGCAAGTAGGGAGGGGAGAGGAGCGTCAACATGAGAGAGGAGAAGTGACTTTAAAATTATTTTCACAACAGTGAAAGAAACAAAAAATAACACTATTTTTGTGAGAAAAAAGTAACTTTTCCTATTTATGTAAACCAAACGTGAACATGAAAAGTAACACAATTATTCACATTTCATTTTCTACTTGTGGCAAAAAAATCAAACCCTTAATGCAATTCAACTATTTGATCAACACAACTATTCCTTTTCATTTGGAAAGGAAGATGATAATGATTAAAATCTGGAAAAGTGAACCATATGCCAACTATTTGATGCAATAAATCATTCTCCCATCTTAACTAACATATTTCCATCCAAATATCTTTATTTTATGAGCTTTTGAGCAAGCTCTTAAGATTTTCAGATGATTGGAATAAATGGGTTGTCCAATGGTCTAAACAGTCCGATGACTCCAATAGATGCTGTCAACGGTCCTCTAGATATATATGTGTGTGCTCTCTTCTTGATTGCTTTTTGTCATTTAGCCTTTTCTACAATAGGTTTTCTTCATTTTGCTATGTTTTTTGATCTTTTTTCCACTGCACTGAGTGGAATCATTCCTAGGAAAGTAGCATTGCCAATCCTCTATTCCTAACAACTAGAATTAGAACAAGGTTATTCTTCTTGGTTGATTAGAAAAGTGGGAGCGGAGCAACAATGAATGATATAGAAGTATAGATTGATAAATGCAAAGGCAAGCATTTTGTGTTTTGAAGAGACAGATTGAAGATCTTCTACAGGAAAAAAAATTATAACAAACTTTGTTGGGTAAGAAACCAAACCAATAAAACAAGAGTGGTATTTGTCGGATTAACTACTTGGTTTGATTCAATGAACTTTCATTAGCAACATATCTTTCAACATTGCTAATGAGAAAACAACAATAGTTTTGATTAAAACCTTATTCAACAAGGATGAAATGCTTTCTGTATCAAACAAAGAATATCTGATACATAATTTATTCAATCAATCCAAAGATAGGTGAAGAATATTATGTTAAAAATCATATCAACTTAAACAAAATCATCAAGTCAATTGAGCTTGATGGGCATCATTTGTCATAAAGTATAAGCTTTTACTTTACTCTCTTGGTTACATGAAAGATGGAGTGCAACAGAAACTTTTGTGAGAGTAAGTTCGAGATCGGATTCTACGTGAAAATATTTTCTAGAGACAATATTGCTACTCATTGAGTAATGCCTTAAGTGTTGAAGTCACAAAAAAGCTATCCACATGGCAAGGTCAGAAAAATAAGTTAAAATCTAGAAGGAGAAGGAAATCAAGATCTCTGAGCACAAAGGAAGGGTCATCAAAAAAAGCTTTGCAAGGCACCAAAAAAGAAGAGAAAACAATAACTAAGTGAAAAGTTGGCTAATGTAACCACTGAAGGTGATCATAAGATGTATTATTCTTTAACATTAACAGTCCTATTAAATCATTGATTCTTGATTTAAGAGCATTTTTTTACTCAGTCCCTTGAAAAGAACTATTGCAAAACTATGTTGCAGGACAGTTTGGAAAGTCAACATGGCTAATAGTCAATTTTTGGAGATGGTACGGAATTGTGATATACAGATCGAGACTGTTAAAGAAATCTGATTTCTATTGGATTGTTAAAAGGCACTGGCTACATGAACATAATTTGCCATAGCCCTTGGAGTGTAACAATTTTATGGTACATAGTACAAGGCTGAAAGTGACTTGGACAAGTAGTTATTGCATGAATAAAAGAAGACTCCAAATTGTGATAACAGAAAATTGGTCAAATGAGTGACAAGGAAATTAATATGATGGAATCATCGGGGCAAGAAAACCTCGCAGAGAGATTATCATCCCTTCACTATCATCTTTTAATAGATTCTATGGTGATATAGGCTGCCATAAAGAATGGAAGGAAACTAAAGTTTTTGTTAACTAGAAGTTGATCATGCAAGATGAGCTCAATTAGGTTAAGAATAAAACATAGAGGTTATCTCCATAAATAGAAAGCAAGAGAGCTTTGCAAAGAAAGTGGGCATACCAAAAAGTGATTATAGAAAGAGATAAAAAGAAATATTAGTAGACAATCATTTTTTTTTTTGTTTTTTTGAAAGTTGACTAATGCCCAAATGTCATTAAACAACTAAAAATTTACAAATTATAACTATCCTTTGAGAGAAGAGCACAAAAATCAAGTGGGAGGGGTATACCCCACAAAGGCCTCCTATACCTTCTTAGATAAATGGCAGAGAAGGCCACCTCTACCTTCCTAACAGATCATACATGCATGCACAAAATTTAAAAAATTATCCAAGTCATTAACACAACTTCTTTATTTTGTCATAGAAAAATATAGATCAGGTGATAAAGACCAAATCATTTATAAGTCTAACTACATGAAAGAATAGTCAAGCCAACTTTTAAGTTATCTAATGTTCTAGTAACACGATGGCTCAAACAATCCAATCAAGTACGTCTTCTATATCTGATGCCTGTAAAACAAGCCAGTGGCCTTGAGATGGCCCAATAAACAAACATGGATTTCAAATCGAAAGTTAAATTAAGCTATTTAAGTGAATTAAAATTATTTAAAAATTTACATATACATGAATGAACTTAGAAACTTAATAATGAAACAAAAATTTAGGATAAGAATATTTATTAGGGCAACACATATTGAACTGATTCTTATTTTAATAATTTAGTTGATTCAAACTCACAAAAGAACCATGGTTAAAATGCATAGGTTTAGAAGTTGATTTAAGCTCAAGTAGATTATATTCAAAAGACTTAGAAAACTCTAATTCATATAAAAGAAATTTATTAATTTTTTTTAGGTGATAATAATAATGAAATTGAACTTGGTGAATATAAAAAATATGTTGGTCATTTGAAATGATAGCAAATACTTAATCAAAATGCTATACACTTATTGAACTCAACCAAACAAAAAAATCATAATAGTGTACGTCAATCATATCATACTAAAATATTTTAGAAATTCTCATAGCAGATGAGAATAAAACATGTTTGAATCACTTACACTTAAATACTATCATAATAAGTAATTAAATATAATGTAGATAATGGAATGGGATTATTTTTTTAGTTTAAGAAATCTAGATGATATTAAATTAAACAGACAATTAGCATGAATAAAACTATATAATATCTCAAAACACTTTCTATAAGTGTACACCAATATACATATCTATAAAAGTATGAAACAATATAGTCCATAAATAGGATATTTAGTTTTAGTATCACTTTATGGCTACAAAATTTTGGGATATGAAATGTAACGATCAATAATAATAAATAATCATAACATAATAATAAGATTTTCATAGATTTAATAATCTAATTTTAAAAGTATAAAGATAAATATAAACTTTTAAAAATATACTTCATACAATAAAATTTGCTTGTTTTAATTTTTTTTTTTTTTTTTGCAAACTTTTCAATGGCTTATTATCTTTTATTTATTTTGGATTTTTTAAAAATTCTTAAGAATTTGTTAGATTTTTTTTGAATTTTTGAAAATTCAAATAGTCTATTTAACTTATCTTAATATGGCTACTATATGCTCAATCTTGTGGCCTAGATAAATAAATATAATTTTTTAAAATTTCTAGGATATTCTTATTTCTTCCTCTACAATCTAAACCCAAATAAAATTTTGTTGCAATTTGTTCGAAGGGCTAAACAAGGCATGATTAGCATTGGTGCACGTGTCCTTGAGGCCAAGCTCAGTTAAGCAAGATCTAATATGGTTAGTCGTTGGCGATGGCTATGGAAGCATGATCAATTGCAAAGGAATCAAACAATGTTTTCAATAAAAAGAGATGTTGGGGGAGGAGAGGTGCTATGCAAAACAAGTGGAGTCCTTCGAGGAGAAATAGATGAAGAAGGTGGTGGTGCTCAAAAAAGGCAAGTCTTTTGAAATAAGAGTCACAAAAAATATTGAATAAACTCTTAAACTATCTCAAAATTATAGGATAAAATTGTTGGGCAAACTTTGATTCCATGATGCAAAAAACAAAAGCACTCATTCAATAAGACATTCAAAGTATTGAGCAAGTAAAAAACCAGGGTGCATGAAGAGCAAAAGCATATGACAAAGGTATCTTATGCATAATAAGTTGATAGCCTCATTGCGAGCACAAAACTAGATAATTATTATTCATTGGGAGTTATGAGTAAATACATGATAAATCTAAACTTGGAGTAGTGAGAAACTATCAACTGATTTCTCAAACAACTTAAAGGCATTACACTAAGGTGTTATATTTCAACAAGAATGAAGTCACATTACAAGAAAATGTAAACATAGATTTGGGTAGTAACCTATAAAAAAATCTCCAAATCATAATTTAAACATTGGTTGAACAACTATTAGTTAGACATCAAAATTTAAAAACTGGATTTTGATTTCAACTACTAAGGTCGACCACATAACTATCCCTGAGGTTGAGAAAAACATAATATGGTTGAAGTTTTTTCTATAGGAGATTGATAAGAAACAAGATAATATGTTAGTGATAATCTGTATGATATTTGCTTGAAAACAATCTAATATTTCAATCAAATACAAAACATATCAAACTCAAATATCATCACACCAAGAATTTGATAACTACTAGAATAATGATACTAACAAAAATCCTAAATACTAAGAACCATTAAATACCCTTACCAAATAGTTCTAAACAAATGAGGTCATAAATTGTCTCAATTGGTTTTAATATTGAATAATGAAAAGACAAGTTCACCTAAGAAAAGATTAAAAAATAGACCATTAAATTTAGGATAGTTTAACAATAACTAAGATTAGTCTCTAAGTGCGGGTTTGTGAGGCGATAAGGTGAAATCTTTTAGATTGCAAATGATCCAACCATCTAATGAGGCTCTAGATAAGTTTGATGGCTCTATCAAATAATGGTCATGGAAAGGAGTTCGAGCATTTGACAAATTAAATGAACATTTCAATTGAATAGCCAACTGAATAGCAAGGTATCCATTTCTATTGCAGATATTTAATCTTCTATACATGATTACTTGTATTTAAACTATTCTTCTGAGAATTCCAAAGTTATTATAGGATTTAAGGGAGAAAATTTTGTTCCTTTTATCTCACTTAAGAAACCTATTTAGACAGTGAAGTTTCTTATTGTGACGGTTTTTCCCTGAAATTGGGTTTTCCATATAACCTTGGTGTGCTGTTCGTTTTTTTTTCTTTTTTTTCTTTTTTTTCTAATCCACATCAAGAACTCTTCATTTTTTTGGAACTTCTAAATCTATTTTTGTGAGGTTTTTTTTGCATCAAGGAGAGCTCAAGAGTCAAAAAAAAATTAATTCAACCAAGAAAAGCATTTCATCAAGATATCAACAACATTAAAGTTCATCCAATTAATCATTATAAAAGAAGACTAATAGAGAGATAAGAAATCCTCACCTTGGAGTGTATGCCAATGCTTGATGGTTTGCTAATGACATCCACTTGCATTTTATCATTCACAGGTGGATCCTCACATACAAACTGAAACTCCTCTTCCCATCGTGGGTCTCTGGACTTTTTAATGTGCTGCACATAGAAAAACCATCCATTTATTAGGCAATGAAGTCACAAAATTGATGCCAAAGAGAAGTACTATACACAATACTTGGACATAATCATTTTGCAAACCTTGGTTCTCTTCTCCTCTCCTTTGAAAGTAATCCTTACATATGGGTTGGTGTGGTGTTTTCCCTCGAGATCTTCAGCTTCATGAACAATAACCACCAGTAAACCTCCACCACTTGGAGTGCCATCAGGAGCCTTTGATACATCTCCAGCATTATCACCTTCTTCAGTAAGTATATAATCTTCCTTGAAGGGACTATATAACATGTCTAAAACAATCTGACCGCGAGGCTTGTCATCTGTTTCAATTAGATCCATGCCTTTGACCAAGTTAAGCGTCATGGTTTTTGGTTCTTCTGGCATTAAATCTTTCAAGGGAACAACTTGCATGCCTATCTTATCATGTACTCCAATCTAAACACAATTTCCAAATCATGTGACTACAACTTTGTGAAATACGAGTGTTCAACATGTTATGATTGCATAAGAAAAAGGAGAAAGAAGCTATACCTTCTCCCAGTCATAGACAATAACCTCCAAAGCCTGAGACTGTGGGTCTTTGACAACAAATCTGAATTCCTCATTCCATTCGGGATTAAGGTCACTGTGCTTCACTGTGGTTTTCTTGGATGGGAGTTTCTCTTCTGTAAGTTTTAGCTTTACATATGGGTCTGATTTTCCCAAAAAATCCTTCTTTTTTAGTTTAACAGCCCTAACAACCTTCACATGCAGTATTCCGACGGGCTTCTTCATGGCACTAAAAGACAGCCAAAGAAATTAAGCAGTAATCAACTTAATATAAATAAAAGCTTTTACTCTTTTATCACCTTGAAAGATCCATGATCGGAACTTCAAGTCTCTTGGGCCATAGATACATGCATGCCACTTGATTCTTGATAACATCCTGCATATGTTAATCAATATAAAGCATCAATGTCAAAAACAAAAAATTGGCCCAAGTGCAGTTAAGGATCGCCTAAAGTACACAAGCACATGAGGTTATATGCTGTTTTGACGCTTTTAAATCAAAGTAGGGTTAATAACTAGAATAGTTATTTTGAATCAGAGCAAGATTGCTTCAACCACATATCACAATTTTTTTAATCTTGCTCAGTTGAAACCCCAGATAGTAGAACCATCCACTAGTCAAGTGCTCTCCAAGCCTCTACCGTGGACTACAAGATGTTAAAAGTTGATCTCCAATAGCAATTCTCCAAAAAGGGGAATTAGAAATAGAGGGTAAAGAGGGTTGCAAAACTCCTCAATGAAATTTGAGAGGAGAGAGAGAGAGAGAGAGAGAGAGAGAATAGAAAAGAAGCAAAAGAAGATCCAAAGACCAAACTTCCCTCACCTACAATACAATAAGCCTTATAAAAAAGACAGCAATTGCAAACCTCTATTCTAGACACGCACAATTGTCAAGTTACTAGCCATTGGTTGCCTTGTAAAGCAAATGTTCTTTTGTTACTAGAGGAACTGAACCAATAATGTCATATTCAAGAAAATGAGTGTTGTGAGGTGCATCATCAAAATGACAAAGCACTTAACCTCATCAATTCCTAATGGTTAGGAGAGCTTGTTAGGTCCTCATGGGATGTGACTGGATTTCCTCTCCGAGCTTTGTTGGACTTCCTTTAAGCAGATGAAGGAAGATTATAGCTACCTTAACATATCAATAAGAATGGTTCTCATTGTATTTAATAATTAATAAGAATGGTACAAGTTTAATATGAACCTGTTACTGCCTTGTCTTATCCAATGATCAATTGTCAGTCTGATTAGAATTAAAAGTGTCCAGTTATTGAATTTTTTTTAAGTGCATCATTAATTTGGTACTGATAAACTACACCTAGAATGATCCAAGGATCCCTTTTCCACACAAGCCATTGGTGTAAATTGTTTGGTTCTTATGCCCATGTTTTTGACATTTCAAATATTAAAGAAATTACAAAACTTCCTTAACAGCAGCCTTTATATGGTTTGGAAAGCTCCTAAAGAAGTCCATAATTGACCGACACCCAGATTACCCCATTAAGCAAAGAAAGGTAATGAAACTAGTGGTGTGGAGAGAAAACAACTATGGAGAAGGGAGAGAAAACATCTATGGAGAAGGGATAGAGTCATGATAGTGATGAAGCCAAAAACAATCATCGAGGCAATGCAAGGAGTAGCTGAACCTTAGCAGAAGGCCAAGAAGGATGATGAGAGATTGACAAGCATTTTTCAAGATCCCACAGGATGTTTCTACCATTAGTCATGAGCTGTAGTTAGTTTGGATGGTGGGGGTTTGGCCTACTTGAAGACTTAAGGGAGGAAGGAGTAGCTTTTTTGATTAAACTAAGTTTTTTTCAAACCCTTCTGGAAGGCTGAATCAAATGCCTAATGCTAGCAACCCCCAATAAAGGATTGTTTGCACAAGTAGGTTAGATTCCACAATATTATATCACTTCGTACACCAACCCAAACTGCTTAGAACTAATCTTATTTGGACATATCTTCTCCTTAGTCAATTTAAAGGTTCAATCAATTTCAATGGTCAATTGAATATTGAATAGCCAATTTAAAAGAGAGCAAATGGCAAAGGACTTGTCCTTTTCCAGCCACGATTTTAAGCTAATTTGGTTTTAATTGAGAAATACATATAATGCTCATGAAAAACACTTCAAAAGTGTGTTATACCCTTGGTCAATATACTATTTGTTTAATAACAATAAAACCACTTGATGATTTATTAATAGTTTTTTTTGAATATTATGTTTTCAGATCATACATCTAAAGTTTAAACAAATCAAAGCAAATGGAGAGCTTGATTAAATGTGTTTTTTAGAGTAATCCACATGTGAAGACGTCTTGACACCACGGTAGTTTTCCTAGTGTTTAGCTCAACTTGCAGACTATGGAGTTATTGTTTCTACTCTTGGTAGAATAATTAGCCATCCATAACACAATCTACAATCTATTTTAGATTAACATTTTTTAAAACTATTACTTGTTATTTATATGACGTATAAGATTGCATCCATACTATACATGCATGTTTCTTAAGATTTGTACTTTATAGATACTTATTCAAATATATCTTGATGAGTATTAAGATTAAAAGTTTGCATTTGATATAATTATCATCTTCAATATGCAAAATACTTTAAATAATACATTATTTCTACTATTCGTACTTGTACAATTTCAATATCATGCAATACGACTTACATTACATAGCATTGGATAATATGTCAATCAAAAACGATCCTGAATGATTTGCATAAGTCATAATATTTATACAGATATGATATACCTATTGTACAAGTGCACTAAAAGTTTACTCATACAACTACACTAAAGATTTATCTGAAGAGAGTGTTAAGATTTAGAATATTGAAGCTTCATACAATATAATATTATATTTCGTACTTACACGATGTAAACATCTAGTGGATTGGACAAGGATTCGGAACAAACAATATTAACTACATGAGCTGAAAATTATAGTGGCATGTAAGTACGATAAATTTTTCGTATCTATACAATCCATATATTAATGTACAAAGAGTTTAGAATTTAGGCTATATGTAAACTCAATTATGTTGTACTTATATGATCTTACCATCGTACTAGTACAATCAATTTAACTTAGTGTGAGTTATGTGTGAAATAAAATTTGTGCATTATTATACAAATACATTTTCACCATCATATGAGTATGATCAATCCATCAAAATAATGAGAAGTGAGAACTTGGGTTTGAGCGAGTTAATTTCTTTTGTACATGTATGATCACACTTTCTTACACACAATATATACTTACTTGAGAGCTTCGGATTGGGATTTAATCATGCATTGATCAGATTTGTATTTTAGGAATACAATCCACTTATCATCTATTATAATCAATAAAAATGAGCTTGTCATAGTACTTATCAGGTATGTAAAATCCTACATCATATAACATTTTATCAAAACCTCAAAAATTAAACTCGAATAAATTTGTTATAATCATATTATATGACACCCTCATCATACTAATACAATAATTCATGAACTTAGAAATAAATTAATTAGACATATGCATCATTAAGGTGATCCTCTCTTAATATTTATCGTCTCTATACGATATTATTATTGTAATAATATGATCATTATCCAAAGAGCATAACAACTAGTTTGATTGTTTCAAAAATGGGGTTTTAGCCATTAGAACTTCTTGATTAATATAAATAAAAGTGGTTTTAAAAAGGGTCAATTGGCCATGTATGCCACACTCAACCTTTAATTGGTGAGCATTGTATGACTATCAAGACACATGGCCAACATAATTTGTGTGGTTTTAAGGAAGAATTGAATTGCAAAAAATATCAAAGAAAAACGAAAATAAGAGCTACGTGTTGTTCTCTACATAGTGAAGTTTCTTTCATCTAGTTGCCTCATCCGATCTTTAACTGCATCATTCTTTCAACCATTGCATAAGACATTCACATATTGCTTGGTAAACACCTGTCACTTCGTTTTAGACATAGTGTCACATACTCTCAAGTGAATGGTATACAATTTATATATGCTTTAATCTATTAAGTGCTGAAATTCTTTGTCAAATATTGTACACTCTTTGGGTGAGGTTGACCCCTACTTGGCTACAACAAAAAAGAAATGAATTTGTGTAAGATTGATCTTTACTTAGCTATGACAGAAACAAGAATGATTGTATTAGATTTACCCCACCTTACTACAACAAAACGAGATTATATTATCGTGGAAGCCTAACAATTTGGCCAATGATGGATGTAAATCCATATTTAGATCGAACCACCTAAAATCTCTTTGTATTCTCCCTTACATTCTTGATTGTCGTTTCCTAACACATACACAAAGATTTTTAAACTTTGAAAAATAATTTCCTAAAACTTATTACAAGAGTTATTAAGATAAACAAAAATTTTCATTCAAGATTATTTGAGTTTAGTTTGGATTGAGTAAAGCAATTAAAAATTCTATTTCAATCACACTCTAAACAAAATTTTAAATAGTTTTAAAGTTCTTTAAGTGTTTTAATTTCTTGCTAAAATTCACAATTCATCTTTCTCTTATAAACATTGGGCTCTTATATTCTCAAAAATATAAGCATATGTTGAATGGCCTTTACAAAAGAAAGGGACATAAAATATGTTCAAGGTTTTGTTAGGTCTTAAAAATGTTAAACAAAAATAAGTCTTAAAAGATAAACAATCCTTGAGAGGTATTTCGATGGCATCAAAGAGTAAAGTAGCTAGATAAAAGATCTTTTGGCTAGCATGGTATCAATTAAGGTGAGTAATGAATAGTAGCATTGAATAGGTACTACCAACATCTATATAGCATTCCCCCTCATTAAGAGGACTCAACCAAGAGAAAACAAGATACTACAAAGAATGATTGTTGCGTAAAGCTATTATTACTGCAAAGAGCAAAGTAGACATTATTAGAATAAAAGAGACATGGTTAGAGATAGAGCAAGATTTCGAGGAAATATGATGAGAGATGTCTTGAGGCATTGAAAATGGTGAAGATGCCTCAAAGTGGTGGTTCAAGGGGTAGGGATGGCATTATTGATAGCATTTTGCAATGTAATGTCTAGAGGAAGCATCATAAGGAGATATGCATATTTTGGGCAGCATTGTATAACTTCAAGTTAGATGCTATGTGAAGTAGTGGGTAGCGCAATTTTAATCGCGGGTAGAAGTTTGGAATAAGAGGAAAATAGTCCCTAAAGTAGACGCATTTGAGGGTTGGGTGCCAATGAAAATGGAAATGTCAAAACAATGGATATGTAATTTTACACCCATCAAATTTGTCAACCAAAATATATTCTAGCTATTTAAATTTGTGAACTAAATGCCTATAAAATTAGAGTGATAAAGTTAGATTACTATTAAATATGTTTAAAGAGAATCATACGGTACAATGGCAAAAGATCATACGGTATGATGACGACCAAAAATTTGTTGAAGGATCGGTTGTAAATATCATACAATATAATATTGGAAAAATGTACAATACTATCTGATAACAACAATATTTAGAAGGCAGATCTGAAAAGCTGTAGAATCAGAATTTAGCTATACAAGTACAATAAAGTTATCATATCAATAAGGTCGTGAATGTAAACATCAGTTGCATCCACTAGTCAATGGTTATCACACATTACGACCACCACACATAGTACAATGCGGTTTAGTATGGTAAAAAGGCAAGTGTGAACGGGCACAAAACTTCTGTAAAAATAACACCTGGGTAATCGCTGCATCATACAAGGACATCAATATAGAAAAGAGTCGGTTTAAGTAATATTGTGATTGTACAAGTACAAAGGCATGGATCATATAAGTAAAATAATAAGAAAAGAGAATTATAGTAATCGAATAAGTAGGATCAGGCATCACACAAGAGAATCGTCGGGTTACGACGGGTGAATGTGATGCATAATGTATCATATAAGTACGAATACAAGATTGCACAATTGCAATCAATAGAACTATTGGGCAATAAAGCATTTCTGTCTCATCGTACAATACGATACAAGTATAGTACTATTACAATTCATAAACATAGAATAAACCGAGTTTTGTATCCAATAGCTTTTGATTCTAATCATTAGAAATTAATTGTCCATAAATCCAAGGGTTGGAAACAACCTAAATAGAGCAGATTAAGGGAAAAGAAAATGAATAATTGGTCGAACACTAAAATGCATGACCTTTACGATAAGAATACAAGAAGAGAAATCCAAGCCGACCTAACAAACATTCTACAATTAAAGGATTGATGAATGGTTATATAAGGCTTTGGCTTGCGATTAGGGCTAGAATTTTCGCAAAATGTAGCCATGGATGCTCCTAAAGAGACATACTCAAGAGAGGCTAAGGAAAGATAACTTGCAAGCAAGGAAGGAGGAAAATTGCAAGTTTTATCCATGAGAAAAGATCTCCAATTAGTGTAGACCTCTCCCTGGTTTTGTATTCAATTGCTTTTAATCAGAGCATACCAGGTGACCCAGTATTCTCGGGTCGATGAAAGTGCATGTGATGCATGCCTTATTTTGATAACTTAGCAAACTACGATTTCTCGATTTGGTGTAAATATTATGTGTATGCTTCCTAAATTGCGTTATTTCAATTAGATGAAGTTAAGAAGTGATCTTTGCAGAATTAGTTGTGATGATATTATTTAATGTTGAAAGCATGCCGGTCACAAGATAGAATGTTAAATTGTGATGAATTTTCACACATTAATTCATGATTATTAGCAATGATCACTTAGAATTGCTAAAAATAAAAGTATAAAATGATTACCTTTATTGATTACGTGATTTTTATTGGAGACTCCTTATTACATGTTGCAATGTTATGATAATAATGGCATGGATGATTTGCTGAAATTAATGTTAACAAGGATATTTTTAAAGTCATTTTGTTGGAATTTCAATTTATGCTTGTGATAAGATGATAACTGCGACTTATCATTTGAAAGGAAGTGAATGATCATACTTATGTTGATGACTTAAGCTATTAGAAGTATTGCCTTGGGTTAAGCCTTAAGACTATGTGATAAGACTCAATTATAAGCTTAGAGAGCAAAACTAGACCTTAAAGGGACCTTGGATGGCCTTAAGGTGAGAGGGAACTCTAAGACACCTTGTGAAAAGGGCTTAGGAGTCTCCATTGAGCCCCAAAGAAAGACTAAGGTCATGTAAAGTTTAAGGCTCAGCCACAAACTTTAGATTACAATGTGAGACCTTGGAAGGGACCCTAAATGACTTCCACGGTAAGTAAGCTCGAGTTTTCTAGTAAGGAGACTTAAGGGGCGTGAGTTGGACTTGAAAAAAGGCTAAGGGAAATTTAGGTCTCGATTAAGGGCAACAAAAAAGGATTGTGTTTGGTCAAAAACCTTAAACAAGATTAAAGATAGAATAGGAATTAAATGTGTGTAATTCTTAAAAACTACGACTTTATCTGAACAAAATCTTAAAGGTAGAATTTAAGGTTGGACTGAAATTATCAAGTACTTGGTGAGACATTGAGCACACTTGGAATGAGGCCAGTTTATGATGAGACTCTCGTTAAACCCTAAATAAGGGTTAGTTTAGATAGATAGTAAGGTCATGGTCTTAAGAGTGGTGCTAAGCTCAACCAAGGGGCTAAATGAACAATTGAATTGTTGGCTAAACCCTACTTTAGCATGGTTTGATGGGTAAGAATATGAGTAGCCCTAAATTAAGCTCATAGGTCGTAGATTGATGCCTCAAATGATGGTCAGGGAGGTGTATATGACTCAAGAGAGGCCTTTAGGAAATGTAATGTGATTCAGGTTAACCTGCAAGACGACAGAAAGTCACTAGTGAAACTTATGAGAACCCAGGTTAAAGTTAAAAACTATGACTATTTGAGCTGAAGACGTATAACTTGAGTAGATACTCAAGTAGTAGCCTGGATGGACTAATGAACTTAGATTACTAGATTAAGAAAAGTGCAAAAACTAGACATATATATGAAAAAACTGATACTACATTTGTGTTTGGCAGAAATCCTAAGATAGAGTAGGTAGCAATGGTCAAAGGAACCCTAAATTGTTTAATTAATAGATTATGGTTTGAAGAAACTTAAAGACTCTTTAGAAGATAGATCAAGGTTAGATAACTCAAGATATTTGCTAATAAAACAATACTGATGATAAGAGAGCAAGTTTATTTGTTGATGACAAACTAAAATATAGTGAGATAGACTCCTTAGCCAAAGCAAGACAGGTTAAACATACCATGTGGTAGGACTCCCACCAGGTATAACATTTGCATGCCTCATTGTTAGGACATCACGAGAGGATCATAGGTGTTCTTAAGCTTATAGCGGTGGGTATTGTTACACCCTTGTGTTTGATGAGTCGAGCATAAATGTTTATATCTCATATGGGCTTGCTTTAAGTGAAATTGTTAATATTCAATTAAGTCAAGCTATGAACTTTAAATGTCTAAAATAGTGGTCTTCAAGGCTCTTAGAGTCATGGCAAGCTTCAAGGAAATTGAAGACATATATTAAAATTTTTATACTTGAATTTCTCTTTATTTTCTTGAATTTGATATGTCCAAAATTTGAGATGATGTGACACACTAGTAGTATTAATATTTGAAAATGTTATAAGTTTAATAATTGTTGAATTTTAATTTTTGGGCCAAGCATTACTGATGAAAAATATAGACATTGGTATTTGATTTTTTAAAATTATTTAGGAATTATTTTTCATGAATTTATTTTCATTATCACTTAAGACACTTGTAACACTATCATAATATAAAATTATTTTGATACACTTATATTCAAAATTTTGGTAAAAAAATACTCACAAAACACTATAAAACCACTTCTGTCTCAGGATTTTTCATTGTAGCAATGGGTGGGTCGACCCTACCCAAGCTAGTCCATCCAGGCTTTAAGGATTTAAAAAAATAAAATAAAATAAAAATTGTTCGATAGACCCGAAGAGGCAAGCAAAGCCCGAAGGCGAAGGAAGAAGGCCGCAAGGCATGCTGAACGGAACAGCGCGAAATCAGCCCGCAGGGAAAGCTGAACGAAACAGTGCGAAATCGTCAACCAGGACCAAGTAATCAAATCTTGGTCGAGGAAAGGGGAGCCAACCCCAAACAGCTGGAGAGACAGAGGAACCGGAATCATTATAGAAATCAATGGCAACGTAATTTGAATAATATGGGACTAAATTCCCATCCGATTGTCAAAGAAGGCAGAAGGGCAGGTGCGATCGGGCGACTGAGGTTAATAAAAGCGAAAGGGCAGCGCAATCCGACGGCTTAGATTAATCAAGGTAAAATGCTGCAAGTAAACAGTAAAATGCCAAGCAAGAGATTCGAACCCAAGCCAGTTTGCGAGACGATGCGTAACCACTGCAGTAAGTTTCTAATTCAAGTAATCTCAGGACACATTATAATAATACATGCAGGACAACCTACGTGCGATCCAATGGCCCGGATCAAGGCCGCCTAGATCCAACAACTAGGATTGATCTCGAACGATAAAATCGGGATTCAATCAGAAACGTCTATTTCAGGATCCAAATCAAACAATAACAGCTATGTGTCCGTTACCCAAATGGCTAGTCCATTTTAGAGTCGTTGGGAGTGGATTAAGAGCTTAAATTTGAGCTTTATAAATAGGGAAGGATGAAGAACTCCAAAAGGTTACCATTGCTAAGTTCTCAAAACTTTCAAATCACAATTTTTAGCTATTTCAAGTGCATACGGTACTTCCAAACTCACAAAGTGAAAGCTGCAAGAAAGAACCCAAAATTGGAGGTTTTGCTTCAATTATTTTCAATTTCTATTCCTCCCTCTTTTTGGTTTTTTCCTTGGAATTTTTATTGTATTGAGTGTGCCTTATACTTCTTTTAAATTGTCTTAAGTTAAACTTTGTTGCCCATTTTTGTATTTGTTTCCTTGGGGTAAGGGCATCCCGACAATTGTGCAAAATCCCAAGGTTTGAGTTGAGCCCAAAAAAAACTCAAGTAGGTTCGGGATTAGCCGTAGGTAAAATCCCAAGTAGGTTTAAGGTGAGCTGTACGAAAAACCTCGCTTGTAATTTGGTGATTTTACTGGCTTTTTCCCAACACCGGTTGGGGGTGAATGTAGGCTCGATTTTGAGTCAAACCACCTTAAAAATCTTTTGTGTACTATTTTATTACTCTTTCTTGTTCGTGCTTAAAAGATTTAAGTTTTAACTTAAACCGAAAATTGAAAGAAAATCTCAAAATTTTATTTACCACAATTCAACCTCCCCTCTTATGGGTTTACTTTTAAGCACAAAGAACTTCAGGTACCATGCATTGTGAGGACCTTATGGCATTATGAGGTGGCCCATGTGACTGACAGAACCCAACTTGTGGACTATCAAATCATGTGATGGGAAAAGAGTGCAAGATTAGTATCGAGTACCTCAACAGCTTGGACAAAGTGCTAGATTATTGGTGGGCCATTGTACATCACTTGGATTGATCTTGATTATGATTCCACTGAGACTTGTTGAGCCTAGATAGATATGTGAATGACTGGTGGTTATTGTTTTATACTTTGACTCAACTTAGTAGATTGTGGTATTCATCTAATTCTTTTGACATGTTTATAACTACTTTACTATTATATTATAGTGTGTATGTTTTATTAATAGGACATGATTATTCCTATTGAGCCTGGTTCACCCCTCTTATATTATATACAGATGCAAAGAGTTGCTAGAACAACAATAAAGTTGCTAACCAACACGACCCATCAACCTACGACATGAACCAAAACCAATCTGTGCGACCCAACTCTGCACATGACTTGCCGACCCACGATAGGCTCAAGACAACACTACAGCTTCCACTAACCAACTGCCACAAAAAAGGGAGAAATTTCAAAAAAAAACCATTTGGGAACAACTTATAGTAGTAGATTTTGAAGCTCTTGAAGATTCTTTTTGAGATGTCAATCACTTTTACCTATTACCCCTAAGTTCTATATAAATTAAAAGGCTTACCCTTATATGGGGTTACACATTTTGGCATGAATGAAATTTTCACTTTTTCCTTTTGCATCTTTTAAAGCTTTTAAGCTTTGACTACAACAAAAACTTCAACATGCCGACTCATCGGGGCTCCGCTACTAAGAGGGTGTGAGGCTCAAGTGGTGAGGCATGCTAGTTTATCGTTGAGTCAATCGCAACACCTTCATACCACAGCAAGCATAACCCTACAACTCTTCACTCTCACACCGTCGTTAATGGTTTGATTCGGATTTTTCATCGCCATCATCTTAATAACTCTCGTTCACAAACCCTATGTTTTCATTGTCATGTTCACTTTCTTATGAATCGATTTCCTTAGTATTTCGGATTGTCTCTTTCGTATATAATTATCTTGTTACTTCAGATTTTTTACAATAATTTGATAAGATTGTTCAGTGTTTTTAATTTGTGCTCATATAACATTTACGTTGCTAATTATTTTATTGGAGAATGGTATCATTAAGCCTTTTCCAAATACCACTTTTCAACATTGTCGAGAGACTACGAGCCTAGCATACGAAACGACCCCTGTGTTGCTCAGTGTCCCCTCTTGGCTAAAATTAAATACGATAGACAGCTCTTACGAGGTGTCCTTTATGGATTTTTTGTATTTATCCTTCATATTTTTTTGCTACTAATGTGTGCAGATTAATCCTTCTCATTGCTCATTATAGTGGTTTGTCAGCCAACCAGCATCATAGTTTCTCTTCAACAAGTGCTATCCCAACAATTTGGGTTTATTTTCGAACATTAAAACAAATTATGGGAAAGGCTCACATCCATATTAATATTATTTTCCAATGCTTTCTCTCCAAGTTGATTTAAAATTCTGACATATCATTCTTTTGAATTTTGTGAAAATAAAAATGCAAAAGAAGATCTACACCTTTCCATGATGGATAATATCCTTGCAAGGAGCTCAACTTCAGCTCAGATGAAACACAATCACAAAACACTACCACATTAAACCAATGATCAGATCATGTTCTTGACAAAAACTCTTTCCAATAATTATTTTGATAATCACAATGAAAGACAAAAGTACCTCATAAATGAGCCAGCCATAGTTAAAGGTAGTTATCCAACATGCATATAAAGCTTGTGCTTTATCGATATGATAAGACCAAAGCACACCTAAGAGGACAATTTGCTGGGAGCTTAATTATACTCATTTTTTAAATTTTGTCAAATAATTTCTCTTTATTGTAACATAGGTATCACACCACCTATAATCAACCACTAAACTTCAACAAAAGTTTAATAAATTTGATACAAACAAAGAACAAAGCTAGAATCAAGGAGAAAAGCATAACTAGCTAAGTGATGCCTTCTTTATATTTATTTTCAATTAATACTTTCACTTGGCAACATTTTCAATTCTATAACTTTAACATTACTTAAGCTCATGATTTCCAATACAACTACATTAAATAAAATCAAACAAATTCCATCATGAATTAGCAATCATTAAAAGAATAAAGACCACTAATTGCATCATACAAGTAATGTGAATTTTAGAAAAGAATAATAAGAATTTACTTAGCATTGCAACAATCAAGTAACCATAGGGTAAACAATGATCAAGGATGGTCGTATAAAAAGATATAGAAAAAACATGATATAAGGGAAAAAGGCTTCACTAACAATTAAAGAATATAAATAATCTCTCACGGAGGTAGTTATGAGCCCTTTATAAAATTGATAACATTTCGAAGACCAATGAAGGAGAAAGGAACGAGATATAATAACTTTGGTAATATGCCAAGCATTGGAGTGTGTATTATAATACCATGCACTACTTAGGGTTCTTTTTTTATGCTATTTCTTATATCACCTAATAGCACTATTGTCCTTTCTTGTAATGTGTTGCTCCAAGAAGTTGCTTAAGGTAGGCACAACCTCGTAGACATAAGCCATGACAAGCATAATGCTCTAGATGCCATCGACAGATGAAGGGAGAACATATGCGTGGTGGTTATCCAAGAATATATTATTGATAGAGTCATAAGATAATATCACGCAGCCTTCTTAGTAGCCTCAATTTACATCTCAATAAGTGCAGCCCTTCCAATGTTGAGGATAAGACGTGTGCCAACATTAGCTAATTGCCTTGATCTCCAAACGGGATAAGTTGTATATTGAAAATCATGACAAAAACACTCCAAGTCAAACGTGTCAAATGAACCTGTTATCATGCCAATGAAAAATTAGGTTTTCATCCTTCATCGCCATTTATATAGGTCAAAATACCATTGCTTGCCTAGACCAAAGTACTAATTTTCAAGTGTTTAACAAGTTGATGATACGATCATTGGTCCAACTTCTCAAAAGTTCAAATTGTAAGTGCTTTTGTGACAATTGATGTCCTCCAATAATTATTTAAGAATGTTTCACCATGCTATTCCATCATCTCTTTTGTTTTCTTCCTTGTGAAGAGGATAAAAACACCATGTCAGATGCATTTCAGAGAAGCTGAGAAAAAAGGTGCACAAGCATGTAAAGAGAGCAATGGGATGTGTCAATCAGACACTTAACTTTTTGAGATACAAGAGGCTCTGCTAGTTGTTGAGGCTGTATTGAATCGAATGGTTATCATTTCAATTTAAATATGGGTAAGAAATTCATATTCTTCAACTTGGCTTTCCTCTCATAATTTTGAGTACTACTTCATCTTCTTCAAACAAACAACTTTATTCTCTCCTCTCTTATCATGATGGATCTCTACAAAGGGCTATTAAAACCAAGAGTGAGGATCAATAATATTATGCACAAGCCTTAAGCCCATAGTCTCTTCAAAAAAATATTCAAATCATGACTCAACCTATAAACTAACCAAATATCCAATTGTCCGAATCAAGAGGTAAAGAAGCTCTAATCCCCAACAACCATAGCTCTTCGCCACTCAAAGGTATTTTCATGTCAAAATTTCAATTTGTGATCTCTCTCGATACGTCTCTCCTTGTTCAGTGCTTACCCACACTAATAATAAATCCATATTTTTTTTTATAAAAACTTTCTTTATAAAACAATGCCTACCATCTTTTTGGAGTTTAGTATTAAAACATAGAGAAATCTCAGATTTAAATATAAGACAAAAATCAGTGTAAATTGTATTAAGATACTAAGTGTAAGCAGTTGTTCATGACATAAAGTCGTTCAAACTCTTAAGATATATATTAATTTTGACATGCTCCAATCAATATTAAAAGGTATAAAAATGAGAAAACTCAAGATGAAGAATTTATGTCCAATTCTTTGCAACATAAGGTCAACCGAATTCTGAAAAATCCAAATTAAATAGAATACTCGATCTGACATGGATAATCACTGTAGAACTTTTGGGATGACTTTGTGCATATTCATCCAGTATAGAAGAGCAGATTTCTAAATTCAAAAAATAAATAATTGCATCTATCAATACTAATTGAGGAAGAGGTGGACAAAAAAAGATAACATTGGGGAATATTAGAACTTATCTTAAATACAAAAAGCCAACAAAGTATTTTAACACATTTGAATATAACATCACAAAGTGCAATATAATTATAAATAAGATAAGACTTGCTATCATTTAATTTAAGAAATCAGTTCTTCAATACTTGAAGAACAAAGAAGTACATAAATCATATTGTTGAACAAAATTAGCTAGATAAGACTTCTTGTTGTAAATCAATTAGAGTGTACAATTTTTTCATGCTTGAAGAGATAAGAAGCATGCCACTAATTGAGAATAAACATAATTGGGCTTGAAGAGTGCATCATCTTATGATCACAATTGATACTTTCTATTCAAAAAATTGGACAAGTAGGAATGGATATCAAGTCTAGGGAATCTTTAGCGGCAATTTGGACATTAAACTCAGAGTAGACAAATAAATCAAAATTTGGAAGCTAAATCATCTGGCCAGCATATCTTCATAAGCTGCGCTGCCTAATGGAGGCAATTCTTCAAAATCATACATCAATTTTGACATAAAACAAACCATAATAACTTCAAGACTAAAAAGATTTAATATCTTTTAATTTCTAATTTTTTCAAAAAATTAAGATAAGTCATGTTAAAAAAAGATTACAATATTAAATCAGAATTTATGACTCAAAATGAAACCATTATTTCACCTTCAACCTTGGAAGAGGTCCTTTAAAAACAATAACGAAACTCCAACACAAGGAATTCCTCCCCGAAAATCTTTCCTTCTCAATAGCAGCGCCTCTTAAACACCCTCAGTAAGAGGGTCAACCCATCCACCACCAAAAGAGGATAGCATATTGATATAATATAAAGGCAAGATAAGAATCTTATAATTATAACTAGATCTCAACTAAATTCTACTACCAACTGAGATAGAGAGACAAAGAAAAGTAATGTGAAAAGTAAAAAAAACAAAACAAAAAAAAAAAAGGGAAAAACAGGCTAAAATATTCCTCCCTTCTACCTCCCAAGTCACAATCCTAGATGAAGTGAGAAAGTCATAGAGAAGAGGCAGGAATGAATCCTATAGCTAAATCTCAACCAGCTTTGATACCAAAATTAATGGAGAATAAACAGATGTGAATCTTACAACAAGACCTGAGGTAGAAAGCAACGACGATGAGGATAACGACGGTGAAGACAAATCTGAATCATGACTCTAATATTTTTGCATCATAACCCAAAGAAACATAGATTACAATCTAGGATATACAGACATGCATGATAAAAAGATAACACAGTTTCAAGTAATACAAAATAAATCAATCTTCATTTCCTTTTTCAATGAATAATATTTAAATAGATTACAAGGCTAAACCTACAATCAAAAATAAAATAACAAAACTACAAAAAAATAATAAAATATACAAAAATAACTAAAAACTCTTAAAAATCTTATAAATGACTTATCATAACCCACAATCAACTAAAATTAAAAATAAATAAAAAAACTCTTATATGGTCTGCAAGATCAACTTATCTAATCTACTACAAATAATCCATCCTATATCAGAAAGACTATGCTTCCCTCATAACTTGGCACATATGCACTACAAAGAAACCTTTACAATTCCACATTCACATTCAAAACATCTCCTTATTTTTATTCCATAAAATCATAGTTATAAAAATATAATACAAAACCCTAGACTCAAACAAAAAGACAAAGATTTCTATCTTAATAAAAAAATATAAAAATAAAAAAATATGCAAAAAAAATAAAATATCATAATATCTTATATATGATTCATTACAATCCAAATAAAATAAACTAATAAACTAAAAAAACTCCTACACAAGTATATTAGATTAATTCAAAATCATTATCTTGATGCAACCTATCATAAATCACATATACTTTAATTACATGAAGAGTGCCACTACACGGTCATCAAATCTATTTCAACTTTTATATCATGATAAAAAGGAGAACAAGATCATGATCTTTTGCATCTGATTTGCACACCAAACACCCTACTTCAGCTCCTATCAAACACCCTTAAGAAGAAGAGATCAACCTATCCACAACATTAAAGACATTGGCACAAAACTAATGAAAAGTCCCACTAACAAGCCATCAGATTGTGTCAATTTTATATCATGATAGAATATAAGATGATCGCCATTAGCGCATAAACCTACCCCCTTTACTACAAAATAATTCCCTTCAAGAACCTCTATACACAAATAACTTTCTATATTTCCCTGATTTAGCATGGCATGGACAAGTTTCAAAACCAAAAGTTTTCACAAGTCAACTCTGTTAAATGTGCAGACCAAGGATTCAGTATTACTAAAATGTAAACTAACATAGAAATCCAGGTCCAATCATGTGCAAGATTGTAGTAGAATCACTTCAAAAGGCCAGCCAATTGATAAGAGATAGCAGCACTGTTTAACTAGCAGGTTGTGCACAACAAAATTATATTTATGGAATTATAACATAAAACTATGCTAAACTAAATCTAAAATAACAATAAGTCTAATTGAAACAAATATAAAAAATAATGGTAAGTTCACATAATGAAAATTAAAAAAAAAAAAATCTATGTGAAATAACTGGTAGAAAATGTACCTGGACTTTCCTATATATGCCTGGAATTGACATGAGATCAGCCCCTAAAAGTCTTAATCCGAAGTCAACATGAGGCTAAATACCAGAGATGTTTGAAGTATGTAATCACTAGAATTGAATTCAAACTTCAAAAACAAGTAGGAAAAAGAGACTCGCTTCAACATTTACCTTCTCCATTAAAGATACAATGATATTTGCAAAACAAGGGAAACTAGGGACGAGTGGCTTCAATGTGATACGTGGTAGGGCAAAGACTTGTAAATCTATGATCTGAAAGAGGTAACATCAGTCACAAGAACATTGAATTAAATGCATTCCAAGTGAATTTTGATAATATGTATCCAGAAACTGAGCATTTGCATTTAAATTTAAAAATATAGACTGCATTTCACAAAACATTGAAGCCAAGAATGGTTACCTGTGCAGATGCTTTTAATCCAAAAGCTTTAACAACAATAGTTATGTTAGGATTTCCAGCCCACTTAAGCGATGGTTCCAAAATTAACTCCTTCTCATCAGTGATATACACTTTTATTCCTGCCACACATTGACATTTAGCGCTGAAGAAAATACAACTGATCCTGATAAATCTAAACAATAGGTGACAACACTAGGATAGCTAAACAAATACGCTGAAAGACAAGAACCTAAAAACACACTAAATGCAGGAGTCAAATTAATGCAGGACAGAGGAAAAGCATAGAAGAAATATTACATAATCTAAGTTAAAAAATACAAAAATCTGAAATACATGCAAATGTACAGAGAGTTACGATCATGTAGAATCCAACAATAAAAGACAAAACTGGGGAATCACCACCCAAAAAGCATCATTTAGTTTCCATTCAATTTCAAAATCTACATTTACACATATAAAGCATTCAATTTAAACCAACATTTAAGTACTCTAATAGAACCTAATAGCACTCCTATAAACCATCAATCTTCTAACAAATAACTCTTAGATGATGCAAAACAAGATTGTAGGATGAACACAATAATAGAATCACAACATTTATAAAATGAAGTTCACTGTTTTGGTGGGAAAGTGAAGGTTAATTATAAGAAAAAAATGTGTGCAAAAGTAATTTAAGATATGTTTACAGTGAAGCTAATAAATTTAGACAAAGGATTGAGTACATTAGGTTTGGTAGGCTTGAGTAGTAGCAAAAATATGAGTTTGAAAAATTCTAGAGGGAAGCATATAATAAAATCAGAAGATCATATGGTACAATTGCTACAATTCATGTGATACAACAGCAATCGTGTGGTTTGGTCAATTATAAGATGAATGGAAACATTCATCTAGGGTTTGAGTTTTGAAGGGCCAAATAAGGGCATTCTCAAATTAAATTTAAAGATACATTTATAGGATAAGGGGTTTAATAATATGTAAAAGAATTTTATGTTTAGCACAATAATGGCAGTGCCAATCTAGACTCTAAATTTTCAGGTTTAAGGAAGAATATCAATTTAGGGTTTGGGGAATAGGGATGGTTAGGATTCAATAAAAGGTTGGGTTAGATGATTTCATAAGATAAACACAACAAAAAACAGTGAGATGGAAAGTACGAAACAAGCAGTAAAATAATAAAAATAACAGATATGGTCAATGCCATGCATGATCTCTAAACCCCTCTATCCACTTCTATCGTCTCATATCATATCTAAAATGAAAAATGTTGACCTCCATCCAACAAACCCAAAAGATCATAAAGTAAACCTAATCAATTACGTGTTTCTTTTAAAAAAAAAAAAATAACATACCTTAAATTGCAACCTAAGGGGGGGACTTTTATACAGCTCCTCTGTTAACCAAAGGCTTCTCGATGATAAGGATAACCATCATTTAATCATCTAGTAGACATATAATATTATTTTGATAACATCAGCAAAATCACATTCCTAAAACATTGGGTTATGAATTCTGAACCCACAAGTGGTATGATGACTTGATTATATGAAAAGATCTTCAACCATTGTAAGTTATGACCATAAGGCTGTACTAAACAATCTAAGGCCAAAATTGACATTTGCATATCATTTCCTTGGCATCAAAATTACATCAATTAATCAGTAACAAACTCTCATAGGGCTAAAGAACTCTAAATAATGCAGATTTGACGATCTGTTCCAGATATTGACCTTAATTTTCATTTGTTTTACTATATTGCATAACTTGATAATGATGCCTTGACTCCAAAATGAAGACATCTGAGAAAAACGAACTTCAACAGATTTATAAGTTTTCTCATGGAGACAGTTCTATAGGCTTCAAAGTCAACAAGAAAATGTTGCCTCAATCGCCACCTTTTACTAATTGGAGTGAGTTTGGAAAATTTAGGAATCACCTTGAAGTCTACATGCCTCCAAATGAAAGTAATTTTGCTTGGGGAAACAAGAGGTACCACATATCCAGTATGGATAAGCATTCTCAAATACACAGAGGATACTAATTTTGGATTCTAATTAATAAGTATTTTTACCTATATTAAATAATAATAAAAGGAGAACTATTTGGGTATTATAATAACTGAGTGTAAGAGATGAGTAATTAGCTCCACAAATGTTAAAGGGCAGGCTTGCATGCAATATGAACAACTTCAATATCTATTTAGGTTCAAACATAACATATTTGATAACAAGATAATCAATAGGAAATTTAAATTGGATGGTCTCAAAAATTTTGGGATAAATGAAAAAAGAATGGTTTGTGAAAAAAAGTTGATTCTATTTTTATCAAACAAGATCACCCAATGAAGTAGTATTGTTAGAAAATATAATTAATTAAATAGTGCCCGAGGACTAGATAAGTGCATTTCATGGAGATCACTATATAAAACATGTAGGGAAAATATTAAATTAAACTGATAAGCACAATGCATATAAATGAAATTCACTACCCTATAATTTGGCCATGTGATCCTAAAGAGACAAAGTAAAATGTTCAACCATTTAACAACAAGGTTATGGATAAGGCTAATAAAGCTCAAACATATTGATCGCAAGTGAAAGTAAAACAAAATTAACATTGGAGTTGAACACAATGTTGAAACATTAATATGCAATTAGGTTTGCACTTGTGATTAGATTAAGTTTTTAAGTAGATTATCGTCTCTCAATCCTACTCCATTGATAAGTAATATCAAAGCTAGATTTCTCTACCGTTAAGCGATTCAAGCAATTCGTTATTATTCAAGTATGTTTCTAACTATCTATACGATGAAAAAGCAAAGTTTATGTGCTTTGGCAAACTCATGCAAATGAGTAGGTCTTGGTGCACTTTAAAATTTATAGCATTAAACAAATACCATTAAACCTCTTAAGTATAGTTTGAACTCTTAATACATGGTGTCCATGGTTTTACCATCCTTTGTGGAGCAACTATACTACCAATATAAACAATTTTCAATATAATGTTTGGTGAATCGAAATATTTGACATCCTTGATATATGACAGGATGCTCGACTTTGATTGTCAAAAATTTTGAATTAATAGATGTAATGGATAATATGGATAAAGTTTTCACTTGAGAAAGACAAGGAATAAAAATAAAATTAACCTCCTATAGAAGTTGAACATTTCGTTTAAGCCTTATTATATATGCATGCTCATACGTTGGCAAATAGGGCTCAACTTTGAGGTCCAATTGTTCTACTCTGTTAACAAAATAAATAGCCATCTTCTATAGTTCACATCGACCTTGACATATTTGAACTAAAGATCTATTAAGAAGTAACATCCTTAATGCATACCAAATAAGAAGTAAAAAGAAGTATGATACTAATTTGATTGACCACTATGATAGGTAAAGGCAATGTCAGAATGTCTTTCCTGCTAATAATCCTACACTCAAAGATTTGATGCATAGTAATTTATATCTGTATGAAGTAATTGGACCATATATAAATAAACCAATTCATGGAAGAGATTTAGAAATTAATTGCATTTTTAGTAAATAAATAGTTCATCATGAATGTAAATAACATTGCAACCTCATCATACTAGCACCAACAAAACTAGAGAAGGCGTCAAAAATTAGCGACTAGAAGCTTTAATCACAGTGATTTCATAGGAAGCATACCTGGAATTCATTTACTGCTGACATTAGAATTTGTTGTTGGGTGTTCTACTTGTCCTTGTGACATTGTTTGTTGCTTCAAACTAGTTGCTTGGGAATGCTTATTTAGGTCAAGATTTTTGTGAAATTAATTTTCAAAGTTGATAACTTGTTATGATACATATTTAATAATTGAGGCTTAAGAAAGTTGTCTAGAATTAACCAAAAAGAAAACAACTTAGAAAACAAAAAAGTAAAATCAATAGAGCCAAGTAAATTAGATAGATCAGATAAGACAAACCAGACCTAATAACTGTTCACTTGGAATTCTCATTGAATTGCGTAAATTGAGAATGTCCACCACAAAAGTGTAACCACCAAAACATTGCTTTTAATTTTCATTCCACTGCACAATTTGCTCAAAAAATTTACAGCATAGGTTTACAAATGTTAAGCTTCAGTCAACCACCTTTAATATTCCTACAAAACTCTCTTAGAGTTTCAAGAACTAACTATTTAACTTTAGGAATCCACTGATTAGTCTACTTTGTTACTGTGTTAGAACACTAAAAAGGTTCAAACAGATTCATTCCAGACCTTAAGAGATTGTCTTTTGAAGTTCTCTAAGGAAAAGATTTGGTAAAAACAGTAAAATAACTGGCTTGACCATTTATTGTGATATCTGATAATTTTCTTATTTTTTTGCATTGCAACATGATATGCATTGTTACCTCAAAATTATGTTTTTGGCATGCATAAGAAACATTATATCTGACATCATTCATAAAGACAAGATAAACTCAATCTAAGCTAATTTTGATGATAAGATGCTATGAACATCAGTCAATTTAAAAAAGTTATGATGGTTGACGGCTCTGTAGAAAAGATCACCTACTGAGAAGTTTGGGATTTTTTATGCTGGAAGCAAAAATTATCTGCATATCAATTGAACGTTTCAGCCTTGTAAATGCAAAGGAAACCAAACATGGCATGGCTAGGATGCATAGATTTAAGCGATGTTCTTGGCAAACAACTCTGGTCCTTCAATTATAAATTAGAAGGCTTTTCTTGAGAATAATTTTATCCAATACAGTGTGTTGATGCAATATTTGAATTCAGAAAAATTAATAAAATCTTTGATAAGAACTAGAAAATGATAACTCTTTTGAAGAGAAAAGCTCAGTTCGTCCACAGGCTGAGCTGAGGAAAGCAGAGGGTACAGGGAAGGAAAAAAGAAAGCAAAGAAGAAGGCCTCCATAGGGAGAGGGCAAAGAAGAAAATGACCTAAAGAAAAAGAATACGACTGAATCTTTGAAATAGAACCTTTTGATTGAACATCCCAAATATAACCATGGGATGCTATTTATAGGCAAGTCAGTGGAACTTGTAGACAAATGTCCAAAGCCATTTCTTAATTGCAAAAATACAGCTAGCAATATACTATAATCATTTAATAGAATGAGACAAGTGCATAATCCCTGTAATGTGGCAAATTCTATTATAATCATTTATTTGATGAACTAAAAGACTAATATAGTTACCTGAGCTCCACTTGTCCCTCAATACATCATGCTGAAAAACAATTCACCCAAGAAGGTGAAAAGCACTCTATGTATGCATGCTCTAAGAAAAGTCGAAGAAACAAAATCTTGAGCCTCTCCTGAGTGCCACATGGCACTTCAAAGGGAACAAGCTAAAAATTGAAGCCTCAAGTGTCAAAAGGTTCTCGACAAATGTGCAACAATCAATGACCAACCAAAGGACAAAGCATTGAATAATGTAAATGGTTGGTTCTTAAAACACACATGGCACTTGAGAAAACCTCCTTTTGAACAAGTGATCCTAAAATATCTCAAACCTCTTATTTGATGCCACATGGATGAATTTAGATCAATGATTGATATTACCAATGCAGATGTTGTATCTTCAAAATACTTAAACAAGCAACACCACAAACAGTACAAGCAAAAAAAAATTAGAAGTACATTGCCCCAACCAATAATCAAAACCTCTGAAGCTGAAAAATGCTAAGAAATTTCAAAAAACTCATGAGAAAAAACTATTGGATCTAAAAGACTGATAAATCAACCAAATAGAAGTACTTAAAATGCAGTAGAATGGTCATAATTAATTGAGCCAGTGGACCTTAGCAGATTAAGAGTGGCATAATCACACAATATTAACCTTTTCAAGAATTTTTTTTTTTTGGGCATTTTCTGGCAGGAAGCATCAATTTGAGGTTGAATATCTAGTATTCTTAATCAAGGGCAGATAACAGAAGCACTTTTTGTATAGATCTACTTCATCTGGATACAAAAATTAGTAGTGCTTAGCCAAATACAAAAACTTATTTTTGGAGTACAATAGTTATGTTTGGTTTCTTGCTAATCAATAACAACATGCATACTAAATGTCATTCATTCAAAATAAACTGAAAATGTGCACAAACAGAAGGAGCAAGGTTCAGCAATGATGATGTCCTACAAGATGTAATGATGGTCCACTGACGTTCCATCTAGATTTAAGTAATCATTAAAACAAAGAAAAAATAATAACAATGGCCTTGTTTTGAAAGGCTAAATTGCTTTTCCAAACAAACCTTAAGTTGATTTCAAACCATGTGGCAATGTTAAGAACTCCTATACATGGGATCAGCATAAAAAACTTACATCCACAACCGTAATGAGAAGTTCTTGCAACAGGACTAACCTAACTCAGGTGATGAGACAAGAAATTCTTAGTGAGTGGGCACCATCTTGTACAATATCTTCCTACTTCCAACCAGCATGAAGAGAATAAATGATATGCATGCCTATTGTTGCTGAACTACTTTAAAGACCTACAATATACTTGTTTAGTAACATAACTAGCCAGTTTAAATTTCAGATGAAGAGTATGGATAGGTCATTGTATGATTAAAACTATAAAATAGAAAGTAATTAAGAAACATACAACCCAATCACAGGAAGAGTTAAGGCTTTGATCCCCAAACCACCCATCAATAAAAAAACCATAAAAAAATGGTTCAAGGAGATGACAATCAACAAAACATCTACTATGCATATAATTTGTCAGAAGGAATCATAGAACAGAAGTACCAACCTTGAAAAGTAGGAGGTAATGAACCTAAGGTCAGCGTTTGAAATTCCACTGAATCAATTTTATATTTTACTGTGTTCTCAGCAATAATAGGTTTAGCAATTTCCCTGGCAGTTTTGCATATTGCCTTCAACATATCGAGCGGATATATCAGTTCCATGAACAAAAAAAGAGAGAAGACATTACATATTTAAACAAAAAAAGGTTAGATAAAAAAAATTACCTTATCAAGATATGGCCACATGATACCTAGAAATTTGTTTAACCAATCAACCTTCAAGGAAAATCATTAGGAAAGGATCCTTACAGTAGCTTCTTGATAATAAGATAATATAAAAGATTGTAAGAACCATACCCTGTCAAAGTCAGGGTTTTTAACCCATAATGGAATTTCAGGGAGTATCCGATCCAAAGTTTTTGAATCCAATTCAACAAGTGGGCGAATTTTTGGATCCTAATAAACAATGACATTGTAATATTTATCATCAAAATAATCTATTAAATTTCTGACGCACCAATTGACATCACTCTCATTAGCAATATGAAGAAGCAATTGGCATTTCTTATATCTATAGAGTAAAAAACCCCACACATTACTAGACTAACACGTTTTACCAAATCAAAAATAATACAAGAAACATTTTGAATCATTTAATTAAACAGAAAAGTTTTCTAAAATGTTTAATGAAATAACTGGTTAAGAAAGTATATACCAAAAATGGATGACAAGAGAGTTACAATGCTTTCAAAACATAGCAATAAGATACTAGTCAAACACAACCAAGTAACTTTGCAATAGTCTTGGGCATTCATCTTCCCATATTGACATGAGAAGATCCCATCGTTTTTGTGCATGCTAAGCATCTAGTCTCAGTTGCAAGTTCATATGAGAACATCAGCATGTCAACTTCCCATATTGACATGGACCTTCATCTTACCATATTGAGATGAGAAGATCCCATCATTTTTGCATGTGTTAAGCATCTAGTCTCAGTTGCAAGTTGATATCAACTTTGTCGACCAACTTTAAAAAGAACATTGGGCAAATTCAACTATTTTCTTTTTTTTTTTTTTTGGAAATATTTCTCCAATAACATGCCCATCATTTCAAATGATTCCAACCAAGCTTCTATTCCTAACCTAGTAAACCCTTGAATGCCTTCATCGCTAATAATATCCTTTTACCAATCACTTCTCTACCAAAGGATCTCATCTCGATTCTCATTCGATAAGTGCTTGTTGTGCTCTATGGGCCAAGCATTTGTACCAAGAAATGGAATACTTGAATAACTTTGTTTAGTTGGGATAGAAGCCTATAATGCAAACCCAATAAGGTTGAACCTAATCCTTCAAATAAAGATGCTTAAAATTTTCAAAAGATAAAAAAAAAAAAATCAGTGTAGTAAGTCCTATAAGGGTTTGGCCATGCAATGATCACTAACAAAGTGGCTTCTGGAGACATTTGCAATCCCCAAATTAGGAAGTGAATACAAAAAACGTTTTGCAAAACAAATTATCAGCATATACAAATGGTACAATATAGAAATCCTCTGAATATCAAACAACAAAAATGGACCAACAAACGAAATTTAATTCATTTGTGCCAACAAATGCTCCCTAAAGTTTCTCTTTTGTTTTTTTTTTCTATCCCTCTCAAAGAGAATGACCACAACTACTTCAAGAAAAAAAATGTCAACAAAATTTATAATAAGACAAGAGTACAAAAAACATTGAGCTCATGTAGCCCAACCCACATTCAAGTGGTAACAACCTCATAAAATTATGCTCAACACTTATCAATTCAATCAAGGTTCCCATATAGATTGGATAATAAGCTCACCTATATGACCCAATCAATCCAATGATTTTACATAGACAATCCAACTAGCTCGACCCACTTGATCAAGTTGGGTTGGGAATTGGTCAAGACTTTTGATATTTTGACCAATGGAAAGATTCCATTCATTGAATTGCATGCTTGAAAAGATGCTTGAAAAGATGCTTGAAAAGATGCACATTTGGTACTAAAGTTTGATTATGAACTAAAAGGTAGTATTTATGAGTAAATCTTTCATATTTTCAAGGTAGTTTGCACTAGTTTTTTTGCTGGATATTGTCACCTGTTTAAGTTTTTCTAGTATCTTGATTTTTATCCAACATTATCCAAGTTATGTCAAAAGTTGAACAATTATTCAATTGGATAAACAAGAGTATCCAAAGAATAAATATATCATGCAAGTAGGCATAATTTTAAGAACTGAAAAAAAAAATTTATCCTACAATAACAATGTGGTCTACTGCTTTTAATATTTACATGCTAATGCATATGCCACTAAAGAACGTTGTGGATTCTGTGGAAATTATCTCAAATATTATCAAACTTAGCAATAAGTGCTCAAACCCCTTTGGAGTTGTTTGATTGCATGCACATGAAAGTAAATGGTGCTTCTTGCTTTGCCACTTTCCTAATTGATTTTGATCATTCATGCATCAAATATAAGCAAGCAAATCAATTTGAATTGACAAACCTACTAAGCTGTAGTTTAGTAGCATGTCGAGGATGGCATTTCAGAGATTCCCATAAGCAGAGAGCACTAAAATTGTGGTAAATTTGCACTCTTTTCATCAACTTTGTTTTCTAAGAACATAAATCATGCTTTTGGTTTCCTTTCAAAATTGCAGATGACCAAGCATAACACAAGGATCCTGTTAATGGTATCACAATCATGCAATATAGTAAAGTAGTTTGGCCAAGATCATGGAGATAACAAGAATTTTATCCCAAAGAAGCAACAAAGAAAAGGTGCAAAACAACATTAGCATATGAAGCCTGAAAAGAAATATGCTAAGAAGCTTATAATTCTTGAAATTTCACTTTGGTACTCAAATGATCAGCTTTTTCCTTTATGTTGAGAGAGATCTCCACCAGACTCCAGCCAGCATATTGTTGGCATTCAATAATGAATGGCAAAATATAATAAGGGCATTTCAAATTATACCATCATGTAATCATAAGAGCATAAGTTATCTTATAGTGTTAAAGAATACAATACCCACCATTTAATCATCTTGCAGAACATGGCCATCATACTGGATTTCCATGGTAATTGCACATCTCTTAGTGACACTTGTTTGAAAACACAACAATGGAAGGAATAACCATAACATCACAAAACGTGGCTAGACATGCATTCTACAGATGACGTAGCTGCTATAAATGCCTTCAAAATGCTAATATGAATGTTTTTATCTTTTGGAGCATAATTCAGAAAATGAACCTAGCCATTACTATAATAATGTGCAAGCTAAAGCAAAGACAAACCATTAACCATTTCTCTAATAAATGTTCGTGCTGCTTGCCTGAGACTGATTATTCAGGTAATTTTTGGATCTTAAACTTATGACCTTCAAATCAGATAGTTTTTGAAATTGTCTAAACCTATATCATTTTTGCCCAAAACAGTCTCAAATAAACAAAATTCAAATCTTCCACTCCGGCTCAGGTGAAACCAAACCGAAGCTAAAAAAAATGCTCAAAATTCAAGGCACACAGATCTCTCATATAGACATCAAGCAAGAGGCCTCCATTAATCTCACGTTCGAGCACTATTACTCAGCTGAATCATGTACTAGAAAAACTGGAAACACCAAAATCAACGACGAATACCCAGCAAAACCAATACATTTTCAAACGATTAGAGAGGCAAATCAAAAGCAGCTAAGCAACATACCTTGACATCGGTGGGCTGGAAGTAGATGAACAGGTAATAGCCGATGACAATCCCAGCAGAAACTCCCAGTCCAAATCCAAAAGTTCCCAGCAAAGAACTTACGAATCCCATCCTTTATCTCGCCCTACTCTAAACACAACTAAGATCCAAAAAACAAAAAATAACTCTCGGAAAACTTTTTTGGCTCAGAAAAGAAGCAAAAAAACTTTCCCCCACCCAAATATGAAACCTCCTTCCTGCTGATCAAACCCAGATCTTTAAACAAATAAAGAAGAAAACGGAAATTTATCCAGAAATTTTCAAGCTCCGCTGCAAATCATTTAGGATTGCAGCAAGAGAATTGAAAATGGATCTTTGAAAGCGAAGTTGGGGAAACAAAGAGCCTCAGCTTAGAGCGGGAGTAGCTAGAGGTGTCGGTAACAGACCCACATGATTTGGGGCGAAGAAAAAGAGCGGGCATTGGCTTTACCACGCATTGAATACCAAAACAACAACATTTACCGAGTTATTTCGGAAGGATTCCTTTTTTTTTTTTTTTTTTTTTTTTTGCTTCTGTACTTTTTCGGTTCACCTCTACATCAAAAAACATTTCTCATTCATCTTGCTATTCTTTTTCCATCTCGACTTCAGTTTTAACACTACCCTTTAGCATTATTCTTTTTTTTAAATAAAATTCGCGATTTATAAAACTGCCGACAACCGACTAAATGCAGCTGCACCTCTTGCTTATCCACTGAAGGAACAGGATCCGATGACAACAGACAGAGATTAAGTTCAATTTATTTAAAGAAATTTATTTCTTCGAATTTATTTACAATAAATGTAATTTCATTTTATCAATTTATTTTATATCTTTAAGTTCTCTTTTCTAACGAGAGATGTGCTCTTTTGATGCACGTTTGTATTAAACTATTAGTCACAAGGGATCTCGTTGTTCACGAACTCATACTTTAAAATTCGTTCTTTGTGGCTATTATTGTTGAAAAATACTTTTAATAAATAGTTTTTAGCATCGAAGAGATTAAGAAGTGAGATGATACATGACTTTTTAATCAAAAAAATATATTAATAATAATTTTATCTAAATTTAAAAAATAAAAAGAGATAAGATTACACCTACAATATTTAGAGTAATCATATAAAAAATGAGAAAGTACTCATTTTTTTGTCAACCAAAGAGTACCATCAATACTTATGGTTCACTTTTTTTATAAGTTAATATATAGCATCTATAAGTTTAGCTCTAAGGTAGTTGGTACATGAATCAACAGAATTTGTAGAATTTAGAACAATTTTATATTTCGTGTGAAAATCACATGTTTTTATTTTATAGTTAGATATTGTGTTCAAACTTGTATATAAAAAGGTAAGAAGATCATATAAAGAAAGTCAAAAATTCAAGATTTATAAATTAAAAATTTTTGAAATCAAAATTTTGTGAATTCATAATCTTTTGAAGAAAAATTTCTTGAAGAATTCAATATTCTTGTGATAAAAAAATCTTTTCTTTCTCATTTTTTCCTTGTCATTATCATGCTTTTACTTATATTATTACTATCCTAAAAAATGAGTATGTTAACGAAAGCTCAGGATAAGAGCACCTCACAAAATAGATCATATTATTTTTTACATCAAAGCATTTTGATTCGATGCTGATGACAGGTGTAAAGAAAAAGATAATTGAAGAGTATGTCGCAAAAGAAAATCAAGAGATTGAGGAGGCTTCAGTCAAGATGATTATGTCAGTTATTTCACAATCAAGCATGTAAACACAAGTAGCTTTGTTAATCCAACAAATGCAAGTGTTAATAAAGATAGTACTAAAATACTAATCCTTTCCTATGATAGATCCAACAGATTATTTACCAAAAATACTTTTAATTATTGAAATTTTAAATTAAGTAGTAATCTTAAGATAATTAGAGATAAAAATAAAGATAACATAAATCTTATTTTTTGACACTTGAGAATCTACAATATCCTTTCAAAGCAGATGTTACACTTGATTTATCAAAAGATCATGATACAATAGATGTAATTAAATTAGATACATGATTAGAATAACTAGAGATAATTTTTTATATATGACTATTCATCATCAAATAAAAGTAGTATATGTCTAATTGAAAATAATGAGTTATGTACTAGCCTATAGAATACTTACCTAAGAAATAGCACAAATACAAAAGTGATATAAAGCTAATTTAAACAATTAATTCAAAAAAATTACTTAATGGGTTATACAAAGAAAATATAGAGAAAGTAGTATAGTCTATGACACTAATAATAACAAATAGTGTAAGAATATACCACATAATTCTAATGCCAAGTCATGAACTTAAGAATATTTATTGTAGAGATGTAGGCTTTATCAAAGTATATTATAGATTTGTACTATCATATTATTATTGAATTATCTTTTTTTCTATTTAATCTTTGAAATAAGCTTATACATATACAATAGCTATAAAAAATGAATATAAAGAGACTTAACCAAAAAGACGAAAAATCAAATCTTAGTATAAGTCCAAAAAAGGGCGACAAAAGGAAGAGTTTTCTCTAATAAAATATATTATGACCACAACCAATAATATTTATTTTATAAACAGAACTTAGAAGTATTGCTATCAATATAATAAGATAGGACATATGACAAAAATATTGGAAATTATAATCTTAACTATTTTTAAAAAACTTCAAAAAAAAGATAAAATATTTATTAAAACTATGATTAAAAAGGTTTTTGAATCTTCTCTTCAAGTTAATAAAAACTTATTACTTATGATAAGTCTAATAGACATCTCTCCTAAAAAAACAAAAAAAAAATCTTCACTATTTGAATACAAGTAAAGAAAGGGCTTATAAATGTTATTATTAACATTAAAAGTAAGAAAATATAATATCAAAAAATCTTATGAAAAACTAAAATTAGAAACCAAACAACATCCAAGATGCTATTCTTTATGGTGGATTTATAAAGACTCCATGATAAGAGTTAAAAAATAATACAAAGTAAAGTTTGTTATTACTAAATACTATATTGATTAAATTATTTATAAAGTGATACCTCTAGACAACTACCAAATTATACTTAAGAATCCATAATTATAAGATAGAGATGTCATCTACTATAAATAAGCACAATGAAATCTATTTATGAAGAATGTATAATACTTTCTTTTGACTCGACATAAAGAAGCATTGACAAAAGTTATTGTTAGTGCTGATCAAATGAAAAGACTAGTGAATACTTGCTAAAGATATGTGCTACTAATAAAATAAAAAAAACCACTTGAAAGGTCGATAAAAGTCTTAACCTTTTGAAGAAGATAACCAAACTAAATCTGTTAGAGAATTAGTTCAAAAAAAAGATTTGTGGAGACTCGAATCTTAAAAAGAATGGACCAATGATTAGAATGTCACTTCTAAGCTCATTGAATCTAAAATGGATTAACAAAATCAAGGAAGGAGATAAAATAATAAAAATCAACAATGCAGCACAAAGCAGCAATGTCATATAAGGAGACTTGCCATAGGCACATTGGAGCACATGGTGTAGCATGTTGGCCTCTACTATGAGCATGCACATGGAAGAGTGTGGCACATTGAGTCTCGTGCTCATTTGGCACACATGATCACACGGTGCCTAGTGCACGTACTCCTTATCAGCCATGTATTACATGTGCAATACATACATTTATTGTATCATCATAATCAATGTGCATATAGAGAGCTTTTTGTATGCAAGAACAATACTCATGCACGTGAATAGCCCTTAATGTGGCAACATGGGTGTAGAGGCATAGGTGCACATACACAGAGAAGCACATCAAACAAAAATTATAAAATTTAGAATATTTTTATATTTTTTGTCAAAATCACATGTTTTTTTATTTTATAATTAAATATTATATTAAAACCTCTAAATAAATAGATGAGAAGGATGTATGAAGTAAGTAAAAAAATTAGGATTTTAAAATTTAGGATTCTAAAAATCAAAATTTATAAATTGAGAATCTCTTGAAGGAAAACTTCTTAAAAAATTCAATCTCTTTATGAAAAAAGAAAATCCTATTCTCCTTCTTCCTTTAATCATATTCACTATTATGCTTCCACTTTCACTATTATTACTCTAAAAAAAGGGCCTATTGATAAGAGCTCGAGGCAATAACAACTCATAGATATATCACACAACTTTTTTGCAAACCAATTTTTAACAAAATCTTTAAATACAACACAACCTATGGACTAATTGATATAGTTGGATAACCGCTTCTACTCCTCATTCCTGATATTCAAACTAAGAGTCAGATCCCTCATCCTAATCATGCTCATGACAAGTTGTCTTAAATGAACTCTATCCCTCTACTTATAGGTCACCCAATTAATTGAGATTCATGTTTGCCCTAAGCTAGGGTGACCCATCAACATACATTAGTAAGTACATAATACCTATATGCAAACTTGTCAACAAATAGTGATGAAATCCATATACCATCCATAATGCCAAAAACTTTATATATTAATAAAAGAAAACAAAATATGTGTGAAATCAATAAAAAAATTCAATAAGCATCTAATATAGACTGTGACAACTAACAAATACATATGTCTCTACAATAAATAAAAGCATGATTTTTATAGACTAAAAAATCATGCACTAGAATGTTAAATGCTAATTGCAACTATGCATCAACTCTAACATCCCAACTCCAACACCAATGTAAGTACCTACCTCCTTAAACTTGCATATAATGGAAGAGGTGAACTAAGGATCTCAAAAAGAAATTCTCAAATCCTATTATAAAAATAAGTAGTAGTCACATTTATGTGACTAACTACATAAGATAAATGTAACTAAGAAGCATATATAAATAAACTAAAATGTCATACAAATAGATTTTAGCCTATCAATTTGAGCCAAAACATAACCTAAGATACAACCATAGTAAATATGCACTAATTACTTGCTTCCTAACATAACCTTAAGAATCATAACTCATCCAATTTCTACTAATACTTCTTTAATCCAATAAAATCATGATCTTATGATGCAATTATCATTGTAACTAATGTTCAACCACTAGTATAGCACTCTCTTATCACTTAATCAAGTACATTCATGGTCCTTCAAGATATTCTCAATAAAAAAGTGGTAATCCTTAATATACAAGTGACAACCCATGTTCCATTAAGAGTCTTCATGTCACAACCTATTTTTGTAATAATTTTTCTTCCTTAGAATGCAATTAGACCTACACACTAATCAATGTATTCAACTAGTCATCTTTCACTCCATTGGCTTAACTCTCAAACTGAGAGTTACAATCTCTCAATTTGTTCATTAAGCTCATGGTGTGCCTCTTAAAATGAATCACATTCTTGATCTAATCATTACCTTAATTGAGTTAAGAATTAGTCCACATCAAAGTAAGTTACCTTCTTAAGACATTAGCATGTATATGATACCAAGCAATTTATGCCTATAAAGAATCGCATCCACATAATACAATAATCATAAATAATCACACAAACTATGTACAAATAAACATCTAGTAGAGCTCATGTTCAATATAGATAATACAAAAATTCTAAGTCAAAAAATACATCTTAATGTTGAAATAAATAAAACCATGTCTACCAAAATACCATCTGATGAATAAAGACAAATTTACTAAATATTGCTTATATTTCAAGTTCTAACTAAAGTTGAGAGATTCAATAATTGAATTGGTAAAGCCATGCATATATTTTATGTTCCAAGCATGCTAGATTTATTAAATATTACTTATTTTTATGTTTATACTTAAATCAGGAACTACAATAGCTACATTTGCAAAGAAATACATATATTTTATGTTCCAAGAAAGCAAGATTTACTAAATATTGTTCATTTTTTATTTTCTAACTTAAGTTAAGAGTTATAACAAGATAAATTCACAAGGATGGATTGCATTTCATGTGCTACTTTAAATCAAGAATTACTACATGCTAGATTTATAATCTAATGTTTATATATTATGTTCAATATTAAATTAGGTTGTAGCTCACTATTTTCATAAATAAAAAGTTATAACATGTCATGTTCTTACACCAACCGAGCTACAACATGTTGAATTCTCAAGTAAAGCACCATATTCTTATCAAATCGAGAATTAAAGCATGCCAATTTCATATATTAGAAAGCATATGATCATGTTTTACTTTGTTAAATAGATGATTAAATCATGCTAAAGTAATCACAACAATTCATGTATCATATGTTCTTTTAATTAACTTGAGAATAATGTGCTAATCTACCATACACTTAATAACAAAATAGCCAATTTTCTTTATACCTAACATGCTTCTAATTAAAATGTAAAGCATGTGGTTCCTATCCCTTAAATCAAGTAGAATTCAACACCACTTTGGAGTCTTTCCTCTTCATTATTTAGGATTGCATTTCTCTTCTTCTTCCCCCTTACCCTCAACATGCCTCCTTTGGCCTCCTCTGGTTGGCTCTTTTAGAACATACTTAGCTAGATTTTGTTAAAAATTCTAACCCTGATCACATGATAAATCTTATATAAGCATTAAATTAATCCATAAATTATAAAATGTTTGTTAAGCTAGCTTAGATTCTCCTCTCATATCCTTGTCTCATGATTCAGTCAAGCTAGGGTTTGATCAAATGTTCACTTCTTTTCCCCCTAATTGGCTTTATTTAAGTAATTTACATCCTTGGATCTAAAACAATTTAATTCCCAATGATCTAGATGAAAAATAACTTGAATAGAAAACTAAATTTATTTAGCATCTCAGAATCGTACTAATACTATATCGATATCATACTATATGATAAGATAGATATTATTATTAATACATAATAATTTTACGTATAATACTTGTAAACTCATGTATTCATACTTGTAAGATACACTAGACACTAGTCATCCATTCTACAAAATGAATCTCTTATGAATTGCTTCTCTTAGCTTATCTTAAATAATTATTATAAATTCTTTACTTGTTAACATAATTGTATGACACCTTGTCTTTGTGCTAATACATTCATAATATAGCTTAAACTGACCCCTATTTTCTACATTGTTATCCTTGTATGATGGCATGATTATTATACTATGATTAGTAGCAAAGTCTTACACTCATTCACACTTGCATCCTAATTACTATTATTGTCATATAATAATATATGTTTACCTAATATCATACTATAAGATATTCACAACCGAGCCTTCACACAAATTTTTAACTTTTATCATACCATACAATCTTATATTATCATACTATGTGATTCTCATCAAATATTATTAGTAGCAATCTCAGTTTATCATTAAAATTTTATAGGCTTTTAATTCATATATTCAAATAGGAATAACAAACTTGGCTAGTAAATTTGATGGGTGTAATATTTCAATAAGTATGTGGCACTCTATAGCCCTTTAAAGAGTCCTTTTTAAAAAACCAGCATTCTATGGTCCTTTAGAAGTCCTTAATCTATAGTCCTTTGGATCACAATCTTATACTCCTTAACCTTAAGAATCATGCATAAAGCCTATTAATTTTCTCTTATCAAAAGCCTTTTGTATTAGCATTATAAGATTTCCATTAAGTAAGCCATCTTATCTCAAATCCTTTAGGCACAACATTAGATACCCCTTTTTTCTACGAAGCTTAACCAAAAACATCTCATGCCTTAAGATGAATATAGTATGACTTGAGCAACAAAACCTTAGATTGAGTCTAGATCAAAATTGACTTATTTAGAATCTGACTTTGGGTTAACCCTACTTATCATAGGGCTTCTTAAAGCCTTAACCAACATATCTAAGAACCTTAGGGTTCTAAAAACCCTAACTAACCTATATAAGAATCATAATATTTTTTTAAAATATTAACTAAGTTATTCAAGCATCCTAGGGCTTTCTTAAAATCTTAACTAACTTATCTAGGGTATCCTAAAGTTTCTCACTAAACCTTAATTATCTATTTGAAGTTGTCACAACTACTTAGAATTATCATCTACGATTAGCCCCTAACCTTAATCAGTATTTTGGCACCTCACTAAGTTTTTTTATCCTTATCTAGGCTTTCATCTAAGCTTTCATTTAAAGCACAAAAGCTTGGCTTCAAAACCTTAAGCTCTAATTATGATTTTAGCTTTTTCTTAGCTCAAATCTAAGGCATTTTTTTTCTAAAATATGGGTTCATATGAACTTTATTAGTGCTCTCCATGCCAACAATGCTTATCTGAGCCACTATAACTTACCTAAAGGCTTCTTATAAGCCACCCTTAACCTTAAACTATCATCTAGGTTTCCAACCTATAACCTAAGAGCCTTAGAAGGTCAACACATGATATTACCCTTAATTCCAAGTCATTCCTAGACTTTAGATAAAACTTATGAGAACCACTTAGTAGAAACATCCTCAAGGCCATATCTAAGCTCTCTCGCATACCTACTTTCTAATTAGGGTCTAACTCAAGAGTTTATATAAATCTAAGGCTAACTTTAAAGTAACATCAAGGACTCATTAAGTGTTTCAAGTTCTTAAACCTAAGTTTAAGCCTTACTTTAAGGTTTACACATGCCATATTAATTCATAAACACCTTCATAAGCAACAACCTAAGACCATCATCATTCTTTTTTATGGTTTTTCACAAGGTTCCTCACCCTAGACCTCTCTTTCTATGGCTACTAGTGGCCTTAGCTAACTTTGAATTTCAAATCCTTAGTGCCTTTACATGACAAATCCTAGTATATTTAAATTTGAAATTCTAAGATTACCTAATGGCCTTCATCTATCTATAGAGTTAAATCTAAGGTTACTCATGCCTCATCAGCTATCCTAGAGTTTCTAAAACCTAAAATCATACTTGGTCAAGCCCTCCATCCCTTACTAAGCCAACCCAAGATCCTTAAGCCTTTCATAAGGAAATCTAAAATGTCTTAAAAGCCATTTAAGGTCATTTTAAGGACTCATTAACCCTTCGAAGGCTCCTAACTAAGCGTTGGCACTAACACTTAAAGTATACATGAGGCTACAAATCTATCTTGGCTTCAAGTTTCAACCTTTAGGGACCAAGTTATCTTTTAGAGAGAAAACTGCATAATCTCATGGTCATGTCACATAGCATAGATTATAAATTATTGTTAAATTAACATGTTAGAAATTATATCATCATGCCATCACTTAATAATAATAAAGACATTCAAAACATCTAATGATGCATCTAAGTTTTCAACATGAAATATTATTGAAATATTCATCTTAGCATGGATTGAATCATGAAAGCAAGTTCATGTCATCCTTTAATAAAACTAGTTTTTCATGTGCATAACAATAATTTTCTTAAAGAAGCCTAGAATTAGAATTATGTAATATTATCAAACCATCTATTTTTTAAAACTACATAAATATTTAATTTAAGTTCATAATTTGAGGTTCATCTTACCTTAAATTATGCAATGGATTGATATTGGATTGCCTTCTTCTTTATAAGCTTTCCATTTTTCCTTCCTCTTCTTTGCTTTCTCATGGCTAGTGTTTCTCCTCTTGCTTCTCACTACTAGGGTTTTAAAACTCTAAGAGAACTACCCACAAATTACCTTATATACCAAACTCATTCAAGGCTTGTCAATTTAAAGTGCCTTTAGAATATTTTGACTAAGGATTGAGTGCTTAATCTTCTTGAATTCTAAGTATCAAGGGAGATTAAAATTTCAAATTTTATACCTAGATAGCCACTCAAATCACATCCACTCATCCCAACTATCATGGCTCAAAATTTGAACTCTTCTTAAAGATATATCATATATAAACCAAAATTTAAAATTCAAATTATGTGAGGTTTAAACAACTTGGAAGAGAGACATTCTATTAAATGTATTTTCTAATTCTATGCTTAAACACCTAAGTTAGAAGAAAACAAAACATACCTTGGGATAACTTAGAGCTTTCACAAATCCTATTTGAGTTGACTAACCTAAGAGGTGTAACACATGCTATACCATGTAACTACACTAAATAGTGAGCAGAATACCCAAAAAATAAATTTGAAAAATAAATGACAATTAAATGAGGTTAATAAAAATAAAAAATGTAAAATAAATTAAGTATAGTGATAATATTTCATCAATATCATACTATTATTGCATCAATATTTTGTTGTTACATCAATATATTTGACCTTTATAGTGTTTACTTTCCAATAAACCTTCAATTGAATTTTATTTCTCATTAGTTTTCAAGTAATTAAATTACAAATTTTCTCTCCAAGTTTGTTTTGATTGTTCAAAGAAACTTTATCTAAAAATATATCATTAGTTTAGTAACATTTCAATCCTTAAAATAGGAAAACTATGACTCTTGGACAATTATTTCCATAGTGCATAGGCTTTTGTTTTAAAATCTTAGTACCTATTGTGTTTTATATACAATACTTTATCTCATTATAGATATAGGCTTTTCAAAAAAAGTCAAGTTTACAAAGGTTTGGTTAAATGAAAATTGAATAGTAGTAAGAATATGAGCATAACAAAAAAGAAAGGCAAATGTTATGTCAAAGCCTTTCAAATATTTAGCATTTAAATGCATTAATTCAATAGTAGCCAATTTCATTCAACATTGCTATTTCTAGAGGTAAAGATAAATCGATTGGAACATGGTGTCCATAGATTTGACATTAAGGCTCAATCTTGACATGCAGTTCATCAAGAATGTCTTTAATGTAGTTTCTAACATAGCACTTTGACATGTTGCACATCATTAGACCTTAAGGACTATTTTGAAGTTATGTCATGACTCTAAGATGGATAATAAGCAAGTTGTTAAAGACATCTATATAAGAAGAGCCTATATACTCTATTTCTAAATGATTCCTCAACAGCCTTATTGTAAGCATCTATATCAAATGTCCATTAAGTATAACATGTATCATAATTCTCATGATAACCTTTCTCATAATTATCATGTGCAAATAGAATTAAGTATAAAAAAGTGTTATATTAAATGAATAATTAAACTAATATTAAAATGAGGTACTTAAATATGATACACATGAACTCTTATCAAGTAGTCACTTTCACCTCTTAAGTACTTGTGATGAAATACCTTAAGATGGTTTTGGTAACACTCAAGGGTCCAAGGTTGAGAAACATTTACATGCAATAAATAAAGTAACTTATTTGTTAAACACAACTTTAATTTAATTTTAAAATAAAATTCATTTCTTACCATGAGATGGTAGTTCCATGAGACGGCTAATGATGCCCAAGTATGTCTAAATATTAATCCATGGAAGTCCATCAATTCATTTATTCTATTGACATATGGCTTATAATGTCACTCCTTGTTCATCCAACAACTAATAAGCCCAAGTGAGATGTCATCACTAATCTAATCAAATTTATAAAGACTATCATTGTCATATCTTGAGTTATACAATGCTCTATCACCTTGTCACAAGCCTTGTAAATAATGTTTTTGTACTTGATGTACCCAGCATTATTTTTAAATACATTATGTGTAGTTATCTCCTTTGGGAAACCAAGCCTATTTCTTATATATTCAATAATTTTAATTAAAAATACATAATAATATATTACACACAAGAAAAGTATTATGAAAAATTGCATTTATACAAAATAAACCAAGCATATCTAGATATGCTAATAGAATCAATCTCAATTTCATCCATACACCATAAAAATGGGCCTTAAAGTCTCTCGTAACACCACTTTGAGACAATAGAATCATCCTATTTGTATTAAGTTTGTTAGCATTTACATATAATATGACATCTTTATAAGTATCACATATTGAATTTATAGCTTGCATACATGTATCAATTGTAATAAGTGTGAGGTGATGTCATAGTACTAGGTTTATAGTGACATGCATCCCTCTATTGGATACACTAATTTAAGGACCTATCATTATCTCCAATGTCCCTAAGCTCAATGGTTGATGTAGTGCATCAAGAGAGTATCTACACAACAAATTTGCAATATATGCCATTTATGTTTATACTAGTTGTTAGTGTATTTTACTTCATTGTAGCTTTTAGCATTATTTTTTATGTTTTATTCCCCCATTATATCTTAAGACATGTCTTATGGCAACCCAAATATTTAATTATAAAATACTTAGATTTTTGTGCAAGAATGCTAACAATTATTATACATAAAATTATCTTTGAGAAACTTAATATCTCAAAAAGTATGTCATGTTACAAATAGCCAAATTTATGCTTTGAGAATATAATTGAGAAGAGGTTACTATAAGAAATTTATCGATTTGCATTTTATAATTTTTGAAAGTTATTTAGAATTTTTAGGATTTTCTAAATAATTAAGTTGTAATTTGAGTTACTAAATTCTTTTTTTCATTAAAGTATTATATATCTTCCCAGGACTTAGCCAATTGCACTCAAGTTGCTTGAGAATTTACTTTAAAAGAGAGAGTGGGATAGGAGAAGAATGCTTGAAGAAGGGAAGGAAGTGAACTTGAGAAGGTAGAACTTGAGGAGCTATAGTAAGCAAAAAAGTGGTTTGGAGTAACCATAATAGTGGAACTCCCTGAACTCAAGAAAAGAGAGTTAAGAAGAATGCAATATCATTTTGTGACCAAGATTTGATTAAAGGTATGATTTTATTTGATATTTTCCATTTTTAGGATGCTCATAAGTTTAAAATGGAGTTACATGAGAGTTGGAGATAAATGTGACATGATTTTGATTAAAGTTTCTAAGTTATAGCATTTCATTCATGTCTCACATATTATACATGATGGTAGAGAACATACCATACATTAGGTCAAAATGGATTATACATTAAGATTTCTTATATAGTATGCTAAGTAGTTTGTTCAGGACTAACTCTTTCTCAAGAAAAGTCGATAGCAAGTCATTTTTCAAATGTATCATATGTTTAGGCCTTTGTGAGAGAGTTCTTGTTTGCCCTCATTTCTTAAGAAAAGTAGAAAATATGTTAATATTTAATGTGTTATACATTTATCTTAAGAAGGGTGAGCTATAGATAGTCCATTTGGACATAAGCATGGTGTCTTGTGAATGACATATTGTATGTTGAGGGAAGCAAACCATATGCTTAACTTAAGAAACAAGGTGTGAGAGTAAGAATGACCAATTTGCTTTGCTAACATATAATGCTGAGAAAGCACATCATCCATTATGTTAGGACAAATAGATAGTACATTGTGAAGAAGTTGAATAATGTTTTGTAATATAACTTCAAAAATTATATAGCTTTGTTTATGCAATATTATAAACTAAAAAATTATATAGAATTACATAATTGAGGAAAAAAAATTCAGATAAAGTTTAAAATTATGAATGCTTTGAAATTAAATAGTGAACCTATTTTGATAATGGAAACATCTTTTGTCTAGGTAACAAAAGTAAAATATAAAAGAAAAGAAAAAGCTATAAAATAAGCATCTTAAAGCCATCTGGTAGGTAAACTAAGACAATTATGATGCAAGTTAATTATTGATTATTTTTAGATATATTTTTGAGATGTGATGTGATGTGAGCATATTATATGGGCATTATTTAAGTATGCATATATTCTAATATATGTGGTACATGCTAGCATGAGTGATGTATGTATATATATGTTATGAGTATTAAAATATAAAATAGAGAATAAATGAAATGAAAAGAAATGATTGAGAGAGAATGATTGGTCGAATAAGATTTACGATTTATAAGATCATAAAAAATATTAAAATGAGAAGATATTGAGATTTTCTCTTTCAACCTTATCATGCAACTTCTCAATATGGTGATATAATCTTTATTATCTTTGGCACCTTGATTGCTAAACATGATAGGAAAAGACCATACCATCATTAATACTTCATACAAGGCAATGTTAAGTAAAGACAAAGATGACTTTTGACCTTATTTCTACTATTATTAGTACTTTCGTGTAAGGAAATGATAAGTAGCAACTCATTTTCATTGGTTTTGAGATACATATTGATGATAAATAAGAGTGATATTTTTGTGTGTCATTGCTAGCTACCATAGATTCCTAGAGATATTAATAATGTCGTATGGATATAATATAATTTGGGCTCCTGTAGAGTGAGGATAATTATCATATAGAAATATCATAGCTCTAATAAACAAGAAAAAGAAGAAAAGAATATGAATATAAAAATAAGAAGAGAAAGAGTTAACATAATTATTATATAATATTAGTACTACATGATGATTATATACATATTTGTGTCTAATGCATATAAAAATATATGTAGTAATTCAACATATTCATATAATTTTCAAATGCCATGTATTTTTATCACTACTTTTGTTTTTATTTACTTATTATATACTACATATTTGTACTTTTTATATACTTGTATCTAGTAGTTTGTTTATTAAACATATTATACTTATTATTTACTTGTCTTATAAGTTATGCTACAAATAGTCACAAAGTTGTAGTTCTTAAAGGTATTTTAAATGAAACCTTAAGAATGAGAGTGTTTTATCATGAGAGCTCTATAAGAAATTTTGTATAAGAGATATGTACATTGTATTTTTATGATAGAGGATGTATAAGAATATTATTTCAACTTTTATTGTGATATGAGTACTATATGTGATTAATACACAAGATGATTAAATGCATTCATGAGCATGATGTTGGGATTGTATTTAATACATACTTAATGAGTACTAATCTACCTCTAATTAATTGTAGCTTTTCTTCTTCAAACAAGCTATTTTGTTTTACAAATTTTTTTAGTTGTTAGAAATATATAGATTTCTTTCTTCTAATGTGAATTAGGCATCCTGGGTAGTTTATAAGGATTGATCCTTGCTTAAATCCCAAAATGTTTTTTATTTTCCTTCATTTAACTGCTTTCAATTTGGTGAGACTTAAAAATTTGTATTTTTTTCTTATTCAATAGCAATCCCAAGGTTAGTTGGAAGGTTTCAAGATACTTGTGAATGCTCTTTAAGGATCTAACCCCCTTTATTGAAGATTATAATATTGTTAGTATAACTAAGATGTGTAATTTATAGATGTACCCCTTGCTATAGCGTAATGTAATATTGTTGTGTTATGGAAATTTTAATTTAAACTTTTAGAAAAGAATTCCATTATAATGATGAAGAGTAGCAAAGAGATTAGGCTTTCTTACAAAAGTCCCCTTTGAGGTTGAGAGTACCTATGTGTAGAATCATTAACAATAATGGATAGCCATGAGCTATTGATAAGATTTCCCACTAAAGAGTTGAATTTTGCTAAAAAAATTTGTGAAACACTTTATAAAGAAAGTCCCATGAAATACTATCAAAAGCACTTTTATACCTTTTATGCAAGATTAACTATCCTCAGAAATAAGTTAAGGAATACAATTTAGATCTTCATCATGAATAAAAGTCTCCTTTTTAGCAAAATGTTATTAAAAATGTTTAAAAACAACACATTATAACTACTCTTGACTTGAGACCCTTTTTCCATGTTTTCCTTTAATCTTAGAAATGTGAAGTTTTAATCATTTACTAGGGCACGAAAAAATTTTGTATTTTTTTTTCATCAGTTAACCATTTAGCCCTTACTTTCTAGCACTAGAAGGTTACATCTTTCTTTAGCTCATCCATGAGATATTGATTAGTTGCATTCAATCCAATCTTATCTTTTTCTATGCCATTTTTTAGAAATTTCTTTTTTATGCACCAACATCCTCTTCAACTCTTTTAATATTCTAAAAAATGTTTCCAAATGTACTTCTATTCCATTTCTTAAGATAATCCTTGAACATTCTAAGCTTGAAAACTAATGCTTGTAAACTAGTTAAGTAAGAAAAACTTGTCCAATCATTTTGAATCAGATTTTGAATCAGGTTGTAGAGACTAGATGTGAGATCCACATATTTTGAAAATTGAATTGCCTTGGACAAAAAAAATTGTTCAATTCAATGGTGAAGTACTAAAGGTGAGTGGTCAGATCCCATCTTGCACAAGTGTTCAACAATCAAAGTTGGGTTAGTTAAGAATTCAATAGTATTCAATGGCTAGTTCTAACCAACAAAGTGCATTTCTAAATACTCTAAATGATTTACACATCTTCAAGGTTTGCCTATGTGTTAACAATGCTTTAATAGTTGTGCTATTTCCAATAACATTTTTTTGTATTAATGCTTTATGGCTCAAGATGTATCAAGGCTTATTTAGGATTTAGATGAGTACCTTATGTATACAAATGTGTGGATTTTGTCTTAGATGTTCATATAACCTCTTACACTTGATGTACCTACTCTAAAGATTGTTTAGATTTGAACAGGGTTTGGATGGCCATTTACATAACCTTTTCTATTTTTTAAGACAATCTCATATGTTCATAATGTTCACAACACTTTCTTTAAAAATCACAGTGAACTCATCCCACAAGTTTTCTTTTTTATTCTCCCCTTGAATGCACTCCATTACTATTTTTGGCTTACTAGAATTTCTAACTATTCTATTATTATTTACCATTTAAGACTGAATATCCATATATAGTTTCCTTATTCTTTGAATGTTTTTCTTATTTAGAAAACTATGGATTTGATGATGTTAACTTCATCTTTTTTATTTCTGTCATAAAACCATTAAAATCGTTAGAGTTTTTATGTTTATAAATGAATATCAAATGTGATGAAACTTCAAAAAGGATAATTCATAGCTCAGCTATAAATCATTCAATCAACACTTTTTGTTTTGAACACTTTAGAAAGGAATTTTTGTTGCATTAATTAGAAACTATTAAATAGGTTTTATTGCTCTTTATTATGAAAACCCTCATTCTTAATTTGATCCAAGTGAAACAAATCATAGAATTAAGCCAAGAAGGTTATGACTAGGTTTGGTTGAGCTTATTTAAGTCAATGTTTTGAAATATGCCATGTATACTAAAAGTTTTAAAATAATAATAAAATGTTAAAGAATATGTCATATGCTCAAAATGATTAAAACATTATCTGAGCTGATTAATAAGAAGAGCTCTAAGAGATGAGTTTAATGATATTGAGTTTATAAGTTTTGAAGATTTAAAGAATTTATCATGAATTTTCAAAGATTTAAATATAATAATAATTTTCAAACTACCACTCAGGGTATATTTGTAATTTTTTAATTTTGGCTTAGGTCAAAACTGATTGACAGAAGATAGATCTATAAATAAGAAAATATTGGTTGCATTAAGGTAGATCTATAATTTTAAGAATATTAAGGTAGTTATAATTGGTTTTAATGGATAAATTTGTAAATAATAAAATATCAAAAATACAAAATGTTAATTTTTGCTATTTTTGCTAGCATATGATGATCTCTCGATATGACAATTGACGTATGTTTTACTAACAATTATTTGGTCAAAATAAATGTGATGCAAATAATTAATTAAAGGAAGTCTTTTTCTAATATACATGAATGCAATCCAATTAGTCATGTGTTTTTCCTAAATGTTACCAAATATTTATTATGTCACTTGTAAAAGTTGATAAGGAGAATTTGAGTTTGAGTCTTTACGTGAGGTTGCTAGGAGCTTGAGTGTGTGGGATCATTAAAGAATAAAATAATGTCATTAACAATTTTTAGGAGGTGAGGTGAAGAGGTATCGACTAATGTATGGGCTTTTTGGCCAATAGAGGAGATGGAGCAGCTAAGGTAGAAAGAGGAAACCATAAAAAAGAGGAAGAAGAAGTTGTTAAACCTTTGAAGAAAGCTTTGGTGTAGCTCAACGAGGAGATTGGAAGCAAGAGAAGGAGGAAAACAAAGACTACAATAAGGGAATAACAAAGGAATGAAGCAAGAAGTAACTAAGAAGAGGTAAGAATTTAAGCAATTATTTGTTAAATCCTTTTTGGTTTTAAGTAAATAACAGCATAGTTACATTCATGTTTAAGTACTATATTTAGAATAACTAGGGTATAAGATGTGATGTGTTTTAAAGTGGAATTAAGATGCTTGAGTTGAGAAAATGAGTTGTTGGTGCGTATCATACTACCACATCACACGGTATGATCAGCTGAAAACTAACATGGATAAGAGTTATAAGGAAATAATGATGGGTCATATGTGATTTTTGTAGAGATGTTACTAAGATGATCCCATGAATTATATTAGTATGAAGAGAATTAAGCTACAGTTGAGTTATAAAGTAATGTGCACAAGGGCATAAAGATATTGTACTAGTATGATGGGTTGCACTATCAAGATCACCGTACAAGGGCAATATGGGTATGACTTTGTATGAAGTTGTTGATTCAAAATATTTAGTTTTACTGATATGATTATGGAGATCATACTAGATGATCCTTTAGAATCTTAAGAGAGGATTTGTTAAGTTGGTGATCAGAATTGTATTTGTACAATGATTGTCATATTCTATGATAAGAAAAAAATTAAATCCATGAATCAAATGGGTCCAATAATGAATCATACTGGTGTTATATATAGGAGATCATAGTAGTATAAATTTGGTTAATTTCAATTTATGATAATTAAGAAATAATAATTATTAAATAAATATGATATAGTTTCCTAACACATAAGTGTCGTAGCTTTCTAGAGCAATCTTAATGTTGAGAGTTCAAGCATCTCTCATCTCATTCTCTTACACATGCCATATGTTAAAGATGATATTAGCATTAACTGAGCTCATAATTTTGAACCCTTAATCTTAAAAAGATGAACAAGAGAGAAGAAGACAAATAAGAGCAAAGAGATGAATAGAGCATAGAAGAAGAATAAATAGATAGAGTATATCAATGTAAATGGAAAATTAGGGTAGGTAATCTCCATTATTCCAATTTAATTTTCTATCACAAGTAGTGTGTGTTATGACTGACACTCAAAATGGTGTGTCTTAGGGGACTCAAGATGGAGGTCCCTTTCAAACTCACCTTAGTCAAAAAATTCTCACAAGGTCATTCAAATCTAGAGATGATAAAAAATGCATTCAACAAGATTGGATTTTTAAGTTCCTCCATAGTTGAAGCAATAGATCATTGACACATCTTAATCAAATTTAATAGCAAGGAAGATCATTTGAGATGCTAGCTTCACAAGACTTGGAGCATTGCAAAATTTCATATATAGGTACTGAAGTGGCATCCGAACTTTCAATTAAACTTAGAACCTAGATCGCACTAGTTTAGATATTAATTGAACATTTTCCAACACATATGTTTAACAAATTAACCCTATAGTCAATAGCGTCGACAATTAGCACTCCTTTGAAAGTGAACACTGCCACAATAAATCTAACTTATCAAAATGTCGTTTAAGCTTGTGTTAAGGTGGATTTGGCTAAAGAGCTACTAAATAGAATTAGGGTTTCTATAAAAGGTGGAACAAATAGTGGATTTTGGCCAAAAATTCAATATGACAAGCTATCCAAATACAATTGAAGATGTTTAAACAAGGCCACGATATCATACAATACACAAAAACAATAAAAACTCAATAAACATATAGCTAGATATTGAAGAATTAAACACAACTAGTAGGAGGGAGGTATTGAAAGGAGCACACAAGGGACTCAACTATAGAAAAGTGGATAAAGGAAAGGAAACCTAGCACAACAATGATGAGGAGAGTCTTTTTCCATAAATATTAATCAACAAAATCAACAGGACAACGAACTCAATCAAATAAAGAGCACACACCAACCATAATTGAAGTAGATGGAACTTCCATCATTACAAAAAGAGAATTAGTACAAGACCAGAAACAAAACAAATTACAAAATAAGATTTTGGTTGATTTTAACATCCTAAAAAGAAATCAAAAGAAAAATAGAGGAAAATATTTTTTTAAACTTAGAAACTATGTGAGAAAGATCATAGTAATAGTATGATTTTAAAACTTTAAAGAAATTAAGTGATAAATTACATGATATAGTGATGATCTCTGAGACAAACTATACATTGAGGAGGAATTCACTTCAGTTCAAAGCAAACAAACAATAAACCTATTAATGTTAGAGGAAACTAAAAAAGCTCTAAAGTTACTTGTAGAAAATTTAAAAGAAATGGCTAACATTCTAATATGGAACATCAGGGGTGTGATTAATAAAGGGTCATTTACCAGGCTCAACAATTTCATTAAAACTCAACACTTTTCTTAATGCTTTAATAGAACCTATGGGTTACATCGATAAAATACAATAAATTGTTGGGAAGCAAAATTTCCATCACTGTATAAGAAACTCTTCTAACAAAATAAGGGTGTTCTAAAAAGAAGAAATCTCATGCCAAGTGGTGATTAATAAGAACTACACCTTATTAAGCATAAAGATTGAATATCAGAAGACAGTTGTACATTTTTCTATGCCAAAAGCAAGGTAATAGAGAGAAGAGCATTATGGAAAGCCATCATGTGTATTGCTAAGAATTCAAATTTCCATAAATGATTAGTGGACACTTCATTTAAACTTCATTTTTAAAGGAATGTAAAGGACACTCCACTCCAAAATGACTAACATCTTAATATGGAACATCAAGGATGTGATTACTAAAGTGCTGAATGTTAGGATCAATAATATCATTAAAACTTACAACACTTTTCTTATTGCTTTAATGGAACTTATAGCTCACATTGACAAGATATAATAAATTGCTTGGAAGTTGAATTTCCATCACTATATAGAAAAGTTTTCTAGCAAAATATGGATGTTCTTGAAGGAAGGAATCTCATGCCAAGTGGTGATTGATGAGGACCAATTCTTACACCATCTTATTAAGTATAAAGATTTGATATCACAAGACAATTATATATTTGTGTATGCTAAAATCAAGGTAATAAAGAGAAAGATATTATGAAACATAATGATATTATTGAGAATTCAAAATTCTCATAGATGATTGGTGGAGACTTCAATAAAATTACATCTTTATAAGAATATAAAGGACATTCCACTTCAAAATTGAAATCAATGCAAGAGTTTTTTTAATGCATCTATAAGTGTAAACTCAAGGACATTCCATTTATAAGCTCTACTTTCACCTATTTTGGCAAACGAAAGAACATATGGGTTTGGAAAAGACTTTATAAGGTGATTGTTAATCAATAGTGGATAGATCAAATTTCAATAGTCACAGTTCACCACCTTAGTAAAATAGGATCAAATCACACACCCCTTCTATCAATCTAATTGACATCACCGACACTTCCAACTCAATTTAAATTCTAGAATATGTGGTTGACACATCCAACTTTTGTTGAAACAGTGAAAAGTAATTGGATCCTTCTAGTGAATTATGCACGAATGAAGGCACTTGCTATTAAACTAAAAAGATTAAAAATATGTCTTAAAGAATAGAATAAAACATTATTTGGTGACTTTTGTGCAGCCATTAGAATGGTTGAAGAGTCAATAACGTAGAAAGAGATACTATTTCAAGAAAATCCGAACAAGTAATAGAATAAAGAATTGGATCATACAAACATGTTATTAGAAACATTGGATGTAAAGGACTCATTTTGGCAATGAAAATCTAGGATTAATTGGATAAAAGAGGGAGAAAGAAATGCTCAATGCTCTCATTCCATAATGAAAAATCATAGAACTAGATTGATGATAACAAGCATCAAAGATCATAATGGAACATGGACCAATCAAAAGGATAAAATTCTAAAGCTAGCCATTAGTTTGTTTAAACAAATTGCTATGATATGCATCATTAATTAGGAATGATAACATATTGAATTGCATTTCTCCCTTGTTATTAATGGAAGAAAACAACTATTTAGTGGAAGACATCTTTATGTAGGAACTTAAAGAAATAACATTCCACAAGGATATGGATAGTGCTCCTATGTTAGATTGATTCAACGAAAAATTCTTCACTCATTATTACAAAGAAATATTAATGGATGTTTTAAACATAGTTAAGGATTTCTTAAGTGGATTAATAATTTCAATAGGAATATTGAGCACAAATGTTGTCATAATTCCTAAGTTTATTAACCCAGAGTCATTTGTAGACCTTTGGCCAATTAGCCTTTGCAACTTCAATAAGAAAACTCTCTCTAAGATCATGGCCAATAGATTAAAAAGGATTCTACCTAAGCTTATCTCACCAGAACAAACATATTTTATTAAAGGTAGGGACATGGTTGGTAATATTGTTGTGGCATAAGAATTAACATACTCTCTTAATAGGAGGAAAAAATTGTAGAGTTAGCCATTCCTTATTTTCAACAATTGCTACAACATGCTGCATTAATTTGGAATGACAACATACTAAATTGCATTCCTCCTTTGTCATCAATGGAAAAAAACAATTTTTTAATGGAAGGCACCTCTACGGAGGAACATAAGAGATAATATTTCATATGGATATAGAGAAACCTCTTAGTCTATATAGATTCAATGGAAAATTCTTCACTTATTACTAGGAAGTAATATCAATGGATGTTTTAAACATGGTTAAGGATTTCTTAAGTGGATTGATGATTTCAAAAGGAATCTTGAGCACAAATGTCATACTAATTCCTAAGTTTGTAAACCCAGAGTCATTTCCAAAATTTATGCTAAATAGCCTTTGTAATTTCACTAAGACACTTCTCTCTAAGATCATGGTCAATTTATTACAAAGAATTCAACCTTGCTTATTTCATTAGAACAAATAGGCTTCATCAAAGGTAGGGGCATATTTGATATGTATTCTTCTGGCATAAGAATTAACATACTCTCTTAATTAAAGGATCAAAGGAGGAAACTAATTACCAAGCTAGATCTCAAGAATGCATTCAATTGTTTTCTAAAAATTTCTTTTTAAGATACTCTCTAAACTTAATTTTTTTTTAGAGAAAGTGATTATTCCACTCACATGCTATTTACAAAACACATGGATCTCACTCATCATCAATAGAAAGCCAAGCAGATACCTCCAATCAACAAGAGAGCTCAAACAAGGTAACCCCTTTTCCAATTTGCCTTTTCTATTACCTATGGAGGCTTTTGGTAAAGGTTTGAATGAGTTCATCACACAAAAAAATGTTAAGTTATAAACAACCCAAAACCTACTCAACCATTACCTTTCTTTGATACATTGACAGCATAATCATATTTTTTAGTAGAGGTGATCTAAGTATAATAGGTAATCTACACAAACGTTTGGAAATCTTGTAAAGTTAAGTTGGTCTTCAAATCAATAAGCATAAAAGTAAGGTGGTTTGTAGTAACAAACTAAGTTTAGGCCATGTATTTATGATCTATAAGGCATTAGAATTTTAGAAAGCAAAACTACCAATGTCATACTTGGGTTATGAGATATTTATTATTACAAAAAAGTGTTATATTATTAGAGCTTAATTCATAAACTTTACAAGAATATAGTGGGTTGGAAGAAAAAGATTTTATCAATGTATTATATCCAGCATTTTTAGCCATATTATAGCTAAATTAGTTGATCCAGGTATGTTTTATTTTATATATTAAAAATTTGAAATTTGAATTTTCAATTATGAAATTTGAAGTGAAAGACCTAAGTTGCACCACATGAGTCTTGATTTAGCTTAATATTTAAAAATGAGTTTAAGATTTTATTTATATTATTATTTATATTTCTTATCAACATTTGCATTTAATTATGAATGCATTAAAAGATATCATAAATATTTTCTAAAAATTAAGAGTGATGATTAAGGATAAGGATATTAAAAGAAAGAGATAATATATGTGATATAATTATGAATATTTTTAAGGATGAATAAAAATAAAAAAATGATGAATAATAAATGAATATATCTATTATTTAGAAAATTACTTAAATTCATAGTTTTAGGAAGTGGATTTGACTGGACACAAGGATTGGTTTAAATAATTGAACCATGGCTAATTGAAACCCAAAATTAGTTCATCTTAAGTTAAGATCTTGGTTTGAGGAGGTGTGCCCATATTTATGTAAATCCTTATGATGTGCTTTTAAGGGTTTTCAAAAATCTAATAAAAAAAAGAACTTTTGGAGAGGCTAACTGAAAGCATACCAAGGAGAAAAACCAAGGCAAACTATGAAGAAGAAGAGGGTGGATGGCTTAAGCTTGAATTCAAGAAATGATCTAATTAAGGATAAGTCTTCTACATGGTTTTTTCTAGGTAAGATAACCCTTGAGGTCATGCATTAAACCTAGTTAACATCTAATCAAGAAAAAATAAAATACTTTGTTAAATGCATGTGAAACTTTAGAAAACTTGATAATAAGACCTTCCTCTTCATGAATTTTAATTTTGAATGATAGATTTTATTCTACCCAAGATTATGATGGATTTATTTTGCATTCAAAGGGGGTCTACTACCTTTCTCTTTCATACAATATCTTTAATAGAATCATTCTAAAAATTGTATGATAACGTTTTACTTGTGAATGCAAAGTAGAACCCATGTTGTTATGTTATGTTGACTGCTAGTTTTTATTATAGGTATATGTGAAAAATGAATATAGAATAGCAAATTAATGATGCAAAATACCCATTAATTATGGTATTTTCATTTTGATTAAGTTGAATATCATGCTAGCTTTTATGCATTGTTGGTCAATAAAGTATGAAGTATCATGAAAAATTTTTAGAAAAAGTTTATCAAACCATGGGAATGGATATTTCTTTGTGATTTTCCTTTATGACCTAAACAAGATAAACTTTTTTTCTTATCAAATTATTGGAATTTAAGATACCTAGTGAAATCTTGATTTATTTTAAGAAGAATGGATGAATGATTAAGTAGATTATATGCAACATTCATACTTGCTTATTCATGAGTTCAATTGTATGATAAACCATACATTAAGCAAAATGGAGACTTATGTCATGGATTTTGTATGAATTTAATTGTTTAAAATTCAAATTTTGATGTAAGGTACTAAGGCTATGCTTGAAACGTTCCAAAAATTTTGTTGATAACTTGACATGGTGTTGTCAAGCCATGGAGAAAAATAATGTGAAATGCCATGTGACATATTTTACGCCTTAGAATATACTATAAACCATTTAAGGATACTTAAAATTTAAGTAAAACCTGATTTAACCTTGTGGCCAAGCATCCCCTTTGCCTCGTGTTTACTTGGGAAGTAGAGAACTATGACTTTGCTAAGTCATGGTAAGCATGTGTTTAACACTTAACTTAGATAGCTTATAAGGTATAGGTGGCCCTTAGTTTGTAGTTGGAAGACTACTAAAGGCTTAGGTTAAGGTCTTAGAAGAAGGTTAGGTTGAGTAAAAATATGATTAGCAAACATGGTATTTAATTATAGCTAAAAGTGTTATGGTGGAATCAAACCTTAAGGTAAAGGAACCATGGTTAATTAATAATCCTTAGTAGAGTTTAATTGAGAATTTAAGGTGTTTGGTTATAAATGTGAGGTGAGTTTAACCATAGAATTAAGCTTAATGGATTAGGAATAATCCATGAAAGAGGAACTTGTGATAAAAAGTCAAGTTTGTTGGTTAAGGAAAGATCATTTGTGGGACTTTGTGCACATTGTAGATTATATTTTGGATATTAAGATCTTTACTAAGACCTTGGATGAAGGTAAAAGAGCTTGGGATAGGACTTACATATATGTTAAGTTTGTCCAAAGAAAATAAAAAATAATGATGTTGGCTAGACCCTTGGGATGATCAGATTTCAAGGATAAGATCATAAGTGACCCTATTTAAGCTCTTAGGACACTTGATTACACCTTAAATAATGATCTAAAGAATGAATGGTGGCTCAGAAGATGTTGTATGATGGTCAATATGACTTAAGATTGCTTATGAGACAAAAGAGAGTCATTAGTGATACTTGTGTGAACCTATATTTAATGATAATTAACTATATATGGAACCTAAAAGTAAATGCCAAAGTTTTTTAGCATTAATGTTAGCTTATATAGGGAATGTCTTAGATGAAATTATGGTAAGGCTAGAAAATTAAAAAATTGATTAAGTTATTATAAATAATTGAGTCAGGGTTTAGTGAAATCTTAGGACATTTAAGTATAAACCCTTGATTATGCATACTCTCTTAATAGATAAATAGGTTAGTTATCCTATTCCCTTGACCTTGAGATAGTTACAAGTGAATGGTTAAGCTTATAGAAAGAGTGTCAGATATTGTAGCATGAATCTTCAGGATTGGCTGAATGCCATAAAATAAATTTTCTTATGAGAGAACAAATGCATATTTAGTCTCATACGGATTCACATTATCTACTATATTGTGAAATGAAGTATAAGTAGTTGTTTAGAACTCTTAAAACCTTATGAGATAAGCTTATGTGATCAATATTATCTTATGGAGTATTGGATTATGTGATATGATAGGAATATTAGGCTCTGTCATGATTCTCTTAGATTAGAGAATATATTATATCAGATATAAGGCACTAATTATGTGGTTAACGACATGATAAGATAGATATTGGCTTAGCTAATAGTTGTGATGCTTATGATAGTTATGACTATTGTTATTCATTTACATGATTTTCTTAATTGTTACATATATACTACTTAGATATTGTATGTTAGTTTTATAGTATGACTCAAAGATTCTTTATGAGCCTTCTAGCTTACCCTTTGTACTTTTGTAGGATCAAGGAGTTAGTTGTTAAGTAAGGGTCAAGCTAAAGATCATTAGATTTAGTATAATAGTTGAATGATTATTCTTTTTATTTTAGTATTAATAGTAGTATATATGATCTTTTTTATCATCAGTTGTATTTATTAGATATGAGACTATATTTGGATTGTTATTTAGACTTGGTAGTTATTATGTTGTTTATTAGACTTTAATAATTATTCATGATGTTACAATGCTTTAGAATTATGATCGAGTGGTTTATTAATTATGTGAATTCTTAATGTAATATTATCTATATAAAATTATAATAAAAATTATAGTTATGTTTGATATTATACATTTGGATTAGTTATACTGATGATTTTGAAAAAACAAATTAGGTGTGATACAATAGATGTTAGGCTCATACTAGTCAGATATGTGCTTACATCAGTTGTTGTATTTATTCTTATGGTAATGACCCCACCAAACTCGGTTTTAAAAAAATTGAAAAGGGCATGAACCGACTCCTATGAGGTGATAAAAAGGATAGCCTCAGACATAAAAAATTAGCGGAAATTATGGATGCATTTTCAATAAAGCTCAACTAAAAACTAATAGCTTACAATTCTTTATGGATTAGATACATGACAACCAAATAGGAACCACATGTGAAAGACATAAGAGATAGTCACTAATAACACAATATTATAGAATTCAATAGAAAGAAAAATATGGACACCAACAAGGGATGGCAAATTCAGCACACACACACATTACATGGACAAAATTAGAGCAAAAGAATTGATCCTCAAATCTAGATAATACATATGAAACTCAAAATTCCTATTTAAAATGTCAATCCTCATGTAGAAAATTTTGAATAATTAATATCGATTCTACATAATATTAAGAAATTAAAATTTTAATTAGCTTCTAAATATCCACATTGCCCCAATGAAGACTCCATGGATCATGCTTGTTTGGGAAATTAGCTAAAAAACATGTATGGAATGCATATGCAAACAATCTTTTAATCAATTAATCTTATGCCAATATAATTGCAAAATTGATGGTTGCATGGTTAGAATAAGAGAAGAAGAAATAAGCTATGAGGAAGGTTATACTAACTTGGCCATTGATAATTTTGCTAGAACACTAGAATGCTAATAATGCAAAGATATATGAAGAGGTTATTCCAATAGCTAATGCCATTATTTACAATATTTTAAAGAATAACTATTCATTATTCAGTTGCTTTTCCCTCATTCAAACATCAAAGGATGAAAATCCATTCTTTTTGGGAATTATCCTAAAATATTCATTAAATTGGTCAAAATAGTGAAAGTTGTCACATGGAACCCCCTTTAAAAATTGGGTAAAATTGAACAATATTGGGAAGACTTTACATAATAATTGGAGTGCTGCTAGTGGAATCATGATGAACTAATTAAAAAATTTTATTTTTGTTTTTTTGCAAATCAACTATGAATAAAACACCAATATAAATCATTGGTATAGTTTTGTTGTATCGTTTACAACCATGCAGATGTAGAGTTTGATTGTGGAAATTGACAACCAAGATTTGATAAGTTTAATTCAAAATAAAACAAGCAATTCATGGGAAATGCTAGAGATCATCAACCTAATTAGAAAAGAAATTGTAATTAAAACCAATCAGTAGAGTTTCATATATAAAGAAGGAAATAAGGTGGCTAGATACCTAACTAAAATTGTTGCAAAATCAAATACAACTTTTATATGGGGCGATGAATCCACTTCCAAATGATGCAGGGCTCTAATTCAACTAGAGAAATCTTAGACACAGTACATCCACAAATTGTACTAGACATGAAATCTAAATGGCAATAACCAACTATAATACAATAGGGAAAAATTGTAATATCAAAATCACAATAATGTTTTGTAAGCTACAACTCTTGTCTTCATATTGTATAACCTATGTTCAAAATGCCACATTAAGCAATTACATTAACAAAGATTAAACAAGTACTTTATAATATGAGTATCACTGTTCATTAGTTTGATTGATCATAAAGTTATGAAATATCCAAGCAATATAGTCAAACAATCATGATCAAACGACTAACTATTCAAAATCTTTGTTCATTCTTAGATAACAACATATCAATCTAATATTTTGTGTTGAGGGATCAGACAAGTGCACTATGACATAAATATCAATTATCAAACAATTAATACAATGCAACAATACTACATAATTGTACAAAGATGACTAAAGATTCTCTTAATTGAATAAATGCACTATATGTTTAGATTTAGGCCAATACATTAGAGTAATTAGCTTCATGCACAGTGAGGAATTACGATCCCAAAGAACAAAAACCTTGGACATGTATGTAGAGCCATAACAATTACTATTAAGGGGAGACAAATGTATAAAAATGACTTGAATACTTATTGATCAAACTAGTATAAATTTTGAAAGTGAGCACTAACAAATGAAGAAATAAGAGTTTGCAAATCTCACAAAAGGGGGGTGAATTATTGGTTTAAAAATATTTTTGTTATTTTTATATCACATTTACTTTTTAAAATTTTCTATAAAACTATTAAATTTTTATAAAAAATTTTGATATTTAAATATATATATATAACTTTTTATTTTTTATGATTAAAAAAATAAAAAATTAAAAAGGTAAACCAAAAGTTTTAAGTGCTTTAATTCAAACTAGAACCTATATATGTATCTCTAACCAAGGTTGGAAAATAATATCACTACTAAAAAAATTATAACTTTAGATTTTTTTTATGATTCATCTCTAGTCAATTAGTTTTTTTAAGTTCAACTATAACCCAAACTTTTGTAAGCTCAATCATAACCTAGTTTTTTATGAGATCAAACTAAATTCAATCTTTTACAAAGGCCAAGTCACCTAATCTAAAAAAATAGATTAAAAAATTGTTTATTTAAAGTATAATTTCTTATGCTTATTGATAAATAGAGTAAGATACAAAGAGCTCAAAATTATAAAAAAGTAAGAAAAATGAAAGTTTAGAAATATTAGGCTTAATTGAAAGAATTTGATATTTTGAAAAGTACTAAACTGTAATGTGCTATTGATTTACACTAATGAAAGATTGCATAGTGCTACATTATGATTTTAAAGTTTTGTTCACATTCATTAACTATTTCATTAATAAAGGTTAGGTTTTTATAAAAAAATTGATCATTGTCATTAAAAAGTCAAACAAAAGTACATTTATAAGCTATTATCAAACATCTTAAAAATTTGTTCAAATAACTTCTATAATAGTTCAAATAACAAAAACAAAAATAACTATTATGCAGGATCTACCAAAGCTGTTGGATTTTATCGAAGAGGATATAGACCGTTAGATCAACAAATATATAAAAAATTTATGGATGGTTAGATCATAGTGGATTAGATCTGGATCGTCCAATCATATTAAATAAGATATAGATCATTCTATCATTAACGATACAGACAAAAATGATCATAGCCATTGGATTCAAAATAGAGGGATTTGGCTCTTCCGAGTTAATGATAGATTATTTAAAAATAGAATCAATCAAAGGCATCTGATTGTCAATTGGATAGTGAGAAATAATTCACCAAACCTTATGATGTTGAATGTGGGAAGATAGTTTAGTCCTACATGGTGCAAATGTTCATAATTTTGCTGTTTATAATGCTTTTGCATGCTTATAGTTTGTGCCAAAACATAGGATTGGCCCCCCTAGTGCACTTGGGATTTCACCACCTAAGCCACTTATATGCTTACAAGATTACAAGTTATCATTATGAGTCAAGGTGCAATTCTAAACCCAATTGGGGTAAGGTAAAGGAAGCATTGAATCAGGTAAGATTCATATGAAGTATGCTTCTCCTTACTTCATACTCCCCCTTACTACATCATCCCTTTCACTTTGTGAATATTACAACTTTTTATCTAAATCATGATCATTCTCTTCCTTTGACACCATCAAATGGGAGAAATAATTTAGATAATCTTTATTATATTTAGTTATTGCCTTATGGAATTATGGAATGAAATAGTTTGGTTTGAAGGAGTTTTGCAAATATATCGAACAATTCTTACTTTCAAGATACACATTCTAATTCTACTAATCTTTTAATGACATGACCTTTAATAAAGTGATATGATACTATACTACTTGCATCATCACTGCAAATGTAACACAAAAAAACAAAATGCCACTCCACTGAACTTGTATGAAGACCGTCATTTACTTTAATTGTAATTAAATTGATGAAGAAATAAAATAACTATTATATACAAAAAGATACAAAAAAATAATTGTTAAATGAATAATTGGTCAAGAAGCTAAGAAGGTATTATATACTACATTCTTAATAATCTTAAGGTATGTGCATAAGTGATAAGATTGATAGAGGATTGACATTGAGAATTAGATTATATGATAAGATTATTACATATGTACAATCTATCTCCTTATGTTTATTTACTTTTTTGTTTATACAATATGATGGGTAACTATACAAGTATATTATAGGGCAACAACTTAAGGGTTCTAATGAAATTAATGTAATTTCAATTTATTGTTAAACATTCTAATTCAAGGATATATGTTGATCACTTGTAGGAAATAAAAATAGATTGAGATTGGAAAGAAATAAAATTTTGGATTTAGGTAGATAAACTTAGTAACATGGATGTAATTATTTTAATAAACTATGTTCTATATTGTTTATAAAATGACATTCTTTTTATTTTATCTTTTGTTTAAGCATAAAAAATGTTTGAATATTTTTTTATATAAATCTATTAATTATATGATTATTTTTATTGATTATCTTATCACTTTGTTATTAGACAACTTATTTATGTGTTATTTGTTTATATATTTGTCACGTCCTATTTTTATAGTAATTCTTTTTCTTAAGATAAACTAGACCTATGCACTAGTAAATATATTTAGTTAGCCAACTTTCATTCTTCGAGCTTAACATTCAAATTAGGAGTCATGATCCCTCAATCTGATTATAAACATCATAGTGCACCACCCAAAATGAACCACATTCCTACTTCAATTGAGATCTCATTTTAGCCAAGAAAAACTAGTTCATCTTAAGTTAGGTAACATGTCTAGTACACCGATGTGTACATAATATAAAAGAAATATATACTTGCAAATAATCATATATATGTTATCCATAATAGACATAAGTAACCATAGATCCAAACCATTATTATCACATGTCAACATAAGTATCTTTTACAGTCTAATGTCGAATATAAAAAAATCAATATTGAGAATAAATAAGACTAATACTAGGACATGAGTAGATAATGACTGAATAGTAATCCACTATGATATTGACTCTGATGGCCCCACTCTAATGTTGTAACCATTATTAACTCCTTGCACTTAGAAATGACAAAGGTGGGGTAAGCTAAGCTTAATAGGAAATCATAATATCTTATTAATAAAAACATACATGTAACAATATAACAAATGAGTATAATCATAAATGTATAAGAGGAATCAAATAAATTTTATAGCTTACCAAACCAAATAAATTTTATAGCTTACCAAACTAAGTTAGTTCATAAAATCATAATCATCTATCATAGGTCCATAAGAGTCTAGCAAGTCTCAAAGAGTCATAATTAATCCCATAAGATGCACAGTAAATCACAAATAATTTGATGTACCTTCCTAGTTTATGAGATACTTGACATAGGTCTATCACTCCTCTATTAACACATGATACAATAGTCTACAACTTAGGCACTACTAATCACATAGATTAATTTATAAGATTATTGAAGTCCACATCAACTATGTGTCATTATAGAAAATATTTTAGCACATCCATGGCCTCTCATGATATCTTATAATCAATTAAAATCCTTTATACTTGAATGGAAAATCCTAACCTGAGATCTTTTAATCAAATGGACAACCCTATAGAGCTCAAGAACTTTTATCACACATGGTGCTCAACCACAAAAAGCTTAAGCATAGTCATAGTCTCCCACAATGCCCATGAAATAAGACACACAATCTTTATACTTGGTGGGTGTCTTATCATCTTGTATATCTGATCTAACTCACTATGGTGAGGAGTCCATCCTTGAGATCTATTACATCATAGTCTATGTCATCATTAATGAATTGGCTTACTTAATAATAGTATGGTTTTACTTAAATTTATTTAGGATTACCTAACCTTAATTTATCATTCAAGGTTTCTTTAGAACTCAATTTATTAACTAGTAACCTAAGCCTCCTTAAATATTACTTTACTATTTAGGTTAATCTAAGGTTTCTACTAAACTCTCAAAGGCTTATCTAAAGCATCTTCCTTTTTTAAAGTTCATATATTTGTGTCTAATCCTTACCTACTTCTTATTATATGGTTCTTACTAGAATCCTTTGATTTATTGGAGTACATATTGAAGTTACAAATCCATAACTTAAACCCTCTAAAACATAGTATTTGATCTTTAACTTAGGTTCATATGAGTTTCATTAATGACTCTCTCTTATCTTACAAGCTAATTTAAGTCATTCTACTTTTCCTAAATGCTTCTCTTAAGCCACCAACACCTTCAATACCATCATTTTGGGTGTCAATCCATGTTCTAAGACATTAATTTAGGGCTATTCATTATCTCATCTATCAAACTAAACTAGATAAGGGTTTAGCTAGAATTCAATTAATCATTTGTCCTTGGCCAAGTTTAACACCACTTCTAAGGCTAAAAATAAGCTCTCTATCTCAATCAATAATCATCCAAGATCTATTCAAGAGCCTCATCTTAATGTTCTTAAAGTCTCACCAAGTGCAAAATAATATCAATTCAAATTTAATCTTACCTTAAGGTTAGCTACATGTAGAATCATAATCCTTAGGAATTCCATCTACCAAAATTTAAATCCATTGCTATCTTTATCCAAGTTCATTTCACATCCTAACTTACCTTCAACCCCATTGAAGCTTCTTAACCCTAAGTTAGGTTCAAATTTCAAAACTAAGGTATTCAATTTTTAAATCTTATATATTTAAATATGAAATATAGGACATTCAAAATTTCAAATTTAGGACTTTTGAATTTCAAATTGTCCATAATAAAATATCTAAATCATAGATTCTCTTAATCGATCTTATAATTTCATAAGTATAATATAAGACAACTAAGCTTATTATAAGATTGAGTTCTTTGTTAGTTTTCTATTCTTATTTAACCAACTCCACAGCATTTTGTTGACTTAATCAAGACCTAAACCTCTTATGATTTTCCTTCTTAATTAATTGATTTGTCTGTGAGGTGTTCTTACCTTGAGCTCTTTTTGAATTATAACATTAGAAGTTGAAGAATGATAGTGATGAAGAGCTAAAGTAAGAAAGAAAAGTAAGGCTTGTGCTACAAGAAAATTAAGTTTTCTAAGAAGTTTTCTTCTAGAAGTTTTTTGAATTCATAAAATTTTGAATTACTTTATTCATCATTCTTATCTTATACAAAAGTTTAGATATAATATTTTATTATAAAATATATAATATTTTTATTTTTATAAGAAACCCATGGTCTTTTACCAAAATAAAAAATTTTATAATTTTTGCAAATTTCACGTGGCATCAAGTCTGTCTACTTGTGTGTGAGTAACACATTACTTTAAAGGAATTATTCATGCATGTAGTTATTGTTCTTATGTGCATTGACTATGATGTTGTAGTAAGTTTACTTACCACACATGCAGATGATGTGTGTTGTAGATGACTAATGCATGCATAGATGTTTTGTGTGTAAGTGATCTTCCATAGTTGTACGAGCCCAACGCTTATTGGCATTCAATGTGCCATTCCTTCCCACTTATGTGCTTGCACTATTGTGTATGGTGGGTGACCTACATGCTCTGATGCTCCTACAATGAGCTTCTACATGTGGTACTTGTTGTAAGGTGCTAATGTGGTGGTTTATGTTATTTTGTTCCTCCCTTTATGTTTTTAACTATTTTTGGGTTTAATAAACCTAAAATTGAACTTCTAATCAATACTTTAAACTCCTTAAAGTTCCCTATAAGAAAACGCAAGAGCTCACTTGCCTTTGATGCCATATAGAGTCATTTTCTAGTTTTTTTCATACATTATAAGTGTTCGGTCTGGCTTTTCCACTTCACTTCAAGGAAAACTTGAGATTTTTATCCCCAATTTGGTTGTAAAATTTAATCATAGGTTTTGTTTTTTTTTTTTTTGAGAATGTCTTTCTTAAGTCATAATAATGTCTTATGATATATTTTAAGATGAACATTCCCTTGTCTTCATAATAAGTTTTCTAAGTTTACTACTAGGTTTTCTTAATTACTTTAGGATTATTCTTAGTTGATTCTTCATTATAATATATAATAATCTTGAATTCAACAAATTTATATCAATTTCTTATTCATTGTAATATTTTAAGAAAATGTATCATCCATAAAAGCATGATAACAAAATTTTTCTTCACAAGTCATGGTTTTCTCAATTTATAAGTATGGTTGCATTTTCATAAAAAATAATATTATGAATACTTATGTTAACATAAAATTTAGCAAGCCATCTATGCTAAAAAATTTCAACAATATTCAAATATGTGTTAAATAATCTTAATCATAATTATATTATCACTATGATACTCATAATTTAATATTGTTATCTTTAGTAAGTTTTAAGAGATCACCATTGTAAATCATGAATTAACTAAAGAATTAACCACAAAATCATAAATTAATTCTCTTGACTTGTGTGCTTTTAACATCATACGCACATTAAACATTTTACCAAATTTCTTAAAATCAATTCCAATATGATAGCAACTTTTTGCCTTCAACATAATTGGCAACATAATATAAGATTTTGGTAAAACAAGCCTAGGTTTGCATGCATCTTTATTCATTCACCTTAACTGAAAGCTTAGTATGGAATTTCAAGTAATATAATTCATGCATACCACAAGTTTCCATCATCTTGTAAACCATAACATAGAAGCATTGAACATTTTCCATATTCTTGTTCATCATGAGACTATAGCATGTAATTTATATCAAAGTACTTTATTTTAATTTTCTAACATGAATCTATATTTATGTGTAAGGCGTGAGGATTCATAAGTTTTGAATCGGGTAGAACTCTACACCATTTTTTGACCTCCTCTTCATGATTTGGCTTAGAAAATCTCCATCTTCCTCTTCTTCACTCTCATCCTTTGCTTCCTTGATCACCTTGAATGATGTCTCTTTTAGTTCAATTATGACTAAGGTGCAAGAAAAGTGTCCAACCTTGCCATATCATGCCTTTTTATAGCTAAGCAATTCCTTAAATCTAGCAAAGTTGGTTAGGTAAGAATTATCATTTTTCCTTATCCATGTTAAGGCACCTTATCCACTTTTTTTCTTTTATTTTTCATGCATTATCCAACCAGCTCTCAATCTTATCAATAAGGGGTCCATTTGTAACTATTCCTTTGAGAATTTTTTTCATAAGATATTCATATAATAAATCTAATGTTTTATTTCATGAATCAATTTCAAATTTAAAAATTTAAATTTACATTTAAAATTTAAAAATTATATTAAAGAGAAAAATTCTAAATCAAGAAAATCATACCTAGGGTGTAATAATATTAACATGTAATATAATTGAAAATGCTACAAGTTAATGGATAAGAAAATGATTTGGAATATAAATATTTGGCATTCATAACTATAAATTAAGAAAATTAAATGAATTGAGTGACATACCCTTGAATGCATTTTCCTCAAATAGTCCTAGGCTATATTGTGTCCTAAAATGTTACTTATATATATATATATATATATATATATATATATATATATATATATATATATATATATATATATATATATATATATATATATAAGTAACTTACCAAAGATAACCTAGGGCTAAAATAGCTTAACTATTTCTACACAAATATACTACACATGATATAAGGTGAGGATAGTCCATCAGGCTAAGGATACTCTATTATGAGTTCTATGTTATTGGTATTAACTTTAGAGGATAACGATTTAAAGAGGAAGAAATTTAGATATATTTAGACTTATTGGTAAAGAAATGATGAGGAAATAACAAACCTATCTTAATAATAAATAAATAGTTAAGCCTTACAAAATACAATAAAAAAGGAATGGAAAAATAAAAGAACATACACATGTAAGTTAATATTCATTAATTTTCTTATATCATGACTTATTTCATTATAGACATTATTTTTTTATGATCATCATTATTAGATCTTTTTTATTACAACATTATATTTATATGTTTTTATCTTATTGGTTTATTTATTTAGTACTGTAGTGTCTTATTAGTATATACAATATCGGTAATACATCCACTATATTGTGAGTTGAAAACTTAGATATTATAGATAAGGATACTATTTATTATTTGGCATAATAGTTGATCTTTTATTTAATGGTAGGTTTTTATATTGTGTGTATATTTGGATCTAGATAAACTTGGTATAGTATTTATTTTGGATGAGGTGGTTTGTGTTGTAGTTATATTGATATTTATTTAGTCTATCAGGCCAAAGGATTTATGGTTGGATTTAATCTCATTCCTAGGTCTTATTACACTTGATTTGTTTTTTTTTAAAACTTAAGTGTAGCTAAAAATCCAAATGCTCATAATAATATAATGTACATGTAAGTAATACTTATAAAAAATATAAAATATTATCATAATAATAATCTAGCAAAATTTTCTTCCACAAATCTAATACATAAAATCAAATATTCAATAACCATCATCCATACATCCTAAATCCAATTAAAAATAGCATAATTAATAACTACCAAATTCTAATCCTATTATTTTAGGATAAGTGAGTAGAGTAGCTAACCTATCGATCTCCTAAGTGAGCTTAGATGATCAAGGGTTTACTATATCTAGTTTTTACCTAATCAAATCACCTTCATCACTCACAACATTTTGTTAACCCTAATCTACCGTCATTTAGCATTATTTTGATAACATGTAAGGATTTCTCAACTTAACTAATAATGTAGTAGGTTAAAGGTTTTCTTCACTCTAAATCCACTATCTAGGATTCTTTATGTTCTAATTGATATAATCTAAGGTTTTAACCCTAAGTCTTATTTTAGTTATTTAAGGTTATCATTGATTATTTAGATATCTTAGGATTTTCACTAAACTCTAATTCAACTCTCTAGAATATCATTGTTCTTTTTTTGTCTATATTTAGACTTATCCTAATTTCATCTAAGACATTAAATATTTAGGTTATTTTTAGGGTTCAAATAGTCTATCTTCTATTCTTAGATTTAATATATAGATAATTGTCATTACCACTAAATCTAGATTCACACAACTCTCATTAGTGATTTTAATGCCTCCAAGTTAATCATAAGTTATCGAACCCATCTTAAGACTTCTTCTAAGCCAACATTCATCTCTCATATCATCATCCAAGGTGTCATCTTATAGCCTAAATACTTAATTAAGGTCACTTATGATATTACCCAAAGAACTTAGTTAATCGAAGAGTGTAGCTAACATTTTGACCTCATTATTTTTTTGACTGAGCCTAACATATCTCTAAGTCTAATTTTTTAGTTCTCTAGTCTTCTTCTAAGATCTTAGTTAAGAGTTAAACTATCTAAAACTTTATTTACAATATACTTAATAGCTCACCAAAAAGAATTTTTATTATATTTTCTTTTCCAATGATTTATTTCTAAGTCTTTAAGACTAATTCTATGGCTAGGTTTACCTTACATAGTTTTGTTTAAGCATTCTTAAGTCCCCTTTTTAATGCTAACTACAAATTAATCATAAGACCTTAAAGTTTATCCTTAGCTCTAGCATCACAAACCATACCCAAACTCTTTGCTTGCTAACTATATCCTTAACTAACCTAACTTTCTCTTGAAGCCTCTAATTGAGCTCTTCCAAGCTTCCTAACTAGAAACAAAGGGTTATACACACCTTTGAAGTCATCTAGGTTCTCTTAAGAGTTGATCTTGTGCTTCCCTTGACACAACCAAGCCATGGCTTAATACTTCCCAAGCTTACTTAAGGCAAAAGGATACTTTGTCATAAGATTTCTTAAGGTTTTGGCTAAATTTCTAAGTGTCATTTCATGATTCATCTCTTATACTAATGTTAATTTGTCCAAATGACATTTTACGTACTTTCACTTATGTTTTTGTAATAACAACACACATTTTTATCATGTCATAATATCTAATTGATGTATTCACATTATCATGCCTAATCAAGATGTTCTACCTCATATATAAATAACAAATAACTAAGATTTATATACAAAATAAAATCAAGCCTTAGTTTTACATATTAATTAGTTCATCATGTAATGAAATTCTTAGTTAATTATACACTCTATCAAGATAGTAAACATTATAATTAATCTACATCATCATGCATCAATTTTACTTAGAAGAGAGAAAGAGATCATTAAAGATCTTAATTTCTACCAAGATATAATAACAGAATAAGGCTATTATGCCTCAATCATGTGAGATACACACAATATCTTTTCTTCAAAGTTTTAAATTTCATAACAATAATCATGCTAAAATAAGCTTCCTCATAGAATCAATAAAGAGCTTAAATTAACAATCGTTTACTTATATTTTAGATGATCATATCTTAGTAAAGAGGGTTGGCTAATCATAAATCCATCCTTTCATAGTTTGAAGACCTTACAACATTTTTCATGCTAATAATAAAGTCATTTTGTACACATTTTTCACAAAACTAGAAATTCATTATAGTTTACCATGATTTTAACCATAAATCATGTCTTGATTAAGAGATAATTTGGACTAATAACCAATGTTCCAATTTTAACAATTGAAATCACATATACATCAATAAAGTAATGCTACCATTGTATGCATATAATCATGAAATGCCTTTTTTATTTTTGAATTAGATTATAGTGAGAGTTTAGCATAGATATCATACAAAATTGCACAAGGATATAAATAAAAGGAGTACATTATATGCTCACAAAAAGTACTTTAAGTCCAACATTTACAAATATAAATAAATGATGTAACCCGAGCAAGTATATATTCATGTACTTAATCTGTATTCTCTAGTTGGATATTAGGGTAGGTTTTTGCATAAGTCTTTTAACAATTTCTCACAAGAAAAGAATAGTAAAGAATCCACTACATGCTAGCTACAACCATCCTTAGTCATGATAAAAAAAATTTCTCCCTTTTTATATAAAAATTTCATGAAGGTGGATAAGCTAACTATTATCACATTGATTATCCCAAGGTTTACACATGAAATATAATAAGATAATTTATTTTATCTTTTCTCAATTCTTGACTAAATTTAATGTATGAGCACAATGTTTCTCCCCATTTTATTGTATAACCTTCAACCATCATACTACACAATTTTAACCCATACATTCTTAATAGCAACTGAACTTAATTACTTAAATATTAGAAACATTGATTCAATAAAAATGATAGTATATTTTGGTTAGCCAAAGTGAATGTTTAACATATCTCCACTTAGGGTTTTATGTGCTTACTTATTTATTTTAATTATGCTGATTTGCATAATCCATATATAAATGATAAAATAAGGTGTTGACATTAATGCTTGTTGTTGATGTTACACACCTTATCAAACAAACTCAAAAAAAGATGTACACTTTTGAAGAGTTTGTTCTCTTTGCAAACTTCAACCATTTTCTTGAGTTTTAGTTCCTTTCCTTTTTTTGCTTTTATAACTTTCTTTTCATTTCTATGATAATCTTCGTAGTTGTGCAAGTTGAAGGAAAACCCTTCAACTTTCCAATTACCTAACATCAACTAAGTGTATGGACCCACCATGTTGCAATTGAGAAGAATGTAGAGAAAAGTTGTACTTTGCTCAACTTAATGCAATACAAACCTTATTTTATACTTTCTTTTCAAGTCAAACATGTCATTGAAAAGGGGTATTACACATTACATTAAAATGTCACTTGCATTTTCCAAATATAACAAAATAAATTAATAAATACTCCAAAAATAAAAAATGGAATTTTTTATTGAAGAGAAAAAAAGCATTGAAAACTTTTATCTCCTAATCATTTAATTTTCATTGTCAAAAATTTGTGGGACTAATGTCTATGAAGAAAATTGATAACTTAGCTAGTGTGCCTATAATGTCAACAATAGTAGTTTTTGGAATACAATAGAAAGTGATTTCTAGTTCTCATTCTAAATTTATCTAATTTTAGGGTTCATCCTAGGTTCATCCATTTCTAGACTTTATGTTTTAGGTTTGTCCATTTTTCTAACAATTCTTCTCCTTAAAATTTCAACTTCACTGATACCATTGCTATGGCATCTCGATTTCTTGAAAGCCACTTGATCATCAAAACATTTTTCTTTTTTTAAATATTTGTATAAGAAATCATATTTTGAAAAAATGTCTTTTAACATAAGACCTCTTAATTTGAAAAACCATAAGTTATCCTCCTTGTTTAAGAAAAAAAAAATTACTGTAAATATTCTTTTAACATAAAAGTTGATTCTTTTAAAAATCTTAAAACCAAATAAATACTAATAAAAAAATATCTCCTCTATTTTATTTTAATCTTCCAAATCAATACTCAAACTTGTAGCACAAAATCAAAATTGCCTCATTCATTCAACAATTAAAAGGAAACTATAGTTTATAGAAATCAAAACAAAACCATTTGCAACATTATATTTTGCAGAATAAATGGAATAAACATATCTTATTTCAAACATGCTCACTTAATAGCATTATTATAACCTAATAGTCTAAATCCTAACACATGATCTTTAGTCTAATGATAAAACATAAAAATACTACCAACTTTTCAGTGATTGTTCATTGATATTCTCATGCAATGCATTCATCTTATCTAAAATTTTTAAGTTAAAATAAGCTAAGACAATCATTACAAGCTTAGAAAGAAAACTACATAAATCTTAATACAAAATATTACAAAATTATGGTCATGACTCATAATTAGTCCATAAATATAAAAGTGTTAAATAATGAACATGCATTATTATGTATAAAAATAAACATATTATCCAACCTTATAATATATTTAATATTTATAAATTCTTAATTCCTTATTCTCAATTTATTTGTTTGGTCACTTGACCATTTTAATTTATGAAATCCATATTATAAGAAAATTTTTGGGTATTTCATATTTTATACTAAACTAACAAGTCAATTTTATCAACTAAGATATATTTCTTATAACTATATTAGGGCTTTATTTAATAAAATCACATTTTATGATTTTAATAAACCAATTGAGTTATCTCATATTTGAGTGCATCATTAACAAACTCTACATAGGGCTCTTCCCAAGATAGAATGACACTTTATGAGTTTACATGACTTTGTTTATTTTTCTTTAAGTGATTTAACCTAACCCATTTTAATGAAATATTTATATTATGATCTTATTTGTTTTATAACAAACTTTTGCATGTATAACTTTTCTTTTTTATTTTTTCCAATTCATGCCAAAAAATTTGGTGTATTCATATGTAATATTTAAGAGAAAAATTTGTATTTAATCTATTTTCATAAAAATCTTATAAAATTAATAGTAAGATAAATACTACATTTGAACCAAATCTAGAAGTGATCATGTGATTGATGCTGATGCTAAATCTAAATAAAAATTTTGACACACACACACACATACACACATATATATAAATAAATATATATATATATATATATATATATATATATATATATATATATATATATATATATATATATATATATATATATATATATATATATATATATAACAACTATTGTAATACAATAAGCATTACATCATATGCAAATTATCATATGCACTTTCTTTATCTTTTTAAGAATTAAATTGTGCATGATAAGGTTATTAGATTGCAAACATTAAACACCACATATGTACAAAGATTGATATAATATGCATATTATTTTCTATGTATTTGTTGCACCAAAAAAGAATTGATTCTTATTGCTTACCTCTTTGTTGATTCTCCCAAAATCCCAATTTCTTTTCTTTTTCTTTCTTCCCGAAAGCTCCAATGCCAGCACTCTCTTTCCATGACAACTTTAAAATTTTCAAGCAATTTTTCCGCTTTTCTTATGTCAAGCACAAGCTCTCTAAATTCCTTTTTGCTTGACTCTCAATGTTTCCAAGAAACCTCCCAAGTAGTACCAACTGCTCTATTATAATTTTGAAGTTTGAGGTCCTGCTATTTCTTTCCTTATTCTCACAATGGCCTCGATCTCATTTGGTTTCCTCTTCAATTCAATGCATTCATTCCACCTCTTAATGGTTAACTCTCAAAAGTTTGCATATTCCATTACTACCATTTTAAGCGTTTCAAATCATCAACATTGAAATTATGAGAATAATTTAGGTTTAATTGAAATCTTATTATTTAATTTAATTTTTTAAAATTTTTCTATCCAAATAATTTTTAAAAATTTACTAACTTTTAAAATTCTTTTAATGTAAATAAATTCTAAAATTTTATTAAATAACTTGCAAATAATCTAATCAATGAGCTTTATTCATCATAAAAATTTTATAATTTTTTTACTTCTTTCAATATTTTTAATATTATTTTTAAAATTTATATATTTATTAAAATAATATTGCCCTTTTTTATAAATTTTACTTCTCATTTTAGTATCGAGACATATCTAATTTACGTAAAATTAATAATATTAGATTTTTAATGAACGTAATGCTTGTCATAAAAAATTTATAATTTTTTGTTTCTCAAAAGTCATATAACTTAAACTAATAATAATTTTTCCTTTGATTTTGATTTTTTTATGATGAGTTATGTTTTAATTTTATAAAATTAGTATCATTAGATTTACTTTAATTGTAATTTAAATTTGATTTTTTTTTTGTGCAAATTGGGGGAATTACCTGTCCTTTAAACAAATGCCATCTTGATCAAGCATATATTTTTTTAATCATAAACAGTGAGTAAAATATATTTTGTTAATACAAGAATGAGTTGAACTTCAACGATTTAATGCATTGAGATTTCAATTAATTTATATTAATACTATCTAGATTTTTCTCTAAAAGACTTTTTGTTTTGAAATGAATGGCCAAGATTAAAAGAATAAGAAAGTTGATTAAACTGTTGCAGTTAGTTTTATAAACATTTGTTTTGTTTTTTTTTAATATGAAATTTTATATAATATTGCAATTTTCCATTGAACTTTAAATGGAGGACGTCACCTGTCGTCTATTTTCAATGTGACGCATTTCATCCTATTTTTTAATTGATGATTAAATAAACTTCTGTCCTTTTAGTTGTAATTGCTGATTAAATATTATATTAAATATTATATTATATGTGGTGTCTACTACTATAGTTGAAATGAAGTTCTCTGAAAAAGATTATTTCCAAATGGAGCTTAGTGAGTTTTAATTGTAGCTTTTAAAGACCCAAAACAAACAAAACATTAGTTTTCTAATACTTCCCATAAACACTTCTCACTTATACGTAAGCCACATTTGTCATTAATTTTGCAAATACAACATATAGAATTGCCTCTCGACAGTCGAGCAAATGTTAATTTTATCATATTTTAAAACATATTTTTTTCAATCCTAATAAACAACAAAAATAAAAAAATGAAAGAGAGTTTTATCTCCTTATAAAAAAAATTAATTGATATTTTTGTTTAATAACTATTTTATAAAATATTTCTCCATATTATTAAGAAAAATTAATTATATATTATAATAAATACAAATCATCAAGAGAAAATAGAAAAAAAAGGTACCATGAAAAATATATAAAATTTAAATTGATTAGCCTAAATTGACTTCTTTACTTAAAAATTTTAAATGAGATCTTCTACGATGTAAAAAGATTTCCTTTCTTTTCTCAAATCCCTATACAGATATCTTTACTAAATCTAAATCACACAATCATAACAATCAAAACCATATATGATCAATAATTCATTTAACTTAAACATGACTAAGGACCCAATTATAATTATGCAAATAAAATAAGTAATACATAATGCTAACATAAAACATATAACAAAATACAAAGCTTTTTAGTTAACACTTAACGACAACACTTTTTGAACTAATTTATGCGTTAATCAACTTATATTCAACATAAAAACCTAACGTGATTTAAATCAAATCCTCTAGTAATTGGCCTAATCATATAATATTATATTAGAACTATGCTAATATTTTGTTTAAATGAAGTTTGAGTGGGTTCAACTCAAGTTTATTTGAAACTTAATTGGCTTGAACAAATTTTTTAATTTACTCAAATTTTATTAACAAATAATAAAAAATTCTACTAATTTAAAGAAGCTCATGAGATTAAATTCATGATATGTTTAATATCTTTGGTCTATGTGTGACAAATTTAATGACAACAAAATGATCTCTTTGTATGCAATAATTTTTTATAATTATTTCTAGATCATACATCTCAAAGTCATTTAGTAAACTATTTGAAACGTATTGGTCTTTGATTCAAAATACTTATTGGCAAAGTGTTTTGTGAAAACATAATGAGTAACAGGTATGAATCTTGAGTAATTTTGGAAAAAAATTGTGAAATATTTTTTATTTGTTTTTAGTTCATAAAACTATGGCAATTTCATGTTCATAGCGATAATCCATTTCCCTTTGTGATCATATATTTGATTGTGTGGTTGGGTCAAACATCCATTCCTTAACATAGTTTTGTCTATTTCTCTTTAATATATTATTAAATAATTTATAAAAAAATCTTATGACAATAATCATAAGGCATTAGGCACTGAGGTCATGAGAGGGTTTATAATTCAAGTAAAGCTTTATAAGATGCCTCTTCAAATATTTTATAATAATTAAGATATTCAAAGACATGCAATCTTATAATGGTTTTATACTCATATGATTGTCTTTTTAAAACATTTAAAATATTGATTGCATTCACTTCTCATACTCATCATCTTTAGAATGCATCATCTTAACGCACTTTAAACATAAAAATAATTTATGGTGCATGACCACCCTTCACATATAATACGTGAGTCCCATATACAATATATGAATATAATGGTTTTGCATTACCAGAGGTTCCTGAGTTATATACTTTTGTATGGCATGTCAATATTGATGTATTATATGTATAGTTTGATTGGCTTAATATGCAAATGGGTGATTGATGTGTTGATAGGAAAATATAGAACCTAAGCTTTTCACAAAGTATATCTAATTTGGCATATGATACAATTAGTCATTTGGGCTAGTGTAGAATTTGAGAAAAAGCTAAAGAATAATTGAAGATCATTTAATTGTATATTTACTTGAAGCTCATTGTTTTCCTTAAAGAGTTGGCTAAAATAACTAAGATTAAGTAAAAAAAGTATGGTGCATTCATCATTTTTTAACCTTTAAGCAAGAATTATATTGAGCTAAATTGCATATCCTTCCTAAGCTTGTATGCATCAATTTAATGTGCCTCTTTAATTTATTATTGAGTTATAGAAAACTGTATTTTAATATTTACTTCGATTTCTTATACACATTATAGAACTTTATATTTGAATTTTTGTATCCATTTATTTGGTGTTTTGTTAACTCTTTGTAGGATTATTTTACTTGGTGATTTGTAAGCTCGTGTAAGTTGTTGTTAACACTTATATGTGTTAACTCATAAGGTTAATCATGAGGATCAATTTTTTTATGTTCTTCTAATAGACTTCTCATCTACATGATAAAGATTCATCATTCTCTAAAATCATATTAGATTATAATAATACAAAAGGATAGATAATATATCTAAAAAAGCTCACATTTTCAAACCCCCCTTTATTTAAAATACTAAAAGTCTTCTTCTTTTTAGTAAGTAAATTAGCTTCCTTCAAAAAAACCTTAGAAATTTTCTTAAGTTTAACTAGATGTAAGATTATATTCTTACCATTCTTTTTAAATGTACACATATTAGTCTTATCATAATGAGTAACATCATGATCATATAACCAAGGATTTTCCAAAGGGAACTTATTATTAGAATAAACTCTTAAAAAAGAAAAACAACTATATGCTTTGAATTATTGGTATAGTTTTATTTACCCAAGTTAGCTTAAATAGTTGTGCTTCTAGTTGCGGTTTTGGATTCATCCTAATTATAGCATTCTTTGATATCTAGCAATTGAAGTGTGGTCATTAAACACCTTATAACCATTAAGCTGACATAAAAAAATTTTTCATTAGGAATCTAAACATTTACAGTCTAATAAGTGTCAGTATTTATGACAAAAAAACTCAAGATCACTATCACCATTACCATAAACTTTCTTAACTATCAAGGCCCTCTTTTTTGATAAACCTTCATAAGCATAATGACTTACTTGGTTGAATTTGTTGAACCAAAAGTAATGTGATGTTTATAAAAGGATAGGTAAGGGGTGAATTATGCAAATACAAAGCTTAAATAAAAATTTAATCCAACTCAAATTATTTCAGCCCAACACAACTTCAAGTAATAAGTGATAATTAAATGTTTTGGCTTGCTTAAATCAAATTCACCCAACTAAATTACTCAAGCATTTTGTAATCAAAGACCTTGTTTAATGGCTATTTTAACCGAGTTTTAAAAAGGTTGTTTAAGTTTGTAAATATTTATGTATATAGAGTATATGATTAGTAACAACAACCATGAATAAGTAATAGCACAAGAGAGAATACAAGAGATTTTTTAGGTGATTCAACAAAACCTCTGCCTACATCTTTCATTAATCAAATGATTAGGCTTCAATTATAACCACTCTCATTTTGCCATTGTTTAGAATGATAAACCTAATAAAATCATCCCATTTTTTGTAGCTAGGTAAGGTTAACCTAATATAAATATACTTCTATTTTTGTCATAACTAGATAGAGGTCAACATAACATAAATCCACTCTCATCTTTATTTTAGCTAAGTAGAGTCAACTTCTCTCAAATGAGTACAATAATAGCTAAATTTGATATTACAACACTTATATAATGTAATATATAAAAATTCTTATATACAAGTTAAGAAAAGGTCACCAACAATTGTATGACAATAACTAATGAATAATTCTTGACTTCCATTACTCTAGAATACAAACTCATTACTTAGTTGTTTATATTTCAATAAAGACACTCCATTAATCAATAAGGATTTGTACATCAACTATGTAACCTCTAGTTATTGATCATATAAAATAATACACATCTATTTATACATCTAATTTTTGTTAATATAATTTTAAAAAATTCCCAAAATGTAATAATCCTATATATCAATTATTACACTTGATTAATCATTATTTCACTATCCAAGCTTGATATTAAAACTCAAAGTCACCCAATCTAATCATCAAGCTTGCAATGTTTCATCGACCATGAATCATGCTCTCTAACCAATGTGACATGTAATATAAACTATCCAATCCACATATTCAAACCATAATATCCACCATCAAGGTCAATAAATAGATAACATAAAATATTAATAAAATATCAAACAATAAAGTCTATCAATAAGAGCTAATACAATCTAAAATCTATCAATAAATTCTAATACAATATAGATTTTATTAATTATATTATTAAAATCAAAAAGATCAACATGACTATTACTAAGAAAACCACAAATAAACTGAGAAAATACTAAATGATCAATAGATTCTCTCAAATTAAAGGCTTTTATGCAAGCTCTAATCACCGTGAAAAATAAGGGGGTGTGAGCCAAAACTTAATGAGAAAACTTTGAGTCATACCATAAAATTATATGTAAGATCACTTTAGGAGTATGATAATGCAATATGACACTTCTCTCAAAGTTATACCAATCATGCTAACTTAAATCTTTCATTCCTTTAAGTAGTGCCATCATCAGGAAATCCAGCGCTCTCTTCAAAGCTATGTCATCCATAAGTGATCCAACATTTTACTTCAAGCTATGTCATCATTATAGAAATTAGCTCTCTCCTCTAAGCAATGTTGTTACTAGGTTGAGGGTTCCAATTTTGTGGTCTATTACATCATAAGACTATCTTACCCAAGATTATCCCACTCATAACATTGCTATTAATTTAAACCACTATTATCTTTATTTGGGTATTCCTAAAGTTTCTTCAAAATCTCTTCATCAATCATTTGAGATTCTTATCTAAAAATTCTAAGATTGTATCTACACCCTTAACCTAGTTTTTTAGGTACTCTAAGCTTCTTCTAAACCCCAACCCACTTATCTAAGGTATCCTAACAAATCTAAATGTTCATTTATTGATTAGTCCTTACCTATAACCTTATCTAAGGTCTCATTTAAAACCATCTTACTTATCTAACTGCCATTGGGATCCATCCAAGCTCATACCTTAGCTTTACTCTTGGCCATCTTTTCAAAATTGAGAAAAATTCATAAATCTAGGTTTACACGAGTCCATTAGTGACTCTTTCTATTTGGTATAATTTGGGTAACTATGCTCATCCAAGGTCACTCTTTCACCTCCCTCACAATTCATCAGATTATCATATAAGGTGCTAACCCATGGATTAAATGACTAATAGGGTTACTAAATGTCTTACCCAAATAAACTAAGTCATGCCTAGGGTTTAGCCATCATTAAAATAACAAGTAATTTTCCTTTTATTAATCTAACATTATTCTTTAAGGTTATGACTAAGCTCTCTAATCCTTATCCAATACTTTACCCAAGGACTCCCTTATTATAAGGTCTTATTCCAAGAAAGCTCAAGACTCATGAAGTATTAATGTATACGATCCAATCCTAGGTCCAAATTTATGATTTTATTCCATGTGAAACAAGATTTGAAACCTAAACAAATACTAGACTTATCTTATTAGGTTTCCCAATATTTAATCGTATAATAATTTCTCATTCACAAGCAACCCAAACTTACATCGGCTTTAATTAATAAACAAAAAGTCTCCTATAAAGAAATAATCATTATCTAAACATTTACCTCGAATTCATAACATTGGCTATCAATCCTAAACTAAACTTACCTAAACCACATTTATTTGAACTCACCAAACACTTGCAAAGATAACCAGAACCTCCACCAACCTAGCCTTCTTCCAGAGCCTACAACCAAGCCATTTTAGGTTCCTCAACTAGAAATTGAGGACTTTAACTGACCTTAGAAGCCATCTAAATCTATGCAATGTGTAAGTCGAGCTTCCCTATGGCTTAACCAAGCCACGTTGATAGTTTCTTATGCAAAACCAATGCAAGAAAATGCTTCGTTGCAAAAAAATCCTTGTTTTTGGTTAAGTTTTAAGTTTTTATCTTAGTGTATATTGTCATAATCTATGTTAAACAACACAGTTGATTTTGTTCTCAATGGTTTATCCCTAGTTTCATGTATATAAGCTTAAGTTCTCTTTGTCAAGTCATTATTGAAATTGAAATTTGAGTGATCATGTCCAAGTTGAGAGTTTGATTCAAAAAACATGACAATTACATTGCCAAAATAAAAGCATTTCTTGTAGAGTTTTCTCATATGGCAAGATATCTAGCAACATGGATAGGAACCATACTTGTAAGTAAATTTTTAATTTAAGATTTTCTCCCCAAAAATTTGAATTATCCATAGCATTACATCATTTTAATCTTAGATTTTAATAATCACTTTCATACCAAATCAACACATTCAAACAAGAATATCAAGCATAATATAAATTTTGAAAAGTTTATAATCATGGTAAGAGATCGTGCTAAACAACTGTTATTCTCAAATCTTACGATTTTGTATGGAATTGAAGAGTAAGTGCTAGTTATCAACAAAATCAAGTAATTAATCTAAAAACCCTAACATCAATCTTAGTTAATAGCTAACAAAAAATATTCAATGATTATTACACACAAAATAAAAAAATCAATCAAGAAATAACTTAATAATGATCTAAAAAATAAATATAATATTGATTAAGTCATTTATTTAATATTATTAACAAGTTTCATGAGAGATACGATATAATAGAATTAGGTTGTGAGATGAAATGAAGTAATTTATTAGATTAAATGAAATAAAAAAAACATAATAAAATGACTTAAATAAAGATAAAATATAATTAAGAGAATAAAGAAGAAAATAATAATTAATCAATCTAAAAGAAAACATTTAATCTATATTTTTTTTAATCATAATCAATTCAATATTTATTTATTTATAATATTTTTAGTTAAGATATTATAATTTTATAATTGAAAAAGCATAATCGAGCCACGAGCCGGCAAGGCAGGCCGTCCATTTTGTCATAAAGAAGTGCAACTCTTGTGGACGTGATATGCTAATCGCCATCCGCTATATTGTCCTTTATAAAAACAATAACATTCCACTAGTGCACGAATAACTAAGATTTCCGAACTCCGCTAGTCATGCCGCAGGCCAAATCGCTTCGCCCTCCCATCGCGCAGGCGCTGATGTGTTTTGCCTCGCTTCTCGTCTCGGCGGTGAGATGCAGCCCGCCTGAGAGCCCCATAAAGTGCTCATCCGGCACGATCAATTGCACAGTCACAAACTGCTATGGCATGTATCCCGATCGCGCCATATGCCGCGCAGCGCAGGTTGCACTACCTTCGTCCGAGGCCGAGCTCGTCGGCGCGCTAGCCGAGGCTTCGCGGGCCAGACGGAAGGTTAAAGTCGTCACGCGATATGTGCACAGCATACCCAAGCTGTCATGTCCCGATGGAGAGGATGGGATTCTAATAAGCACACAAAACCTTAACCGTGTTGTCAGCGTTAACTCATCGGCTCTGCTCATGACAGTGGAGAGTGGGATGCTTCTACGGGACTTAATCAAAGACGCCGGAGCCGCTGGTCTTGCTCTGCCTTCCTCGCCATATTGGACAGGAGTCACAGTTGGCGGAATGCTCGGCACTGGAGCACACGGCAGCTCGCTGTGGGGCAAAGGAAGCGCTGTCCACGAATATGTTGTCGGCATAAGGATCGTAACGCCGGCATCTGCCGAAGACGGCTACGCCGTGGTGCGCTCTATCGTCGCGGAAGACCCAGAGCTGGACGCAGTCAAGGTTTCTCTTGGGGTTCTTGGAATTATTTCTCAAGTACGTGGATAAAAACATTACCTTCAACTTGAACCAAAAATCAATTGCGGAAGCACAAGCAATTCTTTTTCTTGTATAGGTAACATTTAAGCTCCAACCCTTGTTTAAGAGGTCCATCACTTATGAACAACGTAGTGACGCGGACCTCGCAACTGCCATTTTAGCGTTCGCTCAACAGTACGAATTTGCGGATATCACATGGTATCCGGGCAACCGCATGGCGCTCTACCGGAAGGACAATCGGGTCTCAGTGAATGCTTTCGGAAACGGTCTTTATGATTTCCTGGGTTTCGGACACATCGCAGCTCTCGTATCGGCGGCCGACCGGAGAGCTGGTATGAACTAAGAGCCGAGAAACTATTTGAATTACAATTTTCAATATCGTTCGAGTAGTTGATCTGAAGAAATTAAAGATATCTTTCCATTCGAGAAATTATGTAGAAGAAACATTGGAGGCGCTCGGCGATGCTGACGGGAAGTGCGTGAATGCCGCTGTGGTTATCGGAGCCCTGGCGCTGTCAGAGTATGGACTGACAAACAATGGGGTCCTGTTCACGGGATACCCAGTTGTGGGCATGCAGCATCGCATGCAGGCCTCCGGCGGATGCTTGGACGGGTCCGACGACGCTCTGCTCACAGCCTGCCCATGGGATCCGCGCGTGAAGGGCAAATTCCTCCACTCCACCACTTTCTGTGTCGCGCTCCATAAAGTGCACGACTTCATCCTCCAGGTTCAGAAACTGCGAGATCTTCATTCCAGTGCGCTGTGCAATTCCGACATCAACAACGGCATACTTATGCGCTACGTAAAGGCTTCCTCGGCCTACCTAGGCAAGGATGAGGACTGCGTCGATTTCGACATCGTGTATTACCGCAGCCACGATCCGACAAAGCCAAGGCTTTACGAAGACTTCCTTGAAGAGATTGAGCAGATGGCTCTCGTCAAGTATGGTGCGTTGCCGCACTGGGGGAAGAATCGGAACATCGCTTTTGACGGCGTCATCGACAAGTATTCTAATAGGGAAGACTTCCTGAAGGTGAAGAATAAGTATGATCCTATGGGTCTATTCTCGAGCGAATGGACGGATCAGATACTAGGCATCAAGGGGAAGCCAAGCATCGTGAAAGATGGGTGTGCTCTGGAAGGTCTCTGCGTTTGCTCGGAGGACCGTCACTGTGCGCCGGAAAAGGGTTATCTTTGCCGATCCGGGAAGGTGTACCAGGATGCCCGTGTGTGCACTCGCATATAATGTAGAAAAAGTGTTTTCTTTCTACCCTTCTCCCGAATCGAATAATCGTGTCCAACAAGTGTTGAGTGCAGGTGTACCTTTGGTTGCTTTATGAATCTGGGCACAAAGACGCTGGCAAAGTTTTTATATGAAAAATCTTTAATGGAGGAAAAAAAAAAAAAAAAAAGATAACGGTCAAGGGTCGAAGTTTGTTCACAAACTTGACAGTTATTACCAGAAAGATCCCCATCTTACAAGAGTGATTTTGTCACGCGCATTGCAAGAGAAAAAAAAAAAGCTTTAATAGAAGTAATTATTTTATATTAAATATTAAAATACTTTTGTTAAACAATTTTAATGTATAAAGAACTCACATGGTATTTAGTTGAAATACTTTACATTAAATAAAATTAAGATTCAAAGCAGTATTTCATATTTATGTTAAATTTACGTCCTGACATAAGAAATACTCTTGCCTTGTTTGATGTGAATAATAAATAATATCATAATAAAATTTCATTAACGTTAAAATGGTTCATTGTTGCAATTATAATAATGATGATAACTAACAAAATAAATTACTTGAGTTTAATACTTATATTAATAGTTATTTTTATTGTCATTATTTTTCATGTTAAGCAATAAACATGCATTTTATCCCAAAAAATAAATTGAAGTTAACAAAAAACAGCTGTTACAAAGTAAAATATATAATCAAAGAATCTAAATTTTAGTATAAAATATATCACATAAAATCTCATAAATCTTCAAATTATTTCTCAAAATAAATATTTGTACAAAAAAAAGGAACTCAATCATTGCCTATATTAGATTGTACTTTGTATTAGTTCTTATGTGCATTCCTTTTGAAGTGGAAAATTTTTATTTTATTTGATATGTTAGTTCATATTTTATCAACAATCAAATTTCTTGTCTTAGACAATCTTTATAGAAAATGACACAAAAGCTTCAAGATGACCCAAAATAATGCTCTTGATTTGAATTATAGATGTTCCAGCCATGGATATAATGGCTGCCTTAGTTTCCCTTAAGATTAGCGTACTATTATGCATTATTTTGCAAGAAAAATAATTTTAATTACATGTTTTGTAATTACAACTTTTTTAATAATTGTATTTTCATTTTTGTGAGTCTCAAAAAAAATTGTAGGACAAGAAAGAATTTCATGGGATTGATCCTATGGTAAAAAAATATTAAATATAAGAATAGCAATATAAAAAATTTGGTATTTTCAAATAATTATACTTAAATTTCTAAAAAATAATTACCTAGAAAATTCACCAACATTTTAGTGCACTACCCAATAACTTCCTCCTTTTTTTCTATTTGGTTTATTCTAGACCCCAATAGGCCAAACTTTATTTTGATAATGACAAAAATCTTTATATGTTCCTATTTTGTGATATATATATATATGGTATATTTGTTTAAGTTGTAATTTAAATAGATACCAAAAATGACCATCATATCATAAAATTAAATTATATTTGAGCAAGATTTTGTAGAAGACTTGTGAAAAACAGCAAAATAGTTCAAGAAAATAGAAAATGGATGAAGAACTCTAAGAAGAACATAAGTCCATAATTAAGACATAGTCAACTCTTCCAAACATTTATGTAAGGGTTTAATTATTTTTTTATTATGCTTTGATCAAAAGCTTAAAAATGCAACATACTATATGCATAAATTTGTTATATCCTTATCATTTATTTAGCTATTACATCAAAATGATTTGAAACCAAATGCATTGTTTGTAATATAATATTCGAATGCCTACATCACTCCAAAAAGTATCAAGGTTAAGTGTATGTTCATATTATAATTTAGGTACATGCTAATACGCTCTTCAAGATCATAAAATATTTATGTTTTCATAATGATCTAATTCATGAAGCTAATCTTTGCAATTACATGTGATTTATATTGATAAACTATTAATTTTGCAATAGTCTAATGGTGAAACAATAAGCAGGCATTAATCAAAATTAATCAAAACTAATCAAAATTAATCAAAATCAATCAAAATAAAATACCTACTTTGTCATGTAACATTTAAATGCCTAAATCAATCTAAAAAGTTATTAAAGCTTAATCCATAAGCATACTTGAAATTAGGTACATGCTACAATTAATTTTTGAACTTATGCATTAAGATTTGATAACTTTTTGGATTTATTTAGGCATTTATATATTACATCACAAACTAAGCATTTGATTTTCATTTTTATACAATGCCAGTTTACTTTTTCATTTTTAGAATATTTCAAGATTAATAGTTTATCAGTACAAATCTCATACAATTGCAAAGATTAGCTTCATGAATTAGATTATTATTAAAGCATAAATATTTTATGATCTTGTAGTTGATATTAGCATGTACCTAAAGTTTAACATTCCTGTACACTTAGGTTTGATAATTCTTTGGAGTGATCTAGGCATTTGAATATCATATTGTAAGCTATGCATTTGATTTTAATTCTTTTTGAAGTAATGCATAATAAAGGATAAAGATATGACAAATGTATGCATATAGTATGTTGCATTTAAAAGCTATTGATCAAAAGCATAATAAAAAAACCTTACATAAATATTTGGAAAAGTTGATTAAGAATTGGTCATGAACTTATGTTATTCTTGGAGTTTTCATTGATTTTCTTCTTCCTTGAACTATTTTGATGTGTTTCACATGTCTTCTACAAAATCTTGCTCAAATGTAATTTAATTCTATTATATGATGATCATTTTGCTACTTATTTAAATTATAATCTAGATGAACTTATGAAGATCACCACAATAAGACATATAAAGAATTTTTTCATTATCAAAATAAGGTTTGGTCTTTTGGTGTAGAATAGACCAAATAAAAAATGAGAAAGTTAATGGGTAATGCATTAAAATGGTAGCAAATGTTTCTAGTTAATTATGTTTGAGAAAGTTACATTATAATTATTTGAGAGTACCAAATCTTTTATATTGCTATTTTTATATTTAATATTTGTTATGACAACATAGACCTTATGAATTAGCTTGTAAAAACTCTATGCAAGTTGCCCAATGCACAGATTTGTCATTTCGTGCTGCATCATCAATTTTTATCATTTTTCATCGTTTTGTCTCATCACTTGATATTTTCATCAATTCTAGATTCAACGAGTTAAGAAACTCTCCTAATCATATGTCCATTCTTTTTAAGATTTGAATCCCATCGAATCTTTTTGCTGAATTGATGTTCTGTTTTTCTTCTTCGAAAAGTTAAGACTTCCATTGGTTCAATCGATCGATTTCTTTGATTTTGTGAGTAAAACATATCTTTAGAAATTATTTGCTTGTCATTTTAATTGGTTAACACCAACAATGCTTTTTGTGAGTTCATCTTTGTCTCGAGTCAAAAGGAAGTGTAGTGCATTCTTCACAAATCGATATCGTCGTGCTCATTAGTAGTAGGCGACATCGATCTCATAAGTAGAGATTCCCTAATATTATTTGAAAGAAATCTAGAGGTATCACTTAAACGATAACCTTATTAATATAGTCTTTGATGATGACAAACTTTACCTTGTATTACGTTTCAACTCTCATCTTGGATTCTTTATGAATCCAACCCAAGGAATAAGTTTTAAATACGATGTAGTATCTAACTTTATCCTTTCTTTATCAAACGTTCTAATATAAGATTTTTCTCACTTCCAGTGTCAACGATAACAATAATAACCTTTTTCTTCACTTGTGTCTTGATAATGAAGAGTTCCTTTTATTTTGCTTCATGTAATATTTCTTTTGGACTCATCATAAGAGATAAGGTTTCATTTATTTGAAGAGGAGTTTCTAATATATTTTTAGTTTCTTCTTTAATAAGTACTTTGTTTAGGATGTTATTTCTAATAGTTTTCTCATATATGTTTTATATTCTTGTAATGATCATAAAACTTCTAATTTTTATTGATAAAATTAGTATTATTAATTGTGGTCATAATAAATTTTGTTAGAGAATACTCTTCCTTTTGCCACTAATTTTTATACTCATACTAGACATCTTAGTGTTTTGTCATTTTGATTTTGTCCCTTTTTATTTATTCTTTTTTTTTTATGGTCATAGTAAATATATTTTCTTGTTTAAAAGATTGAATAAGAAAAAAAAAGATAATTTGATAATAATAGGATAATATAGTCTTATAATATACTTTGACAATATTTACATCTCTTTAATATGTATTCTTAAACTCATGACTTATCAAGAAAATTTTGTGTTATATTTTTGTCATTATTTGTCCTTATTAGTGTTGTAGATTATGCTAGTTTCTTCACCATTCCTTTAAATAACCAATGAGATAAAATTCTTCTCGAATTAATTACTTAAATTAGTTTCATGTCACTTTTATAACTATGTTATTTCTTAGGTAAATATTTTATCAAACTAACACATGATTCATCATTTTCAATTAAGCATATATCACTTTAATTAATGACTGGTTGTATAGAGACAAATATATCTCTACTTATGTCAATTAAGTATCTAATTTTTTTGCAGTTACTATATTATCATAAATTGGTAAATCAAGTGTTACATCTTTTTTAAAAAGATGTCATTGATTTTTGCGTGTCAAAAGAGTGAGATTATTATTATTAGCATCTTTATCTCTAATTATTTTTGAAATGTCGCTTAGTGTATAATTTTTTTAATTAAGAGAATTTTTTATCAATTTTTTTTGATTTGTCATAAGAAGAGATTGAGATTTTAACACCACCTATATTAACACTTATATTTATTTAGTTAATAGAGCTACTCGTGCCTCTAGGTTTAACAAAAATTAGTTAGTACAGTAACGTCGATTAAAACCTCCTTAATCTCACAATTCTCATTTGCAGCTTGCTATTCAACTGTCTTCTTTTGTACATTTACCATCGACATCAAATGAAGCACTATAATACTTAATAATATAATATTTCTACAAGGTGTTCTCAACCCAAGCCCTCATTAGTAGATGTTCTTTTCAGAATAGTAATAGTGAAAGTTGAAGCATAATAATAGCAAGGAGCAAAATTGGAAGGAGAAGAAAGAAATGAGTATTAGCCACAAAGGAATTGAATTTATCAAGAAGATTCCTTTTGAGGGGTTTTTGAATTCATGAAATTTTTATTCTCAAAATTCTTTGAATTCTTTTGAATTACTTTATATATCTTTCTCACTTATTTATATAGAGATAAGGATATATTATTTAATCATAAAAAAGAAAGCATATCTTTTTGACTAAAAATTTAACTATTTCCATGCATGGATAGCCTATTACATGTGCAGAATGTGTATGTAGCAGGTGGTCGATTGGTGTAGGTGCTTCACATGTGCACTTGTTGAACCCAAATGCATGTGCCAGAGCTCTCCAATATGCTTGTAATGTCTCTACATGCAGCTAAATGTGTGGACTTACTGCTTCATGCTATGTCAATTTTCATTAATTTAGTTCCTTCCTTGATTCTTTTTCATCCATTCTAGATTCAATAAGTTTTAAAATAATCTCTTAATCAATAGTTCATCTAGGTACATACATCTCAACAACAAATCCTTTTGACCCTAAAGTTACATAAAAAAATTGTCTTCAAAGATCACTATAACTAACAATTAAGTGTAATTAAAATTGAATAAATTATATATCCCTTTTGATCATGTCAAAAGGAGAGAATAATCAATGTTTAAAGGGGAAGCATGTAGTAAGGGGCATAAAAATTTTTTATTTTTAAAATCTCTTATCATAATAATATATGTTTTTTCTTATTATATTTTTATTTAAGCACTTACGTCTTACCACCATAAAAAAGGAGAGATTATTATATCACCATTGTATTTGATGAGTTAAACCATAAATATTTAATATTTTATTATAATAGATTTTGTTTAATATAAATCAAGTATAGTTTTTAATGAACAAGTCATGCACCTTTGAAGATGATGAATCATTGGTCTTCAAAGCACCTTGAAGTGCTTAGTAAGCTTTAAGGATTTAAGACATGTACATTAGTTTTGATATGATTCTTTTACTATGAAATAAAATGTTAACTTATTGAATGTAAGACACTCTATTTTCGTATCAATTTCAAATTATATTCAAGTATTTAATTCTTCAATCATCTTCTAGATTTAAAAAATGAATAAGATTTTTTTTCAATCCCATAATCCTTTTTTGGGTTAAATCCTACTTTAATATCTTTGTCAAATTCAATGTTAGGTTGATTATTAAATCTTGATTAAATTAAAAAAAATGACCATGTTAAATTTTTTATAATTAAAAAAAATTACCAACACATCCAAGCTTATACCTAAATGCTAACTCTTGACCTGAGCAGGCCCAAGTAGTGAAGATTTGCAAGCCTTGGTTTAGAAGACAGTTAGAACCAAATCAAGTCGAGGTTGATCTTGGTGATGGTGCAGTCTTGGGGTAAGGAAAAAGATTTATCTGAGAAACACTCAAACCAAGTATACATATGGATCAGGTCAGACTCGTAGATGAAATATCCTATATTCATACGAGGTATTTGCTCCAGTTGCTCGATTTGATACAATGAAGTTGATTTTAGCACTTGCAGCACATCATGGATGAAAGGTATGCCAACTTGATGTTAAATCTGTATTTTTGAATAAAATTTTAGAAGAAGTTTATATTGTTCAACCTAAATGTTACAAAATTGTGAGTGATCCACATAAAGTTTATCGTTTAAAAAAGGCTTTATATGGACTGAAACAAGTACCAAGAGCATGGAATACTAAGATTGATGGATATCTTCAATAACAAGGATTCCAAAAATATTCATTTGAGCATGCACTTTACATTAAGAAAACTCAAAATGATATTCTTATAATTTGTCTTTATGTAGATGATGTGCTTTATACATGAAATTTTTTTGAATTGTTTTCAAGAATTCAAAAGAGCTATGCAACATGAATTTGACATGACAGATAATGATGAAATGTCATACTTCCTTGGTTTTGAAGTAAAGAAAATGACAAATAGAATCTAAATCTCTCAAAGAAGATATATTACTAAACTTTTAAAGAAATTTAGAATGGAAGATTGTAAATTAGTGGCAACACCACTTGATGTGAGAATAAAAATAAGTAGAGAAGGAGAATGAAAAGATATTGACTCTACTTTGTTTAAAAGTCTTGTAGGTAGTCTTCGTTACCTCATCTATCACAAGACCTAATATTCTATATTCTGTTGGACTCATTAGTCGATATATGAAAAATCCAAAAGAAACATATTAATGGTTGGAAAAAAAATACTAAGGTATATTAAATGAACACTTGATTATGGTTTGTATTTTACTAACCAAAGTAGGACAGATTTATGTGGCTACTCTGACTGTGATTAGGGAGGTGATATAAATGAAAAGAAGAGTACAACTGGTTATTATTTCTTCTTAGCTTTATCAATATTTATGTGGAGATCAACTAAACAAGATGTCATTGCTCTTTCATCTTGTGAAGTAAAGTATATTGTAGCTTCAACAACAGTTTATGAAGCAATTTGGTTACAAAATTTATTGCAGGAGTTACATCATCAACAAGAAGAGTCAAGAACTATATTTACTGACAATATGTTAGCCATCAAATTAGCAAAAAATCTAGTTCAACATGGGAGAAGCAAGCATATCGAGACAATGTATCATTTTCTTCGTGATCATGTCAACAAAGAGACTATAAGCCTTGTACATTACAGTACTAAAGAACAAGCGGCTGATATTTTCTCTAAAGCACTTGGAGTGAAGAAGTTTGAAGAAGTATGGAATCAATTAGGATTGAAGATACTTTATGTTTGAGGGGGAGTAATGTTAGCAAACTTTAAGCATTTGGTTAGCACTTTTTAAGTGCTAATTGGCATATTTTAAGTGTTTTGTTAGTTTGTTATTATTTTTAAGAATTTAAATGTTTAAATAATTTTAAATTTTAAATTAGAAATAGACTTTTGAATTAGGAGCAAATATTTGGGAAATTAGTTATTTTGCTTTCTTATAAATTGATGTAATTGTTGCTTTCTCATCAATGAATTTATGAATGAAAAGTTTATAGCATTTGCCTTTCCCTTGCTTAAGCTTTCTACTGCATTTTTCTCAAATTTCTCCTAACACTTTATTTTCCATCAGGCATACATGGATTTATTATTAATTTTGATATTTTATATGATGGGTTACACGGATAATTTTTATTGTGGTTAAATGGTCAAAATATCTTATAAGATGCCATTTTTTTAGCATTCCTATAGAGTGGGGCAATGAAACATAGGTAATCATTCAATGTATTAGATTTGTACTGACTACCGACCGACGAGTTGATTTATTATACATGTTTATAAGGAAACTTTATTCAGTCATTCTGTTAGTTGAGTCACATTGCATCTAAAGAGCCATAAAACAAACTTTTCTTTCTCATTTCAACCTTATCTATAAATACAAGATGGAAAAAATTAAAAATTGTGAATTAAAGATAAAAATATCATGAAATTATAATTAAAAAATAAATTTATTTTTTTTATAAACTAATTTCTCGATAATTATTGTATTCACAAAACAATGATTTACCTTACATGTCAAGAAATGGGTGATCATTTATTGGTTAGGAAATGTATAATTGATATATATTTTGGGATCTATATAAAAAATTTGATGTTTTATTACTCAAAAATAGATCTTCATCAAGGAAGCGAGGAAGCATCATACATAATTAATTTAAAAGATGAATGGATTTGGAGATGTACTTTGGAAGAAATGTTGATTGGTGTTTTTGACTCTCAAGCATAATCAAGTGAAAGTACAAGAGTTTTTGTTGATCATAATCTAACAAGCATAATGATCAGCCCCATTCTAATGAACAAGATAAGCTTTTTAAGTTGATGAGTGATTAAAATTTTATAAAATTTTCTCTTCTTCAAGTTATTCTCTAAATTATCATTTTTATTGCATTTGTAACATGTCAAATATTTTAATTTTTGGTTATTGCAATTGCTTTGAGGATTTTTCCTCGAGGTACTTCCTAATACATTGGACTTCCCAAAACACTTATAATGCTAACAAGTCATTATGGCTTTAATCTTAGAAGCATAAAGTACATGCTTAACTCAACTTTTTTTTGTTATTAAGGACAATAAATTAGTTATAGAGTAGTTTTATCAAACTCACATATATTACTAATTTGTGAGGAAAATTATAAGGTGACAAATTAAAAAAAAAATAGGATCCATCACAAAGGGTTGTTGAGGCACTAGATAAAAAACTAAAAAGAAAAAGTTTTAATGATCAACATCAAGATTTTGATTTAAGTTATTGTAATGTTTGAATGAGTTTAGACAATCTATAGTTTAGTCCTGTAATCTAAAAGTTGACAGATATTATCTAAATCATCTATATTACTTAACTTTAAAAATATCAAGCATATTTTTATTTTGATAAATTATGAAGAAATAAGTTGTATTGTGAAACACATCTATTTGAGCTCTAAGAGACAAACAATAGAGATGAAAATAATCACTCTCTATAAGATTTGTAGGGAAAATAAAAGGACATATTTCCTACTTCCAATTAGTGTTATACATGACATAATAGTTACATGCATCGTGAGAGTTATGACCTGTGGTTGCAATGCTTAACTTTTAATTGATCACAAAACATCTTGATACATGTTGTTTATACATTGTATATATTTAATTACATTATAATATATTAATATTATATTAATTTAGTTGATCATTAGTGTGTAAATAATATTGATTTTGACACTATGATGGGTGCATAATAACTATCAAAATTTTTGTCTTATTATATTTTTCATGTTATAAGAATATTTGAGATAAAGTGATAACCATGCATATGATATTTTGTTATAGATTTTTTATCACTAGACACATCAAAAATTGGAGAAGCATACAATTTAGAAACACGTGTGGCATCATGCTTATAAAAATCAATTATTACCCTATTTATTATAGTTATGAAATCTTTATATTTAATTTGATAATTTTTTATGAAATGAAAAGTAAACATTTATAGATGGATCTTAAATCCTTATTTAAACCCTAAATTGAACATTGATGAGAGTTTCTGTCAAGCCCCCACCTAAACCAGTACCTCTAAATAACAAAATTTTCATAAGAGTGAGGACAATGAAGAAAAAACCAAGGTGGGGACCCGACAGTTAGACAAATACCAACTCAAAATCCAAAGTATATATATAAAGATACTTTTTTAAACATTTAATCACACCAAAACTTTCCCTCTCACACATCTCTTGGAAATTACTCTTCTATAGCAGCACCATTCCTATTTCTCGGTACAGTGGTTTCATGACCTGTGATGTAAGCACTAAATGAGATTTTACATATCTCAGTAGATAATTCCACATAGTTAACTAAGTAAATAAAAAGGCATAACAAAATACCATAAACAATAAAAATGAATCATATGCATCAAGCTAAAATCATACCAGATGCCATATATATAAGGTAATGCCAAATGAAAACCATAAAGAAATGCCAGTTCCTTATATAATGTGTTATTACCGGGCCCAATTCTCTTTGACGCATTATCCTCTAGATCCAATCATCATCATGACCTCCAGCCGGTATCCAACCAAGCACATAACACTAGGCAGATATCTGATCCGAAGAGCGATACCCTGCGATCCAACACGCTGAGCCTGTTGTAAATCATCGTGGAGTCATAGCACATAATACTAGGCAGATATCTGATCCGAAGATCGATACCCTGCGATCCCACACGCTGAGCCTAGTGATGAGGATAATGTTCTCTGGGAATCCATTTTTTTACTACCATTTCCAATCATACTTCTAAACAATTATGCCATATCAAAGACCTTTCTTTATATATTGTTTCCTTCTTTTGATTTCATTATCATACCATGTTATTTCTTCTTTTTCTAATTATCATACCAATGCATAAGTAACAACAAAAACATCATTTTTTCCTTTACCATATGCAACAATTAAAACACCATGTGATAGTAAGAAAACTATGTAAAACATACAATATTGTGCTACATCACAGGGTTAGGAAATTTATCTACCTGGATTTGATGTACCAAATTTTTCTTGCCCACTTCTAATTCTTCTTGATGTCCTACCTACAAGCCCCGATGTCCTACAAGCTCGTAAAATACAAAAATAATTAATTTAAATATGCTTATAAGGCAAAATTACGTTTTTAAAAGTTTTTCCCAAATGGCTAAAATTCTGCTTTCTAAAAGCTTGCCCAAATAACCAAAATTCCGCTTTATTAAAGCTGTCCCAAACGGGCTTTTCAAAAATCCCAAAAAAATGTTCACTATTTTTTTTAAGGTCTTCCGTCGGCACTGGACCGCCCGCCCCCAGCGCGACCCGGTCTAGGCTCGGCGCTGGACCGCCCGCACCGGTTCAGCAACGCGAACCGGTAAAATTCTCTCTCTCTCTCTCTCATGCGTTCGACGAAACCGAAACATTTCGCCGGCGAAATCCGAGACCTCCGGCGTCTCTCGCCAGCCAAATCAACCCCTCTCGATCTCCGTCGCTCACCGAAAAACCTTACACAATGACGACAAAGAAATTCGCGTTTTCCTTACCTTACGGAACCCTCGCCAACCTTCACCGTCACGTGCCGAAATTCCTTGAAGAGCACGGCGGCTGCTGTCGGAATCTCGTCCTTAAGGAAATTCTCGCCGTAGTCACGTTTGTTGCAGAACCTCGCACTCCGGAAATTAAAAGTCGCATGCAGTCGAAGTTTTCGTTCACTCGATTAGCTTTATAAACGCTGCAAAAATGTGTCAAATTCTTGTGAAGCAACTGCCGGGTGGCTCGCTAACCGGCTCTTTTGCATAAAACCCCCTACAAATACGTTATTTACAAATATATCCTCCGCCAAATCGAATTTGAACTAAGCTGACATTTAAAAACTACAAATCTATCCTCAACGTTACAAATTTATCCCAAATCTTTAAAAATTCATAATTTATTCATTAGAGCTCCAAAAATTACAAATTAAATCGTTGGATTCATCTCAAAAAGCTCTTTCTTTTAAGCAAATAAAATAAGTAAAATAAAGAAAACTAGGACTGTTACAATTTCATTTTCTTCTTCTTCCTTCATTTAAGTTTCATGACCTGACCTTATTATATGTCAAAGTATTGTTCCCATTTGACTATCCTACTTGAGTGAATGTAAACTTTGATAAAAAGATGCCTCAGTTATTTATGTCAATGATTGTTAAATACATATTATATACAATATTATATTTATACAAACTATAACATTTATATAATATGAGCTTTCTCATACATGATCATCAGAAAAAATTTTATACTACACATGTTAATTTGAATGAGAAAAAATAGTGTCAAAGAGTAACAAAAGAGGGAAAAAGCTTTGGATATCACTGTCTTGAAAGCTTTGCATCAAGAGATGACCAGTTGGGGCAAAAAAAAAATTAATTATTTTTAGAGTTTAGAATTTTATTTGTCATAAATAGTTTTATTTATTTGATAATATAGTCTTTTGTCTTATGGCTAGATTTTGCATTTCTATGTTCCTAGAAAATCAAAATTGTGAATTGATGTTGTTGGCTATAAAATACAAAAAGTAAAAGTTTTGAAATATTTACAATAATAGCTTTACAAATAATTTTCAAAGTATAATAGATAAAATTCTTATTTGACATAAATTCATTGACTAAGAAATTCTTAATAAAATCTTATATTATAACTTGCTGGAGTAGATCTCATAATATGAAGATTTATATCAAAACCAATGAACACAATGAAGGTTTTAAAAGCCATTTGAATGCATTATTAGAATAATCTATAAAGAAATCCAATGTTTTATTGATATGATTTGATTTAAACTTTGTAATCTCCAAAATTATGCTACATTTTCTATGTGATATGAAAGATTCAACCGTATAAATGCATAACATGATCAATTGCCACCAAAAAAAACTCATCGAGACTTAAAGAAAGAATAGTAAAACTTGAAAAAATATACGATAATTTTTATTAAAAGCATATCTCAATGATAATAAATTATGCTATATAGTAAGCCATAAGATCTTGAAATTAGATAGGAATAATACTGTTTGACATGCCTTTGACATGTAGTTAAGAAAATTAATTATTTCAACAGCTTGATGTTTTACTGGCTCACATAGATGAGTTGTTCTTTTTTAGCTATCAAGTACAACACTTCAGAGTTAAAAACTTAACTGAACTTTACACCATTTGAAAAATTAGGTTCTTTCCATGTATTCGCATGAAATCACAAAGTGGATGAGAAATTTTAACACATAAATGTACGGAGAATTTAATTTCTGGTTGCTCATTGCATGTTATGCCTTGTTCACTATCATGGAAAGCATATATACATAAACCTTCAGCTTCGAGCCATTCCATAGAGACAGGTGAAAGTAATTAATCAGGTTTTTCCCCTGGGTATAGTAGCTTTGGAAACCCTTTTATGTGGTCTTCTTTTAGAGGACAATGATGAAGGTTTAGGACAGTGAGGGACAGCCAAGCACATTTTGCTTCCTCTTCTTAAGCAAGCCTGCTTCTCAAATCACTGCAAAGGCCCAAAAGAATCTTTGATCAATAGAAACAAAAAGTACATTTGAATACTTTCCTTTCATGGCCAGCTCTGGCTTTGTAAAGGTATCTCACTAGCTTGGTTGCCTGAGAAAGAAAGAGACAGAGCTCTGGTACGATTTAGGGGTATGTATGCTTTTTTGCCTGAGAAGAAAAAAATTCTTCTTTGTTATTTTAGTTTTATCTTTCTTCCTGAACATCTCAATGCTAACAAAGTCTCTCTTGATTTCCCTCCCCTTCTAAGAAATTCTTCCTTCCTCACCAAAAACTCTCCCCGTGATACATTTCTCACACTTTCGTAACACATTCAACCCACACTGGCCACCTTCCAAGTTTTATAGTTCTTCGTAGGTCCAAATTCTTTCAATTTGGCTTTACAAACCCATTTCAACCTTACTACCCTTATCAACAAGTAGATCAACAATTTGGTGTTTTGTGATCTCTTTAAAACTTTGTAGTTCTTAAGCAAGAAAAACCATATCCCATGGTTCATAAAATTCTCACAAAATATATACCTTTCTAAAAGTAGTTTCAAATTGTACATTATTTCTTTTTGATCTTTGAGAATGATAGTGAACTAAATGTTTAGCTAAAGCTAGAGTAAAAATTTACATATTTTGAGTGTTTTTGTTGAAAATCTGTTACACCCCATTTTTCCTAGGCTGATTTTTGGCATACAATTTTTTTTTTTTTATATAGACAGCTCAGATCGTCCCATACCAACCTGAGTAGCCTACGAAAACATAGGATATAACACATCATTACACACCTACTTCCCTTAACAATGTGGATCCCATCTCCCGGGTACACCGTCAAATCAGGTTCATGACTCCTGAATTAACAGATGGACTCGCGCAATGTTACTCCTACTAGACCCAATACTCCTAACCCCTACGGGTAGGAGAACCGGTCTATTAGAAGTCTGAACCCCCATGGTTAAGTTCCATAGTCATGTAATGACCTCACCATCAAACAAAAGATATATAACATCCTCAGATAAAATATGGCACTCCGCACACCATACTCCAAGACAATAAGGTAGGGTAGTAAATGGAAACTACATTACAAGAATAAGACCAAGTCCAACAAGTGCAATATTATCCAACCAGAAACATAAGTCAGAATTTCCCTCACATATTACATGACATATGAGATTAATAACCTCATTAAATACATCCAACAGCAACAATCAACTAACCAGAATATCTCAGACAATCACAATCAGATATCCTCCACAAGCCTGCTGACCACGATCCCACCTAATCAGGTAGCGTCAAGTCTGCCGAGCCACTGAAATATACAATACAGGAATGAGCTACGCCCAGTAGGAAAGACAGCTAGTAAAACTCACATGCAAGAGAAGGATAATAGCAAAAATATAGGAATACAGCATAACAATGTATGGTGGATAGGCACTCTCAGTCCCAGACTCCGACCAACCACAGTCACCCCTAGTCACACCAGAGTAGCTCTCCTCTGGGCTTCCAGGTAGCATGCCAGTGGGAACGCCCATCTCGAAACACGCATGGCGCCTAAGCACCCGACACCGCAGCGTCTCTCGTCAATCAATCTCCTGGAGACTATAGACAAATCCAGTCACAAAATCTCCAGCCAACGTGAGACACCCCTGCCACCCTAAGGCGCGCAGGCCTACACACTTGGCTAGCCACTGCGAGACACCCCTGCCACCCTCAGGCACGCAGGCCTACACACATGGACCAGGAGAGATCGACTCAGCCACCGTCCCAAGGAGTCCTCTACCAACAACTTCCATAGAAGCTCACGCCCCTACAGTCATTGCCAATCTCTAACTCCAAGATCCGGCAACATGTGTCCAGGTACAACAAGGCGCATACCAGTCACATGTATACTGTGGAAGCTAAGTCTGAACCGCATAGTTACCTACCACAACTACCCTAAAACATCATATAGGGTCTATAGTAGTCCGGTCCAGTATGCCAATCCATAAAATATGCCAACTCTGAATAAACTGACTCAATCCATGCCGTTGCCATCAAGGCAACACAACTGTCAATTACTGACTGTTCTGGTAGCATCCATGTACCATACTTCTGTCTGACTGTTTCCAGCTGTACTGTCATCACTGATAACATTTTTCCCCACTTCAGGAAATTTTTAAATTTCGTCATCAATTTCCGTCTTTATCCATTTTTTCGAAATTCGGAATAGTCTCCGAGTTTAATTCCTCATATATCTTATTTCCAAAATTCGAATTAATTTCCGAATTAAATATTCTGCATTTTCTTTTTCCCAAAATTTCGGGATAAATTTCCGAATTTAATTCCTCCCGTCTTTCCTCTTCCGCGCCGCATTAAAATTAAATAAATCATTTCCGAAAATTCGGAATTAATTTCCGAATTATAAATCCTTCCGCTTCTCTCTCATCCGCACCAATTTAAGTTAATAATGGTTAATTAATTAATTTACGATTAATTATTAACTAATTAACTAAATCCTAATCCATCTCCTTCCTCCGCCCGGCGCCCGCAAAACCCTAGCCGCCGCCATCGCCGACCATTTCGATCCTTCCGTCGATTTCCGGCGACTGCGAACAAGGAGAACAATTTCCTAACATGTTCTTAAGCATCAATAAATTTTTTTTTCGGCGAAATGGGAATTTTTCCAGGAAATTCCGAAATTTGCAAAAGACACAAATTAGCATACAATTAAATCCGATTTTCATCCACATGCTTGTTTTCATTAAGCAAAGTATTTCATGCTTTTAATTTTCTACTAAAATCACTAATTTAAACTGAATTTCCTACCTCAACGACGCCGGCGACGGTGAACTTCGTCCGCAGCTCGCCGCAGCTCCTCGCCGAACGAATCCGGTACGAATTGACTCCCCTCGTTCCCGTGAATCTCCAGGCACAAAAAGCCCCTTGCCAGGCCGCCGGAATCACGCGCCGTACGCCGGAAAAACTCTCTCTATCGGTCGGCCGAACGAACCCTAATCGTTTCGCGAGGGTTTTATATTTCTAGCCGACACGGTGAAACCCATTACGCGCCGTTGACACGCTTTCGACACGGTAAGCACCCGATACGCGCTGTCGACACGCTATCGACACGGTAAGCACCCGATCAGCCGGTTCAATCCCAACCGTCGATCACGACCGTCCGATCAGCTTATCAGAACGCACGCGCAAACTCACTCGGCGAACCGTCTCCGCCTCCGCTGAACCGTTCCGGTCCGGTTCACGCGCGGTAAAAACCAATTTCCGGTTTAATTTAAATGGATTTTCGAATTTCTAAAAATCCAATAAATCTAATTAAACAGGGAAAATTACTTAAAATTCACCTCGGTGCTCCGAAAAATCCCTAGAAATTTCAGAAATTCCAATAGCCTCTGATTGAGCTCCTGGCTCATCCTACTGTCGATCTGAAATCATCCAAGCCAAAAATTAATTCATTAAAGATTAACATAAAACTTTTTACTGGGTATAACAATCTCCCCACCTTATCAGGAATTTCGCCCTCGAAATTCAGCAAGAAGTTCCGGCCACTTCTCCGCAACATCCTGCTCTAGCTCCCAGGTTGCCTCCCTTTCGTCATGTCTATTCCACAGAACCTTGACCATAGGAAACGACCTGTTCCTCAGCTGTCTGTTGCTCTCCTCGAGGATGCGAACTGGTAGTTCCACATAAGAAGAATCTTGTGTCACTTGCAAACCAGGAAGATCATCACTGATACAATGAGAAGGATCTGGCACATATCTCTTAAGATTCGAAACATGAAACACATTGTGAATCCCAATCAGATGTTCAGGAAGTGCCAACCTGTAAGCCACTTCACCAACCCTCTCTAGAATAGGATAGGGTCCAATGTAACGAGGTCGAAGCTTAGAAGGCTTCCCGAACCGGAATAGACCTCGCATAGGACTGATCTTCAGGAATACCCTATCTCCCACAGAAAACTCAACAGCTCTGTGCTTAGGATCATAATATTTCGTCTGGCGATCTTGCACAATACGTAATCTGTCTTGCAATAACTTGACTTCAGCTGTGGTCTCCTGCACAATCTGAGGTCCCCACACTCTCCTGGAATCACCCTCCTCCCAACAAAGAGGGGATCTGCACCTACGCCCATACAATGCCTCGTAAGGTGCCATACCAATCGACGCCTGGAAGCTGTTATTGTACACAAACTCTACCAAGGGTAACCGTCTGGCCCAATCTGTTGAGTAAGTTTGTACGCTCAAGCGTAGCAAATCCTCCAAGGTCCGAATAGTCCGCTCAGACTGTCCATCTGTCTGAGGATGATAAGCAGTACTGAACTTCAACTGTGTACCCATGGCAGCGTGTAAGCTCCTCCAAAACTGTGATGTGAACTTGGCGTCTCTGTCAGAAATAATAGATCGGGGAATTCCATGCAATCTGACAATCTGCTGAATATATACCTCTGCCAATTGTGCCGCTGAATCCGTCTTCTTAATTGATAAGAAATGGGCTGACTTGGTCATTCGATCCACGATGACCCAAATGGCGTCAAAACCTTGTCTGGTACGAGGAAGACCAGTCACAAAGTCCATAGTGATGTCATCCCATTTCCACTCCGGAATCGGCAATCTCTGCAGCAATCCCCCAGGTCTCTGGTGCTCGGCCTTAACTTGCTGACATGTAAGGCACTTCTTAACAAAAGCAGCAACATCTGCCTTCAAACCTCTCCACCAGAAAACACTCCTCAAATTCCTATACATCTTGACTTCTCCAGGGTGCATAGCCAAAGTTCCATAATGAGCCTCTCGAAGGATCCTCTCCTTGAACTCCTGATGTGATGGCACACACCAGCGACCCCTGAAAGTCAACATGTCGTCTCTGAGAGCAAAGTCTCCTCCCAATCCCTGCGATGCCAACTCTAACTTCTCCTTCAGCTCTTCATCACCAAGCTGAAGATCACGCATCTCAGATAACCAGTCAGCCCGAATAGTCAACGAACTGAGTCTGTGAGCCAGTCTCTGAACAGACAACTGTTCCTGACATCTCTCAACATCCCAATCCAAGTCTGCTATAGAGTCGCAAGCTATCACAGTATGCACAACTGCGTGTCTGCTCAAGGCATCAGCCACTGGATTAGCCTTTCCCTCGCAGTAGTTTATTGTCAGTTCGTAATCTTTTATCAGTTCCAACCACCTCCTCTGCCTCAAGTTCAGTTCCTTCTGAGTGAACAGATACTTAAGACTCTTGTGGTCGGAGAAACAATCTACAGGAACTCCGTACAAATAATGTCTCCATATCTTCAAGGCAAAAATGACAGCAGCTAACTCCAAATCATGAGTGGGATAATTCTTCTCATGATCCTTCAGTTGCCTCGAAGCATATGCTATAACTCTACTATCCTGCATCAGTACGGCTCCCAAGCCTATATGTGAAGCATCAGTATACATCTGATACGGCTTCTCCTGTGTAGGTAACATCAATACTGGAGCGGTGCTAAGCCTCTGCTTCAGCTCTAGGAAACTGTTCTCACAACTCTCTGACCACTCAAAAGATTTTCCCTTCCGGGTCAACTGTGTTAGTGGAGCGGCCAGTCTAGAAAAGTGAGGAACAAATTTCCTATAGTATCCAGCCAAACCAAGGAAACTCCGGATCTCAGTGACAGAAGATGGCCGTTTCCAATCAACAATAGCTCGTATCTTGCTAGGATCAACAGCCACGCCCTCTGCACTGACAATGTGTCCCAAGAATGCTACTGAGTCCAGCCAAAAGGAACACTTGGAGAATTTTGCATACAGCTCATTCTCCCGCAACACTGTAAGCACAGTCCTCAACTGATCTGCATGAGTTTCCCTATCTCTGGAATAAATCAATATATCATCTATAAAGATGATCACAAACCGATCCAGAAAGGCACGAAACACTCGATGCATCAGGTTCATAAATACTGCTGGAGCATTAGTCAATCCAAAAGGTAACACTGTGAACTCGTAATGCCCATATCTAGTACGGAATGCTGTTTTGGTTACATCAGAATCTCTAATCCGGATCTGGTGATAACCCGAGCGTAAATCAATCTTGGAGAACACAGTTGCTCCCTGAAGCTGATCCAACAAATCATCGATGCGTGGTAACGGGTACCGGTTACGAATAGTAACCTTATTCAATTCCCTATAATCCACACACAGCCTCATACTACCATCTTTCTTCTTGACGAATAAGACAGGGGCACCCCACGGTGAACAACTGGGGCGTATGAGTCCTTTGTCTAATAAGTCCTGTAATTGAGTCTTCAACTCTGCTAGCTCGGCTGGAGCCATCCTGTAAGGAGCTCTAGCAATAGGAGCTACTCCTGCCTCCAAATCAATCGAAAACTCCACTTCCCTAGCTGGTGGAAGTCCAGGCAACTCCTCTGGAAAGACCATAGGAAAGTCTCTCACCACTGGAATATCTGACATAGGGGTAGTGGTGGCTTGGCTATCGGTCACATAGGCCAACCAACCAGTACAACCCTTACTTACTAACCTCTCCGTCTGAAGAACTGAGATCAGGGGAATCTGCCTGTTCAGACCAAAGTATATCACATCCCCCGAACCAGGCACTCTGATCCTGACCTTCTTCTCCCAACAATCCAGCACCACTGCATGGTAGCACAACCAATCCATTCCCAAAATGATGTCGAACTCTGCTAGCGGCACACATATCAACTCTGTCACGAACTCGTGTCCACTAATCAGAATAGATCCGTCAATCTTCTGAACAGTGGGAATCTCTTTCCCATCAGGAAGCCTAACCAATAAGGGTTCCTTCAAGTAACCCTTGGATCCTGATGTCTGATTCCAGATCCTCTCAGCAACAAAAGAATGAGATGCACCAGTATCAAACAAAGTCATGCACTGCACGTTGCCAAAATAAAGCATACCTGTGATCACCTCTGGTGACTCTGAAGCCTGCTGCCGAGTCAGTGCAAACACTCTGGGCTGTCCCCCAGATGAACCAACCGGTCCTGTGATCCTCTGTTTCTTCAACTCTGGGCAGTCGCACTTCTTGTGTCCGGGCTGTCGACAATGGTAGCAGATAATCCCCCCAGTCCGGGTACCTGTCTGCTGCCCTGGTCTCTCAGAGATAGGTCGTGGCTGGACCACGCCCTCCTGAGTACCACGGTGATCTCTGTGTCTCTTGTCCTTTTTGTTTTGTTGGACATTTCTGAATTCCTTCCTCTTGTTGTGAGTCTCTCTCTGGGCCTCCATCCGGGTGTCAATAAGCTCAACGGATCTCGCAGCCTCCACCAAGTCACGAAACCTGGCAAACCGACTCACAACTAGCTGGCGCTGCAGCATAGGACGAAGTCCCTCCAGGAACATCTCACATCTGCGCTCCTCAGAAGGTACCAGCTCTGCGGCGTACCTCGCCAGATAAGTGAACCTCGATAAGTAATCGTTCACTGACATCTGGCCCTGCCTGAGGTGTATAAGTTCCCTCCTGAACTGAGACATAGCAGAAGCCGGAATGTAGCACTCCCTGAATGCCTCAACAAAGTCTTCCCATGCTATCTCGCTGTTCTGGGCCTCCCCATACATGGCGCGCCGCTGGCCTCTCCACCAGGTAGCAGCCTCTCCCTCCAATACTAGAGCAGCAAGTACTACCCTCCTGCCAAGTGGACATCCCAAGGCATCAAACAGCTCAAGCATATGAGCCATCCAGTCATCAGCCACCGCTGGGTCAGCCGACCCACTGAAGCTCCGCGGACGCAACCGCATGAAGGCATCGATCCAACGATCCACGGCTGGCTCAACTGGCAATGCTGGGCTCGTCACCGGGGTAGGAGTAGTAGATACAGGTCTGCCTCTAGCTGCTCCACGAGCGGAAAGTCTCCTGGTACCAGCCATACTGTCAAAGCAACTAATCTGGCATTAGAGTCGTCATTTGGCAATTGGCATATGGACTACTATAGTAAACAAAAGAATCAACAGTTCTCCCCACCTTGGGTTGAACTCCTATACATGTCTAGCCCCGCTATCTCACCTAGGGCTCTGATATGTCTAGCCCCACTATCTTAACCTAGGGCTCTGATACCACTCTTGTTACACCCCATTTTTCCTAGGCTGATTTTTGGCATACAATTTTTTTTTTTTTATATAGACAGCTCAGATCGTCCCATACCAACCTGAGTAGCCTACGAAAACATAGGATATAACACATCATTACACACCTACTTCCCTTAACAATGTGGATCCCATCTCCCGGGTACACCGTCAAATCAGGTTCATGACTCCTGAATTAACAGATGGACTCGCGCAATGTTACTCCTACTAGACCCAATACTCCTAACCCCTACGGGTAGGAGAACCGGTCTATTAGAAGTCTGAACCCCCATGGTTAAGTTCCATAGTCATGTAATGACCTCACCATCAAACAAAAGATATATAACATCCTCAGATAAAATATGGCACTCCGCACACCATACTCCAAGACAATAAGGTAGGGTAGTAAATGGAAACTACATTACAAGAATAAGACCAAGTCCAACAAGTGCAATATTATCCAACCAGAAACATAAGTCAGAATTTCCCTCACATATTACATGACATATGAGATTAATAACCTCATTAAATACATCCAACAGCAACAATCAACTAACCAGAATATCTCAGACAATCACAATCAGATATCCTCCACAAGCCTGCTGACCACGATCCCACCTAATCAGGTAGCGTCAAGTCTGCCGAGCCACTGAAATATACAATACAGGAATGAGCTACGCCCAGTAGGAAAGACAGCTAGTAAAACTCACATGCAAGAGAAGGATAATAGCAAAAATATAGGAATACAGCATAACAATGTATGGTGGATAGGCACTCTCAGTCCCAGACTCCGACCAACCACAGTCACCCCTAGTCACACCAGAGTAGCTCTCCTCTGGGCTTCCAGGTAGCATGCCAGTGGGAACGCCCATCTCGAAACACGCATGGCGCCTAAGCACCCGACACCGCAGCGTCTCTCGTCAATCAATCTCCTGGAGACTATAGACAAATCCAGTCACAAAATCTCCAGCCAACGTGAGACACCCCTGCCACCCTAAGGCGCGCAGGCCTACACACTTGGCTAGCCACTGCGAGACACCCCTGCCACCCTCAGGCACGCAGGCCTACACACATGGACCAGGAGAGATCGACTCAGCCACCGTCCCAAGGAGTCCTCTACCAACAACTTCCATAGAAGCTCACGCCCCTACAGTCATTGCCAATCTCTAACTCCAAGATCCGGCAACATGTGTCCAGGTACAACAAGGCGCATACCAGTCACATGTATACTGTGGAAGCTAAGTCTGAACCGCATAGTTACCTACCACAACTACCCTAAAACATCATATAGGGTCTATAGTAGTCCGGTCCAGTATGCCAATCCATAAAATATGCCAACTCTGAATAAACTGACTCAATCCATGCCGTTGCCATCAAGGCAACACAACTGTCAATTACTGACTGTTCTGGTAGCATCCATGTACCATACTTCTGTCTGACTGTTTCCAGCTGTACTGTCATCACTGATAACATTTTTCCCCACTTCAGGAAATTTTTAAATTTCGTCATCAATTTCCGTCTTTATCCATTTTTTCGAAATTCGGAATAGTCTCCGAGTTTAATTCCTCATATATCTTATTTCCAAAATTCGAATTAATTTCCGAATTAAATATTCTGCATTTTCTTTTTCCCAAAATTTCGGGATAAATTTCCGAATTTAATTCCTCCCGTCTTTCCTCTTCCGCGCCGCATTAAAATTAAATAAATCATTTCCGAAAATTCGGAATTAATTTCCGAATTATAAATCCTTCCGCTTCTCTCTCATCCGCACCAATTTAAGTTAATAATGGTTAATTAATTAATTTACGATTAATTATTAACTAATTAACTAAATCCTAATCCATCTCCTTCCTCCGCCCGGCGCCCGCAAAACCCTAGCCGCCGCCATCGCCGACCATTTCGATCCTTCCGTCGATTTCCGGCGACTGCGAACAAGGAGAACAATTTCCTAACATGTTCTTAAGCATCAATAAATTTTTTTTTCGGCGAAATGGGAATTTTTCCAGGAAATTCCGAAATTTGCAAAAGACACAAATTAGCATACAATTAAATCCGATTTTCATCCACATGCTTGTTTTCATTAAGCAAAGTATTTCATGCTTTTAATTTTCTACTAAAATCACTAATTTAAACTGAATTTCCTACCTCAACGACGCCGGCGACGGTGAACTTCGTCCGCAGCTCGCCGCAGCTCCTCGCCGAACGAATCCGGTACGAATTGACTCCCCTCGTTCCCGTGAATCTCCAGGCACAAAAAGCCCCTTGCCAGGCCGCCGGAATCACGCGCCGTACGCCGGAAAAACTCTCTCTATCGGTCGGCCGAACGAACCCTAATCGTTTCGCGAGGGTTTTATATTTCTAGCCGACACGGTGAAACCCATTACGCGCCGTTGACACGCTTTCGACACGGTAAGCACCCGATACGCGCTGTCGACACGCTATCGACACGGTAAGCACCCGATCAGCCGGTTCAATCCCAACCGTCGATCACGACCGTCCGATCAGCTTATCAGAACGCACGCGCAAACTCACTCGGCGAACCGTCTCCGCCTCCGCTGAACCGTTCCGGTCCGGTTCACGCGCGGTAAAAACCAATTTCCGGTTTAATTTAAATGGATTTTCGAATTTCTAAAAATCCAATAAATCTAATTAAACAGGGAAAATTACTTAAAATTCACCTCGGTGCTCCGAAAAATCCCTAGAAATTTCAGAAATTCCAATAGCCTCTGATTGAGCTCCTGGCTCATCCTACTGTCGATCTGAAATCATCCAAGCCAAAAATTAATTCATTAAAGATTAACATAAAACTTTTTACTGGGTATAACAATCTCCCCACCTTATCAGGAATTTCGCCCTCGAAATTCAGCAAGAAGTTCCGGCCACTTCTCCGCAACATCCTGCTCTAGCTCCCAGGTTGCCTCCCTTTCGTCATGTCTATTCCACAGAACCTTGACCATAGGAAACGACCTGTTCCTCAGCTGTCTGTTGCTCTCCTCGAGGATGCGAACTGGTAGTTCCACATAAGAAGAATCTTGTGTCACTTGCAAACCAGGAAGATCATCACTGATACAATGAGAAGGATCTGGCACATATCTCTTAAGATTCGAAACATGAAACACATTGTGAATCCCAATCAGATGTTCAGGAAGTGCCAACCTGTAAGCCACTTCACCAACCCTCTCTAGAATAGGATAGGGTCCAATGTAACGAGGTCGAAGCTTAGAAGGCTTCCCGAACCGGAATAGACCTCGCATAGGACTGATCTTCAGGAATACCCTATCTCCCACAGAAAACTCAACAGCTCTGTGCTTAGGATCATAATATTTCGTCTGGCGATCTTGCACAATACGTAATCTGTCTTGCAATAACTTGACTTCAGCTGTGGTCTCCTGCACAATCTGAGGTCCCCACACTCTCCTGGAATCACCCTCCTCCCAACAAAGAGGGGATCTGCACCTACGCCCATACAATGCCTCGTAAGGTGCCATACCAATCGACGCCTGGAAGCTGTTATTGTACACAAACTCTACCAAGGGTAACCGTCTGGCCCAATCTGTTGAGTAAGTTTGTACGCTCAAGCGTAGCAAATCCTCCAAGGTCCGAATAGTCCGCTCAGACTGTCCATCTGTCTGAGGATGATAAGCAGTACTGAACTTCAACTGTGTACCCATGGCAGCGTGTAAGCTCCTCCAAAACTGTGATGTGAACTTGGCGTCTCTGTCAGAAATAATAGATCGGGGAATTCCATGCAATCTGACAATCTGCTGAATATATACCTCTGCCAATTGTGCCGCTGAATCCGTCTTCTTAATTGATAAGAAATGGGCTGACTTGGTCATTCGATCCACGATGACCCAAATGGCGTCAAAACCTTGTCTGGTACGAGGAAGACCAGTCACAAAGTCCATAGTGATGTCATCCCATTTCCACTCCGGAATCGGCAATCTCTGCAGCAATCCCCCAGGTCTCTGGTGCTCGGCCTTAACTTGCTGACATGTAAGGCACTTCTTAACAAAAGCAGCAACATCTGCCTTCAAACCTCTCCACCAGAAAACACTCCTCAAATTCCTATACATCTTGACTTCTCCAGGGTGCATAGCCAAAGTTCCATAATGAGCCTCTCGAAGGATCCTCTCCTTGAACTCCTGATGTGATGGCACACACCAGCGACCCCTGAAAGTCAACATGTCGTCTCTGAGAGCAAAGTCTCCTCCCAATCCCTGCGATGCCAACTCTAACTTCTCCTTCAGCTCTTCATCACCAAGCTGAAGATCACGCATCTCAGATAACCAGTCAGCCCGAATAGTCAACGAACTGAGTCTGTGAGCCAGTCTCTGAACAGACAACTGTTCCTGACATCTCTCAACATCCCAATCCAAGTCTGCTATAGAGTCGCAAGCTATCACAGTATGCACAACTGCGTGTCTGCTCAAGGCATCAGCCACTGGATTAGCCTTTCCCTCGCAGTAGTTTATTGTCAGTTCGTAATCTTTTATCAGTTCCAACCACCTCCTCTGCCTCAAGTTCAGTTCCTTCTGAGTGAACAGATACTTAAGACTCTTGTGGTCGGAGAAACAATCTACAGGAACTCCGTACAAATAATGTCTCCATATCTTCAAGGCAAAAATGACAGCAGCTAACTCCAAATCATGAGTGGGATAATTCTTCTCATGATCCTTCAGTTGCCTCGAAGCATATGCTATAACTCTACTATCCTGCATCAGTACGGCTCCCAAGCCTATATGTGAAGCATCAGTATACATCTGATACGGCTTCTCCTGTGTAGGTAACATCAATACTGGAGCGGTGCTAAGCCTCTGCTTCAGCTCTAGGAAACTGTTCTCACAACTCTCTGACCACTCAAAAGATTTTCCCTTCCGGGTCAACTGTGTTAGTGGAGCGGCCAGTCTAGAAAAGTGAGGAACAAATTTCCTATAGTATCCAGCCAAACCAAGGAAACTCCGGATCTCAGTGACAGAAGATGGCCGTTTCCAATCAACAATAGCTCGTATCTTGCTAGGATCAACAGCCACGCCCTCTGCACTGACAATGTGTCCCAAGAATGCTACTGAGTCCAGCCAAAAGGAACACTTGGAGAATTTTGCATACAGCTCATTCTCCCGCAACACTGTAAGCACAGTCCTCAACTGATCTGCATGAGTTTCCCTATCTCTGGAATAAATCAATATATCATCTATAAAGATGATCACAAACCGATCCAGAAAGGCACGAAACACTCGATGCATCAGGTTCATAAATACTGCTGGAGCATTAGTCAATCCAAAAGGTAACACTGTGAACTCGTAATGCCCATATCTAGTACGGAATGCTGTTTTGGTTACATCAGAATCTCTAATCCGGATCTGGTGATAACCCGAGCGTAAATCAATCTTGGAGAACACAGTTGCTCCCTGAAGCTGATCCAACAAATCATCGATGCGTGGTAACGGGTACCGGTTACGAATAGTAACCTTATTCAATTCCCTATAATCCACACACAGCCTCATACTACCATCTTTCTTCTTGACGAATAAGACAGGGGCACCCCACGGTGAACAACTGGGGCGTATGAGTCCTTTGTCTAATAAGTCCTGTAATTGAGTCTTCAACTCTGCTAGCTCGGCTGGAGCCATCCTGTAAGGAGCTCTAGCAATAGGAGCTACTCCTGCCTCCAAATCAATCGAAAACTCCACTTCCCTAGCTGGTGGAAGTCCAGGCAACTCCTCTGGAAAGACCATAGGAAAGTCTCTCACCACTGGAATATCTGACATAGGGGTAGTGGTGGCTTGGCTATCGGTCACATAGGCCAACCAACCAGTACAACCCTTACTTACTAACCTCTCCGTCTGAAGAACTGAGATCAGGGGAATCTGCCTGTTCAGACCAAAGTATATCACATCCCCCGAACCAGGCACTCTGATCCTGACCTTCTTCTCCCAACAATCCAGCACCACTGCATGGTAGCACAACCAATCCATTCCCAAAATGATGTCGAACTCTGCTAGCGGCACACATATCAACTCTGTCACGAACTCGTGTCCACTAATCAGAATAGATCCGTCAATCTTCTGAACAGTGGGAATCTCTTTCCCATCAGGAAGCCTAACCAATAAGGGTTCCTTCAAGTAACCCTTGGATCCTGATGTCTGATTCCAGATCCTCTCAGCAACAAAAGAATGAGATGCACCAGTATCAAACAAAGTCATGCACTGCACGTTGCCAAAATAAAGCATACCTGTGATCACCTCTGGTGACTCTGAAGCCTGCTGCCGAGTCAGTGCAAACACTCTGGGCTGTCCCCCAGATGAACCAACCGGTCCTGTGATCCTCTGTTTCTTCAACTCTGGGCAGTCGCACTTCTTGTGTCCGGGCTGTCGACAATGGTAGCAGATAATCCCCCCAGTCCGGGTACCTGTCTGCTGCCCTGGTCTCTCAGAGATAGGTCGTGGCTGGACCACGCCCTCCTGAGTACCACGGTGATCTCTGTGTCTCTTGTCCTTTTTGTTTTGTTGGACATTTCTGAATTCCTTCCTCTTGTTGTGAGTCTCTCTCTGGGCCTCCATCCGGGTGTCAATAAGCTCAACGGATCTCGCAGCCTCCACCAAGTCACGAAACCTGGCAAACCGACTCACAACTAGCTGGCGCTGCAGCATAGGACGAAGTCCCTCCAGGAACATCTCACATCTGCGCTCCTCAGAAGGTACCAGCTCTGCGGCGTACCTCGCCAGATAAGTGAACCTCGATAAGTAATCGTTCACTGACATCTGGCCCTGCCTGAGGTGTATAAGTTCCCTCCTGAACTGAGACATAGCAGAAGCCGGAATGTAGCACTCCCTGAATGCCTCAACAAAGTCTTCCCATGCTATCTCGCTGTTCTGGGCCTCCCCATACATGGCGCGCCGCTGGCCTCTCCACCAGGTAGCAGCCTCTCCCTCCAATACTAGAGCAGCAAGTACTACCCTCCTGCCAAGTGGACATCCCAAGGCATCAAACAGCTCAAGCATATGAGCCATCCAGTCATCAGCCACCGCTGGGTCAGCCGACCCACTGAAGCTCCGCGGACGCAACCGCATGAAGGCATCGATCCAACGATCCACGGCTGGCTCAACTGGCAATGCTGGGCTCGTCACCGGGGTAGGAGTAGTAGATACAGGTCTGCCTCTAGCTGCTCCACGAGCGGAAAGTCTCCTGGTACCAGCCATACTGTCAAAGCAACTAATCTGGCATTAGAGTCGTCATTTGGCAATTGGCATATGGACTACTATAGTAAACAAAAGAATCAACAGTTCTCCCCACCTTGGGTTGAACTCCTATACATGTCTAGCCCCGCTATCTCACCTAGGGCTCTGATATGTCTAGCCCCACTATCTTAACCTAGGGCTCTGATACCACTCTTGTTACACCCCATTTTTCCTAGGCTGATTTTTGGCATACAATTTTTTTTTTTTTATATAGACAGCTCAGATCGTCCCATACCAACCTGAGTAGCCTACGAAAACATAGGATATAACACATCATTACACACCTACTTCCCTTAACAATGTGGATCCCATCTCCCGGGTACACCGTCAAATCAGGTTCATGACTCCTGAATTAACAGATGGACTCGCGCAATGTTACTCCTACTAGACCCAATACTCCTAACCCCTACGGGTAGGAGAACCGGTCTATTAGAAGTCTGAACCCCCATGGTTAAGTTCCATAGTCATGTAATGACCTCACCATCAAACAAAAGATATATAACATCCTCAGATAAAATATGGCACTCCGCACACCATACTCCAAGACAATAAGGTAGGGTAGTAAATGGAAACTACATTACAAGAATAAGACCAAGTCCAACAAGTGCAATATTATCCAACCAGAAACATAAGTCAGAATTTCCCTCACATATTACATGACATATGAGATTAATAACCTCATTAAATACATCCAACAGCAACAATCAACTAACCAGAATATCTCAGACAATCACAATCAGATATCCTCCACAAGCCTGCTGACCACGATCCCACCTAATCAGGTAGCGTCAAGTCTGCCGAGCCACTGAAATATACAATACAGGAATGAGCTACGCCCAGTAGGAAAGACAGCTAGTAAAACTCACATGCAAGAGAAGGATAATAGCAAAAATATAGGAATACAGCATAACAATGTATGGTGGATAGGCACTCTCAGTCCCAGACTCCGACCAACCACAGTCACCCCTAGTCACACCAGAGTAGCTCTCCTCTGGGCTTCCAGGTAGCATGCCAGTGGGAACGCCCATCTCGAAACACGCATGGCGCCTAAGCACCCGACACCGCAGCGTCTCTCGTCAATCAATCTCCTGGAGACTATAGACAAATCCAGTCACAAAATCTCCAGCCAACGTGAGACACCCCTGCCACCCTAAGGCGCGCAGGCCTACACACTTGGCTAGCCACTGCGAGACACCCCTGCCACCCTCAGGCACGCAGGCCTACACACATGGACCAGGAGAGATCGACTCAGCCACCGTCCCAAGGAGTCCTCTACCAACAACTTCCATAGAAGCTCACGCCCCTACAGTCATTGCCAATCTCTAACTCCAAGATCCGGCAACATGTGTCCAGGTACAACAAGGCGCATACCAGTCACATGTATACTGTGGAAGCTAAGTCTGAACCGCATAGTTACCTACCACAACTACCCTAAAACATCATATAGGGTCTATAGTAGTCCGGTCCAGTATGCCAATCCATAAAATATGCCAACTCTGAATAAACTGACTCAATCCATGCCGTTGCCATCAAGGCAACACAACTGTCAATTACTGACTGTTCTGGTAGCATCCATGTACCATACTTCTGTCTGACTGTTTCCAGCTGTACTGTCATCACTGATAACATTTTTCCCCACTTCAGGAAATTTTTAAATTTCGTCATCAATTTCCGTCTTTATCCATTTTTTCGAAATTCGGAATAGTCTCCGAGTTTAATTCCTCATATATCTTATTTCCAAAATTCGAATTAATTTCCGAATTAAATATTCTGCATTTTCTTTTTCCCAAAATTTCGGGATAAATTTCCGAATTTAATTCCTCCCGTCTTTCCTCTTCCGCGCCGCATTAAAATTAAATAAATCATTTCCGAAAATTCGGAATTAATTTCCGAATTATAAATCCTTCCGCTTCTCTCTCATCCGCACCAATTTAAGTTAATAATGGTTAATTAATTAATTTACGATTAATTATTAACTAATTAACTAAATCCTAATCCATCTCCTTCCTCCGCCCGGCGCCCGCAAAACCCTAGCCGCCGCCATCGCCGACCATTTCGATCCTTCCGTCGATTTCCGGCGACTGCGAACAAGGAGAACAATTTCCTAACATGTTCTTAAGCATCAATAAATTTTTTTTTCGGCGAAATGGGAATTTTTCCAGGAAATTCCGAAATTTGCAAAAGACACAAATTAGCATACAATTAAATCCGATTTTCATCCACATGCTTGTTTTCATTAAGCAAAGTATTTCATGCTTTTAATTTTCTACTAAAATCACTAATTTAAACTGAATTTCCTACCTCAACGACGCCGGCGACGGTGAACTTCGTCCGCAGCTCGCCGCAGCTCCTCGCCGAACGAATCCGGTACGAATTGACTCCCCTCGTTCCCGTGAATCTCCAGGCACAAAAAGCCCCTTGCCAGGCCGCCGGAATCACGCGCCGTACGCCGGAAAAACTCTCTCTATCGGTCGGCCGAACGAACCCTAATCGTTTCGCGAGGGTTTTATATTTCTAGCCGACACGGTGAAACCCATTACGCGCCGTTGACACGCTTTCGACACGGTAAGCACCCGATACGCGCTGTCGACACGCTATCGACACGGTAAGCACCCGATCAGCCGGTTCAATCCCAACCGTCGATCACGACCGTCCGATCAGCTTATCAGAACGCACGCGCAAACTCACTCGGCGAACCGTCTCCGCCTCCGCTGAACCGTTCCGGTCCGGTTCACGCGCGGTAAAAACCAATTTCCGGTTTAATTTAAATGGATTTTCGAATTTCTAAAAATCCAATAAATCTAATTAAACAGGGAAAATTACTTAAAATTCACCTCGGTGCTCCGAAAAATCCCTAGAAATTTCAGAAATTCCAATAGCCTCTGATTGAGCTCCTGGCTCATCCTACTGTCGATCTGAAATCATCCAAGCCAAAAATTAATTCATTAAAGATTAACATAAAACTTTTTACTGGGTATAACAAAATCTAATTGCTCCTTTTGCACATAAATAAATTTTAATTTCTAAGTAGAACTATACTCCAAATTCCAAGCTATTGCTTCAGTAAATGTCGTATCACTTTATTAGATTTGTCCTCATGTCGAACAATTATGCACTTCTTATCTTTCTTTTAAACTTTTCTCTTTCTTATGAAGAGTTGAGTAATAATACAACTAAAAACTCACAAATGGCCAATTTGAGGTTTTGTTTTGGACCAATCTTCATAAGATATATTATTTTAAATAGTTTACTTATTTAGAATAAAAACTACAATATTAACTACCTTTATTTAAAAAGATTTACAAAGACTTTGATCTTTTATCATACTATTTGTCATTTTAGTCAGTTTTTTTTTTCATTTAACTTCTCTATTTTAATGTAAGGTTTGGCTTATTGCAAGCTATTTTCAGATGTTTTTTTAAAATATTTTTGAAATTTAGAATATAGAAACTCGTCATCATTATCTATTCTTAAAATATTTTTCAAGTGATTTTGACTTAAGAGAAGTGAAGAAAAACTTTAGATTTCTATTTTAGAAAATAAACACATAAAATTCTAGAATAATCAATATTGAATAAAGAAATACCTACTACAATTATGAAAGAGAGTTTGAGTAGGTTCAAAAATATTAGCATATAAAAGCTATCACGTATTATTTTTATAACAAAAAATACTAAAATACTTTGATTATTGTTTTAATAAATTTATTAAAAATATTTTAAAATGTATTGTTCATATGCATTTTATCACATGTATACATTTTTATCATATTTTGTAATAACGATGAAAATTCTTTTTCTTATGCTTTTTTAAGACATGGGAAAAATAGGGTGGTCTCAAAACTAGGAAATGTTTTCTAGCTTAAATGTAAGCTTTTCTCTATCTAAAAAACAAAAAAAAAAATTAGAAGAGCCTATTTGGTAATTACTATTAAATGTTATATATTTATTAAACATATTGTCAATAAAAGTTTAATAAAATAAAATAAAATGTAAATTAATTAAAATAATTTTTAATTTATATCATAAAAGTGAAATTAAATTTTTGTGATATTACATTAATAAAAGAATTATCGTTCACTATCATCAAATTATTTTTTATATTTTTGATAGACTAAACATTTTGTAGAGTATAATAATGTAAATATTTGATTATATTTCAAAAAATATTATTATAAAAAATGTATCTGAAAGATTGTAAAGAAATGTTTATATATGTTTAATATCCATCATTATTTTTCAACCACGTTATTGAAGTCATCATCACAAACAAAACTTGTACCAAGGTTTTAAAAGTATTGTTTATTGTCATTAGTTAATTAATTAATATTAATTTTTTATTTTTATTAATATTTTTATAGATAAAAAATTATTTATTATTATTATTTGGCCTCACTTGTTATTAAAGGGATAGAGGTTTTCAGCAAGAAACATATCGAAGAGTTGGGCCCAAAATAGCATAAATATGAGCTTATCAAAAGCTATGGCACAATGCATTGGCCGCAAATAAATGGGTTTGGGTTAACTAAACCTCTCTAACTTAGCGTTGTAAAAAGAGTGTCAATGTGGTTGAAAAAAAAATAGAAAATTATTTTTGATACAAAATTAAAATTTTAATTTAATATATATTTTTTGTTTAATACTATTTGTAGTTTGGGAAAAAGAAAAAAAAAACAAATACAGATGTTAACCTTGCTAATGGCACGTTTTAAAATATTATTCCAGTTTTCCGATTATTATTTAGATGCTGCAATTTTGATAAATATTTTCCCGAAATTAGGGATATTGTTACTGATTAACGTAATAAATCTGAACCAATGAATGAAGGTTTTAGATATGCTTTTAAAAATAAAAAAAAAATAGTTTATTTCAAAATTTGAAAGTTAGCTAATAACAATTTTCATGCAGAAAACTATAAAATGATAACCTATTACGTCAAGAATTAGTGTAAATTAACTTAAGAAAGAACAAAGTCATATTATTATTAAGTTTTTAATATACATTTTAAATATAATAATATTTTAAGTTTTTATTAATACATGCATTCCTATAGAAAACAACTATTATAATATATAACCAATTACATTATGTTCCATTTGATGCAATCGTTGCTAAATAAAAAATTGATTAATGAAAAATATTTTTAAAAATTATGAGTAACAATTATATATTTATGAAATATATCATTTCAAAAATTTTAATAAGATCAATATTTTATTATTAATTTTTTTTTTCAAGAATTAGTGCAAATTAACTCAAGAAAGAGACGTTTGACCTGGCCGAGCTCGTCGGTGGACACATCGAGCTTTGGGGCGTCACGTGGGAACCTACTGATCGTCAGGATCGGCAGCATGTATTCGCCGCACGGCCACCTGCCGCAGCAGTCGACGAGAAATGAGAGACTGATGACGACAACGGAGCACGACGAAGATAGCAAATCTCTCAGCCGGGTTAGGTTTAGCGAGTTTAACGCTGCTAAATAAATGGGTTTGGGTTAACTAACTTAACCTCTAAAACTTAGCACAGTCAAAAGAGTGTCACTATAGTTGAAAAAAATAAATAAATATGCCGAAATGAGGAAGATTGTTACAGATATAACGAGAAACATATGAATTAATGAATAAAAATGTTAGAAAATTGAAATGGATTAATGCTTAACCTTTTTCACGAATTTATAAAATTTGAACAAAATTATAACAAACTAACTTTTAAATAACAGATAAAAAAATTCCAAGATAATAGAAAATTTATATCGTAAAATATATCTCCAACAGCTCAAGCAGGAGTTACCATTTCATGCGGAAGAAAATCTATAAAATGATAAACAATTATTTCAAGAAAGAATTAGTGCAAATTAGCTCCCAAGTTCTCCATCCCACCACCCAGCGATGGACACCAACGCTGCTTTCGTCGATGGCAATGCCGGACGTTTGAGCTGTTTGGCCGCGGTCGCCGCCGCCAGTTTCATGCCCATCAACTACACGATCAACGTACTGGTTGTGGACGAAGACGATCAATCGCTAACTTCTGTAGTCAACCTTGTGAAAAGCTGCGGATATATGGGTGAGTTGATATTTACTTATTTGTCTACTCGGCGGATTTACGGTGGTCGTGTGCTTTGTATATTTGAAATGATTATTTGTTTAGCACATTCCAAGTTTAATTATTTTCATTGATCAGCTTAATGTGCAGCCATTAGTCTAGTAGATCCAACCAAAGAAGCATGTGAAGCATTAAATACAATAGTTTACGCACTAAATGATTTTTCTGCATTTTGTCCTATTTATTTTTTTAATGACATTTTTTTTTTAAATAAGGCCATGAATTGTCAACTTTTTTAATTTTTTTTTTTTACTAGGTTAAGTTTTTTCTATGATAAAATTTATGTTCGTTACTTGTTTCAATTTGCACATTCCAGGTTTAATGTGCAGCCATGAGTTTAGGAAATTAAACCTTAATGGCTGTTGCCTATTTATTTTTCTTTAACTGGGATTTGAATTAAATACGATAGTTTAATTATTAAAACGATTTTTCTGCATTTTTTAGTATTTATTTTTTTTAATGCGATTATGTTTTAAAAATAAGGGAATGAATTGTTAATTTTTTTGAGATTGATTTTTACTACGTTTAGTTTTTTAAGCCTCGTTATTATTTGATAATAAAAATTTCTGTTTATTACTTTTTTAAATTTGGACATATCAGAGCATTAGGCGGCTGAGCAGTTTTTTTTTTTATTTTTTTTGCGTTAGAGCTGTTATTTTTTGTTTTTAAATATGAAATGAAAAAAAAATAAATATTGAATTGCAAATCAGTTTGTTTTTAAATATGAATGTATAATTTCATCAAGAATCATGTGAAAATTTAAAAAATATCAAAATCTTGATGGCTACTGCATATTTATTTATCTTTTAATTGAGAGTTGTATAAAATACAATGGTTTATGGATTAAACAATTTTTCTTTATTTTATCTTATTTTGTCAGTTTTAATTTCTTAAGCAAAAAAAAAAAAAAAAAGAACAAGAAAATGACAAATAAGCTAAATATTGGATTGCTAATTAGCTTTTTTATATATTTATTTGACTTGCAGCGTCAATGGCTAAAAATGCAAGCGAGGCATTCGCTCTTCTTTGCCAAGATGCAGGACAGCCTGCAATAAACTTGGTGATGGTTGATGCTTACCTGCGACACGATATGGATGTCTTCAAATTCCTGAGGATTATTACTTTTCAATTTAATCTCCCCGTCATTAGTAAGTGCATGACATTTATTTATTATTATGAAATATTTAAATTTATTTAATCCAACATATTTATGGACTTTTGTGACAGTGATGCTGCATGACGGAGAGCTGATTAATCAATATGTTTGCAAGGCCATCGACGCCGGCGCTTGTAAATGCCTTCTAAGACCAATCAGATTAGAAGAAATAAAAATTTTGTGGCAACATGTCATGATTAGAAGACACAATGCATTTAATTCATTTCAGGAGAAGCCAACAATGCAAATGAATTTGGGACAGACGATTCCTCCATATGTCCAATCTCTACCACAGTCGGATCCAAACATTGGAAGAGAATGCCCTGCAGCCATTCAATTGGACACGGCAGATGGAAAAAGCCCATTGTTCCAGGAAAATATTGATAGCATAAGGCATTTCCCAGTGCTCCAGGAAAATATTGATAGCATAAGGCATTCCCCAGTGCTACAGAATTGTGATGAGCAGATCACAGAACTTGAACCAACTCGAAAGAAACAAAGGATCAAATGGAATGATAAACCTTTTCTGCAAAAGAAATTTATCCTTGCTTTGGAGCAATTGGGCATTGATAGTAAGCAAACTTCATTATTAACCTTCTCCTCATATATATATATTATGCGAAATTTTTTTATTATGACATGAACATGTAAATCTTGCAGAAGCTACTCCCATCAAGATTCTGGAGTTGATGAAAGAAAAGGACTTGACGAGAGAAAATGTATCCAGCCATTTGCAGGCATGTATACTTATAAATTTCAACACTATCTTTAATAAATACTTTCCCAGTGATCTTTACCTTTGACATTTGTGTTACAGAAATACAAGCTTCGATTAAACAAGGGAAAACAACAAGTATTGGGAGAAATGATTGATCCAGTTAGCATTCCACAAGAAGCATTCCCAAGTAACAGTGCTCAACAAGTTCAGCTTACAAACAGCCAAATAATCTCAACATTGCAACCTTACCAATCGCCTGCATTCCCCATGGTCGAACAACCACCATTAATTATCCAAAGCAGCCAACAATACTCTCCCATGGTTGACCTTCCCATGGGCGTGGAAGATCAAAAACCAATGTATGAAAACGAAGAATTTACAGTAGAAGATATTTTTAGAATATTAGACGAAAAAGAAGGATGTCACATGAACGAACCGAGCAAGAACACGGGGGATGTGTTTGCCAATCCTTGTGTAGTTGGAGATGGTGGAAAACAAATTTAGAGACTGTTACTTGTGTTATAGAAGCTTATTCTTTCTCTGTGTCATGTACCATTGCATTTATCAATGAAATGATTGGTTATTTTTCATTTTTTCTTAGATAGCTTTCATTCCTATTTTCTTTCATATATTTGAAATTCAGTAATAATTACTACAAATGCAAGCGAGGCAGTGGCACTTCTTATTGATAACTTGCTGGAGAGCATGCAATCAACCTGGTGATGGTTGATAACTACCTGCGACAGCATATGGATGTTTTCAAACTCCTCAGGATTGTCGCTTTGGGATTTATTCTCCCGGCTGTTAGTAACTGCATCACATTTATTTTTTTTATTTTAAAATATATTTTTTATTTTCCATTGTAATTTGCCATCCCTTTATTGATCTTTGAGGCAGAGATGATACAAGATGAAGAGACGACCGATGAATTAGTTTTCATGGTCATCCTGTCCGGCGCATGTGAATGTCTTTTAAGGCCCTTTAGATTAGAAGAAATAAAAATTTTATGGCAGCATATCATGATTAGAAGATATAATTTAGTTAAATCATATCAAAAGATGCCAGTTATGCAAATGAATTTGGACCAGGTACAACTTCCTCCAGTTTTACAGCCTCTACGTATGTTGGATTCATACAACAAAAGAGAAACCCCTACAGTGTTTCCATTCAAGTCAGATGGAAGATTCAGAACACTAGTCGCAATTTCCCATGAAAATGTTGATAATGACAACAAAAAATCTTCCTGTGTGTTCCATGAGAAGTGTGACCAACAGAGCAAGGAAAATTCATCACCTCAGAAGAAACAAAGGCTTAATTGGGCAAGAAATCCTATCTAGAAAAGAAATTTATCCTTGCTGTAGAGCAATTGGGCATAGATGGTCAAAAAAATTTATTAAGTTTTCATGTGTATATTAGTTGAAGATTTTTTTATTAAATAACTTTTTTAATAACGTGAATATGTGCCTCTTACAGAAGCTACTCCCACCAAGATTCTTGAGTTGATGGAAGAAAAGGACTTGACAAGAGAAAACGTATCCAGCCATTTACAAGCATGTATGCTTATATTCCAACCCTTTCTCTAACTTGGCATTTTCCTGATGATCTTTACATATGTCATTTGCTTTAAAGAAGTACAAGCTTCGACTGAGGGAAAAAACAAGCCAAACTAAGGAATGTGGTTCATCCAGTTAGTTTCCTAAGAGAAGCTTCTCCAAGTAATAATGGCCTACAAACACAAACAGGGTGTTTGCTTTGTGTGTCATCACATTAATAAATGGAATTCTCACTTTCTTTTTTCAAGCCAATTTTTTTTTGTATAATTCAACTTGTTTTAAAAATATAACGACTTAAATAAAACTTAGTGTCTTCCATAGTTTGCTTTATTTTTAATCATTGTTTTTTTTTGCTTTGAAATTTTAAGTTTAGTTTCATGGATTTTAATTTTTTTTTGGAATGATTGGTGCTAAAAATTATTGTAGAGAAACATAATAAAATAAAATTGTTATTATGATGATTTTTTTCAAAAAAAAGTTTAGCATTATTTTCATAAATTATTTGAACCCATTATAATATTATGTAATTTAAAATCTTTGACATGATTATCAAAATTAGTTTTAAATACATAAATCATTGAAATGTGATTCGTTCATTTTCAAAAGTTATTACCTATCAATTTATGTTTCGAATTTTTCTTAAAATCTTTTGTTTAGAGCCAACTTAGGTGTGGATTTGAGATGCTTGACTATTCGTGCATTTTTTTTCTATTCATCAACGAGTATGTGGTGTTCTCTCTGGAGGGCTTGGCTAATCTTGAGCATAAGAGTAGGCATGATAGCTTTTCAAGGAGGATGGTGGAAATTCTTAGAAGAGTAGGTGGGTGATCTATTCGTAAGCACAAGTACAAGTTAAAAAAAAGTAGAAACCTTTGTTAATGGTGTGATAAAATTCTATATAATGATCATATGTAGACCATTTAGAGGAGAAAATAAACTTGTTGAATCTTTTAATAATTGTGTTTGATGTGTTATTTTTTTTAAAAAGAGTGTCAAAACAACTTAAAAGCTAGAAGGAACACTAATAAGTTTTAGGTAACATATCGTACAATAAGGTTTACTTGATTTTATGGTGTTATACATATCAAACAAAGAACAAAATACTAGAATAGAAGGGATTGTATTATATGATATTAGATATTATATAATATGATAAGATAAGAAGTTAAGAATCCCTAATATAAACCAATATGATACCATATGATCAAATAGTACAATATTATGATCAGGATTATCATACAAGAAATCAAATAATATGTTTAAAGGAGGAAAAATGAAACCTAAACAAACTAAATATTGTACAATACAATGTGTAAAATCGTGAAAGTGCGATAAAATGGTCTTAAAGGGAGTTAAGTATAGAGATGAATTATATTGTATAATATCATATAATTATATAGTTTGATATGAAGAATAGAAAATATGTTACTCTAAAACTATCAGATATAATGATTGTATATGTATGAAATGAGATTATCATAAAGTATGACAATATGTGTAGATAATAGATTAAGAACACCGTTGTATTCAAGTCAAGCCCCTACCTAAAACAGTACCATTAGATCACAAAATTATCATCAGTGTTGTGAGATGCAATATCTAAGTGAGGACAAAGAACCAAACCCAAGGTGGGGACCTGACGGTAAAACAAACACCATCTCCAAAATCCAAAGTATATATATAAAGGCATGTTTTTAAACATTTAATCACACCAAAACTTTTCCTCTCTCACACATTTCTTGAAAATGGCTCTTCTGTAGCAGCACCATTCTCATCTCTCGGTACAGTGGTTTCATGACCAGTGATGTAAGCACTAAATGAGATTCTACAAATCTCAGTAAATAAATCATAATAACTAACCAAGTATCAAAATACCATGAATAGTAAAGATGAATCACATGCATCAAGCTAAAACCATACCAGATATCATATATAAGGTAATGCCAAATGAAAATCATAAAAAAATGCCAATTCCTTATATAGTGTGTTATTACCAAGCCCAATTCCCTTTGATGCATTATCCTCCAGATCCAATCATCATCAATAAATGACCTCCAATCGGTATCCAACCAAACACATAACACTAGACAGATATCTGATCCGAAGATCGATACCCTGCAACACATGCTGAGCCTAGTGCCACCAGGCAGGTATGGTATCATACCCTGCAACACATGCTAAGCCTGGTGTAAATCATCATGGAGCCATAGCACATAACATACAATACTAGGCAGATATCTAATCCAAAGATCAATACCCTGCAACACATGCTGAGCTTAGTGGTGAGGATAATGTTCTCTGGGAATCCATTTTTTTACTACTATTTCCAATCATAATTCCAAACAATTATGCAATATCAAAAGATCTTTCTTTTCGTATTGTTTCTTCTTTTTTATTTCATCATCATATCATGTTATTTCTTTCTTTTCAATTTTCATGCAAATGCATAAAAATCTATACCATAGTGTTTCTTCCTTTTTATACCATGAACAACATATGCAACAATCAAAATACTATAACAGTAAGAAAAGCATGTAAAAACATATAATATTCTGCTACATCACAGGGTTAGGAATTTATCTACCTGGATTTGCTGTACCAAATTTTCTTGCCCACTTCTAATTTGTTTTCTTGATATCCTAATAGGCCATGGTCACAAATTAAAATATGTTCATTAACCAAAAGTGCTTTTTGAAAAGCTTTTCTAAACAAATCCCCAAAATAAATCCCAAAATCGGCTTACGCGGGCACTGGACCGCCCGCGCTCGAAGCTAGACCGCCCGCGCCGAAAAGCTTTTTAAAAGCTTTCCCAAACAGCCAAAATCCCGAATTCTTAATTTTGGCTATTTGTTCTTGCTATTTTTTCTCGTCGCGTGGACCGGTATCGCCCAACGCGCCAGGTTCAGTGACGCCACCCAGTCCAAAACCTAGACCAGTTCCCCCTGCTCTCTCTCTCTTCTGTGCGTCCGACGGAACCAAAATATTTCGCTAGCGCTGGACTAGCCGATTCACACTGAACGGGCCGATTTTAGCTCGACTTCCGCCCTCTCGGTCTCTGCCGCTCACCGGAAAGCTTACTAACCCTGATGATGAATAAATTATTTCTTACCTTACGGAAATCCTCGTCAGCTTACTGTAGCGTGCCGGAACCTCGCTGAACAAGACGGCAGTCGTCGAAAATTTCGCCATCGCACTCCGGCAACCTCCCCGCAGTCAGTGTTCTTTGCAAAAATGCTTTTCAAAACGCACCCTGCTTCAGCTTTTATAACGCGGTCGGAACCGACTTGTCATGAACAACATTTTTGCATAACACCCCTTCCCAACTTTTTATTTACACAAATATCCTCCGCTCGGAGAAAAAAAATGCGCCGAAATTCCTAAAATTGCATATATACCCAGCGCAGCCAACAACTTTAAAATTACAAATATACCTTCGGCCAAAATGAATTGAACTATACCGACATTTACAAAATTACAAATATATCCTCAATATTACAAATCTATCCCAAATCTTTAAAAATTCATAATTTATTCCTTAAAACTCCAAAAATTACAAACTAAACAACATTAGACTCATCTCAAAGAGCTCTTTCAATAAAAATAAAATAAAATAAAATAAAAAAAAGAAGGCTGTTACAATTCACCCTTTAATACATACTACATTGCTATATAGCATAATCATATGACAAGGATACAGTAAAAAAAGAATCATAATAGCTAATTAAATAATTCTAATAAAGGTAAGCATTGAAAATATCATATACTATGACATCATAATTGTACACTATGATGACATGAGATGAGAAGATTGAGAAGAATTTGAAAAATTATATATATGAAGTGTTCGTCATGTTTATTATAATAACATATTATTATGCTGGTCTTATCATATATTTTTATTAGTTATATGCTAAAATAAGGGTTAAAAGATTTTTTTAAAAAAAAAATATATTTCAAATAAATCTAAAGAAAAAGAATGATAACATATTTTTTAAATTATATTATTATTGATATAGACCATGCATATGATTACTTAGGAATATTTGTTTTACATCATGTTACATAGGCTTTTCACTGTGCCAGTGCCATTTGACTCATATCTATTTTTGATCTAATACTTTTCATATAAATGAGGTAATACATGGGACTATAAGAGAGATAAAAGATCTAATTTATGATAAAATATAATAGAAGATCATTTATCAATAAAAATATTGGTTGCAAAATTTTGTTTATATAAGAAAAAGTACATATAAAATTATTGATATTGTATATATATATATATATATATATATATAATTTTAAAAAATAATATGATAAACTTGATGTTTAATGAGTTATAAATGACATGAAGATTTTACTAATGGAATGCTAGCAAAGATGAGTAGAATAACTTTAGATTATACACATCTTTTTATGATAATGGTATTGATTCGTAGAACTAAAAAAATATAAAAAAAATTGATGAATAATGTCAAGCTATTTTGATTTTTTAGGTCGTTATCAAGTAAAGTAGTTTTTATTATGATTGGTGTGGCTATTTATAAATAATAATATAATAATAAAAGAAGAAAGATTGTGAAAGTGTCTTTCTATTTGGAGGCATACTTGAATGAATTATGAGACAAAAGCAAAATTCTTTGAAAGATGGCACATAACATTTGGCTTGAAAGTATAGAAAATTAGTTATTAATGAAATAGTTACAATACTTACATAAGTTTTTACTAGGTTTGTTAAAATTTGTATTAGATTAGCTATAAATAGTATAAGTTAGAGGGTAATCGAAATTGCAAGTTCGTAATTGGAAGTGATAATTTTTGCAATCTAAATCTTTTTTTTAGAATAAGGAAGATAAAGATTTAAATAATTAATAAGATAAGTGAAATACTATCTCTATCATGTCTAAAAAGAGGGAAATAGTTTTTGGCATAAAGAATATATGTATTCTTAAATAGTGTAATTATTTACTTGAAATTTAATTAATGAATGATGATAAAAGAGTCATGATGAGAAGAATATATAAATATTTTCTCAAAAATTGACATAACTCTAATTATTAAAATAGTCTTTTAACTATTTGAATGAGGTTTTTTTGATAAGTAGAGTTAAGAAGTGTATTTTTTATCAACAAACATGACAAGAAACCAATGATAAGATATATATTTTGTTAATAAGATGAGAAAAAGATAAGTGACTATAACATTTTGATAATACAAAAAGAAAATGAAACTGTTCTTAAATTACATTGTATGATAGAATGGTAGAATTCTTATTTACTCGAGATTAACTAAATGATTTTGTTAAGAAATGTGTGTAAGATAAGTAAGTCTATGACTATCATTTTAATAATTGACAATCTCCTACTTTAGAATGAAATTAAGGAATTGAAAGTTAGGAATATAAGTAAATAAAAAATATTTATTAAATATTTTCAATTGCACAATATTTGAAACATCAATTAGACATTTTAGAAATAACAATAGGAGAAGAATAGATCTTTCTTGTAACATATGAGGTTTTCTAGGATTTGATGATAAGAAACTATGGTGGATGTTTGCAGTTAAAGGTGCTAAATTTTAGTAATCTTATAAGACTTTGCAAGTTCTAAGCATGAAGAATAAAAGCTAATAAAGGGTTTTATTATGACTTTATAAGATAATGAATGCAGATGAATGTTATCACATGCTTAGAAAAAAAATATAATTGATGTAAGAGGAAATTAAGAGTTTGGACACCTTTATGAGATAATAAATAGAAGGAGGATAAATAGTATACATGTTAAATTCTTAACATTTATATTAACAAAAAAAATTAAATGCAATAGAATTTTTGTGTGAAGAGAGAAGTAAGATTGTTATCGAGTTATTCTTCTTTCATAGTTGAGAATAATTGTGGCAAGTTGTTGAAATAACATTAACTGAGAATTAATTATAATAAAATTTAGATCTTAAAGAGAGTCCTTTTGATTTTCTTAGATAAATATTCCTTTAGATAGAGTGTCTGAAAAGTAAGCATTAGAAGTTTAATTGATAAAACAAGTCTTTCATCTAATAGTTAATAAGATTATAAGTTGTGATATATGATGTGAATATGTTAAAATAAATTAATAAAATATTGATTGTTGAAAATAACTATGATGGCATGTTTCAAAGTAGGGAGAAATAGCAATGATATTAGTCAAATAAGTAATGTCATATTTTATAATTAATAATAATAAAAATATTGAAATTGAGAGTTATTAAGAACTTGAATTCAAATTAATGAAGATAGTAAGAAGAATAGATCTCAAATAATAAGATTAATTTTTTTTATTTATGGATAAAGTTAATAGAATATTATATTGGATAACTAGAAATTTGGTAATTACTATATAGTGTTGAGGCATAATCATATGAAATGAATCAATTCAAATGATATGCTCAAAAAGAGAAAATTCTAAGAAAAATAAAAGGTGACTAAGAAGAGGATAAAATAAAATATCTATTCTATGGTTAATTAACATGAAATTTAGGATGAAAAAAATGATGATGTAAGGTGGTATGATAATCTAGATTTTATAAACAAAGGAATGACTATTTATGTAAATAAAATTATAATTTTGTTTCACAACTATTAGAAGTAGACATTATTAAGAGAAGTTAAATCTCAAAAAAAATTAGGATTGGATGAGATGGTGTAAGAGAATCATAAGATCAAATAGATATTTAACAATTTATATCTTCAAATTTTAGAGTGGATATTCATATTTGAAAAAATGTAAGATATATATCTTAATTTGAATTGATAATTAACCTATTGATTAGCATAATCATGTAGCAATTCAAAAGAGTGAAATTTTTAAAAGAAAATTATTTTAAAAAAATAATTTTATTTAAAGAAACATGAAAGCTAAGATGTATTGCGTTAGTTTGTTTTAAATTTCAAGAGTGAGTTGCTTAAAAGTTATATAATGATTGTATCATATTAGTATTATTGACATCAGGCTTTGATAATTAAGCTTTTTGTTGTCTGATTAAGAGTTGTCGCTCGTTGTGCGATTTGGCAGTCATTGCTTTCTTCTTGATCTGGTGGTAAAAATTTGTAGAGATGATGTATATATATATCATTTACTGTATGATCTAATGATCACCATTTGTTGTACAATCTCATGGTGGATATGATGAGATTTTAGGGGATATGAGACGAAAATCCTAAGTGTAAGAGTCATTGGGGGAAATCATTGCTCTTATTATTTGAAAAAAATGTTAAATAAAAAATAAGAACAACTAAGGTTGAATCAAATTCGAAAAATTGTTATGTATATAAGTATTTTTATAAATTGTTTATAGAAAAAGATATGAAAATCATTATGTTTTTAAAGATTAAAAGTTATAACATATTTAGCATTACATTTGTAGATTTTTTTATATTTTTATAGAGTTATAGAGTCACGATTTCTTTCTTTCTTAATATCATGTACACTTTTTATAGAGTTATATATTTATTTTTATACTAATTTATTCATATTATCAATTTATTTATTAAGTTTTTATACTCACTCTTTTTCTTACATTACAGGATATGACACAGGTACATAGTGAATGTAGATATGTAGAGATATAGAAATAAGTATCAAGAACTAGAAGTAGATTATTTATAGACAACGAGAGTATTGTGGATTTTGTTACGATACTCATGTTTATAGACTTTCTGGGGCTCTATGTTGTGATTATCTATTGTGGTATATGTTAATGTGATGATGCAGGTGTTTGTTGTAGTGTTTATGATTTTCTCAATATGATATGATTTTATTATGATATTGAGATTCAATGGTAGTAACTTTGTTCTATATAAATTATTGTTAATATATAATTGATAAATTAAACAATATATATACATATGGTAAAATAAAAAAATTAAAAGAAATTACCTATTTTATTTTGTGAAATATGAGCTCCCCCAATGTGAGTAAAAATTTTTAATTATCAAAAATTAAGAGAGCATTTTATCATTATTTCTCATCTGGGTGATCTTTTGTGTTCTCTTAACATGATAAACTCTATTCATTTCTCAACTATGCTCAATTAGGAATGAATTAAAGTTATTGGATATGTAATGTGTGGTAAAAATGAAAATCCACTATTTGTTGCTTTGTGATCAAGAAGACGGGCTTGTTGTGAAAGTGACCATGATGGATAACCACATGTTCGTAGTCAATTTGAAGATTATTGATACTATGTGCTTGATGTCTTATATCAAGGATTTTTCATGGATTTTGTATATAATATTCAAACATCTTAATTTTAGAGGGCTTAAAACATTGAAATAGAAAAACTTTTGAATAAGATTTTAAAAATAAATCACCTTGCTCAAACGTGTGAAGCATGCTTACCTAAGAGGCATCCAAGGAAGAGGTTTCCATAAATACACAGCTCAAGGCCCATTGAGATTCTACAAATTTTTTGTGTTGAAATATTAAGTGGTTTCATCATGCTTCAATCTCTTGGTAAAAACTCATTTTTCATCCTCTATGCCAATGACTACTCACAAAAGGCATGGGTGTACTTTACAGGGAAAAATGATCATGGGTGTACTTTGAGATGGAATCATAACGGTAATTATGCTAGAGAAAGTAAAGATCAAAAAAGCACTATTTGCTTTATAATTTTCTTAAAAAATAATTTAATTTTATGGAGTTAAAAAAAGCAACTCTTTGTGACATGAGTTGAATTATACAAAAAAATTGGCTTGAAAAAGAAAGTGAGCATTCCATTGTTTAACGTGATGACACACAAGGCAATCACCTTGTTTGTGTTTGTAGGCCACTATTACTTGGAGGAGCTTCTCTTAGGAAACTAATTGGATGAACCACATTCCTTAGTTGGGTTTTTTTTCCTAAGTCGAAGCTTGTACTTCTATTAAAGCAAATGACATGCAAAGATCATTAGGAAAATGCCGATCAAAGAAAGTGTTGGAATATAAGCATGCATGCCTGTAAATGACTGGATACATGTTAAGAGATGGTAAGAGTTGTAAAGTAAATCAAATTTAGAGAATAATGTTAAAGGTATAAACTTTATTATTAAAGATTTGAGTCTAAAGAAAATGTGTTATGACAAAGAATATATAATTAATTTGTAATATATAATTATTAAATATTGATAAGATATTTAAACAAAGATTTTGGAGAAACAATTAAAATAGAAAATTAGATATTCACTTTTCAATGATATAATCTTAAGTTTATAAGAGATTTCAAGAATATAAAGATTTAACGAAAGTTTTTCAAATCAAAGATATTTAAATAATAGAGACTACCTAACATAATTAAGGATTTTTTTAATTATGAACATATTGTTTTAAATTTTGTTTAAGGCTTATAAATATGTGATGTACTCAGCTTTGCAATGTATGAGCATTCAATATTAACAAAGTTTTCTATTTTCTTTTAACTTGTACTTCTGCTTATGAATAGATCACCCACCTACTCTACTAAGAATTTCCACCATTCTCCTCGAAAAGCTATCATGCCTACTCTTATGCTAAAGATTAGCAAAAACCTCGAGAGAGAACACCACATACTCTTTTTTAATATAAAACTATTCAACATTTTGATGTCTCACAAATTTTATTAATATAACTATTTTACTTTCGAATTGTAAATAAAAATTCATATAAATAAGTAAATATAATTATATAAAAAAATAATAATAATATTGTTTTTGATTTTATAAACTATTTTATAAATGCGTAAATTTAACTTGGCCCTAAAATGTAAGAGATTTATAAACGTTAGATAAATATTTTTGCAACTGATTATTGTCACAAAACTTTATCGGTTACAGTTTTTATCACTGTAAAGACTACAATTCATATAGTATTAAAATATTTTCGTAAAAATTATTATAAATGAAAAATATCCAATCATTTCATTGATAAATGCAATGGTACATGACACAGAGAAAGAATAAGCTTCTATAACACAAGTAACAGTCTCTAAATTTGTTTTCCACCATCTCCAACTACACAAGGATTGGCAAACACATCCCCCGTGTTCTTGCTCGGTTCGTTCATGTGACATCCTTCTTTTTCGTCTAATATTCTAAAAATATCTTCTACTGTAAATTCTTCGTTTTCATACATTGGTTTTTGATCTTCCACGCCCATGGGAAGGTCAACCATGGGAGAGTATTGTTGGCTGCTTTGGATAATTAATGGTGGTTGTTCGACCATGGGGAATGCAGGCGATTGGTAAGGTTGCAATGTTGAGATTATTTGGCTGTTTGTAAGCTGAACTTGTTGAGCACTGTTACTTGGGAATGCTTCTTGTGGAATGCTAACTGGATCAATCATTTCTCCCAATACTTGTTGTTTTCCCTTGTTTAATCGAAGCTTGTATTTCTGTAACACAAATGTCAAAGGTAAAGATCACTGGGAAAGTATTTATTAAAGATAGTGTTGAAATTTATAAGTATACATGCCTGCAAATGGCTGGATACATTTTCTCTCGTCAAGTCCTTTTCTTTCATCAACTCCAGAATCTTGATGGGAGTAGCTTCTGCAAGATTTACATGTTCATGTCATAATAAAAAAATTTCGCATAATATATATATATGAGGAGAAGGTTAATAATGAAGTTTGCTTACTATCAATGCCCAATTGCTCCAAAGCAAGGATAAATTTCTTTTGCAGAAAAGGTTTATCATTCCATTTGATCCTTTGTTTCTTTCGAGTTGGTTCAAGTTCTGTGATCTGCTCATCACAATTCTGTAGCACTGGGGAATGCCTTATGCTATCAATATTTTCCTGGAGCACTGGGAAATGCCTTATGCTATCAATATTTTCCTGGAACAATGGGCTTTTTCCATCTGCCGTGTCCAATTGAATGGCTGCAGGGCATTCTCTTCCAATGTTTGGATCCGACTGTGGTAGAGATTGGACATATGGAGGAATCGTCTGTCCCAAATTCATTTGCATTGTTGGCTTCTCCTGAAATGAATTAAATGCATTGTGTCTTCTAATCATGACATGTTGCCACAAAATTTTTATTTCTTCTAATCTGATTGGTCTTAGAAGGCATTTACAAGCGCCGGCGTCGATGGCCTTGCAAACATATTGATTAATCAGCTCTCCGTCATGCAGCATCACTGTCACAAAAGTCCATAAATATGTTGGATTAAATAAATTTAAATATTTCATAATAATAAATAAATGTCATGCACTTACTAATGACGGGGAGATTAAATTGAAAAGTAATAATCCTCAGGAATTTGAAGACATCCATATCGTGTCGCAGGTAAGCATCAACCATCACCAAGTTTATTGCAGGCTGTCCTGCATCTTGGCAAAGAAGAGCGAATGCCTCGCTTGCATTTTTAGCCATTGACGCTGCAAGTCAAATAAATATATAAAAAAGCTAATTAGCAATCCAATATTTAGCTTATTTGTCATTTTCTTGTTCTTTTTTTTTTTTTTTTTGCTTAAGAAATTAAAACTGACAAAATAAGATAAAATAAAGAAAAATTGTTTAATCCATAAACCATTGTATTTTATACAACTCTCAATTAAAAGATAAATAAATATGCAGTAGCCATCAAGATTTTGATATTTTTTAAATTTTCACATGATTCTTGATGAAATTATACATTCATATTTAAAAACAAACTGATTTGCAATTCAATATTTATTTTTTTTTCATTTCATATTTAAAAACAAAAAATAACAGCTCTAACGCAAAAAAAATAAAAAAAAAAACTGCTCAGCCGCCTAATGCTCTGATATGTCCAAATTTAAAAAAGTAATAAACAGAAATTTTTATTATCAAATAATAACGAGGCTTAAAAAACTAAACGTAGTAAAAATCAATCTCAAAAAAATTAACAATTCATTCCCTTATTTTTAAAACATAATCGCATTAAAAAAAATAAATACTAAAAAATGCAGAAAAATCGTTTTAATAATTAAACTATCGTATTTAATTCAAATCCCAGTTAAAGAAAAATAAATAGGCAACAGCCATTAAGGTTTAATTTCCTAAACTCATGGCTGCACGATAATCAAAGGAATGTGCAAATTGAAACAAGTAACGAACATAAATTTTATCATAGAAAAAACTTAACCTAGTAAAAAAAAAAAATTAAAAAAGTTGACAATTCATGGCCTTATTTAAAAAAAAATGTCATTAAAAAAATAAATAGGACAAAATGCAGAAAAATCATTTAGTGCGTAAACTATTGTATTTAATGCTTCACATGCTTCTTTGGTTGGATCTACTAGACTAATGGCTGCACATTAAGCTGATCAATGAAAATAATTAAACTTGGAATGTGCTAAACAAATAATCATTTCAAATATACAAAGCACACGACCACCGTAAATCCGCCGAGTAGACAAATAAGTAAATATCAACTCACCCATATATCCGCAGCTTTTCACAAGGTTGACTACAGAAGTTAGCGATTGATCGTCTTCGTCCACAACCAGTACGTTGATCGTGTAGTTGATGGGCATGAAACTGGCGGCGGCGACCGCGGCCAAACAGCTCAAACGTCCGGCATTGCCATCGACGAAAGCAGCGTTGGTGTCCATCGCTGGGTGGTGGGATGGAGAACTCGGGAGCTAGGGTTGGCTCTTGGCAGCTAATTTGCACTAATTCTTTCTTGAAATAATAGTTTATCGTTTTATAGATTTTCTTCCGCATGAAATGGTAACTCCTGCTTGAGCTGTTGGAGATATATTTTACGATATAAATTTTCTATTATCTTGGAATTTTTTTATCTGTTATTTAAAAGTTAGTTTGTTATAATTTTGTTCAAATTTTATAAATTCGTGAAAAAGGTTAAGCATTAATCCATTTCAATTTTCTAACATTTTTATTCATTAATTCATATGTTTCTCGTTATATCTGTAACAATCTTCCTCATTTCGGCATATTTATTTATTTTTTTCAACTATAGTGACACTCTTTTGACTGTGCTAAGTTTTAGAGGTTAAGTTAGTTAACCCAAACCCATTTATTTAGCAGCGTTAAACTCGCTAAACCTAACCCGGCTGAGAGATTTGCTATCTTACTCGTGCTCCGTTGTCGTCGTCAGTCTCTCATTTCTCGTCGACTGCTGCGGCAGGTGGCCGTGCGGCGAATGCATGCTGCCGATCCTGACCATCAGTAGGTTCCCACGTGACGCCCTAAAGCTCGATGTGTCCACCGACGAGCTCGGCCTGGTCAAACGGCTCTTTCTTGAGTTAATTTGCACTAATTCTTGAAAAAAAAAATTAATAATAAAATATTGATCTTATTAAAATTTTTGAAATGATATATTTCATAAATATATAATTGTTACTCATAATTTTTAAAAATATTTTTCATTAATCAATTTTTTATTTAGCAACGACTCCATCAAATGTAACATTATATAATTAGTTATACATTAAAAACTTAATAATAGAAATTCGTCTTTTATTATTTGGACTATTTCTTGAATTCGTTAAAAAAAGGTCGCTATTAATCAACTTCAAATTTGAAATAAACTATTTTTTTTTTATTTTTAAAAGCATATCTAAAACCTTTATTCATTGATTCAGATTTATCACGTTAATCAGTAACAATATCCCTAATTTCAGGATTTTTATTTATCAAAATTACAGTCTCTAAATAGTATTTGGAAAACTCGAATACTTGTTTTTTTTCCTCTATATTATGTAAAAACTCAAAATTTAATTGATTTTATTTTATTATATATATTATTAAGTATTAGGAGTAGATATTAATATGATAACTTGTATATTGATGTTTATGAACCTATTCAAACTCTATATCATAATAGTAAAATATAATTTTTTAGTTAATATTGTTTATTCTAGAATTATGTGAGACTATTTTTTAAAATAAAAATCTAAAACTTTTTTTTTCACTTTCTTAAGCTTAAATCACTTGCAAAAATGTAATGTTGTAGAAAACTAAAAAATTATGATTAGATTATAATGGTGATTTTCAATATTCTAAATTTCAAAAATATTATAGAAAAAAAACATATGAAAATAGCTTATAGTGAGACACACTCTACATTAAAATAGAGAAGCAAAAATAAAACTACAGTTGAAATGATAAGTAGTATTATGAAAGATCGAAGTCTTTATAATTTTTCTTGAGTTAAATTAATTAATATTGTAGTTTATATCTATAATAGATAACTTATTTAGAATAATATACCTTTTGAAGATTGCTTCAAAAGAAAAATTCAAGTTTAAAAAGAAAGATAAAAATTGCAGAATTGCTCAGCACAGTGACAATTTTAAGAGAGTAAATGATGTGACATTTGATGAAACAATAGGAGTATAGCTCTACTTATAAATTAAAAATTATTTATGTACAAAGAGAGCAAGATTTTTAGCAATGCACTAAAAATAGTATAAATTATGGCTCTAGCTCTAGCTCAACAATTACTTCAATATCATTCTAAAGTTCACAGGGGAATTATGTATAATCAAAAAATGCTTTTAAAAAAGTATGTACTTTGAAAAAATTGTATGAATCATGTGATGTGTTTTTTTATCACTTAGAAATCACAAAGTTTTGAATAAATAACAAGTAACAATTTGTTCATCTACTTGTTGATAAGGAAATAGTAAGGTTCAAATGGGTTTATAAAAAAAAATTCAAAGCAAACGGGTCTATGACAAAAATATAAAGTCTGGTTGGTTGTTAATGCTTTTCTTGATAGTTAACATAGATTTTAATGAAAAATTTTCGTTTATTGCATGTATAAAGACTAAGATTTCTTTTATAGGTCATACAATTAGAGTTGCAACTTGTTTAATTGGATGTTAAAAAAATTTTTCTGAATGAAAAACATGAAGAAATTTATGTTATACAACTTGAGTGTTATGTACTAAAAAAAGAAAGAAAAAATTAATAACTTACATAAAGCTTTGTATGAATTGAAGTAAACCCAAAGAACAAAGAATACGAAAATACATTCTTATCTACCAAAAAATAAGTTTAAAAGAAATCAAAAAGAACCTTCCCATTTGGTTAAAATTAGTGGAAAACAAATTTAATTGATGGAAAAGCTTTTAAAATAAAAGGTGAGAAAGTAAACAATTATTAAGGAACACAACTATTAGAGACATTTAAAAGGGCAAATATACAAAATGTACAAAAAAAAAACAAATATAAATAAAGGAATGATTATGATTTGTAGACTTTCTTTTTTGAGAATTTAAGAAATCCAACACTCGGTCATAACATAAAACAAGGTATTTCAAAGAGGTTTGAAAAAAGTGGTGCAAGAGACAAAGAAAAAGCGAATGTGCAAAACTCTCTAGTATTGTAACAATCAAAACGTAAAGAAAAATTGTAAGACTAGTTAGACCATTACATAAGAATTAAAATATAAAAAAAATTTATTCATAGTGCATATGTTTGTTATATTGTATATTATATATTAGAAGTCTTATTGATTTGAATATATTAAATGGAAGATGCTTATGTATGAAATACTTTTTCATTATGTATATGTTTGACATAAGATGTATTGTAGGCTAAAGGTTTTGATTGACCGATTAAAATTATTAAATTAGATTGTATGAAACGAGCATGATGTATAGAGAAGATGGTTGTATTAATACATGATGCTTGTTAAAATTTATAAATTTTATGATTGAAAAATAAAATTTAGGAATTATAGTAAAAAGTAAATTTTTTATATCATGATTTATATATGTATGTGATACTTGAATAATGTGTTACTTTAGTTATAAATTAATTATTGATATATTGTATGATAATAAGCATGCATGATAAGTTATTTTATGATAAATATCATAAAAAAGTAAGAAAAAGGATGAAAGAGAAATAAGCCAAATAAGAAAAAGAAAAAAAAAGATTTAATGAAGAGAATGTAATATTCAAAACGAAATGACATGACGTTGTCCAAAGGAAAAAAATGCTATTTCAAAATAACTATTTAAGATATAAGCCAAAGAGCCTTTATTTAAACTATTTAATTATATAATAATGTGATCTTAAACATATCCAATTTATTAATGAAAATAGTTTTTTTTTCTAAACGAAATCACTAAAGAGATAAAAAGGTGAAAAGAATAAAAAATAATGTATAAAGATAAGAAAGATTTAGATGACTAGAAGTTTCACATATATTATTAGTTTACTTTGATTTAAATATTCACATATTTAATTATTTAAAATAAACCTTACAAGCTATTGACCAAGTATTTTATTGCTTAACAGATATATATAATTATCTGTCACTGAGCCAATTTCGATTAGCTCATGCTTCTGTCTTAACAATTTACAAAAATATTAACCTAAATAAATCTTAGAAAACTTTTTTTTTCATAGTTTTTTTAATCAATGGTTTCTCTTTGCTTTGAAATTTAAAGTTTTGTTTTTAGATTTTATTTTTTTATAATGATTGTTGTTAAGGAAATTATAGTAGAGAAACATAATTAAATAAAATTTTTATTACAATGATTTTTATTCAAAAAGGTTTAGCATTATTTTCATAAATTATTTGAACCCATCATAATATTTCATAATTTAAAATCTTTCACATGATTTAACAAAATTAATTTTAAATCATCAAAATATGATTTGTTCATTTTTAAAAGTTGTTATGAATCAAAATTTTACATTTCTCTTGAAATCTTTTGTTTCAAGCCAACAAGGATGATGGGATTTGAGATGTAAAGTTTTTCATGATATTATTTTGTTCATTGATGGGTATGTGGCATTCTCTCTTGAAGCCTTAGCTAATCTCGAGCACGAGAGTAGGCATGTTAGCTTCTCAAAGAGAATGGTGGAAATTGTTGGAAGCATTGGTAGATGATCTATTCATACAATATAATAAAAGATAAAAAAAACTTAAAAAGCTTTGTTATTGTCACACACTTATACTTTACAAGGTTGAATACATATCTTATTTTTAGACCTAAAAAAAATTTAGAAAAATACATTCATAATTAACACACAAATTTTTCTCAAGTATATTAAACACTTTCTATTATTTAAATGTTTTGGATTTGGCCAGCCTTCACTAAACTTTTACATTCTAAAAATCTATGATAAATTGAAGATCAATATCTTTGAAAAATTAACATCCAATTCAACATTTTGATTATTTCTATAAGATTTTTTTTTATAAATATCATTTTCATTTTTACCCACTACATATTTCATATTAATTATATATTATTTGTAATGACTTATTTTCTTAAAAGTTAATTGTCAAGTTTATACCTTCAATATTCTGTTCTAAATTTTATTTTTTCATAACTCTTATTATCTTTCTTAATTTTATGAGTCTGTGACACTTGAGGGTATTTGTGAAAAGATTAACAATTTGATCAATAGTTTTCATATATTTCAGTTCAATCTTGTCCTTTATCAAATAATCCTCTATGAAATGGAACATCACATCAATATACTAATTTCGATCATAAAACACCAAGTTTTTGGTTGAAGAAAGGGTTGACTTGTATTTCACAATCATCTTGCTTGCATCATTTTCCTCAAAATTGAGTTCCTTCATCAAATATCTTAGCCAGAATACATTACCTACACTAGCTATGGTAGCTGCATTTATTCACATGTTGAGAGTGTCACTATGGGTTGGTTTTTGAAACTCTGTAGAATTACATTATTTTTCTAGAAAAATATAAAACTAATATTGCTCTTCTAATCATCAATATCTCTAGTATAATTACTATTATAATAACCTTTCAAATTGATTGCCTTATAAGATAAGTAGAAAATTTCATAATTATTAATACCTTTTAAATATTGAAGTATTCTCTTGATGTTTTCATATTCTTCTCACTTGGATTTTTCATAAATTGACTTATAATGCTATATGAGAATTGTATGTTAGGCCTTGCACATGTTAAATACCTCAATTTGTCCACTTAGATATTATTTAATGTCTTTCTCTCTCAATCTTCCTTAGAGAGTTTTATTTCACACTCATTATTTCATCATCTTGAATGGATTGTAATTCTTTTCATTCTTCTTATATCTTATAAAATAATTCATGTTTGTGCAACAATTAGCAATGGTTGCATCATTTATGATTAGCTATATAAAAGCTTGAATCAATGTATCTTTTAATTTGTTTTTTAAATTTATTTTTCTATATAAATATTTTTATAGTTATAATTTAGTTTAACTAGACTTCTAAAATAAATATGAATAAGACCTTATTATAGTAAATTTACAATCAAAATTCTAACAATATCACAAACAATAGGAATGACTTATTCTAAAACTACGAAAAAGTAATGTTAAACAACAATATAAAGTTATTTATTTGAAAATAGAAACTGATATAAAAAATCATTCGTAAGTATTTTACTTATTTCTTTTAAAAAATGAAAAAATAATATAGTGCTTGTCAATAATCATATTATCTTTGCATATAATTTTCAGAACAAAAAGATCTAAATTCTTAAGACCTCGTATAATATCTTCAATCTGATGCTTTCAGTTTAAGCCAATGAAATGTTAGTTGGCCAATTCAAAGGTACATGTTGATGATAATTTCGTGGCATCATGTCATGATTTGAAGACACAATGCATTTAATTCATTTCAGGAGAAGCCAACAATGCAAATGAATTTGGAACAGATGATTCCTCCATATGTCCAATCTCTACCACAGTCGGATCCAAACATTGGAAGAGAATGCACTGCACCCATTCAATTGGACACGGCAGATGGAAAAAGCCCATTGTTCCAGGAAAATATTGATAACATAAAAAATTTCCTATTGTTCCAGGAAAATACTTATGTTATAGAAGCTTATTCTTTCTCTCTTTCATGTTCCATTGCATTTATCAATGAAATGATGACTTATTTTTCATTTATAATATTTTTTAAGAAAATATTTTAATACTATATAAATTTTAGTCTTTACAATGATAAAAACTGTCACCCATAAAACTTTTTGTGACAATAATCAGTTACAAAAATATTTATTCAACTTTATAAATCTCTTACGTTTTACAACCAAGTTAAATTAATGTATTTATAAAATAGTTTATAAAATAAAAAACAATATTATTATTATTTTTTATATAATTATAATATAAGAAAAAAATCTATCACAAACGTTCCTAAAAGTGTCAGATGCAGCGAATCAATCTCTAAAAAAAAGTTCTTATATATTAGAAGTTTGTATATCTAAATCAATGCATCTCCTATACTTTAGGGTGAAGTTATATATTTCATGTGAAAAAAACCTATAAACAACTCATTTCTTGTAAACCCGATACAAGTTAATAGTTATTTCTCTATCCCAGCAACCAATGAAGGATACCACCGCCGCCTTCATGACTGCTCATTCGACCGTCTCGACCATAGTCATCACCACCAGTCTGTTGGGCTTGCAACACCCGATCAACGTCCTGGTTGTCGATGAAAACGATTAATCGATTAGAAGAAATAAAAATTTCATGGCAGCATATCAGTTGGAGGTGAAAAGGATAAGAAAACTGAAAAAAACTTTGCTAGCTACGTTACTAGTAAAACACAAAATTGCAACTGTTTCTAATTCATTCACCATACTTCTAAATTATAGATGTTTACATGTTTAAATAACTTTACAAATTGCCTAAATTAGATCCTACTACTCCACTAAGTAACTATGCTTACTAACCCACTAATTATAAAAAAAACTGACTAAAATAACTAGAAATAACTAAAAAATAACTAAACAAGATTTGAATCAATCTCTAATACTCTCCATTGATTCAACCTTCACTACACCCAACTTGTCTCGAAAGTATTCGAACTTGATTCTAGGTAAAGCTTTAGTCAGAACATTTGCTGTCCGATCTTCAGTCCCAATATATTGTAGTTCAATTTCTCCTTTCTCAATCAGCTCCCTGACAAAGTGCATTCGAATGTCTATATGCTTGGTTCTGTTATGGTGTAAAGGATTTTTTGCAATTGCAATGGCTGATTGGTTATCACAATAAACAACAGTTGCTTGGTTCTGCTCTTGATTCATCTCAGCCAGTAAACGCCTTAACCAGACTCCCTGATATGCTGTTGCACATATTGCATCGTATTCTGCCTCTAATGTCGATAGTGCAACAATGGTCTGTTTCTTTGAATTCCAACTGATTACATTGTTGCCAAAGATAAATGTATGCCCAGATGTGCTTCTTTGATCTTCAACACACCCAGCCCAATCACTATCACAATACCCTATCAAAGATGGTGAATCCGATGCTGCAAACCAAAATCCATGAGTAAAAGTACCCTTTGCTGCTCCAAAGTGTTGTTTTGTTGGATTTTGCATGAATCTTGAAGCTACTCCAACTGGATATGCAATGTCAGGTCTAGTGTGAGTTAGATATATCAAACCTCCAATTAGGCTTCAAAACTGAGTAGGGTCTGCTGCGTCAATCCCATCATCCGCCATCAATTTCTCATTTGGGTTCATTGGTGTTGGAATAAAATTACAACCTTTTAATCCAAATTTCTCTAGGAGATCTCTTAGATACTTCTTTTATGAAATGAATGTGGTCCCTTTCTTATGTTCTATCTCTAGCCCAAGAAAATAATACATCTTGCCAAGGTCAGTCATTTCAAACTACTGTAACATGCACTATTTAGACTGTAGAATCAGCTCCTAACTAGTTCGCATGTATATCATGTCATCCACATACAAGCACACCACTAGTAGACCTTCAATCCCCTTTCTTTTCACATACAAATTTGGCTCATTTTTGCTTCTCTCAAATCCATATTTCAGAAAATGTGAATCAATTCTGCTATACCAAGCCCTTGGAGCCTGTTTCAGTCCATACAAGGCTTTATTCAATTTGTATACCCAGTTTTCTTTCCCTTCAACCTTGAAACCTTTAATTTGTTTAACATACACTTCCTCCATTAAGTCACCATTAAGGAATGCAAATTTGACATCAAACTGATACACATGTTGCTTTAATTGGGCTGCTAGTGCTAACAGTAACCGAATGGTCTCAAACCTTGTAACGGATGAAAATGTTTCTTCATAATCAACTCTAAATTTTTGAGAATAACCCTTTGCAACTAACCTGGCTTTATGCTTTTGAAAGCTCCCATTAGCTCCAAACTTCATCTTATACACCCATTTTACTTCAATTACGTTTCGTCCTTGAGGAGGTTCAACTAACTGTCATGTTTTATTCTGCTCTATTGCCAACAGCTCCTCCTTCATTGCTTGCTGCCATTCTTTCTTCTCTGCAACCTCTTCAAATGTTGTTTGGTCTGTAACATACAACACTAGAGTTGTTTCATATAATTATTGTATTATTCCTACCTTCCTTACAGGAACATCAGGTTCAAAGGATCGAATTCTGTGTGTTGATTCTGAGCTACTTTTAGAACCTAAAATATGTTGCTCATCTTCATCAGTTTCAAACTCTTCCTAGATTGGAACTTCTACTATTGCAGCTTGTGTGTTCTCTAACCAATTTCAGCTTGCATTCTCATCAAACAGCACGTTTCTACTTACTACAATCTTTTCATTTGCTGGGTTGTACAACCTGTTGCCTTTGGATTGTATATAATACCCAATGAATATGCACTTTTCTGATTTTTGGTCTAGTTTTCTTCTGTTTTGTGAATTGAGCAAGGTGTGTGCAATGCAACCAAAGACTCTAAAGTGTCCCACACTTGGTTTCCTTTCAAACCATGCTTCAAAAAGGGTTAGATTTAGTACTGCTTTGGTTGGTGATAGGTTCAAAATGTACATTACAGTTGCAACAGCTTCAGCCCACAATTGATTTGGTAGCCCCTTTGATTTGAGCATGCTTCTAGTCAATTCCACCACTATTCTATTCTTCTTTTTGGCGACTCCATTATGCTCTGGAGTATATGGTGTAGTTACTTGTTGTTGAATGCCTTCCTTCTCACAATATTGCTTGAACTCTTTTGATTAGTACTCTCCCCCTCGATCTGACCTAAGCACCTTCAATTCCTTGCCAGTTTGTTTTTCAGACATGACCTTAAACTTTTTTAACTGTTCAAAAGTCTCACTTTTGTTTCTAAAAAAACACCCATGACATTCGGTTGAAATCATCAATAAACAACAAGAAATACTTGCTACCGCCTAGAGACTCAGTCTCCATTGGAGCACACAAATCTGTGTGAACTAATTCAAGCACTTGGGTTGCTCTCATTGCATGGACTTTGGGAAACGATAGTTTGGTTTGTTTGCCATAAATACAACCTTCACACAGCCCAATTTCCTTAATTTCTAGTAAACCAAATACCATTTTCTTTTTGCTAAGTAACTTGAGTCCATTAACATTCAATGCCCATACCTGAGATGCTAAATCTCACTTAGGTTTGACAATTTGGTAGCCATCACCTTCTCCTCTACACTTGAAATCTCCAAAGGAAATAGTTTGTTTGTTACCATCTCTATTAGATCCCACAAACCTTGTGACTTAAACAATGTTTTCATTTTGATGCTCCAAAACTCGTAATTTTTACTTTTGAAGACTGGAATTGCCGGTAAGGATACTGTGGTGGTGTTTGTCGCTGCATCTGGCATTGCTTCCTTGCGCAATCGAACCCGTCTCAGGCAGAAAGGGTCGAGACTCGTCAGATTGCTTTCTACACTCCGAACCCGACGCTGCGGCAAAAGCTCTGATACCAAAATGTTGGAGGTGAAAGGATGAGAAAACTAAAAAAGACTTTGCTGGTTGCATACCAGTAAAACACAAAACTGCAATTGTTTCTAATTTGTTCATCCTGTTTCTAAATTATAGATGTTTACATTTTTAAATAACCATACACATTGCTTAAATTAGATCTCACTACTCCACTAAGTAAGTATACTCACTAGCCCACTAATTATAGAAAAACTGACTGAAATAACTAAAAATAACTAAAAAATAACTAAACTAGATTTGCATCAATCTCTAATAATATCATGATTAGAAGATATAATTTAGTTAAATCATATCAAAAGATGCCAGTTATGCACATGAATTTGGACCAGGTGCAACTTCCTCCAGTTTTACAGCCTCTACGCATGTTGGATTCAAACAACAAAAGAGAAACCCCTACAATGTTTCCATTCAAGTCAGATGGAAGCTTCAGAAGACTAATCGCAATGTTCCATGAAAATGTTGATAACGACAACAAAAAATCTTCCTTTGCATTCTGTGAGAGATGTGACCAACAGAGCAAGGAAAATTCATCACCTCAAAAGAAACAAAGGCTTAATTGAAGCGACAAATCCTATCTAGAAAAGAAATTTATCCTTGTTGTAGAGCAATTGGGCATAGATGGTCAAAAAAGTTTATTAACTTTTCATCTGTATATTACTTGATGATTTTTTGTTCAATAACATTTTTAATAACGTGAATATGTGCCTCTTACAAAAGCTACTCCCACCAAGATTCTTGAGTTGATGGAAGAAAAGGACTTAACAAGAGAAAATGTATCCATCCATTTATAGGCATGTATGCTTATATTCCAACACTTTCTCCAACTTGGCTTTTTCCTGATGATGTTTACCTTTGTCATTTGCTTTAATAGAAGTACAAGCTTCGACTGAGGAAAACAACAAGCCCAACTAAGGAATGTGGTTCATCCAGTTAGTTTTCTAAGAGAAGCTTCTCCAAGTAATAATGGCCTACAAACACAAACAGGGTGATTGCCTTGTGTGTCATCATGTTAATCAATGGAATTCTCACTTTTTTCCAAGCCAAATTTTTTTGTATAATTCAACGTGTTTTACAAATGTAGTGACTTAAATAGATCTTAGTGTCTTACATAGTGTTCTTTATTTTTAATCATTGTTTTCTCTTTGCTTTGAAATTTTAAGTTTAGTTTCTTGGATTTTAATTTTTTTTGGAATGATTGGTGCTAAAAAATTATGGTAGATAAACATAATAAAATAAAATTGTTATTATGATGATTTTTTTTTCAAAAAAAACTTTAGCATTTTTTTCATAAATTATTTGAACCCATTATAATATTACGTAATTTAAAATCTTTGACATGATTATCAAAATTAGTTTTGAATACATAAATCATTGAAATATGATTTGTTCATTTTCAAAGTTATTACCTATCAATTTATGTTTGAATTTTCCTTCAAATCTTTTTTTAGAGCCAACTCAGCTGATGGATTTGAGATGCTTGACTATTCGTGCTTTTTTTCTATTCATCAACGAGTATGTGGTGTTCTCTTTAGAGGTCTTGGCTAATCTTGATCTTTGTTATGCTCGGGAAGCATGGATGAACTCAATTGGGCCAATGACTACCTCTCTTCATAATGGTTTATGTGATATGCCTATGATAAATATATTTTTTATGTAACTTAAGCCCACATTACACTTTCTTTTCATGCACTTCTGATCTTCATGATCATTTTAATTTCTTATTCCTATCCAAGATCACTTGCCTTAATTTTATTTAAGACCATGCCTATCAAAGCTAACTTGAGTGTTCACAAAGCTTGGCCATTTACCCTTATGCTCTATATATGATAGATTTCTATCACAATTAAGTCAAGCTTTACACAAGTATATCTAACAACCCTCATGACTCATTATTAATCCTGAGTCATCGTACCCATTCTAAGGCCTCTTGTGAGCCATCACATATCCTTCTTATCAAAATATAGGGTGTTTTCATGAGGCCTAAGACCTTAAATAAGTTTATTCATAGTCTTACCCAAAGAACTAGATAACTTACGGGTCTAGTCAACACTTTAACTGTTACACCCCATTTTTTCTAGGCTGATTTTTGGCATAAATTTTTTTTTTTTTTTTTTTTGCATATAGACAGCTCAGATCGTCCCATACCAACCTGAGTAGCCTACGAAAAACATAGGATATAACACATCATTACACACCTACTTTCCTTAACAATGTGGATCTCATCTCCCGGGTACACCGTCAAATCAGGTTCATGACTCCTGAATTAACAGATGGACTCGCGCAATGTTACTCCTACTAGACCCAACACTCCTAACCCATACCGATAGGAGAACCGGTCTAATAGAAGTCTGAACCCCCAATGTTAAGTTCCATAGTCAGGTAATGACCTCACCATCAAAAATAAAATACATAACATCCTCAGATAAAATATGGCACTCCACACACTATACCATCAAGATAATAAAGTAAAACAGTGAGTGGAAACTACATCACAAGAATAAGATCCAAGTCCAACAAATACAATATCATCCAACTAGATACATAAGTCAGAATTACTCTCACATAATACAAGACATAAAAATAACAGTCTCACTGAATACATCCAACAGCAACAATCAACTAACCAGAATGTCTCGGATAATCACAGATCAGATCTCCTCCACTAGCCTACTGATCACGATCCCACCTAAAGCTGGGTGGCGTCAAGTCTGCCGATCCACTGGAAAAATATAGAATAAAAAGGAATGAGCTACGCCCAGTAGGAAAGACAGCTAGTAAAAACTCACATGCAAGAGAAGGACAATAGCAAGAGTATAGGAATACAGCATAACAATGTAGGGTGGAAAGGCACTCTCAGTTCCAGACTCCGACCAATCCACAGTCACCCCCAGTCACAACAGAGTAGCTCTCCTCTGTGCTCCCAGGCAGCATGCCAGCGGGACACGCCCATCTCTGCGCACGCATGGCGCCTAGGCAAAGCATGCCAGCGGGACACGCCCATCTCTGCGCACGCATCACAACGCCTAGCACCCGACACCTCAGCGTCTCTCGTCAATCAATCTTCTGGAGACTATAGACATAACCCGTCACATAGATCTCTAGCCAACGTGAGACACCCTGGCTAGCCACGGCGAGTCACCCCTGCCGCTGCCACTCTCAGGCGCGCAGGCCTACACTCGTGGACCAGAAGAGGTTGACTCAGCCACCGTCCCAAGAAGTCCTCTCCCAACAATTTCCATAGAAGCCACGCCCCTACAGTCATTGCCAAGCTTTAACTCCAAGATTCGGCAACATGTGTCCAGATACAACAAGGCGCATACCAGTCCACATGTATACTGTGAAAGTTAAGTCTGAATCGCACAGTTACCTACCACAACTACCCTAAAACATCATATAGGGTCTATAGTAGTCCGGTCCAGTATGCCAATCCATGAAATATGCCAACACTGAGTAAACTGACTCAATCCATGTCAATGCCATCCAAGTAACACAAACTGTATCGAAATTCTGACTATTCTGGTAACACTTACCCAAGTGTCACACTTCCTTCCAACTGATCCAGCTGCACTGAATTTATGGATAATTTCCAACAGTAACTTTCAACTTGTCTATGTGATTTCCCTAAATCACCTTTTTTTCTCGTTTCAGGAAATTTTAAATTTCAACTTCAATTTCTGCCATTTATCCATTTTCCGAAATTCGGAATAAATTTCCAAATTTAAAATTTAAATTCCACATATATCCTTTTTTCCGAAAATTTGAAATAAATTTCCGAAAATTTAAATTCCACATATTTTCCGAAAATTCGGATTAATTTCCGAATTAAGTTTTTCCTCCGCCGTTCGTCCGCGCCCGCGTTCCGCTGAATCGGGTTTCGATGCCGGTTCGGAAAACCCGCGCTGAACCGCGAACCCACCGGCCGAACCTTTAAATCAAATTTTCCAGCCGACGTTTAGTATTTAATTATTATTAATTATTAATTAATTACAATTATTTAATTAACTAAGCTGAAATTAATCTAATCCATCTCCTTCCTCCGCCCGGCGCCTGCGAAACCCTAGCCGACGATTCCTCCGGGAAATTCCGTTTTCCCCGTCGATTTCCGGCGACCGAGATCAAGGAGAAGCAAAATCCGATGTTCATACTATTCTAATTTTTCAATAATGCCACTAATTTCTAAGATTCAATCAAATTTCCCGCCGAAGTTTTCATCCGATCCTCATTTAACAATTTATGAAATTAAACGAACAATCTATGAAATTAAACAATTTTCAGCATTTGATACAATCTTAACATGATTAAAGTCCATAATAGAATCATCAATTGCTCGGTAAAATTTCCAATTTGACGGGTATAATTTTTTTTTCCGAAAACCCTAAAATGCTAAAATCAATAATTTGCATTAATCACTTTAAAAAAAAAACACAATTCACATGCTCTGGTGGTTAATTGCAAAGTAATCCATATTTCTAATTCGCTAATTAACGAAATTTAAACTGAATTTCCTACCTTTCTTCTCCGGCGACGGTGAAGCTCGCACGCGACCAACCGCTGCTCCTCGCCGAACGAAACCGGTACCAATCGATTCTCCTCGGTCCCGCGAACCTCCAGGTACAAAAAGCCCCTTGAAAGGCTGCCGGAAAATATCGCCGTTCGCCGCGAAAGCTTCGTCTCCGGCCGTTCGAAACCCTAACCCTAACAGTCGAACAGTTCGGGTTAAATACCCCGCTTTAAACCGGTATTAACCCGTTAAGAACCCATTAAGTGCCGGTTGACCTTCTAATAACGCCGCTTAACCCCGATCAACCGGTTAATCTCCACCGCTGATCTCGTCCGTCCGATCCGCTTATCCGCGGCTTATCCAAACGCACGCGCAAACGCACTCGGCGAACCGCCCCCGCCTTCGCTGAACCGCTCCGGTCCGGTTCATGCGCTGTAAAAACCAATTTCCGGTTTAATGGACCGATTTAAATAGATTTTCGAATTTCCAAAAATCCAATTAAACAGGGAAAATTACTTAAAAATTCCTCGGTGCTCCGAAAAATCCCCAGAAAATTTCAGAAATTCCAATAGCCTCCAATTGAGCTCCTGGCTCACTATCGATCTGAAATCATCACAGCCAATTCGAATTATTGAAGATTAAACCTATAATATTTTACCGGGTATAACATTAACCATATTGCTTTTTTGGTTGAACTTAACACATTCCTAAGTCTTATTTTAAGAACTTCTAACTTATTCCAAGGTCTTGGATAAGAGATTAGTAATCCAAACCTTTATTTACAATATGTATAAAAGTTTTCTATGGTATTTGCTTAGTTTATCACTAAGATCTTCTACTATAGGTCCCTTTCCATTATATTTTTATGCCACGAAGCTGAATTCCAAGGCTAGACTTATGTTATATAGTTTTATTTAGGCACCTTAATTCTCTTTTTAAAACCCTATTAAGGATTATTCAAAAGATTGTATAGTCTAACTTGAGTCTTCTACCCATAACCAATGCTTGCCAACCATCTCCTTACCTAACCTAGCCTTCTTATAAGGCCCCAATTCGAGCACTCCAAGGATTCCCAACAAGAAACAAACAGCCACACACACACACCTTAGAATCCATCTAAGTTATCTTAAATATTGAACCCATGCCGACAATATCTTAATTAAGCTAAGGCTCCATGCTTCCCAAGCATAACAAAGATAAAGGTTACTTGGCTAATCTTGATCTTCCCAAGCATAACAAAGATAAAGGCTCCATGCTTCCCAATTGAGTTCGTTATAGGTTAATTAAGGAGGAATACTTTAAGAAATCATGAAATGTATTAACTCAACTTTTTTTAATCCAAAATGAAGCTTCTAGATTAGTTACATAATTAGAGGTATGAAGTCAAAGTGGTGGTAGGTGGCAAATGGTAGGTGACTCATGATAGTGACTCATGGTATGTGACACATGTTAAGGGTATGTTAATAAAAGTATTAATAATATTCTAAGTCTCAAAAAACATAGATATAAAACATGCTTTTGTGTTAAAGAATTATATGGGGATAGAAATCTTTAAGAAGTAGGTAGAAAGTTTCCTTTTTTATATTACATAATTGTTTATGATCTCTTATTTGAAAGACATCTCTTGAATGAATGACTGGTGAATTAACTATGACAAATGAAAGTGCATTTCTTTGTGGTTTGAGTGCTTAAGTTGGCTTGGTGGCCTTCTCTTGGATTCGCTTTGGTCAATGAATCATTGCTTTCTTCTTCATCCTTTTTAACTCTATTCTTTTTCATTTAAGCTCATTTTCCATACTTCCAACTCTATTTAATCCAAGAAATTTTATCATTCCATCCTACAACCCAATACCTACTCCATCTACATCAACAAGTTTAAATACAAAAATGATGGGCTAAGGTATTCTAAAAGAGTGAATTTTGGTTTAATGGAAACCTTGATGTATTCAAATGATAATAACCTTAAATAATTGAAAAATGATGTAGATTAGCTTACATATGGCATCATGAGTCTTAATTAATTAATTTATGTTTTAGCAAAACCTTGCACCTATTAGGTTGTTGTTTTGAGAACTCCTTATATGTTAGATCTAAACAAAGTAAAAATAACACTAGTTTGTGATGGATTAGAGTTAGTAAGATGCTACAAGTTGAGTTTATAATTTTGATTTAGTGGAGATTAGATGTAGTGGATGATTGATTATTTATTCTTACTAGAGAGATAGATAGGTTAACTACTTTGTTTCTCTAACGTGGATGTGGTTACACATGGTTGGTTGAGCCTTATAAGAGGAGTTCTTGTTCTCATTATATGATTCTCTAAGATTAGTTAGAATCCATTGTAGAAAAATCCTAGGTAGGAATAATTGCACATTTAGTCTATAAAGAATTACATGACGTGGTATGTTTTTGAGAGGAGTTATATTGAGCATTCCTAAACCATATTATTGTAATTTAGTTGATCAATGTATGAGTTTTCTTATGAATTAAAATATAAGATTTGTATTTAATATGTTTAAATTTGGAATATGGGTGAAATAAATTTTGAATTTTAAAATTTAAAATTTTACAATTGGATGACGTGATTTAATGATAACACTTTAGTTACAATACAAGTGCCTTGATTAGATTAAGCTAAATTCTTTAAACTAAGTTTATAATTTTATTTATATTATTAAATTTATTCCTTATCCTTATTCTTTTCCAACCATGAATGCATGAAAAATATATGGATGAGATTCATAAAATTTAGGACTTAGTTGATGGGTGAAGTTAAGAGGATTAAAATAGGTGTGTGATTCATAAAGGAATATATTAAGAAAGAAATATATGAGAAAGAAAAACAAACACTAAAATTTCTTTTATTCATATCTTTCTTAGATACCTATATCGTAGGAGCATGATATGATAAGCATAACGGGGTTAATTACATTAAGTTTAATTTAAATGGGTGAATTATGGCTTAAACAACCCAAATAGATTTTTCTTGAAGAAAATCCTTGGTTTATGAAGGTGTAGCCAAGGCTATTAAGCACTTAAGATGGGCTTGTATGGATTTAAGAAAAACCTAGTAGCAAAGCAAAATTTGGAGAGGCTACTCGAGAGGAAACAAAGGAGGAGAAAAATGAAGAAGGTGGGTTCAATTTTTGAAGCAAAGAAAGACCTAACCAGGAAGAATTCTTCCACAAACCTTTATAGGTAAGATGGATCTTGAGTTATTTATCTAAGATCTAAGGCATTATAGAAATGAATTACTTGTTAAAGTGCTTGTGAAACCCTTGGAAAATTATTATGACACAAATTAGTTAATCTTCTTTAATGATCCTTCTTATAAAAGAGGGAAACTTCTTCTACCCAAGACCAAGAAATTTTTATTAGCATAAAAAGGTTCATTTATCATTCCTTTCTTATGCATTATTTCTAATGAACCCATGCAAAAATGTTTATTAACAAAACTCTAAATGTAAATTAAATCTATGATCATATGGTTGCCTATTTGGCCTTTTTCATTGATATATTTGGAAGCTAGACTTTAAATGTTTATTTGTTGATGCAAAACCTCTCTTACACATGACATGATCAGATGAAATCAGTTAAAAAGTATGTTAATTGTTGTGCATTGTTGATAGTCTAATGTGTTTGTAATACGTAAGGTTTAGCATGACTGATCTTATAATACTTTAAAATAATGGAAGATAAAATTCTAATCTGTATGGCACCCATAATGAAGGCACTTTATCTTTAATAGTTTTTTATTGCTTTGCTAGAATATAAATTCTGTGCTTGTATGTAGATTCTTTTTGAAGTTATAATTCATAAGAAATGAAAATCTTTGCCAAGCAAGAAGATACATGCTAATTCACTTCATGACATGATATGAATGTGTAATTATGTTGCAAAACTATAATTGAAAGTATAACACATGTTATGTAAACTATTTATTCCTTATCTTATAAGAGAAACCATAATGTGGAACTTGGAAATATAACCAAAACCTTAGAAAAAAATATTACAACCAAGTAACACTTTACATCAGGTATGTTTAGGGAGCATTGACCATGGTTGAATAATGTCATAGGAGGTAGGAGTTCAACCATTAAGAGAACTTAGTTGCCTTCTAAAATATGTGTAGCCCTTGTTTTCTAGTTTGGAAGGATTGGAGGGCTTGGTTTAAGGCCTTAAATGAAAGTTAAGTGGAGTAGGGATTTGGTTGATAAGAAAAGAGGTTGCTTATGGTCAGAAGTGTGAAGGCTAATGTTAGACTTTAAGCATTTATAAAAAATCTTTAATAGAGTTTAAATTGGAGATTTTAGGTGCTTGGATATGGATATGTATTGTAGGTAGTCTTGGAATTAGGTTCAAAGGTTTAGGAATAATCCTTGGGAAAGAAACCCATAATAGAAGGTTCTAATAATAGACTATGGAAATATATTGGTGAACCTTCATGCACATTGTAAATAAAGATTTGGAAAGATATAATCTTAGTTAAGACCTCAGAAGAAGGTATAAGAGCTTAAAATAAGATTTAAGAGTGTGTTAGGTTTAGTAGATGAAGTAATGAGATAAAGATATTGGTTAGACCTTTGGGTTGACCAAACTCTTTGGTTAAGACTATGAGTAATCATAATTAAGCTCTTAGGCCAAATGATGACATGCTAGATTGTGTTTTGGGGGGGCAACTATGAATATAGTGACAGATAATTCCTACTTTTGGTCCAAATTTATCTCTCTTATAAGACTCTTACAACAGTTGGGGAATTTAGTTTACATTATGCTTGAAATGGTATTAGAAATAAGTAACTCATCATGAAGTTTTTAAAGTTGATTTGGAATTCTAAATGTTTTATCAAGGTCTTAATATTAATATAGAAAATCTTAAATAAACTATTTTCTTTTTTAAAATAATTACAAAACTTAAATATTTAATTGGACTCTAAATGCCATCATTATTCTAATGAGGACTCTTTAAATTATGCTATCTTTCTATCAATTTACATAAAAGGTGTAGTCTTTCTTTGCAAATGCTTTGATAATTGAATAAGGGACATAGTGCAACATACAAGATATTATTAATAGGTGGTGGTAGTACATTAATGGGAATTGAACAATGGTGAGGTTCTTTTGATTTTGCCTCTACTAATTTGTTGGAGCATTTGGAAAAGGGAATCTTAAAATGATAAAATAAGCCAATCAGATGTAAAAAACATAAATAATGTCATCTATAGCTACTACAATATATTCAAATATTTTCCTCTAATATAATCTTTTTAAGAGGACTTAATAATTGTGAAGTTGGGTTTAGTACCCTCGTTCAGCTGCATGTTGCATAGAATAGGCGAGTTCGTTTATTAAATATTACCACCTAATAATAATGTGAAGCTCAATTCTATAGAAGAAGCAAGAATTTGATGTCTAAAGCTAGTTTAATCACACAAGATCAAAAAGGTAATATAATGCAAGCTTTTTCCTTCTTTGCTAATAAGTGCTTAGCATTGGAAGCAACTAGGCTCACTATTATGGAAGGGTTGGTAATATACAGGAGCAATAAACTTATAAAGGTAGTGATTGAATTAGAGTGCATTACACTACTCAAAATGATTTGGGGGTTTCAAAAACTTTAATGGAAATTAGTAGAATGCATTCAACAAATCAAAAAAGATATGGAAATAATCATGGTGGATAGCAATTCATTTAGAAAGAGGGAAACAAAGTTCTTAAACTACTTACAAATGAGGTTTTTCAATCCATCGACACACAAACATGAGATCATTACAACATCCAATCACATTGAAGGGGCTTAATGAACATGGATAAATCTCACCTATCATATATTTGCAAATGGTGCAAGGTATAAGGTCTAGTCATTTTAGTTCATATATGTTAAAATGCTAAAAATTGTGGGGTTGATCTACCAACAAAACAATCTTCCAAATGATATAATGCAACACTTCAATTTCGTCCCATCACTAAAAATTTGGACCACTAAATCCATTAGACAAGGACAATCTAATATCACTTCTAGACTATTGATTTATAGAGTTACTATTCACATTGGCCTATCATTGGACTAGACTATTAGCTATTTTTCTCTTATACGAAGTGGGGTTTATACATTTCACATCTTGTGCGTATTGTCACTTGGAGATCTATCCACCTAATAAATTAGATAAATATGATCACATATAATAGAGTTCATGTGCTTTGACTGAATGATGTCATGAACAAAATCTTTGGACACTTGCATTCCAAGAAGCAAAAGTTATGGTTCATACATTTCAGTGCAACTTAGCCAAAGATGATATTAAATTATTTGACATGAGAATCACATATCTTTTTTGCCAATATCTTGTGATAAACCAAAATATAAATATTTCATTCTATTAGCATTTAATCTAATTCATCTACAATTCTTATTTGAATCAGTAGGAATAATAAAAGGATGTTCAAATAGCTACCATACATCACTATCCAAACTTTTAATAAAAGATTTAAATACATCCTTCCATAACAAAAATTAATTTCCATTAAACATGGGTGGATACTCCAAGGTGTTAATGATATTACAATCAATTCACATAAATAAAAAGGAATAGATTAGGTTCTTCTCTCAAGAATTACTTCCCTCGATATAACACTCTTTGATACCATTTGATGTAATTAGGTGCTATCACTAAATACAAGTGGGGGTTAATTGTATAGTTTAAAATTTCTTAATTATTAATGCAAATATAGTTATTAATCAATTATTTTGGTTATATGAAAAAAATTATTAAAGTAAAGAAAACTTTTACTTCAAAAACTGATTGATTATAATTTAAAATGAATTTAGAAGTTAATAAACAAATCTATTGCTTTATCAAGCTTTTTGATAAATTAAACTATTTTAAGTAAGACAACTTGTTCAACCTTATAAAATAAAAAGTACTTTATGCTTTGTAAAACCTTTTCTTACATTGCTTTTGTTATGAAATAGTAAGTATAACAAGTAAGGCAAGTAAGGCACAAACAAAGTAGGCACAACAATAAGCTAAGAAATATGTGCGAGTCGTTCATTGATAACTTAAAGCTTTGGCTTGAAATATTTTATTTCTTTCAAAATCAACTTGTGTGATTTTAGGACAAATAAAGCATAGTAATAAGCTAAGAAAAAGTGGTGCAAAATGTTTTAAGTGGTTCGATAAAACTTGTGTCTACATATGCCCTTAGTCGACCTGATCAAGAATCCACTCTATAGCCACTCTTGTTTGCCACAATAGGTAGAGGTAAACCTTTATGATGCCCCTTCATTTTGTCACAGTATGTAAGGACACACCTTTACAAGAAAGGTTTACAATAGTTCACTAGAATAAACCTTAGTTTACATAATAGACCTAAATAATGTAAACTTGAAGAAATAATACAATACAAAAAATTGAAGAAATAATACAATACCAAAACTATATTGATATGAAGGATATTGCAAGTAAGAGTAGAGTTTGAAGATGATCAAAATGATAATACAATAATGAAAAGTTTTTTTTTTCTATTGTGCACATCTTGATTTCAAAAGTTCTTACTTTATAACTCAAAAAATTTAGCAATGAGCATCATTCTATTCTTCCTTAAAACCACTTCTATTTATATGAATTAAAGAAATATATGCAAATCAAGAAGTTCCAATACTAAAATCTCATTCTTAACATGATCAAACTAACTTTTACAATATCAAAAAATAAATCATACTATTATAATTAAAGAATCATATAAATTGATGTGTATAGTTGGATTCTAGGAATGATGTGCCTATTTGATTAGTTAAGTTTTTATCTATCATTGTATCATATTTATACAATGAGTACATCAAACTAAATGACTTAAACAAATCTGCCCAACTTTAACTTTTGAGCTCTTTAAAAAACTTGTATTAAGTAGGATTATATAATGTGATATGTTTTACAGGAACCACATTATACTGATAAAAAATAATCGTATTGGTATAATAGGTGGATCATACTAATATGATGCTAATATTCTAAATAAATTACTAGGATCATAAACCAAACTCTCAAGTTAGTTTTTATAGCATTGGAATGATAGTAGTATCATATTAGCATGGTAGAAGTCTTTCCAAAATTCATCTAAGTCTCAAACGAGGTATCACTTATTAAATAGATCACAAATGTAAATATAATATACTCATATTGTACGAATTTCTAATATTCTACACCTCAACACACACTTTTTGGGTAGCTCATTTATGTATTATACAATAAGAGTATCATAGTAGTACAAAGAATATAATTCAAACAAATCTCTTAGGATTACATCCGACTAATTCATTGTTCGATGCCATATAATGTAGATTGTATTGTACGATAGTGAAATCTTATAAATTTGAAAAATAAAACAAATGTATTACCTTAGGCATTTTATAAACTATGGATAAGTCATTCTTGTATATTTATGTTCATGTAAATATGTATGACATGCATGCTTATGTTCTCTCAAATTCAATCATGTGTGAGTAATATATTGCAACCTTATGTTATGTATCATTTCAAGTGAAAGGCTTAAAAATATAACTAAAATAAATTATAAATGATGAGCTCTTGATGGTTAGCCACTTCATAGAGAGCTAGAATAATAGTTCTATGATTTGTAAGTTGAGCAACAATTGAGTAAAGCTACCCACACTCTTTAAAAGTTCCTCACATATGGATTGCTCCATCAAACACTTGTTCAAGCTCTCTAATTGATTAATCATATTTGATCCTAAGACACATAATTTAAAAACCACTCAAGAGAAAGTATTAGAATAATAACATAATGGTTTTTTACACATCAAACAAGTGTTACATGACTAAGGGTTCAACTTGTCTAATCATTTTATATTTTCACTTGATATTGATTTGGCACATTATTAAGTGATTTGAAAGAATATAAATCATTAGAATGCATATCTTAAATCCATGACATAATAATCACTATTCATTATGCATGTGTGTCGCACCACATGCCTAATGTGCACAATGCACTAGGCTAGGCATCTACTTGTGCTGCTTAGCCTCACGTTCTTATCTACTATGCCAAGTGTGTATAATAGCTAATTTGATAGAAATTTAGAATTCTTATATAGTCCCTGAGTAAGCTAATGGAGTTATTTTAGGGGATTATTTGGGATCCTTGTCTTATAAATATTCCTCCAAATAATGAGAATGGAATGATGTACTTTGCAAATGATTTCTTGAGCTTTAGTGAGCTACTTTGCATTAATATTTCCTTATTTTATTAAGTAAGAAGAACTTGAGAAGACCTAAAAGTCCAACTAAATTTGGAATCATTTAAGTACATGTAGGAGTTTACATAGCATTTCTACATTTATATGACCTCATCAAATCACCATAAGGTCATATTTATAATTAGTGACATCCTTCTTAAACTTTTAGCAAGGTTTATTGTATATCTTTCTAAGTACAATTGGATTATGTTTCTATTGCTTTTAATCTTATGAAATTTCTTGTGAGACCTACTTTAATCCATTAATAGTGCGGAAGGAAGAGGTCTACTTTGAGACAATAATAGTGTGGATAGAAATCCTTATTTTAAGGCATTGAAAGTGTTGATAGAAGGTGATTGTGTTCCATTCTTGTTGTGAAAGACATTGTTATATCAATGTTCTCTAATGGTTGCATCAAATGATGGAATTAATGGATAAGGCTCAAGTTATTAGGCATGTAGTGGATGATAACTAATTATGTAGGGTTCAAACCACTTAAATTTGATGTGTCCTTACCTTATCACATTTCTTATACTTTCCATTTTTTATTTACTTGTTAAATTCTTTAATATGTGCTGTGAATGTAAATTTTTAAGTTGAAAATAAGAGATTTGGATAACATTTTAATTATTTTAACACAACTTACCCCTTTCCCTTACACATGGTGTGCCTTGTGGACCTAACTTATGAGATTTAATATTGAAGTATTTCTATGTAAGTAGATGTAGGACATACACATTGTTAAACACCATGTCGATTTAAACAATAACAAGCCATATTATAAAATGTTAATTTATTAATTTTGATACTATATTATTTTATCTAAGTAATATACTAGATTTGTTTGAATCATAAGTTAAGGATGCATCATAGAGATATGGATATAATCGATGTAAAACTTAATTGAAAACAAAATAAAAAAAGTTGAGCAGAACCAAAAAGAAAAACATGTAATTAGGAATGCACCCAAATATTTTTAAGAAATAATTTTAATGATAAAAAATAATTTATAAAACTCTATAAGATTATGTTAGAAATATTTTATATTTTATAATAAAAAATGTTTTTGCTAAATGTTTTTTTATATAATTGCTACGGCTCATTTATGATGTATTCTAAATGTTTCTCATTTCTTTTACTAGACTCATTTCTTTTAAAGGAAAAGTTCATTTATTTCAATTTCATATATTTTATAATTTTTTCATAACAGAATCAATTAATATGCATTTTCAAATTATGTTATCCATACATGTTTCTATTCTAGCATACTCTTTGTATTTTGGCTATACCTATTTATTTGATTATATAACTTCTTAAAAAATGATTGTTCCAAGAGTACATCTTTTCATCAAATGATAAACCTATTATTATTAAATGTTCAATATATTTAATATATATTTTCAAATTTTATTGCCTATATTTGAACTAATTATCACAAAAAATTATTATTTTGGCCATATCTCCCTATATAATTATTCAAACCCTTTTTTGTTGAAAAGTAGACTTTAATACCTTTAAATGGCATGTTATTTTGATATTTTGTTGATTGGACCATTAAGTTTTGATGTTTTGAATGTAACCCACCAACTTTAACACAATTTTGAATTTAGATTTTTAAACTCTTAAATCTACTTAAAGGATGTCATGCCACCAACAATTGTTAATTGTCAACAACTTCATTGAATCCATGGCTATCCCATGTCCATATAAACCAAATTCCTTTAGAGAAATATTATTCCTTGACTGCATGGTAATGCCATGCTTTCTGTTTCTTAGTCACTCTTTCTTCTTCTTTCCTTTCTTATGCTCCAAAAGTTTCAAAGTTCTTGAGGAAGAGTTTTATTTGAGTGTAAATCGTTAGAGTCCGAAAGAAATATTTTCTATAAGACATTTTTATTTATGATTTTTATCATTTTTTCTTATCTTCTTTCTTTTCTCCTAATATAAACATATTATATTTCCCTTCCTTTTTATTCAATATTTTCTTCCAATTTTACTTTCTTTCACTTTGATTCAAAAAGCTTTATTGGAAAATTTGTTGTACAACCTAAATTTTTGAGAGATTTTGTTAGTGCAAGATATAAGATTTTTCTTTGTAAATTTTTAACAACTCTATTGGCATTCTTTTTAAGTTTCTCTTCATAAAACTTGTAGTTGGTGAAAACTTTTCCCAAAGGCTATCATAAATTTTTGTTTGAGCTTAGTGTAGGGGCACGTTAGGTTAGTCTTCACTCTATGAAAAGAATTAGTTAGTTTTGATTCTACAAAAATATTGATGTGTTCGTTATGCTTCGTTTTTGTCTTGTTATGGTGGATAAGCTAGGATAAATCTTTTAGTTTTCTTTTTCCATTTGCTTTTATTTCTTTGATTCATTTAAACTCATGTGCTTTCTTAATGAACCTCCTTACTGGTTGATTTTCATTTCAAGCTTTATAGTTATTCACAATCTTTATTTAGTTTCACACTCATACTAAAATTTTGTTTTTCATTCGCTTGTGAACGATTTACCACTTCAAATACTCATTTTATTTTTTTATTTATTTCTCATCTCAAATTTCCTAAAGCCAACCATTGCCCACAATTTTCATTTTTTGTTTTATGTTTTTCTATTAAACCATATTTTACATAATGCTATAATAAATAAATCATTCCTAAGATAAAGTTTAGCTAGTCCACCTCCCTTAAGGAATTTCATTCTAACACTTCATTTATAGATCATGTTATGCACAATTATTACTTGTCTTTGCAGACTAAGAAAGTTTTACTTACCTTATCTATTCTAATAATTTATTCTTTTTTTATCTTATTTTCATTTTATTTTTGAATTTCTTTAATTATCATCATAGCAAAAAATTTCATATTATAATTTCTCAAAATCACTTTGTATTGTTTCCTTTTGAGATCTAGGATTTTAAAGGTGTAATTTAACACTTTAAGGAAATCAACACTCACTTAATTTTGTTTTATTTCTAAGAAAAGACAAAGTGCTCTTTTAAGTTTAAAAAACCTCTAATTCACTCTCCTTCTAAGTGCAATTATTACTAACAATTTTTTTAAGAGCAAGCCTCACTTCATCTAAGATTAATTGCTTAAGGAGATCTACAACGCAATACATTCTCCTTCAAGATGATGTTATTTATTAATAGTACTCATTTAATAGATCATTTTTTTTTCAAGGTTCTATATTATAGCTATATGAAAGCTATAACAATAAGATATCTTAAAGGGAATAATGAGAGTTTACACAAACTAATTTCAAAACCCAATTAAAGGAGTAGATGGAATAAGTGTACCAAAGCCTTTTTTAAGTGTATTTCCATTGAGAAAAAAGTAATATAACTTGAAGCCTTAGGATACCACTTAGTTACAAGTCTATATTATAGAGAGTGCTAGTGGCTGAAAATTTTGAGGAGGAAATGACAAATGGTGAACTTGTAGAGGTCAAACTCATCAATATCTAGATACGTTATCTCCTTAGCTAGGTGTGCTCATAAACTCCTATTATTGGTTTCCTTTCTTGTACTCAGGCCTCTTAGCTTATAAAGCAATGTCAGGTTTTAGTGGCTTCACATCCCCCAATTGATCTCTAGCAATGGTGGTAGGTGAATCTACAAATTCTTCACTTATTTGAGTCATGTCTCCTATAATGTTTAAAGGTGACCCACTGTGGTGTTTGAAGAAGAAGATATTTTAACATAGTAGCTCTTTTCAAGTTTATATTAATTAATAAATTCATCCATGATCACTCAAATATGGATACGATTCATTTGATTTTCAACAAAATTGATATTTTGAGTTCTTTTGTAGTGGGTACCTTGACCACAAGCAAATTTTGATTCAATTCTCAAGGAAATAAGACTATTTGTGTTGCTAGCTTCACAAAACCTAGAAAATAGTGAAATTTAAAATGAGTGTGCTCAAGTGGCATCCTAATTTCAATCTTAACTCAACCTTCTCTAAACTAGGTTTGGGTTTCAATGGAACTTGATGCAATATACTTCCTTAATAAAGCATCTCTTAATTCTCTAGCTTGAACAAATGGAACCCCTCTTAAAGTGGATGTAGAAACAAGCAATCAAACTTGACCTCATGTTGCAAGTGTCTGTGCAGAGTTAGATTCAGTGAAGGATTTACCAACCAAGATTAGGAGCTCAATAAAAGAAGTAAGAAAAAGTGGATTTTCATTGGAAATCTAATATGATAATCTTCTCAGCTATTGTCATGGTTGTTGTAAGTAGGGCCATGACATACTTCATAACAAACATAATAAAAATGCCTAAAACCCATCATTATTTATAGAAAAGAGAAGGATTCTAATAAGTTGAACTAAGCAATATCCTTTAGAAGTAGAGTCAGGTGGTTAAAATGCTTGTGTGAAAAGTAATTGTCTTTCTTTCAATCAACAACAAATGATGTCTCTACAAATCAAGCAATAGAATATCTAATACAATTCCTATCAATAAACAAAATTTTAATAAGCATGTTAGAAAAGAAAATGAAGATTTCAATATTTTTAATAGAGCTCTATTGCTTCTATCTTTCCAAGCATTCATCACTGACTCCTAAGAAATTTATTATTAAAATATAGGAATGAAACATTAGACATTCCTTTAAACTATGGAATGCAATTGGACAATACCAATTAATTATTAGGGGATGAAATCTCTTGCACTTAAGCTAAAACAAATGAATGCTTGTGTCAAGGAGTGAAACAAAGTTACATTTGGTGACATGTTCTACTCAATTAAGTAGCTAAAGTATAAGTCAAACTAAAAGAAGTCAATTTGAATCAAGTTAGAAAAAGTGAAACATGGAAGGAGCTAATAAGTCATATGAGAATCTTCTTGATAGTATTGTAAAAGAGGAAGATTATTGGCATCAAAAGGTTAGCATCAATTTGCTAAAAGAAGGGGAAAGGAACACAAAATTCTTTCATGCCAAGATAAAAAAAGAGGATCTTTGTTAAATATCCATAACATAAAGGACTCTAATGGTAATTGGATTCTATAAGAAGAAAAAAATAGCAAAAGTCATAATTCAACATTTTTAGAAACTGTTGTCACTTCTAAGCTAGTAGATAATGATAATGCTTGTTTATATTCCTCCTTGATAAATGATGAAAATAATAAGCTATTAATGTTGAAAGTCTCAAAGGAGGAAATCAAAGACATCATTTTTCAAAAGGACTCCCTCAATGCTCCTAGACCTTAGAGATTTAATAGTGACTTTTTTACACATTATTGGGAGATAATTCCAAGGGATATCTTAGATGCAATAATGAGCTTTTTTGTGGGGTGTCTAATCCCTAAAGGGATATCTAACAGAATCTTGTTTTAATCTCCAAAAATTAGGATAAAAAACATTTAATGATTTCATGCCAATCGACTTGTGCAATTTTATTGAGAAATGTCACTTTAAATTATTGGCATTCAAAGTATAGAAAAATCTTCTTCTGATTTCTTTATAGCAAACTATATTTGTTAAGGGTGGAGAGATTGTTAAGAATCTTCTTTTGGCTTAAGAATTGGTTGAAGCAGTAAATCTAGGGGCTAAAGGAGGCAATTATGTGATTAAACATGATATAAAAAGTGTCTTTGACTATCTATCATGAAAATATCAAAGCAAGGCTCTCATTAAATTCAACTTTATAGATAAGTTCATTATGGTGATCAAGAGTGTTCTATGTAGCTCCTAAACTTCCATCATGATCAACAGCAAACCAAATGGTTATTTCAAAGCCACCTAGGGCCTTAAAGTAAGGTAATCCAATCTCACCCACCCCAATGTTTCATTCTATTTATTGAAGTTTTTGTTAAGGGTTGAACTATCTCTTCAATCAAGGAAAGATTCTATGTTATATTTAACTTAAATCATAGCCAATAATATCACACTTAGGTTTTGTAGTTAACATAATAATCATTAATAGGAGAGACATAAAATCAATTGCCAACATTCATTCATTTCTTATAGACTTTCATAGCATATTTAGTTTACATATTAACCCTTACAAAAGCAAATTTATTTGTAGTTGTAAAATAAATCCAAGCCAAGCTAGAATAATCAATTAGAGACTTAGGTGTAAGAGAAACAAAAACCTTCTAACTATTTAGGTTCTCCCCCTTTCATTGGTATAAAGAAAATAACTCATTTTAAACATCTAATTGAGAAAATTTGTAAGTTTGTAGGTTGGAAGAATAACTTACTGACTATAGAAGGAAACCTTATTTTAGTCAAACACATCTTAGCCATAATTCTTATATACTCATTTATGGTCATGCATCCTCCTTTTAGTATTTTACATAAAATGGAGAAGATGATGAATGATTTTCTTTAGGGCGACTCAAAGAACAATCATTAGTGCCATTGAAGAAATTGAGATGGTGCTAGTCTACCAATTGAAGTGAATGTGTTGGGCCTTAAAACACTAGAGGAACCAAGGCCAACCTTTTTCAGCAAAACTTAATTAGAAACTTCTCTCAACTAATTCAATGTGGACTACATACATAAAAGGAAAATACATGACATCAATTAGAAAATGTGCAATATTTAACACATGGAAACTTATAGAAACATAAAAGATAAGGTCATATGGCATACTAAAGTATCAAACTTAATGAAAACAAGCTATTAGACACTTACATTTGATGGAACCTTTAGCACTCATATGTCTTAAGAAGTTATCAAAATCAAAGGTTTAATATTAAAGTCTAGGTAAAGAATCTAGAACTCAAAACATCCTAAAAATTTTTTATTCTAATGTAAAGAATATTCAACAAATTTCTAACATTTTTAGAGACTGTCTAAAAGCTCAATGTATAAATGGCATAAAAAAAATGTCCGTAGTCCAAATGAAGATTCATTGGATTATACATTTCTATGTTTCCACAATACTAGTTTAGTTTATTCTGCCTTCACCAATAGTCTAGACATTGAAGAAGCTAAAATTACAAGTTAACCACATGACTATCACATTGGTAGATGCATATAAATAAACATTTTATCAGAGAGGACTGATAGGTAATCCAAATTCTTCTATTATCATCTATTGGAACATATGGAACACAAGAAATCCAAAAATTTCCAAGGAAAACAACCAATCAATAAATAGCATTCTTCACAATGTCAACTTCAACTATAATAATATCTTTTGTTGCTTTCTATTCTTTTAGTTGTCTCAAGAAAAGTATTAATTGGATCAACTAGGTTTGGTTCCTCTCTTCTTATTTGTACAATATAAATGTTATGACATTGCTAAATAGTCTCCTCCTTCAAAATGAATGTTTAAACTTATTATTGATGAGTTTACATGTGGTAATAATGGCTTAGCTAGCCATTGAGGAATTATTGTAACCATCAAGGAAAAATAATGAAAACTTTGCCCATAATTATTGGCAAAAGATCAATGTCACAAGCTAAAGGAATGACATTATACTTTGGTCTTCAATTATGCAATAGCCTAGATCTATCAAACATTATCATTTGAAATAGACTACAAGGACATACCAAAAAATGGTGCAAGGTTAGTCAAATATCCCTTAGCAGTTTCTCAACATCATTCAGTAAATAAACTGAAAGCTAAAAATAACAATCATCCACTAGAGTTTTATATACAAAGCATGCAATGAAGTGGCAGATAACTTTTAAATAAGAGTAAGAAAAAACTCAAAATTAGCCACTTGGGATCCATAACAACTTCCCAAATACTAGAAGGCACTTATCAAATTAGGGAAAATTTAGAACCAATACTTTCAAACATTGTACAAGTTATGATGCATCAAGCCTAGTAATTAGCCCTTGTATGATGAAGAAAAACTAGATGACTTCATTGTTCATGAACTCTTCATATAGTATAATAATTTTTACTATTCACATTTACAAATCATCATGCCAAGATAATACTTCCCATCTTCACATATGAAAAAATGTGTGCCATGCTTGCACATGTCATTGTAATCATACAATTTCTCTAGCGTTTCCAAACAATTTAGCTAAGTACATGAGACCAATTAGGATATCAGTCTTCAGATAAATACAATAATATTCAATTATCACAATGGGCATGTATATCATGTGCATGTCATTCTTATTTAAAAATGGGCATCATCGCTTTCCAATGTCACTTCTAGTAACCACATTAAACAGATACATCTTACCAATACCTCACTATTCATATTTGGTCATCTTCTTATTATGACAGTGCTTTCCATCTTTGCATCAGATAAGTATGCTTCATGGATGCTTATAATATTCATATTTAAACATCTTTAAACTATGATAATACCTCTTAGCTCTACATTGAACATGGATGCCTAGAGAATACAAAATCAACATGATTGTATTTTCACTATTGTTCATCCCACCATATCAAGCTAGTATGTTAAATCACTCAGGTGAATGTGTCTTGGCAAGTTGTGATACTAAGCAATTATTTTATCGAACAAGTACAATGTCTACATGATGTTGCTATCTAGAGTTAGAAATCACCATTCTATGAGAAAATCTCCTATTACTGAATTAAAAAAATACAATATGCTTCAAACACATAAGTAGAAGCATCTCATGTGATCAAACAAATATATCATATTTCACATGTAACTGTGAGTGCCGCAGTAGAAAACAGTCAAACCAAATCACTTCAACCATAACAACTAAATAAGATTTTATGAAGTTAGACATTAAATTTTAATAGTCAAGAAATAACATAAAACCTATCTCAAGGAATAAAAAATAGGGCTAAAAAAATGGAAGCTAGCAATATAAGTTACATCAATTATTCATACAAGAATCTAGCCATATTTACATGCATACTACAACACATGAAATATGAAAGAAATTATGAGTTAATTATGATGGAATTTCCTAAAAAATAGAATTTATAATTAAAATTGTAATTCATGAATATGAAAATTTTAAAATGAAGTTAAGGGAAATAGTAAAAGATTTCTTTTATTAGATTTATTGGTATTATAAATAATTTGATTTCTTTGAGTAACTTTCACTCATGAGGAATTAATAAGGAAACATCTTCCAAAAGAATATGTTGTAAATTCTACCATATAGAGACACAAGTGGTTCCTTAGTTATACATAAAATTAAGTTGAACAAGAAATAAAAGAAACAACTACAACTAAAATTAACATAAAGAAATTAATAGCTTAAGGCCACCCCTACACTCTTTGTAGATGATGAATCTTTAAATTCTCAAAGTGAAGGTGAGATAGATATTAGAAAGAGGTATCATAATAATTATAAATATTATGCAATAAATTATTTTAAGATGAAGTTTTACACTACTCATGTTTGCCAACAAAGATTGGATTTTTGCAAACTTTAAGCCAGCCCTAGGTATGTCTATTTCTTTCTAGTTTGGTTATTTAAGTGCTTTCAAATTAATTTTTATATTAGTTTTGAGTGATTTTTTTTCCAAGGGTAGAATCAAAGTGTATAATAAATAAGGTGATCTCTTCTAAGAGGTTTAAATCTCAGCAAGGTTTGGTTTATGCTTGGTTTAGATTTGATTTTGTTTTTGTAATGTCTAACAATCAAATATATTGTTTTGAATTAGATGGTTAAGATGAGTGGCTGCAATGACACTTGCACAATCTGTTTGTCTTCCAAAAAGTGAGCTAAGTTAGCCAAATTATTGTGAATCCCCTTAAGCACCTAAAAATAAGGAAATGAGTGGTGGCTAAGTTAAATTTAAGTCTTCCCATTGGCACATAAAATTTAAGAAGTGGGTTATGAAAATTTTCTCCTTATCCATATTAATTATCTTCTTTAGGCACTTAACTTTTAGGAGTTAGTTCAACTAGCCATAAAAAGAGATAAGAAAAATAGTAGATTTAAGTCATAAAAAAGTTAAGGAGGATGAGGGTTGAGAGCTTGGAGTGGAAAATAAGTGCAACCTTTGGTGAAGTACTCTACTCATATCTAGGTTTGAACTTCAACATTATACACTAAACTTAGGTGCTTTTGAAGGTTTAAAACTTAGTTTTTTGACATTATTTGCATGATCTAATTCTATGTTTTATTAAGATGATTTTTTTAATCATACTACACATGAAAAGCCTAAATATATCAAGAGATGATTTGAACTTGTATTTTGTCATGATTATATCCATGCAAGTTATATGATTATTTCTACCTAATTAAAATAGAAAAGAAATTCTTAGTCCTCTACTTACATGATGTTATCTTGTAATTTTCTGATGAAAACTGAAATCTAGGTGTTGGATTTTGCAACAAAGAGAGGCTTTTAGCCATAGGTAAGCCTTACAACATAGTGACAAGGCTCAACCAAGAGCTTTTTATGAGTTTAATAGACCTACAATAGACTTTAAATGGATTTTACAACATTTGGAGCTCTTAGGTTTCCATGTTGGTGGTTTGAAGATCTTAGGTTTTGGCCCTAAAAGGAGGCTAGGGTTATGTAAGGTCTAAGGTAAACTTAACAAGTTGATCAATGGCTTCAGCTATATGTGATTTTTGGTTTTGATGGTTTGTTTTTACCTATAAAATATAACTAATGTTAAGTAGAGAGGTTCAAGTATCCATAAATCTAGTATAAGAATAGGTTGAAGCATTTAGGTAACCTTAGGACTTGAAGTTTAAGTTTCGCTAAGGGTATTGTTAGCCTAAGAAAGAGAGATTTAGGGTAAAAAGGCTCTTTGGTAAAGCATGAAAAAGCGGATAGTAAGAGGATTGAGTTTTAGCTTGTGAAGGTGCTTAAGATTTGGTTATGGCATGTATAACTTAGAGTAAGAATAAGGGTTAAGGCTGAGAACTTGAGGCACTTGGTGAGTTCTTGAACCTTGTAAATACTTATGAGGAGTCATTAGATTGATGAGACTTTTTCCATAAACCATAGTTAGAGGTTAGGGTTAAGGGAGTGACTTGGCTACCAAAGGAGAGATGTTTAGGTTTTGGACAAGTGGCTAAGTAGTTTTCATAGTTCATAGCTAAACCCTAAAAATAACATAAGGTTAAAGGTAAGATGGATACAAACGTTATTGCACCTATATGCATAATGTCATTATAGAATTTACTGAATGTATCAACTACTACACACTTAAAGTGCTTCATTTTTTGGGAAGTTGATTCATTAGGTCAGATGTGAGGTAAAGTAGATCAATTTAGAAATATTTGGATGGAATCCTCGTGAATTAGGATTGGCTAACATTATTTCCCTTTATAGCAATAAAACACCCCAACAAAGCTTCATCTGACAGATCTTTTGCTCTTACACTTCCTTTAGGAGACATTTTTCTCAGATTTTAGAATGTGGGTAAGAATTTAGGATTTTTGTATCCTGTGGAGAAAAATTGAAAACTTTCTATTATAGGTTTTGGTATGAAAAAAATGGTATTTAAATTGAAGCATCTCAAATGCTATCTTAAAGAATTGAAACAAATTGAAGCTTTCCAATATCTTTTATTAGCTATGGGCTATAGAAGAAAAGGACACTTAAAAAGAGAAGCAGTTTGAATTACTTCAAGCTGAAGATTAGTAGTTGAACTTTATAAATGCTCAAGATCATTTTTGCTCCTTTATTAACACTTAGGAGGAATATTGGCATCAAAATGTTGGAGTTAAATGGATAAAACAAGGTGAATGGAACACAAAATTCTTTCATGAAGTTGTTAAGGATAATCAAAACAAATTAAAAATTCAAATGATTAAGGACTCCTCTTGCAACCAAATAGTAAATGAGGAGAAAATAGCTTAAGTAGTAATTCAGCATTTCCAGCTCCTATTAGTAGCTTGACTTGGGATTGAAAATGTTTTTCTTATTAATGCAATCCCTACTCTTGTAACTTTAGAGAATAATCAAACCTTATTACAAGAGGTAACAATGGATGAAATTAAACATATTGTCTTTTAGATAGACTCTCAAAGTGTTCTAGGTCTTGATAGATTCATTGGGGTCATTTTTTACACACTACAAGAAAGTAAGTGCTCGAGGTGTATTAAATGAAGTAAAGGAATTTCTTGCAGGCTCTCCCACTCCAAGAGAAATTGCTAGTGCTAATTTAGTTCTAATTTCTAAAAAATAGAAATATGGCAATATTTAAAGTGTTTGGGATATACTTGTACAATTTTGTTGAGAAAAGTATTTTTTAAACTACTTGCTACTAGATTACAAAAGTTTCTTGCATCTTTAATATCACTTGAATAATCAATATTTGTAAATAGTAAGAACAATATAAGAAACCTCTTCCTTGTGAAAAAATTGGTTGATGATATTAATAGAAACATTAGAGGTACTACTTGAATAATCAAACTTGATATTACAAGAAAATTATATAGCTTCTCTCAGGATTTTCTAAGGTAGGATTTCTTTAAGTTCATCTTCAAGGCTAAATCTCTTAAGTTGTTAATGGACATCCTTAATAGCAGTTGGTTCTCCATCATAATAAATGGCAAGAATAATGTGATTTTCTAGGCTTCTCATGGTCTTATGCAAGGAAATTCTCTATCCTCTCTTTTATTCATTCTATTTTCTAAAGTCTTTATTCATGGACTGAAAGCCCTCCTTAGTCAAAGAAAAGTTATAAATTATGCACTTCTTAGAGGTTGTGAGAACATATGACATTTGAGCTTTGTAGATGACTTTATTATATTCACTAGGGGAGACAAGAAATCAATTGCAAATTTAAAGAGTTTTATTATGGATCTCCAAGGTATTTCAAGCCTACAAATCAACTCTCAAAAGAGTTTTTTCATATGCAGTAAAAAAATTCAAAGTAAGGTAAGCGAGAATGTTTAGATCTTGGACATTAAGAGGAGTAATTTTCTTATAATCTATCTTGGAAGTACTCTAATTAATGGTAGCAAAACTATAATACATTTTCAACATTTAATAGAGAAGATAGGTAAGAAATGACATGTTAGAAGAAATGTGTTCTTTTAATGGGAGGAAGGCTTAGTTAAGCATGTGCAAGCTTAGATCCCAATGCATTCTTTGATAACAATGTGTTTGTCATAAAAACTACTACAAAGAATAAAAAGAATAATGAATAGATTTAGAGTATAATAATTGACATTAATAAGACAACTAGAGCAAACTATGTCTACCCTTTGAGAAAAATAGTCTGGGTTTAAAGAAGCTCAATGCATTAATGGAAACATTTAATGTTAAGCTCTATTGGAAGACCCGAACTTCTGACTTGCTGTGGGATCTCCTCATACAAGCAAAATATCCATTGAGAAGATGGTAAAAGCATGCTTGGCCACCTATAATAATGTGGAAGGGATCAAACATATTGCTACGAAATACATAGAACAATTTGAAGTAGATGGTTCTTCTTATTAGATGCTTCCTACGGATGACACATTTAGCTTAAAATCAATCTAGAAAGTGATTATAAACAAATGTTTCATTACAAAATCAGGATAGATAATTTGGAATAATAACACTCTATTGAAAAACTTTATTTGAATGTAGAGGATTCTCAATAATTTACTACATATTTCAAAGATTTTATATAAATTTAATTTCAAATAGCTTATAGATGTCCATTTTGCCTAAATAGTGACATACTAGATCATGCCTTTATTGGTTGCAATATAGCAATTGTAGTGTGAAGTTTGTTTTTTAAATTATTTGAAAATACAAGATATGAAATTAAATAATATTTACCAAATACTACAATATTAGTGGAAGAACTATTCTACAAATTCAATAAGAGAGTCATAAGATTGTTGCCCTCACTCATTTGATAGAATATTTGAAAGGCCTCATATTTGAGATTGTATGAGTATAATTATTGGTAAATAGCATGATAAACAAAGTTTTATTCATTTGTTATAATACATTCAAGTTCTTTTTTAAAAAAATGTTTCTAAAACTAGCTAGAGTCTTGACAAACTTCATCATTAACTAAAAAATTACACAACAATGCTTTGGATTCCATAGGGTTTTTTTTAGCGCTATTATCATACAAAAGGTAGCACCATTGAAAACAATTATGTACAAAATGCATAAACAGCTTTCAAGGCAGGTCCACACAACAAAGACAATCTGGCGCCAGAGTTCTTCCTAGTGTTCAGAAGTTGTTTAGGTTGGCAAAGAAGGGAGACCACATCTGGTCAAGCCATGGGCTCCTCAGCTGATTCATGAACGGGTCCACCGCATCAAAGCTTGTATGGTTGGGAACCTGAAGCGCTGGCCAATCCGGCGGCTGCCGCCTTGGTGGAGTCTCCACCAGTTTCGATGACCCATGGATCACCAAAGACTCCGACAAAATTGGTTGCAACGCTACGGCGGACGATTCCAGCAGAGGCAAGACTGGAGGCAATGCCACCGACGTCGACGTCACTTCCGGCCCGTCTCTCAGCATCTCAACCGGCACTTCCTCGAACTCCTCCTTTATCTCCATATTGATGATCTCGTCAAATGGAAATGGCTGCGAGTTCTTTTGCTCGGAGGTCGCCGAGACCGTGCCTCCTTGTGAGGCAGCTCGCCTGTACTCCATAGCTGCCATCTGCTCCAGCTCTCTCATCGACGTCGTCTTCCTATGCACCTTGCAGAGTACTATATCTGCCTGTAGAAAACACGGTAAACCATCATTTATTAGGTGTCTAAATTTGAATAATCCTCGAAGAAGCAAATTAACGAAGGATCCCATTCCGCATTACCGAATCAAAAAAGAAAAATCCTTCTGTTCAAAACATAGGATTTTTTTATTGCAGTAGTTTTCCAAAATTTCGTTGATTGTGAAGAAGAAAACTTTGTGCGACAATTAACGACAAAAACTGCAGTTCTTAACCTTTTTCAAAACCATCATAGCTTGAATCCACCAAATTGTGCGAGCTTACCATTGAGGATTGAGCAGAGGACGAATTAGGGAGGCGGTACTCGTTCATGACCCAATCTGTTTTCGTGCCTCGTGGTGCGCGGCCGCGGTAGTATACGAGGGTCTTCCTCAAGCCGATCAACCGGCCGTGATCCGCGGTACTGCGAATGTGCCGGTCTGACCCGGTGGCCTTCCAGAATCCGCGCTCCGTTGTTCGGTTTGGCCGCCCTCCGTTCCCCTGCCGCCGTTCCCTTGGCACAAAAAAGTACCACTCCCTCTCCCCAATCTTCGCCAGAGCTGCAATCAATCAACACAAACAACTATAAGCTCCTCATTAATTTCCTAGATCATAGGAAGGTGGAGAAGTGATTTGCCAGGGAGATCCCAGGGTTCGTGGAGGTAGAGGTTGAGGGTGCCAATAATGTCAAAATCGAGCTTCTTTCCGTTCGCCGCTCGCCGGAGATAAAACTCGAGCAGCTCATCCTCTGTAGGATGGAAGCGGAAACCTGGTAGGTCCAACTCTGATTCGCATCTTTCCATGTTCTTCTTCTCCTTCTTCCTCAATTCCAGTGCTCGCTTTCAGTAAAATTTACTAAACAGACCAAAAAATGTTATTGAGATTTCCTGCAGTGCAGCTAAGCTCTATATATTGTTGGAGTGAAGAGAGAAGTGTCCGGTTCAAGCGAAACACTGCTGACGACCCAAAAAAAAGGTTTGCAGTGACGTGGAAGCTGGAGAAGGGCCGCGTAGCTCCCGTCGCTTCCCTCCCCGTTTCCTCAACCACCGAAAATTACTATTTCCCGAGGAAGCAGTCCATTCGGTGCAAATTTATAAGTAATTAGAGGGTGATTAAGGATAAGCTTCTATATTAATACTTGGTTGGATAGTTTTTAATAGACAATCTCCGTTGTCTTTCAACATTCAGTTGTTAAAGGTCGCGAAATTACCTATCCGTTATTGGGATTGGTTATTGAAACTCTTTAAAATCATCCAATATTTGCGTTCAAAAAGCATTTTCAGGTACTTTTGACTGCTAATTATGTAAAAATGATCAAATGACATGCAAATTTCTTTTTTTGTGAACGGCGTTTAGTAGTTTTCAAAATCATCTAAAGTATATAATTTACCTTTTTTTTTCACTTAGGCTTAGAACAAACTAAGTAAGGCTTAGAACAAATTTTTTTAATGTAAAATGCCAAAGAAAATTGCTTCCATGAATTAATAAATGTGCCCATTAATTTTTGCAAAGAAGCCTTGGAAAGTGAACCCCAAGCAATTTTTTTTATAAAAACTTAAGTCTTGAAAGAGTTGAGAAAAGTCAAATTAGCTTAACGAAGTAAAATAATGAATGAGGATTGTTCTAAGACTTGATTTTTTATTGGGCTCTAATATGATACAATGCCTTCATTATTAACTGTTGAACTTTCATCACACAACATTTGTAATATGAAACACTCAATTTTAGCTTGACTTGGTGCATTGAATATCATGAGAATGTGGAATAAGGTTGGCCCCATAATCTGAATTATAAGGTGTGCACTATGTGACAAATTGGTACAATCTTCTGTATGTTAATATAATTTTCTATCCTAATATGAGCGTGAAGTTAATTTTGCATGCCATCATTGTTAAAACCTATTTTCTAAGTCCTCACTATTTGTATAGAGAAGACTTGTTCAACTCTTAGTCCAACATCACTCGTTTGATGAATACAAAATTATTATATTATTATTACTAATACTTTTCTTTAAGTGATTTTTAAATCACGCATCTTAAGATCAAATAAGAATTAATTAATTAAAGAACTTGATCAAATATTTTATGGAACAATCCATATGTGAAGACATGCCAAGGAGTGTTGGTGGTTTTCTCAAATCGTGGAGTCATTATTCCAACTTTTGTTGAAGTAGTTGCTCATTTAAAGCTCATCATCTACATTTTGTTTGGGTTTGAATTATTGAACTTATCACTTGATATTAATATGAAATAATTAGAATTACATTATATGCATTTACTACTAAATATCATTTTGTATTATTATGATTGCTAGAACTACTTTTGAACTTTATTATCACTTCATCTTTTTTAAATCTTAATAAGTCTTAGTTTTAAGAACTTTAATTTACAATATGTAAATTTAAGTTATGATTTTTAGTACTTATTGGTAATACAATATGATTTGATATTGTACTTTGATGATTTATTTTATGACTTATATTTATACTTGATAGTGAATTGGTGTTGAGATTATACATATATGATCTATTTATCATATAGATGTGTCTATCAATTGATTTACTTATGACTAAACAAAGTCAGTCATATAAGGTATCATCTTGTACGAATGTTAGCCAATCTCTTATAGTTTAGTTTACACTTACATTGCATATGTATGAAGCTTATTCATATAAATTTGTAGCTTTTTTCCTTTCAAGATTTGAGCTTTTTGAACCATATAGTATGAAATATTTGTGTTGAAACTATATGCTTGTTATTGGATATATTCATTCCATTGCATGAGTATGACATTTGCATTGTATGAGTATATAAACCAATATATTAAGTCGCTTCAGATATAGGGATGATTATTACATTATCCTTATATGATCATTATTAAATGCAAACTTATCATCTTATGAATTTTATAGCTATATCATTTGAGTATATTCATCACTCAATATATATTGCATGTAACACTAAAAGGAGTTGTGCATTAGACTAGTACAAATAGTATTAAAATCATTAGTTTATACATATTTTTAGGACATTGTTTTTGTATTGTGACAATAGTAATATCATATTAGTATGCTGAGTAGTTAAACTTTTAATGGACGTATAAGAATAATTTAAAATCAAATTAGATGTCAAGTTTCATACTTTTTTGTTACTTTGGTATAAATATGATAACTTATATCATATGAGCATTATACAATAGTCTAAATGGTAGTTGTGTGAACTCAAATGCTTACACCAAGTCTAGAATGTTATCATAGGTATATCCTCCTTAATATTTTGGTTCTAATGATATCCTAAGCAAACATTCATTTTCAAGAATTTTAAAGCACTTCAAAGATGATCCAGTAAATCATCAATCCAAGGAAAGAGATACTAAATTTTTGACTCACCTTATTAAGCTAATCAATCTAGACACATGTATAACCTATCAATCTTTTTCTTCTTAATAAAGAGAATATGGCAACTCAAGGAGAATTGTTAGGCTTAATCAAGTCTTTGCTCACCAAGTTCGATAATGGAACCTTTAGTTCTTATTAGTTCTATTAAGCCCATTTAGTAAGGTGCTTTGGTAATAGGAGTGTCTCTTAGCTTTAGGCCAACAAAAAATTATCTCATATTTCAATAGAAAACCTAACAAATCATCTGGGAAAAATATTTGGATGATTTAGGACAAGATCGAGATCTCAAGTATATATTTGATAGAAATGCTGTCCATACTAAACAATCACTATGAGCGAAAACTAAAGCCTAAACTATAAAATCATAGAAACCTGTCAATTGACTTCAATTTAAACCAAGTCAACCAAGTTCAGCACCCCGATTCAAATGTTCTTTTCTCAATAATGTTGGGTCAACCAATCCACCATGTTTATAATATTGTCAAACTCAACAATAGGTACCTGAGTAAGCCCAGTCTCAAAGCTTTGTTTATGAATAACTATATCTCTTCAAATTCTAAACTGAAATGGAATCTCCACACCAAAAAGTAGTTTCATCAATAATGCTAACTATAGATGTCCTTTATTACCATTGATCACATTTTAAGAAAGCTCAAAATTCAAAGACTGTAATGCTCTAATATAAAAAAATGACAGTAAAAGTAACTCCAAAAAATAAAATCATAATAGTTAAGCCTTTTCTTATTACTAAGTGAGTGCATAGATCAATGGCAACCCTCTTAAAAACTTTCTTGTCTAACTAGCTCCCTGAATGCTCCCTTTTTCTTCTCAAGACAAGTGGCCCTCACGTGGTCATGCTTTTGATAGAAAAAAATAGACATTTTGATTTAAATGACAGGCGCCACCATGTCTCTTACAACATCAATAGCACCTTAGGTCCTGTTCCTTAGTCTACTTAATCTTGTACTCACTGACTAATTATACTTTTATGGGTGCAAACTGATTGGCCCAACTAGATGTTCTTTACTTGTTGCCACAAAACTTAATAGTCTTCTTATTCTTTGAAGACTGAGGATTCCTCATTTTCTATCTAGCCACAAAGAGCTCCTCTACATGACATTTCACCTATTCTACAAACTTGTCTACCTTCTGAAAGTCCTAATACCAAGTAAATCAAGAAACTACTAAGTGTTTCTAAAGAGAAAGTATGTGTCCCTCCTCAAATAGCTCACATTAGTTCTTTTTAAAAGGCACAAACTTGGAAACATAATGTGTTAGATAAGTAAATAAAGAGACAAAATTGACAACTAACATCTATGTTTAAGATGAGTAAGCTTCTTCTAGATCTAAGCTTTGATAGTCTTTGGAATTCTTTGAACATGACCACAAACATACTCCAAGGAACCTCACTATTTATGGTATCCTTAAAACAAGTTTAGCATTGATCTCAACACAAAGTAGTGGTCACTTCATCATGAACTAATGCTACACGCATGACCTTCCTCTTATCCATGCAACATCAAGCAACTTTTGAACGTAAGCCAACCAATCATCTACATAACCAGGCCTACAATCCTTACAAAGACTTATGGCCTCAATTGCATAATAGTCTCCAAAATGTGCTCTACTTATTTTAATGCTACATTTGAGATGTCATAGGTCTGGTAGGTTGTACTATCTTAAGCTCTTCTTGGACATGTTCACTAACATTTGAGCCTCTCCTCATAACACTATGAGTTCTAATCATCTTTTGCCAAAGAAATACCAAAATAAGGTCAAAAAAATAAATAAAATCCCTTTAGATTGAGCCTCGATAGTCTCTAGCATTCCTTGAAGATGACCACAAACTCATTCTAAGGAACCTCACTATTTTTGGTATCTCTAAACATAGTCTAGCATTGGCCTTACCCCCAAGTAGAGGCCACTCCATTTAGATCAAAAGCTGTAAGCATGAACTTCTTCTTAGCCAAGCAGCCCATTACATCAAATAGCCCCTGGGCATAGGCAACCATTCATCTTCCTTAACCATGCTTATAATGCCTATATATGTATGAAAAAGGGGTTAAACAAATAAATTAGCTCCTTCTAGATCTAATCTTTGGTACTCTCTAACATTCTTTGATTCTTTGAACATGATAATGAACTCACTCCAAGGAAGCTCACTATTTATTGTATCCTTAATCATAGTCTAGTGTTGACCTTACCACAATGTAGTGGCCACTTTATTTAGAACTAAGGTTGCAAGCATTACCTTCCTCTCAACTAGCACCACATAGCTTCAAATAGCTCCTAAAACATGGTCCAACCAATCCTTTACCATGCTAGGCCTACAGTGCTTGCAAAGACCTATGACTCCAATTGCATAAAAGTCTCCAAAGAGTGCTCTACTCATGGCTCAAGCTACTTTTGGGATGTCGTAACTCTAGCAAGTTGTAATATCTTGAGCACTCAGATAAAATCACTACCCATCGAGCATCTCCACATAGCTTTATGAGCTCTCACCATCATTTGCGAAAGAAATACCACATTGGAATTACATATGGAAATGGGTTAAACAAATAAATAAAATAATCAACTTATGCAATCTTATGATTAGCTTGTCCTATATTAATAATGTTGAACCTAGCATGAAAAAGGATGCTATAGATGGTAGCTTAGGTCTAATAATAATTTTGTCACACCTTAACCTTTTTACAAACCATTTTTCTTTTTACAAAATCCCTAAATGCAACAAAATCCATGCACCTATAAATATACTTGGCTAGCCACTTCTATACCTTTTGCCTAATACTTAAACTAAGTTGCAATCCCTCAATATGTTTTTCATGCTCTTATTATGTTGTAATGAATAAACATTATTCTTTTATGAACTAGTCACCAAAAAAATTTAGAAAAGAGTTCAACTTGGGTTAGTGTAACTTACTAATATTTATTAACATATACATGACACTAATATGCAAACTAGTCAATAACTTATAATGACAACTATACACAAACTTTAGTGCTAAAGAAATCATGATCCATGTATAATCTAGAAGTCAAAATATGTTATATAAAAGCCAAACAAAAAATGTGCATGTAATTATAAACTAAGAATAATAAATGTCTGATATATCCACAAAGTCTAATAAATATAAAAATGTCTACTAAAAAGGATTATGATTACTATGACAAGGACATCATGAAAGGAAATGCTAAAATATCAATATTGCTAAGCTACACTGACTCCTTAACTTTATCTTTTAATGTAAGAACCTAATTCCCTGGACATACATGTAATGCATGGGGTGAGTTAAAAAACTTAATAGGGAATCCTTAAGTCAAGCTATAAAAATTATTAATAGTAACATGAAACTATATCTAACTAATATAAGAAAAGTGTAAGTAAACATCATGTACAAGTAAACTAAAATATAAATAGGGGCCTTTTACCTACCAAACTAAGCTAAATCTTAACTTAGGAAACTTCCATAGAAGAATTGCAATGATCACTCACCTGAAGGCATAGCTAAATCATCTTAACTCATTTAATAACCATCAGACTTCTCCAATCCACTAGAATTTCATAATTTTGTGTTTAAGATAGTTTGATTGACTACACTCCCTTCTTGCCTATGAGAGTCCTAAATTAAAAGATGAAATTCTTGAATTTTTGGGAAGCAAATCATTGGATTTAGCACTCCATAAATTGAGTCTAGCCATATAATCTCACGCATCCAGTCTTATAAGTGTCCTCATTGGCCTGACACTCAACTAAACCTGGGAGTCTAATCACTTAATATAATACTCAAAAAGTATGGTAGTCCAACCATGTGAAATAGTTCATCCATTATCATATGTGAGTTCTATAAGTAATCAATATCTTATTTATGATAAGGGAGTCCATAATCTATACTCTACCATATGTCAACCATGCTTTTTATAACCTTGAGAGACATGAATAATGCTTTATAATATTATCTTATCTAAATGTGCTAAAAGATCACTATTAAAATTGATAAGCCTATTTAAAACCTTTGTGCACTATAAGTAACCATTTTTTTATCCACTAGGCTTATAAAAACGTATTGCATGACTTAACTAGAATATAATATAACCTATGCAACATAACCTTAATTGAATATGGGTTTAGATTAACTTATCTATTATATCTTAAGATTTATCAAAATGCTAACCAAAATATTTAAGAATTCTAGTGTTTTCACCAAAACCTTAACCAACCTCCCTGGGTATTCTAAGGTTTCCCTCAACCTTAAACAATTTATCTATGCATCTTAAGGTTTTGTTTCAAACATTAACTAGCTTATCTAGAACTCCAAAGGTTTCTTCAAAACCCTAATCATCTTATCTATGTACCTTTTACTTTCTGCTAAATCTTAATAAGTTATATAAGATATTTTAGGGTCCTCAAAATCTTAATTTCTTATCTAATATATCCTAAAATTCTTTTAAACCTTAAATTCCTTTTCTAGAGTTACCAAAGCTTCCTAGATTCGTTATCTAAGTTTAGTTTATTACTTTAACCAACTTATCAGGGGCCCTCAATAGATTTTTTTATCCTCATCCTGGTTATTAATTGAGCTTTCACACAACCTCATAACGTTGATCATAAACCATAGGTTCTAATTTAAGTAATTCTATTCAACATCTGGGTTCACATATGTTTCAATAGAGACTTTCCATCCCCATAATGATAATTAGAGCCACTACACACCTCTTAAAGGTATCTTTTATGATGCGCTCAAACCTTAGATTACCATCTAGAGTAGACAATCCATGTCTCTAGAACTCTAAAGACCTAATCTTGTGGTCTTAACTTTATAGCCAAGCCTTTCTTTTGGATAAGACAAAAGTTAAGAGAATAATTTAGTCCCTTGGTCGAGCCCTAACACCGCTCCGAAGGCTATACCAGAGCCCTCTCCCTTATGCTTAATCTTCATTTAGGGTCTGACTTGAAGGTCTCTTTAGACTAATTTATGGTACACTCAAGGACTTACCAAGTGTTATAAGAGCTCAATCCAATCATTGATTCTACCTCTATGGTTTCACTTGCTAACATATAAACCTAAGCAACTTTACAAGTCAAACATGAGACGATCCTTTTACTTATTCATGATTACTTAAGAGTTAACAATTGTCGATCTCTACTCCTATTTCCACACATGGCCTAATTTACTTTGAAATTTAAATCTAAGAAAAGCCACAACTTACTTCAAACTGCAAGCTAAAGGTGGTAATGCCCCTTATGTTGTACTTAGTTTCATGTTTTAGGTAGATCCAAACCTATCACTTCATTAATCTTAAATGGCTAAGACTATCTTCCTTTCTGCTAAACCTACCTTAATCGCAACTCTTAATAATCATACATGGTAGAAGTCAACCTTGCTAGGCCTACTTGAATCCTTTATCAATCCCTACCTTTCTTCTAAATCCTAGATTTGAGACACCAAATCATTTATCCTTGAATACCAAGAGCATCAAATTGCCATAAAAGCTATCTAAGTTCTATCAAGGTCTTAATAAAGCCTCCTATGCCTTTAGTTGAGCCATGAAATCAAGCCAAAGGTTTACAAAAAGTAATAATAAAATTTGGTCACAAGAAGTCATATTTAAGGTTTGACAAATGAAGATGAAGATTACAATATTTCAAGATTAAAGCACATAGCATAGTTTAAGATCTATTTTTAAATTTACAAGATTAGTATTCCCCATTGTTGTTGTTTGATCTTGATAGAAAATCAACTCGTTATGAAGTTATTTATGGCATTGTGGATTCATTTATTTACTAAAACTCAACTTTCATGTGAAAACTTCATAACAATAATTCTCTTTGTAATAATGAGAATAAAGTGTCATGCATTCTATTAACAAATAATAAACTTTAACTTAACATGTATCTAATTTAGGTGCATAGTCTTAGGGTTCATCTTACCTCCAAAATTATGTAGTGGCTTGCTCCAATGGGCAAGTTTCTTTCTTCTCTTCAAGCTTGTGATTTTCTCCTCTTCTTCCTCATGTATACAATGTCTTCTCATCTATGGCTTGGATCTCCTTCCTTGCTCATGGCTTGGATCTCCTCCCTTGTTCTTTCTGATGGCTTATGTTCCTTCTCCCTTGCTCATGATTGTCGTTCACTATCCCTAATGGATATTGCCTCATATAACAAATTAAGAATAGTTCTAAAAATTTCCAAACATGAACGCATTTCATGTGGGTTATGACTTGTGTTAAGGTTGATTTAATCACTTTCTTATTTGGTTGTAGCATGAGAGAAACTTAAATTTCACATCTCTTTTTGATAAACTTCCTATTGATTTTGAGATTTTAGGAAATTCATGCCAAAATCCTATCTCATGGCTTTAGGTAGAATAAGAGAATGCATGGTCCAACCTAGCTTAAATATATTTTGATTCTAGACTTTATATTTCAAGAAATTAAAGCTAACTTAAATAATTAGCTTAAAAGCATTTAATTAACTAAACAAAAGAAAAAAAAGCACACCTTGTATTGGCCAATGTTCCTGTCTAAGCTAACTAAACTAAATGTAACATTAAAATCAACCAAATCAATAACTGCACCAAGGAAACTAGTTCCATTATTCTCCTGAACAACATGACCTTCAAATCTATGCACCATAGTTTACTAATCACGCTCCATCCAAACTTTTGTTTTTGTAATATCACGTCTAGTGGCAAAGAAAAAACAAGCAACCATGTCACATTCCTCTATCACCAAAGGAGTTAAAAAAATGATGTAATGAAGCTAACACTATGGTGAGAATTCCTCAATGTTCTCAAACAATAATCCCTAGGCTTGCCTGTTCATTCAATGCAATTGATTTTTGATAGGAGAAGAGAGAATGGAATCCACGCCATAGATACTCTTCAAAGAAAAAGAACCTTATAAGAGCTAAAAGGAAAATAGAAGTAGAAATAAAGAATATGTCACCATAGATTCCTTTCTAGGGATGATGATGAAATCACAAAAGCAAGTTGTTATTGAGCTATAAACATTTGATAGGAAAGGAAATGCAAAGATCATCATGGATTGGTTAACAAAATGAACTAATAGTTTTACTTGTTTGACATATCTAAGCAATAAAAAGTAAGACTTTACAAAATTAAATTAGAAACAAATCATGGCAACTCATATTAGTGTCCACTCAACCCAATAGGCAAATATAGCTTATGTATGACAACTCATGTTACCTCACTTGACTAAGAAACCTTTCTTTAAGTTGAACTCTAAATTTTATTGTATAAGATAAGTATTTAAATTTGTAGTTAACACAATTTATTGATGAGGTAACACCCAATTATATTTAACTAAAAATGGATGGTGTGCTCATATTTCCCATTGGCTTAGTTACCACTTTTGAGCTGTCATTGATTTCCCAAGAAGATTGTATGATGGCACTTTATTAGTGGATGAGATGCATATCTTTTGTTGGATTGAGTGTGAGCTACTTTGTCATAGAATGATGATAGTGAAAAAAACAATAACTACTCACTATCAATGTTCACATTTTATATAGAGGGAGATAAGTATCGAATGTTGTATCTATGCAATCATTAATTTAGGATGATTTAGAAATCCAATGCATCATACTGAGTCATTTTAGAAGTATGATTACATTATTATCACATTCCTTTATTAGACATATCTAATGTTGATATGGAAACAAATGTCAAAGTATGAAGGTGATACAAAGTGATGAGTTGCTATTTTGATGAGAGGCAAACATGTTCAGTGGCAAGGGTTATGTCATTACCATAGTATGATAGCAAAGATTTAACTTTCATTATGCATGCTTGTGTGATGGAGAACTGGGAGACAACTTATTAATATGATTCAGACCTAACGATGTAGGATGATATGCTAAAACTTATTTTTATCTCATAGAAAATTGAAGAAGGCTTAGGTTCAAGCATTACTTATACAAAGGCTTACCCAAAGGTTATGTCATTACCATAGTTTTAGAATAAAAAATCTTAGAATTATTGAGTAAGAACTTTTCTAGTAACCAAGGACTTATACTGATGTTTAACATAAGGGGTCTCAACAAAAGAAAAAGTGGTTTGAACAACACACACTTAAGTACTCATATTGATGGTGTAGTGGCATGATATACATATAAGTGAAGTTTGTAGAATGTTAAATAAGAAATTATATGTTTACATGGACAAATTAGAAAAGTGGATGCAATGATTAAATTTTTTTGAAGTATGAAATAAGTGACTAAGGACTTTCCTAGAGATTTGATGCTCATTATGGATGTTGAAAAATGAGTCAAGATCTTCTCCTTTAAGCTTCTCACTTGCTTTCCTAGGACACCTCTGAAATCACATCATCAAATTATTTGCACACAACACATTCATATCAAACAAGCTTTACAATAATACTTTGATACTTCATTCAAAGCTTCATCCCTTATAATATGGTGAACATCCATATCTATAAAGACCTCAAAAGTATAACAATAGTTTGTTAACTTAGAATATAAAATATTTTTTGAAATACTAAGGGCCAAACTTATGGAATTCTAAAAGAAATTTTAGAATTCTAAAATCACCATAAATTAAAAAATAAATACTTTGAATTCTACCAAAATAAACTAAAAAAATGACTTAAAGCCTACAAAATTAATTGAATTAAGTAGTTTCCAAACAAATATATGCATTTCAAGCAGTAATAGTGAGTGATGAGGTGGTGGGTGCCATGGTTGGCTTGACATAAATGGATCGACACGTGTCTCTTTAGGTGCCAATTTTGACAAGCAATGTGGACAGATAGGTGCTGATGCTTCAAATCTACTTTTGGGTTAGTACAGGTCAAAGCGAATCAATGGAGGTCGATGAGTTGACACATTCGTGGATCAGATTATTATAGGTCGAGTGGGTTAACAAGTTTGAAGGATAACACAGGTTGAGTGGGTTACTGATTCAGAGATTGGCATTGGTCGACCAGACATGAGATGCTAGGTTGTGATAGTTGACGATGACGATAATGGGGGTAGTTGGAGATGCACAGCAGATAGTGGTGGAAGTAGTAGCCTAAAACTCAATTTCAAGCCATTTTAAAGCAAATTTTAACCAACATTTTCACCTATAAAATTATGGGACTATTATTGGGATTTCTTGTACTAAATTTAAAGCTAAAAATATCAAAAAAAAATTACTAATTATTCTTCAAATAACTTGAATTAAAGTGTAGATATAAATAATTTTATGAAGTGATGAAAGTAAACTAAAATATATAATAAATAAAGGTTAGTTGTAACTGATCCTTATAATTATAATAATAATGGAGACTAATAAGAAGTAAAGAAACTAATCTTAGCATGACTCTAAGTCTAGGACTAGTATGCCTTCAAGTAGAAGCTTTGCATGATGTACTATACATGATTGCATCACTTAATATGAATAATATGAGCCTTCAAGAGATGTGTATGTCTATTATGAAATTCAAAAGTGTCATCTTGATATGATGATGTCCAAAGATGAACAATAAGACTGATTGCAAGACATATGTTTGATACTTTTGTTATGAATTTCATAACTGTATGGTAAAGTCCTTTTTAGAATTATCATATCCATTATTGAGCAAACCTGTTTGATTTGATGATTGGCTTTCATTCTAGTTATTCGATGAATAGGGTCCTAATTGTGCTAGCACATTAGAATAAACTTTAGAGGAATCTTTAAGCGATGGTATGATTGCCATTTTGTTATGCATATTGAATGTAATTAGCTAATGCTAAGGTGAAATGAAATGGCTTCATATGAAGTTGTAAAAATGTGGATAGTAGATGCTTGGCATAGTATGATGGAAGTTGTATTATATAGAAGATTTACATAGAGAGAAAAACTATAATCTTTTCACATCATACCATGATTAATCCACCAAATGAAGCTTTGTACTTTCTAAAAATTTTCAATGTATATGAATTGGACTTCATCTAGTCAGGTTAAATTCTTGTATAGCTTGGAAATATTTTGTGAATCCTATGTTCCTAACATTAGAGATTTTTCTATAGTTTGAGGTAGCTCACTACTTCATTGTCCATTTTGTGAATGTAATTCCAATGAAGTATTATTGTGCACACCTCTTGATCGATTTAATCGATATTGTTTGTTAGTTTCCAGGGAAGGTTTATGTAACTTTGTAATATTCTAAGGATTTCTTTACAATCCATTTTGATAACAAGATTAAGGAACCTTTTGTAGTTGCATATTTGTAGACCAGTGAGTAGAGAAAATCCTTTGGCTTTTAATAGTTATTTGTTGTCAATCAAGAGAAGGATTTCTTTATTTGGCCTCTTTGATTACTAATTATTCCATCACAACCAGCTTACCCATTGGGGCCTTGCATGAGACCATCAATGTTTACATTAAGTATTTGATCTAGAGGAGGGCACCACTTCATTGCTTCATAACGATTATATTTTATAAAGTGATGTTACACCTTTTTTTAAATCATGAGTATAACAACATTCTAAAGAATCACATTATCAAATGTACGTATGAATTATAACATAGTATCATACAAATACTATCATACTAAAAATCCAACAAAGTTTTCTCATCCATAATGCCAATGAATAAAAAGATATATATGAAATCAATAAACATTGTCAAATCTAATCTAATTAAAGACATGACCATGAATAACTATCAAAGCCTGATAAAAATCATAATAGATAACTACCAAGTCTTATATGATAATCCAATAAAGCCTTATCTCCAAATAAATCTAATGGATAAAAAATAAGTATCAAATCCACTATTATTGATAATGAAACAAAGATGAATCATATAACTAATTTATTGATTTTAATAATATCTAGCTTGACTCTTACATAAGTCTTAGCAACTTAATCCATCACTCATATAAGAGAGGGTTGAGCATGGAGGCTCAAAAAGAAATCCTTATGCCATAACATAAAACTAACATGCAATAGTCCAAAAGTATGAATATAGAAACTAAGTAAATAATGTACATTAATGGTATTAATTGCTAGCTATCATAAGACATTACTATCTACCAATTAAGCTAATGTATATATTTTTATAAAATAGCTAAATAGATGCTTAATTCCCTCGACCTAATATACTCTCCTATCTAAGAGAATCATGATAGAGCATGACACTCTAATCACATCATATAATTGATCACTCCACAAGGCATTACCAATTACATGGGACAACCTCAATGGGCTATAGGAGCCCTCAATAACCATATGTTTCTTTTGAAAACAAAGCACATCATTTAATTTTTGATGAGACTAAATGTGTAATTGTTCTTTCTTGGGATTATTTATGTAATAGCTATCAATCAATTCTAGAGGTTCTTACCATGTAATATAGCACTCTTTTTATAAGCTTAATCATCTACATGTAACTACCACAAGGTCAATAAAGTAGAGTAACTAATCTTTCTATCTCAAGTGAGTGTGCATAATCAAGAGTTCATTATATCTGATTACTTTAGAGTTCCCATTAACTTAACTTCAACTATTTCAAATAATCTTAGCCCATTTTTCTTGAGTTTATTCTTTTCCTAATTTTTTTTCTAGGACCATGCCCATCTTTATTGACCATAATGCTCACAAAGTTTTTTCTTTTACCCTTAAGCTTGATGTTTAGTTGATTTCTATCACACTTAAGTTTGCATTCACACAAATTTCATTATAGACCAGCACACCCTCAAGGAAATCCTAAGTCACCAAACCCATCCAAAGGCCTCTCTTGAGGCACTACACAACACTTAAATCACCATCCAAGGTATCATCAGGTGGTCTAAGAGCCTAAATAAGAACACTCAAGGTCTTACACAAATAACCTAATTAACCAAATGATTTAGGCAACATCATTAACTTATAGATTCCTTCCCCAAAAATAACATATTTCTTAGTCTTATTCTAAGCTCTTCAACCTTCTTCCAAGGTCTTGACTAAGAGCTTAACTAACCAAAGCTTAATTTATAATGTGCATAAAAGTTTACTAATGGTATTTCTTAACCCATCACTAGGACCTTTTATTATAGGTTCTTTAGCCATGGATTATTTATAAGCCATTGAGCTAAATTCCAAGGCAAAAATTATCTCATCTAATGATATCCAAGCACCATAAATCTCTAATTTAACTCAACTAAGGATTATGAATTATCCATAAGACCTTTTTCTTATGACTTAACCTCATCCTTAGCACTTGTAGCCATAACCAAATCTTATGCTTGCCAACAATATGCTAACTCAACTTAGCCTTCATTTAAGGCCTTAAACCATGCCCTCCAAGCCTTCCCAACTAGAAACCAAGGGAGACACATACATTAGCAACCATCTACCATCTCTTAAAAGTTGATCTAGTGCCTCCCATGACTTAACCAAGCCATGGTTCCATACTTCCCATGCAAATCTAGGGAAAAGTGATGCTTGCTAAAACATTATCTAGAGTTTTGGCATTATTTTCAAGTGTCCTTAAATGGTTTATCATTTATGCTAAGATGCAAACTAAATCACATGGAATTTTATGTATTATTCATTCACAATCTTGATAATAAAACACACATTTCTACCATATCATGTTATCAATTAAATTATTTGTAATTTCAACTCAACTTTTGTTCCTCACATCTAATATACATTTCACACAAATAAAGTGTTATACCCAGTAAAAAGTTTTATGTTAATCTTTAATAAATTAATTTTTGGCTTGGATGATTTCAGATCGACAGTAGGATGAGCCAGGAGCTCAATCAGAGGCTATTGGAATTTCTGAAATTTCTAGGGATTTTTCGGAGCACCGAGGTGAATTTTAAGTAATTTTCCCTGTTTAATTAGATTTATTGGATTTTTAGAAATTCGAAAATCCATTTAAATTAAACCGGAAATTGGTTTTTACCGCGCGTGAACCGGACTGGAACGGTTCAGCGGAGGCGGAGACGGTTCGCCGAGTGAGTTTGCGCGTGCGTTCTGATAAGCTGATCGGACGGTCGTGATCGACGGTTGGGATTGAACCGGCTGATCGGGTGCTTACCGTGTCGATAGCGTGTCGACAGCGCGTATCGGGTGCTTACCGTGTCGAAAGCGTGTCAACGGCGCGTAATGGGTTTCACCGTGTCGGCTAGAAATATAAAACCCTCGCGAAACGATTAGGGTTCGTTCGGCCGACCGATAGAGAGAGTTTTTCCGGCGTACGGCGCGTGATTCCGGCGGCCTGGCAAGGGGCTTTTTGTGCCTGGAGATCCACGGGAACGAGGAGAGTCAATTCATACCGGATTCGTTCGGCGAGGAGCTGCGGCGAGCTGCGGACGAAGTTCACCGTCGCCGGAGTCGTTGAGGTAGGAAATTCAGTTTAAATTAGTGATTTAGTAGAAAATTAAAAGCATGAAATACTTTGCTTAATGAAAACAAGCATGTGGATGAAAATCGGATTTAATTGAATGCTAATTTGTGTCTTTTGCAAATTTCGGAATTTCCTGGAAAAATTCCCATTTCGCCGAAAAAAAAAAAAAAAAAAAATTTATTGATGCTTAGGAGCATGTTAGGAAATTGTTCTCCTTGTTCGCAGTCGCCGGAAATCGACGGAAGGATCGTAATGGTCGGCGATGGCGGCGGCTAGGGTTTCGCGGGTTTCGGACCGAGAAAGGAGAAGGGTTTAGATAATTACAAATTTAATTAAGTAATTAATGGTATTTATGCTATTTTATTAGTAATTAAAATAATCCAATTAACGGATTAATAAGAAATTGGTTCGGCGGTGTCGCGGTTCAGCGCGAGAGTTCCGAACCGGCAGCGAAAACCGGTTCAGCGGGATTCGGCGCGGACGAACGGCGCGAAAGCCGAACCGGCAGCGAAAACCGGTTCAGCGGGATTCGGCGCGGACGAACGGCGCGAAAGCCGAACCGGCAGCGAAAACCGGTTCAGCGGGAGTCGGCGCGGACGAACGGCGCGGCGCGGAGGAGAGAGAAGCGGAAGGAAAATTCGGAAATTTATTATTAATCCGAATTTTCGGAAATAAAAAGGATAAGTGAAAAATTTAATTCGGAAATTAATCCGAATTTTTGGAAAAAGGATATATGTGGAATTTAAATTCGGAAATTTATTTCGAATTTCGGAAAATGGATAAAGGGCGGAAATTGAAATTGGGATTTAAAAATTTCCTGAAGTGGGGAAAAATGTTATCAGTGATGACAGTACAGCTGGAAACAGTCAGACAGAAGTATGGTACATGGATGCTACCAGAACAGTCAGTAATTGACAGTTGTGTTGCTTGATGGCAACGGCATGGATTGAGTCAGTTTACTCAGTGTTGGCATATTTTATGGATTGGCATACTGGACCGGACTACTATAGACCCTATATGATGTTTTAGGGTAGTTGTGGTAGGTAACTGTGCGGTTCAGACTTAGCTTCCACAGTATACATGTGACTGGTATGCGCCTTGTTGTACCTGGATACATGTTGCCAGATCTTGGAGTTAGAGATTGGCAATGACTGTAGGGGCGTGAGCTTCTATGGAAGTTGTTGGTAGAGGACTCTTTGGGACGGTGGCTGAGTCGATCTCTCCTGGTCCATGTGTGTAGGCTTGCGCGCCTGAGGGTGGCAGGGGTGTCTCGCAGTGGCTAGCCAAGTGTGTAGGCCTGCGCGCCTTAGGGTGGCAGGGGTGTCTCACGTTGGCTAGAGATTTTGTGACTGGATTTGTCTATAGTCTCCAGGAGATTGATTGACGAGAGACGCTGCGGTGTCGGGTGCTTAGGCGCCATGCGTGTTTCGAGATGGGCGTTCCCACTGGCATGCTACCTGGAAGCCCAGAGGAGAGCTACTCTGGTGTGACTAGGGGTGACTGTGGTTGGTCGGAGTCTGGGACTGAGAGTGCCTATCCACCATACATTGTTATGCTGTATTCCTATATTTTTGCTATTATCCTTCTCTTGCATGTGAGTTTTACTAGCTGTCTTTCCTACTGGGCGTAGCTCATTCCTGTATTGTATATTTCAGTGGCTCGGCAGACTTGACGCTACCTGATAAGGTGGGATCGTGGTCAGCAGGCTTGTGGAGGATATCTGATTGTGATTGTCTGAGATATTCTGATTAGTTGATTGTTGCTGTTGGATGTATTTAATGAGGTTATTATTCTCATATGTCATGTAATATGTGAGGGAAATTCTGACTTATGTTTCTGGTTGGATAATATTGCACTTGTTGGACTTGGTCTTATTCCTGTAATGTAGTTTCCATTTACTACCCTACCTTATTGTCTTGGAGTATGGTGTATGGAGTGCCATATTTTATCTGAGGATGTTATATATCTTTTTGTTTGATGGTGAGGTCATTACATGACTATGGAACTTAACCATGGGGGTTCATACTTCTAATAGACCGGTTCTCCTACCCGTAGGGGTTAGGAGTATTGGGTCTAGTAGGAGTAACATTGCGCGAGTCCATCTGTTAATTCAGGAGTCATGAACCTGATTTGACGGTGTACCCAGGAGATGGGATCTACATTGTTAAGGGAAGTAGGTGTGTAATGATGTGTTATATCCTATGTTTTCGTAGGCTACTCAGGTTGGTATGGGACGATCTGAGCTGTCTATATAAAAAAAAAAAAAAAAATTTGTATGCCAAAAATCAGCCTAGGAAAAAATGGGGTGTAACATAAAGTCATGTGAAAAACATGGGATCAAGTCAACATTCCACTCATTTATAGGTTTATCATGTCATGAAACTCTTTGTTCAATCAGAAATTATCCAAGATGTGAACCTTACATTCATTCTACATTTTGATACATCCATTCTACTTAGAAAAAATAAGGCTTTTACAAGGAATATTACAAGATAATTTAATAAGAAAACTAGGCTATCTTATTTAGTTTATAAGAATTAAATTAAAAAAAAATTTACATCTCCATCTTTTGACTTATTTCTAATATTTATCATGATAACTCACATTTAAAGTTTACATACTTAATGGACTAAAAATGCATAGAAATTAGCATATTTTTAAGTTGTTCACATGATTATGTATCAGTTAAGAAGTATTTTGCATCAAAAAATTGCTATTAAAAATTCATCTTTCATATATATCTATAACCAAAGCCAAATAAGTAACATATGATAAAAAAATCTACTTTATATTCATGGGCAAATGTTCATATATATATATATATATATATATATATATATATATATATATATATATATATATATATATATATATATATATATATATATATATATATATATATATATTTTAGCATGGTTCCATTAAAAACATTGCATGAAAAAGAATGAGTAGAAGAGAATTCTCCTTCCTTAACAAGTTTCATGGAGAAGAATAACTAGTTATAAATTTTATGAGGTTCCACATACATCATAACAAAATAATTCTTTTTTATAATACCTCAGATCTTATCTCTATTTATTGCGTGAACTCAATGGTCATCTTACCGAAAAAACTTTTATAGAGGAATTCTACTTAGATATTTTCTTGCTACAAAGATTGAACCCGCCTTCTTCTTCTTCAAGACTTGTCTTCATTTTGGCATTTGTATCCTCTTGGTTGGCCTTTCCAAATTTTCCTTTTACCACTAGGTTTGTTAAAACCTTTGCAAGCACATATTAAGATAACGTTGTTTTGGATTGGTAGAGCCATGGTTTGTACTTTTAAATAAAACTTATTTTAATCAGCCCCTTTTAAGTCAATCAAATTAAACTCCTAAAATTTAGGAATCAAAGAAAAATAAGGCTAATAAATACTTCAACATTTATGTTTCTTTTAAACTACTTATTATCATGCACCAACTTCTAATTTTTGGAATGTTATCCCTAGCTTATTTTACATTTATGATTTGATAAGAAAAAGGATAAATGATAAAATTTATAATATCAATAAAATTACATGCTCATTATAAAATATTAAGCCCAATCAAAGCTCATGTCATGCAACACAGTCTTGCTCTTCCACCATGCTTCCAATTCGAGAATTTTGAATTTTAAAATTTAAAATTTAATTTATCCATATTCAAAATATAAATATATTAAAATTTTCAAATTTTTATTCACAACAAAGCATATACTATGATCGACTAAATTGAAATAATATACCAGTAATAATGAGAACAATATTCTGCCCACCTTAATTTGGATTTCATCCTCAAAATTCGGAAAACATTTTATGCCACTGGCATTTTAGGTTCAACTTTTGCAATTGCTTCACACTCTTCTTGACCCTTTTACAGAACCTTAACTATAGGAAGTTTCTCATTTCTTACTTTCTTAGCATAAACTCTAGCATACACACTGGTAACTCCAAGTATGATGCATCTGGCTGCGACTGGAAGACTCTTAGGTAAATAGCATGTACTCCTGTCGGACTCTTGGGTAACTTTAGTCTATAGGGTGCTGATTCAATTTTCTCTATAGTGGGATAGGGTCCAATATATATGGGGCCACAATGTAGAAGCTTTCCCAAATCTAAATAATCAATGTATAAGACTAAGTTTAAGAAATACTTGATCACTAATTCTAAAATTGATAGGTCTATATTTACAATCAAAATATTTCTTTTAATGGTCTAGAACTATTTGTAGCCTTTCAAATAAGCTATGCAACACCTCTGTAGTCAATGAAATAATCTATGGTAGAAATGTTTACATAGTCTTACCATCAATCCAACATAAAGGAGATCTAAAACATAAACAATAAAGGGCATTGTATGATGTCAAGTTAGTAATTGATTGATGGCCATTAGTATATACCAAATCTACTAGAGGTAGTTATGTAAATCAATCTATGGAGTAAGATTATATTCTTATGCTTAAGGGATCCTATAAGATCTGAAAAGTTCTTTTTAATTAACTCTCAATCTACAGATGGTAAGTATTTCTAGATTTCAAAGTCAAACCTAAGGCATGATATACTTGGCTCGAAACCTTAGAAGTAAATATTTCATCTCTATAAAAAATAATTGCTTTAAGAACTTTGTGTAGTCATACTATATATTAAACATACTAATCAATTATCTTACCTACTAAATTGGTCTTTCTTATTGCTTGGAAATGTACTAATTTAGTTAATTGGTCTATTATAAGTCAAATCATATCATAACCATATTTACTCTTTGATAGACCAAAAATAAAATCTATTATAACTTCTTCCCACTTCCACTTTAGTATGGCTAGACTTTAGAGTAAACATTAAGCCTTTTATGTTCTTCTTTAACTTTTTGATAAATTAAATATTTCTAAATATATTGAGCTACATCCTTTTTTGACACCCTCCACCAAAAATGTGGTCTAAGGTTCTTTTACATTTGTGTCTCCTAAGCGTACCACCAGCTTATTATCATGATCCTCTTTCAAGATATATTTCTTAAACAACTAATGTTGAAGAACACACCATTGACTATGATAGGTCAATATGCCATCACTCAAAGAAAAGTTTGAAGTTTCATCAGCCTATAATACAATAATTTTATCCAAAAGCTTTGGATCATTCTATTATAGTGACTTTATGTCATCTACCTAATTAGCATAGAAAGTGAGTTGAATCAGCCCACTCAATATTGCATTGCCAGTTGTTCTTTAATCTGATTAAGTTTGAACTCACTCTTTATCTTTGTTTTACAAATAAGCATGGATGTAAGGATCGAACCTCTACTAAAAGCATTAGCTACTAAATTGTTATTATCATGCCATATTTAATATCCAAATCATAATTTTTAATAATTATAACTAGCATCATTATCTAAAATTCAAATCCTTTTGATTGAGAATATATTTAATACTTTTATGATCAATACAAAGCCTAATTAAAACCATGAATAAATAATGGCACCAAAGTTTTAAGGCAAATCTACAACTGCCAAGCCCATGTCATGAGTTGGGTAGTTGTGTTCATGATCATACAACTACTGCCTTGATGCATAATTTGCCATATATCCTTCTTGCATATGTGTAGCCCACCATCCAATAAATGATGCATTTATGTATACTTGCTAAGAATTACCTTGCATTGATAAGGTTAAAACTAGAGCTAAACTCAAGCTTTCTTTTTAAATTAAAGAACCTTTGTTAACACTAGACCAATCATAAGAAAACTATCTCTTTCTTTATTTAATGAGTAAGTGGTACTATAATATTAGAGAAATTAAGCATGAACTTGCAATAATATCCTTTATGACCCAAAAATTTATGGGTCTTAGTCATTATAGTTGGTCTTTATCATTTTGTGACTTCTTGTATTTTGTCGAGGTGCATTGAAACTCCATTAGCACAAACAAAGTGTCTACAAAAAGCTATTGAGTCTAGACAAAAATAATACTTAAAAGGTTTGCACATAGTTTCTTAGTTCTAAGTGACTCTAATACTATCTGGAGATGCACTACATGAAACGCATTGTTTTTAGAATACACCAATATATCATCTATAAATACTAGCACAAGAAAATCAAGATATTGTTGGAAGATGTGATTCATAAGATCAATGAATATTAAAGAAGCATAGGATAACTCAAATGGCAAGATAGTGAACTCATAATCTCCATAACAAGTACTAGAGGCTATCTTAGGAATATCCGTATCTCAGATTAGTATCTAATGATGTCTTAATAGAAGATCAATTTTAGAGAAGGTCGATGCTCTTTATAATTGATCAAGTAAATCATCAATACGAGATAGTGGATATTGATTATTTATTATCACCTTATTTATTTCATGGTATTCCACACACATTTGCATACTTATATCTTTTTTTAACAAAAAGAATAAGGGCTCCCCAAGGTTAAACACTAGATCTAATCAACCCATTGTCCATTAGTTCCTATAACTAGGCTTTGAGTCCTTGCAATTCTAATGGAGCCATTCGATAAAGTGCTTTTGTAATAGGTACTACCTCTGATTGAAAGTCTATAGGCAACTCAATCTCACACTTCGGAGATAATTCTGGAAGCTCATTTGAGAACACGTTAAGATAATCTTTCATGATTAAGATAATCTTCATCTATGTATCAGTTACAAAGGCTAACTAGGCCACAGTACTGCTCTGAATAAGCTTCATTATTGATATCATGAGTATCTACCTGTTGTCTCTAAAATAGTCCAATTCAACTATGTTGGACCCCTCATTTACACCATTGTTTCTTAGTAATCAATCACCTTGGCATGTTGTGTACTCAAGTCTATGCTTAATATAATATAAAACTCAACTACAAGTAAGCTAATGAGCTGATGCTTGAAGTTTTGGCCAAGTCTGACAATATTACCATAAATAACATGTTTGGCAAGGATTTCTTCTCCACATGGCAATCTCAACATTAATAGTGACTATAGTAGATGTTTATTGCCCTTAATTTTCTCCAAGATAAATCAACAATAAAGCTTGCAATGAACTAGTGTTGAAAAACAACAAATCTAGCTTCACAAAATAAATGTGAACCAGTGATGACATCAGGTGCCTTTGCTATCTACTAGTGCGTGAGCACACATATTCGTGACTATCCTTTTGAAGTGATTCCTACCCATGCAAAACTTTGCATATTCCTTATCCCCTCAGGTAATTTTTCTTTCTATGTCCAAGATTCATGCAATTAAAGTAGTCATTGTATTTGAATTTATAGCATCACGATGTCTTATCATTCATTAATAGACAAGGTTAGAACAAGAGTGGATTATTTATTGGATTCAATTTTCTATTTCCATTTTCCTTGAAACCCACCCTTTTCTTTCAAGGAAACATCAAAATGTTTCCTTTACCTTCCAAAATCATGGGTTGCATCAATCTGACTCTCTAGCTACTCAACATATTGGGTAGTCTCTACCAAATCTCTACATCAAGTAAAATGAGACCACCAAATATCACTATGGGGAAGGTCTAAATCCTTCCATCAAATGCTCACATTGGTGCCCTTCTAATGTGATCAATTATGAGGCACATCCAATCAGATATATAAATCAAAATGCATGATCTGTTATCAACATTAAACCCTCTCTAAGATGTGTCAGCTCTCTCCTTATCTTAGCCTTGGCAAAGTTTAGTATAAAGTGATCTCTGAAAGAAGTCATAAAGTCATCTCATGGCATTCTATAGTTTAGAGCATCCTTAATCATAGTTTCATGATGGTATCACCACCAAGTAGCCACCTTGCTATCCAAAACCAAAGCTATAAGTGTGACTCTTTACTCTGTTGGGCACACCAATGCATCAAAAAGCTTCTATATATGGGCTAACCAATCATCTATTAGATCAATGGTACCCACAAAAACTTGTGGTCTTAGTCACATAAAAGTCTTCAACCAATATTCCCCACAAACTCAATCTATGCTTGGAATGTTTGGGCTATAGAAGGGCAATTGACTATGGGTTCTCCTTGAACACTCTTATTGCATACTAAACTTCACAAACTAGCACTATGGGGCCTAATCATCCAGGAAAGAAAAAATACCACACTTCATATACATAGGACAAGGCTATATTCAATCTTATTAACATATTTATTCTTAAATTTTTTCTAACAACACCTTTTTATTTAACAAAATATGCCTAGGTACACAATAACCATCAACATAGGCTCTGATACAAAGTTTGCTACACTCGATTTGGTTTTTAAAATAATGAGTGTAGTAAAAATCTAAAGAATCACATTATAAAAATGTAACTACAAATTATAATATAGCATTTTACAAATACTATCATGCTAATAAAATGTCCATGAAATTAATAAATCACTAAAATTTAATCCAATTTGAGGGAACACTAAAATTTAATCTAAATAAAAATCATAATAAGTTACTATTAAGTCTAATAAAATAATCTGATATAGTTCCATGTTCAAATAAATACGACTAATGATAAGAAAGTATTAAATCTAATTCTATTAATGATGAAATAAAAAAGATTAATCATCCAACTGATATACCAACTCAGATAATCTCTAACTTGACTCTTTTACAACTCCCAGCTTCTTGATACTATAAAAATATAAAAAAGGGTTGAACTTGGACACTCTATATGGAATCCTTGAGCCATAACATAAAACTAATATGCAATAATCCAAAAGTATGTATATCACAACTGAGTAAATCTTGTAAATGAATGACATTAGTTGTCGACTAACATAACACATTACCATCCACTGACTAAATAAATATATAGTCATATAATATGACTAACTAGATACCTCGTGTCCCTCATTGATCTATCACACTATCCTATCAAAGAGAATTATGATATGCTTAATACTTCTATCATATCACATAATCTAGCACTCCATAAGACAATATCAATTACGTGGGCCAACCCTATAAGGTTTTAAGAGTTCTCAACAAACACATGTACCTTATTTCACAACATACGACATCATGTAATTCTTCATGGGATAAATGTGTAATTGTTCTCTCCAGATGTATTTATTCAATGGCAACCATCCAATCCTAGAGGTTCTTATGACACAATCTATCAGACCTACTACAAGTGTAACAAGCCATGTGTAACTACTAGATTAAGAGAATAAGATAACTAACTTATTTATCTCTAAGGTGAGTGTGCTAATCAATGTTGCATTATATCTATTTGTTTTATAGTACACACTAAACCTTAATTTTGGTTATTTATAACATTGTAACCCATTTTTTTAGATTTTGTCTTTCCATGAATTACTTTAGGACCTTTCTTATGTTAGCTAACCTTATTATTCACAAAGCCTTGGCTTTCACCCTTAGCTTTCATATTTATTCAATTTTTATTATAATAAAATCTAGGTTCACACAAGTGTCACTAGTGACCTTTATGCTCTTAAGGCAGCCTTAAGTTACCATACTTATCCAAAGGCCTCCCTTGATCCATTACACTTGCGTTAGATCACCTTCCAAGGTGTCATTAAGTGGCCTAAGAGCCTAAACAAAATCACTTATGGTCTTACCCAAAGAGATTAGTTAACCTAAAAGTCTAACCAACATTGTTATGTTATGGGTTCTTTGGCCAAAACTAGTACATTCTTAAGTCCTATTTTAGGCTCTTCAACCTTCTTCTAAGGTCTTGGCAAAGAGCTTAACTAATTAAAGATTAATTTACAATATGGATAAAAGTTCACCAATTATAGGTTCCTTAGCTATTGATTATTTCTAAGTCTTTGAGCTGACTTCCATGGCTAAGCTTACCTTTTATAGTCTTATCTAAGAATCTTAAATTTCTAATTTAACTCTACTAGGGATTGTGAATTATCTATAAAATCTTTTCCTTATGGTCTAACCCCAACCTTAGCACTTGTAGCTATTACGAAACCCCATGCTTATCAATCATTTTCCTACTCAACCTAGCATTCTTCTAAGGCCTTAAATAGAGTCCATCAAGGCTTCTCAGTTAGAAACCAAGGGACACACTCACCTTAGAAGCCATTTAAGGTCTCTTAAAGGTTGAATCAATTCTTTTCATGACATAGTCAAGTGATAATTAAATGCTTTCTAAGCAAACTTGATGAAACGAGTTGCTTGGCTACAATAATATTTAGGGTTTTGACTTTAATCCCAAGTGTCCTAAATAGTTTTTTATTTATTTTAAATTGATCAAATCACATGATATTTTATAAATCTTTGATTCATGATTTTTCAAATAAAGCACATGTTCTCACCTCATCATGTTATCGACTAAATTGCGATAAAGTTTAACACAACCTGAGTGCATTACATCTATTATGCATTTCAAACAAATACATTCATTTGAAAAACATTGCATCAAGTCTCCATTCCACACATTTCTTTGTTCATCATTTCATAAAACTCTTATTTCAATCATCAATTATATAAGAAATGAACATTGCATTCAATTTACATTATTATACACCAATTCTTCTTAGAATGAATAAGGATTTTACTAGAGACTTTAACCTCTAAAAAATTGAATAAGAAAACTAGGATATCTTTTCAAGGTTATGAGAATTAAATTCAAAAAAGTTATATCACCATGATTTAACATTTTTTTGACATTTATCATGATAACCCATGCTTAATGCTTATATGTTTAGTTAACCAACAAGGCATAGAAATTAGCATATTTTTAACTTGTTCCACAAGGTCATGTCTTAGTTACAAAGAATTTTGTATTAACCAATTACTATTCTAAATTCATCTTCTAGATATACTTATAACCAAAGCTAAACAAGCAACGTATGATCATGGAATCTAGTTTCCATTCATAAATAAATGCTAATATACATTTTTAGCATGGTTACATTAGAAACATTTCATGAAAATGAATTATAAAATTTATTTACTAAAATAAATCTCTCTTAGTCATAGGTACAAGAAAATGCCTTCTTTCTATGAAAATGTTATTAAGACGAATGACTAGTTATCGATTTCCCAAGGTTGCAAATACATCATAACAATGTTAGTCCTTTTTATATTGCCTTAAATCTTAGCTACATTTATTGCACAAACTTAGGAGTTATTCTACCCATAAAAATCATTTAGAGGACTTCTCCTTTGTTAGATCTTTCCTTTCCTCAAAGCTTGAACCCTCTTTCTTTCTCATGATTTATCTTTGTTTTTTCCATAGTAACCTCTTGGTTAGCCTCCCCAAATTCCTCTTTAATGCCTAAGTTTTCTAAGTACCGTACAGGAACATCTTAAGGGTTTATATAACCTTCACCAAACCTCTTTTAAAAAAAGGATTTATCTTAAGATAAGCTAGTTTTGGGTTAGTGTAGCCATAATTAATACTTCTAAGCCAAACCTCTTTTAATCAACCCCATTTTGGTTGAACAAATCAAAATCCTAAAATTGAGAAATCTAAGAAAAGTTTTGTTAATAGATATTTTAATATTTATTTTTCTTTCTTATATATTTTTTTGTTCTTAACAAATTCTTAATTATATCACATATATATTTTTTTTCTTTTAATCCTCTTATCTTTAACGGCCCACTCTTGATTTTTAGGAATCTTATAACTTATTTTTGTAGCCATGGTTGGATAAGAATATGGATAAAAGATAAAATCAATAACATAAACAAAATTACAAAATCATTTTGAAGCATTTACCTAATCAAGTGTAATGTGGTGCAACTGAAATCATGCCATTCCACAATGCTTGTAGTTCTAGAATTTTAAATTTCATAATTCAAAATTCAATTTATCGATATTCAAAGTTTAGATATATTCAAATTTCGTGTTTTTGTTCATAAGGAAGCACATACCTTAATCAACTAAATTGCAATAATATGACCAATAATGCTAGGTTTATTTAGTGAATATGAAGGGCTTATCCAAGCTGAATGAACTGAAGATCTTCTTGGGATGTTTTTGTGAGTGAAAAGCAATTAAAAATGTGATAGCCATTTATAATGAAATTTAATCTTTGGTTAACTTATGGATTTTTATGTTTCTAGCCTTCCTTATGTTCTAGCATATAATAAGAGGAAAGATGTGAATGACTTTTGTTCTATTGAAGTGATTGTTTCCATGCCTTTGCCAATGAGATAGTAGATTAATAATTATTCTAGTTACCTTAACTTGTTGAATGTGTACACCACAAGGAAAGTTAGACCATACTTGCTTTGTCACTAGTTACAAAAGCATGGTCCATTGAGTCTTCATTTTGGCAGTGTGGAAACTTTGAAGTCATCAAAAGTTAAGATTCCTTAAATATTTAGGATATTATAGTAGATTATTTGCCAAGATTTCATAATCAAGATTTTGTTTTTATAATTTCTTCTTAGTTCAGTAAAATACTGAAGTTTCCATGTGTTGTTGGATGTGTTACCTTTCTTACTTGATTTCATGTATTTTTCTTTCATGTAGCTTGTCCATAATGAGTTAATTAAAAGCATTTTTCAATTAGGTTTTATTGAGAGCATAGACATTACCTTTTCATGTTTTTTGAGACCCACTCCAGTTTCCTCATTTGGAGGGCTAACTTTCTTCCAATTGGTTTAATAGTGCATTGCATGCTCATAAGTCATGCCCAAAGAAACTATTCATGGTTTTCTCATTTCTTTTTAGTGTGATAAGAGGGGAATTAGCTATCATCAAAGAGAAAATAGGTATTATGGCTAGAACATGCTTCATAAAGGTTAGTCTGCCTCTTATAATTAACAGCTTTCTTTTCCAACATGCCATCTTCTTATTGGTTATATCTAGTAGGTGTTGAAATTATGCAATTTTCTTTCTATTGTGAGAAGAGGTTAGCCAAAGTAACTGATGGGAAGTTTGTCTCTTTGAATGGAAAGCTACTAACTATTTTTTTTATTTGTCCTAAATGCATTTTATTGCTACTAATGAATTTGCTTTTATGGTGGTTTATGTGAAGGCTTGATATAACTTTAAAGCCAGAAATTTGTGAATATTAGAGATTGATTCCAAATCACCACTACAAAATATTATTATATCATTTACATAACCTAAATAAGTTATAATTAGGAAACCTTTGGGTTGAGAATAATGAATTACTTTCCCTTGATTAATGATCTTATTTAATGCCAAGTTAAAGACTCATAACAAGAATGAGGAGTAAGTTTGAGATTGGATTCCTTTTCCTTAAGCCTCGACAGACTTGAAAGTAGTCATTTGGCTTGCCATTTACTATGAATGAGATTTAGGTGCTACCAAGAACGTTGTTTATAATGTTAAGGAACTTATTCCAAAAGTACAATTTTTTAAGCACCTTATTAAAAAATTCCCATGTTAGACAATTGAAGGCACTCTTTAGATCTAGCATAATCAGATAATTGTTCCCTCTTATTCTTTTGTTTAATGATCCAATCATTTCTTATGCCATTAAGTTGTCATTAATAATCTCTCTACCCTTAACAAACTCTAGTTTATTATGGAAATAAGTTTAGGAATGATCTCTAGAGTCTGACTTCTAGTAGCTTCAAAAGTATTGTTTTAGTGAAGTTGTATAAACAAATTTGCTTGAGGTCGTTGAATGTTTTTGGGTCCTCATATTTTGGAATTAGTACCACGTTTGTGCTTAATATTCCTTTAAGAATTGATTCTTTAGTGAGAAAATTCCTAGTAAAATCTAATACATCATTTGATATAATATCCAAACAATGTATGAAATTTTTTTTATTATAACCATTAGGACAAGGGGTATTGTGCTAATCCACTTGAATTCTAACTCTTTAACTTCCTTCATAAGTACTTTTCTTATCAAGATATTATTATCTTCATCTATAACCAAGGAAGGATTATAATTGAGTAAATTATCATTGCCCTTTAGAATGGAAGCTGATAACAACTTCTACAAGTGTTGAATTATAGCTTCTATAATCTTTTATGCTACTAATATTAAATTTAGCTCTTCTATGTTTAACCATGGCATGGAAGAACTCTATTTTTCTTTCTTGTTCTTTTCATGCCAAGTCTTTGCTAGCAAAAGACTTCCTTCTTTGTAATTGCATTTATTAGAGTTTCATTAGCTTTGATTTGTTGATTTCTCATGTCTATATTTTGACTTGTTTGAAATTGAGATTTTTTAATTTTGAAAAGTTTTTTAATAGATTTAATTATTTCAAAAAATGTTTTAAAACATTTTTATTCTATTTTTTGAGGCAATCTTTTAACCATTTTAATTTGATCACAAGAGCCTTCATACCAAGGCTATTAATAGGTGATACCCAATTGCTTTCCATTATTTGTAAAAAAGAAAAATTCTTCAATAACATGTTTTGAAATGTGAATTATTTTAGAGCTGGTGAGGAGTCTTCAATAAAATACAAGATAAGTGGAGCATGATCAAAGCTTGTTTTATAAAGGCAATGACACGTAACCAAAGGAATTTGACCAGACCAAACTTGATTCACTAACACTCTAGCTAGCCTTTTCTAGATCATTCTACATTCTCCTTTAATAGACTAGGTAAAAGATGGACTAGAGAATGGATGATCCATTTGACTTCATCGACTAATTCATTAAAAAAATTCATGAATTGCCTCTATGTTAGTGTTGGAATATCCTTATGCAAATCTAATGTTGTTATTATATTAAAACCTCCTTTTACTAGCCATGGAATGTTGGAATTCTTAGTGATATGGTAAGACTATGCCATAAAGATCTTCATTAAGTGATTGAGCTCTTAGCATAATGGGATGTGCAATTAGCAGACTTGTTCCAAACTTGATCATGGATCAAGATATGAATAAAAGTTTCATCATCCAACATGACTTGGAAAAACAGTTCTTTCTTACATAAGACCCAAATTTAGTTGGATTTATTACCTACACAATGCTCAAATTCTAGGTTTTCTACCAATTGAAACATTTAATGTCTACGAGCTATTCGTTCCACTTGTGCAACTAAGAGAGTTTTGTTTTTGTTCAAATAAAATTTTTGAGTTGGCTAATTGAGCTTTTATTTGTTTCTCTCTTTATATTGCAAATAAATATGTTAGTGATTTTGATTCACATTTTCTATAATTTGGATGGCCCAAGAGCTTCTACAAATTCCTTTTAGATTGTTTGGTCTTTCTTGTCCCTTTCTTTATTTTTTTCTTTAACCATTCACTCAAAACTAGGGTGAATTGTTTTGTATTATATTGTAATAATGCCAAGCTTACAATTCTTTCTTGAGGTTCATCATTAAATTTCTTTAGAGACAAAAGATCATACTGATAATGTACATCTTGTGATGCTTTGGAGTTAGAGATCAATGACTATCGTTTGTTTTTACTTTGGGCATTTGTTAATATTGTGTAAACTATTATCTGATTTAACTACATGTTTAATTTGATGTCTTATGCTAGGGTACTTTTTAGACTATTTAAACTTTTATTTGATTCTACTTCCCTTATTACTATTTTCCTCTAACTTTGAGATGAAGTTGAGCATTTGATTTGATGCTCAACTAATTTATGAGAAGGATCCCCTTCTGAAGCAATTTCATCTGAAGGTAGTAGCTCTTCATGTTTCCTTACAAGAATATTATTCAAGACTATGTTAGAAGGATTTTGTTCAAATAAATGGAGCCTTTTATAACTTTATTGATGGTGTTGATTTTTTTGGTATTGTGTTGTGCTTACTTTGCAAAACATCATGACCCAGTTTACAACAACCTCAGTTGTGCACGGAATGATTATCTTATTAGATTTTTTGTTGAAATTGATTGTTGTTCCCTCCTTTTTTTGTAATCCTTATTCTATTAGGTAAGTCATTTGCTAAACCAACCTCAATGTAGACCCTTTCAACTTTAGGCTAGGTTAGGTTGATTCTCATAATGTCCTCATTCAGATCTATTATCAAAGCCAAAGAGTATAGCATTACTTTATTAATGAAATGGATTGGAATATGCTCCAAAGAAACCCAAATTGATGTTAGAGAGGTTTTGAATTCAGGTGAAAGTTAGGGTACCATTTGAACATAATAATTTGGAAATCCACAATATTGCAAGCTCTATAGAGCAAATAACATTGGTTTTCTTCCTCTTTACTCAATCTAATTTTAGCATGGTGATTGTTTAGAAACCCTACAATTGTATTGTTCAATTAAAAATTTTTCAATTAGCATGTGCTTAAATGGGGCTGCCATTTTGTAGATCGCATCCTCTTTAGAACAACTTTTGGATCACCTTTTAAGGAGGAAGGGAATTTGATGTGATCTGGACATGGTTTGTAGGCTCACCTAAAACCTTTATGAAGGACCTAGAAGGGACATGAGACCCTTTTAAGCCATTATTACAATAGGGTGATATATGCTTTGAGGCTTTATGATAGACTATAAACACAGCGTAGGAGTGGAGAGTGCATTTACCTCCATACATTCAGAGGGAGAAAACTATCATCCTCAATGCTGTCATTAGTCGTAATTTCAAAAATGCCACCCACCGTCTACTCTAGCCTATACACCACTTAGCTAATTAACCTTGTGTTAGTAATTTATAACTATTTTTCCTATTCTTAATAAAAAAACTAAAAGGTGCCCCTCAATGAAAACTCCTTATAAAAATTATCAGACGCCCTTTCTAAAATAATGAGCCACCAATGCACCCACTTTATTTTGCTTTGTGGTCATGATATTCATGTTTTCTAATGTTATTGAAAACATATCATAAATCACAACATTTACACTTTCTTACTTATTTCTCTTTGCCACCTTATCTCTTTGAAGAGCATCAAATACATGTTTGGTCTTAAAATGAATCATAGTCTTAAAACAAATTCTAAATGATTTTCATTCTCATTTTAATTATCTTTCAATGATATAAATGGTTCTATTACCTAAGCCATTTCTTTCCACTCATCTATTTCATTCTCAACAACGTTTTTTAAGATATTTTACTCCATAAGAAAAAAAAAGGTTTACATAATGCAATATCTAATGCACTATAATCATAAAATATTGTAGCCATATTGATCATATCTGATGCTTGGAGGAAGATTTTTTATCCATGTTATCTAAGGATACAATTTCTCTAACTAGTTATAGTTTAATGAACCTAGTCATACCATTAGAAAGTGTTGTAGTCCTTAAAGGTTGTGTTATAGAGCACTTATAACCTACTACCCATTCTCATAAACTTCTCCACACCTCAACTAAACCATATAGTGTCACAAGCTCCACTCATCAGCATCTACCTCAAGTAGGAACTAACATCATAGTACAAAAAGATGATTTGAATCTAAAGTTGTTCAAGAAACATTTCATGACATAAAGAATAATCCTTGATGCCAAAGCTTTTCCCAACTTGAAAAATAAACTTTCCAATCTTAAAAACACACTTCTAAAACTAAATAACAAGAAAGTAGGTATTAACAATAATATTTGCCTTAAAAACTCATACATTAAATCAATCACACATGTCTCCTTGATATCAATAACTTTGTTAGGTGTCCTTATAATCTAATAGTCATAAGAAGAAAGAAAAAGAGAAATGCATTGAAGATCTAATGATAGCATAATTAGTTTACATAAAGATATAATCCTTCCTACTTAGTCTCAAATCACAATAAATCATAGTATGCAATATTCAAATTTATAACTTATGCTTATTTGAAAATGTCTACATATTTATAATAAATTTTACATAACTTTCCCATGCAAATATTAGAATTTTATGGTTCAAAGTGATCTAAGAAGCTAATAAAATGACATAGAACTTACTTATTTGAAACTTAAAAAAATTCAAGTATAAAACTACATAAAATGCAAAGCTATATGTAGCTTAATCCATGCTCAGTTTTCCTAACTCATGAACACTTGATCAATTTCTTTGGCATCTCAAGCCATGCTAAAGTCCTACACTTTTGGCTTGTAAGATGAAAACCTCTCAAGTTCATTTTTCTTTTTGATGAGGCTAACCATATGAACAACCTCTAATTGCACCTCTATTCCTCTCAAGTTTGCAAATATTGTTTTCACTCCTCCTTGACTAGCAAAGCCACATTAAGTAATGTAGTTCATGCTTATAGCATCTCATGCAATTTTATAAGTAACTTCTTAAAAATCTTAGGATCATACCTCTACAACTAATAAGGTAATCCTCCATGATGTGTAATATGTCTCTTAAACACACTTCTTCAAAACAAAAACTCATCAAGCAACTACTTAACTTATTCCAATGCTTGCACTACATAACTCAAAACATTTTCAATTGCTTCTTAGATGGAGCAAATACCCCCTATAACTGATTGAAGACACCTCCATAACCTGGGGACCCTAAAGGCCTTGCATATACCTCTCAAGATGTCTTTGAGATCATTGTGGATTACTTTCCAGGAATAGCTATTATGTTGTCAAACAACGTAGACTAGTATCAAGCCATGAAAAACTATTTATTTCTTCATATTTTTTTTCCTATTGATTACAAGTTTGGCCTTGGTAAATGCCAAACAAAATGTTAGGTTTTCAAATATTGATGTCTTATGGTCACTCATCTACAATAATAAATTGAAATTATAAATAATAGATTCAATTTATTAGAATAGATGATGATGCCTACTAGTTGAGAAGAAATAGATAATGAAGATGAAAAAGAATGGTCCATAAACATAACAAATTCAACATGTTCTATAAAAGTAATATCTCAAAGGAATTAATTATTTGCCATTAAATAACAAATGAAAATAATTAAATTTAAAGAAATTCACATAAAAGAAATAATATTTTGTAAAATATCAAGAAATGTAGTTGGAACTAATTTAAATAAGTATATCTCTAGAAAGTTTAATAACATTCCAAAATATTTCTACATTTTTGTATCTTTCTTAATTTGTTACCATTGTTCTACCTTTTTATAAATTTTGTAATTTTTCTTCAATTCTTTCTGTCTTTTGTTGAAAATCTATTAAAATTTACTTTTTGTTGTATAGTTGATCTTAATATTGTCTATATTGCTTGAAGCTATGTAATTATCTTACAACCTCTCATGTACCATAAATAAGAAATAGTTCTTTTTCTTTTCTTAATATATCTCTTTTCTTTGTCCAACATCTTTACCAAATTAGGGTTTTGAATCGAGGATGATCAATCTCCTATGAATCCACTTAAATGAAGCAAGTAGTAATGTAGTCATAAGCATAGAGGATGGACAACGATGATGGGTGAAGGTTTAGTCTTAGAATTAAGGAGCTAGAACATTTGAGAATGAAGCAATGCATGTTTGGGTTACAACAAGTAGTGATGCTTTTTCTTTAGTTGGACATCAAAGTTTGTATATGAATCATGGAAGGATGGTATGAAGAATGTCCATTTGACATGCATGCCAAGGTGATTATTGGATAGGTGGAGATATGCAAAAATACAAAGGGGGAGAGAAGCATTCATAATGATTATTCTTATAATGTTGACCACTCATAGGGATGGAAAAGCATTCATTTGAGATATTGGAATTTCTACATTAGTTGGGTCTTTAGTAGCTTGAAGGCAAAAACATCAAAATGTGTGGGCTATGTTTGTAAGATGTGTTGCAAATGGGATATTAAAGGCAATTGCATAAATATAAATAGTAGTAATGTGTCCACATAAAAGAGGTGGATGCCAACTCTATGAGCTTCATTTTAAGGTAGATCAAGTAGAAGCATTGATATAGAGCATCAATGATAGGCAATGTAGTTGGCAATGGCTATTGTAGAACCAATGTGTCCAAAGGAAGAATTTGTAAGGTGCTCATTGAAGCCTAGTTGTGAAGGAATAAAGCGAAGCAAAGTTTTAATGCAAAATTTAGTGATGAGAAAATTTGAAGGTGGAGAGAGAGGGAAAGGATGACAAAGAACTTATAAAAGTTCATCAAAGGGTCAACCACAAAGTTTCCCTAAATCGTAAACATGGAGCTAAAGACAATTCAATGAAAAAATAAACTAAAACAACTAGTTCCTTCAAAAAGAAAGTAAAAACAACACCTTTTTATTCATTGCATCACAACATTAAAATTAACAACATTATCGCTCTTAGCCAATCCAAACAATAATGAACCTTTCCATTACAAACTAATCTCATAGACATTCAAATATGATAAATTTCATATTGAATTTAAAAGAGTTAGACAATAAATTTAAATAAACTTTTTAAATGAAATAATCTATCCAAATAATATAAATTTAAATAAAAGCATATAATTTTAAAATTTATCAATTATGTATTCATAATAACTTAATCATGTAAGAACGATACCTTCATCTTACATCAATCAACTTAACTAAAGATGCAAGTGGTTAGGCATTGTATGAAGGAAATCTCATTGCATTTTATTTTTTTGCATGATTTGTATCCTTGTTATTAGTTGTAACACTAGGAATTTAGGCATTATGAACTTTTTTATTAGCAATTTCCAATAGGAAGAGTGTTTACCTTAGCCTTACACTATACTCACCATAGCCCAAAAATAATAAGCATAAGACACTAACATGAGAAGCACACACATACTTATGGATCAAGCACACAAAGGGAGATGGACCCTAGCCCACATCAATGTTATTTTTTTACCCATGGTACATGAGGAGATCCAAGATGATGTCACTTTTTCATGCCAACAATCCCATTAGCAACACATCAAGGACTAAAACTCATGACCTCAACTATGATATCACTTGTTGATATATGAAAAGAAAAACATTTAGATTGGATTTCTTTTCTCCCCCTACTTTTATGCATATAATTAATTCAAGTAATCAATTTTAAAACAAATAATGATAAATAAGAATTCTAAATAATTAAAACTAATCAACAAGCTTCCAAAGGATTTATCCCCCTTTATGATTCAAATTTGGGAAGTATGCAAACATGCATAAAAAATTTAAAATTTATATTTTAGAACCCATATGAATTTGGGTCAAACTAATCTACAATCAATCAATTTTTTTGGTACATTATTATCTTTCTTTTCAACCAACACATAATGGGGTTCCTAATGTTCATGTCATGTCTTATCTTAAAATGTCATTTTTTTAAGTAATAATTATAAGTAATTGATGAACCATATGAAAGAGTTTCGATATGCATAATTTTAGTTTTATAATAAAAATATTCTTATACCTGAGATGAGATGAAGCATAGTTGGAATGCAAGTTTTTGATTTAGTCAAAAATAAGTTTGTCTTATGCATTCATGCAAACAGTTCTAGCAAGTTTTTTGACCCTTCACACAGGCTTAACATTCTTTATTCCTTTTCTTCAAAAACGTTTTTTTTTCTAAGAAATCAATTTAAAAGCATTTTTAATTTATGGAAATTATTTTTTTATTCTTTATGAGAGAGTTTAGATACTTCATTGTCTTAAATCCTTGAGATGCATCATGATCTTACATGAGACACATCACCTCTTCACCATTATTCTACTCATTTCTTAAAGATGGCAATGATAGAACCAGAACACACCATCTAGCCATCTTTCTCTTCATGTTCTTCTTGTTTTATTTGCTTCTTTATCTCATATCTCTTCTTCACCAACATTGAACACTTGGTGTAGTGGTGTCAAATCTCATTGCATTCATGATAGTGTGCCTTGACATTTATTGTTTCTCATTTAATTTTGGACTTTTCATTGTTGTCATGAAGACATGAAATTGTAGGTTCACAATCTAAGGAAATTTCAACTTTGTTATTAGTGGTACAATCATAATCCTTTCTAGTTTAGAGTTTGAAAAGCCACAAAGAATATTATTTAAAGCACAAAATTTAAGTTAAAATCTTTGTTTTTCATCTAGGGTGAGTTCACTTAAAGACTTATTAACAAAGGTATTACGAATTTTTTAGAAAGAAAGACAAAATCATTTTCAACAATATCCCATAGCTCCATATCAATTTTTCCAAAATAAATAAAATTTTTCATCAAATAATGAACAACAAGGAGTAGGAATTAGGTAATTAGGTCTTTTTTATGAGTATGTTAACTACATCATACTAGTACAAAGATTTTCATATGTTAGCTTTAACTAATGTTGCTAAAGTTTATGATTACTTTATACATATAAGATTAACACATCATATTTATATCACATTATACTAGATTTACATCTATATTATACATATGTGAATCGCACTCATATGATATTAAATCATATAATTCAAATTTGTCCTATGTTTTTCTATGTATTTTATAAAGAATGAGATTGTACAAGTATGATATAATCTTTAATTTTGTATGATGCATGTGTTTGCTTGAGCACAAAACTATGTGTTGTATCATATGAGATAATAATGAATATTTCTAATGTATGATCATGTTATATCTTATTTGTTTCATAAAAATGATGATTGTACAAGTATGATGACACCATTATATATATACAAAATATGAATCAATATATATTCGACATAAATACATAAAGTAGAAAGTTTAGATCACACAAGTAAAATAAAAAACATCATTTTGTTTGACTAGTGTGTAGATTAAGTACCAAGCTTTATGTCCACTTATTTTAATTGCACACTAGATGTTTATGAGTAGATATGAAGAAGAACATAAAGTAACATTAGCTAGGTATTAATCGGGTTTAAGGCTAACACACACAAGATTATATCCTATTTGGAATAATTTAGCTTTTAATCACAATTGAGCACCATATTATACTAAGAGGAGTTCCCTCTCAAGTTGAGTAGATGACTATATGTCATCCTAATTTTACCCCAATTGTCAAAATAATGGCAACCATTTCCAAATATCTAAATGATAAAACACTCATGGTACTTTCTAGTTCTAAAATATTGATTCTTTAAAGCTTAAACATTAATCAATTAAAAAATATTATGTTCACAATCATCCAAATAAAGCATTAAATGTTATTGTTCTAGTGAATTATAAGAAGGTCACATGGTGAAGAAGCCAAAGAGTCTAAAAAGAAGATGATCCTAAAACTTTATGATAGATCTAGTAGTGCTTATAGAGAACAAAATGGGAAGAATTTGGATGCCATATTTTATATTCAATCATCCATAAGGGAAGACTTTGACTAAAATTATATAATAATTTTCCAAACCTATTTCATGACCATGACTAGAGATTAGTCTTGCATTTTGAAATCTTCTTATCTTTAAAAACATCATGTCCAACAAATGAAACTCAAAGCTAAAGTCAGTCCAATCCTTTGAAATTATTCTCAAGTGAATCTTGTGATGTAAAGTTCTATTCCAACTTGATATTTATTTATGTTGTATGTTTAGTAACATCCATCTTATGGACATAACATAGGTTATTATTGGTAGGCATATGGTTATTTGACATGAATACCATCATCTATGGTCGTACCAACAATTGTAGTTTTGGATATTAGGTGAAAAATATCACTTTCATGCCAAATAATCTTAATGTATTTGGAGGAATGAAAACTAACAATATGCAACTAAAGAAGGCTAAGTAGTTGCTTTCCCTAAATAAGTAACAAGTTATAAAATCATGCTTTGAACATTGAATGAGTGATAAGATTGAGTCATTCAAAGATTTTTATTCTAGTATTCAATGAGCATGAAGATGTCTAAAGGACATTTGAAAAGGGTTATGACCAATATTAGACATACTACACGTGATTGGTCTGATCCTTTTATTTACATTATCAAAATCACATTATTATAGATTAAATCTAACCATCTAAGCCTAAATACAAAGTAAATGATCTATTGAAAGAAGGATTCATTCAAGAGTTATCATCAAGATTACCATTTAATGGCACTCTAATATTTTTAACTTAACATTTTGATTAATAAGATGTGAAGAGAAATGGTTTCTTTATGATAGTCCAAAGAATCATTGTGTAAAAATCAGAATACAAGGGGTTTATGATAAAAAATCATGCTTAAAACCAAGGATATTTTGTGTAAATTGCTTACAATGCCATTTTATCTATCTCATTTCTTATTATGACTTTTGAGGTATATGAATCATCTACTCATAAACTTAAACAACATTCTAATGTACAATAATTCAGGGGAAGAGCATCTAAGAAATCTTTGGTAAGTGTTTGTAGTTTTATGGAATGAAAAGTTTTATATATACAAATTGAATTATGTCATTGTGGCACACACTAGTGTTTCCATAGACTAGTAATATGTCAGAAGGAATATCTAATAAACTTAAGAAAGTTAATATAATTAATGATTAAGCCCTCTCAAATAATATTTAGCAATTTTGAGTCTCTCAAGGTTTGCATCATTTTATTAGAGATTTATAGGTGGCTTTAGCACTATCATGGCTCCTTTAACTAATTACATAAAGAAAGTAGAATTCAAATAGAGTAGTTGAAATATATAGGCATTGGATCAAATCAACCAATTTATAACTAATGTTCAACTTCTACTAATATCAAAATTTTCAAATGCCTTTGAGTGTTCCACAATTCCTCATAAGTACATATTAGCTATATCCTTAGTCAAGAGAGGTAGTAGGTTGCATATTATTATGAAAAATTTATTAATGTTAAATAAAAGGTTTAAATTTCTTATAAGGAATTTTATGTGAATGCCTTAGCTTTAATGCACTAATTTCATTACTTTCTTCCAAGGAAATTGATGTAGGATGAGACATGTGATTTGATGTGAAATTAGAATGATATGGATATAATCATTTTAATTAAGATGAGAATACAACTTAAACATCATTTCCATCAAACAAGTTCTATATCAAATCATGCATAAGGAAAGCAAGATAATTTAAAAACATCAAGAGAGAGTATAGATAGTTATAAAGCAAAATGAGAAATTATAAGTCATGCATTCTTTTAAACAAAGCAAATCAAATCAACATTAATATCAATGAAAGCCAAAACCTAATAACCTCACAATGAAAGTGGAAATTCTTGCATAAAGGGGTGCACAAATGAAGGGAACACAAAGAATCATGAACATACAACACTTACCAACTAAGTTCCAAATAATATTTGTACAAGAAAGAAGACGAATCCTTAAGAAAGGGTGACATTACTTAGAAAGCCATTCGCAAAGTCGTGTTAGTGTTTATAAAGCATGACACACACATATCATAATTAGAAGTCACATTATATATATCTGAAAGTTTCTTGAGTATGCAACACCTTGGTGAACTATAGCTACACAAAATCAGTCAATTCATACAGTTCAAAGAAAATAATACTTTATCAAGAAATGGAAGGGATTATTGATTTATTAGAATAGGAAATGAAAATCATTGAAACATTGCAAAGCAATGAAGCAAAGAAAATTTGGTAGACCATAATTGTAAGCATCTAAATCTTTTGGTATGCTAAAGAAACTAACAAAAACAATAGCATTTACCAAGAAAACACAAAACTCATACTTTTGTTTAGCATCAGTATTAATATTACTACCTTAGCTTGTTTAATGTGACCACTAATAAAGCTTTTCTTATTTTTTAGGGAAAAAATTCCTTTATGGGTATTGCTCTATGTAAGGGTCTTTCTAAGTTGGGAATGAAAAAAATTTTGAAAAAGAGGATTTGTAGTGGAAACTAAGAAGGTTCCAAAAATGTACATAAGAAAATTAGTGGCATAATATCCTTATAAAGAACATTTTTAGCATGGGAAACATTCAATTAAATGACTAAGAACTAAAGTCAATAAATAGTCCCTAATAGGCCTAAAAGTCCTTCAAATATGATAACCATGATTTTTAAGGTCTCTTTCTTCTTTAAGAAGAAAGTAATAGCTTTGCAAAGTAGGTGGATCATGTAGGGGCTCATCCAAAGAAAGAAACACAATTAAACATTTAGTGATTTCCCTTAAAGTAGAGCACCAAAAAAGATAATTCTCAATAAGATAAGGTGACTTAACGAGATCTATTTGGTAATTAATTGAGTAGGAACTCAATTTCAGGTTTATTAAGTTAAACAAATTGTTAAGAAAATCAATAGAGGCAAAAAAATGACAAAATCTATAGCAGTAGCACCATGTTGCATGAACCATTCATGTGATAACTTGTAGAGGCTCATTTTGTAGGACCACTGGAGCTTGCGACACATGCATAGGCATAAGAAAACATACTGGAAGGAATGGCGCATTGGAGACCCATGTGGGATCACACACATGGGCCATAAGTGTAGAAGGGTTAGTCACCTATTGTGCACACAATTTGTATAGGTGAACCTATCGTATCGACACATTTAGTATGTGCATGGTAGGGCCTATCTATGCATGAGAATAGTACATATGTGCATGAACAATGTCTTGATAATCTCTTGTTCATGTGTGGATAGGTTCATTGTAGTGCAAAATTAATGAAATTTTCTATTTTGATAAAAAAATCGTATGTTTTTGTAAAAATAAAAATATTATATATTTCATAATAAAATATTATATCCAAACTTCTATATAAAGGGATAAGAATTACTAATAAAGTAATTTAAATCTTTATAAAGTTAGAACCTATTGAAAGGGAACTTCATAAGAAATTAAATCTACTTGTGATAAAAACTCTCTTTAGCTTCCTTTCCTACTTAGTTCCTTGTTATTTTTACACTTCATTTTCTTCTATTGCGACTCTAAATAGATGGTGCATTATCAAGGTCTTTTAATGAGAACACCTCAAAAATAGATCATATTATTTTTGAAATTAGAGTGTTTTGATTCAATGTTGATAAAAAGAGTTAAGAAAAAGGTAGTTGAAGATCAAGTTGTAGAAGCAAATTAGAAATATGGAGTCTTCAATTAAGGTGATAACATTGATTATTTCACCATCATGCCTTTAGGCATATGTAGCTCTATTAGCTGAATAAATACAAGTGTTAATCAACATGGTGCAAAAATTTGAATCCCTTTCTATGATGGATCTAAAAGATAATTGACAAAACAAAACATTCTCAATCAAAGAATTTTAGATTTAATATTACAAAGATATTTAGAAATAAAGATGAGGATGATATCAATCTCACTCTTTTGTCACATTAAAATTAATATCCTTTTAAGGAAGATGCTACACTTGATTTGCCTCTTTATGATGACATAATAAATGTAAAGAAAGTAGATACCTAGTTAGTGCAATTAGAGACAATTTTTTCTTTAAAACTAACTAGTTATGCTTTTGTTTGGTGAAATGCTCACTTAAAAATTAGCATAGTTACAAAAGTGACATGGAGCCAATTTAAAAATTAATGAGAGAAGAATGTTATTCTATAGGTTATATGGAGGAATGGTAGAGAAAGTGGCATAGCTTGACATCGATAAGTACAAACTGTGCAAGATTATTCTTATAAATTCTAATGACATGTTGTGAGTTTAGGAATACTTGTCGACAAGTCCAAAATATTATCAACTTATATTATAGATCCATACTATCCTATTCCTATTAAATTATCTCTTTCTTTATTCAAGTTTTAAAATAAGTTAGTTCATTGACAATGGCCATTGAAAAGAAGAATTAATGGAAAAGGACAAATCTAAAATGAAAATATATCAAGAGATCTAAGTATAAGTCTAAAAATTGACATAAACTAAAAGAGTAATCTCTTACAAAGTATGTTATAACAATGACTATCAACAAAACCCAAAAGTATTATGATTGTTGTAAGATGAGAGGGCATATACAAGAAGTGCTAAAAATTATATTATAAATTGTTTCTAAATAACTTTAAGAAATACAAAAGTACTTATTATAGATAAGAATGAAAAGGTGTTTGAAACTACTCTATAAGTTGATAAAAGCTTATCTCTTGTGATAAGTCCAAAGAAGATATCTCATGAAACAAAATAAAGAGAAGAACCCTTACTAACAAAGTTTAAGTGAAGAACGAGCTTATCGATATTATGATTAACACTAGAAGTGACAAAAAACCATATAATATAAAGTCTTATGAACAGGTTGAACTTGGAGACTACACCACATCCAGGGCTCTATTCTTAAGATTCTGAAGCGAGAGTTTAAAAAACTATAAGGTAAAATTTGCTATATCCAAAGACTATATTGATGAGGTTATCTATGATGTGTATCTCTAGATATTTGTCAAATTATATTAAGAAATTCATACATATGAGATTGAGATACCATGCACAATTGATGAGCATAATAATATTGCTTTTTTGAAAGGTAGACAATACTTTCTTTTAAACATGAGAAAAAGAAGCAATGATAAAAGACATTATTTGTACTAACCAAGTGAAGAGACTAGTGAACACTTACCAAAATTATGTGCTACAAGTAATAAAGTTAAAGAAATTAACTAATGGGATTTGATGAGACTAAAATCACAAAATAAAAGGTCCTATGATTATGAGTTAAATTCTAAGTTTTTTGAATCCAAATATTGTTAAGAAAATTAAAGGAGGTGATAAAATGACAAAATCTATTATAGTAGAACCATTCAATAAGAATTTTGCAAGCAACCATATGTAGAGGCTCATTGCAAGCATTATTGAAGCTGCCACTGTAGAGTACGGGTCTGCATCATAAACAGAGGCACAGGTGTGCATGTAGGAAGGAAAAACACATCAAACACCTACAAACTAAGCCAACGATCACACTAGATCACACACGTGCATGCACATTAATCACCTACAATGTCGATATAATTAATTGAATGAATAGTATTGTGGCATTGTCACCCATGCATGTGCAAATAGGCTCATTATTTTGCAAAGTTTGTAAAATTGTTAAAAACCCATATGTTTCATATAGAAATTAAAATAGTATGAGCTTTATAATAAAATGTTATATCAAAACTCTTATATAAATAGGTAAGAATGATGAATAAAGTAATTTAGAGCTTCATGAAGAGGAACTTCATAAAGAATTCAATCTCCTTATAGGAAAAGCCCTCTTCTTCTTCTTTTCTTTTTTATTTCCTCACCATCTCTCTTGCTTTGATTTTTATAGTTGCAACTCTAGAAGGAATGTCTATTATTGGGGGCTCAGGGTGACAACACTTATTAAACAAATCAATAATAAGACAAGGTTAAATAGTATTAGTAAGGAAGAGCATCAAGCTCTTGATAAGTTATTCACATCTCTAAGTCTAAAACTTAAAACCATCATGGGAAGAGTTCATATTAACATCATTAGTTAGTAAATGAATTTGAAAAGGTATAGGTTCAAGAGAAGTAGCAAACTCCGTTAATGATATGAACTTGAAATCTTCAATGGAAGGATAACTAAAAAGTGGTTAGTATGATTCTTAATACTTGGAGTGAGTGAGTGAGTTATTTCTTCATCATTTATAAACTTTTTTTAGTGACCATGATATAATGGGTAGTAATTGGAATCACTAAGAAGTACTAGCAAGATTAACCATGGGATAAGTCTAAGAAATCAATAGAAGGAATGAAGTTTATGATAATTATAGATGGAGTGAAGGAGTTTCACTTTATAAAATACTCTTAAGAGCATTAACTAAAGTGGAGGTAGATGGAGCCATAATAGGGTTCTTAATAGGAGTGAAGACAAAAGATGACATAAACTAAGAGGGACCATTTGTTATGCATGAGATAAGAGGAAGATGTGGTATTGATTAGCTAAGTGGAATTGGATAAATGATGCTTAAGACACTCTCCCATAAATGGAATTAAAGGTGTAGGCTCTTCATCATGAAATCTAAATAGTGACATCCAACTTCAAACCAATGGGTAATCACTTGATGAGGGTTCTCTCACTCTCTTTTTAAGCATCTGATCTTGTAAGATATTCAAAACATTAAAGGATAGACTTTAGTATAGATTTATGAACTTGGGTCATTTTTGTTGTCCTTAAAAGTGTTGGTAGTACCTATCTACATAGTTATGCTATATGAACCACTTTAATATTCTATATTCTAGCAAGGGTCATAATTTACTTCACTTAAGATTTTGCACTAAATCCTCCACAAATATGAGTCTTGACATGAAAGTTGCAATTTGGCTTCATGATTGATGGTTAAATAGTTTATCATGAGCTCTTCCTAACCAAATTAATAATAAAAATGTAGTCTTCTACTAAGGACAGGATGTGCTTGTTTTTCACCAATATGATTATATTTTTGAGCAACCAAGTTAAACTACTTACATTTTTTAGCAACCAACTTAAACTACTTACATTTTTAACCAATCATCTTGAAACATTGATGTGATGTATCTATTTTAGTTTACGCAATAAAGGTATGGTCATGCTAGTGTAGTTCTTTATTAAGTATTAGAAACAAAATGATACCTCTCCCAGTTCTTGCTAGTATATGATACATGGATTCTCAATCTACCTCAAAAGGAGTGTAACCACCATTACTATTATACAAAAAGGAACGTGTGTGTAAAATACAATTGAGTTCCAACTTGAGCTTTTACTACAAAGCCTTAAATGGTTTATCTTTGTGGTTCTTTGTAAGATATATAAATTTTTTTATTTATTTCTTTTTTAAAACTTATATGTAAATATATAAAGATATATGTATGTGTGTATGTATATATATATATATATATATATATATTAATCTTTCATATATCCTTATTTTTGCTTTTTTAAATATTGTAAAATAATGTATATATAGAAAAGAGAATGACAAAAGGTTTTCTTTTTGTTAAAGAAGAAATTATAAAGAAAAAAATTGTGTATTGTACCAATTTTGTTTACTATGATAATGGTTTAGAAAGATTTTCCTTTTGTTAATTAAAAAGAAAAAAATATTAAAATGGTGATCTTAAAGATAATTTTCATTCTGATTGGTCATTTAATATTGTGTGGTTTTAAAGTTCCATAAACAAATTGGAAAAGTGATTTAAAAACATGACTTTTCTATGTATATTTAACATGATAATTATTGTTAATGTAATTTGTTTAGCTAAAAAAATTATGATAATAAAAAATAAAAAAATTAGGAAAAGAATTAACCCATAAAAAGTAATAAAATATAAATAAAGATGAAGAAGTGTGATAATTCAAGATCTAAAGAAATGAAAAGATTGTTACATATGCATAAAACTATAATAAACTAAATTTTTGTTTATTTAAAATTGTAGGAATTAAGTAGTTTTAAAAACTTTAGGATGATATTTATGCTAAATAGCAATGTTTTCATGCTCTTTAGACTACAACATTATTGTGAGAGTTATTATTAAAGAAAAGTAGTAAAATAATAATGGAAGGGTGAGTCCAAAGTCATATAGAGATGTGGCAAAATAAAAATTGATGTGCTTGATGTCAAACCTTAATCTCTTTGAATTAATACAAAATTGATGAAGAATGATATATTGATGTGCAAGAGTCATTAGAATGCCATAGACCATATAATTTTAACTAGGCCATAATTAGAAGTGAACATGTTTTTGTTTAACAAACCATATATCTAATTGAACATTATAAAAGCAAGTGAATTTAATAGTAGAGTTTTGGCTTAGCCAAGAAGTAACCCAAGAAGTTATGGATCATGTATTCTTGTTAACAAAGAAAGTGGAATTCAACTTGGATGGAAACAAAAACTAAACACTAATGACCTTATAATAAAATTAAATGATTCACATAGTGCACACATAAGTAGAATATAAAGAATGCAGAATCTATAATGTACAAAAACCAAGTAAAAATTGTACTTATAAAAAAACAAAAATCCTTATGAAGTGGTGATTTATTTCACAATGGAAACTCTCATGTTTAGGAATATAAGTGCATCATAAGTTGTGATAAGGTTACTAGATGATGCAACCATGAAGGGGTACCCATGTGTTTAAAGACTACTTTGTATGATTAAGTTGAATAAAACAAGGTAATTTAAGTGATTATTAGATTGGTAAGATAATGTATGGGTTCTTAAAGCCAAAATAAGGGAAAATAGAGGGGAAACAAATATGTTGGACAAAGAAACTTTATAGATAGAAAGGACAGAAAAAAATGTTATTAAATTCTAAAACTTGTGATGAGTAAGGCTCTCCCTATTCGAACCTCAATAACTATCATTCTTAGGACACTAATAACATCATTACTACTCTAATCTTTTATCACAAGCAAAGTTGAAGTCACACTTTGAAGTGATGAGTGAACTACTCAAAAAGTTTCTCAAACTAGAAGTTTTAAAACTATATTGGTGTTCATAAAAGTCATGAAATACCAATCAAGTTCACTATTATTGTGAACTTTTATAAACTAGAACCTTCGCTTAAGAGATTTATGACTCCAAGTAAAAAATATTGGAAAAATCTAAAAAACAATAAAAGAAGTCCAAATATATTAATTTGAATCACCTATAGATCTAGCCCTAAAACTCAATAAAAGGGCAAAAGAATGGACGAAATTTTGTTCAATGGCATCAATAAATCTAGTGGACTTTTCTATGACAAGTAAAAGCTTCCTATTTCTTTTGAGCATTAGATTTTAAATAGTTTCTCTTATGCCATTTGTTCTCTAGAGATTGTCTACAATGGCATGGAAATAATAAGATCAGAACTTAAGAAAATTAGGTTCATTGATTGTTCTAAAGGGTTTTTAAACCAACAACACAATTTGTTTTATTCTTATTTGAGGAAGATTATGTTCATAGCTAGCTACATTATATGTAGACTATTGCTTAGTTCTAGATGTAAGTCCTTAAATAGCATCTAAACCCTCATTTACTCCACTTTGGACTTTTCCTGACACCTTCCTCTTCATCAATTCAATAAAATTGATCTTCACCCTATAATGTCTACAACTAATACTCCTCTAGAATTCAATACAACCACTATTAACATCACAAAACCAAATGCAACTAGAGCATGTGTGTAGGTCACTTTGGCTAATAAACTATCCACAAAAATTAGAATATCTAAATAGTAGGGTAGTAATAGTGGATTATGGTAGAAAGCATAGAATTAAAACTTAACAAGATGTTAAAGTGAATGTTGTAAGCAATGTTTGCCTTCCAAATCTGTAGACAAAATAAGGTCATTAACATCCTTAATGAAGAAACTTGTGAGGTTCCATACAAGAACTTTCCTTCTTTTGTATCTCTACGATTTAATCTTAATGTTGCATTAGCAAAATAAATTTAGGAAATTGAGGAGGATATCATTGTTCAATGAAATAGACAAGTTAACTTTTGGCTAATTTAGTCTAATAGGCTAACTACAGAACTGGCTTAATAATTAAATGAGAAATAGATACAAGCTTTTGACAAAAGTCAGCCACTTTAAGAGATCATTGATGATTACAAGATTTGAAATAAGACCCAAGGGGAGAATAGAAATGATGCTTCTTTATTTAACTTGGTTGCTATTCTATATAACTACCCCCAAAACATAGTGTTCTTCAATTAGTCAAAAACTTTATTAAGGATTTAGTGGTGGGAGGAATTGGTTCAAGCCTTTTGTCAAAGGAATATGGTTCAAACTTTTATCCTATAGAAAAAACAAAAAAATATAGAAACAATATCCCATAAAAACAAATTATCCTAAGAGGCACCATAAAAAACTCAAGAGCCATTGAAATGGAAAATACCTATTTGGAATGTCATGGGGAAGCAAAAAATGAGTCAATTAGCCACTTCAAATTCACAATTAAATCCCATAAGATATACTTCATAGCTCTATTGAAGCTGATGGCAATTAGCAAACAACTGGAAAAATAAGAAGAAAGGTAGATTTTGATCATTACAACTTTGATTGTTCCAATTTTGGAATAAATAATTTTCTTTCCAAATATGAATTAATAAGGGATGATACATTCACCTTTTAATGAAACATGATGATTGGAGTGGCAACAAGAGTTACTTATATATGCAAAATTCTTTTTATTAATAAGAGGATGCTTCGGAGTGACGTTAGAGCTATTACAAATTCTACCAACATGCCTTGGCACTTTGGAGAAGACTTCAATGTGATTGTTTCCATTGATGAATACAAGGGCCAATTTAAGCCAACTCTACGTGCTATTAATGAATCTTTTGAACATATTGATTATTGTAGACTTAGAAAGCTTCCTTTCTTAGGGAGACCATTCACCTAGTTAGGTCTTAAAAAGGACATTGGATATAGAAGTGACTAGATAAAATTATTTTGAATAAAAGCTAGATAAATTTCTTACCAACAACAATAGTTAAATATGTTAACAAAGTAGCTCTCGACAATTCCCTTTTGTTACTTTGTTTCCCTAAAGATATACAGTCATATCGAAGAGCACTCAAATTCCAAAATAAATGACTAAACCATTAGTTCTTTATGAATACAATGGAGTTGAATTGGGCTTGTTGTTTATTCTAAATGGGATGAATGAGCTAATTTTTGAACATTTTTTTAATAAAGCTATTTTATTAATTATAAAAAAACTCTAGTGTTTCGAAATACATGAACAATGGTTAGGAGGGGAAAAGTATGTTGTGCCTAGATTGAGATACCATAACGTAGTAGACTATCATGTAGCGCACTAGCATCATACATATATGATAGGTCAAAACTCAATTTGTTCTATCATATATGTAAGATGTGTATAAAACTTTCGTATCATAGTAGACCAATGGGCTATTGGTTTGAATAACACAATTGATATGTTGTAGTACGATGGTGAAGTCATAATCGTGCTTCTCTGATACATGAACATTGTGCTCTAATGAGTTGAAAAGGTGTTGATTAAAGCATCTGTCTCCACATGAAGATGTGTGATTGTGCCATATCATTACAATGTAGTACATGAAGATGTTGGAGTCCATGCTTCTAACCACAGTAATTCAGTTTTGTTTATAAACCTCATGAATGTTTACTTTTACTGTTTGTTATAAAGGAGGATTCTAATATATCTTTTTACAAATCTTAACATTCTTTATTGAATGGATGAAGTCGACCAAACTTCACAAAGATTTGGTGCTTCAATTGTGTTTCTACTACACGAACAACTTAAAAATGATTTAGCTTTACTAATTTATGTTTTAAATGATACCCATTTTTGGCTAAGTGGATTCATCAAATAGCATTTTATTATTTTCGGTTTATATTGCTGACATATTAAGAGAGGTATTACCCACATCACAGTAAGCTAGACTATCTTTAATATTATACCACCAATAGTTTAATAAGGGGCTAATTATTTGATTCTCTTTGACTTGGATGTATATTGCCTTACCACAAAAGAACCAAAGTCATTGTGCTAGGTGACATTCAATACAAGCATGATAAATGGCATCATCATTGGAATAATGATTACATTTGGATGCATGTTGAAAATTCAATCTTTTTAGGTGATAAGAGAAAGTGCATAGTTGAGTATTCTCCAAACTAATATTAGTATCTTAGTAGGGATTTCTCATTCCAAATTCTTTTCCTTGAGATATTTACTTAGCTCTTGTTCCTTATTTTATTCCAATTTGATTTTAAAGTGAAGATACCATCATCACTTAATGTCTAGTAGATTTTATCATTCATGGGAGATTTATGTAAGAAAATCTAAGTCTCTTGTTTATTCCATGTTCCTCCATGTATCAAATTTATTTTATTTTTTTCCCATTGAATTATTTAGCTTTCTTGAAATCCATCCAAAGGGACTAGTTCGTTAGTTGCTACTAATTTTGTTTTGCTGAGTAGGACAAAATAATATCGACTAGTTTTCTTATGCTCAGTCCATTCTACTTAAGTGGCTCACTTATCTTGTCCCATTTTATCCAATGACACTAATGATTGTTCTCCTTGCCTCCTCATAAGAAAGCATTCATTATCTTGTTTAGCCTCTTTATACTTGCATTGGGTGATATATAGACATTAATGCATAAGTAAAAACAAAGTTTAGCTCATGTTTTACAAGTATTAGTCTATCTCTCATTGAAAGAAGTTCCTTCTTCCAATTGGCCACTTTTTTGCAACATTTCCACTAATTGTTGAAAATATATAGACTTGTTCCTACCTAATATATATTGGACATGCAAAGTATGTTATGGGGAGGGAATCCTACTTAAAACTTAGGATCTTTTCAATCCTTTAGCTTGCAATTTCCATCATTTTGCTAGCTATGTAAAATTTACATGTTTTCTTATTCAATTGGATTCCTGAGGTTCATTGGAATCTATCAAGAGCTTGTTAATACCTTTTTAAGACCTTAGATCCCCTATGTTGAAAAAAAAGGATGTCATTGACATAGTTGAGATAAGTTATTATTAGAGTGTCTATTGTTATGCATAGTGCATTATTAACCTTTTCTCAATTTTTTTTAAAATTTTTACTAAAAACCTACATTGCAATGTTGAAAAGCTATGAAAAAAATAGACTACCATGTATTAAACCTCATTTAGGTTGAAAATACTCATGCAAAGAACCATTTATTAAGATAAATATCCATTTGCTACTGATAAGATTCCTAACTAATGTGTTGAACTTGAATAAAATGTTAAATTTTCTTAAAATTTGAAGAGAAAGTCCCAAGAAATACTATTAAAAGAATTCATTATATCTAATTTGATTAAGCCACTCCTCCTCCTGATTTTCTTATTCAATGAAGTCATGAGTTATTATGTAATCAAAACATTATCAACAACCTCCCTTCCTTTAATGAAGCTAGCTTGTAAAGATGAATAATTTTGCTAAGATGATTATCCATTCTAGTTTCCAAAAGTTTACTAATAATCCTGCCTAAAAAAATTACTAAAGCATATAGGTCTAAAATCTAGAAACGTAATCAGATTGTTAGACTTTGGCATAAGAACTAAATATGAGATATTAATCCCATTAGAAATTACATTATTAGTAATGAAATTAGCTACAATATCCAATAACAACTAGAGTAATAATGTTCTAAAAATTGGCAAAAGAAAATTGCAATAAATCCATATGGATATATAGCATTATGTTTGTCTGACATGAAAACCACTTGAGGAACCCCCTTTATATCCACATATTTGATAAGAAATTAATTTTCCTCCTTATTTATTAATTGAGGAATATAGTTTAGCACTTCTTCATTAGAACTTTCTTGATTTCTAACAAGAAGCTCTTCAAAATGTTGTACAATAACATCTTATAATTACTCTAAACTATACACCATAATGCCTTTGTGGTCTTTGAACTCACTATTGTAAAGTTTTATCCTTCTATCTCTACATTAGAGAAACAAAAAAAATTATTTTCTTGTAGTATTTTAACCATTTTGCTCTTACGTTTTGGCATGCATAGGTTTCTTCTTTGCTTAATTCTCCTATGAGTGCTAGTTAGCCTTATTAAGAGTAATCTTCTCATCTTTCGTGCCACTCTATAGGAATTGTTTTCTTTAATTTCCACTTATTTTGATATATTATATTATTAAATATGTCACTAAATTTTCTTTTGTTCCACTATCTTAAATAGTCCTTTAGATGGCTGAGTTTGAAGCCAAAGCCTACATTCTAGTTAGATGCATATAAATTGCTCAGTTGTTTTCAACCACTTTATAAAATCTAGGATTTGATATCCTTTTATTTTGGAACCTAAATTTCTTGGGCCCAAAGATCTACTTAGTTGGATGGTGAAGCAAAAGAGGGGAATGATTGGATCCCTCTTTATATAAGTTTTCAATAATTACAATTGAGTTAATATCAAGTCATTCTTAATTCATAATGATTCTACCTAAGCATTTCCAAACCATTACCTTTCCTTTTACCAACCTAGGTAGAAGAAAGATCCTTCAATGGGAGATCAGATAGGTCGTATTGACTTATATGATTTATAAACTTAATGATTGTAGAAAGATTATGAGTTTAAGCTCCATTGTACTCATTCATAGAAGATATAATATTGAAATCCTTCCCCATGATGAGCCAAGATACATTTTGGTAGCTTACAATGTTAGTAAACATGCTCCACAAAGCTATTCTTTTAGTTCTTATACATTTGACATGCACAAATGTGTAATTGGAAGTTAATTGGTTTTCCATTGCTAATTACTAACAGATGGTATATTAATCATATACATGTAGAATAGACTTAAAGCTACCTTTTAAACTTGAAAGACTTAATGCTTGCTTAAAAGAATAGAATAGAACTCTTTTTGACAACAACTTTGGCACCTTAAATAAAGTAGTGGAGCAAGTTTTGGAAAAAGAGAGTTAGCTTGAATTGAAGAAGACTAGAGAATCACTTTTCTTAAAAATGAGGAAGCATTCGTGATTCAAAATGCTAAAATCAATTAGCTTAATGAGGTGATGGAAGTAAAATAGTTTTCCATGGTATGGTTAAAGAGAAGCAAGCAAATCTTAAAATTCATCATGTTAAGTACTTGAGTGGGAATTGGATAGAAGATGATGTTAAGATTACTAACATAGCTATTAGTGACATCCATGACCAGATGTTGTCTTCTCTAAGGAATGAAAAACAAACTCATCTCAACCATATTTTGGCACCACATATGACGCAATAATTAATAGCCAACTTTTAAATGAAGACACCATGGAAGAAGTAAAGTAGATTGTATTTGACATGAACTAACATAATGCTTAAGGTCCTAATTGATTAAATGAAGTCTTCTTCTCTCACTACTGACAAGTGGAGTGCATGATATATTAAATGCCACACAAGATGTTTTAATTGGTACACCAATTCCAAATACTATTGTTAGCAAAAATATAGCACTCAATCTAAAGAAAGGTAAACTAGAAATCTTTAGCAATTTTAGGCCCTTTTTATTATGTAATTTTTCTAAAAATATATTTCTTAAATTGCTTTCCTTTAGATTACAATAGATCTTACCAACCTTAATATCTCTAGAACAAGCTACCTTTGTTAAGGGTTAAAACATTGCTAAGAACATACTCTTAACACAAGAAATGCTAAATTCTATAATGAAAGTAAGAGTTAGTAATAGAAATATCAAATTGAAGGTGTAGAATGTTTTGATAGGCTATCTCAAATTTTTTTTGTAGAAGGTCCTAGTGAACTTTTGTTTTGCTGTAAGCATTACTAGTCATATCATGAACATACTTAAAAATAGATGATTTTCATCATTGTAAATAATGTATTCATAGATGGTAAGGCTCTTAACTATGTGTTTCCTAGAGGCTATTTGAATATTTACCATCTAAGCTTTACAAAGGATTTCATCATATTCATAAGTGTCGATAAGAGATCTTCCTCTAACATTATGTAATTACTTCAATAATTTCAAGGAGGTTTTCTAGTAAGCAACTCCTAAAAGAGCTTTCGTATATGCAACAAAAATTGCAAACCAGGGAAAGTTTACACTTAATTAATTATCTGGATCCAAGAGCACCAAGTTTCCATTCATTTATCTAGGATATAGACTCCAAAAGGGAAACAAAATAATTGTGCTTTTTAAGCATTTTGTAGAGAAGATAAGTAGGAAGCTTGTCAAATGGAAGAAAACTTTGTTATCTAAGGGTTGTTGATTAAATTCTCATTAAACATATTCTTACTTAAATTCCAATGTATACTTTGATGATTTCCTGTCTACCAAAACAAATTTTCAAATGAATGGAGAGTATTATTATTGGATTATTGTGCGAGATTCAATTGAATGTCATAGACATCATTGGGCAAGCTGAAACAAAGTAAGCTACCAAAAGGAGGAAAATGGATTAGGTCTGAAGAATCTTGAAGTAGTGATTATTGCTTTCAACATGAAGCTTTAATAAAAGGCTCTTATTACCAAATCACTGTGCACCATTTTCATTTAGTATAAACATGTCCTACAAAGCATGATTGAATAGATGGACAACTAGAGTTGTAAAAAAATATTTAGGGAATTATTATGATATATGATATTAAGAAAAACTACAAACCAGGTTATTGTATTATTTGTTCTAGAATTTACGTACAATAGTAATGTAATTCGATCAACTAGATTTAGACCATTTGATATTGCGATATGATATGATTCTAGATGAAATAATGATCTAATATAGTTACCCTTCACATATAGATTTAGAAAGTTTGCATGATCATTTATACAATGCATTCATGATCTACATGTAAGAAACGAAAAGCAAACTTATCATTCTTGATGAAAAGTTGAAATACATTTTTGACTTGTATAATATGTTAATATATTTCAATAAATTGGACTTAGATATAATTGGAGTACATATAAATTGATTTCCATGAAAAAGTGTAAGAAGCTTAGCACTCGAAAGATGGATCCTTTTTGAATTAACAAATTCTTTGGTAAGAATTCATATATGCTGTAGTTGTCAATGGATATGAGCATTAGTCTTATATTCAATGTATCAAATTTGGCATTATACTAAAGGAACAATCATAGAACTTCTTTCCCTTCTACTATTTCCTTTGCATTTCTTTATCCCTTGCACTTATCATGACTTCCACTAGATTATGATTTTGGCACCTTAAGGGTGAAACAACTCCCAAAGATTACTTGAAAGACATCAATTGTATCTTTCTTACCCAAAACAATAGCTATTAGTTCTTCAAATCCATTAGCTATGCTTCCCTTCCATCATGGATGACGTTCTCACATCTCATTTTCTTCCAATCTAGTGACAACTATAAGGATAGTTTTAAAAGAACTTTTGATGATTTAGACATTCACAAGTTTAAATAGTGGTACTCACAAACATCTTGTTCGATGATGAGATTTGTTAATCTTAGAAGATATGTTAGTCCATTGAAAAGACTTGGAAAAGAATTGTCAATTTGTAAGAGTATTATAAGCATCAAAGATTTCCAAAGTGACTCCTTGCTTTCCAAGGATGTCTAATACAAAGCTTAACATTTCTTGTTGTACTATTTATTAACTAGATCACATTGTACAACATATTGGTAGCATTATTTAGTTCCAATTACACACAACAATTTGCATCCACACCTTCTGGCTATTTCATGTTTTTGGCATTTTTAAGCTTCTATTTATGTTTTTCATTTTAGCTAAATTAATTGTATATTATTTTGAATTTATCATATTATGATGAAGTGGAATAAGGTATGATGGGGATTTTCAAGGTTCAAAAACTTGTGCTACTTGATTTTGTATTTATTTTAGTTATATAGAAATTTGAATGCATCACTTGTCCTATAGGATGTATTATGAACACTTAATTATGCTTTTGCAAGAATAAAGATTTCACTTATGCCACCATTGTGGTTTTTCAAACATCTAGAGTGGTGGAAAATGTGCTAAATTTAGTGTTTAATCCCATTCATTAAAGTTTTAATTGTGGAAGCACTACAAGAGGTTATGCTTCTTTGGATTTCTATTTTATTTTTTCAGCCCCTCACTTTTTCCTATTTAAATGAATCCATCATAGTACTAAGGTTGTTATGTGCATCATAGTTATTAATGTCATATACGTAGTTACTTTAGGGTTTAAATAATTTTCTTTCTCATTTGTGGTGTCCATGAAGATCATAGTGCACCTACACTCACAAACTCTTACTATCATAGAGAACACTTTTTTCTTTTTGTAGCCAGGTTAGAGTGCTCATCTAACAAAAATTTGCTTCATCCTGCAATGAAATTTCAAAGCTTAAGCACAATACATTTTCTTGGTTCTTTCCTTCTTTTTTAAAACAAACTATCATGGTATCTCTTTGAACCTTCAATCCAAAGCATTTATTCTTCTATTGATGATTTTGAATTATTTCCAATGGTTTGGAATAGTTGCAAATGGAATCACATGTGTCAGATGCCTTCTTTGTAAGTAAAATAGAACCAATAAGTTTTATAACATTTTTTAAGAGATCATGCACAAAACAAAAACCTAAAGTTGTTTGAATGTTCATTTTCATGTTGTGTACCACCATAATTTGAATATTTTCATAACTTCTAGATATAAATGTTCAAGAAATAAAAGCCTATAATAGCAAAAACTATCATTTAGAATCCAAACCATATTATGATTTATTCTTGACATTCTAATTAAAATATTTTGAAAGCTAACTTTGCATGTAATTATAAAATAATATTATGGAAATTTTAAAATTATTTTTATTTTTAAACGAAAGTCTTGAAGTTGCAGAAGAAAAAGCCTTTTAATTTCCATATTTTTTAAAGCTTTCTCATAAACTATCTTCTGTTATACCCTTTGATGTAATGATCACAAAACAAACCTAAATATTTACTATTACCTTGTTAAGATTAGTATTGTTTTAGTTAAATCTTAAAGAGTACTATAACGATCTAGATTTGATAGAGTAAGAACTTTAGCATAAGTAGTGAATAACATTTTTATGGCCCAACTTGCTAACTTTTGAGCTAAGGATGATAGTATTTGTGAAGTGGCTAATCCATAAATAACTATATTCCTAAATATTTATAATTAACATGTTAAAGCTTTAATTTTTTTACAATTATGGCATATAGGATTATCACCTTTTATGCATATATGAGTCTGCATTATGTTGCATGTTTTTTACTTTATATGAGTATTTCAAATCTTATAAATATTCAAATAATTTTTTAAATAATATATATATATATATAAACATTTTTGCCAAAGCACATTATCTCACTACTAAGCCTGAAGGGGTCAAATCAAGTGACCCACAATACTGAGCATGCTCCTTAGGGAGTAGTTAGGAGCCCAACTGAAATCAAGAAGGGTTAGGCCCAAGTATCAGTCCAAGTCATGGTTCCTGTAGCAGTTTTTAGGTCCATCAGTTTAGGACATTACTATTGAATTGGCTTAGGGGTAATGTGTCGGGTCAAGACAGACCCTTATTTAAATATATACATACTGGTGACAAGGGCCATGACTTCCCAACAATACCATGGGATAACCAATCTTAGTAGGCCATTTATTATGTGTATTGGATGTAATATAAACACAAATCTCTTAAAACATTTTACAATGAGGTGCTAAACAAACTACTTTTCAAACATAGGTTATTCAACATTAATCGATCACACATTTTTTGCAATCAAATGGTCTAGATTATGCCCACATTCGTGAATTATTTACTTTCGTTCATTTAGAATGGTTGATTGAATGACTAAATGCATGTCTACCTTCATGACTAATAACCCATTTATCATCACTGTTCATTCGGCTTTCGAATCTAACATTTTAGATCTTATCTAGCTATGATTATATCTAGACACTTTATCAATTATTCTAATCAGATAGTAACTTCTTTGTGCACTAGAATGAAATAATAGTTGCATAATCATCTTTGTTTGTGTAACTATAATGATTAGATTTTCAAAAATCTAATTCTTGCTTCTGGGAGTTATTTTTGGAGTTTTTTTTATTTCAACTATAAATAAAGTTCATTTACCAAACATTAAAGCTATTGAATCAAACTTAAAAACTTTTATAAGAGTCTACGTAAAGCTCAAAATTGTAAGTGATGAATTTTTGTACAATTATAGTGCCATGGGTTTCTATCAGTTTCTTTTTCTCCTAGTTCCATCTACAATTTTTTCTACATACTTGGTAATATCTAAATCATTTATTAATAGTTCTACTTTTATTTTAAAGATTTAAAAGTGTACAAATTTTTGTGTACAAAAATTATAAAGTCTTCAAATTATTTTTGTATAATCAAAATTTTGTAGATTTGGGTGTCTCATTGGAGCACCAGTGCGTATTTGGTTTACCCTTACCAGCTTCGATGAAAGGGAGCGATTAGTGAAAGTCGAATTGGAGATTAGGGGTGGATGTAGGCACAGGGTTTTGTCAAACCATTTAAAACATGTATATGCTTTTAATTTATTATTGAGAAATCTTATTTCATTGATAATATTTAAAAAATCAAAATTTATTTTAACCACAAAAGTTTTCTCCTAACTTTTTAGAATAAAAAAATTTCTTAGATGCATAATTCACCCCTCCTCTCTTATATATTTTGCCTCACACAATTTACAACACCTTTTTTTATCCTTAGCATTAGCATTGAATTTAGGCACTTTAATACCAAAAATAATATAAATTGTTTACAAGGTGCTCTCTCCTTGAGCCCTTGAATGCAAACTTTCTTTTTTGAATATCAATAGTGGAATGGAAGTGTAGAAAAATTGAAGGAGCTAAGGAAGAGACCAAGAAGAAGAGATTTTTGCTAGAAGGAGATTGAATTCCCTCAATAAGTTTTCTTTTAAGGTGTTCTAAATTCACAAAGTTCTAAATTCTACAATTCTAAATATCTTCATACATTCTTGCCACCTTTTTACATAAGGGTTTTGGATACAATATTTTATTAAAATTTAAAAAGAACATGTGGTTTTGACCAAAAATATAAAATTTTGTAAATTTTATGGCCAATTAGCCTTTCTTCATGTGCACTCTCATGTCTCATACACACATTCGCTCTTGCTAGGACATTAATGATGCACATGCATTACTACACAAGGATAAACCCTCCATGCACATTGAATATGACAATGTAGTAGGTCCACCTACCACATGTGTGTGGAACGCATGCATAATAGGTGACCAATAGTGCACACATTAGTGAATGTGTCCATCTCGCATGGGAGCATCTTCTACTCACAATCATGTCTATGCTTCTTCATGTGTTGCATAACTAGTACAATGTAATGTATGTTTTGACATGCTTACAGTAAGCCACTGCCCATGGCCTAAAGCACGGCACTTGTAGTTTAATGTTACAATGATATTTTTCATCGTTTTGTCTTCACGCTTAATTGTTTGCATAATATTTGTTTAATGAATAAGGAATTGAGCTCTTTATCAATTTTATATTTTGAATAACAATTTGAAATGATTCTATGGAAATAATTTGATTGCTCAAAGACATATTATTTTTGTCTTAAAAGAATTACTACAAAATCCTTCATGCTAATTATTTTTAGCATTTTGTCAATGAAATATACTTAAAACATTATGAAACTTTGTAATCTTTTGTTCAATTCAACTCTAGATGTTTCAATTTCATTTATTTATCATTCTAATATCATTTCAATAATGTTTTACACCTTATAGCCCTAGTATGTGTTAAATGCTATGGGGTGTAGTTGAAGTATAAACGTAAATCCTCGATGTACTTATTTCAAAAGTATTAACTTTTTTATGATTAACACATTTTATTGGTATTAAGGACAACCTATAAGGGGATGAGGCAATTTTGTGTTTTCAATTTTAATGTTTTTACTACTTAAAAATAGAAAATAATATTTGAGTTTAAAATACTTTTTTCTTTAGAAATTATTCCTTTTTAGTTATGTGATTTCATATACATAAAAGTAAGAACCACAAACATTATTAGCTAAAATAAAGCAAATGACATGATTTAACTTTCAAATGCTATACAAGTGATGAGATAACTTGAAATCATTAAGTTAAAAAAGTCTTGTGGTTAGATTAACCAACTAATACCTTAGGATTGACATATAGACATGAAGAATTACAATATTATAAACTAATTAAAGAAAACATTGGGATAATGTAAATGAATTGAAGAATGCATAAGTGTTGCAAGTTAATTAAAATGGGAAAGGGAAACAGGATGCCCCAAACCAAAAATACTCCTAAGAAAGTAACACAGAAAATCAAAAAAATGGAAAACTAGTCATTGGGAGTACTCCATGAAGTGAGAAAGTGTTGTGGCTAGCATTCCCATAGCTGGTATAGTTCATTGTTCAAATCCTCTTGGACCAATAGTTGTTTGAGCTTCATATAGTGGATTCAGATCAATCTATCATTCTTGCAGAGTGAACCATGAAGTACTAGAACCCAAGATAGATCTTAAATAAAATAAGACCTTTTTTAACAAGTCAATTCATTTGAGACCATGTGGATATGTTATTTTTTCTACTCCAAGAATAGTGCTCTCTCTGTGTTAAGGAATGGATGAAACTTGGAGGGATTGGCAAAATAGGATAATTAATTGTTGACTTTTGTTCCACTAACAACTCGAGGTAAGTTTGGTTTCCACAAGTGTCAAATTATAGTAGGCTTTCTGGGTTTCTCTCCTTGGAATCTATATCCATATTCTTTAAGTCAATAAAGTTGAAAGCTAGCCATTACTTGATTTGAGTTTTTTTGTTACACTAGCTTCCTTTTGATTTGTGTCAACTCATTGCTTTTTCTTAGCCCATGCATTTGCTCTTACATGTCTCTTATGTCTTTGGTTTCTTTTGCATTGGCTTGTTTTTTGCTTTGTACAATGATGAGTTCTCTTAGTTGTAATGCAGAGGTGGTATTGGGAGTGAAGTTGATATATTTTTTGACTAATTTAACCTTGCAAAATACCTCATTAAAGAACTTTTTCTCTACCAAAAGAAGATTTAGGGTACCAAAAGTCTTCTTATTCTTAGCCATGATAACCACTTCCCAAGACAAAGTCATTAAAGGCATCTCTTACACTAATCAACATAAGAACTAATTAATTTGAAGGATTTATCTAGCCAAGTTTACAACAAGGGTTTTTTAGGTTGCCTTTTGCTTAAGAAATTGAAAGACATACAAGGATCATTCAATCCTCTTGTTTTGATTTTGTTTAGCTAGAACCAGAATAATGTTGTGCATGATGCTATCACATTCAATACTATTTATACTTTAACTATCCTTAAGTGTTCAAAATTCTCAAAGAAGTGATACTTAATGCAAAGATATGGTTGTACAATAGGTATTTAACAAAAATATAGTCTTTCTTATTCAATATTCAATTTCAACCTTCTTATTTTCTTTGAGAACTCTTCATTCTCCTAAGAAAAGCCACAAGTTCTTTCAGATTTTTCAAGATGTTTGTGCTTACCATAGTTGATCTCCTAAAATACATAGTTTCGTCAAATTGATTTTATTCATGCATAACTAGATTGATCGCGGACAATGGAAAGTAAGTTAAAAAAGTCTTAAGAGTAGAAAGCTCTTGGAGTATGTGAGTAGGTAGGAAACCCAATGACATAATGATAAGCCCTTTGTGATTTCAATTGGCGAGGGTTCAAAATACCAAGCAATGCCTTAGCCACAAAAGCCATCCTAGGATTAACTTTTTGTAATGCACCTTGAGTTAATCTTTTAGGCTAATTTCAAATACATTGATTAGAAACATTATACTAAAATAAATCTTCTAACCAAATCTTAAAGAATGAAATATGCTCTTTTAGTTGCTAATTCCATATTTAATAAATTATTTCTAAAGGAATTCATATTTAAACATCTCAATTTGTAGTTTTGCTAATTATTTTATTTCTTACAATTCCCAAACTTAATTGTTTTTTATTAAAACAACAAATTATGCTCATATTTCTTTGAGATTTAGGAAAACTGAAGGATTTATAATCATTTATCATTTCACCTTTTCAAAACCCAGATATTTTGTATAGTGAAAAAATTTCTAACTCCTTATCTTATTGACAATCCTTAAAGCATGCATTTAATGTCATCTCCAACTCAAGAAAATATGAAAGGAATAACTATTTCTTGCTTGCATTGACAACAAACTAGAAGCTTTACTTGTGCAAAAAGGTATTGAAACTTTATACAAGTTGCTTACTTCTTCATTACTTAGAAAGTATTACAAGGATTTAAACAATGAATATGAATAGAATGGAGATAATCTTCCTTAAGAAATGCTCATACCAAAGCGACATTTCTACCATTTTTTACAATCCATTTGAAGAGTAATAACATGTTTAAAGCTTGAATGTCTGAGTTGTCGAATCATTGAAGATTGAAACTAGAGATCCATAGTGATCACATGATTCACAAGAAGAGTTATCAAAACTTCCTTAACACCATTCTTTAAAATCAAGGTTTTTTTTATAAACCTATTGATATGGCCTTCTTGAAATCCTACATAATAACTTAATATCATTTTCATAGACTTCTTCCCCGCTAATCAACCTCATATAATAAACCTCACATAATGAATTGCTTAGTTTCACTTAAGGGCTTCAATTGAGAATGAGTTTTCTTTAACTATAATTTTTATCAAAGGGTGCAATCTTCCAATGAAAGTCATTTTTCCTCCTATTAGACATCTTCTGGTCCATGTAGAAGTTTTAAAGCTTGCATCAAGGCTAAATAATTGGCTATAGATAGCTCTCTAACTTGCACCATGATTTCTCTCTCCTCTTAAGTGCACAAACTAATGAGTCAATTTTTTTTCTTGACTTCTTCATTAGGTCATCACCCACTAGTCTTTTTATCAGTCTTTTTCAATTGGATGTCTTCTTTTTCTAATATATATTGCACAAAGGTTTTATTTCTAAGATTAATGACTATAATTGGCACCTTATTTCCTTTTCCAACTTAGGTGGAGTTATTTCTTTGTTGTCTGTCATGTCAACCTCTTGTTTGATATCACTAAGGTAGCCATTTCAATGTTTGGAGAAGTGTTCGAATTCCACAAGAGGACGGTAAATTATGAGTTTTAAAATAATTTTTGTTATTTTTTTTTATCATATTTATTTTTTAAAAATTCTTTAATATTTATAAAAATTCTTGATTTTATATATATTAAGTTTTAACATTTATAATAAAGAAAAATAAAAAAAAAACCTTAGAATGATAGACCAAAAATTTTAGATAGTTCGATTCAAACTAGAACTTAAGTCTACTCTCAACCGAGGTTGAGAAAAACACCTGCATCAAAAGGTTTATAAATTGAGGTTTTTTCTTATAGTTCACCTCTAACATATTAGCTTTTGAGAGTTCAACTATAATCTATAATTTTTTGAGTCAATCTTAACTTAATTTTTATGAGATCAAATTAAACTCGGGCTTTTACAAATGTCAAGCTGCCTAACCCAAAAGAAAAAGAAAAATAGAATAAAAAGAAAAAAAGTTAATAAATTCGTATAACTTCCTATGCTTGTTGATTAATGAAACAAGGCACAACAAGTTTAAAATTACAAAGAAAAGTAAGAAATTAAAAGCTTAGATGTGATGGAGTTAGTTGGAAGAATTTAACATTTCGAGAGAATTAAGATGTAGTTACTCCCACGAGATGTTATGCTAGTAGAATATTACATTGCATTTTGTTGAGATCTCAAAGATTAACTCATGTTTATTAGTCATTTAATAAATAAGGGTTAGGTATATTAAAAAAATTTGATCAAAGCCATTAGAAAGTCAATGGAAAGTTATTTCAATCATAGCTTCTAAATAGCTTGAAAAGTTCTTTGAAACAGCTTAAAAAGTTTCTTCCAAAATGGCTAACACAATGGCACATATAATGCTTAGTGAAATAGTTGTTTAGGCAGGATGGATCGGAGCTGTTGGATTTGATCAAAGGTGTTCTAGACTGTCAAATCAAAAGTCATAAAAGTGGATGAGTTATGAATGATTGGATCAAGATGGATTAGATTAAGGCTATCTAATTATGTTAGATGAGTTGGATTATTTAATTCATCAACGATAATGATGGATTAGATCTCAACCATATGTTTCAAAATGAAGAGATTTGGGTCATCCAACTCAAGGATAGATATTTCAAAAGATGAAAACAATAAAGGCCATCAAATTAAGTTGGACATGATATTGTTCGTTAGATAGGAGCACCAAAGCAATGCTTATAGGAGGGCAAAATTGTAGCCACCTGATCAGTAATCGAATGATGGAAATTCATCCATGGTTTAGGCAGAGAAGCAATGGAGGACATTAGTCCCACATTGTAGCAAGTGAAATGTTTTTCCACTTTATAATACTTTGTGTGGGTGTTAAATGCGAGTTGAGTTGGTTATTTTGAGTATGGGACCGACCCGACCTGTATGTATTTTTGTATCGAGTTCAGCCTGGCTTGATCCTCTGCTTTATCCCAGTCGGATTCAGGATTCACCTAGGCTAATTTTGGGCCTAACTAGACTTGGTTCAAGCTGGTTTTCTAACCCAAAGCTTCTAGGATTGCTCAGGTTTGGTTTGCCGAAGCATTGTGTATTTGAGCCATGTTTGGGTTGTGGTTAAATTTTTTTTAATGAAGAAAATTTAATAGAATTAATTTTTTTATTCACCCAAAGTTTAACAATTGATATAAAATTTGGCAAAGATGCATTAAATAGATTTAATCAGAAAAATGATTAAGTGAAAAATAAAATCCTATAAATTTCTAAATTAAGAAAAGAATGAACAAATTAGATATTTAAATTAAGATTTGAAAGTGGACATTAGTCCCACATTGTAGCTAACATTCTATTTTCTAGCAAAATAAAAAACTTTTTTCGAAGTTGATGCATATGTCTTCAATCCTTGAAGTTTGTTGAATACTCAAAGGTGTTTTGAAGATCACTAATTTACTATCTTCAAAGGTGCATGATTGTTCTTTAAAAACTAAAACTAATTCACACTATACAAGCTCATTAGAACAAAATATTAAATATTTATAACTTGACTCACTGAACACATGGGTGTTCTAACACCTCTATGTCAACCCCTTATTTGATATCACTAGGGTAACGATCTTAATGTTTGGATAAGTGTTTTGAGTGCTCTTTAATTGTGGTAGTACCTGCCATTTCCAGCAAATGAGCTAATAGGTTCTCGAGAGAGCTCCATAGAAGAACTCCCACATCACAAATGCGCTTGGAGATTCAACTACAGTTAAGGGGTGCCTGGTCAAAGCCTAAAGCAGTAATGTCTAAGTAGTTGTGAGAGAAGCAAGATTGTTAGCATAACAACACCTACAATGGACTCAAGTTTTGGAGATGAAGGTCTCTTCCCTACAAATCCATTCAATTGGATTTTCTATTCTCAATATGGTTGCAGGAGTAATAATCTATGAGCATGCTATAGAAGGAGCTAGTGGTGAGCTTTTTGATCTAGTGGTTTCTAGTCATAGCCTTGACAAATTTTTTTTTGAGTCCATCCTTATGATCGATGAGAAAATTTGAGAAGAATATTTTGCTAAATAATTGAGCAAAAGAAGCATGAAGCAGTCTTCGGGATCCTCAAACCTTTATTTAGGCAGAGTTGGCTAAATCTTGATGCGCCACATGGCTACATCTGAATGCAACAACTTTTTATCTTTAAAATAGATGTTAGGATGAAGAGTTTGCGAACTATGGAAGATATATTTTTTCGTGACCTTTATCCTAATTGATCATTTCTTTGATCAGCACATTGCTAATCCAGCAAACAAAAAGCGAGACAACCTCTATATATACTCATCCAGAGATCCTTTCATTGCAGCTCAAGTTTCCTGAGCAACCACCATGGTATTTTTACGCTTTGAGTTTTATCCGAGTGGAGAAATACTAGACGATAACGCATTTTGGATTTATAATTTTTATCTCAAGAAATCGCCAAGAGCCTAATAATTTTGGATATTATAATTGTTGTTATTATTCGTAATTATTTATAATCATTTTCCTTGTTGAAATTTGCCTATAAATATTCCATATACATGAGGATGCCGTTTTTTTTTGAGATTGAAGTACTTTACACTTTTCAGTCCTTGAGTTTTGATTTTTTTTTTAGTTAATTTTTTTATAAATTTTTTTTTCTTTTCCTCCTCTCTTGTAACTTGTATCTCAATGTTGTTGTTTCCAGAATTATTCCTCAATACTGCATTAAAATACTGAATCTTAGAACTATTGTTTCTGCTACCATCATTTTCTAGAGGGAAGCTACAGGTTCTCGATCATGCGGGTATTTGCACTCTCGTGTTTAAACACAGGGATACCCAGTTTTGAAAATGAAAGCAGGTAGGCAACCGGCGTGTGTGAGTGCGACTGAGTCCCATGGACATCTTTGTTAAAGGGTTGTTTTCATGATGTGAAATCGAAAATATAAAAGGATCACACTTCGGAAACTAAGCAAACGTGAAACAAATTTAAGTGGAAATTAAGGAACGTCTTTGGTTTGATGCTGAAGTTTAATTATATGCACGATTTTTGCCACGCACACTTCGGTTGCCAGGAAACTTAACAAAAGTTTATTTTATGTAAACTAATTTTGGCGTGAAAGGCTTGGACCTGTATTGCTCAAAGAATATTTGTTACAGCTTCGTTTATATTTTATGTATTTAGTCTAAACTTGTGGAATCTGGAGAAGTTGAAGGGGTTGTCTCTCTTTTTTGTTTTCTGGATGAGGATTGATGGAGGTGGTAACTTGTTGGTTGTCAAAGGAAGCACAGGAATAGTAATTGTCAAAATAATTCATCACAGCACGTGATTTGACATTATAAAATAAAAGTTTGAAATTAATTCGTACCGCTTACATGACATAATCGATGACTATTTCTGATATGCAAAATTCATCTTCGTTTTGAAAATATCATCTATCACTGATATTAATTAATCTTGGCAAGTCATCCAAATTAATTTCTAGATCTGACTAAACCTCAAACATATCATTTGATCTTCCGCAATTGCAAGCCCAAGACCAAGTCATAATTCATTTCCCATTTATTCTTTAAGTCCAGTTTATAGACTTCACTAATGACAACAGATATGACTCAGCGGTTGCAATTTTAAGCTTCTCCGGCCAACTCATGGATGTTATCGGAGATTTCGTTTAAAGTTTTATGATAATTTTAACTTGCTCCTCTTATGGTTCATAGATTAATGTTGTTGGCTGGCCGAGTTGGTGGACAGCAATGTTGAAGCTTCAGATGCCTTTCGCAAGCAAGAAATCTAACAAATTCATTTATTTTTTTTTCCAGAAAAACATGGGCCTGTAAGAGTTTATTTAAAATTCACAAAATAATATCTTATAGGTAAAGGTTTGCATGTATGAATTAAATTAAAAATTCTAAAATCATTTCTTTCTCTATATATAGAGTTTAATACATCAGCAGCTCTTTCTCAATAAAAAAACGTTATAAGCTAATTTGTGATTCTTTAATCTAAATCCAAAAGGCAGTGGTGGTAACTTTTCAACGTGTGGATTCCCCCTTTGGTTTTGATTCTACATTATCTAAATAGAGAATGTATCTATTTTGTGACAAATAAAAATAGTTTTTACATGTTATACTAATAATTTAGTAAAATCATTTTATTGTATAACTTATTCTTATCATCATCTGTACTAGCCTATAAAGTGGTCTATCATTTTGTGAAAAAGATAATTGAGATAATTGGACATTATTTCATAGATAACCCATTTATTTCATATAGTTTCCACTGAATCAAAAGATGATAATAAGATTTAGTCATTTAAAATTGATCTGTAAATTAATAGTATAAAGTAAAAAATTCATTTCAAAAAAAGGGTTTATAAGAGTTTATTTAAACATCAAAAAAAAAAATATTGTGGGTAAAAGTTTATATGAATGAATTAACTTAAAATGTTAAATCAAGTCCTTCTATATATATATGTGTGTGTGTATGTGTGTGTGTGTGTTTGTGTATGTATATGTGTGTGTAGAGTTTTATATATTAGCATCTCTTTATCAAATAAAAACATTAAAAACCATTTATGATTCTTTACTCTAATCCAAAAGGGAGTGGTGATAACTTTTAATCATAATAGTTTGACCACCAGTTTTCGTGATCGAAGTATCTAGACCCTTCCAATCGAACAGCTCCTATGTAAAAACTCTTTTAGACTTTATTTTAGGTTGTTATGATGTTTATAATTTATCAATTAAAACATATGATGCAATTTTTTAAATCAATCAATAATGGTTAATTGGTAAGTTTTGTAAGTACTTTTAGTTAAAAAAAATATTTATGAATAGAGGAATTCTTGAATAAAATTAATTGATAAAATTTTTACATAACCTAAAAGAAAATTTCAAATAACAATATTGAAGCATTTAGTAGCGTGCTTATCGTTGTTTTCTTAACCTTCATCTATTAGTTGTCAAACTTTAATTTTTTATTCCTTCTTAAATTAGCTAAGTTCTCAATTTTTTTAATTGATTCAATTAAAACAATTGGGCTTTGTTAAGCATTTCTTTAAATATAATTTTTTTTATTATATTTATTTAAAATTTGTGTCACTAAATACTTTTCTTCAATTTCCATTCTTGTTTCATTGGGGTGGGCATATGCTTATTTTAAGTCGAGCCACCAAAAAATTATTGGTATGTAATTTTATTTTTTTATTTTCTATTTCATAAATTTTTAATAAAAACTTAATATTAAAAAATTAACATGTTCAAAAATAATATTAAAACTTGTATAAAATTACTTTTAGAGATCTTCTTAAGCTTATTAAAAATACTTTCAAGCATTTTCTTTAAATATATTATAAAAAACCAAAATTTTTATTCCTAGTAATTTACCCTCATCTTGTTAAACCATACTTTAGTTGTCTCATTTTGTTTAATGGTTGTTAACAGATTCTATTCAAGGGTGACTAGTTCATTTGAGGGGTTGGGTGCCCTATTTTGTGTAAAGATCATAAATTCATTATGTTTAAGATGTTGAACCCTTAGTCTTTACATAACTTGTTTTATAATAAAAAAATTGATTTATTATTTTTACTAATATTTTTCTTGAGTATGTTTTATATTATACATCTCAAGATCAAGTAAATTAATCTAATAGACAACTTGATCAATTGATTTATGGAGTAATCCACAAATTAATACATGTCAAGGGTTTAGGTTGCTTTGTGCAAACTTGATCAACTTGTAAATCTTGGAGCCATTGGTCATAGCTCTTGGTGGAGTAGCTACCTATATGAAGCTCATTTTAAATAAATTAGTAAGGTTATAATGTTAAACCATTTCTTATACATATGTGATATTTTGGATTGCATTTCATTCATTGCACTCATTCATGATTTAATGGTATAGTAGTCCATCATGAGTCATAACATTTGTTAAATGACATAAATCTTTAGTAATGCAACTACAAACTATGTTAAACTTATAAAAAATAAAGTAGATAAATTGACACAAAGTGAAATGTCTTATTATCTTATAATCATACAATATAATATTAACTATCGTATTGTTACAACCTTTTTTTGACATTGTGTCTTAGGAATATATTAGAAATTCTTATGTATAATATAGTTATGATGGCTTTTTCATACAAATATGATGGATATTTAATTAAAACTAAGAAGTAAGAATCTTGTAAGACATGGGATTGGCCCTATCTGAAAATCCTTTTGGTTGGATTGTAAAATCATTCATATTCACATTACATATACAAATATTTTTTGTAGTTGTACATCTGAATCGCCATCCTAAATACTTAAGTCAATAGAGAAACTTTATTAGATTGCACAGATATGTTTTATGGAACATATTGGTACAATCAGTATACAATAGAATTATTGAATCTCCATAGATATATGATGCAATTATCATGCACAAAGGACTCATATCTATAGATTGGTTATTGGTCAAGAGTTTTTGCATCAATATGATATGTACGAGACAAGAAACACTTAAGAGGTGCAAAAAAATTATCATATATATATGTATGTATGTATGTATGTATGTATGTATATATGTATATATGTATATATATATATATATATATATATATATATATATATATATATATATATATATATATATATATATATATATATATATATATATATATATATATATATATATGATTTTTGTTGTTTGATATATATGATCTATTCATGTATTAGAAAATAAAATAATATAACAATATCATTCTCATTCAATCCTCGTGATTGTTTTGTATGAAGAAAATAAAACAATCAACAATGCATGGTGAGTGTTTTTCACATAGTACAATATACTCATTGCAATTGTACAACACATTTGAAGTAAGAAAATTGAAAGCAATCACAATGTAATGCACATACAATTGATTTATTAGATGTGTAATAATACATAATACTTAAGCCAACTACTTAGAAAAACTATGTAGTACATACATGATCCTAATGACTATCTTATATGAAGTATTCACAACTATAGTATAGAAGCTAAGAATAGACACTATTTGATAATTGTATAATATGATGTTAATTATTATTCTCATACAATACATTCTAAGTAAAAATAAATATGTTAGATTAGCATTTGTTAAGGTGATAGTGCTCACTAGTTATCGCACTTCCATGATATACTGATGGTATTCATACAAACAAAAATCAAGATCACAATAGCTAACTTAATTTTTTTAGAAAGCTCAATTTTAGTAGTTAAAAGTCCAATAAATGGTCTTAAGAAATTCAATAAGCTCATCTTGCTCTAAACTTTATTATTAAGTATAAGGTGTGGTATAAGGATGCAAGGTATAAGTTGCAGTATCAAATATTTCAAGTGCTGTAATTGTTTGTTTTTAGCTACTATAACTTGCATTTGTATAGCTACTTGTGACTCCAAGCACCACTTGTACTTAGATTATCTTAGTTGAACCTTTAGTCTTTGTATGACTTGTTTTTTGATAGTTAAATCATTATATAAATTATACTAATACTTTTTTTTCTGAGTGATTTTAGATCTATATTTGGATAAACTAGAACAATCTAGTTAAGAGCTTAGTTAATTGATTCGTTGGAGCACTCCACTAGTGAAGAAAAGTCATTTCTCAAATTTGTTGCAAATTGCAAATCTTAGAGATCTCATCTTTAATACATTACTTGTATTATAACTTATTCAATCTAACACTTATTCAACATATGGTGCATAAGATTGCATATAATCATCTCATGCATTTTTCATATGTTTATCTATCTTTGCATGAGTCACGTAGTGCACAATTAGTTGAATAACTCTGAAACTTAATGCTTAAAGAGTAAGAATAACCTTAGGTTTAGTGGTAAGGTAAATGGGCATGTAAATCATTTTAACACAGGCTAAGATCTCAATTTACATATATAATACAACGATATCTCTCATCTTATTTGTACAACCCCTTATTCTTTTGATGTCTCACAAATCATATATAGTTAAATTTGCATGTCATACAGATATGATGTTATCATCATATTGGTACAATTTATTTATTCTATGTTGGCATTGTTATACCAATACTAGTTCTTATATTATTAGATTAGTATGATTCTCATGCATGTTCTTTTAGCTTTCAATTTTATGCATCCTTTGGTATAATGGCTTTATCATATAGGTATAAGTGTATTATCTAAGCTTGGAAAATAAGAATCATGTCAAACAAGGGATCAACCATGTACAAAGCTCTTATGTTGGGATTAGTAAAACCTTTACCTATCTTGTACACATATGGAGCACATTTTGTTCTTATATGCTCATTTCATTGTCCTAAACATTTAAGTTAATAGAGTAACCAAGTTTGATCATGGAGTTACATTCTATAGAACATACTATTATGATTTGTATATAATAGATCATTTTAATCATCAGACATATACAATGTCATAATCATATATGCACATATTACTTATAACTACTAAGTTGTTATCTATTAAAATGTTTTGCATCAGTATGATCTTGCATCATATAAATATTTCTTGAGAATATTGCAAAATTATCATATATATATATATATATATGATTTAGTTATTAGATTTGTACAATTTATTCACTCTATAAAAAACATAATAATGTAATTTGTATCAAACTTGTATGACCATTGTGGTCATCTTGTACATCACTTCAACAACCAATGACAATGTGTACTAAGTAGTGTACAAAGTTACTAGTAGCATGAGTTAGTAATTGAAATAAGACTCCAAGTAAAGTATGTTACATGTAAAGTTTACAAAAAAAATTAAAATCATTGCAACTCTTGTGATTGGTATGGCAAGTTGAGACAGAAGTAAAAATTTTGTCTCCAATTGAAATAACCTAAAAGATTGAGCTATGTACTTGGTTTATAACCATTTTTTTATCCTCAAGTATGGAAGGCTTCCTTGATCATGCTTAAAAGACCCATTATTGCTTAGGAATTTGAATGTTTTCCAAGTATCTACTTTGAGCGAAGGAGTTACAAATTGTGCCAATGCATTTGCAGCCACATTCTCTTCATATTAATATGTTATAGTTGAAAGTCTTGTTTTGAAGAATGTATTTAATTCTTTTGATAAGTGCAAGAAATGTTGAGCAGAGAGCTACTTGAAATCATGCTAAAAATTTCCATCAATTGAAATTCAATACATAATTTGTGAATACCTTTACTGATGTTGTACAAAAAAACATCTAGAATGGTCTTGCCTTTGAATTTTATGCTTATTTTTAATATCATAATGTGAAGATAATGCCCAAAGGTTCATACCCTTATCTTCCTTAAGTGTCCCACCACCATTGGCTACACCTAGATTTCCTTTCATTGGACTAGTAACATTAAGTTTGAAACAATTGAGAGGAGGAGCCATCCAATAAGCTTTGGTTATTTGCATTGCTTTATGTTTAGGGAAGCCATCTAGTAATCCATTGGATACAAGAGTTTGAGTGTGCTAACTTTTTTGAGTGAAAAGAAATCTCATAGCTATGTTGCACACTAGAAACCAAATGTTGATACAACTATTTTTTCATCAACATACATTTCCTTCAAATAAGATCATATTATTGTCTTCCATAATTTCCAACAAATAAGGCTTGGTAGTAATGTGATTATTTTCCCTCTAATAGTTGCATTAGTACCATAGTTCCACTAATGTTGAAGGCTATATTAGGGAAAAGATGTACGCCATTAAGTAATCTCCATTGAAAGATAAATATCCTGGGAGATGGTGACTTGTTCCATATCTACCTTCTAGAATCCACAATGGTCCCTTTCCTTGTCATTAGTTTCCAAGCTTATTTTTTAGTGAATTGACCACTTGTAGTCAAGGACCAATAGTTGCATTGATCTGAACTTGCTCTTACCATGTGCTACTCCACCACATGTCCCACCTGCAACTTATGCTTCCATGTTTTTGATATTCCCCACTTATTATTTTTAAGTATATTTAACATGCATAAATTTTTATCGTAATGAATTTATATTTTTAAATTTCCAACAAAGTTGGTTGATAAATGCTTCATGAATTTCATTAAACTTTTTCATACCAAGACCATCTTCATCGATAGGATATTAAATTTTACTCCAGCTATTCCATCCCCATTTATGTCCTAGTTTCAAATCACCTCATAGAAATCCAATTAGTATTCTTTCTAGGGTTATGATGAATTGTTTGGGAGGATTGAGTGGCAAAAAAGTGTGGAGGGTGATCAAAGAAAAAAATTGCTTTATAAGGGTTAATATATCCACTGTTGAAAGTAACTAATGCTTCCAACCCACAATTTTGCTAGCTATCTATTGCAAAATTAGTTGGAATAATAAGAATTTCTTCTTTTCTATAGACAAATTATAGTCAAGATAGGTTAGTGGAAACTTTTCTTTTTTGAATCCCAACTTTTTAGAGAGCATTTAGTGGTGAGCTAATGGATAGTGTCTTGAGAAAACAAATTGACTTTTCTAATAATTAATAGATATCCTTGATTTCTCTCAAATAATATAATTAAATTGTTGACATTATGAATTGATTTCTCGTGCCTTCAAGAAAATATGATCTTGTCATCCATGAACCAATGATGTGTAATATTAAGACAAATGTTTGGGAAAGAAAAAGGGCAAATCTTGTCTTATAATGCAACTAATTAAGACCCTAGTAGAAAGAATCTACTACAAATATGAACAATAATGGAGATATCAAATTTCCTTGCATCAATCCCATATGTGCCTAGAAAATCCTTGACAACCACCATTAATGACCATTAAGACTAACTACAATAAAGAATGTTCATAATGGGTGGATAAGTTTTCCAATAAAGGATGTTCATATTGAAGTGGATAAGTTATCAATCAAATCTAAATTGTAGCAAAATTTTAAGTATAAATTTCTGAGAAAGATGGTCAAAGGCATTGTTCATGTTAATTTTAATTATGTAGTTACAACCCCTTGTTTTTTGTTTATTGATTCAATATTCTCTTATCAAATTAAGAAATTTTCCTCAATACCTCTTCCTTAAATGAAATAAAATTGCTCTAATAAGAATAGTTTCTAAAGAAATTTCTAAAACCTTTGAGCAAGAAGCTTAGAAAAGACCTTTTCAATACATGCGCATAAACATATTGGTCAAAACTTGGAGAAGGAAGTTGGATTCTTTTTTAGGAATCAAAATATATTGAAAATAGATAAACTGTTTTGTATTAGAATGCCTACCATGGAATCTTTCACAGCCATGTAAATGTTATGTTCAATTATATCCCAACAATGTTAAAAAATAATCTAGTGAATTGATCAGGTCAAGGGATATTATTCATATCAATACTAAATATCGTTTGCTTGAGATCCTCTAATGTTAACTCCCTTAGTAAATGTGCATTATCATCTTTAGTGAGAAGAGTAGAAATATAGCTTGAATATGTAGAGGAACTAGTAGTTAAGACTTTCTAAAATAATTTTTTTAATAAAATTGCATTATCACTTCTCCAATTCATCATTGACTTCAAGTGAATTACCTTTTAGGGTCTTATAGAAAATTAATTATGATCTTATAGTGTTTGGCTTTGACTAAGGCATGAAAGAACATAGTATTTTGGTCTCCTTCTTACAAGCATTTCATCCATGCTTTTTGTCTCCAAAAAATTTCATCATTCCTTAAAGCCATGTTTAGGTGATTTTCCACCACTACTTAGTTTTTCATTAAATGAATTTTTTTACTTAGTTTTTGATCTTCATATTACCCAAAAACTGTTGTCATCGTAATGTCTTTAAAAACAACTCTTTCTACAACTTGGATTAAGAGCTATTAAGTAAAGAAAAGATTTCAAGTAGAAAATTACTTAACAAACAAGCTTAAGTTGAGTTTGAAGGTTACATAATTCATCCCCCCTCTTATGGTCATTCCTCTCCTATTATTACAAACCCCTACTAGTTATGAAGAAAGAGAATGGATTTAATGGAAGCATGATGAACTTTATTTGGGGGTGGATAGAAGGAAGGGTGTTGGCCAAACCACCTGACAATTGCTTTTGCATTTCTCTCTATTTCAAAATTTTTTTCTTGTAGTTTTTCCAAATCACTTCTATCATCATTGAAGCTAAGCTTTATTGTGAATGAGAAAAATTTTAGAATGATCTCAATTATTAAGGATTCAATCATTCTTTGAAGGGAACATCCTTACATTTCACCCTTGCTCTTAGGTGAATGTTATAGATATTAGAAGAATTACATGCACATGTTTTTGGATTATGTAGACTTTAAAATTTGGTATATTATAGAACATCCTTTCACACTTCAACCAAGCTTATTAATAATGAATAAGGAAACAATTTAGTGACCTTACTTTAGAAGAAAAGCATAAGGTCCAACTAAATTCAAGGGCCATGAAAATTGTATATTATGACTTATTAGTATCTAAGTAAAATAACATCATGATCCTAAAAATGGCTCATGAAATTTGGTACAAGTTAATGGTCACCTATGAGGGTACCTATTTGGTAAAGGAAAACAATCATCATGTTGATTAATAACTATGAACTATTACAATGAATCTTGATGAGATTATCAAGTCAATATTTACCAAATTTACCAATAATATTAAAGGTTTATCACATTAAAGAAACAAAGAAAGTACCAACATTTTCTAAATGCATTATTGGGAGAGCTCCAAACCAATGAAAAGGAGCTTTTAATGAGAAAATCTGAGGAACTATCAATAAAAAAGGAAGAGGAGTAGAAGAAGGAAGAGTCACTAGTATTGGTAGTAGACTCAACCATAAGTTCTAACTTCTTTTTTTCTAATGAGGTTGCCTTAATCTCCAAAGGCTAGATTATTTAAGAAGCATGTTATAAGGAGAAGATTCAATAAAGATAAAAATTGAAGGGTAGGACGACAAAACTTGATGAACCCTTGTGTCTTGCTTATTCCATAATACTTTTGCCATGGGCAATCTTCTATTTCATAATTGTTTAAAGCTAAATAAAAAATTTAGAATTGGGACGTCTAGATGAGAAATATCTAGCTAGAGCTTATCTTTAGCCTCCCCTTGAAGAATATGGGATGGACCTATGATATACGTTTCCAAATTAGATATGTGAAAAACATCATGTATCCAATAAATGCGTAAAACAACTAAAGATGGCACGTCATTGACCCAATCTTCTTTATGAGTTGATATAGTCTGATACACTTGGGTGTCAATTTAGAAGCCTTTCAAAATTAGAACAAAGCTCACAAAGTTTGACCTTCAGAAATACATGATTGCTAATCTCAAAATTTAACTATTGATTCTTAGTATCAAAGTTTTTCTAATTTTCCTATACCACACATAATTTATCATGCAATTTACATATCTCTTTAGTAGTCTCCTCAATACTTTGGGATCCAAATATCTATCTAGACAAGCCCTCAACCCATATAAATGGGATCTATAATGTTGCCTATATAAAGCCTCATATGATGCCATACCAATGGCTAACTAATAGACATTACTATAAATAAATTCTAACACTAGTGATTATCTAAACAACAATGAGGATTAGGCTTACATACTAAGCCTCAACAAATCCTCCATGGTCTAAATAGTCCTCTCTAACTGAATATCAATTTAAGGATGATAGGTTATATTGAGCTAAAGAGTAATTCTTACTTTTTGGTGTAGATGATTCCAAAACTAATAGGTGAATTTGACATCTCTATCCAAGATAATAACTTGAGGAATACCATGCAAGCAAATTATCTACTACATAAAAAGCTTTGCTAGCCTTCTTGTTGAGTTTGTCTTCTTCATAACTAAAAAAAGAGCCAATTTAATTAATTAGTACATAATCAATCAAATTATATCATAAACCTAATTGGTCCTTGACAAGAACAAATTCCATAGAAATCACATCTCATTTCTAATATAGAATACTAAAATTATGTAATAAACTACTAGCTTTTGATGCTTAACTTTAACTCTTTAACAAATAAAGCCCCTCTAAGCATAGTAATTCACATCTTTCTTAAACCTCTCTATTAGAAGATGGTCTTGAGGTTCTTCTATATTTTTTAATCCCTTAAATGAAACATCATCTTATGACCATGAGCTTTTGTTAGCAATCTATCTCTAAACTCCTGGTACTGAAGGAAACACTAGCTATGATGATAAGTCAAAATGCCATCCCTAATAGTGAATTCCTAAGTCTCCCCTCTTTATAATCAAATAAGCACCTCCTAAAGCTTAAAATTCTCTTATTAAAGTGTCCTTGAATTATTTAACCAATTAGCTTGGATTGTAAGAGAACAGAGCATATCCACTAAAGTTTACATTATTACCTACGTCTAAGCACTACTAATATCAAACATGGTTCCTTTCTATAATCTCCTTATAAGCATAGACCTAAGACTTGCACCTCTATTCAGGGCATTAACTACTAAGTTAGCTATGCCTTCTTAATTGTTAATGTCTAAATAATAGTATTTAATGAGCTCTAACAAATGTCTCTACCTCAAATTATGCACTTTTTATGAAAAGATTTACTTGATATCTTTTTAGGTTGTGTCTAAATGATTCGCTTACTTCGATACTATTCTAGCACTACTTAAGCATGCTATGCAATTCTTCCCCACTCTTGGAGTACACAAAGTTTTCATCGATGAACACTATGACAAATAGGCCCACAAAGAGTTGAAAAAACATGGTTCATTAGGTCATAGACACTACTAGTGCATTAAATAATCCCAAGGGCAAGAATGTAAACTCAAAATGATTATATGATGTCCTAAATATTATTTTTTGGGATATAGTTTTCATGAATCTGAATCAAATTTCTCGATTGAAGACAAATCTTGGAAAAAGCTAAAGCACCCTATAATTGATCAAGTAGATCATTAGTCTATGACAAAGGATATCAATTCTTAATTGTTACCTTATCCAACTCTCAATAATCCCTAAACATGAGCAAACTACCACCTCTCTTTTTAATAAAAAGTATAAGGGCTCCCTAAGGAGAAATGTTAGGCCTGACAAAGACCTTACTCACCAGTTCTTATAATTGAATATTGAGTTCTTCCAATTTAGATAAGGCCATATTGTATAGTGTCTTAATAATTAGAGTAGCCCTTGGATTTAAATAAATGAAGAACTCAATCTTATTCTCTGGTGGCCATCATAGTAGTTCATCTAGGAAAACATCAGGGTAATTCCTCATAATCGGTATATCTTACAAGGTTAGAGATTAAGTATATGAATTAGCTATAAAAGCTAGCTATGTTATGCAATCCATATGCACAAACTCTGATGTTAAAATATTAAAAAACATAGGTACCTATTAGTTGATTCAAAAATAAATTATGTCAACTAAGTTTGACACCACAACCTTGACATTCTTCTCATAGTAGTCAATCACTATGCCAAGCCAAGTCATATAATCCATGCTAACAATAATGTCAAACATAGTAGTAGAAACTCAAATGAGCTCTACTTCAAAACCCTAGCCAAGGATAACTAAATCTCTTCAAACTCTAATTCCAATTGAGGTCTCATTGCTAAATAAAAGTTTCGTTAATAACGTTGATGGTAATTCCCATTCATCACCATCTATTTTCTCCTAAGAAATTTTAAAAAATAAAGGAATGAGAAACATAAATATCAAATGGTACTACAAAAGTAGTATTACAAAATGAGAACATATTAGTATGACATCAAAAGCACATATAGCCTATTACTAGGTGAGTGTATAAACTCTTGTCCTTCTATCTACCTAGTGGTTTGGGCAGTCTTTTATCCCTTAGGACAATTTTTCTTAATATGCTCTAGTTTGAGTAGTTATAGTAAACATCTTGTTTGAACTTGTAGGTTCCTCCATGTCATCTGTCAAAGTGTTTATAGCTCAAGCCTTGATCTTTGTACCACTCTGTAGGCCACCCACTAACTTGATGAGCTATAATTGATGCAAAATGAGTATCTTAATCTTTCCTTTTTTTGACATTTCTTGTGATGGAATTTTCCATTCCTCTAATTTTTTAGATTATTAGAGTTCTTTCTTTTTGTACTAGACTCTTAATGAGCCTCTATATGGCACTCCACCTACTTAATCAACTTAGCAGCCTTAACCAAGTCACAATATCATGTAAATTTGGTAGCCATCAAGTGTCTCTAAAAAAGAGGCCTAACTATCTCTATAAAGAACTCACATAATACTCCGTTTTCCACCAACTTTGATGCATATCATTTAAGACAAGTAGATGTAGAAGCATAATCTACTAGACACATTTGTCACTAGCTCAAGTGGGTTTACTCTTTTTGGATTTGAGCCATGGCTATCTGTGGCACATAACAATCTCTAAAAGCTACCACAAATAGGAACCAAGGAATCTCATTATTTAGAACACCCTCAAACATGGTCTAGCACTTACTATGCCACAAAGTAACTACCTCTCCTTCAAGAGAGACAAGGTTGGCATTGTAACCATCTACTTAGCTGGGCACCCTAATCCATAAAATAATGTGAATATTCATTAACAAATTATCTTCTATGGCAAGACCTATTGTGCCTAAAAAGTCTCATGGTCTCAACTACATAAAAGCATCTAACAATAGCTCCACTTTGGGTTCAAGCTACACTTGTGATGTCATAACCCTAGTTATTCAGTGTGACTCAAGCATTTTGTAGACTTGGACTTTATCTATCGTGTCTCTTAAAAATGCAATACAATTACTAAGCCTTTGTATTAAGAATTAAATATAATACTTAATTACTTTTGGTAAGATTTAGAAAAAATATCAATTTATCTGACTTAAAAAATCTTACATATACCAATGCTCCTCACCATAATGAAATTAGACCTAATCTACTTATGGTTGTCTTAATTCAATCTTAGGACACACCTAGACTTAGTTAACCTAGGCTTTGGTGGCAACTCTATCATACCTCATTTGTAGTAATGTTTTTTGATGTAATAATACCTATGTATTAGTTAATGTATTTCACTAGTCACCATTCACTGCGTGGGCTTGGCATTCAAATAGGGAGTTAGGATCCACCAATCTGATCATCAGGCTCAAGGCATGTTGCTCAAAATGAACCATATCCTTGCCCTAATTGTTATTTTAGTTGATCCAAAAAAATCCATTCCAGGATAAGTAAACAAGAAAAATGCACTTGCATGTACATAGCATCAAAGCAAAGAAAAAAGCATATTCATACAATTCCATAACATCAAATAAACCATCACATAATTCTTATGCCATTAAGAAATCTAATTCTACCACATAACAAATCGATGAAGATATGAAATTCCATCATAAAAGTCCCATATATTACAAAGTCCAACACTATAAATGAAAATGCAAAAAATGAATTGGTATTGCCACTATATCATCACCTAAAATCTAAAAGGATGAATAATATACTAGAAGTACTCATTATGTTTCCTTGCTCTAACTCCTTTGGTAATTCCTAACTCATTGCAATTATAGATGATATTGTTGGGGGAGAGGCAAGGGTGAGCCAACTCCAATTGGAAATCCTTAATCTTGCTAGTGAAATGTACATGTTGCAATATAGTAGTAGCACTTCAATAATGCAAAGAAATCAATAAAGTTTCAAAGCTACAAAGCTGATCCAATGCATCAAATCATCACTAGCTTTGTCTCATTTAAATTTGTGCTTAACAAGTCTCAATGGAATCATAACCAACCCATAAGAAGTATAGGGCCCCAATAATAGTCTAGCATTCCATCCAAACTCTTTAGATAGTGCAATTTTTCTATAGTTTTAAAAAATCTCTAGTCGTGAGCCTTACGAGGAGTCCTTATCTTTGAGGATACAGGAAAGGATGTCTACTCATGAGAAAGAGAAGGAAGGGGTGACTGTAAGATTTGAAGAACAAAAACAAAGCTCATCCTTGATGTAGACAATTGTGTGGATGATGGAGGTTGGATCAACCTTAAGATCTTGCATTAAATTTTGATATATGATATACAAAAAAAAGATAATTTGCTAAGCATGTATGTGAAAATATATAAGGATATGATCATGATATGTATTGATATGATTCTACTTCAAGAATCCTAACTTATGGTGAACTATTCATAAATCATAATATGTTGATGAAAAGCTTGTAGAAAACATGTTTAGGAAGTTCTTCTTATATTCATTACTTGAAGAATTATTGTAGATTTATGGATGATGATCATGTTACCATACCTAAGCCATGATGTTATGGTTTAGTGGTTAATTGCTTACTTAAGTCATGATTCCATTTAATCTCATGATTTAACATGAAATTATGAATTTAATATAATAAATGATAGCAAAATCTCATGATTGTGACTTGTGGTTTCCTTAATATATTAATTATCAAATCAATTTGAATATTTTTTTATTGTAATTGGATATATACGATTGTAGAAAAACTTATGTTCAAGAGAAACCATATTATTATAGTTATTATGCCATGTTTTATAAGAGGAAACCTTGAAGCCAAGGTTTTCTAGGCTGTCTAACTTTATTTCATAATATACTTTAATGAGATCTCATGCTATTAGATGAACATAGATTTAATGTATTCATGTGTTGAATCTTAAATTTTTTAAGATCATAACAATGTTCATTTTTGCGATAATTTAGCTAATTGATGTTTATGTTACATTGTTTAAACTTAGCACGATGACATGATGAAATTATCTAGATAAATGTGATATTTTCCAAAGAAAATGTTGAATTTTATTCTTATGCAATTAACCTTATATAAGATCATGAACCTTACAAGAAAAGTTGCAATTAGAGCCAAACCAAAAGGATTTCTTTTGGATAAGCATTGTCAAGCATTAATTATGCTTGGAAAGTTGGCTACATGGCATAATTAGATCATATAAGCCTTGATTTATATGGACTTATATGGCTTCTATAATTCTTTAGATGGTAAGCGTAGGAGGGTTTTGTTCTGGGCCCTACAAGAAGGCTAGGTTCGTAGAGGTAATGGGTTGGCTAATAGGAATTGTTGGGTATTTACTATGAGTGGTTACGACTATGATTTGATTAAGAGTAATAAGAAATGATATGACTTTGTGGTTAATCCATAGTAGTAGTTAACTTTATTTAAGGCTTTTAGATGAACCTTGGAGGGTGAAGTTTGAGATGAGTAAAGTCATAAGAAACAAAAAGAAAAGGGTCATTGCTTGTGTAGTTTATGGGTTGACCATGTTAAGATTAGCTTTGATTTTAAGTGTTATGTACTTCTTACGACTTGAATGTAAGTTTAATAAAAATTATTTTGGGACTAAAATCTGTTCACTTGGAAATTTGAGTTGATCCTACAATCAGGATGCTAGGTAAAGGTTGTGGATTAGATGGAAGCACATTATAAAGAAAAGAAATAAAGGCACTAGTACTCCTATTAAAATGAATTGCCACAAAGTTTGTGATAGAGAGTTTTGTTTGGATGGATACAAGGCTATTATTTCTCTAAAGAAAATAGGTATACTCTACATTTGAATGTTGTACAAGATACTCAAACTTGACATACAAGAAGATTTAAGAGATGACAATCAAAATCAAATGCACACTTCTTTCATTTTTTATTATGGTGAAGGGTAATATCTCTTATGATACTTAAATTTAATATATTCTATTATCTCGTGTAAGTCTATAGATAAGTATGATCTCACTTTACCTCACTATTAGACTAGTATGCTTGTTGGATATTTGTATTCTAATCAACAATTCAATATATCATACAATGGTCCAATGTTTATTTGATCAATCAAACAAAACAAAAAAAACATATTTTTTTACTCTACACATGATTAGCTTGGACAAAACCTACATCATTTTGGACTTTTTTGGGGCCATCTTTGGCACTATTCACTATTATAAACCATTAAGAATTTCCAATTTTGTAATTAGATTAGTATATTCACTACAAGTTACTATTCTCTATATGCATTTATCATATATGATGTTGACTCAATTGGGTAGATGAACCTATGAAACTTTTTGTGCATCTTCAGACTTAGACATTTCCTACTTCATTCAATAACAATACTATAAATGTATCTTATCATTTCAGACTTGATGTTGATGAACATCAGTTTGGTACATTAATTTAAGGAGTTTTCACTTCTCAATATTAGTATGAAGTTAATTGCTATCTACTTTAGAAAATATGATCACCTTCACACTAGCTTGGCACCATGTACACTTGGATATACTTCTACAAAAACTACATGTCATCCATCAGTTATTCATTCCAATGCTTCCTTAGACACAAAACATTATTGCTTAATATTACTACAAAGTCTACATGTTACTATTCTCTTAAAGGGATTGTTAGACCAATAAAATGATTGAAGGCTACCTCTAAAGTACTTCACAATCTTCTAACAATATAACATATTATAATGATTAATACTTAACTATATGTTCCACCATTATTCCAATTTAGCATTCCATTTAGACTCTTGGTATTTGTGTTTCTTAACATTGCACTATGACTCCATATTAATTTTATCATAGATAATAGATAGCTAATCTTAGATAGATGCATAAGGTTCAAAGATGATGTTAGATAACTCAAAAGAATTGATTTAAGGCTTAGATGAAACATTGGCACACCCCAAATAATAAATAGATAATCCTAAATAGCCTTATAAGGTTCTAAGGAAACTTTTTGGGTATCCAAGTTAATTTATTTAGGGTTTAAAAGAAACCTTACTATATCCTAGATAATATATAGATAATCTCAAATAGTTATATATGGTTTTAATGAAACCTTAAGAGAACCCAAAATAGTTAGGGAGAATGTTATAAAATAATTCAATACAAAATATAAATGTTAATAATTTTTAGGATTAGGAAGTAATGGACCACAAGTTTTTGACTCTCAAGACATAAGCTTTTACATTTAGCATAGCTTAAATAAGAGTTTTAGATATTTTTATCAGAGGCTTGTATGACTCACATAGCCCGAATGTGAATGCCAGATTATTTGATCAAAGGCTTGTATGAATGACATAGCCTTGATGTGAGTGCCATATTACTTGATTAGAGCCTTATGTGATTAGTGTAATAAGCATTGGAGTGCTAGATTACTAGATTAGAGACTTGAGTGAGTGATAGAGCCTAGAGAAGGGTGCCAAATTATGTGATCATATATTCTCAGTATGTTCTACTTTAATAGCTTGTCATTCCTTCTTGTCATATATTGATTACCTTTATTGCACGACTTGAGGATTCCTTATTGAATTTTTGGCTTACCCACCTTACATTATCTTTTAGGTCTAGGTTGGTAGGAGTTTTCCTAGGAGCTTGAGTTAGGAGCATCATAGTTAGTACATCCACTTAGCTTGGTTCTTCCACTTCGCATTTCTTGATTTTGTGGTATATTATTATTTCCATTTATAGTTTTTAGATGGAACTTGATGGACATTTGGTTTATTAAGCTTTTATTATCGATTTTGGTATTGGCATCCTTGTAATATTTCTTATAAGCTATATTATGGATTTTGGTTTTTTTGTGAGATATGTAGCTACATCTAGATTGTGGTTTATTCATATTTAATTATAGGTTTGCTTTAGTATCATGTACACACCAGTGTATATTGGTGTGTTACCCCATACTAGGATCAACCAATTCCTAAATTAGTTGGGTGGCTAGTAACATGATTCTTTTTGGGTTGTGTGTCATAAGAATGATGATCAAATTGGAGGATTGTGACTCCTAATTCAAATATCTAGGTCAAAGGTGGCAAACCAAATACATTGTAGCTATATGTGTTTTGTTCCACCTAAGGACATTAAATAATTACAAAAAAGTCGTGTGTGACATGAACACTTTTTCTAATTATTATGGGATCATCCAACATAAGATCCTACCATCTATTTATTTTGGTAATGGATTTAGCATTATGTTGAATGTGGATTAAATAATTAAATAAGCATTAGATGTGGGAGGAAATTGGGTGTTAGATAAATTCATGTGCCATCTAATTTTGATAATGTAATATTTAGTTAAGAACAAGATTTCTATCAAACTATTTGTGTTTTCTTGTAAATGGATTATATTTCAAACCATTTAATATTTTAGTTAGGAATAAATCCTCTATTTAAGGAAATATGTGGTGCATATCAAACACACATAAAGGATTTAAATTAGGTTAGAAGTTACTCAAAATCTTGTGTTATATCAAATTATGGCTTTACCTAAAATTCTATACCTATATTTTATCTCTTTAGACATTCTATAATGCCATTCTATCACTCATTCAATTCCTTCGAAGAACCTCCATTATAGCAATTCATTTTTCTTAGGTGATTTAATCTCCACCATTACATAATATCCACAAATTTGGTATAATAGTGTTTTATTTATATAATTGTACCACTTCCTTACGACACTAGTTTAAGACCTTAGCTATAACAATCAATTGTAATCCTAATTGTGGGAGGTTAGCAAAAATGTGGAATTTGCTAGATGTCTTTATTATGATATTAAGGAGAGCTTGGATAAAGCTTGAAACTTTTTTAAGATGCTAATAAGTCCAAAGGATAATTCACATTGGGTATGTGTTGACATGGAGTTCACATGAGGTTCATGAAGAGGATCATAATGGATTACAATACATTACAAGATGATAGAGAATGTTAAATTTATTTTTGAAGTCAATATTTAACAAGAATGTGTAACATAATGTGTTAGTAAGGCACAATGTTTAACTAGATTCATATGAGTTTAACTAGTTTATAGGGGCTTTTGTGATTTGGAGTACCCTGTGTAACTTAAGGATGGCATGATCTAGTTTAAGAAGACAAAAATTTGCAAAAAGTGCTTAATTTCTCCAAACGTAGCTTATAGTTGTTAAACATGCCCCTTTGCTACTCATGGCTTAGGATACATAACATACATATATAAGTTAAAGAAAGAAAGAAAATGTTGCAATGCTAAGACTGATGAATAATAATACTAACATGGGTGTGGAATGATGGCTTCAATGCATTGTCTTAGCTATACCTTGATACAAAAGAACTTGATGTTGATGAGTAATTTAGCAAGAACATGAAGTGTAAAATCTTCTAGTAGTTTCTTAAAGGTGGAAGAAAATCTTTATCTTTGAAAAACCTTGCATAGTCTTGAATATCTATTATCAATTCTAATATTATATCTAAAACTATATAATAATTTTAGTCTAAAATATTTGATGTTGGAATTAGGATAGTAAATATAACACCTGGTGTTGAAAAGTATTGAATTAGTAGTGTCATAACCTAAACAATTCTTCACTTATGAGTAGATAGCCAAAATGATTGGTATTATTTTATAACAACTATGGTAATGATGATAGGAAACTATCATAACATACCATTAAAAATGGCATTTTTAATTGATCAAATGGCTAATATTAGGAATGAAGCAATTAGATGTCCACATAGGAAGGGGTGAATTATGATCTTTATGATTTTAATAAGTGATGACACAAATTCAATAAAAATGGCCTTAATTTTTTATTAGGAAAATAATTCAATTAATCTTTCAAAGTTATTTATATAATGATTTGATAAAGAAATGATGTAATTATTTTTAGGTGATTCATCCACAATGAGTTAGCTTTGCCCACCTCTAACTTCAAAACATTAGGATTCAAAATAAAATAGCTTATCATAGATTTGGATAGGAAAAGTTCTCACAAAGTTTTAAAGAAATCACTACTAACCCAAAGGAGACAATAGCATTGATCACTAAAAAGCACAAAAAATTACTTTAGTGGATCTTGCAAAGAGATCACCACACATCACATATATGATCCAAACAATATGGAACCAAGAAAAATTTATTAAATCTCAAAATTATAAATCTTATAACTAAGAGGCACAATAAAACATTGTGAATTAACTTATGAAAGATATTGCTAATTAAGCATAAGAAGTTTTACTTCAATGATTCTAAAAAAAGGCCATTTTTCTATTTTCATCTATTATTCAAGTCCTTAAAATTTGACCAATTGTAAATTTTGTTGTGGAGAACATTCACGTTTAATGCCTCTAATTCATCAGTAGATAATCTCTTATTTAATAAATTCTAGAGAAAAAGCTACATGACCCCATAAGGCATAAAATGGAAAAACTTTAAAGTTTTATGAATTCTTTTAACCATTACCCATTTTTGTGAGCACGTTAAACAATACATTGCAAAATCTAAAAAAATCTAACAAAAACTCCACTTCCAAGTTTATTTTATCATCTTGGTTAGTTGATTGTCCAATCACCTATTAGATTAATCATCAAATAGTATTGTGGATGATTAATAGTGAATCCATTTGTGACACTACATATTTAGACTATCAGATCTTTTCTTTGATGGTCCAATCACATCAAATGGCCTTTAATAAGATTATCAATAGCAATCCCCTTTTTGGTTTCACAAGTTTATGTCTTATCAAATAAATAATGAGATGGTTGATGCCTTTCTAATTTCTTGCAAGTCTTTTCTTTTCATTTTAGAAGTTTCCCTTTAGGAGGGCTAATGTCACTTTCAAGAGTTTTTTATTATTAAATCTTTTTACTTAACAAGCTAAGGGTTGTGAAATTATTCATTTTGTTTTAAAAACTTAAGTTTTATTCATTATACAAAAGTTTTAATATGTGGAAGTTTTTCTTAGATAGCTTATTATGATTTCATGCACTCTCATGATCTAAACCATTTAAATAATGTGACTTATTATTATGTCAAAGGTTTTTACATTTTTTTACCACAAAATATAGAAGTTTAAATATTAAAAAAACCTAGTATGCCACGAGGAGATGATAGACTACCATGGGTAATATAGCAATTGTAGGTGATGGTGGACAGTGGTTCTTTGAAAGGGCTTTCTTAGTGAAAGGTAAGCATATCTAGTCTTCTCCATGCTGATATTCATACTTGACTTTTAGGCCCACTGGCATCTGGTGCTCACCATCAAATGATCGATTAGAGGCATTCTTCCACCATGAAGGGCTCCTTTGTTGAGGTAATAATGGAGGAAATCTCTAGTTCTCCAATTAAAATTAATCTAGTCAAAACATCTAAAGCATAACTAAAAGTGGTCTTTGTGGAAGAGGAAATATTGAACGTGGCTACACTCTTTAAAGTTACTCTAATAACAAAATTTGTTATAGCAATATATACTTGGAAAATATCCAAATGGAATTCAAGTAAATAGGCTTTATTAGATTATATTTAGTGGAACATTTGGAAATCCATCACACCCTCATCTATTTCTCATTAGAGGAAGTCTATATTCATTATTGGTTGCATCATATGTGATTAATTCAGAAAATCATGGTGAGCCTAAAAGCATCCACTTAGGAGAAGGCTTCTTTTCCTAAATTTTTGAGATTTTATTTGTAAAATGTGTTAGAGTATTTTATTCATTTTTGTAATCCTCATCTATTTGAGTTATTAATTTCTAAAATTGTTGCAAAGTTTTTTATTATGCATGTTTTTTTCTTGTGTAACTTTTGCTGCAGCTTGCTTGATAATTCATAAATGGACTACAAACTTTCAAATAAATGGTTAAGCCGTATTAGATCTTGTTTGGATTTTTTCTAGCAACTTTTGATTCTCCTACTAAAAAAACCATCACTTTATTCTTTTACATCTAGATAGAAATTCCTCTTAAACTTCGATGCTAAACATCACAAATCCTCATGTTGCTAATGTGTGCACAGAAGTCAAACTAGCCAAGGAATTAAGCAAAAGAGTTAGAATTTATAGAAAGTAAGGAAGTAACTCTAGGTTTTTCTTGAAAGTTTCATAAGATAATCTTCCAAGCTATTATGGTGGATGCTACAAGAAAAGTTATGGCTTACAACAATGCAGACAAAAAGGTATCTAAAAGGATAACAAAAAGAAACATTTACATTATGATGCCTTAATGCAATTAGATCTTAATATGGCACTACAACAAATGATTTCAGCTACAAAGAAGGAACTCATAGTTTAAAAACATTAAAGACTAAAATTACTGAAGTTCTTAGTTCATTGTTGAGTAATAATCCAATAGAGAAAAATGATAGGGAAAATAAGGAATTGTCATTACAATTGAATGAGATGTAGCTACATGCCTCTTCAGCATATCACAAATGATTAAATTAGAAATAAAAACCTTGAAAATAATGAAAAGGATCTATCTTTATCAGATTTGAATGCTGTTAAGGACAATTACTCATAACATCATAATATTTTGTAATCATTTAAAATCTTCAATGATGATTTGGATGAGAGAATAACTGTCTTTAGATTTTATTAAAGGATGACATTTTGTTAACACTAGATTTTGTCCTAAATAATATTACAAGGAGGAAAGAAATTTATAGAAACAAGCTTATCCAAGAGGTAGTAGAAAAAACACAAAAGTAATTCAAATAACCAAATCATCTTTTTATTATCTCTAATCTATTGATCTTAAATATTGGAGAAGAGGTGGAAAAGGAGTTTGTGTGCCTCCTTGTGTGCCCCCTTAAATTTGTTATACAACCCCATACCATTCCTTTTATATCTTTATTATTGCCAAATGTTAATAGAGAACATTGAGATAGAATCAAGAGAGCTTGAGTTTGATCACTACACATCAAACTGCTCTAATAAAATTTGGCTATTTTGGAATAAGAGCATCCCTTGCAAAATTATTGTTGATGAGGAGCAATTCACCCACCTACTTTTCAACCATGATTTTTGGAGTAGTTATATTTGCTATTTAGTTTTATATGCCAAAATATTCCTTTATTTATAAGGGGGAACCTTGGAAGGATCTCAAGTTGATTTTATCAATTTGTGTTGGCTTATTGGGCCAAACTTTAATGTCATTGCTTCCATTGAGTATTGTTTTATACAAAACATTCTTAGCAAATTTATTGTAATTTAGTTAACCAAGGTATGTGTTTTCTTGTTTATTAAATTTGAAACTTGAATTGAATGTGATTAAATTTTGAAATTTAAAATCATAGAATTTGAAGACATGGTTGAATGACAAGACTTGAGTTATAATTTTATTTTTATTATTAATTTTATCCCTTATCCTTATTCTTATCTAACCATGAATTCACAAAAAATATATGGATAGGATTTCTAAAATTTATAAGTTAATGGATGAAGATAAAGGATTAAAAGGAAAAAATATTTTCTTCATGTAGGAATAACTTAAGAAAATAATGCATGAAAAAGAAAAATAAAACATAGAACTATCTTTTAACAATATTTAGCTTAGATCTCTAACTTTTAGGAGCAAGATAATTCAAAAGAAGTGGCTAATTAGAAAGAGTTTTAACTTGAATGGGTGAAACATTAGTTAAACCAAGCCAATGTAGTTTTTCATAAAGAAATTCTTACATTAAAGGGGTCTGGCTAACATTATTTAAGCCCTTAAAACATTTTTGTAAGGGCTTTAAAAACATTTAACCATAAAACAAGATTTGGAGAGGTCAACCAGGAGAATACTATGGAGGAAAGTAGGATAAGTCATAAGGAAGAAGTAGGATGTTTTGGATCAAGGAAAGAACTATCCAAGGAGAAGTCCATTACTCGAGTTTTTAGGTAGGATGACTGGTTATTACATAAAATATTTTTTCTATGATCTAAGGATGGAAGAAAAGAAGGCATCTTGTTAAAAATGAATATCAATCCTTTGGAAAGCTATTTGGTTAAAAGCTAGTTAATCTTCTTCTATGAACCTTGTTTAGAAAAAAAGGGGGAACCTCTTATACCTATGATTAATGAGAATTTTTATTAGCATATAAAGGCTTTTTTATCAATCTTTTCTTGTGCAATTTTTTTAAAGAAATCACACGAGAGTGTGTGATATTAACTAAACTATGAATGCAAATAAAATTCATGTTCATATGCTTGCATGTTAAGCTTTACTAATTGAAATAAGGATAAGAACTTGGAATGCTTATTTGTGGATGCGAACTATCAAATAAATGATACATGATCATGGATCTTACTAATGTTATAGTTTTTTTGATAGTCTAAAAATTTTTGCTATATGTAAGATTTAGTATGACTGATGTTATGAAATTGTTAAACCAAAGAACAACAAATTCTAATGTGTATGGCTCTAATAACTAAGACATGTTACTTTATTTTATTATTATTTAGTTTGCTTTAAATTAAGCTTTAATCTTTCATGTATATGTTTTTCCATATGGAAACTAATAGGAAATAAGAAAGCTTGATAAAGTGAGAAGATATTTTCTATGTCACTTAATGACATGATTTTAATGTGTATACGTGTTGCAAAACCATGCATGAAAGTATGCCACAAATCATATAACTAATTTAAACCTTATCCTAGATGATGAACTATGATTTAGAACTTTCAAATGTAGCTTAATAAAAATATAAAACTCATTAAGATTTATACTTATTTTCTTTGGCAATTCATAGTAATTCCAAATGAGATATAATTAAGACAAAATAAATAATGTTTAACTCATCTAAATAACCTTTATGTAATTAAATATTCGTTTTTATATTTTTAAGAATTTTATTGTCTATAACTTAGACACTGTTTATAAGGTATTTTAATTAGTATTTTATTGCACAATTAAGGATCTTGCACTCAATCTCCTTAATACCAATGAATGCCATTTTCTTTTACAATTTGTCTCATCTATCCAAAAGGTTATTCCTTGAATTGGTATATTACAATGTAGCTTTGAATCTACTCTCATGCCAAATGAGCCTTTGCCTCGAACATGCTTATGCAACATGGAGCCATGGCTTCATTAAGTCATGAGAGACACACATTCACTTTTTATGAGAACCATGATGGCTTCTATGGTGTTGTGGCCCTTAGATTCTTATTGGGAAGCTCTGGAGGGGTTGGTTTGGGGCCTTAGAAGAAGCTTAAGTTTGGAATGGATATAGTTTGCAAGTAAAGAATTTGGTTATGACTAGTAGTGCTAAGACCAAGGTTTGCTTTTAATGTCTCATCAATAATGCCTAGAGGGGTTTAAAAAAGATATTTTAGGTGCTTGAATATGTCTATGTAAGGTAATCTTAGACTTTGAATTAGACATAAAGGCTCAAGAGTTATCCATAGGAATGGGAACCATAATAAATGATTCAAGTGATGGACTAATAAAGTGCCATTGGTGAACCTTTACCAACATTGTCAATATAACATTTGATATTTGAGCTCTTAGCCAACACCTTGGAAGATGGTAGAAGAGCTTGGAATGAGATGTTGGAAAATGTTAGGTTTGCCATGGAAGCAATAAGGTAAAGGCATTGGCTAAACCCATGTGCTATCATAGTTCATAGGGCAAGATCATGAGTGATCATATTTACACACTTAAGCTACATGATGACATCATGGTTGGTGATTTAAGGGTTGTGTGGTGGTTTAAGAGAGGCCTTAAGATGAGTATGGTGACTTGGGCTTGCTGTGGAGGCATGCAAGTCACTAGTGATCTTGTGTGAACCCAAACTTAATTATTATGATAATTTACTATACATAGAACCTAAGGGTAAAAGCCAATGCTTTGTGAATACTAAAGTTAGCCTACACAAGCAAGGTTGTACATGAAATAATGTAAGAATAAACATAAGGAAAATGAGTTAATATATTCTAAATAGTAAAATTAGGTTTTAGTGGAAATCATAAGGCATTTGGATGATAGTAACCTCGAATAACTAAAAAACAACTTAGGTTTGGAACCTTCAATTGACTTATTCAGGGCTTGAGTTGTAAATATTTGATTTAATAATAAGTGAAATCCATCACCTATTTGGTTGTTATTTATGATGAAAACTCATTACATGTTAGATTCTAAACTAAAGAAATCTAATTAACATTAGGTAGTGATGAACTAGTGTTATTAGAATGTTATAAGTTAAGTATATGATTTTAATTAGGTGAGGATTTGATGTAGTGAAGCCTTGATTAGGTATATTCACTCAAGTGATAGGTTAGTCAATTATTCTGCTCCCTTGGCCTAGAGGTAGTTACATGTGATTTGTTGATCTTATAGAAGTACAAAATCACATGATAAGAATCTTTAAGATTGGTTAAAAGCCATTGTAAAAATGTTTAAGGAAGGAATAGTTATACATAATGTGCTATATCTTAGAGAGGAGTATACATGGTCATTGAGGACTCATAGAACCATTTGGAAGGAATGTTAAACATTTTGATAGTTACATTATAAGGATATATATTAACTTAGCTAGAACATATTAATGGCTTTATCGTAATTAGAAACTAATGTCATTCATTTATATGATCTACTTAGTTATCAAATATATACTTATTGACTACTTCAGGTTAGATTTATATTATGGCTTAAGGATTCTCTATTAAGAAACATAGCTCACCCTCATTGTATTTTTTTGTAAGATTTGAAAGCTAATAGTTGAGTTAGAGTCAAGCTAAAGTTTATCAGAGTTAATGTATCAATTATATGATTTATCATCCTAGTTTTTATCAATAATAGTAGTAGAGTTGTTATCTATTTATCATTTATTTTATTTATTGGACATAAGACTTTATTAGACTGTTATAATAGACTTGTTAGTTGTTTATTTTGCTTTCTAATGGACTTATGTTGTTATTAATCATGTTTCATCAAATTTGACTAGAATCATAAAGTTTATTATTTTTTGTGAAATATTATTTATGCTATAATATTGTGGGTGACAGAAATTGTTAGATTCTTTGAATGTTAGCATTTTCATATTGTTATATTATAAATTATAAGTATGTTTAATATTATGATCATTAGAGTTTTGTTACACTCATAGTTTTGATTAAAAATGAAACAAATTATTTGATAGACTTGGTATTAGAGCTTAACTTCAGAGTTATGACATACCTAGGGATATAAAGTGAAAAGAAATGGGTATGGATAAAAAACCTAAGAATAAATAATCTAATAAGATTGAATCTAATCTGACACGGTATAACCTAAGTATGATATTTCTCTTGCCAAGATGGTTAAGACCCATAATGCTAATTTGAGAAGTCTAGTGTGTTATGAGTTTGTCCAAGGAGAACCCTTAATGGACTAACTTACGATAGTCAGAACACCATAGGAATAGCTTGAGTCACTATGACAACACTATTAAGAGCCTTTATGCAATAAAGTTTATAGATATTTGTGGGCATGGCTAACCCTTTAGTTGTTGATAATTGGTTAGCCCATGTTTAGGAGTTGTTGGATGCATTAGGATAGCTGAGCTGAAGGCTATACTTGAAACTTTAGTTTTGGATGAGATGACAAATACTTTATGACATGGTCAATGCTAGACCATTGTTAGTGGTGTACCTAATAGTGATGTATCATGGGATGATTTTGTGGCTTACATAAATTACCTATCCCAAACTCATCCAAGGCTCGGGGTAGGAGGGTGCTGACATATCTTAGAAAAAGTTAAATATCAATTAAAGATTTTATTTCCTAATGCATATGCTTGATTAGATATGCTTTTGAGCTGATGACATAAGAAGAGCACCAATGTCAGCCAAAAATGGAGTTACTCTCTATAGGCAATTAGTAGTGATCCATTTTACCAAAATCTAAGATCTAGTTGAGGAAACTTATGTAATCATTAGCATGACTTTATTAACATTAGATAGGTAGTTTTTTTTGACACTAGTTTATTATGCTCTATTATTATTGAGTTGCTTGGGAGAGAAATGAAGAGAACAATAATTAGCTTATTAAATCACCCCTATGTTTGATGACTCAAGCAAAAAATGTTTAGCATTTTATTATAATTGGCTTATTTAGTGTTAATTAGGTTTAGTTATGAAGAACAAGCCATGCTTTTTTTAAAGATGGTGAATTACTGGTCTTCAAATTTCTATGGTGTGCTAAGTAAGCTTCAAGAATTAAAGACATACTCATAGACTTTAAAAAGTATTTTTTGTTATGAAATAGAATATTAGCTTGTTAATTATTAATCATAAGACACATCTCTCTATTCATCTCACTTTCAAATCCAACTTAAGTATCTAATTTATTTAATCTATTTTCTTGATTTATGAATCATTTAAGATTCTATTTTTACTCACTTAATTATTTCCTTAATTAAATCTTACTTGGATATCTTTGCCAAATTTCATCTTAGGTTTATTATTAAAGTTTATTTATATTAAAAAAATAATCTTACAAAATTTTAATAATTAAAAAAAATAGAAAAAAATATATCCTAAGTTATAGACCCAAGAATGGCTTAAGTACATAGCACTTGGGCCGCCCAAAGCCCATGAAGGCCTAAGAAGCCTCGATTAGAAGACCATCTAGAACCAAGTCTGGTCAAGCAAGAACTTGGTCAGGGTGCTATCCTAAAGTTAGTTGGGAAGCTAGAGGAAGGATCAAGCTAGGTAGAACTTGATTAATCTATGTAATAGGATAGTTAAGACTCGAATTATTAACCTATAATCATGTGTACGAGTAGCCAAGGTGGTGCCATCCCAAGCATACAAAGAGGGAGCCAACCCCATGTATCGACTCTAACTATATGAATAGAGAAATCTTTTTAAACAACAAAATCTTGCACACTTGTATCATGTGTAACAAATATCTATCTTGGAACTTAGTGCTTAAGCATGCATGAATTCCCTTCATTCAATCATTGATAAGATGGTTAAGAATTCACTTTCTTTGAATCCTATGGTTTATATCATTCCCTCCATTATGATTAATTATTCAAATAATCCAGATCTTATCCAATATGATAAGATGGCATAGATCTAATCTATCTTGATCCAACCATCTATAAATCATTCACTTTTATAATCATTATATGATGGCCTATATCATCTTCTGTTGGATTCAACAGCTCTGTTTGATCTTGCTAAATGGTTAATTTCTTAGACTTTATTCAAGCCATTGTAGTTTGGAAGCATTTTTTAAGTTGTTTGGTAGTAGCATATAAATTTGTATTTTCTTGACTTTCTAATTACTATGATCAATGTTTTTCATAAAAGTCTAACCATTATGAATGAAATGGCTAATAAATATGAACCAGTATTTGAAATCTCAATGAAGTGTTGCACGATATTCTGTAGGCATAAATTCTCCCAACATCATACTATGACTCAGTACTTCTCAAAATGCCAAATTCTTTCTTCTAAGCCTAACAATTTTTAAGATTTCATATTCTTACTATTTTTCATAATTTTGAGCTCATTACGCCTTGCTCTACTCATCAAAAAGCAAAGAAAGTTATGTAGTTTTTCAATTTTTTTTCTTGAAGTATTTTTCTTTTTCTTATTGGGTTAGGTATCTCAACTTTTTTGAGATCCCAAGTTTAATTTGATATCATTAAAAAAGTGGGGATTATGAAAAGTTGAGGTTATAGATAAACCTATAAGAGCTAGTAGGTTGGAAGTCAACCATGACAAAAATTCTCAAGTTGTAATTTTCTTATTAGTGGTGCTTTCATTGACATCAATTAGGGATGAAAATTGGTTTTAATTTGAATCAGACCACCTAAAAGTTTTGATGTACTTCCATAAATTTCAATTCAATTGTCTTAGTCATGAAAATAAGACTTATTCTCATAAAAAAATCCTACAAAAACTTATTTCTATAAAAAATCCTAAAAAAATAAATATGATTTGAAAATAGTAAAGATTAAAAAAAATATTTTAAAACTCATAAGTCAATCCCCTCATTGTGCGATTCATACACCTTTATTTTTTTAATGTATTCTAGTGCAAGTTCTCTACAAATAGTGAGTTAAATCACTTGGGTGTTTGTGTTTTACATATTTTATTAAGTTTACTTATTATTAATTTGGTAACATACTAATTTTAAGGATGAATTTTATTTATATTAGAAAAATAGATTTATAATTTTTAATGGATCAAATCACATGGAATTGTAGGAAGTGATTACCAAACAATCTGATTTTCTTAAAGATTTATACACTAATGGGATCTAGTTAGCTAGTGAACTTAGTAGTAACCAAAAGAGAATGATACAATTAAATACTAAAACACTCAATTACAATTAATGTAACATATCTCCTTATGAATTTAATTATGTTCTAAATTTGCATATCACACATGAAGTTTGGAAGAAGTTAGAAGTAACTTATGAAGGTACTTCACAAGTTAAGATTATTAAATAAATATTCTTACACATGATTATTGGCTCTTTAAAATGAATCACAGACAAACTATAAAGAACATGTTTATGGGTTTTACAAATATAACTAATACATGCAAATCTTTAAAATGTGATTTCTATTATAGATCTTGCAAGAAGCGTGTTTTGGATTCTACCCAAGGAGTGTGATCCTCTTGCTATGATAATAAAGTAAGCCAAGGACATAAGTACGCTCAAGTTCGACGAGTTACCTGGAGAATTATTAATGCTCAAAATTGAGAAAAATAAATGATTTGAAGAGGAGGCTTCCACAAGCAAGCCAAAGCATGAAGTAAGAAAAGAAGAACCATTAGCATTCAAAGAAAGAAAAGATGATTCTAATATGGCATATATCTCTTCCATGGATTTGGAAGAAGTGGCAAATTCTCATGTTAAAGGTTTAGCTAAAACTTTGGAAAAAAGTTTTGTAAATAAGAATTAACAAAAGAAGAAAAGAAAGGTGAAGAAGAAGGCACCTTAATACTATGAATGTGGTCAAACTAACCATGTTAGACTAGAATGTCCAATACACAACACACCAAAATGATGGAAAAACAAATGAAGAAAGCTTTTCAAGATACTTGGAGAGCATTGATGGATTCAGGAATTACAACTTCAAGTAATGAGAAGAGAGAATGATATGCTTCAAGGTGAAAGATGATGAATCAAGTACATCTAGTAGAAAAAAAGGGAATGAAGTAAGTTCTTGGTCTCATGGAATTTATTGAAAATAATTGCTTAAAAATTACTAATGCTTTAACGTCCTTAATATTTATACATTAAAAATTAAAAATATTTCACAAAAAAAAAATTGAACTTCTAGATTTTGATATGAAATAAGATGAGAAAAAGAAAATAGAAATACTTCAAATTTGTGATGAAAAAGCTTCCATGATTATTGAGAATTCTTCATTAAAAAGAAAATTACTGATTTAAAAACAAGAATTTATTCTCTTGAACATGCCAAAAGTTTTAATGCTTCACATGCTTATTTTTTTAATCATAAATATATCTCTTTTTTTGACCATGTACACAGTATTTTAAATATTACATGTTTTTATTATTGTAGAAAATGTCATACCTTTAAGAATTGTCAAATTAAGGAAAACATGTTTTATTTAAAACCATGTTTCAAATAGGAGATGAAGAATAAATATTATGAATTCCCTTACAACAAATGTTAGTGGTCAACCCTAGCTTGCTTGGGTTCCTAAGGTTAGAGATTAGGGAATTTAGTACTCTCCACATTTGTGGTGTTAAGATAAAATTTATAGGAGAGGTTTATAAGCTAGAAATGCTATACTTTGGAATTATGTGCAAAAATAAACATAAAAATTAGAAATATGAAAAATAAATTTTATTATTACTAAGTTAAAATTTTCAATTTATGAAGCCACACATAAGAAGAAAATTAAGATCTAGCTCTTGAGTGTTGAATAATGGATACTCAAAAGGTAGACAAAATAATGACTAGCATTTGATCAGTCTATTCAAAAGTCAAATACTAAAAATTTAGATGAAGAGATAATCCTTGAAAAATATAGATAAGAAAGAATATAGAGAAGAAGCTACTCAATAATTAAATTGAATTTTTTAATATCAAAATCCATAAGAATCAATTAAATGACATGCTTATCATGTAGTTATCACTCCCAATCGATCAATTTCATATCATAAGGTAATAATTAGGTGTAAAAAAAATTTTATAAATTGTACCACCCTTTTGATGGCTTCAAAAGAGTAGAATGATCATGATTTAGATAAAATTAAGAATAATCACTAAGTGAGGGGAGCTTGTAAGAAGGGGGAGTATTAAGGGAGAGCATATATTTTTTATTTTTAATACCTCTTGTTATAAGAGTCTTAGTAAAATATATATTTTTACTTATTATATTTTTATCTAGACATTTATATCTTACCAACATCAAAAAGGAGAGATTGTTTGGTCTCCCTTGTGTTTGACAAGTTAAACCATAAATGCTTAGTATTCGTTTTTCTAATAGGCTTGTTTAATGTGAATCATGTTTAGTTATGAAGAACAAGCTATGCTCTTTTGAATATGATGAACTAATGGTCTTGAAAGCACCTTAGAGTGTATGACAAGATTTAAGGATTCAAGATATATACATCAACATTAAAACAAACTTTTAAAATTTAGATCTTAATCAACATGATTAGATGGTATATATCTAATCTATCATGATCCAATCTTCACAAATCATCAACTTTTACATTCGTTGATTTGATGTTCCAGATTTTCTTTGATCATATCCAATTCCTCTTGTTGAGTTTACCAATTATCTAATTATGTAGTAATTATTTAAGTCATTACAGTAGCCATGTGGAAGAAACTTTTGAAGTTATTTAGTAATTGCTCATGAAATCACTTTTTCTTGACTTCTAATCAATATGATAAAAATGTTTCTGTAGAAATCTATCTTTTATGAATGAAATGGCTAATGAATGTGAACTAACCTTTGAGATCTTAATGAAGTGTTGTACATTTTTTACTGGTTTAAAATCTCTTAGAAACACACTATGACTTAATGCTTCTTAAAGCACCAAGTTCTTCCAAATAAGTTTAACAATTCTAAGCTTTTATTTTCTTATTTTTGTTCATAATTTGAAGCTCACTGTACCTTGCTTTATTTATCAACAAGCATAAAAAGTTATACATTTTTATCAAATTCTTTTCTTTATATATTTTTCTTTTTTTTGAGTTGGTTGGCATGACATTTGCCAAAACCCGTGTTTGATTTAATCTTGTAAAAAAGCAAGTTGGGGTTGAGCATGCAAATGCCTAATTTATTATTGAATCTACAAAAACTAGTAAGTCGATATGAACCATAAACAACAACCTCAAGTTATAATTTTTTACTAATGTTTTTCTTGACTTGTGTTAGGGTGGATATAGGTTCTAATTTGAAATGAACTATCTAAAAATTTTTGTGAAATTTATTAATTTTTATTTTTCTTAATCATAAAAATAAAAAATTATATATAAATTTTATTATCAAGGTTTTTTATAAAAAAATTATTTTTATAAAGAATATTTATAAATAAATATAATTTAAAATAATAAAAATAGAAAAATATTTTAAAACTCATAATTTATCCCTTTCTTCTGAGATTCATACACTTTCCTATTTCTACATAGCTATTATCAACATTGGTGGTGAGATTTCCAAATGGAGAGGAGATTCTTACTTGACAAGTAGCAATATTAGCATACTCAACTATAAATTCAAGGTTAAGCTTATTTGTGCATATATAGTCAAATTTGATATTACATTAAGCATTGATTGGATTACCCTATATGGCATGGTGATTGATTATTAAGAAAAGAAGGTTCATATTAAGGGGCCTAACATACTTTTTTTCTTTTGGAGGTAATAAATAGATTTCTATGATATTAACACTCTAAGATATAGGTTGGTTTAGAGAGGTAGTATGGCCTAGTGAGCCTTTGTAACTAATACATATTTGGAGATTCCAACATTACAAGATACCCCAATTATGTGATATTATCTTAAAAGTTTTCCTTGATGAGGTTCTAGGCTTACCTTTAAAGTATGAGATAATGTTCTTTATAATCTTGGATCCAAGAGCTATACTTATTGCAAAAGCACTATATCATATCACTTTGACTAAATTGTAAGAATTTAAAGCCTAGATATATGACTTATTATGTAAGGGAATGATTAGGCCCAGTGTTTCTCCTCAGTGAGCCCTAAATATTTTTATCAAAAGAAGAATGGGAGTATGTGAATATGTGTGGATTATTAATAATTAAATAAAGTGACAACAAATAACTAGTATCCACTTTCTCATATTTATGATTTACTTGATTGAATATAAGCAGTATCTGTCTTCTCTAAAATTGATCTTCTTTGTAATATCTTTAGATACAAGTTAGAGAGAAATTTAATCCCAAGGTAGAATTTGAGAATCAATATGGACCTTTTCAATTCACTATCCTACCCTTTGGGTTATTAAATACTTCCATAGTGTTTATGGACATTATGAATCACATCTTTCTACTATAACTTGAACATTTTGTGATAACATTCATAAATGACATATTGGTGTATTCTGAAAAGAACTTCATAAAAAGCATCTCCAAATAGTTTGAGTAACTTAGAACTAAGTGACTCTTGCAAAAGTTTTGAACTATACTTTTTGGCTAAACTTTATGGTTATCCTTGGACATGTTAATGCTAATGGAATTTTGGTAGATCTAAGAAAAGTACAAGAAATCATTGAATGGTGAAGATCTACTACATTGATAGAGATTTATATTTTTCTTGAACTTATTAGATATTTCCCCAAGCTAGTATAATATTTTCCAAGCTCGCACCACTTAAACAAGAAAGGGATAGTATTCTTGTGGTTAGGCAATTATGAGTAGAAAGATATGTTTAGCTCAACTTCAATTTTTACCTTGTTAATGCAAGGTAAGCCCTATTAAGTATATGTAACTACATCACTTGTCGGATTAGGGGCTATATTTATGCAAGAGTGAGAGGTTGTGTCCTATGCTTCTAGGCAATTATGTCATCATGAACATAACTAGTAAACTCATGAATTGGAGTTAGTAGTTGAGGTATTTGTCTTAAAACATTGGTTCCATTACTTATTTTTGTTTTGATTAACCTTTATATTGATCATAATATTCTTATATATATTATCACTCAATGGGAATTGAATTTAAGACAATGATGCTAGTTGAAACTTATCAAAGATTATGATGTGGATATAAAATATTGTATAAGAAATGCTATTTTAATAATTGATGCTTTGTGTAGAAGTCTATTCCTTAAATCCATTCTTGCTTGAAAATAAGAGATATTGAGCAAGTTTTAATTTACTTGGATTCAAGAAATTAGTAATACAAACTTTAGCTTACTTACCATCCATGCTGATTTGGTAGATTAGTTGAAATCACTATAATAGAAGTATTTAAAAACTTTTGGTTGAGATTGCCTGACTATAAACTAATGAGACTTCCAATTTTTTCTTGAGGGATGGCATATTGGACTATTGTGATTGATGCTATGTTCCTTAATATTAGGGGTTTAAGAATAATATTTTGATAAGAGTTCATGACAACAAGCTAGCAATACAACCATAGGAGATCAAAATGTACAAGAATCTTAGTATCCACTTTTAGTGATGGGGGTTAAAGAAAGAACTTGCTCAATATTTGTAGAAATGTATATGTTTTCAAAAAGTTAAAGAACATCAAAGGCCTAGTGGTTTGCTTTAGAATCTAGCCATACAAAAGTTGAAATGAGAGGAAGTTACTATAGATTTTGTTTTAAGTCTATTAAGGTTGAATACCATTATTATAAGATTGTATGGTGGTGGACCAATTAACTAAATTGGCTCACTTACCACAACTAGAATGATCAATTCAATAGGTTAGCTGGATAAGTTATATGTTTAATGGATGATATAATTACACAGAATACTTAAGGCAATTATTTTTGATAAATATGCAAAATTTACTTCCCAATTTTGGAGCCAAGTGCATTATGTCATAGAACAAATTTGAAATTTAGCATCACCTATCCTTCCTAAATTATTGGTCAATATGAGAGGATAATCCTGACCTTGGAGGATCTTGTGAGGCTAAGCATATAATCCTACTCCACTCATTAACTCAATCAATTACCACTTCTAGAGTTTGTGTATTATAATAACTATAAGTCAATTATTTGCGTGGCATAATATAAGGCCCTTTATGGGCATCATTATAGATGTCCTATATGCTAAAATGATGGCAAGATTATGCAAAAATTTGAACCTTAGATTATTGAGGAGATGACAGAGTAGGTGCATAGGTTACGTGAAAGGCTATAAGTAGTTAAAGACCATAAAATGAAATATTTTAATAGTAAACATAGATCTATCAATTTCAAAGTTGGTGGTTAGGTATTTCATAAATTTTATCTTATGATGGGATTATTTAGATTTGAAAAAGGTTCTAAATTATGGCCTATTTATATTGGATCGTATCCTATTATGGAGAACATTAGGTTAGTAGCTTATATTTGTTGTCACTAAAGAGTCTTACTCTAATACATACTATTTTCTATATATCCAATCTAAATAAATATGTTGAAGACCCATATTGCATTCTCCAAAGGGTGACATAGTTTCATTAGTTAAGGCTAAATGCATCACACTAGGAGCAACTATGCTTATTCTATGATTTGGCACTATGCAATTAAGAAATAGAAAATTTCTTATGATTAAGGTCATCTAGTGGGATACAAAAGAATGTGAAGTCACTTGGAAAGTTGAGTATGAAATGTAACAAAAAATGGCCAAAATTGTTTTCCTACTTTTGAGGCCAAAATAAAAATTAAGGTGAGGGGAATATCACACCACAATGTTTTCTCAAAACCAAAAGTGTAACAAGTATAAACTCACATTGTTAATAGTACCTACAATTTCATTATAGTTTTAAGTGTCCTCGACAACTACTTCTAAGTTTACTCCCTTCCATAATTTAGTACATCATGAAATTCTTCATAGGACTAAATGTGCAATTATTTCATTCTGGGGCTATTAGTTTTTAGACAATCCTAAAGTTTCTTACCATGCAATCCACCAGTCCTCTTAGAGGCTCAACCATCAATGTGTTACTAACATCATAAAAAAAAAGTAAGGTAACTAACCTATATAACTCTTGAGAGATCATGCATATTCAAATGGCCACTATATGTGATTGCTCAACTAATCAGCCAAGACTTCATCATGTAGTATTTTTCCAATTCTAAACAACCATTGCCAAGTGTTGATTAGATTTTCGTAATTTTAGTCTAACATATAAAGAGTTCTCATCATAAGCAATAAGTTAATACGTTAAGAGTTTCTTTTAATTGTAAAGCTATTATTATCTAGGGTTCAATATAAGCTAAATAAGTTAATCTAGGGTTTTCATCCCTAAGTTTTGTTTAGTTATCTGAGGTTATTATCTTCTAAATGCATTAGGGTTTTCATTAAACCTTAATTCAATTAATTAACATGTTTTAGCCTTTTTGCTATATTTAGTCTTACCCTGATTTCATCTAGGTCCTCAACTATCTAGGACAACCTTAATGCTTACAACACAATTTCTTGTACTCTTAGCTTTCAAATATAGTCGATTGTCATTATAATTAAGTTTGGGTTTATAAAAGTATCAATAATGACCCTTATGCCACCAAGGCAACCCGTAGTTACCATACCCATCCTATGGCATCTTCTGAGCCACCATGCATCCTTAGATCATCATCTAAGGTATAATCATGTGGCTTAAGAGCATAAATAGGGTAACTTGTGGTCTTGTCTAATGAACCTAATCAACCCTAGGGTCTAACCAATATCTTTACCATATTTCTTTATTTAGCCAAAACTAACACATCTATAATTCATATTCCAAGCCCTTTTAGCTTCATCCAAGGTCTTAACTAAGATCTTATCTTTCCAAAGTGTAACTTACAATGCACATAGATGTTGGCAATTAATACTTCTTAAAATTTTCACTAAAAGATTCTTTTGTAGATTCTTTTCTTATAAATTATTCCTAAACCATTAAGCTTAATTTCAAGGTTAACTCTACATCACATGGCCATAACTAAGCACTTTAAATATCCAAATTAACTCTAGTAGGGATTATAGGTTATCTATAAGACTTGACCTTAAGGACCAACTCATCCTTAGAACTTCTAATAATAACTAACCATAAGGTTGCCAATCACATCCATACTCATCCTAACCTTCTTTTGAGGCCTTAAACCATGCCCTCAAAGGATATACAACTGGAAAACAAGGACCTCACATAAGCCATCTAGGATCTCTTAAGAGTTAAACAGATGCCTCCTATGGCTTCACCAAGCCATAGTTTCATTTTCTCCAAGCAAACCTAATATGATAAAATATTTTTCTTATATCTTATCTTACCCTAATTACATCTAGAATGTTGTCCCTTTTAGGCCAACCTTAATGTTCATCAAGCCTTGTGCTTTACCCTTAAGTTTCTTAAATAGTTGATTGCAAATGTTATTATGTATAGGTTTGTACAAGTATCACTAGTGATCTTTATGCCTCCAAGACAACATTGAGTCACCATACCTAACTTAGGCCTCTCCTAAGCCACCACACATCTCCCATATCACATCCAAGATGTAATCATTTTTCTTAAGAGCCTAAATATAATTACGTTTAGCCTTACCTAAAAAACTTTGTCAACCTAAATGATATACCCAACATCATTATAGTATTATTTTATTTGGCTGGACCTAGCACATTCATAAGTCTTATCCATGCTCTTCTACCTTTATCCATTTCTTAGATGAGAGCTTAAATATCCAAATTTTAATTTAAAGTTTGCATGGAGCTTCACCAATGATGATTCCTTCGCTCATCATTAGAATAATCTATTATAGGCTTCTTTCTCATGGATTATTCCTATGCCTTTAAACTTAATTTTAAAGCTAAGCTTATCTCATATGGCCATATCCAAGCATCTTATATTTCCAATTTACTATACTAAGGAATATGGAATATCCAAAAGACCCTTACTTTAATGTCTAACACAACTTTGGCACTTCTAATCATAACCAACATTATGCTTGCTAACCATATATTTACACTACCTAGCCTTCATCTAAGGCCTTAACTTGAACCCTCCAAGGCTTATTAACTAGAAACCAAGAGCTACACATACCTTAGAAGTTATCTAGGTTCTCTTATGGGATGAACTAGTGCCTCCCATGATTCAAAGAGGATGCTTGGTCACAACATTAACTAGCATTTTTCCATAATTCAAAATTTTCTTGAATAGTTTCTTAATCTAAGTTGTAATTTATGTCACATGGCCTTTCATATTTTTTTCATCAATCATTTGAACAATAAGCACCCACCCTCACCATATCATTCTATCCACTAAACTTTGTGGAAAATTTGAGACAAAACATTAATGCCACACATCAATTGGCATTTTAAATAATGAGATTCATATTAAAGTCATGGAATCAAGTCTCAACTTATTGTTACTTTGTTCAACATGTAATGAAACTAAAGAATAAGTAAGAAATAAAATTGCATATATTTTACTTTATCATACATTTATTCTTTTTAGAACAAATAAAGATTTTACTAGCGATCTTAAATTCTAAGAAATAAAGTAGGAAAACAAGATTATGTTTTATAGGTTATGAAGGTTAATTTCAAAATAATTTGCATCCCCATGGTTTGCCAATGTTTTCTTAGAATTTATCATTATAATTCATGGTTAATCCTTATAAGTTTAATCATCCAACAAAGCATATAATTAAGAATGGTTTACAACTTTCCCATATGATATTTTCTTAATTAAGAAGAGTTTGGTATCAAAAAATTGTTATTCTAAACTCATCATCCATATATATTTATAACAAATCCAAACAAGCCACATAAGATTATGAAAAGTTTCTATGAAATCACCACTAAAATAATAATATAAATTTTTTAGCATGGTTCCACTAGAGATATTGCATGAAAAATGATGATAATTAATCCATTTAATTACTAAATAATCCCTGATAATCTTTAGTAGAAAGAATTTTCTTATTCAAGCTTAAGCCGTCTTCCAACACTTCTAATTTGTAGGAATATTATCCATATCTTATCATACATTCATAATTAAACAATAATAAGAACAAATGATAAAATAATAATATAAATAAAATTATAAGCTTATTCATTTAGTATTAAGCTCAATCATGGCTCATGTGGTGTACCGTGGATCTTACTATTTAACTGTACTTCTAATTCAATCTTCAAAAGTCAAACTTAAAATTTTAATTCAAAAAACTTTATTCATTGATCAACTAATTTTTTAAAAATATGGCAAAGATGTTGGGTGTGTTAGTTCGAGATTATGGGTCATTCTAGATAGAAGAAATTCAACCCTAGCAAATGATTGACTATCACACATTTGGTTGTTATTTATTTATTGGGGTTCTTAGTTGAGTGCATAGTTGCATTAGAAACCTTGGTTGTTGATGGAGAAGTATCTACCTTATTTTCTGGTTATTGTCCATCAGTGTTTGAGGTGTCTAGAATAGTGAGATTCTTTGGAGCCACATCATGGCAACTTTTAGAGATTGTTATGTGCTAGAGATAGCCAAGTCTTAGATCCATAATGAGCTAACTCATTTGAGGGAGAGACTAATGCCTGTAATAGTTTATGCCAGTATAATTTCTTGTCTTACATGTTATGCATCAAAGTTAGTGACTACTATGTAGTGCTATTGTGAGCTCTTTATAGATTACCTTAGGCCTTCCTTCTAGAGATACTTAGTGGTTACCTAGTGTACTTGGAACTATGCCTTGGTTGATGTTTCTAAACGAATTAAGTAAGTGGAACACTAGATGGAGGCTCACCTTGAGGCTAGTAAGAAAAGAAAGAACTTGATTGGCCCACTTAAAAGGATATACCAATTGTGAAGGATTATCAAGGTGTCGTCCCAACTAAATTACTAAGATTTTCTCCATAGTGTGAGATTGAGTTTCTTATTGATTTAGAGCAAAGATCTACCCTAATTGCTAAGGCACAATACCATATGGCTCCAATTGAGTTGAAGGAACTCTATGTTTAGTTGAATGATTTTGTGAGCAAGAGCTTGGTCAAACCCAGTGTTTTGTCTTTGTGTTGTTCCTATAATGTTGTTAGAAAGAGGGATGGTAGTCTATGTTTGTGTGTGTGGATTACATGAGTTGAAAAATTTAACAATAAGAATTGATATGCCTTGCCATGAATTGATTATTTAATTGATCAGTTATAAAGCACTTCAATATTTTATAAGATTGATATTCATTGTGGTTATTGTCAAATCCAAATTTGAGAAAAAGTTATCTTTAAAATAACCTATAGGACATGGTATATGCATTTTTTTAATTTATAGTCTTCAACTTTGGCTTATCTAATGCACCAGTACTGTTCATGAATTTGATGAATTGTAACTTTCAACTCTTCTTGGACCAATTTCTTAAAATGTTCATTAATGACATTTTGCTATATTCCATGACTAGAGAGGAGAATGCATGGAATCTTGAGACAAGATTGGAACTAACTAGGAGTAAGAAACTATATGCCAAATTCTCGAAGTGCTCCTTTTAGCTTAAATAGGTACCTTTCCTTACATATTGAGAATGCTAATAAGGTTTTTATTGACCCCAGTAAGGCTAGATCATCTTTGATTCGTGCAGGCCAACTTCACTGACCAAGATCTATAGTTTATTGGATCTTGTTCACTATTATAATAAACTTGTACCAATCTTCTTTAGAATCTCAACACATCTTACTTAGCTAACTAGGAAGCATGCGATTTTTATTAGTTTGATCAGTGTTAGAAAAGCTTCATTAAGCATAAGAATATACTTAGTTTGACTCCAATTTTTACCTTGTCAAAGTAGGTAAAAATTATCACATCAATTTAATGTTTCACACATTGGTCTTGGAGTAGTTGTTTTGTAGAATGGTTAGGTTGTAGCATATGGATCTAGGATAAAGTTTAAGAAGGAGTGTAATAATCCAACTGATAATTTGGAGTTAGCTCTAATAGTATTTGCTCTCCAGATTTGGCATCACTACATTTATGGATATAGGTTTAATTATTCATGGATCAAAAAAGGCTTAAATATATCTTTTCTTAGTGGGAAATTTAATTGAGGTAGAGACATTTGCTTTAGCTTATTAAAAGCATGATTTAGACCAAACATGTTTTGAGGGAAAGGATAATTTAAAAGCAAATGCTTCAAGTCAAAATGCAATTCTTAGGTCTAGGTTTACAAAGAGGTCAAAGAAAGACATCATGCTTGATATTAGTAGATTCCAGGCTCAATTAATAGTATAACCTTTTATTACTTAACTCAATTTTCATAGCATCTAGGATAATAAGTTAGACGAGCTAAGGACACTTCAATAAAAGGATCATAATCTTTAAGTGGTGCTTATCATATTACATTAGGGAGAGTTTCAAGACTTCATTAATAGGGATGGAATTCTAACTTATCACATTAGGTGGAGCATCCCTCAGCATAATGTGTTTAAGGGTAGCTTACTAAAAGAAGGGCATGATAATAGGATGGCCATACATTGAAGGGATGCTAAAATTCATAAGAACCTTAAGACCATTTTTGTTGGAGAGGTTTAAAGATTGATGAGATCTTGCAACAAGTGACCAATGCCATTTTCTAGTTTTTGAGGACAAAATCTTCATTAAGGTTGACAAAATGTTACAGAAATTAAATTTTCAAGCCAATGAATTTTATTTTCATTTGAATTTATTAATTAAAATTTTATAAAAGTTGAGTGAAAAAGATAGATTTATACTAATTATATTTGGTTAGAATCATATAATATGATGATTGAAGATCATATAATATAATTTGAATTGAGAATTATCTAGGGCTTGGTTATGAATATTGTACAATATGATCTAATAATAGCTATAATCAGGAGGTAGGTATGAACAGGCCATAATATTAGAATTTGGTTGTACATGAATGATATTGTTAAAACAATGAGTCTAATGGAAATTTGATGTCATATTAGTTTGACAACTACCCATCATTTATTGTGTTATAGTAGACAAAGTAAGAAAAATGAGTAGACACAAATCTTTAATAGGGATCATGCTAGGCTGATTGCTCTATCATATAAGAATGAGAATTAGTTTATGCATTTCATATGGGTACAAAGGCAAGGATCAATCAAGCATGATAATAAAAAAAAAGAAATTACATTACTTGTATAACTATGATCAGTTAAAAGAGGAGTCAAACAAGTCAATCGTTGGGTTACAATGCATTATTGTGGCACATAATGTATCATATGAGTATAAATACTGGATCATACAGTAAAGATTAGTGGAATTATTAAACGAGAAAACCAAATTTGGCTCATCACATAGTATAATATAGGTATAATACTAGTAGAATTTGTAGGCATTGAATAAACCAAGTTTCATATTTGATTTACTTTTGATCTTGACCATTTGAAATTATATTGTCATAGATGCAAGGGTTAGGATAAACAAAGATAACAAAAATAAGGGAAATGATAGTGAGGATTTTATCAAACCATAAAATTCATGAATGGTGAGATAAGGATATGATAAGAAACATTTTAGTTTTCCTAAAAACCTAATTAATACAGGTGTAATTGAATGGTAATATTTTGTAATTATGGTTGAGATTTTATGAAAACCTAGCTATGGATGCTTGTAAATAGATCTACCCAAGAGAAGCTTAAGGAATGATAACCTACAAGTAAGGAAGGAGGGAAATCCCAAGCTTATTCTATGAATAGGAAGGATATTGTTGCAAATAATAAAATAATTAAAAGGTAGGAACCTCATGCCTTGTAGCTAAATATAAAATTATGTTGCAAATTTAAAATAAATGACTTCGTCAAATAATGCATGTTGTTTGATCCATTATTCTTGAGTTAAAGAATGAATGTGAAATAAATGCATTTGTCTTTGCACCATGGAATGTTATAACTCTTGGTTTGGTAAGAATTAAACATATGTTATTTAATAAGTGAAATCATCTTATAGCAACCCTTGATTTAATATAGATCATGAAATATATTCCATGCTTTGCAAATCCAACTTCTTGTAGCTTATAATTTAATATAAAATATGAGAAGTATGTTGTGCCTTTGTAAACCAATATACTACTACTTCTACTTTCATATAGAATGCTATATTTATGTATTATTTTGCTAATATTTCGTACTAAAACTTTTAAATTGATAGGGAATATTTGATTTAAGTAATACTGCATGCTATAGCTTTTAGATTGATAAAGAATATTAGATTTATGTCACATTCCATGCTACTACTTTCATGTTGATAAAGAATATAAGAATTAGATAATGTTGCATGCTATAATTTTTAGATTGATAAAGAATATAAAGTCTATGCACTAACTTTCTATAAATTACATTCAATAACTCCTGATTATGATGTAAAAATTAGGACATAGTTCTTGATTTGATGGTACATGATGTGTATGCAACTAAAACTTGCTTACAATATCTTTACATAGTTCTTATTGAATTTGGTTGTTCCAAATAAATATTGTTATGATAGAGTTATCCCTACATAGTTAGGTGATCCCTTGAATTTATTTAATGTTAAAAGAATGCAAAAAAAGTTATAGTTTTAATTTGTGATAACAAAAGTGTTGCCCTAAATTAAAGTTTGCTTATATTCATAGAGCTTTAATTTTAATGACATCATTGTTGGAATTTTATTGGATAGATCATGGTTGTGATTAAGTGTTTGGAAAAGTTCTATCCTTAAGAAATTGTTTTATTTACCTAATTCATAATTTGATTATGGATTATTTAAAATCTTATTGATATTTTGAATTTTCACACTTATTTACTTAAACATAGCATAAATTTGGGTGACTAAATTATCAAATGCCATAATGACATTTTAAGTTATAGCCATTATAAATTCTAAATTTCAACTTTCTATAATGAATTATGGAGGTGCTATTGCTAACAGTTTAATAATGATTGAAAATTATGAAATATCATTGTTGGACGAACAAAAGAAATGTGTTATCTTAGTTACATTCATGCATATTGTTGATATAATCAATTTGAAGGGCTGTAAATAAGTAATTTATATTTCTAGAAAGAATTCACATTTATTACAAAATTAGTGCTTTAGAGTTTATCTAAGAACATGCAATAATAATAATGAAAATTTTAGTATGTCAACTTTGGAATAAGGGTTTTAATTATTTTGTAAGATACTAACATGTCCTATGTAGGAATTCTTCCAAAAATGTAACCTAAAATATTGAGCCAATGGAGTTGGTTTCTTTAGGTTATGTTTTAGTTCTGGGTGTTAAGGCTCAACTATAGGCTTTGAAAGAAAGAAAAGGCCTTAAAGAGACCTTGAATAGCTTTAGAGTGAGAAAAAGCTTTAGAGTTTGTTTTACGGAGGGCATAAGGGTGTCTTAATTGGGCCTTAAACAAAGGTTAGGATCATGTGATGGTCAAAGTTAGATTAGTAAAAAGAAGAGTTTAACTTAAAAATCCTTGTGATAAGTTCAATAAGTTTTATTATTAAACATTGTGAGGAACTTATAAATTTTTTTTTCTTCTTGAAAAGAGAAACCTTAGTTGATATTTGTGTTAAATGAGATGAAAAGCCTTGGATTAGTCCATTAGGGTGAGTGTAAGGGTTATGGACTTTGAAATGTAAGGAGAGACCTTGGAAAGGACTTTAGATGGATTTTAAGGTAAGAGAGCTCTTAGGTTTAGCTGTAAGGAGCCTCAAGAGGATTGGGTTGTGAAGTAAAATGAGTATATGTGAATCACACAAGGGGAGTGTGAAACATCAACTTTAAAATATTTTTGTTATTTTTTTGTCATATTTATTTTTTAAAAATACTTTATAGAAACAATTTTATGTTTGTCAAAAACTTTAATTCTATATATGTTTTTATAATTTTTTATGATTAAGAAAAATAAAAAATAACACACCAAACTTTTTTATGATTAAATAAAAACTCCATTATTAAGAAAATTATAACTTGAGATTTTTTCTTATGATTCAACTTCAACCTATTTGAGATTTTTTCTTACGAGTTACCACCAACTTACTCGAGGTTTATCTTTATGATTTACCTTCAACCTACCCAAGATTGCTTCTTATAATTTATCTCCAACCTCCTAATTTTTATAGGCTCAAATATAACCTAGGCTTTTATAAGCTCAATCCCAACTCAATTTCTTTAATGAGATCAAACAAAACTTAAGATTTTGCAAATATTGGACTTCTTAACCTAAAAGAAATATAAAATATAAGGAAACCTTTTTGTTAAAAAAAATGTACGACATGTTATTCTTGTTGGTCAATAAAGTAAGTACAAAGAGCTCAAAATTTTGAAGAGAGGTGAGAAATTGAAAGCTTAGAAGTGTTACGCTTAGCTAGAAAATTTTGTAATTTTGAGTAGTACTTAGTTGTTGTGTGGTGTTATGAGATTTTATGCTAGTAGAATATCATTCAGCACTTCTTTAAGATCTTAGAATCTTCAATTTAATTAGCCATTTTATTCATAGTGATTGGATTTGTATAGAAAATGTTTGATTATAATAATTAAAAAATTAAGAAAAAAACTGTTTCAATATCTATTACAAAACTACTTACAAAATGCTTTCAAATGGCTTATATAATGACTCAAATAATGGTTAGGAATTAGTCATTAAGCATGATTAACTATAGTTGTTGGATCAAATTGAAGAAGATGGAGACTGTCAAATCAAAGAATATAAAAGTGGTTGACTTATGGATAGTTAGATCAAGACAAATTAAGTCTGGGAACTTTCAATCATGACAAATAAGATTTCGATCATACAAATCATTAACATTAAAATTAGGAATGATCTTAGTCTTAGAATTCAAAACTAGAGATATCTGGGCCATACAATTCAAATATGGCTTATTTAAAAAGGTGGAATCAATCAAGGTTCTCTCATAAAATTGGATGTGATTTTGGTCATCCAATCTAAGACTTGAAATAACACTAATGATAGGTGAACTCTTAGTTATCTAATCAATGATCAGATGGTTGAAATTCACAAAATTTCTTAAGATCATAATACATGTCAATTAGTTTTGTATTCACCATAACTAATTTTCTAAAACAATTAGATATTTCATCACAAGATAAAAAAGAAGAATCAAGGCCAAAATTACAAGTACTTGATACAAGTTCACTTTCATTATTCATTTGTAAATTTACTTTCTTCTTTTTCTTTTCTTTCTTTTTATGGTTCATCTCCTTCCTTATCTTTTACCATTATCTTGAAATTCATTCTCACCATATATCTTATCTAATTCTTACAATCTTAAAACAAGTTATAGTCATACACACTCTTACACCAATTTCTTAGGATATGCACAAAATAAGTAATTCATTCTTTTAGCATTTAATTGAACAAACATTCTTGATTTATTACTTCTATCATTAGGAATTAAAAAAGGATAAAGAAATCCCATAAATCACATCAATATTTTGAATAAAAGTTTTAAAAATATTTTTTAAATAAAAAAATTTCATCATTAAACATTAGGGGATGACATGATGAAATCTTTAACCTAATGTTTCATAAATGTTAAATATAGGTGGAGTCATCCTTAAACAATTAAATAAAAACATTAGCAAAATCAAGTAGTTGGATAATAAATTAAACTGTCAAAATTATAATTGATATTAATAAAGAAAAAATTAGAAAATACTTATAATTAATAACATAATTAATTTAAATGCACAAATAAAGGATTGTGCTAGTGATTTTACTCAGTGTAAGGAACCCACTTTGATACATATTGAAGTAAAATGAGTTTGTATGAATCTAAAGAATTATAGGATTTAAAATATTTTTGCTAAATTTTGTATAATATTTATTTTTCAAATATTATTTATAAAAATAATTTTATGTTTGTAAAAAAACTTAATTTTATATATAAAGTTTAAATTTTTTAAATTAAGAAAAATTAAAATTAAAATTATACACCAAAATTTTTAAATTATTCAATTCAAACTAGAACCTACATCCAATCCCAACCAAGGTTAAAAATAATTTCATTATTAAGAAAATTATAACTTGAGATTTTTTAATATGATTCACCTCCAACTTATTTAAGAGTTTTTTCTTATGGTTCACCTCTAACCTACTTGAGATTTTTTCTTATAGTTCACCTCAAATCGACTAACTTTTGAGATTCAATTATAACTTAAGCCTTTGTGAACTCATTCCAAGCTAAAGTATTTTAAGAAGATAAAAAACTCAAACGTTCATGAATGTCAGGCTACTGACTCAAAAGAAAAAGAAATTAAGGAACAAAAAATAGCACTTCTTTTTTATGAATAAACAAAGGAATAAAAACTCAAAATTATGAAGAGAGATAAGAAAATAAAATTTTAGAAGTGTCAGTTTAGTTGTAAGAATTTAAAATTTTGAGTAGTTTTAAGTCATTATGTGCTGCTAGAACTTTTATATTAGTGGAATATTAAGCAGCACTTCTTTTAGATCTTAAAATATTGTTCATATTTATCAGTTATTTAATTTGTAATGATTGTGTTTTAAAGAAATGTTTGACCATAGGCATTAGAAAATTAAAGAAAAGATCTAAAAAAAGTTACTACTTTATAGCGTAAAACATTCTTCCAAATGGCTTCTAAAATGGCTCAAATAATGCCTAGAGAATTAGCGTTTAAGTAGGATCGATGAAGATATAACTGTCAGATCAAAGACTATAAAAACATATGAGTATTGACAAATGGATCAAGATGAATTAAATCTCAGTTATTCAATCATGATGAACGAGATCCAAATCATTCAAATCATTAGCAATAATTGAGGGAATGATCATAGTCATAGGATTCAAAATTAGATAGACTTTGCCATCCAATTCAATGATAGTTCTTGAAAAGGCAAAATCAATCAAGGCCATTCGATAAAATTTGATGTGAATTTGGATGTCCAATTTGAGCCTTGAAATAGTGCTAAAAATAGGTCAACTAAAATCTATCCAATTAACAATCAGATTATGGAAATTCATGCATGCTTAGGCACAAAGGCATAAGACTTAAGAAAGAAATTTAATCCCATGCTATGGAATATCTAATTACTTTTCTCTTTATATTACCTTTAATGAATATATAACATGAGCCAAAATTTGGGATGGCTCCCCCTTATAAGCTTGGGATTTCATCACTTAAGCTACTCTTATGCATATAGGTTTACATTATTATGAGTCTAACCCAATTCACTGCACACTGAATTAGACTTCTACTAAGCTTGATCCATCTCTACCTTACCTTGCCCTAATTAGGTTCAAGAATGCATCAAAACCAATTTAGGTTTAGGACTGACTTTCTTCCTACTGGTCTCTTGACTTGAGGCTCGCTAGGCCCGCATAGGCTTGGTTTGCCTGAGTGTTTTGTACTTGGGCCATGCTTGGGTTATAGCTTAACATATTTTTTCTTCTTTAATTATGAAAGTTTATCAAATCTTTTTTTAAAATTTAACCAATATTTAACAATTGACTTAATATGGAATTTGGCAAAGATACATAAGTAAGATTTAAACAAGGAAAGGCTTAAGTGATTAAAAAATGGAATCCTATACTTTTCTTAACTCAAGAAAACATTTGAAAAAATTTGGATGATTGAGTAGGATTTGAAAGGATTTGGATGAAGAATGTGTCTTACGATAAAAAATTAATAAGCTAAATTCTATTTAATAACAAAAAAAAAATTTTAAAGTTGACATGCATTTCTTTAAATCTTAAAGCTTGCTAAACACTCCAAGGTGCTTTGAAGACCACCAATTTACCATCTTCATAAATGCATGGCTTGTTCTTCACAACTAAACCTGATTCACTCTAAACAAATTTATTAGTAGAAGAAATACTAAATATTTATGCCTTGGCTCATCAAACACAAGGGTGATCTAATAGGTTGCTTTTAAAATAATGCTAAGGGAGGTCAATGTCTTGATTAAGTGCTGCAATTATGATTGGTTTGGTTGAGAAAGTGTAAGAAATAAGAAATGATTTAGCCCAAGTAATAAGCTCAATTAACTTAGATTAAGCCTATGAAAATATTCACTTCATCAATAGAGATTATGATTTAGAATTTGGAATACTAAGGATTTAAAATTTAAAAACTATAAGATTCAAATCTTAATAGCTAAGATTAAATTTTAAATATTTCAAGTTTGAATTTTAAACCTAAGTTAAGATTAAGAACCAGTAAACCTTAATTAGGTTTGAAAGTGAGTTAAGACTACAAAGGACCTTTGATATTATTAAGGATAGAATAGTAGTTAGGTATCTATAATTCATAAAGAGTTGAACTTTTCATTAAGGAAGCCATAAAATAGGAATTACATTTGGATTGTTAATATTATGCACTTAGTGAGACCTTTAGTGCACATAAAACGAGTCCATGGTTTTATAAGCTTCTCCATGAGACCTTAGATGATAATTGGTTGATATTAATAGCTTAATATTCACTTTATGTGTGTTGTTGGACTCAAACCAAGGAGCTAATGATCACTTGGATTTTGACTAAACCCTAATCAATTTGTTTTATGCATAAGAACTTGAATAACCTCTAATTGTGATCTTAAGTGATGGATTACTATCATAAGTGATAATGGTCTATAAGGTTTATCTTGCTTAGGAGAGACTATTAGAAAGGGTGGTAAAACTCAAGTTAGGCTACAACACATGAAAGTGTCATTATTGTAACTCATGTGAACCAAGGTTAAATTTTGGACGTTTGACTTGAGTTGATAATCAAGTGGTAGTTCAAAAAAGCTACTAAAACTAGCTAGACTCCAATATTATGAAAAGAGATAGAGAACTTGAAATGTAAATGGAAGATAGATTAGGTTTTTGGGGAAATATTAGATAGGAAGATTAGGGTTTAGGGGAAACCCTAGTTTAGCTTAATTAGTAGAGTAGGGTTTGGAGTGACCCTACATAGCTTAGTAGATTAGGGATTTGAAGAAGTGTTAGGATTTATCTGATGACAAATCTAGGTTAGAAAACCTTAATATTTGTGAATGGAATCATAATGATGATTATAAGAAAGTATGATTTATGATGACATAAATTAAGATACAATGAACCCAAATTGATGAACTCATCAACCAAGACTAGGTAAGTTAGATATTTTGGTTGGTTGTACTTCCACAAGGTATAGAGGTTGTGTGCCTTAGGTTTAGAAAATTGTGTGAGACCGTGTGTCATGCTTATGTAATTGAGCACCATGTCTTGTTAGGAGTCTTTGAGCCTTATTAAGTAGTCTAAATGATTAACATAGCAAAAAATTGGGACTATCAAATAATGTGTGATGGATTCCATGTTGTTTGAGTGTCATTGTATGACATCATAAGAAACCATGAATGTGCTAGAGCACTTATTACAGTTTCACGTGGTTGATGAGGACTCTTATAATTCTATGTGATGGGTCATGTGATTGGATGTTCTTGCGAAAGAATGTCATGTTATGTGATGTGATTGGAGTGCTAAACTTATGTTGCATTACCTAGAGAATTAAAGCAAGCAATAAATTATTGGAGGGACATTATACATCCTATGAATTGAACTTGATTATGATTCTATTAAGACTTGTTGGGCCCAAATGTATAGGTAAGAAGGCTGGTGATTATGGTTTTATATATTAACTTAATGTAGTTAGTTATGGCATTCACTTAATTCATATAAAATTTTTATTATTATAATCTACAATTATACCATTATATGTATTTTTTTAATAGTAAAATGTGAGTGTTCCTATCTATCTTAGATTACACCCCTTATATTATCTATAAATATGGGGAGTTAACTATTGTTTTGACATAGAGTGGAGCTCATAATTAGTTTCATAATAGACCTACATCACTTAGAGTCATGGGATGTCCTATTAATAATTTTTTTTTAATTTTTAATATTGATATGTATTTATTGGACTAAGACTACATGCATTATCTATATTAGGCATGGACTATATTAAACATTATATTAGGAGATCATTTATATGGTTTACTTTTATATGATATATTTGATATGGATTGGGAGGTTATTATCATTTAGACATGGTTATTTTTAGGTATTGATTACTCTATTATCATATACATGTTAATGTACTTTTCTAATTAGTTAGCTTAGAGTGGGCTAGTTCACGACCCAACTGAGTAATCAATTGGGGTAAGGATATGGTTAATTTTGGGTGGCAAGTCTAAAAATAATAAGATTAAAGGATTATGACTCCTAGTTTGAGTGACAATCCCATGGAGTGAAGCAAGGCAAGCCAAATATATTGACTAGTGTATAAGTCTGATAACACTAAAGAAAACATTTTTGCAAAAAAAAGGGCATAATAACTAAGATTTAGTTCAACTCAATTACAAATCTTGATGACTAGAAGCTCAATTTTAGGCCCATTGAATAACAAATTATGAAAAAACTCAATAGAAAAGACATGATGACAAAAATCATCATAATGTCATGAAACAATGAGAACCATAATGGGGTCATGCTCTATTTATGAAGGCACTGGCTCACACACACATAGGTGTGATAAATTGATGACTTATGCATTCTAGGATAGTGCCACAAGGTAGAACAAGTGCATGTGCACATGTGTCATCCACCTACCATGCTGCTTTAGACATTACGTATGAGTAAGGCTTGTCTACATGTAGGAAAGTGAAAAGTGCCCTGGTGAGCACAAGTACCACACTTGTGCACATGGACATGCAGCATGGGATATAGATTTTATGAAATTTGGAGAATGTGTAATTTGTGTAATTTTTTATTTTATAAAAATGTGTTTTATCTAAACCTCTATCTAATAGAATAATAAATGAAACAATTTAGAATTATGTAATTTAGTACTATGTAATTTAGGACTCTATGAATTCAAAGCTTCATAAATTTAGAACCCTTTGAAGAAGAAATAACTTGGGAAATTCAATATCTTTGTGACAAAATACCCACTTCTATTTCCTCTTTTCCCTATTTTCTCATCATTCCTACACTTCAGCTTTCGCTATAGTAGAAAAAGGTCTTTGTCAAGGGCTCGATGCCAGAATACCTCATAGAAAGATCACACAATTTGTTTGGCATTTCTATATTGTATTATGACTATACCAACATCGTACAATATGATTTGCTAAATCCACTTTTATTGACTGATAATTCCTTTTATCAAAATTATTTGATCCAATATTTTCATATGTATGAGACACTATGCACCACATCACCCATTATTACCTAATGATTCCTTTGTCTAACACTTTCCTTAGCTTGATTATACTCTTATGATTGTGCTAATTATACTGCATGATATACTAGCTCTTCCAATACCCAGTTCATTAGACTTAGAATATTTTACAACTCTTATTATCATATTAATATGATCCATGATATTATACCCATATAATCATAATATTACTTGGACTAACTCTTAGAATTCTTTATTAACATCCTTGAATAATAGTGTAGTTGACCTTGTATGTTTATTAACCAAGTTTTGCACCCATCTTTAATCTCTCTATTATTTTATTGTATTATATGATAAGATTCTATCCTATTAATATGATAATTCTATAATGTTAGAGTCTACATTATCATAGTTATTCTATCACCATATAGTGCTTGTTCAATAACATGTATAACTAAAACTTCTCTCTTTAGATAGTGTTCTAGTCTATCATTCTATATTATCTATTAAGATCATTATGTATGATCCAAATTGAACTTATATAACTATTCATAATGCATCCTAATTTTACTCTCATTGATCATCCCATATGATGTTCTACAATGTACTATGTGATACTCCTTATTAATCAAACTTATAGCTATTTTGATTAATAAAATTAAGAGAAAATAACATATTTGACTAACTAAAAGAGAGGTGTAATACTCGCTAAGTATAATGACAAGTATGTTGGTTTGTTGCACATTGACTTTTAAAAAGATGACAAACAATAGTTGTCTAATTAGGTTGAGTGTGGTAATTTGGCATGGTTCACAAATATTGTCATCAATCTATTACATGTTTGGTAATCCTCTAAGTCAAAATTAACAATTTTTCTAATGTCATTACTGTTGCATGGGTCAATTATAGTTGTCCCTTATTTATTATAAATTTTAGTTTATTTTTAATAGTTCATCAAGTTATTTACTTCTATAATTTTGTTTTAGCTATTTGAGTTTGGGCTATTCTTACCATTATCCATCGCCTCCATCATCATTTATCACTATACCATAATCATAAGCTCCATTGCACAGCCTATACCAGCTCAAGTCCCTGTGTAACTCACCTGATCCATCACCCATAGATACCTACTCTATTTGTCCAAAACTTCTCGACTGCACTAACCCACACGTCCTACTCAACCCACGTCAGCCCATCAATACCCAGAGACCCAAACCATGAATGTGCCTGACACAAAACACATGCTTTAACCCATCAACCTACACAGATTAGCATTGACTTACACCTACCCAGTAATTAGACCTGAGGCAACATGTAGCATTCATACTATGCACTGCCCACCACCTTATCGTTCTCCACTATCACCACTTGAAGCACATATGTTATTTGGATATTGCTTTCAAAACACATTACTATAACTTTTTCAGATAAATTTTATTTTCAATTTTTAGACAAAATTTAAAGTTTTTTTGTAATTTTTTATGACTTTTAGAATTCTAAAATGTCATTTAAAATTCCCAAAATGTGTCATTTAGTATTCCAAAATGTCCTTCTATATTTCTAGGTTAACAAATTACTATTACAATCTTCAGATATCTATAAATATGGATGTTAACCATGTTATATGTGATGAGCTTTTGAATGAAGTAATAAAGTGCTATCATCAAGCTTGTGTGAAACAAGCATGCTGTGTGTATGTGTGATTCTAGAGGTGCCTTGAGAAGGGAAACAAGAGGCTCAAAAGAGAAGATCCTTACCTATTATCCAACATCCACAAAAAGAATTAATTACCTTTTTTGTAAGTGCATGTGATTATATGATTCCTTTTTTGATATTCTACAAACTCCACTTGTGTGTATACCACTTTACCACTAATGTAGTACTTGGGTGTGTATTATTTAAAATCATTTTTCTTTTAGGTTGAGATCCCTTATGTCAAAAATTAGTGCAAGTCCTTACTTTGAGAAAGTTTTTACTTTCCTGACAATCTTAAGATTTTCTTTTCTAAACTTATAACATCTTTGGATAATCCCTTGTATAGATATAATGTTTGAACCTAAGCCTTTCTCAAATTTTTATGAGTTAAAATGGGTTTTAGCATTTCATCCTACATCAATAAGTATTTCTCACATTTTTGTGCTTGTAGCCTTACTTAATATTAGTAAGTGTTTTACATCAATGGTAGGTTAAGGACATCCTTACTCCCTAAACCACTACTTATGTAGGCAATAAATGAGGTAATCTCTACTTGTTTTGCAAAAATTAAGCTAATCTAATCATATAAAAGAGAATTAAAAGGGGTCCTTGAGGAGGAAGAGACTTTTAATATGGTTTCACTCTTTAAATTCACTCTAATCATGAAATTTCTCATGGCCATTCAAACAAGGAAATCTTTCAAAAGGAATTAAAAAATAATAATCTATGGATCATATTAGGTGGGACATTTAGGCATCTATTACATTGTTATCCATTGCTCATTTGAAGAAGAATATATTTATTGTGGGTTGCATCATGTTTTGTTTATTATTAGATTCTAGATGAGAATGCTTAATTGGACTCCATACTTTTAAATGAATTTTGATCTATATTTGGCACCTGTTTGGATTTGCTTGAACAACATTTAATTCACATTCAATAAATGTGTTATTTATTTTGTTATATCTCCAATTGGCATGCCTCTTAAACATGATGTTGTTACCATACACATAATGGTCTCACTTCATTAGAGTTTGTATAAAGGTGGATTTGGCTAGGAAATTACCCACCCTAATATAAATTTCTAGAAAGCAAGGAAGCAACAGTGGATTCTGTCAAAAATATTCATATGTTAATCTTCCAATCTACTACGTTGGATGCATTGAGCAAGGTCATGCCTTGCAACAATGCAAACAAAAGAAACTTTTCAATAACTATAGTCAAGGTAACGACAAGGATAATAGGACGAATAGTTTACTTTCCAATGCCTTATCACAATTTGCTCTTAAGGAACTCATAGATTAAGAAAAATTAGAGGTTAAATCTTTAGAAGTGCCTAGCTCACCACAAAAAAAATAATCCAACATAGGAACAAATAACAAAAAATAGGGAATTGTCATTAACATTAAGTGACAAGTGGCTATAAGGGTTTCAACCCAACAAGCCTCTTCAATAGATCACAAATGACTGCGAAATTCAAAATAAAAATGATGAGGATAATGAAAGGGATGCATCTTCATTGGATTCTAAAGTTATGTGAGACACCAACATCACAATGTTCTATAATCTCTTAAAAATTTCAATGAGGAATTATAGAAGAGAGTAGTTGGATCTTGGTTTTTGTCAATGGAAGATGATGGGTCCACATTATATGCTCTAAAAAGATAGAAACATGAGTAAAAAAATTGTAGCTAAGTAACATGATCTAAGAAAGACTAGAAGTAACCCAAAAATAATTCAAATGGTCGAATCCTATACTCACTACATCTATTTTATTGATTTGGCATATTAGGAGTTAGTGTTTCACCTTCAATTTAATATTCAATGTCAAAAGATTCATATTATAGCTTTGTTGAAGCCAATGAATAATAGCCAACATCAAGATAAAATAAGAAGAAAGCTTGATCTTGACCACTACACATCAAACTAGTCAAATAAAATTTTATTTTTTTTAGTGAATGCATCTCTTGCCAAATTATTGCCAATGAAGAACAATTCATCCACCTTCTTTTCAACCATGATGCTTGGAGTAGCCAATTGTATTATTTGGTTATGCATGTTGAAGGTTCCTTTATTAAAAGGACACTTTAATGGGATGACAATGTGATAAAAAAAATCTAAAAATTTGCTATGGCTTATTGGGGGAAGATTTAATGTCATTGCTTTCCTTAATGAAACAAGGATCATTCAATGCCATATCTATGAGCTATCAATGAATTTTTTGAATCAATTAAGTAGTGTGATACTAGATAGCTGTCTTTCTTGGAGAGTTTGATCACATGGGTAGTTGTTAGAAAAGGTTGTTGGGTGTGGAAGAGATTAGGCATGATTCTAGTAAATTATGATTGGGTTAATCTTATGCTAAATGTAATAACACAACATCTAAGCAAAGTAGTTTCATATCACTCTTCTCTATTACTTTCTTTCCTTGAAGTAGTGCACTCAAGTCTAAGATCTTTCAAATTCTAAAATATGTGGATAAATTACCAATCTTTCATGCAAATAGTAGAAAATAAATGGAATATTCCCATTATTAAGAATTAGCTGAATGCACTAATACTTAAACTTAAAAGACATAAACCTTGCCTAAAAGAGTGCAATAAAGCCAACTATGGTAACATATTTCAAAGTTGGGGAGCTGGTTCTAGAAAAGGAAAGTTAGTTTGAACTTCAACAGAATGAGAAATCAAGGTAGGAACTATTATCAACCCAAAGAAAACTTTTGCTCTTGGTAAAAATTGAAGAAGCGTTATGAAGTCAAATGGATAAAATAAATTGGCTTAAAGTGGGAAATAAAAATATAACAATTTTTCAAGCAATAGTTAAGGATAGGTAAAGTAAAATTAAAATTCATTAAGTTAAAGAACTCTAAAGGGAGTTAGTTAATTGAAGAATGCAAGATTGTTAATGTAGCTATTATCTACTTCCAAGACTTGTTGATTACTTCACCTACAAACAATAAGCAAAAGCTTTTAACCCCCCCTCCTCCAGTGACTTATGAAATTAACAAAACAACTTTTGAAAGAGATCACGATTGAAGAAATGAAGTAGATTGTCGATGAAATGGATCATCACAATGCTTTGGGTTTGATTAATTCAAGTGTCCATTCTATTATTATTGTTGGAATGTCATTACTCATGATGTACTTAACATAGATAGAGATTTTCTAAATATCTTGCCTATTCCAAATGCAATAGCTAGTACAAATATTGTACCCATTTGAAAAAAGTAAATCCACAAACTTTCTATGACTTTGACCCATTTATTTATGCAATATTACCAAAAAAATACTACTAAGGTTAATAGCTTAGACTTCAACACATTCTACTAGCATAAGAGTTGGTAAACTATATACATAGGAAAAGTAGGAGAAGTAATTTTATCATCAAACTAGGTATTAAGAATGTGTTCAACACACTTTCTTGAGCTTGTTTGAAGTAAGACCTAAAGAAGTTTTGTTTTCTTACATGTTTTATTAAAATTGTTGTGAATTTACTTAGAGATAGTTAGTTCTCCATCATTATCAATGATATAAGTGAAGGCTACCTTCTAGTTTCTAGAGGCCGTATGCAAAGAAACCTCTTATCACCTCTTTTATTTGTATCGAATGCAGATGTATCAGGTCATGGACCAAAAAATCTATTTGAACATGACAAAGTTCTTCGATACATGCTTCCAAGTGGACATCCAAATGTTTCCTATTTTAGCTTCATAGATGATTTCATCATCTTTAAGTGTGGTGATAAAAGATCATTTGGAAATCTTATGCACATTTTGCATGAATTTTAAATAGGATCGAGACTTCAAATGAACTGAGACAAGAAGTTTATCTTTTTATAGTCAAAACACCATAAAATAATACTCATTATCTTAGAAATCTTTTGGGATTCAAATGTAGCAGTTTTTTCTTCAACTATAATGGATACACTATTCAATGCTGCTACAATCCTTGTGTGGGAAGCCTCCAAAATATCTTCTCAATCCATGATTTCTCTAATCATTATCACTTCCTCTTTAGGATTTACTTTCTCTTTGTCTTCCACAAATCATATAGAATTTTGTTTAGGATTGTACATTGATAATCAAGTCACTCAAAACCTTTGTGCATTTATATTTTAGCTGACCAATGATCATACTTTACAAAATACATTATCTTCCTAGTCTGAACCATTTAACTATTCCATTACTCTTAATTAGCCTATACAATTCCCTTTCTCAATTAAGTCTATTACCACTCTGGGTGCTGCACTACACTACTTTATCATTATTTCATTTGATACAATATATTATATCATACTGAATAATCTGTTCTCATGTTAGACAAGGCATACCTACTCACATATCTCATTTCATATCTCACCAATATATCTTATCAACTAAGTCCAAATTTCTTATCAAACTTGTATTTATAACCCTTTTCCTCAACCATCTATCATATGGTGTGAGCATCATCATGCTGTATTATTATGTAACACTCCAATCATCGAAGTTCAACCACTCTTCTATTTATATAGTCCTAATACATCCTACAATAACTTATGTGACTCATCAATTACTTTTGATCTCATAATAAGCACCATTTATCCACAAATTCTATGTACTCAACTATATATTATGATACAATGGTTCAAGTTCTATGGTATTGTACATGATCAACCTTGCCTATCATCACTTCTGTACTATTGACCTTGCTCCTCATCAAACATGTCTAACAGATTACACCTCATACTCTATTATTAGTTAAGTTCAATATCATCATTGAACTTGTATGTCAATTGATTGTTAATGAACTAGGCATTAATGATGTATTGCACCATAAATTCTACATCTCATATTTTATGATCATTATCTAACAAGCTACAAAGATGTGAATAAAACTACTTGGTGAGAAACATTGGCAAAATCCAACCTAAAGTATAGCTTCTCATGCAATTGATTTTTTGACTCAAATTCTCCTTCAAAGCTAGCAAAATATAATGACGGAAAACTAGCTCCATGGATGGGAAAGTGAATCAATGACATTTGTGGAGTGGATTTTCCATCTATTTTATTTCTAAAAATGCAACAATTCTTCAATGATGTAAAACATTCAAACTTCAATAAAATAAAGTATATCTTAATAAAAAAGTTTTCAAAATTAAGCTTTTAAAAAAAATAAAAATCTCTTGTGGTGCAATAAGTCTCATATACCATTCAACACACTGGCTAGCCACCCTTTCATTCAATGGGCTTGACATTGAAATTAATAGTCACATCCCCCAATTTGATCATCATTCTTGCAATGCACTATACATAACGAACCATGCCTCTTTACCATATTGTTACCCAATTTATTTAGGTTAAGATTCAATCTAAACAAGGATAACTCACCAAAATACACTATCATGACCATGGTTCGATAGCAACATGCAAATTCTACCAAACATATCAACATGCTCAAATCACTAATACTTACACTATAAAAAAAATTCAAATTCAATAAGAGAGACATTAAAATGATGTAATATTAAAGTCTAATTATCAATGTACAATATAACACAATGTCTATCAAATATAATATCAGAGAAGAACTATATCACAACCACTTAGAAAAGATATGAATAGCTAATAAACAACTATATGTTTAAAAATTCAACACAATCACCAACTCTTAAGCACACACCTATCTCCTTAATCCTGCATATATAAAAATTAATGAGAATGACCCATAGTGCAATAAGAAATTCTTAAGTATTATAAAAATATTATGTAAACACTAGATACTATAATAAATCCATAAATTAAACTATAAACATTATCATCATGAATAATGTCATGCAAATGAATATTCAACTACTAAGTCTACTACATTTATGATATAGCCAACTTAGGTGCTCATTGTACCACAATTACCATGGAATTCCTTCAAGACATTTTTTTTTGAAATTAGAAGTTTATCATGTTATGAAGTTATAGGTGTTTAAATTTGTTACATGTTGCTTAATCTAGCAATGGGGATAAGATCTTGCCAACAAAGTCTATGATTAAGTGGTAATGTGAGGATGAGTTTGAATGTGCATTGAATTAGATGATCCACAAGAGAGCCATTTGTAATATGGCATTTGATAGCATGATTAGGCAATTTTGAGTGTTTTGGAAAACTATAGTCAACCATTATTATCCAAGAATTTGTATGAGAGTGATGCATAGAATCCTTCCACAATTTCCATAACTAATATTGCATTATTGGTGTACTAAACCAAGTGATCCACAAGAAGTAGAACTACTGCATGCCTTAATTAAATTTGATGTTTGATCACTAAAGGTGATCAATGATTGGTTGTGACATGTAGAAATGACATAAGATATGAGGGGTATCATCATAATAGACAATCTACAATTAGTTTGGAACCATATAGAAACAAGCTGATTGAAGAACCATATTACATTGACTAAGTAATTGTGCCTCATCGAAGTAGTTTAACCAATGCAAAAGTGTGTTATTAGATCTATAAAACACTAAATCAAATTAGAAGTGGTCGAACATATTTGATTGAATAGCATCGAGAATAAAAAATGGATGACAAAGGCCTTAATATGTAATAAGATGTTTTGCCATATAAAGATGAATATCATATCGTTGTAGAAGAGATCAATGTATCTTATCATGTTTGTCTGTTCCATGATAGTCAATGAAAATATATGCACAACACTTAGCAACAATAGAAGTGCAACATACCCAGATGAAGCTCTAATAGAACCATGTCAATCATAACCATATTTGGACTCAATCATATTATTCAATGATGTCCATCATAATTAATTTATGTAATTGAAATGATCTTTCCTTGAATGTTGATTGAGTGTTCATATTGGAATACTAAGAAATACATAATAGATGATGTGCTGTTGAAAAGTTGTTATGAGGCTGATCAGTGGGGATGATTGTTGATCTTAAAGATGACTTAAGGAATAATTGATAGACTAAACTTACACGATGAACCACCTCATCTTATATGTTTTTGGTGCAAATTTGAAAAAACTACACGGACCTATATTTGTTGGAAACATCCACCAACTCATATCTTCCTTGACAACCATGCCAAAAACTATTCATCTAGGTGAAAGCATTGTTTGAGCAACGTTTTTTATAATGTCTATATGAAAATACTAATATTTCTTCTTATAGAGCATAATTAAGGCTTTGCAAACTTTTGGAATTTGTTATGTATTAAGAACCTCTTAATGAAGATTTTTATTAGCCAATTGATCTAATTTGTTGGCTACAACATTTCATTTTCTATTTAGGTACTAGAATAGGATTAACATAAAATGGAATTGATTGATTTGATTCAATAGGCTTAGCACACATCAAGTGATTCTCATGCTACACTGGATCACTGTAAGGATTATTTTATAGTCCAATTCTACAATGATATTCTATAAGGCCATATTGTCACATAAGCTTAAATCAAATAGTATAGCAATGTCTTTAGCTCCAATATTTCTTTTAGGCCCTATGTACATGGAGATCACTTCAATAGCTTTATCAAAATAATATTAAATAACTTCACCACATTTAACTCATTTAGAGTTCCCTCTTGTAGATTTATTAGAATTTAATATAATGAGGTCAACTAGTGGAGGTGCCCATTATACAACATTTTTTATTATGTATTTGATTTTAGAAAAAGGAGGAATTTGCCCATAATTTACAATGTCTAGTTCTAATGTTTGCATAATTGTATTGAATTTAAAAATTACATAATTGATGTGCTAAACTCTATTTTTTATTAAGGTACTTATCATGATTATTTGCTCATGATATAGTTTTGAGTTGTGAGGATTCCAAATATTCCAACATATGAGAGAAAGAAGGACCCTTAATACATAAATGGTTGCAAAGTTTTTGAGGCTACAATTCTAGCATTAATGAAGTGTTTGATAGATGGTGCTCTATTGGATGTGTTTGTTGTTTATCCCCATTAGAAAGTGATTCAATAAATGTGTAGACCAAACACATTATACAAGAGCATGAATCATGGAGTCCCCACATGCATGGAAAGGGATTTTATCTACAAATTAAAAGTTAAGCTTTCTCAAGTTATCAGGAAAAGGCATTTACTAAGGTGCCTCAACATTCCTAAAGAACTTTTTTAAGGGAGGAAACTACTCCAATTTATTTTGTATGACTTCTCAATAATTCTTTTATTTCTAAGCTTTTCCCAAGCCAAATTGACCATGAAATTGTCAATATTGTTAAGAGACCAATGAGTGTAATCTTTACTTTCTATCCAAGAATTGCAAAACTATGGGGTGATTATCTATATATGATTCCATGTAGAAGATCTTGCTTTGCCATGTTTTTTGGTGAGGTATTATTCTATCCAATGTCTTGCTTATTCTATGTTTGGGGGGTTGTCATCTTTCCAATAAAGCTTGCACTACATGCTCCCTTAAGTGCCTTTTATTTCTTGACCCTTAATACCCTTTATTTCTAAGATTTTGCTTACACACTCAATCACTATATCCTAAAAGAAAACCATTCATTAAAATTTTGATTATGATTATGATCTTACTGAGGGATAAGACATTTTTAAAGAGTAAATGAGATTAATTGGAGATCAGGCTTGATTAGCATTGGCACACCGCTTATAGATCCAATTTCTCCTTTTAACAAGACATGTTGCTACAAATTTTGTTTGTCAAGTATTGAAAGTGAGAAGCCTTGTTCTTACCTTTGAAAAAGGTGTTTCCCATAGTATTGGGAGGTAATTTCTTTTAAATCCCAATATCCCTTCGATACTATTCTTCTTCTTATGTTTCATGTTTTTACTTCCAATAAAGAAGCTCTATTGCACTCTAATTTTTGAGCCTAAGATGTCCTACAACTTAGTGAGAAATTTCTTAATACTTTTAATAGAGCTTTTATCACCTTTGAAGAAGAGGATATAGTCATCTACAAAACCCTAATTTGTGATTAGTTGATAACCAGTTGGAGTAGCATAATGCTTCACTTTTCCTTGTATATGTAAGTTGTTCCAACCTCTACTAAGTACTTTAGCTATAATTAGGAACAATAAAATGAATAATAGGTTGCTTTATCAATGTGCATAGCAACCTTGGAAGAAACCATTACATTTTCCATTAATAAAGACTAATAACCAGCTTCTATTATAAATATTAAAGACTTGATTAATCAATCTACTATTGAAGCTAAACTAACATTGGACTTAGAAAATCTTAAGGATGATTATCAAATACTTTCCTATAATCTAACTCCATAATATAGTTGTTACCTTTGATCTTGAGATTATGTCATCCACCAATTATTGCATTAATAGGATTTTTTTAGTGATTTTTATTTCCTTAACAAATGTTGAGTGCTCCTTGGAGATGAAGAAGAAATCAAAGGATTAAAGTATAATCACCAACAACTTAGTATTTTCTCAGTGAAGTTGCAAAGACAAATTGGTTTAAAATCATCAAATGATACTAGGAAATCAATCTTGGCAATAAATAATATATTAGTGCTAATGAAATCTATCGGTAATGGGTGGCTAGTAAGAAAACCATTAATAGCTTCATAAACATCATCTTGAATGATAGAAGAATAATGCTTGTTGAAAAATTTATTAAAACAATCTAGAGCTAATGCACTAAAGGAATCCATTTAAAAAATAATTTATTATATTCCTCCTTAGTTTTTTCCTAAATTAGCATATGATTATTTTCCAATGAGACCAAGGGATGAATAAGGATTACAATCTCACCATTTGTCCTACTTAAGACAACAACCAAGTGGTGAGTGCAATAATCCATTTCTACTTTAGCAACTAAATCCTCTTATGAGACCCAATTCCCATTTGCATCTATAATTCTTTGTAGAGTAAGTTTCCTTTACTTTTCCTTCACAATTGTATGAAACATTGAGCATTTTTACCACCATCAATGAGGCACTTAATACTAAACTTTTGGCAACAAAACATATCTTCATTTTAGTAGTCATGATTAGATGAACCTGGCCTTAATCAATTTCAATAGTTAGTGTTTGTCCTACAACTTTTGGAATTGGCTTTCCTTTTCTTTCCTTCTCCTTAACCTACTCTTCTACTTCTTGCATCTTAATAGATTATTGTAGTGCATTTTATTCCATTGTTTATGGTAGGACTTAAGTTTCTTTAGTTTCAAAGCTAGGTCATGCACACTAATGATATTGGAAGGCTCCAACTTTGAAAACCACTAGAAAGAATTATTTACTTTCAATCCATACAATTTTGGAATGTATATCATCTTGGGATAGATCTAGTTATTTATGTAAAAAGGATAAACAAAGAAAATAATATGATGGATCCTTATTCAAGTGTTGAACCACTGTCAAAGGGAAAATGTTTAGACATTCTTGATTCAGAGATTTAACCACACTTTTCTAGACCTACTTCTCTCTTTTCTAGATGACATGAACTAATTACAAGTGAAGTTAAGCTCCTTAAATGTATATAAATGGTGAATCTAGTAATAGGTCCCAATTTTGTAGAAGAATGATATTTATATTCCTATATTTTAGCAATGACATTGAAGTCCTCATCAAGCAACTAGGGAAGATAATTGACCTCCTCCATCATTCTTAAATCCTACTAAAGACCACTTTTGTCAACAAAAAAGGTCTTGGAATATATAATTGAGAAGTACATCTTTGACATATCTGCATAACAACTATATGTAGGCATTGTTCCTTGCTTTTAATTATTTGGTACTATATATCCTCAACTAGAGCACTTACACTTTGTTGGCAGTGTTACCCTCATAATATTAAAAATTAAGTCTCCATCTAAGGACTTTAATCAACCTTCTAATTAAAAAATGTTCTAGCAATGAAATCTACTTTATTTTTTATATATTTTAATAATGTTCCTAAGGCATGAAACCACTAAAGAACTAATGGCCCCTTTAATAATCAAAATAAAGTTATTATGCATCATAATAAACATTATTTAAAATTTGGGATGCTCAAAGGCTTCTTATTTTTATTATCAAGCTAATAACTCTCCTACATTTCTCTTGTTGGATTTTTTTTCTATTCCTTGTTCCTAGTTACCACATTAAAGCCATCTAAGTCTTTTTGAAAAAGCTTGAGAGCCTTGCTTTGAGATCTTCATTAAAGCTTTTGACTGATTGGATGTTAACATATTACCTGAACTACACTTCCTTCCTAACTTTCCAGATGGTATTATTTATTCTTACTCTCCAGTTGATCTTCGAGTGAGATCATGAAATTCTCAAAGATATGTTTAAATTGTACAATTAAATTCTTTAGCTTTGGTATATTATTCAACTTTGCAATTTTAGGTTATACCTTATTCTTTACTTCTTTTGGTTGTGAGATGATTTTTGCTATTGGTTAAGCTTCCTGACCTATCATTGTTAATACCCATATTCCTACTTTTCCTCCCAACAGATTCCATTTTGAGAAATTTGAAAAAACACTATCTCGTTTTTTTCTATACATTTGCCCTTTCTCAACGCATTTATTTAGACGAAGACTCCGTTTTTTCCTCTTTCCATGTATGGTACTATCCAACCTTTTTGTGTAGTAACCAACATCAGCTAGAGCTAGTGATTTCACATTGCTCTTATCCTAATTTGTTGGATTTGTCTCCACCTCTCCAATCTTTGAGTCTATGAGAGATTTTAGGTTACCTACACTGGAGCATTTAGTCTCCTTATTTATAATAGCAAAGATAGAAGCTAGCTAGGATTTCATATGTAATTCATTTCCAAAAGCCATTATTAATCCTAGGATTTTTTTATGTTCCAATCTTTAAAGGAAACTCTTTTGCTAGGTTAACTTCTATGCAAAAGTGAGCTTGATGAGGCCTTCTTAAATTAATTATGGCAACATTTACTTTTATTTTTTCCCCTACTATGAACAAAACTTAACAAAGGGTTTGTTTATTAAAATGGTGAATTGGTAAGTGCTCTAGTGAAATCCACACCAGAGCCTACAAAGTGTCAATGCAATTTAAGGGCATTCATTTCAAAGTCCACAATTTTATATATTTGATGCAACTAAATAATTCGATTATAGTGAAAATCGTATTAGCACATGTAGATTATCTAATAAATCCATAGAGCTCAATATAGCTAAAAAAATTTTTATTAAGCTCTTAAGACTTCCATATTAGGTCTTCCATGAGAGAAATTTCTAATTAGTGTTAGTTTAAAAGGTGCTATCATTTTGGAGACAACTTCGTTATCAGAGAAGATTTTTGTTTAACCCTTGAACAAAGACATTACCTTATTCTTAATAGGCATGTAGATTTCCTTAAACCCAACACCATTGCAAAGTAGCAATTTGTGGTAAAGAACTTTCTTTAAGTTGCCATAATTGGAAGGCCATTAGGCTAAACCACACAATAAGACCACCTAATAGGAGAGGAGATCATACTGTATTAGTCGACTAAATCCCACTAAAAAGCCTTCCCACTTGCATCATTTTTAAAATTGTTTCAATCTCTACCTCCATAAATCTTCTAAGCCCAATCACATAAGAATTTGGTTGGAAAGAAAATCCAACACATTCTTTCAATCATGCCAATGACATAGCCTTTGAAATGGAAATCCAGCACACTCATCTCAATCTTGCCAACCACATTAACCTCTAATAAACAATTCTAGCACATTCATATGAGTATTGCCAACCACATCAAAAATTTAGGTCTTATTGCTTCTCAAACATATCTTTACCAAGACTAACTTACCTTTGATAACATCATAAAATCAATTCACTAAGAACAGCAGTCTGTGTATTCATAAGGCTTCTTTAAAAATATTAATCACTTATTTGGGTTCTTATCTATTAGTTGGGATATTCTGGGGTTAACCTCAAACTCTAACTCCATTATTTAAGATGTTATCTACCATCTAGATTGTCCCATGGTTTCTCTAAACCTTAACCAATTGATCTAAGATACTCTAAGCCTCTTTTAAATGTTAAACTAATTATCTAAGTACATTATGGTTTCTTTTAAACCCTAACTCAAATATTTTAAGGATTTCATCTACTATATAGGTGCTCTAAGGTTTCCTTTGAACCCTTGCAATTATCTAGGGAACACTACCAAGTTAAGTTGATACATTAATGATCAACCTTTGTCATTTACCTTAACTAAGATCTTATCTAAGACCACCTTACTTATTTAAGCTATCCTTAAGCTTTTACTGAAGTTCATAACCTTATATTTTACCCTTAGGTGCATTTCTCAACCACAAACAATCCTTGCATCCCAAGTTCACATGAGTTCAACTAGTGAGTCACATGTCTTATGATCAAATCTAAGTCATTATGCTCCTTCGAATATTTTCGCTTGAGTCACCCATAATTTCTTTTAGACTACAATATAAGACACCATCTTTTGTCCTAATAAACAAAATGGTGTTACTTAGTGTCTTACCTAAATAAACAAGCCATATCTAGGGTCTACCTAACAACACAATGACAAGTATTCACCTTTTTTTAGCATAGCCTCTCTCTTTAATATCTAATTGACCCTTACAAGCTTCATCTATGACTTAGCTTTGTTGATGTTTCTATCCCAAGGCCTTAACCATAGTATGCACAATGTCTCACCAAGTAGTAAAATGTTTGGTCCAATCTTAGTACATTTTTTTAAAGATCTTCCCCTTTGTAAGTTGAGAGATCTAAAGCCTAAATTAAGGTTTTACTAACCTTGGGTCTACAAAACATTTAAGCTAATACTAACCCATTTTCCTTAAACTACTTGAGCCTCACACCACTTCTAATTGATCACCCAAGAACCTCACATAAGTTAAACCAATCTATGGATTTACCTTATGGTCATGACTATGGTTACAATGCCAAGAAATTCATAGCCTTAAGATGCTTAATTGAAGCTCAACCAACCCTTGCAAGCCTAGCCTAGTCGTCAACCATCTTAGATTTCTTCCAAGGCCTAAGATCAAACCCTCGTAGGTCTCTATCCTAGAACTCAAGGGCTAGTTCTCACCTTAAAAGTCATCAAGGTACACCTAAATTTTAAGTTGAGCCTCCCATGGAAGCTCTCTAGGCATAAATAAGGCAAGTAAATGTATGGGCCCAAAGAATCTTTAAGGTTTGGCTAAGTTCAACTTACTAAAATAAAAACCTTGTCCTAGCCGAGGTTAGGTTCACGCAATGTTTGTTCTCAACTTCCTAATCTTGGGTTCTAAAGTAATCATTGATTTTTCTTGTGGTGGTAGAACCCCTTTATATCCAACATCATATCATGTTTATTCTATAATGACTAGGCATCATACCCTATATGATGTATGAATGTAAGATAAATCGGATTTATACATGTACACTAAGGTAATACATTGTGATGGAATGATATAATGATCCCATGTTTAAGTATTGAAGAATTGAATAACCACTTTTGCAAGTGATCTAACTAATTTATTTCAAACTTTTAAAAGAATTGCTAATCTAACCTTATTTCTTCTATCTCATGCTTGATTTGCTAAATGCATTCTACTATTTTGTAAATAATTTTTTGCAACCCCTAAATCATTTTGAGTAATTTACTACAATCTAATTGAATCACAACTATTGTGGGATTATTATACTAATATGCTACCAACCCTTTGATAATAGTGAGCATAGTTCCTTCCATTTCTGAGCAGTTATTAATGGAGATGACAAAACCTTTTATTATATTACCATTTTGATTTGAAATGATTCCACCAGCATTAAGCATCTTAGTCTTGCTTTTTTGGTGTACATTAGCCATCACTTTGTTATCAAGTACCAATGTCAAATTAACTAGCTCACATGTTCTAAACCACATGTAGTTGAATAGAGGGACCAAGCCCTCTTAATAAGTTGCATGAAAGGAAAACTTTTGAATATATTGTAATGGCTACTAATGATAATATTTATGATGCTCATGTCTAATTGTCTTCCTTTCTCATACATTATAGGAGTTTTGGCTTTCCAAATGCTCTAGTTCATTAGTTGAGATAGAATCTAAAGAACTCCACCCACTACTAAATTCCAATAAACTTGCTACCATGAGCTATTAAGTATACCTTGTATGTTGCATTATTTCCCTTACTAAATTATGAATGCATTGGCAAAAAGTGACCATACCTTTCTTGCAAATTCATAGAAATCAAAAGAATGATTTAAAGAGTCCTAATTAGGATAGTGATGGAATTTAACGGCCAACTAAAAAGTTAGCTTTTGTAATTGCTTTGGGAAAGCAAGAAGTTTATTTATGATTATCCATACAAGTACATAATTCATGATAGGGCATTTATAATTCCAAATCATCTTTCTAGACATCTTGATGAGGTACTTGTTTTTTATAGCTTTGTAGTCAGAGTGTAAAGAAAAATTACCACCAATTGTAAGAATATAAACAAGAGAGCTAAACTTGGAGCAAATTTTTGAATTGTTTGCCACTAGATTAATGGTATCTCCCATACATTTATAGGTATCAAAGGTGTTACCCTTTGTAAAAAATTTAATTTATTTAACTCCCATGTAGTCATAATGTCATCTAGTTTTTTCAAGTCTTAATTCTTTTTCCTCTATTTAAGTTTTATTCTACTTTTCCAAGTGATATTTGTGCATTTTTTTAATATCCCCTAATAAGAATATATCATTATTTTCTATACTCTATATGTGAAAGGTTGGAATTGATTTTATTACTTGTTTTATTAGGATTAACCTTCGACCTATGGATAGAAATTTCTTTTTCCATCTAGGCATTTTAATGAGAAATTTGTTTAAGATATTTTGATAATGTAGAACTTTTTTCATTCTAATATATAAAAGAAATCTTGAGTATGTTATTAGAAATGAGCCAAACTAGAAGCCAACAACCTTTCTTACCTTATTAATAAAACTTCACCTTATTTTCTTCCAAGTAAAAAATTTACACTTGAGTGTAATAACTTGAAGACTTAAAGCTTCATGGAAGTTCTTTAGAAATTTACAACTACTTGAGATTGATCTGAAGTCCCCTTCATTAAATAGAATGATGTCATTAACTTAGCTTAAATGTGTAATCATTTGGAGTCTTAAATGTAAATTATTTTATACACTAATATTAGTAAGGGAAAAAAGAAAAACAACAATCAAAGTAATGGTCAAGGCAATGATTAGAATGAAGATTAGGATGGACAATAGAGTGATGATTAGGAAGAAGAGACTTTTGAGATCTCACAAGAGTTATTTGCATGGATTCAAGACATAGGTATATCCAATCACATAGTCTATCTATCTAATGTCATTAAAATAAGTTATAAGGAACATGGATGGGTCAAGATTCCCATCTCATAATAGCTCATTTGTGAAAGTTTTGGGTGGTGCTACCTTGCACTCTTTAACCAAAATCAAAATTCTGGCAACCTTTTAGGGGAATTAGAGGTTATCAATGATGAGGCTGAAAAATGACAAAATGAAAGCTAACTTTAAACTAGATTTAATAGGGAAAGTTTCCTATGGTAGATCGAGCTTAGATTGATGAGAAAGACTTTTATAACTATTAGATTTCTTGGACAAGTTATAATTAGCTGACTAGATAATAAGCATATACTTATTTGAATTGATCAGGAAGAAGACTTCCTATATTACCATTTACATCACCCTTGGAATGCGAGCAAATTTTAGATGAGGGTTTCAAGTGGCATCTACATTTTCTTTAGAATATGGAACCTTTGTTGGCTCCAGTTTTGATTTCTTATGAGTATCTCCCAATACACATGTTCCACAAAGTAGGCCTTTCTTTCGTTGCATCTATGATCAAAATACCAGTGAGGGTTGACATGACCACTTTAAATTTGATATGAGCAAGTGTGTTAGGGTGTGTGTTGAGCTAAATTTTCTAAATAAGCTTCCTAAACATATACACAAACCCAAAGAGGATGTAAATTAAGTGGCTCTAATAAAATATAGATTATAACAAATTGCCTCTTCACTGTGGACACTATAGTAAGCATGGTCATTCCATAACAAATCGTAAGCATCATTTGATGAAGCTAGAAACCCAATGTTTTAGGAATTAATGGTCTAATTGAAAAAGAAAATAAAGAGAAAGCTATATAATTAAGCATGAAATTAAAGCTACATTAGGTTCAATAACATGGGAATTTTAATATAAAGTACTTCACTACTTCAATTTCTTAACTATGTTACTCTTTGGTTAAGAATCTTCTTAGTTGTTCACGATTATATATTTTATTTAGTGTTTCTCCTTGTGCATTCTTCTAACCATAAAAAGAATTTTTGCATTACAGTCCTATATCTCCATTTTTTTTTATCATTACAATGAAATATTTCTTTAGAAGCCTAACTCCTAGGTTTTAGAAGATGATAATTCAGCATTTTGCTACAACAAGTGGCTTTCCACTAATCACACATATACTAATGACAATATAATTATTAGTAGAGACACTTGATATCTTTAGAGAACATTCATAACATGGTTGAACCTTTTCAAAACATATTAGGCTTAATATTAAGCATGGACAAATGCAAATTGTATTTCTCTTCTAAGGTAAAGGCTAATGCTAAAAAGAGAATTACAAAGATTTTGAATTTCAAGCAAGAGCCAATGCCTATTATGTACTTAGAATGCCCAATTCAGTTTGTCAAGAAAACATTTATATATTATTAGCAAATATTAGAAACAATATAGAAGTTTATCTAATTCTTCTTAAGCATGTTCTCAATTCAGCCCTAGTTCATACATTAATGCCCTACTTTGACCTACATAGATTGTGGAACGAATTGAGAACATTATGTTAGATTTCTTGTGGGATGACTATGATGGTACTTATAAAAACCATAGGATTAGTTAGGAAATGATATGTGAACAGTGCAATGAAAATGATCTTGGCTTAAGAAAGTTTATTGAGTTAGCTTTAACATATTCCACTAAATTAAATTAAAGACTTTTAAAAGACAACTCACTTAAGAAAACATTTATAAAACAAAAATATAAAAATGTTAAACATTCAAAATATGCTTTTGAAGTATGCAAAAGTACCAAAAAATAAGGAAGCTAGTAGATTTGGTAGTCATTAAACCATCTGATGGTAAAAATATCATTTGGACTTTAAATAAAGACTATTTATTCACCTTGTCATTAACATTGAAGTACATTATAAGTAAAAAAACCTTCTCACAACTAGCAAGAAAATCATATGGAATGAAAACATCGTACCAAAATCTCTATCATACTTTGGCATATGTTTAATCAAGCTCTTCCTTTCTCATCTCAATTAAAAAGATTATAGGTTTAGCATGCCCCAAATTTCCTCACTATTTTCATGAAGAAACTCATCATCATTCTTTCACTAACTGTAACACTGCACAAAAGATTTTGGAAGTCTATGGTATAGCTTTGGAGAATAAAGATAAACCATTGCATCAAATTTTTTCACTTCTTAATCATTGGTGGCAAAGGGTCAATGGTAGCTACGCTAGCAGATAGATGATAAAAAAAATTAATTGATTATGCATTAGCATTTTCAATGCTTGCTTATTAATTCAAACATATCAAACTAATCAGGTTCTAGTGTAGATGGGATCATTCAATTCAAGAAGCTTAACTACAATCAAAGCTTTTCTAGTCCCCCACCATCACATGCTACAAACATTAATGTGCATAGGCAATCCAAGCAAAATAAATGATAATAGCCATACTTATTCGAGATGTAAATTCAAAGGCTCTCCACCCTTCTGCTAGACTTGTTAAACTAAATTTAATATTGAAAGTGCAAGCACGAGGTGTTTTAACAAGTTTACAATGGTTCTTTGTACAAACGTTCATTTAGGTGATCATTGAGTTTGAATCTTCTTGCTTAATTAAAAGGACTTCACAATTAAAATCTCTATAATAGAAAACTATGGAGACAATTTAACAAATCAAGAGGCTAAGAAAATACTTGTGCATTACATGGAACTATATTACAAAGGAGGAAAATAAAGCAACAAGGTCCCTAATTAGAATGATAAACCATGATGTTTGAAGAGAGGTTAACAAATTGAAAAGGTATAAGGCTACAATTGCATGCAAAATGCATGCATACCCTACATTAGGAGATTATACAAGATTCTTAAACTCAATGTACAAGATGACCCAAAAGTTAACATTCAAAATCAACATCCACCCAAATCATCTTCAAGTGCATTGAATTGCATTGTTTCATTCAATTCTTCAATTTAAAGACCTAGTTAGCTCTTAAAACACATCAAATTAGTACGATCTCAAATTACCTCATAATCGAATGAGTACACTTGCTAGGCATCACTGTACCACTTAAGAATACAATCATAAATCATGATGTATCAATTTTTAATTGATTGGATAGACGAAGCTATGCAAATTGTTATTATTCATTACACACATCATTAGACAAGGCCGATACCTACATTGTCCCCTCAACTTTTCAACGCTGTCACACATTATTCATTATTACAAATAATCAAACACACATGATCTTATCATAAAACCTTATGTCCTTGTTGTTTTCCTAATCACATTTGATGTAATATGTGATGCTCACTTAATCAAATAAATGAAGCTGCAACACATCTACTATTCAATTTAAGCATCATCAAATGTCGATGACTCCTAAATCTTTCTCTTACAATTTAATAAACACTTCACATAAAATCAAACAATAAGTTCATGATAATTAGAGTTATCTATTAGATTGAGAAAATTGTCTCATCATGATATGTTTACACAATTAACTAAAGATCACTTTGAATCTTGATAATCTCCTACACACTTATTTAAGCTAGGAATGAAAGAAATTTTTATTTCTATCTCCATATGTAAGCCATCTAATACAAGCATTTTGGCACCAATAACTTTCCTCCTTATGAAGCTTCACCATTCAATAATCATTTGTCTTAAAGAGTTGGATTTTATCCTCCTCTATTTGGCCTTCTCAAGATTATTCTTCTCTAATTTTAACCATTTCTCTATTTCTTTTTATTGATTGAAATATGTTTCCAAAGGTGGACTTATTCAATTTGTTAAGACAATCTTTTAGCCTTCTAAGTTTAAATGCTAAATCCAACATACCAAAGTTATGGTGGGTATTAACTAGTTCATTTCCATAGTAGTGTAAACTATTGGGGTTGTAATCACATATTTTGGAATTTGGATCATTTTGGGCTAGGAGTAGGAGCATCAGAACTTTGAAGTAGAAAAGGTGATTGATCAGAGCCCATTATGCATAACTATTATACATAGCTAGAGAAAAGTAGTATATTCATTCTTCATTCACTAAAAATCTATCTAGTCCTTTCCATACCTATTTCACTTTCTTATCAATCTAGTTTAAGGAAAATCTCCTAAGCTACATTGGTTTAAATATTCATTAAATTCTTTCATTACTATTAGACCAAAGTTAGATCAGCCTTATACTCATCCACAAAGGCAACAACATTGAAGTTTCCTCTTACAAGCTGTGGTCCTTTAAATTCTACCACAATTGAGTTAGTTTGTTCCAAAGTATCCTTCTTTCTATCCTTGCACATTTAGTATAAATAGACATATAATAAGCCAACATTTCTTTCCCATTTTTACCAATGATTTAATGGATTGACCGCTCAACTTCACATAGTGTTTGACATTTAATGTTTGTTTTCTATAGACCCAAATCTTGTAATATGATTTACCTACATAACATTTTATGTTGAATCTCTCAAAAAGGCTAAGTTTCTTACTAATGTGTGACATCAGTTCCATAAGAGCAACTAAAGTAATGTTAATAAAAATAGTTAAGTTTTTTATATGAGATATTGAACTCTTATTCATGGCCCCTCTTATGTTCCAAACAATGGTGCCATCCATTAGAGATTGTTTGGTTAATATTGTTCAAGGATCTCAAACTTCAATGTCTCTCTTGTTTACTCATCTAACAATCCAATCCTCTTCTAGCCATTCTTTCTAATCTCCTATTATGATTGGGAATTAAGTGCCTTATTTGAGTTGCATTAGTCTAGAATTTACTACTCTTTCAAGCAAGTCATGACTAAAATCCTTTAAAGTTTGCAAGAGAAGATTCCATTGAGAGCATTCCTATAATGCTTTTGAACAGACATAAGCCTCCATGACTATCCTTGTGATGAACATTTTTAAAGGTAGCATATTTGTCAAAAATCTTATTCAAAGTTTTTTGTTTATTTCTTTTAAGTGAATTGTGGCATTGCATGTCCTTATTTGGGTACCTATTTCATGTGTCATTTGAATCACCAAGACTACTTGTGAAAAATTTGTGAGCATATATTGCAAAGGCATGGTTAGATTTAGATTGTGCTTTTTTAGATTTTCTCATATAATGACATTATTAGTATTCTACTCATTAAGTTTAGTTGGAGCTTTATAAGCTTTTGTTAGTAGTTCTTCATAAGATTCCTTTTCATTGTATTTGTTTTGAACTAAGACATGGCCTTGCTTTTAGCATACCATGCAATAGCTAAGAAGATTATCATATTATACATGTTGACAAAATTTGCATTACTACCCATTTTGGCAATCTTAATTTAGTTAAGTAATTCTTTAGCTTATTCCACCTCTACAAAACTCTAGCCGCATTTAGTCTAGTTAAGTTTAAGGTTTTAGTGTCCACCTTTAATAGGTTACCAATTGCAAAGTACAAGTCCACTTTGTTAAAAAAATTGGAATGGTAAATGATTAAAGGGACCCAGACTGAGGCAAGTGAAGGATTAGTGCTAAGTTGAAAATTAGGATGCCACTTCACTATTCTCATTTAAAAATTCATAACATTCCATGAATAGTGAAACCAACATCCCAACAAATCTTCTTGCTTTCCAATTCTAATTAGAACTAGCTCATTGTCTCAAGAATCCACATTGACATCATTCTTGAAACCAATTTTAATGAATTCCTTTCATATGGTTTCCACGTTAGGACATCCACAAGAAATTTTCTTAACCTTAATAAGCTTGGACTGGATGGTCATTTTCTTGATTTCCTTTTCATTGAAGGTTATTTTGGGTTCGCTCTTGCAGATCATTATTGATTTGCTTTGGGTGGGTGATAGGTCAATTGGCTCACCCAAAACCTTGCTAAAGGAAAGGTTGTGGGAGGGGAGTCCCCTCATCATTGAAGTGTAAAAAAAAATGCTTAACTCAGTTTTAATAGAATTAGGATGGAAAAGAACCTTATCACTAGAGAGACCTTACAATATGAGAATTGCATTTTCACTGCCAACCTGAAGAATTGTTGTAACCATCGCACCACCTTCTTGTCACCTTTCTCACAACATAAGTTAATTGTATAATTCACGTGTATTCATAGATTCTCATCATATTGAACTCTCAAATTGAAGTTTTAATAATCATCATGCTTAAACAAAAATTTCTCAATAAAGCATGGAAAAGTATAGCAAAAGTTCAAGGTTTAACCACATGTGATCATAGTAATAAATTACCATAGCATTATTGTTGTCAAAATTGGGAAGGAAATAAAGCTTGATTCATATTAAATCTTTGTTCAAGAATTATTCCAACAATACTATTACAAGGTTAGGATTTCCTTTTAATACATTGGATTCAATTCCTAATTATCATGCAAAAGAAACTTGATCTATCAATTTTGATGATAGCATTTAAATTGGAAGCATGCCATTCCTGGGAAAGGAGTTTATGTTAACATAAATCATCAAATGTTTCATGATCTAGCATATGAATCATGAAAAAAGTATAGATCCCACTATTGTTAAGAAATAAATCCTCAAACCCTAATCTAAACTCTGAAGTAATGAGAAGAATTAAACATATTTCTTTTATTAAAACTTCTTAAAGAGTCCATTCATTAGATAATTAAAACATGCTTGTAGAAATAGCCATCAAATTTTGGTTAAAATTTTTCTTTTCATTATTAGAAAGTTTATAAGGAGGATTCTCAATAATAGCATAAATATATTTCCATGTCCATCACATGCATCTCTTAGCAATATAGTTGAATCATACACCTAAATTTTAGCTACTTGTAATTATATAATCTTAAGGTTCATCTTACTTTTAGTGATGTAGGACACTCCTCCAAACAAATCTTCTTCCTTCAATTCTTAAGATCCCTACCACCTTCCTTGTTCATAGTTAAGCTTTCCATCACCTCCTCTTTGTCTATTGTTTAGCCTCCTCAATAAGAGTCATAACTAAGGTTTGACAAAATTTAGCAAGGGAATCTATTAAGGCATAAATACTTAGCCACACTGCCCTTTATTCAACCTTAATAGGAGATAAATGGCCAAAATGGGCTCAAGCTATCTCACAAATTTTTTCTGCACTTTACCTATAATGGAAGCCACCACCTCACTAATCCTTGTAAAGATACAACTCAATGATCCAAGTCCCTTACGTAGCTAACAACTAGTATTAAAGGATTTCAATCACCATCCAAAAGCACGTGGTAAATTCAAATTGCAATTCACTATTAGCTATCTACAATCTATGTTTCCATTTTCAAGCATTTTCTTACCACATATGTTTCTCTCCTTCATAGTTGGGTCAACAAGATAATACCTGGTCAATCTAACGTTACAACTAGTTGACTTTCCTTAAGCATGAGACACATAAGATAGGTAAATGAACTAAAATAGCTTTCATAACTTAATATAAGCAATAAAGATAACGGCATATACTTAGGTTAACCATGTCTTATTTGGGTAAGTCAAACGTTAGAGATGTAATAATCTCCCAACCTTAACCCAAATTTTATCAATGAAAATCCAAAACATAGTCCTGCAACTTATAATACACCTAGCTATCCACCTCTTAGGTGGCCTCTTACTCAATCTGATTTCTACAAAGAACCTGAACCATAAGTGGACTATTCTAGCTTAGCTACATTATACTAAAATCAAAAATATGTATGAATTACTCTTGATATGTCACATCTAACAACAAATAATGGCCATGAACTTCTTTTAAACAATATGCAAAGCATTTAGAATATAGTTATTCAAATTAGTTACATGAAATTCATCATGTATAATGACTATAAAAATTCAAGCTTATAAGCTACAAACCAAATCGTCTCCACAATCTAATAAGCTAATATACCTATGTCATAATTTGGAAGCATTACCAAACATCAATAACCCTTACACAGGATTAACCTTAAGGAATACATTATCTCAAACCGCAAGATTGACTAATCTATACTTAACATTAAAGTATGTCTTCTAATGATCTTATAAAATCTAAAACCTCTCTCATAATCTAGTTATTCCTGCATAGTCTCCTTAATAATTTGAGGTCTAAATGCTTACTTGGATTTATCCACTACCTAGCACAAAAGATCTCTACAATGTTGACCATATAAAGCCTTATATGGTGCCATGTGAATAGTTCACTGATAGTTCTTATTTTACACAAACTCTATTTGCAACAACTACCCAAACAAGTATGAAGAGTAATTCTACACAATAAGCCTCAAACGATCCTTAAAAGTCTAAATAATCCTTCCAATTTGACCATTAGTTTGCACATGGTAAGTTATGCCAAACATGAATGTAATACCTATGATGTATCCCAAATGGTGCCAAAATTGGGAAGTAACTTTGAATCTCAATATGATATGATCACATTGAGCACTTAATGTTAGTGAAAAATCTATTACACAAAGCTTAGCTAGTTTAACTATAAAATTTGTCTTTATCAAAAGCAAAAAAATGAGCCAATTTGATCAACTAGTCCACTAACACCCAAATAACATCATAATTGTATTTGGTCCTTGACAAACCTGAAATGAAATCTATAGAGATTTCATCCCATTTCTACTGTGGAATAGCCATGTTCCTTCCAACCTAAAAACCAATTTATAGATATAGTCATTTTATTAGATGGCCATAAACATAATCTTTTATGCATTAGCCTATTATGTGATAATCATTATAGTGTCTTATTATCTTATCTCATGAACTCATCTAAGAAAATGAAAATGTTATCTTCATTAGTTATACAAATGATAATGTTTATGTAGTTGGCCTTAATGATTTAAATAGTAACCTAGTTCTACCTTTAGCATAGAAGACTTAAACATAATGCTTTAAAAAAAATTTAAAAAGAAATAAAATTAGAATTAGTTAATAGTTTACCTACCTTTGAATTGAAGCTCGATTAACTTTGTGATTCATGTCAAAGAGGTAGACAATCTAGGTCCTCATTTAAGCACATCAATGAAGTTGTGACTTATAGTCCATTGGAATTAATCCAAAAGGATCACCTTGGTCTATCATAAGTCATTAACTTGGTAAAGAAATATACACTTGTGATCTTAGATGACTACTAAATATTCGCATGAGTCCTATTATTTTGATAAAAATAGTGATAATTTTGACAAATTTAAAATCTTAGCTAAAATACATAAGAATAAAAAAGAATAAGCAATACTTAGAATTTGAAGTGATCATGGAGGAGAATTTGATACTAAAAATTTCCAAAACCTGTGTCAAAAACTTGGTTTTAGACATACTTTTTCTTCACCTTAAAATCTATAACAAAATGATGTGATGGAAAGAAAGAATTGGACCTTGATAAAAACCTTCCAAGAATGGCTTAATCTGGGTCACAAGTTGAAACTGAGGTGTCACAACCTTAGTTGGTTGGTATAGTTTTATCACTCCTTAGACCTTATCTTTATCAATCAAGTCCATTAATGTTGCTTTATGAGTCTTAACTAGTTGCATTAAGTAAGAAAAGTCACACATAGTCTTTTAGGGTAAGAACTAGAATACTTACCAATATATCCAACTTATATAATCCTATGCCCTATCTCTCCTTACCTTAATATAACTAGATCAAATTGACCTAGGAATATCCTAGCTCTAACCTAAACTACATTAACCTAGACTACTTTAACCTAGGCTTTGATAACACCTATTACACTTGGCTTTTTAACAACTATTTTTTTAGTACAATTGAAATAATGAACTAGTTAATGTATTTAGCTTTGCACCTTTCACTCCTTAAGTTTTACATTCAAACAGAGAGTTATAATCCTCTAATTTGATCATGTTAATGGTATGCCACTCAAAATATGCCACGTTTCTACACTAATTTGTTACCTTACTAGCTCAAGAACTAGTTCACTCCATGCTAGATAACTCAAAAATATACATTAGTGTGTGTATATAGAATCAAAGAAAACCCATGATAAATCATATTCATACAAAAACACAATATCTAATAACCATCACATGATTCATATGCCATCTAGATGTTTAATTCCACTGCATGAAGTATAAACATAAATGCAAAATCTATAACAAATAGTCCTATATGGTCCAAACTGTAGCAAATATAAATCAAAATGTTGTGTATGAATAAGAAATAACAACTACAACATCATAAAATATCAATTGAATGACTAGTATGCTATATGTACTAACTCTAAAACTCCCAACTTTATCTCTTATGAGGGGATAGATATGAGAATGTTTACATGTATAGCCCATTCAAAAGCCATTAGACTTCTATAAAGACACTTCAATGATATGTAAAGAGCACCCTTTTGAATGGATTAATAGAAGAAGAGGTTTATGTCAAGTAGCCCATTGGTTTTAAGATTTACAAATAACATAATCATGTATTTGTGTTCAAAAAGACATTTTATGCCTTGAAACAAAACCAAAGAACTTGGTATGAAATATTATGTAAGTACTTGATGACATGAATTCTAGGACGTTTGTGTTACTAGTTTGCTGAAGTGATGAAAGTATAATTTGAAATGAGTAAGATGAATGAGCTTAATTTCTTTTTAGGATTTTAAATCAAGTACACAATAAAATTTTTATCACTCAAACTATGAATTTAAATGAGTTACTTAGAAAGAAATAATTTTGAGAATCTAAAGTTGATTGCTAACCCCATTAGCCTAGTTGTTTTTCAAGAGAAAGATGATTATGGAAATTCATTTGGATGAAACTATTCTTATGGATTGATTGGTTCTCTTTTCTATTTAATAACAAGTAGACTTGATGTTGTGTTTTGTATAAGATTGTACCAAGTTTCAAGAAATCCTAAGGAATCATTCTTGAATAATGCAAAAATAATTTTAGGTAGCTGATTGCAACTAAAACTTTAGAAATTTTGTAACCTAACTGTATCTTGTCTTATGAATTATTGGATTTAGGATGTGGATTATGTAGGCTATGGGATAATGGAATGAGTACTTATGAAACATATTCTTTCATTAGCAAACTTGTTAATCTCTTAGTCAAGTAGGAAATAAACTATGGTTTCTCTATCCATAATTGAGGGTAAGACTATCTCATTTGGTGGATGTGTAGTTAAAAGTCATTAGTTGAAATATATGTTGATGACCACGAAATTAGAGTAGAAAATATTCTAATTAGTTGTAAGAATAATAATTCTAATTGTTTAACTAAACACCCTATGCAAAACTATAGAACCAAACACATAAAAGAAAGATGTCACTTCATTAAGGATCATTTAATAAGAAAAGAGGTTGGCATATAATTTATTAAAAAAAAAGAATTACAAATCATTATAATCCCTTTAATGAAGTAAAATTTTACAAAATTAGGAGGCATTTTAGTATGGTATGCATTTCTTATTAGACCACATTTTTAAAGATGGAAAAGGTAGAGAAATAAGTTAAGAATAAAATCAATGTATATAAAAATGGTAAAAATTTTGGGATAATAGAGTTCACTTTAATGCCTTGTAATCAAGGACAATTCAAGCTTACGAGGAAACATTTGGAAAACTAGGTCAATAATTAAGAGGGAGCTAAAGAATTAACATTTGGCATGTAGTATGCAAATTGAGTATCATTTGATATGTATAATTGAATTATAACTATAAATTTCACATACAATAATTGCTTTTTGTTTCAACTATTCACAACTTCATTATTTTTTCAACAAATGGTTATAATTTAAACAATGGATATAGAATTATAAAAATTACAAACATTAATAAAATAACTAACATCTAGTATTTTTTTCTTTCAACATAAGATATTTGCATTTAGTTAAATTTTTCCCTCTATTGATATCACTATTTGGTGAAGCTTCATCAATCAACATTAGGTATTTAGAATTAAAATCTATTGAAAAACTTTTGCTTTATTTTATACTTCAACGTTAATTGGTTTTTCAACAAACAAAATGTGAATAATGTTAGCCCAATGTGCCTAATAACTCAATGTTATATTTTTAACATAATAATACAAATCAAGTGTGATACAAACAATGTAATATAATCCATAATAAACATAAGAAACATAATTAAGTTAAGTACAATTTGAGTTACTTGTAGAATCATTCAATAGGGTTAAATGAAGCTTGAGCTAAGCTAATTTGAAGCTCAAGCAAACAAAAGTTAAGCTCAAGCTAAGTTTGAGCAATGTGCAAACTAAGTTAATGTTCTTACATAAAGAATATCCAAAGCTAACTTGGTCAAAAGATACATTATGCTTGTAATATAACCTAATGATGAAGTTAAGGGATATCTATTAAGTTCTTAAGCATGATCAATTCACAAAGAAAACTATTACACCAAGTTTTTTTCCCAAACTGATGAGAATAACAAAAATCTAAATGATCTTACTATCAAAACGTGACTACAAATGAAAATATAAGAAGATGAAAAATTCTAACATACTAAGAATGCAACTTTCATCATCCACAAAATTGAAGCATAAAGAACATATCTACAAAAATAAATAACATCTTAACTCAAATCGAATTCAAGGCAACACCATGAATAACTAACAAAGTTCAATAGAAAATAATAATAAGCAACTACAAAGTCTAATATTATAATCAAAATATAGTCCTATATCTAATAAAATACAAATTGATAACAAATAATAGTTATACTACTAATGATGATGAAGTGCACAATGATGAACCAACCAACTGATGCACCAAATATAATAATCTCTAACACAACTCTCACTCAACTCCTAACTCACTAAACATGCAAAACTATAAGAGGGGAAAGTAAAAAAAATCAATAATAAATCTTTGAGTAATGTTATAAAACAATCAACCATTAGCCAAGGAGTATGTATGTAACAGTTGAGTAAATAATGTAAATGGATGATATCAATTTCTAATTGCCATAAAGATATTACCATCTACTAGCTATGTTAATACATATCCTTTTAATGTGACTAACCAGATGCTTAGTATCCTTTTTCTATTCCAATAGACTCTTTTATCCATGATAATCATGAAAGAACTTAGCACTTCTATTGCATCTTGTAATCTTGTACTTCTTAATGTAATGCTAATCACATGAGCCAACTCGTAACGTTACTAAAGTTTTCAACAATCATATGTACTCCCTAACACAGCATAACATCGCATGTGTTTCTCCCATGGGACTAAATATGCATCTATTCCTAACTAGGACTTTTATATAATTATGTCTAGCAAATCTTGGAGATGCTAACCACATAATCTTGCACTTCTCAAATAAGCTCAACTAATCATATTGCTGACTCACCTAATCCAAATAATATACTTAACTTTTATCATATTGCTAACTCTAATCCCTTTCCACCTAGTGTTAATTATTGTTCATCAATTTGAATCAAACATTTAAGGAGTTCTTATCTTAAATAATAATCAAATAGGTTAAGGCTTTTCTTAACCCTAAATCTACTATCTAGAATTCTTCATGCCTTGACTAAGACAAGCCAGGGTTTCAACCCTAAGTTAAATTTTAACTATCCAAGGTTAACATATCATCAAAATATCATAGGGTTTCTAGAAAAAAGATATTTCAAGTGCTTAGAATATCTTAAATCATTTTTCTTGTATTTAGTATTACATAAATTTCATCTAAAATCTTATCTATTCAGATTAATCATAATGTTCACATAGTCTTTTTTTTTATCCTTAGGTTCAATGTATAGCTGATTATCATTTCAACTATGTCTAGGTTCACACAAGTTTCATTAGTAACCCCTGATGCCACCAAGGCAACCATATGTTATAATACCCATCTTAATGCCTCTCCTGAGCCACAACACATCCTTAGATCACCATCCAAGGTGTCATCTCTTTGCCTAATAGCTAATTAAGGCCACTTATGGCCTTACCTAATGAATCTAGTTAACCTGAAAGTCTAGCCATAATTTTTATCTCATTATTTTCTTGACCCAACCTAACATATTTTTAAATCTTTTTATAAGATCTCTTACCTTATTGTTAAGGTCTTAATAGGTACATTAACTAATCAAAACTTTATTTGTAATGTGCATATAGGCTCATTAATTGATATTACATAAGTTTAACATTAGAACCTTGCCTTATGCGTTCCTTTCCTTTAAATTATTTTTATGCCTTGAAGCCTAATTATAAGGTTAGAATTACTTTATATTATCTTCATTAAGTCCACAAAGCCACATTTTAACTCTATTTAGAACTAACCATGGGACATGAAGGTCTATCTTTAAACTAAATATTCTTAATATCTTTAATAGCAAATTGTATCCCTGACTAACCTAAACTTCTTCTAAGACCAAAATTTGAGCTCTTTAAGGCTTCCAAAGTAGAAACTATGCCTCTAATGACTCAACAAAGCCATGGCTCAATGTTTCCAAAGTGTAACCAGGACAAAGGAATACTTTGTCACAATAATCCATGAGGTTCTAACAAAATTTTCAAATCATATTTCATGGTTCATCACCTATGCTAATGTTTAAATTACTTATATAACATTTGGCATACATTCTATGCATGGTTTTCTAATACAAAAGTACATTTTATCATGGAATGAAGTGAAAAAACATGTAACATCTTGCTTAGTCAATATTTCTTCTTTCCTTCTAGTTACTAAATATAAAAGATTTACATACAAGTAGTATATTTAATTTATATAGCATACATGTCTCAGATATTAGAGCCATCCTCATAAAATTTGCCCTTATATAGTTTACAATGTTTTTGCCAACATCAACCATGCAAAATCATACATGTATCACATTTATTTAGACCTTCATTCAAGGAACTAAAATTAAGATAATTAATGATCAGATCTCTTTAAAAGTGGTTTTCATCCAAAAATAGACATTCCAAGTACATCTTCCTTATATCATAATAATTAAAGCTAAGCATGCAAGCATATCAACTTGAATTTCACTTGCTTTCACAATTTAGTTAATGACACAAACTCTAACATGAGTTTATTTAGCAAAATTACATAAGAAAGAAATGATAAAAAAACATTATATATGATAAATAAATTTCCTTTAGGAATGGGTGTAATAGGTTTCCCCTTGCTAAGCAAGGTGCATAGAGGAAGACTAACAAGCTTTTATGAAAATCATTTTTCAAGAGTTTCATATGCATTTTAACAAAATAATTTCATTTCATTCTTCCTTAGATCAAAGAAAAATTTATTGCAAGTACTTAAGATTCATCTTACCTAGAAGCTCGTGTACAAGACTTCTTCTTGGTTCAATTTTTCTATGCTTTAAAAGTTGACTCCTTTTTTTAGTAAGGATTTTCTAAAACCCATGCAAGCACATTTTAAGGGCTTAAATAGCCTCAACCACACCTTAATATGCACTAGGGTTGGTTTAAGCTACAATCCATCCACTCTCCTTTAATTAACTTCTTAGGCCAATCATATATAACTTCTAAAATTTAGGAATCTAAGAAAGATATGGCTAAGAGTAGTGCAACATTTTATCCCTATCTCTCATATTTTATCTCTTAAAATATTTATACACATCATATCATTTTCTCTATTGATCTGCTAATCTTCATCCACCAACTAACTTCTATATTTTAGGAATCATTTCCATATTTTTATTATATCGACAAGGTTGGATGATAATAAAGATAAAGAATAAAATTAAAGCTATAAATAAAAATTTAAGCTCATTTTCAAAGCACTAAGCACAAACCTATCATAGCACATGTGATGAAACCCAATGCTTGTGATTCAATCATGTATTCCAATTCTAAGCTTTTAAATTTCAAAAATTAAAAATTTAATTTATTCTTATTTAGAATTAAAATATAGATAATTCAAAATTTAAATTTTAAATCACAAGAAAGCACATAACTTGTTTAACTAAATTGTAATAACTTGGTAAAAATATTTGTTGTAATAAAAATAGTCACACCCAGCTACTAGAACCATTTTTTTAGATCAATGAATGTAATGAAACCCATGCACTAGTCGATGTACTTGGCTTGCCACCTTTCTTGACATTAGAATTAGGAGTTGTGACCCACCAAACTATCCATAACATCCCATGTGCATCAAGTTACAAATATTAAGGTCATAAAAGATAAATGTCACTACCACTAAAATAAAATTTGCTAATGAAAAGTGCTAAAAATACTAGATGCATTATCAAGGTTGCCCCTAACTTTAGCTCCAATGTAAACTCTTATCTTCACAAACCTAAATACAAAAATAAAGTGAATGAGTAGTGCTTAATAGGAAATTCTCAAGTCATACTGTGAAAATGACATATAATAGCAAGCTACTATAACAATTTTGTAAAGTGACATGTAATCAATATCATGATCAAATATAACACATATGTATGCTATATCACTAAATAAATTTAATGCATGAGAACTATACAATTCAGTTGCCTTAACTATAAGATATTTTACTCTAGGATACTCAATCTCCCACTAATGATCAAGTGCTCACTCCCAACCCAACCACATAAGTGCATGACAAGTTCGCTCTCGGTCCAAACCTAAAAAAAATTTTAGAAATTGAGGTCCAAAGTCAAATAGCTAGTTATAGTCAATGTAATAAAATTTATGTTTTTGCATTACATAAATAAATAAGAAGCATAGAAAACTTAGAATAAGTATGTGTTACAAGAAGAGATGTTCTAGACCTAACCATGTTATGACATTTAAGAAACATAAGCCACCTAGAAAATGTGAATTCTATGTATGTGGTGAGATCAATCGCTATGCAAGAGAATCTCAAAAAAAAAATATAAATAAAGAGAGATCAATATGTATCAAGAATTAGATCTCCTAATAGATGTTGATATTATAAGTATGGAGAACATTGACTATGGAAAAGATAATGACATATTTAGTATTTTTGGAGGAGAAGAAGAACTAAAAAATAAAGATAAAATGATAGATATTAATGAAGTTTATGGATCTCTAGAATGGAATTTAGCTAGTCATTAGATAAACATCCTAAATATTTGTTAGAAACATATAAAATAAATACAAATATAAATTACATCCACTAGTGGAAAGACATTTCAATATCACCAAAGGAAAAATGTGAAGTTTGATTTAAATACCATGTGGAAAGACATAGGATGATATGTAAGTTGTGCTCCTTAGCCATTTATAGATTCTATTCAAAAGAAAAATGTAATCACAATAACCCAACAAAGGAAAAAATTAAATTAAAAAGTAGAAAATAATGATAAAAATATCAAAAAAAACTCCTTAAAAGAATTGAAACCTAAGAATTAGAGAATCAACAATGTAAATCAAAAATAGAAAAATTTAAGAATAAAGGAAAAATATTATAGAAGAAGAGGTTTGAGAATAAGAAGAAAAGTAGGACTACTTATTAGAAAAATAGGAACTAAAACAAACCTTTTAAATTTGAAATGTGTTATAGAATTTAACAATGAACATAACTTATCATTACAAGAAATTAATAATATATGTGTAAGTAAAAGCCATATCAGCAAGGAGATAATACCTAAAAGATATGCAGAAAACTCTCTTTACAATACAATTATTAGAGATGGTGTTGTCAACTAGTTTACTTTGGAAGACAAATTAGTAAATTATGGAATAATCCATAATCAGTAAAAATATAGTTTATCTCTAACATGGGTTAGAGATCTAAAGTAAGAAAGTATTATGAAATTAATACTAGCAATGAATTTTATAAATAATCAACTAAGCAGATTAATAAAAACGGGATCCCTAGTGATTATCTTTAAAAAATTAGACAACATAATAATGACTCTTACTAAAGTAAGAGAAAGCATATAATACTTAGAAGAAGATGAAATAATTCTTTTTGAAATAGAAATTAAGGAAGAAGAAGAAATAGAAGAATTAGAAACTTAGATAGAGTTCAACCAAATATAATTATATAAAGAAATTCTTAACCCACTAATAAAAGTTTTAAGAAAAGATAAAACAATAGGAGATAACCCCATTCAAAATATCAAAAGAAAGAAAGAAGAATGTAATCTAGAAATAATAAATCTAGGCATACAAATAATATGCCCTATTTGACATTTGCTCCATATGAATAAAATGAGTTTAAAAAACAAATTAATGAATTATTAAACCTAGTAATAATCCAAGAAACAAAAGCCCACATAAAATATGGGCCTTTATAGTTAATAAGATTAGTGAATCAATAAAATATAAAAGTAGGGTCATTTTCAATTACAAAAGGCTTAATGACAAGACAAAAGATGATAAGTATTCTCTTCCTTACAAAGAAACCTAATAAGTAAAATTAAAAATAAATATTTATATAAAAAATTTGATTTAAAATTTAGGTTTTTACGAGTTAAAATTTTTGAAAAAAGTTGGCAATGGATAGCATTTATAATCCCAAATGATCATTATGAATGGAAAATAATTCAATTTGGACTTACAAATGCACCCAATCATCCAAAAGAAAAATGGATAAAATATTTAAAGATTGTCATGATTTCTTGATCACTTATATAGATGATATACTCATCATTAGTCAAAACATAAGAGGCCATCTCAAACTCTTAAGAATATTTTTTGAAAAGGCTAAGCAAAATGTATTAGCAATCTCTAAACAAAAAATGAAAATAGGATACAGAAGGATAAATTTCTTAGGAAGAGTAATTAGTCCAATGAAAATTATTATTACAATCACATATATCTCAGAGTATCTTAGAGAAGTCTAATGAATTAGAAAACCTTAAAAGTATATAATCATTTCTAAAAAATTAAATTATGCCTTAAATTTTATACCATACCTTAGCAGATTAATTCGCCCATTATATGCTAAAGTAAATTTAAATGGTGAACAAAAGTTTAATAGAGAAGACATAAAATTAGCATAAAAATGAACAAGATAGTTAGAGGATTAAAACCACTCTCTCTTCCACTGCTAAGAAGTTATCTTACTATTAAATCAAATGAACCAATCAGAGAATGGGGAAAAGCCCTTAAGTTCTAGTCAAGAAAATTTTCATCCAAAAAAGAAGAAAATATGAGTCCATATGATAGTTGGATTTACAATACCGAAGTAACATCCACCAACACAGAAATATTAGTAGCCATGAAGGCCTTAAAAAAATTCAAAATTATTGCAACATTTGAATCAAAATTCACATTAAGAACTTATTTCCTAGCAATTATTTCCTTTGACCATAAAAATGATGAATCTAATTTGTCTCAAAATAGGTGGTTAAAATTTATAGGTTACTTCATAGGACATAAGTTCAAAGTGACCATATAACATATAAAACAAAGCAAGAATTTCTTTGCAGATCAATTATGTAGAATTACATAGCAAAAGCCCAAATGAAAGGTAGAACTATATAAAAATCCACATAAATGGTAAGATTATATAAAGCCTACAAAACTCACATGAAAGGTAAATAACAAAAGCTTATATGAAGGGTTGAAGTATATCCAGGCCCATTTAAAGGGTAAGATTAAATAAATCCTATAAAACCAATATAAAAGGTAGAAAGAAAAAGTGCATATGAAGGAAAAAACTATATAAAATCCCATATAAAAGGTAAGATTATATAAAGCTTATAAAAACCCATATAAGAGGTAGAAAGAAAAAGCCCATATAATGTTAGTTCTATATAAAAGCCCATATAAATGGTAAGACTATATAAAACCCATAAAACCCATACAAAGGATAGAAAGAAAAAGCTCATATAAAGGGAAGAACTATATCAAAGCTTAAGGTAACAAATAATGTAAAAGCCCATATAAAGGATATATAAAACCTATAAAATCCTATATAAGCTACAAGATTACACTCACCAAGTGCTTATGTTTTTATTGCAACCCCAATTTCCATCTTTATCATTTACGTATGCTAAAAACCAAAATCTAAGCTCCAACCAATCTTAGTCTAAGTTTAGCTTATCCCTTCTTTAGTATATACCCAAAAGAATAGATTATTTAAAGCCCAATTTCATGACTTTATCATCCCAAGACCACAATTCATGACTACTTTTATATCATTCAAAGTTTACATCATAATATTGCTTATCTTAGACCCTTATTTATAGGCTTACCTATGGCCTTAACTAAGCTTACATTCCAAAACTAAATGTACTCTTCAAATCATAGACTTACAAATCTCTAATCTTAAATACTACATACAAACTTTGAAGTTTATTAAAATCCTAACCTATCTTTGCCCTAACTTAAAATTAACTAAATCTAAGAGCTAACTCTAAATTCTTACCTCTTATGACTTCATTGTCCAAACACACATTCTTTTGCTAGTCTTTTCCAAGACCATTACTCAACCTTAACCTTCTTTTAAGGCCAAACTCTAGCCTAGCAAGAAACTCCTATGGGAATCTTAAAGCACCACTTGCCATAATAGCCATTCAAGGCCATTTCAAAGGTCTCTTCATTGATTCAAAGTCTTTTAATGAGCCATTCCACTAAGCCTCAAAGTTAATCTTTAAGAAATCAATATGCTATTTTAAAACAAAGATCACCTTAGGTTAAGTTTAGAAGTAGCTTTTACCAAAGTCTTAGGGTTACTTAAGAATTACCATATTGATTAAATCTTATGATTCCTGTAAGAGCCATAACTCATTTTGAAGCCTAACTAAGGATGACCTAGCATTTATCTTAAACGTAGCCACATCATCTAATAAAATCAATCCTCTTACACAAAGCATATAAAGTCTATATTATTATTAACATTATTAAGCTAATTCAAATTCTTACCCTTAAAATTTTTAAGTAGCCTAAATCATTATCATTAAATTTCAATCATATATAATAAAATCATCATACTTAATTTCAAATCAAGTATAATCAAGGCAATAATCTTTGACACTAATCATGCATGTCCAAGAATATTCTCTACTAATCCTAAATCATACATTACACAACATCACCAATCATCTATAATATTCAGGAATTCTGCTTACCTCATACTTGTAAGGTTCAATAATCATACTTTTATAACACTTTTTTGCACTTTCCTAAACCATAGCCTAATGGTTCATCTATTAGACATTGCTCTTAGCTTGATTAGAATGATGTGGTTTCATTAACCATAATATATGATCCATATGTTATCTTGATACTCACTCATTAGACTTAGTTAATTTTTCTTTTTTTTATCATTCTTATATGATTCATGCTTTTGTAACTATATGATCAAATATCATCTAAAAAGACCCTCCACTCTCTACATTAACGTCCTTGTATCGCATGATAGGCCTTATAAAATCTTTAGCCACTTTCTACGTTATTTGTTGTACCTTTTGATGTGATGATCACAAAATCAAGATTATGTGTTTACTAAAACCTTGTTAAGCTTAGTATTATTTCAATTAAATCTTAAAGAGTATTCTAGTGATATGAATTTGTTAGAACAAACACTTTTGTAGCATAAATAGTTAATGCAATTTAATGGCTCAACCTATTAACCTTAGAACCAAAGATAATGATCTTTATGGATTGGCTAATCTACAAAGAATTTCATTCTTAAAACTTAATGGTTAGCATATTAAACCTTTAAATTCTTTATAATTATAGAACATAAAAATATTATCCTTTATGCATATGTGAATTTGGTTTAAGTTGTATTTTATTTGAAAAAGTTTGAGTTTTTTAATATACAAATATTTTTTATAAAACATTAATTATTAAAAATATTTCCTAAGCACCCACACCTCAAAGCATGAAGGAGACACAAGGCTTAAGTACCCATAGGCCAAGAACCTGATAAAAATCAAGAAGGGTCAAGGCTATGTATCAGTAAAGCCAGGTTATATTGTGGTCCTTGAGTGAATGTGGTGAATTAGTTCAAGACATTATGTTTGAATCGACTTAAGCAAAATGAGTCAGGACAAAATCATTATTTAATTTATATAAATCAGGTCTGGTCAAACCCTATATGCATGCGTTGGTGACTCAGGTCATGACCTCCTAAGACCAGGGATAACCAACTGCATTAGGTTGATAATAATACACAATAGATGTATATAAACACAAAACACTTGAGCAGTTTCATAATAGGGGACTAATAATAAGCTTTGCCAAACTTTAGATTTTTGCACCAACCAATCGCATGTTTTCATGTTCAAATGGTTCAGTTCATATCCACATTTGTAATAGTCTATTATCTTTAGTCATTCATTCATAATACTTGTTTGAACAACTAAAAATCTCTTTCTTTGTGAACAATAACCTAATCATCATTACCATCCATTCAACATTTGAATCCAATATTCCAAATCTTATCTTATTGTGATTTGATCTATACTCTTTATTCTTTAAGTTGATCTGATGGCTATCACTCCATCCATTCACGTAATTGGATGATAGTTGTACCATCTTTTCTATTGTAACTACTAGCTTTTTGAAAAGTAGATTATGGCTACTAGGGGAGTATTTTTTGCAGTTTTTCAATTACACTATAAATAGGGATCATTTACAAACATGAATACTATTGAAACAAGCTTAAAAATTTTTATACAAATCCAATTGAAGTTTAAAACATGAGTAACAAATTTCTATGTAATTATAAGAGTTAAAAATTTTTGTCAATCAATTTATCTACTTTCATTTATAATCATTTCAATATTTCCTGGTAATATCTACTTCATTCATTAGTAGTGCCACTCTTATTTCAAAAATTAAAGTGCAGAGATTTTATATGTAAAAATTATAAAGTTTTGAATTTCTTTAAATAGTATAAATTTCTTTAATTTTGGTGTCTCATTGAAGCACTGATTTGTATTATTTTACCCTATATTCTTTGACAAAACGAAGTGGATAGTGGAAGCTTAATAGGGGATTAGAGGTGGATGTAGGCACGGGTCTTGGTTGAATCATCTAAAAATCTTGTATGTATTTTATTTATTATTAAGCAATTTTTTTATAGATAAAAATAATTTTTAATCTCAAAAATTTTTTTCTACTTTTTGGAATAAAAAAATTTGTTAAACACACAATTTACTCCTCTCCTCTTGTTTGTTTTGCTTCACATATTTTACAACAAGTGCTTTCAAAGAGAGGTTTTTATCAAAAGAAAGAAATTTCTAAGACAAGATCCTCATGGCTTTACCTTGTGTTGAGGAAAACACATTTTTATCAAGGGGGCTTCATCACAATGACCACCTTTGTTTAAAAGTGAGTTTTATCTTTATTGGAAAAATCGTATGTATTTATTTTTAGAATTCACTGATTTGGAAATTTGAGATATTTTCAAAAATATATTTGAGATTTCAGATTTTCAAAAATATATTTGAGATTTCAGATAAGTTTATTGATGGAGAAAAAGTGAGAAAAACTTTATGTAAACTCAACCCGATAGAAAAACATAGAGTACAACTTAATTATCATGTTATGAATATTTTGTGTTGTAGTTTGGGTGCCTTTGAATATAATCAAATCATAAACTTAAAAATGGCATATAAGATTTGGTCTAAATTTGAAGTTACCTATGAGAGTACTTCTCAAGTTAAAGAGACTAAAATCAACATGCATGTTCATTAGTACAAATTATTTTGAATGAACTTAGATGAAAGTATTAAGGCTATGTTTACAAGATTTATGATTATTATTAATGAGTTGTCTAATCTTAGCAAGGAGTTTTCTACTGGTGAATAGGTAAGGAAGATTCTAAGGTATCTTTCTTAATAATATGACCCATTGGTGACAACTTTGAAAGCACTAAAAAAATTTTTGGCTAAGTCATTGGATGAGTTATTGGGTGAGCTTTTGACAAATAAAACTTAGCTTGTAAGAAGAAGGGATGAAGAACTTTTGATTGAAAAAGAGAATAAAACGAAGAAGAAAGAAATAACAGTATTTGTAATTGATTCTTCTATAGACTCAGATTTCTCAATCTCAAGTAAGGTAGCTCTTATCTTAAGTTCATCTAGATTATGTAACAAAAGAAATATAGGTAAACTCTTTGAGAATAATAAGAAACAAAAGAGGAAGATGGTCTCTTATAAAGAAATAATTTATTATGAATGTAAACTTGTTAGGCAAACAAGGCCAAACTACTCCAACTATAAGAAGAGATTAGAAAAGTTTCAAAACAAAAGAAGAAGAAAAAAACTATGAAGATATCTTGAGATGATTTAGATTGTTCTTCTTCTAATGATGAAGATAAAAAGAAGAGTTTAATTTGTCTTATAGCTACAGATAGTATTCTAATTGAAACATCAAAAGATGAGGTATACTACTCTTCCTCTTTTTGATCATCTTCTTCTATTGTTGATTACAAAGAATAATATATTAATGTTTGCATAAAGTATAAAAAAATTAACTTCTAAATACATTAAATTGAAAGAAGAGCATGAAAACTATTTAGGTTTGTGTGAACACTTGAATGAGAAGAATTCTTATTACTCGCATGAGATTAAGGTTAAGATGGATGAAAAATCTTCTATTATTATCTAAAACACATGCTTAGTTAAAGAGCTAAATTATTTAAAACATTTGCATGATTATTGTAGTAATTCATTTGGATATGTTAAAAATACAACATATTATTTTACTCTAAATGTCATTTATAATTATTACAATAGAATTAGAAACATTTCTACTTATTATAAATTTAGAGATATTATTGATAGTAAATATTTTAAATTTGTATGATTAGAAAGGATAGTTTAATAGATAATCAAGTTAAGAAATGTGGACCCAAAAATGTTTGGATCTTAAATATTAATGTTTGATTTGTTTTGTAGGCATGCCTTCCTTCAAAGACAAAGAGAGGTATGTGGTACTTGGATAGTAGATGCCCAATACACATGACTAGAGATGCATCTTTATTCATCCATTTGAAATCTTATGATGGTGGTGAAGTTACTCTTAGGGACAACTCCAAGAAAAATGTTATTGGAATTAGAACCATAGGCAACTCACACACTTCTATAAGAAAGATCCTTCTTGTTCAAGACTTAAAGTACAATTTTCTTAGTATTAGTTAATTATGTGATCAAAATTTAATATTTTATTTAAAAAAATAAATACATTATTAGTAAAGATAATGTTTTACTTATCATTGGAAGTAAAAAGGATAATACATATATTTTATTTTTACACATGGTTAAAGACAATGGTTTAGAATACCTTACAACACATGACAATAATTCAAAATTATGGCATAAAAGATTTTATATTTAAAAAAATCTTCTTTTGAAAATATTTTAATGTTAAATCTAATTAGAGGTTTGGCAAGTCTTAGTTAGTTAAACGATAAATTATGTGATCCATGTCAATTAAAAAAACTAACAAAAGAGAGTTTTAAACCACTTAAAGATATTACAACTAAGAAACTATTAGAACTTTGTTCATTTAGACCAATTTGGTTCTATTTATCTAAAGAGACTCGGTAGAAGCAAAAGATGGTTGGTATTTGTAGATGACTATACTAGGTTTACATGAGTTCTTTTTGTAAGAAACAAAAGGAAAGTATTTGAAACATTTGTTAGATTCATTGCTATGATTGAAAAAGAACATTAAGTTAGTCTTTAATAGGAGTGATAATAGAGAGGAATTTAAGGATGAGTTATTCAATGATTTTTGTGACAAAAATGGAGTGAAGCATACATTATCTTCACCAAGAATCTCTCAACAAAATAGTGTAGTTGAAAGAAAAATAAAACCTTACTAGATGCCACAAGGTGTATGCTTAATGAGTATAGTATCTCAAAGTATTTTTGGGTAGAGGTAGTTAATAATACTTGTTATGTATTTAATAGAATAATATGTAGACTTTTATGAGATATTTACTTTTTGAATTATTTTATTATAAGAAGCCCAAGGTATCTCTTTTTCATGTGTTTAGATGCAAATACTTTATTTTAAATAATGAAAAAGGGATTTAGATAAATTCGATGCTAAGTCTGATGAAGGAATTTTTATTGGGTACTCACCTAGTAGTAGAGCATTTAGAGTATACAATCAGAAATCACCAATTCTAAATGAAACAATTCATGTTAAATTTGATGAATCACTTATTGAAGCATCTAGTAGTCATCATCAAGATGTTCATCTTGATGAATTAGAAGATTTACGTCCTACAAAAGAAAGATTAAAAGATATAGTTGAAGGTAATGAATCAATAAAAGAATAAAATCAAATTCAGAAGCAATTAAGATATTCTAAGGATCAACATAATGAGTTGATCATAGAAGACATAAAAGAGAAAATTAGGACTAGGATCTCTTTTAATCATGCAATATTTTTATCTAATATAAAACATAGTTCTATAGAAAAAGTTTTTGAAGATAAGACTTGGATTATTATAAAGAATGCAAAATTAGTACAATTTAAAATAAATCAAGTTCAGGATCCTATATCAAGGCCAAATAATAAAAAAATCATTGGTTAAAGTAGATGTTCAAAAATAAGTTAGATAAAAATAGCAAAGTTACAAAGAATAAAGCAAGATTAGTAACTAAAAGATATTATCAAGTTAAAGGAGTTGATGTGGATGAGATATTTGCTTTTATAACTAGACTTGAAGTAATTAGGATCTTAGTTCCTTATGCATACTACAAAGGATTTAGATTATATCAAATAGGTGTTAAGAATATATTTTTGAATGGATATATAAATGAAGAAGTATATGTGGAATAATTCTCAAGATTTGAGATACATGAAAAGATAGACCATGTATACAAACTTAAGAAGATACTCTATGGTTTAAAGCAAGCTCCAAAAACTTAGTATGAAAGATTATGCATTTTTCTTACATCAAATGATATTTGTAAAGGAAAGATGGATAATACCTTATTTATTCAAACTTCATCACAAGGTCAATTAATTTGTCAAGTTTATGTAGATGATATAATTTTTGGAGCCTCTAATAAATAAATATGCATGAAATTTCTAATTTAATGAAAAAGTTTAGAATGAGTGTGATGAGAGAGTTAACCTTCTTTCTAAGACTTTAGGTCAAACAAACAAGTGAAAGAATATTTATTCCTCAAACCAAAAATTTATTGGAGTTGCTAAAGAAATTTGGTAATGAGAACATGAAGCATAGGACTCTCATTAGTATAAGTACTATCATAGATAAGGATGAAGATAAAAAAACATATTAACACAAAATTATATAGAGAAATGAATGGATCATTATTATATTTTACTATGAGTAGGCTAGATATACTATTTAGTATAGGTATGCGTGTGAGGTTTTAAGCTAGTTTTAAAGAATCACACCTACAAGTAGTCAAGTATATCTTTAAATATCTTATTAGAACTAAGACCTTAACCTTATGGTATCTTAAGTGTAAGTGTGGATTTGATTTAATAACTTATATAGATGTTGATTTTGTTGATAAAAATATTCATAGAAAGAGTACTCTAGTGTGTTCCAATTAATTGGTAATTTACTAATTTCTTTGTTTAATAGAAAAAAATTATATGAGAAAAATTGGAGATCCAACTACACGGAGACAAGTAGTCTGATACAAGATTCTTTTGCTATTTGTTGTCTCTATTTTTTTTAGTATTGAAATATTGAAATTGTAAATTTCAATTTCGAATTGATTTAGTAAATGATCAAAAATGAATAGGTGTGGAAGCTATAATTGTAAAAATTGTAGACTATCAATAATAAAGGCCAAGTATGTTACTACAAGCAACTGTGTTGCTCAAGTTCTGTGGATTAAACAAAACATTTTAGATTATAACTTAGAATTTACATAAATTCCAATTATTTGTGATAATTTAAGTATAATGGTTTTTAGCTAAAGATCATGTTCAACACTCAAGAACAAAACACATAAAATTAAAATATCATTTTATCAAAGAGTATGATTAAAAGAAGTAATTCAATTGTCATTTGTGCCATCATCTACCTAATTAGTTGATATTTTTACTAAGATATTAGTTATAGAAGTATTTAATAGATTTAGATTAAGCTTAAGTGTCATTATCCTCTTTGAATGACTACAAAAAGGGAGAGAACTTAATGCTAGAATTTAGGAGGAGAGAAAGTTATAATTCATAAAGAGTATAGGCTATCAAATAAGGTATGCTAAATATTAAATATTTTGGTTTTTTAATCCTTAAGGAGGAGATTATTGTATCTAAGTGTTTACTAATATCTTATTAAGCTTAGTATTGTTCCAATTAAATCTCAAAGAGTATTCTAGTAATCTAAATTTATTGGAGCAAGGACTATTATAGCATAAATAGTGAATATAATTTAATGGCTCAACTTACTAACTTTGGAGCCAAGGATAATAATCTTTGTAGAGTGGCTAATCCATAAAAAATTATATTTCTAAAACTTAATAGTTAGCATATTAAACCTTTAAATTCTTCATAATTATAGCACATAGGACTATCATTCTTCATGCATATATGAATTTGGTTTAACTTGTATTTGAAGGCATTTGAGTTTTTGAATATTCAGATATTTTTTTATAAAAAATATATTATTAAAAAAAATTGCCTAAGCACCCATATTACAAAGCCCAAAGAGGACATGGGACTTGGGGACCTGTGGGCCAGGAACCTGACCAAAATCGAGATGGTCAAACCCCAGTATTGGTTAAGCTAGGTTTAGGTGTGGGCTTTGGATGAATGTGGTGAATTATTTTAGGACATTACGTCTGAATCGACTTAGATGAAATGAGTCAGGGCAGAATTGTTATTTAATTATGTAAATTAGGTATGGTCAGACCCTGTATATGCATGTTGGTGACTCGAGTCATGACCTCCCAAGAACAATAGGGGTAGCCAACCCTATTAAGCTGATAATAATATATAATTGATGTATTATAAGAACAAAACACAAGTAATTTCATAATATGGGACTAAAGATAAATTTTGCCAAATTTGAGATTTCTGCACCAATCGATCACACATTTGTGTGATCAAACGGTCCAAATCACGTTCACATTTGTGAATAGTCTTCTATCTTTAGTCGTTTATCTGTAATGCTTGATTGGATGGCTGAGAGTCACTCTGTTTTTGTGAATAGTAACCTCATCGTCATAATCGTTCATAAAGCTTTCGAATCCAATGCTCTAGATCTAATCTCATTGTGATTAGATCTAGCTCCTTTATCATTTAAGTTGATCCAATAGCTATCACTCCATCTATTCATATAGTCAGACTGCAGCTACAACATCTTCTTTGTTGCAATGGTTAGATTTTTGAAAAATAGATTTTAGCCATATGAAGAGCTATTTTTGGAGTTTTTTTATTTAAACTATAAATAAGAATCATTTATCACACATAAATACTATTAAATCAAGCTTGAAATTTTTCATACAAGTGTAATTGAAGTTCAAATCATGAACAACAAATTTCTACACAATTATAAGAGCTGTGGATCACTATCAGTCTCTATTTCTCTATTTCCATTCATAATCATTTATATATTTCTTTGTAACATCTATTTTATTTATTAATAGTGCCACTCTTGTTTCAAGAATTAATGGTATAGAGATTTTTTAAGAAAAAAATTATAAAGTTTCAAATTTTTTCGAATAACCTAAATTTCTTTGATTTTAATATCTCATTGGAGCACTAATGTATATTTGGTTTACCCCTACCAATTTTGACAAAAGGGAGTGGTTAATGAAAACTAGTTAAAATTAGGAGTGGATGTAAGCAATGGTTTTGATCGAACCACCTAAACATTTTGTGGGGTATTTTATTTATTATTAAGCAATTTTTTTTGTTGATAAAAAAATATTTTTAAGCTAAAATTTTTTTTCTAATTTTTAGAATAAAAAAATTTGTCCCCTCTTGTTTGTTTTGCCTTACATGTTTTACAACATCTTTTAGTTTTCACTTAATGTCATTTTTTCTTTTAATAAATCACTCCTTATGATGTACCTCTATCACATTATATAATACCATTATCCTCTATTTAGCCTATTAAATGCATCCACCTTTAATGTTCGCGATATTGTCATGCCTTTATGATTATTAGGTCATACTTGTATAATAAAAAATATATTAATAGCATATTCACATTGCATCTAGATTTCTTCTCTCAACTAATTATGTTGTATGATTAGTCAATATCATATTCTATGATATTTGCAAATGGGCTTTCTTCTTCTCATCATTTCATATGATCTTCTACCATCATACCAAATAGATCATTAATCAATTAAGTTTATAATATTTAATAAATAAAATAAAGAGAAGATGCACATCTTAGCTAGCCAAAATAGTGGTGTAACATAGGGGCTCAAGATCAATTTAGGGGAAATAATGTGAATACAATATTTGTTAAGATTAATAATATATGGCCTAATATTTTCATACCTCATGATTTCAAAATAATTAAAAATGTATATTTTTGCAAGAACTCAAATATAACACTAACAATTATTTGAATACATTTTAAAAATTGAGTTATTATATGTGGTGTATGTTAAATCTTGTATGATTTATTGAACATGTAATAGAACTTGGTCAAGTGAAAACCAACTTGAGAGAAATTAGTAATACATGATTATTCATGAAAAGCCTCCTAGCCATTTTACCAAATTTATCATACTAATAATGGTATGTAAGTCTACTTAGTCAAAACCAAAGACTTGCATATGGTATGTCCTATTGATCCTTTGTCATTGGGGAGTTATTCTAATTGCCATTTTTTAAACATTTCTTAAAATTGTAAATGTTGTTTTATGCTTTCTTAAGCCTATGTAATAGTCATAATTGCAACAAATTAAATATTTTAGTTAAGAAACATAATATAACCATAAAAATCTATAAATAATACTTAGATGAAGATTTCTACACTTAATGAGCTACTCATCACACTGTAAAACTTACACATTCATTTGACAACTTTGTAATACAGTTGTAACTCCATAATCTACTTCCAAAGATAATGCATTCCAATGCAAGAATACTAGACTTCAAGAAGGAATCATGCATTCATGCTCTTCATCTTTCTCATGCTTAAAATGGCTTGTAAGAATGTTCATTTGCATTCATTTACATTGAGCCTTATATGTAATCAATTGTAGGAATTTTGTAAAATGCTTTGTGAAAAAAGAGTTTAAAACTTTTTCTTTTTGCAAAAAGTTGTAATGTTTTGATTTTAGCCATAATAAGACCCAAAGAGTGGGATTGTGTATTAACCATAAGGGCTCATGAGGTTATGTTTTAGCCGTAAGAAAAGACATGTTGTGATAGTTTCTACACATATCGTTACAAAGGATTTCGAAAGAAAAGAGCTATGTCCAAATTTATTTAGATAAGGAGTGGATATATTTCACTTATATAGGAACCAAAGCATCTAAAATGATTTGATGTTATTTACATTTCCTACATTTTTACTTTGTACTTAATTATCTAGAATGTGAATTTAATCTGCCATAATGTCATGCTTTTGTTTGTTGTAATAGAACAAGTCAAGTTTTGAGGGTTTTTTGCATCACATAAAAATTCAAGATACGAAACTAAACAACATACATCAAATGCTATAAAATTGGTGGAGGAATAGTTCTACAAATGCTGCAAGAGTTGAAGTCATACGATTACTACTCACACTCATTGTTTTAGAAAATTTGGGAGGCCTAAAATTTGAGGTTGTATAAGGAGTACAACTTATTAGTATGCAACAAGAAAAATAAAGTTTTATCCAATTATTATAGTATATTATAGTGCTTTCCTTTAACTCAAACTTCCCCATTGGATTCCTAAATCATTCAACTTGGACTAGTCTCTCCCATCTCAAAGATTAAATACAAGAACATAAAAATTGTGCAATGTAAACCTTCACCCATAAATTTCTTGAAATTGACTATTGGTGGTTCAACTCATAGAAATTTAGATCTTGTAGATTACATGCGATTTTTCATGATTATTGGGATAAGAACTAAAAAGCTTTCTTTACATTCATTATTATAATGTTGAATATAGAAATGAAAGGGTTAGCTATATTGTTGGGGTTGCGACTTTGAAAAGAACTAGGTGCTCTCAATATTATTGTGAAAATGAATTTCAAAACTATCTTTGACATGGCACATGGAAATATGCTTATTCCATGGAGTATTCTTAAAAACATGCAACTTTAAGAAATTGTAAGACATTAAAATGATTCACTTTAAGAAGATTTACAAGGAGGGTAGTAAATACAAATTATTTTGGCACAATTAGTTAGTAATATCCTTCAATCCAACATCTTCAACCCATAACAAATCCTAACTTTTTGTAAATCTCTCATCAAACTTGATTGCATCTAGTTGCTCTATCTAAGAATATCATACATGACAAAACAAATTTTGTTGGATATATAAGATATATGGGTGTAGTGGATCTCCAATTAACCATTGCAACTCAGTGTCATATAATCACAATATATTAAAAATTTTAATTATGCAATAAAAGAATTTAGATATATATATATATATATATATATATATATATATCCATTAAAAAAGTTAATATACTTAGAATGTAAAACCTTTAGTTTGAACAATAAGCTCATATAATGTAATGCACTATGCTTATCCTATAATATGATATGTTCATGTATACAAATGGGTGATAGGATAGTCAATGTTTTATATTATAAGACTTATACCTTAGTGTATATTATAGCTAACTTATTTATTCATACTTGGATTGAGACAATAGTTTAAGTAAAAATATAAATGTAGTTATACAGTATAATAATATGTATCATATGTTAAAATTTTGTCAGATAGAGAGTATGTATTTTTTAAAGTTAAATCTAAATAATTTATATGGCATGATATTTTTCTATCTTATAATATGATCATGTATTAGAATTAGAAAGGAATAATCAAATAGCTTAATGCTCTAAAATATTAGTTTATTTGTGTGTATTATATAGTACAATCTTTTGATTGAATAATCTGATCAGTACAAATTATATGAGTAATGACTAATTTGATTAAATTTTAAAAAGTTTTAAAATGATCATTGGAGATTGTTTGAATGTAATGAAAAGTTTTCTAATGTTTATAATAAAGGTTCTAAACACAGTGAATAGGTTAATGATCAATTACACATCATTTTACAAGAAATAACACATTGTGAAAATTGCAAAATTGAAGACAAAAGATAAATTGCAACAATTAAGCATAGTCTTCATCCTTCTTAGTCTTCCATCAATCTATCACATTAAGCTAAGTTGTAAATTAATTGAGCAATACTTTAACTACATTTAATGTACCACTTGTTAATTATATTGGATTATAAGAGCTTTGTATTTGATATTTTTATGGCTTTCATCATTTGGAATTTCTCTTTTACCATTTATTTAGATTTTTTATTATTGTTGTGTGTTCTTTTTGCTCAGTAATTTGTAAGATCCTTTGGATTAATATTATGGGCTCCTTTAGGTTGATGATTATCAAATCTTTTAGTTTGGTGCTTTATATGATTCTTAGGAGCTTTTCACCAACTTTTGTAGGATCCTTTGGCTCAGTGTAGAGATTTTCCTTCACAATTTTACAAAAAAGTGTCTTAATATTTTTGTATAATCTTTTAGCCCAATGGTAGACATAGATCCAAAATTATATCAATCCACATAAATGTTATTTTTTTATTTTCTTAATTGCACTCCCTCTACAATGCATTTCAAAAGTAAATAGGATTTTTTACAATATGTTTATAAGAGTAATTAAAAGACTCTAAAAGACTTTTATTTGTTTACTTGATACTATTTATTTAATAATTTTTATGATTTGCACCCACCCCTCGATATCATGCTCCCATATTTTCCAACACTTATCCCATATTTTTTTGCCCATATTTAGCATAAAAACTTTGAAGTAGTAGTTAAGAGTTAATACAAAATATAAACATGTGATGGACTTATCAGTTAATTTAGCATGAAAACTTTTTTGTTGAGACCATTCATGAGGCAACTTTTTAATTAAATTATTATACATTGGCTTTTTTGGAGACAACTAATTAGAATAATGTTCCAAATTCTAAAGTCAATTGATTGAAAAAATCATGTCATACACATTTTTCAAAATAAGAAATGAATTTTATTAGAGCATGGAGGTTTTGTGGCAAACTATCCCTTAGACAAAATAGTCATGGATAGGAAAGAATGTGTTATAATGGATCGCTCAAGGATGTAAAGCCAAGCAGAGAACTTGCTCAAATATCACATAAGACACTCAAGAGGATGGTAATTAATTGAGTGCTAATTTTTGAAAATAGGATATTGAAAGCAATCTAAAAATTACAACATAGTGGAGATAAAATATTCAATACACAACAAGAGTTTAATTCAAAAAATAATGTGTAAGAAAGAAAGTTGATAAGAGAAGAGATAGTATGATTTTTTAAGTGATTTAGCTCTTATCCAAATGGGCTTATATCCATCCTTAATACAACAAGACCCAAGCCTACTTCCTTTCTTCCTCTCCATCACATAGTTTTGGTAGAAACCACTTACAATTTAGTCATCTTTTTTAGGCTATGAATCGATCTACTCTCTATTACAAATGGTTACAAAGTAAGAACCACTCCTTCATAAAAAAAGCCTCATGGTAGAATATTTCTCAGCACTAAATTTGAAACCTATTGTGTGCTTTTATAACAATTAAAATCACCAATAAAAGCTCACAAAAGCTCTCACAAGAAAACTTTGTAAAAGATCCTATAATGACAAGGTATTTTTTCATGTAATTAATGTATAGCTAAAATAAAAAAATTATAGAACTAAAAATAATGATGTATGTAATTTGATAAGCGCCTCAAAAAGCTACAGTAAAGATCCATTGTTTGAGTATCATATACTTAGAGATTTTTAGAATGTTAAGTGAAGCATTAGTTTATTAGTTCATTGGTCTTGTGTTGTAAAGCAAGGAAGTCTTATTTATAGTGCTTGTTAGTTAATGAGACACTTCTAAACTTGTTCAACATTGAAGGAACATGTCCCTTGACCTTCCTTGATCATCTTAATATTCAAAACAACATTTATATTAATTAAAATTGCTCAAATGTTTAAAGCAACATTAATATTTTCTAGCCATTACTATTTGTGGGATAGTCTAACAATAGAGAGAATGATCTGATACTCATGAATTTCCACAAGTGAGATTCATTGGATTGGAAATTAGGAGGCTTTGATCCTCTTTTTACTTTTTAGGTGATCTAATAGCTATGTTATAAAGACTTGAGTTTCTTTTGCATTTTTTTATAGAAGTTGTTAATTAGTTTAATAGAGCATTGAACTATGTAACAAATAAGCACAAATGGTCATTGAATGGTATATTTATCAAGCAACAAAACCATCAAATTTTGAGCATTTAAATTCATCATTCAAATTACGGTTTTAAATAAGCCAATTCTCATCACACAACCATTAGCTTGATATTCAATGATTTAATGAACTTACTGATAGACAAATTAATTCCTCTAACAATTGGTTCCTTCCCATCAATTAGTCCATTGATCATCAAAACCAAGCAAAAACCTAAGTAAACAATTTGATGGGTTCGTTCAAGCAATTTCTTAGAATTTGATTCTTGAAAGTAGCCTAACCTAAGCCTCCAAGTGAGTGATCATTATGATTTAAAAGAAATTTTAAAATTTCATATTTTTAGATTTTAAAATATGAATATGAATGATATGTAATAGTCTAATAAATGGTCAATTTTACATGAGAACTAGCACATAGTTTACCCTCAAAATTTGACCTTTTTTGTCGTATGCTTGCCATCCACACTACAAACAATTCATGTACACTATTCAGGTAAGCTTGGATAGCTTTTTTGTAATCTTTAAGTATTCTTGAGCTTTTGAAACCTTTTGTTTAATCACATATTTAGTTAATCATGTACAAACACTAGATGGATTATTAGAAACTACTTAGTTAGGGCTTTTATCATCTAAAACACCTGAATCAGCTTGGACTATTGGGGTAATAAACACAATGTACAATGATTAAGGCATGCATAGAGTGTTGCTAGTTGCAGTGGCAAAAGAGTGATGATGAAGAACTATGGTTAGTGGTGGTTGTAATAGTGGCAAAGATGAAGGCTTATTTGTGGCTAGAAAGCTATGGCAACGAATGATGGTGGTCCAATCACTATGATAATGATTTGTCAATAGCAAAGGATTACAGTGGTGGGGACTGAGTGGTGAAGGCCACGATGACGATGGCCGACTAATAGTGTGATTGGGATTTTCACTAAAACCTTAACACATTTAAGGCAAAATGGCTAGATTAGTTGAGTTAAAGGCTAATTCACTTTACATATTGTGGTGTAATCATTTATAAATGCAAAGGAAAAATTGTGGAAGCTTATGTATTTTTAGCTGGTAAAAGCTCAATAATGAAAGATACAATTTTAGCTGTCATCCAAGGTATGAAGTCATGCAAGAAAAAAAATCAATAAGATAGTACGTTCAAGCTACTACGTTCTTCATCCATTTCATCCATCTTATATCACCCGTAGTACTATTATGATGTCGGAACTCATCACTTGATTTGAATATGATTAACAAACTTAATAGAATAGATAATCGTACAACAAATTCAACAATTAATGTGACTTCAAACAACTACATCACACTGTGCAGGATTCACATCAAAACACAAATGCTATCTCAATCAAATGTCATATTGGAGTAGTCCAGTCAATCTTCGTGCTTACTATTCATCTAGAGATGGGATCATACTCAGATGAAACATCTAAATTACATATCAGAGTAGTACACTGTTTAGATGTGCTTACCATTCTAGGCATGTTATTCTACTCTCTCAGTATTTCTTTCAACAGACTCATACAATCATCTAACTGAACTGTGCGACTCTGGACTACTTTTCCAAAGAACGTGCTACTTCAAACTGATATTGTTTTTTATTCAATTAAGGCGGATGCACAGTTCGCAGTGAAGGATTAGAACACTGGTATCATTTTCAAATGTTAAAACCTATTTGACATTCCTGTAACCAATATTTTCCAGAGAATATATATATATATATATATATATATATATATATTAAAAATATACTGTTTGTTTGTGTTATCCAAGTTAATTTGACATATCCGCTGTTTCCATGTAGGGTAATGCTTAACTTTTCTTGCGCTTTGTAAACTTAGTGAAGTCTACAATGCTGAAGCAAGTCTTCTGTCGGCTACCACTCCAAACTCTGATTTTTAGTGAATTAACATAGAATAATTTCCTCAAAGCGTTATGAGATAGCAAGCTGTTGCTTGAACCGGAACTTAATGTCGAATTTGATGCTTTTGCATTTTTAATGTATTATTCTTTCTCACAGCTTTATTGTTTTTCTTCCACCTCTCACTGTCCTACGTAATCTTGCATACATTTGGCAAACATGGAATGTTGCATGGTGCTTTATGTTCATCTCTATCTATTTTAAAATGGTGTATTGATGTGTTTTCCAGGTTTCTAATTGTCATCTAATAGAAAATACTTTTTAGATTAGGGAAACCACTTAACGTGTTTACGAATCAGTTCACGAATTTCTAGATGCGAATTTAGAAATAATGTTTTGGAAATTTTTGAACTTCAATTATTTGGGAATTCAGTAAAGAACTTTAACATAAATTATCTAAGTTACTCATTTCTTTTATCTACCACTCCCATTGGTCTCCCTCACTCATTGTTTGTTATCTTTATTTTTGTCTTATCAATTATTATTTTATCATCATTTTTTAGATGTCACATTCTTTCTCTTGTTGTTATTTGGTTGACTATTTTTTTCTCTTCACTCGTCTATTATTGTTCTCTTTTTAATTATTGACCTCATGTATCTCACATATTTCTCTCTCCTAAGTCTTGCTCTCCAACAATCTATTTTTCTACAATCAGTCTCTTATCTCTTTGGCTACCTCTCTTATAGGCCACCATCTCATTGACCTCATCTCGTAAATTGAGCTCTTATTTATTTATTCAATTCTTGTCAGACTAATAACAAGCACATTATTCTCCATTGTTAGTTTTTGTTCATCATTAGAGTAATTTAGTAAGACAGCCTAACAAATTTGGAGATAATTCACTTAACCCAAGTACAATACCTAAATGTAAATTTAAAGAAAATAGCTTATCCCAATTAAGGTAATTTCGAGGACTTGTCTATCTTAAGCCCACAAACCAAACGGGCCTTAGAGGTCCAATAAGTGGTTATCTTAAGCCCACAAAACAAATAGGAATTTATTGAAAAATCATTCAGTAATTGTCTTGTCAACGTATCTTACGACGCATGGTTCATCATTGGTGGATTTAACAAAAAGTTATCACGATTGCAGGTTACGAAGGAGCTCTTCTCAAACTTTTTGAGAAAAGAAAAAATGAACTGTTTGAAAAAATGTCTCGTGGAAGAAAAAGCAGCGCTCGTAAACAGTTTTTGAAAACGAGTTGTTTGATCATATGGTTTTTCAAAACGGTTTATGTGAATGTAAAAAGGTTTTCCTTATAGATTTGTTGATTCCTTCTCAAAATAATTTTTTCCTTCTCAATCTGAAAAATATTAAAACTTTATTAAATACCTTGCATAACTTCTTTTCTTTTTCATAAAAAATATATTTTTAAATAATAAAATTTCAAAAAGTTTTTTTCAATCGCAGAAACTGCACCCGAATAGTGCATTTTTAATTCTTTCGAAAAAGACTTTCATTTTTGAAAATGTTAAACTTTAGTACCTCTTCATATTCTTGTTAAAATGGATGAATCGTTCGAATATTCCTCACGTAAAGATAACTAAAATACGTTATTTGTAATGAAAATTTGTTCTAATGTAATTATTAAACTACTTTTAACGCAAACGTATCAGACATCTTAATAAAATGAAGATGCTGATTAGGACATTTAGCTTGTTTTTTAGCACTTCTGCATTTAAAATTTCGCACTGTGAATGTTTTGTGGGATTCTTCATAATGTGCTCAGATAGCTATTAATAGAGCTTCGGCGTAATGGAGAAAATACTGGCTTGAAACATTTTATGCCTATTTAATTCGTGGGATCTGGAGGCATTGGAATGCTGGGTTTGAATGTTATGTAGATTCCAATGTCATGCGTTGCTTTTTAAATCTCTTTGTCTAAACAAGAAAAATAGAATATTCATTACCCATCATAGTGTTCACTAGATAGAATTGGTTGAAACTAGAGAATATTTGGCTATGAAAGCTATGGATAACAATGCACAAGAGTTTGGTTTGATATTTTTTTCTTTTCTTTGATTAAGGTTGTGTGTTTTGAAAACTTGTTAAATTAATTGCTTTGTATATAGCCCTTTTTCTTTTTGAGAAGTATGCGGTCTATGGAATATTCAATCTCTAAGTGTCTCATGTAGAGAAACTAAATGTACTAGACTTTGTTTCCATCTTGAAATGCTTTTTTTTTCAATCCAAATAGCTAAAAAATAATTTTTTTATAAAAATTGAGTAGATAAAAACAAATATAGAAAAAGAAATGAAATGCATTGAATTGGTAGAAAGTATTGTTTTTGAAAAATTTGACTAAAAACTTAAAGAAGATTATCACGGTTCATGTTTTAAAAAAGTATTACTTTTTTTTTACTAGTGTTATAATGTTTTTATACATTTATACATACATTTTGTTAAATTTGACTTATTATATGATTGCAAAATTATAATTACACTCTACATCTTGTGAGTTTATTTTATTTGCTAAATGACTTATTGAATACAAATAGATTTAAAACAACTTCATAGAAGTGAAAGTTGTCTTCCATATATTCATTATATATGGTCTTCAAAATTGTAATTGGTATATCAACTTTTTTTGTTTTTAGTTGATGATAAACTAATCATATATTAGTCTTTGAATACAACACTACTCCTTACAATTGGCCAAAAAGTTTATTTATTTGAGGTACTAGATATTTAATTTTTTTTATATAGCAATTGAATTCAGCTTATTATACTCAATGCACATACATAAACTCTCATTCTTCTTCTTGACAAACTAAATTTGTGCTTCCCATTGAGAGACAATCGATTTGATGAAACGTTCATTTCATGGAGTTTTGCTTGTGAAAAACCTACAATGTGACTTTGATACAAATTTAATTCTAGGAGCTAGACTGATAACAAATTGAATTTCTCTATTAGGAGGTAAACTTAATAGTTCTTCAAGAAATGTCTAGGGATAGATGCATACCAATGATCACATCTTATACATAAGATTTTCCCTTATCAGCATCGTGTACCAAAGAAAAATAACATTCACACCCCTCTTCTATATAAGCTTCTCTACCATCAAAGCTAAAATAAGAGGTATCTTTTTACCCTTAAAGAGATTATTTTGGTACCATCTACTAAATGAATCATTATCAACATTCCTTAATAATCCATAGAAAACATAAGAGTTATTAAAACCTATAATTATATCAATATTTCTTAGATTAATTACAATACATTAGGAATTGAAAAGTTTCCTATTGATTTCCACATTTTCCTTTATGTAGTTGCTTATTGTTACTTCTTTCCATCTAAATAAGAATAGTAATAATGTTGAATCTAACATGTTTGAGTAGGCTACCGTAAGAGCTACCAATTAGCAAAAAAAAAAATATGATGCTTCACAATAGAAAAGAACTTTCATTGTTTTATTTGATAATGACAAGGTACTAATGATGACATCAGGAGATGATGGAGCCTCCTTTTTAATTATCACATATATTTTTAGATGAGTTAACTAGGGTTGACAAGTTGAAGCTTGCCCTTTGTCTTTGCCTAATGCATTGTATTTGGGTCGCCTTATTTAAGAAACTCTAAGTTCATTGGCTCTTCTACTAGCATTGGCATCATTAGCTAACTTTCTTATGACTCAAGGTTATTTTTTGGCAAAATGTGTGATATTGATACAAACAAAGCATGTAATGATTTTCTTCATATAACATTCTCTTATGAAATTTTTGCCACATATCATGCATTTATTCCTTTCTCTTTTTCCAAATCTAGTAGTTTGAGACCTAACCCAGTTGTAATTTTCTTCTTAGATTTATACCCATTCTATATTGTGAATTACATAATGGCCATAACACTTTTGATGGAGTCATTTATGCCCTTTTGGAACATATCATATTTTTTTTCTATCACCACCATTTATGGTGCATATTTTGACAATTTTGAGAAATTTTATTCATATTCCATAAAGGTCGATCCTTTCTTATATGACTTTGTGAGATCATCATACAATATTTCTCTAGCTATACTTCTTATTTACCATTCTAAAAATATATTATAGAATTCTCCCCATGAAAACTTTGAAATAAGTCTATTTCCAAAGCTAGTCACCATTGTCCTCACAACTAATGCCAATAATGCCATCCAATGCCATTACTATCAATGAGACTTTCTTGTGCTATAAGCATGCCATATTATTTATGAGTATTTCAGTCCTCCGAAGTTAGTCCCTTGCTTGAAATGGAGCAACAATATCTTAGATGTGTGGTGGATGTTGCTTCGTGAATTGTTTTCACCAGTGATAAGTTGAATATAGTTCTATTTTCCTCTCAGCTCTAGCACGTGCTATTCCTCATCAAGCCAACATCCAAGCTAACATTGGCCTATTCCTTGAACCTTTCTTCCCTAGAATGTTGTTCTACTTTCATTATATTTTTTAGAATTTGTTATTTGCTCAGTCATGCAAATTTGGGGTTTTCAATTTCATTTTTCATGAAGTCATTTCTTAAGCATGTATTCAAAGTGTGTATTCAAGTTAATTTACATGTGACACATGTTAAAAAAATGAAGTGCAAAATTTAGTTTCATCTTTAATAACCTCTTTTGAATGTTTTGGAGCATTTTACTTAGCATTAGATTCTTTTATATTACTCAAAATCCTTTAAAATAATCATTTCTAGTCAATGCATACAAGATATATCATACATCCTAGCCAAATATTTTACACCTGAATTGGACATACTAAACATGCATAAGACATATTGTTAATCTACCATTGTCTAATTATATTATTGTAGCCTACAAAAACCTAAACTTACCATACATTGCTCTTCATTTCTTTCGTTTTGCCTAAATTTAGGTATGCTCAGGCTATTATGCACACTGAACCCTCACATACTATCCAATTTTCTCTATTTTAGCTCATTTTTAACAATTTGGTCTTGCATATAATACGTGAGATCTTACGTGATTGCACATATCATAGGTGAAGGACATTTAAATCTTCTAGAGATTTAATCCTTTTCTAAATTTTCTATATAATTTGTGCTTTTTAAAGTGATAGTACATGTATAACAAATATGTAGCATACAATAAATACTAAAATAATGTGTGTGTGACATAATGATAAACTATGCATACTAAGATAACCTAAGGCATCATTTCTTGTTTCTTATCACAAGTTTGTCCATCGCTAAATTCTAATCCTAGGTTTCTCTATTTTCTTATGATTCGCTTCCTAAAATTTCAACTTCTGGAACACCAACTTTGTGATATTTTCTTTTTTTTATTAAAAAAACATATTATATATAGATATACATATATATAGAATTCCTTTTAGGTGTCAAATATGTTTCTTTTAAAATGCATAAGCCAAACCAAAAAGGAATTCAACATGTGATCACTTAAGTTCACTTAGTGGTATCGAAGTGGGAAATGTGGATAATGCACTGTTTATATAGCAATAAAGTGAAGAACTAAACATTGTACAAATATATATAGATGGCATTATATTTGGTTTGATGAATAAAAATTTATGTGATAAAGTTTTAAGATAATGAAGAAGGAATTAAAAATAAGAATGATGGGTGAATTAAATTTCTTTTTAAGAATTTAAATTTAGATAAATTCTATTAAACATTTTATTTAAAAAAACAAGTACTTAAATTAGCCATCTTAAAGGTTGTGAATGAAAAATTTAAACAAATTTCAACAGCTATGTGCCATCATGAAATTAAATAAGGCTGAAATGGAAACATAATTGATATTAAATTATATCGCATAATGATTATATCATTACTATACAAAAATTCAAGTTGACTTGACTTGATATAGTTTTTAGTGAGTATTTATGTTTTAGGTTTCATTTTAACCTTAAGGAATCATACTTAAAAGCAATAAAAAAGACTTCAGATGTCTCATTGGAGCTAGATATTTAGGAATATGGTATCGTAAAAACTATTACACTTGTCAACTGAACCAATAAGGATTATGAAAAAAAATGGAATATAAAATAATGTTTAACGCATATTATTTTTTTTGGAAACTCAATAATCTTGAGGTCAAATAAAGACCCAAACATAGTTGCATTGTCCATGACTAAATCCAAAGACAATTATGGTTGGATGTGTAGCTCAAATGTTGTGGCTAAAATTGTAATTACAAGATTTTTTATAAAATATTTCAAACATTTCCAATTAAATGCAATAATACAATCACAAATTGGTCAATAAAAAATTCAATTCAACATTTGAGAACTAAGCATTTTATAACTATACACCATTTGGCTATTCTTCTATTTGTTTGTTAAGCTCAATGAGCCAAGTCTTCCTCTGAATTTTTCACCACCATCTTCATTAGCTTTTCTCTTTTAGAGAGAAGGAAGAAGTTGATGAAAAAGAAAGAAAGTGTTGGCGACGTGGATCTGATGTATGCTGAACTCAAAGCCCCATTTAAAGTTGGCAACGGGAAGCTGGTGGCGGAGGGTTGGTGACGGTGATGGGAAGCCTGTGACAGGAAGCTGGTAACGGAAGGCAGGTGACGGGGTGCTGGGAACATGGGGCCGGTGACAGGAAGCTAGAGATGGGGAAGGAGCTCGTGACGGGAAGCTGGTGGTGGAGGGCTGGTGACAGGGGGCTGGTGACGGATTGCTGGTGACAAAGTGTAGGCGACTGGACGTGAGTGGCAAAAGGTTAGTGAGGAGAAGCTAGATTCTGAAGTTGGTGGTGGAGGCGTAAGCAGAGGGTGAGGTACTGTGACGGCACTGGAGACTGGAACAGGGGAACACGCGGCAAGACGGAAGGGAAGGTGTGCACGTGACGGGAAGCTGGTAACGGCTAGTTTGACGTGCGTGCACGTGCATAGGGCACGTGAGAAACCAAGTCCGTTGTGCAGGACTGCCTGGCCACGTGGATCCGAGAGTTTTGAATTTGAAATCCTTGGAAATTCGCGCCCAGTGGGGGTGCGGGGATAGGATTAATTATAAGGACATCTCGCGGTGCATAATACCTTATGGGAGCAAATCGCCAGAGAGAGAATGCCTCTCCTCCACCTCTGAGGGGAAAATGACGGCTGCCGAGAAGAATCTCCTTACTCGTCAAATTTCAGCTGAAGCGGTGGAGGTATCAATTGAAACCATTGGAACTACTGACTCACTGTGTAGCCCGGTGAAGGAGGTGGAATATGTGGAAGCGCTAGCTGAGGTACCTGAACGTCAGAGCTAGGGTGATGGATGTAGGGGGCAAAATGCTGGCTATACTGTGATTGCTGGTCGGATGAAGCTAGGGAATACAACGCACAAGGCTGAGGAACATGCGGGGAGCGAGCGACTGGAGAGAACCCTTAGCCTCGAACATGGGGCTGCTGTGAGACTAGAGGCCCATTCAAATAGGATCAGCTTTAGGGAAGCTCTAATAGCAAACAGCAACGTCCCAAGCAATCGAGTAACTTCTTTTGTGCGTCTAGCCAACATTGATGTAAAAGATCGTGCTACGAGCATGCCAGACCATGTCAAGGGTGGAGATGTCATTATGTCATCGGAAGCATGCTATAGGCGTATTGAATTCCACAAGTTCAATCTGGTTGGGCAAGTATACGGGAACACCCTCCCATTCTCCACCATCGCATGGGTGCTGCTGAAGAGATGGGGCCCATTACAAGAATTTCAAGATCCTCGACCTATCATCCGACTGCTTCTGCCTGCATTTCAACTTCATTCATGATAGGAATGAAGTCTGGTTAGGCGGCTCGTGGCAAGTCGCAGGTCAAGCCATGGGACTTGACATTTGGACACATGAATTTGGGCCCAACGCTGCAACGGCGATGTGTGCACCAATGTGGGTGCGCCTTCCGTGCCTCTCATTAATATACTGGGATGTAGAGAACATCCTGAGAGTTGCTAAGGCAATTGGGGAGCCCTTCTTACTTGATAGATGGACTGTCGATATGGGATGATCTTCCTTTGCTAGGGTGTGCGTCCGGATGGACCTCTCGAAGCCTTTAAAACCAGGCATATGGCTAAATGGGGAATTTGGAAGGATCCACCAGGCATTCGAGTATGAGAGACTGCCACGGATTTGCTTTTCATGCTGGCACATTGGTCACCTTGCGGGGCAGTGCAACACGCATACGTCCCCGGAGGCTGCGTACGCATATAGAACGGGAATGACGAACAATGAGAAGATAGCAGGGAAGCGTGGAGAGAAAATTATTATTGCGACCTCATGAGACAATGACCTTGGAGGTGGATCGTTGGAGGCTGAGGATACGCACAATTGTGGCGGGAAGGGTACTGAAGTTGAGTGCTCCAGAACTCCTCGAATGCAGTTGGGGAATACGTATGACCTGGAGAAGAAGGGACAATGCTGGGCTAGTGGATGCTTGTCCAACCCCGACGCAGGAGAAAGGGCATGGTCGAACACAGAGGTTCCACAAGCAGGGCGAGTCAGAATTCACAGAAGACCTTTAGCCGAGGGACTTCTGCTAAGGTGGCCATAAGTATTCATCACAAGAAGAGGAGCCTATCCAAGTCTCAAGGAAGAGATATGACGAGGCGGGCTTCATCCCCAAGGTCTCGGGAGGATAGGGAGAGGACTCCATGGGAAGAAGCTCCATCGAAGGAAGTGGAAATGGGGTGGACTGCATAGGCAGGAAGGAATAAGGGGAAACTGCCATTGCTGCAGGAGGATATGTGTTGGACCAAACCAAAAGATCAGATGGTTACTACACCAAAATGATGTAGGAGAACTTCTTCTAGGCTGGGCTTCGTAGGGCGTAGAGGATATCGAAGAGGAAGATGGAGGATGCCTCATCTGGGGAGGAGTACCTCGGCATGGCTGGAGAACTGCGTGGCTGCATGGGGGCACCACTTACAAAATTCCAGGTGATGATGCGTTTCGCAGTTTGGAATATCAGAGGAGTTAGGGACAGGAAGTCTACCTACAAAGGTTTGTATGTGAGGGGAATGTTGCAGTCGTGGCCCTTATGGTGACGAAAGCGCAATGTTTCCTAAGGAATGATGCGGACTTACTCCTTGGGAAGGAATGGAATTTCGTGGCTCAACCATCAGCTGGCATGTCAGCAGGTATTATTCTGCTGTGGAAGAGCTGGGTCGATATCACGATCACAGAGGCCTCAATGCATGTTGTGGCATGTGAGGTGAGGCTACGTGATGTAAGCAAGCTAATTTGCTTCATTGTCTATGGACCCAAAGATCACCACAAGCATCAGGAAGTTTGGGATGTCATCAGGCATGCATCCAATGGGGATGAGCCACTCATTGTGGCAGGGGATCTTAACCTTGTGATGGCGCAAGAAGAGAAACAGGGTGGGAAGAAGTTTATCTATGGTAAGGGGCAACAAGAGCTTGCTGACCTTATGCAGGAGTTGCAGCTAGTGGACATGGGTTTCATCGACAATTGCTTTACCTTGTGCAACGGGAAGCAGGGCGGTGCACACATCTTGGAGCGACTCGATTGGGTCCTTATGAACTCTGCAGGGATGCAGGTGTTTCCCAAATGCTCTGTGCAGCACCTGAGCCGGCTTGGGTCTAATCATTGCCCACTGTTGGTTGATCTAGGGTGCAGAAATTTGCGGTTGAATAATGCAAGGACACAATTCGAAAGTGTATGGTTGGACTTCTTGCAGTCGATCGGGGTGGTGCACCAAGCATGGCATAGACGTGTGGGGAGGGGAATTGCATGGAGGCACTAACGATCAAATTCAAACGTTCGTTGGTGGTGCTGCGGAAGTGGAGCCAAGAAGAGGTGGGGAACATTGTCAACAAGAACGCGGAGCTGGAGAGAAGCATCAATGAACTACAGTTAAAGGAATCTCACATGAGGAGCAATAGTGGTGGCAGCGAGCGAAAGTGCATTGGCGCAGCTTGGGGACAGCAACACCCGGTTTTTCCATGCTGTTGTGACGGCTCGTGCACGGAGAAACCGAATCACTCAGCTGAGGGACGTGGAGGACAACGTGGTGGATACACCTGAAAGCATCAGTACTGTCCTTTTGGCTTACTTTGAAGAGAAGTGGTGATGGTGGGGTGGGCGTCTATGCCGCTGAACTCTGTGCCGTCTGGCATTGTCTGTGGGGAAATGGCTTCCAAGCTTGGCTACAGGGTCACTGAGAGTGAGATAATTGCGGCCATGCGGGGAATCAAAAAGAAAAAAGCCCCGGGTATTGACGGGATAACAGTGGAATTTCTGCATGGCTATTGGGCAATCACACACAGGGACATCATTCACGCGGTGCAGGCTTTCTTTGAGAAGAGGAGGCTGTCAGAGGAATGGAAGGACTTGTTAAATTGTCCTCATCCCGAAGAAGTAGGGGGCATGCAGACAGGAGCATTTTCGGCCAATTAGCCTATGCAACACCATATATAAGGTGGTGGCGCGCGTACTGGTCGAGAGATTGAAACCGATGATGCCAAGCTTCATCTCGTGTGAGCAAGCAGCTTTCATCCCCGGGCGAAGTATCTCAGATAATGTATACATCGCGCAGGAGATGGCATCAAAAATGCACATTTGCATCACAGTTTCGGGCCTCATGGCAGTCAATATCGATATAGAGCAGGCTTACGATAGCTTGCGATGGGATTTCCTGCTTGGGATGATGAAGATATGGGATTTCCTCTTATTTGGTGTGAATGGGTCGCCGCATGCATCATATCTCCACGGTTTGGTGTTCTTGTTAATGGTTCTCGCCTTCCTTGGGTGGTGGCACAGCGGGGCCTCTACAGGGATGTTCGCTCTCGCCCTACCCGTACATTATGGTTACATAATACTTATCTATACTGGTGAGGGATTATGAGACCAAACAATTGCTCGGATTCAGACCTGGACAACACGCGCCACTGATTTTGCACCTCCTCTATGCAGACGATGTTTTATTGTTTGCTCCCACTAAACGCGAGGCCGCACGCACAGTGCGGAGAATTATGAGGACCTTCAGGGAAGCTGCAGGGCTGCGCGTCAACTTTTTGAAATCCAAAGTATATTTTAGCAGGAAGATCAGCAAGAAGAAAGCAAGGATGGTGTCGAGGAAACTACATATGGAGTAGGGCCGGATGCTCACGTACCTCGGCGTCCCTATTACAGTGAAGCTCCTGTGAAGAGCGGACCTCAACTTCCTGCTTCAGAGGATTGAAGCTGCGGTGGCCAATTGGTGGATTCGTCTGCTATTGCTTGCAGGCAGAGCTGCCTTGGCCTCCTTTGTTCTCACCGCCATACCAAGTCACAATTTGCGTCACTGTGTTGTGCCAGAGGGAGTAATTGATGAGATAGAAAGGAGAATTAGAAGCTTTCTATGGCACGGGGCGAGCAGAGCGCATATGATGCATTATGTGCTTTAGGACTGCATCACTTTGCCGAAGACCACTGGCGGGCTTGGGCTTCATGACTTCCAAGCATGACAGCGCATGCTGCAAATGAAAAATTGCAAGTGCATTCTAAGTCGCGAGGCGAGTATTTGGGTGGATACTATGAGGCAGAAGTACAAGATAACGGACCCTGTTATGAAAGTTTCCCGGAACGCATCCCATTTTTGTAGGCTGGTGCTGGAGGCAATACCAGAAGCGGTGTTGATCTTTGTATGAAGAATCGGCGATGGGAGGACGGTGAGATTCACGAAGGACAATTGGTTGGGCATCCTCCCATTATGTTACTGGCCGACTTTCATCAACATGAACATCGTATGGCCGGTGAGCGTGGCTGAATGCATCAATGGAGCCAGGGTCTGAGACGTGGGCAATATTCGTGCATGGGCGGGCGAGGAGCTGATTGACAGAATTCTGCATCTCCCCAAAGCTCGGACATCTGCTCAAGACACGCTCCTTCAGGCGCACATCGAGACGGAGAGGGTCGATAGCAGGAGAATCTATATGCACATGGTGTGTAGAGCTGATGACACCGCCAAGCGAAGTGGTAGGCATCACGCAGACCAGATGAGGGGTATTTGGAAGATCAAAGCAGTGCCGAGGGTGCGGATGTTCATGTGGCGAGTCATCGGTAACTACCTCCCTACAATGGCGTAGCTGGCCCGTAGGAGGATGCTCAAGAGTAGCAGCTATCAGTGGGGCTACGCGGCGAAAGAATCCACGCAACATGTTTTTTGGGACTGTCGACACTCCAAGGAACTCTGGGATGATTGCCAGGCCCGCGGGGCAGTGACTGCGCTGGGATGGCCTCTGGGTGCGGGTGTCAGGTTGACCTTTCTTGACCGACTCATGAGGTTTATCGGTTCACCGACGACACGACGTGGGGCCGGCATCGGGCATGCTTCCACGTTGGCCACCACCATGTATTATATCTGGGAAAGAAGGAATGCGAGGAGGCATAACAATCCGATGGTCAAGCCATTTCGTTGCAACAAAAGATCAAGATCGAGGTAATTACTACAGCAAGACAATACAATTTTTATTCATCCCTGTCCAGCGGGAACCCTTGCAGCTCCTCGAACCTGCTTGTAACCCATTGTTGGGTCCCCCCCACAGGATGGATAAAGGTGAATTGTGACGCTGCGGTGGGGGACAATACTGCTGGCATTGGCTTGGTGGTCAGAGACTACATGGGGAGGCCACTCCTGGTGGCTGGTAAGAGGGTTTTCTCTCAGGCTGGTGAAGTGATGGAGGTCCAGACTATGCTTGAGGCCCTCAACATGCTAAGGGGTTCCCTTCCCCATTATAGTGACGTGGAGATTCAGACTGACTCAATGATGGCACTTTAGGAGGTTCGTAAGTTGATATCCCACCCCCCTGTAGTAGGCCATTTTGCTGAGACTATCAGGTACGCAAGATGTCTGGAGGCAATCAGATTTTCCTACATTTATAGAGAAGGGAATGCACCTGCTAATTGGGTGGCATGTGCTATATGCTGTAACGAGATCGTCTGGGAATGGGGGGAATCCTTTTCCAAGCCCCTCATTAAACTTATGCTGTTAGATTTCATGTTTGATCCTCCGTGAGGATTTCATATGCCAAATCTTTTTGTATGGCTTATGCCACTTTTGAATAGTTTAATATATTATATATTATCAAAAAAATTATACACCATTTTATTAATGACTTCATATATTTTTTCTAAACCTCATAATGAACATTCATCCAATAAGATTAGAATAGGATTAGAAATGCAAAATAACTCTTAATAGATTACTCTTTTTATGATAATAAATGAGGTATGTTGGTCCTTAGCACGTAAGAGAGGAGGAAAAGGGTGAGAAACGTTTTGCAAAGATAACTTCTCAATGGTAGATTTTAAGCTAAAAGAATAATTCAATTCCCAACAAAGTGAAGAAAATGTAGTAAAGGAAATGCAAGAAAATAAATGCATTCTTGGATTTTTTTTAGTGGTTTGTCTCCTACCCTAAACTTACATCCATCCATGAGTCAGCCAACTTTGGATTTACTCTATTTATTTAATCCATTGTATTTGATTTATAGAGTCAACATATAAAAACTTTTTACCTAAGGCTTAACCTTAACCTTCTTTAAACTCCATCTATGAGCACTTACTCTCCACACCAATCCTATAGTATGATGTCTTTCCCTTCTTCACAATAAGCTTAGAGTGGACATTAACAACTCTTAGTAAGACATAAAACAAAATTGTTATAGATCTCTCAAAGTCAAAGTAAAGAGACTTTGATTCCTAAATTAACTATAATTGTCTTATGATTGCATTAAATGCAGTAAGTAATTCTTAGTAGAATGAAGCTATTATGATGCAAAAATTTAGAACAAAAGCTTCTCCATAATTTCAACAAAGGACCTTTAGTAAATAGCAATGAAATCAACAAATGTTAAAAAATTCTATGTAAACAATGTAAATTTATAATCAATGCAATAAGACAAGGGTTTTATTTATAGATGTTTGAAGTTGTATACACCTCCTTGAAGTCTATCAACATCTCTTGCTAGTTGTCAATGACAACCTTTATCATTTTTAGGTCTTCTTAAATGTCAAATAGATCATTAATAATGTTTAAAGATAAGATAGTTTCTCACAAAATGTATAATCAAAATAACCATTTTATCTTTTTGAATCATTTGATAGAGAGATTGGATATTTCATTATGCACCACTTTAATATTTTTATTTTCTTAGATTGTCTGTTAGATGATCTAACGAGCTTTTGAAAGAACTCTATTTTCACTTGATATCCATCAGATGGTCTAATGCTCTATTAAATGGCCTATCCCACCATAAGATTTTAAAAACTACACTTAGCTACGCATTTGACACTTATGATTAAATGGCCTATCCCACCATCAGATGTTTTGGAGCGTGTTTTGGATAAATCTAATGGTAATCTAACAAAACATGAATTTTATGACCATTTTCTACATATTAGTTGACTTAAACCTCTAACAACTTGCTATAATCATTGAATGATTGATCTAATAGTTTGATGGATCTTTCACTAATTTGTAAATTAAGTGTTAACTTAATTAATAAACCTTTTCTCACTAGAGTGTCAAATGTCTAACAAACACTTAATCAAACTATTGATTGGAAGGTCTAATGGGTTCATTTAATAGAAACTCAATGCCAATTAAATCTAATTGTTATGTGGATTCCTTCTAGGTCTTCAAGTTAGTGTGATAGTGTCAGTCATAACATTTGGTGCAAATAATGTTTTCAAAGGTATGCTATAATAAATTTACTTTAAAACTTATTCAAATGCATTTCAAATTATGATAAGCACTTGAGCTAACATTACTAGGTTAATTATACAAAAGTAACACACTTTATACCCTAATTTGACTTTATTCTTTTATTTAAAAATTGGACATTTGGCTCCTAATGTTTTGTATCTTTGATCGTTCACCATTTAAGCAATTTGCACTTCAAGGATCAACCTTATGGTCATTTGCATAATACTTATAGATATACTTAGATGATCACTATATCACATTTGATTGAGTTATTATTCACAAAAAATAGTTGAACCAAATTGTGTTGTAAGTAAATAGGGGAGAGTAGTATCAAGGTAGAAATTGAAAGGTTCTTTTAGGAAAATCATTTGAAATTAGTTCCAAAAGTTATTTATGGTAACAATTGGTATCAAAATTAGAAAAAAGTACATGGATTAAGCATATGAAGTAAAATTTTCTTCATTTTTTTTCTCCCTAAAAAGTGATATCAAAGCAAGATAGTATTTACCAAATGAAACTAGTATCCATTTCAAATACTTAAAAAAATGTTTTCCTCCAACATTTGGTATTTTGAAAGGTGTAGTGAATCTATAAGTTTTGAAAGGTGTGGTATTTGAAATAGTGTTTTCCTACAACGAGATATTATTTTAATAACATAATTGAATTAAATTTTTTCATGAATTTAAATTATTATACACTTTGAAGTCTTTTCAAGATGAAGAGTCATAAAAATTAACAATTTAAAGACCATCTTATGGACATCCAATAGTATCTAAGTGAAATTGAAGTCTTTGTACAAAATTAATCATACCATCCAATAGAAAATTTGATAAATCATGCAAGTATTATTGGTACATATTAGATTGTTTGATTTGCTAATTGATCATCCAATAAGGCCTAATTTCTAGTTTGACAAAACATTTTGTGGAAAATATCTAAGATTTAGCCATTCTCAATGGATCATTTAACATTGAGGGAGAATAATAAATGGTTAAGAAGTTTAGAAGATCTAGTAAGAGGTGTTAAGGGTCTTTAAGAAGGTTCAAGCCACTTTTATACTATATAAACAAGATCCTACCCTATTACACTAATCATAGATTTTATGAAATAGGACAAAAATTTTGGAAGAAGGATGACTACCTACAATTCTTAAAAAGGTCATGAGTATTGATTTTTTTCTCTTTAATTTTCAATCTTCTAAAATTTACTTTAGGAATTTTTTCATAGATAGGATGAGTATAGTTTCATTTAGGAATCAGTGCATCTATTACATTGTTCTTTTGTAACACTTAGAGATTTTGTTGTTTGTGTTATTTGAGTGCTAGTTTTCCTACTCCAAACTTGGTGTGGAGAGTAGAGAATGCCAAATCATGCCCCACCCAAACTAATCAATGACTTATTTAGGATTATGTCATCCAAGTTGGGTTGATGATGAAATAAACATCATCTCTCTTTATCCAAACAATTTTAGTAGTAAATTTCATGACATAAAATAAAAGGTAAATAGAAAAGTAGACATCAGTACACATCTCAATACAATTAAAGGCATAAACACTTCACTATAACAACATTTTTATTCCAACTTGATCCTTATAAAAATTTTAGCACTAAAAAATGCATCAATTCCTCCATACTTATCACCAATCATTGTGTTGTATAGCTACACATATTGCAGGACAAGAATAGGAATTTCAATATTAATATGGAGATTATGAAGTGCATGAATAGCAAGTATGATGTGGTCTTCAATTGAAAAAGTAAAGTGTATATCATAAGCTCGTAACATGAAGTATATAATTTGAAGCATTGTATGAAAGCCTATATGAAGCTATTTTTTTGTCAAACAAAGAATAAATATTTAATGAAAAATTATGACCAAAATTTTGCATAAATATATAGAACCTTTAGAGACTCCACTTCATTGCAAAATAGTGTTTATGGTTAGTTATTTTATCAAAAGTGGGTATTTATATTTTTCATCTTTATAAAAGTATGAGTTAATAGATGTTAGTTAGTGTTAATGATGATAGTGGTTAAATTTGCATAAGCAGGATAAACTTTCTTAGTGACTAATGTTTGCTAGTTTTGAGTTATAATGATTGTACGTTTACTTGATGGCTTGAGTGTAGGTGAATTTGATGACTTTTCTCTTCCTTTTGTGACACTTTAGTGAGTGTTGTAAGTAATATTCTAGTGAATATTACCACTTCCCTTTACATCCTTTCAACTAATTCTTCATCCATAGTGTTCCTACAAAGCTTTTGTTCTTTCTCCTAGCTTCTCTTAATTTTGCTTTCATGAAAAACTCTTGGGTCCTATAGCAACTACTTAAGTCCTATTATTTGGTTAGACTTTGTGTACAACTCATGCATAATAGCTCTTACATCCTTAACATTACTTAGGGTGCTCAATTTTTTATGTCAACATTATCAAAACTTATGAACTAAGATCATTTTTTATCATTGTTTTTCATATTTTTGTCACTTAATTAGAATTTTATAGAAAACCAAATTTCAAAGTCTTCCATTCTCATCTTGGAAACATTGCATCCTCAAAATCTCAAGTCACTCTTGATATCTTTGTATGATTTGTGATTCAACTTTCTAGGAAAGTTCTTATTCAAATTTGTTCAACCATTAGACAATAAATGTTAGTATTACTTTATTTCTCAATATATATTCTCTTCTTTCAAGAATTTCAGTAAGATGTAATATATACTTCCTTAACTAATAAACATGAAATACAATGTGAATATTAGTCCATTATTGCGGCAATGTCGTATATTAAGGCACTTTCTTAATTCTTATCAAAATTTGAAATGATCTAATATACTTGGACTTCAACTCACAAAATCTTTCAAAACATGAAATACTTTTCATTAGGCTTACTTTTTTGAACAAATAATCCTTATAATGAAATTAAATATATTATATCAAATATTTTCTTTATATCACTTGGCTTGTTTGAATTCTTCTATGAATAATCATTATCCTTTTTGTTACTACAATAAAGTAAGTTCCCTCAACTATTCTTTCTCTACATTCATGCCAACTCAATGGTGACTGACATTTCTTTTAATATAATGTTTCAAAAGATGCATGCAAAGACTAGAGTAATAGATGTCATTGTATAAAGATTCAATAAAAGAAACTTGACTTTTGAATTTTTCTCCAAATTAATATGCATAATCTAAAAAATGTTCTAATATTTTAATGTTTGTTTTTATTCCTATCTTTTAGGGCATTGAATGGAATATTAAATCTGCTAAAATTTCATATGCACTCTTCAAGAAATGCAATGTAATCTTTGAATCTCAATTTGAATTAATTATCTTTAATACACCACATAATCTAAGTATTTGTTTTATATTAGTTTTAGCTAATCTTTCTACTGAATATGTTATCTGTATTGATAAAGACTATGTTGACATGGTATGTTTATTGCTACCCAAATAAAATCATTGGTTAATGATGATCTAGGCAATCTAGTAATAAAATCCATAACAATATCATCCCATTTTTGTCATAGTATAGATATGGGTGTAATAACCCAAAAGATCGTTGATATTATTTATCAATTTATTAACAAATCAAATATTTTTTGACCCAATCTATTAAATATTGCTTTATTGTTGGCCATCACTATCCTTGTGTGAGTTCTTAGAATATTTTATTTTGACCACAATGTATCAAAATACCATGAATTTTTACGCTTTTCAAAATTACCTTAGCTATTTGTGCTAAGGAAAACACAATTTGTTTTAGAGCATCAATACTTTTTTCTCATCTAATTTGAAATTAGAAGTCCATTCTTCTCGTACTTTTTGAAACAACTTTTACATTTTGAATTTTCCTTTTGGTCTTCTTTTATTCATTCTAAACAATCTGAACTTATTGATTATTGAAATTTCAAATTAGAATCCCTCTATATTTCAATTTCTTATTATAAATTCAACACAAAAAGCCATTTTTTCTTATCTTCCACAATCAAGATTATTTTGACATTTGCTTTTCTACTTGAAGTACCAACACAAGCTTAGTCTTTCTTAAATGATAAATAATTTTTAATTCATAACTTTTAAAAAACTAAAGCTACTTTCATTGCCTCAAATTCAATTATTTTGAGAAAAAATAAGCCTCAAACTCTAATAATCAAATGTATATTATATTTAATCCTATATAAATAATGCTTCTAGATTTTCAAAGCAAATACAATCACTACCAAATCCAAGACATACATAAGATAAATCTTCTTGTATGGTTTCAATTGTCATGATGCACAAGCAAAAGCATTACCAAATTGCACAAGAATACATTTCTAACCTTTGACAAGATGAATCACTATAATTTTGTTGACCTTTATCCCTTCTAATACTGTCAAACTGTAGAATTAATAAACTTGTCCTTTAATATTTGAAACTATTCTCAAATGTAAACTACCATTAAAAAGTAATGCTTTTCGTTACAATCAAGTCAATGGTGAAGCTATTTTGGAAAATTCTTTCACAAACTTTAATATGTTATCATTGCCAAGAAAATTTCAATCTCTAACACTATTGTAAGTCCATTCATAACAATAGATATCTTTAACAATTCATTGATATTTCCTATATACTAACCACATGCCCTAAAAATAAAACATTTTGCAACCAAAAGTCACACTTAAAAAAATGTGGTACGTAATTTATGTTCTCTTAAGATGGCAACACTATATGTAAATGTTTGATATGTTCCTCTATATCCTTAGAATGAATCAATATATCATCAACAAATACTATAATAAAGTAATCTATATTTCTTTAAAATGTTGTACATTAGGTCTATAAAAGCCACATATGGATAGGTCAAACTTTGTGCCCATCATAATTATTAAATACCCCTTATATCCTTTAATAATTTTATGCTTTAATCCTTGAAATGAGAAGGTTTTCCCATCTTTTACCAAAATAAACAAAATCCACTTCTCTAGGCATTTTTATTTTATTTTCCCTTCTCCCCAACAATCTATTGTGTTCAAGGATCCAATCCACACCCAATAAAACATGAAATTCTATGTTCAATATAATAAAAAAGGAAATTTCTTTCCCTTTATTTCAATTTCTTCTTAAATGTAGTTTTCAACATTGATCTTATCTTTATTTGGTAATTAAACTAAATATGATTCTTGTAATTCTTGTAGTTTCATAGTTAACATTCTTTATCATACAAAATAAAATAAAAAAAATATGAAGCTCCATATTTAAGAGAATAACAATAAGCAAATTCTATGAATATAAAATATATGATCACATAAGTTGACTTATAAGCTTCTTACAAAGTGAGGGGATAAACATTTGGTTGTCCTTTTTGTCCAAATATCTAAATCTTGCTTGGACCTCTTGATAATGTAACACTTGCTCCAATTGTAGATGCAACCTCTTCATCTAACTTGAAGTCTTCTATCATAACATTGAGATCTTGATGTTATCCTATCTTAGATCAAGGCTAAAGGAATATCTTAGTTGTACTCCCAAGTTATCTACAAATAAAACATTATAATGGCCCTTCTAGATCTAACATTAGATTTATTAGTATTAAATCTTATGCTCATACCAAATCCATTAGATATTATTATACTATGGTTATTATTATTATTGTTCTAGCAAAAAGGTCCCCTCTTAGGTGGGGTGCACCTCTAAATCTTTAGGTTTACAACTTCTTTTGCTTTCTTTTTTCTTAGATTTAAAAAATAAGGAGGGCCTCTTTTTGGTTCAAAAAACACCAAAAAATAATTTACATTTATATATAATTTCCTTATAAAATAAATACAAGGAATTAAATGCCAATGTTTGATTAAGCATTTACAGGCATTTAACCTTCAAAAGAAAGTGCTCATTTTACATAAGCAACAACTATCCAAAATAGGCACCATTTTCTCCCCCTAAATCATATTGAATGCCACTTGTGCTCTATAATATTGGTGTTTACTCACAAACTAATAAAGCATTTAAGACTTCTTTTATTCATTTTTTGTTGATTTATGATTAATTGTGCTTATTGTGTGGCTCTTCATTCAATAAAAAGAAATGTTCAAATTGTTATAAATTTTTAAAATCATTTCAATAGAAAGGGAAACATTTATTCTTCCAAAACATTATCAAAAAATGATATATTGCAGGGATTATAAGGTATGCATAAAGAGTTTAGTTTGTGCAATTTGGTTATTTTTATACAAAGGAGGCTACAATTATGACTGATAAAATTGAAGATAAAGTACGTAGATTACTAATGTTGGTGATAAGAGGTTGCCATCTGTATATTGCTATCCTTTGTTTTTAATTTAAAGGTTTTTCTAGTAATAGATACCATACTAGAGAAGAATGATATTTAAACATTTTCCAATGTCCAAAAGTAGCTACCAAACACACCAAATAATCATTACTTCTAATTAAGTTAGCATTGTTTTTTTATTAAAAATATAGTTATTAGTATTTTAATAATTATTGCAATGATTGATAAATAATAGCTAAAATAGTAATTACAAAAACAATCTATTGGATGTCATCAGGATCATCTGATCTAGATAAAAAAAATGAGCGTTGCCATTTATTATAGTTTGGATAGTCAAATCAAAATATTTGCATGACGTTAGGGCTTCAGTTGATTCTATGTGTATTAGCAAAGTAGAACGAATCTTGACTATTTCATCAAGAAAGTTATGTGAGCAAATAGCAAGATTTAAATTAACACCATTTAGAATGGAGGATTTGCTTATGATCGTTAGATTTTAATTGTGGTCAAACAATTAGATTTTGACAATACATGAAAATTGAACTTGGACCATGCAATTGTGAAATTATGCAATAAGATGGTTAATCAAATTAAAAAAAGTGAATGAGGTGATGACTATTGAATCATGAAATTAACTGATCAAATGGTGCATGTTACTCTTATAATTTGGAAGTTAGCTATCAAAAACACTCTCTATTTTAGTCTCACATTACATATACGAAGTATTCTTATTTCTTTTTAATTCCTTTCTTATGCTTTTTAATTACCCTAAAATTTAGGTTAACTATCCCTGAGTTTGCTATGTAAGTCACAAACCATGCTGCTGGTAAGCTCTATGTGGATTCAAGATTTGGAAATCATGCCTTTATCTGATATTATTTTGAACTGATTTAATAGTGATGCTCTTACTTGATTATTATAGATAGGTTTAAAAGTAATGCCCTAACCCTTAAGGTAGTTTAGGTTAAGTAGAATCAATAATTACTATTATTTTATCTATTCTTAATATTTTATTATTTTGTATTAATTAATTATTATATTGTAATGTACTTTTTGTAATAAGTTATTTAAAGAAGATTATCAAAGATATGATCAAGATAAGATGATTCTTAAACTAATCAAGATAAGATAAATTAAGGCAAATTAAAACTTAGATTATCATGGTTTTAAAATCTTAATATTTTTCTATGATTAATTTAAATTAAATTTAATTTGTTTCTTATAATAATGAATCTTGGTGGTCTATCACTTTAATAAAGATAATCTTGATGAAATTTAATATTTGTTGTTCTTCTTCTTTAAGTTCTCTTATTGGCTATCTAAAATCTAAAAATTTACTCAACAAAATTCATTAGAAATTCTTAGAACATGTTATAATAAAATAAAGCACTATGGGTAGGGATCAAAACACAAAAATGATAGCATGCGTTCATGATATATGATATGTGATATAAGTATGCATTTCACCATTATGTTATTTCAATTTTATGTAAGTGATGTTTACTTTTGTTCACTACATGAATATGAAATATTAAAGTATGACTATGAAGAATGATATATAATCAAAGATGATAATGAGAAGAGTTTGATATAATATGATGTTGTCAGACATATGGATATCATGATATGTATTAAATAATATGATATTGTAATATGATATGACAATATCAGATATAACGTTCTTCTAATATTATACCAAATTGAACATGTGATGAGATTCACTTGACATGATATCAAATAAGATATGATATAATGTGTGCATATCGGGCATTAAGGCCTCCAATGATTTGCTAAAGTGATGAGTTTTGTTATTGACCATGTTATGAATTTTTGCTAGCTTGGTTCCTTAAATTGTTAGAGACGAATATAGTTATAGACCATGCTATGATTTATTGCTAGATTTCCTTTTGGTTTTCTAGAAAGATGAATATGATTTCTAGGCCCATGATATAATATGATATTATACAATTTGCTGGGTGTGATGCATGTCCATGAGAAGAAGTCTTTTTATTAGAGGTCTTCTAATGGGACCAATGTTATGGAAATATGATACATGTGACATGGAGTTATGTATAGTGGGGAAAATAAGAATATAGAAAGAAAGTCTCTAAATGATTGTTGAAATGATAATGTACAGAACCTGAAAAGAGCTAAATGATGAAAGAGAAAAAGGAAATTTATTATTATTATTATTCAATAATTGATAGATGATGATCATTGTTATTTAATATTGATATGAAATTGCTTTTAAATATCATAATTTGTTATATGGATTTACCTATGGAGTCAACTGGTGGATCAAACCATACTTTTATAAAAAGATAGTTGTATCACACTAATTTGAGGGACAAGGTGAGTATAATGACACTAATCTATTTTAAGTGTAATTGAATTTGTAAAATTAAGATGCACTAAAAATGATATTATGATGATGTATTTATGCCTTCGTATATGGTGTGAGACATTTAGACTTTGTGTAGTGTAGTCTTATACTTTATTATATAATTTTTATTTTAAATCATGATATTTAATGCTATTTAATATGGTTTAATAAAGAGAGAAAATATTTATTTTATTTTCATCCCAACCTAGATGACATTATTCTTTATAATTCCCTAATTAGATTGGGTAGGGCATTGTAGGGTGGTATCAAATCAAGGTTTAATATGACATAAGTGAGAATACGAGCATTGCTTAAGCATATGCATTATTGTACATTGTCATGCAAGGAAATACCTTGTTGTGTGTTTATGTGCTTTGTTATATATTAATATTATTAACATGAGTGAATAGTATGAAATTAGTTTATGAAAATATCAAATATATACATGTGATATATTATGAAATTCAAGAAATTAGAGTTCATCAAGAAATTGAAAGGGGAGGAGAAGTAGAATCTAAAAATATAGAAAGAGAGAAGGAAAGAGGGCCAAATCTACAAGATAATGAAAGGAATAAGCAATCATAGATGCTATAATCTTTACTATAGCCTAATTGAGGTATTAGTAGAAATGTTGTAGATAAGATAGTGAAATACGTTTTAAAGGATGCACCCACCTCATTTCATAGAGTGAAGGATTTGATAGTAGTAGAAACCTGGTTGAAACAAATTGGAAGAGTTCTTAATTATGTGTCTTGTGCTAAGGATAAAATGATGTCTTTAATAGTTGTGGTTCTAAATCATGCAGATAGTTTTTGGTGGGAGTCTGGACAGAGTTTAGTTTGGAGGTAGTGTCACATGTGATATCACACTAAATAATTTGTTAAGGAATTTAAGAAGTGGTATATCCCTTTTTCAACAAGATAAAATATGAGAAATTAATTAACTCAACTATTTTATAGGAGAATGATATTAACATTGTATAAGTAGAGATTAACAATATTATCCAAATATGCTTTAGAAATGATGAGCCTAGAAGAAGAAATATTTGATATGGTTTGTTGTTGATTGAAAGAAATTGTTATGTTTACGATGATAACTTTGAGTATAACAAATTATTTATAATAGATAGAAAAAGCAATTGATAGAGCATGATCAATTAAATTTGCTATGTTGATTGGCCATCAATTCACTGCCATATTTACTATGAAAAAAATTTGAGGTGGAGTCATGGACACAAAAATGCTTTGAAGTAAATGTATAATCACTTGTGATAGTAAAAAAATCAAAGGAGTATCCTAAATGGTATTGTAAAAATTGAATGCAAAAAATTAAAAAACAAAAAATTAAAGTGATGACGTACTATACTAATACATCAACAAATAAAATTGGAGAAAAGCTTAAGAAATGACCATAATGAAAATGCAAAACTATCTTAAAGAAATAAGCAACTCAAAAAGTTGTACAATAGAGTAATATGACTATGATAGCATGACACATTTGACAAATGGGTAGCCTTCCAAATGGTGTAGTATGCCTTACACATTGCTATAAGACTTACATGAAGATGTAGAATAGCCAACAAAAGCATTAGAAGAAATATGATGGTGTGGAATAATGATGTACAAGTTATGTTATGACCTAAGAGAATGAGTTATGTGACCTAAAAGGAATGACTCTAAAGAGATAACAAATGACAAAACAATGCTTGCATAAGGTAGAATATGTAGATTGAATGTATGACCCAAATAACAATGCAATGTTAATAGGTAGAGAAATGTGATAGTTTCATAGATGTAGAATGATCCAATGCATCCCAATAGAAGTAGTGTGAAAAAAATGAAGATGACAGGGAGCAACACAATAAGGCAAGTAGAAAAGATTGTTTTGGGCAACGAGTAGTTTCACTTAAAATAGTCTGGTGGTGTAGAGCAAAGAGTAGTGGAATGACTTAGAGTAAAAGATGTTGTAGAATTTTATGCGATTCTATAATAGAGGTATAGAATGTTCCTAATGCAAAAAAATCTTATTAATAGCACTAAAAAATCCAAATTAAGGCTATCACTTGTGATAAAACTCAAGACTAGATGAAACATGCCTTGGGTATTTAAGGACTAAGATTTTTTAGGGAGGTTGAAAAGGCCTTAGAAGATCATAGGTTTCTTTCCTTTTAATGAAATATGTTGAAATTTCTAATGAACTTTTGTCATGTCACAAGAGTTTTCCTTTGAGGATAAGGTAATATAACATACTTTAGAGAGAACATTGCACTTGAAAAAGGAGATGGAGATCAAAAAACCTTTTAATGATCATATGTAAGAATTTGTAATTAAAACTTAGGTGGTCATGATAGTCCTTATCAACTTGAAATAGGTTATGAAGTGATCAAAGAATAAACATTTTAACTTGACAATCAGCTCAAGATGCCTTGAGACATATTGTGGTGATCTTAAAATCAATTGTGGAGGTTTTAGATAAAAAAAAGTCCCAATGAGTGAACCTATAAGGCACAAGGTTGTTTAATGAAGCAAAAGAAAGTAATTCTTGAACCAATGAGTCTTGGCAGCTGTATTTGATTTTGGTAATAATAAAGTCTTCAAGTTCTTTTACTTAGTGGTCTAATATAACTATATAATATATTTTTGATATAATTTTTTAGACAAGTAGATTTGGTGATCACTATACCCTGGAGTGGATTAACAAGTAAGCAAAACATACAAAAATCATCAAATAACTTAATTACATGAATAATAAATGAAACACTTCATGGTTTAAATAAGTCCAACTACTAAAGATGGTCCTTTCTTGCTAGAAAAATTGAATCAAGTAGATGACGTTTAGCTTATATAATAGATTTTATTTAACTTTTCTTTAGTTTATTGTGGGTTATAATAAGTTGAATGTATAAGAATCTCATGATATTTTATCTTTTTCTATATATTTTATTATTTCTTATTACAAAGGGAATGTTCATCATTTTTTGTGTATAGGTTTAATCTTGTATTCTATTAAAGACAAGTTATTGAATGAAAAAGAGAAGAAAATTTTTGGCTTATCATCTTGTTTCAAAGAAACCATAATTTCTTATGTATGCATACACAACTAGGTTGTAATTTAGAATTTTTCAAGCTATGTTCGGAACTTTACAATTGTGATTTAGATCTTTTATTATTTTTTTCAAAGGTTTCCTTAGATCTAACCATAGGGTTTCTCCTACCCATACTTAATCTTCTTTGTTATTAGTTCTTAGTTGAGATATTGGTGCAACAGTTCATCGTACTCTTTCTCGATCACTTTTTGGTATCCAAGATACCTTTGTGGTTTTCCAACCACCATGATGATATGCCGCCACAAAGGCCAAGTTGCTTCCTTGTATTTCTTGGTTTTCAAGTATTTGATTGTTCCCTTATCAATGATTCTTCCAAAGTTGAGAAAAAAAATAAAGTAAAACATCCTTGGGTTCTATCTCATTAGCAATTGTCATTGCATGAAAATTGAGCGTCATAAATAGCCATCAATGCCAACAGTAGCTTTTGACCATTACTTGGCCAAGATGGCCTTGTAGCACCACTATACAACTATCATGCTACATTTGCTGTAGCATCCATGCTAAACCCACAACCATTACTTTACCTCATATGCATGTACTCTTGGCAACAATTAATGATTTGACATACCCAGTTGTAAATATCACATGATATTTTTCATAAAACCTTAGCTAACATGTTGATTTTACTTAATATGTATCCAACCTGAAGAAAAAAAGCTAGACTTAGCATTGAACCAGTGCGTGAGTCAAATTAGCCTAGTGCACCTCAAACTGGCATGTGCATAACACATGCATTGCTACACCAGTGAACCAAGTTGCATATTGAAACAACCTACCACCAGACTGGTGCACATCATACACATGCCCAACCTGATGCTGAACTGGCTCTACACTAGTGCTAGGCTAATCACGAGCACCACACTTTCCTAACTTATATTACTAGAAGCAAGAAACTAATAAACACTTTAGCTCATTTTAAATTATGATTGGAAAAGTGCTTTTCAAATGATTTTGGATTAGAATTTCTATAGATAATCCTGTGATTTGATTACAACATTTGTATTAGTTGAGATAAAAATTGTTTTTTAATTTTTGGGTGAGAATTGTCAAACGTTTATCAATCAATGAGAAAAAAGTGGTAATCCTAAATTTTTGAAGTACACTTTTTGTTTATTTAATAATCTATTTTAATTTAAAAGTTTATATAATTGGTTACAAATTCATAAACTATTATTGTTATACTCATTAGATGTTATTTTACATTATAACCTAGCAAAAACATTATGCAAAACAATCTTGAAACTCATGTATGATTACTAATGAAGCATTTTTCTTGAAGTTTTTTTTTCACCTAAAATAATATTAGTTTTGGGTGATAAGGTTAAACTTCTAAAGAGAATTATTTTGTAATTATGAATGTTTCTTGTAATTACTCTTAGTTTGTTGGTTAATTAAAATTACATAATTTTTTTCTTCATTTAGTAATTATTTAATTTTAATTATATTTAAATCACTTTTTTTACAATATTATTTTTATTAAATGATGTATAAAAAAGTTTTAGCATTTTAATCACATATTTTATTCATTATGGCTCCTAATCAAATGAAACATTTAGAATATATTAAGAATAAATTAATTCATTTAATGTTACAACAAATAAAAAACTTGATTAGCCAAAAGCTATCATGAATAGGTGTATAACGTTAGTAGATAAAATCTTACCATACACATCAATAATTCTTAAATATCATGATATTAGATTTCATGAACAATTATATTCATTAAAGAATGTGGTTCTGATATGATATAATATTTGAGTAAATTTAGAAATTTAATAGCTAGATACTCTAAAAAAGTTTAGCAATAAACCAAAAGATTTATTTTTGCATGTAAGCAAGAGATCAAAAGGAAATTTAGGTTGCATTATGCTCAAACACATAAAGATGCTAGTGATATACCTCAACTAGTGAAAATTCAAAACTTCTATAACTATGAATTCTAAATGTAAATCACTATACTCATCTATAGAAACATCTAAGAAAATTAGTAAGCCTAATTTGACTACTTTCTTTTGAACTTAAAAACTAAACAATGTCATTAGAAATAATCTATAGAATAATACTAAAATTTGGCATACATGTAAGAAGATTGTGTACAAGAGCAATAAAAGTTTATGTTGAACTTTGAGAAAGAATAATTAGAGCAATTAGAGTTTGAAGAAGTAGAAGTTGTTCTACTTACAAATAAGAAGAAAAAAATAGAGAATGAGAAGACTAATTTAAAATAATTTGAATCTATTACTAATAAGGATAAAGAGATAGTGAAAAATAAAATTGACTTGAAAGAGATGGAAAAAACAAATGACCTAAAAATTAAAAATCCTAAAAATATTTTTCATTTATTTTCATATATACTCCATAAAATTATTTCTAATGTTGAGTTTTCTCTACTTTATAAAAGACTAGTGCATGGAAAAGAATTAAAGATAATGTTTGATAGTGGCAAATCAAATCAATAATCCTTGAATACTTTTTACTTATCTTGATTATTATATTTTACTTGATATTGTTTTTACAAGCTGTTTTGCTCCTCTCAATTTTTAGACGTATTAAAAAGACCATTCCTATCCTAATAACATAATTTTTGAGGGCCTATATCGATTGTTGATGGCTTGATGAGGATTTAGTTAAAGTACAATTTTATAGAACCAAGTCTCTCTTGGTGGGGTGGAATGATGAAAGACATACTGTGTTAAGTGGATAATGTTGAGCTAATCCAATAAATCTTGCTTTTTTTTTCTTTAGCTTTTTAGATTTTTAGTTTATTATGGGTTGTAATGGGTCATATGTACATTACTCATGAATTTGTTTTACGTAGTTTATTATTTTTTATACTTTTGGTTTTTTTTTGTTTTGTGTTTAAATTTGGTCATATAATCTATTTAAAGCCATATTATCTAATAAACAAGAGAAGAAAAGTTTTTTCTTGGCAATTTATTTCTCAAATACTATGATGTCTCTTGCATGAATGCAGAACCTGGGTGATTTTGGATTTTTTTGGTGTAATTTGAACATTAAAATTTTGATTTGGATCCTTTATCATTTGGTATAAGAGTTTAGCTGACACATAGTTACAAGTGCTCCACCTACCAATCGTTGATTATTCTTTCTTCATAAAACTTGTATAATGATTGCTTAATGCTTATGTTACAAAAGTCAAGTGCTTGATGCACTTCACCACAATTTATAAACTTGCATTCATAAGTAAAGATGTCTCATTTCGTAATTCTTAGGTTTAATCCAATAGTTAAATGCATATGACAAGATAGGGTAAATTAAAAAGGCAAAGTAATAGATTTTATAGATTTGGATGTCAAATATCTTTATTCATGAAGAAAAGTCAAGGATTAGATAAGGAATTCATTAATACATAATTAGTATGCATTGGTAAGAATATGAATCTAAATAGACAAAAATAAATCAAATGAATGCATAAGATAATTTAGTTGAATGAAGTTTAATTTGAACACCTTGACCTTATCATTCTTTTACATGAGTTAAACTAAGGGTATAAATTGGACATTATTTAGTTTAGTTGATCACTTTAATTATTTGTTTAAAAATGAGTTAAATAATATTATGCATGCATTCAATAAAATATATAAGATCAAGTGAAAATTATTAACTTGTATTCAAAACATTTAGAATACTTTGAAATACACATGATTGATAAGTTCTACAATTTTAAGTAAGAAATTTAATATTTTATAAAGTTTCAAAAGACTCATAATGCATACTAGATGTAGATCACATATGATATGTAGGCAACATGTATAGTACATAGATACCAACAAATAGCATACAAGAACACTATTGAGAGCATGCTCCAAAATAGAAATCACATATGATATGTCATTAATAATATATGTTACATCATCAAGCAAAAAATGGCATTTTACTAATGATGTATATTACGAAGGAGAGCTAGCATCAAAATGAGGATTACATATGATGCTCTAATAATAATGTACATCATGTGTTGAACATTTTATGGGTAAGTTGGTTGTTAATTATAATACATTAAGTAAGTTGATATTAACATGCGACTTGCATATGGTGCACATTTGTCATACGTAGATCTAGAACAAAATATCTTTATTGACTAGTTTTGTTAATTTAAGAAAAGTGTGAATTTGTAATTAATGATCATATAGTTTTGTAAAAGCAATTGTGAGGATGCAAATGTTATAAATAAATGTCCTTAACATGAAATTGATGATGAATGTTTGAACAATGTTTTGAGAACTTCTATTCACTCATTTAGCTACACTTAATCTAAATAAAGCTCCATTAGGGAGCATATATTGAAAAACTATTTTAGAATAATGACAAGTGCATTCGTTAAGATAACTAAAAATATTCTCACAATTACACACCTTCACATCTATACCAAGCTCAAAATGTTCAAGATAATTCTCTAACATAATGTACCAGTGATTTCCTTGCTTTATATATTCTTTATAATCACTATTTTGAGTGATCACCTTGGCTCAATTTGTGAGCAAGAGAAAAGCCTTGCTCTAAGGCCTAATGCTATAGTAGATTTTAGAGCCTTACTCATAGGCTTGATGTGGATTTTATTGTAGAGAAATCCTTAGTATTTGTGTTGGAGACTATATAAGAGGTGTCTCTTCCTACTAAACTTGAGTGAAAATGTTATTCGAAAGTGTGGGTTCAAATGAAGTGCTTAGTAGTTCAAGGCAATAGACGAATGATCAAACCACCAAAAAAGTTCCACGAGATATATCTTCACTTTATCTTCATACTTTCCTGAATTCTCACATCACTAATAATCAAAATGATAAATATTCCAATTATCCAAATGAAAATTTGATCAAGTCCAATTTATTGTCCTCCTCTTGGGCAAGCCTATGGCGTCCAAAATTGGTATTAGATTATGTTCTCATTTGGGTAGACAACTTCTTTATTCACTAGACTTAACATTTTAGAGTAGACCTTTTATAAAAAAAACCACACAATTGTGCATTTAAATTTTGCTAAATCATGCTTTAAAACTCTAGGGAGTCCCCTCCTTTGTTTATTAGACAACAATTGTTTTTGGCAATGTTCTTTCAAAGTCTTTTATGTAATAAAAGGATTTTAAATTAGGGATATTTTTTTGAAACATTTTACAAACATTGTTGTAAACATATCTTTTGGGTTTATTAATAAATGTTTGAGAAAACAACAACAAAATATAGAAGCTTTAAATATTTTATTTCATGCTTTATCACAAAGATATTTGCAAGAAAATGTTAATGCTAAATAGTTGCTTTGAGGTTATGTGTGAGTTAGAAAGGTTATACGTTCAAAATATGTCTCAATAAAATGAGATGTAGAAGTTGATGGAGGAGAAGATGAAAACAAATAGCCATATAAGTAGATTGCAGCACACTTGTCTAACGGCTCATGATCAAGTTGGTAGCTTTTTTAGTGATGAAGTAGGCACTAAAAATTCATATAATGATGAATGGTCTATTTCCTTTGATGAATAAGATGATGAATTTAAAGAAACATAAGAAACAATAGTTAAATTTGAATGAACAATGGAAATTACATGAAAAGATCATCCATGATTTAGAAAATTAATGTCAAGAACTAAGGAAAGAGAATGAATCTCTAACTTATGATGTTCAATTGAACATTTATTTTCTCAGTGAATTACATGCAAAATTTGATGAATCTAAAAATATTTCTTTAATCCATAGTGTAGTTATTGAGTCTTTAGAATTAAAAAGGGATGTGGTCAAAAATAAAAATTTGTATTTGAAGAAGAAAATATAGTGTTTTGCTTCAATCATAAAAGAATTAAGCTTATTGAAAGAAAATTTATTTATTTATGATGTGTTCTTGCCTTGAGCCCTAGACAACAAATATTTTTTTTTGAGTCATAGAAGTGGAAGTTAAAGCATTTGAATGGTGAGGAGCAAAGTAGTGAAAAAGAGAAGAGGTTTTTTTTCTCTTTAAAGGGTTCTAAATTTTAGAATTCTTAATTATTTTATACATCTTTCTCATCCTATTATATAGAGATTTAGATATAATATTTTATTAAAAGATAAAAAGCATATGGCTTTTTCTAAAAATTATAAAATCATACAAATTCACAAATTTTGTGCCCAACCAGCCTGACCTCACATGTGCCTGTGTATTGTTTTCTTATATAGGTATTATTCCTACATGTGAATAATCCCTTCATGTGCTACTGGTGCACTAGTCTCTCACAATTGTGCACACCAATGCATGTTGGTGTCTAGAATGCTGCATTTTTCGACATGTGTTCTTGCACTTCTGTGTGTGGAGCCTGACCAATTTTTATTCTATTGTGTCTACAGTGAGCCAACATTCATGATCCAGTGTGTGGCTTGTACTGCTTCATATTGTGATGATGGTTTTTGTCATTTTTGCCTTCTCTCTTGATTTTTTTTTCTAATTTTTGGATTTAATGAACTTAGAATTGAGCTCTTGAGCATATGTTTCTTCTTTTTGTGATTTAAGTCTAGTGGATATTTTTCTCTAAATTGAATCTTTGCAAGATTTAGTTTAGTCATCTTTAGGAAATTTAAGCTTCTATCATCTCCATCAAGTGGTTTCATTAAATTTGTCACTAGTCATATATAAATTTTACAAGTGTTCACTAGCCTCTTCATTTGGTCAGTACCAATAATGTCCATGTTAATGCTTCTTTATCTCAAGTTAGAAATAAGAGCTGTTCACCCTTCATAAATCAATACCATTATGCTTATTGATATTAGACGACATCTTGATCCTATAAATATGAATTCTCTAATATAATTTGGTAGATATCTAAAGGTACCACTCTATAGATAATCTTATCAATGTAGTTTTTTATGATGACAAGTTTCACATTGCATTATTTTTCAACTCTTACCCAAGAGTCTTTACGAATAGACCCAAGAGAATTTGGTCTTGATGTGTAGTCTTTATTTTTAGCCATTTCACAAGATTTTTTGATATTAAGTTCTTTTCACTTCTAGTGTTGATGATAACACTAATAAGGTCTTTCTTCAATTAATATAGTGAAGAGTTTTCTTTTTTTTTTGCTTCATTCAAAATGTCCTTTTTGGTCACCATAAATGATAAGCTTTCATCAAACTTTAAAGAAGTTTCAAGTACCATTTTAATCTCAATTGTAATAAGTATTTTGCATTTCTTGACCTTCTCTAGAAATAGTTTGAGATGCAATTTTTAGAATTTTTATCATGTGTCTTGTATTCTTATATTGATCATAATACTTTTGAGTTCTATTGATAGTTTTTGTTATACTTTATTAGAGAATACTCTTCTTTTAATCTCTAAAATTTAGGCCTATACTTAACTTCCTAGTGTTTTGTTCTTTTGGTTTTATCTTTTTAAATTCATTCTTTCATTTGATAGCCATTACAAATATACTGATTTATCTTAAAGATTAAATAAAGAAAAGAGATAATTCTATAATAGTAGAATATTACAGACTCATAGTATATTTTAATAATATTTGCATCTTTTTAATAAGTATTTCTAAGCTCATGACTTATCATCAGAATTCTATAGTATATTCTTGAATCATTTGTCCTTATTAGTGTTGCAGGAAATGCCACTTTCTCCACCTTTTTTTATCTAATTCATTTGGCAAAATTGGTCTCATATTAATTTCTTAAATTTATTCCATGTCACTTCTATAATTACGTTAGTTCTTTAGTGAACATCTCACCAAGTTAACACATAACTCATCATTTTTAATCAAGGATATGCTACTTTATCAATTGATGAGTAGTCATACAGAGAGAAATAAGTCATTAAGTTATCATAACTAGACATCTAATGTCACTATATCTACTGTACCATCCTAAATTGGTAAATTAAATGTTACATCTACCTTGAAAGGATGTCATCGATCCTCATGCATCAAAAGGATGAGATTGATATCTTCCTCATCTTTATCTCAAATCATCTTAGGATTATTATATAATCCAAAATTCTCTAATTAAGAGTTTTTTTAATTATATTTTTGATTCATCGTAAGAAGGGATTGAGATTTTATGACCATCTCCCAAACACTTGCATTATTTAGGTTTACAAAGCAACTTGTGCCTCGAAGCTTAATGGTAAATAATCTATGGAGTGATCTCGATTGAAGCCTTCTAAATCTCTTAACTTTTTTTTGTAGCTTGGACTTCAATTATCTTGTTCTTTTCACATACCACTAGTTTCAAATCGAAGTACTTTAATACCTAAAATAATATGATCTATTTGTGAGATATTCTTATCTTAAGCCCTTAATAGTAGAGCCTTTTTTTAGTAACAACAACAAAAGTTGAAGCATAGGAGTTTTGTACACCTTTTACTTCACATATGTATACCCATGTTCCATCACATATTCATGTGAAATTTCAAAATGTTTGATGTATGTGCATAGTCATATAAGTCCACTTTGCATGCATTACATGTCATGTTGTAACTAATGTTGTGTGCAATTATTGCACTAGACTATGTCACATTTCCATAGATTGTTCATGTAAGAAATCCATTAGCTAAAATATAACTAAATATGCTTTGATTCTTAAGGGATCCTATTGGGACAAATACTTGTACATTCTACACATTCAAAATACACTACCACTATTTTTTTGGGGCTCTTAAAACCAATGTTTAAGTAGATGTATAGATGTCTTTCCATCATAAGGTCCTATGAAGGCACTCCTTGACTTTACAAGTTTTATTTAAAAACTATATGCCTCTTTGCTCACTAAGGCTAACATTATGAATTTTAATGTGTTATCAACCTATTCAACATGAGTGGATGTAATTGTCTTATATTGGTCTTTATTTTTTATAAAATAATTATTAAATTTATTTTCTTATAAATGCATTTATTTTATTTTTATGCCTATAAATTATGATTTTTTTAAAAAAATTAAGAATGAGTAGCACTAAAATTATTTTTACAAATAATTATAAATAACTAGATTTAAAAATAAATTATTACAACCATTTATGCCATTAAGCATTAAAAGAAAATATAAAGATATAAGGTTTTAAAACCATTATATATCAATAAGAAAAAATCCTTTGTAAATATAATTGAGTTATTCCAATGCTTTTGATATACTTAAAATTAAGATAAACTTAAACTTCTAAATCTTAAAGAGAGTAATAACTATATTTTGTCTGTAGTTCCACAATAATCTTCATTCAGAAGGCATTTAAGTCAATCCCTTAATAATGCTTATTTGGAATCCACAATATCTTATGGCTACAAACAAATGTGTATCATAATTGACGATCTCCAAATCATCATGCCATTAGGTTTCTCTTCAATATATGAATAGCCATGGTGAAAAATTAAGAATCTCAATTTTGCTCACAATAATAAAAAGTTAGAACTATCATAAGCATAAAGTTATAAGGAGGATACCATTTATGCTTAAAATTTAAACATGTATTGCATGACCTTGCATACTTAGATCTTGGGCAACATCATAATACCAATACTTGTGTTTTGAATGATGAGATATACTATATGAAATACTTAAGTACCTTTTGATAGTTTCTTTTCAAATCTTATGTAAGAAATGAGCTAAAATACAAAAATCTACATTGGTGATTCAAATGAAAATTACTTCATCACTCTTGAAATTCCAACATGATAAAGAACTAGTATAAAATGTCAAATACAAACCAAAGAATTTTGAAAGAAAATAATTTTGCCATTGTAGTAATATATTGAATATATATTAAACTATTTTTGGATTCATTCTTTAAATGATTCTATATAAAAATTAGAATTTAGAATTATAGGATTGATTTATTATTGAGAACTAAGAGTGATGTTTGATGATCTCATAGGTTGCATTATAAAACGTCTCAAAGATTAGGATTAAGAATAGTCAAGTTAAAAAATAATCTAGGTAGAGAACCACACCTAGGAATGTAGAGTATGATATGATCCTTATGCTTGAATTTGCTTGGAACCATAGAAAGGATGAATTCTATTATTAGAAGAATTATTGTGCTCAAGATGTCAAACTACTATGAATCCTCATATGGTTAACTTAATTAATTGAGTGAACAAGGTCAAAATAGCTAAACCCTTCATGTGAGAACAATTGTTGAAGTTATTAACAAATCTAAAAGTTACTTAGTCTACTCATGAATGATCCATAATTTTAAAAACACATGTCTATCATAATACATAAGAGGAAAAAATATTTTTTGATTTTAAAAAAATAAAATATAAAAATGGTATTCATACTATAATTCTACATTATGATATACCACACAATGTGTAGATATTTGATGTATAGTACATCAAAGTTGTAGGATATCTTTTTCAAGAAATAAATGCATGGAAAGAGAGTAAGTACTCATAATCAACAATTTTCTTTAATTTGTTGAAACTCTTTTGGCCTTCTTCATCCTCTTTCTAATCATAAGAAGCAAATTAAAGGTATTCACACTAGCTTTAACTCAAAGATTTGTCTCAAGTGTGTTAAGCTTGAGTTTGCTAAGATTTCCAGCATGCTTGTTTATAACCTATTCTTGGATTGATTATTGTTCTTTTTCCTTAAAGACTAAAGGAAAAAGCACTATAGAAAATATCTTCATTATAGTTCACATAAATTAAGAATCACAAGAGTTTGAACTCAAAAAAGCAAGAAGTTCTACAAATGAACTTTTTAATACTTCTATTTTCAAAGGTTTTGAAGAATTTATTGCACAACAAAGACATAATTCATGAGTTCAATTCAAAGTGGTGTGTGGAGGGAAGGGGTAGGGGAGGTTTTGGGTAGACAACAGTTTGGCCATGTCAATAAACTCCATATTGTTTTATGTCATGGGTGCTTGCATGTCTTGAATGCATTATAAGACTAAGGTATGTCCACTTCTTGACCATAATTATTGTTAGGATTGTTGGCAGCATATGAGTTCTTTGATTAATTGTTATTTAGAAAATGCAAGTACCCCTTCTAAAACTCATGAACCTTTTTTAAGGCATCGACAAGTTGATCATGAAAGAGCATAAGATGTATGAAGTAATGCATGATAGCATTGCACCTATTCTTTCCTTAAAAGAATACAAGCCTCATGCTTTAAGACATGAAAACCCATTTACACATTAGGTACACACTAAAAAAATTGGAATGGCCAACTTACAAAATGCAAGGTGAATTATGAGCTTTTAGTAAAATCTTGAATTTAATTATTGAAAACCTGTCTTATGATTACAACAACAAAGATAAGCACTTTTAAGTGTTTAGCTCTTGCATCCAACCCCAATTAGATGAGTTGGCTTAGTCTAGAGGGATCCAATGAAGGCGCCAAAGAGCTAATAAAATAATTGGCTTGCTGGAGTTAATTTATATTTATGTCTCACACAAAACTAATGGCAAATTATATATTTAAATTTTTATAAACTAAGTTGTACAAGGTATCCCATAATAAAGCAAATCAAAAGTGCCAAAATATAATGAAAAGAATTCTTGAAATGAAATTATAATTTCATGCATGTAAGAATGAATAGTTAAACACTTTCAATTTTAGGCTTTTACAATCTTTGTTCACACAAAATAGGAAAGCTAAAATGTAAGGCATCTAAGAGTTATAATTGTTAGAGCATTTGTCACTTTTTTATTTGAAATTATTTCATTTGTTCTTTCTCTCAAAGAATTTAAAGCATTCAATGGCATAAGATCTTTAGAAACTAGATAAGGTAACCTCTAATGGTAAGCTAATTTTTAGTTTTTTAATTTTACTATTTGTTATGGGATTTATGCTTTCGTGCATATTATGCATCTAACATGAACATACCATACACTATTTATAAAATGAACTGTATGTTTATATGTTAATAATAATGTATCATACACAAGTCTCAAGATCAAAGTTTCAGCAAAAGTATTTATATAGAAATGAATTAGAAATATTGAATGTTATATGTTCTTCCAAGCTCACCATCTATTAACTAACATACTTTTCCATTTGAATTAGAAATATTGAACGTTAATAATAATATTCCATACCAAAGTTTAGGTCCTCAATTTCCTTTTAGGCATACACTCTACTTGTTAATGTACAATGATAAAAGAATTGGACAAAATATACCTAAATAATAATGTACCATATGTAAGTCACTAACTTGAGAAACTTTGATAGAGAGTAGCAATATATACTATATGTTGATAAATAACATATCATACATAATCTTTTGTTTAATAAATTGATCAATTAGGTTCAACACCATAAAATTCATAAAAGTAAATGTAATGTAAGTTGGCCTCACATACCAAAGTGATGCTCACATATCTTATGTTTGGTGTATTTTATTATGATTTGAAAGACAATGCTATTAATGTACATTTGACAAAGTAGTTGATCCTCATTTATATTTTTCATAAACAAAGTGGTGTCAACTCTTTCTCCACTAGAATTATTTTACATAAGGAAAATATATAACCTATAATACCATGCCCTTAGAGCTTGTATCAAGTTATATAGTGCAAATATGGTAAGCAAAACTTATATAATTAAGCATAAACTTCAAGACCAGGTGGTTATTTTTCATAGACCTCTTCATTTATATATCAATCTTAAAATATACTTTTTATACACATTTGATAAAGATTAAAACCCCAAAGGCAAGCATAAGATAAAAAGATCCTAATTCCTTCTTCCTTTGTTAGTAGTGCAAAAGTTTCATCAACATCTATACCCTTAATTATACTATATCCCTTTATTATAATGCTAGCTTTATTTCTAACAATAACTCCTTTTTCATCTAACTTATTTTTTAATATCCTTTTTTTACAATTATGGCATGGATTGGGGGGCTTAAGGTTAGTTCCTACACTTTACATTAATCCTTCTTTTATAGCCATTATCTAAAATTCACCATGGATTACTTCTTCAACAAATTGAGGTTCATAGCTAGAAACAAAAGTTGCATGGATTATTGTTACTCTAGCACTTACTCCATCAACTACATGTACTAGTATTAGATCCTTAGTATTATCCTTATTAAATTTACAATCGCTAAGACTTTATCTAACTATGGATCCTTGAACTTTTTCATTGTTTTGTTCATTTGATTTGATAGGTTTAATAAGAATAAAGTACCAAAAGTAGGTTGAATTGTGATTTCCACAAGAATGCCAAGTAACTAAGCTATATCAAAAACTTTGAAATCCCTTATTAAATAATTTGAAAACTAACTAATGTAATACTATGCCAAATGAAAATAAAAAAATTACAAATAAAGAATGGTACAAGGAGTTTTAAAATAGTTTGGCCTAATTTATTCCAACATCCACCCTAATCAACTTGATAAAGCTTTCATTAAACCACTCACTTTTGGCATAGCTAGTATTGATAAGACAACTACAAACAATGATTCTTAGAAAAGACACCAAACATAACACAATCATTTAAGCTAATACAAATAGGTTATAGCTCTTGCATATTAATGAATACAAAGATTTTGTATCTTTAGAAATTTAGAACAATAGTGGAATCAAACTAAATTAGTATAGGATGTTACCAGTATGTTCTACATAGGGAAAGATGCATAAGTATGAAAGGTGTGTTACTATAAGGAAGTAAAAACTCTAATCCTAAGAATGTATGCTAATGTTGTGCTCTTTTTTTTCTTTTGATTTCTAATATGTATCATTTGATTTTTATTTATGAAATATACTCATATTTATACTAATGAAAGTCTCAAAGCTTATTATTATACTTATAATAATAAATTAAGCTTTTTAAAGAATTTTAAAAAGGCTATTATGTCTTTATGATTTTTATCCTCTAAGTTTTTTATAATAATCATATAAGGATGATAAGAATAGAACAAGATATTACTAGATGATGAGACCATGCAACTAGTACAAAATAACTCTAAATGATTTACGTTACAAGTATGGGAAGTGTCTTTATATTGTACGATGCTTATTCTCAATACAGTGCTTAAGTCCCACATACATAGTACTAGATGATCACAAAAATCATACAGGTATAATGAAATTTTTTTGTATAGCTCAAATAGATCATATAAATGTGATAGTAGATCTCCACTATATGATAATTATTTTACCAAGAGTTGAGCTCTTAAGAAAATATATACTATATGATCATATAAGGACAAATCATTGTATGATTATGTAATAATTAAGTTAACCTGGCTCAATAGGATAGTCATATACATATGATAAGATTATTCTAATAATATAATAGCATTGTATCAATCTTATTTTAAGTCATATGTAAGAGTAAATTGAATAAGTACAATAAATGGATCTCTATCATACAATAATATAAACCAATAATATTTAGACTTATTAGAAGATGATTGTACTCATACAATATAGATATCCTATTTACATGACACTATGAATACAATTCTTTCCTAAGTAGTTTAAGTTATCAATGATAAGTAATGGATAATATAATACAATACTTTACTTCATATTATATGTTTTAGCTATTATAAGAACACAGAACAAAGCATGGTAATCATATAATAAGTTTTGATTGTACGATCAAGCTAAAATATCAAGATTAGGTTAAGCATACGATCATATAGATATGATAATCATACATGTCCAACCATAATTAGGTTTATATATATGAGCTATTTTGAGAGAAAATAAGTTGTATACTTATACAATGAAGTATTGTATTGATGTGATACTAGTGAATACTCAACTCTTATAGAACAACGACATATGTATAAAGTTGATACTTTGTATGACCAAGTTTGCACATTTATCCTATATCTGAATGACAATTGTAATTAAATGATGGACTCATCATACCTATGTAATGTCATGACATAACTAAACATTAGTTGTACCTATAGCCTTAAATGTAGACCTACAAGTATGATGTTAATCATAGTATCATTGATCATTAGGAAGAAAATCATAAATTTAATCCAAACTTATTTAAACTAACATTACTAGCAAACTAATATTGTTGTAGATGACTTAATAATTCAAGATAAGGTTTTACAAGAGGATGCATGCATGAGTAAATTGATTTCAAAGTGTCATTATTGAAAAAGGTAAAGGTTTGATATTCCAGCCTATGAAGTTATAAATAATGATAAACTCCACATGGTTTAGCCATGCGATATAGAGCTTTCCTTGAAGCTGCCATGATTTACAACTTAAGCTATCTAAGAGCAAGAGTCTTCTTGGTTCATCAAATTCCAAGAACGTCATCTTGTCTCTAAATAATATTCACTACCTTCATGATCTATATCTACATTTGCTTGAAACCTCAAATATCTATTAGTAACTAAAAGCTTGGCTCTATGGTCGTCTTACTCAAGAGTATAAGGATCTATCCCTTGAAGGTTACAAAACTAATGCTAGAAGAAAGATTAATGTTATTTGAAGGACTTAAAATTAAAAGTATTTTGACAAGGAACTTAAAAGTAGTAAACTAAACTATGTCTTATGTTGGAATAAGATTTGCATTGTGAACTAACAGCTAATCATGATATCAAAACAAAACAATGCACTATAGTAGGTAGATCTAAGCAATATGAATAAAAAATAATGATTTTATGTACACAACATAGCATAAAAAAAAATTGAAAAGTAGCTCCCCTTAACCAATGTAATCAATATAGTAGAAAAAGACAAACAAGAAGAACACTTTCATAATAGATTTTGCTCAAATAGCTTTCAACCATGTTACAACAACATTTATTCTTGAATTTTGTTCCTATGTTCTCCTCCATTTTGTGATCACTCAAAGTTCTTAAGCACTACTAAGGTAACTAAGTTTAGATGTTTTAGAAGGTAATACTTTTCTACAAATGTTAGTTAATTGATCAATCAAAGGAACAAAAAGCAATTGAATATCTTTCTCCTCAACATGTTCTATAATAAAAAGATACCTGATGCTATTATGCTTAATGAAAGAGTGATGAATAGGATTATTTATCAAATAAATAACGTTTGCATTGTTATCATTTTACACTTGAATGTTTGTAAAACATTGATCACTATCTATTAGCCATTGATTAATCCATGTAACTTGGGATACACAAATATCTTAACCAATTTACTAAGCTTTAGTTATGGAAAATGTAATATAGTTTTGGTGGTAATTAGCTCAAGATATAAAAGAACTACTAATCAATTGACACATTTAAGATGTGCACTTTCTATCCCTTTAGCACCTAATAAAATCTATATCTATGTAAGAAATCAAATCAAATCAAATTTCTCATATGGTATACCATAATCTTAGTGATTTTGTGCTAATAAGATATTTAAAAATGTATTTCATAACTTGAGATGAGATTCCTTGGGGTTTACTTAAACTATAGTACATAAGCAAACATTAAATGATATATCAAATCTACTAGTAGTAAGTTATAAAAATAAACTATTATACCCAAAATTCTTGTCCATATTATTATAAATTAGTTGATCAAGGCATTTGCTTTTTTAAGAATTAAAATTTGAAATTCTAGAATTGAAAGAATTATGGAATAATAAGACTTGAGTTACATGACATAAGCCTTGATTGAGTTTAATGCTTAAAAATGATATTGTAATTTTATTTATATTATTAAGTTTATCTCTTACTCTCATTATTATCTAAAAGCATGAACCATGGCTATACCAATAAAAATTCAATTTATCTTAAGGTTAATCCTTGGTTTAAGGTGGTGTGGGTGAGGCTATATAAACTTGTAAGACGTGTTTTTAAGGGTTTTAGAAAATATAGCTATAAAAGGAAAATCTAGTGTGGCCAACCAAGAGGGTACTAAGGAGAAAGCAAGGACAAGCCATAAGGAAGAAGATAATTGAGGGTTCAAGATTTAAAGCAAGAAAAAATCAGACTAAGAAGTCCTTTACATGATTTTTCTAAGTAGGATGATGCTTGAGATCATACATTAAATTTAGCTAAGATCTAAGGCAGAGAAAAATAAAATACTTTGTAAAATGCATGTGAAACTTTGGAAAGCAAATTTCTAACAAGACCTTCCTCTTCATGAATTTTGATTTTGAATGATGAATTTCTTTCTACCTGATACTATGGTGGTTTTATTTTGCAATTAAAAAGGTCCAATTATGTTTCTTTTTCATGTAATATCTGTAATGGAATCATGCTAAAAAAATATATGCTAAAATTTTGCCCATGAATGTAAGTTAGATCCCATGATGTTAAGTTTAGTTGCATGTTTTGTTTGACCATAGAAATATGTGCTAGTGGAATGTAAGATAGAAAATTAATGATGCAAAATACCCCTTTACTAAGAGCTTTTCATATCGATGAAGTTGAAAACTATGCCGAATTTTATGCCTTGTTAAATGATAAAGCATAAAGAAACATAAACAATTGCTAGAAAAGTTTTGAAAAATCATGAGGATGCATATTTATTTTTTATTATACTTAATAATCTTGTTTCTTATCATATTTAATTGAATTTAAGATCTTTATTAAATTATTTATTTAATCTACAAAGAATGGATGCATCGTCAAGTAGATTGTATGCTTTGTTTACAACTTATTCTTGAGTTTATTGTTATGATGAACCAAGTATTGAGATAAACCAAGTCTTATGACATGCTTTTTGCATGAATATAGTAGTTTAAAATACTAATTTTAATGTGAGACTCTAAGGTTGTGTTTGAAACTTTTCACTAGTTTAGTTGATAGTATGATATGGTGAAGATGTTACTTATTATCAATCCACGGAGGAAAATAATATGAAAGGTCATGGACATGTTTTAACCTTAGCCTAAGCCACAAACCATTTAGGAACACTAAGAATTGAAGCAAAAACCTAGTTATATTTGCAACCAAGAATCCCTTTTGCCTCGAGTTTGCTTATGTAAGGAACCAAGACTTTGTAAGTATTGAGAGACAAGAATTCAACCTTTAAGAAGACTTAGAAGGCTTATACTGTATGAATGGCTCTGAAGTGTAGTTCAATAAGAGGCGAGAAAGGATGAATTTCTTGGAATAAAAATGTTGCTTTCATAAAAAATATTTTGAGAAAAGTTTTTAAAGTATTTATTCAAATAAGATCAACCCAATTTTAATAATTAATTTTGCAGAATTTTTTTTAATTTATTTAAAAACATGTTAATTTTATTTTAATAATAATGTTTTTAGAAATTATGAATTAGAAAATTAATAAAAAAAATAAAGCACATCAATAAATTTTAGATGGTTTTATTAAAATCAAGCCTAAATCCATTCTTTGCAAAAACTATAAAATAATAAAATTAATCAATATAAATCTTTCATCAAAAGATAGTGGGCTAAACATCCTCACAATAATAAAATAAAAGAGATAGGCTACAACGTCCTTCTAATAAAATAAAATTGGCTTTAGAAGAAAAGGATTAAATGACACAAAAACTTAATACAAAAAAAAACTTTTATTGTTAATGAAATATTCAACAAGATAAAAGTATTTTAATTGAATCAATTAGAAAAAAAGAAAATTGATAACTTAGTTGATTTTAGAAAAAAGAAAATTTGGAACTTGACGAATGAATGAAGCAGTGAATAGAAGCAAAGATGAGCACTAACTACTAACAAATTGAATGTCTTGAAATTTGTTTTTTCCAATTTTATCAAATTTTAACAAAAATTCATAATCAATTATGTTTAAAATAATCTTATTTTTATAGACATTGTTAATAGTTAAAAGTAGTTACCAAAAGGTCAATTAACCATTATTTCTTATTTTAATTAAGATACGTCAACATAGGTTCAATTAAAAACTTAGGTCTTATTAATTTAATAATAGATTGAATGAAATGTAGATAAATCGTAGAATATCAATTATGTAAATGGTCTATTAGATGTCATCATGACCATTTGACTACATCAACAAAAATGAGAGCCACACAATAGAAAAGAATCTTGATAAATTCTAAAAACTATGTGATCAAATGTTTGAATTTAAATAAGTGTTGTTTAGAAAAGCATATTTGATCTGTACTAACAAATCTTAATAATCATGGAATAGCTTGATTTAGATTTGATGTGTGGATTATATTTATACCATTGAGTTATGAAATTGTAAAATGCAAATGACATGATGACCATTCACTCACAAAAATGCACAATTAGATGGTACATATTACTTTTTCAAATTGGAAGTTAGGCATGCAAAACCACTATCAACTTTAGTTATACATTGCATATGTGCTTTAAAGATTTATGTTTATTAACCTTTCTCTACACCTTTGAATTACCTTGACTATGAGGTTCTTTTCCCCATAGTTTGCTAAGGAGGAAATGACTTGTGCTACCAATAATTGTTAATTTATTAGTGGACTCGGGAGTTATGTCTTGATAAGACAATTCTATATTGGTTGAAAGTGATGCCTTGACAAGATTGCTGTAGCAAACTGGTTTAGGAGTTGTGCTATGAAGCAATACTTTGGATTTAGTTCTAGAGCAGTTTAAGGTTGACTAGAATTTTGTTTTTTTATTATTATTATTTTTAATTATTATTTTTACTATTATTATTTTTTTAACTAATTAATTATTATTACTATAATATTATTTTTTTAACAAGTTATTAAAGGAAAAATTTCAAAGACATGATCAAGATCAAATGATTCTTAAGATGGTCAATGTTAAATGATCATTTTAAAATATTATTATTTTTTAAACTTGTTAATTTAAATAAAATTTAATTTTTGTGCTTTACAAGAATTATTTTAATCAACCTTAAATTTTTCATTTAAATAAAAGTGAAATACTTAAACTTAAATGTAACATTAATCTCTTAATAGTCTATCACTCTAACCAATATGATTTTTATTAGATCTAATTTTTCTCTTCTACTTTGAGTTGTCCCATGAACATGAATATTGGCTATCTGTATTTGAACAATCACTCAACCAAATTTATTAAAAATACTTAGAATTTTTTGATCATCGAACAAAGTAATATGACAAAAGGTCAATACCATGATCATCTCACCTTTAATTGATAGAAAAACTTCTAATAACATTGATAAAAAATAAAATATTTATAAAACTAATATGCTAAACAATTAAAGAAAAGCTCTCCTAACATGCATGTTAGATCTAGATTAAGGCTCCCACACAACTTATGCTTATTATGTGTAATTGTTTTAATTACTTTTCTCTCCTCAAATTTTTATCACTTAAATGGACTTAATCTAAGTTTTTTAAAGTATTCATAACCTAAAGAGATTGTGAAAATATCAAATAATTGATTATCTTGTTTGTTTCTAAAAGCCTATTTTGTTCTAATTATACTTTTTTCTAATGGTCGAGGGGTCAACTATCATAATTCTTTTCAAATTGATTTAAATTCCTATTCATAGCTATTGCCCAAAAATTATTATTTAAGACATCTTATTTTTAGATTGGATCAAAATTTTTTTATAAAAACTTAAATGGTTATGATAAGATCAAATTTCAACATCATCCATAATTTCTTATACAACCTATTCATTAAGATGATCCTTTTAAAATTTATAATTTTTTTGACTAAATTTTCTTCATTTACTTTTTTACCTTAATAATATGATTCAAGTATTTTTAACTTAATTTTTTAATCATATTTGTTCATCATCTATGTTTACATAATTTTTTAGTTAAAATTGATTCATCAAAGAGATTCTGCTGCTTGATTTTAATTATTAGATTTGTTAACCCAAACTTTTGGGTCAAAAACATTTAAGATTAGATAAGTTAGTATTAGTGTTCACTACCCATGCATAATTAGGAAATTCATAATGATGTTAGCTCTAATCCTACATGCATGTGAAGTGTGACTAGGTTAAACGCAATAAAAGCATTTAAGTTTGTTATTATAACCATTTAAAATATTAACATGTCTATGCATATGAAATTTTCTAGTGTTTGTAAAAAAAATTCCATTATTAATTGGTTATACTTTTGAAAGAACAAGTAAAATGTAAGGATTTGAACTTATTAATTCCTTTACTAAATGTTCATGCTCCTTAACGTTTGTGCTAAATCATCATTGGCATTTTGCATGTTCACTAAATAGGTATCAACCTTATTTATAATATGATAAAAAAAGACTTACGTATTCACAATATTTCTCTTCTAATTCTTATATTTTTTACATGCATTTGTATATTATTTCAAACATAAAGTAATTATTGAGTTAAGTTTTCATTGCAGTAATTTACCTCTTCCTCACATGAAGATGTACACTCTTCTTCTTCTTTCTTAGCCAATACGTAAAAGAGCCCTTTATTGTTTTCTTACTCCTCACTTGTGCTGGTCTCTTCTAAATCAATCCAAGATACTTTCAATACTTCTTCTAATTACTCTTCCTCATTTCATTCTTTTCTTTTCAACTTTTTCTTACATCATAGAACATTTTAGTCCAATGCATACTAGTTTACCACATTCATGGTAGACGATCTCTCCTCTTCTTCTTGTTCTCCTCTTATACCATTGATTTTTGCATCTACTTGTAACACCAAGAACCTTAGATAAACCTTTAATGATTATAGTAATACCATTTTCATCAGTAGACCTTTCTCTTGACATGCCATGTTCCATCTTTAATGTTATTGTTTATTCTTTCCTCCTTGTTTTGTTCTTCTCAATAAATGTTTCTTTTTCTTTTCACCTCTTCATCTCTAGCTCATTAGTCATGTGATCATCTATCAAGTCATCTAATGAGATAGTGAAAATATTCTTAAGTATCATTTTAGTTGAGGCCACTAGATCATACTCTTTTAGTAAAATTGTAAGAATCTTCTTTACCAATTCTTTTACAAAAAATTGTTTTGAAAGGTTAGCAAGTTCATTGACAGGGTTAGTAAATCTCATAAACCTGCTTTTAGTGGACTTGTTAAAAATTATCCTAAATAACTCATAATAATGTGTCATTATGTTTATTTTATTTATGTTAACAAAGGAGGTATCTTCATGCATTACCTTTATTTTTTGCCAAATTTCATAAGTCATTTCTAAATTCACAATTCTATTAAATTTAGTTGCATTCAAAGCATAACATAAAATATTTTTGACCTTATCATTTAATTGTACTTTATGTTTTTCATTTTCATTATTTTGCTAAAATATTTAGGTACAAAAATACACTATGTGTTTTTCTTAATAGGATAACAAAAAGGATTTTGGATTAGTTCTTATACTTCTCTATCAATTAACTTTAAATGACTTGTCATCCTAATGTTCTAATAGAAAAATTGATCACAAAAAAGGTGTGCGGACCTATAGAAAGATGTATCTTCACCTAAACTTGTTGAAGCATCAATTTAAGTTATTGATCTCTTAATGAATTTCTTTCCATTACAAAGGGACCTTGCTTTGTTACAAATTCAAGTGTGGCTCAATAAGAGTATGGTGAATAGCTAGGAATAAAAATTTTGTATTTCTTAAAATTACTTAGAAAAATTAGTTTAAAATAGTTTTTAAACAAGTTCAAGAAAGTATTTATAATTAGTTTTATAAAACTTTTAAATTTATCTTAAAACACATTCATTTTCTTTTAAAAAATAAAAAATTAATAAATAATTACAAAGCACACCAAAGATTTTTAAATGATATGATATAAAATCAGGTCTATGTCTACACCACATAAAAATTAGATAAAAATAAAACTAATTACTATAAGCTTTTTGCCAAAAGATGGATAAGCTAAATGCTCATAATAATAAAACAAAATGAAATTGATTACAATTACCTTACAATATAATAAAATTAGCAATAGTAGATTAGAATTGAAGGACCTAAAATTAAACTTAACACCAAAAATATCTTATGCTTGATCAAATATTCAACATGGTACAAGTATTTTAAATGAATTAATTAGAAATAAACAAAATTGAGAACATAGTTGATTTAAGAAAAATGAAAATTTTGGAGCTTGAGGAATGAATGATGCATCGAATGGAAGCCATGATGAGCATCGATTACTAATTAGTAGAATAACTTGAAAATTCTCTTCCAATTTTATGAAAAGTTGATAAAAATTCAACAACAAATTATGTTAAAAATCCCTTATTTATTTATATTTTTTTAGCAACTAGAAGTAAGAAACTGATGAAATGTTTAATTGAAGACTTAGATATTAAAATTTTAATAAAAGTTTAAATGGCTCATAAATAATGACTAAAACAACTGTTACACAAAAGGTTCATCAAACATCATCAGGATCCTTGAATCGAATCAACGAAAATAAGAGATGCACAATCGAAAAGAAACTTGATAGTTAGATTTTAAAAATTGCATGATGAGACCACTAAATTTAAATTGGAGTTATTTAAAAAAGGGATTTAATTTGGACTATTAGATCTCAATTATGACTGAACTGGTTGATTTGGATTTTAAGCATAGAATAAATTTATATAGTTCGATCATGAAATTATGCAATCAAACGGGTGATCAAATTAATTCATTTTAAAGAGCAAATTAGATGATGACCATTCGATCAAAAAAATTCATGATTAGACAAAGCACATTACTCTCATAATTTGAAAGTTTATTATGTAAAAACACTATGAGTTTTAGTCCTATATTGCATATGTTCTTTAAAGATTTATGTTTATAAATGTTTCTCTAAGCCATTGAATTAGCCTTTACTTTAGGGTTGGTTATCACTTGGTACACTTAGAGGTAACTACCTATGGAACCAGCAATTGTTAATAGATGAATGGATTCCAAAGCTATGATTTTATATGATACTATTCTGTATTGGTTTAAGAGTGATGGCTTACCTTAATTATTGTAGCAAATTTGTGCAAAAGTTGTGCTCAGACTTGAGACTTTTTATTTAGTTCTAGGGTAATTTAATGCTAACTAAAATTTTATTTTTTATTATTTTTTAATTATTATTATTATTTATTAATTAATTATTATTACTATAATATCATTTTTGTATTAAGATATTGAAGGAGGATTTTCAAAGATGTGATTAAGAATAAATGATTCTTAAGATGGTCAATATAAGATGATCATTTTAAAGTCATAATATTTTTCTAAGATGAATAGTTTAAATAGAATTTAATTTTTTAGTATAAGAATGGTTTTCTTCAAGCTTAATATTCTAATCAAAATAAAAATAAAATATCTAAAATTAAATTCAAAATTAACCTTTTGATGGTCTACCACTCCAACCAATATAATCTTTATAGGATCATATATTTACTCTTCTTCTTCAAATTCTTTCATGAACATGAACATTAACTATCTATAATCTAAGAAATCACTCAACCAAATTCATTAAAAGTACTTAAGACTTTTTGTCATCAAACAAAGCTTCATGGCTAAGGATCAACACCACAACAATCTCTCTATTTTGTTGTTAACAAAATTTCTAATAAAATTAATTAAAAGATAAACAATCTATAAAAAAGAATATACAAAATAATTGAAGATAAGCTCCCCTAATATGTGTTCCATGACCAGATTAAGGCTTTCCCTAAACTTATGCTTACTTCATTCAATTTTTGTCATCTCCCCTTTTTGTTATCACTTAAATGGATTCAATCTAAGTTTTATAAATTGTTAATAACTTGGGAGTATTGTAAAAATATCAACTAATTGGTCATCTATTTAATTTGTAAAAGCCCATTTGTTAACAAGTAGTACGCAAGGATTTGAACTTGTTAAATTCCATAACTAAATGTTTATGCTCATTAACTTTTTTTTCTAAATAATCATTAACCTTTTGCATGTTAATTGAATAATTATCAACTATATTTTTAAAATGATCAGAAAAACCTACATATTCCTAATGTTTCTCTCTTAATTTCTCATATTTTTTACAAAAAGGTTTATATTTATTGCAAACATAAAGTAATTATTGGTTTAATGTTTTATTAGAGTAATTTATCTATTTCTCCCTTGAAGTAGCCATCATGAAAAAGAGCTCTTCATTGTTATCTTCCTCTTCGCTTATACTGGTCTTTTTTGAATCACTCCAAGCTATTCTCAATGCTTTTTTCTTATTCTTCTTCTTACTCTTTTTCATTTCATTTTTTTCTCTTCAACTTTTTATTTCATCACAGGACTTATTAGTTCAATATGTCCTAGTTGATCACATTCATGACAAATAATCTCCTTTTTTTTCTTGCTCTTTTCTTAGAACTTTTATTTTTATTTCTAAGTCCAACACCAAGAATTTTAGATAAAACTTTAGAGATTAAAATAATATCATCTTCATTAGTAGACTCCTCTTTTGAAGAGCCTTCTTCCAACATCAATGATATTATTTGCTCTTTCTTCTTTGTTTTGGTTTTTTCAATCTATTCTTCTTCTTCTTTTCACGTCTTCATTTTTACCTCATTAATCATGAGCTCACCTATCAAGTTATCTAATGAGATAGTGAAAATGTTTTTAGTTGTCTTAATTATAGTGATCAATTGATCATACTCTTTTGGTAAAATTCTAGGTAACTTCATTTCCTATTCATTCCTTGTAATAAGTTTTCCAAACTAGCATGTTTGTTAACAATGTTAGTAAATCTAGTAAAAAAGCCTTTTAATGGACTCATTAAAAAGTGTCTTAAATAACTCATTATGATGTGTCGTCATTTTTCTTTTCTTTTTCTTCATTAAGGAGGTACCTTCATATGTTTTCTCTATGTATGCTAAATTTCATAAACCATTTATAAATTCATAATTCTATTGAACTTGGTAGCACTCAAAGCGCAATGTAAAATATTAAGACCAAATTATTTAATTGTACTTTATGTTTTTTATTGTCAATTGTTTCACTAAAAGGCTTTGGTATTAAAATATCATGTTTACATTTCTTAGACAAAAAATTAAAAGATTTTTGCTTAAGTTTACACATTTCACTATCCATCAAATTTAAATGACTAGTCATCCTAATCTTCTAATAGAGATATCAATCACTACAAAAGAGTAGTGTCTTATAGGAATATGAACTTTCACCTAAACTCACTAAAGCATTAATTTGAGCCATAGATGTTCTATTAAATTTCTTCTCACAAGAAAGGAACTTAGGTCTAATACCAATGGAAGTGTGATAAATGAAAGAAACATTGGGAGCTTGATAAATGAAGGATGTAGTGAATGGAAGCTATGATGAGCAAAAACTACTAATGGGTTGAATAACTTGAAATTTCACTTCAAATTTTATAAAACACTTAACAAAACGTTTTCAACAAATTTTGTTAAAAAATGGCTCATTTTTATAAACATTTTTTAATAGCTAAAAGAAGTTACCAAAAAGACCAAAGGTTTAATTAAAAACTTAAGTATTAATAATTTAATAATGGATTGAATAACTATCAAATAATGATTAGAATAGATTACATAAATGGTCTATCAAATGTTATCAGGATAGTTTGATTTGGATCGATAAAAATGAGAGTTTGATAATTTAAAAGAATCTTGATATATAGATTACGAAAACTACATGATCAGATAATAGAATTATAATTCTTGTTGCATAGAAAAGTGGATTTGATCTAGACCATTAGATCTCATTCATGATTGAATGACTAGTTTTTTATTTTATGAGTGTATTATATTCATATTATTTGATCAAGAAAATTGCATGACTAGAAGACTTATCAAATTAACATATTTTAAAGAGTGGATGTGATGATGACTATTTGTTCATGAAATTAAGCATTTGGATGACGCATGTCACTCCTCACATTGCATCTATTTTAGAGATTTATGTTTATAAATATTTCTTTGTGCCTTTGATAAGCCTTAACTTTGGGGTTGGCTGCCCCAAATTTTACTTGAGAGGTAATGACCAATCTTGCTAATAATCGTTAAGTGATTGATTAACTCAAGAGTTATGTGTTCATTTGAAACTATTCTATATAAGTTTGAGAGTGATGCCTTTACCAGAGTATTATAGCACACAGGTTCAAGACTTGTGCCTTGACTAAGGCTTAGAATTTACTTATAAGAAATTTTAAGGCTAACAAAAATTTAGTTTTTTAATTATTAGTTTATTTTTATTAATAATATTGTTTTTTAATTAATTAATTATTATTATTATAATGTACATTTTGCAACAAGTTATTAAAGAAAGATTTCCAAAGATATGATAAAGATTAAATGATTCTTAAGATGGACAATGTTAGATGATCATTTTGGAATTCATTTTTTTAGATTGTTAATATAATAAAATTTAATTTTTGTCTCTTATAAGAATGATTTTAGTTAAGCTTAAAATTCTAATTGAAATAAAGCGATATACTTAAAATTAAACTCATAGTTTATCTCTTAGTGGTCTACTACTCAAATGAAAATGATCTTCATAGGGAATTAACATTTGCTCATATTCTTATTTAAGGTCTCTCATGAACATGAACTTCAAATTTTTATAATCTAAAGAATAACTTAATCAAACTTATCAAAAATATTAAGGATTTTTTATCATAAAAAAAGTTCCATTGTTAGGGGTGAATGCTACAATAATCTCGTCTTCTTAATTATAACAAAACCAATAATAAAATTGATAATAAAAAATAAAATATTTATAAAAATAATATAAAAAACAAAAAAAAGATAACCTCTTTACGTGTAGGCCATGACTAGATTAAGGCTCCCCCTTAACTTATGCTTATTTATTTCTATGTTTTTTAATTTCTTAAATTTCTTTTCTCTCATTCATTTTGTTATCACTCAAATAAACTCAATATATATTTTTAAAGGTGATCACATCCTAAGGGTTTTATGAAAATTTCAACCAATTGATCAACTAGCTTAATTCTAAAAGCTCATCTATTTTTTAATTACATTTTCATACGATGGTTTAAGGGAAAATCCCACAATTACTTTCTAATTAACTTAACTTGTATTCATAGTAATTGCCTAAAAATTTCAATTTAAGGAATCTTATATTAAGGTTAGCTCAAAATGTCTTGCAAAGCTTAATGGTTATAATAAGATCATATTTTAAAACCATCAATAATTTCACTTATAACTTGTTCTTAAGTGTCATCCTCATTATAGTTTAAGGTTTTAAACATTACATGTGCTTCAACTACTTTACTTTATTAACTATTTCATTTAACTTTTTTAACCTTAATTTCTCAAATTTTATTTGTTTATCATCTATGTTTACACTATTTTTTAATTGAAATTGATTTATCAAGTTTTACATGTATAGATTCTTCTGCTTGTTAATTGTTAGATTTAAAAACCTAAAAGATTTTGGGTCAAGCACATTTAAGATGAGATAAACTACTATTTATCTTCATTATCCATGCATAAGAAAGAAATTTAGAATAAATATTAGCTCTAATCCTACATGCATGTGAACTTTGATTGGTTTGCATGTAATAGTGGCATGTATGTTTGTTATTATAGCGAATTAAAATATTAATATGCCATGCATACAAGAGTTTTTGGTATTTTCAATAAAATGTTCTCTACTAATTGGATTTATTTTGGAAAATGAACAAGTAAAAATCAAGGATTCGAACTAAATAACTTTTTTTTTGTAAATTTTCATGCTCCTTAACTTTTTCTACTAAATCATCAATGGCCTTTTGCATGTCTACCAAATAAGTATCGACCTTATTTTTAATTTAATCACAAAGAACTACAAATTCATAATGTTTCTCTTTTATTTCATTATATTATTAACACAATTTTTCATAATTATTGAAATCATAAAGAAATTATCGAGCTAATTATTCATTGGAGTTATTTGCCTATTCTTCACTTGAAAATAAAATCTCTTCTTCTCTAGCAAAAATGCAAAAGATCCCTTCATTGTTGTCTTCCTCTTCACTTGTACTAGTCCCTTCTGAGTCACTCCAAGCTACTTCAAAATGATTTCTTCATCTTTTGCTTACTCTTCCTAATTTCATTTATTTCCTTTTCAACTTTTTCTTGCATTAAAAGACATGTTTATTTGATATGCCTTGGTTTACCACATTATGGTAGATAATATCCTATTTTCGTTTTGGTCACCTCTTTGACTTTTGATTTTTACATCTAATTATAGCACCAATAACTTTATATAAACATTTAGAGATCAAAGCAATATCATCTTTTTCAATAAAAGTTTCTTCTTAAGTGCCTTCCTCCAACTTTAATGCTATTGTTTGCTCTTTCCTCTTGTTTTGTTCTTCTTAATCAATTCTACTTCTTCTTTTATCCTCCATGTTTTTCTCATTAGTCATGAACTCACCCATCAAGTCTTCTAATGAAATAATGGAAATATCCTTAGCTATCTAGATAATAACAATCAATGAATGATACTTTTTTTAGTAAAATTTAAGTATACTCTTTATTTTTTCATTAATAGAGAAATATTTTCCTAAACTATCAAGCCCGTTAAGATTATTAGTAAATCATGTAAACATGCTTTTAGTAGACTTATTGGAAAGCATCTTAATAAACTCATTATTATGTGTCATTATGTTTATTTTCTTTATCATAACTAAAGTGAGACCTTCAAATGCCATCTCTAATTTATTCCAAATTTCATAAGCTATTTCTAAATTCGTAATTTTATTGAATTAAGTAGAATTCAAAACATAATGCTAAATTTTATAGTATTCTCATTTAACCGTACTTAATATTTTTTTAATTTTAATCCATTTTACTAAAATGTTTTATTATTAAAATATTTTATGTGTTTTCATAGTGAGAGAATCAAAAGGAGTTTTTATTTGTTCCCATATTTTTCTATCAATTGATTTTAAATTATAACTCATCTTAGTCTTTCAATAGTGATAATAATCACTACAAATTTATGACAACCTATAGAAACATGAACCTTCACCAAAACTTATTCAAGCATCTATTTGAGTCATAGATATTCTAAAGACTTTTTTCTCACAATAAAGAATGCAAAGTTATTAATACTAATTGAAGTATGGTTTCATAAAAGAGAGGTGAATTACTAAGAATTAAAATTTTTATTTCCTAAAAGATAATTAAAGGAAATGTTTTAAAAAAATTATTTATATATATTCAAGAAAGTCTTTATTATTAATTTTATATAAATTTTATTTTATTTTAAAACACATTAATTTTCTTTGAATAATAAATTTTTATAAAAATTATGAAATAAAATATTAATAAATAATTACAAAGCACACTAATAGATTTTGGATTATTTGACTTAAAATCAAACATATGTCTACCCAAAGAAACAATCAAGTAAAGATAAAACTAATAAACATAAGACTTTCACCAATAGATGGTATTTTAAAGTTTACAATAATGAAATAAAAGAGATTGGCTATAATGACCTTACAATGAAATAAAATTGACCATAGTATAACATAATTCAATATCATAAAATCAAATTTAATACAAAAAATCCTATATTTGATGAAATTTTCATCAAGGCAGACGTATTTTAATTGAATCAATTAGGAATAAAGAAAATTAAGAACATTATTGGTTTGAGAAGAAAGGGAAATTTGGACCTCAATGAATGAAAGGTGCAGTAAATGCAAATGATGATGAGCATGGGCTATTAATGGGCAAAATGACTAAAAGTAGTTCCCAAATAGATTAATTAACAATTATTACTTATTTTAATTAAGATAAGATAATATAATTTTCAATAGAAACTTAGTTATTAATATTTCAAAAATGGTTCTAAAATAGCCATGTTGTCAATAATCCATTTGATGTCATTAAGATTGTTTGATCTAGATCAACAAAATAGAAAGCCTTATGATTGGAAAGAATCCTAATGGTTAGGTCATGAAAAATCATAGTGGATTTGATTTGAACTATTAGAACATAATCATAATCAAATGGCTAGATTTAGATTTATGCATAAATTAGATTTATAATGGTTGATTTGCAAAATTACGTGATCAAATGATTGATTAATGTAGCACATTTTATAGAGTGGATGAGATGATGACCATTCAGTATCAAAATTATACGATTAGTTGATACATGTTACTCTGGCAATTCAGAAGTCAGCTGTATGAAAACACTGAGTTTTAGTCTCACATTGCATATGTGCTTAAAAGATTTATGTTTTTAAATCCTTCTATGTGCCTTTAAATCAACCTTAACTTCTAGGTTGGCTACTCTATGGTTCTCTAAGGAGGTAATATCCCATGATGCCAAAAATTATTAATTGATTAATGGATTTGAGAGTTATGACCCTATTCAATATTGTTCTACATTGGTTTAAGAGTGGAGCACTAACTTAATTATTGTAGTAGACATATTCAAGGGTGTGCCTTGACTTGAGACTTAAGGCTTAGTCTTAGGGTAGTTTAAAGCTACTTAGAATTAGGATTTTTTTATTATTTTATTTACTATTGATATACTTTTTATAATAAGTTATTGAATGAAGATTTTTAAAGATATGATTAAGATCAAATGATTGTTATGATGGTCATTATAAGATGAAAATTTTAGAATTTTAATGTTTTTTTAAGAATTTTAACTTAATAAAATTTAATTTTTTTTTGTATTATAAAAATGATTTCAATTAAGCTTAAAATTATAAAAAAACAAAAATAAAATATCTAAAATTAAAATTAAAGTTAATCTCTTTGTGGTTTATTACTCCAAACAAGATAATCATTATAACATCAGATATTTACTCATCTTCTTCTTTAAAGTTACCTATGAACACAAATATTAGTTATCTAAAATTTAAAAATTACTCAAACAAATTCATTAGAAATATTTAAGATATTTTATTATTAAACAAAGAACTATGGCTTAGGGTCAACACCATAATAAGACCTTGGTTTCTGGTTGCAAGATCTTAGAGGGATCGATTGATAGCCTTAAAAGAAGGTTAGGTTGAGTAAAGTCATGGTTAGCAAATGTAGTGTTTATTTATGGCTAAAAATACTTAAGGTATAATTAGACTTTAAGATAAAAGTGTAATGGGTGATTCATAATTATTAATAAGTTAAATTGGTAATTTAAGGTGCTTGGATATGTTTATTTGAGAAAAACTTTGAATTAAGCTTAAAGGCTTAAGAATAATCCATATAAAGGAACCTATAATAGAAGGTCTTAGTGAGGGCTAAAGAAACATCATTAACGAACCTCTATGTACATTGTAAATTACAATTTGAATAGTTAAGCTCTTGACCAAGAACTTGGATGAAGGTGGAAGAGCTTGGAATAACACTTATGGATGTACTTGGTTTAGCTAAAGAAAGTAATAAGGTAAAGATGTTGGCTCAACTCTTAGGTTGATTAGGTCCTTTAGGTAAGACCACGAGTGACCTTATTTTAGCTCTTAGACAATGTGATGACATTTGTGATGGAGATCTAAGGGATGTGTAGTGGCATAAGAGAGGGCTTAGGATGGGTACAATGATGATGGGTTGCCTTGGAGGTATAAGGGTAATTAGTAATACTTGTGTGTCAACCTCATCTTAATTGTAAAGATAATTGATTGTGTAGGACCTAAGGTAAAAAGCCAAAGCATTATGAACCTTAAGGTAAGTCTAGATAGGTAAGGTCCTAAATGTAATTAAAGAAAGACTAAATATGAGAAAATGGAGCCAAGACATACTAAGTAATTAAATTAAGTTTAAATAAAAACCCTGTGGCATTCAAATGATAATAATGATGGGTAATTCAAAAATGGCTTAAGGCATAAATCCTATATTGACTTAATTAATCCATAACAAATCTTAGATAATAGATTTAAGATTAAAAGAAAATCTTAACTTATTTGGTTACTACTTATGATGAAAATACTTTACATGTCAGATTAAAAATTAAGAAAATCTAGCTAACAATAGGTAGTGTCAGATTAGAATTAGTAGTATTCTACATGATAAAGTCTTGATTGATTAGGTATGATCAAAATATAATGAACCCTTTGATTATGCACATTCACTTAGGATATTAATAGGTTAATTATCCTACTCCCTTACTCTAAATATAGTTACACATGGATGGTTAATCCTATAAAAGAAGTGCTAAATTACATGATAAGAACCTCCAAGATTAGCTAGAAGCCTTTGTATAAATATTCTTACGAAGAAACAATTTCTCATTTAGTCTTATAAGAAATTGCATGATGTATTATGTTATGGAAAGGAGTAGGAGTACATTTGGTTGAAGACTTCTACAACACTATAGGGTTAGCTATATTATCTTATGAAGTTCTAGATTATATGATGTGATAGGAGTGCCAAGCTCTATCATGATAATTTTTAATAAGAGTATATATTAGACTAGGAAGGGACACTAATCATCTGATTAGCCACATTATAAAGATGTATATTAACTTAGATGATAGATGATAATGTCTTATAATAATTAGTAATTAGTACCACATATTTATATAGTTTACTAATTGTTATATGCATACTTCTTGACTATTGCATGTTTTATAATATGATTCAAAGATTTTTCTATTAAGACTCTCAACTGATCGCTCCAATATTTTTATAAGATTAAAGAGCTAAGAGTTGTGAAGGATTCAAACTAAATATTATTAGAGTAGTTGTAGAATTCAATGATTTTTCTTTTTTGTTTCACATCAATAGTAGTGGATATGATATCTAATTATCAATAGTATTTATTAGAAGTAAGATTGTATTGGACTTTTTATTTAGACATGGTAGTTATTTAATATATTTTTATTGGACTTTAGTATTCATTCATGGTGTTATTTTGGAATGGATTAGATTCATGTGATTTATTCATGGATAATTATTTATGCTTTGAAAACTATTAGATTTGTAGGATAATAATATTTTGCATGAAAGTATATGGAATATTATAGGTACTTTTGATATTATAATATTTGGATTTAGTTATAGTTATGGTTCTAAAAAAAACTTAGTGTGACAAAAGGATCATATCTCTATACATTCTTATGCCTGTAGTTTTTCTACTTTCATTTTTATATGAAGAGGTACTTATTAGTATATCGGATTTTCTTACCTTCGTAATTTCAAATCAAAATCATTAAAGAAGCTCAATGAAGTACATAGTTTGTGAAATGAAAATTCCTTCATTAGTTTACTTTACTTGGTGACCTAAAAAGAAGGTCAGCACACCCATTAGACTCATTTAAACTCATTCTTCATTAATTCAACAAATCATTAGCATAACCGAACATGTGTTGCTCTAAATACAATATTATCTACAAAAATTTAACATACTAATTGAGTTCCATTATAATTCAAAATAAATAAGACATTTTTTACTTTTCTTTTCACAAAAACCATTTGAAATAAGGAAAATGCAATCTTTCATACTATGCTCTTGGTGCTTACTGGAGTCCATAAAAATTCTTTAGTTTGTAAATGTGATCTAATTTTTCATAAATATCAAATCTTGAGAATTATTCTACAATGATATATCCATTTTGAAAACTACTATTGATATCCATTCGATATAATTTAAGACCTTTGTGACATGTATATATAAGTACTATTTTAATTTCCCAAAGGCATGCTACTAGGGCAAAGGTCTTTCCAAAATCAACTCCCTCAATTTGAATTTACCCTTTTGTGACCAATCCTGTCTTATTTCTAACTTCATCTCCATTCCCATCTCACTTATTCTTAAACACCTATATAATACCAATAATGTGTTAGTCAATAGCTCGAGGCACTAGATCCCACACTTCATTCCTCTCAACTTGTTATAATTCATCATTCATTATAGTTATCCACATATTATCACTAATTGCTTCAAAGAATAAGGTAGGTTCACGAAAAGAAATAAATACAACATAGTTAATTAAGCTTCTATTCTTGAAGTTATCTCTTATGTCTCCTATAATTAACTCTTTGGGATGATTCATAACAAATTTCTAATCTTTAACACTTTTATTTACATCATCAACTATTCCTTTTCCTTTCTTGACTTTTTTTATATATTCATCCTTAAGACATAACTTCTTTAGCTTATCTACTTGGTCAAGTGAAGATTTGCTACAAGTGGTTTAAACAAGTGTTTTAATAGATTTTACATTAATGAGGTCTCTTTAATAACTATAGTTCTCTATTTCTATGCTCTATAAGTCTTACTACACATGATGTTTCTAGAAAGATTCCTTCATTGGATTTTGGATTTGCTTTTGCTAAGTTACACTTGCCATTGTTTAAGATAAAACATTTACACTAAAAAATTCAAAAGTATGAAACCTTTTGTTTCTTACTAAATAAAAGCTCATGAGGAGAAACATTAGTGAAAGTTCTCCTAAGAACTCTATTTAAGACATGACATATAGTATTTGTAGCCACAACCTGAAAATAGTTTTGTACATTTTATTCATTTAGCATGGACCTTGTTGTATCAATTAATGTTCTATTCTTTCTTTTAACCATCCCATTTTGTTTTGGTGTCCTAGATGATGAAAATGTGTGAAAGTTCTCACGATCATTACAAAAATCTACAAATAATTCATTTTTAAATTATTTACTCTTGTCAATTCTAATTAATTTGGAGAAATCATGTTCTTATTCTAACTTAATAATTAAATGAGCAAGCTTCTCAAAAGCCCCTCTTAACAAAGAGATAGTACCTAATTAAATCTTGAATAGTTATATACCTAAACAAAACCATGCTCCTTGCCTATAGGATTTAAGGATGGATTGGACCAAATAGTCTAGATGAAGTTCTATAGGTGTACTATTGATTATTTCCTTCTTAGTGTTAAATGAAGTCTTTTATTTTTACCAAATAATAGAGTCCACATATATGATTATCAATCCATTGACCACTAGGTAGACATTTAAGTCATATCTAACCATTTTTCTAAGTGACAATTTTCTTTGAAGACATGATATTTTATGCCATAAGTCTAAGTTATTATCATGAGACATAAGGTATTCTAACCCATTAAACTCAGCAATGTAGAATTTAGTACACAAGCATTATTTCTCATATACACAACAATAATAATAATATTATTTCTATTAATAATACATTCATTAGAATTTGATGTAACAAAAAATCTTGAATCACACAAATGGCTTATGTTTAAAAGGTTATACCTTAAAACATGCACATAAAGGACATTTCTTATTGAGGTTTGTCAAATGCCCATAGTTCTAGTTCCAATCACTTTCTTCTTAGAATTATCACCAATGGTAGCTTCACCTCTATCATACACTTTTAAGTGGATGAATAAACAAGCACCTGGAAACATATGCCTTGGGCATCCACTATCCACATACCACATACTTTTGTCAATCCATGAAGGATGGCATACCCATAAAAAAAAAATCCTAATATTGGGGACCGATGTCTTTTTGGGTCCACATCTCTTAATATTAAAAAACATTAAGCTAATGTTTCTAATCCATATGAATCTAGGAAACATGGAATTAACATCTCTTAAACCAACAATGAGATGCTATATTGTCAAACTACATGAAGAAGTCCCTCTTAATTTCTTTAGCAAATAAGGTAATATGAGTTATCATCATGTGTTATAGAAAGATGTACTACAATGTCAGTTTGTGTTTGCAATTCATTCAATTCTCTAGTTAATTGTCCTTTTAACTATCATACTTGTCATTTCATGCCCTATAGCTTTTATTTTTTGTTGATAATTAGCATTCTTTGCATTTAGATGTTCAAATATGATGTTAATGATCTTCTTTTGATTTGGTACATTTTGAAGCTAATGTGTTGTACTTGATGCATACTTTAATGTACTTTTCTATATAATCAATATTTGAAGATAAGAAAGATGATGTGAAACATACCTCATCATCTTTGAATTGCCACACTTGCCATATTTTGCCATGAGAAAATTCAAGCACTCCTTTTCTTCCTCACCATATGTTGAGTAGCCTGAAGCACTCCAAGATATCTACATAAAAAAAACCTTTTTGTGTGCTTATTATTCTTGAACACCTCTATTCTATACATGTATAGAGAACAACTTGGCCAACCAGGTTTAAGCAATTTTTGTCATGACACATTGTCTCCTTTAGTTGTTTCAACTTTTCCTTTGACTTCATACCCCAACTAAGTCTCTTTCCCACATTATGCTTTTATATAATCAAGATAATCTTTTAAAAATCAGAGTTATCTCACTAGAGATTATTGAAATAAAATTTGAGGTAGAATTAATCACTTATGTATGAGGTTTCTCCATTTTTTTCTTCTTAATGTTTGCTAGATGTTCTCGATTCTTCCACCTTGCAGACTCCATTTCATTCATTAGGAGTTCACAAAGATGTCAATCTTGTGATAATATTGAGACATCTTTCATTGTTCTAAAAGCACATATAGAGTTTTTCACACTTGATTGGACATGGAAAATTGCCTTCCAATGTTAAAGAAGCCATTGGCCATTTTTTTAAATGTATAAATATTGATTTGAGAGTTTCATTTCGTTTCATTCTAAATTTGTGGTATTTTTTGGGCTGAGATCAAAAACTTGCATTCTAACCCTTTCATTATTCATTACTTTACTGAAAGAAGAAAAAAGATATTCAAAATCACTCTAGATTTCTAAATCTACTAACTCTAAAAGCAATTAAATCTAGTTTTTCCAACACAAATAGTATTCACCCTTAAATATAAGTAAACTATAGAAGAAAGTTCTCTCACATAGTATGACATTATCCTTAAAAATGCTTGAACCATAGAGATCTTGTCAAAACAAATCTCTTATTTTCATAATACCTTACTCTTATACCACCATATAAACTTGACGATAATCAAATACCAAAAAAAGGAGGTGAATTATTATTTAAAAAAGAATGCCAAGTAATTAAGATATATTAAAAAATTTGAAATTCCTATTTGAATAATTTCAAAACTAGGTAATGTAATACTAAGCTGAATGAAAAGAATAAAATGGCAAGAAAATAATGAATTATAAAAAAAAATTTTAGGTGTTTTTGCTTAAATTGTTCCTATATCCACCCCCAATTAACCTAATCAGGCTTCCACTAAACCACTCCTCTTTGTCATGGATAATAGGGCTAAATCAATTACAAATAATAGTGCTTAGAGAAGACACCAAAAGTAGCATAACAATTTCAACTAATATAAAAAAGATTACAATGTTTACATAGTACAAATAAAAGTCCTACACCTTTAATCCTTTAAAATAAGAGTAGCACCAAACTAAATTATTACAAGATATTACTAATATGTTTCACATATGAAATGATGTACAAGTATGAAATATGAGTTGTTATAAATAAATAAAAACTCTAGTCATAAGAATGTATGTTCACATTGAGCTCTTTTCTTTAATTTAATTTTTCAAGGTGTATCATTAACTTTTCATTATGAACTCCACTCATATTTATACTAATTAGAGTCATAACGTTAGTCATGGTTCATGTAATGGCTAATTGAGCTTTTTAAATAAATTTAAAATAGCTACCTGTCTTCTAGATTTTGATCATTTAAGTAATTATACTAACAGAAAATAAAAGAAGAATCATCCCAAATGATGTAACCATACAACTAATGCAAAATGACTGCAAATGATTTATCATACAAGTGTGAGAAGCGACTTCATGTTGTATGATGTTGATTTTTAATGTAGTGCTTAAGTTCTATATACTTCATAGAAGATGATTATAAGAATCTACAAGTATAATACAATTCATTTCAATAGTTCAAACATATCATATAAGTGGGGTAATAGATCGATAACATATGATAATTATTTTCATTAAGAGCTGAGCTTCCAAAAAAATATAATATGTTGTGATTGTATAATGATAAACCATTGTACTATCATGTAGTAATTATGTTAACACTACTTAATAAGATAGTCATACACATGCAATATCATTTTCATAATAGTTTGACATCTTTGTATTAACCTTATTATAAGTTTTATGTATGAGTTCATCATACAAGTGCAATATATGAATTACTTTTGCGTGATAATGCAGATGAATAATATTTAGATTTATCTAATGGTGATTGTACTCATTTGATATAGATATCATATTTGTATGATGCTATGGCCATTAGTTATTAAGTAATTTAAGTTATCTAGGGCAAGTAATGGATCATATAGATATGAAACTTTATTTCATTCTATAAGATGTAGCCATTATAAGAACACAAAATAGAACTTAACAATCATACAAGAACTATTGATTGTGTTATCAAGCCACAATGTCATGATTGGGTTGAACATAAGGTCATACTAGTATGATATATTAATGTACATAGCTTACTACAACTAAATTTATATATATAACAAGTCTTTATAGGAAATAAGTTACATAGTCATTCAAAATAAGTTTTATAATCATATAATGCTAATGAATTCTCAACTCTCAGAGAAGAACAACACATGTAGAAGGCCGATGCCTTGTTTGACCATGTTTGTTACTAATTCTAAATCCAAATGTTGGTGACATCTGCACAATGGAATCATTATACCTATACAATGTTATGACACAACTCAACTATAATTATAACTGCCTGAATGTAATTGATACAAATATAATATTAATCATCATATCATACGATCATTAGGTAGTAAAGCTTGAATTTATCCTAAAGTGATTTGTACTAATATTGTTAATGTAGTTCTAGAGGAGTTAAAAACTTAATATATAGTTTCACAAGAGGTTACTTGCATGAGTTAATTGATTCTCGATTGCCACTTTTGAAAAGGTTAAAATTTTGATATTTTAACCTATGTAATTATAAATAATCAATAGCTCCATGTCGTTTAGCAATACACAAGAGCTTTCCTTCAAAGCATAATGATCCACAAGTTGCAACAACCAAGAGCAAGAGTCTTCTACATTCTTTTATTTCAATGTACATGTTCCTTGGTTTAGATAACATCCACTACCAGAATAATCTAAAGATGTATATACACAAAATCTTAAATACTTATTAGCAACCAAATACTTGGTTTTTTGATAATCATTCTAAAGGGTACAATAATTTTTTCTTTTAATACACAAGTCACCAAAGTCCTCAATTTCTATTTTCATAAACATCTCATCATGTCTATCATTAGAATATTTATTAATGATCACATGGATAGATTCTTGTACAATAATGTCCTCATGTTAAACACTTTATATAACATATCATTTGTCATGTATCCTAAGAAACTTCTATCATCAAATTTTGCATCAAATTTGGCTAGTTCTCTTTCCCAATTATTCAGTATATAGCATTATACCCAAAGATATGCAAGTGACCATTTTTTTATTTTTGAGCTTACAAACATTCATATGGTTTATTTAAAATTGGATGAGCAAGTACAAGATTCACCACATAAAAAGTTGTATTGATTACCTTAGCTAAAAAAAACTTAGGAGTATTACATTCACTTAACATGCATCTTGCCATATCAACTAAACATCTTTTTCCTTCTCATAAGTCTTTTTTGTTAAGGTTTTCTAGTTGACAAAAAGTACTAGTGATTTTATATTTATTATAAAACTTTATAAATGATTCAGTCTTAAAAGCCTCATCTTGATCACTCTTAATTAATACTATTGTTGCATAATTCTCTTTCTAAATTTTGGGGACTAACTGAATAAAGTTTTAAAAGCCTCACTTTTCTTTCTAAGAAAAAACATAAGTCTGGAGTCATCTACACTACAATACCACACTTATCTTTCCTAGTTTTTAATGCAGAATAGGTCCTCTCAATGAATTAAAGATTTCAATCATAGATTTGATGAACCTTAGTTTTCTTGCTTTTTTGACATAGCCCACATATGTGTTTATCACCAAGCTTAATTTGAGTAATCTCCTAATTAAGATGTATTTAACCAGTTTGCTGATGGTAGTTGTGCAAGCATAAAAAATTTTTTTATTACCAAGGATTGTGATCATTTTCTTATGATTTAAGGCACTTGATACCACATGCTTTAGTGTTCTTCATATTTACCTTATAAGTGTTGTTCATTCCTTGAAGTTATGACTAAGCCACATTTTTTCAACTAATATCAAATCATTTAGAATGGTGACCTTAGCACCAAAACTACACAGTTTACTTATGCCAAGAAAGTTGTATTTAGTCCATCTACTAAGTGGGACCTTGCTAATAGATGTAGAAGAGTTACCAAAAGTGCCCATGTTGATGTAAGGGAATTGACCCCAAGGGTAAACATCAAAATCTATAAGATAGGAAAACATAACATTATTACCCATAATATGTCTTAAAACCCACTATCCAAATAGTACATGCATTTTTTAATCCAACTAAGGAGTCATGCCTGCACAAAAAGGACCAATTGTGAGACACAATTATCAAAGCCTTTCTAGGTCCAACTAGTTTAGAATTAGGCATGATTATGCTTGATTTTGAAAGCCAAGCCTAGTTAAGTTATATATAATGAACATTTTTCTAATTTTACAATTTCTAGATGTATGACAAGATCTCAAGCAATATGACATTTAAGTGTATAAGATTAAGAAATATGAGTATGAGCATAAGAAACTTTTGTCTGGTGTTGAAGTTATCACAAAAAATAACACAAATTTATTCTTTTATACTCATTGACGTCTACTACTAATTAGAGTTTTAAAAATGGAACATGCAATCTCACATCTTACATTTCTTACCTCATTCAAGTTCTTATTATTCATTTCATTTAAAGACCCCTATAATCCCAAAAAGCTAACATGATCCATCTTTAGTTTGCTAGATTCCTTATCTATTTATTTGTATTTGATGCATACATCAATGAATTACTAGATCTTCTTGAGATGTACTACTTATCATCCAATAAGTGCATCACCATCATCACCTGCCATTAAGTAGATGAGTCCTTGGTTTTAATCACTACTTGAGGAAAATTCATCTAAGTTACTCTAGCTAGCCTTCATTGCTTTCTTCCTCTAACTTTTTTAACTTATTCTTGTTCTTGACAAATTTTGGACATCTAAGGTGAATGTGTGCTAGCTTTTTGCATTCATGACATGCTATTTCAACCTTTGCTTGTAGCTTTTGTTTGGCTTTCCATTCTTTTCTAGCTATCTTTCTTGAACAATGATGTTTAAGTAATCGAGATAAACTATGAGAAATGAGAGCTGTCTAATCACCACTTAAAGAATCAATACCTAAAGATCAATCTAACCATAGAGCAATTAATTCTTCCTTTCTATTCTTAGGCTTTTCAATATTGACTTTCCCTTCCCTACACCTGGCTAGCTAATTTTCATTTATCATAAGCTCATTAATAACCTCATCAAGGTAAAGATTTGAGGCATTCTTTATTTCCTTTATTGTAGTGATGAGTGGATTATACTCTTTCTATGTAATTCTCATGAACTTTCTTACATGTTTCCCATTAGAAAAATCTTTTTCAAGATTTGTTAATCTATTAGAAATATTAGTAAACCTTGTGAGCATAGACTTGATAATAGTCATGAATTATCATGTCAATTTTTCTTTCTTTCACTTGACATATAACTTCATAAGTAACCTTGAGCTTAGATAAAATTTCATATGTAGTTCTTAAGATCAAAATTCTATTATATTAAATGATGAAAGTAAATAATGCAAAATATTAACTACTTTTGCATTTAATTAGACTATGTTTTTCTTACATAAACATCTTATTAATGGATTTCACACTTACTCACCATTAATAGCCCTAGTGTTCAACAATGTCCCATATATCTAAATGTATTGACTCATGGTAAATTATCATTATATTCTTCTAATATAGAAAACACTCCTCCAAATGATGAGGGATGATAAGAGGAAGTTCCTTCACCAAAAGAGCCATTTTCTTTATTCAACCATGTTCCAATACCACTTGTTTCGATAACCAACTCATAAGAAGGGGGTCTTGCAATCTTTTAGTAAAATCTTAAATTTAATTTTTAAAAGCCTTTATACTATGACTATAATAATAAAAGCAAAGACTTTTTAGGTGGATTAACTCCAAATAATTATCTTAAATTAATCCATTGTTAGAAGACTATTTACTCCAAAAAAATCATCTTTTGCAAAAAGACAGCTCTACAAAATCCATTATAAATTTATCTAAAGAGATCCAAGGAAGGCTCAAAAGAGCCAACAATACATGCGACTAAAAGGATTTATAATAAAAATTCCCATACACACACAAAGATATATCATAACTTTTACAAAGCAAGCCTATACAAGGTATCCTATTATATCAGAAAACCACAATTGGCATACTATAATAATTAGATATGCTTGAAATGATGCTATTGATTCTCTTGTGGGAGATGAAGAGTTGAACACTTATGATTTTAGGATTTTTGTGCCTCTCTTCACTCAAAATAAGAAAGTTGAAATGCATGAGAATCGAGAGTTGTCACAACTAGAGCATATATCTCTTTGTAATTGAAAACTCTCTCATTTATTTATTCTTTCAAAACATTTAAGGTATTTATAAGTAAAAGATCCTTAGAAACATGATACATTAGCCTTGAATAATTGAATAATGCCTAATTTTTATATTCTGCTAGACATTATGAGATTTATGTTTCCATATGTACATACACTTAACATATAAATGTTGTATATTCAACATGAACTACATGTACTTTAAATTAATTAATATATTGTACATAGGCCTTGGGATCAAAGTTTCAACATAAGCATGTATGCAATAATGAACTAATTATACAAGACATTAATAATAACATACTATACACTAGTCTTAGGTATATACACCATCTGTTAGCCTATGTACATTAACATTCTAACTAGATGCATTATATGTGTAGGAACAACAAATCCACAAGTGGGGGGCCTAATTATGATTTTTTTTAAAACTTCCTTTTCTTTTCAAAACCATTTTCTTAGGAAAGGAGTAATAAGAACACCATTAATTTTAGATGATTTAGTTCTTCTCAGTGAGCTTACATCCACCACTAGTTTGATGATCGACCTTACTCGAACAACTACCTTTTATCAAATGACAGATAGTGAACACCCTTGTAAAGTTGTTCTGATCCAAAGGAGGGCTAATGAGCCAATGAAACTACAGACTAAAACAATTCAAAATGCAATGAGTTTCACACTCAAAACAATGGTAAAAACATATCTTAATACTCTTTCAAAATTAGCTTATAAAATATATCTATAACCTTGACAAATTGTAAATGGAATTCCATGTTGATGTAAAATGCATAGAAAGTTGTTATTAATTAATCCATGCTATCAGTTCCTAAGATTAAAACACTAAAATGCAGAGATTGCATAATAATGAAAGTCAAAACTTAAATCTCTTCTTTTGATTGTAAACTTTTTCATTAGAATCTTCTCCTAAGTATTTGGGGTTTTTTATATGTTAAGAACCTTTCCAATGTAGCTTAGGGAAACCTAATAGTAGCACGTTTGCTAATTTTCATTTTCAAGAAGATATACTATCCATTATGTGATTTTCTTTTTTGTACATAATGTGTATTCAATAGAAACATATTGTACTTTGTTCATCAGTTGAGCTATATGTTCCACACATTAATAAAGATGTACTACACAAATGTTATCGATTTTGCATTACTCTATGTGATCTTCATCAAGTTGAACTATATTTTAATAATAAATGCATCATTGTTCTATGACTTACTCTACCAAATAACAAAAATATATTGTATGGTAATATTCAAATATTTCACATTGATTTTGGAATTCCAAAATTCCTACAAGAACTTAGCATGCTTAATAACATACCAAGTAAAAATGTTCTAAATATACTTTACACAATTTATACAATGCCATATGTGTTACACCCCAACTATTATTTTCTTAATTTAGCACCTTTTCTCCATAATATAAAATTTAAATTTTAAATGGAGATTTAAAATTAAAAATTATTCAAAATTTGAATTCCATATACAATTTGAAATTTGAAATTAAATTTTAGAATAAAACATTGGATTTGTTATATGAATATCTTGCGAAACATGCTTAAAGCGAAAAATAAAAAAAACCATCATGGATAGGTTTGAGGGCCTACTAGATAATGCAAAAAAAAGAAAAAAGTGGATAGGATGCCATAACCATGGATGTGAGAAAAATATCATTCTAACCAAACCAACCCAACTATATTTAACATAGGGATTGGTTAGTTATAAGAAGGCATGATACCCTAGAGTTAGAAAAGTTTCTTGATATAGATGATTAATCTAAGGAGGCCCTAATTGAAATGGCCATGGAAGCTAAGGCTGAGAGCAAGGAAGATGAAGAAGGAGATTTTGCAAGCCTAAATTGTGAAGAGGGCGAGATCCAAAGTGTGTAGACCTCTACCTAGTTTAAGATGTCGAAATCCCCTTGTCAAAAATAAATGCATGTTAGGAAATTAAAAATCAAGTATTTTGTTACAAAATGTTTGCTATATTCCTGGGTTGAGAAATGTGTAATGTCTTCCTATATCATGGCTCTTGGGTTCATGTAAATTTGTGTAGTTCTTACATTATATTGCATGAAATTTCATACTATGCTCCTGATTAAGGTGAAAGAATGAAGATGTATCCAACTTTATATTAGTTTTGCCAAAACCTTATAACACTTTCCATGCTAAATTGAAGGATCATGTTGAAGATAAAGAGATTTTTTTATGAAAGAATTATTATTAAGCTACTTGATAAGAAATTGAATGTATGTATGTTGTTAAAAGCTTGTTAGTCAAGAGCATTAATTTATGATTTATGATTTTTGATGAATTCCTTTCTTAAGGCTTGTTTATGATAAAAATATTAAATTATGAGTACCTATGATGATGACATGAATTTTGAATAAGGTTATTTGGCAAATTCTTGAATGTTGTTGTTCTTTAGAATAGGTAGGTTGCTAAAGTTTGTGTTGACATGAATCTTCATTATGTTATCTTTGCTCAAAATATTATCATGTTTACCAAGTAAGAAAACTATGGGTTGTGTAACAAAGAAACACATGTAATCATGCTTTTTGTGATTGATGTATTTTCTTGAAACTATTATTATGAATATGCAAATAATATAGCTTCTAAAAGTTTAAGTTGTTATAAATTATAGTGTAGAATTCAACTAGGAATAATTCCAATTAATTAAGAAAATCTAATAAGAAAACCTAAGAATTGTCTTCTTTAACTATACCATATGACCATATTATGACTCAAGAAAAACTTTTTCCAAACAAAACCAAACTTAGATTGAATTTCACAACCCAATTATGGTTGATTGCCATAGGTTATATAATGAAGCTAAGTACAAGGGCTCAGCTATAGGATTTTTATGCATGAAGTGGCCTTAAAAGAGACATTGAATGGCTTTTGGGTGAGACAGAAAGCACCCAAATTCCATATAAGGATGGTTTAAGAGTCTTAGCTATACCTTAAAAGAAGGTTAAGATTATTGATGGTTTTGGTTAGATTTGGTCAGAGGAAGAATTTAAATTAAAAATTCTTAAGATAAGTACTCTAAGTTTGGCTAATAAGCAATACCTAAGGTTTTATAAATTTATCATACTTGAGAAGCCAACCCTAAATGAAAATTTGTTTTGTTAAAAAGTCATTGGAAGCCATGGTTGGTCTGAGGAGTTGAGTGTAAGGCTTTGTCATAGACATGTAATGCCAGGAAAGACCTAGTAAATGCCCTCATATTTCTTTCAAGGCACCTGAGCTCTTCAGGTTTCTTATGGGGATCCTTGAGGGGCTTCAATTGGCTTTGGAAGAAGGCTAGGAGAGGTTTAGGTCTTTGATAAGTGCAACAAAATGTATTGGGTTGTGTTGAGCAATAATAGGAAACTAAGAACGTAACCTAGCTAATAGGTTTGGTTGGCTTAGAATACACTTCTAAAATTATAGAATTGATCAAGAGAAACATAAGATATGGAATTTAGATTTTAAAGACTTAACTTTCAAATTTGTATGTCCTAGATTTTAAATTTGAATATGTTTGATTGAAAATTTGAATACTTTTTGCTTGAATTTTGAACTTAGGTTAAGGTTAAAAACCTAAGAACCCTAAATGGCATTGAAGGTAACTCAAAGCTTAAAAAGACCATGAATAAGGTTAAGAATATCCTAGGGATTAGCTAGATGAAATTCTTATGAATTAAAGTTTTACATGAAGAAAACCTTAAGATTAGAATTAATATTGAGTAAAGAATAATATGTACTTGGTGAGACTTTAAGCACACTTGAAATAAGGCCATGATTTGATAAGACTCTTGGCTAAATGATGGATGAGTGGTTATTGGGATAGAGACCTTGGTTTTAGCCTTAGAAGTGATGCAAAATTTAGCCAAGGGGCCATAATCGCTTGGCTTTTGATTAGGTTAAACTTTTGTTTTATTTGGATGGTGGGCGAGAATATGAGTAACCAAAAATTAGGCTCTTAAGCCATGATTTGACACCCTAGATATTGGTTGAGAGGTCTATATGATAATAAAGAAGCCTTTTAGAAGATTGGAGTGACTTGACTGGCTTGTGAGCTAAGAGAGAGCCTTTAGAGAAACCCATGTGAACCCAGTTAAAGATTAATGATCATGATTTTATGGGTTGAATCATGTGATAAGAAATGAATGCCAAACTTGTGTTGAGTATCTCTCAGGCTTGTAAGGAGTATCAAATTATTGGTATATCAATATATGTCCTATGAGATTGGTTATGACTTTTTTGAGACTTGCTAGGCTCTAATGGACTTATGATAGGGTTGATCATTGTGATTTTAAGTATTAGCTCAACTTTATAAGTTGTGACATTTATTTGATTCCTTTAATATACTAATGATTATACTCTATTATTATGTTATTACATGTTTATTTTTATTAGATAGGTATGAGGATTTCTCATTGAGCTTAGTTTACCTCCCTTATATTACCTATAGGTGTAGGGAGTTACTAGTAGGCATTAGAGTGGAGGTTTTAGAGTTAGTATCACAAAGGATCACTTTTAAATCACCATATAGTCATGTCTTAATTTTAGTCTTATTTATTCTTAGCATTGATGTTTCATGTTTGACATTGAATTGAATAGTATATTTTAAGTTGGACTTTGGAAATCTTATGATATTTTAATTATATGTGGTTTCTATAGTTTATCTACTTATGATAATCATGGTTTAGTTCTTGTGGTTACATATGCACATCACGAATTAAGCAGATGTGATAATTTGTAGGTTACAGGTTGCTTTGGTACCATCTACATGTAAAACTCCTAGTTTGAAATTCAAGCATAGAGAGTAAAAGGTGGCTAGACAAATACATTGATTGATGTGTAGATCAAGTTGCACTTAAGAAAACAAATCTACAAAAGTGAGGTGTGACTATGTAATTCACTAACTTGAGAAACTTGTGCAAGCTAAGGTAGAACATAAAGTATAGTGACAAATAACATACCATACATTAGAAGTATTTCATTTAAAACTTTGAAAAACATATTTTCTTAAGATCTCCTACTTGGTTAAGGATAGAATGATTAAAAGTTACTTGTAAATGAAACAATTGTTAGTGGAATATTTGATTAATAATATAATGTAATTGAATATGCAATATAAGTTGTGAAAACACATGATCCAAAACACATGTATTAGTTTAGGTTTTAACATTCTAAATCATTGAAGTAAAATAAAAGGTGCTCAAGATAAAAATCACACGATCAAGGGCTAGCATTGATAATTTGGCATGACAAAAAGTATATTGCAAAAATATTTTGCTTAAGAATCATTTTATAACATTCAAAAGAAACAAATCTCAAAATGCAAAATTAGTAAACAATAACATATGGTTTTATTATGATTAAACTCTCGCATGAGGCCATGGGTGTCATAATTATATGTCATTTTCTAGGTGTGAAGTCTATACGTAAGGAAGGATTAAGCCATTATATAAAGTTAATGTAAGAGATTGAAGAAGAATCCTTGCATAGATATTCTAGAACAACTTGGACTCGCATCTTAACTCCATTGGCTAATCCTCGTGGGTTTTTCCTTGAGAACTTAATTCTCAAGGTTCAAGCCTCACGAGGCCAACTCTCAAGGATGTGTCTATGATCACTTGGGTGTAAAGGTCTTGGCTTGAGCTTTTGTAATAGCTGCTTACCACATGACTATGTTTTGCTTTGATGGAAGTGAATTAATGAACTCTTTAATCTTTATGTAGCCATTGAACACTTCATTCCATTAGTTATTTTGTAATGGTTATTTACAATAAACTTTTGGAAGTAATTAATCAAAAGAGAGTAACATGTAATTTTAAATTTACTTAATTAATATAATGTTTGGATTATCACTTTCTTCTTTAATCACATTAACTAGGTTTTGTGTTCTCATTGATTTGTTATTTATATGGAGGAAAGTTTTTTGACAAGTGATGATTTGATGCATGCTAACAATTTTGGAAGAGTTTTAGATGAAAAGAAGTAAACCACATAAAAGAAAATTGGAGAACATTGAAATTGAAGCTAGTTCTCAAAAGAAATTGGCAAAGATGAATGCCTTAGAACCAATACTAGAGGTAGAGGAGAGTTCTCCATCAAGAATTGCAACAAAACTTTATATTATAGTTTTTGGAGAGAAGTCTTACATGTGGCAGCCTCCTTTATCATGGTTGTAATTATCATAGGTGCAAAGGTAATACTTATTATGCTAGTTACCATCAAAAGTGTGGTGAATTGGTTAGTGGCTTTTCTTAGTTCTTTTAATGATTATTAGACCATCATAAAAGGAGGTGAATATCCCTCTAATGGTGTCGTTGCTAAGGCCTTAATGAATAGTAGACCTATGGTGAAAGAAACATAATGTCTTCAAATGTTTGTGAAAGAATGCAAACTTATCATAAGATAAAATGATTTTACTTTGGAAATTTATAATATTGAACTTCCAATTATCATACCAAGTGATTTGAATGATGGCCTAGAATGGAGCCTCAAAGAGATTCATGGTGTTTCCCAAGACATATTGATAGTGTAGAATATTTGACCTCCCATAATATTCACTTAGGAATGTCATCTACAACTACAAGGTTCTACATCACTAGTATGAGGAGAATTCATCTTTAAAAACTTTAAAAGAAATCTTAGAGAAAGAAGTTTTCTTCTATTAAGGGAGAATTTTTTATTTCAAGGCTAAGGTAAAGTTATTAAGGTAATAATCTAGTGCTATCCCCTATGTTGGTCTAGATGAAATCACAAGGTAAATAATGACATTATAAAGTATGTGAGTGTTTCCATCCTCTTAATAGGATTTTGTATGCCAATAATATGTCAATGAGGCCTTTAATATGAGTGCACATACATGTTTGGAAATTATAAGATTTTTTAAGATTTTTTAGAAAATCCAAAAATGATAGTTCTTATAGTTGAATCAAGCATAAAAAGTATAAAAGATAAAATTTGCAACCTTTAGAGGTCCACAAGCGTTGGTCTTTCAAAAGTGTTTTTGTAATTTTCCTTTTTGGGATTTGTATTACAATTTTGATAAATAGTAATGGTTAATAGAAATGAACTAGTGACAATTTTTAAAAGAAGTTATGCACAACTTTAGAGAGTGTAATTTTCTTCACCTTTTTTGATAGTCATGTTTTCAAAGTCTCAAACTTCAATATTGGTATGCTTGTCTTGTCAAACCTTGGAGTAGCCATCCATTAATAAGTTGGTACTACACAACCCTAGTGACGGTTCAAAAATATCGTTTTAGGTAGAGATGATGACGAAACATTATCCATGCAGCTATTTAAGCCCTTAAAGTGCTCTATGCGTGCCTTTACCAATCTTTTATCAATTGCTAGAATTAATTTCATAAAAAGGAGGATAAAAAGTTTCTAAGAAAAATTAATCTCTCTCTGATCCTTAAGTGTAGGCGATGTCGTCAAGGGAGAGGGGAAAACATATAGGATTAGAAATGTCCAATGTCCCTTCATTTCTTTAATGTAGGTGATACCATCGAGGGAAAAGAAAATGGTTAAGTGGAAAAACTTTGATTTATGCAAGGAGATGAGACAAATATTCACTTGTTATATAGAAGTAAATTTCTTATGAAAAGGAGGATGTGAAGAAAAGACCTCTTAATTTTTGCATTGTAGATCAATAGTGACTATAACGGGAAAGGAAGCAAGGGTTGTGACTCTCAAGACTTCTAATAAATTGAACATAGGTGAAGGGTAGAAAAAGAGAAGTGAGTTTGTACCTCCCAAGGGCTTCTTACAATGGTGAAGTGATGAAGGAGGACAGAGGGACTCAAGTCTATTCTTTTCAAATCTTTCATGTAATTGAACAATGATGAAGCATAGGATGGAAATTCAACACCATGTTGCTTGAAGCCTTCATATGACACAATAGTGATGAAGGAGGGGAGAGAAATTCAATCCCATGTTTCTTCAAGACATCTAATAGTGCGATAATATGAGAAAGAAGTCAAGTCCATGTCTCTTAATGCTATCATGTGATGGATCAACAATTAGAAAGAGAAGAAGATAAGATGATTCCTCTTCGTACCTTATGGTGTGGATTTGTGATGTAGAGAAAAAGTTAAGATTATGATTTTCAAGACATTCAAGTAATGGAATACAATGAATAAGAGAAGAGGAACATAAGGTCATGCCTCTCAAGACCTTGATGCTATATTGTAGTGATTAAGGAGACATGAACAAGTTGAGGTCATGCCTCTCACATTCTGCATGTGATGGATTAACAATGAAGAGGAGAAGTAGGACAAGAATCAATAGGTCAAATATTAAGAAATTAGTTATTTTGTTCAAATAATAAATGGAAGGTCAAGCTTCAGTTGATGAATGGTTACAATCAACACTAAGTCTTAAGCCAAGTTTGACCAAATTTGAGAGATATGAACAATGCCAAAGTCAATCAAGAAAAGTCTCATTGATTTTGTCAAAAAAGATATAGAGTCTCAAGTGATTTTGAATATTCTTATACTTGAGACAGTTAGTTTTGGAAAAGAATTGTTTATGTTTTTGACATCAATTACTTTTAATTTTAAGAAAGAATAATTCCTTTAACTCACTAATGCATTGAAACTAAACCGAATGAGATATCTTTATCTAAGATTACAAAACCTTGAGAATGTAATTGATGTAAAGTTTTTAAAACTTTAGGGAGGGTTAAGTGGTACCTCTAATAAAGGAAAAAAGAGAAGCAAGTGTACAAATCATGGTTACAATTTTTTCAAGTGTGCTCTACTGCATGATCTTGTTAGCTCATCTACATTTTTTGCCTATAGTTAGCAAGACTTTTGTTAAATAATGGCATTTATGAGATATGATCATTTTTAAATTAGAATTAGTTTGTAAAGATATTTTACTGTTCAAAGGACATCACATATTTAAAGAATAAAGGTCCAATATCCTTTGGAAATGTCATAATACAACATGGTCAAGGTTGACTAAGAGATCTGTGATGGAGGATTTCTCATGGTCAAGCTATTCATGCATAGTGAAAGATACCTAATGGGTCTCTTCAACAAAAGGAGAAGGTTTTGGTATTGGCTCTTTTCTTGGGGAGACTAGTTCAACTTTGGGATGTTCAATTTTTAAGTAGGAATAATAGAGAGGCTTTTTTGAAGAAATCCATCTATTGTTGGACTAAAAAGAGGGGTGTATTAAAAGAGGAAAAAGGGAAAAATGTTTTTAGGTAGTTGAGGTAGAAATGTGACTTTCACTACTACTTGATTGTGGGGTTCTAGAGTCTTTCCCATAAAAATTGTAGTTCTCACCTTCTTGACTTTCATTTCATCTATTTATTCATTCTTATAAAAATGCTAAAATGTATTGATTTAGAATTTGGATTTAAGGGGATTAATAGAAGTTTTGTTTTTTCCAAAATGTTAGGTGTGTGATTCTAGAATAAGGAGAGAGATCTAAGTTCTTTATAGGTCTACATTGACAAAGAAAGAAAGCATTGAAGATAATGAAAGGAAAGCTTCTCTCAAGTGATGAACTTCTTGAATTTGTCCCTATGGGTGTGCCTTTAGTTTATGGAGGACGTCTCTCCATTTCTACCATTCAATTCAGCAGTACATTTCATGAAGGATTAGAAAAAGTACCTCTTATATAGAAATTAAAACAATTAGCTTATAAATTTGGAAATAGTTATCCAAGTAAGGAGACTCATTAATGTATTCTAAGACTACTTGCTATTGGTATTTGAACTTGAGAAACTCAATAGATAAAAAAAATCAACCATTAATAAAAGAAGAACAAGAGTTTTAAACATCACATGAGAGGTACATCACCAATTCCTAGACATTGAAGGGAATATTCCCATCGTACTATGATTAAATGCAACTTTACTAAACATCAAGATTGTAAACATATTCACTTATCAAAATGGAGTAGTTCATTTGGTATGTGATGGAGCTAGTCAAGCAAGTATCTTTGAAACCTAGCAGTTTGACAAGTGGATCATAGGTGGCATCCATATATAAGAAGGACAAAGGATGTACAAATCTATTAAATATTATACTTAGGAAAAATTGTAATTAAAAATCAATATTCACTACCTAGGATTGTTGATTTATTAGAACAATTATGGAACACATGCAAAAGGTGAGGTGGCACATTTCCTACCCTCAATTATTTGTCGGATTGTATGGAAGGTACATTGTCTAAGATTATTTGAGGAGCAAAACACAATAGTTACACAACTTGGTTAATAAAGTTTTATCATATAATTATAGTATACTCAGATGCTTTCCTCTATCCCAAACTTCTCAATTAGATTTTCAATTGGTGTAATGGTCTCAAAGATTAAATCTAAAAAATCATATATTGTGTAATGAACAACTCCTTCATCAAACGTTATGAAACTAAAGGTAATGGGTTAGCTCATGGCAACTTAGGGCTAGTAGGTTGGTGTTGGATCATTCACACATGTAGGTCTACCAATCAAAGCTTTTTATACATTCACGAGTTACAAGCCAAAAATTGAAGTAGAACGAATGGTTGTAGTGTTGGGACTACAACTCAATAAAGGTTTGGGAATCTTAAACATCATTTTGGAATTAGATCACAAAGTTGTATTGGACATGGTGCAAAGCAATGTGATCACTCTATGGAAGATGCTAAGTTACATCAACAAAGTTAAACATCTAAATTTCACAAGAATTCAAGTTTAGAACATCAACAATGAAGGTAATGTAATGGAAGATACTTGGCTCAATTGGTTGGCACCAATCATCAATCTAACATTTCTGAACCATAGCAAATCCCAAAATTATGCAATGCTCTCACTAAACTAGATGGAATTTAGTATCCTTATATATGATCAATATATGCAATGATACTAATGAAATAAGGGCTTAAAATTCTCTTAGAATCCACTTTTATCCTCCTACACAAAGTAAAATAAATAATTGAAAACAAATCCATAAGCAAATCTAAATCTTAGTAGCCTTTAAATTCCAACTTCTCTTTTCACATTGCTCATTTTTAGCTGCATATAAATCATACAATATGAACTCATTGGTCATATCTGTATTATTGTGCTATTTAAAATAACTGCAACCTCATTTCTCAAATGAACAGTGATCAAACTTTACATTATGGGTTTTCATACTAGTTTGCATTGTGTAATCCCTTATTAATGCATTTAATGGTTTGAATCATACTCTATGATCTCAACTTTATCTCAGATTGTTCTTTATCTAAGTATTACTTTCTACCTTTCTATCTTTTCTTCATTTGATGTGATAATTCCTATTACATAGAATGATTTGTCTTTTATTCAATATTGGAAATCATTCTATCAATATGTTAGGCTTCACTTTCACATCAAACAAGTCATTTTTGCTCGAAGCTACAGTGATGTGTCATACATGTACTATAGTTGTTCTACCTAGATATGTCCAATATGTGTTTATACACACCATTCTTGTTTATTATCTAAGTACAAATTTCTTCTTAGACATTTTTAAGCACCACATCTCCTAATCTACCAACCATTTTGTATGATGCATCCTTTTGGGTAGTATGAGATGGTGATAAATTTATTGAGATTATCAACATATGATTATGATGTCTGTCTCATCTTTATGGACTAGTACTTGGTGATAAAATCAATGATGGCTCATTGTATTAGTTTGATGACATTATTAGTCTTGTTTATTTTATCAATTCTATTTCATCATTGATTGTCTAGTTCGATACATATATTTGTATTGTATGAACCATTATTTGAACATTGTTACTCAAAATAGGCTCTATTCTATAGCTCATAATTCCTTATTAGACTACATTACATCATTCTTGTAGATCTTCCACTTTGGTCTAATATAATGACTCAAGAGTGACAATGTATGAGTCAGGTATTATTTTTGAATTATGCACAACAGTAATGTTTCCTATATGGTATGATTATCACCTATGGCTGTCCTAGACACTATCAAACAAAATTATGCATTTTAAGTGACAAAATTTCTAAATTACTATGAACCCTAGGTGAGCCATCACTTAAAGCTACAAGGAAGATCAATGGTAAGCTAGATCAATCACTAAAATTCTATTAGTTGGTGTCTACTATTGCTCTTCAGATTGTTTCTCCAATGATCCAGATTATTTAAGGTGCATGTTCTTAACCCCATTTATGAATGATCATTGAAATATGCCTCAATTTTCAAAACTTTAACAAACCCTTATGATGTAAACCTTTATAATGGAATAAAAAAGATCTTTCCAAAAGAAAAGAACATATGACTTTACTAAGCTCAATTTGAAGTCTAGATATCCTCACGTCTAGATTAGTTACAATAACTTTTGGAATACAATGGTTTTTAATATTTACCTTTATCTCTAGTTAAAAATAACCATAAAACTTCACATATATGATACAATGCTAGAATAAGAACCCAGAAGAGTCTATATAACTAGTTAAACTAGTTTCATCGTGTGTTGTTCTTAAATAAGGATACCAGTTTCCACTGATCTTGATAAGAGCCTTGAACATATTTGGAATTTTCTACAAGCTAAAGACCTCTGAATGAAGACTAGAATTTTCCAATATAGTTAAGGGATTTGCCACTATATTTCCCTCTTATAAGTATGCTTCAACTAAATGCTCTTCAAGTCCAACTTATTGTTAATTTGTTGGATGTTATTGCTCAATCCCCATGGGATTGTCAAGTTTCCATGCCTCACACTCCAAATAGTTTTGCAATCCATTTCCATAATAATGTTGGAAACACCTCTTGTTTTGGTAGAGTCAGCATAAATAACACAAACATTCCTTCTACTTCCATTTTTTATGTGGTTCCAATATATGTCAGGAAAGCTTTGATTATTTGACCTAAATATTTGAAAATAAGCTTATCACAACTAGCAAGACTATATTACATTAAGCTAAGCCATTAACATTCAATTTCAAAAAATTTGTGAGAGGTAAATTCTACTACACGATTTTTATATTCCTACAATTTTCTTAAGAAAGGGAAGGACAATCCCATGTTGAACCAATTGACCATCTAATAGGGAATCTTGAGTTTAATGAAAGAACCAAAATATATTATAGTTATTGGATAGAACTTTGTTCATCATATTACTCACTAATGAGTTTCGTTACTAAAAAAAATATTAAATTATGAGCCTTACAAATGTTCCAACATATGAGAGGGGGTAGTAGACAAATAACATTGGCTCTAATAAAGTTTGAAGAGCTACAACTCCACCAATGCTTAAGCTTTCATGAATGTTGTTGAATTATACATCCTAAATTTCTAAGCATTTTGGAAACTAATACATAATTTGCTAACAACATCCTTGTGTTCTCTCTCTTCCATTATAATCTCCTACACCGATTATTATCTATTTTTGTTCCTAGGTATCATTTTGTATAGTCATGCTTTCCATAAGTATAAAGGTTGCATAAATTTCATTGTTTTATACATCTCTACACTTTGTATGATCTACTCTTCTATAAGCATATCTACAATTCCTCTTTCTTTTGCATCATCTCACATTTCTGATTGTATTAATGTTTTTGTAATTCTATGGTACGATAAGTCTATTGTACGATATGTTCTCTTTTAGTTCAACATCCTGACCACATATCAATATTATATTTCATCTCCAATCATCATATCTTACAATTTATATTATCATACTATACGATCCTCCTTGATTAATTTATTAGATCATCTTTTAGTAATGTCTTCCTTTTCAAATTATTGAATTGTAAGATTCTACTCTTCATAATTTATCTTCAATCTATAATTCCTCCATGTTTAAAGGATCATCTTATCATCAAATAGTCTTATCATATCATCTATTATAATATTATACTATACATTCATATATGACCATCTTATAGCTTAATTGAATCACTTGACTCGTTGAAGTACAAGATTGTCCAATTAAGTCATCGTGTAATATGGCTTATTAATCACATTGTATAATCCATTTCAATTTATTCATCTGAAGAAAGAATTGATCCTTCTTATGTCATTGTATTATATGTTATTTATGAACATAATATATGATTTTCTTAGGTTTTACTTCTTTTCTCATTTGGTTCAATATTACTATAAGAGAATCCTATTCTATTATACATTGTCTTACTTCTTTGTTCTAGTTCAATTGGTATTTTCTGCACATTATATTATATGATAAGTCTGTCATGTTATATGATAATGTTATTTTAATAACTGCCATATTAAAAATTTCTATGTTCATATAAAAATAAATCCATAACATCTAGAAGTGGTGCAATATGTGTGCTTTCTCTTTTAAAATGTAGAACCTTGCTCATAGCTCATGACATATAATTCCTCTCATATTTCACACTATGTTGTGACATGCACTGAATGTTTTACTTTTTTAATCTAGTTTTCAACCTAAGTTCCATTGTTTCTACATTTGACATCTAAACCATTCTTTCTTAAGAATTTAGTGGCTTTAATATATTTGATAACAAAATTAAAACAACATCTAAACCAAGGGCCCACAATGTTATCCCTTACTACTCCCTTATAGCTCTATGTAAAATCTCAACTTGAAATAAAATTATTAATCCAAAGTATAGGTAGATCTAACCATGACTAGCTCATGAACAAAATCATTCCTCTATATATAAACAAATAAGTTTGGGTCATGTCACTTATTGGGCCAATTTCATATAATGATCAAGTCATAATATGTGATAAACATAATTTTTTTGCTTTTTTATTGTTTAAACTTCCTAGTTCTCTATTAAAAAGAAATTTTCTTTAATCCTTATCCATATTTGTTTATTATTTTATTTTTATTTAAATTAGTTTATGGTAATGCTCTTTTTATAATAAATTGGGCCTATTTTCTTAAAATATGTCATTCCATTAAAATAGTCTTAATGGATGGCTCCTTTGGCTTAGCTTTGGAACATATAATCTTGAATGATAGTTGCCACTTTGGACTCCATCCATCTTTTTACAATTAGGGTCATGCCTTCTCATTATTTTCATTATTTTTTATCCTCTTTAATTTCCTTTTTTATCTTTCCTATTAACCTCATTAAGGAATAATTATTAATCTTTTCTTTAAGTTATCATCAGAACAAGATTTTCATTTTGTTCTATAACTTGTGGGATATTATCAATTACAATAATGTTATATCAATAACATGCTAAATTACACATAAATAATTATAAAAATAACTTGTTGAAATATTTGCAAGCATTACACATAAAAAAACTCTAAACATGTGTTTGATGATGATTTGTGCGAGTGACAAGTGATGATTTCTGTGGGTGAATTGAGCCCATTCGATGAGATTTACAATAGATGTCGAATCACTGGATAACAAACATGTACCAATCAAGATTAAGAAGGAATACTTTCTCCACTATTAGCTTCATAGGATATGTTATTTAGCAAAAGTTCAAATGAACATCTATAAGTGGCACTTGGATTTCCATCTCAACATCAAGTTGTCTCTAGCTCTAGTATGGATCTCTTGTGAACACTAGCTCATTTGTTCTTTTAACAAGGCTGCACTATATTCCATAGCATCTACAATTGGAACCCTACTTAAGGTGGATGTTGCAACTCTAAATCTAACCCATCCATTTGTTCTTAGAGTTTGTATGGAAGTTGACTTACCAAAGGAGTTAACAAATTGAATTAGAATCATATAGAAGGTAGTTGCTAGATTATTTTTGGGACAAGGATTACAATATGTATTTCAATTACTTTGTTTGCCACAAATAGGAATTTTCATCTTCTAATTATAAGCATAGTACGACGAATGTAAACATACAAGTTCCCTTTCAAAGGATAATTTCTAAACCATCCAGGTAGAATAAGCAAGGAACAATGCCAATTCAAGGTAAGAATTGATTATATCATTATCAAAGACTATAGGACCTACAATTCCAATTGATAAGAATAATGGTTCACAATTTCTAAATCCTTCTCAAATTAATAGTTCCAATAATAATATGGTGATGGAGGCTGAACAAATAACTACTGGAGCAAGGATAAAGGTAAGCCCAAGCTGCTTGATAGTGAGAACAAATTAATATCAACCAAGATCTCTTTTGATTATGCTAGATTAAGAATAGCTTCAAGTAGGGCTATGTTACAAGAAAATAAATAAAGGGTAGCACTTCATGATCCAATTGAGACAACAATCAAGATGACAAATGAGACAACAAAAGAAGAAACAACCAAGAAAGAGAATCACCTAAGATCTAGATGAGAGATATTTGCATGGTTTCAAAACACAAGTATGTCCAAACTCATAGTTTAAGCTAAACATTAAGATAAGACAATGATCGAGATAGGACAACAACTGAGATGAGCATGATCAAGTAAAGGAGCTTAAAAAATAAGATGACGACGATCAAGATGGGACAATAATCAAGATGGTGAATGAGATGATGAACAAAGAAGAAACTAGAAAGGAGAGAGACACTTGAGATCTCCATAAGAGCTATTTACATATATTTAGGATACAAGTATGCCTAATCTCATAGTTTAGCTATCTAAATGGCATTGAAATTAGGAATATGGAATGTGAATGGCTCAAGATTTACATCTCTTAATCATTCATTTACAGATATTTTGTGTAGTGTTACCTCATGCTACTCAATTAAAATCAAAACTTTGACAACCTTTAAGGGGAATTGGAGGTTATTTTTGATGAGGATGAAATCAACAAAATGGTAGGTAACTTTAAATTGGTTTTGACCAAGAAATTTTCTTGTAGTAGACTAAGCTAAGAATTAGTGAGGAAGGTTTTTGAGACTATTAGATTTCTTGGAGAAGTTAGAATCGACTTGTTTGATAGTAAGGAAATACTAATTTCATTTGATGAGGAGGAAGACTTCTCTATCATTGGTTGCACTATTCCTAGAATGTGGGTGAATTATAGATGAGGGTTTTCAAGTGGCATCTTGGTTTTCATTTGAATGTAAAACCTTCATTGGCTCCAATTTAGATTTCACATGAGTAGCTCACAATACACATGTTCAACAAAGTAGTTATTTATTATATTGCATATATGATCCAAACACTATTGAAGGTTGATGTAGCCACTCTAAATTTGACACAAGTGTTGCTATAATGGGCATTGAGCTAGATCTGTTAAATTAGCTTTCCTAATTGTATACTCATAACCTAAAGAAGTAGCAAATCAAGTGGCTTTTGGCAAAAAATACAATATGAAAGTTTGCCTCTTTACCATGGATGCTATAATAAGTATGGTCATTCCATATCAAATTGTAAGCATCTTCAAGTGAAATTGGAAACTCAAAAAGCTTTAATCAACATTAATGTTTAGTATGTGCAATAGAAAATGTAAAGGGATGACAATAACTTAAGTTCATTATAATATGGCCCAAATAATAATGAGGAAGAACAAAATGGTTAGTAATCTCCACTATAGAAGCTATCATACACAAAAGTCTGTGAAACACTAAGGCAAATAGAATAATGAGAAGATTTGATAGCCACAACATCTAAGTTAATTAAGGGCAATAAGATGAGTAACCTGATGTTAATCAAATTAGTTGATGACCAAGCAATTATAAACAATGTTCATCATTCTCATGAAGGATCATATCAGATCTAAAATTCTTAACTCCATATAAACCTCAACCTACATGGATCTCTAGATATTGAAAGACTTTAGATTGGAATTCTATAAAAAAAAGCTAAAACATTAGGTCTAATACCTATGGAATATGATAACTTCACTCTGGTCCAAACAAGAAGGGTTGAAAAAAGAGGAAAGTAAATCATCGAGCAACATACTAATCTTAAAGCTTATCATAAAAGTGCTAGAATAACACAAATTGAGGAAGTTATTTTGTCTAATGCATAATGCATTTATTTTGAATATGAAGTGAGCTTCAATGTTAAGATTATTTGTAGACTAAAAAATCAACTATAAAAAATTAGCATACTTGCTTTACTTGAACCTATGGCTCATGAAAGAAAATTACAACAATTGGTATTCAAATTAGTGGTTGGAAAATATAAGAATAACAACTCAAACTAGATCTAGATATTATGAAAGAATAATATTCAATGCTCAATTATATATGATGATGATTAGCTCATTTATTTAATGATCTTAAGAAGTGGATTGGCTTTAAATTACATAATTATATATGACAAAAGTTCTAAAACATTAACGCATGAATTATAGAGTACTATTTTTGAAATTATTGCTAATCAAAGCATTCATGGTTATTAGGTGGTGATTCGATGTTACTACTTTAGTCGATGAATATAAGGGTTCATCAAATCCAAATATGGTAGTTATAAATGAGTTTAATGATTGCATTATTTAATGTAGCTTGTTTGAGATTCCTTGTAGGGACTCACCATATGCATGGGTTGGTATAAGAAATGGTAAATGGGTATGGAAGCAATTAGACATAATGTTGGTAAACAATCAATGGTTCAAGAGTAAACCAATTATGATAGTGGAACACCTAAGAAAGATAAATTCTAATCACTCACCTTTGTTATTACTACACTTCACTAACTAATTCCATGAACCATGATAATTTAAATTTGAAAATAAGTGGATTTCATAACAAAATTTTTCACACATTTTTTACACCTAGAACTCCACAACAAAATGGCATAATAAAGAAAAAAAATAAAATCTTATTAGATTTAGCTAGAAGTATGTTGCATGAGTATGATACGCTTAAATTCTTTTAGGTAAGAGCTATGCTTATAGCTTGCTATGTTTCAAATAAGATATTTTATATGCCCAAAATTAGAGAAATTATGATGTGAACATTTGGTAAGAAATCATAGATTACTCATTTGCAGGTATTTGGATATAGATGTTACATTTTAAATAATGAAAAGGGAAAATTGAGAAAATTTGATCCAAAATCAAATGAGAGAATCTTCTCAAAATACTTATTTAGTGATAGAATTTATAAAGTTTACAATAAAACCATTAATTAAGTAAGAAAATCTATACATATAAACCTTGATAAATCAATTTCAACTAAAATAAATAGTGTAACATAAATGATGAATAAATAAGATTTTAGAAATTAAATTTAAAAGACTCAAGTGAAATAAATTAAGAAAAATAAATAATTGGAGAAAATGTAAATCCTAAATTCTTAAAATTTAATAAGGATTATCCTAAACAATAAGTAGTAAGAAAAATTGTGGATAGTTTTAAAACTAAATCTTATCAATAATCAATCTATTTTTGCAACACTTTCAAACCAACTTGAATAAAAGATGCTTTAAATAATGAATTTTAGGTAATAGGCATTAATGAAGAATTAAACTAATTTAAAAAGAATTGTGAGTGAGAGTTAACCCTTAGGCCATTGGATAAAACAATTATAGGAATAAAATGGGTCTTTAGAAATAAAAGAAATTAAAATAAAAATATAATTAACAGTAAAGCATGATTAGTTACAAATGGTTATACCTAAATTGAAGTTATAGATTTTGAAGAAACATTTGCACCCATAGCAACGCATAAGGCAATAAACATTTTGTTAGCATATGCTTACTACAAGAACTTCAAACTATATCAAATTGATGTTAGAAGTGTATTTTTAAATGATTATATAAATAAAAATATTTATGTAGAACAACCCCCATGATTTGAAGTGAATGATAAATTAGATCACATATATAAATTAAATAAAACTTTGTTTAGGCTTAAGAAAGCACCTACAGCATGGTATGATAAGCTATATAGATTTTTAGTTTCAAATAATTTTATAAGAGAAAAAATAGATAACATATTATTTATTAAGAACAAAAGATAAGATTAACTTTTATGTCAAATATATGTGATGACATAGTGTTTGTAATTAGCATTGAAGACTTATATAAAGACTTTTCAGATTTAATTAATAAGAATTTGAAATGAGTTTAATGGACAAGTTAACTTTTTTAGGCCTTCAAGTTAAATAAACTACAAATAAACTTTTTATATCACAAACAAAATTTACTTTATAATTACTTAAGAAGTATGATTTCATGAATTTCAAACCAAAAAACACTTATGATCATTAACACACGTTTAAATAGAGATGAAAAAGAAATTCTCATATATAGAGTTTGTTGGAAGTAGAATAGATAGAAAAAACACAAGTAAAACATGCCAATTTCTAAGAAATTCTCTAATTTGATGGAGAAGAAATAAAATTGTATTATACTATCCACTAAAGAGTAAAAATATATAACTATAAGTAGTTGTGTCACATAAGTCTGTTTGATCAAATAATAACTAAGAGATTATGATATTATACAAGGATAAATTCTCATTTATTATGATAATTTAAGTATAATAAGTTTAAGCAAAAATACAACTAATCATTCTATAGTAAAAATATAGATATTAGATATAATTTTATAAGAGAGCACAATATACTTAATCATGTTTCATTATTATTTATGCATACTAATAGCCAATTGGTCCTTAGGGTATGAATAATTTATAAAATATAAATTGAGTTTAAGAGTGTTAAATCCATTTGAGTGATAACAAAAGGAGGAGTGAATAAAACTTGAAATAAAATTGAAAGATTGAAGTAAAAAATTAAGGCATAGCCCTAATCTAGTCATGAAAAATATGTAAAGGGAGTTTAAATTTAGTTGTTTTGTAAAATCTTTTTATAAATAGCTCATATTTTTATTAATTTTATTAGACATGTTATTATCATCAAATGAGAAAGATTGTTTAGTATTGACCCCTAGTCATAGTATTTTATTTATTACTAATAAATCTTAAGTATTTCTAATAAATTTGATTGAGATAATTTATAGTTTTTAGATAATCAATCTATTTGTTCATTATAAAAATTAAACAAGAAGAGCAAATGTTAGATCCCATAAATATCATCTTGTTTAAAATGGTAAATCATCAAGAGATATATTTTGACTTTATTTTTAGGGATTTTAATTTTATTTTTGATGAGAATGTAAAGTTTGCTTAAAATTATTATTTCAAAGAACATACAAAAAATTTAAATTTCATTTAAATTAGTCATCTTAGAAAAATATTTATGTTTTTAATATTTTTTATAATCATACCTTAATCATCTTAAGAATATTTTTTCCAATATCTTTGAAATATTTGTTTCAATAATCATTAAATAAATTAATTTAAAAAACTTAATTCTATTTCATCTAAACTTTATTAAACCTACCAAACTCGTTTGTTATAACAATCAGGTCAAGAAATCACTCTCAAACTTAAATGAAAGTACATTGAATTGGAGGCATTACAACCCGTATCCATTATCAATTAATCATATGTTACTAGCAGTGTGAGTGACTAAATCATGAAAAAACAAGGGGGAGGCTACCCTAAAATTAAGTTACCTCGATACTACACAAAATTTCTTATTAGGTGAAAATAGAAGAACAAATACACCATGTGAAATTAGAAAAAAGGTTTTTCGTACAACTAACTTTCAAATTACAGGAGTGACATGAGTCATTAGATTGTGAAACTTTGCTATCAAATGATCACCATCATATCCACCTTTTTGAAGGAGCTAATTCCATCAACTGTTCAATCGTATATTTTTGTGATCACACAATTCACATTTAATCCACAAATAAAGTTAAATCCAACCTTTAGATCATGGTTTAGATATAATTGTCTAGATCAAATCAAAATTTTTCAAATATTTCCCATTAAGTCTCAATCGTCTTATTGCATAGTTTTTATGATTGAATAGCTCGCGATCATTGTGATTATGTGGATCCTACACGATGGTAGTCGTTATATGAGTTGTTATAATTTTATTTACATAATAGCTTTTAATTAAAAAAGTGTACCCTAACAAAAGTAGTAACAAGTAATTAATATATTTTTCAAGTGTCTATAGCTATTAAAAATATTTAAAAATAGGAGAATTCTTGAATAAAATTAATTAATAAAATTTTCACAAAAACTTTGAAAAAAAGTTTCAAGTAATGACTTAGAAGCCATCATTAACCAATGCTTATCCTCACCTCTTTATGATGTATCCTTTTTCCTTAAACTCTAAATTCCACTTTCTTCAAACTATCTAAGCTCAAAATTCTCATTTTCTAGTTAATTAAATTAAAATCCTTATGTCTTGTTGACCATTTTATGGAACATAAGAATTAGTTCATACAGATTTTGTTCTCTTCTTCTTATTCCTCTTCTTTAAATTTTATTTTGTTGAAAGACTATTGTAATCTTTGTTTTATCATTCTTGTAAAGGTTTAGCTTATCTGTCTTTTGAGAAAAGGTTTATATAGATTTTTTTACTAATTTTTTTGGGGTTGGATGTAACTTAATTTAAAGATAAACCACCTAGAAATTGCATGCCTACTCTTTTAAATTTTCATACCTTTTTATTTAATAATTTCTCTTAAAATTTATTATTTAAAAAACCAATATATTTTAAAAAAATTAAAATTTTTGCAAAATAATTTATAAGGATTTCCTTAATCCTTTTAAAATAATTATGTCAAATTATTTTTTAAAAATCTTCTTAAAAGAAATCAAATTTTTAATCCTTAATAATTAACCCCCTGTCTAAGTGAACATAACCTTAACTAAGACTTTTGTGTTGTCCCTTTATTTGATTTCAAGATTTAAGAGAGTTAATAATAAAAATAGATTATTTGCATGTGTGTGATAAAAGATTTTGCAAGCTTTCTCTTCTCTACAACTCATCACACTTAGGTTCCTTCAAGCATGAATTCATATATAATTGTTTAACTATAAAAATGCCTTATTAAATGTAAAAAATGATCATCTGCATTTATACAACATGCCCAAAATACTTAAAATGTAAAATCTTAAAAATGTGTAAAATTAAATATATCATATTATATCTTTTTCTATCTCATTTTATATTTAACATGGGTAGTAAGTCAACCAAATGATGTGCTAAGAAAAAATTGGTAATAAGGACTTTATGTATGGTACGAAGAGAAAGCACTAAATGGCTAGCCCTTAAAGTTTGGTTGTGTGGCCTCAAGTATGATCCTAAGGGATTGGCCTTGAGAGTTTGGCCTTAAGGAGCTAACCTTAAGAGCTTCACCTCAAGGGTTTGGCCTTGAGAAATTGGTCTCAAGGGTTGCCTTTAAGAAAATAATTTAGATGTTCTAACCTCAAAAATCTAGTATTGAGGATCTAGCATCAAGAGATTGGGCATCTATCATCGACATCTACCATGTGGCTAGGCTTAGAATTAATTGTTAGGATTTGGCATAAGAATGTTTGCATCTTTATCATTGCAATAATAATTTTGAAATTTGTGGGTTAAAGGTTGTAATTTTTTTAATTATATATCTTAAGTTTTATTTTTTGTTTTGGAACTTATATTTTCAATCTAGTCTTTTGTCAAGCTTTATCCTAGCAAATAAAATACACTTATTTATTCCATAGAAAATTTCACCACTACATTTTCTTCAATTATAAACAAGCCAAGAGTATGCAGTTTCAATATTAAGTAAGCCACATGGCATTAGCTAGTAGACCTAGTCCTTAATGACAAAATGTTCTTATCACAATTTTGAAGGGAAGCTTGGTGATTGATGCATAAACCTAATGGATATTGCCTTTGATAATACTCATATTTACATCTCATAAATAGTGATATCCTTGCCTATTAAGTCCATGAGTGCTATGTGAAGAAACTCATCTTTGCACAAACTCCATAAGAGAAGTGCAAGTCAAGTCTAAAGAAAGTGAGAGCACATAGGATATCTTATAAATGATGTCCATCTTGTTTTCTTTACATATATCATTAAAGAAAGGGGTTAAAAAAATCTTGTTTCTATTTGTATTAATAAGGTTCAAATTTTGTAAAACTATTCCCTTTTATAATGATTGTATTATTAGGGTTCAAATTTTGTAAAACTATTCTCTTATGTAGTAGTCCCCGTCATTGATCATCTTGTGTCTTTTTTAAAATGTCAATTTTTTTTTTGAAATATTTTATGTACTATCTCTATCACAAGGGGAGTGAGAAGATTAAACTTACAAATCACCAAAAGGCTTGAGCATACAATCAAAACATGCATCAAGTTTCCTTCCCTTCCAAGATGAAAATGTTACACACATTTTTTTCACACAACTTCCACATTGCATGCTCCACATTCTATGAGTTTGGATGTGAGAGTCATTTATTTTCATATGGATACAATTATTCCCTATTATGTATATTTTTATATCATTCTTATTTTCAGTACTTATGTTTAATAGTACCAATCGCTAATAAAAAGATGATTTTTAAGATAGCTTGGAATTAGCCTTAGGTGTTTTAATGCATGTCTTCAGCTTTAAATATATGCAGCTACAAACATTTTGTTATGTAGTTATCTTCAAATCTTTATTATCATACCTAATAAGCATGCAATGATAATGCATTTCATACTTCTGACTTAATCAAGCATATATAATTTCAGTTTCATTAGACTATAATTAAATTCATTAAGACTTTATTTATAAAATGAGTTTTACTCTTGTTTTTAAGAGGGCTTTTTTCAAATTTAAAACTCTCAAAATTCTAAGAAACACAAGTTTATCATTTTTTTTCAACTTTTTTAAAACCATTTTTTTAAATCATAAGCGGTACAACAAAAAATCTGAAATTCCAAGAGTAATAATTAGATAATCCTCACATCTATTATGACCAGCTTTCATCATATGAACAAATTATTATTTGATTATATTGCAAAAATAAAATATTGGCTTTTTTATGCTTTTTGAATGACATGTCCTAAGCATATGTTGTTCACTCAATTGAAGGCTAATGGATTCTATGCCTTATTTAGTACTTTAAATATAGTGATTTAAAGAAATCATTAGCAATACCTTATGTGATTTGTGTGCATTCTCTCTAGTTTTGTGAGTTGAGCAAAACCCACATCTTTTGCTAGCTATGTTGATCTTTCTTGAAGGGCATTAATATAATTGAATAATATTGATTGACATTAGAACAAATTCATTATGAGCTATCATTATTAGGATAATGGATGTCTCTTTCTAATGTCAGTCTTGTATTCAATTTAGTCTACAAATTTGATCATAAATTTAGATGTGTTTAGAGCAAATTAACTTATATCAACAATGTCACAATAAGTTTAATAAAGGAAATAATTTTCATCTCTAAACTTTCGTAGGGATAACTTAACAATTGATTGTGTTATCTTTGTTGAAGATTAAAAGTCAAAAATACTCATGTAAGTTTTGTAATCAAAATTTGAAACTCTAGAGTACAACGAGATGATCATATGATAGTTCAATAACCTTACATAATTGAATGCATCTTTATAGTGTTATGTTATAAAATCAACTCTTTCTATTTAAGTATTATGTGCAATTTGAAACAATAAATAATTTTATGTGCAATCATTTTTAGCTCAAAAGATTCGTTACTGGTATACTAACTTACTTGCCTATACTAACAAAAGATTGGAATGAAATCTCAATTAACTTTGCCAATCTACCATTCCAAATTTTTTCCAATTCAATTGAATGAAATGGTTGTGAAACTATTATGTAAAAAAATTGAAAATAAATGGCCTTTGATTGTAAAAGCTTTTCCAAGTTGTTAACAATAAAGGAGAAGGGTAGGAATAACAATTATCAAATTTTGACCAAATACTGTAAACGATATCATAGTGGCATGGAAGTTACTTGGATCATCAATGAACAAGTCTATTGTCATCCATGATGAGCAATGATAAATTGTGCAAGTGTTGTTATTATTTCCTAATTCATTAAGATGGCAATGGGTAGAGATATTTTTATCTATTTGATTGGCAAATGTTTACCAACATGTTAACTCTTTCAAAAAATTAAAAATAAAAATGGTGTGTCATTTAATTGTTAATTTTTAAATATGTTTTTTTTAATTTCATGTGTTAACTATTTTCTTATATTTTGACAAATTTAATTTTCTATAAGTAGCTAATATTGCATGTATAACAGAACAACACTTGTGGTACAATGTTTACACCATTATTCATCCCTTTATACAATATGAAAAAGGATATGTTCATACAGTGATATTTCATCAAGACTATCGTGACTTTGTTGGAGAAGTTATCGGTATGGATGTAGCTCCTGAAAACCTCGATCGGTCTCTATCAAGCAAACCCATAAGCACCACCATCTTCTTGTATTGTGTTGAATCAACATCAATTGCCTCAATAAATGTTTTCTCTGACAATAAATTGGGTGAAAGGTTGGATGGGAGGAGGTAGAGCCATGCACATGTACAAAACACAGCACATAGGCGACCAATGAACACTGTCACGACTAATGCCATAGCCAACAATAGCAATATGGAGTGTGTCTTGAGGCATTCTCGACTCATTTGGGAAGAAGCAATTGGTGTGCTTAATTTGGGAGTGCTCTGATGGTTAGTACGATTTCTTACTTGAGTTAGGTCATGTGTATGATGAAAAGTAGACTTCGATTGGATGTAATGAGAGATATACTTTGGGGATATTTGAGAAATGTTGAGTTGTTGATGATCGTATCGTTTGTGAGCCAAAGATTTGGAGATGACTTTGCTCTCATTTGGTTCCTGCAAAAAATGTTATATTCCAATTAATAATATTGAAATATACAAAAGAAAATACTCCAAATTGAATTTCAAGAATTTAAAAAGCCACTTTCTACTATCTATTTTTAATCAAAAAAATTATTTTAAATAACTTCTGGATGATCATTTTTATTTATAATTGTTTTGTTTAAGATATATTTATTTAAGAATATACAAATAGCAATTTGGAAATGTTTAATGGTTAGGGAAGCACAAATCATTCATGTTGCTTCAATGAAGGGGTAGAATAATTGAATAGAAACTTCAAAAAATTCCAATGAAAGGAGAATTCTTTGTTGTTAGTGAGTTACAGTTCAAGTGATATCTTTGTCCTAAAAGCAAGATATTTTATGGTCAAATATAAAAATATTTTTCAACCTTTTTTTAAACAAACAATATATAATCCTTTGTAAAAAATTATCTACCAAACGAATAAATATTAGCATATCATGCAAGTGAACATCCAATGCAACTTAAAATATTCCTGTTTACTAAATTAATACTAAACTTTTAATATTGCCTATAAACTAAAAGCAATTAACACCTATAATATTTGTTACAATTAGTTTCTAAGATAATCAAATTAATTTTAAATTATCATAAGTCTAAACCATCCTAATCGTGTCATCTCCATTTGTGTAATCAAATCTAACACATTTCAACAAAATTCCTTTCAACCGCCCAACCGCTACGTTGACATTTCCTGTATTTATCATCAATGTTGACCAAAACATATTCTGCCATTGATTTCCACCATTATTTTTTCTCCTGCACCCATGCAATCGCTTATCCACATTACCAATAATGTCGAATCTCGCACATCCTCATCTTCTTCATCATCAACAATACGCTCATCTTGAACATCAAAAAAACAATACGCTCATCTCTGTCATAATCAGGTGAAACACACATCCATCCTCTTTTGAACTATGTTTTTTTTTTCTCTAAGCTTCTTGATTGAAATTTTTGTCATATTTCTTTTTTTTTTAATCTTGAATTGTTTTCAATTTGGCAATCTTGTGCTTATGTTTGGTTTTTGTTTTGGTTGTTTTGCAATAAAATGATTAAGTTTGGTATTTAATGAGAGAAGGTGGATAGAATAAAATCTTGATTTGTTGAAAAATTCAATTAAGATTAACATGATATTTCCAAGATAATATAAATAATACAAATCTTGTTTGAATTAGTTTCCAAGTTAGCTGTTTGAGAACATAAGAGTAAAATTCTTATTGTATTAAAAAATGATTTGATAAACAAACATCAAGGTAAAGTTGTTGTATCGAACAAATAATCATGTAATAATAAAGTTAAAGAATATGAAACTTTTAGAAGCTAAACAAACCTTGTAGAATGATATATTAAAAATTATGCAAGATCAAATTTGTTTTCCTACAAGGATGACATCACATAATAAAAATTATTTCAAATTTTTCTCATGCATAAGTACTCAAAATAGCTCTTTTCATGAATGTGATTATCACTAATATTATAGTTAATACTAAATACATTTATAAAAAAGAATTATTATTACATGCAAATCAAATGCTATAATTAAATAATTAAGACTTTCTAATGTTTAAATAAAAATATATTTAAAACACATTGATGCAATAGCAAAGACATGTACAAAGACAAACAAACTTCATAATCTTTAAACAAGTGTCAATTATATGACAAATATAATGTTCGAGATATACCTTAATATAAATGAAAAATAAATAAATAAATAAATAAATATCAAATATTGATTTTTGACCACATATATGAAAACATAATAATTATATAAAATGATCAAATTTGAACTACTCAAAATGGTGAACATAACAATAACTTTGTTCTTATATTGATAAATAATTTTGTTTTATGAAAATCAAATAACATTTATAATGAATAAAAATAATTTGATTGTAATTTTAAGAGGATTTTCTAAGTTCAAAATATTTATCAATGATTTTAACGTTTGTTGTGAATTTTTTTAATCTCATTGTTTGCTATCTTAAAAGGAATTATTTACAAAAATTGAATTTTCTAAGCTAAAATAAATTAACGCGCAAGCCAATTGATCCGATCTCTATCTTAATTTAATTCTCCACGTGTCCAAAAGCGCAAACATGGCCCGTCGTCCCTCTCCGGCTGATGTTACGAGGCCCCACCTCGTGATTAGTTGAACAATGTTATGTGATTGGAAAGGGGGAGAGAGAGTGAGGGACATCTCCGTCTCTCATCCTTCAACCAATCGAGCCATGGCAACTTTAATTCCGAAACAACCTCTATAGATCGCAGAATCCTCACTCTATTAAGTTAAAACAATTAAATTCTTCCCCTTTTCAGAATTTTAATTCATCTCCTCTAATAAAATCCTAACCCCGCTCGCCGACGACACGACAACCGGTGTTATAAAGAAAACAGAGCGATTATGAAGAATTTGATGAATGAAAATTAAGATCGGTTCACTTACTTCGTGTAGCTTCTGGAGGAAATCCTTTCGGCGACTCTCCACAGAAGCGATCACGATCGAGGATTCCTTCCACGACATCTCTTTGGCGGAAACGTCCTCCACCGGCACCGTTCGGTTCTGTCCCCGAATCCTGGACCAGAGAAAAGCGTCCAGCGATTTTCCCTTGGGTGATCGTGACTCCGGAGACAACGCATGCTGGTCGTCGGCGTCACAAACGGATGGGGAGGAGAAGCAAGTTGGGAGGCAGGACAACCGCCTCCTTATCCGATGGCCGCCGGGGGAGGCGGCAGGGGACATCGCAAGTGTTGGAGGAATCGGAGGAGCCCTCTGGAGGAGAGGAATCTGGTTGGGGCGCTGGGATCTGTCGATAGCGGGCAGATCGATGTCTTGCTTTATTAATTGGACGAGAGAAGAGAAAACGGGAAGGAGGAGAAGATGGTCGGCCGGGCTCTTGACCGGGACCTTATTCTTTCGCGAGATTTGAATTTTACCTCAAAAAATTGACCAAACTTCATAATTATTACAACAATACCCTCAATTTTTTAAAAACAAAATATTACATTTTAATTAATCCTGGAAAAATCCAACCGTTTTTTATTTTGTAATTCTTTTTACCTTCTCAAAAAATTTATTATACACAAATTAATTAACTAATTAATTAACTTAATTAGCAATTGCTTGGAACTATATTAAACAGAGCAATTGCTATTAGCTCACTTGCAATACCAACAAACAAAGAGTTCATAAAATAGAATAAGAAGAAAGAACATATTAAATAAAAAGTTTAACACAGTTGTTGAATTAACCTGACAAACATTAGATATTGTTGCATGTTATTCTTAGATAATTGTTAAGTTTGATAAAAAAAATATCTTTAATTAAAAAGAGATTATTTTTTAAAATAATAATTGATACAATGACATTCAATATATTATTCACTTATTCTTTAATAAATGATATCAAACAGTTAGAATTCATCACACTTTTATTATAATTATTTATTTATTTGCATGGATATTTAAGGACTATATATATTTATGTTATATAAGATTGCAGATCAACATCTCGTATTTTTTATGAATTCAATTTTATGGTTTAAATCTTTATTATTTTAGCATTTTGATTTATGATTCAAGTGTCATTTTAACTACTCTAGATAATTAAAAATTATCTAAATGAATTTGAATGAATAGATGAGTACAACAATCTCAAGAAGTTTTAACAAGTCATCCTAAGACTTTGGATTATTTCATGATGGTTTATTTTATTTTCAAGAAAAGCTAGTTTCCAAAGTCTTGAGAGATATATGTTTTGGAAACTTTAAATATCATTTTAACTTATTTAATGTTAAAATAGGTTAAGAATAAATTAAGTTATTTGCTCATCCAAAGTTTGTGAAAAGATCAAAGAACCTATGCTACACATTGCCTAGACTTATCATCGATAACTCCTAAAATTTTTATTTAAATAATATTATATGTGTTCATTGCCTATCATTTTCATGAAGTTTTATTTGAAAGATCCTGTAAAATAAACATTTGAAAAACCCAACTTAAATTATTAATAAATTTTTATGCATCAAATAAAATAAAAATTTCTAAGAATATCTTTGATTAAAATATCTCTTCATTATTTACAAAATATTTTAAAAATCAATTCTTTTCTTATGTTTATCAACATTATCTAGATTTTATTATGATTGTTTATTTTTTTTCTGAATTGTTTTAACAATCATAATCTTTGTTATTATATTAAAAGTTTCGACTATATACCGTAGGTCACAATGTCAAAATTTTCACCTTTATAAAAAAAAAAGTAGTATAAATTATTAAATTTAGTGACTAATTAATTGAATTTTAAATGAAAGAATTTCATTAATGAAGTTGATTTGAATGTTATCTTCAAAGAAGGCGTCTTTATGTTATAGGAATAATGACGGATAGAAAATAAAGTTTTATGGCACTTAAAAGGAAGTTATCAAAAAGACTCTTTTTTAAAAATCTCCTTTTAATTATTTTAAATTTATAAATTATATGCAATCAAGGTCTTAAAAGGAGCCGATGAAAAAAAAAAAAAAAACAGTTTTAAAAACTTTTCAGTGCATTAAATTTAATTAAAAAAGAACAATTATAATTCTTTTGAAAAGCTTTTCAGTGCATTAACGCTTAACTATTCTTACATTTTTTTTTTGAATGATATATGAAGAATAAATATAAAATTAACCTTTTAAATAATATAAAAATATTTAAAAAAATGTGAGAATTCACCACCGTCATTTGATAGCTGTGCAAATCGTCTTCACGATTGACTGCATACTTAAGTTGTTGCTCAAATGGACATGTTGTTGGAGGTTATTTGGATTAAAATAGTTTTTAGATTATAATATAAAAAATTTCTTTGCTCACAAAACCATTATGGATTTATTGCTATCAATTGTCTACTAGACATTAGAGGTTAGCTAAATATCTTAATGTATTATATTTTTTTTTATTAATGTTTTATGTTTAAAGACATCTGAGTTATCTAAAATTATAGGATGACTATTATGTATTTTTTTGAAATATTTCACTCGGTAGTAAAATGACATACAACTTGTGATGATGAAGTCATCGTTTGGTGGACGCATAAGTTCAATTTGTTCCAAACTTTTTGAAATAATTATTTGAGATGATTGATTAATTCAAGGCAAATTTTTTTCTAGTTTTATTTTTTTTTGAGGTGATTGCTTAACTATTCGAGGTGATTGTAAACGCACAAATTCAACAACTTTGTTTATAATTTTTGTACAAATGTACAAGCATCTCTCGTCATCAACCTTAATTAAGACTTTGCAAAATTTTAGAATTTATTGCATATCAAATACCTTACAATGGAGATAAATACTAGTCAATTAAGCTAATTTATTAACCACAATATTACCTTATTTGAATATGAGTTAAAACTAAATTAACATAAAACAGAATTGATTGCTTTGATTTGATAGGCTTAGGATATAATTAAAGATTGCTGTGCTACATTTGATTTTAAAGAATTCATGAATTAGCCCATAGTTTACCAAATGTGGATTCAAAGACATATTTTTAGTAATTAGATTGCATTTAAAAATAACATTACTAGTGTGTTAAACTCTATTTATTAAGGTACTGATCATAGAATTTAAAATTACAAGTTGTTTAAATATTCTAACATATAAGAGATGATAGGAACCTTGATGTCTCAATAGTTGTAGAGTTTGTAAGACTATAATTTCACCAGTGATGGTGCGTTTGATGAATGGTGTAATGCTGGATGTGTTTGATGCCTAGCCTCAATGCAAAGTGATTCAATAAATATGTGAACTCAAGACATTCTATAAAAACATGAATCTGAGAGTCTCCACATGTATGACAATAATATTTGTTTGCAAATTGAAACTTCAGCTTTCTCATTTTGTCAAAAATGATAATAAGTTATTGAGGAGCTTTTACATTATTAATAAGAAAATTTTTGGAAACAGACTTTGGTTTGTGTGACTTCTAAATAATGCTTTTACTTCTAAGCTAGTCCTAGGCTAAACTGATAGTGAATCTTTCATTATTAGTGAGAGGTTGAAAAATGCAACTTTTAATTTCTATTTTCTTTTCATGAATTCCATAATAGTGGACATGATTTTTTGTATATAATTTTATGTAGAACAGCTTCTTCAACACTATTTTTAGAGAGATATTTATCTCTTATGTATCTTTCTCAAAGCATGTTTAAGATGTAAGCATTATAAGAAACCTTGACAATATACGTATCCTTAGTTCCTTCAATTTCATTTCCTCTTATAATGCTTTAAAAAACTAGCCTAGGAATGCTTGAGCATTTGATAATTGTTCTCCCAAGGGAAACCATTCCTCACATTCTCAATTGTGTTTAAGATCTTACATGGTGGACATTACATCATTAGAGAGTACAATAGGATTGATTGGAGAACATGATTGACAAGATTAGTCTACTTCCCATGGACAGAAACTTCTTCCATCTAGTCATCTTCTTGTGAATTTTATCAATCAAGTGTTAGATAACCTTATTCCTACCTTTGAACAATGTGCTTTCTTGGTAGGGAATTCAAAAATATTGTCTTCTAAATCCTAATATCTTCTTGATATTGTTCTCCTACTTGTGTTTTATGTTTTTACTTCCAATAAAGAAGCTCTTATATACATTAATCTACAAACCCAAGACATCTTAGAGCTCAGTGAGAAATTTCTTAATATTTTCATACTATATGTCACCTCTAAAGAAGAGGACACAGACTTATGTAAAACTCGAATGAGTAATAGGTTAAAAACCTCTCATAATAGCATAGTACTTCACTTTATCTTGCATATATAAATTGCTTAAAGCTCTACTCATTACTTAAATTGCATTGAGGAAGAGCAATAGGGATAAAAGGTTTCATTGCTTAAGCCCATGGGAAGGCCAGGAAGAAACTAATGCATTTCCCATTTTTAATGACTAATAGCCAGCTTTTATTATACATACTCAAGACTTGATTAATAAATATATTATTAAAGATGAAAGTCCTATGAAAGATTATTGAATGCTTTCCTTAAGTCCAACTTTATGGTGTAGATGTTTCCTCTAAGACCTAATTACTACTAGCATTTTTAATTCTCTATATAGTCATATTACTTTTCCTCTATTTAACCATTGTATGAAAACATTTTATATTTTCATCCCCATTAGTGAGCAATTTAATATATGATTTTTGATGCCTAAACATCTCTTCCATTTTAACTATCATGTTCAATTGATTTTGGGCTTTAGTTAGTTCCAAACTTGAGTTTTCATCCTATAAAACTTAGAATTTTCTTTCCTTCTCCTTAACCTACCCTTTTACCTCTTGAATCTTCTAAAATATTTGTCAAAATGAATTTTATTCTTTAAGGTAGTCTTTGAGTTGCTTTAGTTTAAAAGCTAAGGCTCGCATACCAAACCTTGGTATTGGAAGGCTTTAAGTTTGAGCAACCATTTGAAAAAAATTCTTTAATATTAGTTCATACATTTGAGAATCTAAATTTTCATGGGGTAGACTTTATTGTTGATGAAGAAAAGAATCAACAAAGGGGAATAGTTTGATAGGGCCTTATTCAAGTGTTGAACCATTGTGGATGGGAAAGAGTTGAACTACTTTTCATTCATCAAGGTTTTATCTAAACAATTCTAGGCCCACTTTCTATTTCGTTTTCTAGATCAAGCAAACTTATTACTAGTAATGTTGAGCTTCTTAAGTGCACAATCATTTAGACAATCAATGAATTCATTTATAGGTTCCAGTTTGAGAGAAGAGTGACCCTCATATTCTTAAACCTTAATAATGATGTAGTTCCCCCCTCCACCCCCACAACAAGCCAGGGAAGGATTGACCTCAACCATCATTCTTAAATCATTCCAAAGAACTCTTTATCAATAAAAGAGCTCTTAGCATACATAAATGAACTATATATCTTTCACATATCATGCTCAATAATCATGTGTAGGCATTGTTCCTAACTTTTAATTGTTTGGCATTGGAAATGCTACAACTAGAGTACCCACACTTTGTAGGAGGTGTTACTTTGGCATCTCCTTTTGAGTACATCATTCTGCCTTCTACTCACAAAAGGTTCTAGCAATTCAATTAGCTTTATTTTATACATTTTAATTATGTTCCTAAGGTGTGAAATAGTTATGAAACTAAAGACACACTTAATGTTCCAAATTAGGAGCTTATGTATCACAATTTACTTTGTTTACATTTTGAGAAGCTCAAAGGCTTCTTTTGGTTGTTATAGGGTTAACAGCTTTTCCTATTTTTCTTTTTTTGGAGTTTTTCTTTGCCTTATGATTGGTAACCATTATAAAGCCATTATAATTAATCTAAAAAGCATGAGAGCTTGAGCTCTTTCTTGGAGATCCTTATTAAAGCTTCTGAGTGATTGAATGTTTATATGTTTCTTGAACTGTACATCCTCACTTACTCACAAGTCAGATTGGTATTGTTTATTGTTACTCTCGAATTACTCTAAGAATGTGATCTTGTAATCATTAGAGGTACAATTCATTATATGAATAAGTTCTTTAACTTTAGGTTATTTTTCAATTATGCGACTTAAGATTTTACTCATTTCTTAATTCTTTTGGTTGTGAGATGGAGTTCCTCATCGGTTAAGGATCATGGTCTACCCTTTCAATACTTGTTATCTTACTTTGCCTCATTAATTTTTTTATCATTTTCCATCCTTTAAGTGTAGATACCAACATCTACTAGAGCTTGTGATTACACATTACTCACCACCTAACCTGTTAGATTTGTCTCAACCACTCCATCTACACATTTATTAGTTAAGAGCTTTTAGCTTGCTTACACTTAAGCATTAAGTGTTTTTGTTTACAACAACGTTTTTCATGACCACTGCCTTGACTTTTTGGAAATTCTAATCCACAAAGAAAGTTCATTGGCTAGATCAACTCCTACATATACCCAAGTTACATGAGGTCTTATTAAATTAATTATGGTAGCATCTACTTTTATTGGGTTCCTTATTACAAATTTAGTTGAGTAAAGGACCTACTTATTAAATAAGTGAATTGGTAGATGCTCCACTAAAATCCACATCAAAGCTTGTGAAGGTTTAGTATTGAGCTAAGTGTCTAGGTTCCATTTAAGGACCTTCATTTGATAGTTCGTAATTTTATAGATTGTATGAATCTAGCATCTTAGATAGTCCATTTCTAAGGAAAGACTCAATAGAACATACTGATTATCCAATAATCTCATAATGACAGATCCAATGAAACAAAAATTTGAATTTTAGTTCAAACAACTTTAATATTAAGTCTTCTATGTCAGAACATCTCGATTAGAGTTCATTTAAAAGGAGCAACCATCTTAGAGACATCTTCATCAAAAAATATTTCTAATTCATCATTGAACAAAGAAACTAGCTTAGTCTTGATTGACAAGGTGAATTTCTTCAAACCCAACACCTCTTTAAAGGGGTTATTTGGGGTAGAGAACTCACCCTGATTTGCCATGAATGGAACCACAAGGTCAAAGCCACACAATAAGTCAAACCATCACGGAAGGAGAGTGTACCTTCAATAAAGTTTATTTTTGGAACCATTTCTTTATGTTGCACCAAAGGAAAAGGTTCCAAATTCCTTAATTTATCATGATTAAGAATGAATTAGGATTAGTTTAGGTTCGCTCATTAAAGTTGTGAGAAGAACGAGAGTAAGGTGTGAAATCTCTTTTCTTCCTTACAGACATCATAATACCATTCTACACTACAAAAAATACTTTTTGTAAAAAAATACCTATTATAGAAACTCATGTATTTGTAATAAAAGGCTTCTTGTGTTAAAAAAACTTCTATGAAAAATATGGTTGTTGGTTCCCTAATCACAAATATAATGCAATAGATTTTTTAATGGAAAATATTCTTGGCAATATTTTTGAAATTTTATTTTATTTTTAAATAAGTGAGATAGATTTAAATAGTTTGTAACAAACAATATCAGTTGCAAATGATGATGTAAGAATCAAATGTTAATATTCTACTTTTTTGCATAGAAATTGATAAATTTGAAATTTTGAATTTATTTGAATTCGAATTGTTTTTAGAAAATTTTCATCTAAATTTATTATTTATTTATTTAAATATTACATCAATTAAATTTAACATATTTCATTAACTATTTATTTGGATTATTTTTTAAGATCATTTAGATTAGAATAACTTTGTTAATATTATGGTGAAATTATGTGATTTTTATTTTTAATATCATGGTCACTTATGCATGATTAAGCTTTAGATGGAAGCAAAAAAACGAATATTGATCTTGTGGCAACCTTGATTTTGACTTTCCTAGATTCGATGCCACATCATTTGATTTCTTACTCATTCCTTTATAATTTTGAAAACATGTGATTTTTCTTTTCTTTTTACTAAAAATATATCGTTGGATGCAACTTCAAACTTAGTTTTCAATATATTATTTTGAAACATAACAAATGAATATTTTGAAAACCTTATAACAAACTCATTTTTTAAAAATAATTTTTGTTAGAAGTCATATTTACTAAGAAAATTATTTAATATTTAAACATAACCTAAGCTTTTAAAATATCATGTTTCATACATTTCTTAAACAAAACATAATTTTAACCAATTTTGCTAAATAAAGATCTATTATATGTGTTCAACATTTTACATAAAGATAAATTGTAGATATAGTAGAACACAAATGGAATACAAACATAAAATCCTTTATGTCATGTCATCTTATGCTTTCTCTCATTATTATTATTATAGCCATATGATATAATTATTTTTAACTTAAAAGTGTTTAGTCAAAACTAAGTTGAGTGCATCATTGGCTCAATGCAAGTGCATATATATATATATATATATATATATATATATATATATATATATATATATATATGTAAAATATACAATTTTGATATAACCACATGATAAAGGACAACTACAATAATGCAATATAAAAAATAGCACGCCAATAAATAATAAAAGTAAATCCAAATTTTCTTGTAAAATCTTTTTATTTTTTTCTTATATCTTCTTTCAAAGTTGGCTTTATTTATTTTTTTTGAACTATTCATCTCTCAAGGATAGGCATATGGCTCTACCATTTCATAAATAATTGGGCATGTTAAAGAACCCATAATTCAAATATAAATAACTTAGAAGAATGGTTCTTTTAACTCATCTTAAGATCAATAATTTTAGAATGGTAGTTACCACTTAAGATAATCATTTATCCTTTCATCTATTGAACTCTCCTCCTCCATTGCCCCCACCACATCAAAACCATTTCTCATCATCTTTATGTTTCTTTTCACATTCTAATATTTTGATATTTCCTTTGTGACTTTAATCTCAATATTAAATATATTTTTTCTTCCTTTTAAGTTTTTGTTATCATCATCTCAAGGATATCATCCTTGAGAAATATGTGTAAATCAAACATGTTATCAAGTTATTAAGATTCAAAGAAAGCAATTATCGTCAAGATATCCATTTAAAAACATTTCTTAAGGATTTACACATCTAGTAAGAGTCATATATCAAATATAAGCACATATGCATAAGATTGCTTGCACAAGCATCTTCAAATATTGCCATTTCACGTCATCACTTATGGGTTCTTTAGCTCACAAATAGTAATACATCAAATAATATATATATATATATATATATATATATATATATATATATATATATATATATATATATATATATATATATATATATATATATATATATATATATATATATATATATATATATATAGTACATGTTTTCCTACATTTTGTTTCCCATGTTGTGGTGAAATCATAGTTTGAATTTTGTAATTGCTCAATTCCTTCACCTCTCAGTTGGTATAGGATTACTACAATACTTGTGGTTAAATCTCCTTATGTTTGTCTATCTAGACCTCAACTCTTCTCAAATTCCTTCGAAACCCTTGGAATTATTTCTTCCTCCTTTCTTCTTTTCACTTATATCCCTTGGTTGAAGTGAGCTGCTCACATTTTTCCCAAAACATTTTCACAATCCTTACCCTCTTTTATAGACATACAGATTCTACTTGCAATCTTAGCCCTAAAATTCTTTCCAGTGGTTGTGACTTTTCATTAGAGTGCCTCTTCACCTTCTAGCCTTCTTAGCTTTAACAATTTTTTTATCAATTAGACTCTCTTCCATAATGATATATTCATCTATTTGTCCTTCCAAGTTTTAATTTTTTTAGTCATACAATGTCATACTAAATGACCTATTCACTTCATATTATAAGATTCTTGATATTTCACCCTACCTACAATTAATCACAATTATCATACTTATATGATTTACATACTCGTACAAGTGTGATCCATTTTAACTTAATAAATTCAAGAATTCCTTCTATGTTGTACCCTATGTATCCCTTATAGTAATTATGTGTTTCATATCAATTCTTACGTACAAATTATTGTATGATTTACTTTGGGCTTGTTCATTTATTACACATTTTGTCGTAATTAGTTAAAAAATTTTCTACTCAGTTGATTGTTTATGTATGACTGTACTTTCATACTTGTACATTAGATATCTTCTTTAACTTTTTTTTATCTTATCCTTCTTATTATTGCGGTTCTTTATTAAACATATTATTGAACTTATACAATTTACCTAGTTAAATTTGTATGAACTATATTTGCCTTAGCCATCTCAATTTCTCATTCCATCATTTTGTACATCATTTATTAAAGTATTTTATGATTGAAAATATTTTTTAAAAAAATTAAAAAATTAAGAAAAATAAAGAAAATAACTCAAAAATATTATTTTAATATAATTTAAGATGTTAAAATTCTTCCCTCTTTACAAAAATTTTATCATCAAAATTTAGAACATTGAGGGATATTTTTTTCCTTTATTTCATCTTCTAATTCATATGTTGCCTCTTTCTCTATTTGATTTGTTCATAATATCTTAATTATTGGAATTTCTTTGTACCTTAACTTCTTTACTTCTTTTTTCATAATTTCTATGAATCCTTTTCATATTTTAAATTTAGATATAACACAAACATGTTTGAATCCAATATTAGCACATTTGTTGGATCCTCCACATACTTAATGAAAGTTGGTGTAAAGTTTCACTGGGTTTCAAATATTTTTCTTTGATTTGATGATGTATCAAACATTTGTTCACAAACTCTTGCTATATATCCTTTTTCATTCTTAACCACCAAAATTTAGCTTTCATGTCTTGCTTCATCTTGATCATGTTAGATGTGCTGAATACATAGACTAATGTGCTACTTATAATGGTACTTATCATGTTTCCTCTTGGTTTAGAATGTACAATCTATTCTTATAGTAAATAACGTTATTCTCTTAATTAAGGTCGAAATATATCACTCACCCTTCTATGATTTTAGCCTTGACCTTTTGTACCATTTTATCTTGATCTTAAAAGCTACAATATAGCATTAATTTGTAGAGTTAAAATTTCTCTTATTAGCCACCAATATAACCATGCCTCTTCTTTTGTAGAGTTAAAATTGTTCAAACTTTCCTTTCTACTTAATGCACTTGTCACCATTTTGGCCTCTCCTAGGTGATGTGTGATTTGCACATCATAATCTCTTATCACTTCTAACTAACATCTTTATTATATATTTAGTTCATTTTGTGTAAAGATGTGCTTTAGGCTCTAATTATCTATAGATTTGAGCCTAAACTCTAAACAAATATAATGTCTCTAAACTTTTTAATGCAAAAATGATACATGCCAAATCCAAGTCATGCATTAGGTAATTATTCTTATGAATCCTACATTGTCAAAAACATAAGCAATGACTTTCTCATTTTGTTTTAATACTATCCCCAATTCTTGTAATGGTGCATCTATATAAATGTGAAAATCTTTATTTTGAAAAGAAGTTCCTTTACAAAGAGTCTTATCAATGGTGAAGCAATTTAAGAAAACCCTTTGACAAACTTGATCGATGATAGCGTGTTTTTGATTGCATCCATCAATCCCTTAATGAAGAGATAGAATCCCTATTTTTGAATGCTATTACTCTTGGAACATACCTGATGAGCTTTAAGAATGTTTCTTCATATTCATTTATGGTAAGATTCCTTCAATAAATCCTTGAAAATTCATCTTGCATCTCCTCGACTTATTTTGGAACATACCATTCTAGGAATGCATGGCAAATTCCTCTCTAAGATAACTTTGAATTTTGTTTGCCTCCAAATAAGGTTCTTCTTTATCTTCTCCACTAATGCCAAGTAGCACTATCTGATATCAGTACAATCAATAATATCCTTTAATGCACTTTTTGTACTATGCTATCAAACAACATTTCAATTCTTTCTAGCTAGTCATCAACTTGAAATAGAGTTATAATATCTCCTAGATGTGATGTTTGTAATCATAAAAATTGTTTCACTTATTTGTTGACATGTAATGCATTTGAACTATTTTTATGTTCATTAGGTTCTTCTTTATGTGAAACATGTAAGGGTTCAATGCATAAGAGAGGAGGGGTGAATTACACTTTTAATTAAATTTTTTTTATTCGAAAGACAATTTAATTAGAGAAAAAATTTTATACTTAGAAATAAAAATTTATTTTTTAGAAAGATTATTCAATGAAATAAAAAAAAATCACAACAATAAAAAGAAGCATATCAAGATTTTTTAAGTAGTTCAACCAAGTATGTGCCTACATCCACCCTCGACTAATGACCAGTCTTCAACTAACAACTCCACTTTACCAAAGCAGATAGGGATAATCTAAGTACAAATTAGTGCTTCAATAAGACACCAAAAATCATATGAAATTTGGCTACAAGAAAAAATGGTAAAATCTTTGCAAAGATTGGTGCATACAAACTTTCTATACCTTTGATTTCTTCAAACAAGTGTAGCACAACAAACTAATGAAGTAGATGTTACCTGAATAATATGAAATAATTATTGACGAGAGAAATAGAAATAAGAAATGAAACTCATAGCTCTCACAACCACATAGTAAAAAATAAAGCTCTCAATTTTAGATTTCTCTTGAGCTTTTTTTGAGCTTTTTAAGTTGATCCATTAATTCTAAATATTACTAAATAATATCTATTTATAGTCCAAATAAAAATATGCTAAATAACACTTCCAATAGCTAGAAAGAACCTTTCTCTGAAGACCTCCATTAGAGGAAATGAATAGAGGAAGATGAGAAATAGTTATAGTCCAATCCGAGTAGACAAAACAAGCACCGTTCGATCAGTCACTTGATTAAAGGGTTTGGTAGAACTTGATTTGGAAGTTAGATCATGGATGTTGGATAGATAGTGATGATGTATAATATTATTAATCACAAAGGCAAATCAAATCATAGATATTTGATCATACTTATCAAATGAATAACAAGATGAAATGTATTATTCATAAATGTGGAAAAGATCTAAGTAGTTTTGTTGAGCTCCTTAAATAGATGGTAAGATGGAATTTACTATTCAAAAAGGTGAACACGATCATAAACATTAAATCATGAAAATGTACAATCAGGCCACACTGATCACTCAAGTTTGGAAGCAAATAGACGTCATGTTTTTAATCTCCCATTACGAAATTGTATATGAAATTGGTGGTATATCTTAGTTCTTTTGTGATCTTAAAATAACTTAATAGGATTGGTTAGACCTTGGTGCTCTTGGGAGTTCATTACCCAAGCCAGTTGTGCACATATATACATGGGTCTGACCTGACCCAATCTCATTACTTGATAATTTCAAGTTTGACTCAACTCGATACACCTAAGACAATTTAGGTATAATGCCCTAATTTGATTTAACGTAAGCCACTTTAAAACTGTACCTTGATTGAGACTAGGGGATGACCTGACTTAGTTTTTGTTGGTTTCTTATCCCACAGCTCCCTAAGGACCAATGCTCATCATTGAGGGCCGCTTGGCCTGAGTCTTTGGGCTCGATAGAGAAGTGGGTTCAATAAGTCAAAATTTTCTTATTCTTTTATTTTATTTATATTATAATATTATTATGAAAGATTTAAAATTAAAAAAAACTTAGTTTTTAAGACCAAATATAACCTAATGCATCAACAACATACAACTCAAATATGTATAAACCATGATTATGATCTTAAGTACCATAATTATAGAGAAAAAAAGGTTTAACATGCTAACAATGTAGATGTATAAGTAATTCTTCTTGGATTAGGCACTCCATAAACAATTTGGTCCTTGACTCCAAAATCAATAAATTAAGCCTTCAAACTTCACCACTTTAGATGTTACAATATTTGCTCTAGAAAACCCAAACTACTATAGTAACATCTTAAGGTTGAAATGAAACAATATTAAGCTTAATAACACATTAATAAATTTAGTTTTGATTTGTGATCATCATATCAAAGGGTACAATCATCTCCCCCTTGATGATTACAAAACTAATGCTAGAATTAAAAAATATGATATTAAAAAATATAATAATAAATAATTAAAATCTATTAAAGGTTTAATATGTTAATCTTACAGATATTTAGGAATATAGTTTTTTGTAGATTAACCACTCCACAAAGAGCTTAGTCCTTGACTCCATCCACTTCAAATGTTGCAATCCTTACTCCCAAAAACCCAAACTACTATAGTAACACCTTAAAATTAAACTAAAATAATATTATTCTCAATAAGATATTAGTAATATTTAGCTTAGTTTTGTGATCATTACAATAAATGGTACAATATTCTCCCTCTTAATGATTAAAAAACTAATACTAGAATTAAAAATATGATATTAAATAAAATATAATAATAAATAATTAATATTTATAAAAATAATAAATTATGTAATAAAATATTCAATATTATAGATCTCTCTAATTTATAGTCTATATTTGCCTTAAATTCTAACTTTAAGCTCCCCTTTAATTCTAGCACTAGGATCTCCCCTTTTTGTAATCATTTAAAGGGATTAATTATACCTAAGCTTAATCTAAGTCTATGAAAGACTTTAGTAGTTAATAGCTTGATAAAAACATCAACTAATTAGGTAGAAGATAAAACAAATGATAGATGAATATCTATTTTCTACACATGCTCTCTAAAAAATGGCATATATGTGTTTGGTTCTTAATAGTTAAATATGATACTTAGATAAACAAATTGCACTTGAATTATTACAAAAAATAAAATTTTGGTATATTTTAAGTCAAAATCTAAAAGCTATTACTTAATCCAAAGAACTTGAGCAACACAACTATATATAGCAATATACTTAGCCATTATTGTTAATAGTACCACACAATTTTATTTTCTAATAATATAAGAAATTAATGAACCCTTAATCAATTAGCACATACAAAGAGCACTCTTTTTATTAGTATTGTTATCAACACAGTCAATATCTATGTAGGCTATTAAATCAAATATAGACTCACATCTAAGATACATAAGCCTAGATTATTATTCCTATAAGATACATAAAGATATGCTTGACTACTTGTAGATGTGAATTCTTAAGATTAACCTAAAACTTGGCACACAAACTTATACTAAACACAATATCAGTCCTTTTTGTAGTAAGATATAATAGAGATCAAATCATTCCCTAATTAATTTTGTGTCAAAAGGCTTTCTAGCTTCATATTTATCTATAATAATGCTTACACTAATAGGAGTCTTCCTTTTCTTAATGTTTTTAAAACCAAAAGTTTTTAGTAATTCCATCAAATATTTTGTTTGAGAAATAAAGATTCAATCACTTGATTGCTTAACATGAAGTCTTAAGAAGAAGGTTGATTTTTTTATCACATTCTTTTTAAACTAAGTCTTCAATAAATTAGCAAATTTCATGCTCATCTGTTTATAAGAAGCTCCAAAAATGATGTCATCCACATACACCTAACATACTAGTTGAGCTTCAACTAAATTTTGAATAAATAAGGTATTATCTACCTTGTCTATATGAAATCTATTCGAAGAAAAATGTACAATCTTTTATACTAAGTTGTTAGAGGTTGCTTCAAACCATAAAGTATCTTCTTAAGTTTGTATACATGATCTATCTTATCATGTATCTCAAATATTAGAGGTTATTTAATGTATACTTTATAATATTCATTCAAAAATATACTTTTAGCATCCATTTGATTAAATCCAAAACCTTTGTGGCATGCATAAGTAAAATTCTAATTATCATAAGTCTAGATACATGAGCAAATATCTCATCCACATTTACTCCTTTAACTTGACAATAACCTTTGGCTACAAATTTAGTCTTATTCTTAACGACTCCTCTATTATCATCTAATTTATTTTTAAAAGTTCATTTTATACCAATGATTATTTTATTATTTAGCATAAGTATAAGATCTCATACTTGATTTCTTTCAAATTGTACCAACTCTTCATTCATTGTAATAGTTTATAATGCATCTTGAAAAGTATTATAAAACTTGATCCAAAGTTTGATATAAAATGATGCACTATTAAAAGAGTTTCTAATTCTAACTTTTTTCTTACATCTTTTATAATGAATTCACTAGAATAATCCTTAGAATGTCTCAATTATTTCTTAATCTAATTTTTCTCTTTTATTAGTTCATTGACTTCAACTACATCCTCCAAATTTTTCTTTTTCAAGTCTTAAATCTTCTAATTCATCAAATTGATCTTCTTGATGATGATTACTAGATGCTTCAACAAGAGTTTCATCAAACTTAACATAGATTGCCTCTTTTATAACTAGTGTTTGTTTATTGTATACCTTAAATTCTTTGCTAAATGGTGAGTATCCTAGAAAGATCTCTTCATCAGACTTATAATCAAACCTATCTAAATCTCTTTTTTCTTTATTTTGAATGAAACATTTGTATTAAAACATACAAAAATTGGATACATTGGGTTTCATATCATAAAGCAACTCAAAAAGAGAAATATCTGACAAAGGTCTATATATTACTTTATTTAAAACATAATAGGTAGTATTAAATATCTCTATCCAAAAATATTAAGAATACTATACTTATTAAGAATATACCTTACAACATCCAAAAAGGTTCTATTCTTTCTCACAACTATATTTTGTTGAGAGGTCTTAGATAAAGAAAAAAACTCATGTGGACCTAATAAAGAATACTATATTTCTAACCTAACCTCTTGCTCCTCAATCTTAGTAATGAAAGTTACAAGTTCATCAAATACTTTACTTTTATTTCTACACAAAAAAACTCATGTGGACCTAATAAAATCATGTATAACTATGAACTTATATTTTCTTCTATCTATACTCTCTAAATGAATAGGACTAATAGATCTAGATAAGTAAGCTTCAATGGTTTCCAAGTAGTAAGGTCCTTAATTTCTAACAAATCATCTAAGATCTTAATATGTATGAATACTAGCTAGGACATTAAGGTCTAAGTTAATTCTTTCAAATTCTTTTTCTAAAATTCATAAACTACATCATTTCAAAAAGCATTTTCACTTCACATGTAATCACTAATTCAACTAAGTGTACCTGACTTTAATGACACTTTAAATAGATTCATATTACTCATATCAACAACTAAATAATCTGAGTATGGTCTAGTTGTTCATGAAACAAAATCAAAAACATTCATTTTGATACTCTTTTCTTCTTAAAATTCTTCTAAGTTAGCTAATATTTTACATTCAATTACATATGGAAACATAATCTATCAAATTTTTCTAAAGGGATATTGAATAATTCTAACTAAGCTATTAAGAATATTAAATCATTTATCTTAAAATTAACCACTCACATTTTGCAAGTGAGTCACATGCAAACTTGTAATTTAAGGCTTTTCTCCATATGTCTTAACTATGGAGACACTAATACAGCTACTTAAGCTTTAAATTTAGAAATCCAAAAATATTAGATTAGTTGTGATAGTTTGTGATTGAGGTGCTTTTATAAAGGTATTTTTTAAACATGTTTTCTTAGGAATTCATTCATATTTATCTTACTTTAAATAAATGGATTTCTTAATTAGGTAATCATAAGAAAATGTCCATGACTATCACAAAAATTGCATACAAAATGAGATTTAGCATGAAAATGATAAGTTTGCAAACAAGTACTATTGCTTAACATTTAGTTACATGGTGAAGTATGTTTGTACATATGTGGAATAGAATATCTTCTATTATCATGCCCATGTACATATGAATATTTCAATCCAAAGTTTTTACCCAAATGAGCTATAACATTAAAATCTGCATTCATAATACTATAATTTATATTCATATGAGTAAAAGATGGTGCATGTAAAGACACATATGAATGAGGATAAACATAAGAAGTAGAAGCAAATGAAGCTTCACTAGTAAACTTTTCTTTCAAATTATTTAACTTTTTTTATCAAATCATTCTTTGCTAATGTTTCCTTTAAAATAAAATTTTCTTCTCTTAAAGAAATATTTTCACATGTCAAAGAATTAATATATGAGTTGCTTACAAATAAAGATGTATCACTTTCATCAAATTTATTTTGTGAAGTACTCAAGTCAATAGCACGTATCAGTAAATCACTTAGAAATTATTTATTTCTAAATTTAAGCTCATTATATTCCCTTTCTAATGAGTAAACATGATGCTTTTGTTTATCATATTTCACTTTAAGTCAAGCATATATTATAATCAATTTCTTATATTCAACTATAAGTTCATCAAAAGAAATAAATAATTCATCATCACTAATAATATGAGTATCGATAGGTTCTTTTGTCTTTGTTCTTTATTCTGTTGATTTCCCTTCTATGTTTTATCTTGGGTAGGAAGTTCAACCTCTTTTTCATATAAATTCTTTAGTTTCTTCATAGCCTTAAAATAGGTTTTTAGATGATAAATCTAGATTCTAAGTTATTGAGAGAAAGCAAAATAAAGATAGTTCATTCCTTTAAGACATCTTTGCCTTAAACTTTTAGAATACTCATCAAAATAAATTAAAATAATAAAATAATGTTACATAATAACCACAAATCAACACTAGCATTCAAAAGAAAAGCAAGATAAAATGTACTATTCACAAATATAGAGAATATCTCAGTCATTCAATCAGGCTTGTCAAATTGATGGTAAGATAGAATTTGCTGTTCAAAAAGACAAATGTGATCATGACCATTCGATCAAAAAAATGTGTTATAGTGACTGTTAAATCACAAAAATGTGCAATTAGATGACATTGATTAGCTCTAGTCTAGAAGCAAACAAGTGTCATGAATTTTAGTTCCATATTACAAAATTGTATTTGAAATTGGCAGTATATCATAGTTCTTCTGTGTAATTAACATAGCATAATGGGGTTGGCTACCCTCTAGTTCTCTTAAGAGGTCATTACCTAAGACACTTACACACATATATACATGATTCCAACTTGATCTAATTCTATTACTTGACAATTTCGAGTTTGACTTAACTTGATACACCTAATATAGTTCAAGAGTGATGCCCTTACCCTTTTTTAACCCAAGCTACTGTAAGATTATACCCTGACTAAGACTTAAGTCTGACCCAATTCAACTTTAATTGCCTCTTGAAGGTCAAATGCTCAACATTAGAGGCCACTTGGCCTGAGCCTTCAATCTTGGCCAAGGAGTGGATTTATTAGGCTAATTTTTTTTATTTTTTTAATTATATTAAAATATTTTTGTAAAAGATTTAAATTAAATGGACTTAATTTTTAAGACCAAATATAACTTAATTTCTTACTAAAAAATAATTCAAATGTGCATGAACCATATTTATGATCTTAAGTTCTATAATTGTTAAGAAAAGAAAGGTTTAACATGCAAGTCATATAGATGTTTAAGAATATAGTTCTTTAAGGATTAGCCACTTCACAAATAGCTTTTTCTTCTACTCCAAATTAGTAAGTTGAGCCTTCAATCTCCATCCAATTTGGATGTTATAGCCCTTGCTCTATAAAACCCAAAGTAACAAAATAACACATTAAGATTAAACTAAAATAATAATAAGTTCATCAAGGCATTAGTAATATTTAGATTTCTTTTATGATCATCACATCAAAGGGAACAACACTTCCTCAATTACATCTTAAATGTTGTTTCCTTTCCAACACAATAATTTTTATCTTATGATCATTTTCATACATGTATATATACATCATCATCACAATCATTTTATTTATCATCATCTATAGTTCTTCTCTTTAGTTCTATTAGTTTTCAATTTATCATACTATACAATATTTATCTAAGTACTGTACACTTCTACATAATCAATTATTTATCTTTTAGATTGATTTGACTTGTTAGAGTATTAAATAATGAGATATGACATTATATTGCATGATAGTTTGAATTATACTAAACAATTCCTTTCATTTTTTTTCAATGCATTTCATTTTATCATAATGTATAATTTGTATTATCTTATTGCATAATATTTTGATTAACTAATGTTTGATTCCTTCTCTACTATACCACATTTTAATATCATAATGTACAATCCTTTTTAGTTAACTAACCTACTCATCAACTTGTACTTAATGATGGCTTGATATTGTACAATATGTTGGTCTATACTAATTCTTGCTTATCATATTTTATTGTATCATGATGTAATATCATACTTATAATAGTCCTAGTTAACTTATTTACTTTCTTACTCACTCTATCATACTATACAATCAATCATATAATATGATGGTATGAATTATCTTAGTTACTCTATTTCCCTCTAGTTCATGTTGTACAATGGTTTACTATTATATTATTCAATAAGTTCTACCCTATTGAACTTTGTCTTATACATATCATACTGTATGATATGCCCCTAAAGCTTTACAATCTTTTATATTGATTCTAAGCTTTCTTACCATGCATTTTGAAAATAAACAAGCATAAAAATTATCATACAATGATGTAACAAGTATGTTTTTCCATTTAGATGGTCTACCCTTACTCGACACTTAGGTTTTCCATTTGTTCCTAACTTTTCACATCCAAAATTATGGATATGTTTGAAATTTCTTCTTAGACTCTTCCATCTAATTTTGCACCATAAAGTCTATTCTTATCATCTTAGGTTATTCATTTTCTTATTATTCTCTGCCATAGCAATTTAGCTACTCTAATTCTACTTCATATGATGACCTTGGCCTAACCTTTTTCCAAATTCATTGTTACAACATATAATTCTTTCAGTTTTTCCTTTATAATTTTGAAAACATGAAATTTTTTGTCTTTTACTAAAAACATGTAGTAGAAGCAATGTTAAAGCTTGTTTTAATAAATCCTTTTAAAACATAGTGGAAGCATAGTTTGAAAACCTTTACAACAAACTTGCTTTTTAAAATAGCTTTTGCATGGTAGTCACATTCACCATTTAAAAAACTATTTAACATTTGAACACAACCCAAGATTTTAAAATACTATGGTTCATACATTCCTCAAATAAGTATGGTTAAAACAAACATTGCAAAATAAAGTTTTATTACTTGTTTTTAACTTCCTAAATAAAGATAATGTGTCAATTTAGTAGTTATAGAACTGGAAGGTAAAGATAAAATGCTTTATTTCATGTTATCACATGCTCACTCTCATTTTTTCTTAAAAGTCTCCCAATGTTTTCTATTTTAACTTAAAAGTGTTAGACAAAAAATAGGCTGACCCTATCATCACTAACTTAATGACAATACATATACATATATGTAGAGGATATAACTTTGGCCTTACCATATGATAAAGAGTGGTTGAAACAATACAATATAAAAAAATCATATGAATAAAATTTATAATAATAAAGCCATTTTTTCATATGAAACCTTGTAACCCTTTTATTTTTTATCTTCTTTGTGAGTTGGCTTTATTTTTTTAACTATTCATCTCTTTAAGATTTGTTTAAAGCAAGATAATTTCAAAAGTGATTGGGCATGTTAAATAACACATAATTCCAATATAAATAGCTCACAAGAATGGCTCCTTTGGCTTATACCCAAAACTATCATTTGAATGACAATTGCACTTCAGACGACCATTCATTCTTTCATCTTTTGAACATTGTTCCCTCCCCTTTACCAAATTATTTTTTCAACATCTTTATCTTTCTTTTCACATTCTTATCTTTTTGTACTTTTTTTAGTCACTTTAATCACAATGACATTAAATATCTTTTTATTTTTTCTTTTTTCTTTTTTATTTTCTCTTTTACATTTTTATGATTATTATCGCATTAATATAAAAATATATATAAACATATAAAACATAATCTCAAAAATATCATTCTCCAAAAAACAAGTATAAATCAAATATATTATCAAATCATTTAGATTCAACAAAGGCAATCTTCCTCAAGATATTTATTTAAAATTATCTCTCATGACTTGACAACTCTAGCAAGCATCATATATTAAACATAAATGCATCCACACATGATGTCTTGTACAAGCATCCTCAAAATTTTTCATTTCACCTCGTCACTTAAAGTGTCTCAATCTCATAAACAATAATAGATCAAATCATATACATATAATACAAAATGGCCTACCTTTTATTTCCTATATAGTGGTCACACTATGGTTTGGATTTTGCAATTTTGTAATTCCTTCACCTCTTGATAACTACATGATTGCTTTAGTACTTACAATTGAATATCCTTGGTTTGCCTTTTTCTCATGCTCAATTCTTATTAGATTCCTTCAAAACTCTTGGGGGTACTTCTTCCTTCTCTCTTCTTTCCACTCAAAGCTCCCTTCTTGAGCTAATTCTCAAAAGTTTCCAAAATTCAACGTCACCCACTTTTATGCACATCCAAAGTTTGTTCATATTCTTGGCCTTTAATATCCTTTTAATAGTGATGAACGTTCATTAGAGTGCCTCCTTACCTTCTTTCCTTCTTAATGTTGATTGGTTTTTATCAACTGGACTCTCTACCATAAATATTTCCTTAATCATTTGCCTTTTCGGATTTTAAAATGTTTTGATTATAAAACATTTTATTATATCATCCCTTCACTTCATACCATACAATGCTTGATATTTCTCTTTATCTACACTTAATCACACTTATCAAACTTATATGATTTACTTACTTGTGTAAGAATTGTTCATTTTAACTTAATCAACTTGGGCATTCTCATTATGTCATACCCTACAATATCTCTTATCATAATTGTATGATTTATATCCATCATAAAAGTCATCATATTATATGAGGTCCTCACCATATCGTATGATTTATTTCATGTTTAGTCATTTATTACCCAATCCATCATATTTAGTTAAATTTTGTTACTCACTTGATCATATGTGCATTATCAGACTTTCGTACTTGTAATTACATATCTTCGCTCACTTTCCTTATCATCATTTCCATCTTATTATTGTAATGCTTAGTTCAATATATTATTATGCATATTAGATTTTCTTTATTGTGCATGTATTATTTATTTTCTCCTTAACCATCTTAGTCACACACACACACACACACACACACACATAGAAACAAAATGATTTACATAGTTTACCCAATTATTTAGGCATCCATTTAGAATAATAGTAAAAATTCACTATGAAGAAAAATAAGTTTATATAATAGAAAAATAACAAAAGATGTTAAAAGAGGAAAGATCTTCTTCAAACCTAATTATGAAGAGTATTTATAGTTCATAAAATGGGTGAATTTTGCAAAATATCCCTTCTTACCCTACAATCAAGAAATTCTTGTGTAGCCCAAAAATGTTTCTGATCAAGCTTAAAGTTATTTGAGATTTAAGACATCATTACAAATCTTCGTCATTGATTGTATCCTAAAAACCCAAAAACGAAGCTCTTCATGATAATGCCATGAAAATTCCCTTAGGACTATCTTTAATTTTTTACATTGAGCACGTCTCAGTACTAAACAAACTTTCTCTTAAGAAAAGGCTTAGTAAGAATATCAATCAAGTTATCCTTTGTTCTTATCTTTTAACTTTGATTACGGTCTTTGAATGAAAAAAGTGAGATTGTACGTCAATATGCTTGGTCCTATCATGAAGTACTTAATCTATTGCTAAATAGATGGCACTTAGGTTATCATAATATATAATTGAAAGAAATAGCCAACCCATAAGAGGAGAGGTGAACTATTATTTTTTTTATTTTTAAGAATAAATGAGTTTTTTAAACCAACAATTATTCAACTAATGATCTTTTAAAATCCTTTATTAGTTTTTAAATATGCTATTAATGAATAAAGGACAAGTGAAATGAATAAAACATAATAATTTTAAGTGATTAATCCACCAACACAAGGTGAAAATCCACCATAGATTAACCCAACTAGGCTTTAACTAAAACAACACTATTTGCAACATAATGGGTAGGTTAAAAACCTCATAAAAGCTTGATCTATAATGGCTCATAGAAGTCCAAAACCACAATATAATAACAACTACAAAGGTCATAACATAGAAATAACTTGATTTGATTACAATAACTAAAAGAAAAAGTGACATAACATCTGAATGTAGAGTGAAGATGTTACCAAACTTAGAATCAGTAAGATGAAGATACTAAAATGACAAATGAGAAGCAACTTTTATGTTCGCACAACAAAAGTTCCAAAATTTCTTGAGAGTTAAGCATAAGAAGCTCTTTTAGATGATGCAACAATAGTGGTTTTTCTTTAAGAGACATAGAAACATTTTTTTAGACTGATGCACATGAGAGCATCAAATGGTAATTAAAAAAGTTAACTTTTTTGTAGTATGGAGTTTTCACATAAAGGATTTCATCAATCTATTTTATGCTGAAAAGAACTCCTATTTATATCCTTGATTAGTCTCTTATTATTTAAGGTAAGTCTTTATGACACATAATTATAATATTGTGAGAGTATTTTATGCGACACACTATAGATTAATAAAATGATCATACTTATATGATAAATAATATTATAATATTTTTATGCTAAATCCTTTAAAATATTTGAAAAGAAAAATAAATCATACAAGCATGACATATTATTTCATACTACATGATGTAAAAGTTATGAGAATACATAAAATGAAACTTGAACTCATACATGGCATATACATGTACAACCAAACAATACTTGGTCCTTCTAAGTTAAACTGATGATCATACCAACATGATAAAAAAACATCGTACATGTTTGACCCAATTAGAGTTTAATTATGAATAGTTTCTTTGAGAAAATAATAATCATGAACATACATAAAAGAGTTCATAGAAGTACTATATACGATAACTCAACCTTCAAAGCACACAAAAATTATAAAAGCATAATACTCTGTATGACCAAGTTCACACTTAATTTTTAAGCTAAACAACAATCAAATCTATATGATGAGACCATCACATGTGTAGGATTTCTTCATAATTTCAACTTTTATTGATTATATAAACTAGGAACTAGATTGTATAAGTATAATGTTACTTATCATATTGTACAATGATATGGCTGTTTTAAACCTATTTTATAAAATGAAAATTTTATTAAATGAAAAAGTGTTACAACCCAAATTGGGCTCCATTAGTTGATGTGAAGACAACCTACAATGTCTTGCTTAGTAACAATCTCACTATATATAAATTGGTGGTCAACTACTTCAAGTTCACTCATTGAATATATGTTGTAACTTTGTCCAACATATTGATTTGATGCAGGTCATGCCATGAGATGTATAATAATAATGCATTGCCATGATGTTTGAGTGGCCTATTGATCTAAAGATCAATTCTATTATTTGTATTTACATGTAGAATTTTTAGAGTAGTGACAAAGGATGAACACACTTTGTCTGCCTTTTCATAGTTAACAAGTGCATGATTCAATGAATCTTGATTAGGATAATGGAGACATTTAAAGGTCAACTAAAAGTTAAAATTCTTTAATTTCTCTACAAATAGAAGGAGCTTATTCAATATTCTCCATATAAGACTTGAGATTTTCACAACTTAGAACTGTAGACCATGAGTCTTGATTTCTAAATAAGGCTTTTGCTCTTAATTGTGTTCCAAACTGACAACATGTTGAAATTTTCATCCATAGTTAGAGTTCAATAATAAGTGCTTATTATGTTGCATAACTGAGTATGTTAGAAATAAATCCCTTTGTGTTATCCATGAAGTTCCATGTGCCTGATTTGTTTCTTTTCCTTTCTAAGTATATATTTTTTTCATGTCACTAGCCAAAGCAAATTACCAAACGGTAGTTTTTAGCTCAATTTTATGGAAAATGTAATCATAATTCTTTTAGCATTTTGAGGCCCAAATCATTTTCTTCAATTAGGAAACAAATATTTCCCTAATTATTCCAATGAATCTTATGTATATTATCTAAATCACCCGTTATGAAATCATTCATAATATTTTTGTACTTTATTCAAAATGTTGAGAGGTTGAATAAATATCATCAAATAGTAAGAATTAAGCCCAAAACAAACTTCACACTTGTTGGTCTCCCCTATTGTATGGAGAAGTTTCTTCCAACTTACAATTTTCTTCTCATTTTTGTCTATTATATGTTGAAAGTAACTTTTTTCTTACAAATAAAATGAGGACAACCCAACTAGTTTAATGAAAATTTACCACTCTAAAACCTGAGATGCTGGCTTAATTTTCTTATTGAATGGATGACATTTTTTATTAGGAAAGAACTTGCTTTTTTTTATAATTGATTAGAAGACTTGATGTCACTTGAAATGCAACCAGTAATTTATGGATAATATATATAGTTTTCATGTCACCTTTATAGGAAATTATGATATCATCAACATATCATAAATGAGAAACCATTAGATATCCTTTGGCTTAAGTGTAGTGTAATTCTTTCATATGATTAATGAGCTTTTTTAATGCTTGAAAGAAGACTTCCATTGCTAGAATGAATAGTAGAGGAGAGATAGGATTCTCATGTTTAAGCTCCCTAGACACTTTGAAAAAATGCTAGGCTTATCATTTGTTCTATTTAAGATCTAGATGCTACCAAGTATGTTTTCTATCACTTTATTGAACTGCTCCACAAAATTAAATTTTATAAGCATGTTGCTTATGAACTTCTATGAAAGGTAATTAAAAGTACCTTTTAATTCTAGCTTAATTATCTAGTCTTACCCCTTCACTTTTTTGTTTAGCAACCCAAACAATTCTTGAGCCAATAATGTCGTTAGCTATTTCTCTTCATTTAATAAAACCAACTTGCTCAAGAGAGTTGGGGCTTAGAAGATTACTTTAAAGCATATTTGCCAAAAACTTGGCAAATAATTCTACTATAAAAAAAACATAAACAAATAAACCTAAAGTTATTAATTATTTGAGGAATCTCTTTTTTTAAATAAAGTCATATTTGCACTTGATAATCCTTTAGGAATAATGATTCTCATTAAGTCCTTAACAACACAAATACATCATTTGGTTCCCAATAGTGAGTGAAGAATTACCCATTATACTCATCTAGTTCAAGAGTTACTTTGATTCACTTGAAAAAAAACTTCTTTAACTTGTATGTTTTGAATCTAATATGTTCTATATTGAATGTTGTATACATTCTAGTGCTAACCAAGACTAGTTTTGCTCAAGAAAGAATGATTTAACAAGAATTCATGTTTGATTATATTAACCTAAGTACCACTTATGCATAAAAGAAAGGTTTAATAATTATACATTTGTAATGTGGTAAATCAGAGATCTTCAAATGTTTAGCCATACTATTTGAAGCTAACCCACGTGGCTCAAAATTAATAATTTGAGCCAAGTCATTAAGCAAAACCACCAATCTTCAATCTATGCCAAGGTGTATGTATGCCTTGATTCATTATAAGCACTTTCTTCTTTCTCTAATTGTCATTGAAAATTCACAACAACTCAACCAAATATTAGTTGATTTATGCTTAGTTTTATGATCATCAAAATTATGAGTTCAATAATACTAGCTTTCTTTTGAAGAGGTTATTGATTAATCACTTTAATCAAATTCCTTCCTTAATGTCTTTTATCAAGGTCATTTATTTCATTTTTTGTGGTACATAAAGAAAATGAATTTTGCAAATGGCCTTTTAGCTAACAATTGAATCAACATCTATAACCACATAACCTACTAAGGATCTTCTAGCATCTACATTAATAGCATAATCTAGATCTACATATTCTACAGGTAAACAAGTAGAATCATTTTCATAAATAAGTGCAACATCTGATATACCTCTCAGATAGTGAAAGATGCATGTCCTTGCTTTTTAATGTTCCTTTCTAGGTTTATTTAGAGCGTAATCAACACACTGATTGCATGGATAATGTTAGGACTCATGCATATTGTCACATACATAAGACTCCCTATAAACTATCATATGAAACTCAAGATATGTACTCTTAATCTTTCTAGGACTATGGTGTAAGAGCTATAAAAAGGTGAATATTTACAACTAAAGGAGTAATTAAAAATAATGAAGAAGGGGTATGAGTGAAATCTTGGAGTAGGGCTTGACGTGGAAAATGACAAGATAAAGACAATCACGATGACGGAGATAAATTCAAATCATAACCCTGATATCTTTAGATTATAACTCAAAGGAACTTTGATTGTAAGAAAGGGATGCACATAGAGAAAAAAGAAACTATAGTTTCAATAAAGATATAATGCCAAGCAAATAATCTTCTTTTAGCATTCCATAATAATTGTTTAAATAGAATACATAACTATACCCTAAATTGATAATAAAATAACAAAAATATCTTTCCTTATAAAAAATTACAAAAACATAAGAAAATATACATAACTAAAAAAACTTTAAGGCTTCATATGTGTCCCATTACAATTCACAATGAAGTAAGAAATATCTTATATGATCTATTGGATCAGCACAATATCATCTACCAAAGTAGCTTATCTTATATCATTACACTCTACTAAGAAAACTCTTCCTTATAGAGTTGTAATCCAAGTGGATCTTCATGAGGTTCAATGTCAATTTGTGCAAGTCTTTCTTAGAAATTAAGATATCCAATGGTATAATTGCGTAAACTTTAAGCAATTTAGCCATATATATGCTCTGTTGAACTCATCTAGAGGTTTACCTAAGTATGATCCATTAACAACTAAATTTAACCATCTTCAATACCTAGGACCTATAAGTAATATTAATGTTGTCCTTAAAGTATCAACCATAATTAGTTCTCATATGATTATGAAAATTAAATCTCATATCCAACAAATTTTAATAGGATTCTTGCAAAATAAGAAATGTAGAGAAGAGAAATGGATAAAAAGTATATATTCAATAATTTCTATATTTGGTGTGGAAGAATTAAAAAATTGTACATTAGAAGACACAACTTTAGAAGAATTTTTTTTGTATTGAAAGAGAGATGATAAGATAAGATTCATGGCTTAACAAGAAGAATAAAGCATGGCTCAATTTTAAGTTTTGACTTTATTTATTGTTCAGGTTAATGAATATGACTTTTTTTTAGTGGAGTTTTTAGTTTTCAAGGTAAATTAACATTGATTTTTAAGTTACATTATACGATTATATGATGATCAAACCATTGCAATGAGCAATATGATTAATAAAGTTTTATCAACCAACTACAATATCAATAGTTATTACCTATTAACACAAATCTCCAATTAGACTCTCAACCAATTCAGTTATGTTTTACTCCATTTTTAAATATTAAATGAAAGATGACTCAAGCTATGCACTAGGTGTCTCCACCAAAAATTTCTTTGAAATTAAACATTGATGGATCAACTTCAGGTAATTTGAGTTTTGCAGGGAGCAGGGGGGATTATTTGGAATCAAACATGACAAGAAATCAAAGCATTTTCTACTTTTCTAAGTCACAAGTCAAACATTGAAGTAGAAGCTGTGTCCACTATACTAGGACTAAGAATTTGTAAAGAACTAGAAATCCTAAAACTCATTGTGGTTTGGACTACAAACTAATTCTTGGTATGGTGCAAGGCAATACAACTATGCCAAAAATGATGCTAAAAGTTATCAACCAAATCAATTAGCTCAACTTCAAGAGTATTCAATATCATCAAATCTATAGAGAATGAAATATAATAGCTAATCACTTAGTATAATTTGCTGGCAGTAGCATACAGTCTAACAACATTGATCCACAACACATCTCAAAACTATGCAAAATTATGATTAAACTAGATGGAGCTTAATATCCTTACTTAAGATCAATCCATATGATGAAACTAGTCTAATCTATTCCATTAAAGCTTCTTTGAAGCTCCTTCAATCCCCTTAATCTTGTAGCTCAAAGTCTCTCCACCCTTGTTGTCATTATACTTTATGAAGTTCTTCCTCATATGGGTTTGGTTTGCTCACCTCCATTATATCCCCTCTATCATCTCTAAATCATCTCATATGACTCTCCACTTCTTACCCTCTCATTGGCATTTCATTTGGAATAATTTACATCATCATAAAAAATAATTTACTCTCTATTCATCAATTGGCATCAATGGTATTTCATGTCACTCTTCATATTTAATAAGCCAAGTACAATGTACAATTTTGTACAAAATGATCTATTTTTGTGTTCACCATTGTACACCATTATATTACTATGTTATCACTCATATTTGTGTCGATGGGTATGGCCAGCTTCATCCTTAACAACAAGACATTCTTATACCTTTATTTCAAACTTCTTGATTGGTCTTATTTTATTTATTACTTTTTTATTTATTAGCATTATCCAATTCTCTTATTAGCTTAGTCTATATACAACATCTTCTTATTTGTGATTATAGGGTTCAGAGCCACTCTTCATATTATGTAATTATTTATTGATCATAGATATTATGATTCCTAATAAATCAAAATAGTTATTCATGAATTCATCATCAATACATAATGAAATAAGTTTTTAATTTAGATCATGCTTGTTAAGGATAAAATATGAAGTTAAAGTGGGATAGTCGGCAAAAGAGAATTTTAAAAATATTTACATCAAATTAAGTGAGTAATCAAATGATTAATGATAAGAAGATAATTTAATCATCAATAATCTTATGATCAGTGTTGAGTGTTTGAACTCTTAGTACCACAATTAGTATGGAATTTGGTTAAAAATACTCATTAAAAAGCATCTAAGAAGCACTTAAAAGAGCTCAAACAACATGTGAAATAAGATGAATTTTGGATCCAATTTAGAATGTTGCTTGTGGTCCAATTTAGCCTTGGTTTGAGGTGCTGGTTTAATGCTTGAAATGGACTTGTTTGGAAACGACAATTTAATGATAAGCCACAAGCTTGGTTTAACATTGTTAGACTAATCTAGTAGGACCCATCTGCTTAATGCTAAGGCTAGGTTTCAAGTTGTGATGGTTAGGGTCATGTGAAGTGAAAGTAAATATGGTGTTGTTAATAATGACATCATGTTGGTGGGCAATACAATCCAAGTGGTGACCACGATGCTGTTGCACAAGGTGGAGGCTTGCATAAGGCATCTTAAGGAAAGAAGACTTACTATGCTTTGTGGGATGCTTTGTGTTAGTTATCATTCAAGCATGCTTTATGATTAAAAGGGTGCATGTAGTTGTGCAGGAAATAATGAAAGGGGAGGAAGTGTAGCAACAATAGCTAGGCATGCGACTATGGGTGGGATGGCTTAGATATGCATTGTGATTGTGACTAATGGAGGTAGCTAGCACACAAAAATTGAGGAATTTATCTTTTTAATCAATTGACCGATCTAGAATGATGGTGGGGCATAAAAGGAAGTGGAGGTAAGAAAATCAATGAAATCTTTTGATTAGTAAATGTGATGGATCATTGTATTAATTGGACTATCGAAAAGCAAGCTTTTGTGTATCATGTAGTAGGATGCAACTAATAGTTGGAGATGGGGAAATAGAGGGGAGTTTTAAGTTGGTGGTGATGGAGAATTATCACAATGGTTGGAACAACATGAAAGAGGCTATGTTACCAAATTGATGGAGAAGGTGGTATGAGTGAAATCCTACAACAAAATGTGAGTGAAAGATGGCGATGACAAGAAGATAACAACGTTGGAGGCAAATGTTAATCAAAATTCATAACAAAGATCATAACTTAGAGATATGCATGCATGCACAATAAAAGAAATTATAATTCCAATAAAAAAATTCCAAGTAAACAATCTCTCTTTTCATTCCATAATAAGTATTTAAATAGACTATAGGAATAGACTTTAGATTAAAAGAAAGTAAAATACCATTATAATAAAACGTTAAAAAAATATTAAAAATATGCAAAAATAATAAAAAATGCCTAAGAAACTTACACATGATTCATTGTAATTAATAAACAAAAGATAAAAAAATAAATGAGAGAAGTACAATATGATCCACTGAAACATCTTAGCATCATCCACTCAATTCAACCTATTCTACATTAAAAGGCTTAGTGATGGGCATCACAAAATAAGATAATATCTTCTCAATATAATCATTCAATGACAAGAAGAGTTTCTTCTATGTGTAAGCTTTCTATAGTTCTTCATTCCTAAAATTGTTTAGCTACTCATAGTTCTTTATATCTAACTCTACTCTAAGAAGGGATTTAAGGTTTTAAATAATAAATTTGGCTTGAGTGACAATAAGCATAATACACGAGTGTGTGGATAAAAGAATCATTCTTTACATTTCTGTGATATACACAACAATCATAAAGATTCTTACTATAACCATTATTAAGCATGAAGCTATTAAATCCCTTATACCATTATTTGGGGGATTGCTTCAAACCATGTAGTGAATTTTGTAGTTTTCAAACATGATCTTCTTTGTCTTAAATTACAAATCTCTATAACTAATTTATACATATATTCTTATCAAACTCTCCTTATAGCTACCTTCACATCTAGTTTAGCTCAAAGTCTTGATATGATATTAATACAAATAGAATCCTAAATAGAGGTATGTCCAACAATAGGTGATAAGACCTCATTGTAATCAATTTCCTCCTTTTGAATATAGCCTTTAGCAACTAAGCAAGCCTTTTATCTCACATCATCAACACTTGACATTTAAATATTCCTTTTAAAGATCCATTTGCTTGAAACATTACTCCTCTCCTTCAGTAATTTAACTTATTTTTATGTTTGAGTTTTATGAAAAGATTCTATCTCATCACTCATTATAGTAATCCAATAAGTAGATTCAGCCCCCACGATAGTTTCTGGAGATGAGGAGGGTTCTAGAGGCTCTAATTCTTCAATCACATAGAAATTATAAGCTGTCATGTCCTTGAACCCATATTTTTTTTGAAGATTTTGTTTGTTTACTAGATCTATTAATAACAATATTATAAGTTTATTCTTATACATTTATTGGATTTTTATGAAGCTCTTTACTATAGCCTCATCGACTAATTATAAATCATCATTATGATATTATCTTAAATGCTTTTTAGAAGTAATGATACTGTCTTGCTTTCTTGAAATGTTATACTCCAAACCTAGGTGAATCATATATTATTCATCAGTTGTAATATTTTTTCTAAGAATAACTTTCTTTTTAAATAGAGTTCATATTCTATAACTTTTCGCCTTAATGTCATAACCAATATAAAATGCTTTCTTTGCTCTAAGTTTTAGTTTTTCCTTATTAATAGAATAATAAATAAGACAACTAAGTATGCTAAGAACTAAATAATTGAAAGGTTTTCCAAACCATATTTCATTGGGCTCTTATAATCTATGACAGTATTTGGAGAACATTTGACAAGTAACATGCTATGTTGATTGTCATAGGGTTAAAAACTCTTATTCATACTTGTATTTGAGAACATGCACTAAGCTCTCTTCAATAGCATTTTGTTCATCCTTTTTGCTACACCATTTTGTTGTGGAGTATATCTAATATTATAGTGTCTAGCAATGCCTCTATCCTTACAAACCTTATTTAATTTCTTAAAGAAACTTCTAACCAATTGTTAGCTAAAATATATTTAATTTTCTTTTCAATTTGATTCTCAACTAAAAAAATTCATTGCTTGAACATTTTGATGCCTTTACTTTAATATTTCAACATAAACAGCAAAGTCATCCTTTTATAATCATTAATAATCGAAACAAAATACCTATCACCTCTAAGAGACAAAACATAAGAAGAACCCTAGTAATGAAAATGAATTTAATCTGATGTGGTCTTTATTCTATGAATTTACAATAAGAATTTGATTCGATGTTGCTTCCTAGAAATACAAAATTGAACAATTTAAAGTTCTTATATTTTGAGTCCTCATAAGAAGGCCTTACTAAGGATTGACATTTCCCTCTTACTCATATTCTTGAGTCACATATACCAAAAATTAGCCTAATTAGGTCCAACATTATAATGTTTTTGACATTATATCTATTATTTTCAAACCTTGCATAATATGAAAATTACCATTTTGTTACCTTTATGACTATTACACCTTTTATTTATTTGTATTGCTCCATGGTCAACACTAGATTTAAAGCTTTTGGAGCCCATGGAACCTAAAGATGTCAAATTTGTCTTCAACTCTAAAACATGTCAAACATCAATAAGAGTACTCAATACATCATCACACATACTAATCTAAATAGAACTAATGTCAACATTTTTTTAAGATGCATCATTTTTAAGTAGAACATGTCCACTATCTTTCTTCTCATATCTTCAAAATTAAAATTTATTTGAAATTGTATGATAAGAAAAACCATTGTCTAACACCCATTGATCTGATGGACGTTAGTACCAACTCTATTTTTGAAGGAGAATCTTCATATGTAATTGCAATAATTAAACCATTTTTTCTTCTTCTTCGAGTAATCATTCTTCCAATGTTTAGGTTTCTTGTTATGATTATATATATATATGTGTGTGTGTGTGTGTGTGTGTGTGTGTATATATATCCTTTGAATTAATTTTTAGTTTGGTTTTTGTGGTAACTCAAACTCAACATGTTAAGATATTATCTTTTTAGGTCATCCTAGACCAACCCAAGTGGGTCTTTCTCTTGAAAGACACCTCAACATCTTATGATCATTACATTTCTTATATCACTAAAATCACTCTTTTACTAGCCAGTGTGGCATAATTTATCCTTGTAAACCTCTACCTAGAAACCTGTTAAGAGTCTTTCTTTGCTATCTTGATTTTTCTCTTAGAACATTACTTAGTGCTCACTCACTGCCCTCTTTTAGTTTTGAGTGTCATATGTTTTCCCTTATATTTGATCTTCATTTGTTTATATTTATGAGAATCCATGATGACAAGCCTAACTATTGAATTGTCTCCACCACTTCTATATAACTAGAGTTAGAGTTCTCATGTATGAAGAGGTCTAACTTCTTCCAAGGCAATGTGATCCTTTTCAATATAAAATAAATTTATAAAATCCTCATATGATATAAGTAAAGAGATTATTAGAACAAAGAAAGCATCCTTATCATTTACTTTGACATCAATATTTTGAAGATCAATCAAGAGAAATTTAATTCTTTTAGATATTATTTTGGAAGAAAACCTTCTTTCATATAAAGAGAGAATGGACTTTGTTTCAATAATAATTCATTGGTAATAGATTTCATTATATAAAGACTCTCTAACTTTAGCCACAAATATATTATAGTTTCTTATCTATAGCTTCATAGATTACTTCATCCATTAAATAACAACAAATCAATTAGTACACTTTCTCGTCTTGTTTAGTGAACTTGACATTACTCATCCCATCAAGTTTATCAGATAAAGATGCTCAGACACCTTATTTCTTTAATAAGTGTGTATCTTAATATGCTAAAGATTAAAAAAACTATTCTTAATAATTAAATTTCTTACCTTATTATTGTATGATAGCTTTCTTTCTTGATAACTAGATTATAGAAAAGACCTTTTTTTGATGCTAACTTATTGTGTAAATGGAAAACCAAAAAAAAAAATAAGTACACACATATAAGAGCAAAACAACTTATGTAGTTGATCTAGGCAAATGGTCACATCCATGGACAACAACAAAAATTTATTATGGACAAAAATAATGTTACAAAATAAAATAAAAGTAAGGGTAGTTAAAGAAGGAGAGATATTCAACACTAATAATGAAGAATATTGATAGCACTTTACAAAATGTATCAATTTTCTAAAATAACCACTAGCCTAAATAATGAAATTCTAGAATTGTCAAAAATAGATTTGATCAAGCAAGACACTTGCTATGTCCATTGAAGTATAACTAGTGATGAAAACTAATCTTCTATTGATATATATATATATATATATATATATTATTTTCATTATTTTAATGATTTTACAACATAAAAAGTTTAAAAATATTTAAAAATGAATCAATTGAGTTAAAATATGATCCAAAATCAATGCTAGAAAACTTAATCAAAACCACTTAAATTGATTAAAGCTATAGAACTAATCACCTAACTAAGAGACCAAAATTAAAACCCAAAACTTTATCAGTAATCAGTTTCTAGAATCCATTTGTATTTGGAAAATTGAATTTTACAAATACAAAATCCACTCATTAGTCAATTGGTCAAATATCTATCTTTATTAAATATTTCACATGTGCAAAAGCACAAATATAAAGAATGGAATAAAAATGTATAAAAATATTACATTGAATCCATGTCTAATTTCAATTCTAAAAGTAGCCAATACAAATTGTAGAATACACAGTTTACTAAGTTAAAACAATTAATTTCTGTCCCATTTTCAAAACTTAGTTATGAAACCCTATTGATGAGAGGGATCAAGTTGAAGAATAAGGATATTTCAATAGTGAGAGATCGATGTCATGCTCAATTTACTTGGAAGAGAGAAGGTAAAATAAGGAGGGGGAGATAGTTAATTGGGCTCTTGATTGAGACTTAGTTCTTTTGGGTGATTTGAATTTTGCCTAAAAATTTGACCAAGCTTTCCAACTATTATAAAAGTATCCTTCAAAGCTAAAAGAATTATTATATTTTCTTAATTAATCATGGTAGAAGGAAAATTAATTAATTATGATGAATTTTTTAAATCGAGAAGATTGTACAATAAATTTAAAAGTGACATACAGTACGATGGCTTAGACAAATAATCTGTTAAACTATACTAGGGTTATATAGGAACATAATGTAAAATGAGATAGATTGTGTGGCATAATATTTGGTAGATAAATATAATACTAATCAATGGTTTGAAGATTAAATCAAGGGAGTACATATTATACATTGAGATGGATTGAATAATATGTTATGTAGAGAGTGAGAAAGAGAGAAGAAGATTGTTTGAGGTTCAAGTTGCAAAAGATTTAAGACATTCCTACAAAGGAATATATGACAAAGCAAAGCATGATTAAGAGGAAGAAAAATCTATAGATTAAAAAGATCTTGTTATAATTCAAGGGAATGTAATGCCAAGAAAAAAGAAATAATTGTGCAAATTAATTAGATTTGAAATGTTTGAAATATAAATAAATTTTTAAATAATTTGGGAGATATAAAGGAGCATGATGGCAAGGAAATATGACCAAAAATGTGATAGATTAAGGATATAACTTGAATTTTGTTATAATTATGATGAGATGCATAATATATTGAGAATTGTGTTATGAAAAATGAATTGATCTTTGCATACATGATCTATAAAGAATTATAAAATAAAGATCTTAACTATATTCTGGTTATAATTATCGATATGGAGCTTGGAAACCTTATTTTTACATGTGGAGGAGATGTGAAGCTCAATAATGAAATAGTGAGAGAAACATTCTATGGAGAAGACTAAAATCAATAAAGGGAAATGCTACTAAGAAGTAGGTTCAACAAGTCTTCTAAAAACAAAAAAAATGTTTAATGGCATCAAACAAAACATATAGTAAAGAAATTTCATATGTTTGATATTTCCCATGTATAAGATTGGCATGAAAGAGTTAAGATGTTTTAAGATGAGATGGCCCCAAAGCACAAGAAAAGCTTGATAATAAACTTAAATTTTAGTGATATTGCTAGCCATTGGTAGTAGAAAGAATAAAGACTTTATTTAGAAAGCACACTTGATTTAGAGATATCATGGAAAGATTTTGCCAAACTTTGATATAGTGGTAACATTAAATAATAAGAGAAATGAGAATATAATCTATCAAAATTTTTTTGATGAAACATAACATTTTTCAAATTCTAGTAGTTAATCTTCAAAATGATCTTCTATGGTCTATGTAATATCTCGTATTACATCCTACATTGTAAATAACAATATTTAAGTTGAATAATAATTTAGAATTTTTATAAAATTTTTCTTGATTTTTAATTATTTTAAAGGATTATACAATATGATAAAGCAAATCATACAATACAATCAGGGTGCTAAAAGAAAGAAACATAGCTTATGATAAATAAATTGTATGATATAAAACTGAACGTCGAACAATACAATAAAATAAGAACTTCAATAAACTAAAAAAAGATCGTATCATATGATTTGAAATATCAAATCAATACAATTAAGTATAGTGAGCAAATCACCACAAAGTATCATATGAAACTAATAAGCCAAGAAAAAGGAGAATTTTGTACACCATATAATAGTAAAAATCATATGGTAAGATCAAGTAAGAGTAAAGATAATATGAAGTTGGATTTAGACATAAGGTACAAAATCTTAGGCTATACTAGTATGATTAAATGTGAAGGAAAATATAGTTATGATAATAATGGATGCCAAAAGTCATCATACAAGAATGATTAAGGAATCATATAAGTATGACAAAGTTATGATGAGCGACATATAAGAACATCGTACGATATGGTGTAAGGCGTCTAAGTTTAGTCAATTAAAGTTTATCATACAAGTACAAATAAGAATATCATTTAAGTATTATTAGCATGAATAACTACATATAATAAAGATACTACCCATCTTATAAAATAAAACTAAGTGTCATCTAAATAACATATGAAGAAACTAAAAAGTTTTAAAAACCTAAAATAGCATATTGCTAAGTTAATCATTGTGGAGAGAGTTCAACTAATAGGAAACCATCAAAATTATGTTGGAAAGAAAGTGAGGCACTCGATTAAAATAATGCGACCATTAGGAGATGTTGAATGGCTAGGAATCTGAGTGCATGATTGGTTGAGTATATAATAGAGTGAGGTTAGGCTTAAAAAAGATTTTTCTAAGAAATTTCTAAGCAATTAGTTTGGTCGAGCGCATTATTTGAGAGGAATTAGAAGAAAGAAGTATCTTCAAAAATTGGAAGGAATCTAACAAGGTTTCAAAATGTGGGAAGGCCAAAACAAAGGTGATTCTAGCCAAAGGTATTATAGCATTTAGGGAACTGAGCAAAGATCTAAGTCCTTAAAGAGACCACTACACAAAATTTAAAGATAAAAAAACATGTATTATGTATATATGCTTTTATGATTAATATATGAAAACTAGAGGCCTTAAAATGATGATGATATTTGCATAAACTTGGGATGATTATACAGCCTATTTTGTGCTTATGCTGATGTATATTTCTTGTTAGATGAGTAAGACCTTAAAGGTTGATCACATGTGAAAATCTTGAGGATGTATGCTTTCATTTTTTAATTTGAAATGTTTTACACATTGATTTTTATATGATGTTAGTGCATGATGCATTGAGTTGCTTAATTATAAGTTCTATTTATACTTTCATATCTACATATTAATGTTTGCAATGAGTAAAAAAAGTGTTGAGTAAAATATTGCTTGTAATGGCATTAAGAAGGAAGAAAAGATAAACTTGTAGAAAGAAAAAAAGACAACAAAAAACAAAAAGAAGGTTTGGTAAAGGTAGGGTAAAGTTCAAAAGAAGATACGATAAATTATTATCCAAAGTGGCATCTATCAATTGAGAATGATAATTTTAAAGATGAGCCAAATTAGTCATTTTTCAAGATTATTTATTATAGAATGACATATTTCTAATATGCCCATTCATTAATGTAAAGGTATTTATTTAAGCCAGTTCTTAAAAAAGATGGAATGATAAAAAAGGAAATAAAAAAAAGTTTGTAAAATGATAAAAAAAAAGATAAGATCTTCAAAGCTTTTATATAATAATTTGCTTGCATTCTTATTTTACTCACATAGTCCTCTATATTATATTACTTATAATTGACTTATGCATATGGTCACCCAAATGTTGTCTTCTATACATATATGTACATGCTTTTCCTATTGAACAGTTGACTTAACCTATTTTTAGTAGTATAATTTCTTAATTTAGCCATGAATATATATATATATATAATAATAAAAGCTGCCTATCGCTTATTATTAATTGGAAATGTGATAATTTCTTTCAATGTTCTCATGGGCTAAAGAAAGATAACCCTTTATCCCCATTATTATTCTTCATATAGCTAAAGTACAAACTAGAGGTTTAAAGAACTTATACTCAGAGTAAAGTGAAGCACTATGCTACTCCAAAAGGAATCAACCACCTATTTGGGTTTTGCAGATAACTTTATCCTCTTCTCTAAAAGAGACAAACACTCTTTAAAAAATATTAAGAAATTTCTCACTAAGCTCTACTACATCTCAAGTTTGCATGTTAATGTACAAATGAAATTCATTATTAGAAGCAAAATCATGAAGTATAAGTAGTAGAATAGAATCAAGGAGTAATTGGGATTTAAAAGACATTACCTTCAAATACCTTACATGGGATGTACAATGTTCAAAGGTAGGAAAAAAAGCTACTCATTTTCAATATTTGATTGACAAAATTCAATGGAAGATGTTTGGCAAGAAGAAGAAATTGCTCTCCATGAGAGGTAAGTTAATGTAGGTCAAGAATGTTCCTTAATCCCATTCTATTTTCTAATGATGTTCTATCCTCCCAACAAGATTATAAGTATAGTCAAAAGTTTAATAAATGGTTTCCTTGGGGAGATTATGATCAAGTGATGAAGCACCATCAGGAAAGTTGGAAAAAGATTAGCTTTCCCCATGAAAAAAACAAATTAACAATTAAGAAATTGAAGGGACTTGAAATAGCACATAGTGCCAAGCCTTGTTACAAGGTCCATATGACCCTCAAACACGCTTAAGTAAGATACATGAGAGATGAATACCTCACTAGAAGAAATGAAGTAGAGCAAGCTCCTTTACATGGAACTATATATAGAAAATCATGTCTATTATTTTGCAATTCAAGGATAAAAAAGAAACTAATGGTTATTATCACTAGTCTCTAGCCAATTATGACAAAATCACTATCAATTCAACTTAGGACTATCTTAGAAGTAAAAGTATTATACAGAATTCACAAAACATAATATAGAGTAATTGCTTGATTTGTAAACTTTTCTTACTAATTTGGATGCTCTTAAATAACATATTATCTTTTTTTTTACTAATTAAAGAAGATGAAGTTTTAATTTACAAACAAATGTAATTTCTATGCATGTAGTGATTCTCAAATTCTTATTTTTGTGGAATGTCCTAAGTTTGGACATTTATGGAATCACATTGCAATGAAGTTAGGAATCACGCACATTCAACTAGACACAATTCATCAAATGCTTTATCACTGGTGGAATCATAGTCTCACAAACTCTGTAGTCATTGAGGTATCAATGGTCCATTCATCTCTTATATGTTGGAATATTAAGAAAGCTTTCAATTCCAAATTGTACACTGTCCAAATAATCCAAGTGAGAACCCTAATAAATAGGGTTTAACACAAAAGCTATGCCATTTTTAAATGCAACCCAATCATTCAAAAAGGCTCACTAGATCTTCAATTATTGAAACATGTGTTAATTCCTTCATCTTTTAAAATCAAATTCATAATCATAATAGTTGTAAAATGGCCACCCTCAGACCAATTGGATATGGTGGAGTGATCAAAGATCATTCAAGTAAAGCTATTAAAGTATTCTTTATATACATAGGGTCCAAAATAAATATCAAAGTTGAAGTGTAGGTTGTACTATTTGGTTTAAACATATGTAATAATATGGGCTTATAGAATATCATTATAGAATTAGACTATAAAATAATCCTTGAAATGATCCAAGATAGCATGGGCCTTGGCATATGTTAGGCCTGTAAAATCAAATTAATCAATTTTGTTTTAATTCAATTTAGTTCCAACACATATTTAGAGAAGGAAATGTTGTGGCCAATCAATTAGCTCAATTATCTAATAACTATCTTCATTATGGTACTAAAAATACAACAAATTTTAAAAGTTTACAAAGCTTTAATTTAGCTCGATGAGAGAAGATTCTTGTATATATGTATAGTGAATATATAGAAAGCTATTCATTAAATTCCTTCTTAATTAGCTAGAAGGATTATCTTCACATGGTCATCTAAGCAAAGAGGAGTCAATGGAAGTATCCAACAAATGCAGGTAAACACATGTATTCAAAATTTGCATAATAATAATCAATAATCATATATGATAAGGTGGTTCATCTTACGAGTTCAATCAAGTAAATATTCCTTTAGTTGTCTTCAAGATATGCAATTGTTCCCTTTAATTAACCACATGACAACTTTCTATAAACTATCATTTGGTACATCTTTATTTGTCGTCCAATACAAACACTCAATCTATGTCAAGGAATGATTATTTCCATTACATCTATCAAGTATGATGGACTTCATTAGATGACATAGTAGGATCACTATTTCATTCTGATCATCTAAGGCTTCATCTAGATATGTAGTTCTTTCATCATGGCTAGCGCATGCCTACATAATCAATCACTATCATGGATAAGACAAATATGATGTTGCATATTGGTCACTTCTTTATTGAAGAAACTAATATTCATCTTTATATGGCACGATACCTTCACATCAAGGATATCATCATTTAAGTATGCTACCTAACACTAATTGATTGAATATGTCAAATACACATCAAATTTGCATCAATTTTATAGAAATATGATGATATGCTACTATATTGATTGGACTATTCTAATGAGACACAATTACATAGTCGACATGCTATGGTTCTTCAATTGGCTTAGTTCAATGCTTTTCTAATATATTGCCATATTATATGTTATTATTGTTCCTCTCATATAATATGTCACTTCTTCAAGTCAAAGTTAGTCACTAAAAGCCTCTAGGTGCATTTATCATCTTGATATATTAATAATGCAAAATTAATCAAGGCCAATGTGGAAAGCTTCTAGGCATCACTCTCATACAAAATCATGTAGTTTGGGTCAAATTGGTACTTCAATGGGATACTCCAAATCACTTAATCATCGTAAAATGAGGAAAGGAATTCATTTGGATCAATACATCAAAAGTGCAATCAAGCTCATCTTCATTCTATTTTTTAGCTATAATTTTTATTAGTTAAAATTCTATCCTAATTACTATATCAAGTAATAAACTTTGTCAATTGTAACTTTCTAGCATGTAATAAAGTTCCAATTTAAAAAACTCTATTTTCTTTGAGCAATGAAAGAATAATGAAAATTTGAAAATTTTAAAAGACCTTGGATGTTTAATTGTTTAAGGAGACATTCTATACGTGTTGATTACCTAGGATGACAAAGAGAACAAAAAAGTGCAAAGCAAGTTAGAAAACTCTAGGAGGGCATATCATTTATACCCACAACCTAGAATGTGAAATTTTGAAAAAAAATGCTAAAACTTAGGTGGTGAGCAATGTGTAAACCTACTAAGGGTTAAAATACCACTTATTTCACCATTTTATAACCATGTTTGATGCTTGTTTGTGTTCACAAGCATGGCAGGAAAACCTAAAACATATGAAGAAAACTATTCATATAATAAGATTCAATGAATTGTATAATATGATATGCTTTAAATAGAGTCTTTAGAACTAAACCAAAACCCGTCGTACAATCTGATAATAAGCAGACATATAATGTGATTTGGGTGTAGTAAAACAAGGTAATAGGAGTTGTCATATCACATGATAACACACCATCATATAGTCTAATATAATGAATAGAGAGTGAAAAATGGATCAAAATTGTTGTACAATATGATAGTGCTAGAAATTAAAATTATAATATAGTGTGATATCACATTATCATACAGTATGACAAGATAAGATGAGTAGATTAATAAAAATCATATACTATATTGAGGAGGATTGTACAACTACAAAGCCTTAACAGATTACCCAATGCCTAACTAATTGAGTGGCTCTATAGAAATTATACAATACAAAGACTTGTTTTATAGTTGATAAAGTGCAGAATTATTAGAACTAAAGAAAGAAAAATTATATAGTATGATAAAAGATATTATATAATATGATAAGAAATATATAATAATAATAATAATAGAATGAATGAGGTTTAAATGAAGATGTACGAACGTATGTATCAAGACAGTTTGTAAAGTTACAACATTATGCATTTTCTTATATTACCATTTAAATGTTAATGTTAAGTTGTGAATGCATTGTTGTTGTATAGGATGGCTTTTAGAAACCTAACAACTACGATGAGGAAGAAGTCAATAGCTCAAATAATCCAAGGACCTAAAACTCACAATTAAGAAATGGTAATGCTAGTAGAGAAAGAATACTTGGTGTGCCATTAAGAAGGAAAGGACCAACTAAACTAAAGATGAATGCACAAGCTTATTATGCAAACAAAAAAATGGAGCACTTTTTGAGATTACAACCACCTCATCTTGGAGATAATGTAACTCTATTTGAAGTCAGGGATTAGCTTAAGGGGATTTAAACACTATTCATTAGTCTAACTTGTGAAGATCACAAAAGTGTGCCATTGATTGTATTTGTACTTGATAATGTTGCTAGACGTTAATGGAGAGGACAAAAAAATACTTCTATTTGGTGAGAAACCAAACTCAAAAATATCTTAAAGAGAAGTTTGCAAAGCATTTTGGAATAGTAAATGTTAGAATCTACAAATGACAAATGCCAAATGAATTGGCTTGATTTTATCACAGAAATCTAACCATCAATGTGTATGAAGAAACATTTTTTAAGCTTATTAGATATGCCTTAGGGATTGTAATATCTAAGAAAAAAATAATTTATCTTTTCCAAGGAGGATTGAACAATATAATTTAGAATATGTTAATACCATCATAATTTGACATTTATAAAAAATTAGTAGCCTATTCTCATGACTTTTCACATAACCAGTCTTTTAAATGCCACTAATATCTTTGTTTCTTCATGTGAATGTCTTTTTACCATCTATCCTCTCATTTACAAAAATTTTTCATCAATTAAAATTTCCTTCATGTCAAATTTTCTAGTCATTTGTTATTTCGATTTTTATGTTCTATTTAGTTTTTACTAATTATAGATATATAATCACCAACTTTACATTGCATAATTTTCTATCTTGTATATATCTATCTTAATTTCTTCTTATTATACTATTATGATCACATTATCATACTAGTATAATTCTATCATTCTTTTTATATTGTACTAATTAAATTTATTTTATGATATTAGTCTTTACTTTACTATACTATATGTTATCAATCATTGTATTGTATGACACATTCTGATTAACTATTTTTAAATAATTTTATTATGTTGTACTATAAAATATTTCTTATATACTTCTATGATATATTTCCTATATCTTTACCAAGTTATAATCAATATTGATTCTATACATTATGTTCATATATCTTGATTGGTAGATATGATATAATTATTGTATTGTGTACTTAATTTAGGAAATATTTTTTTGAACTCCTTCACACTAAGCCCATTTTATTTTTTCTCTCATGATTGTGTGGTATGATTTACATTCATCGAAATACAGAAGTAAATACTTTTATAAACTCACACATTACACATTGTCGTATTAATATTTTTGTATTATCATACTTTTATAACTAGGCATTGGGTTCTATAGTACATCATACTTATATGTTTGTTGCTTTCATAATATATGATATTGTATTATCTATACCAACCTTTATTTTTCATTAACAACATAATATGATATCCTAGTCAACTTATATGATTCTTAGCCTACTCTTGTGCACATTCACACTTGTCTAGCATTCGTTCTCTTTCTTACTAGATCACACCCTATGGTAATCCATGATTGTAATGTATGATTAACTCCTCAACCTATTAGATTACTCTGATTAATAGTTGACTATGTTCTATCCTACTTTTATGTTACATCAATTGTACTATTATGACAATCATATCTTATAAATCTATTCACCTAATTAATTTTCTTAGTTGATTATAATATATGATCCTATGATAGCATATTATATAATATCTTAAAATCTTGAATATTCTTAAAATATTTTAAAGAAATTATAAAAATTTTTAAAATATATTTTGATCAAAAAATTTTACTTTATAACTCTTCTCTTCTTAAGATTATCAATCATTATCTAATATTCTTTTTTTCAATATTTGATGGTTTAAATTTATTAAATTTTTTAACCCCTACTTTTTAAATGTTACAAAAACTTATTATATAAGAATGATTTAAGAATTATCCAATATGATAAAGTTATGAGGAGCAATATACATGGTAATTGTATAATATACTATGTAAGGAGTACATCTCAGTTTAGTCAATTAACATTTTTCATACAAGTATGAGTTAGATGATCACATAATTATGATAAGTATGAATAAGTGAATATAAAAAAATGTTACTTATCATAAAGTACAATACTAGTTATCATATAAATACAATATAAAGAAGTTGAAAAGTTTTTAAACCTAAGATATTGAATAGTAAAGTTAATCATCATGAAGAGAGTTCAACCAATGAAAAATCATTAGAATTATGCTAAAAAGAAGGTGAGAAGGCACTTAATTAAAAGAATGTGTCCATTAAAAGAAGATAAATGACCAAGAATGTTAATGGATGGTTGGTTAGGTATATAATAAAGTGAGGCTATGCTTAGAAAAGAGTTTTCTAAGAAATTTCCAAATAATTAGTTTGGACAAGTGCATTATTAAGAGAGGAATTAGAAGAAAGAAGTACCTTCAAGGATTGCAAGGAATTCAAGAAGGTTCAAAAATGTGGCAAGAATACAATTTAGGTGATTCCAATCATAAGTATTATAGAATCTAAGAAATTAAATAAAGATCTAAATCCTTAAAGAGACTAGTACATAAAATTTAAAAGTGGATAAACTTTTACTATGTGTATATGCTTCGATGATTGATGTATGTAGATTAAAGGCCTCCAAATAATAAGATGTTTAGTATAAATTTGAGGATGCATGTATGAGCTAATTTATGCCTATGGTTCGTGGATAATGTGTGTTTCTTGTAAATGAGTAGGACCTTAAGTGATTATCACACTTCAAAATCTTGATGATGTTTGATGTCTTTTTCTTGAATTAAAATGTTTGGCATATGTTGATTTTTACATAATATTGGAGCATGAAACATTGAGTTGCTTAATTATAAGCTTTAATTATACTTCCATGCATGCATATTAATGTTTATAATGAGTAAAACAAATGTTTACTAAAATACTACTTGTAATGATAACCAAAAGGAAGGAAAAATAAGATTGTAGAGAAAAGGAAAGCAAAAAAGAAAGAGAAAAAGATTTGGTGAAGAGAGGGCAAAGCTCAAAAGGTGATAGGATGAATGTTCAAAATAATGCCTATCATTCTAGAATAATGGTTCTAGAGTTGAGTCGAATAAGTCATTTTTTAAGGTTATTTATTATAGAATGACATGTTCTAAACATGCATATTCATTAATGAAATGGTCTTCTCCTAGGTCAATCCTTAAAGAAAATAAAACTATAAAAAAGAAATAAATAAAGTTTATAAAAGGATAAAAAACGATATGAATTTCAAAACATATCTATAATAATTTTCTTGTGTTCTTTTGTTGCTCACATGCTCTTCTATATTGTATTACTTACAATTTATTTATGCATTTGATCACCCAAATTTTGTCTTCTTTACATATTTGTATATGCTTTTGCTATTAAGTTAGTATTGGTTGTCTTAACCTATTTTAAGCCTAATTCTCTCAGGTCAAAATAAGGTACAACAAAGGACTAGAGGGAAGCAAGGAGGGCTAGATCATGTTGGCTTGTATTATAAGATGCTTTTCGTTTTAATCTAATTTGTAGCACTTGTATTAGTATTTCTTATGTGATAATGATGGATATAAAATTGATTTATTATCATGAAGTTGGTTTAGACTTTATTTGCTTAGAATAATGTATAAATAAAGAAAATTTTAAAGGCCTTGGATGTTTAAGGGTTTTAAAGGTTTTCTTTATAGAACATATAGTTCTAAATATAAAGAGTTGGAAGTTACACAATGCATAGAACAAAACCAATCTACTGTAGAGACAAAGAAAAAAAGATAATTTTGCTATAAGAAAAGAAAAAATTTTAAAAGATTTGGATAAAAAAATTAGGATCTCAAATTCTAATAATTATAAGAAGAGAAAAACAAAAATATCAGACATGTAGAAAGATTCATAAGAGTGAATGCTAGAAAAAGTCTATCAGATGTTTTGATTGTTATGAATTTTGACATTATGGAAGAGTATCAACATATGATGAAGAATTTAACCACTAGTGGAATCAACCAGAATAAAGCATATATACATGAAAGTTCTCGTATAGAAAGGATTTCAAAATGCACATGCAACATGAGGGGATACTAGGCTAACAATTTCTCAAGAATAAAAAAAAAATAAAAGAAAAGCAAATGGTGGAACAAAAAGATTACATTATGTAATACATAAATGAGAATGCAAAGATTAAAGTGAATTGAAAGGAAAATTGAACATCTTGATGTGAGGGTGATAGGGAAGTCAACCTAAAAATAACTATATAGAAAAAGAAAACTAGATAGGGGATGCTAATAAAAGGTTGCAAGAATTTATCATTCAATGCCAACTAAAGAAAAAAAGAAATAAATTAAAAATGTTGTGAATAAATTGATAAAAGAGAATGATAACTTGTTATAATTGCTACTTAAAATGAAATATACAAAGATCTTTGTAAAGATAAACAATTGAAATCGTAAGACAAAGTGGGATAAAACTTATGCATACATAGGTAATATAATCACTTTAAGATCAAAAGAAATATTAAAAAATCCCTTGCTTGTAGTATGATCAAAATGGTAATATTAATAGTTATTCTATTGATATGAAAATATGCATAAAGAGATACCAGTTATTAGTTGAATTTTTATATAATTGTAAATTAAAAAAGATGTGATAAACAAGAAAAATAATTAATGATTCTAAAATGGTATGATGATAATTAAATGCATTCCAATAAATACAAAATAAGGATGATGAAATTTTTAAAAACTTAAGTAAAATATATGATCAAAGAGATAAGACAATGATTAAAAGTTAAGTGAATTAATAAATCAAAGAGTAAGCATTTTGAAAATAAAAAATAAATTTAGAGAAAATAATTTGATTGAGTTGGATTTTGAGAATAAAATTCTTATAAAGAGAGAAGATTGCAACATCACAAAAAAGGGGATAATTATTTAAACAGTTATTTTAAAGATTTTAAATTATTAGATACCTAAATTAAAAATAATTAGAATTTTAGGGAGATGTTTAGAAATTTTAAAGAAGAAAAATTATAAAATTTAAAATATAAGAAAACTTAAGTTTTATAATTATTTTTAATTATGTAATATTTTTAAATATTTTAAAAAATAAAAAATATTTAATTTCTTCTAAACCTTCATATAAAAAGGTGTTTTATGTCTTGAGGAAAGAAGCAAATATTAATTATGATCTTTTAAATTACTAAAACTCATATTACATAAATTTTGGATAATTCAGATTTGAGTTAACCGTATAAAAATGGGTTATAATTATAACAAAGTTACTACAATAAATATTTTTGAAAGAAATGTTATTAAATTATTAAATGATATTCAAAAAAATTTTAAAAATTATGAAAAATAATACATTTCATTTTGAGTTTAATGATATTAATTTTATGAAAATTATATATTTTTTGGAGGCCATATGATGATCAAGCTCATCAACTAACTTTTTATTTATCTTTTATTTAATTTATCGTATTTTTATCTCATTTTGGGTAATAACAAATCACACATATAACACCTTAATGGTATTTTTATTTAATTTAATGCCTTTTTATTATTTATTCGAATTAGTTGTAACAATAGATAATTGGTTTAAAAGTTTAAATTTTAAATGTGTATCTTCATAAAGAGAATAATTAGGTGAATATATCTCATCTTTATAATTATAAAAATTTGATGAGTACATCTTATATCTTTTTATTGAGTCAATAAATAACTTAATAGACATGTGATTAGAAACTTTCAAAATAAACTGAAATTACTTAGAGCTTAGAAAAGCTTATCTCGTGTTTCCAAGAGGACGACATACTTAGAAGAGTAAGAACTCTAACTAAAAGAGTAAGGTTTATTTTCCACCATCAACCATCCTGCGCCTTTCATATCTCGTTACTTGAGTTCTTTCTTCCCTAATCATCATCATCCATCATTATTTAATTTGTTCATCATCTATGTCACGTCATTTTGTATCAATTTCTTCGACACTATTTCCTAATAGTTCGTATCAAAAGCCTCGATTGATTTGTTCTTTTCCACTATAGTTATGAGGAAAAATGTTATTTATAAAGAATAAAAGTTTTTAAAATATTAAACAATGACAAAGAATATAAAAATTTTATCAATTGGAAAATTTTATACCTAATTGTTTTAAAATTTATTGGAGAGTTTTAGAGTTCATTTAAATCAAAAGACTTAAGGAATTAATATCAACTTAAATTTTTAATTTAAAAACAAATATTTATCAGATTTTGTTTCTTGATTTTTAATTAAACCTAAATGCTAATTGAGCTGACAATTAAATCCATGCAAAATGACAACAATTAGCCTTGAAAAATAGCAAGAGCTTTTAAAAGAACATTGAGTATGATATAACTTGCATTCTACTGAAGTTTAGTACAGTAAATAAAGAAAATTAACAATTTAATCAATTTAAGAAACCGTAAAGCACAAGAATAACTAATAATACAATCAATCTAAATTAAAGACTATAAAATACGAGATTTAGTAGAGACTTTTAACATTACATCAAAGAATTTGAGAACTATATGAGCTATTATGTAAAACTTTGAGAGAAATATGTGATCAACCTTTAACGAAATCCCAAAATTGGGGTTTTTAAATTGGGCAATTTATTAAGTGCAACTAAGGTGAGAAAGAAGCATCGAGCTTGGTGAAGCTTGTTGGATACTTTACTTGTAATAATTTAACTTTAGGTAGGATCATGATATAGAATTTGAGATATGTGATTATAAACCTTGTAGTGTACATTTGATGCTTGTAAATTAGGACATAATTACTAAATTTGATGAATCTATAAAACTACATCTTGATAAAATTTTATACAATTATTGAATATAAATTACATATTCTATTTGTTGAACTTATATTTTATTATTCATATGATGAAAATTTACTATCTTTTATAGTATGATGGTATATTTTAATATACAAATTCATTTTCACATATTAATTAACTTATAAGACAGAGTTTTTATATAATTGTCAACCACTAGAAGATGTGATTCCAAGCACAAAAAACCTCACATTAAGAAAAAAAAAACAAAATTCTAACAATTGATTTAGATTGTATCTTTGATAATGAAAATTCATTGATTAATTAGATTTGAGAAAGGGATGATGACTTTTACATGAGAGAGATAATGACTGGTTACAAAATGAGCTACTAAAAAATAGCTACACACACAACGTCAAAAATTATTTGAAAGAAGTCAGATAATTATAACATGTATATAGCAATGATCCCCTAATCAAACAGGAACTTGCTATGGTATCCAATGACAACCTAAAAACTAGTATTTTATTGGGTCAACATATATGTATAAAAAAAAGATAACAACTAGTGACAATGTTATAGAGAAAAAGATTACAAAGGCTAATATTTGACTTATGATTATCATGTTTTTGATTTATTAAGCATACAATCATATTATAGTATTAATACAAAGTAAATTGGTAGCATAGGAATATATATATATATATATGTAAATTATGGAGATTTTGTTTTTAAATTATCTTAATGATTTTTTAACTTAAAAAACTAACATTAAATGAAAATCAATTAAAACTCAGAGCTCAAAACTAAGACCCTAAACTTGAACCATAATCTGTTTGTAGAATCCATCATTATTTGAAAAATTGAATTCCATAAAACAAAAGTCAATTTGAGTCAATTGGCCCGATCTCTACCTTTATTTGACATGTGCGAAACCGCATATACAGAGAAAAGGACAAAGTGTAAAAACACACAGCGTGGCGTCCCTCTTTGGCTAACAGTTTCAACGCCACGTCTCGCGATTAGTGATTCAATGATCTTAGATGCGAAAGAAAAGAAAGAGCAACCCCATCTCCATCTCTCCTCCTTCAACCAATCCCGTCATGCCCAAACTTAATTCCGAAAGCAACCAATACCGATCTCATCACCATCTCTTCGCTTTACAGAAGTTTAATTCATCTCCTCCAATACAAATCCTAACCCCGCTTGCCGACGACACGGCACCGTTAAAAAAAAAAAAAAAAAAAAAACAGAGCAACTATGTCGAATTGGAGGAAGCAAAATTAAGATCGGTTCACTCACTTCGTCAAGCTTCTGGAGGAAATCCTTTTGGCGATTCTCCACCGCCACGATCCCGATCGACGAATCCTCCCACGACATCTCTTTGGCGGCAATGTCGTCGATCGGAACCGTTCAGCTCTGTCCGTCGGGCGATCGTGAATCAGGAGACATCGGATGCATGTCGCCGGAGACGAAGACGGTCTTGACTGGGTTCTGATTCTTTTGCGAGATTTGAATTTTACTCCAAAAAAAAAAAAAAAACATTAGCCAAGCTTTCCACAACAATACCCTCCCAAGTTTAAAAAAAAAAAATATATATATATATATATATATATATATATATATTATTGTTTCATTAACCCTGGAAGAAGTCAAAGTGATTTTATTTTATAAATCTTTTGACCTTTTGGGAAAATGAATTCTATATCATTAATTATTTTAATTCGTAATTGCTTGAAACTCCGTTAAAAAAACTTATTTGCATATGAATTAGAAAATGGATAATCAGCATAAAAAATAAAAAATTCTAGACATTTGTAGATGTGACTTAGTTATTCTTAGCCAATTGATAGGCTTAATAAAAATATTTATAATTATCAAAAGATGTTTTTAAAAAAAAACTTTTAACAATAACATTCAATACATTATCACTAATCTATTCTTTTAAGGATGATGACAAGTTATTCTAATTTTATGATCATATTGTAGACGATTAAGTTTTTAAATCGTCTGCAACATTGTGTTTAAGTTATGTGGGATTGTAAATGAGAATCATGTATTTTTTATATCTTTTTTTTAAGATAAGTTATAATAATTATTTATGAATTTTTTTGATGGCTCAAGTTTCATTTGCACTATTCTAAACGGTCAAAGAAGACCTTAAATGAAAGTAACAAAAAAAAAGTCCTTTTTTACTTTTGTAATATTTTAAAATTCATTAATTATATTAAACAAGCCAAAAAAAAAAGAGCTAATAGAAAAAAGTTTGAAAAACAAGTTTTCTCAAAAAGACAAAAGTAGTGTTGTTTAGTAAATTTTCATTAAAAAAACTATTATAATACTTTTGAAAAATAAATGTGATTAACTGTTCTTAGTTTTTTTGTGAAAGACATAAAAAATATAAAGATAAAATTGACTATTTAAAAAATATTAAATAATAACAAAAAGATAATTGAACCTCACTTGGACTAAACTTCAACATTTGATAGCTTTGCAAATATTCTTGGCGGTTGATTACAATGCAAAACCGTTGCTCCAACTAACGTGTTAGAAGATATTGCGAATAAAATGATTTTATTAAAAAAATACATTGCAAGAAAAAAAAAGGTTTTCTTTTGTAAAAAGGATATGGATGTAGCGTCATTTGATGTTTTTGCTATTATTAGATAAATAGAGCATCATAAGAGATTTTTTATAGATACAAATGTTTTATTTGTTTACAAGTACAATTTTTTATATTATATTTTTTTATCAATATTTTATGTATAAGCATGTCTAAGTTACTTAAGATCATAAAATTATAAATCCAACATGATAAAACTTTGTTATCATGTTGGATTTTATTGTGGACTTGTATCTTAGGAATATTTAATATTTTGACATAAGACAAATTAAAAAGAATAGAGAAATTAGCTTGACTTCAATCATAAGAAAGCTAAAGAAAGAGGAAATAAAAAAAGAATAACCTCAAAAAATTTAGGTAATAAAAAAGAGTTAAAATAAAAATAAAGATAATATAAGAGATATCTTAGAATTATTAGATAGACAAATTAAATAACTGTAATGTGATTAAGTTGAATTGTTTAAATACTTTAAAATATTTTTATGAAATGAAAAATGATGTTAATATCCTACATGATATAGAATCATCTGCATATATTCTAATTGATGAGACCACCCATTTTTATTATAAGATATGTGTGTGGGTGTGTTCATGTGTGTGTTATAAAAATCAAATAAATTATAAGAAAGAAATGAATTAAATGAAATGAAGAAAAAAAGTGAAAAAAAAAAGTTATTTCAGTATAATGATTTATAGGATCATAAGAAAAAAAATAATAATTTGAAAGAATTTTCTCTACATTTATCTTGTGGTTATCCAATATAAGAAAAAATTTATCATCCTAATATTGTTGGAACCCAAATTCAGACTCATTACATGTTAGAGGCCCACAATTATGAGCATAGCATTTTGGGTGATGTGGGTTGGCTTAGCGATATATAATAAGGATAATCAACATCCCTTGTGTTGTTGGGACTAAGATCAAGGCCCATGACAAATTAGAGGCCCCATTATAGTTATATGAAGAATAGTGTCCTGATTGTTCTAACATTCTTGGCCAATCTATAAAGAAATGTTGGAGTGACTATATGATTGTAATTTTAATGTGAGCACTAAGCATATTTGTCTGATACAAAGCTAGGATGTATCATCTTAAAATGAAAATGACATTGTGAGTAGTAGAGGCTCTACACAATTCAATTTTGCTTATTTTATTGTTTGAAGAGTTCATGAATAATGAAGTTATCTAAGTTTTCTCATCCTACCAAGGCTAATCATCAGGATTGATGTATTATACATTGTACGATATTTGAATGTATGGATGTTGAACTTCATCTAATTTGGTGAGTGCCTTGCAATATTTTGAAAAATGTTGTTGATCCCAAGTGGCTTATTTTAAGCTTTTTGCTATTATTTTTGCTAGGTAATTTGTCAATTTAATACCTTCCTTGTATATAAAATTCTAATGTATGATTGTCATTTCCAACTTAGTTTGTTTACTGAATAATTTTGAACAACTTTTAAGGGATGTTCACCTATCCTTGCACCATTTTTGAGATGTACTTGTAGTCCATTTTGATGATAATATTAGCTAGATCTAGTTTGTTGCATTGTTGAAGATCAAAGAACAATGCCATTCTTTTAGTTTCTATCATCCATCTATTGTCAACAAAATTAGAGATTTTGTCTCGTTGGTTAACGATAATTCTTCCATACCCAACCAATTCATTATTACCAAATACAAACCTATCAATATTATGTTTAAACATTGATTTTTACATTTAGTAATTTTGTAGCTTTTATATTGTAAGAACAAGTAGGGAGGAATCAAACAAAGTTGAACTAGTTGAAGATATACTTAAGACAACTAAAGATATTGTAGTAGTTAAATATCACATTATGAATAATGGTGTTACTAATTGGTTGTTTTCCTAAAACATCTTTAGATTTCTAGCCTTTCATATGTTGCTGTAGAAAATTTTGAAAGAATTGAATGCCCTCTTCTACAATAGAATAATTATTTGTATGCTTCCATCAATGCTAAAATAATGTGGTTATCCTTATAATATTAGCTTTTTGAATGTTTAGATTGTTGATAAAGATAGACCATACTTTACTGGCTTTGTAAACCTATAAATGCATGATCTATTGAATCTTTATTTGGATATTGTAGGCATTTTTTGATGTCATCTATAAGTTAAACTTTTTCAAAATCTCTAAGAATGGTAGTAACTTGTTAAATATTCTTCATATATAGAGAATTTTTTTATTTGATATCATATATTTTGCTTTCATGTATTTTGCCCACAATGAATTGATTGAAAAAAGTTTTTGATTGAGTTTTGTTAAAAAAGTTGATCTTGGTTCCTCTAGTTTTTTAAGACTTGGGCCATTCTCATTAGTAGGTAGCCTAGCTCTCTCCTAGTTGGTCCAATCGCACTTGCGATTTCTCTTTTAATTACGTCATAGAAAACTATTCATAATCTTCTCAATTCTATGTAATATGTTGAAAGACGTATGCATGGTCATCAATGAGTATAGTTATTGAAACCAAAATGTGTTTTACTAAGATAAGTCTTACTGCCATAATCAATAAATTCTTTTTCTATCTTACCACCTTCTTTTTGATTTTTTTTAAATCAGAATGAGCTATTTTCTTTCTACTATTAAGAAGAGGACAACCCAAATAATTTAAAGGGAGTTGTTTCTCTCAATGCTAATTCACTGGCTAATTTTTCTAGCTTTACTTGGACTCATTTAAATACTACAAATAAATTTACTTTTCTAAGCATTGAAGTGTTAACCAAATATGCTTTGAAAGTCTACAAGAAATTTTTGAATATTGGAGATCAATTTTGTCTCCCTTCCTAAAGAATATTATGTCATATATAAAACCTAAGTGAGATACAACTAGGCAAGAACATTGGTTTGCACATTATGTAGATCTTTCCCTAATTGATGAGCTTATTCATCCCATGACTAAAAACTTTCATAGATAGTATGAAAAGTAAGGGTTAAATTGGATTACCTTGCTTAAGCCCTTGTGTGACTTGTAAATAATTGTTTGACTTCCTGCTGATCTTGATGGAAGTTGGGTAGCTACATTGAACATTATTGATCATTATAATGAAATTTTTCACAAAGTTGAATTTAGTGTGAACCTTGAATAGGAATTTTATATACTACGTAGTTATTTTCTATAGCTCTTAATGCTGTATTATATTCTTGAGCTAAAACAATATTATTCACAATCTTTTTACCATAATAAATCCAGCTTGCTTTAGAAAAATGAGAAGAGGAAACATTTTTTGAACTCTGATTGACAGTAATCTAGAGAGAAGTTTGTTTAGTAAAATTGCACAAGTAATGGGGAATTAAGACAATATTTGTGCTAGATATTCTTTTAGGGATTAAGAATCCTAACATAGAGTCTCTTATTGTCTCTAATACAACCTTTGTAATTGAATACTAGAAATATGTGAAAAATTTACCATTAAATTAATCAGGTCTCAAGGAGTTGTGGGAGTCTATTTGAAATGTGATGTCTTTTATTTCCTTTATTGAGACTTCCTATATTAACAACGTATTATCTTTTATCATTTATCAAAGGAAGAATACAACTAATCATAATGTCATTATCTACTAGCTTAGAAGCTAACAAAAATTCTTGAAAGTGTTGAATTATAGCTTATGATATTTTTTCTTCTTATTAAACCAAATTGCCATTGGAGTCCTTTATGATGCATATTGTTAATTTTAATCATTTTTCTTTGATTGTGTCAAGAAAAAATTTTGTATTCTTTCCCCTTCTTTTATCTATATAATACCAATCTTTTGATGCCAATATTCTTCATCTTTTGCAATAGCATCAAGAAGAATCTCATGTGCTTAGTTAGCTCCTTCCTCATTTCCTAATTCTAACTTAAATTCAAATTTGTTTATTTTAATTTAACTTGTGCTTTAGCTAACTTAATTAAGTAGAATATGTTCCTAACGTTGCTTTTTCCCATTCCTTGAGACAAGCTTTCAGCTGTTTTAGCTTAAGATCAAAAACTTCCATCCCATAACAAGTAATTGGTGATGTCTAATTACATTCCATAGGTTGTAGAAAGAACAAGTTCTTTAACCACATGTTTTGAAACTTAAATTATTTGAGAGCTAGTGAAGATTCCTTAAGGAAGTACATAAGCAATACAGCAAATTTGAACTGTTTTGCAAAAATATTGAACTGCAGCACCAAGAAGTTGATTAATCTAATTTTGATTAACTAGCACTCTATCTGGTTTTTTCCAAACTCATTTCCTTCTTTCATTTTACAATTAGAGAATTCTTGAATAACTTCTAATTTTGATGTATAATACCCATTATACTTGTCCAAATATGAAATTAGATTTAAATCTTCTCAAATTAGCAACAACACGTTAGAACTCTAAGCATTTTGATAGAGGCTATGCCAAAGAGCTATATTTCTTTCAAAACATTAACTCTTGCCATAAACAAATGAGAATTTACAAAATTGATCAAATCTTGATGTTTTACCAAAAGGTTAATTAGTTGCTCTTTGTCCAATATGACCTAATATGAAAATTACTTTTTCTAAATGATCCATACCTTATTTGACTTTTTTCCTTCACAATATTCAAAATCTAGCTTTCTAATAAGTTGAGGAATTTGTTTATTTGTGCACCATGGGTTTCATTAATACAACTAAGAAAATTTTTGTCTTTAAATAGGTTGTTTAAGAAACTAACCAATTTTGTATTGACAACTCCCTTATTTTTCACAAAAGAATATTAGTCATTCTAGTTTGCATTTTCTGTAATTTGAATAGTCAGAGAGCTTCTACAAATGCCTCTACACTGATTTGTTTTTCTTGAACCTTCTTTTATTTTTATAGAACCAAATTTTCAACTTACAACTATTTTTTATTACTTTGGTTCAAGTTTTGGTTCACGCTAAAAATTGTTTTGCAATTGAATTGATATTGAAGTTTGGAAAAAATTTCATCCTTATTTTAAATGCAAACTTTTTTTGTTCCACCCCCAAACCATGCCTTTTATTTCTCAACTACCTAGTTCTTCTTTCCCAAATCACCAATTTTCATAGTTCCAACAATTAGGTCAATTTTGTTTAAATATTAATGGTTGGCAAGATTACATATTTTATTTTATATAATTTTTTGTATTATTTTAAATTTTGGATTTCCTCCTTCAAGCATAGATAATAGGCTTTTATCATTGACTGTACACTCCATTGGGGTGCCCAACAAGCCCTTAGGTAAAACAAATCTACCAACTTGAACAAGGTGATCAAGTGGAACATTTTCATCATTGTAATGGTTAAATAAGTCAGGATTGTCATCCTTAACCAAAAAGTACAAGACCATAATGATGAACACTTATTGGAGCTAAAGCCTCAGTTCAATAAGTGATTACCTAAATACATGTTGTCTATGATGTCTCATGCACTCCCAATGTGATTATAAAAATTGGCTTTTGTATCCCTTGATATTAGCTATATTACATTTTCTTTGATGAAGACAACCATATGACCTCAGACTTGCTTGATCATGATGAATGGTAGTTTTAAGAGAACCTTTAAATCTTCAATCAAACAATCAACATTCAAAATTATTTTTATTTTTATAAAAAATAATAAGTATGTCATATTTAAAAAAATTTAGTAATCACTTTTATATTTTTAATATTTGCCATTGTTGATGGAGTGTTTTATTTGTTAATTTTACTTTAAATATTGTATTATTAATTAATATTACTTTTGATGAAATAATTCAAAACATTTAACTTGAGCAACAAAAAAGATAAACAAGATAAAACTACTCACAGTAAATCCTCATGTTAAATAATAAGTTCAACATAAGTACATCAAAGGTCAAGCTATAAGTTTTTTTATTTGCAACTCATAAACTTTTAGGCACATTCATTTAATCTTTTTAAGAATCTCTTTCTAAAACTCTTATTTTTTACCGTGAATAAATCCTAAAGCCATGACACTTAACATAGCCAAACCCATGTAGCCCCACCTTACTTGGTTCTTAACCAGTTCACTCCTCGGCTCAACCTTTCCCATTTTTTTCCACCTTTCTTTGAACACTAAGGCATCCCCTTCATCCATTGCCTTCCCATTCATGTTGCAAATGTCCAACTTAAGCAAATCATTCATAAAAGAGACAATCGAGAGAAGGAAAGATTTCTTTAATGTGCTGAAGGACATGGATTTCTTTACAGGGATGATCTCTTTGCACAAAAGATTCAAATAAAGAACACAATAAGATATGGGCAAAGGAGTTACTTTGAGCTTTGTTGTATGTTGGCCAATGAAGCCTTTTCCACATAACTGATGCAATAATAAGAGACAACATTCCATTATTTAGACAATAAATATAGATGCATATCTTGCATTTATGTAATTCTGTAATCTTTTCTTGTACGAACATTGTATTGACTTTGTAGAAGTGTTCTAAAAGATGATCTCTTTGCATGAAAACATAAAACTCTATTGGTTTTCCTTTTTAAGCTCATTCCAATAAACAAATGTGGTTTTGTATCCCTTCTAGATGATGCAACCTAAGTTTAAATATAATTTTCGAATAAAAGATGTGTAAAAGTTATAATGTTTCAAAATATAATGAAATATTATTTAATGTAAATGCACAATAACAGAAAATTTAGAAATAATATATTGTTATTTAAGTGTGTTTGGCCTATGGTTAGCTAAACTTTGTAAAATAAACAACACCTATAAGTCTCTTGAACATTTTACTCCACTTTTCATAATTAAAATGTACTACAATGCATTACAACATGAAAGAATAGAAGACGGAATAATGAAAATTTAAAATTATCAAATATAAACACTTTATGAAATTATACTTAAATTCTTTTTTAATCTTGATTAGAGTTGGAAATGATGTATTGAAAAAATTTAAAATATTTGGAGTATAAATTAAGGTTTATATGTAAAGTTGTTTAAAAGAAAACCTATGAATATAGTTCCACATGCATAATGTAATTGATGTAACAAATTCATGACATTGTCAAAGACATGATATAATTACAAATGCTAAACAAGAATCACAAAGAGAAAAAATCATAAGAACTTACAAAACTCAAAAATGTTGATAAAGGAGTGGAAATACAAGATTGTCTTATTTTCTACACAATCCCAATTCATTGACCCAAAGAGTAAAGTGAGCATCACACTAAATTGAAGTTTGTATAGCAAACCTTAAGAGAGCAAAAATATGCATTTTTTAAAAAAACTTTATATATCCCAAAATAGAAAACAATTGCACATACAATCATATGCCAAGAATAATTTCTCAAATCATTCAGACCAAGATCAACTACGCCTGTTATCAATGGGCAAATCTAGAATAATTTCTATTCAACCACATAGGATGGTTGACTTAAAATCACCCTAGTGTGCTTGGCTCTATTTCATTGGTGTTACACATAGGATTATAGCTTATTATATAGAGTATACATATAATATGTTAAGTCCCACACAAATACGAGTCAATAACCTTAGTATGTGATTTTAGTTGGGGAAAGACTATCATTAAGATGATGAGCTAAGAGATGTTTGCTAAGCATAGTGATTCGATTACCTCTATGCTTACCTAAATTTCTTGAGCTCCACCTTAGTTACTTTGATTTGGAAAGAAATTGCCTTGGTATATCTAGTGCTTAAAATCATCTATTAGATTTGGATAAAGCCTCTCCATGTCTTAAAGTGTAACTAGTGGATGCTTAAAAGCTAATAGATAATTCCATGATCACAAATATCATTGAACACTCAACCTACCTCCACCTCCTCTCATCATCACCAAACTTATCTAAAAATTAAAGTTGGCCTCAATAAACCATCTCTATGATGCAAATAATGGAATTACTATACTGTTTATCTTCTCCCATTTATGAAGCAGCCTCTGATAGTATTGATGGATAAATATGATTTATCATAACATGCATAAGTGTCAAGTCTATTATTTGTAAAAAAATCCTTAAGGTATGGTATGGTATGACATGCCAAGGTCTAGTAGAAAATAAATTCAATGAAAGAGGTGAAGGAGATGTATATGAAATAAACCAAGGCAAAAGTTGTTATGATCTTATCTTTGGTTCAATGTCAAATGCATATATTGAACATAAGATTAAGGTGTAAATCTATAGGTAGTTATAACTCATTAGTCTTCTCCCAAATTTCTCTAATGACTTTGATAAAACCCAGCTTCCTAAAAATTAGTTTTTGATAATTTTCAAAAGGAAACTTCTTTGGGTATGACCTCAAGATAAATTATTTTCCATATTAAACTGAATGTACTCCTTTACTTTAGGTCTACAAGTGTTGTATATTTTTCATAATTCATTATATACTTCATTTAATTTCTATATGCAAGTCTTGCATATATTATGTAGATGATAACGCAAACTCATTAATCCATTATGTTATTAGTAACTTTATAAGATCCATCGGGTTTTAGGTTTACATCTAATGATTATAAGAAATGGGTATAAGATAACTTATTAATGCTATTAGTATAACAAACTTCACTTATAAGAAGTAATTTCATAATCTAGCTTTCACAAATTAAACACCCTAATAGATTCCCTAGGATCTAATGTACTACCTCCATCTATCCCTTCATCTATAGATGAAAATATGAGAAAAGAAATAGTTAAGTTCTATCATACATAAATGAATGGGTTAGAGGTAGTAAGTCAGCCTAAGGAATCTATAAAGGCATTCAATCTTAAAAAAATAATAATTGAGGTCTTATTCTTGGTCATATCATCTTCAAAAATAATACATGAATTTGATATTTGTGTTTGTACCTCATCAAAAAAGTTTTTTACATTTAAGGCATCCTTAGTCTTTTCACATACTATAAAATGCATCAACTTTGAAACACTACCTACCACCACTAATGTTAAATCATTTTCTCATGGATTTCTTAGTAAACCAACACAAAATCCTACTTGAGCCTTCCCATGTTCTATGTGGTATTGACAAAGAGTATATAGTTCAATATTTTATCAAATTTAGTTAGCCAATTGATGAACCCAACATTAAAATATGACCCTTGTGAGATCTGTCTTCATGTTGGGCTAATAAAACATATCCTCTAGCATTGATAAAGTACTTTTTGACTAGAATGTCCAACAAAACCACCAAGATGTAATTATTTTATTAAAAAATCCCTTAAAGATAAGTTAAGGACACATGCCTTAAATCTTATAGGAAGATAGACACCTTTGATGTAAAAATCATGAACATGAAGATAAAGGTTCATGGTTATGTCCATATAAACCTTCTTTAAATCTTAATGTTTTGTGTATAGGTCATCACCTTGTTGAACTGTATCACCTTTATAGCCATAGTACCTATTAATAGATGCATATGATTATGCTTGTTAACTAACATGTTTTTACTCTTTTCTTATTCTTCAAAACAAATGTTGACTTCTAAGAAAACTCTATCCACTAAACATATCTAATTCTAATTACTTCCTTGAACTCAGAAATATTCTGTCATGGTTAAGACAGTCAAGCCAACTCTCATATAAGCTTTGAGCGGTTCATTTATTTGACTAAAGACTAGATCCACTTTAAATTCTGAAAGATTTTGTTCATGAATCACCCTGAATTACTTCAAAACTTAATGATCAAAATATATTACATATTTTTGAAAGAAAATAATGGTGCTAACATTTTAAAATATATATAAACACATAAAATTCTATAACATAAAGTGAATTCTTTGTTTTTTCTTCATTTAGGTTTTCACTAAAGCACATCATATCATGTACCTTTGGGCTCAATGTTGTCGATATTGCTATGCTACAAATACCACACTTCACCTCAAATACCTTTATGAAATATGTTAAGAACTTGATTTAAGACTTTGTTGATCTAGTTAAAAGATTTTTTTTCTAGATTTACCCCATTTAAACTCAACCCTTTTCATGCGTTTAAGCACTAATCCATATTCATGCTAAATCCATTAACAAATAAGTGATAAAATGAGACAATCAAAAAAAATTTCAATGGTATTAGTTGTAAAAAGACATTCTTTAATTTCTGTAACTGTCTTCAAACATATTGACATTCCTTCTTCCAAGAAGACATACCCAATAATATAGTAATAAAGGTAAAAGAACACAAGTTTTTAAGCATAGTATGCATCTCTTCAAACAACCTTCAATGATGATCTCAAATTATTCAATTGTTATCCTCCATGTTTCCTATATATAAGTATATCATCAAAATATACCACCAAAAAATTTCCAATGAAGGGTCGTAGCAAATGACACATTGCCTACATAAAGTTGCTAAGTGCATTTTAAAGCTAAATTGGTATAATCGATAGTCATAGACTTCATTTGTCATCTTTAATGTGGTATTCTTGTTGTTACCCTCCCACATTCTTTTGTGGTATGACCTACTCTACAAATCTATTTCAAAAAAGATTTTTAGTCCTCGTATGATATCTATTATATCACCCATATATGGTATTAAGAACTAATTTTTTGTCGTTACTTTATTGATTGTCTTAGAATTATTACATATGCACCATTATCCTTCCTTGAGCATCAATAATGAAATGCTCACTTCAATTTTGCATATTGTAAGGGATTCATTCTATAATATGATAAATTACACAAAGTTGCTCTAGGGATCATATCAATCACATATTGAATATCCAACAAAGGAGAATAATCAATAATAGACATGAAGTACATGAATTTTGAAATTCTTCCAATAATAGAACAACCTCTCCAAGTGCTCTTAATAGCTCACTACTAATAGTTGAAGAGGTAATAAACATTAGCAGATATATTTTATTATCACAACTATGATACTTAAATTATTACATGTTAAATATATGCAAAATTTTAGCACTTTTAGTTAGGAATCCTATAGCATTCTTGATAAACGATATTTTAGTTATTACTAGAAACAACAATATATTTGCACCTCTATATTTGATGCCATACCTAGTAGACCTAATAAGGACTATAACATCTATGCCATATAACCAAGACATTAAAAAATCACTTTGAAAGCATCCATCAATAAGAAGTCATTACATCATATTTGAACCATGTTCATATCTAAATAAATATGTCTAAGGCATTCTTGATTAATATTTCAAGTTATGTTAACCCACCCAAATTTATATGACTTAGAATGTGATTTTATCTTGACTTTTGCTTTCTATGTAATAGTTTTTGATACATCATTCATGTAAACACCTCCATCTATAAGCAATTTATAAGTCACTCATGAAATAAATATGAAAGATGTTTATCCACTTAAAATCTTATAACACCAGAACTAACATAGAAGTGGAATCATTAAACAATAGATAGCTCCTGGCAAGCTTCTAGGTTGAGGGGTATATGGATGAGTTGTCTCACATCAATTACAGAGGGATTGATTCTAGCATTTATATTAGATATCATGGTATTAAGATGTTAAGAAACCTTTTCAATATTAAACCCACATTGATTAAAATAGGGCAATTCAATAAGAGAATAGCTCAACATAATGAAAGCAAGATCTCAAATTTGATACAAAAGTAAACCTCTCAAGAAGATGAAATATTCATCCTTTTAAATTTAACAATTCTGTCTAAAGTAGTGTAAGTATCACTAAACTCTTCACAAAACTCCATGACATGATTTAAGGTTTCCTTGGACACTTGAAAGCTTGGTGACCTAATAAGTGTCATTTAAAGTACATTATTTCTTTAACATTCTTACTCACTATTTTTGTCCTAGAATCCACATAGAACCTTTTTCTTCAATATTCTTACTCACTCCTTCTCATTTTAGTTTAGCATTAATAATATTTGATGATGCATCTTGTATTATAATGGTATTTTCCTTAGCTTGAGATTGTTGTATATCTCTATTATATTTTTGAAATAATTCATCCACAATCTAAACTCTATGTGGTACAAGTACTCTCTTTATACCATGTCTAAGTACAAACGTAAATCAAGAAATAATAACGTAAGATATCTCATAAATATTACATTGACTCATATGCTCTCATCTTGTTGATCGTTACATAAATATATGATATTACATTTAAGCATTTGCCATTTGTGTTAGAAGAGATGAAAAAATTCTAAAGGATTACTTTTAACTTTATTTCTCTCATCCTTTGTTTTGATAGTTTCATTGATTAACATTTAGTCTTTGCTTAGCATTTTGCCCAAAATATTCATCTATGTGTGTCTATGTTATTTAGGTGATAGGATTCCCTTAAATCATCCCTTGCGGTTTTTAGGGGCATCCTTAGAATAGTTGATGCATTTTCTTTTAAGGACAAGTAATTTATTGAATTTCCATATAAATACCTTCGCAGCTAAGACTACACAACACTCTATAATGTCCCATCTAGTCCAATTTTATTCAGTACAGTTGAAGCATCTTTTACAATAAGAAAAAAAATATTTCTGCATTCAAAACTTCCATATGTTGGCAGAATTAAAAGCTCTTCTCCATAAAAACAGCTGTACATTTGTTCAATCTATTTTGGTATTCTTTTTACTAAGTTAATGGTTTTATTTATGTAGTTAAATATTTGAGCATTTTACTTTTTTACCACAACCTTTTTTATATTTTTACGATGAATGGATCAACAACTATGATGTAATTATTTGATGTGTGAGGACTAAAATAAGCAAACGTGAGGTTAAGACGTCCACTTCGGGTTTCTCTTTAGTTTCGGTATGTGAACTGCTGCAATACACAACTCTGAGGATGCACCATCCAACTTTATTTATAAATAAGAAATTGGTATCATTTTCTAATTTATTGAATAAAGTACAACTTTTGATCAAATAAGAAGTTGAGATCTCCTCATGATTTCTGTAATCAACTTTATAATGCATGAGATCCTGCAAAGTAAAGAGGTCTGGTCAGTTACAAATGTGAAATGAGTGATGAGAACAAAATTTATTTTGCGACAACGTGGTCAAGAAGCATAGAGTAGAGAGAAAATGAGAGACTCTATATAAAAAAGGAGAAAAAACTTATAAGTCAAGCTACAAATTTTTACATGAAAACTCAAAATAAGGAAAATAACTCTCGTCAACAGCCCTTAAACAATCCATTGTTTACAATCACCATTATGGTCAACCCTTGCCTTATTTAACTTTCGGGAGAGTGCTTAAGAGAACAGAAAGGAAGGTAATAATAAAAGAAAGAATTCCTTTATTCATGATTTGTTACCCTAGACCTTCAAGAGTTTAACGTCTAGTGCATAAAAGAGAGAGCAAGAGAGAAAATCGTAAAATAGTATGATGAGAGGGAGAAAAAAAAGGTTGTCCACATTCGATAAGATGCATTAACTAAAGAAGATATAAATTTTGTTGAACCTTTGATCAAAAGATGAATAGTGTACTTAATTAACCCTAAACTACATTTTTAATATAGATTCATTTAGTAGATTTTTATATTTTAGATCCATAACCCAAGATGGTCGAATCTAAATTTTAACATGCAATTGTGAAGGTCTCATCTTAAAAAATATATGGTACTTAGTTTATAGTTTTTAAAGGTTTAAATTTTCTACAAAATTTTAAAGATAGAAAAATTAATGTTCAAATATTTCTTCCATTTAATAAAAGATAAGCCTTGCCTCTCACATGTAATTGACCTAACTTTGGAACTACATGTTAAGGAAGCCAGAGGAGAGGAGAACTCAGGGGGAAGTGGCATAAAGCAATTCAAGTAGATCTAACTTGGATCCTTGCAGGGAACAAAACCAAGTGAAGAAGAGGAAGAGCTCAAGGAAGAAGGGGATTTTTTTATCATGTATTACCAAAATAACATATTAAGGTATCATCTTACTCAAATTTCTCTTCATGAATAAAGAATTTGCTCCCTTGGGTGTTGTGAAGATGGATTTTTGTTGTGAATTTGGTGAAGTTATTGTTAGGTGGCCATTACTATTTTTGAATATAATGGTCATACAAGACTATTAGCTCGATCATCTAGTATGATCTACATAATAGAGGCTAGTGAAGGGCCATTGGTTTAGTATAAGTGGGAGTGGCAATTGGTATACTAAGGGTCACATAAGTACAATACATTGATTGAACAAATATAATTAGTTTAGGAAAGATACAATAATGATCATCAATCCAATCCCTTCTCTGACCAGGACATTGAGGATCGTGTATCTATAATGTGCTAATCAGACAAGTATGATCGATTCAAGAAAGACACAATAGTTATCATCTATTTGATCCATTGTCCAACCAATGACTATTGAGGTTCATTAATATAATGTGTTGATAGTTCAAGAGAAGACTTAACAGAGATTTCTTGTTCGACCCTGCATAACATGGTACAACATTGAGGATTTTACAATACAATATAAAGACAAAATGGAGATTAGTTATTTTTGCAAAATATTAGGAAATATTTAAAATAACTTTTATAAGTGCTTTTGCTATAAAAAAGTGAGCAATAAAAAATGTGAAAACGCATGAATTTCCTTAGAAGTTGAAAACAAAATTTGGACTAAAATTGATGAAATAAAATGTGACTTGTGTAAGAAATAAAAAGAGTAGATATTAGAAATGAAAATGCTATAGAAAAAAAAATCTTTCAAATTCATCATATAAGTAAACTAATTAATTCTGATTTAAGTAAGTTTTGGTACTAAATTCTTGACTATTGCTATAGAATACATGCTGATATAAGTATCTACATTACATGAAATCTTTTACATATATTTTGATTTTATAATAACACTTTATTACTATATATATATATATGTGTGTGTGTGTGTGTGTGTGTGTGTGTGCGCACGCGCGCGCACGCTTGTGTGTATCTATAAGACTATAATTTAAAATATATGATAAGAAAGATAAAAAAAATAAAAATAAATAAATAAAAAGAAAAATATTATTATTACCTAGTGTTCTAATAAATCAAGAGAAAGAAAGAACTATGAGATAAAATATTTTATCTATGATCCTATCTTGTAACTACTCTATATAAGATAGATATCACCTCTATTATTATAGGTACTCAAAGATGGGGCCATGACATGATAAAGGTCTTATCCTTATCAACACAGGATGTTGGTAATAGGGCCGATGACTTTAGGATGGATGAGATGAACATCACCCCTGTTGTTGTGAGCACTCAAAGATGAAGCTATGGCATGGTAGTAGCTCTATCCTTATTAGCTTAAGATCTTAAAAATTATGGGTAGTGACTTTATGATAGATGATATAAACATTATGGTATCATGAGCACTAAGAGATGGGGTTATGACATTATAGAGTCCTATCCTCATTAACATAGGATGTTAATAATAGAAGACAAATTGTTGGCTTTATGATGATAATGATATGATATAAGATTCTAAAGAGCAAGGATAGTGATCTTATGAGGAGATTTGGGCCCATAAGAAAATAATAAGAAAAAGTTGAGATAGAGACAAAGTGATACAAAATGAATTTGAATATGAAAAGGAATATGAAAGTACTATAAAAAGACTACGTGTGTACTTGAGCTAGATAAATATATAAATTAATTGATATTGTGTCATATATTTATAAATTATCATGCATTATTTATTTATTACTCTATTTTAATTAGTATTACATTAGTATATTTTTATATTATTTTATTTTTTATTATTAATAGTTTTTTTATTAAGCTTATCATGTTTGTTCTCTACTTATATTATAGACTAAGATGTAGACATTCACAAAGTTGTAGATCTTTAAATGATTTCTTAAGACTCTGAGTGAGAGTCTATGTTGTATTTTGTGAGCTTCAAGAGAGATTTTATATATGTTAGAATAGTTGCTCTACTTGCTTGGTAGATTGTGTAGCATTTTATTTCATCTTTTTGTACAATTTGGCAACTTAAGATTATATGTATTGCCTTTTTGTGGTTGTTCTTTTGTTGCTTTTATATGTATTTCTTCTTAATGTATATGGTTTGTGATGTGATTTTTCTCCATTTCCTTAGCTCAATTCTTAGATTGGGTTATTGCTTAACTATTTACTCTAATTTTTACCCTAGTAATTGATATTTGGATGTACTTTATTAGAGTTAAGGAAGGGTGTGATAAGAGAGTCCCATTATTATGTCATGGGTACTAATTAACTATTAAATTTTGGGATAATATTTGTCCCTTATCTTTTGAGAAGTAATCATTCATGTATGACTCAAAGTTATAGAACAGGAAAAACTTGACATGACTCTTAAATAATAATGTGAGAATAGTGACCCCATCAACAAGATAAAATCAAAGGGGCATTGAAGAGGTACAATTCATTTATATGACATAACTCCAAGTAATTCATCCTTATGAATAGAAAAATGTTAAGAATGACAAGGAAATAATGCCTAAACCAAGAAACCTAGACTAAAATGATGGCTGACTTGTTAAGTGCTAAGAAAAGAAAAAGTATGGCATGGTTAGGACAACTTAAGCAATAATGCCTAAATCATAAAGTCAATAGAGTAATGGGTTGACCTTGAAAAGAATACCCACATTAAAAAGACTGATTCAAAATGGTTAAGCTCAATCATTGCTCAGATGATCCAAGGAAAAGACCAAGGCAACTTGGGTAAGAATGCTTAGAATAAGAAGTTTGGCCCAAAACTAAAGGGTCTTAATGATTACTAAGAAGAGATGGAGCATAAAAGGGCTAAGACTTTGATGGGAAGAATGCCTAAGCTAAGTAATCTAGCTTGATGTCTACTAGCATAAGCTAATGCAAAAAGGGGCCATGACAACCTAGCAAGAATTTCCAAATAAAAAAGTCTCATCAAATGCATGAGAGGCTTGATTGTTGACAGAAAGAATTTCTTTTATAAGGATTATCAAACTTAGAAGTCTGGCCTACAACAATGAGAAGCTCAATGACTATTAAGAGGATCTAAAATAATGGACTAAAAAACATGCCATGGTTGAGAGGTCTAGTTAAGAGTGTCATTGGGCTCAATGGCTATTGGGAAGTGCTAAAGAAAGTTAAGGATACGACAACCTAAACATGGATTCCAAAACCAAGAAATTTAGTTCATAACAGTAAGAAGCTTGATGATGCTTGGCAATAGCTTAATCAAATGAGGGCAAAAAAGAACTAAGCAAGGATTCTCATAACCAGATATTTGGCCTAAATTGGAAAAAGTCTTGATGATTACGAGGAACAACCATAGCAAATTAGAATAAGGAGTTGGGAAAGAATATATATATCTAGAATTCTAGCCCTAATATGAAAAAACTTCATGGCTATTAGGAAGAGTTGGGCAAGGGAGGACAAAGATGACCTAAGAAAGAATTATAAAATGATAATTATTATATTAAATATCAAAAGAGGTTAAAAAACTATAATTAAAATGTGAAAATATAGAACTTGATGATTAGAACATAGAAATTTGACTAATGAGATTTAGAAGTCATTTGGTACAACTAAAATTATGATTAATGATTCTTAAATATTAAATAATATTAAAATTATATATGTGTGTCTATGTGTGTAACTTTATTATCCCCTTAAACCATTATATTCATTATCTATTGATGAGAAGCTTCTAATGGTTGTTCTTTCATGATAGAATGAAAGATAAGGAGAAAGCTTTAGAGATGAGCTTATAATCTTAGGAAAAGAGTTATTGAGGAGGATATTGTGGTGGAAAGACAATTATTGGTTAAGGACAAGAAAGAGAAAGTTGAGAGATTTGCATTCCAAACTCTTTTAACATTGAGTTACTCTTGTAAGTACATATCTTTAATGAGTAATGATTTATAGAATGAATTTGTATTAGAATTTTAACAATATTGAGGTGAATATTTTTTATGTATTATTGTATTCTAGATTTATTTATATTGTTTATGATACTAATATATTATATTATGAGCATGATGTCATAACACTAGTTGTCATAAACCCATGCCCTCATGTGGTGATTTGATAATAATGAAATCATGTATTCATTATTACTAATGCTTTGCTTTGAGTGTGTGTTTATCAATGCTAATAAAGAAAAAAGATGTTGAACATGGGTTTTCTAGTAAGTTTGCATTAGAGAAGTCATGGTGATTCTTACTCTGATGGTGTGGAAACTATTTAATTCAAAACTTATTTTACTTTATTATGGTAGAATATCAAAACTTGTACTATTATTCTTGTGACACTTAGGATCATGCATCATCTAACATGTTAAATCAAACTTTCACAAAACATCATGCATGCTAAGTTGATCCTTCTTATAAAATATAAGTTTACACATTTTAACAACTTGACTTCACTTTTACACTATGGTTTGGATTTAGAAATATCATCTTTGTAGGCTAAATCAAGTAATAATTAAAAATAAAATAACTATGAACTATTAGAAATTGTAGTTATCATATGATATGATATTATTATTTTATAATATGACTAGGTTATTATACTTATAAGACAATTGATCAGAGTGTGTGATCGATGCCTTAGTATTTTCAAGTTGATCATATAGTACAATATCTATTATAATATAGTACATCTCATATTTAGGACAAATCATGTTGAGGATAGTACAATAAGAAAATTTTGTACAATATGATATATGGGTACCACATGTATGATCAATATAAGAGCTGAGTAACCTAAATAAAAGAATTAAAAACTTTTATATTATAAAATATGACTATGGTACAATTAAATTATTCAATAAACTAATCATCTTAAGTAAGACAAAAGCATAAGAATTCTATACTAGATGATATATGAGTATCATACAATATGACTACTTAATAAACTTAAAGACCTAAGGGAATCAAAGTTCAAAGAGTTTCATACTATATGATGTGTCTGATCATATTCATATGATCATTTCTTGATGAGTGATTAAGCACATGAAGAATAGAACCAAATAATTTTATACAATATTATATGTGTAACAGCCCTAGTTTTATCTTATATTTTTTATAGAAAGAGCTCTGTGAGACGAATCCAACGATGTTTAATTTGTAATTTTCGGAGCTCTAATGAATAAATTATGAATTTTTGAAGATTTGGGATAAATTTGTAACGTAGAGGATAGATCTGTAATTTTTAAATGTCGGCTTAGTTCAAATCCGATTGGCGGAGGATATATTTGCAAATATAAAATTTAGAAGGGGTTTTCTGCAAAAACGTGGTTCACGAACCAAGGCTTATCAGTTTCGACCGCGTTTATAAAAGGCCGACCGAGGTGCGTTTGGAAAAGCGCTTCTGCGAAAAACGGCGGCGAAGAGTTACCGGAGTGCGACGGCGAGATTTCGGAGAAATATCTTAAAGAAGTTTCTGCACGCTACATTAACATCCAACGAGGATTCCGGGAGCATTGGACGCGACAGTAACGGCCGGCGAGGATTTCCGGCAAGCGACAGTGAAGGCCGGCGAAGGCTTCCGTAAGGTAAAAAAATATTTTTTTTATTCGTCGTTAGGGTTATTTAATTTTCCGGTGGGCGGGGGAGACCGAGAGGAGGAAGCCGAGCCGGATTCGGTCGATTCAGCATATGAAACAGCCGATCCAGCGCCGGCGAAAGATTTCGGCTTCGCCGGACGCGAGAGAGAGGGGGGACTGCGTGAACCGGTCCAGGCTTTGGACCGGGTTACGCCGTTGAACCGGATGCGGAGGCGCGCGGTCCAGCACTTCGAGCGCGCGGTCCAGCGCCCAGCGCGTGCGGTCCAGCACGCCGAGCGCCCGGTCCAGCGCCCAGCGCGCCCGGTCCAGCGCCCAGCGCGCCCGGTCCAGCGCCCAGCGCGCCCGGTCCAGCGCGCCGAGCGCCCGGTCCAGTGTCGCGGGCGGTCCAGCGCCTGCGTAAGCCAGATTTATTTTTTTTTGAAAATCCGTTTGGAAAAGCTTTTAGAAAGCTTTTTCTGCGCGGGCGGTCCAGCGCCGAACGTGCGCGCGGTCCAGCGGGCGGTTCAGTGCCGCGTAAGCCCATCTTTTGGGATTAGTTTGGGGTGTGTTTGGGAAAGCTTTTAGAAAGCAGAATTTTTAACTATTTGGGAATAATTTTTAGAAAAAGCAACTTTTGGCAAATAAACATATTTTAACTTGATTATGTTTGCACTATGGCCTTGTAGGACATCAAGAAAACCAATTAGAAGTTGACAAGAAAAATTTGGTACAACAAATCCAGGTAGAATAATTTTCTAACCCTGTGATGTATCACGATATTATGTGTTTTTACATGCTTTTCTTACTGTTATAGAATTTTGATTGTTGCATATGTTTATGGTATAAAAAGAAAGGAATATTATGGTGTGGATTATTTATGCATTTACATGAAAAACTGAAAAGAAAGAAATAACATAGAAAGAAAGAATATGATACAATATGCTAAAGAAAGAGATGAAACAATATGGCATGAAAGGACTTTTGATATGACATGGATTGATGTTTGGAAAATGACAAATAAAACAATGGGATTCCCAGAGAACATTATCCTCACCACTAGGCTCAGCGTGTGGGATCGCAGGGTATCGATCTTCGGATCAGATATCTGCCTAGTGTTATGTGCTATGACTCCATGATGATTACACCAGGCTCAGCGTGTTGGATCGCAGGGTATGGTACCATACCTGCCTGGTGGCACTAGGCTCAGCGTGTTGGATCGCAGGGTATCGATCTTCGGATCAGATATCTGCCTAGTGTTATGTGCTTGGTTGGATGCCGGCTAGAGGACAGTCATTGATGATTGGATCCAGAGGATAATGCGTCAAAGGGAATTGGGCCCGGTAATAAGCACAATATAAGGAACTTGCATTTCTTTATGACTTTCATTTGATATTATCTTATATGTATGTATGACATTCATCTTTACTGTTAATGGTATTTGTTATGCCTTTTATTTTCTTGGTTAAATATGTGGATTTATCTACTGAGATTTATAAAATCTCATTTAGTGCTTACATCACAGGTCATGAAACCACTACACCGAGAACTGGGAATGATGCTGTTACAGGAGAGCCCTTTCCAAGAGATGTGTGAGAGGGAAAATTTTAGTGTGATTAAATGTTTAAAAACATGTCTTTATATATATACTTTGGATTTTGAATTAGTGTTTGTCTTACCGTCGGGTCCCCACCTTTGGTTTGTTTATTTGTCCTCACTTAAATGCTGTATTTGGCGACTCTGATGATAACTTTGTGACATAATGGTATTAGATGTCGGTGGGGGCTTGACAAGGTGGTATCAGAGCTTTGGTTTAGAAATAGGTGAGAAATGTGAGTGAGGACACCAGCACATCATATACATTTGCATGTTTAGTGATACTTTTTGCTTAAATGCTAGTTGTCAAATATCTTCTATGGTTTGCAGGATTGCAATATATCTCAAACCATAGAATGATCTGAATTTGGAAATATAAATAAGGGTAAAGAAAGATAGTAACAAGGAGATACGCAACAGGAATTAGCACAAACTTTAGTCTCTTTGTTGCAATCAATTGGAAGCACTGGTAGTCATAGAGGAGAGGCATCTATCGACTTGGTGGTTGACTAATTTCAGCGGATGCATCCTCCTCCTTTTGTTAGGGAAGAGGATCCTATAATTGTTAAAAAATAGCTATTGCACATGAATATTATCTTTGAAAGGGACGTTGTGCCCAACTGACAGAAAGTTAGCTTTGGCAGTTTTGGTACTAAAAGATGCTGCCAGACTATGGCGGAGTTCTTGACATAAGCTTCAATTTTCTAGCCGACCAATGAAAGACATTTCTTGGGAAGACTTCACAAAAGAATTTGAGCAATGGTATACGCCTCTATCAATCAAAGCTAAAATAAGGAAAGAACCGAATAATCTCAGGCAAGAAAATCTATCAGTTACTGCATATGAAATCAAATTCTCCCACCTAGCGAAATATGTACCCTAGTTAGTAACACCTGAAGAACAACGATGCTACATGTTTCGACGAGGCTTACGGGATGAAATTCGGGCAGCTTTAGTAGCCGTTCGAACAATAAACTATGTGGAGTTACTAGAGCATGCCCATACGTTTGAGCTGTAACTTAGTTTGCTAGTAGTGAGCAAAGAAGAAGAGAAGAAAAGATTTGATCATCTAAAGTCTAAATTCATATTCACAAGAAAAAGAAGTAGTCTTAGTTTTTCAAGAGAAGAAACATTCAAGATATAGTAGGTTCAGACCATTGAACCAAGCACTAGCAGAGCTAGTTTGAGTTCAAATGGAATGAATAGATATGAGAAATATTAAAAAATGACATAAGGGGAGAATGTAGATCAGAGTCTATCCGACCAATCCATGCCAAGATTGGCTGTTCGAGCATAAAGTAAAAATAGATTGTTATGAAAAGAGAATTGAAATCCCAATCCCTGGAGAAGATAAATTAATTTACTTCGGCCAAGGAAGGAAAATTCCTTTAATATCTATGCTCAAGGCACAAAAGCTACTTGGCAAAGGATGCGAAGGATGCTTGGTATCTATTGTGGATTTGGACATGAAATTTTGTAAACCCACAGAGGTACCAGTTGTTCAGGAATATCTAGACATTTTTCCAGAAGAGTTGCCTGGATTACCTCCTGATAGAGAAATAGAATTTGAAATTCAGTTGATTCCAGGTGCTGAGCCAATTTCCAAAGCTCCTTATCGTATGGCACCAGCCGAGCTTCAAGAATTAAAGGTGCAAATTCAGGAATTATTAGACAAGGGATTTATCAGACCCAGTGTATCCCCATGGGGTGCACCTATTTTGTTTGTGAAGAAGAAAGATGGTAGTCTTCGCATGTGTATTGACTACCGGGAAATCAACAAAATTACTATCAAAAATAAATATCCTTTGCCGCGGATTGATGATCTATTTGATCAGTTGCAAGGAGCAGCAATATTTTCAAAAATTGACCTGAGATCTGGATATCATCAACTGAAAATTAAGACAGAAGATGTTTCCAAAACAGCTTTCAGGACCAGGTATGGGCACTATGAATTTTTAGTGCTACCTTTTGGACTGACAAATGCACCAGCAGCTTTTATGGATTTGATGAATCGCGTGTTCAAGAAATATTTAGATCAGTTTATCATTATCTTCATTGATGATATATTGATATATTCTAAATCCCTAGAAGTACACGCTGCACATCTACATTTAACATTACAGACTTTGAAAGAAAATCAGCTATTTGCTAAATTCTCTAAATGCGAATTTTGGCTGTCCAAGGTCTTGTTTTTGGGGCATATAGTGAGTGCAGAAGGAATCTCAGTTGATCCTCAGAAGATTTCTGCCATTGTAGATTGGCCAAGGCCTACAACAGTAACAGAAGTTAGAAGTTTCTTGGGTTTGGCTGGGTATTACAGGAAGTTTGTGAAAGGCTTTTCCCAAATAGCCTCACCCTTAACAAATTTGACGCGAAAAGCAATAAAGTTTGAATGGGATGCAGCTTGTGAAGATAGCTTCCAAATATTGAAGAATAAATTGGTTTCAGCCCCAATTCTAACATTACCAGAAGGCACAGAAGGTTATCATATATACAGTGATGCATCTTTGCAAGGTCTTGGCTGTGTATTGATGCAAAATAAGAAAGTAATTGCTTATGCATCTAGACAGCTTAAGATACATGAAAAGAATTATCCTGTGCACGATTTGGAGTTAGCAGCTATAGTTTTTGCCTTAAAAATCTGGAGGCATTATTTGTATGGAGTTAAGTGTGTGGTTTTCACTGATCATCAGAGTTTAAAGTATATTTTTACTCAGAAGGAACTAAATCTCAGGCAACGAAGGTGGCTGGAGTTTATTAAAGATTATGATGTGGAAATCACTTACCATCCTGGGAAAGCGAATGTGGTCGCTGATGCTCTTAGCAGGAAAGCTAGTATTAGTAGCATTTTGACTATCACAGAAGAAAAACAATTAATTTTTGAGATGGATAAATTACAACTAGAAGTAGATATTCGAATAAATACGGCTTTGCTGGCACACTTATCAGTAAGACCAGATTGGTTGGCCTCTATTAAAGATGATCAGGGAGAAGATCTTGAATTGCAAAAGATAATACAGAGGGTTCAGGAAGGACAGGAATCTACTTTTCAATTAGACCAGGCTGGTTTACTTAGATTTCAAGGCAGGTTATGCATACCAGCACATCAACAACTTAGGGATTTGTTATTAAAGGAAGCTCATAACTCTCGATATTCAATACATCCAGGAGAGAATAAAATGTATCAAGAATTGAGACAACAATACTGGTGGCCAGGATTGAAGAAGGATGTTTCTAACTGGGTTCAAAAATGCTTAATTTGTCAGCAGGTGAAAGGAGAGCAACAAAAACCTGGGGGGTTGTTGCAGTCATTACCTATTCCAGAATGGAAATGGGAGGAAGTGGCAATGGATTTTGTGATCGGTTTGCCTAGGTCACCTGCAGGTCATGACTCAATCTGGATAATTGTTGATAGGCTAACAAAATCTGCTCACTTTTTAGCTGTTAAAACTACTTATTCTGCAGAGAAGTTAGCTCAAGTATATGTGAGTCAGATTATCAGATTGCATGGGATTCCAAAAGTCATTATATCTGACAGAGACCCTAAATTTACTTCTCACTTCTGGAAGAATGTGCATCAAGCTTTTGGTACGAGATTGCGTTTCAGCACAGCCTTTCATCCTCAAACAGATGGTCAGACAGAGAGAACTATCAAAACCTTGGAAGATTTGCTACGACTTTGCATCTTGGATTTTGGTGGAGATTGGGAAAGCCACTTACCTTTGGTGGAATTTGCTTATAATAATAGCCATCAGTCCAGCATTGAGATGGCACCCTATGAAGCGCTGTATGGGAGAAAATGTCAATCACCTTTGTGCTGGAATGAAGGGAAGGAAAGAAATTTGCTCGGTCCTAGATTTGTTGAAGAAGCAACAGAAAAGATCAGAATTATTCAAGACAGAATAAAAACAGCTCAAGACAGACAAAAGAAGTATTATGACGCAAAACATCGAATGGTTGAGTTCCACGAGGGGGAACATGTTTTTATCAAGGTGAGTCCAACAAAAGGTGTCATAAGATTTGGAAGAGCAGGAAAATTGAAGCCTAAATTCATTGGTCCTTTCCAAATCCTAAGAAGGGTTGGACAAGTGGCATACCAAATTGCTTTGCCTCCTCAATTGTCAGGTGTGCATAATGTGTTCCATGTCTCATCTTTGCGAAGATATGTTTCAGATCCCTCCCATGTTGTTAGTTATATGGACCCAGATATAGAAATTCAAATGGATTTGACATATCCCGAACTGCCTGTGAGAATACTTGATAGGCAGGAGAAAAAGCTCAGAAATAAAATCATTCCTATGGTTAAAGTCCTATGGAATGGTCAAACAGAAAGAGAAGCTACATGGGAAGTAGAGACAGATATGATCGGTCAGTATCCAGAACTGTTCTAAATTTCGGGACGAAATTTTTGTAAGAAGGGAAGATTGTAACAGCCCTAGTTTTATCTTATATTTTTTATAGAAAGAGCTCTGTGAGACGAATCCAACGATGTTTAATTTGTAATTTTCGGAGCTCTAATGAATAAATTATGAATTTTTGAAGATTTGGGATAAATTTGTAACGTAGAGGATAGATCTGTAATTTTTAAATGTCGGCTTAGTTCAAATCCGATTGGCGGAGGATATATTTGCAAATATAAAATTTAGAAGGGGTTTTCTGCAAAAACGTGGTTCACGAACCAAGGCTTATCAGTTTCGACCGCGTTTATAAAAGGCCGACCGAGGTGCGTTTGGAAAAGCGCTTCTGCGAAAAACGGCGGCGAAGAGTTACCGGAGTGCGACGGCGAGATTTCGGAGAAATATCTTAAAGAAGTTTCTGCACGCTACATTAACATCCAACGAGGATTCCGGGAGCATTGGACGCGACAGTAACGGCCGGCGAGGATTTCCGGCAAGCGACAGTGAAGGCCGGCGAAGGCTTCCGTAAGGTAAAAAAATATTTTTTTTATTCGTCGTTAGGGTTATTTAATTTTCCGGTGGGCGGGGGAGACCGAGAGGAGGAAGCCGAGCCGGATTCGGTCGATTCAGCATATGAAACAGCCGATCCAGCGCCGGCGAAAGATTTCGGCTTCGCCGGACGCGAGAGAGAGGGGGGACTGCGTGAACCGGTCCAGGCTTTGGACCGGGTTACGCCGTTGAACCGGATGCGGAGGCGCGCGGTCCAGCACTTCGAGCGCGCGGTCCAGCGCCCAGCGCGTGCGGTCCAGCACGCCGAGCGCCCGGTCCAGCGCCCAGCGCGCCCGGTCCAGCGCCCAGCGCGCCCGGTCCAGCGCCCAGCGCGCCCGGTCCAGCGCGCCGAGCGCCCGGTCCAGTGTCGCGGGCGGTCCAGCGCCTGCGTAAGCCAGATTTATTTTTTTTTGAAAATCCGTTTGGAAAAGCTTTTAGAAAGCTTTTTCTGCGCGGGCGGTCCAGCGCCGAACGTGCGCGCGGTCCAGCGGGCGGTTCAGTGCCGCGTAAGCCCATCTTTTGGGATTAGTTTGGGGTGTGTTTGGGAAAGCTTTTAGAAAGCAGAATTTTTAACTATTTGGGAATAATTTTTAGAAAAAGCAACTTTTGGCAAATAAACATATTTTAACTTGATTATGTTTGCACTATGGCCTTGTAGGACATCAAGAAAACCAATTAGAAGTTGACAAGAAAAATTTGGTACAACAAATCCAGGTAGAATAATTTTCTAACCCTGTGATGTAGCACGATATTATGTGTTTTTACATGTTTTTCTTACTGTTATAGAATTTTGATTGTTGCATATGTTTATGGTATAAAAAGAAAGGAATATTATGGTGTGGATTATTTATGCATTTACATGAAAAACTGAAAAGAAAGAAATAACATAGAAAGAAAGAATATGATACAATATGCTAAAGAAAGAGATGAAACAATATGGCATGAAAGGACTTTTGATATGACATGGATTGATGTTTGGAAAATGACAAATAAAACAATGGGATTCCCAGAGAACATTATCCTCACCACTAGGCTCAGCGTGTGGGATCGCAGGGTATCGATCTTCGGATCAGATATCTGCCTAGTGTTATGTGCTATGACTCCATGATGATTACACCAGGCTCAGCGTGTTGGATCGCAGGGTATGGTACCATACCTGCCTGGTGGCACTAGGCTCAGCGTGTTGGATCGCAGGGTATCGATCTTCGGATCAGATATCTGCCTAGTGTTATGTGCTTGGTTGGATGCCGGCTAGAGGACAGTCATTGATGATTGGATCCAGAGGATAATGCGTCAAAGGGAATTGGGCCCGGTAATAAGCACAATATAAGGAACTTGCATTTCTTTATGACTTTCATTTGATATTATCTTATATGTATGTATGACATTCATCTTTACTGTTAATGGTATTTGTTATGCCTTTTATTTTCTTGGTTAAATATGTGGATTTATCTACTGAGATTTATAAAATCTCATTTAGTGCTTACATCACAGGTCATGAAACCACTACACCGAGAACTGGGAATGATGCTGTTACAGGAGAGCCCTTTCCAAGAGATGTGTGAGAGGGAAAATTTTAGTGTGATTAAATGTTTAAAAACATGTCTTTATATATATACTTTGGATTTTGAATTAGTGTTTGTCTTACCGTCGGGTCCCCACCTTTGGTTTGTTTATTTGTCCTCACTTAAATGCTGTATTTGGCGACTCTGATGATAACTTTGTGACATAATGGTATTAGATGTCGGTGGGGGCTTGACAATATGTGTGTGTGTATATATATATATCATATGATTTGATCATTTGTAAGAACTAAAACCTACTAGAATAGAGAATTGTTGGACAATATGATGCTAAACAATCAATACATATAGTGGTATTGTATAGCATGATTTGTCTAATTGTATGGTATGAGAATAAAAGCAAAAATCATATAATAGCTAATTAATTATCTCAAAAATAAAAAATTACTCATTTAGTAACCATTACATCTTAAGAAGAATATTAAGCATTCCTTCACTATGAATACCCCCTTTAAAACATTTTAGAAAAATACAATGAGATTTTATACATTGAGTTTCAAATCCAATAGGCGTTTATGCTTTAGTAATCCATTTTATCTTCACCTTTTCATTCTAAAATAGTAGTTATGAAAGAGCTTGCTCAAATGAAAAAGGATTTATTTAATTATTGTCAAATAAAAAAGAGTTTCTATTCATATAAAAAGCAAGCAAAATATTTGCCAAGAAGTGCCAACAAAATAAAAAAGAAAAATAAGAAAGACTCTATCACAACCTTATATGTTGCATTGCCCCAATGATGTATTACTTCACATATTGTACTTGTGTTAATTTACTTACTAAGTTTATGATAATAGCTCAATCTATGTTTGGTTTTTCATAATTTCAAGTCTTCTAAATAGACATCTAGACACAAAGGGATAGGGGTGATCATATTTTGAGATAATGTATATTTTTATTATACTAGATGTAAGACTACAATAATATTTTATATTATGTTGCATGTGTTGTACACTTTTATTACATGGGATGTTATGGATATTTGCATGAGATATTGTAGAAAACTATATGGAATGTTTAGAAAATTATGTATATTGTAAATTTATATGAATGTATAAGGAAAATGGACCTAATATAGAGGAAACTCTATTTGTGTGAAATATTAAATTTTGATTTATAATATTAAATGGTATTAGAATGAGGAACATAAGTCATGAGTTTGCTACCAAAGGAAGAGCATGTCACACTAGCCTAGAGCAACATAAGGATCAAACATTATTATCGAGTGCCTGAGCAAACAAGGATCACAAGACTTAGGCATGAATGCATAGACCAAAATGTTTACCACATAATGAAGAGAGCTAACAACTATGATGAAAATCTAGAGAAAATAAGGACCATGATGACCTAAGGAATGTTCACATGAAGAAAATCTATCTTGGAATGGTTAGGATCACAATAATTATTAGGAAAATCATGAGTAATTAAGATCTAGAAAGATAAAAGGGAAAATGTGCATACTATAAAGTCTATTATAGAGAGATGAGAGGCTTAATGGCTACTAGTAGCAAAGTAGAGCTAGGATGAATTGGATAAGAATGCCTATACCAAAAAGTCTAGGAATAATGATAAGGTCATTAACAAGTCTTCTAATGAGGAACTTAGAGAAAATCGTTTGTTACAAGTCTCCAGGCATTAGGTAAGAGAACCATATGGTCATGCATGGGGATAATTTGTATAGGATAATAGAAATTTCTTAAGAAAACCTTTTAAAGGAAAGTTGTAAAGCAAACATTTATTTCATCTTACATTTTGCCAGGCTAAAAAGGTAACATTTGTTGGTCAAAGGGTTTTATTTGTATTTATATTTCTTTGGGTGGTTGAGGGACGCTCTCATGTAGGATGACAAGATTAAATAATTGTTTTTAAAAAGGATTTCAAGTATAATTCTAATTTAATATGATTATTATTTATATTTGAGATGACTTAGAATTCTCTAAAAGATAAGTTAAAAGATCAATTAGTAGGATTTTGCTTATTTTTTTCCCATATGAAAACCAAAACATAGGTCTTTTGTTTGGTTCTCTAAGTTTTATTAATACAAGACTTGACTAGTTAATGCCTGAGCCAAACAAGCTTGAGGACTAAACTCCTTTGCACCAAGATTTGGTTCCTTGCCACATATGGTACTAAAACATTAAAAAATATTGTCATAAATTACTCTTTAATATCATTATTTGTCCAGTAATAGGTTCTTTAATCATATCTTATTTCTATAGCTCTCCTCTTCATTCATTTAACATAATTTGGTAACATTTACATTGATAGTTGTTGTGTCACTCTTTCTTGAAGAATTTAAATGTATAAGAGCTTTGTGTGCATTATTCTTATAAAACTTTCATATTTTCTTATAGCCAAATTTCTTATAGTTTTTGGTGTCTCATTAGAGTATAGGATTATACTTTGTTTACCCCTATCATATTTGACAAAAATGAGTGGTTATTGGAAGCTCGATCAAGTGATCAAGGATGAATGTATGCATGGGTTTTGATTAAACCACCTAAAAATCTCTCATTTTATTGTTGTGTAATTTTTATTTTTCATTTTATCAAACAATATTCTTAAAACAAAACTTTTATTACTAAGCATAAGTTTTTTTTGTTAATTAAAAAAGTTTTTTGAAATTAAAAGGTTATGTTAAAAGCATAATTCATCTCTCCCCTCTTGTGCATTGAACCTCACACAATTCATGTCAAGATAAGAGTGAGATTTCTTTCAAAATAAAAGAATTTTTAAGAGAAGATCCTAATAGCTCCTCCTTGTGTTGAGGACAATGCTATCTAATTCAAGAGAGCATCATCACACTAACCACATTTGTTCAAGGGTGAGTTTTATCTCTAATAGAAATATAGGATGTGTTCATTTTTAGAACTAGTTGATTTAAAAATATAAAAAATTCTTGAACATCTATTTGATTTTTGGACTAACATCATTAGTGATGAAAAAGTAAGAAAACTATTAGGTGAAGTCACTCCTAAAGAGAAACATAGAGTTTAACTTAATTCTTAAACTATTAATATTTTGTATTGTGGTTTAGGTGCTTCTAAGTATAATCGAATCATGAACTAAAAAATAGTACATGAGATTTTATCAAAACTAGAAATTACCAATAAGGGTATTTCTCAAGTTAAGGAGACCAAAATCAACATGCTTATTCATGACTATGAATTATTTCACATGAATTTGAATGAGAGCATTAAGGCCATGTTTACAAGATTTATAAATATTATTAATATTTTATCTAACCTTGGCAAGAAGGTTTTTAATGGTGAATAGGTGAGAAAAATTCTTTAGATACTTCCTTAATAATATGACTCTCTAGTGATGGCCTTGAAAGCAATGAAGAATATTTCATCTATGTCATTAGATGAGCTATTGGGTAAGCTCTTAATAAGTGAAATTCAGCTTACAAGAAGACAGGATGAAGAACTTATGGTTGGAAAGGTGAAAAAGAAAGAAGAAGCAATTTTCTTTATAATTGATTCTTTCATAGATTCAGATGTTTCCATCTCAAGTGAAGTAGCTCTTATTTCTAAAGGATTATCTTGATTACATAATAAACTAAATATAGTTAAAAGATTTGTCAAGAATAACAAGTAAAATGGTAAAATTGTTTCTCATGAAAAAATAATTTGATATGAATGTAAATTTTTTGGGCATACAAAGCTCAATTACCCCCACTAGAATGAGAGAGTTGAGAAGTTCCAAGAACAAAAGAAGAAGAAGAAAGTTATGAAAATATCATGGAATGATTTAGATAGCTCATGATGAAGACAAGAAAAATAGTTTGATTTGTCTTATGGTAGAGGACTATATTTTAGATGAATTATTAAATGATGAAGTATGTTTCTCTTTCTCCTCTTCTTTTATAGATGATTATGAAGAGTAATATATTCATGTTTACACCAAGTACAAAAAATTAGATTCCAAGTATCTTATTTAAAATAAGAATATGAAAATTATTTAGGTTTGTGCAAATATTTGAATAAGTTGAATGCTAGTTATGTGCATGAGATTAAGAATAAAAGATAACAAGTTTCTCTTATTACCAAAAATGCATGTTTAGTTAGAGAACTAAATGATTTGAAAAGTTAACATGCTTATTGTAGGACTTTTCATAAGTTTGGTGATGATAAAAATATTACATACTAGTTTGCACAAAAATATTATTTGAAATTATTTCATGAGATTTGGACATATTTCTTCCTATTATAAGTTTAGAACAATTCTAGAGAAAATCTTCTATGTTGTCTGGAATAGAACAAATAACTTAAATAATGATCAAGTTAAGTCATGTCAACTAAAAAAGGTTTAGATCCTCAAATCTAACATTTGGTTTATTTTGTATGCATGCCTTCCTTCAAAGACTAAGGAAGGTATGTGATACTTAGATAATGGATGCTCAAGACACATGACTAAAGATGTATCCTTATTTATCCACTTGAAGTCTTATGAAGGGGTTGAAGTTTCTCTTGAAACAACTCTAAGAAGATTAGAATTGGAACCACGGGAAACCATCTCACACCATAAGAAATGTCCTTCTTATGTAAGGTTTAACGTAAATCTTCTTAGTATTAGCAAATTATATGATTCTAATTTTAATATTTTATTTAATAAAAATAAATACATCATTAGTAAAGATAATATTTCTCTTATCATAGAATATAAGAAAGATAATACCTATATTTTATTTTTTCATATGGTTAAGGATAGTAGACTAGAAAGTTATATCTCACATAATAATAATTCTATCTTATGGTATAAAAGATTTTGTTACTCAAGAAAGTCTTTTTTAAGAGGGTTATAGAGTTTAACCTATTTAGAGATTTGTTAAACCTTAGTTGAACTAGTGATCAATTATGTGGTCTATGCTAGTTAAGAAAATAGACCAAGAAGAGTTTTGAACCACCTAAGAAAATTACCATTAGGAAACCATTAGTGCTTATTCATCTAGATCTATTTGTTCCTATTAATCCAAAGAGTCTTGATAGAAGTAAGTATGGGTTGATAGTTGTAGATGATTTTACTAAGTTTACTTGGATTCTTTTTGTTAAAAAGAAAAAAAATATATTTGAAAAATTTGTAAGTTTTATTATTATGATTAAGAAGGAATATGAGATTGTTAGTCTCTATTAAGAGTGATAATGGAGGGGAATTCGATAATAAATTATTTGATGACTTTTGTAGCAAAAATGGAGTGTTGCATATCATTTCTTTACCTAAGACCCCTAAGCAAAATGACGTAGCTGAGAGAGAAGAATAGAAATTTTCTAGATGTCACAAAGTTTATGCTTAATAAGTATAGTACTCTCAAATATTTTTAGATTGAGATAATTAAATTCTTGGAAAAGAAAAATTGGAGGATGTAGATGAAGCCAATGAACCAATAAAAGGAGTAAATCAAATTGAGAAGTAATTGAGATTTTCTAAGGATCATCTTAGTAAGCCGATCATAGAAGATGCAAGAGAAAAAGTTAGAACTAGAAGCTCTTTTAATTATGTAGCATTTGTATCAAATTTTGAACCAAGTTTTATAGAAAATATTTTTGAAGATGAGTTCTAGATTATTATAATGAATAAAGAGTTAATATAATTTGAAAGAAATCAAGTATGAAATCTATTACATAGGACAAATTATAAAATAATCATTGGTATAAAATGAGTTTTTAAAAATAAGCTAAATACAAATGAAGAGGTTATTAAGAATAAAGTTGGATTAGTAGCTGAAAGCTATTGTCAGATTGAAGGAGTAGATATGGAAGTGACATTTACTCCTATGGCTAGACTTGAGGTAATTAAGATCTTACTTATTCATGTCACAAAGGTTTTAGATCATACCAAATAAATATTGAAAGTACCATTTTGAATGGACATAAATAAAAAAGTGTAAGTTGAACAACCTATAAGCGAAGGGATTCCCTTCACATGACCAGAGTAACAAGACGCTCCCTAAGCTGGAGATGAGCACCAGCTCTCAAGAGTACCGAGTGACGATATCATACGTAATAGAGGGGTCTGCTTGACCTCTGTCTTATGACATAACGGTCATCTTACTTGCCCCGTAGTCAGAGGTCAAATGAAGAATCTTTTTGACGCTCTCCTTCGGTGTTGATTGAGAGTTTGAGAATACTCTCGGCTAGCGAGGGGGCCCCGTGTCGATATGCTGGGCTGAGTTGGATTCCACACCAAAATTGCAAAGTCAACCTAGCATATCGGTCATAGATACTATGCTGATTGGTACCCCTCCCTCACAATCTCATCCACGTACAACTTAGCAAGTCGCTCAGGAATCCAAGTAGTTCGAATTGGTTGGAAGTGCGTTGACTTTGACTATTGATGAGAAAACTATCTATATATGAAGTTCTCCAGAGGTCTTTCCCTAGAGTCTCAAAGTTCCCCAAGGGTGCCCTAAAGTTCCTCCACCGAACTGTAGTAAGGAATCATCCCCAAAGATTTCGGTTAGGGCAGGCATATGCCAAACATGAATACCCCCTGAAGCCACGGGCAGAACACATGGCATAGAGACCCAGTCTTGAGTGAAAAAAATACCACGACTTCGACCTTTTTCAAGAAAATCATCACATAATAAATCAACAAAACCCAAAGTGAGCTCACACTCGCCCTCTAGTTTACCTACTACTTTGAGATACATGACAAGTTAAATCATATATACAAACTTAAGAAAACTCTTTATGATTTGAAGTAAGCTAAAAGAGCTTGATCTGAAACATTATGTATTTTTCTTCAAATGGATTTTCTAGTGGCAAGGTAAATAATACCTTATTTGTTCAAAATTCTTATGAAAGTCAACTAGTATGTCAAGTGTGGATAACATAATTTTTAAAACTTTTAATAAAGAGATGTGTATAAAATTTACTAATTTAATGAAGAATGAGTTTTGAATAAGTATGAAAGAGAATTGACCTTCTTTCAAAGACCTTAAGTAAATAACTAAAAGAAACTTTATTTTTTAAACCAAATATTTGATGGAATTACTAAAGAAAGTGGGTTATGAGAGCATGAAACAAAGAAAAACTCTCATTAGTATAAGTATTATCATAGATAAAGATAAAGTTATAAAGCTTACTGACATAAAATTATTCAAAAAAATGATTAGATCATTACTGTATCTTACTATGAGTAAACCTGATATTATGTTTAGTGTAAGTTTATGTGAAAAGTTTCAAGCTAATTTTAAAGAATCGCACTATAAGTAATCAAGCATAACCTTAAGCATCTTATAGGAACTACGACTCTAAGCTTATGTACCCTCAATTTAAGTCTGGATTTGATTTAATAGTTTACATAGATGCTAATTTTATAGAGAACAAGACTGATAGAAAGAGTATCTCTAGTATGTGTCAATTGATTGATGGTTTATTAATTTCTTAGGTTAGTAAAAAATAAAATTATATGAAATTATTAATAATAAAGATTGGGAACAATGTTGTAGGTAATTTTGTTGCTCAAGTTCTATGAATTAAGCATCAACGTTTAAATTATGGCTAAAAATTTACCCAAATTTTAGTCTTTTGTGATAATTAAAGTATAATTTGTCTATGTAAGAATCTTATTCAGTACTCAAGAGCCAAACTCATCGAGTTAAGATAACACTAATTAGAAAACACATATAGAAAAAAGAAATTTAACTATTATTTGTTCCATCTTTTATCTAATTAGTTGATATTTTTTCCAAGTCATTAGCTACTAAAGTTTTCATAAACTTATATTAAGCTTAAGTGTAAATAACCCTTTTGATTGATTATTAAAAGGGGTATAACTTCGTGCAAGAATTTAATAAGAGCATAAACTAAACTTTAAGGAGAGTATAGGCTATCAATTAGGAGAAGCTATAATATTGAATGTTATTTCACATAATTTATTATTTTGATAGTGTTAATTATTTATTATTAATTTTTTTTAATAATATATTTTTAATTCTAACATTGGTTTTATAATCATTAAGAGGAAGATTGTTGTACACTTTGATGTGATAATCACAAAAAAAACTAACTATTATTAATACCCTATTAAGTTTAATATTATTTCAGTTCAATCTTAAGATGTTACTATGGTGGTTGGATTTTTTGTAGTAAATACTATAGCATATAAAGTGGATGGTAATCGAAGGCTCAAATTCTTAATTTTGGAGTCAAGGACTAAGCTCTTTATGAAGTAACTAATCCAAAAAAACCTATATCCTTAATCATCTATATGATTAAAATGTTAAACCTTTCTTTTTTGTATAATTATAACACCTAAGATCATAATCATGATTAATACATTTTTTTAGTTAATTTTTAGTGTTATGTAGTATGTATTATGTGTATTATATTTGGGTTTTAAAAATTATATCTTTTTAATTTTAAATTTCAAACAAAACTATTTTAATAAAAAAAAGCAAAAAAATTTAGCCTAAGCACCCACTCAACCAAGCCTAAAGGCTTAGGCCAAGTGACCCAAAGCACTAAGGATTGGCCCTTTAAGAGCTACAAGTCAGAAGACCAGCTACATTTGAGTTGAATCAAGCCTAAGTCTTGATCAAGGCATAATCCAATAGTGACTTGGGTTAAATTAGATCAGGGCATCACTCTTAAACATGGTTTAGGATTATCAAGGCAAGCTAGACTCAAAATAACCAAGCAGGGCAATCAAGTCAAGTCAGAGTCATGTATGCATATAAATGGTTTGACTCATGATCTTGCAAGAGCACCAGGGGAAACCAGCCCCTTTAAACTACCTTACCCACATGGAGGAACTAAGACAAACTGCATGTGTATTTTGGCAATGTAGGACTAAAGTCATCGATACTTGTATGCTTTCAAACTGTGAGTGAATCAATGTCATCTGATCACACATTTTTATGATTAAATGGAAGATGTCGTGTGCTTCTCTTAAATAGGGATCATGATCCATGTGCTTCTCTTAAATAGGGATCATGATCCATCTTACCATCCATTTAATGAGCCTGATTGAACTATCATAAGATGGTTTGTCATTTTGAATAGCAAATTCCATCCAACCATCCATTATTTGATCAAGATCAAATGGTTTCTACATCTTTTTCAATTCCAACAAATGGCTACCTTTTTGGAAAGGTTGACTCTAGTGATTAGAAGGGTTATTTAGGCATGTTTTTTGCATAGACTATAAATAGAGGTTATTTAATAATATTTTGGATTAATAAATCAATTTAAAAAACTAAAAAATATTCAAGGGAAGTTTGAACCAAGAGCATCATTATAATTACATGCTCACAAGAGCTGTAGATTCTTTGATCATTCCTTATTTATATAGCTCTTCTCTTCATTTATTTCACATTATTTGGTAACATTTACATCTATAGTTGTTGTGTAACTCTTGCTTGTAGAATTCAAAGGTGTATGAGCTTTGTCTATATTATTCTTGTGAAGCTTTCATATTTTCTTATATTTAAATTTCTTATCGTTTTTTGTATCTTATTGGAGCAATGGATTGTACTTAGTTTATACCTATTAAATTTGTCAAAAAGGAGTGCTTAGTTGAAGCTTGATTAGATGATTGGGGATGAATGTAGATACTAGTTTAGGTCAAATCACTTAAAAATCTTTGTACCTCTCTTATTTTATTATTATGTAATTTTTATTTTTCATTTCATCTAACAATATTTCTAAAACAAAATATTTATTACTAAGTATAAGATTTTTCTTTAATCAAAATATTTTTCAAAATCAAAATATTTTGTTAAAAGTATAATTCACTCCTCTCATCTTATACATTGAACGTCACACAATTCACATCACTCTCAAAAAAATGTCTCTTAAAAGAACCATATTTAGCTCATATGCCACTTTGATATCCTACTCTTTATGTTTCCATGACTTGACCTATAATATAAGTAAAGAAATGAGCTTCACAAAGTTTAATAGGTGAATCTCTAACTACAAATGATATTTGAATAATACATGACATCAAATTGTAGAAATAAAATATGGCATTTATATAGTTCTCATATATGATGAGCATGTCCCAAATGAGCAAATGTATATCCTATTCTTTCTTAAACAAACATATACAAGTAAACATCTCAAAATTTTCTTACAATTATAATAGTTTTTTATCACTTCTCTTTATTCATTTTTCCTTTATCATCTTTCTCACTTACCATATCTTTAATATACAATGACCCATATTTTCTTAATATGCACTATTCCATCTCCACATAATATCATCTTATCTTTATCATCTCATTATCTTAATATAAATCTCAATTTATAAGGATATCATAGCTAACTAGTCATATCAATTATATCATCCATGCCCATCTATTCTTACATAATATATTAATCAAAAGTAGAGTGCAATGCATCTAAACCTACATAATGTATTATCAATAACTAAGTATGAAGCCTCTAATGTATTCATATAGCTTAGTGCACAGCCTATGCTTATCAAACTTTGCATCATATACTAGTTGTAATCATATAAAATGGCATTCATTGGATAATGCCTAAAAGAAATTTTGATATCAATTCTTATTGTATTTATCCCATTGTTCATCACCATATTATACCATTATATTATACATAACACTATCATAGATGATGTGCACATAAGCCTTATATAATCTAATTATTTTACTTCTTTCTTTGCTCACTTTCTCATTATCTTTTCAATTTATTTCTTCTTATTTTTATGTTTCTTTTAAATTATGGTTTTTCTATCACATAACACACAAGTACATGTAGACATATTATAGTTGTGACATATCTAATAATATGTCAACTACATTTTATATGTAACATTAGAACAAATACAAAATATAATAAAACCAAGGTAACATGATTTTATGAATAATTTTCATGAATAAGGGTATTATCTTACTTACATTATAGTTAATTTAAATTAGCAAACCTAGTTTCTTAGAGATTACTCTTTCTTCATTCATCCTTTCTCTTTAGTTTCTTACATAAGAAAAATTATACAAATTTTATTATAATCTATTCACTTTCTATTAATATCATACTTGATAATTCTCTTTTATTTATGAACAAAATTCCATTTTCTCAATATAAACCCCTTCTTATTTCTTAAAATTGAACTACATAAAAGTTAATGTTAACATATTGTATGTTAATGTGTAACATCCTTATTTTGTATTTTGTTGATCAACTAGTAACCTTATAATTAAGAATTTTATCATGTAATTAGACACTAATGATGTAATAAATTTTATATTTCAAGATTAGAATAAAATAATAATATTTTTATCATATATAAAAAACCATGTAACTTTTTCAAAGTTGCTCAGAATGCTAAATGGGGACCATGAGTAAATCTCTTTGAAAAGATTGTAATAACTATTAGTTATAATTGTTTGAGCTTAGATGGAACTGTTAAAATTATGGAAATTAAAGCTTATCCTACCCTTATGTTTTTAAAGCTTCTTATGAGTTAAGGAATTAGAAGCTTCAAGAGAGAAGTATGAAGAAAAAATAAAAGACAGATATATAAAGAGAGAGCTTTTGAGTTAGGAAGCTAAAGGTTGGGTAATGTGTTGGGAAAGGAAGAGAAAGAGAGGAACAAAAGAGAACTAACTAGCAACTACAAATTGGGAGTTATTAGCATATTTTTTTCGTTGTGGTAGTAGTAGCCTCTTTTCTTAGCAAAAGAAAGGGACTCAAAAAGGAGAAACCTATAGGAAAGATAAAGCAAGATTTGGGACAACATGAGTTATAGCATAAATGAAAAAGATGAATCAAGAGAGGAAGCTATGCAGTATCAAGGATTGTTTTCATGTTCCCTTTTCCTACTACATGCTCAAGATTCTACTTAAATTTGGATATTCAATTTTATGTGGAAAGGTTTAGAATTTTTATTGGTTATAAGAGATTAAAAAACTATGAAATTCCCCATTCTTGCTTCCTTAAGTTTGGGATGAGTTTCAACAAAAAAAGGGATGAATTCTCTTTTAGAAAGTGAGATTTTGAAACTAAAGCACAATTTTTCACAATGGAATGTATACTATGTTTGGCCCAAGAAAGGAAGAAAAATGAGATCCCAAGAAAAATTGATGAAACATCAATATTTAAAGTATGACATATTTAGTTTAAGGAGATGGTGCATAAGAGAATATGGTCTATGGATTTGTGCTAAAGTTACGACATAGCATATGTGAACTTAAATGTATGGTACACCAAAGAGAAAATTCTTAACTATCTAATTCAAGAGAAGATCTTGGATGCTTACGCAAAGCAAGTTGACAGAGATGTATGATACATGAGTATTATAGTAAGGAATGAAATAAGTGAGATCATTGTAGAATGCCAAAAACATATAGAAAATTATGAAATAAATTTTTATAAATTAATTTTCATCTCACATTTGATGTAGGATTAAAAGGAAAATAAATAATGAATTGAAGTACATCCTTAAAATTCTAGATAGATAAATCTCATACTATAATATAAATTATAAGAAGTGAGTATTTTTGTGTAGAGTGTGTTGGTATAAAAATATGTATGACATTATAATTCATTCATTGTGCATGTCAAATAACACAATATCTAAGTGGTATTATTTTCAAAGAATATATATATATATATATATATATATATAGACTTACCAAATCTTGTACTATGTGGGATGGAATATATGGTCTATAATACAACAACAAGACAAAGGTTAGAATAGGTAAGCCACACAAACTACCTGATCAATATAACCAATGTAACAGTTATAATAATAAATGAGCATGTATGTGTGCACACACACACACAAAGATTACTTTAAAAATGAGGATGCAAATAGAGGAAAGGTTAAGAAAAAGGATAAGATGGAATAAAGATTGGAGCATACAAATTAAGCATTATCATACTTCAATGATATAATGTAATAAAACAATAAAAAACAAAGAATGAAATAAAAAAAAATGTCTTAATATGCTATCCCATATTTGGGGATAAGAAGAGGATATGACCTTAACACAGGATACAATAGATGAAGATGAGGCATTAATAGTATATCAAGCTATGAGTTGGTATCAAAAACATTATTCTCCTAATCACCAGTACTCTATGCAAGGTCTTGATGTATGGAGATAATGGGATTATGATACATAGGCATAGCTCATTATCTATGCAAGATTTAGACATTATTAACATTTTGTATAGAGCTGTAATATGCAAATATAATAGAAGATGATATGATTACTCAAGAGTTATGATATGCCTATGACTAAAGGTCTAGATATGATGATTTAATGTTAAATAGAAATAAAAATGATATAAAATGAGATCTTATGAAAAAAAAGAATGGTGATACTTGAGGTAAAATCAGACCCAAATGGAAATTAGTATAAAGATGAATGTGTGTGTGTGTGTGTGCATGTGCATGTACATGTGTGTGTGTGTGTGTCTTGATACTCATTTTCATTTGATCCATAGTTTCCTCCAAGTGTTATTATTCTTATTTCATAAGATCACATTTTATGTGTGTGTGTGTGTGTAAAACATTGATACATAAATTGGTATATATGTAGGTAAGTATACCCATATGATGCTATACTTACAAAAATTCCTAACATATTGCTCTATGCTATAATAATAGAGTACACAATAATTTGTTCTTATATAGGTACATAAGACTTGGATTATCCTAGTTTTGCCAGCTAATGTTGTTTCCATGATGATTATTTATCTAGCTTATTTTAACATTTCTATATCACCTTATTTAGATGTTAATAATTCTTATTTTAAAAATGTATCTGTTGAGCTTTATACTCATTATCTATTTACATGCAGGTCAAGCCATTGATGGCTAAGAGAAGTAGACCAAAGTGGCATCAAGGATGAATAGGAAGCTTAATAATTATTATATCTTAAATATCATGTAAACTATGAAGTTTTTAAATAGTTTAGTTCTTAAACTTGGATGCGGTAATGACATACTTTTGTTCACTATATAGTACTTGTGAGTAACTTTAAAAAAGAAGAAAATAAGACAATTATTAATGTTCCATCATTCGTTGCCTATGATATTATGTCCTCATTTATCTTATTATTATTTTGTACTAGCTTGATAATGATGATTTCAAATTGGTAGTATAGCTGATGTGTAACAACAAGCCTTAACATATTACACATTAACTCTACATGCTATTTGCTACAATACTCAGTGTAATGTCAATTTAGTTGATGTACGATACATTAGGGTTTTCTATTCAAGATATGAGCCAAATATATTATAATCCTCACTTTGAATGAGCATGATAACACTAAAACTTTCTCTACTTTTTGCTAAATTTATTCCTAAGCTCAATTGAAGAAGCTTGTAATCCTATGGCAATAATCATAATAAAAGCAACCTAAATACAATAAATTCTCCATATTCTAGCTCAAACGCATGTTTAATCTCTAAAATAGAGATTTCTAACTATACATTCTCTTATCAATCAAAATGATAGCTAAAGTAGGATTGCAATGAAAAACTTTATAATAACTGATCTTATTACTCCATATACATAATAACTAAGAACCCTACAAACACTTCTAGTTGCAATGTTGTTTTCTTATTTAAAGTCCTTTGTTATTGCTATTCTCCTTTTTAGCCATAGCCTTAGCTTCTTATTCTTTCAATATCTTCTTTGCCTAAATCTTCTTGATCTCCCTCCCTAATTGGGCTTGAAGCTATACTAACACAAATCTTAATTATTCATCTTAGTTTCTCCCTTAGCTTCAAAACCTTAACCACTTAAATGTTTCACTTTTCTTAAATTTTACTCTATTTAATTGATAAAACATTATTCCAATAATACCCTTATTATTTTAGGGAAATTTGTACATATTTAATTTAAATTCCATTATTTTATCTTTAACTTGTAAAATTCATAATTATTTAATTAAAGGTCCAAAAAATTACAAATCTAATTTCTTTAGATTATTTGCATTAAACTATTTTTAATATTATGTTAAAATGTGAATTCTAGGATATTTTACAACTTGGCACATTTTGTTAGATATACGTTAAAATATTATTATTTTATCATGTCATATTATAGAATGAACTTTATTTCATAGAGGTAATACAATAAGATGAAACAAACAGCTTGTGAGGACATACTATACAATACACTTCAAGAAAGTTATCATGTGACTTAATTAACAGAGGTCATTGAAGAGGTCTAATAGGTTGAGTTTGACAAACTTGTCATTTTCACTTGATAGCCCTTACAATCCTATGAAGACACGTCCTCCAATCCATAAAAAGAGTATTATCTAAATGATTTTCATAATGAACTTTATGTGAACGTATTGATAACACTCTTCATCCAACTTAATTAAAGCTTTATAATAGTTGGGAATTTGTCACGCTTCTAGCATCAATGAATACAAACTTTTGCTAACCCATTAACTAGATTATCATGCACACCATTACCTTAAACAATAGCAAGGATAAACCCATTGTTCGATTCAACGATCATGTTTGGTATGCCTAATTTGTCACATAAATTTAAACCAAACAACATTACCATTGCTTCACCTTCAGTGATTGTTTTAGACCCTATGTAAATTGAGAACACTTTGATACTTTACCTAAATGATCAGTGATCTCACCTCCACAACTAGTAGAACCTGGGTTCCCATGAGCCAAACTTTTTATGTTTAATTTAACAAAATTCATTGGAGAGAGTCCATTGAACCACTAGTGACTTTGCATTTGATCTTAGACAAAGGAAGAATTAGCCAATTGTTTACTAGCTAAAGATCTACTGAATTATGTTGCATGATTGGATTGAATTTAAAAACGACATAATTATCATTATGGACTCTATCAATCAAAGTACTCACTAGGATTTGTTGCTTATCATACAATTTATAATTTATTACTTTCCATATATTCCAACAAATGATAGATGGATGGAGCATTAAAACCTCCTTGACTATAGAGTCTGAGGAACTATGATTCCATCAATATTATAGTGTTAGATGAATTTTATATTTAAAATGGCATAACTATCATTGTGGACTCTATCAATCAAAATATCCACTAGGATTTGTTGCTCTTCATACAATTTATAATTACTTACTTTTCATATATTCCTACAAATGATAGATGGATGGAGCATTAAAACCTCCTCGACTATAGAGTTTGAGGAACTATGATTCCATCAATACCAGAGCGTTAGATGAAGTTTGTTAAGTTGGATGTGTAACATGCCAAACTTCATAGCAAAATGATCCCATTACATGTGTTGACCTCGAACATTCCACAAAGACATGAATAGAGAGTCCTTATAGGCATAGAAAGGATATTTATCTAAAAATTAAAACTCAACTTTCTTAAGTTATCGGAGAGAGGTAAAAGGTTATTTAGGACCCTCCACATTAATAAGAAGATTTTAATAAACAAGTAGCTAGTTTAAATGATTTTTTTTAACTTTAGGATAAGACATTTGCTTCTAAATGACTCTTAAGTTGAGTTGATTGAGAATTTACCACCCTTGCTGAGTATCTAGTAGTTGCAGTCATGTAATTCAATGTTTTGTATAAATTACTATATAGTATGCATGATTTTTATATATAACTCCAAATACGTGCTTACTGTACCATATTTTTCTATTTAAGTATCCCTAGTCCATTTTCTTCCTCGAGGAGGATAATCTTTTTCCGGTTTGCCTAATGGTACTTTCACACTTGATCATAATCCTCCCAAAAAAAGCATTCATCACATTTTCAATTTTAATAATTTTATTAAGGGAAATGACATCATTAGCATTCATTTATTCTCTTTGAAATTCATTCATATTTATATTAATATCATCTTTTTCCGGTTTGCCTAATGGAACTTTCACACTTGATCATAATCCTCCCAAAAAAAGCATTCATCACATTTTCAATTTTAATAATTTTATTAAGGGAAATGACATAATTAAAGAGTAAATTGATATTAATTATAGGATATGCCTTACTAGTACTAATTTATCACCTTTTTTAGAGAAGTTTCATCTTTCAACTACCATTTCTTGTGAACTTTGTAAAGCAAGTAGAGAAAGTAAGCCACCTTCTTCATTAATCTACAAACTTAATGCATGCTAGAATTTAGTGAGGATACATTTTATAATAAAGTGTCTATCTTCATTAAAGAAGAACATAAAATCCTCAATAAATACCAAATGGAAGATGAGTTGATACCCTCTTGAGTGACATAGTGTTTTACTTTTCCTTTCTAGGGTTTTTAAACCTTTGCTTAGTGCTTCAATAGCTATGATAAACAGCAATGGTGAAAGTGGATTTCCTTGCTTTAGTGCAATGGTAGGTTTGAAGACTTCGTTGCCTTCTCTATTAGCAATGACTAATAGCCAACTTTTGTTGTAGATGGTTATCGTAAGATTAGTAAAGGTATTATTGAAGTTCAACTTGTGTAGTACTTGTTAGAGAAAATTCCAAGATATGCTATCAAATGCTTTTGTTGTAAAGTTAAGCTTGATAATATTGTTACTATCTTTGATCTTATGATTTAAATCTTCAACTAACTCTTATATAAGAAGAATATTGTTAATAATTTTTGTTTCCTTTATGAGGGTTGATTGCTTCATAGAGATGAAGGAGGGAAAGAAAGTTTATAGCCTTATTACCAACAACTTAGAAAATTGGTAGGTTTAAAGCTTATACTATCACACCTTTTTAACAAAGTTGGTAGGGGTAGACCTTATAATCAACGATACTCAAAGGAAACACCAAAAAAAATACAATAGTTTCAACTAATAAAAAAAACTTTAATAAGGCTTACAAAGAACTGATAACTTTAATACATTTAAAATAAGTACAAATCTAAATGGGTATAGAATGTTACCAATAAGAATAGAATGAGAAAAGAATCAAGAGGAGCTTAAATGAGTTATGTTTATTAAAAAAACACTTTAGTCAAGGGATCACATAGCATGTTGAGCTTTATTACTTATGATTTTGATATTTGAAGCATTCATTTATTCTCTTTGAAATTCATTCATATTTATATTAATATCATCTTTTTCCGGTTTGCCTAATGGTACTTTCACACTTGATCATAATCCTCCCAAAAAAAGCATTCATCACATTTTCAATTTTAATAATTTTATTAAGGGAAATGACATCATTAAAGAGTAAATTGATATTAATTATAGGATATGCCTTACTAGTACTAATTTATCACCTTTTTTAGAGAAGTTTCATCTTCCAACTACCATTTCTTGTGAACTTTGTAAAGCAAGTGGAGAAAGTAAGCCACCTTCTTCTTACCTTCTTCATTAATCTACAAACTTAATGCATGCTAGAATTTAGTGAGGATACTTTTTATAATAAAGTGTCTATCTTCATTAAAGAAGAACATAAAATCCTCAATAAATACCAAATGGAAGATGAGTTGATACCCTCTTGAGTGACATAGTGTTTTACTTTTCCTTTCTAGGGTTTTTAAACCTTTGCTTAGTGCTTCAATAGCTATGATAAACAACAATGGTGAAAGTGGATTTCCTTGCTTTAGTGCAATGGTAGGTTTGAAGACTTCGTTGCCTTCTCTATTAGCAATGAATAATAGCCAACTTTTGTTGTAGATGGTTATCGTAAGATTAGTAAAGGTATTATTGAAGTTCAACTTGTGTAGTACTTGTTAGAGAAAATTCCAAGATATGCTATCAAATGCTTTTGTTGTAAAGTTAAGCTTGATAATATTGTTACTATCTTTGATCTTATGATTTAAATCTTCAACTAACTCTTATATAAGAAGAATATTGTTAATAATTTTTGTTTCCTTTATGAGGGTTGATTGCTTCATAGAGATGAAGGAGGGAAAGAAAGTTTATAGCCTTATAACCAACAACTTAGAAAATTGGTAGGTTTAAAGCTTATACTATCACACCCTTTTAACAAAGTTGGTAGGGGTAGACCTTATAATCAACGATACTCAAAGGAAACACCAAAAATAATACAATAGTTTCAACTAATAAAAAAAACTTTAATAAGGCTTACAAAGAACTGATAACTTTAATACATTTAAAATAAGTACAAATCAAAATAGGTATAGAATGTTACCAATAAGAATAGAATGAGAAAAGAATCAAGAGGAGCTTAAATGAGTTATGTTTATTAAAAAAACACTTTAGTCAAGGGATCACATAGCATGTTGAGCTTTATTACTTATGATTTTGCAATTTGAAGCATTCATTTATTCTCTTTGAAATTCATTCATATTTATATTAATATCATCTTTTTCCGGTTTGCCTAATGGTACTTTCACACTTGATCATAATCCTCCCAAAAAAAGCATTCATCACATTTTCAATTTTAATAATTTTATTAAGGGAAATGACATCATTAAAGAGTAAATTGATATTAATTATAGGATATGCCTTACTAGTACTAATTTATCACCTTTTTCAGAGAAGTTTCATCTTCCAACTACCATTTCTTGTAAACTTTGTAAAGCAAGTAGAGAAAGTAAGCCACATTCTTCATTAATCTACAAACTTAATGCATGCTAGAATTTAGTGAGGATACTTTTTATAATAAAGTGTCTATCTTCATTAAAGAAGAACATAAAATCCTCAATAAATACCAAATGGAAGATGAGTTGATACCCTCTTGAGTGACATAGTGTTTTACTTTTCCTTTCTAGGGTTTTTAAACCTTTGCTTAGTGCTTCAATAGCTATGATAAACAGCAATGGTGAAAGTGGATTCCCTTGCTTTGGTGCAATGGTGGTTTGAAGACTTCGTTGCCTTCTCTATTAGCAATGACTAATAGCCAACTTTTGTTGTAGATGGTTATCGTAAGATTAGTAAAGGTATTATTGAAGTTCAACTTGTGTAGTACTTGTTGGAGAAAATTCCAAGATATGCTATCAAATGCTTTTGTTGTAAAGTTAAGCTTGATAATATTGTTACTATCTTTGATCTTATGATTTAAATCTTCAACTAACTCTTATATAAGAAGAATATTGTTAATAATTTTTGTTTCCTTTATGAGGGTTGATTGCTTCATAGAGATGAAGGAGGGAAAGAAAGTTTATAGCCTTATTACCAACAACTTAGAAAATTGGTAGGTTTAAAGCTTATACTATCACACCCTTTTAACAAAGTTGGTAGGGGTAGACCTTATAATCAACGATACTCAAAGGAAACACCAAAAATAATACAATAGTTTCAACTAATAAAAAAAACTTTAATAAGGCTTACAAAGAACTGATAACTTTAATACATTTAAAATAAGTACAAATCTAAATGGGTATAGAATGTTACCAATAAGAATAGAATGAGAAAAGAATCAAGAGGAGCTTAAATGAGTTATGTTTATTAAAAAAACACTTTAGTCAAGGGATCACATAGCAAGTTGAGCTTTATTACTTATGATTTTGCAATTTGAAGCATTCATTTATTCTCTTTGAAATTCATTCATATTTATATTAATATCATCTTTTTCCGGTTTGCCTAATGGTACTTTCACACTTGATCATAATCCTCCCAAAAAAAGCATTCATCACATTTTCAATTTTAATAATTTTATTAAGGGAAATGACATCATTAAAGAGTAAATTGATATTAATTATAGGATATGCCTTACTAATACTAATTTATCACCTTTTTCAGAGAAGTTTCATCTTCCAACTACCATTTCTTGTGAACTTTGTAAAGCAAGTAGAGAAAGTAAGCCACCTTCTTCATTAATCTACAAACTTAATGCATGCTAGAATTTAGTGAGGATACTTTTTATAATAAAGTGTCTATCTTCATTAAAGAAGAACATAAAATCCTCAATAAATACCAAATGGAAGATGAGTTGATACCCTCTTGAGTGACATAGTGTTTTACTTTTCCTTTCTAGGGTTTTTAAACCTTTGCTTAGTGCTTCAATAGCTATGATAAACAGCAATGGTGAAAGTGGATTTCCTTGCTTTAGTGCAATGGTAGGTTTGAAGACTTCGTTGCCTTCTGTATTAGCAATGACTAATAGCCAACTTTTGTTGTAGATGGTTATCGTAAGATTAGTAAAGGTATTATTGAAGTTCAACTTGTGTAGTACTTGTTGGAGAAAATTCCAAGATATGCTATCAAATGCTTTTGTTGTAAAGTTATGCTTGATAATATTGTTACTATCTTTGATCTTATGATTTAAATCTTCAACTAACTCTTATATAAGAAGAATATTGTTAATAATTTTTTTTTCTATAATGAGGGTTGATTGCTTCATAGAGATGAAGGAGGGAAAGAAAGTTTATAGCCTTATTACCAACAACTTAGAAAATTGGTAGGTTTAAAGCTTATACTATCACACCCTTTTAACAAAGTTGGTAGGGGTAGACCTTATAATCAACGATACTCAAAGGAAACACCAAAAATAATACAATAGTTTCAACTAATAAAAAAAACTTTAATAAGGCTTACAAAGAACTGATAACTTTAATACATTTAAAATAAGTACAAATCTAAATGGGTATAGAATGTTACCAATAAGAATAGAATGAGAAAAGAATCAAGAGGAGCTTAAATGAGTTATGTTTATTAAAAAACCACTTTAGTCAAGGGATCACATAGCATGTTGAGCTTTATTACTTATGATTTTGCAATTTGAAGCATTCATTTATTCTCTTTGAAATTCATTCATATTTATATTAATATCATCTTTTTCCGATTTGCCTAATGGTACTTTCACACTTGATCATAATCCTCCCAAAAAAAGCATTCATCACATTTTCAATTTTAATAATTTTATTAAGGGAAATGACATCATTAAAGAGTAAATTGATATTAATTATAGGATATGCCTTACTAGTACTAATTTATCACCTTTTTCAGAGAAGTTTCATCTTCCGACTACCATTTCTTGTGAACTTTGTAAAGCAAGTAGAGAAAGTAAGCCACCTTCTTCATTAATCTACAAACTTAATGCATGCTAGAATTTTGTGAGGATACTTTTTATAATAAAGTGTCTATCTTCATTAAAGAAGAACATAAAATCCTCAATAAATACCAAATGGAAGAAGAGTTGATACCCTCTTGAGTGACATAGTGTTTTACTTTTCCTTTCTAGGGTTTTTAAACCTTTGCTTAGTGCTTCAATAGCTATGATAAACAGCAATGGAGAAAGTGGATTTCCTTGCTTTAGTGCAATGGTAGGTTTGAAGACTTCGTTGCCTTCTCTATTAGCAATGACTAATAGCCAACTTTTGTTGTAGATGGTTATCGTAAGATTAGTAAAGGTATTATTGAAGTTCAACTTGTGTAGTACTTGTTGGAGAAAATTCCAAGATATGCTATCAAATGCTTTTGTTGTAAAGTTAAGCTTGATAATATTGTTACTATCTTTGATCTTATGATTTAAATCTTCAACTAACTCTTATATAAGAAGAATATTGTTAATAATTTTTGTTTCCTTTATGAGGGTTGATTGCTTCATAGAGATGAAGGAGGGAAAGAAAGTTTATAGCCTTATTACCAACAACTTAGAAAATTGGTAGGTTTAAAGCTTATACTATCACACCCTTTTAACAAAGTTGGTAGGGGTAGACCTTATAATCAACGATACTCAAAGGAAACACCAAAAATAATACAATAGTTTCAACTAATAAAAAAAACTTTAATAAGGCTTACAAAGAACTGATAACTTTAACACATTTAAAATAAGTACAAATCTAAATGGGTATAGAATGTTACCAATAAGAATAGAAAGAGAAAAGAATCAAGAGGAGCTTAAATGAGTTATGTTTATTAAAAAAACACTTTAGTCAAGGGATCACATAGCATGTTGAGCTTTATTATTTATGATTTTGCAATTTGAAGCATTCATTTATTCTCTTTGAAATTCATTCATATTTATATTAATATCATCTTTTTCCAGTTTGCCTAATGGTACTTTCACACTTGATCATAATCCTCCCAAAAAAAGCATTCATCACATTTTCAATTTTAATAATTTTATTAAGGGAAATGACATCATTAAAGAGTAAATTGATATTAATTATAGGATATGCCCTACTAGTACTAATTTATCACCTTTTTCAGAGAAGTTTCATCTTTCGACTACCATTTCTTGTGAACTTTGTAAAGCAAGTAGAGAAAGTAAGCCACATTCTTCATTAATCTACAAACTTAATGCATGCTAGAATTTAGTGAGGATACTTTTTATAATAAAGTGTCTATCTTCATTAAAGAAGAACATAAAATCCTCAATAAATACCAAATGGAAGATGAGTTGATACCCTCTTGAGTGACATAGTGTTTTACTTTTCCTTTCTAGGGTTTTTAAACCTTTGCTTAGTGCTTCAATAGCTATGATAAACAGCAATGGTGAAAGTGGATTTCCTTGCTTTAGTGCAATGGTAGGTTTGAAGACTTCGTTGCCTTCTCTATTAGCAATGACTAATAGCCAAATTTTGTTTTAGATGGTTATCGTAAGATTAGTAAAGGTATTATTGAAGTTCAACTTGTGTAGTACTTGTTGGAGAAAATTCCAAGATATGCTATCAAATGCTTTTGTTGTAAAGTTAAGCTTGATAATATTGTTACTATCTTTGATCTTATGATTTAAATCTTCAACTAACTCTTATATAAGAAGAATATTGTTAATAATTTTTGTTTCCTTTATGAGGGTTGATTGCTTCATAGAGATGAAGGAGGGAAAGAAAGTTTATAGCCGTATTACCAACAACTTAGAAAATTGGTAGGTTTAAAGCTTATACTATCACACCCTTTTAACAAAGTTGGTAGGGGTAGACCTTATAATCAACGATACTCAAAGGAAACACCAAAAATAATACAATAGTTTCAACTAATAAAAAAAACTTTAATAAGGCTTACAAAGAACTGATAACTTTAACACATTTAAAATAAGTACAAATCTAAATGGGTATGGAATGTTACCAATAAGAATTGAAAGAGAAAAGAATCAAGAGGAGCTTAAATGAGTTATGTTTATTAAAAAAACACTTTAGTCAAGGGATCACATAGCATGTTGAGCTTTATTACTTATGATTTTGCAATTTGAAGCATTCATTTATTCTCTTTGAAATTCATTCATATTTATATTAATATCATCTTTTTCCGGTTTGCCTAATGGTACTTTCACACTTGATCATAATCCTCCGAAAAAAAGCATTCATAACATTTTCAATTTTAATAATTTTATTAAGGGAAATGACATCATTAAAAAGTAAATTGATATTAATTATAGGATATGCCCTACTAGTACTAATTTATCACCTTTTTCAGAGAAGTTTCATCTTCCGACTACCATTTCTTGTGAACTTTGTAAAGCAAGTAGAGAAAGTAAGCCACATTCTTCATTAATCTACAAACTTAATGCATGCTAGAATTTAGTGAGGATACTTTTTATAATAAAGTGTCTATCTTCATTAAAGAAGAACATAAAATCCTCAATAAATACCAAATGGAAGATGAGTTGATACCCTCTTGAGTGACATAGTGTTTTACTTTTCCTTTCTAGGGTTTTTAAACCTTTGCTTAGTGCTTCAATAGCTATGATAAACAGCAATGGTGAAAGTGGATTTCCTTGCTTTAGTGCAATGGTAGGTTTGAAGACTTCGTTGCCTTCTCTATTAGCAATGACTAATAGCCAACTTTTGTTGTAGATGGTTATCGTAAGATTAGTAAAGGTATTATTGAAGTTCAACTTGTGTAGTACTTGTTGGAGAAAATTCCAAGATATGCTATCAAATGCTTTTGTTGTAAAGTTAAGCTTGATAATATTGTTACTATATTTGATCTTATGATTTAAATCTTCAACTAACTCTTATATAAGAAGAATATTGTTAATAATTTTTTTTTCCTTTATGAGGATTGATTGCTTCATAGAGATGAAGGAGGGAAAGAAAGTTTATAGCCTTATTACCAACAACTTAGAAAATTGGTAGGTTTAAAGCTTATACTATCACACCCTTTTAACAAAGTTGGTAGGGGTAGACCTTATAATCAACGATACTCAAAGGAAACACCAAAAATAATACAATAGTTTCAACTAATAAAAAAAACTTTAATAAGGCTTACAAAGAACTGATAACTTTAATACATTTAAAATAAGTACAAATCTAAATGGGTATAGAATGTTACCAATAAGAATAGAATGAGAAAAGAATCAAGAGGAGCTTAAATGAGTTATGTTTATTAAAAAAACACTTTAGTCAAGGGATCACATAGCATGTTGAGCTTTATTACTTATGATTTTGCAATTTGAAGCATTCATTTATTCTCTTTGAAATTCATTCATATTTATATTAATATCATCTTTTTCCGGTTTGCCTAATGGTACTTTCACACTTGATCATAATCCTCCCAAAAAAAGCATTCATCACATTTTCAATTTTAATAATTTTATTAAGGGAAATGACATCATTAAAGAGTAAATTGATATTAATTATAGGATATGCCTTACTAGTACTAATTTATCACCTTTTTCAGAGAAGTTTCATCTTCCGACTACCATTTCTTGTGAACTTTGTAAAGCAAGTAGAGAAAGTAAGCCACCTTCTTCATTAATCTACAAACTTAATGCATGCTAGAATTTAGTGAGGATACTTTTTATAATAAAGTGTCTATCTTCATTAAAGAAGAACATAAAATCCTCAATAAATACCAAATGGAAGATGAGTTGATACCCTCTTGAGTGACATAGTGTTTTACTTTTCCTTTCTAGGGTTTTTAAACCTTTGCTTAGTGCTTCAATAGCTATGATAAACAGCAATGGTGAAAGTGGATTTCCTTGCTTTAGTGCAATGGTAGGTTTGAAGACTTCGTTGCCTTCTCTATTAGCAATGACTAATAGCCAACTTTTGTTGTAGATGGTTATCGTAAGATTAGTAAAGGTATTATTGAAGTTCAACTTGTGTAGTACTTGTTGGAGAAAATTCCAAGATATGCTATCAAATGCTTTTGTTGTAAAGTTAAGCTTGATAATATTGTTACTATCTTTGATCTTATGATTTAAATCTTCAACTAACTCTTATATAAGAAGAATATTGTTAATAATTTTTGTTTCCTTTATGAGGGTTGATTGCTTCATAGAGATGAAGGAGGGAAAGAAAGTTTATAGCCGTATTACCAACAACTTAGAAAATTGGTAGGTTTAAAGCTTATACTATCACACCCTTTTAACAAAGTTGGTAGGGGTAGACCTTATAATAACCGATACTCAAAGGAAACACCAAAAATAATACAATAGTTTCAACTAATAAAAAAAACTTTAATAAGGCTTACAAAGAACTGATAACTTTAATACATTTAAAATAAGTACAAATCTAAATGGGTATAGAATGTTACCAATAAGAATAGAAAGAGAAAAGAATCAAGAGGAGCTTAAATGAGTTATGTTTATTAAAAAAACACTTTAGTCAAGGGATCACATAGCATGTTGAGCTTTATTACTTATGATTTTGCAATTTGAAGCATTCATTTATTCTCTTTGAAATTCATTCATATTTATATTAATATCATCTTTTTCCGGTTTGCCTAATGGTACTTTCACACTTGATCATAATCCTCCCAAAAAAAGCATTCATCACATTTTCAATTTTAATAATTTTATTAAGGGAAATGACATCATTAAAGAGTAAATTGATATTAATTATAGGATATGCCCTACTAGTACTAATTTATCACCTTTTTCAGAGAAGTTTCATCTTCCGACTACCATTTCTTGTGAACTTTGTAAAGCAAGTAGAGAAAGTAAGCCACATTCTTCATTAATCTACAAACTTAATGCATGCTAGAATTTAGTGAGGATACTTTTTATAATAAAGTGTCTATCTTCATTAAAGAAGAACATAAAATCCTCAATAAATACCAAATGGAAGATGAGTTGATACCCTCTTGAGTGACATAGTGTTTTACTTTTCCTTTCTAGGGTTTTTAAACCTTTGCTTAGTGCTTCAATAGCTATGATAAACAGCAATGGTGAAAGTGGATTTCCTTGCTTTAGTGCAATGGTAGGTTTGAAGACTTCGTTGCCTTCTCTATTAGCAATGACTAATAGCCAACTTTTGTTGTAGATTATTATCGTAAGATTAGTAAAGGTATTATTGAAGTTCAACTTGTGTAGTACTTGTTGGAGAAAATTCCAAGATATGCTATCAAATGCTTTTGTTGTAAAGTTAAGCTTGATAATATTGTTACTATCTTTGATCTTATGATTTAAATCTTCAACTAACTCTTATATACGAAGAATATTGTTAATAATTTTTGTTTCCTTTATGAGGGTTGATTGCTTCATAGAGATGAAGAAGGGAAAGAAAGTTTATAGCCTTATTACCAACAACTTAGAAAATTGGTAGGTTTAAAGCTTATACTATCACACCCTTTTAACAAAGTTGGTAGGGGTAGACCTTATAATAACCGATACTCAAAGGAAACACCAAAAATAATACAATAGTTTCAACTAATAAAAAAAACTTTAATAAGGCTTACAAAGAACTGATAACTTTAACACATTTAAAATAAGTACAAATCTAAATGGGTATAGAATGTTACCAATAAGAATTGAAAGAGAAATGAATCAAGAGGAGCTTAAATGAGTTATGTTTATTAAAAAAACACTTTAGTCAAGGGATCACATAGCATGTTGAGCTTTATTACTTATGATTTTGCAATTTGAAGCATTCATTTATTCTCTTTGAAATTCATTCATATTTATATTAATATCATCTTTTTCCGGTTTGCCTAATGGTACTTTCACACTTGATCATAATCCTCCCAAAAAAAGCATTCATCACATTTTCAATTTTAATAATTTTATTAAGGGAAATGACATCATTAAAGAGTAAATTGATATTAATTATAGGATATGCCTTACTAGTACTAATTGATCACCTTTTTCAGAGAAGTTTCATCTTCCGACTACCATTTCTTGTGAACTTTGTAAAGCAAGTAGAGAAAGTAAGCCACATTCTTCATTAATCTACAAACTTAATGCATGCTAGAATTTAGTGAGGATACTTTTTATAATAAAGTGTCTATCTTCATTAAAGAAGAACATAAAATCCTCAATAAATACCAAATGGAAGATGAGTTGATACCCTCTTGAGTGACATAGTGTTTTACTTTTCCTTTCTAGGGTTTTTAAACCTTTGCTTAGTGCTTCAATAGCTATGATAAACAGCAATGGTGAAAGTGGATTTCCTTGCTTTAGTGCAATGGTAGGTTTGAAGACTTCGTTGCCTTCTCTATTAGCAATGACTAATAGCCAACTTTTGTTGTAGATGGTTATCGTAAGATTAGTAAAGGTATTATTGAAGTTCAACTTGTGTAGTACTTGTTGGAGAAAATTCCAAGATATGCTATCAAATGCTTTTGTTGTAAAGTTATGCTTGATAATATTGTTACTATCTTTGATCTTATGATTTAAATCTTCAACTAACTCTTATATAAGAAGAATATTGTTAATAATTTTTGTTTCCTTTATGAGGGTTGATTGCTTCATAGAGATGAAGGAGGGAAAGAAAGTTTATAACCTTATTACCAACAACTTAGAAAATTGGTAGGTTTAAAGCTTATACTATCACACCCTTTTAACAAAGTTGGTAGGGGTAGACCTTATAATCAACGATACTCAAAGGAAACACCAAAAATAATACAATAGTTTCAACTAATAAAAAAAACTTTAATAAGGCTTACAAAGAACTGATAACTTTAACACATTTAAAATAAGTACAAATCTAAATGGGTATAGAATGTTACCAATAAGAATTGAAAGAGAAAAGAATCAAGAGGAGCTTAAATGAGTTATGTTTATTAAAAAAACACTTTAGTCAAGGGATCACATAGCATGTTGAGCTTTATTACTTATGATTTTGCAATTTGAAGCATTCATTTATTCTCTTTGAAATTCATTCATATTTATATTAATATCATCTTTTTCCGGTTTGCCTAATGGTACTTTCACACTTGATCATAATCCTCCCAAAAAAAGCATTCATCACATTTTCAATTTTAATAATTTTATTAAAGGAAATGACATCATTAAAGAGTAAATTGATATTAATTATAGGATATGCCTTACTAGTACTAATTGATCACCTTTTTCAGAGAATTTTCATCTTCCGACTACCATTTCTTGTGAACTTTGTAAAGCAAGTAGAGAAAGTAAGCCACATTCTTCATTAATCTACAAACTTAATGCATGCTAGAATTTAGTGAGGATACTTTTTATAATAAAGTGTCTATCTTCATTAAAGAAGAACATAAAATCCTCAATAAATACCAAATGGAAGATGAGTTGATACCCTCTTGAGTGACATAGTGTTTTACTTTTCCTTTCTAGGGTTTTTAAACCTTTGCTTAGTGCTTCAATAGCTATGATAAACAGCAATGGTGAAAGTGGATTTCCTTGCTTTAGTGCAATGGTAGGTTTGAAGACTTCGTTGCCTTCTGTATTAGCAATGACTAATAGCCAACTTTTGTTGTAGATGGTTATCGTAAGATTAGTAAAGTTATTATTGAAGTTCAACTTGTGTAGTACTTGTTGGATAAAATTCCAAGATATGCTATCAAATGCTTTTGTTGTAAATTTATGCTTGATAATATTGTTACTATCTTTGATCTTATGATTTAAATCTTCAACTAACTCTTATATAAGAAGAATATTGTTAATAATTTTTGTTTCCTTTATGAGGGTTGATTGCTTCATAGAGATGAAGGAGGGAAAGAAAGTTTATAGCCTTATTACCAACAACTTAGAAAATTGGTAGGTTTAAAGCTTATACTATCACACCCTTTTAACAAATTTGGTAGGGGTAGACCTTATAATCAACGATACTCAAAGGAAACACAAAAAATAATACAATAGTTTCAACTAATAAAAAAAACTTTAATAAGGCTTACAAAGAACTGATAACTTTAACACATTTAAAATAAGTACAAATCTAAATGGGTATAGAATGTTACCAATAAGAATTGAAAGAGAAAAGAATCAAGAGGAGCTTAAATGAGTTATGTTTATTAAAAAAACACTTTAGTCAAGGGATCACATAGCATGTTGAGCTTTATTACTTATGATTTTGCAATTTGAAGCATTCATTTATTCTCTTTGAAATTCATTCATATTTATATTAATATCATCTTTTTCCGGTTTGCCTAATGGTACTTTCACACTTGATCATAATCCTCCCAAAAAAAGCATTCATCACATTTTCAATTTTAATAATTTTATTAAGGGAAATGACATCATTAAAGAGTAAATTGATATTAATTATAGGATATGCCTTACTAGTACTAATTTATCACCTTTTTCAGAGAAGTTTCATCTTCCGACTACCATTTCTTGTGAACTTTGTAAAGCAAGTAGAGAAAGTAAGCCACATTCTTCATTAATCTACAAACTTAATGCATGCTAGAATTTAGTGAGGATACTTTTTATAATAAAGTGTCTATCTTCATTAAAGAAGAACATAAAATCCTCAATAAATACCAAATGGAAGATGAGTTGATACCCTCTTGAGTGACATAGTGTTTTACTTTTCCTTTCTAGGGTTTTTAAACCTTTGCTTAGTGCTTCAATAGCTATGATAAACAGCAATGGTGAAAGTGGATTTCCTTGCTTTAGTGCAATGGTAGGTTTGAAGACTTCGTTGCCTTCTCTATTAGCAATGACTAATAGCCAACTTTTGTTGTAGATGGTTATCGTAAGATTAGTAAAGTTATTATTGAAGTTCAACTTGTGTAGTACTTGTTGGATAAAATTCCAAGATATGCTATCAAATGCTTTTGTTGTAAATTTATGCTTGATAATATTGTTACTATCTTTGATCTTATGATTTAAATCTTCAACTAACTCTTATATAAGAAGAATATTGTTAATAATTTTTGTTTCCTTTATGAGGGTTGATTGCTTCATAGAGATGAAGGAGGGAAAGAAAGTTTATAGCCTTATTACCAACAACTTAGAAAATTGGTTGGTTTAAAGCTTATACTATCACACCCTTTTAACAAAGTTGGTAGGGGTAGACCTTATAATCAACGATACTCAAAGGAAACACAAAAAATAATACAATAGTTTCAACTAATAAAAAAAACTTTAATAAGGCTTACAAAGAACTGATAACTTTAACACATTTAAAATAAGTACAAATCTAAATGGGTATAGAATGTTACCAATAAGAATTGAAAGAGAAAAGAATCAAGAGGAGCTTAAATGAGTTATGTTTATTAAAAAAACACTTTAGTCAAGGGATCACATAGCATGTTGAGCTTTATTACTTATGATTTTGCAATTTGAAGCATTCATTTATTCTCTTTGAAATTCATTCATATTTATATTAATATCATCTTTTTCCGGTTTGCCTAATGGTACTTTCACACTTGATCATAATCCTCCCAAAAAAAGCATTCATCACATTTTCAATTTTAATAATTTTATTAAGGGAAATGACATCATTAAAGAGTAAATTGATATTAATTATAGGATATGCCCTACTAGTACTAATTTATCACCTTTTTCAGAGAAGTTTCATCTTCCGACTACCATTTCTTGTGAACTTTGTAAAGCAAGTAGAGAAAGTAAGCCACATTCTTCATTAATCTACAAACTTAATGCATGCTAGAATTTAGTGAGGATACTTTTTATAATAAAGTGTCTATCTTCATTAAAGAAGAACATAAAATCCTCAATAAATACCAAATGGAAGATGAGTTGATACCCTCTTGAGTGACATAGTGTTTTACTTTTCCTTTCTAGGGTTTTTAAACCTTTGCTTAGTGCTTCAATAGCTATGATAAACAGCAATGGTGAAAGTGGATTTCCTTTCTTTGGTGCAATGGTAGGTTTGAAGACTTCGTTGCCTTCTCTATTAGCAATGACTAATAGCCAACTTTTGTTGTAGATGGTTATCGTAAGATTAGTAAAGGTATTATTGAAGTTCAACTTGTGTAGTACTTGTTGGAGAAAATTCCAAGATATGCTATCAAATGCTTTTGTTGTAAAGTTATGCTTGATAATATTGTTACTATCTTTGATCTTATGATTTAAATCTTCAACTAACTCTTATATAAGAAGAATATTGTTAATAATTTTTGTTTCCTTTATGAGGGTTGATTGCTTCATAGAGATGAAGGAGGGAAAGAAAGTTTATAGCCTTATTACCAACAACTTAGAAAATTGGTAGGTTTAAAGCTTATACTATCACACCCTTTTAACAAAGTTGGTAGGGGTAGACCTTATAATCAACGATACTCAAAGGAAACACCAAAAATAATACAATAGTTTCAACTAATAAAAAAAACTTTAATAAGGCTTACAAAGAACTGATAACTTTAATACATTTAAAATAAGTACAAATCTAAATGGGTATAGAATGTTACCAATAAGAATAGAATGAGAAAAGAATCAAGAGGAGCTTAAATGAGTTATGTTTATTAAAAAAACACTTTAGTCAAGGGATCACATAGCATGTTGAGCTTTATTACTTATGATTTTGCAATTTGAAGCATTCATTTATTCTCTTTGAAATTCATTCATATTTATATTAATGAGAGTCCCAAAATTATGACACACCTCCCAATGTAATAATATTATTATATTAATATTTTAATTAAGAACCATCATAATTTAAAAAATTAACTTTATTACATTAACACACATAATTACACCATATTAACTTAGCTTATGATTTATAACTTTTTATATATAGAACATTTTTGAGTTATTGCATATAAGCTCACACAAAAGTGAACATAATATACAAATATAAGCACACAACTAATAGATTAAACAAAGATAATGTCATTTTTAATTTATTGAAAATTTGAGCAATCCTAGTTGATGTTTCTTTGAAATCTCTTTATCACAACTTTCTTCAAAGGATTTGTAAATTAAAATATAGTTTACTCAATAGGGTTCAAAAGGATATAATAATGAAGGCTTGACATTTTTGGATTTAAGAATTCTCTCAATTTTCTTTAAACCTTTATTGATCATAGTTTGTAGTTTTTAAGGATTTATATACAATAAGGTCACATAGAAGCCTCCCAAGGATTGTGGAGCAAAATTATCATAGGCAATGTCTTGGATTTACCCTATATATTGAAAGTAGTGTATTCGTATGGATAATTAAGAAGCAATTCATTATCATGCTTTTAACTTATGGAGCATAATAAGTTGCAACTTCTCCTTGTGTAAATCATTTTATATAATTTTAAAAATTATTAAAAAGAAATTCAACACATACAAAATAGTGTAACAAGAATATATATTGATAGAAAATTTGTTATTATTTTGGGAAGGAACTTGATATATCACACAAGGAACAAATATATTAATATTTTCTTCCATTCTATTTGGGAGCATGTATAAATAAAAATATAGAGTTAATTTGTATAAAGACTCAAGATCAAGTAAATCTTTACTAGATCATTTGGAGTGAATTTTTTTAACATATTCAAGAGTTTATTTGAAATGATAAATAAAAGATAATTAAGTTCAAAAAAATGTATTAAAAAAATAAACTTAGCCAAGAAAAATCAAAGTTAATTAACATGAAAAAATATGAATGAATCATTTAGATAATCAAATTAGTTATAGTCAAAGCTAGTTCTAAGTTATGTGATTATATTAAGTTAATCGATTATAATCAAAATTGGCTATGAATTATGAATTTATACTAAGTTAGTTATGATTAAAATTAATTAATACAAAAATTGTACTAAGTTTAATATGATCAAAATTAGTTTAAGTTTAGAAATATTTTATAACTTTATAAAATTGTAATATATTATTTAATATAAATATAATAAAAAAGTTATAATTTAATAATTTTTATCTTAATTTTCTCTTTTTATCTGAATTTAATTTATTTGTGAAGTTTTAACTGTAGCTCCGGAATTCTTTCCGACTTAGAAGTAAGACTTTTCACGACGAAGATAGCCTTGAATTCGCAGCCTATCAAGAGGAGGGAGAAAGCTTCACCCAATTTTCTGTCTTACAACTCGCTTCACTTCATTTGAATATTGAGCAAAACCAGTAAAAGAGTAGTATGGGTTCCTTCTCCCCCTTCGCATTCTTCTTCCTCCTCCTCCTGTCGTCGGCCGCAAGCTCCAAGAAGCTCGACCAGGAAGTCGTGGCACAGCAGGAAGCCGACCGCGTGACCAGACTCCCCGGCCAGCCGCCGGTGGACTTCCAGCAATACGCCGGTTATATCACCGTCGACGAGAGCCATGGCCGCGCTCTGTTCTACTGGTTTATCGAAGCGCAGCATAACGCCAGAGACAAGCCCCTTCTCCTTTGGCTCAATGGAGGTAAATAGAAAAATAATTCTCAACTTGCAATTGCTATTGCCAATTCTATCTCCATCCATTTTTGGATTCCCATAGTTTAGCCTAGAAGTCACACAGAGCTTCCTTCCGAGTTGAGCTCTGACTTCAATCTGTGCCCTCTATACCTCTGCTTTGGGATCCAATAAGGCTTTTTGACAAGTGTTTTCCAAACCAAACCTCAAAGAACAAAGAACAAAAGAGTGGTGTGGACGAGATCGGTAGGAAGCCACGAAAAGATCAATGGGCCATGAGCGGGCAGAGGTAATCCCTGCCATTGGTCGAGCTCAGCTCAGAGGATGATGAGTGCTATCCTCTTCTGAAAATAGAAGGCCTACCACTTTGCAAGGGACCATCGAGTGAAGCGACGGGCTCGTCTTCTACTAAAGGATAATTGAAAACCGATGATAACGCGTCTTCTTTGCCTCCTGCACACTGCCTGCTTTGTTGTTTACGAGTTAGCAGGTAGAAATGATTAGTCTTCGTGTCTGATGTGTTGTTGTTGAGTTGTTTGTTGCGCATTTGCAGGTCCTGGGTGTTCTTCAATTGGCTACGGCGAGGCTGAAGAGCTTGGGCCTTTCTTGATCAAGAAGGGGGTGCCGGAGCTCCGGTTTAACAAGTTTTCTTGGAATAAAGGTAAGAAATTTCCATCATTTAACACGTCTCTACCGCACCATGTCTCATGTCTGCTGTTTGTGGTGAAATTGATTTCCATAATTATAAGAAGCTCCACAAAAAATATCTTTAAATGATCATTTCCATAATTGAACATTAAGATCCTTATGTACTATTTGCCAAAAGCAATTTATTTTCCTAAGTATGCGTGTACTCCACCATAAAGATTAATAAATGCTCAGTTAAGCCAAATACCAAGATTTGGGGGACATCAATAATTCAAAAGATCACTTGGAAGAGCCAATTAGTAGATGAACTACTTGATTTTTAGCATAACGTGGTCACCTTCCTCACCAGATCTTATTCTAATATCACTTGTTAAAGAACTCTTGTAAAATAGCATGTCAAATAAGCCAAATATGCCTATAAATAAATATCAATAATTCAAAATTTTAAATTTATAAACACAAGTTTCATCAATTATACACTAAAATTTTAATAATATAACTAAGTTATAACATGAGATTAAACTTAAACTTAAAGTATTAAATTGGCAGTAAGTTTTAAAACTTTCAAGGAATTATAGTTATTTTAAGATTCTATTTGCATGCATTTTGAGATTGAAAAGTACTTTAAATATTATCAACTAGAAACAATATTATGATAATCATTTGTAAGTTATCAGGCATTCAAATTAAAAAAATGAAAAAAGGCACTTCTGAAAACTGACGTACAAACTGACACATTATCCAAAACATATTAAATCCGACGTAGTAGAAAAATCACCATTTTGCATGCAAAAAATTCCAACGTGTGGACATTGAACATAGTTATTTAGTCTAATCTGATAGTGATATGCCAACATTATACATGATAAAATAACTCTTTGATCAACATATTTGGTTTGTCTTCTTGGCCTCAGTTCATAAATAGGATAATTTATCCACACTTTTTGTACGTTTCTTGGCTAAATGCGACCCATGAATAAGCTCAATCCTTAACACGGTGCGTAGAATTCATCACAATATTACAAATCAATTTTTAAATGTTTTTAAGAGACAATTTCTGAATTTAGTTAAACATGTTCTGTTTACATCAAATTTAAAAAAAAAAAAAAATACAGAGGCCAACTTATTGTTCTTGGAGTCTCCTGTGGGCGTTGGGTTCTCTTATACAAACACAAGTTCAGACCTGAATAATTTGGGAGATGAATTCACAGGTACTTCTTCCTTTACGTGTATAGCTTAGATGCTCTTCACACCCAATTAATCACTTCATGATGTTTCAGCAAACGATTCCTATGCATTCCTGTTGAACTGGTTCAAGAGATTCCCACAGTACAAATCCTTTGAATTCTTCATAGCTGGAGAGAGCTATGCTGGTATTACAGAATTAATCTCTTTTAGACCTCTACAGTTGTAACTTTTCATGGGCTATCGTCATCTACTTGAATTCAGGGCACTATGTTCCTCAATTAGCTGAGAAAATATTTGATAAAAACAAGGAGGCAAAAGACAATTACATAAACCTCAAGGGCTTCATGGCAAGCACCACATCCTTGTTTTCTGCAAGCAAGAGTTACAATCTTTAATCAGCTATTGAAGGGTTGTTATCACAATCTACAGATAGGAAATGCTGTGATGGATGATGAAACAGATCAGAAGGGGATGGTGACCTACGCATGGGACCATGCAGTCATCTCAGATCAGGTGTATGATGACATCAATAATAACTGCAACTTCAGTTTGGAGAATACCAGCAAACCTTGCACAGTTGCCTTGCAGGAGTACTACAAAGTGTACAACATCATCGACATGTACAGCTTGTACACGCCCTCATGCATCATGGACGACCTCGCAAGGAAGTCTTCCATGATTGATGGTGTTGCACCCAAGCTCTTCTCTAGATATGTAAGCTTTTGCCTCATTTCTGCCAATTCAACAACAAACTTGGCCTTTGGCCCTTGGCCCTTGTTTGCGTTTGACATTCAAATGAACTTTTATATGGTTTATTCTCTTCAATGTCAAAACCAACTCAAGAGCAATTTGCAAGCATAAACTTGGTTTTGAATGATTTAAACAGAGAGGGTGGTGGTTTCCGAAACCATCAGGCTATGATCCTTGTATATCAATCTACACAGAGGTGTACCTCAACAGGCCTGATGTCCAGAAAGCATTGCACGCCAATGTTACAAATATGGGCTACAATTGGACTCACTGCAGGTTTCAAACATATCAGTTACATCTATTTTGGTGCAAAATTCTTAGTGCTACATATTGATACAGAAGCTGGAAATTTTTGTATTAGTGACGTTATCAACAGATGGAATGATTCACCTTTCTCGGTTCTCCCTGTCATAAAGAAGCTTGTTAATGGTGGCCTTAGGGTTTGGGTCTACAGGTAAGATGTCTGTCTAATATTATGTTTGGCAATGCAAAACTGCTTTCCATGAAGTAACTGATGAAAGTCTTCTTTCTACAGTGGAGACACTGATGGGAGGATTCCAGTAACTTCAACAAGATTGACTCTGAAGAAGCTTGGTTTGAGCACTGTTCAGAAATGGAAACCGTGGTATAACCACAAGCAGGTAATGTTACTGAGCCTTTACAGGCTGCGTAGCTGTCCTTCTCAAGCAGATTTCTTGGAAAAATAGTCTCAATCTATCAAAGAGAAGTATTCTCTAGAAAAGCTAAATTACCAAAGAAATATGGGTTTAGGGTTATTAAAGATAAGTTGGCTTTTGGGATAACAAAGCCTTGACAAACCAACCACAGCTTTTCATTTCAAAAAGATGGATCATAAGAGTTTACAACATCCTTTATCTGAATGATTTCAGGTTGGAGGTTGGACAATAATCTATGATGGCTTAACTTTTGTGACAATTCGTGGAGCAGGACATCAAGTCCCCACATTTGCGCCAAGGCAAGCACGACAGCTTGTGGCACATTTCTTGGCAAACCAACAGTTGCCTTCATCACCTTTTTAGCTTCATTTCTTTCAGTTTTTTTGCTTCAAATTGTTGGGAAGAGGTGTAGGTATAAGATTCCAACTTGTCATTGCTAGATATGTAGACAAGCAGCAAGTGTTTAAGGAATAACATTAATAAAGGTGTTGACATACCATTTCTTCTCCTACATAGTTCAATTGCTTCATTTAGATAATTGCCCCATTTATATGAATAACGAAGGAATGTTGAAATTTATAGGTTCTCATTTTGATTAGTTTTCTGCTTTTTTTATTCCATAAAGCCTCAAAACTTGAGATAAATTAAAGGATAAGGATTCAGGAGAAAGGGAATAAAGTGGCCAATGTTTCTTGCATAATTACAAGGAACACTCATCAGAACTCACCATGCGAAATAAATTTTGATGAATAAGAACTCAATTGTATCACTGCCAAAACTACCCAAAGGATCCTTGGGTATGCTTGATTTGATGAAAAAAATGAGGAAAATAAGTAATGTTTTCTTTGTTATACGTCAGTTTTATTTTCATTATAACTTAAAGTTTTATACAAATAACCTTTACCCCTTGCTACAAAAAAGATCGATTGTGCTTTATCTCCTTCAACTTTTATTCTTAAGAACCAACAAGGAGTGAGGGTTTTTCAAAAATATTAACAATCAAAAAGCAAATCAATATACTTATGATATAAGTCTCAATTTGGATATTTAAATAGTATGGTATTGATGTACAAATGATGACCCTAATTATTGGCTTGAATTTTTGGAGTGATCAGCATCTCACTTGTATATTGGATCTAACTTGAGCCCCTATAGTGCTACTTCCCTAACAAGCACTATAAAAGCATATGGTATTAATGATCCGATGAAACTGATGGTGTTAATTGTTCTGTACAGCAGAAGTTGCAGCAAAATTTATGGTGTCAACATTGCAGCATATTAGATGGTACTAATGAGTAGAGATAGAATTGATGGTGCTAATATGGAGTGATATAACTAACACGGAAGAATTGAGCTAATGGTGCCAATATGGAGCAACAAACTCAATATGGTATGACTGAATCGATGGTGCTACTAGTGAGACAAAATCAATATTGTGAGAGGTTGAAAGTTCTTGCGTTATTCAAGTGATTTATGCAACTATATCCCACATGAGTTTTTTGGTGTATTTTATCATGGCATAGTGTCTCTAAATGATTAAGTAGCCCGATATACATGAGATAATTGATATTATTTAATACAAAGAGATTCTTAAGGGACTTGTTGGGATACACAAAGAATAATCCTACATTGGTTACATAATAGGCGACAATGTGAACATAAAATGTAATAACCTTAACCCATAAGCTTATGCTTTTTATGTTTATGAATGGTACCTATGTACAAACCAAAACTTAGGCCCCTATGATGTTACATCCTTAACAAGTAGAATCAAAGCCAATAAGGAATGATCAAGCCAATGCTGTTAAAGGTGCAACAAAGTGGATATAGAGCAACAAAGTAAATGGTTCAAGTGTAGTTTGAGTGATTTATGCACTTATGCCCTGATGGAACTTTGGTGCTTTCTATTATTATGAGAATTACAACATATCAGCTCAGTCATCTGTATAGGTTCTATCATACCACATCATCTCAATTGAACCAAATTTATCTCTAACATTACTTATTAAGTGAGTTGTTTCAAATACAGTTACGTCTAATACACGCTTTTATAAACACCTAATAATACAAAAACTTAAATACAAAAATACAAAAATATGCATATTATGACGTGTCTTCAACAAAACTCTCTTCAAGTAAAAATTTTATACACATTGTGTATTGCCCTCACCTTTTAACTCTAAAAGATTTTTGACTAACCAAACCAAGTATTATACCAATATCAATGACACCAATACACTATATCATGTCCACGCAACGTATGGATTATATTAATTGTTCTATCATTAATGGCCAGACTAGGCAAGCCATACATCAATAAAGAACGAAAACTATGCAACTGCATAAAAGCCTATCAACACCATTAAATGTCATGCAAATCAAGATCTACTCAATTACACAGGCATTATATGAGTTTATCTAAACTCTATTCAACCATGGCAGGTTCAAGAAACAACCCATGAGAGCCATTAAATGCATGAATCACTTGTCATAGGAATTGCACCACATCGACTTGCTACCCACATGATCCCAATAGAACAAAACCTAAATCTAATAACATTTGTTATAAGAATAACACCATAGCTATTTGACCCTTATCAATTTTGTCACACCATATGATCACAAATAAATCAAATTTGACTCAAATATCATTTGTTATAGGAATTGCACAACACGGATGCCATGACCCCTAACAATATTGTTGCATCACATGATCCTAAATGAATCAAATTTGACTATACTACCACCTATTAATGGAATTATTCCAAATGGGGATACTAGTTGGGCACAATATCCTTTATATCAATACCCAATAATCTAAAAACTTAAGCTTATAGAATAAGTCCATATTAGTTGTATATTAAAACTTTAACACTATATTCAATTTACAATGTGAGATTAAACATATTCTCACTTGTCCTCAACATCTATCAAGGTTAAACAAATAGTTAGTAAACTCACATGATATGTTCACATGGTTGAATAAATTTTAATACATATGATACTTGATGGTACTAAATACTTCTATTAGAGGAGAATAGATCTAATGTGAAGAAATTCTCATATGAAAATATAAAGATATTGAAACATATAAAAATAATAATCCCACATTAGATATTTAACAAATTATGATATTCATATGCAGGTGGTAACTAAATTAGATTTTTGGGTTGATATGCATCACCTATTTATTGGTCCAAATTGGGTCCTCATAAAGTTAGTTTCCTAGCTTGTATGATCTATTCTTAATTTGAATTATTTACATAATAAATCGTGGCAAATATAACTAAGAACAATATGGCAATTTTTGTCTTTTGTCGATTATGAAGCTCAAAAATTGTTACATGGAGTTGAAAATAATAAGGTATCATTCAATAAATAGCATTAACCGGAAGGTCCTCCTCAAAAGTCGATTCAATATAACTACTTAGAAACTGAGCAACACTACGTATTCTTTGATTATGAAATTGTATCAAAAGAAATAAGAAGCCACATTTGGTTAAGAACCATCTGAAACAACTATTGGCTAATGATAAAAATAAACTATAATGCTTGCGAACAATGTAATACATAAGACCATCATGGCACATCTGTTGAAATTTAAAACAAACAGAAGTTTTTGTATACTATAACAAGAAGATCCTCTAAACTATTCTTTACATGAAAAGACAAGATAAACTTCACCATGAGGATTCCAAGAGCTTTGAAAAAAATGCATTGATTTATACAAATATATATTTGGGGATAAATAAAAAAAACTTAGTATATTTTTGTAAAGGCAACAATAAGCTATTTTGAAACATGAATAAAAAATAGGATTACACAAATTGTTGAAGAAAAAGAAACAATTTAACCAAATTTAATGTCTCGTGGAAGCCAAAAGCCTTCACAATAATGATGCATATAATAGTGTTTGAAACTATAAACTAGTAGTTGGGGTTTGAGAGTAAACAAGAAAAATGGCATCGGCACATTTTTACAGTGTTTTTTATTCTCAATGAATTTATAAAGAAAAACTTCAAATGCTATCCAGCCATATTTCAAACAGATTTTACATGAAATATTCCATCTACAAACCATGTAAGGCTCTAGCATTGACATGGACTAGTCAAAACAAAATTGTACAATAACATAAACCAACTATGTAATTTTGACATCAACCAATCATGATGATAAAAAATATTTACTCAATTTGCATTTCCTTCATTTTTCTTTTCCTATCCACCTCATTTCCCACTTTCCATCAACCAAGTTAAGCATCGCTTAAAAGTTACGGGCATAAAAAAAAATTGAATATTTGCATAGAGTTTCCTAATAAGTTTTAAGCCAAAATTTTATGTCCAACTCCACATTTAGATAATGGATCAAACTTTTACCTAAAGTTCATATATACACAAACTTCATTTTTAAAAGGTGCCATTATATTTTGGTATTAAAATGAGCTTCAATCATTGTGCTCAATTAAAGGCATGCATGAGTAAGTTTAAGTGAAATATGCATGAATTATTACCCATGTTGCATGGAATGAACAAAGAGTTTGAATATAAAAGCATCTAAAGAAAGAAGTAACCAACAAATTTTGAATTGTAATCTTTGCTCCATATGCCATCATTTTATTATGTCTAAAATAGTCTATTAGCATATCTTATGTGATCAACTTGGTAAAATTTAAATGAAAGGAATATAACATATAAACATGTTTTTTATTGGGATTGTACCTTCACTTGTGACAAAGAGTACACATATTTTAATGTTCCTTCCTTAACTACTTGACCACCATAAGAAGTTGTGATAAGGCCACCAAGTTCATGCATGAAACATTGCATTCATGACACCATAAAACCATCTTGCTCTCATGAATCTCCTCTAACTTGGCCTTGTAATTTTCTCCTTCCCTACACCGTGCCAAACTCTACTCATTCATAGATGGAATTTTGTACAGGTCACACCATGGCATCTTTTTTAGTACACGGCCCAGCATTGCAACTGCTTAGATGAGCTTGTTGATTGATTTTGTGCTTTTTCCCTTAAAATGAGCCTGAAGGGAAAGAAGGCCGGAACAAGAGACCTTGCAGAGAAAGCAACACATGCGCTATTGTTTCAAATAACTCACCGCTTGATGATGGTGATGCTTGGTCAAAGTTCTGACCTTGGCATCACATTTCCAATGAACATAGGGATGAATGTTGTGGAGATAGAGCAACATGATTGCTGTTTGTTCTGATGTTTCTTTCTTGAATATTTTCAGTGGTTTCTTTTATCTTAAACCCAAAACATTCCTGCAGCAAGCAGATGAGAATTTAGCAATATCTCAATTCATCCATTTTAATTGCACTTAGTAGAATTAATGATGTGAAGGTAAAAATAAGTAACTATGACAAGAAAAACAACAATCTATTAAAGTTTTTAAGGCTCTTTAACTTCTTCATATGACTTCAAATTCTAGTTACAAGTTAGGCAAGTATAAATAAGTTACATTACAACATCAATGAAGGTGGATTTGAGTGGTTCACAACCATAAACAAGATTCAAAGTTTAGCATTTTACATTAAGAAAAGCCTTACCATATGAGGCAGTACTGATCCTTCAGTAGTTGGGAACTGCAGGAATCTGATATCCATCCATCTTTCGTATTGCAACTCACTTTTCATTGTTTCTTCTAAGGAAATGGTATCCTTCTCCATCTCCCAAATGTAGTCAATATTTCAATTACTCATTATCAAGTTCTTTCTTCATGTTTTAATCTCCAAGATTTGAATCAACCAACACCAAAAAAAAAAAAAGAATTTAAGTTACAAACTTGGAGACACATGCTTTCAGAACAAACTATCAAGTGGTAAAAAAATGTGCACTCTACATTGATATATTTGAAGCTCTAATAAGGCCATTGTTGTTCTTTAGTCTTTAAGTCAAGAGTTAACTACTTCTCTTTATGCAGACTATATGAAGAATATCCTAGCAATCAAATTCATCTCTAACTAAACGAATTGCCTTCGTTTTCTTCATAAGAAAAAAAACCCTTCTTTGGCTTACTTTTAGTTGTTTTCTGGAATTTATAAGCTCAAAGCTCCATTTAACTGCAGAGCCAAATCTACGTTTTACTGTTTTCAGTAAAATACATTGTTTTTACTTCAGCTAAACTATAACGCAAGAGAACATATCGTTTGAATACATTAATAGCGAACAAAAAAAAGAAAGAACATTTTGGAAATCGCCATGGAAGAACGATAAGATCCAGGTCGTATAAGCGTAGGAAACGAGCTAAGATCACCATTCATTGTACACTTGAAACACGCTTGTGAATGAATCAGATTGAAAAGTAGCAGGTTTCTTGTAAAGAAGAAATTAAAAACTTACCAAAACAGTGTAATGAACAAAAAAAACCACCAAAATTTAATACGAACAAATAACTCAATAAGCCGCTCCGTTTTCCCAAGTTTCGGCCTGGTATTCAAGAGGCATGGCTAACACTGCAATGCTTATAAGGAGCTTGGGTAGGAGAAGAAGATTAAAACCTGTCTTTTTATCGCAGAATACAACTACAAATAGCAGATTAACTTTACCTGAAATGGGAGTTGCATACGAGGGGATAAAGATGCGGAAAACATTGAATAAGAGGAATAAAAAAACTATGCGGGTTTCCGTAATACAAGGGTAAATGGGTAATTTAAAATTCGAAAAAATAATTAAAAATAATTAGAAGTATATTTATAAGAAATCCTTAACTAATTTTTTCCTTGCTGCCCCAACCATGTTTTCATTTTCGTATAAATTTTGTTTGGGTTATGAGATGATGTATTATGATTTGCTATTTTATATATGTTGTGATTTTTTTTTTTTAATTTATCTACTAAGATGTAATTTATTGATAAAAAAATAATCCAAAACAATTTTTTGAGTATAAAATCAGCTACACCTTTTAGAGAATTTAAAGTATGTGACACACTCTAGTTACGAAGCTAAAATGTCAAAGATCAAATCACACAGATAGATTATGCAAAGATATTTAAACACAAAGATGTTATCAACCACAAAAGTAAATAAGTGAGATCATTGTTAATTAGAGATCTAAGAAATGCGATCATTGTTAAGTCATCAACACACTTAGTAGAGAAAATAATGAAAGAAAACATATGCATATGCATAACCTTAAACAAGTTCCCAAGTTGGTCACAAGTAACACCGACTATCCCATGGTAAGTTCTCAAGCCATTAATTTCTACCCTCAACCAATCATAAACGGAGAGGGCTATGAAGGTTTTTATACTCAAAATAAATTAAGATTTATTATATGATTCATTAATAAAGCATGCCCTCATTTAAAAAAATTATATAAAACTTGATATAAGCTTGTAAGTATTTTATCTTATATTTTAAGTAATTAATAAAAAATCTATAAATCATAAAATATTGTAATAGCCTTTATTTTTATCCCAATCAAGATGGAAGAAACCTTAAAATCAAGTCAAGAAGATTATGATCATGTATGATTGAGCTTAATTAAATAAATTTCTTAAGATATTATTCATATATAAAAATATTAAAATAATAATAAAATATCAAAAAATATATCATGATCTTAAACTTGGTCAAAAATATTATTTAAATACATCAATAAAAAAAATTATTCGAGAAAAATTATGTGGTGTCAAGTTCATAATTTTTAAAAATCTAAGAAATTATTATAAATTTTCAAAGATTTAGGTATAATAATAATTTTCAAAATATTGTTCAAGATAGATTTATAATTTTAGAATTTTAGTTTAAATTAAAACTAATTTACAAAAAGACAAATTTGTAAATAAAAAAGTGAACTGTTCTAAGATAAATCTATAATTTTTAGAATTTTGGCCTTTTATAATTATTTTTGGCAAAATATATATTTATAAATATTGAAATGTTAAAGGATCATAATATAACTTTTCATAATTAGTGTTTCCACTGTGTTTGTTTAAAATTGTTTAGCATGGTGATAGAAATGAGTTTTAATGACAATTATTTGATCAAAATAAATGCAACACAAATAATTGAATAAAGAAGTTTTTTTATTTCTTATGCAACTAATATGATCGCATGCACCTAATCTAGTGAATATTTTCACTAATGTTATCTATTAGAGTAAACAATGATGGTTGCATTGGCTTATAAAAGCCAAGAGAAAAGTGCACAAAGTCATTAAGAAATTAAGTAGTGCCATTAGAATAGATGAGTAGTGTCAATGACAACCACTAGAACGAGGTGAATTAAGGAGATTGCCAAGTAAGGAATCATTATTGTATTTCAGTTTTTGATAAACAAAAAGAAGAATAAGAACAACCAAAAAGCAAATTGTAAGAAAGAGGAAGGAGTTATGGAATCTTTGAGAAAGGAAATTTTAGTTAAAGGATGAGGCTAAAAGCAAGAGAATGATGAGAAGAAATATTATAGTAAGGAAATAGCAAGGAAACCAAGTAGTAGCTAACTAAGAAGAGATAAGCATTTAAGCCTCCTTTTGCTTTAATGCTTTAATGCTTTATTGCTTTCTTTGCCTTCCTCTTAGTTAGCTTTAATTCTTAGTTCTTAATTAGCTACTGCTCACTTTTGTTTGTTATTTCTTTGTTGTAATCTTTCTTCTCTGCATTCACTTATTTCTTATCTCCTCTTTTAACTACAACGAACTTCTCCAAAGGTTTCATAATTTCTCCTACCTTTTTCTTCAATTTTCCCTCTAAATGTGCTTCTTTTTCCTCTGTTCACCAAAAACCATAATATGGTAATGATGCCCTACTTAGCAATCTCCTCGACTCACGTCCTCTTAGTAGTTCTTGGTAATACTAAAAAGCTCCTTGATGATAGCTCAATTTATAATCAAGAGCAACAGTTATTTTTAACACTAATATACGAGATTAGCAAAAATATTTACCAAATCAGGCACATGTAATCAAATTAGGCATGCTTGAAATAAAAATAATTTATTTATTCAACTATTTACATCTCATCCATTTTGGCCAAACAATGGTTGATGAAAAGAACTTTTACTATTGAGCAAATAACCTTAAAAATGGTGAGAACCCTAATTGCAAAAAGTTATATATTTTGACTGTCTAATATTTCGATATTTACAAATATATCCTCCACCAAAACAATTATAATTATATCAAAATTCTTAAAATTATAGATCTATTCTAATGTAATCAATTTTGTTTATTTACATATTTATCTTTTATTAATCAATTTTGACGTGAGCTAAAATCTAGAAATTACAAATCTATCTTAAACAATATTTTAAAAATTATAATTATACTTAAATATTTAAAAATTCATAATAACTTTTCTAAATCTTTAAAATTACAAACTTAACTACTTTGAATTTATCTTGAAGAGTTTTTTTTATTGATATGCTTAAGTAATATTTTTTATCAATTTTAAGATAATGATTATGATTACCCATATTTTAATACTCTAACATTATTTCTAACTTGGATGCTTGTTGAATTTTTTCAAACAAGATATAATAATATAATTTTGTATATATTTAAAAAATTATGTCTAAGAAAGGATCTCATAATTTAACTATGAATATAATTTTAGAAAGAGCATATTATAAGGAATCTAATGGCATATTCATTTTAATTTTTGAAAACTATTTAAATTTTTCATAAATTATTAAAATAAATGAAATAAATATTAATTCTTAAAATAATTCTGCCCTTGGCTACTCAACATTTATCATGGGCATGATAATATCTTATTATGATTAAAACTCTTTCTCTCTCTTTCGCAACCTAAATCTTCTCCCATTCCCCAGCCCAACAATTGTCCTCTGTTGGAACCTCTTTGCAAGGAGGAAATTCTTGTGAACTTGATTGAGGAACAAAATCATGAAGAAGGAATGTCAAGAAGGGTTTCATGACTTCAACATTACAAATGAGTCATGCAAAATGAAGAGAACAAGGGATCCAATGGTCTTTGATGATGACGGTAAGTCTTCTATTGAAATTGTTACTTTGCAAGAGTATTCTAAACCCTTTTATGCATTTGTGCTACTTCAATTTTTGGCTTAGTCGAGATTGATTCTTACCCTAATTGAGTCATGTGATGTAGGACCATGGATTTTCATGAGATTCAAAGGTCATCGATGATGAGGTGAATCACTTCGATGCAATTGGCGAGTTGAGTAAGATGGAGGAGAAGAGATACTCAAAATTAATTTGGTTAAACCTTGCCATTTGTGCATTTACTATAGAAATTATTATTGTGGCTAAAAAAATGGAGATAAAAAGGAAAATGTTTGGAGTTATGTTATTAAGGGATTAGGAAAAAAATGCTCAAGCGCTCTAGTTGTGAATTATAATAGTTAGAAGAGATAAAACAAATGATTTTTTATTTTCATGTCCTGATTTTTTTATTTATATTTAGTTATGTCATGAATAAATTATGAAAATCATGAGATAACAATTTGATATAAAAATGTGATAAAACTTGCTAAATCATTGTGAAATTTATATGGAATTTTAAGGAGGAGATATATAGTAGTTGGTTGTGAATCACAATAGAAATAAAAACAAATTGACATAAAAGTAGTCCATGAGTATCCAAGTAGATAAACTTAATAATATTGTGATGTAAGTAGCAGACTTTTTAATAATTATCTTATTAAAATTCTATGATATAAACAATCATTTTTTATACCATGTATATTAAGGCGCACCTGCTCTATTGTTGCGTTGCAATAGAAGCCTGCTCATATGCAAGTACATTACATTAGTTCATGATTAATATTATATAGTAGATTTTGTGTACTCTTACATGCCTATGATAAAAAATGAGTAAGAAAGTGAATATTAAATATATTATATAGGATAAATAAAATGATATATATATATATATATATATATATATATTCATAAATTGAGAATAAATTATAAATAGATAAAAATCTCTATGTGGTATAATAAATGTAAATGAAGAAAATAAAATAATAAAAGTTAGGTTTTAAGCCTAATATCAAATATGTAATATTAAAAATATGTTTTTTATCTGATCTTATCCCATAGTATTACTTGTTGTGTGATCTGATAGTTATCATTTGTAGTGATTTAGTAATATTACTATTCTTAACATCAAAACTCAATGATTAAGCTTCTTACTATGTGATTAGATACTGTTGCTCGCTATGTTATCTGGTGACTATTACTTATTATGTGATGTAGTGATTGAGGTTTATAGTGATAATATATATATATATATATATATATATATATATATATATATATATATATATATATATATATATATATATATATATATATATATATTTATGTGTGTGTGTGTGTTTGTGTGTGTGATCTAATAGCCAATATTTATGTGATTTAGTAGTAAATATGATAAGATGCCAGGAGATATGAGATTGGGATTCCTAGGATAAGAGCTATTAAGGGAAATTAGAGCCTTTAATAATTAAAAAAAAGGTTAAACAAAAAATAAGAAAAGCCAAGGTTTAATTGGATTTGATAAATAAGTTTGCGTGTAAGTATTAATACAATTTATTTGTAGATAAAAAAAGGATATGAAAATCATTTGCCCTATAATTTAAAGGCTATAACATATTTTGTATTATACTTTTAAAATTTTTATTATATGCTTAGAGTATTAGAGTCATGATTTTTTATTCTCTTAATATCATGTATATCATCACAGTACTTAAGATCAAGTGTATTATGTTTCACATTCATATATATACATATTTATTTTATTATCAATTTTTTATTGAGTTATTATACTCCATCTCCTACTTGCATTATAGGACATGGTATTAGTATATATTAAGTATGAATATTTATAAATATAAGAGTAAGTATTGAGCATTAAAAGTGAGTTATTTTACAAATAATGATAGTACTATAGATTTTGGTGTGAACTTATATATATGAACTTTTAGAAACTCTGTGATGTGATTTTTTTTATGATAATGTGATTTTACTATGATAATATAATGTTTGTTGTGATGTTGAAGGTTTTCTAATGATGATATAATTTTATAATTATATTATTTTTTAATAATGGTATTTTGTTTAATATAAATTATTATTGATATATAATTTATAAATCAATTGAATATAAATAAAAAATATTTAATTTCTAAAAGAGTTTTTTTCTATTTATTTTCTAAAATATAAATCTCTTATGAGAAAAAAAGTTTCAATTATTAGATAATTAAGAGAATAGTTAATTATCATTCCTCTATTATGTAAGTCTTTTATGTCTTCTAAACATGCTAACTCTATTCATTCCATAATTACTCCTAATTAGAGAGAAATTAGAAATTATAGACAAGTAAGATATGATAATAAAACACTTCTTAATATTTTATTATTATTTTAATGATTAAATAACATATTTTAAGAAATTATCTTGATCAAGTTTAAATATGCCTTATCACAATCTTTTTATCTTAATTATAATATTTATTTCATCATAATCACTATAAAAATTGATGGTTGTTATAATCTTTCTTTATAAAAATTTTAACCCATAATTTTAAAAAATTTTATGTATTGATTGATCATATCAACTTATGTTTTTTTAATATTTTATTATTTTTTGTATAAATAATATATTTTAAGACATTGTCTTTACTACTTGAAAACTTATTTGATCACAATCTCATTGACTCAATTATAAGAATTATCACTTTTTGATATTTATAAAAATCAAGGTCATTACAATCATCCTTCTTACAGAACTTCCATCCCAAAAGTTTAGAAAAATGTCAAATCTTGCACAATTTTAACCAATTTTATTTTCTCAAGCGACTTCTTTTTCTATGAGTAAAATATTTAACAATATAGAGAACTTCTTCCCTTTGATTTCCATCTTATCTTCTATGTAATCTCTTATTCTAATTTTATTCCCATCACAAATCCTTTAATAGTTGCAATCAAACACTTATTTTACTTATTGTGTAGATAGAAATAAATGAATACAATGCTCTATAAACAAATCAAATCATATATTAGCACTAAAAAAGCCACCTTTTTGTTATTTGGACATGACATCCCTCAAATATTACATTAATTTGATCTAGATAATTTTTAGTAATCGTGGGACCTTTCTCTCCAACAAAATAGATGCATATGTTGAAATTGATCCACCACCAGATCTATAGATTTCTCAGCTATTTAGGTACTAGTTCCTCTTATGAACCATAATAATGAAACTAAGGTTTATGCCAGTTCTTATTGGGTGTCTCTTTGCTGATTTTTTCTTTGCCCTTATCCAACTTTTTGGATTTAGATCTATCCATAGCTTCAATTATGTTGCAATCTTATAAAACCCATAAGAGATATAAATATTTTTTAACAAAAATTTAAGCCAAACAGACATAATAATGCAATGCATATATTGTGTGTCCTCACTCACATTTCTCACTTAATATTGAATCGAAGCTCTAATAACAAATATGATATCTTAGTCTTATTATATTAATGTAAGATCCCCTTAGGTAATCCCATACTAACACAAGTAAATTTTCTCTCAAAAGACACATCAATATTTTAAGATCATAATATTTTATATAAACACTAGAATTAATCTCTCAATAGTCACTATGGGATAAGTTAATCCTATACCCCTTCACCTATAAGCCTACTAAGAGCTACTCCTTATTCAACAATTTCTCTCTCAGAGATCACCTGATAATTACTTCCTATCATCTTTGATCTCAGACATTATAATTAGGGTCCCAACCAACTAATCTATAATAACTAGTAAAAATATATTTAGTTTAACATGCAATGGAGCACTAACTCTCCATGAACAAAAGATCATGACTACAAAAACTTTATATGACCATCCACATAATAAAAGGTTTAGAAATATATATATACAAAACAAAATATCAATACTCAATATATCCCAACTCCACACAAAATATTATCCACTCTCATATCTTAGAAATATATGTTACACTCAATGTATGATTTTCTTAATTTAACATTTTTTTCTTTATTATAATAATTAAATTTTAAAACAAAATTTAAAATCTTAAAATCAAAATTATTCAAAATTTGAATTCATGTTTAATTTAAAATTTGAAATTGATTTTGAAATAAAATATTACATTTGTGATATGAATATCTTATGAAACAAATGCTTAAAGGGATAATTACAAAGGACTCATTGTTGATAAAATTAAGGGTTAGTTAGATAATACATGAAAAAAGAAAAAGAACTACATAATGCACCTTAACATGGATAAGGAAAAGAGATTGTTCCAAACTAACTAACATAGCTAGATTTAAAGAATGTATTATTTACTGATAAAAAAGCTCGATAAACCAGGGTTAGACATCTTTCTTGAACCCCAACTATAATTAATCTAAGAAAACTCTAACTAAGAAGACCAAGGAAACCAAGGTCAAGAGCAAGGAAGAGGAAGAAAAAGATTTTGCAAGCAAAAACCATGAAGAAAAAGAGATCCAAAGTAGTGTAGACTTCAACCCAATTCAAGAGGCAAAAATTCCTATGCTTTGCACATAAATGTAAACATGTTAAGAGTTTAAAATCAAGTATTTGAAAAACTTTCATGATATAGTGTTCGGATAAATAAGGATTATGAAGTACATGGAAAATCTTGCTACTCCTACATCTTATAATTTTGGGGTTTGTAAGCAATATGATATGTATGCATTTCATTACTCAAGATAACATTTTATAGCTCTTTGTTTAAGTGGAAAATTGAATTAGATGCAAATTTTTATATATTATTTTTCATCACTTTATGTATACTTTACCTTGATGACTTCATCCCATGTGTTGGATGATTGGATCTAATCATGTTAAAATTAAATTTTGTAAATTATGAATGCATTGAAATCTAAGTTTGGTGTTAAAAGTATGTTGGTTATGAGTTATATTTATCATGTTGTGGTGATTCTCTCAGTTAAATTCATGTATGTGGTAATAATCTTTCAAGGGTTGCTGAGAATAAAGATATAGATATATGATCACTTATGAAAGTATGATTAGTATGATTGGTAGCATGATCTTCAATTGAGACCGTTTTTATTACATGCTAAGAAGATTTTTTTTATATGTATACAAGTGCTGTACTACTGAATTATGATGCAAAAAAATAAGGCTTTTATGAGGACATCGTGTTGAAATCCACATCCATACTTTATGAAAAGGAAAACCCATTACTTGTGTAAGGAGAAATGTTCTATCAAGCTTACATTCACATAAATTATGACATAAACTCTTGAAAAATTTATAATAAGATGGTAATGGTAATTCACATTACTTAGAAGAATTCTAATTTACATCAAACTTTGTGGTGAAAAATTTAACTAATAACAGTCAATAATAATTAAGATAAGGATGATTTTATTTAAAGGTATGCCATAATATATTTATGAATCACAAGCAAGATATTCTATAAAAACAAACATATGATTGGTTTTTACAATGAAATGAGGTTATTTGTCTTAGGTAAAGCCTTAGGGCTCAGTGTTAAAACTTGACCATAAGATTATAATGCTTGAGAAAGCATTAAAAGAGATCTTGGATGGCTTTAGGGTGAGAGACAATCTCAGTTAATCCCTAAATTTCAAGTTTGGTTAGAGAAAGAGTTTAACTTAAATACCTTAACATAAGGAGTCTAGGTTTTACTATAATTAGTGGTTGAGATTTGCAGAACTTTTCCTACTTGAAATTCCAAGTTTAAATAGACACTTTAAGTTGCTAAAAAGGGGTTAGTAGCCTTAGGTTGGTTCAAAGGGTTGAGTGTAAAGCTTGTCCATGGACATGTAATGTAAGGAAAAGCTTATTAATAGACATTAAATGGCTCCCAAGGCAAGTAGGTTCTTACTTGTAAGGAGCCTTAGAGGGCTTGAGTTGGCCTTGGAAGAAGTCTAGTGTAGGTGTAGTTCTTGAGTAACTATAGCAAAAAACTTTGGGTTTGATTGAGTAAGAGAAAGAAATTAAGACAAAAACTTAACCTAGTTAATAAGTTTGGTTGGCTTAAACTAAACTTATAAAATTATAAGGTTGATCAAGAGAACTTAGGATTTAGAAATTAGATTATGAAGAATTTGAAATTTAAAAGTATTAAATTTCAAATTAAAATTTTTAGATTTAAAATTTAAATACATAGAATTTAAAATTTAAATTCCTTAGGTTGAAATTTAAAACTAGGCTAGGTTTTAGAACCAAAGAATCCTAAATATGATTGAAGGTAAGCTAAGACTTAGAAGGACCTTGGATAAGGTTAAAAATAGCTTAGGAATTAGTTGGAAAAAATTCTTGGGAATTAAGGTTTCACACGAAAGAAATCTTAAGTAAGAATTAAAGTTTAATTAAGAATACTATGTACTTTGTGAGACTTTGAACACAGTTAAAATAAGGACATGATTTAATGAGGCTCTTAATTAGATCATGGATGGGAGATGATTGAGATAGAGAGCTTCATTTTAGCCTTAAGGGTGGTGTTAGGCTCGACCAAGGGACCAATGATCATTTTGATTTTTGTTAAATCCTTATCTAGTTTGATTTTGATGGGTGAGATCATAAGTATCCCTAAATTAGGCTCTTAAGCCATGGATTAATAAATTAGATAATGGTTTGAGAGTTATAGGTAGCTTAAGAGATGCCTTTGTGAAGGGTAAAGTGACTCAAATTAATGTATAAGATAAGAGAGAATTATTAGCAAAACTTATTTGAACCTATGTTAAAGATTAAATATTATATATTAAAAGGTATAAGTTATAAATTTTTAACTTTAATAATTACTCAAATAAGTCAAGAGAGTTTAGTAAGACCCTATAATAATAAATGGGTTAGTACTACATATCGATATATTAAATTTGAAAAAAGAAGATATCCTAAATAGGTAAATTAGTATTTAATAAAAACTTTAGGATAGCTCAGATAATAGAGTAGGGTTTTGAGAAGACCTAGATAATTGGTTTATAAATTTAGATTCTAAAAAGATCATAGATAAAAAAATTTAGGTTAGATAACTCTAGATAAATAAAAGTGAAACTGTATTGATATTGAGTAAACAAGTTTATTGATGATGATATAAACTACAATATAGTAGACTTCAAAGATAGAATCCTTAACTAGAGTGAGATAGTTTTAAGATATCAGATAATTGGACATATACTATATATGGAAGTTATGAGACTTATTGTTAAGACATCATGAGAGACTATGGGTATAACTTAACTTATATTGGTTGAGCATCACATGCAATAAGAGTTCTTAAACCCTATGGGATGATCCATATGATTAGTGTTACACCCCATTTTTTTTTCCTAGGCTGATTTTTGGCATACATTTTTTTTTTTTTTTTTTTTTACATATAGACAGCTCAGATCGTCCCATACCAACCTGAGTAGCCTACGAAAAACATAGGATATAACACATCATTACACACCTACCTTCCTTAACAATGTGGATCCCATCTCCCGGGTACACCGTCAAGTCAGGTTCATGACTCCTGAGTTAACAGATGGACTCGCGCAATGTTACTCCTACTAGACCAAATACTCCTTACCCACACCGGTAGGAGAACCGATCTAATAGAAGTCTGAACCCCCACGGTTAAGTTCCATAGTCATGTAATGACCTCACCATCAAACGGAAGATATATAACATCCACAGATAAATGTAGCACTCCACTCACCATACTCCAAGACAATAAGATAAGACAGTAAATGGAACTACATTACAAGAATAAGATACAAGTCCACAAGTGTAATATTGTTCATCCAGATACATAATTCCGAATTACCCTCAAATTATATGTAACATATGAGAATAACAGTCTCACTGAAACATCCAACAGCAACAATCAACTAACCAGAATATCTCAGACAATCACCAATCAGAAATCCTTCACAAGCCTGCTGACCACGATCCCACCTAATCCGGTAGCGTCAAGTCTGCCGAGCCACTGAAAATATATAATACAGGAATGAGCTACGCCCAGTAGGAAAGTCAGCTAGTAAAACTCACATGCAAGAGAAGGATAATAGCAAAAATACAGGAATACAGCATAACAATGTACGGTGGATAGGCACTCTCAGTCCCAGACTCCGACCAACCACAGCCACCCCAGTCACACCAGAGTAGCTCTCCTCTGGGCTACCAGGCAACGTGCCAGTGGGAACGCCCATCTCGAAACACGCATGGCGCCTAAGCACCCGACACCGCAGTGTCTCTCGTCAATCAATCTCCTGGAGACTACAGACAGATCCAGTCACATAATCTCTAGCCAACGTGAGACACCCCTGCCACCCTAAGGCGCGCAGGCCTACACACTTGGCTAGCCACTGCGAGACACCCCTGCCACCCTCAGGCGCGCAGGCCTACACACATGGACCAGGAGAGATTGACTCAGCCACCGTCCCAAGGAGTCCTCTACCAACAACTTCCATAGAAGCTCACGCCCCTACAGTCATTGCCAATCTCTAACTCCAAGATTCGGCAACATGTGTCCAGGTACAACAAGGCGTATACCAGTCTACATGTATACTGTGGAAGCTAAGTCCGAACCGCACAGTTACCTACCACAACTACCCTAAAACATCATATAGGGTCTATAGTAGTCCGGTCCAATATGCCAATCCATGAAATATGCCAATACTGAATAAACTGACTCAATCCATGCCGTTGCCATCAAAGCAACACAATTGTCAATTACTGACTGTTCTGGTAGCATCCGTGTACCATATCTTTGTCTGACTGTTTCCAGCTGTACTGTCATCACTGATAACATTTTTCCCCACTTCAGGAAATTTTTAAATTCCAATTTCAATTTCCGCCCTTTATCCATTTTCCGAAATTCGAAATAAATTTCCGAATTTAAATTCCACATATATCCTTTTTCCAAAAATTCGGATTAATTTTCGAATTTAATTTTTTCGCTTATCCTTTTTATTTCCGAAAATTCGGATTAATAATAAATTTCCGAATTTTCCTTCCGCTTCTCTCTCCTCCGCGCCGCGCCGTTCGTCCGCGCCGACTCCCGCTGAACCGGTTTTCGCTGCCGGTTCGGCTTTCGCGCCGTTCGTCCGCGCCGAATCCCGCGGAACCGGTTTTCGCTGCCGGTTCGGCTTTCGCGCCGTTCGTCCGCGCCGAATCCCGCTGAACCGGTTTTTCGCTGCCGGTTCGGAACTCTCGCGCTGAACCGCGACACCGCCGAACCAATTTCTTAATAATCCGTTAATCGGATTAATTTTAATTACTAATAAAATGGCGTAAATATCATTAATTACTTAATTAGATTTGATATTATCTAAACTCTTCTCCTTTCTCGGTCCGAAGCCCGCGAAACCCTAGCCGCCGCCATCGCCGACCATTACGATCCTTCCGTCGATTTCCGGCGACTGCGAACAAGGAGAACAATTTCCTAACATGCTCCTAAGCATCAATAAATTTTTTTTTTTCGGCGAAATGGGAATTTTTCCAGGAAATTCCGAAATTTGCAAAAGACACAAATTAGCATTCAATTAAATCCGATTTTCATCCACATGCTTGTTTTCATTAAGCAAAGTATTTCATGCTTTTAATTTTCTACTAAATCACTAATTTAAACTGAATTTCCTACCTCAACGACGCCGGCGACGGTGAACTTCGTCCGTAGCTCGCCGCAGCTCCTCGCCGAACGAATCCGGTACGAATTGACTCTCCTCGTTCCCGTGAATCTCCAGGCACAAAAAGCCCCTTGCCAGGCCGCCGGAATCACGCGCCGTACGCCGGAAAAACTCTCTCTATCGGTCGGCCGAACAAACCCTAATCGTTTCGCGAGGGTTTTATATTTCTGGCCGACACGGTGAAACCCATTACGCGCCGTTGACACGCTTTCGACACGGTAAGCACCCGATACGCGCTGTCGACACGCTATCGACACGGTAAGCACCCGATCAGCCGGTTCAATCCCAACCGTCGATCACGACCGTCCGATCAGCTTATCAGAACGCACGCGCAAACTCACTCGGCGAACCGTCTCCGCCTCCGCTGAACCGTTCCGGTCCGGTTCACGCGCGGTAAACCAATTTCCGGTTTAATTTAAATGGATTTTCGAATTTCTAAAAATCCAATAAATCTAATTAAACAGGGAAAATTAATTAAAAATTCCTCGGTGCTCCGAAAAATTCCCAAAAGATTTCAGAAATTCCAATAGCCTACAATTGAGTTCCTGGCTCATCCTACTGTCAATTCGAAATCATCCAAGCCACAATTAATTTATTAAAGATCAAATACATAAAATTTTACCGGGTATAACAATCTCCCCACCTTATCAGGAATTTCGCCCTCGAAATTCAGCAAGAAGTTCCGGCCATTTTCCAGCAACATCCTGCTCTAGCTCCCAGGTTGCCTCCCTTTCGTCATGTCTATTCCACAGAACCTTGACCATAGGAAACGACCTGTTCCTCAGCTGTCTGCTGCTCTCCTCGAGGATGCGAACTGGTAGTTCCACATAAGAAGAATCTGGTGCCACTTGTAAACCAGGAAGATCATCACTGATGCAATGAGAAGGATCTGGCACATATTTCTTGAGATTCGAAACATGGAACACATTGTGAATCTCAGTCAGATGCTCAGGAAGTGCCAACCTGTAAGCCACTTCACCGATCCTCTCCAGAATAGGATAGGGTCCAATGTAACGAGGTCGAAGCTTAGAAGGCTTTCCAAACCTGAATAGACCCCGCATAGGACTGACCTTCAGGAATACCCTATCTCCCACAGAAAACTCAACAGCCTTGTGCTTAGGATCATAATATTTCTTCTGGCGATCTTGCACAGTACGTAATCTGTCCTGCAATAACTTGACTTCCGCTGTGGTCTCCTCTACAATCTGGGGTCCCCACACTCTCCTGGAATCACCCTCCTCCCAACAAAGAGGAGATCTGCACCTACGCCCATACAACGCCTCGTAAGGTGCCATACCAATCGACGCCTGGAAGCTGTTATTGTACACAAACTCTACCAAGGGTAATCGTCTAGTCCAATCTGTTGAGTAAGTTTGTACGCTCAAGCGTAGCAAATCCTCCAAGGTCCGAATAGTCCGCTCAGACTGTCCATCCGTCTGAGGATGATAAGCAGTACTGAACTTTAACTGTGTACCCATGGCAGTGTGTAAGCTCTTCCAAAACTGTGATGTGAATTTGGCGTCTCTGTCAGAAATAATAGAACGGGGAATCCCATGCAATCTGACAATCTGCTGAATATATATCTCTGCCAACTGTGCCGCTGAATCCATCTTCTTAATGGATAAGAAATGGGCTGACTTGGTCAATCGATCTACGATGACCCAAATAGCATCAAAACCTTGTCTGGTACGAGGAAGACCAGTCACAAAGTCCATAGTGATGTCATCCCATTTCCACTCCGGAATCGGCAATCTCTGTAACAATCCTCCAGGTCTCTGGTGTTCGGCCTTAACTTGCTGACATGTAAGGCATTTCCTAACAAAGGCAGCAACATCTGTCTTCAAACCTCTCCACCAGAAAACACTCCTCAAATTCCTGTACATCTTGACTTCTCCAGGGTGCATAGCCAAGGTTCCATAGTGAGCCTCCCGAAGGATCCTCTCCCTGAACTCCTGATGTGATGGTACACACCAGCGACCCCTGAAGGTCAAAATGTCGTCTCTGAGAGCAAAGTCTCCTCCCAATCCCTGCGATGCCAACTCAATCTTCTCCTTCAGCTCTTCATCACAAAGCTGAAGGTCACGCATCTCAGATAACCAGTCAGCCCGAATAGTCAATGAGCTGAGTCTGTGAACCAGTCTCTGAATAGACAACTGTTCCTGACATCTTTCAACATTCCAATCCAAGTCTGGTATAGAGTCACAGACTAACATATTATGCACAACTGCGTGTCTGCTCAAGGCATCAGCCACTGGATTAGCCTTCCCCTCGCAGTAGTTTATTGTCAGCTCGTAATCCTTTATCAGTTCCAACCACCTCCTCTGCCTCAAGTTCAGTTCCTTCTGAGTGAACAGATACTTAAGACTCTTGTGGTCAGAGAAGCAATCTACAGGAACTCCGTACAAATAATGTCTCCATATCTTCAAGGCAAAAATGACAGCAGCTAACTCCAAATCATGAGTGGGATAATTCTTCTCATGATCCTTCAGTTGCCTCGAAGCATATGCTATAACTCTGTTATCCTGCATTAGTACGGCTCCCAAGCCTATATGTGAAGCATCAGTGTACATCTGATACGGCTTCTCCTGTGTGGGTAACATCAATACTGGAGCGGTGCTAAGCCTCTGCTTCAGCTCTAGGAAACTGTTCTCACAACTCTCTGTCCACTCAAAAGATTTTCCCTTCCGGGTCAACTGGGTTAGTGGAGCAGCCAGTCTAGAAAAGTGAGGAACAAATTTCCTATAGTATCCAGCCAAACCAAGGAAACTCCGGATCTCAGTGACAGAAGATGGCCGTTTCCAATCAATAATAGCTCGTATCTTGCTAGGATCAACAGCCACGCCCTCCGCACTGACAATGTGTCCTAAGAATGCTACTGAGTCCAGCCAAAAAGAACACTTGGAGAATTTTGCATACAGCTCATTCTCCCGCAACACTGTAAGCACAGTCCTCAACTGATCTGCATGAGTATCCCTATCTCTGAAATAAATCAATATATCATCTATAAAGATGATCACAAACCGATCCAGAAAGGCATGAAAAACTCGATGCATCAGGTTCATAAATACTGCTGGAGCATTAGTCAATCCAAAAGGCAACACTGTGAACTCGTAATGTCCGTATCTAGTACGGAATGCTGTCTTGGGTACATCAGAATCTCTAATCCGGATCTGGTGATAACCCGAGCGTAAGTCAATCTTGGAGAACACAGTTGCTCCCTGAAGTTGATCCAGCAAATCATCGATGCGTGGTAAAGGGTATCGGTTACGAATAGTAACCTTATTCAATTCCCTATAATCCACACACAGCCTCATACTACCATCTTTCTTCTTGACAAATAAGACAGGGGCACCCCAAGGTGAACAACTGGGGCGTATGAGTCCCTTGTCTAATAAGTCCTGTAACTGAGTCTTCAACTCTGCTAGCTCGGCTGGAGCCATCCTGTAAGGAGCTCTAGCAATAGGAGCTACTCCTGCCTCCAAATCAATTGAAAACTCCACTTCCCTAGCTGGTGGAAATCCGGGCAACTCCTCTGGAAAAACCATAGGAAAATCTCTCACCACTGGAATATCTGACATAGGGGTAGTGGTGGCTTGGCTATCGGTCACATAGGCCAACCAACCAGTACAACCCTTACTTACTAACCTTCCAGCCTGAAGAACTGAGATCAGGGGAATCTGCCTGTTCAGACCAAAGTATATCACATCCCCCGAACCAGGCACTCTGATCCTGACCTTCTTCTCCCAACAATCCAGAACCACTGCATGGTGGCACAACCAATCCATCCCCAAAATGATGTCGAACTCTGCTAGTGGCACACATATCAACTCTGTCACGAATTCGTGTCCACTAATCAGAATAGATCCGTCAATCTTCTGAACAGTGGGAATCTCTTTCCCATCAGGAAGTCTAACCAGTAAGGGTTCCTTCAAGTAACCCTTGGATCCTGATATCTGATTCCAGATCCTCTTAGCAACAAAAGAATGAGATGCACCAGTATCAAACAAAGTCATGCACTGCACGTTGCCAAAATGAAGCATACCTGTGATCACTTCTGGTGACTCTGAAGCCTGCTGCCGAGTCAGTGCAAATACCCTGGGCTGTCCCCCAGATGAACCAACCGGTCCCGTGATCCTCTGTTTCTTCAACTCTGGGCAGTCGCACTTCTTGTGTCCGGGCTGTCGACAATGGTAGCAGATAATCCCCCCAGTCCGGGTACCTGTCTGCTGCACTGGTCTCTCAGAAATAGGTCGTGGCCGGACCACGACCTCCTGAGTACCACTGTGATCTCTGTGTCTCTTGCCCTTTTTGTTTTGTTGGATATTTCTGAATTCCTTCCTCTTGTTATGAGTCTCTCTCTGGGCCTCCATCCGGATATCAATAAGCTCAACGGATCTCGCAGCCTCCACCAAGTCACGAAACCTGGCAAACCGACTCACAACTAGCTGGCGCTGCAGCATAGGACGAAGTCCCTCCAGGAACATCTCACATCTGCGTTCCTCAGAAGGCACCAGCTCTACGGCGTACCTCGCCAGATAAGTGAACCTCGATAAGTAATCGTTCACTGACATCTGGCCCTGCCTGAGGTGTATAAGTTCCCTCCTGAACTGAGCCATGGCAGAGGCCGGAATGTAGCACTCCCTGAATGCCTCAACAAAGTCATCCCATGCTATCTCACTGTTCTGGGCCTCCCCAAACATAGCGCGCCGCTGGCCTCTCCACCAGGTAGCAGCCTCTCCCTCCAACACTAGAGCAGCAAGCACTACCCTCCTGCCGAATGGACATCCCAAGGCATCAAATAGCTCAAGCATATGAGCCATCCAGTCATCTGCCACCGCTGGGTCAGCCGACCCACTGAAGCTCTGCGGACGCAACCGCATGAAGGCATCGATCCAACGATCCACGGCTGGCTCAACTGGCAATGCTGGGATCGTCTCCGGGGTAGGAGTAGTAGATACCGGTCTGCCTCTAGCTGCTCCACGAGCGGAAAGTCTCCTGGTACCAGCCATACTGTCAAAAACAATTAATCTGGCATTAGAGTCGTCATTTGGCAATTGGCATATGGACTACTATAGTATACAAAAGAATCAACAGTTCTCCCCACCTTGGGTTGAACCCCTATACACGTCTAGCCCCGTTATCCTCACCTAGGGCTCTGATACCACTACTGTTACACCCCATTTTTTTTTCCTAGGCTGATTTTTGGCATACATTTTTTTTTTTTTTTTTTTTTTACATATAGACAGCTCAGATCGTCCCATACCAACCTGAGTAGCCTACGAAAAACATAGGATATAACACATCATTACACACCTACCTTCCTTAACAATGTGGATCCCATCTCCCGGGTACACCGTCAAGTCAGGTTCATGACTCCTGAGTTAACAGATGGACTCGCGCAATGTTACTCCTACTAGACCAAATACTCCTTACCCACACCGGTAGGAGAACCGATCTAATAGAAGTCTGAACCCCCACGGTTAAGTTCCATAGTCATGTAATGACCTCACCATCAAACGGAAGATATATAACATCCACAGATAAATGTAGCACTCCACTCACCATACTCCAAGACAATAAGATAAGACAGTAAATGGAACTACATTACAAGAATAAGATACAAGTCCACAAGTGTAATATTGTTCATCCAGATACATAATTCCGAATTACCCTCAAATTATATGTAACATATGAGAATAACAGTCTCACTGAAACATCCAACAGCAACAATCAACTAACCAGAATATCTCAGACAATCACCAATCAGAAATCCTTCACAAGCCTGCTGACCACGATCCCACCTAATCCGGTAGCGTCAAGTCTGCCGAGCCACTGAAAATATATAATACAGGAATGAGCTACGCCCAGTAGGAAAGTCAGCTAGTAAAACTCACATGCAAGAGAAGGATAATAGCAAAAATACAGGAATACAGCATAACAATGTACGGTGGATAGGCACTCTCAGTCCCAGACTCCGACCAACCACAGCCACCCCAGTCACACCAGAGTAGCTCTCCTCTGGGCTACCAGGCAACGTGCCAGTGGGAACGCCCATCTCGAAACACGCATGGCGCCTAAGCACCCGACACCGCAGTGTCTCTCGTCAATCAATCTCCTGGAGACTACAGACAGATCCAGTCACATAATCTCTAGCCAACGTGAGACACCCCTGCCACCCTAAGGCGCGCAGGCCTACACACTTGGCTAGCCACTGCGAGACACCCCTGCCACCCTCAGGCGCGCAGGCCTACACACATGGACCAGGAGAGATTGACTCAGCCACCGTCCCAAGGAGTCCTCTACCAACAACTTCCATAGAAGCTCACGCCCCTACAGTCATTGCCAATCTCTAACTCCAAGATTCGGCAACATGTGTCCAGGTACAACAAGGCGTATACCAGTCTACATGTATACTGTGGAAGCTAAGTCCGAACCGCACAGTTACCTACCACAACTACCCTAAAACATCATATAGGGTCTATAGTAGTCCGGTCCAATATGCCAATCCATGAAATATGCCAATACTGAATAAACTGACTCAATCCATGCCGTTGCCATCAAAGCAACACAATTGTCAATTACTGACTGTTCTGGTAGCATCCGTGTACCATATCTTTGTCTGACTGTTTCCAGCTGTACTGTCATCACTGATAACATTTTTCCCCACTTCAGGAAATTTTTAAATTCCAATTTCAATTTCCGCCCTTTATCCATTTTCCGAAATTCGAAATAAATTTCCGAATTTAAATTCCACATATATCCTTTTTCCAAAATTTCGGATTAATTTTCGAATTTAATTTTTTCGCTTATCCTTTTTATTTCCGAAAATTCGGATTAATAATAAATTTCCGAATTTTCCTTCCGCTTCTCTCTCCTCCGCGCCGCGCCGTTCGTCCGCGCCGACTCCCGCTGAACCGGTTTTCGCTGCCGGTTCGGCTTTCGCGCCGTTCGTCCGCGCCGAATCCCGCGGAACCGGTTTTCGCTGCCGGTTCGGCTTTCGCGCCGTTCGTCCGCGCCGAATCCCGCTGAACCGGTTTTTCGCTGCCGGTTCGGAACTCTCGCGCTGAACCGCGACACCGCCGAACCAATTTCTTAATAATCCGTTAATCGGATTAATTTTAATTACTAATAAAATGGCGTAAATATCATTAATTACTTAATTAGATTTGATATTATCTAAACTCTTCTCCTTTCTCGGTCCGAAGCCCGCGAAACCCTAGCCGCCGCCATCGCCGACCATTACGATCCTTCCGTCGATTTCCGGCGACTGCGAACAAGGAGAACAATTTCCTAACATGCTCCTAAGCATCAATAAATTTTTTTTTTTCGGCGAAATGGGAATTTTTCCAGGAAATTCCGAAATTTGCAAAAGACACAAATTAGCATTCAATTAAATCCGATTTTCATCCACATGCTTGTTTTCATTAAGCAAAGTATTTCATGCTTTTAATTTTCTACTAAATCACTAATTTAAACTGAATTTCCTACCTCAACGACGCCGGCGACGGTGAACTTCGTCCGTAGCTCGCCGCAGCTCCTCGCCGAACGAATCCGGTACGAATTGACTCTCCTCGTTCCCGTGAATCTCCAGGCACAAAAAGCCCCTTGCCAGGCCGCCGGAATCACGCGCCGTACGCCGGAAAAACTCTCTCTATCGGTCGGCCGAACAAACCCTAATCGTTTCGCGAGGGTTTTATATTTCTGGCCGACACGGTGAAACCCATTACGCGCCGTTGACACGCTTTCGACACGGTAAGCACCCGATACGCGCTGTCGACACGCTATCGACACGGTAAGCACCCGATCAGCCGGTTCAATCCCAACCGTCGATCACGACCGTCCGATCAGCTTATCAGAACGCACGCGCAAACTCACTCGACGAACCGTCTCCGCCTCCGCTGAACCGTTCCGGTCCGGTTCACGCGCGGTAAACCAATTTCCGGTTTAATTTAAATGGATTTTCGAATTTCTAAAAATCCAATAAATCTAATTAAACAGGGAAAATTAATTAAAAATTCCTCGGTGCTCCGAAAAATTCCCAAAAGATTTCAGAAATTCCAATAGCCTACAATTGAGTTCCTGGCTCATCCTACTGTCGATTCGAAATCATCCAAGCCACAATTAATTTATTAAAGATCAAATACATAAAATTTTACCGGGTATAACAATTAGCAAAACTTAGGTTGGTATTATTAGAACATGTGTAGAGGATATTAGGTTGGTCATGTGTCAATATAAGACATCATAGGAGATTGTGGATGTGCTAAAGTGCTTGTTATAATGACAAGTGGTTGATGAGAACCCTTATAGCCTTATAGGGTGGTCCATGTGATTAGCAAAGTCTAAGTTATGAACTATTAGATTATATGGTGAGATAAGATTATCTTATATTATGTATCTCACAAGTTTAAAGGGAGTTCTAGATTATTGATGAGTCACTTTGCATCCTATAAGATTGATCAGGAGTTTGTTAAACTTACGATACCCTGATAGACTTTGATATAATTGATAGTTATAGTCTTATGTATTGGCTTAACTTAGTTAGGTGTGACATTTATTGATTTTTCTTATATACTGATAATTATACTTTGATATTATATTATTGCATGTATGTTTTTATTAGTAGAATCATCTGTAAGTGCAAAGAGCTAATAGTAATTACACAATTAGAGTAGAAGCATTAGAGTTAGTATCATAGTAGATTACACTTAAATCATTATCTTATCATGTCCTAACTCTAGTATTATTTATTTTTTATATTAATTTTTTATACTAGACATTAGACTATATGAGATATTTTATGTTGGATTTGGATTGTATAGGATATTTTATTTGGATGTAACTTTTATGATATAAATTATTTTTATATCATGTATATGCTAATGTACTAAATAAGGTTACCTAACCTTAAGTGAGCAAGTTCTTGGCTCAACTAAGGTGTCAGTTAGAGTAGAAATAAGATTTTTTAGGTGAAACAGTGTGAGCTTGATAATTAGATTAAGGGATCATTGATGAGGACATCATGTTCGAGAAGGACTTTCGACGTCCAAGGACCAGGTCTTGTACAAAAAAACAAGGCCAAAATCACTATTCCTGCCACCGACTGCCGCCTCCGCCGCAGCCTCCGCCGCAACCTCCGCCGCCACAGGGAACCGCCAGCCGCCGTTTCGAACCGCTTGTGCCCGAACCGGATCCGGGTTTGCCCGAACCGCTGTGCATGAGTCCAGCCAGGCGCCTACCCAAGCTACCCACCGGATGACCCACGACCTATGACCCGCGCCGACCCACGCCAGCCCGCACCGACCCGCACCGCCGCAGTCCAGCCAGGCGCCTACCCAAGCTACCTACCGGATGACCCGCGACCTGTGCCCGCGCCGACCCACGCCAGCCAGCACCGACCCGCACCGCCGCCGCCGCTGCCGTCGCCGCGCCTCCAGCCATCCGAAATTAGGGTTAAATAAATGAATGATCTTAATTTTCATTATTTTTCTCAGATTTTTAGGAGTCTGTTTGTAATTTTTAGGTGACTTTTAGTTTACCCATGTGTCCTTTAGTATTCCCATGTTATGAGTCAAAATGTCTTTTGAACCCTTATGGATTCCTATATAAGGGGAGTCCTCTTCTGTTGTAAGATAGATTGGATAGTTAATGCAAGCTTTTCGAGTGTTCTTTGTTTCCATTCTGAGTTCGTGAGTGCTCTGAGTGACTTTGGCGTGCCGACTCGTCAAAGCTCTGATACTGGGAGGAGGGACGCGAGGTCCAAGTGGTGAGACGCCACTCCAGTCTATCATCTTCCTTCACCGCTCAACCATCTTCAAGTTGAAATTTTTGGTTTTTTCTCGTCTTTCTTTTTACGAGTAATTTTCATTCCTAGATTATTAATTTGTCTTCAATATATTTTCATTCTGCGAAGTGCAACTTTTACTATAAATTATATTTTAAATTCAACTGGTACTTAACCCATCTAAGTACTCCCTATTTCTGCGTGTTTGAAAGTGTGTAGCCGTAATCGATTTTAGCGACTTCTTAGCCGCTAACGATCCTAAGTTTAGTTAGGATTCATTGGTTGGTGCCTTTTGCGTTCAACCCTCATCGTATCTAGGTGTGTGTCCCTTAGGGTGACGGCCCTGCTCTTTGTTGTGCATCAGTCACGAATTTTCTAACTAAGCAATTTTCGTCTAGTCCTACATCAATCATACTCCTAATTTGATTGTTAATCCCAAGGAGTAAAAGATGGCTAACTAAATATATTGATTGGTGCATAGGTTTTATTACACCTCATGAAAAAAATAATTACAAAAATGGAGTATGAAAATATGGCTTTCCCCATAACATCAAAATCATTATCACTTGATTTCATGTCTGTTTGTGTCCGATGATGAATGCTAATGAGGCTTTAAAAGGCTTAAGAGATCAATTCAATAATATTAAAAAATAAAATATTTAAATGTAATGATAGTATAAATCAAAATCATAATAGTATGATATATATAATTATAAAATAAAAGAATAAATGATAAATAAACTAATAATTTTGGATAAAACATAAGATAATATTTTTATAGTGGTTATTTTATTTATCTTTTTTATGTATTATATTCCATATTATCTTTTTTTGAATCATTATTTTTTAAATTCAATAATTAATATCATATTACCTCAATAAATATTCAACAAAATAGTGACATCTTCACCTAACCACTCATCATAGAGTATTAATGGCTTAAAATAGATCTACATGTAAAGGTATCCTTATCCTAACAAACATAATCATGTCACCTATAAGGACATCTTCACTCTAATAATATGAAGATAATTTCTTAAGAAACCAATTATTATCTCTTTATGTTATTGTTTATAATTAGCTTGTCACACTATACAATACGTGAGCTCACTAATTACATAATCAACATATATTCATAGTTCTTTTAATCACCTTTTATGTATATAGCTTTTTGTTGATATAAAAGAAGTCTTATCACCATACAAAATAAAATAAAAATATTTAAATAAAACTCATATTGAATCAAGTATTAGAATAACTACATATGAAATAAATATTATAAGCTTTGTTAATATAAAATATCATGAAATCTAAATAAAATAATATATATATATATTATCATAGGTAATCATATTTATCAATCTAAATCTGAGATGAGTTATCTTCATCTAATATCTTTAACCTTTTATTTTTTTACAATGAAATGCATGTATCTAAATTAATATTTAACTCCTTATATGATATACAATTATCATTATGATAGGCTAAGTAACCCAAATAATCTTTTTTTATTTCTTATATTTATTTTATTTAAATATACAACATATTGTATGATTTTTTATGTCATACAATATGATTTATACTCACTATTATTACCTTCTTACTTGATCATATGTTACAATCATAAAAATTATACAATGTGATTTGGAATTTCTCTATCTCTTAGACTTAATCGAGACCCTTCTTAACCTTTATTGATTTGTGCAAGAAGTTCACCTATATCATACATTTATGGATTTCTCATAGGCTCTTCTATGATTCTTTATCAGACTGATTTAATAATTTAATTCGAACCACCTTAGATTGATTATATAGTATGAACTTGAGCATCATATAAAATGATCTCTCTTGCTTAACAAACTTGTATGATATAATTTTTTATTGTATTTTCCCATTAATAACATAATACAATCTCCTAAATTATATAATATGATCAATCCCTTCCTTACCTATCAGACTAACTATTCTAAGGTCCATTGATCATATAATGCAATTAACATTATCATATATGTATGACAAAAATAGCAACTAACTCAACAACCTCAAGATAATATAGTAAGGATCTTCGTACATATATTAGTTACTGTCAAAACTCATATAATACTTTACGAAACTAATGTAATTTCTTAGACTTGGACTGACTTAAATGGATCATCTAAGTATGATTACACCTATTATGTCTCATATAATTTTGCTAAATGCTTAATTTTACTAACTTATAAGCCATTATTTATTATGATTAGGGTGTTCATCTAGTAAATTAGCTTGTTAATGCATGTACAATTTTGACCCCCCCCCCTTATTCTAGCCATTTTAAATGAATCATTTAAGTATAATTGAACCCATCATTTTTGTATGATACTACTTAATCATCTAAAAACTCTTTCTGTTCTTGGGTTCAATCCAAATCACTTCCTAGGCCTTTTAAACTCAATCCCATAACTTTACTAACTTCATACATTATTTACATATATTTATACTAGCATGCAATTAGTTGAACCAAATTAAAGAATATGAAAACAAACTTGGAACTTCTCTAATTTGCTTCTTTTGCTTTATTTTTACTCTCATATAGTAACTAAATTGCACTTCTTTCACTTTTTTTCACCTCTATTCTTGTTTCCAACTCTTCCTTTAAGTTATAGCAAGAATTTCTCTCTCCTTTGCAGTTTTCTCCTTCCTTTTTCCTAATCTTTCTCCCCCTAATTGATTAGGAGATGACTTCCAATGAAAAAAATTCAAGAGAGGAAACAAACTGAGAAAAATTGATGATACAACACAAAGTAAAGGATCATGAACTAGGTCGCACATGGAGATTTGTTGCAGTCATGTCAAAGTACGTATCATAATGTGTTGGTCAAGTTTCATGTGCGAAGGCATGGATTGGGAAATCCAAACCCAAAGGAGAAATATTGAAAACAAAGAGAGAAAAAAACAATATAGAGTAAAAAAAATTCCATTGCATGCATGCGTGGGTTCTAGAAGGGGCACCTACATGCGTCTAACTTCAAGTCTCATGTACGTGGTGCTAACCTTAGGTCATGTGTACTACATGCGAGAAAGTTATGCATGTGAGGCAAATGATGTGCAGAAGCCACACACAAGCAGGCATTCTAAACACAAGCAAGAGGCCGTTTGACTCAAAATTTGTGAAGTTCTCAAATTTTAGTTGAAGGGAAAATTTGTCTTTTTCTAATTAAATATTGTATCTTAACCTCTATATAAATATGTGATAATGATCATAAATCAATTTGGTTAGATTTAAAAATTAAAAAAAAAATTAGTTGAATTTAAAGTGAATTCAAAAAATTTCTAAGAGTTATGAGAATCAAAATTTTATAGAGTTCAAGAATCCCTTAAAAGAAATCTCCTTAAAAATTTAATCGCTTTTATGACAAAAAAGTCTCTAATTTCTTCTCTTTCTTTCTTTGCTCTTATCCATTTTCTCACACTTCTACTTTCTCTTTCATTGTTCTGAAAGAAGGTGTGCTGACAAAAGCTCAAGTCGATAACTCCTCACAAACAAACCACTATCAGAGCCATTTTTCTCTTCTTTCTTTATTTCTCTCTCTCTTTCTCTACTGAGCTTTCTTAAATCCCTTCTTACACCCTGCTTAGCACAGCCAAATACTCCTATAATTCCATCCACTGGCTAAGTGATAAGGCTTGGGGTTAAGAAATTACCATTATGCATCAACATTTGAAATAATTAAAAATATCTTTTCATTTTTAAAATTTATAATTAATTATTTAGATTTTTAAAAATTGTAAACTCAATGACATTAAATTTTCTTAAAGAAATCATTCTAATGATATACTCATAATTTTTTTTACTATGTTTAAAATCATAATATATTTCTTAAGATTACATCAATTTAATAATATATCAATCTTTAGATAATACATTTTTAAAAATTAATTTTATTACATCAAAATATAAATAATTAAAACTCTATTAGGTTAATTTTATAATTATAATATATATATTAAAATTTTAGATTATTGATCCAATAATCCCCAAGAATATCATATTTAATTCTAATGTCAACATATATTACTCCTAAACAAAGGGGAAGAGAGGCAACTTCCAATGAATGGTCACTATTAAATGCATGGTGCCCTTCGGATTGATTTTAATATTTATACTCATTGGTTACTAAATGATCCACTTGAATGTTGTTATCAATTAGGTCTCCAATTAGTCTAAAATTATTGAATTAAAATCTATTTTGAATAAAATATTTAGATGTTTAAATGAATAAATTCTGAAAATATTATTGTTGCCGCTTTAAGTTCATTTAAATTTATTTATTTATTAATAAATAATAAAACAAACTGAAATATAAAACATAGGTTACCAATAATTACGAGATGATTAATAATTTTTAGATGATAAAGTTTTTAAGTTTTGTTAAATGAATGATTTATATAAACCTATGTAATAAACATTATAATCTATTTAGTTTTCTAAGATGTATATTTTACTAAAATTCACTTTAAATAAATTTAAATGTCTTATTCAAGTCCTTGCGTCAAAAAGTGATTATTTGGGACGATTAACGCCAAGATATCCGCCAATCGCCAACAAAGCCATTGAAAAAGTTGCATTTATTTGTAAATTTATTTTTATAAATATCTAAAAAAGAGCGCTATGATTGTTCTTGTAAAGCTCTGTTCTCTCGTAAACCGATCATACTAGCAGAGTTAAGAATATCTCACGTATATTTGATGATTACTATCCTTACTAATTAAAAAACAAATAACATGTAACTTAAAAAATGTTTGATAACAAAGAAAGCAGTTTTTTTAAAATTTTTCTCAAATTTAATAAAATGATTTTGGTGAGATGTATTTCTTCAACTAATTTTAGGAATTTGTTCATGAAAAAATTAAACTATAATAAATTAACAATTTAGTAATATTGAGAATACATGATAATTTTTCAATTTTATTAAACAACATGAAACAAATTTTTGTTTAACTTTATAATGTTTAAGATTTGATTTGATATCTATTATCTGTTATATCTCTAATTCTTATTTACATTGATGTTATTTTTTTTTTGATTCAAATGCTGCTTTGAGTGACGGGCACACGGTATTCTTTATTTACATTGATGTTATTGTCTCTAGGATTTTCTTTTGGTTAAATCACATTTTTGTAATATTTGCTAACCATTTTTTATTTTCCAAGCTTTATATCCAAACTAAGAGTTATGAGTCTCCAATATAATCATCAAACTTATAATGTATAAATCAAAATAAGTCACATTAATGCTCCAATTGAGACTTTAATTGAGCCAAGAAATGATCCACCTTAAGTTAAATATTCTACTTAGTACAATAACTTGTACAAGATACCAAATTAATCTATATATATAAATAATCATATTCACATAATATAATAATCATAAATAATGCATAACCATGTCTAAATAAATGTCTATTACAACCTATGTCCAATAATGCATATTGCACAAGTCAAATAACTATATCTTAAGGCTAAAAATGAATAAACTATTACTAAAACAAACCAAAATATTATTTAATGCTATACTAGCAACTAACTCCATACACCTACGATAATATGAGAGGGATGAGCCAAGCTTAATAAGAACATTCATGTATTGCTAATAAAATATACATAAAAAGGTATAATAATAGAGTATAATCATCAATATGTTAAATATATTATATAAGTATCACAGTCTACCAAACTGAGTCAAAGTATAAAATCATAACCATTAGTTTTATCACATAACTATCTAAGCTTAATAGGTCACAAAGAAAACATAATTAAGATCAATTCATAGAGCACATAATGACATAATAATAATCTAACACTCTCTCAATGTCTTGAGTTACTCAGTGCAAGTTTGGTACTCTTATCTTATCACAAGACCTCATAAATAAATAACTTGAGCTATGCTAAAAACATGGACCATCCCATAAGGGCATAAGAGTTCTCAAAATGCATGATACTCTACCACCATAAGCTCAGGCACACTTATAATTCTCTTGTGATGTCATGACAATAACGCATGCAACTCCTGTGACACCTCATTTTTACAATAATTTTTTTCTTGAGATGTAACCTAACCTATGCATTAGTCAATATATTTAAATAGCCACCTTTTACTTTATAGGCTTAATATTCAAACTGGGAGTCATGATCCCCCAATATAATTATTAAGCTTACGAAATATGACACAAAATGAATTATGTTCCTACTCCAACTAAGACCTTAATTGAGCCAAAAATTAGTTTACTTTAGGTTAGGTAACTTTCTTAATATATTGATGTATAAATGGTGCCAAAGCATTCTATCTATATCCACATATTTTAATAATTATAAATAACCACATAATCACATCCAATAAATATTTACTATATTCTATGTCTAATATAGATAATACATATAGTTTAAGCTAATAAATACATCTTAATACTAAAAAATAAATAAAACTATGATTAAGAGATTTTAAAACACTGTTTGATGAAAGATCCACTGGGATGTTGACTCTGATCTTCACTCTAATGTTGTACTAACAACTAACCATTTCCATATCTTGCTAATAACTCCTTAGACTTGTAAATAATATGAAAGGTAACCTAGGTTTAATAACAACACTCATATTTTGCTAATAAAACATTTATGTAATAACATAATAATAAAATATAATCATCAATATATTAAAAAAATTGGATAATTATCACAACTTACCAAGTTAAGTCAATATATATAAACTCGTACCACTTGCCCTCACATATCCATCTGAGCCTAACAAGTTTCAACAAAATCATAATCAATCTTATATGATGCATAGTAATGCACCTATAATTTGACACTCTCTCCAAGTTGATGAGATACTCATCATAAGTTTAGTACACTTATCATATGACTTAACAGTTCAAAATTAAGACTACTAATCATAGGGATGTCCTAACAGGGTTATAAGAGCCCTTATCAATCACATAACACTATAACAAACACTCTAGCACATCCATGATCTCTCACAATATTTTATGATGATACTCAACCAATTTAGAATTCTCCACACAAAATTTGACAATCCCAACCTAATTTTGTCAATCACATAGACCATCTCATAGGGCTCAAGGACTCCTATAGCACATGGTTCCTAACCACCATAAGCTTAGGCACACCTATAGTTTTTAGTGATGTCCTAACAATAAGGTATGCAGCATTCATTCCTAGTGGGAGTCCAATCATTTAATATATTAAGGAGTTCATCAACAAATGGTCACTATATCATAATCAATATCATCTTTAAGTAGACTTATTTACACATCATTTATGTGATTTTACTTATAAATATCTAGAGTTACATAACCATGACTTATTCTCTAAAAGATCTTAAGATTTCTTCTAAATCTTAATCCATTAACTAAGCCATTTGGGATCTCTCCAAATCTAACTCTACTATTTATGTTCACTAGGGTTTCTTCCAAACCTTAATCTACCAATTTGGAATTTTTCTAAACTATAGTTTATTATCTAGATTGATCAAGGCTTTTTTTTACCAAAACTTAATTTGTTTATTTAGGGTAATCATTTCCTATTTACCTTATATATATATATATATATATATATATATATATATATATATATGTCATTCTTACTATTTTCTTATTTATTAGCATATCTAGGCTACTACTTGAGTACTCACTCAAGTTATAAGTCATTAGCTTAAACCCTCAAAGTCAGTCTATAAACTACCTAGATTCATATGAGTTCTACTAATAACTCTCGCTTGTCTTATAGGCCAATCCAAGTCTCTCCATCCTTCCCAACAACCTCTCTTAAGCCATATAACCTCATATTATCATATAAGATGTCAATCTATGGCTTAAGTTCTTAATTCATGACTAATCATGACCTCATTATCAAACAAAACTAGATCAAGGTTTAACCAAAATCCAAGAGATCATTGGCCCCTTGATTGAGTCTACCTACTCCTAAAGCTAAAACTTAACTCTATCTCCATTAACCCTCATCTAAGGTCTAACCAAAAGTATCTTCAGATTAAGACTTCATTTTGAGTGTACTCAAAGTCTCACTAAGTACATAATATTCCCAATTCAACTTTAATTCTTATCTTAAGATTTGTCTCATATAAAACTTTAATTCTTAAGAATTTCACCTATTTAATTCCTAAGCTATTATTATCCTTATATGAGGGCCTTTTAATTCCTAACTCACCTTCAACCCTAACTAAGGTTCTCAATTTCTTAACCTTAACCTAGGTTTAAATTTCAAGCTTAAGATATTTAAACTTTAAAGCCTAGATATTCAAATTTTAAATCTAGGGCATTCAAATTTTAAATTTAAAATTTCTAAATCTCAAAACCTCAAAATTGCAAATTCCAAATGCTAAACTCATCTTAACCAATCCTACAATTTTACAAGTTTAATTTATGTCAACTAAAGATATTAAATAAGTTAAGTTCTTTCTTACTCTTGCTCAACTAAACTTAATGCCTTTTTCTTACACTTAACCAACACATAATTCTCTCTTGGCCTTCTTCAAAGGCCAATTCAATCCCCTTAAGGCTCCATATAAGAAAATCGATGACCTGACTTGCCTTGGAAGCCATCTATTTTTTTCTAACTTTTTTTACATATGTCCATGGTTGTAACATTCCTCAAATTTCAACCCAAATTAAAAAGAAAAATCTTGGAATCAAGCAAAGATGATGGTGAAAAAGTATTATTTAAATATATTATGTCAATTTCTTGAAATGAATTATTTATATATTAAAGTATTAAAATAAGAATAAAATATTTTAAAGTATGGTATAAACTTAAACTTAACTAAAAATATTATTTGAGTGTAGCAATAAGAAAACTCTCTGAGATGAACTCAAAGCATTGAATTTATAATTTTTAGAGAGAAATTTTTATGAAATTTTAAAGATATGTATATAATTGTATTTATCAAAAGATCATTAATGGTAGATCTATAGTTTCAAAAATTTTGGCTTATATCAAATCTGATTAGTAGATGATGGATTTATAAATATAAAAATATTCGAGGTGACATTATATATTTATAATTTTAAAAATTTTGATTGAAGTCAAATTTGATTGACATATGATATATTTGTAAACAACAAAATTTTGAGAGGTTGAATATTAATTTTTGTATTTAAGTTTACCCTGATCATTTTTGTGAAAGATAATTATGTTTAGTGGCACGATAGTAGTTTAAAAAGTACTTTTCTATAATAATTGGTGAATAAATACACATTCATTCATGATCAATTTTTCAATTGTTTAGATATTTAAAAAATATATAAAATAATAATGTTACACCCCAGTTTTTTTTTTTTTTTTTTTTTTTACATATAGACAGCTCAGATCGTCCCATACCAACCTGAGTAGCCTACGAAAAACATAGGATATAACACATCATTACACACCTACTTTCCTTAACTATGTGGATCCCATCTCCCGGGCACACCGTCAAATCAGGTTCATGACTCCTGAATTAACTGATGAACTCGCGCAATGTTACTCCTACTAGACCCAATACTCCTAACCCATATCGGTAGGAGAACCGATCTAATAGAAGTCTGAACCCCCAAGGTTAAGTTCCATAGTCATGTAATGACCTCACCATCAACAAAAAAAAATATATATATAACATCCACCGATATGAAATGGCGCTCCACACACCATACCGTCAAGATAGAAAATAAGATAGTGTATAAAAATGTAACTCATATGAAAAGTCACAGTCCATCAAATACCACATCATCCATCCGAGTACATGAGTCAGAATCACCCTCACATAATACAAGACATAAGAATAACAGTCTCACTGAATACATCCAACAGCAACAATCAACTAACCAGAATGTCTCAGAAAATCACAGATCAGATCTCCTCCACTAGCCTATTGATCACGATCCCACCTAAAGCTGGGTGGCGTCAAGTCTGCCGAGCCACTGGAAAAATATAGATAATAAAGGAATGAGCTACGCCCAGTAGGAAAGACAGCTAGTAAAAAAAAACTCTCATGCAAGAGAAGGATAATAGTAAGAGTATAGAAATACAGCATAACAATATAGGGTGGAAAGGTACTCTCAGTCCCAGACTCTGACCAACCACAGTCACCCCCAGTCACACCAGAGTAGCTCTCCTCTGTGCTCCCAGGCAGCATGCCAGCGGGACACGCCCATCTCTGCGCACGCATGGCGCCTAGGCAAAGCATGCCAACGGGACACGCCCATCTCTGTGCACGCATCACAACGCCTAGCACCCGACACCGCAGTGTCTCTCGTCAATCAATCTTCTGGAGACTATAGACAGAACCAGTCACATAGATCTCTAGCCAACGTGAGACACCCCTGCCACCCTCAGGCACGCAGGCCTACACACTTGACTAGCCATGGCGAGTCACCCCTGCCACTGCCACTCTCAGGCGCGCAGGCCTACACTCATGGACCAGAAGAGATCGACTCAGCCACCGTCCCAAGAAGTCCTCTCCCAACAATTTCCATAGAAGCTCACGCCTCTACAGTCATTGCCAAGCTCTAACTCCAAGATTCGGCAACATGTGTCCAGATACAACAAGGCGCATACCAGTCCACATGTATACTGTGAAAGCTAAGTCTGTACCGCACAGTTACCTACCACAACTACCCTAAAACATCATATAGGGCCTATAGTAGTCCGGTCCAATATGCCAATCCATGAAATATGCCAACACTGAGTAAACTGACTCAATCCATGTCATTGCCATCCAAGCAACACAAACTGTACCAAAATTCTGACTATTCTGGTAGCACCCAAGTGTCACACTTCCTTCCAACTAATCCAGCTGCACTGAATTTATGGGTAATTTCCAACAGTCAATTTCAACTTGGCTATGTGATTTCCAAAAATCACCTCTTCCTCACTTCAGGAAATTTTAATTTCCAAAATAAATTTCTGCCCTTTATCCATTTTCCGAAATTCGGAATAAATTTTCGAATTTAAAATCCGCATATCCTTTTTCCGAAAATTCGGATTAATTTCCGAATTAAATTTTTTTTTTTCTTCCGCTTCTCTCTCATCCGCGCCGCACTTCCCCTGAACCGGTTCTCGTCGCCGGTTCGGAACCCTTACGCGCTGAGCCGAGAACCCCGCCGGCCGAAGTTAATAATCCGAATTCGGGCCGACGCTTAACATATAAATATTAATAATTAAAATAATTATTCACTTAATAATCAGACTAATCCCTAATTAGCCCTAATTCATCCCCTTCCTTCGCCCGTCGCCCGCGAAATTCTAACCGTCGACTTTCCGGAAGTCTCCGTTTTCCCCGTCGATTTCCGGCGACCGAACGCAAGGAAACGCTAGCCTAAAGCTCGTACTAGCCTAAAAATTCCATATAATCAAGTCGCGAAGCTAAATGTCCATGCAAAAATTTTCGCCGAAGTGTTGTCCGATCCAACTATGCCAATTCATGAAATTAAAATCATTCTAGCATTCAGATAACCTGAATAATGGCAATATGATAATATCAAAACCTAAGGCATGCTTCTATGCACAGAAATTCCAATTCGGCGGAAATTTTACATATTCTTCTTCATAAAAAAAAAGAAACCCTAAAATGCTAAAATCAATAAATTGCATTAATCAATTTCAAAAACCCATATCCGCATGCTCAAGTAGCTATTTGCAAAATAATACATATTTTTAATTTGCTAAATAACTAATTTAATCTGAATTTTCCTACCTTTGCTCGCCGGCGACGGTGAAGTTCACACGCGATCAACCGCAGCTCCTCGCCGAACGAAACTGGTACCAAAATGCTCGCCTCTGTCCCGCGAACCTCCGGTTACCAAAAGCCCCTTGGAAGGCTGCCGGAAAGTACCGCCGTTCGCCGCGAACACTTCGCCTCTAGCCGCCGTTCGAAACCCTAACAGCCGAACAGTTTAGGTTAAATACCCAGCTTAAACCGGTAATAACCCGTTAAGACCCATTAAGCGCCGGTTGACCTTCCAAAAACGCCGCTTAACACCCGATCAGCCGGTTAATCTCCACCGCTGATCTCGCCCGTCCGATCCGCTTATCCGCGGCTTATCCAAACGCACGCGCAAACGCACCTCGGCGAACCGCCCCGCCTTCGCTGAACCGCTCCGGTCCGGTTCACGCGTGGTAAAAGAAAAAAAATCCAAATTCCGGTTTTTAAAAAAAATCTCGGTGCTCCGAAAAATCCTCAGAAAATTTCAGAAATTCCAATAGCCTCCAATTGAGCTCCTGGCTCATCCTACTGTCGATCTGAAATCATCCAAGCCACAATTGAATTATTGAAGATTAAACCTATAATATTTTACCGGGTATAACAAATAATATGGCTATAATAATTAGTTATCACATTATAACATATTGGTTTCCTTCCATGCATGAGCATTTTCAAGTGCTACTATCTTTGTCGAGGTTGCAACGAACTTAGGAACGATTTGTCATCATGCTTCAACCAAGAGGAAAGAATTCTGATGTGGGATTTCGACATCTCTAGCAAAGTAAGTAGTATAATTATATTTTGATTTCTAGCCTAGTATGTTGTGCACATCTTGGGATTCTGGTTAGAGGAAGAGAGAGATGTTGAGATAGCTAAAGAGAGAAATGTAGAGTCATGTTCATTGGAAGAAGCAGAGAAGAGTGTCGGGTTTGTCGTAGAAAAAGTTCATACTAGTATAGCGGCATACATCTTCTAATATGAAATACTTGAGTGGGAAGACTACGATGGAGCTTTAAAGATATCATACTAGATGATTTTTTAGAACATAATAATATGATGAGCATTGTTACTATAAAATAAAAGGATTACTCATATAATAAAATATATTTTATTATACTATAGATCTATTTATATTTATTAGTTCATTAATCATACAATATGATGTCCATATTATATCAATATGAATGATAATAGAAAATTATTATGTTAACGTACAATGTGATATGATATATTGTACTATATGAAAGTCTTACAAAAATTGTGACAAAAAAATCATACTAATATGATGTGTGATAAAAAATTATTTATATGGTTAGACGCACTATACTAGATTGGGATCATATTAATATTATACAATATATTTTAGAGGATCGTAGAATACTCTTAATTTAAAAATCTAAAACATGAGAAATAATGTGTAAGAATAAAATGAATTAAAAAGCATATTTTTTGTGGGATATATATTGATTAGTTTATATACATTTTATTATAAAAAAATTATTTTGTAAGATCAGGTAGATAATTTTATAACCTGTGATGTAGCATAATATTATTTTTCATATTTTTATATTATTTTTTTATTATATTCTCTTACACTATTAAAATTTATGTTTTTCTACATTACTTATCATATGACTATTGATTTCATGACTTATTTTTTACGACTTCATTTGTTACATAGCATTACAAAGAATATAAAAATTAGTGAAATAGAAATAATGTTTAAAATAGAAAATAATATATTGTAGTTTTGAAAATAATATTTAGACAGATATATTTATTTCATACACATGAACTAACATAATTGTTTTACATATGACAAATTGAAATAAAAGTTAGATTCCAAAGGACATTATCCTCAATATTAGACCCAACTTATGAGATCATTAGATTTTAATCTTCGAATCAGATATCTACCTATTGTTTGAGTTATGACCTTAATATATATATGGATTATACTTAACCTAGCATATTGGATCATAGGGTATAAGTATCATATTTACCTAGTAGTACTAATCCCAATATGTTGGATCATAGGGTATTGATCATCGAATCAAATATTTACTTAGTGTTAAGTGAATAAATGGGATGGATGTCTACTAGAAGCCATTTATTGACATGATTATTAGATCTAATGAGGATGCTGATTCAAAAGGAATATAGCCTAATAATTGAAATTTGGAATGAATAGAAAAACTAACATTTAATTAGTTAACTTTTGGTACACTTGGCATCAAATATAGTTTCACATTTATACATTGGATTCATTATGAATTTATAATATGATTTTTATTTTATTTTGACATTATTTTTATATTGTTTTTATTTTATTAGAGTTATTTATTATGACCCATAAATCTCATTAATGCTTATGTCATATGTCTACATTAGGTTAGGCATCTATTACATTAAGGTTTGAAAATTTTGATGCTATAAGAGAGCACCACACTCCAGACAAAGTAGATAGTATTTGGTATAGGTTAAGTATTTGGTAGTATGATGAATATCAACTTACATTTTTTACATAATTTAATACAGCTTGTACGTTACATTGGTAATTTATTTAAGTAGTTTTATTTTGATTAATAATTGATATTTTATCATATTATTAGGTCTCTATTGAGGGTTTAAGATTCTCACTTAATATTTTATCTATAAAAAATCTTTGATTTTCTTATTGATTAAGTATAAGATTAGTTAGGACCTTAATAATGGTCGAGCCTTACACTCAACCCTTTGGATTAACCAAAGGCTTCCAACCCTTTTTTGGTAATGCAAATGTTAATTAAGGTGTGGCCTTTCAAGTAGAAAAAAATTCTATACTCCCTAAATAATGATTAATAATAAAATATAAAATGCTTATCATGAGTTTTTTTTAAGTTGAACTCCTACTTTAACCAAACCTAATCAAGATCATTACATGACACTGTTCTTCCTTTAAGGCACAATTGAGACTCCCAAACCCTTCCTATACGAAACACAAAGCTCTCTCTCACCTTGAAGTCATCTAAGATCTCTTTTAAGGCCTCTTTATGCATCACAAGCATATAACCAAGCTTGTTTGCTCCACATTAAGTCTTAAATGGAGGCAATCATCCTCATTTAGTTTCAAAATCCAATCCTAGGTTTTGTTTTGAAGAAAATCTTGATTATGATTCTTAAATGTTTTATGGCATAGTTTTAAACAAAGTCATCCTTAAGTTAACATGCTAAAATTTTGTTAATTTTTATTGATTGTCCTTAGCTAAATTCTTCACCACAAAATTTATAGTAAATATGAATTCTTCCAACCAATATGAATTACAAGATTATTTTAATGTTTTGTTAGAGTTTATATCAATAATTTATGTGAATGTAACCATGATAGTATGTTTTAACTTACATGTTAAAGCCATGGGTTTTTCTTTTCATAAGGTATCATTACAAATTTAAACAAGAGATTCTCATAAAATTCATATTTTGCATCATAATTCAATAACCCAACTCTTCCATATGTATAAAAATGATCATCTTAGCACATAATAAAAAAGATCTCAATTGAACATCATGCTACCATTCATACCAATAACACTTTTAATGATTGACCATTTTTTTGTATTTTTATTCTTAACAAATCTTAAGATATTACAACCACATACATGAATTAGTTAAAGAATCATCACAATTTGATAAGTACAACTCTCAGCCAACATACCTTTAACACCAATTTGATTTTCAATCATTCCCAAATTACATGTTTTTAATTCTCACATGAGTAGATCAAAGCATCCGCCACATATCATGAGATCAATAATGTAAGCATAAAATCATGGGAATCATATTTAGATTTGCATATATCTCAAAAGTTCCTAATTTGATCGACAACTATAGCAAATTAATACTTATATTTTATGTTCCAAACTAAACTCTAAGCTACAATAAGAAGTTTTGCAAAACAATGCTTATATTTTATATTCTAAATTAAACTGTGAGCTGCATTAGCTTTCACAAAAATGCTTATAGTTCGTGTTCCCAAATTTGATCATGAGCTACAAATATTGCTTTTTGTAAAATGCTACTTATATATTATGTATTAAATTAACCCTTAAACTAAAACAAGCTTGTTTTGCAAATCCATGCATATATTTTATGTTCTAAACATGCTAGATTTACTAAACATTGCTTATATTTCATATTCTAACTTAAGACAGGAGCTACAAGAATCTAGATTCACAAGGCCATGAGCATATTTAATGTGTTACTGTAAGTCAAGAGTTGTTGTATGTTGGATTTACAAGTCATTGCTTATATCCTATGTTCTATATTAAATTAAAAGCTATAACATGTCATTTTCACAAATAGAATAACATAGCACATCATGTTTTACATTAAATAAGCTATAGTAGGTTGACTGCTCAACTATATTCTAATCAAATTAGAAATTATTGCATGTCAATTCTATAAATTAAAAACATACATATCAAGCTTTACTACTAAAACAAGGATTAAAGATGCCAAAGTAATCACAATATTTCATGTATCACATGTTCTTTCAACTAATCCAAGAATAATGTGACAATCTAACATACACATTTTAAGAAGAAAACCTAATTTTTTTATACTTAGCAAGCTTCTAGTTTTTAAGTGTAAGGCATGAGTTCATACCTCTTGAATTGGGTAGAGGTCTACACTACTTTAGAGATTTTCCTCTTCTTATTCCTCCTTTCCCTTGGTTTGCTCCCTTAGCATCATTAGGTTGGCCCTTTTGGGGCATGTATAGGTAGGTTTTGCTAAGAGTTCTAACCTAAATTTCAAGCTAAATATTATATAGTAGTTGAAATCCTTAAATCGTGAAATGTTTGTTAGGCTGGCTCAGATTCTCCTATATTATCCTTATCTTAACATTTATACATGCTAGGTTTGACCAAATTTTTACTTTATTTTCCCTTAACTGATCTTATCTAGATGATTTTTAACCCTCGAAGTTAGGGAAAGTTAATTCCTAATGGTTAGGATCAAAAGAGACTTAAATATGAAGCTTAGTTTATTTAATGTCTCATATCACAATATACAGTAAGATCGATCAGTTAGTATCACCTAATAGTTCTATGAATTATACTGTATAATCTTATATTTGTACTTGTATGAATGATAAATTATGCACCACTCCACACCCTATGAATCTCTTCTGTAGCCATTGCTCATACTTATATGATTATTGTAATTGTTTTTCTTGTTATCACAATTGCATAAAACATTGCCTCCATACTAGTATGTTCATAATATAACTTAAATCGATTCCATTTGTATATTATTGTCCTTGTATGATGGTGTAATCGACCTAATATGATCAAATGATCACAATATTATCATACTTGTATGAAAAATATGCCAAACTTGTACAATGAGAATCCCATTTTATAATTGTTTGCACTTGTCTTGCTGTTACCATATCATATAATATGTCTTCCCAATATTGTATCAATTAAGAGTAACATATTTAGTAATAATCTAACTTTATCATTGAATTTTATAAGTATTTACATCATATTCAAATGTGAATAACATACTTAGCAAATTTGATAGTTATAACATTGCATAACTAATGGGAGTCCTAACATCTAGTATATCTTACCCACTTTGCTCTAGTTGAGGAGTTCATCAATTGAGGTATATTATGACTTAGTGATGCCGGACGGTTTACAATAATTTGAGCAATACAGAAATTACATCCACACACCAGAAAAAAGGTAAACTTGAAAGGTAAAAATGTGAAAATTCGAAAAGAAATAACAAGCAAGAGACACCCGTCCAAGGCAATCTTAGCCAAGAGGGGGACCGTAAGCAACACAGAGGTTGCTCCGTAGGCTAGGTGGTCCGCAACACCTCGACGGCACAGACGCGGGGTACTCGGATAAGGGTTTAAATACCGAGCGAGATAAATTTTGAAAAGTGGAATGGTCGCACCGGCGCAGTTGAAAGGTACAAAGATCGCGCTAAATCACCGTAAATCAGAAATTTAACAGATATTATTCGAGTAAGAACCGTTCAAGTCCGAGGGAACCCAAATCTTAAGAGAGAGAGAAGCGTCGAAATCCGGATGAAAAGGCGAATGTGACGATGAGTAGTTATGAAACGTTACCGTCGTGGTAGCGGCGGGGTATGGAGAGTATGTCGATGAAGGGACGAAGATGAAGATGGCGTCGTTGATAAACTGGCACGGCCTCTCACCGCTTGGGCCTCGCACACCTCCTCCCAGTACCGGAGCCTCGACGAATCAGCACGCCGAAGTCTTGTTGGAATCACACCAATGACTCAACAAGTGAAAGCAAAGCACTAAAATACTTAAACAAGCTCAAATATCAACTGACCTTACATAGGGGTAGGCCTCCCTATTTATAGAGAGCCTAAGGGTACATCGGTAAAACAACTTTTAGAGTTTTAAAGGATAAAATACGTGAAACTTGGAAATAAATAGGAAAATAACAAATATAAAGGCTGCATATCAATTTCTGCCTTTTAAAACATTAAAAAAAAGGCAGGAAATAGTCAAAAGCTGATCCAGAAGCTGTTGCCAAACAGCTTTTAAGGCAAATCCGGCGGGCTAGCCGCGGTTGGCGGCGGCGGTCGCGGCGGCGAATCCGGCGGCGAATCCGGCGGGGACGCTGGCGCGGTCGAGTCGTGTTGTCGCGGGTCGGTTACGGGTCGGCGTGGGTCGGAGACGGGTCGGCGCGGTTCATCCAGCAGGTCGTGCGACCCGAGCCATGACACGGGTCTGAACCGGGTCGCGCCAACCCGCCACCCGCGGGCGCGTCTCGCGCGAACCCTCGCGCGGGTCCGTCGACTCAACGGCCGACGGCGGCGAAGCGGTGGCGGACGGTCGCAGTCGGCGGCGGAAGGCGTCCGGCGGCGGCGAAAACCGGAAAAAGAGGCCTTTTGGCCAAATTTGGGTCCCCGAATCCAAAAATAATGTTCTTGAGTGTTAATTCGAGCCCAAAATGCAACTTTGGGCTCCAAATTGATCCTGTTCATGAAGAGTAACTCCCTTGGTCGTCGGGTAGTGCAGGAGCGCATCTGAACAGATGAAGTACGTCGAAAATCATGCATGGCGCTGGTGTCCCCACCACTTAGTTTATTTCATAATCAATCAAACTTATTTATATACTTTTGTATGATTTTATTTATAATGTCCAAGATTACTTAACCTTGACTTATCATCTAAAAAATCCTATGGTTACTTCAAAACCATCAACCAAGCTATTTCGTTCTCCTTAAATCCAAGTTAAAGATAAAGACTATAACTAAAAAGGGTTTGAGTCAAGGATTTGTAAGTTGAGTAGGTCGATACTCAAATGGTTGCCTGATTAGGTTAATGAACTTAGTTAAACTCTTAGATTAAGAAAAAGAATAAGAACTAAACATGTATAGAGAAGACAGACAGAGAAGGGTTACCTCAGATAGATAAAATAAGATTTGATAAAAATCTTATATTAGCCCAAATAGCATAATAAGATTTAAGGAGAACGAAATAGCTTGGTTGATGGTTTTACTTACAAATTCTTGTAGGCTAACTTGAGTCACACCACCCTTTTCAAAGGCCTCTTTTAAGTTATATACACTTCTCAAATTATTATCTAGGTTGTTAATCCATGGACTAAGAGTCAAATTCAAGATATTCATGTTCTTACCCATCAAGCTACAAAGTTTAGCCAATGATCCAAGTGTTCATTCAACCCCTTGGTTGAGCTTAGAACCACTTCTAAGGCTAATACCTAGCTCTTTATTTCAATCAATACTCATCCAAAGTCTAATCAAGAACTTCATCATATCTTAGTCTCACCTTAAGTGTGCTCAAAGTCTCAACAAGTACTTGATAACTTTAGTCCAACCCTAATTCTAAATTTAAGATTTTCTTTAAGCAAAGTTATAATCTGAAGAATTACAAACACTTAATTCTTAGGCCATCCTTATTCAAATTAAAGGTCCTTGAGCAACTTTATCAAACCAAGCCTCTGTAATTGTGAATCGCCTTATAGAATGTCCTGTTCTCCTCGGTTGGAATAGGTGATTCAATTCCCTCCCTTAGAACCTTACTACCCATAATTGAGACCTAAATTTCCCTTAGCTTTCTTCCAAAGCCAACTCCAACCTTTAAGTCTCCTTACCACAAAACACGAGCACTGACTTATCTTGCAAGCTATTTAAGGACACTTCTTAGGTCTCACATTGCAATCTAAAGTCTATAACCTAGCCATACGCTCACCCATTGGACTATCTTGAAGCATGACAAACCTTAACAAAGGTTTGGTTGTTCATGTCAATAGTTTTCATAATTTCTAAATAAAGTTCAATAACAAACCTAAGGCATTGTCACAAGACATACTTTGAGCTAAACTCTTTCTTCTTACCAACTTAACTGAGACTCCCAAGCCCTCTTCACAAGGTGCCAAAGAGTTCTCTCTCACCTTAAAGCCGTCCAAGGTACCTTTAAGGCCTCTTCTTTTTTAGTAAGCCTATAACCAAGCTTTATCACTCAACATTAAGGCTTAACCAAAGATAAATAACCTCATTAAGTAAAAAATTTCAATTCATAAGTTTGGTTTTAGAGAAGAATTCTTACTTAGGTTATGTGGATGTCTTATAGCATAGTTATGTAAAATAATTTATAGGTTATCCTACAATGTTTTTCTTAATTATTACTTAATATTTCCATGCCATCATGCTATAATTTGTTTAACTATTGTTAATTATCATCAGCTAAAATTTCTCCCAAATTTTTCGCATCAACTTAAATTCTTCCAAGCTATAATGTCCACACAATTATAAAAATGCTTCCAAGAGATTATATCAAAGATATAAACATGATAACATGCTATCTTTTGTATGCCCAAATCATGTTTTTCTTAACCATCAATCATGGATACAAATTTTAGAAAGATAACATCTCCATAATTCAACATAACATGTGACAATTCAAATTTCATAAAGGCTATAACACAAAATATCATCTTGGATTATGATAATTTAGTCATCCAATTTCATGATAACTTTAAGCAAACTTGCATGAATTTCTTAATTTCAATAAGACTTTAGATAATCCATCATCAAGGCATGAATTCAAATCTATAAAATAATTACCTAAACATAGAACAATGAGCTATGGCATACATGGTTAACAGAGCAATGCATATCTCTTATATTCTATGTTAAATAATTAGTAAAACACTATATGGATCTCCTATTTTGTACTAAACCATAAGCTACAACATGTCAGATTTGTAAAATATTGCTTATATTTCATGTTTTAAATTTAACCATGATTAATAAGTTGGATTCACAAGGCATTATCTTTCATGTATTGCTATAAAACAAGAGCTACTACATGTTGGATTTAAAAAGCACTGCCTATATCTTATATTATTTATAAAATCCAAAAAGTTGTAGCATATAATATTAACGATATGTTGCATACATTTCATGTTCAACATTAAACCATGAGCCACAACATGTCAATTCAAAGCATTGCTTATATTTCATATTATAAATTAAACTGAGTTACAAGATATCATATTTGTAAAACATTGCTTATATCTAATATTTTTTATTAAATTAAAAACTACCACTGATGTAGGATGATATGATGAAATCTATTTTAGCTCATAAACAATTGAGAAAGGCTTAAGTTCAAGCATTATATTCATACAAACACCTAGCCAAAGATGTATAAGTTTAGAATACAAAATCCTAAGATCATTAAAAAAGTAAGAACTTTCTTAAAAGCTAAGGACTTGTACTGACTTTTAACATAAGGGATCTCAACCTAAGAAAATATGATTTGAATAATATACACCCAAGTACTCACATTAGTGGTGAAGTGGCATGATACATACACAAGTGGAGTCAATAGAACATCAAAAAAGAAAATCATACAATCACATGTATTAACAAGAGAGTTGGATGCACAAATAAAATTTTTTAAATATGAAATAAAGTGACTAAGAACTTTCTTAATGATTTGATGCTTTTTATTGATGTTGGATAATAGATTAAGATCTCTTCATTGGAGTCTCTTGCTTGCCTTCCTAAGGCATCTCTGAAATCACATTACTAGATTGTTTGTACACAACACACTTGTATCACATGAGCTTGGCAACAATATTTTATTACATTATTCAAAATTTTATCAGTTACAATATGGTGAGTATCTCTATTTATAGACATCTCTATGATGTAATAGTAATTTGTTAACTTGAAAATATAAAATAATATTTTGAAATACTGAGAAACATATTTTCAAAATTCTAAAAGATATTTTAAAATTCTAAAAGTCATAAAAAATTATAAACTAAATAATTTAAATTCTATAAAAATGACTTAAAAAGCTATAAAATTAATTGAATTAAGTAGTAGGCAAATAACATATGCATTTCAGGTGATGATATTACAAACTATGAGGTGACAAGTGACACACCTAATTATGTGGGCAGAGAAGCGAGTGATGCCTCAAGTCCAATTTTCAGGTCAGTGCAGGTTGGTGGGGGTTGTCACTAGTTGGTGTGAAGTAAAGAGAATCAGTGTAGGTTGAGGATCGACATGCGTGTTTTAAGACAAGCACATTGAAAATTGTGTCTACTCATGTTGATGGGTCAGTGCAGATAGGTGGGCCAACACTGGTTAAGCATGTCAACTAGTTCAATGGGGTTAGCATAGGTCAAGTTGGCCATGCAAGTCGATGCATGAAGCTATGGCTATTGGTCGACGATAACGATGTGTTATGGTGGACAGTGGTGGATGGAAGAGGGCAACAAAAAAATAGCCCAAAACTCATTTTAAAGCTCTTTTGAAGCCATTTTTTAACAAAATTACAAGACTACCAGGGAGATTTTTTTGTATTGAATTTAAAGATGAAAATATTCAAAAAAAGCTATCAATTATTCTTCAAAAAACTGAAACAAAACTATAGATGCAAATAACTTAACGAATTGATGAACACAAATTAAAATATGTAGTAAGCAGGGGGTCAGCTGAAATAGAGGAGTCAATCTTAGCATAACTTCAAGTTTGAATAAGACTAGTATGCCTCCAAGCAGAATTTCTATGCGATGTGTTGGACATTACTGCATCAAAAACATACTTATTTCATAATAAAAAAAGTATAAACATCATGTTCTTACCAAACAGTGACCTATTACATATCAAGGTATCAAAACAATACATGAAACTCATGTTCTTTCACCAAAAAAGCTACAACATGCTAATTTGCTTAATTAAAAATGCATCATATTCCCTCTAATCTAAGAATTATAGTGTGTTAATGTCATTAATTAGGAAGTATGCATATAATATTTGTACAAAATTGAGAAATTGTAGCATGCCAAGGTATCAAAATAAAGTATATATTACATGTTCCTTCATCAACCCAAGAACAATAGGTAAGTCACCATGTCTTATTTAAAAAAATATTTAATTTTAAATACTTAACATGCTTCTAAATTTTGGTTTAAGACATGAGGTTCCTACCTCTTAAACTAAGTAGAGGTCTACACCAATAGAGATCCTTCCTCTTCACAAATTAAGCTTGCAAATTTCCTTCTTTTATGCTTGCAAGTTATCTTTCACTTAGCTTCTCTCGGCTAAGTCTCCTTAAGAGCATCCATGACTAGATTTTGCTAAAATGCCAACCCTAACCACAAGGTAAAACTTTATATAGTCATTCAATTAATCCTTTAATCATGAAAATCATGGAATGTTGCTTAGGCCAACTCAGATTTCTCTTTTCATATCCTATTTCAAGATCCATGCATTCTAGGGTTTGACCAAATCTTCACTTTCTTTTCCTTTAATCGACTCTATTTAGGTTGTTTTCAACCCTTGGATTGAGGGCACTTTAATTCTTAATGGTCTGGATTAGAAGCAACTCAAATATGAAACTCAATTTATTTTGCATCTACGACTTGTACTAGTATTATACAAATATCATACTATACAATGAGAGAGATGCACTTATATTGCTTAATAGTTTTATTAATCATAATTGCATGATTTGGCATTCATACTTATAAGACATATTACGCACAACAATCACTCATTGTAACTCCATAATTTTCTTGTGTGATGCTCAATCATACTTATATGATTACTTTAATTCCATTTTTTTATTATCGTACTTTTACAATTCATGCCTTTGTACTTGACAATCACTACATCACTTAAACCGACTTTATATTTGACATAGTGATATCCTTGTATGATGGCACAATAAGCTTGGTATGATTATTAGCGAAGTTTTACTCCCATTCGCACTTTAGTTTCTCTCTCTTTCTCTTATACTAGATCACACCAATAATGTTTAGTAGTTGTCCTGTACAATTCCAATTGACTACTGAATGATTGAAACACTCATAATGCTAACGTACTGATATAATAACCAAATTTTGATTTATGGTCTATTCACAGTTATTTCCCATTACTACTATTGTTAGATCATATTATATGTTTTCCTCAATATCGTATTATACAAAATTCATAATTGAGCTTTCAATAATTTTCAGTCCACATTGCATCATGTTATCTTCTATTATCGTATCATATAATTCTCGTCAAATATATTTAGAAACAATATAACTTTATCATTCAAATTTTTTAAATATTTAATTCAAAGTTTCAAATATGATTCATATACGCTAACTAGCAAATTTGATTTTTGTAACACTTTTATTATAAATTAGCCAATATCTTTATTTTTTTAATTATTTACACCTTTTTTTTTTTTTTTTCCCTACTTCGAGTCCACGAGCATGGCAGCCGAGATGAGGGTCGAGAACACGACTGCGAAGTGAGCGTGAAGGACCTCTGCAAACTTAATTGCATCTCCTTGTCCTGGCGAGTAGCCATCTTCCACCCCACCTTCCTCCGCGACCGCCGCAATCATCTCATCAACGGCCGCAGCCTCCTCCTCTGTTCCACCCGAATCGTCCAACTGGAAGGCCTTCACAGAGAAACCCAAGGGTCCGCATCATCACATCCACCTGCATACATGGTTAATAGGGCAATGCGTATCTCTCATATTCTATATTAAATAATTAGTAAAACATTATATATATCTCTTATTTTGTACTAAACTATAAGCTACAAAATACCAGATTTGTAAAATATTGCTTATGTTTCATGTTTTAAATTTAACCATGATTTGTAAGTTGGATTCACAAGCATTATTTTTCATCTATTGCTATAAAATAAGAGTTGCAACATGTTGGATTTAAAAAACATTGCTTATATCTAATATTATTTATAAAATACAAAACATTTTAGCATATAATAATAAAGATATGGTGCATACATTTCATGTTCGATATTAAACCATGAGCCACAACATATCAACTTTTCAAAGCATTGCTTATATTTCATGTTCTAACTTAAACTGTGAGTTACAAGATACCAGATTTGTAAAGCATTGCTTATATCTAATATTCTTTATTAAATATCAAAAACTATAACTGATGTAAGATGATATGATGAAATCTATTTTAGCTCATAGACAATTGAGAAAGACTTAGGTTCAAGCATTATATTCGTACAAAGGCCTAGCCAAAGGTGTATAGGTTTAGAATACAAAATCCTAGGATCGTATAAAAAGTAAGAACTTTCTTAAAAACTAAAGACTTGTATTGACTTTTAATATAAATGATCTCAACCTAATAAAACATGATTTGAACAATACACACCTAAGTACTCACATTGGTGGTGAAGTGGCATGGTACGTACACAAGTGGAGTGTGTAGAATTCAAACAAGAAATCATACAATCACATGTACTAGCAAGAGAGTTGGACGTGACGAATAAAATTTTTAAAATATGAAATAAAGTGATTAAGAACTTTTCTAGTTATTTGATGCTTTTTATTGATGTTGGCTAACAGGTTGAGATCTCTCCTTTGGAGTATCTTGATTGCCTTTCTAAGACACCTTCAGAATCACATCATCAAATTGTTTGTACATAACACACTTATATTGATAGTTTTTTATTATTTTATTAAAAATTTTAGCACTTACAACATAATAAGCATCTCTATTTATAGAGATCTCAATGATGTAATAGTAATTTATTTACTTAAGAATATAAAATAATATTTTAAAATACTGAAGAATATATTTCTAAAATTATATTTCAAAATTCTAAAAGTCATAAAAATTATAAAATAAATAATTTAAATTGTATAAAAATGACTTAAAAAGCTATAAACTTAATTGAATTAAGTAATGGCCAAATAACATATGCATTTCAGGCAACGATAACAACAAACTGTGAGGACAGGTGATGCCAATAACTATGTGAGCAGAGAGGTGCGTGATGCATTGAGTCCAATTGTTAGGTCAGTGCAGGTTGGTGGGGGGTGTTACTAGTTGGCACGAATCAAAGGCAATCAGTGCAGGTTAAGGATTGGCATGCATGTTTTAAGACAGTCACATTGTAGATTGTGTCTGCTCATGTTGATGGGTCAATGCAGATAAATGGGTCAACATTGATTGAGCATGTCAACAAGTTCAATGGGGTTAGTATAAGTCGAGTTGGCTACGGAAGTCGATGGTTAAGGAGGCTACAGCTATTGGTCGACGGCAACGGTAACGTGCGATGGTGGACAGTAGTGGATGGAAGAAGGCAACAAAAATAGCCCAAAACGCATTTTAAAGCTCTTTTAAAGCCATTTTTTTAACAAAATTACTGACAAGTAAAATTACAAGACTACCAAGGAGAATTTTTGTATTGATCTTAAAGCTGAAAATATTCAAAAAAAACTATCAATTATTCTTCAAACAACTGAAACAAAACTGTAGATTCAAATAACTTAATGAATTGATGAAAGAAATTGAAATGTGTAGTAAGCAAGGGTCAACTGTAATAGAGGAGTCAATATTAGCATAACTTTGAGTTTGAATAAGATTAGTATGCCTCCAAGTAGAATTTCTATGCGATGTACTGGAGACTACTGCATCAAAAGCATGCATATTTCATAATAAAAAAGGTACAAACATCATGTTCTTACCAAATAGTGAACTACTACATGTGAAGGTATCAAAAAAATATATTTAACTATTGTTCTTTCACCAATAGAGTTATAACATGCTAATTTGTTTAATTAAAAATGCATCATATTTCCTTTAATCTAAAAATTATAGTGTGTTAATTTCATTAGTTATGAAGTATACATATAATATTTGCATAAAATTGAGAAATTGTAGCATGCCAAGGTATAAAAAAAAAATAAACTATATATTACATGTTCTTTCATCAACCCAAGAACAATAGGAAAGTCACCATGTATTATTTAACAAAATAGTTAATTTTAAATACTTAGCATGCTTCTAAATTTAGGTTTGAGGCATGAGGTTCCTACCTCTTAAACTAAATAGAGGTCTACACCAATGGAGATCCTTCCTCTTCACGAATTAAGGTTGCAAATTTCCTCCTTTTATGCTTGCAAGTTATCTTTCACTTAGCTTCTCTTGACTAAGTCTCCTTAAGAGCATCCATGACTAGATTTTGCTAAAATTACAATCCTAACCACATAATAAAACTTTATATAGTCATTCAATCAATCTTTTAATCATGGAAAACATGGAATGTTGCTTAGGCCAACTCAGATTTCTCTTTTCATATCCTTATTTCAAGATTCATGCATTCTAGGGTTTTACCAAATCTTCACTTTATTTTCCTTTAATTGACTCTATTTAGGTTGTTTCCAACCCTTGGATTGAGGGCACTTTAATTCTTAATGATATGGATCAGAAGCAACTCAAATATGAAACTCAATTTATTTTGCATGTACAGTTATACCAATATCATATTGTACAATGAGAGAGATGCACTTATACTATTTAATAGTTCTATTGATCATAATTGTATGATCTGGTATTCATACTTATAAGACATATTACACACAACAATCACTCATTGTAACTTAATGATTCTCTTGTGTGATGCTCAATCATACTTATATGATTACTATAATTCTATTTTTTTTATCGTACTTTTACAATCCATGCCTTCATACATGTACAATCACTACATCACTTAAATTGACTTTATATTTTTCATAGTGATATCCTTATATGATGGAGCAATAAGCTTGGTACGATCATTAGTGAAGTTTTACACCCATTAACACTTTATCTTCTCTCTCTTTCTCTTGTATTAGAACACACCAATAATGTTTAGTAGTTGTACTATATGACTCCAACTGACTATTGAATGATTTAAACACTCATAACACTATCATGCTGATACAATAACTTTCATAGTTGTATGACCAAATTTTGATTTACAACTTGTTCACAGTTACTTCCCATTACTAGTATTGTCAGAGCATATTATATGTTTTCCTCAATATCGTACTATACAAAATTCATAATTGAGCCTTCAATAACTTTTAGTCCACATCGTATCATATGATCTTCTACTATCTTATCATATAATTCTCATCAAATATATTTAGTAGCAATATAACTTTATCATTCAAATTTTTTAAATATTTAAATCCAAGTTTCAAATATGATTCATATACGCTAACTAGCAAATTTGATTTTTGTAACACTTTTATTATAAATTAGCCTATATCTTTACTTTTTTTATTATTTATACCTTTTTTTTCCTACTTCTTTGATTTATAGCAAAATACAACAGGCAAAGCCTACAAAGTTTCCTCCTTATGGAGGTTCAAATACAAAATCAACCAACAAAAGCTTCCTCAAATACTCTGGGAGAAGAGCACTCCTTTCCCAAACAAAAGTCGTAAAACAAGCCTTCTTGGCAATCCAGTCCGCGGGGCCATTGCCCTCCCACAAAATGTGAGTAAGCCGAAACGCAAGCTTCTTCCTAACATAGTGAATGGCATCAGAGTAAGTACTTCCCTCCATAGGGTAGCGAATGAGCTGCATCACCTCCTGCTATGCAGTAGTAGAATCAGTCTGAATCTCAATAACAGAGTAGTTCTAGAGCTTAGTCATAGTCAAGAGAATAGCCTCAAGGATCGCCATAACCTCCATGCATGTGAGGACTGAGAAATAGCACTCATCCCCATGGCATAAATAGGAGCACCTCCATGGTCTCGAACCATCATACCAATCCCAGTCCTCTCACCAACAACAACCGCATCACAATTAATAATAATCCACCCAGTGGGAGGAGGAAGCCAAGTAAGGGTAGAGAACCCCGAAGGGTGAAGTGACTTCCCGCAGTACAAGGATGAATCATCAGTAGTGTTGTTGGTAACAGCCACCTCAAACCTAATTTTCTTGATAAGAATGCAACTGCTATAAGTAGGCTCCTTATGCTTCTTGTGATTCCTATTCTCCCATAAGTAATACATAGTAGTAGCAACTAAAGCCAAATCCACGGCAGCCTTACCACGGGCCTTACCTTGCGTCACAACACCAGCAAAGAGTCGAGCCACCTTCATATCCCGCGTCGCCTAACCAAGTATGGGGTCAGCCCAAACACGTTGCGCTTCCCTGCAATCCCATAACACATGCTGCAGGGTCTCCTCAACACCGCAGCCCCAAGCACAATCACTACGGTCCCCAATATATCTCTTCATGCACCAAGCAGCCGTAGGCACAATATCCCTCACAACCCTCCACATAAATGTACGAACCCGAGGCATAGTTTTCATGTTCCACACCCAATCAATTCCATTTTTGAACAACCCACTGTGCACATGGGCTATAAGAGTTTTATAGAACACCCCGCAGGTCACCCTGCAAGAGTCAGTGGTAGCTTGCACAAGCTGATCCCCAGCGCCATTATTCCTCCAAGGCAAAAGAAGGATACAATCTCTTAACATGTCATTGCCCCACTCCGTGAGAGAATCCACATTCCAAGTCCCATGAGTATGAACGCACTCCTTAACCAAGGAAGGCCAGTGAGTGTCCATGTTAATATATGTGGGCCACCACCTAAGTGGAAGAAAGCCCAACCAATTGTCCTCATAAAATCTGATGTCACCTCTATCCCCAACCTTCCAGGTGAGCCCATCAATCGCCCACGACATGGCATCCAAAATCAAACGGTATGCGTGAGAAACACCGCGAGGCCTCATGCAAAGATTGTTTCCCAAAGGATACTTACTTCTCATAACGTGTCCCCAAAGACTATCATCATGTTGTAGAAATCTTCTACAGTGTTTCATGACTAACGCATGCTTCCATATTTTAAGGTCAAACAAGCCCAGGCCTCCCATCTCCTTGGGGAGGGTGACAGTGTCCCAATCGATATAGTGAATAGAATGAGTGTGACTTGTGCCACTCCACAAAAATCTCCTCAAAATCTGCCCAATTGTATCCAATGTCCCATGAGGAATAGCGCAGTGGCTAAGGTAGTAATTGGGGATAACACACAAAACAACTTTGATCAGGAGAATACGGCCAGCAAATGAGAGGTGTCTCACACTCCATTTTGCAACCTGAAACTCGATCCGCTGAATGATAAAGTTGTAATCCCCTTTCCTAAGTAGCGTGGCCGAAATGGGAATGCCAAGGTAAATAAATCTAGTAACCCTCGGGATATTGAGTTTCCTTGATGTAGGACAAGACGGGGGGGGGGGGGGGGTGACACGAAAAGATACAGGTTTGTGTGTGTAGATAGAAAAGGAAAGAGAAATGGTAAAACTTTAGATTTTGGGATAGGAAGATGGATAGTAGAACCAGTGTCGGGGATAACTTACTGGTGTGGCGTCTCACCACTTGGACCTCGCGTCCCTCCTCCCAGTGTCAGAGCTTTATAGACGGGAGTGGCGTCTCACCACTTGGACCTCGCGTCCCTCCTCCCAGTATCAGAGCTTTATAGATTGGAGTGGCATCTCACCACTTGGACCTCGCGTCCCTCCTCCCAGTATCAGAGCTTTGACGAGTCAGCACGCCAAAGACACTCAGAGCACTCACGAACTCAAAATGGAAGCAAAGAACACTCAAAAGCTTGCATTAACTGTTCAATCTCCTTACAACAGAAGAGGACTCCCCTTTATATAGGAATCCATAAGGGTACAAAAGACATTTGACTCATAACATGGGAATACTAAAGGACACATGGGTAAACTAAAAGTCACCTAAAAAATACAAATAGACTCTTAGAAATTTGAGAAAATAATGAAAATTAAGTGCATTTATCCTAATTTCGGATGGCCGGAGGCGCGGCGAAGGCGGCGGCGGCGGCGGCGGCGGCGGCGGCGGTGCGGGTCGGTGCGGGCTGGCGCGGGTCGATGCAGGCTGGCGTGGGACGGCGCGGGTCGCAGGTCGCTGGCGCGGGTTGGTGCAGGCTGGCGTGGGTCGGCGCGGGTCGAAGGTCGCTGGCGCGGGTTGGTGCGGGCTGGCGTGGGTCGGCGCGGGTCACAGGTCGCTGGCGAGGGTTGGTGCGGGTCGACGAGCCCGGGCGGGACTCGGGCACGGGTCTGGCTCGTCGGTCGAACCCGGGTCAGGTTCGGCGGCGGCTCCGGCGGCGGACGGCGTGGCAGGCGGCGGAGGGAGCCGGCGGCAGGAAAAGTGTTTTTCGCGCTGTTTTGGCTCCTGGGAGTCCGTTTGAACTCCGAATTCGATTCCGAAAGATGTTCCGGAATCCATGTTTCGGCGCGTACGTCACTGCATCATTTTTTACCTCGTAATATTTCAAAAAATATTTTGAAAATAAAAATTGTTCCCCTGTTGTTCGTGCAACGCCAAGCTTTGATGTCCGCATCATTCCTAGCCAAACGACACTTCCGCTTCTGCTTCATACCTTTGCTAAAGAAAATGTTGGATTTCATTAGATTGACCCTCAGCCCAGATAACTGCCTGAAATGCAACAATAATTCTTTTATAGCCTTAATAGAGCGAGAAGAAGCAGGAGCATAAACCACAACATCATCGACATACAAAAGATGAGAAATGATAGGAGCCATAGGGGCCACACGAAAACCAATCAAAGGCTGTGCCTCATACTTACGGGCCAGAATAGAGAAACATTTCGTGGCCATGGTCAAAAGATATGGGGATAAGGGACACCCCTACCGAAGTCCTCTGATAGCATATATCCATGGGAGCCAGTCCCCATTTAACAGAACACCAAATCTGGGAGTCTCAATACACACCCTCACCCACTCGCACCAGGTATCAGGAAATCCCATAAGTAACATCATGTCAATGATAAACTGCTAGTGGACACTGTCATACGCCTGCTCCATATCCAGCTTAATAGCCATCAAGCCAGACCTAGCCGATGACCTATGCATACGAACCGCCATCTCCTGTGCCAGAAAAATATTATCAGAAATGCACCTACCAGGCACAAAAGCACCTTGCTCCCTGGCAATGATACTGGGCAACACCCCCTTGAGTCTCTGCACCATGATCTTAGCAACAATCTTGTAAATAATATTACAAAGACTAATAAGGCGAAAATGCTCAGGATGCGAGGCACCTTGCCTCTTAGGAACCAGGACCACCAAGGTATCCTTCCAAGCAATAGGCATACAATAATCCTTGAAGAAAGAAAGAACAGCATTAATAATATCTTCCTGCGTAATAGACCAATATCCCGTAACAAACTCGGAAGTAATCCCGTCTGGTCTAGGTGCCCTATTCCTCCTGCAAGCCCTAATAGCAGTCATGACCTCATCCGCAGTGGGGCTTTGGCATAATAATGATTGCTACTGCGAGTCAATACAGCAATGAGATAAGTGACTAAGAGAATGGAACTCCGACGACATCGATCCCCACTTCCTGTTGAAGTACTCAATAAGGATATTTCCCATCTCCCCCGAGTTGTGAACGTTCCTGCCAGTCTCATCAGTTAACATAGTAATACGATTTTTCCTCCACCTTGAGGTAGCAGCAGCATGAAAGAACGTAGTGTTCCTATCCCCCAAGTGCGCCCAATGGACCTTAGCCCTTTGCCACCACCACTTCTCCTCCATTGCACATCCCCTGTGAAAGTCCACAATAAGGTTCCCTAAAAGGGAATTCTCCTGTTCACTGAGTCCCTGATCAGACTCCTTCCCCTGAAGGTAAGCAATCATCTCCTCCTTCTCCTTGTTCTTCATCATAACACCCTATAATTCCTTCTTACTTCACATACGAAGAGCCACAAGACATCTGCGAAATTTCATAGTAACTGATGTCATAACATTATTGGTAGCCCATCTCCCCCATACCTGTCTGACAATACCATTAGAATGTGGAAGATCAAGCCAAACATTTTCGAACCGATATCTCATTTCCAAGGGTCTATAACACCGCGATCCAAGCTCAATCACGACCCAATGGGAGCCAAATGAGTCACCAGCATAATAGGAAGCAAACGCAATCCATCCATATTAATAAGGGCTCTATCCAATTTTCCCAAATCCGAGCCGCACTCTGCCTGCCATTACACCATGTGAATCTATTGCCCACAAACCCAAGATCCGTCATCCTAAGCACCTGCATAGTATGAAAGAACTCTTGCTGGCCAAGGCCACAGGTGAACACGACTTCGAGTCCACGAGCATGGCAGCCGAGATGAGGGTCGAGAACACGACTGCGAAGTGAGCGTGAAGGACCTCTGCAAACTTAATTGCATCTCCATGTCCTGGCGAGTAGCCATCTTCCACCCCACCTTCCTCCGCGACCGCCGCAATCATCTCATCAAAGGCCGCAGCCTCGTCCTCTGTTTCACCGGAATCGTCCAACTCGAAGGCCTTCACAGAGAAACCCATCATCACATACACCAGCAACGCCGCCACTGGAATCCTGGGCCCCTTCCCCAGTTTTCTCTATAACCCCTCCATTGAGGAGCTCCTCCGGCTCTCCACCAAGCCCGGCATCTCCCACTTAGCCGTGATCGTTACACCGCCTCCACCAACTAGTACAAAGTACTTAGAAGGGCCAAGTGGGGATAATACGTCTCGTGGGCTACTAAAGCTGGAGAACGGTCGGCCGTCCGCCCATCTGCGTCAATCGGCACGACCCGCCAGCGTTCGTCTCTGGAGGGGTGCATTTCCTGCCGTGCACTGGCTACTGCACGCCGCGTCTTGTGGGTTGATCCCGATGCCACGCCCGCGCCATCCGTGCGAATTGGAGATGCATGCGCCGTTCATGAGGGAGGTCGATGGGTTCCTATGTTTGGCGGAGATGCGGGAGCTCGGAAACGCGGCGTTGGTTCAAGATACGGATTTGAAGGTATGGGTGATAACAGAATACGTTAAGAGGGAGTGGACGATGAGGTACAGCATCGATACGTCTTTCGTAGACATGAAAAACGTGTAGTTTGGCGGCGTGTATCCAAGTTGGTGACAGCCAACGTAAGGCAAGTATATATTTTTTTGCTTGCTTATTAATACAATTTTTAAAAAAAGGTTAACAACTAATAGACTAGATTATTATTAGTTTTTAAAAGAGCAAAAGTAAGATGTCTCAAGCAAATAATAAAATGAATTTTTGATTTAATATCCAAACATTTTCATAATACTAAGCATCTCTTTAAAAAGAAAAAACTAGCTTAAAGATAACAAGAAATACACTATATAAGTTAGCATATATAAGGCATAATTAATTTATTTGTTCATGAAATCGTGCATCATTATTTAATCATGCACTTTCACCTTTTTATGTGTATGATAGAAAGTTATGATTATTTATGCTAAATAATTTGGTTATGTTGATCTATCAACTAATCATTAAACTTCTAAAAATTTTGCAAACTTAAAGGTAAAATAAGACAAAGCTTTTGTATTTCCATGTCTATTTTAATACAATTATAAGATAGTTAATCATATTATAATTATTAATTAAAATATAATATAAATATAATAATCCATTGAGTTTTTTATTCATATGTAACTAGTTTAATAACAATAAAATCATTTTCTTATCATATTGATAAATATTTTCAAGTATTTATATCATGCATTTAAAGATTCAATAGATGAATAATTTAGTGAGGTTGATTATTAACTCAAATGGCTAATTGACAGTGTTTGATATGAATTGTGATTAATATCATACATAAAGCTTAAACATACTTAGAGAATGTTTTAAAATCTCTTTAATTGCTTTTAGAATATGAGACCTATAATTATACTCTTGAGACACTAGCACAAATGGTGAGATTTTTATGATATCAACTTAAAGTTTTTTAAACTATCTTCTCACTCATCTAAGTTGACCTAAGACATGCATTCAAACAAGATTTTTTATGTTAAAAATTTTCTTTTTAAAACTTAAAAATATTAGTTACATTAGCTGAACATGAATAAAATATTTGGAATACAAAATTGTAAAAATGTCAAAAAATGAGTAGCTCACATGGTATGGTAATTTAAACATATAGTATTGTTAGTACACGTAAGTAAGATCAATTCAATTGGGCATAATAATATCAATTAAACAATGTGATTAGTTACAGAATTGGAGAGGCTTGCAAAAAACAATTAAGTCTAAGAAGAAGACTATAAGATTGTTGAATATAAAATCATGATCAAATTGTATGAAGTTATTCATCATATAACATGTTTAATAAAAATAAAGTTAAATAATCAACTGCTATTTGAATTGTGAAATCCTAATGATTTCATATAATACGATCATTTTATCATATAATACAATCAATCATTTAGGATATATTTTTTGCTGTAAGAAGACCCTAGGATTACGTAAAATATATTTTTATATAGTGCACAATAAGATTATTACAAATTGGCATTAAAGTTGGTATGATGCATGGATCATATGGTATTTTTAGTTAATTTATATAAGTAATGGTTCATTTGACTATTTTAGCAAAATAAGAAAATGTTATTAAAGTGACTTTAGGGTTAATACAATTGTCAATTGCTTTCTAGAACTCCACAAAGAGCCTTTAAACTCAAAGAAAAACTAACGAATAATTACAAATATTTTAAAAGTAAATACACTTGAATATCTTCTCATTCATTGAAAAAGTTAAGGAAAAATCAAGGCTACAACAACTATGATCTTCCTTATCGTTCTCAGTTATCCTTCAGGTTTGATTTATATTGAACTAAATTGAATATCTCTCTTACATTAATCATATAGTGTACCTCTTAATATTATTATTAAGTTATGGGATTTTTGTGTTTAAACTTTTATTGTATATTTCGTTTCATTGTTGGAACTTTATATTTTAGATTTTACTTGGTCATAATACTTTATAAGTTTTTAAGATTGATAATTTTAAGATCCTTTAGTTTAGCATTATAAGCTCTTTTGGGGTGTGCATTTGCATGATCTTTTTGGCTCTATTTTGACACATTTGTCTACTAGTTATTTGGCAAAAGATAGTTATTAGAACAAGGCTAATGACGCAGTAGCATCCCACATACCATATAGATGTTTCATTTGAAAGCATACAAATTTTTTTAGACTCAACGTTATGTTAGAATTAACTTTTCTACTTCTCATTAGTCATTATTATTACTCTCACTAGGGGGATCGACTACAATTGATCTTTATTTATTAGTATATTTTAGTTTTTGTCTTTAATTCATCTAGTTATTTACATCTATATTTTATTTTGAGCCATTAAGAGGTTAGTTGATAGTTTTTTAGATATTTTTAACTTAAAATTTAGTTTAGAAAATTCTTGCAATAGTCTCATAATTTTGTTGGTATGAGATTTGGTAAAAAAATGACATAAATTAATCCTTTCCACCATCCCCACTACTCTTTCCACTCAGTTTACTCCTGCTTAGCCTCAAACTGCACCAACTCACTAACCATTAGTGTTGACTCATGACTTGTGTCAACCAATGCTGACAATCATTAAACAATGTGATGTAACTTGTGTGAAGTTCAACATACAAGAGAGGAGAGGTGAATTGTACTTTCAACAAAAATTATTTGAATTTAGATAACCTTTTTAATTAAAGAAAATTTTTTATGCTTAGTAATATAAATTTATTTTTAAAAATTTGTTTAATTAAATGAAAAAAATTAAACACAATAAAAAAGAGCATCAAGATTTTTTAAGTTGTTCGACCAAAAACCAATATCTATATTGATCCCTAATCACTGATCAAGCTTTCACCAACCATTTTTTTGTCAAAATTGGTAGAGATAAACTAAATAAAAATTGTTGCATTAATAATACACAACAATTGACAAAAAATGGTTATAAGAAAAAAATTGAAAGCTTTACAAAATTTTGGACATACAAAGTTTTTATACATTTGAATCATTCAAGTAAGAATAACATAACAAACTATTAATATAGATGTTACCCAAATGATGCAAAATGATTATAGAGAAGAGTAGTAGAAACAAGAAATAAAACTCATAGCTCCTATAAGCACATTAAAAAAATGAAACTCTTAGTTTTAGACTTTTCTTAAGTTTATTTAAGCTTTTCAAGTTGATTCATCAAAATCAAATATTATTAAATGACATCTATTTATAATCCAAACAAAACCATGCCAAAATAACTCTCCAATGACTAGAAACAACTTTTCTTGAAAGATGTCCATCGCAAGAGATGAATAGAGAAAAACGACAAGTAGTCACCATCTAATATGAGCAAATAGAATTGGCATCGTCTGATCAAACTCTTAATTAATAGGTCTAAATCTATTCTTAGTAGGATTTCATCTAGTTTGTTAAGATCACATATGTTGGATAGAAAGTGCTGCATAAGATCATCATTCATGAAGATGGAGAAGCTCTCAACATTTCAATCATGCTTATTAGATGAATAGTTAAATGAAATACACTGTTCACAAATGTGGAGATGATCTTAGTCATTTGATCATACTTTTTAGATATAAAAAAAGATTAAATTGACTATTTAAAAAGGTGGATACTATTGTGACCCTTTGATCACAAAAATATGCAATTAGATAGCAATGATTTACTTTAATTCAAAAGTAAAAGGCTCATTTTTAGTCCCATATTACAAGTATGTATATGAAGTTTGGAGTTTATAATCTTTTCTTTACACTTTTAAGGTAGCCTATGTCTACCCATTGGTGCTCTTAGGAGGTCTTTATCCAAGACACCTGTAAGCATATATAATATACATGAGTCTAACTTGACCTGATCTTGCTACTTAATATTTACAAGTCTGACTTGACTCATTATGCTTAAGCTAGGTTTAGGAGTGATTCCTTAACCCGATTTAATCCAAGCCACAAAGGATTATACCCTGACCATGAATCAAGCCTAATATGACTTTGTTTCAGTTAGTCTCTTATCTTGAAGGTCCTCAAAGCTTAGTGCACAGAATAGGGGTCCTTCTAGCCAAAACCTTTAGGCTTGATTAAGAGATGGGTGTATATATCAATTTTTTTATTTATATTAAATGTTTTTATAAGATTTAAAATTATAATGACTTAATTTTTAAGACCAAATATAATTTAATATATCACTAGAATTTATATTAAAACTTTTTATAATATTTAAAATTATATTAATTTTTAAGACCAAATATAACCTAATACATCACTAAAACTAACTCAGGTAGACATTAATCATGATTATAATCCTATGTATCATAATTGTAAAGAAGAAAATATTTAGCATAATAATAATATAAATGTTTAGGAATATAGTTCTTTATAGATTAACTATTCCATAAAGAGTTTAGTCTTTGGCTCCAAAATTAACAAGTTAAGCCTTTAATCTCTATCCACTTCAGATGTTATAATCCTTGCTTCAACAATCTTAAACTATTACAAAAATATTTTAAGATTGATTTTAAATAATACTAAGCTAAAGAAGATATTAGTAATATTTAACTTTATTTTGTGATCAACATATTAAATAGTACAATAATCTCGCACTTGACTTGCAAAATTAATGTTAGAATTGAAAGTATGATATTAAAGAAAATGTAATAATAAATAATTAACATCTATAAAAAATAATAAACTAAGTAATGCAACACTAAACATTATAACTCCCATTAATTGATAGCTTCTAAATTCTAGCTCATGCTCCCCTAAATTCTAGCTCTAGTTTTTCCTCTTTGTAATCATTCAAAAGAGTTAATTATACCTAAGCTCTATCTAAGTTTATGAAAAATTTTGATAACTATTGGCTTGATAAAAATATTAGCTAATTAGGCAAAAGATGAAACAAATGATAGTCAAATATCTTTTTTTACACATACTCTCTAATAAAGTGATATCTTAACTCTATATGTTTGGTTCTTAAGTATTGAATAGGATCACTAAATAAATATATTATACTCAAATTATCATGAAAAGTTAGAATTTAGATAAATTCTAAGCCATAATATAAAAGTTACTATTCAATATATAGAACTTAAGCAACACAACTATCTGCAACAATGTACTCAACCTTTACTATTAATAGTTTCACATAATTTTATTTTCTAATAACCTAAGAAATTAATGAACCACTAATCAATTGACACATATCATAAGTACTCTTTTATTAATCTTGTTGCCAGCAAAATTAATATCTGTGTAGAGTGTCTTCCTTTGCTTATTGTTCTTATAACCAATTTTTTTAGCAATTTTATCAAGCATTTGGTTTGAAAAATAAAGATTAATTCACTTGTTTCTTAACCTAAAGTCCTAAGAAGAAGATTAATTCTCTCATCATACTTATTTTAAACTCATTCTTTATTAAATTAGCAAATTGCATGCACATCTTGTTATCAGAGGCTCCAAAGATTATTTCATCCACGTGCACTTGACATATTTATTAACTTTCAACTAAATTTTGAAAAAATAAAGTATTATTTATGTTGCCTCTATGAAATCCATTTGAAGTAATAAAAATATGCAATCTTTCATACCAAGCTTTTAGAGATTACTTCAAACTATAAAATATTTTCTTAAGTTTGTATACATGATCTATCTTATCATATATCTCAAATCATAGGGATTATTTAACATACATTTATTCATTTATATGTCTATTTTAAAAGGTACTTTTAACATTCATTTAATATAATTTAAAACCTTTGTGATATGCATAAGCAAGTAAAATCCTAATTATCTTAAGTCTAATCATAGGAGAAAATGTCTCATCCACATTAACTCTTTCAACCTAGTAATAGCATTTGGTTACAAATCTCTCCTTATTCTTAATAACTTCTCTATTCTCATCTAACTTATCTTTAAAAATCTATTTTGTATCAATGATTATTCTATCATTTGGCCAAGACATAAGATCTTATTTTGATTTCTCTTAAGTTGTACCAACTCTTCATTCATTATAATTTGATATAAATACTACATGATTAAAAGAGCGTTTAGGTCCAACTTTCTCTCTTACATCTCTTGTGATCAACTGATTAAGATGATCTTTAGAATGTCTCAATTGCTTCTTAATATGATTTTCTTCTTTTATTGGCTCATTAGTTTCAATTATATTCATGAATTTTTTTTCTCCAAGACTTAAATTTTTGAACTCATCAAGTTGATCTTCTTGATGATGACTACTAAATTTTTTAGTAAGAGATTTATCAAAATTATCATAGATTGTCTCTTCCACCACTAGTATTCTCTTATTATATATTCCAAATACTTTACTAGTAAGTGAGTATTCTAGAAATATTCTTTCTTCAAACTTAACATCATACTTATCTAAATCTATTTTTTGTTATTTAAAATGAAATAATTTTATCAAAAAACATAAAATTGGGATACCTTGGGCTTCGTATCATAAAGAAACTCATAAAGAAGAAATATTTAACAAAATTATATATATTATTCCATTAAACATATAACATATAGTATTAACTTTTTAGCTTAAAAATATTTGAGAATACTATAATCATTAAGCGTGCACCTTGTTAGTAAAGTTTTATTTTTTCTCAACTACACCAATTTGTTAAGAGATTCTAGGTGAAGAAAAGGATATGATACACTTCATCTTTGCTATAAAAATTATCAAACAATTCATTCTTAAATTCTCCTCTATTATCACTCCTAATAAAGGCTAACCTAATCTCATACTCCTTCTCAATCCTAGTAATCAAAGTTACAAATGTTTCAAGTACTTCACTTTCATTTCTAACAAAAAACTCTAAGTAAACTTAATAGAATCATCTACAACAAACAACTAATATTTACTTTCTACCTAGACTCTCCAGATGAATATGATCAAATAGATCTAGATGAATAAGCCATAATAATTTTCTAGTGGTAATGATCTTTCTAAAATTATTTTCACTTACTTTACATATAATCACTAATTTAATTAAGTGTGCATGACTTTAATAACATTCTAAATAGATTCATATTGCTTATACCAACAACTAAAAAATTTAAGTACAATAACATCTTGATCTAGTTCTTCATGATAATAAATAAAAAATATCATAGTCTTGATACTCTTATCTTCTTAAAATTCTTATAAATAACCTAACATTTGACATTTAAGTTACATATGAAAACATGATCTATCCAATTTCTCTAAAGAGATATTAAATAATTTTAGCTAAGCTATTAAGAAGATTAAATCATTTATCCTAAAAATAAGGACCACATATATTTTGTAAGTGAGTCATATACAAACTCATAAGACAAGACTTGTCTCCATAGGTCTTAATTATACATACACACTATAACAACTACTTATTTGAAATCCAAGTCATTTTGGGTTTAGCTGTGGTATTGTGTGATTGAGGTACTTTACAAAAGAATTTTTCAAACATGTTTTCTTAGGAATCTATTCCTATTTATCTTGCTTTAAATAGATGGGGTTCCAAATTAAGTAATCATAAAAATATATCTATTCTTATTATAATATTATATATAATATGAGATTTAACATGAAAATGAAAAGTTATAAATTATCATTATTTCTTATCATATAGTTATATGATGAAGAATGTTTGTACATATGTGGAATAAATTAACTTTTATTACCATTCACATAAATATATGAATATTTTAATCTATATTTTTGAGTCAAATGAGATGTAACATTAAATTTTATATTCATAGCACTATTATTTTTATTCATACAAGTAAAAGGTGGATTATGTAAAGATATATATAAATGAGGATAAACATAAGAACTAGAAGCACACGAAGGTATACTAGTAAACTTCTCTTTCAAATCTTTTAACTCTTTTTTATCAAGCCAAATCTTACTGATTTTTCTTTTAAAATAAAATTTTTTTATCTAAAAAAAATATTTTCACATTTCAAAAAATCAATACATGAATTACAAAAAAAGATAAAGATGTATTACATTTATCAAATTTACTCTATAAAATACTCAAATTAGTAGTATGTATAAGTAAAATACTTTGAAACTATTTATTTCTAACTTTAAGCTCATAAAGTTACCTTTTTAATGAGTAAATATGATACTCTTATTTGTCATATTTTACTTTAAGTCTAACATATAGCCAAATAAATTTCTTATATTCAACTATAAGTTTATCAAAACAAATACACAATTCATCATCACTATTAATATGAGTACTAATATCATAGAAAGAAATGTGTTGTGTAACTTGGAATGAAGATCTTACTTTTAAGGTGCATAAAATTTCTCTCTTCTTCTTTCTCTGATCTTCCTTCTTTGATTTCTCATCTTATTTTTATTTTGGATAAGAAGCTCAACATATTTGTTATATAAATTCTCTAGTTCATACATAGCCTCAAAATAAGTTTTTAGATGACAAATCTTGATTTTAATTTTTTTAAACTAACCATTATTCGTTTGGTATTTTTTATCTTAGAAATCTAGAATTCTCATCAAAATTATTTGAAATAATATTCAAATAATAATCATAAAGCAATATTAATATTTAAAATAAAAACTTTAAATTTATTATTTTAAAAAACAAAGTATCGACTTTCAAACATGGGTGGATTCATGAAGTCAATAATGTAAATAATAATTCAAATATGTAAGAAATGTAAGACAAATATGATCTTCTCATAGAAAACTTTTCTCTTGATGTGACCCACTTTGATACCACTTGATGTGAATCATATCAGGTTCAACACACAAGAGGGGAGGGGCAAATCGTGTTTCTAATAAAAAAAACTTTTGATTTCACAAAATCTTTTTAATTAAAGAAAATTTGTTATGCTTAGCATTAAAAATTTATTTTTAGAAATATTTTTTTATGAAATAAAAAATCACCATAATAAAAAAAAAGGTACCAAGATTTTTTAGGTGTTTCAACTATAAACCCATGCTTCACCCCTGATCATTGATCAGGTTTTGACTAACCACTCCCTTCTGTTTAATCTAGTAAGGATATACCAAGTACAAATCAATGCTTTAATGAGACACCAAAATTAACAAAAAATTAGCTACAAGAAAAAATTAAAAGCTTTATAAAATTTGGCACATATAATATTTCTACACCTTTTAATCCTTCAAGCAAGAGTGTCACAATAAACTATTAATGTAGATGTTATCTAAATAATGTGAAATAATTGAAATGGAGAGTAGTAAAAATAAGAAATGAAACCTACAACTCCAATCACTTTGAGAAAAATGCAACTCTCAATTTTAGACTTCTCTTGAGCATATTTGAGCTTTTCAAGTTAATTCATCAAACTCAAATATTGTTAAACGATATCATTTATTGTTAAAAAAAAATCATGCCAAAATAACACTCTAATAGCTAGAAATGACTTTCTATAAGATGGCCATTACTAGAAATGAATAGAAGAAGACAATAAGCAGTCATTGTCTGATCTTTGGGGACAAAATAGGCATTGTCCCATTGGAATCTTAATTAAAAGGTCTAGATCTAATCCCAGTGGGATTTGATCTAAATTATTAGATCACAAGATCATTATTTGCAAAGGTGGAGAAGCTCTCAGCCATTCAATTATGCTTACTAGCTGGACAATTAGATGAGATGCACAGTCCATAAATACAAACAAGATCTCAATTATTTGATTATGCTTTTTAGGTGGATAAAAAAAATGAAATCTACTATTCAAAAAAGTGGATGCAATCATGGCCATTCAATCATAAAATGGTGCAATTAGACTACACAAATTCACTCTAGTTTAGAAGTAAAAGAACCATTTTTAGTCTCATATTGTAAGTATGTACATAAAGTTTGGTGTTTATAATATCTTTTTCATATTGTTAAAACATCTTATGGTTGCCCCTGGTGCTATTGGGAGGTTTTTACCAAAGACACTTGCATGCATATATAATATACACAAGTCCAACCTAACCGGATCACACTACTTGACATTTGTGAGTCAGACTCGACTCATTACACCTATGTTGGGTTTAAGTGTGATTCCCTGACTCAAGTTTTCTTAAGCTGCTACGAGACTAAACCTTAATCATAACTCTGGCTTAACTTAACTCAGTTTTAGGCAGTCTTTCGACCTGTGGCCCCCTAGGCCCAATGCCCAGCACTGTGGCCCTTTTGGTCCAAGCCTTTGGGCTTACCTGAGAGGTTGGTGCTTAGGACAAAAATTTTTATTTATATTAATTTTTTTTAAAGTTTAAAATTATAAGTACTTAATTTTTAAAACCAAATATAACCTTACCAAAATTGATGTTAAAAATATTTTTATAAGATTTAAAATTATAAGGACTTAATTTTTAAGACCAAATATAAAATAATGAATGATAAAAAACAACTCAAGTATCCTAAGTACCATAATTAAAGAAAATAAAGGTTTGATTTGCTACCATATAGATTTTTAAGAATATACTTTTTTGTAGATTAGCAACCCTATAATAAGATTGGTCATTGGATCCAAAATTAATAAGTTGAGCCTTCAATCTTCATCTACTTTAGATGCTACAATTCTTGTTCCAAAAAACCTAAATTATTATAGTAACACCTTAACATTGAATTGAAACAATACTAAGTTGAATAATATATTAGTAATATTTAGCTTGATTTTATGATCATCACATCAAAGGGTACAAAATCATGAACCCACATTGGCCAACATTAACCAATGACCTGTCTGTGAACATCACAATGCCTCTCTTCCCACGCCCTCCCTGATTGTGCCACTCACTACTCAACATATCATCACTTGAAACACATAGGCTGTTTAGGAACTAGTTATTGCATTTAATTTTGTAGTTTATTAAGAGATGTTTTTTTTGTAGAATTTAAAGTACATTTTTTTAATTTATGGTAAAACTTGAAATTTTTAAAATATCCTTTAAAATTCTAAAATATGATATTTAGTATTCCCAACTATCCTTTCATATTCTTAAACTAGTAAATTACTATCATACCCTTTAAGGTCTATAAATTAGGATACTCACCTTGTTATAAAGCATAAATTTTTTTATTAAAATAATGAAGTGTTGATGTTAAGCTTGTTTGATACAACAAGTGTCGTGAGCGATCATCCAATGATGTGATTTTGATAGTAACTTAAGAAAGCAAGCGAGAGACTCAAAAAGAAAGATCTCGACCCATTATCCATAAACATCGATAGCACCAATTACCAAGAAAACACTTAAGTTTAAAGTCTCTAATTCTTTTATATTATCATTCTTTAAGTTTGAGGTCTTGCTATACAAATAATCGACATACCTCTTATCAAATTTTAAATTAGTAAGGAATTAATACTACAACAACATAAATTTATGGAAACTCATAGTCTAATTAAAATAGGTAAAATAAAATTTATCAAGTTAACCATAGTTTATAGGCATCCATGCTAAAACAAGTTTCATTCTTTTTTATTTTATTTTATTTTCACATAATCATAGATCACAAAATTTCTCATAAATACTAAAGAGGATTTATTAAGAATTGTATAATACAAATATCAAAAGAAATTATAAAACCATTTTAGCTTACCATCTCCAACGTTTTATGGAAAGGATAACTATATGAGTACAATTTAGTTTGGCATTGACTATGTTGACTTATGTCTTTGCTTACAAAGAATTTTCAACCATCAAGAAGAGTAATTACCTTGATTATTTAAAACTATGCTTGTAAATAATTAATAAAGTTAATTAATAAATAATATTTCTCTTTCATCGACTATAAAATAAGTTAGTTTTAAAGGGACTCTATGGTACAATAGCATCCCATATACCACATAGAGTTTTCACTTAGATATATACTAATTCTATTCAAACTTAAAGTAATGTCAAGGTTGGCTCATCTACTTCTTATTAGTCTTAATTATCATTAATTATAGCTTACCTTTATTTATCAATATATTTTAATTTTTATATTTAGTTCTTTAATTATTTATATATATATACTTTAATTTAAATCATTTAGAGGTTAATTGATAATTTTTTGTACATTTCAACATAAATCTAGTCTAGGCAATCTTGTAGCATCTCGTAGTTTTGTTATTGTGAATTTTGAAACAAAATGACTTAAAAATGATTTAAAATTAACTTTTAAGCTATTTTTGTTGTTGAACATCATTTGTCATCGCTTTGCCCATGCGGCCCACTCTACCTACTCAAACAAATCTAATCCACATAGAACACTCCACATTCTAAACCTATGTTGACCCATCAAGTCATGTTGATTCACTTTGACCTATGTCGACTTGTCTAGATCTACTTGACCCATGTCAATCTACTATGACCTACTCCAAATCGTGTAATCTACTTGACTTACACTGACTCGCAACTTAAATAGACCAACACAGATTTGCAAACCCACATTCACTCATCAACTCATGCTAACTTGCATTGATCGATGTTGACTCATGAACCATATACTAGGTATCACTACACCTCTCCACCCACACTACTCCAATAAAGTCGATCATCACCTTGATATTCATTACACCTTTGCTTAAGATGCAGTACTATTTGGAAATTATTTATTGTATTTAATTTTGTATCTTTTAAAGGTATTTTTGTGTCAAAATTCAAAGTATAGATTTTTTAAATTTTGTGATGACTTTTAAAATTTTTAAATGATTTTTAATAATCTAAAATATAGCCCTTAGTATTTTAAAATATCTTTTATATTCTTAGACTTAACAAATTATCATTTTACTCCTTGAGATCTTTATAAATAAGGATTCTTACCATGTTGGAAGGCATGAATTTTTTAAAAAAGTAACGAACTACTGTGAGCGAGCTTGCTTGATATAAGAAGTGTTACTAGCAACCATTTGACAATGTGATTTTGAATGTGCCTTAGGAAGGTAAGTGAGAGGCTCAAAATGAGAGATCTTAGCCGTTATCCAATAATCACAAAGAGTGAAAAATCATCAAGAAAGTGCTTAACTCTTCTACTTATTTTATCTTAAGGGATGGATTACTCTTGGTGTTTAATCCTCTAGTTTGTCTAAGTGAATGTATGATTTATTTTGTATATAATATAAAAGTTTCACTTGTGTGTACCTCATCATTTCATCACTAACTTGAGTTATATTAGGTGTGGGTAACTAAATCACTTTTTCTATAGGTTGATATCCCTTGTATTAACAAATTTATGTAAGTCTTTAACTTATGAGAAAGTTTTTATTTATCTAGTGATGCTTGGATTTTTTATTCTAAACCTAAAGTATCTTGGGTAAGTGAAAATATATTACTTGAACCTAAGCATTTCCCTATTACTTATGAGCTATAGATAAGTTTAACAATTTCATCCTATATCACTCTCTCACTTTTTAGGGATATTGAACATGTTCTTTTATATTAACTAATTATCATAAAATAACTCTCTTCATGATAATTTTGAAATACATCATCATGAAAAATGATTGTAAAATCCAACATTATGTATATGACAAGTGGTCAAATAAAACTTATATAAAGCAAAATACATGTTGAATAATGCAAAATGACTTAAGAGAAATACTGAAGTCTCTAAGCAAAGAACTTATCAATACCTCCTTTTCCTTGTTGGATAAGTTAACCAAGTAGACATGTGTGATAGTTAGAAAGGTTGGTACACAAGAATTGTGTTGGCATTGGCTTATGTGAGAGTTGTGTGCAAGCGAGAGTTTGCCTACATAGTCATTAAACACAGATGGGCAATACAATGCAAGATAACAAGTAAAATAGTGAGTTAGCATATGGGTACAAATAGAGCAACAAGTGTGTAAACAAGTGTGTATGCACGAGTGAACTGGGTGTAACACTAGCCAACTAGGGCATAGAATGCAAGTATTATAATGCTAGCTAGATTGAAGAGAGAGAAAAAAAGTGTGTATATGTGTGTGTTAATTCCCTATCTAGCTAATTCATAATTACCAATAATAATAAGAGATTACACATAATTAATTCAACATATGACAACACACAAAACACTATAGACCTAACATTGAGATAAATTAAAATCCATTCAATGTTAATAAAATTAATCTAAAGTAACTCCAAAATAAATTATATATAAAAAAATATAAACAAAAGATATTAAGTGCAAAACTAAAGACATACTAAACTACTATAATATACAAAGCACATGCACATAATCATATAATCCACAAAACCTCACACACAATCCATACTATACTCTACTAATCGAGCCATCTAGTGAGTATTATTTTTATAATCTCTATCTCTAGTGTGTAGTGGATATATGACTTGTGATGTAAATACTAGCAAATCTCTATAAAGCTTAATACATAAACTAATAAGATAATAATATATAAAAATATATATAACATGATAAATTAATATAAGAGCAACATCATGATAACAAATTATTATGATAATTTAGAAATTATGCAAAATGTTCCTTTTTTGAAAACTTATACTCATTTACCTATTATTCTTTTAAAGATTTTCATCAATTATACCAATTCTCATGTGCTTTATTCTTTTGTGGTCTTATTTTTTCTTTTGATTATTATCCCTTAGATCTAACAATAATCATACATGTATCAAAATAATCTCTACTTATAAGCATAATCAGTCAACATACCAAACATTTAACCTTTAAACTGTACTTGACCACCATATATAGAGTATTAATGATAAATCCATATATATAATGAGAATAATGTTTTAAGAAAACTTAATTTTACTCATTTCATTCTATTTTCAAACTATTTTCTACTTTATTTATATGATTTCATATACACAACATATATATCATGTAATTAACTAATCTATTAATATATAAAATCATTCATTGATGTGATACAAAAAAAAATTACTAAAATAACTATGTTAAGTATCAAAATAAATAATATAGAATATCATATAATATTTTAATATTAAACTATCATATATTAATTTAATATTATATTTACATCATAGTTGTTAAGTTTATCTACTTGAATCAAAGATAAAAATATTTTATCTAATCATTTTCTTTTTTAAATTCCTTATAATATATATATATATATGAATTATTTTTTAATTTCTTATAATATATCCATCTAACATTTTTTATAATTAATCAATCTAACAAAATATCATTTTCATTTTCTTTGTTGCTATAAAAAATATTGTATTATATGATTTCCATTATTGTATTACGTAATTCCTTCATCAAAATCTTAAGAATCTTTTTACTATCATTGTCCATAATTTCTCACATCATGTTATACACTTTGCTTCACTTCTTACCATTAGAATATTCAATCCGAGCATCCTTTTTTACACTAATTTATCATAAGGTATGACTAGTTCAACCAATATATGATAAAACCATCAAACTATCTACTACACTTCTCTTAGCCTTTATTAATAGTTCAATTATCGTACAGTATGATTGAGTTTATTATATAATATAAGCAACTCTACTAATGTATGTTTACTAACTTACAATCCATCATACAATATATTGTGTTAATCATGCAGTATAATTAGTTCATAAAGACTATAAGATGCCTTGACAATACTATAAGATGCCTTGTCCATAAATCAATGACAACTTAGAATTCATATGATCAAACTTATCCTTTTTAGACAACCAAAAAGCTCTATCCTAATTTCAAACCAAATAAAAATTCTGTCTCCTCAACTCATTCTTATAGCATTCCAACTCGTACAGTAAATTAAATAATCTTAATCTTATATAAAATCTAATTATAATTAAATGAGAAAAACTAAATTTCCTATATAAATTATTATATAAACTCTCTTTTATTCCTATCTCTTTCTCTAAGTTGCATCACTGAATTCCAAGCTACATTGTGCTTATTTCTCTCCCTTTCATGTACTTTTCATTTCCTCTTTCAATCATGAGTTTCTCCATGCCTCTCCTTCCTCCTAATTTTCTCTCTCAACTAAGCCAACTTATCTCACCCTTCAGCCAACCTTTTACTTAAAACTTATCCCAAGATAATGGTAAGCTTAAGATGCATAATTAATGTATTGTCTCCAACATTTGTCAAAATTATCTTTGTATTATTTTTTTATTAAAAATTGATAACTAAATAATTAGACATCCAAAAACTATAAACTTATCATCATTAGATTACTTACGAATAATTCATTTCAATGGTATATTAAATAAAACTTTTGATTTCATTTAAAATCATAATACACTGTCAAAGGTAAAAGAGAGAAATAGAAAAAGAAATAGAGGGACAACAACTAAGCCTTATCAGAAGTAAATCACCAAGCTATGAAATAACTTTTTCATAATCATTCATCAACTTCTTTAACCTTTTATTCATTCCAAACTCTATTTATGTATAAGACTCCATGCAAATAACACTAAAGAAAACAATTTTTCATTACACTAAAATTCTAATTTGACACTTCATAATGCATATTTTAAGAAAAAGTACATGAAGGAAATAGGAGATTTCAAATAAAATAAAAATCAAATTGTGCCATAACTTGACACTTATTCAAGGAAACTTAAATAAATAGAGGATCAAAGTGATTATTTTTATTTTAGAGATCTTTATGATAAACCAAACTTTCATGAAAAAATATAAGGAATGAATTGAACCAAGTTTCTTTTTGAACCACAAATAAATTAAGCAAATTGATTCATGCCACATGTTATTCAAGCTAGTCTTTATCTTGTTCATCTTACTTTATATCATTCTCTAGTTTTTACATCAATAATATTATTGAGGTTCATAGCTTTCATGCATTAGTTAGATTCTATTAGAGATCTATTAAGAATTTTAGTTTTATAGTGTTCTCATTATTGATCTTATAAACAAAGAAAAATTCCTTTAGACCCCAAAAATCAAAAAGTCTCTCATTAATCAAAGGCTTTATGAGTTACTTAGTTGTCCAAAGATTATCAAGTTTTTTAGAGTGTTTCAAGTCATGTATGATACCTTTGTTATTTGTGTATGAGGAATTGTAAGCTAGGATGGCCTTTTAGTTACTTATTTCAAAGTGAAATTGAATAAAGTATAACATAGTTACTCAAACTATTTTAAGGAGTTTTATGTTATCATCAATCTTTAAAACAATTGAAATATTATTTATCTCATAACAATTTATCCTTAAAGTTATAATCAAGACTTTTCTTCTGTTTTAAAGCATAAGCTCGATATCTAAAACAACGAGGAAATGCATTATCTAGGTTTTTTTCATCGTATCTTACTTGCAGTTCAAAGTTTCAAGATTCAATAAAATCAAAGAGGGCGACCATTCTTGTCACAATTTTCATATTTTATACAATTACTTAAGAAACATGTGATTTCACATGGTTCTTTTCATATTAATGGTTAGTTATCTAAAGGAAGGAACTCTTTATTCTAAAAACTTCTTCAAGAGACTTCATGATTATAGAATTCAATTATAGAGGAATATCTAGCTATATGGGCAAGAATAAAACCAAAAGTCCCTTAAAGTTTAGATTTTATTGTCCTTCTCTAAAGAAAGTTGTAGATCATCCTGTTTTTCAATGCTTTACTTTTCTAAAAAGGAAAGACTACTAAATAACAAGCTATTAAATATATGTATTTGTTATTTCAAATAAACCTTGGGAAAACCTCTCGATGGAATTCATGTTATGACTTTTGTTCTAGAGTTCTTTGAAATTAATACCATCTTAAATGATGAATTTTATCTAAGTTCTAATTATTTCATAAGTTTTAAATTTTTGTAAACATCAACCACCATCATAAGACTTTTGATTTACCAAAGAGGACTTAATAATATTGGAACCTATATTATTATATCACTTAGACTTCAACTAATTTGCAGCAAATTTCCTCTTGATGGTGTTAAAATAATGTAACACATAGAGTAAACTCAAAATGCCTTTTGTGCATGAACATCAAATCAAGAATATACTTTGGGCAAATCATAATAAAAAAGAAAACGAAAGTAGAGGGATAAATGTCCTTAATGGGTCATGAATCACTAATAGCATATTGTAAGAATTATTAAGGACTTTTTATGATTACATTGAAAACTTTCTTTTAAAAAAACTTCTTTTGGAGTTAAAAGGAGTTTTCACTTATTTAGGAGATGGCAAGATTGGCTCATTTCTTTTTTGCTTTTATTGCCTTTAAATTCAAATTTCAATGTGGTTGTTAGGAGTTTGTTAATGATCCACCTTTTCATGGTGGTTTTGAAATTTTTTTCATGTGTTTAGTAAGAATATGCAATTGGTTGGATGAAACTCAAGATGTATGCAAGAATTTCTCTATTTAAGATGGACTCAAAAACTAAATTTGTCCCTCTTTCTCTTCTCCTCTTGCATTCTCTCTCATTTCCAAACTCTCTCTACTCTCTCTCTCTCTCTCTCTCTCTCTCTCTCTCTCTCTCTCTCTCTCTCTCTCTCTCTCTCTCTCTCGTATGCACGTGCTTGCATCCTTTATACAACCTAACCTCTCAAATAAGACTTTTCTCTTGAACGTATAGTCTAAACCTTTTCTTAATCATAATCTTTAACCAACAAATCATCAACCATTAAACCCTATTTGTCATCAAGTCCTCTCTTCTCAACACCCATACCCTTTATAGTGGCCACTCTCTTTCCATAGTTGATCTTACCATAACTCGTCTAGCCATTGTCCATACCCTAAATATCTCAAACACCTCCGACAAGGGCTTTTACATTGTCAATAAAGCAACCTAAGCCTCTTCTATCAACTTGACCAACTCTTTCTCCTAGCCCTCACCACACCTCAAGGCCCTCAAATCACTTTAGTCGAACCCTTAATCTTACTTCCACAAGCTTCATTTATCTCCACCATAATGTTTCTCATATTCTTTTCATCCAAAGCCTAACTTCTTCATAACTTCCACAACAAACTCAAGAAAATCTAAATCTCTTGGCAAATATCATTTTAACAACACCCAAAGCTTAACCAATATTTTTAAACAAACTCATGAAACAACTTATGCAAAAACTTTTCCTTAAAAATATTTTCTAAATTTATAAATCATTCAAAACCAAAAAAAAAACTTGCCTCTGTTCAAATTTAGAATATATTTGGTCATGTAATGATCTTAGCAAGAGGTAGTTATGGAGATAATTACTCGGGAAGAAGAACATAAACAGCCAAGTAATCTCTCCCTTGTTCACATGCTCCCTTGTTCACATGCAAAGTTCTAGGACAAGAAAAAACATTGGACGTCATAAATAATGCCATAATAGAAATGCTAAATGTCACTCGCTGCTACAGCTTCACGAGGTAGGCACCAAAAGATGCCAAATAACCACTACTTACCTAAAAGGAGATTTTCTAAATTTTCTTGGTCACACCCTATCTAATTAATTTGAAGACTTAATGCTCTACAAAGAGCATTTTTAGCAAATTTGCTTAGCTCAAATTTGATATAAAACTATGAAAGACAAAAGCTACAAGAGAGAGGTGATTTGTAATATTTAAAAACTTAAAAATTTTTGCAGCAATCTCTTCAAATAAAAGATAACATCTAAATAAACCAAATAGAGAATAACAGCAATCTGACAACCAGAAATGTGAAGCAAGAATCAACAATAGGGAGAACTAAATCAAGTTGTGAACAGTTAAAATAAAACTTAAGCCCCAAAGTTTGAAAATGTTCGACTTAATTTAACAATTTGTAAACAAAGTTAAGAATTTAACAATCTTCAACACAACCACCACTTAAAGATAACAATAGGTTGGATTCAACAAAAAGAGATTTAAGATTACACATTGTAAACCACTATAGCAAGCAAGATTAAGCAATTCTAAAAAAAAAAAAAAAAAACAAAAAATTCAAATATAGAAAAGACAATTTTTTAAATGATTCAGCTTAACCAATATCTACGTCCACCACCAATCGACCAAATCAAACTTCACTAACAAAACAATTTTTTTTGTTGCAGCAGGTAGAGGTAAATCTTTGCAAAAATTGGTGCTCAGAGGAGACACCAAACAGTAAAAAAATAGTAAAGAATTACAGAATTTAAGCTTCAAACAATTAAGCTTTACAAAAACCTAAGAACTCAAATCCTTGCTCTAATATTTAACTAGTATCCATCAAATACTCAAAATTGTATTTACACAAATCTCAACCACACATTAGTATTATATAGCTTGGTTTTACAACAACATCCTTGAAGGTACAACAAAAAAAACTCAAGCAATTATTGCAACCATTGTAATGATCTGCAAGAGAGAAAATAGATCAATTTGACATTTTTTGCAGTGGTTTGATGATGAGTTGTTGAAGGTTGAGTTTACGAATCACATTTAGATTCAAAGCAACACCAATCTCATCCTTTTAGCCTATTGATTTCATGAATTTTCTCTTGATGCATGCAACCAATTTGCTTGAGGGTGTTCGAGATTGAATTCAAAGGATGGTGCACGACTATGAACAACTTTGAGAAGGTTCTCCCCAAAATAAGAAAAAGCCAAAATCACTTGGAGATGTAAAGGAACCACACAATTAGTGATGCCTAACAACAATCTAATAAAGAAAAATATATGAATTAAAGACAAAAGAGCATCATGGGGCCATGCACAATATCAAGAGGCCTTTTGAATACCCTATAAGGGAATGGTCTATTGTCCCCATTGAAATCTTTCAAAAAGATTCGTCTAGTCAAATTAGGCAAAACATTGTCATCAATTAGAGTGGGTAGATGACCTAATATTAACAATGATAAACACCCTTTGAATGCCATATAAAAGATTTCAAAGGGGGCAATAGGCCATCTTCAAGACGCCTAATATTAAGATCGCCTAAGTGACCACATATGCTAACCTTCTAAGCAAAAAATTTTCTAAATTACCATCATGAAGATTGCTTGTCGCTTGGCTATCCTATGATGATATCATCATCATTATCTATCAAGATGAACTTAATGGAGATCACAACTTATTTTTCATCTTGTTTTCAATGCCATTAAACATATTGGACTAGTGAAGAATCTACTTATGCCTTCACAGGCTCTCCTATTCATACTCAAGAGGTGTCACTAGTATGAAGAAAGCACCACGATATCAATGGCATTAAGGAATGATGCAAATTCCATGATGAACATAAATAACCTCTTAATTATCAAAAAAACTTGACATGCAAGTACATCATTTGATCGAGCAACCCCTAATAGATTCAACGTTGTCTCATCAATAATCTATTTATCCTTGAAATTTCCAACCCCTTAATGGGCCAATTGTTTCATTGTTACATCTACCCATGAAGTTTCCAACAGCCCTACAGACACAAATGCACTAGGATGTTCTTGCAAGGGTTTGGCAATGTTGCATCTATCAATGTGTCGATGATCCCACCACTTATCCATGGGAATTCGATGTTGCCTAGAAAATACATTCATATCTCAAGCACCCAAAAATGTTGGATAATCACTCCTTTCCTAGAAGAAGATACTCAAAATAGGTTTTGGAGACTCCCTCAAACATTCAAAGTTTTGAAGCTCTATAGAGAGCATTTATAACAACATTGCTCGTTCCAGACAGAATATCAAATTGGCACAACAATTTAAGTTAAGTAACAAAAGAAAACAAAATTCATTTGACATTTTCAAAGGAGCTTTGATAAAGTACGACAAGATGTAGCAAGACGAGGGACTACAACAAAGATTGGAGAATGATAGCTACTTAAAGAATTATATCTGAGAAAGCTAGCCTTAAAAAATGATGCTCTTGAACCACATCAAGGAGGCAAGAAAAGTGTCATAGTTGACGATGACACTAAACCTTCATTGTGACTATGACTTGAGTAATGGTTCCTTCAGAAAAAGGACACATCGAGGGACCTCTTTCAAGATGAAAGAGTTTATTTAAGGGTGGGTTCAAGGGTATCAAACCTTAGAGACACAATCATGGGAACACCCTTGGTCAACGAGTGCTAAGCTTGAGGAATTGAAAGTATTGGGGTCAAGGTTGCCTTGAGAGATAATCATGGGTTGAGAAAAGAGGACCATAAGGCTATTCATAAGGATAGCTAGGCCAATGCTAATCCAAATTAGGAGTTGCAAATGTGGTGGGGTTCGCTCACTCCAAGATCAAAGATTCAATGCTCTATGGAGAGTGTTCATAATAGGTTCAATCACTCCAAACAATCTAAGAAATTGGCCCATGCATTTCAATAGTCTAATAAAGAAGAAAAATCAATCTGACATTTCCAACAGTGCTTTGATGATGAGTTGTGGGTGGTTGATCCTATAGATCCATTCTAATTCAAAGCTGCATCAATATTGGCCTTCTAATATGTTGATTTCACATAGTTGCTCTCATTGTATGCACCCATCACACTTGAAGATGTCCAAGATCACATTTGAGCGATGATAAATGACTTCAATAGATTTTGAGAAGGTGTCTTCAACTAGAAAAAGACAAGAACCACCAAGAGATATAGAGAATCAACAAGTTAACAATAGGCCCTACAATAATCCAAAAGGGGGCATAAAAAATACCACAATAATCACCCATCAAAGGTGGATCAAAGAAACTAATTTATCAATAGGTTCAATACAAAGTTTTGGTAATGATTAACCAAAAAGAATACCATTTGGTAGCATGATCAAAGAAGGACAAGTTTGACTGTTGTCAATATTACTTGTGCAACCAAAACCTAGATTAAGACACAAAACAATATAAGGCACTCGAATTCATCGATAGGCTAATCAAGCAAAAATACAGGATTCAAAGCTAAGTAGCATTATAAGGTTCCAAACAATATCAATAATCTTTGATGCAAGATACAAATATCATTACTTTTGTATATTTTATTATTAAAAAATATAATTGATAAAATTTAAAATCTAAATTTATTTAAATTTAAATTCATTTAGATAATTTTCTCTATTAGAATTTTTATTTAAATTTATATATTAAATTTATCATATTTAATCATTTATTTTGATTTTAAGTTAATATGCTAAAATTAATATGAAATTATTAACTTTTGAACCTAAATTTCTTGATCATTTTTGTAAAAGTCATTCGATGAAATAAAAAATTGGTATTCATGATTTTGATATATTACTAAATTATGTGCATGCATGCACGATGTTTTGGAAAAACACGAGCGACTAAACCCTCCTCTCTCTCTAAGAATGTATATGTAGCGCTCCCCTTATTATCCAAACGTGCACAACATTTTAATAACGCATAAATAACATTCTTTCTCCATCACCCTTTTCCCACTAAGATATATTGTTGACAACACTTGTCACTCCTTTGAGAATCTTCATCACTAACTTTATACAAATGATCTCCTTCAACCAATAACAACTCCTTCCTCCATTATTCAGGCTTTAAAGACAGTTGCAATCCAACTTCAAAATCGACAATACTCCACATCCAGAAAATGATCAAGCCATTGCAACTCAGGTTTGCCACCATTTCAAACACTCAATAATGTTGCAAGCTTCGCCAACAAAGTTTACATAGTAGCAAACTTAAGGACAAGTTTCCTTTAAGTGGTAAAGACTATTAGAGAATACAAATGTAATTATTTTGCACATTTTATTATTTAAGAAAATAAATGGTAAATTTTAAAATCTAAATTGATTTAAATTTTAATTCATTAAGATCAATTTTTCTATTTGAAATTTTATTTAAATTTATTATCTAAATCACTTAAATTTAATTTTAAATTTTACTTAGGTTATTTATTTGGTTTTTTATTTTATGATTATTTCGATTAATAGATTTGAATTTGAATTTGAATTCATTGTAATAATTTTCTCCATTTGAAGTTTTATTTAAAATTAATATTTAAATCATTCAAATTTAATTCTAAATTTACCATATCAAGTCTTATGTTTGGTCTGAATTTTGGAGTTATTTGGATTAAGATTAACTTATTAAGATTAACATAAAATTATTAATTTTTTACTTTGAATATCATGATCCTTTTTGTATAAACAAGTCTTTTGATGGAATAAAAAAATTTGTGTTGATGATTTGGATAAATTACTAAATTATCTATATACATTCATGATGTTTTAAAAAAAAACATAAGCAACCAATCTCTCCTCTCTTCAAAAAGACATATGCAACCCTTCTCTCTTCGTGCATAGTACTTTAACGAAGCATAAACAGCTAAACCCTCTTCTTCCCCCAACATGACAGGGTATCCTTTGTCCATCTCCTCCTTCCCCGTGGCATTTTGGACGTCAATTTGAAATCATATACTCAACAAATCCTTTGAGAGCATCCCTCTCTAATAAAATCTATTTTAAATACAGGCACACCCATCATCTGCTATAGGCACATCCATCATCTACTAGATTAAGATCATATTAGCAACAAGAAATCCCTTTATATGTCATATGCATGATTTTGGGTGGGAGAAGGGCAATAAACCATCTTTAAGACACCAACATTAAGACAACTCTAAGTACAAGACAGTTTACAAATCATACCCTAACCCCTTTAACTTAAGTTCTACAACTTCCTATTATGTAGGTCACTTGCTACTCATTAACCCTTATGATGATGCCATCATCAATACCGAAGGATTGTTAATCTCAATATAAGGTCCATAATCGAGACTATTGGTTATTTGAAAACTTGATGTGCACAATTAACATCCTCATTATCAAAAAACCTCAACTCGCAAATACAACATCGATCAAGCCACTCTAGTTCAACATTGTCTCATCAATTGTCTATTTAACCTTGAAGTTTCTAGCTCCTTCTGGGTTAACAATTTCATCATCAATACATTTAACCAAGTTTCCAACACCCCGCAATCACATAAATCCTACCTTAATAACATGAATAGTAAAGTTAAGGCATTCTAAATCCCTCTTAGCCAACAACACGATAATAAGAGCGCACCAACTCTTATATCCTTAATTAAAAAATGTAATTTTTTTGCCATGTTGAGTGAAAATCAAAGAACTGTCACAATGGAACTTTTGGTTGAATATTTGGATGTGTTTGCAATGGATCTAGTCAATATGTTAAGAATGAAAAAAAGTTGTGAAACGTCATTCCAACAATAAACCTAGGTTAGACCCAAGACAAATAAAAAGAAAAGACCCTTAAATCACGAGAGAAGAGATGTGATGAAGGTTGAGATGGAATAACTTATAGATGGACTCATCAACCCAATAAACTGCAATACATGCATTGTAAATAGTCCTTATGAAAAAGAATAATTAGAAGCGGTGCGCTCAAAATTTTCCACAAGACCCCCTTTTTGGGATCCCCTCAATAAGAGAACACATATGAAAGTGACAATCAACCTCATCCTTACTAGAAAATAAGATGGGAAACAACTTTTAATCTATTACGCTAAACATGCTTTCCGAGATCTTGAGACCAAATATTTGTTCTTAAATAAGATTTTGTTGAAATTACTAATGACTTTACAAAGATTTATACCAATTCAATAAAACAATGTCATCACAAATAAGCCACTCTAATGAATACTTCATTCTATAGAGGTGTAATGTTGGATTCAAAAGTGCATTGTCAAGCTTAAAAACTACAAGATCACCCACATTTAAGCCCCACTATCAAGCCGCAAGTTCTCATCAAGTTCACCATTAAAGATGTGGCCTTGGAGCAACCAAAACCCATGAAACTAATGCCTTAATAGAAGCTTAAGGTCAATGGGTGCATAAGAGAACCAAAAAAAGAAAAGTGTTATTCTAACAAGTGTCGAGCGAGACAAAGTAGGCTATTCATATGCATTTCTCAATGACAAACAACCAATCATACAAGGCTCTCTTAGTCAATCTTAGATTCACCAGTGGATTATAAGTAGCTATATACAATGATTTTTAACTAATCTTAAGTCATGTCAAATGGCCCGATAACACAAGCAAAATCAATAGAAGGCTGTAAATCTGCTCCCCAAGTTTGACCAGTTTCAAATACAACAAATCCAATAGGAGCAAAACGAAGCAACTGATTCCTTGGCCAAATATGACAACCAAGCATGGTCACCAACCACTATAGAATAATGAAACTTTAACAAACACATCTAGCAACACACTTTCCTAGAGATTGTGTTGTGCATATGCATGGTATCTAACAAGAATGGACTAAAAAGCCTACCTTAAACTAGGAGGGGTCAACATTGTCAAAGATGAACATTCCCTAACATAATATCAAAATCTTTCACAAGTAAACAAGCACTCAACAACTTTCTTCCTACATTCTCCTCTGTGGCATTTGCCACATATACAACACTGAAGAATTGTTCTTGTTCCTTTCCAATCCTTGAAATTTGATACCCTATTCTAAAAGTTCGCACAAATAGATTGGGACAGGGGCCCCTAGATTTAGAAGTTCCCCAAATTGTAGAGCTACAATCCAAAGTGTGGATATTAGAAGGAAGCACCCTACACTCACAATTTATTTGATCAAAATTTCCATTAATGCAAAACCACATATGGATAAATAAATGTAATTTGCATTATTTTGGCGATTTCGTCTTCTTTGCTCTGCAAAATATAGGCTATGACCTCACTTTCATAAAAAACAGCTACTTTTAATTTTCGGAAAAAGAGCAATAAGTCCAAAAACACGACACTTCGTTTATTATGACAATTACAATACAAATTATCTATAAAAATTACTATTAAAAACTAGTGATAAAAGCATGCTGATAAGCATGTTTATAAGGAATTGTCAGAACTCAATTTTTGTAGTTAAAATGCAAAAACTCATCATAGTTAAGACAAAAAATGAATTTAAATTTAAGAATATGTTTACTTCTATATTTAAAATTTTGTTGTCAAAAAGCACTTTCTAAAAATACTTCCATATGACTACATCCATTTAGCACAGGAACAAAGCAAAAACATTATGCAACTCAACTCTTCTCAAACATTTGGCCTCGTACACGAAAAGTTCCCTTCCTTTTATTATCTACTCTTCAAGTCATTGTAGTTTCATGGTCTTATTTTGTTCTCCATATTGCTTCAATTAGACTTCGATAAGTAAACTCTATAGAAGCCATTACATTCCCTATGATATCTCTTAAACTCTTCCTAAATAGATTGCTTCTTAGTAGTTCTTAACTCAAATGTATATCTTACCAAGTGTGAGAGACTATTCATATTGTGTAACCTCATAGATAGTCTTGATAAGTCACCCTCATATTCTCTCGATCTGATTTGTTAATACACCACTTCAAGAAAGCTTGATGGAGCTCCATCCAAGATATTTCAAATTTTTCTATTTTCTTTGAATAAGATTATTCGTTGTCACCTCCATTAGAGATTAGCAACATTATTTATTAGCACTACCAATGGGAAGTCTTGCAAACATTACATGTCATAATATCAAATGGCATTTCAATCCTCTCTAGTCAATCCTCCACTTGAGAAGGAATCATCATGTCTCCCAAATATGGTAGTTGTTACCACAAGAATTGCTACACCAACTAATTTGCTTAATTAAAACTTGTGCTTCTTTCATGTTCCATTGACATGATAGCTCTCCTAAATTGCATTCCAAAAGTTTTTTTTCTCTCTCTTTCTCTCTCATCATGATCACTTCTCCTTGAGATGTTATAGTACTTCTATTGTTCAAGTTATTCACTTCTTTGTACATGTTTTGGTCTCTTGATGCAATTTTGCACATTATCACATATTTTAAATTTTAAAATTTACATGACTTGCATTACAAAGTGTTAAATTTAAGACACCATCCAAAATAACAATTCTCTTTAAATCATAAAATACTTTACTTAGGATTTACTTTAAATACACACGCATGCATAAACACACATGCATATGCACAATAACCAACCATCAAAAACACAATTTCCTTGACATCCATTTAATAGATAATCCCCAACAAACTTACCACCAATAAAATGCCACCTTAGCAACATGACTCCTCAATAACCATGTGATCTAAACAGAATCACAAATAAAATTTTCAATTTTCAAAAATCATTCAACTATCATTGGCACAATCATCAATAAGAGAATCCAACAAATAAAAGAGTGAAAAATAAACAAAAAAAAGAAAGAATGATTTCAATAACCAATCAAAAAGAAAATTGCATCAAAAGTTGACAAGCATATAAGTAAGCCTAAATTATTGTGATCTATTACCTTCAACCATTTGACAGTCAACCACCCTCCATTGCATCTAAAATCTCTTTCTAATCCCCTTAATGCTTAGCCTATCCTAATGAGAATCATATAAGAATAACAAATGAACATTGTGCATCATCATGTGCAATCACCACCACTTTTCTTGATAAACCCATTGCACCACCCAAGATAACTCAAACAAGTTCAAATGATCTTCACCACCTTGAACCAATTGGCAATCAAAATTAGGTTCTTCTTCCACTAAAGAAAATATCCCCCATCATCTAACAGAAATTTCTACGACATACACAATATTCCTTAAAACTTCACATCCAAAAGACAAAGGACATCAATCCTCTCTAGAGAGGTTTCAAACAATTCATTCCCCTTACTTGGAACATCAATAACAAGTTCACCTACACAAGCATGACTTCCCAACAAAATAATTATCATTCTTTCTTCCTTAGCATGCTCCCTCTACAAATCCAAAAGTTTTCCAATGCTCCCTCTATGACTCCACAAGGTTCAAAAAAAAAAAAAAAAAACCCAACAATCAAAGTCCTCACAACCTCTTCCATCATCGTACACTCATCAGCATTGATGGGGCGACAATCTCAACCATATCTACCAGCACCTTTGCAACGATAACCTCACCCACAACAATTTGTCCATTGTTGACATCTAAGCAATAATTAGCATACTAAACCATAATTATGGCAAACAATCATTTGTAAAGTAAAAACAATATTTCAAAACTTTACTCAATTTGAAATTTAACTAAATTATATGATGGGATGAAAATCCAAAATCTAGATTATCACAACTTAATGCAAAGGACCATGAAAAGTGTGCTCAATCCAAAAGATGATCTAGTCCAAGAAAAACACTCCACCTAACAACAATTGATTGAGCTAATTAGGATCAAAAGAGCTAAATGCACTCCATGACTACCTCATGACGTATTTGAAAGTCACACTTTAAAAATTCATTTAAACTTCTTTAATACTCCACACCAAAAATCACACTTAAAACATCACAAGCCACGTCATCCATAGATAATGAGAAATTCACCCCTCCACCATAGAGAACCTAAAGTATTGAGGTAATCACGACTTGTGCCTAAAGGTTTGCACTAATCGTGCCAACTTATACCCCTCCATTCAGAAACGTTTGTGCTAATGAGCAAGAAAAACAACATAAAAGAAGGTATTATCCCCACAATAAGCATCAAAGATCATCTAATGGTATCATTTAACGTAAAAAATTTCCTAAGTAGCCTTACATGCCAGCCACCTCATGACATGAATGGAATACTTCGATTGCTCTAGTGCATCTCAACTCCCAACACTACATTATTCACTATAGAAGAGGTTTACCAAGCAAAAGTCTATTTCCATATCTCTAATCTTTTGCCCTCTCAAGACCAAATCATCCATCTAAGATATCACTTGGATACTCCTTATAATGCAAGTAAACTATTGCAAGTTTCACCATTCTATATATCCCCTCAAAATTCATAAAATACAAAATTATACTACTAGTATTCAAATGTGAGCTAACATGAAGATTATGAACTTATCCTTAACTCCATATGTGGAGTACCTTCCATTCACTTCCCTATTAGCTGAAGGCAGAAATTTTAGTAAACTTTATTTTTATACATATAAAAAGAAGACATAAATAAAATAATTATACTAATAGTGCTCAAATATAAGCTAACATAAAGATTATGAACTTATCCTTTCCTATAATAAGTTTCCTATTGACATTCATATAAAAAATGCAAAAATAGAGATTGTCAAGATGAATTAACTTGGTTTGACAATAATTTTAACAAAACACAAGAAACTTCACTAAGTAGTTACGCCCTTTCAAAGTTATAAAATGTAGTTTGACATCAAAGAAGGTTAATTTTTCTCTCTAAAAACTCTAAAATGAAGTGTTACACTAGTAGTATTTCTACCATGATCTTTTATAGAAAAGTTGGTTAATAAATGCATAAGTGACATCATCACTACTATGCTTATAACAGAAAGGTGAGTTACATGCACAACATGAAAAAAGTACCATTACCCCTTGTGTGTAAGCTTAACTATATATCATGGGATAGATAATAATTGCATCCATGATATTTGCACTCTTACACTATTGTATACCTCTAGTTATATATTTTAGAGCCACTTTTTTTCTTTCTTCCAACCAAAACAGATTGCAATCCCTCTTTCAAAATGCCTTTCTCAATTTGGTCACAATAGCTGATTAACAATAAATGAAAAAGAAAAAAAGGACAAGCCAAAAAGAATAATTCTTTTGTTCATATTTTGTTCCTTTTATTGACCTAGATTAGTACATTCACAACTAGAAGATGTGTGAAGCTCATGGGCAGTGCCTCAATGAGGTTCTATCTCATGTCACTTCAAATTTAGTAGCATTTTAATTGTTCTATCATTTCAATTACATTTCTATTAGAAATAACAAACCTTTTTCTCCTCATGATTTCTTTGACCCTTTGTGCGATTAGCTTAACATTGTTTTATAGCTCATTATTTTCTTATCTTAGGAAGCAGATGTGCAAATTAATTTCAGGCAACAGTGGGTCTACACATTGTGAATAGTACAAAGAAAAATTAAATAAGGCCATAATGGAATATGTTGGGCTGTTATAACTAAATTGGGAACAAACAATTTACTTATTATCAGAAGCACTGTGCATGAATTTAGTTGTTGAATCATTTTATTTTAGTGCTAAAACTAGTAGACCCACTGATATCTATTGTTTTTACTTCAACCTTAATTTCACAAAAAAAAATCAGACCCAAAAGCTATTTAAAACAAGATCTTAAGCTCTAGTAATTCATGTCCTTTATTTTCTACAACAATAACAAGAAAAAAGCTTTAATCCAAATAAGTGGAGCCGACAACATTGCAACCATTCAACCAATAACTCTTCCTTGAAGTTCAAGTTTGTCAAACCCTCCCATAGGCTGTTATTACATCTTTTTTTGTCTTTCTCTTCACCTATTTATCAAAAATAAAGAATAAAAAATTCACCTCTACAAATAAAAGCACTAAAAAGGTTATATTTAACATATCCAAACCATCTCTTCTCTATCTCAAATCAATATTATTTCAACTTTTGCCTAAATAGACTTATTTCTTGTCATATTTTTTAAAGTATAAGATAACAACTTGTTTGGCTAAACATCTTGATCTCCACAATACAACTTTTGTTTAAATGTTCAATAATATTATAAAACCTCCAACAAAATTTATAAACCTAAATCACCTTTATTGTCTGTTATTTATCATTTGCCTGATTTGAAGAAATAAACATAGAATAAAGAACAAACCTATTAACATAGACAAAGTATTTGGAAGAAGCAAACAAGGCTATTTCAAGTCTCAAGTAGAAGATGTAATCTATAGAATATTACAGTAAATTGCAATCTCAATTATTTCTAAAAAAATCTTTCTGCAAGTTGGTCAATGCATAAAAGCAAAGATTTTGAAGAATTGTTAGAACCTCCTTTCTTCTTTTCAAAATTGGAATATAGGGGCTTTTCATTTATACACATGCACCTTTCATCACCATTTAAGAAATGTTCATTTGACAACCCCGCATGTCCACAAACAAATATAAGCAGTCTAGCAAGGAAGATGCTAGGCATCATTAAAAACTCTTTACAAACATCATCACCAAATTAATTTCACATCTATAGGAAACTTCTACATAATATTAATCAAACTCAAAGCAAATAAGTTAACAATTCCATTAAGAGAAATGAATAAAAACAACAATGAAGCAGATCTTTGAAAGTTAAATCTTGCAAACAAATGACTCAAGTCAACAGTACTCACACGGGTCTTTGCAATAACGTTTGATAGCTCATCTAGAAACTGTGACAAACCTCACAAGACAACACATTATAATCTATTACAATAAGAAGATCTTGGGAAATGATCTGCTAAAAGCTTTTGAAATATATAAGTGCAACACGAGATTGTTGCGCCAGTCTAGAGAAAGCTATAACATAAAACCATCCTTTAAGAATAAAATTAACAGGTAAACATCAGATCAAAAGAAAAGTGGATGAGAAAGAAAAATTACTAAATATAAAATATCATAAACAAAGCAACAAAATATACATAAAATGGAAAGTAAAATGAGATTAAATAATAAAAATTGCAAACAAAACAATCCTGGAAGGAAAAAAATTCTAAACCCCCCAACCAAATCAGAAAGAAAATGTTAACAAAGATGCTCTTCACTTTCACCTCTAATGAGGAATGTAAATATAATGTAATGACGCTATTATCGTCATGAATTTGACCAAGTAAATGCATTCTCCCACTTTCCAATTTTATATTTAAAAAAGTGTTGTAGTAAATAAGCAATGGCTTCCTATAACAAAAGAAAAAAGATTTACAAAAAGCACACAAACATAACAGAGTAAGTAGATCCAAAAGTTTTGATTGCTCCATACCAAACAAAGTTTGAATAGATCAGTATTAAACTCATTCAACTTTTTCAAACCCATAAAAGAAGGATATAAAAAAAAACAGAAAAAAATCATAGCCAATAAATCATGTAAGATCAACAATTTGAAGCAAACTGGAACCAGAAGCACCATACAGCTGATTCACACAGATGCCAAGGAGATGCAATTAGTTTTGCCACGGACCTACCTGGATCCTCTAGCAAGATAGCAAACAGGATTAAAAATTGTGCAGGTTCGAATGCCTTCATCAAGAAAAATAGTAAATTTAAGGCATAAATTCTTGCATTTATCAGACAGTAAGTTTAATTTGGGCTCAGGATCTCAAGATGATTCTAAAAGTTTGGATAGTATGCTAATCTAAACCATCATAAAAAAAAAGAAAAAAAAGTAAATAAGAACTCTTGGGAACAAAGAATGATGGAAAGAAGTTAACAACTTCAAGTGTTGATGACCAAAAAACATGCACATGTAAGAAAGAAAAACCTTGCACACTTCTCAAGTTCCAATTCGAAGTAAACCACCCTTCATGTAAGATTGCTGGTTGAGACATTCACGCTTCACAATGAATGAAAGAATTTCAATGCAAATAAAATAATTCAGTTCATGTTGAACATCAAAAAAATAGAAAATCTGAAATTTAATCAACATTTTAACAAAACAATAAGATCAGAGCTTAATGTATATTACAACTACAATAGAAATATTTAATGGAAGAAACAATGTAAACAAAATGATCTGTATTCTTTTGCAAGTCCTAGAACATGTCACAATTTTGGCAAACCTCAATTCGGTGGTCAACCTACAAGAAAGAACAGAAAATGGGGTCTTTTTCCTCCCCATTATCACATGTGTAAGAACCAAAATGCCATCTTGCACCTCATGTGAATCCCTCTCATGCACGCCTCTCTAGAGATAGAAGAGAAGGAAATAGTTTACAAGGTTAAGAGAATTAAACTTGAATCTAACATACACCCAAGGAATTAAGTCGATTCACTTCTTGGTTAGTCTCATCTTTCAATTCCAACAGAAAGCATTCACAACACACCTCTCTAGCTACAACCTTGGAACTGCCTCAATTCATTCCTGATTTAGATGTTCACTCCATCATCATGAATCAAGCACGACTTTTTTTTGGATGAAGAAGATAGCGGCTTTTATTAAAACATGGCTTTTCTTCATGGTCTAGGCTGTGAAAGGAACCTTCCATGCCTTTGGTGGATTGTGCCATGCTCGGTAGGGCAAATGTGGGACATGTAACTTGGTACATGACCGTCCTTACAAGGCACACTCAAGGTAAGGGAGCATGGATGATCTTATGGCACATCTCTAAGGTCTCCAACTGATCTGATGGTTATTAGATTGCTAGAGGCATCTTTGATGCAATTTCATGAAATCCCATTCAAACTTGGCTAGTTTGTAGACAGATGTTCGCATGATAAAGTCTTTGAGCTTTGCTCCTTCACTATACGATGGCCGCAGTTACTGTTGAGCTAGATATGCTGAAGTTATGCAACGGTATCTAGTGATAAGGTAAATGTTAAGTCCATCTCGTGACTCAAAGGAAAATTTATGTCATGCTCTACATGATAGGACATGGTCAAAAAGCATATATTCAAAGGGCTTATTGGATGCAAATAAGCCAGAACATGAAGCCCTTCCAAATGCAAATTTGACATTTTACATTCTTAGTTGATGTATCTAAACTGAATCAAGCCAACTACCCTAATGATATTCAGAAGCAGTGTTGGATAATATGTTAATTGTAGCATCACATTATCAGAGCATCAGTAAAAATGATCATATCACTAATTTTAACTGAGTATCCTAAACATTTATTAGCACAAGAACCTCAATCTTGTGCGTGTGTGTATAAGTCAGAATATAAAGTCTTTCCACATGCAAATTTGACATTTTAGTTGATGCATCTAAACTGAATCAAGCCAATTACCCTCATGATATTCTGAAGCAGTGGTGGATAATATGTTAATTGTAGCATCATTTTATCAGAGCATCACTAAAAATGATCATATCACTAATTTTAACCTAGTATCCTAAACATTGACTAGCACAAGAACAACAATCTTGTGTGTGTGTGTGTGTGTATATACACAATCTTTTATATTTCAGAATCAGAATAACAAGGTAACTACATAATTACCAACAATTATTTACGCAATAACATTGTAAAGCCAACCAAAAACATAAATTCACATCAAATCATTTCAAACCCAAATAAAATGGGGATAATGATCACATAGAAGTAAAAGGGGTGGCACAGTTATGCACATAATTAAAGTTTGAGAATAAATTAGAAGTATCAACATCCTGACGCTCGAAAAGCAACAAGCCAAACCCTAATTTCCGTCGTAACTTTCTTTCAAGGGCACAATATCACCTATTTTGACGTAGCCCATCTTCTTGGGGGTCTTCTCTTCCACTTCATCTTCCCCATCGTGAGATCTGTAGATCTCGCACTGGTTGGAAAAGAGGGACCAAGCGAGGTACATGATCGCGCCAGTGAGAGCACCACAGCCAACACCGAAGAGGAGCCCAGCAACGACAACGAGGATATCCTTGGCCCGTTCCTGTAAGGAACTTATGCCGAAGGACTGCTCAGCGCGGACCATCCCCACCGCAGGGTCAAAACGCGGTCGATTGAAGACGATCGGGCGGAAATTACTGATGGGGATTTGCGATACAGAAGAGGAGGGCAGAAGTCGGAATGAACTGAAGAATCGGTAGGCAGCGATGTATCCGTCGGTGGAAACGGACGAGTAGGGAGGCTTTCCGTCACGAGGGCCGAAGATTTGCGGGACATCGAAGGTTTCAGAGGAGGTGAAAGTATATGTGACGAAGCAGGTCTTGAATGGGTGGAATTGAACACCGGGGCGAGCGGAGGCGGTACCGGCGAGGACTGCGAAGGCGAGGAAAGAGAGAATCCAGGAAGACGCCATGTGCGAGAGAGATCGTGTGCCCCTACGCGCGAGAATACGGACACTAGTTTGGCTGTTTTATACGGAAATTGAACCGGAGAGTGGGAGCGATGGCTATTTTCTTGTTGGGTTTATTTGGCACTAGAAAGTGAAGAGTCCGTATCATTTAAAATTTAGTGTCCGGAATAAATTCATGCTTTACGATAATTCTTATTTTAAATGTTTTACGATAATTCTTATTTTAAATGTTTTTGATAACGATAAAAAATTCGATCCTACACATTATATTGATAATCTATTTAATTAATAAGAAGCATCGATTAGAGTCGAACATAAAAAGTGCACTGTTATGTTTCCAATAATAACCAGGTGCAGCTACTTGCTTGCAAAACTGCAAATTAGAAAGTGGTGTTGTGCTATTTTTCGGAAGAACTGGGTGCTTTTGTAAAAATCCCCTGGCTGGACCCCAACCGGGCCATTGGGTCGAACCGGGACTTGCGGGCCGCAAACTGATCCCACCTGCTGCCGAAATGCTCGCGCCACAACGCGGGCGTCGGTTGGCGGCTCAGATACTGCTTCGCCCTTATGCGGCCACTGGCGGCGATCTCCACCACCTTTCTCTGCGTCCCAATGATCTCCGCCAAACACGACGCACCACACTTCTTTGGATCTGTAGACTGCAGCACCCCCACCGCATATACCACCTGCTCAGCCGCCGTCTCCGTCGCTAGCGTGGTCTCGGGCAAAACCGCCGACATGTTTGCATCCCATCTGCAGAACAGAGAAGATATCCGTTAATCCATAATGCCACTTGAGCAAAAGGAATTCCGAGAGAGATAGAAAGAAAGTGAGGGTACTTACTTGCCTCTGAGGAATGGGTAAATGAGAATTGGACCCTCAAAATCTTGACGGGAAATGCTTTGTAGAAGCAAATCTGTGAAAGCTTCAATCCCAGACTTGGGCACAAACATGTTTAGCCAAGGATGGGGCACATCCCATAGTCCTCTGCTTCGAAGGCTCGTCTCTTCACTCCTCACCCTATTGAGGAAATCGTAGTACGAAACATATGCTTCAAAGAAAAAAGGAGCGCGGAACTTCAAATCACTTGCTATCTCTTTCACCAGCTGAGATAAAAGAAAAGCCAATATGTTAAACATGAGTTCAGTCTTACATTCAAGTTCCAGAAGTTGGATTATAAGGCGATTACTTGATCTACGTCGTTTTCCTTTCTTTGGTAGTCATGAACTGCGAACTCTAAGCAGTAGTAAACTCCGAAACCACCATCGCGGACGTCGTTGATAAATTCAATTTGGGCAGGGAAAGCATTGGAAGAGCTTTGTAGGGAGTTCTCGTTCAGAATGATGAATCCTTCCACATAGTCTACCTTCTGCGGCATTGAGATCAGAAGCTCTTGGTCATCGGTGAAAGTTCGGAAATCATCGTAGAATGCTCTGATCCATTTGACCTGAGCCAAATCAGCCATTTTAACTCCTCAAATCACTTCAGGAGATTACAAGAGGGGTTTTTAAGGGGGGGGGAAGGGGGAAATAGAAATTTGATTACAGACCTTTTTTGGAGCATCCTGGAGCAAGATTCTTGCTTTTGTTATGATTCCAAACTGGCCCAGCCCTCCAAGAATTGCATAGAAGAGCTCAGCATTTCTTGTTAGCGAGCAAGTCACAATCTCCCCTTTGCCTGCAAAGTAGTACGAATCAGAATCCAACTGTTCATCTCGTCACATGGATTGTGCAATGGCTTAGCTTCTATTTGTTTTATTTACCTGTCACCACTTCGAGCTGGAGGACATTGCTGATCTGAGGTCCATACTTGAAGGTCTGACCGCTTATTCCAGCATTTGAGAGAGTCCCGCCGATGCTCAGATACAGGTAATCTGTCCACGACCTTGGAGCTAGACCAAACTTGAGGCTCTCCTCCAAAAGCTCTATCCACAAAACTCCTCCGGCAACATCGGCATAGGAGAAGCCCTTTTCAACATCCTCAACCTTGTGAATCTCTATGGAGGAGGGGAGAGAATCCATCTCGATGACAATGCCATCGGGTGCCTGTGCCTGACCATGGATGGAGTGGCCCGCTCCTCTGGCTGCAACTGAAACCTCGGTGGAGAAAGAAGCAGAGAGGCAGCTCAGGAGAGAGGAAATGTCGTTGGGAGACTTGGGCCTGAGGACTGCAGCGGGGAAATTGAAGAATAGCCTACCAAAATCCATTGAAGCCAAGCTTGTGCTTGGAAGGAACTTCAAAGGGTCATCTTTTACCATGGTTGAGGCTTTCAGGAAGTTCAAGTGACTGCTGTTCATGGGACTTTGGATAAAATTGCGAGGAGAATAGAAAGCAAGGAGGAGGAGGAGAAGATTCAGTCTTACGCAGAACAGAGGAAGCTCCATTGAAGAAAAGTTGGTTTGCTTTTCGTGTTGTAATCAAAGGAGTCAGTTAAAGCAGGCGAACACCAAAGAAATTGTTCAAAGAACAAATGCTCATTACATCATGTGGCTATTTAACTTGGGCTTCTTTTGCTACTCTTATATAGCGAAATGAAAGGGAAAGCACAGACTTTGTTCGAAGAAAGACCGCGAGGACGCAGAGGATGGATGAATTGGCACACATGTGATCCAAAGTGCTCTGCGACCTCTTCAACCTTTTAATGTATCCAGTTCAGAAAAGCAACAACAGGGGGCCAAAATATGAAGATAGATAAGAGACACGGGACTTTAAATCAATGTAAAGCAAACGGATAGATCTCGATGCGCTCTTTCTAAGGATTTGTTGGCATTTATAGATGACTGAAGGCTATGTCACTGGTGTTTGGTTGATTTCAAGTTCTGCTTTCATATCTCATGGGACCCAAGCTTGGATACAGCAGCTCATGTGTGACCCTCACCAGATTTTGTTCTCCCACCCTACCTTCAAAATTCCTTTCCAGTTCTGTGTTCTGCTTACCTCCCTCCCCCGAATATGGATAGAAGCCAACATGGCTGATAAAGGCTTCATTTCCCTACATAGAAAACAAAGATCTTGTTCTCAGTATCGCACGGACTGCTTCCCCTGTTTCATTGTTTCCCCTGTTCTCATCCACAATGACAGCGCACACACATGGCATAAGCTGTGTCCCTCTGAGCTCAGAAAGCTGTAACCTTCAAAGCAATGGTGGTGGTGGACCCATGAATCAGTCTTGGATTCTCTCTCCCTTAGTCTTGAACCGATCCCGGCAACAGGATGACGTCAATGGACCCGAAATCTTTTAGGTCAGTACTCTGCTCCCCTGTTTTTTGCTGACCTGAACTCTTCGACAACGATGATTGCCCGCAGCCCATCCAAGGATGTCAATAGACTGTGGGCATGCCATTTTGGGTTTTGATATTGTGCCTCAGTCAGACTTTAGTAAAATTAAATATATAAATACAATTTTTAATTTTTAAAAAGTAGGTAAATTTTAAATACAATAATTTTAAATACTAAAGAATTTAGGAGTTTAAAATTTTTTAAAAATTAACTAGAACAAGGGTCTATGTGAGGTTCATCAACTATAGATAATTTTGTTTTTTCTTTTTTTAAATATGTTTTTAAAAGATAGTTTATTGAGTTTCCAATGGGATGATAATAATTTAGAGGTAAATTATGTCTAATTTTTATTTGATAAATATTTTAAAGGTATCTTTTAGTTTGGTTTTTAAAAAAATTTAAAATTATATCAAATAATTTTCATACTTCATATAAAATATTTTCTTAAAATAATTTTCAAAAACTTTTTGAATCACAAAATTTGTCTTCAAATAAAATTTTAATTCATCAAAAACTAAACATCAAGATGTCATATTTTTATCCTAAAAATTAAAGAGGAGTTATTAATTTTTATGTGATAAAACATTATCTTGATACATCAATTGACCTTTTATCATATCAATTAATCATTATAGCATTTATCTACTTTTTATATGATTTTAAGTGCTATCAACTTTATATCCTTTTTTTAAGGCTCGTTTATTTCTAATGCAATGATATTGGAATATATAATTGAATCATAATGATATTACAAACTTACAATAAAAGTATAATATTTAAAATAAATTAAATACATGAAACTAAAATTAAATTATAATATTTTGGGAATAAGTCAAATAAAAGGATATTAATTTTAAGTATTTAATGATTGTTTAAAAATCTTAAATATTTATTTAAAAATTTAGTGATAACTCTTATATAAGATATATTATATGCAATTGAAACATAATTCTTTTTGTAACATTGATTCATATATTAGCAATTAAGTTTTAAATACAATAAAAAAATTTTAAAACAAAAAATTATGTTTAAGATATTTTATCAACATATATGATGGTACGTTCTAAATGTGTCTCATTGACAAATGTTAACACTTTTTTCTGACAAAAAACTAAAAATATAATTGTGTAAAAAAATTATGACATATTTTTCTTAAAATAAATTCTTGTCTTTTAAGTCATAAATGTAGATAAGAATAATATGTTAAATAGCTAATCTTCAAATTCAATCATTTGAATGACATTAGGTCACATTGCAATAAGCAAAATGAATTAGAAGAAAAATTATTGCCTAATTAAATTTTTCCATTGGCTTTTCTAACAATATCTAACAATATTTGACATTAAATGTTATCCATTAAATGAAGCATAAGTAATTTTTTGCCTTTTATCAAGTGACAACTCACAATAACTAAATTATCACCTTAGAAACATCTTAGTGTTGACCTCATTAATTTTAACATATGAGAAGCATCATCTCATTTATTAGATATGTGATGACAAAATTAAATAAAAAGAAGTGATTAGCCGTTGCTTTCTCCTTCTACTATTTTACCTTTTTTTCATGTTTTTTTATTTAAAAATTTTAAAAATAGATATAAATGTACTTTAATAAATAGTGAATTAACATAATTTTTTTTTTTGAAGAATAAGCCAGATAAATAATATTCATTCTAAAATTTTTTTTGACAAAAAAATTCATTGTTTTCATCATGTTTTTAAATAAAAATTTATAATAAAATAAATCATTAAAGAATTTATAAATAGAGAAGAAAGTGAATGGTTTTGTAAAGCTTATCATGATTGAAATACTCTTTTATTAATCACAAGTTCTTTCTGTTTTGCAGTTGTTCTTATTATAGTACATTTTTTCTTGCTTATAATCCTTATTTATTTTCTATGCAATAAAATTAAATCTAAGTTCTTCACCACCTAAACGACCCTCCATTATAGCAAAGCAACTTGAAGTAATAGAACACATTTATCAAAAATATAGTCAATACTTCCACAAAAATTATGATTAAGTTGTTAAAGTTTAGTTGGCTTTTTGGATTATTTCGTTATGACTAAAATCAAAATGAAAACATATACATGAAATATATCACAAAAAATTAAATAATCTAAAAAATGCACCTAATATTCCATCCTTTGAGGAAAAGTCGTCTTTTTATAGTTGTTAAAAGCACCTTTAATACTCCAAAGATAGTGTTGGATCAACTTTCAAATCAATGAAACAAATATTTGTTTTTTTTTATTGCCATTAATTCTTATGATCTACACCCCCACTTTAAAGATTGATTGATTCAAATTTCAAAATTATAGAATTTGAAAAATAAATTTATAAATATATTATACACTCATAACAATTATTTATTGATCATTGACTACTTGCATTGATGGCCTAAAAAATGATCTTTGAGACCACAAAACTTTTTATTTTAAATACATTTTTAAAGACAATCTAAATAATATCATTTAATGTCAAATTAATTAATCATATAAATAAAAACTTATAAATCATATTATATATAAATAGTTTTTGCATCAAAAGATAAACTAACATATTATTTAAAATCATAAAATAAAATAGCTGTGCAACGACTCTCAAACAACATATAAAACAACCTAATATACCTCTATGTCATATCCATGTAATAACATCTATAAATCATTCTTATATAACTCTTATGGTATCTCGAGTTATACATCATCATTATTTGACAATGTTAAGTCATAGAATAGGTTGAGTTAACTGATACTAGTTTAATTAATAAGAATTATGTAATACAAATACAAAACGTTACATATTTAAAATTATGCCACAATTGGGTCAAATATCATATCATAACATATATAAAAACAATGTTAATCATATGAAATATTTTTAGCAATAAAATATTCCTAATATTCCATCCCTCTTTATTACCCTTATTTTTTTATTTCTTTTTTGTTTCCATTTGAGATTATGATAAAGCATAAAGATCGAAATAATTTTTATGACTTTTGGGTAAGACTATTGATCTCTTCTTAGAAAGGAGATATATATTGTTAATAGTTTTTTAAGATCCATCTTCTTAATATTTTTTTATAACAAAATACACTCAAATGACATAATGATTTTTTTCTTTTCAAAATCATAGCATTGCTCTAAATTCAACTTTATTTTTATATCGTTTTTGTTTGCTTTTATACTCTTGCATTAGAATCATTTTTAATTAAAATGTATTTTTTATTTTCTTTATTCTTAATTTCTTACACTTTGGCTAGATGCAATAAACTAGAAGGTAATACAACAATTTTATGGCATATTTTTTGTGTAAAGAAAAGTTTTTTGAATTTCTATAACTTAACAATTAATAACATGTAATGCATGTAAATCATATAAAAAAATCATCACCTATCACATTTAAATTCTTTTCTACATCTATGAATATATTAAACAAATACCCTTATGTTATAGAAGAATGTCTTTAGTTTTTGAATAATAGTTACACCTTAGAATTTAATTTTGTTTGCATGCCTTTTTATGAACTCAAAACATTTTTTTCTCTTTGCTCAATTACACTAAAGGAATCTATTTAATTCCTTTTCTTTTGTTTAGTTGCATATTCAATTTCCCTCTTTTATTTTTTTTCACTCAATATCTACTCATGATAAATTTCAAAAATTTTCTTTATTCCTACAAAATCCTGCAATAGCTTTCTTCCATCCCTTTTATAGATCTAATACGCCCTTCTTCCTCCTAGATCTTCCAATTCCACCAATGGATGCACCTTATACTTTTCTCTTATTTAATTAAACAATTATCCTCCTCTTTTCATAGTTTCTACCACTTGGAATTACCACCCCATTCAATTTTGCTAGTTTAGGGTTAGAAATTAGGTATTTAGAAAAATTACAATAAAATTTTTAGTCTTTATAATATTCTATACATTTTTTCATCCAAACATTCTCCATTATTTTACAGGCCAATTATATGTGACTCTCCTCAACGAGGTTTATCTTGTCAAAATTTCATATTTTTTCAATATTATTTAGTATTTTTTATAATAATTATTTTTATATTTTATCAAATTTATATAATAATTATTTTATTATATTTTATTTGTAATTGTCCAACCTTTTATCTTATGATTGTGATACTTTCTTCTCATGTTAAGATAATTTTATATTGAGTTTCTTTGTAAACTTTATGCCCATGTCTAATTTCATAGGTTTATGACTTCATTTTTATATTTTTTTTTCTAATTTTTGTAACATCTCAATTCTATAGCTTAAATGATTAATTTAATTTCTATAAATCTCAAACTTCTTTTCTATGATCTAAACACTTTTGTTTTTTTATCAATTTTATGACATTGAGTTTTCAATAAATTATACAATTATTTTTTTATAAGATTCATCTCTCTTTTTAGATGTCTTATCTTATTTTTTGATAATATATAATTCTTTGTAAAAATCAAATAAATTATCAAAATTTTAAAATAAAATAATAATATTAGAGAAATAATTATTTATACATTTGAAGAGTTATAAATTCCTCCTTTTTGTCAAAACTTCATTCCCACAATACTTAAATACTTTTGTTTCATCTCTTTTTCTAATTCTGTGATAGCTTCTTGTTCCAGTCAAGTTGATTATAAAATCTTAATCATTAGGATTTTTTCTTAGTTTTTTTTAATTTCTTTTGTTAATATCTTCATCATTTTGGTTGGTCCAAGTCAAATATATATGATTCATTTGCCACATAATTTTTTATTGAATTATATAGAATTTATTATGATTCCAACTAAATTTACTATGATTGCCACTTTATAAGAAACTTTATTAAACTTTTCAATGATTTATAGTTGACTAATTTATCTTTGTTTTAACTTCCCTCCTTTACCAAATATTTTGACTTCTTTTATATAACTTTGATAAAAACATTGTCTTCCTTTTTAACTTATATCTTTCTTTTAGAATAATAATACCTTTTTAGGTCATTTTGTGTCTTTCATATTTTCTCTCTAATTAATTTTACCTTCTTATTGATTTTTAATATCATTTATGGTCCTACAAATTCCTTCTCAATTATGTCATACCAATATATTGATGGTTAGCACTTTCTTTAATATAATGCCTTGAATGGAGCCATTGGATGCTTGTGAACTAAACTGATTGATTTAGTTGATAACACTTAACAAACTTTGAGTAGTTGTATTGCCTTGTATCATTCTTAGAATCGATAATTAGTCTAGTTCATGATAATTTTAAGGATTCTCAAATCTTTACAAAGTTTTAGATCCAAAATAAAAACTTTTATGATTGCTTGACCCATGTGATCCCAAATAATCCCACAATAACTAGCAAGATCGATATTGCTTTGAGTTGATCTATTAATGTTTAATTTTGAAGTATTTTCTAGGGAAGTTATCCAGTGCATAACCTGTGTCATCTTAAATTTAATCTCTAAAAATAAAGGAGCAAAACCACAATGAACTAGTTAGGGGTATAATTAAGAGATTTACATTAAGGGTTAACAACTAAAAATATTGTAGCTAATTAATTAAACTCTATGAACCATGTTGCTTACTGTAATGATTTGATCATCATATAATTATGAATTATATGATTTTTATATGTTCCAATAGATAAGTGAGGGAACCAAACATACTATCTCATCTCTATCAAAATTTGAGAAATTTCTTCTTCACAAATGTTATAGTTTTTGCTAAATAGTGTTATAGTTCACTTCTTGAATTTCCATATGATATACAAAAAGTTCCACATTTCAATTGATCTTGTGCACTTTACAAAGGCTGAGTCATCATTTGTAGCACATAAATGGTAATTGTCATCTAATTGATAGTTTATCTTGTGTAAGTTATTTGGGAAAGATAACAAGTTGTTAAGGATCCACCACATTAATATGGAGATTTTGAAAGGGATGTTATTGTCTCAAATAATTTTTCTTGAATTTAGTATGAGGGTTTTGCTTCTTAGCTCTTCCTACACTAATTTAATGCTAAGTCATCATCCTTGGTAAGCATCCAATAAGTGTGATCAGATGTTTCAAGTTGATCCATATTCTTTAAAGAATTTATTTTGGTACTTAAAAGTTGTTTATTTAATCCCTTTCATGTGGTTCCATGTTGTTGAGCAAAAACTACTCCTTTTCTTAAAGATATTTAGCTTTCATGAATTAAGCCCATAAGAAATTAGAAGTGTGGAACTTCCAATAGAGTTTAGTATTAAAGGCTACCATAAGCCCCTCATGTTTCTTTACACCTAAACCATTTTATTCAAAAGGAAAACTCAATTTGTTCCAACTTAGCCAATAGTGGTTGTGATTTTGATTATCGTCTCCCCAAAGAAATCCATTCATAGCTATTTCAATTATTAATAAGATATTTTGAGGTGGTTAAGGTATCATTAAAGAATAAAGTGACATTGACTATAACATGTGTTTCATAATCACCAACCTATCACCCATGGATAACAACCCCTTCTTTGAACTTACCAATTTCTTTCTAATCTTGTCTACCAAGTGCTAAAAACTTGTAATCTTTTTCTTTCCCTTGAATAGGATGCATCTAAGAAAAGCAATAAAGAGACTTTGTTTCTTAAACCATAGAACCTTAATAATAATTTTTTCCTAAATTGGTTTGACGTTTTCATTGCAAATAAAAAAACACTTTTATGCATTGATTTGAACACTTAATAAACCTTGAAGTTCAAGAAGAGTTTTTTTAATGTTTGTGATTAAATTCTTGTCACCTCTTACAAAAATCTTAAAATAATTAGCAAAACTCAAGTTAGAGATGCTCTTACAATCTTTTGTTAAAGCATAATTCCTCACTTTGCTTTGATTATGAAGGTTGTTTAAACAATAACTAAAGATTTTTATAGCAAGAATAAAAAGTAGAAGAGATAATCGGTTACCTTGAGCCCATGAGTTGGTTGAAAGAATTTATTATATTTACTAATGATAACGTTAGAGAGATAACTACTTTGAGAATGTTCATGAAGAGATTGGTGAATTTGACATCAAAGTTGAACTTGTGCAAAACTTATCTTAGAAAGTTCAAAGAAAAATAATCAAAGGCCCTTTTAAAATCTGGCTTAATTATGTATTTATTACCTCTGATTCTACAATTGATTTTTTTAACCAACTTTTGAGCTAATAGAATGTTCTCTTTTATATCTCTATTTATTGCAAACCCTTATTATTTTAGTGAGATTAAGGTTATGAGAAATGTTTATAAAATTGATGCTAGCAGCTTTAAAAAAATCTTCTCCATGAAATTACATAGGCAAAAAAGTATGAAATCCTTAAAAGTTGCAAGGTTCTTTATTTTGGGAATTAATATTAAGTTGGCACTAAATATTACCCTTCAAATGAGAGAGCCTACAAGAAATTCATTAGTTACCTCTAACACATCATTCTCAATCATGGATCAACAATGTTTGAAGAAGAGCCCATTAAAGTCATCAAAGACCTAGGGCACAATAAGGGTCCATCAAGAAGACAATATATTGAATTTCCTCCTTGGTTGTTTATTGCAATAATGTCTAATAATTTTCAAGCTAGGGATAGAATTAAGTTAATTAAAGAGTTATTTTGATTACTAGGGGCTACAAATAATACGAGTTTGTAATATTGAATAACTACTCTCATAATTTTGTCCTCTTTAGTTATCAAATTTCTAAGTGAATCTTTAATTCTTTAGATTCCTAACTTTTTTTTCTTGACCTTGATAATCCAATGAAAGAATTTGGAATTTCTATCTCCTTTAGGAAGCCAACTGACCAGCACTTTTTGTAACCAAAATTCCTCTTTTATTTTCACAACTGTCAGTAACTAATGTTGATCTTTACCTATTTTAACATTGAGGCTTTAGTCTACATCGATTCAAATAGGTATTCTTTCTCCAACACTTGCACTTCTACTGCTTGCAATTTCTCAAATACGTTACCAAAGTTTGACTTATTTTAATATTAAGGGTGCAATTTTAGGTATTAGAGTTTATAAGCCAATTTCTTTATTCCTTGCCTTGTTACTAGTAAACTTCAGTTTTGTTGCACAATTGGAAGAAAGTTTTTACGATAAATTCACACATTTTGGAATCTACATCATCTAAGGGATGAGCTTGCTTTAAAGGTAAAAATGAGCTACAAAGGTGCATAATAAGATAGTGCTTTGTTGAGATGTTAAACGGTTATTAAGAAGAATGATTTAACTATCTAATTATTTTCAAGCTAAATGGTGCAAAATTAAGACAATCTATTGAATTTCCTTCTTTTCCATACATGTTTCCCTTCTTACACCCTAGACCAAGTAAATTTATTACAAAGAAAGAGAGCTCTTTGAGAGAATAATAGTTTATGCATTTTATAAACTCAATTAGAACCTATTGTGGGGGTTGAATTACCTTAATATTCATTCAAGGGGTGCTAACATTGAAAGCACCAACAACCAACCAAGGGGGATTGTTAACATCTACTATTATTCTAAGTTCATTCCAACAATTCTTTCTTCTTGTAAATAGGCACTTTGCATACATGAAGGAGAAACACACTTGAGTTTTATAATCCTGATATTTGATTAAAATGTGCAAAAGTTATTGTTCATTCCTAACTACTTGACAAGTGAATTTGTTTCCATAACACACTTTTTTTTGATAAAGTACATTCATAAAAATCAAAATTGAATTTTCCTTTATGAATTTCTAGCCACTTATTACTTCTTATGAGTTCTAACAAGGTGATGAGGGATATCTTGTGGAGATTTATAAGTGCTTTAAGGGGTAAACTGCTTCTTTGCTAACTACCACCCTAATGTTCCAAATTAGGAAGTAATTCATTTTTATCCAAGTTGTCAATACTTTGACTGGTTTGATGGGTTCTTCTAATAGCTCTGGGACTATTTATTTTGACATAAATCCTTTTGTTTTTTTTTTCTTGTCCTTCATATTGGATACAATCATGAAATCGTCTTGGTCTAGCTATAAGAGATCAGATACTAATGCTGTTTTCTATAAATCCACACTAAATTTTATGAGTGATTGAATGCTATTTTGCTGGGTTAATGAACATTCTTACCTTATGTTTGAATTAGATTGATAATTCTTCTTACTACTTCCCACTTGTTCCTTGTCATGGACCATGTAGTCAATAGAAATTTGATTAGTGGGGTGGTTATTTTCTAATGCTAGAGCTTACTTATACTAATCTTATTTTCTTTTTCTTATATAAGTCTTTCCTTCTATTTTTTTTATTAAAATAGCTAACTAGTTGAAATCTTTCCTTTCCTATGTCAGAGCCTTGTTTGTCAATTTATCAACTTTAGCTAAGACTTGAGTTATCTTCCCATCCTCCTCATTTGCAGATAGTTGTGCATGTTTGTTGTTGGGTGCATTTGAGGCTTCAATGCCTCTCCTAGCTTTTTAACTAAGGGTTTACTATTGTTAGAATGTTTGCATTGTTGTAAAAAGTGACCCATTTAGTAGTTTGACAGATTGTCGTGCATTACTTTCTTCCAAAAATTGTTATTGCTTTGTTATTTTTTTGATATCCTTATTTTGGTTAGGAGTTCCTTTGCCAAATCTACTTTCATGCAAGCATGGGTAACATTCAATATGGTTAAATTTATAGTTGTAGTATCTAGCTTTAGTGGGGTGCATATTACTAAAGTGATGGAAGGTGTTTGAGCAAGATCCATACTAAAGCTCGAGATGACTATGAGTTCAACTAAAAGTTTGGGTTCCATTTCAAGATACACATTTGAAAGTTAGAAAATTTTCATATAAATTGCATCCATCATCACAAATAACCCACTTCTAAGGAAATTCAAATGAGCATGTTTGTCAACAAGCAAACCCATCAAGAGAGTGCATGTAAATCAAACTTTTTGGAATTATGCTCAAATGAACTCCATTCTTGGCCTTTAATGAGAGAATTTTCCAATCAATGTGAGTTTGAAAGGTGTAGAAATCTATGAGACATCCTCCTCATCAATAACTTTTTTGAGTTCTCTTTTGAAGATTGTTATTGGTTTAGTTTTAATCAACAAAATTGTTTTCAATGAGCTAAGGAGCTTGAAGAAGGATCAATTTTAGGAAGAAACCTTGCCTTAAAGCTTCTTATGTAAACACTCTTAGGGCCAGAAGGTTTGAGAACTAATGCTCAACTAGAACCAATATAGAAGAGAAACGTTCCTACCTCATATCACGTAGGTGTAGCTCATTAGAAAAGACCTTTCCTCTCAAAATCTTTGACCCTTTTTTTCAAATCACCTCTTTGCTCTCCTTCACTCCATTATTGAAATGTGAGTCATTACCAAAATTGTTAAAAATAATAAATGCTATTAAAAAAAGATAAAATTTGGTTGATAAATAGATATGGTTAAGATAAATTAAACAAAATTAGTTATTAAATTTTAAGAGACCAACTTAATTGAAAAATATAAGTATTATTAAACTTTCCTAAGTTTTAATTTACTTAAAAATTTAATAATTCTCTAAATAACTAAATTTCTTAAACCTTAATAATGAAAACCAAAGGAAAAACCTATGTGGAAGAGGCTTAAATTGATGGAAAATTATCAAATTCTAAAGATTAAGAATGTGAGTTATCATCCACATAAAGAATTGTGACTATTAGTAGGTAAATGGAGCATTGATACTGGGATTCAACACTACGTAATGTATAAAAGAAACATGAACTCCATTATGTGAAAATTTGGAAATTTGGAGAAGAATTAGTTTGGCCAAGAGCTTAGGAAGAAAAGAGTAAGAGCAAGTGATTTTAAAGAATTTTGAGCAACCAAATTGAGAAAACTAAGAGGGAATTATTTGAATTAACAAGAAAATTGACACTAGATGAGCATTGTAAATGTTGTAATGAGTAACTTAAAAATTAACTTGTATACATTAGAAAGAAAGAAAATATTAAAGATAAACATGAGAAACTTGGAGGGCAACAACAACAAGGCACACCCATCCAAGGAAACCTTTGCTAAAAAGAGACCAAGAGTAACACAATGGTGTCATAATATATTAAATTTTCTACCTCTTCAATGATACAGGGATAGGGTACTTAATGGACATAAATTAAAAGTACTAAAAGACTTTACTAAGTCTTATGAAAAACTAGAGTAATAAAGTTGTTGCAAGTAAAGACGAGCCAAACAATTAAGGAAACCATTTTATAGAGAGTAGAGAAGGTGATGATAGATAGCATTTGTGAATATGAAGAATGTAGATGTGGCAAAAATTTGAGCAAAACTAATATGGAAAAGTAAAAGAAACCATTGTTCCAAACGTGATAGGAAGGAATTGTCATAGTGTTTGAAAATAAAATGACATAGTGTCTCAACACATGGCTCCTCTTAGTGCCAGAGTCATAATGAATCATCACAGAGTTCTTACTATGATCAATCGTAAGACTTCGATAAGATGTAAAGGAAAGTACAACTTTGCTCATGTCAAAATCATCCTTTCTAAAGGGTAGGCCTCCACTTTTATGTAGATCTTAAGCAAAAAAGGATAAATAAAAAAGAAGAAAGGACAAAATTAGTGTTCAAAACATTTTCCAAATAGCTTTCTCAAAACCAATCGAAAGCAATCGATTTGATTCCAAAAGATGTGATCAAAGCTCTTGTCAAACAACTTTCTAGAAAGTTATCATTTTGATTAAAAAAATTAAAATCAAAGCTATTTCCAAATAGCTTTCCAAAAAAAACTACATTTTTGGTTCTATACCAACCATATTTGCATGGGTAACCAATGGTTGGATCTATGTTGGCTTGTTGCATGTCGCATTGGTAGATCTGTTTCTATTCATGGGTCTTGCCAACTATTTTGCTATTAGGTTAGTATAGTATTAATGGATCTATTTTTGTTCATGGGTTAAATTTGGGTTTGTGTGTTGTAGGTTGAACGACTAGTTAATAGATCCACATGTGTTCACAGGTTGTGCTAATTATTTTACTAACCGCTAGGACTGATGGGTCTACATAATATTGATAGATCTAGATGCATTCATGGGTTGCATGAACTGTTCTACTATTGGGCCATTCAGGTAAGTCAAGACAACGTCAATAGATCTGGGTGCATACAAAGGTTGCACAAACCGACAAACAGAAATAGGCTCAAAAGACCCATTGGGCCAAATTGTTTCTACCAAACAGAATTTAGACAGGATGTTGTCAAGTTAGGTTGGGTCAGCCTAGTCATAATCGATGGAGGTTGTGGAAGTTGGTAGAGAAGGTTGGAATGGGCCCAACAAGCCTTTTTGTTTTCTTGACCCAAATTTGGATCATAGAATGTAATTTAGGCTATCTTGACAAAGATAGATGTCTTGATTGTCTAAAATTGTAGGTATATGTTTGATTGACTCCATGGCATCAAAATCCTAACAGTAATCGGTGTCTTCAAATATTTCTACAGAGAGACAAAAACTCATCTCTAATGAATAAACTACTCTAGATTGATTCTCATAAGCCTCCAATGCATCCAAGTTTTATCACTATAATTCTTCCTTTGTGATCCAAGTATCCTCAACTTCTAGTAAGTCTTTCTAACAAACAATGTACCTCTGAGACTCTAGTTTTTGGTTAACATAGTCTGATTATCTAATATTTTTTTTAATTTACTTTCTCTTCTTACAATAATAGGCTTGTGGGCACTCAGGTAAGGATTCACTCTCAAAAAGTGTTGATGATGGATCAAATAACTCATTAAGAATTGTAATAGGCTCCTTTATATGCCCCCAAATTTTAGACATTGAAGGTGTTGCTAATCTTGTAGTCATCTAATAGCTCTATAGTGTATGATTTGGACCAACCTTTTTTAAGATTAAAAATAGACCAGTGCCTTTTGTGTTTAATTTTCACAAATTCTAGTGGGAACATTTTGAACATGATTCAGATCATCATGTAATCTCCTTTCAAGAATTATTTATGCCTATGGAGTTCATTGGCTAATATCTTATACTATTCATATTAAAACTTTTTAATATTTAATATGCTCATGAACCTCTTTTATATGTTGTGCAAACTCTTATACAAACATGAATGTTTATGCTTAAATGGTAATGAAATTAGGTCAATTTGGTTATAAGGTTTATATCTATTGTATGCTTTAAAAAGGGTCATTTCTTTGGATCTATATAATATTTTTATTATAAAATACATAATATTTTAATTTTCACAAGAAAATTTTGGTTTTTGTTCAAAACAAAATTTTGTAAATTTCACAAATTTCACGTCACAACAAGACTATTCAAGTGCACACAAGCTACTGCTGGCACATGAGACATCATGCCAAGTCACAATTCATGTGCATGAGTATTGTTCCAAGCATGGATAGGCCTTATCATATGTGCATCGAACACGTTGGTGCAACAAGTTCACCAACTACTTTTGTGGTAGATGATCTATGTGTTGGCATGTGAAATGCACCTGCACAACCCCAGGTGGTCACGCACTCAAACATCTGATGCATCACACTTTCCTACATGTAAGCTTGTGCCTTTGCATGCCTTGTGTGTTTTGTGCACTAAAGCACATTCTCTAACATGCTTGATGCAAGACTCCATGAGCGGATGTGCATGCAATTGTTATTGCATTGTGTTACTACAATGGTTTTCATTATTTTGTTGCCTCTGATTTCCTTCACAATGTTTTAATTTAAGAACTCAGATTTAAACTCTTAATCACCAAGTAACCAAAATATGATTTATACACAAATATTCAATGGAGATCTTATCTTATTATGTGAATTTAATAAGCTTTTGATAACTCTTTTCTTTTTCTCAAGTTTTTCCTCTATCTTTAGATCTCTTTGAATTTCTCCAAAGATCCACAATTGATTTTCTTAGATTCATCTTCCCTTTTCTTGTCTTTCCTCGCTCTTCTTTTTTTTGCTTTCTCACAAATTTTCCAAGCATTGCAAATGTTTTTTTTGGCACAAGAGAGAGGCTTGTCCTCTTATTAAATAAGAGGATTAAATAGTATATATTTATTATATTTATCTTTAAAAAGTTACCAAAAAATTAAATCAGCTTCAATAAATATGAACAATATATCTACAAATTCCTCATGATAAGACCTTCACAATAATATGCTTAATATATGATCTAGGCATTGTTGTCTCAATATGCATTTTGAGGCTTCCACTGGCCAAATAATTTTAGATTTTAGATCTATAATGTGCGTATCTAATATATAAAATTTTATTTGGGAGAATATTTAAGCATAATTATGTGGCTTATTAACCTCATATGTTGATGATTGACCAAAATGTCAAACATGCTATAGTGGTTGACTAGCAAGAAAACAATGTTATAAAGAATAAGAAATGAGTCATATTAAATTAAGACAAATTACCACGTCTTCTCCACTTTAGAAATCCTAATGAATAGAAAAGCAACTTTTATGACTAAGGTTGGAGGAGATGAGGTTGATCAAAAACTTCAAGGACTTCTAAATGAATAATTATCATTCACAATGAAGCAAAGTTTTAAGATGTTATTGTACAAAATTCAGATCATGAGAATAAAAAGAGTTCTCTTGTAGAAATTGTTCTTTAAGAAGTTGATCAAGAAATCACAATTCCACAAAGCAAATGCCTTTGTAGATGGTCCTTTTAGGGTAAATGAAGCAATTATTGAATCAAATGAACCCTAGATTGATGAATGTCTCCTAGAGAAATACCATTTACATACTTCAGATATTGCTTATGGGTCAAGGATTAATAAATAAAACAAATTGCATTTATGAGGGTATGGACCATTTGAGAAAGGAATTTGAACTTTTTGGGAGTAATTTATCAAAAATATAAAATGGAAAAGTCAATGATAGATTTCAAGAATAATGTGTTTGATTATAATAAGAAAGAAAAAGATAATTACAAAAAACATTAAAACGATATTAGAATTAGATCTTTTAAGAGGAAAGATTAACGAATAATAAAAGAAGCTTGTTGAAGTGGGGGATTCATTGATGAGGTCTTGACAAAAGAATTTTCTTTGGAGATAAGAAACATTAAACTTTTTTAGTCTTACTAAGAAATAGATAGAGATGAGTTGTAGCTTCATGGAGTCTAGGAGAGAGGGCATCAATTGAGCAACAAAAAATAACAATATGTGTAACAATAATTAATCTAAACAAAACTAGGTTAATTTAAACAAAGCCTTTCTTAAAAATGTAGAATCGTTATTGAAGGTGTTACTCAAGAAGAAAGTCAAGTCATGTGGCTTGGTTAAAAGCTCTAGATATATTTTAGCAATTTTTTAAGAGGTGAATGGAAAGATAACTAGATATGCACCTTTATTTATGTTTCTCAAATGAAGCAAGCAATTTCCTAGTGGTAAGACATCTATTGAAAGTTCAAAGCCTTGCTTTTCATGTAAGAAACCACTAAAAAAAGATAATAACTATCCTCTATTTTGTTGATCCTTTACTTCATCATTGTATATCTTGTTTTATTTACATACATTATGTATAATATATTTTTTAAAATTAAACATTATGAAAGCTAACACTTTATGTAATTGATTTTATTCAACTATTCGTATACACTAACATAACAATAATAAATATCACAATTATATCAAATAAAATTTATTTATCATTAATATAAAAAATCAATAATGTTTTATCATTATATTTTTTGGTGAAACTCCTTGATATTTGCACTAATTATTTCATTGATTAACATGTAATCAATTCTAGCTTGATTAGACTACACGTGTATCTATGAAAGGGTTAAGTATTTGTGAGGGTTTCAATCTTTCTCCTTGTTCTCTTCTTTTTTGAAGGTGAATTGTAATGCCTTTTTTGTTCATCTTCCTTAACTAATGTCAAGCATATTTTCATGATGAGAGATTATTGATGCCACATTATAGAGTTATGCTATACTTTTAGAGTATTTTATTGGATCTTTTAATATTTCCTATTATTTGTATAGTTCCTATCTCGAGTCACTTAGAGACTTGTTCAATAGAATTATGGGCTTTTTATGGATCGAGTTAGACTATTTTCTAGGTTTTTGTGGGTCATTTAAAAATTATATTGTGTGATCTTATATCACATCATATGATAAGTACAAAATAATCAACTAATAATAGTTTAGACCAAACCATTTGGCTATTGCTAATGTAATTTTCCCCATGGTCTAATAGCTTCTTTAGATGGTTTGAACTAATCACACCAGGTGATTAGGTGTGACATCCATAACATCAAACACTAAAACTCGTAGTATTATATCAGATTATATGTATATTCTTACTTTTATACTACCAAAATTCTTATTTCTCTTAACATTAATTAATTAATTTTAGTATTTAATTGAAAAAAATTCCCTAAAAATTGTTTACTTTTCATGTACACTCAATCCACATTTATAGGATATGTACTCTAACATTCCACACAAGTGTCTACATTCTCCCATTTAGATAATACTAACATATTCCTTACTATTACTTCAAATTCATATAGTATATGTTATAATCTTTTCAAATGTCAAAGGATCATAAAATATGCAATATAATTTCATTCCATTATAAAGTATTATCAGTGTAACATAAAAAAGGCATGATAATTTATTTAAATAATTATTTATGAGAATTAAATATATTTGTTATATAATTTGATAAAATAATAAGATCATAAAATGATTGAATTTTATAAGCTGTGAGAAAATTATAAACACCCTCAAAGGTAAGAAAATTTATTAATTTATAATTTTAATATTTATTTTTAATTTTTGATAACTCACTAAAATTTTAACAGGTTATACATTTGTAAAAGAGGGCTACAAATTCTAAAAGGTGGAGGTGAACTTCAAATAATGAAGTACATTTTATTAGGAATGCAATAACATTAACTTTATAAACATTAAAGGTGTCTCAATCATAAAATAAGAGGATGAACAAATTGAAAAAATAATATTATTTTAATATAAATATAATTTTAAAAATATATCAAAAATACAAATAGGCTTTAAAATATTATAATATTTATATGTTTTTAAAGCTCAAAGAGTAGATTATTTTAAATTAATAATTTTTTTGGAAGTTACTTAAATAAAGTAATTTAAGAAAAATTATTGGTTATAAGGTTTTGACTAAAACCCTAATTAAAGTTTTAATTTTTCCAATCTTAACGTAAAATGACAAACAAAATGACGGGGTGAATGAAACATGTAAAGTCTTACTTGCCAATAATCCAAGTGATAAGGAGGTAGAGACGCATGATAAGAGGAGTTATCCTACAAAGCCATTCGAAGGAAACTAAGCATTAGGTATGCAAAGAGATAACTCAAAGAGCCATAAAAATGGGTTCTTATGGCTAGTTGAGAGGTTTCAATGGAAATTTCTTAAGATAATCAAAATGTGTGGAGTTTTTGTAGCCAAAAGGGAAGAAAAAGAATTGGAGAAATTCTTGGAGAGGAGCTACCATGAGAGAAGGCTTTGGGGAAAATTTTACTGGAGTTGTAGTGAGAGGAATGTAAGAGAAATCCTTAAAATGAGAATTCATGGGGAGGCATGCAAGCAAGGAAAAATATATGGCATTACCATTTGAACAAAACAAATTAAGATAGGTAGGAAAATTATGCAACTCTTTGTGCATCTAATTGATATTTGTTATTTTACAATAAATTGCTTGTTTCTCATAAAAATTTAGAACTTGCAAATAAGTAGGAAAACTAAATATTTTTAGATTAGTAGATTGATGGTTGTTATAGTCACCTCTCATTATGAAAAATTTATCTTTTAAATGAATAGATACATTAAAAATTTGATGTAAGGTAAATCAGACTTTTATTAGAATTTAATTTAGAGCTTACAATATTACAAATGCTTAATAAATTATTAGAGAATGTTAAATGATATCATACACTAGTTAGGATTAAGTGATGTGTATGATATTTTATAATTATTTAAAGGTTTTTTTTTCAAATTTGTAGTATAGATTATTAAATAGATTAAGTGAAAATATATTAAGAGTTAAGCATAAAATCCTATAGAATAGTTTTATCACATCCAATTTCATATAAATAAAATGACTTTAAGAAAAACTATATATAGAGTACCCCAATAGAAGAAAAAATAATCTTAACTTTAAATTATCATTTTAAAAATAAAAAATTGTAGAAAAAGTGCATCTTTTTGACAATGGTGGCTTGTATTTTCCTTTGAGGTTGATGTGTGAAGAATATAAAAAAGGTTGATGAGGTGGAGGTTCAGGTTACCAAGAAATCTTGGTTAAAGGGGTAACAAGATGGTAAGTTAAGATCTAGAGTCATACTGAAGAAGCTGGCAGTTTAGCGATTAGATCAAGAAAATAAAAAATCGGAGGAAGATTTATGGGTGTTGGTAAAATGAGAATTTGTTTGGTTGCCAGCTCTCTTAGTAGAAGATCTCTCATCTTTGATCCTTATCTCTCACAAGAGAGAAGTTAGAATCTCTCAAACTAGAGTTTGGTGTGTACACTTTACTCACAAAAGTAAAAATACATAAATAAGAAAAATTTTATTTATCAATAATTATATTATAATAAGGGAGCCTCTCCTATTTATAATGAAGGAGAGCTCAATGAATGAAAAAAAAACAAAAAAAGATAAATGATCCTCTAAAAAATTTCATAAGTATAAAAAAAAGAAAAAAAACAATTCTAGAGTTAAATCACTTAGAAATTCAAAAAAGATTTTTAGAATTCTATGACACTAACTCATAGTGAATAAACAATAATAAACATAAAATATATAAAAAAATAATTTTAAAGTTAAATAACTTGGGAATCTAATTTTTTTAATTTTATGACACTTACTTTATGTGAGTCAACCAAATTAAATATAAAATATAAAATACATGAAAATAAACCGACATAAGAAAAATATGAAAACATGCAACATAATAATTGGATGTCATTAAAGATTCAATCAGGATGCCAGTAGTGGATGAGACAGATATCAACAATCGAGAATAGTTGGAGGGTGATAGCTATTGGGTTGCCAGGCGATGGCAGGCGATCAGGAAGTAGCAAGCAGCCTAGTGATTGTGGGTAACCAGGTGACATTAGGAATCTAGATAGCAATGATCAAGAGCAACAGATGATCTGGTGATGACAGATGATTAACGATAGTGGGCAAAGCTTACACAGAAACTGATGTCAATGATGACATATTTTACTGTGAAAAATATTTGAACAAATAGGGAAAAAAAGTGGAGATAATCATAGAGAGAAATAGAAAACTATAATCAACACTTATGGTTGATAATGATGACTAATTAAAAATTGATTCAACTCAGGTATGACTTTAAGTTTGAATGAACTGGCACAACATCAATGGGTGTGTGTTTGTAAGCTAACACAAGATGCTCCTACATCAAAATTGTTTTGATGAATAAAAACATCAAAACTTGGCATGCAGTTTGCCATGGTTTGGAAAAAACATTGAAGGATAACCCATAGTGCAAAATCTTTTGAATAAGAAAAATAAGGTTAGTTATAGATTATGATCTTATAGGGGATAGCTTAAATCATTGAAAAGAGAAAAATCAACAAGTGGATTAAGGATACAATTATAAATCCAGTATACTCACATAATATAATTGTAAACTACGGGAGCCTATAATAGTTGCATTATAAAGTGTGAGAAATAGCTTATTCATTTTCATAGTCCTAAATCAGATGGAGCTTGTAAAGATATACTAGAGGTGAGAGAAGTGGATTGGTTAAATATACTCATAAAATGTAATCTTAGATTGGGTAGAGTCCATAAACACACACTCATACTAAAATAACTGGCCTAATCAATTACACCCATACGATGTAACACTATAATTGGTAGAGTCAAGACAAATGCATGTAGAAGAGATAAAATTGATTTATTTTTCTTAAATACTAATGATGATAACCCATGATTAAATAAGAACATAATTTTTATAAATTCAAAAGGTCATTAAACTTATGAAAAATATTAATTGAAAAAGTCATGGAATCAATAGAAAACATTTTTAAAAGAAGGAAAAGAATTTCAAAAAAAATTATTTGCATTACACTTCTAGTGCTTTTAATTACTTTTATAAGCTTATGACAAATATTATTTTATTATTTCATATGGATGTATTATAGTCTCAACATGTGATATGACCTAATTCTATATTTCTTTGCATTGAAACTATGTAGATTTTTCTTATTCAGCATATGATGGTTGTCTCAAAGTATTTTTGGCTTAACAAGTCATATAATGGGGTTCTAGAGAAATCATGAATAGACTAGACCCAAAAGAATTTAGCTCTTTTACTTTTTCATCATTATGTATTAGATGTATAAAATTTTATCTTATAATAATTACTACTATACTAGCATGTTTTGTCATGGACAATGTTTTGACTTATTTTATTCAATTACAAAAACACTATCATTTTGATTCATCATAGTAGGTAGAAGCAAGCTTACTGTGTTAAGGAAATAATATATTATGCAACAAGATCTTTGAAACTCTAAAGAACAATATACCTAGGGGGTATAAAGACCTATTGAACCCACATGTTGGTGAGAAACAACTTGGTCTACCTTTCTATATTTTTTCTATTTGCTCTCTCTATCTCTCATTATTACTTTTTGGAGAGCCCTCCACATGCACTCTTATTCCCTTACAATGAACGAATAAATGGCATGAGATTAAGGTTATGAAATTTGTCCTAATCCTACTTTTATTGATTGATATAAGAGCTTCCTTCTAAATGATCATGCCAAAATTTGCAAGTGATGAAGAGTAGTAGTGATGACGAGTTTTCCTAACTAATGCCACTCAATGTGTGCAAAGAAGGAAAATATTTTTCAAGCAAGAAATATGCGATAAAACAAATTAATTAAGATACAGTTATATATATATATATATTAAATATTTCTATATGCTTATTTAACCCTTAAATTTTCATAATTATTAATAATTTTAAATGAACTTTGATTGAGGTGAAATAATTATTATTGAATTCATCTTATATAATATTTCTATTTTTATATTTTGAAATACTTTATCTTTTAATTGATATTTTGTCATATTTTTCTAGACATCCAATATCATTATAAACTAATTCCATAATTTTAATTCAATTTTATTAAATTAGAAAATTTTTAAAATTCTATTATTCTTCCTTCATATGAATTTTGTTATTGAAATTTGGAATAATTTAAGATACTTCTTTCTCATTTTATCCTTGAGTTATTATGTAGCATTTGTTTTAGATTGATTTTACCATTGTACTTTTACCATATGTATGCTTTTTCTCCTTAGTTAATTAGTTTACTTAGCTAAGATTGATTTGAGCTTCTCTTCATAGCACAAATTTAGTTGCAACTCCATGATGCTTGGATTATAATGTACTACATAAGAAGGATTTTCAAATATTCTTTAATGAAGAGAAACTAAATATATTGTATACACCATCTAATCATGGAGGTAATGCTATTTTTAAGCTGTTTCTTTAATTCTGTTGATATCTAAAAAGGCCCAATATACCTTAGTTTAGCTTTCCTCTTTTTACAAATCTAATTACACCCTTAATTTAGCTCATTTCAAGAACACATGTTTTTCTTGAATAATTTGAGAACAAATGTGGAAGTTGACCTTTCTAAAATTGGTATCAAAGTACTTATCTTGAAGATATTGTGCTTTATCTTTCATGAATCATTTGAGCCTTTTAAAGTACTCTTATCTATTAATTCTAGTGCCTCATGAGTTCACTCATTTCATTAATACCTACATAATGATGAGTTTTTTTTTCATACAACTATTCTTATGGTGTCACTTTTATGCTAAATTGATTATTATTATCATAAGTGAGCTCAATCAATGTTATGCAAGTATTATAGCAATCATTAAACTCTAGTATACATAAGTTTAGCATATCCTTAAGATTTTTTATTATTCTTTCCATTTGACCATCTATTTGAGAATGAAATGTTATAACAAATTTTAATTGTGTACAAAATACTATATGTACCTTTTTTTAAAAGTATAAAGTAAACTTTAAATCATTTTTAGATAAAATTTCCTTTAACAACCCTAGTAAACTCATAATTTGATCAATATAGAATTATTTTAATCTTTTAATTAAGTAGGTAGTCTTTTTAGATAGAAAATGAACCAATTTGGATGGCCTATTCATAATTATCTATGCAGCATCATGTGTCTGACCTGCCCTTGATAGCCCAACTATGAAATCCATGAATATTTCCTCTTACTTTCAAACCAAAATAGGGAGTGATTATAGTAATTTAATTGGTCTTTTTTGCTCACCCTTTACCTATTTACATATTTAACATTTACTCACATATTCAACTATGCTCTTTTTATTCTAGGCTTCAAAAAAACTTATTTCATGTCTTCATATGTTTTTGAAAAGTCTAAATTCACTTTATATTTATTGCAATGTGCCTCCTACATGAACAACCATTTGAATTAATTTTTTTATTCGAATCTATAATTTTTTTTGAAATATAAGATCCCATCCTCATTTTAAATAAATTTAAATCCTCTACTCTCAAGGATTCTTTCTTTTAGCTTTCACGCATCAGAATCTTTATCTTATGCTTTCTTCAATTTTGGCAACCAATCATCGACTACTATCAATTGTAATAACTTTCTTTTATTTGTTTTTCACATTGCATTTAGCCTAAATCAATCAATTTTCATTATCAACTTTCTCAATATGAAGCACTATACTATTAACTAATGGCTTTATGTGAGAGTTTAATGATAACAAAATTTTATAATAAGATTTATTAATGTATTATCTGAGTCACAAAAAGTAGAAGTGATGAGGATTCAAAATGTAATGGCATCATGTAGCATCATGGGACTTAATTAAGAATATGTTTTCACACAAGATCAAGTCATGGAGTAATTTCTCTTGATAATATGGTGGCTATCATAAGTACTTTTCATTTAATTTTGATATGCTTAGAATATTAATACTTATGTTATATTTACTTTTGATACTTAGGATCTTATTCTCATTCAAATCACCTTCAAGCTTCATCTCAACTTGTTTTGCATTTCTATTAAATAGTTTCAATATCTTTCTAAGTCTTCCTAGTAAATTTTCATCAATTAGGACTTAAAAATAAAAATAAACATGAAGTAGGATTTGAATTTTAGAATAGCTTAATGCCATGCTTATTGTATTATATGATATACTTATTTATATTATAAGATCAATATTAAATCTAGTGCATAAAGGAAAATATAACAATTTGATTTGACATGTTTAATGGAGTTCCAACTTTACAAACAATATGATCCTTCATATCATATAATATAATTGGATTTTAGTATCAATGCACTTCTATGTATATAGTAAAAGAAATGGTTAAGTATGGTACAATATTGTTGTATAATGTGATCATCTTCAAACTTAAGACCGTGAGAGAAAATATAAGTCAAGAGAACTTTGTACAATATAATAGCATGTTATCATACAGTAAGACTAATCATTAGAGTATGCACAAATGAGTGAAATAGAAATCTCAAAACCTTTTATGGTATGATAATTATTTTTATACAATGTGATTAGGTTCTCAGATTAAAATAGAAAAATCATGAGAGTTTTGTATAATATAATATGATTCAATGATACGATATGAGTAAGTATAGTATATAAACTTACCCACGTTATAACTAAACCTAAGAACTTTAGAAGATACAATAATATTCATTGTATAGTTCAAATAGTTTGTTTTCATGTCATTATAAAATATAATCCTAACAATCATATTAAATGATTAATATCAAAAAACTATAATGACAAATTAAAGCTTTTTGAGAAATAGATTATAGCTATTGTTTAGTCATTAGCATTGTTATATTCAAGCTTTTTTGAATTCTTTTCTTATAAATAGATGATAAAATCGTATGTGAAAAATCTAATGCAAAATGTTCAATCAAGAGATCATTTCCATCATCATTCATGTACGAAAAAGCTTCTACGTTGGCAATTATCTTGAAGACTATTATTCTAGTTCAACAATGTAGCTTAACAACTAGTTCAATTTAGAAATTTTAATATAACTACTATAATTTTCAAGCATTGTTATTAACATTTTAAGAAATTCTAAGTGTGATTAACAATTAAAGGACATATGGCACAACTTGGAGTGATATTAGGAATAATAACTAAGTGTAAACCTTTATAAATAAGCCTTCATAAGCACAACAATACGTGAAATATACCTTTTGACATTAAGAAATCTATTCAAAGATCTTCTTTACATCTACATATCTTTGAACTCAATTAATAAATCCTTCAATATTATTGAACCTTCTAATGATACACAAAGGAAGCACTTCTATAAAAAAAATTTCACAATCTTAAAGGCTCCAATATATAAGCATATTTTTATTAAAATATTTTTGACAGCTTGAGTCATATTGTGATCAATATAGAAAATTTGTATTATGAGACTTTTTTGTTTAGGATATTTGAAAAGGTTGCATTTTAACTTTGAAAAGACCCAAGAGAGCTGAGTTTTAGCATTAAAAAAGACTCAAGCATATCCTAGGTTTGAGCCTAGAAAAGGCTTAAGCGAGTTTGAATTTTAGCCTTGAAAAAACTCAATATGTTAGGTTTGAGTCTCACAAAAAAACCCATTTATGTCAAATTTAAGTCTTGTTAAAAATCAAATTAAGTTTAAGCCTTGTAAAAACCTAAAAGAGATTGAGTTTGTATCTTATAAAAAACTCATGAAGTTATGTTTTAGTCTTAAGAAAAAAACACAAATATATAATGTTTTATCTACCAATGATAGTGAAGGAAAGAAAGGAAAGGTGGGCTCTAGCCTAATTAGATTGAGAGTAGACATAAATTAATTGGGTAAAAATTGAACCACTTAAGAAAATATTTCTAAAACTCACACAAAAAGGTTTCTGAGATGACAAAGATACCCCTTAGTAGGCTCCTTAGGACTATCTCCATTGAAAAATACTAAGCTCAGCATTTCAACACTCTCTTAAGTGCAATACTTGAATAAATTTTGGTAGCCAACAAAAAACATGAACTATTTCAAAAGACAAAATCACTCGTAAGAAAAATTTGAGATGCAACAAAGTTCTACAAGTATTATAATGATCATGGCCACACAACCTTTAAATGCAAGACCTTTAAAGCCCTAAATTAAGTGTCTATTAAAGAAAAGTCTCATCCAAGAATATTGAGTAAAAGTTTTTAAATCTAATAAACTTGCTAGGTCAAGTGCTGCCAACATATATCAAACCGAAAAGGATGATCATACTCTTCAATAAGAACTAAAAGACAAAAATAAGGCCCCTATTAGAATCCACCACAAAATCATATGGTAATGACAATCTACTCTTGGAACTCTGCCTTAAAATCCCTTAAAATGAATCATAATTACTAGTGTGATAAATCAATAAGAGCAATCAATTCTAATATCCTTTAGACCTAAAGATATGTCACCTCTTAGAAACCTTTATGACACTACAAGAATAGTCTTCAAGATAATTTCCAATGTAGAAGTACATTACATGCTTATTGACAATGGGAGTTTGGATGATACCTTTTCCTTGATGTTTTCTATAAAATTAGTGTTAATCAAAACCTTATCCTCATAGTTATAAGATTTCTTGTAGGCCTCTCTAGCGAAACTTTGATGCCCGAGGGAATCATCACATTATCACTTACAATAGACAATTCCTCCAACTTAGCTCCGCATATGATCAACTTCATTATCATTTTAACTCTTTGTACCTACAATGATATACTTAGGAGTCTAACAATAAATGTATTTAAATCAATAGTCTCGACACCACAATTCTACATAAAATTCATTACCTCATCAATGGTAGTTAGAGTGCAATGAGACCTACTACAGTGAAGAAGATATCACTTGAACATTATGAAAATGATAGCTAAAATAACCATCAAGCTTCCCTGAATTTGAAGTGAAGATTACCTAAAAAGGTTCACCCTTTAAAAGTTGAATGTCAATAAGGTATTGGTTAACATACTTGCTCAATAAAGATTCTATTGCAATACATAATTTACACAATACCACTCAAAGTCCATTAAAACATCCTAACATCACTCACATTCTTATACACAATCATATGAAAGCATGGCTAGCTCACCCTCAATTTCCTCCATTATTGCCTAAATGTTGAAAAGCACCAATAACATGGTCTCAACACCTTTTTCCTGGTATCTCCCTTATGAAGGATACAGAGACGAAGTTTTGACTTCTTATCCTTTATTGTTGCTCCATCATGCAAGAAGCATGCTCTTGCCCTCCTTTATTTCCTTTCATCATTGTGACATTACATGACAAACTCAAGAAGTGCAATCTTATCTCTCTCTCTCTCTCTCTCTCTCTCTCTCTCTCTCTCTCTCTCTCTCTCTCTCTCTCTCTTTAATAATTTTTTATAGCACGAAGATCTCAAGAAGACTAGTCTTGCATATTAACCCCCCAATTTACCATTGTCCCAAAAATGTTCACCTTTTATCACCTCTAACAAAGGCCTCAAAGAGCTTGACCATTTCCTTCTTCTTATATTATCATCTCTAAAAGTGAAATAACTTTTTTCTAAGCACTATTCGATCTCAAAATGTAAAAATCCCACTTCTTCACTACCATCCTCAACTATATTATTTGCTCTCAGGGACCAGATGAACAACCATCCATAAGAATGTAACAAAAGTCCTTGTGAACTCTTTTAGAAAAATCAAAGATAATATCCTTTTAAAAAGCCTACCATCTCTAGAAGCTATTAACATTAGAGTCCTATAGGTAAATTATCTTTTTGAAAATATTCAATTGCATGATAATCACATATGTTTTTTGTAAATTTTGTAAGAAATGTTTTATTACAACATAATATGATATGAAGAGTTGGGAGACAAAATGAAAAAGCTAAAAGAGAGAAAGAGATAGACAGGCCCACAATACCTACTGAGTGCACCATTAAGCACCTATTAAATCACATGAGAATAAAGGAGAATAAGAAGAGCCTAGTAAATTTGTCAACATTCATCAAACATAGTTATAAACCCCCTCACCCATTAGTTCATAGGCATTGAATGCAAAACAACTCCATCGAAGCCCTTTCCCTTGGACATTTCTATAGTCTCTACCTCCTTGAGTTCCTGATTATTGAACTTGAATCCTTTGTCTCTCCCATTATTGATCCATCTTCAGGTTTCTTGAATAAGGTCTACAAGACTCTTCTATCCTCTAACATAGCTCCTACCTAGGCTTCGATTCTCTTCCTCCAAGCCTTTTTCTCTCCACTTGAGCTCTTCATTATGTTTACCTCTCTTTTCTCTTTTTTCAAAAAGCTCCTTACTTTGAAAATATTTCCTACTCTTCTTCTAAGAGCCATGCTCCCCACAAGTGACTCACATAGGTTGAACCCACACATAGCATAGACTCATGTCAAACCTCCACTAATCTAAGCCAGACTACACCCATAGCATCAAACCAGGTCAGGGTGCACCACACTAGGCTAGTCCCATGTCGAACCCAAATTAACCCACACTGACATACCTTTGATTCACATCAAAGTCACACTAATTCGAGCCCACTGAGTTGAATCAGGCTAAGAAGCATCAAACTAATCCAGTCTTGTGCCAATCCATGTTGAACCAAACTAAAAGAGGTTAAGCAATATCAAACCAAGCTGAAAAAAATTTTACTAAGCTTGATGATGTTAAACCATGCTAAATTGAATCACAACCAAGCCAAACAATGGTGACACAAATCAAACCACTTTAATCCAAAATACTTCTACAATGAAATTTGTTTCAATCTAATTGATAATTCCCAATTTTTTTTAAAACAATTACTTAAATAAGTCCCAACAAGGAGCTTGAAGAATGATATCAACTTTGTCACCTTTTTTTGAAGTAAACTTTTGTTCAAATTTCTTAAATTCTTTCTTTTGCATCAATACAAACAAATGAAAAAAGGCACACAAACAAAGAAAAAAATACCTTACATGTCTCATAAATAATCCTTTACAATCTAAGAATATCTAGAAACACTAATAAACTCATTAAAATCATTATACATAGTCCTTGTAGGCTACTTGTTAATGATCTTGTCTATAATTGACAATAAAATCGAACCACCAAATTCTTGGGCTTCTTGAATTAGCTTGATATCCTTGTTCTAATGCAATGTATCCTACATTAGAAATTCCATGATTGAGGATTTTCAAAGCTGCCATATCACTGTTGTTATTAGAAAAGGCCAAATTCATTAGAGTTCAAAAAATAGAGGAGCACAAGGCATGCGAATAGTAACGTGGAGTTTAGCTCTACTATCTATAATAATCCTTCATCCCAACTTCTTTGTTCAATCTATTTATATGGATGTGATTTTATTCCCCTATATTTTTTGTTCACACAATAAATGCATCAATAATCATTTAAAAAATATCAAATTTGATTAACTAGTGGCTTAACACCAAAACACCTAAACAAGCATTCTTTTGCCAAGTTTAGCTTAACATTCAGACCAAGATCCTATTTTTAAACTAGAAACCTAGATGATGAGTGTCCCTTAAAATTAATAAGTTGAACCATGAAAAAGTTTCCTATCATATTTCCTATAGTCTTCAAACAAATCGATTGTTATGCAAAAGCAAAAAAGAAATCATAGTTTATCAGTTAGTCACATTGCTCCCCATTAGCTTCTTCATTCTAGTCATGTTATTGCTCTTTAATTAGGCATACAAGCATCTACCCATGAACAAATCAGCCAAGATTTAGAACAAAATCTTAGCCATGTGCAACAAGACTTTGCTTAAGATGATTCTTAAGCAATACCTTAACACCTCTTCATAAATCATGATTACAATAAGCATGCATTAGGTGGTTTCTCCACTTCCAAGGTAGATTCAGTGCTACTCACCTCAACTATCTCTTGTTGTGGACTCTTAGCCACTCTTTGCATCTTCTTTAATAGCTCTTTGGCCACATGTAGCTTCTCATTAATAGCCTTAATCAAGAGTTTTTGTTTTTAAATCTTGAGCTTCTCTATTTAGGCTTCCATCTTGGTCGTAATTAGTAGCTCCCTCTAATAGTATCAACCAAACCATGTCGATAACCCCTGAGGCTTCCTATTCCATCATCTCTTGAGAGATCATGAATAAGTTAGTCATATCCTAGTTCATATTTCAATGAGCCTCCATCATTGCCAACTCTAGCAATGGATGGATATTCTTTCCTCCCCTTGACCTCATAATAAGTGTTGACCAAGTTTATCTCCTTCTTGTGATCTCTTTAGAAGCACATCTCTTTGGCTAGATTAGTTAATTCCTTGTTTAGTAGGCAAACTATTATGCTCGATAAGTTATAACTTAAGGTTTAAGCCCATGTCCATTCCTCCTAGCCACAAATCTAAATCGGGGCCCATCTATTGGGTAGAGAGACCTCTTCACCGCAAGTACCTTAGAAGATGCTTGTCCTATGCATGTATATATTTTACTCCCTATTCCATACTCGATTAAGACAATTTGAGGATAAGCATGCCCATCTAATGGTAGCCTCCTCGTAGTTGTAGAGCCACTAGCGTCTCCTCTATAAGACAAATTCTTTTTAATCTTGGCACTAGTGTTAATAGATAATATCTCTTAACAATAGAGCCACTAATTACTCTAAAAGCTAGAAATACATTGCCAATACTAGAGGATGAAACCTTCTTCTTCCTCCTTATTGATTTTCTTTCTATGGATTTCTCAAAAAATAACTTGCTTATGAAATCAACTTTCATCACCAAAAGCAAAAAATACAACATTACCCTAACTCTTAAATGTAAGTTGCTTATCTTCTCCTTCTCCTTATTTACCAACTTCAAGAGGGCAACAATTGTAATAATTGTTTTCAATGGACCCATATAAATGTTTGGACTCCACTGAAATAAGAAACTTTTGTTCTTTTGATTACCTTCATTCCTTGTTCATTACCTATTATCCACACTGCTTGATTCCCTTTATTAGTTGACAATGTGGATATGGCCCAACCCTTCTTATTTTTTTATTTGTATTATCTTTCATCTATCATCTTCTTCATTAGACATACTTTAGTTAACATGCTAGTTTGCTCTTTGTTAGCAACCTTTTTAATTAACATGTCCTTCCATATCAAGTCCTTGTCGCTCATCAAAGTGTTGACCGAGTCATCCTCGCGCAAGCAAACTACTATTTAGCCCTTGTTGGCACATCTGATTTGATTCCTCTCATATTATTATTCTCATGAGGGCCAACTTCAAGCATTTATGCTCAATCTTTTTTGTTAAGACTTTACTTTAGCCCAATTTTGTCCCTTATTTTGGACACTCATCACTTAGCTCTCTTAAGAAAAAATCCCTTATTAAATTGCTACTCATATCAATTTTGTAAGCTCCATTGCATGTTTTGTTTTTTTACATTCTCATCAACTCCTTTATGTTGACATATCAAGCCATTCTCTTATATAAAAACAAAAATCAATTAATAAAGATAAAGAGAAATAAGAAGAAAAGAAAAAAAGATATATAAGTTCATTACTCTATTTCTATTATCATAATTGTCAAAAGTGTGTTTTTATAATTATCAGTCACACCTAATTGGGTTTCCTTATAATGATGAAGTCTTTTCAACATGAACTTTTACATAAATAGATCTTGTTCTTAGTTTTTTAATATGCAATTTTTCTCCTTCCTAGGGTTTTTTCATGAATTTTTCTCCTCCCAAGGTTTTTGTTTCATGTTAACAAACTTGGTCTTTTTTGGAATAAATTACGTTTTTCTATGGTTCTTGGACACCACCTTCTCCTTAGTTTAGAACTAGATGTCCCCATACTATCACAACCATGCATGAGACCCATGCTTCTACACCTTCAATATCATCTTTTAGCATTAACATTATTTTGATACTCTTACTTAGAGTCTAATTTCTTTTTAACCATTGATGATTTCCTAATAAGCCTACTCTATTGCACAAGGACATCAACCGATAACCTTCTAATTTTTTATCAAAAGAGAAGATTTGTTCCCATCAATCAATGGATCAAGATGTCATTATGCTCCTATACACATATATATATAAGACTTACGCCCACTCACATGTCTATGTCATCTTTTAGCATTAACATATAATACTTACCAATAGTTATACCAAATTAACTATTAACAGTGTTATGCTAACATTGATAAGTGTATTTTTTTAATCAAATAATTACTTGATGTCTTATAAAGATATGCATATTTTAACTAGCTAGATGGCCTATATCTTCTCTTATATTCTCACTTGGCCTCGTATCCTCATGCTAATTTGGCATTAGCATCTTTATTCTTTGTTCTCTTTGTACTCAAATCTTTTATTCTTCTTCACATGAACATTTATGACAATTTTATGCCTTTGATATGGATTCTATGCTTGTGTGGTAGGCCAAAGGGGAGACAATCAGCCATTGTTAAGGATATAATATATGTACCTAACATAAAAAAATTATAATAAAAGACTTGTCAAGGATGATGAGAATTGTTGTCATGGAGCTTAGAATAGACCATAAAATAGAGTTGCAATAATTGCCACATGCAGAAAACAAAAAAGTCCTAAATAAAACCATGGAGCAGCGATTACTTTGGAAAATAAGAAAAGGTGGATAATATTCATATATTTAAAAAATGCAAACTCGAATAATACGTACAGGTCATTTTTTCATATAGAAATGTTGCAAAAATATCAAAAATGGTTGGAAAGTTTTCAACTTTTTTCAATTTAAAACGTGTTTCCCTATCAAGAACAAGATTAGTATTACCTAACAAAGGTAGATAATTGGCAACGTGCACTGTTTTAATTAAGCTTATTAAATTGAGCTAAGTGAATAGACTATATATATGTATATATATAACATATGATTAAGTCTAATCTGACACGATCAATGTTGACTTGATCAACTATTAATCGAAAATAGGTTCAAAAGTTTTGTCAGATTCATTTAACACGACTTGAAATGAACACAATATACGATTTTAATGAGCTACAAATAACTTTTAAGTTCAAAAATAAAAAATAAAAACAATTTTAAAAACATAAATTTATATAAATAAAAGCAATATTTTAATTAAAGCAATTTATCATACCTTTTAATGCTTTGAATTGAATATATATATATATATATATATATATATATATATATATAACTGATTTAAATATATTTTTTAAAAAATTTGAAAGAATATTCCAACTCAGGATATTTAAAGAAGTGTTTAATGAAATGTTTTTACAATATTGTTGAATAAATTTTAATTATCTTGCTTTTTAATTGAAAGAAACAAGGTTTTAAGTAAAAAAAAAAATGTTTTAGCTGAAAACAGTAATCTACTGCCCTCACCAGAAGTTGCATTAAAAAATGTTTCAACCGTTCTGCACCATCTTTGTTTCTTCGCTAAAATCAAAACAAACGCAACCAAGGTTCAGCGTAGCTTTCCAAGGCTGTACTTTTAGTATAATTTAAAGTGCCTGGGAAGATACCAAAGATGATACGTTATATAATCTATTGTTTATTATTCAGCATACAAAACAAAGCAAGATTATTAGAGCGAGGTCTTCCTTAGAAAGTTAATGCAATCACCTGGATGTAATAAGGAATGAGACAGCTTTCAAACTTTTGCTTGCTGTATTGTTGTCAACTTTTGTATTAGTTTCAGCACCTGGGAGAGGATTGAAAAAGAATAGTCAACGTATTGCTTAGAAGCTTGGAACTGTTATTTACCCTTATGAATAGATAACTTCAACTCAATCAAAGCTCTTGACCAAGATTGGGACCCTCCCTATATTATTTGTTCAGAAAACATTGATCTAATGGTGTGAGCTTGACAAAGAATTGGATATAGAATTAAGTGATGGATTTTTATCATAGTAACTGATCCATTGACTTCAGAATCCAAGATAAGTTGCAGTGTAGTTCAAAATAGTTGGGTAACATATTCACTTGGCCATCTTTTAACAGCTTCTTTCTAGGTTTGAAAGACTAATAAAAAATACAGGAAAACTAACATATAAGAAAAAAACTTTTCTATGAAGCCTAATCAATTTATCAAAAATATAAGAATAAATTCTAAAAAATCTGTTTCATCTCTAAAAGTGAGAAAAATTTGTACATTTTGAAAGGGAGAAACGATAACTTTTTTAAATTCTAAATCAATATTTTAGATAGATTGTTTCAATTCTATAGTGTTTTATTACAAAAAAAATGTAAATGTTTCAAAATCAAACATAAGATTACTTACATGGGTTATTTACACATAAATCTTGGGATATTGTTTAAGGTTCCATAAGAGGTTTTGTGAGCTTATATTGATAAGTATTTAAAGTACAAAAAAAGAAAAAGCAACATTAAAACATTCATACTTTAGTCAGGCATGATAGATGATAGCACAATCAAGTAATTAGGAAAAGGTTTCACTCATTGGAAAACACAAAAACAAAATTGACTCACATTAAACATTCACTAAGGCTTGAGGTTGATTTACAAGTAACTCTTACCCACAAGCATAAGAAACTTCCAAGTTGATGATTGTCCTTACATTTTTGTTAGCTCCAACAAGGTTATTTATGGTTTAAGCTAACAAGTAACATAAAAGCTTATGATTTAGTTGGGATAATGATTATGTAATTTGGTGCTTGCAATAATTGCAACCATCATGGTCGAACAAAAGTTAAATCCCATTTGTAATCCCAATTGATTATGTAATTTCATAATGTGCATGTAATTAAGGGGTTGAAAAAAGAACTATTAAAGAGTGAGTGAATCCAATAATTGTTCTTGTATGACTACAATAATTTCTTAACAATTAAACATAAGATTGCAATATTACTAGCATTATAGTACAATAACAAATAATTTAAAAAATATAAAAACTATACTATTGTATTTGTATGACTGTAATAAAGTTGTATGAAACTTGGCACATTAATCTGATTTTAAGTTGTTCTTGTATGAAAGTAAAAAGTTTTTAATAATTGAATGAACTAATACGATGTTATTAACATGATGTTATTAACATTATAATACAATAACATAAAATTAAAATATATATATATATAAACTAATGATTTTAATACTGATGATATTAGTGTGATCAATAAATTGTCTTAGTACCTCTGCAAAATTTCATAACAATTGAATATACTAATATGATATTATTATTGCTATATTACGACAACAAATAATCTAAGAAAAATATAAAATATTGGTTTTAACAATATGCATACTAGTCTAATGTATAGATCATCCTAATAATAAGAGAATTAGTCAATGTACTTATATGATAAATATATCATACATGTACAATACTAAAGGGCAACGATTCAAGCACATACAAGTACGATGCATAAATTTTTTACTGTATGACAAAAAAAATAGAAACAAAGTAAGACTTACTATTATGATAAAATGATCGTATTAGTATGCACTATAAGCATGGAAAAAAACTTATTTAAAATTTTTATGCAAAGTTGTAATTATAAAATAGAGTTTATACTGTAAGACGTGTAATGCTTGCAAATTAATATATGTATCATATGAAGTCTATCTTGAGAGAATAAATAGTGTACTTGTGCAAAGAAGTCTTCATACTCATGATTCTAACAAAAACTTTGCTTTCAAAGATTAGACAATACAAATATGAAACTGACACCTCATACAACCCGATTCACTATACTAATAGTTTGTTGAGTCAGTGGTCATAGTTGTATGATAAAGACATTGTACCTATGATGCCATAATGACTTCAAGCTATAATTGAGATTTTAAACCAAAATATAAATCATCTAGTATGATATTGGATATCGTATCATACAATCAATAGATAGAAACTGAAAATGCTTAATGAAACATGTTTCATGTAGTTTTTCAACTAGATTTTCTTAACTAAAAGCTTGAGTTGAACTTATAGTAATTTGTAAAAATATTAATAAGGTCCTAATATAGTTTTAGTGGACTTTATAACTTAAGATGAGATTTAATGAGAGCATGCACGAGTTAAATATACAATGCAATGACAATTATGTCATATTAATATTAAGAGATAGATTTAACAATTTTAATCCAAATAAAGTGTAAACTATGAGCTCCAAATGGGAAACCACTTTACCAAGAGTTTGAACAATGACTTCATGATTTGCAAGTTGAGCCAACCTGGAGCAAGCCATCAACACTCATCGACATATCTTTGCATGTATCTATGAAACACTTTATCAAACTCTCTAAACGATTAATTTTTATTTAATCATAAGATGTACGATATAAAAAATACTTTTTAATAAGAACATTAATAAAACTAATACAATGATATTATTGTTATAAAACAAGTGATTCAATGACCAGGAAACAACATAAATGATTTTTTTCTTTGTTTGCTCTTTGCATGTATAGAAATAATAATTGTTACATGCTTAACTTTAACCATCAAACCAGGCTCCACTTAGCTATCATCAGTCCACACATATTTCAAATTGAATGCGTAGGCATACAAATTAGCCATTGATGAAAAGTTTGGTGTGATTCTTATAGTTTCTTCTACTATACCATGCATGAACTTTATCTCCAACCACATTAATGTCCATACATTGACTTAGAGTTAGATCATGTATCATATAAGGTTAACCAAAGATGCCTTGTGTCAATTTCTTTCAACTGTACGGAGTTCTCTATCTAGCGTGATGTTATTCTTATGAACATCACAAATATTCTCTTGGGAGAACCCTAATTCCATGCCTATCAAACCTCATATAACAACCAATCCAATAACTAAGCATTTGAGGTAGTTTCTTTAGCTTATTAATGTGCTAGAGTGGTATTTGCGTTTTTTTACTATTGCTATGAACATTTCTATTACTGCATTTATCAGTCTTTTCTATGGTTTGGGAAAGCTAATGATTAGTATGCTTTATGAGCTTCTTATAGTTTTAGATATATTAGATTTGTTTAAGGGAGTCCTCTTAAACATGGAGCATAGAAAGTTTGTGCCCCCTACTTTGTAAGTTGAGTTACATTTTATTGTGCCCTAGAGATGATTTTCTATTATCACAACTCATGTAACAATGTCCACTAAGTGCTATAATTTGTAAATATTCCATTTTCTCAGTTGTAAGAGTCTTTTTTGTCAAATTTTGTATTCAGTTTGGAGTTGTCGACATGATGATATCTATATGTCCAGAAATTGATTTTGATGTGTCACTACCACCAGACTAGATATACTTATGCTTATTATTCTGTTTAAAATGGAGGAGGGATGCTTTTTTATTGGAGTTTTACATCACTCTTGTTTTACACCCAAACGTCTTCCCGACAATGCTAGCATGAGATCCCGATTGATATTCACCATAGCGGACAGATATTGGTACTATGAGAGTACCTATACTAATACTCATCAAAGATGAGTTCTTTGTAGCTGAAGAGATTTGATGAAGAATGGAATGCCCACTTCTACTGATGATGATGATCATTATGTGCTTCAGCGGAGATTTTCAGATTTTTGATAATTTCCTATGTTTCATATTGTATGCACGTTTGTATCCTCATGATACCATTAGACCTATACAAATGAATTGCAAGTTATTTTGACATGAATTAAGACATTATAGAAAAGTTCTACTAGTTTAGGATGGTTGGATAAGCCAAACTGACCCCAGCACGTGAAACTAGATTAGCCCAACTGCCATGGGTGGTTGTTGGACAACACAAAACAATCTAGTTAACCTTTGAAGATCATCCAGAAATGGTCTTTGTATGATTTTCTACAACTTTGTCGTAGCAACTATTTTACGACTTTGCCGTTATATTGAAGTTTCTAAAGCTTGAAGATTGAACTACACTTTCATTCTAGATTTTACTGCTTGCTGTATTTTGTTGTGGAGTCATATCAAAAGTGCTAAAAAATTTATAAAAGTTTTCAGATTTCATCTTTAAGGTGTTTGCAACAAGTTTTCAGTTCAGAACTTCTATTGGTTTGTAAGGAGAACCAGAGCTTCATTGTTGCGAGCACAAGTTAGTGAAATCTGGGATAGGTTTAGTGATCTTGTCAAAAGTTCATAGTTCATTGACTTGAGATTCAATTGAATTAAAACTTTTGAGCCTTGCTCTTAACTTTGCAGCAATTTCTTAGTTTACTGCATGTCAAATTTGCTGAAACAGAAATTCTGATTTTGAAGATTGATGTTTAGTTCAAAAATTATTTGACCTGAAAATAATGCAAAATTTCCAGCACCCACAATTCTCCACAATTTTCATTTAGATTACATTCCACTTCAAAATCATTTTCCTGCTGTATTGTATCTCCTAAAAATGTTTAAAACAATTGGGAATGTGCTGAGCTTTTGCCAATTCATTTGATTCATCGTCCTATATTGATTTAACATATTCATATTGGTTTAGTTCCTTATTTCAACTATTTGATTATTATTTCCATCTTACCTTTGGGTTTGCTTTCACTTACTCTTCTTATAGCTTATTTAACTCAATGTACCTCAAATTGTTTTCCTTACAACCCTAAACCTAGAATAAAAAACCCAAAAACATTTATCCTTCTATTATCCCTCGTACAATTTTGCTACAACAGTCCTTAACATGGGCTGAGTTAGCCACAACCTGCATAGATTTGAGCTAGATTTTAGATTAGTTGTTTTTAAAATTGTGGTTTTTTAAAGTAATATTGAAAATTTATTAATTCAAACAAATTAGATCTGAATAGAAATGGAGTTTATGTTTTCATAATTGGATAAGGTTTATTATATTCATATTGGTAATTAATAAAGCAAAAACATAGAAGAAGACTTCAACGGTATGAAACTTGCTTTTCAAATCGAATGACAAGACATGCAAATTAGCCATTGAGCATTTTGTTTCTGGTATTATGATGTACTCAAGTATTATTTGAGTATTCTTATTGTTATAAAGATTTTTATTACAATATTTATCAACCTCTTTTATAGTTTGATAGTATAATGACTTTTTAATAAGATAAATTAAAATAATAAATTTTAGATAAAATATATCATATTTGAAAAATAAATGTAATATTTAACAGAACTTATCGAGACAAATCCGATTATTGTGTCACAATAGAAGTTCACGTCGATTTAGTACAAATTTATAAAAAGAACATGCACATTTATAATTAATTATTAGAAAAACAGAAAATCCCTAAAATCATTATTAAAAATACTAGCTCGAGTGTGAGTTCTTCCTTCTTGGTTCGGCGAGAGGGAAAGGGCAATTCCGAGCGCTTGTTTTCCTTCGTTCTCCTGGCGCTGGAAGAGCAAGGGTCCAAGAGAAGTCGAAGGCTATAGAAATCACTTGGTATATAGAGGAGATTTTGTTGCTACGGCTTTGAGTAGTATGGTCGAAGAGCTTCAGATCGGGAGAGCCCCGCCCCGTCCATTTGTTGCAGCAGGAAGAAGGCTAAAGCAAGGGTCACTTTGTTGCAGCGGGAAGAAAGTTAAAGCAAATTGCCGTTTCTTGTAGTATGAAAAAAAGCTTAAGTAATTGTCCATTTGTTACATTTTTAAGTGATGGAAATAAATTAAAAATAAAAATAGATCTCAAATTGCAAACATCAAATTTGTATTTGAGAATATTTGAGAGAAATTGAAAAATGGTTGCAAAAATCTTATGGTGTGGGAAGGCAAAAACGATAGAATTTAATTTTATTCACCTTTAACTACTAAGCATCAAATACATCATTTTATAAGCAAATAATCTCTTGAATATTTGCTTCTAATTCAAAATTTTGTTCCTAATCTATACGATAATTATCAACTTAAAATTTAAAATTATTTAAACATTTAAACACTTAAAGTTATCTAACAAATACTTAAAATTTGCTAAAAAAACACTTAAAATTTATTAACAAATAGTTAAAATTTATTAACAAACATTTAAAGTTTGCTAACATTACTCTTCCTCAAACTTGAAGTATCTTCAAGCCTAATTGATTTCGTAATTCTTCAAGCTTCTTCACTCCAGACGATTTAGCAAAATATCAACTACTTGTTCTTTAGTACTGCAATTTACTAAGCTTATAGTCTCATTGTTGATATGATCATGAAGAAAATGATACCCTGTTGATATGCTTTCTTCTCCCATGTTGCACTAGGTTTTTCGTAAATTTGATGATTGACATATTGTCAATAAAGGTAATTATTGGCTTTTCTTGTTGATGATGTAACTCTTACAATAAATTATCAACCAAATTACTTCACAAACTATTAAAGAAGCTGCAATATACTCTGTTTCACAAGATGAAAGAGTAAAGACATCTTGTTTAGTTGATCTCTACATAAATGCTGATAAACTTAAGAAGAAATGATAACCAGTTGTACTCTTCCTTTCATCTATATCACCTCCCCAATCAGTTAGAGTAGCCACATAAATCTATCCCACTTTGATTAATAAAATATAAACCATAATCAAATATTTTTTAATGTACCTTAGTATTCTTTTTGCAACCATCCAATACGTTTTTTTCAAATTTTTCACATATCGACTCTTGAGTCCAATAGAATGTAGAATATCAGGTCTTGTGATAGTGAGACAACGAAGACTACCAACAAAACTTTTGAACAAAGTAGAGATAATGCCTTTTTCTTCTCCTTCTCTACTTATTTTCATTCTCACATCAAATGGTGTTGCCAGTGATTTGTAATTTTTCATTCTAAACTTCTTTAGAAGTTCAATAGCATATCTTCTTTGAAAGATTTGAATTCTATTTGTCATTTGCTTCACTTCCAATGTAAGGAAGTATGACATTTCACCATTATCTGTCATGTTGAATAGTTCTTTTGAATTCTTAAAACAATTCAAAAGAATTTTCTGTATAAAGCACGTCATCTACATAAAGACAAACTATAAGAATATCATTATTTGTTGTCTTAATATAAAGTACATGCTCAAATAGATATTTTTAGAATCCTTATTACTAAAGATATCTATCAATCTTTGTATTTCATGCTCTTGGTGTATGTTTCAATCCATATAAAGTCTTCTTCAGATCATAGACTTTATGTGGATCACTCAATATTTTGTAACCTTCAAGTTGATCAACCTATGCTTCTTCTAAAACTCTATTCAAAAATAAAGATTTAACATCAAGTTGGCATACCTTCCATCTGTGATGTACTACAAGTGTTAAATTCAACTTAATTATATCAAATCGAGCAACTGGAGCAAATATCTCATTGTAATATATACCATATTTTTGCTTAAAGTCTTTTGCCACAAGTCTTTCCTTGTATCTAGCCACTATTCTATTTGTTTTATGCTTGATCTTATAGACTCATTTCACTCTTATGGGTTTCTTTTAAGGAAGGAGATCAACCAACTCCCATGTATTATTCTTTTTTATGGATGTTATTTTTTCATCCATAATATTTTGCTAATTTATATCTTGTACTATTTCATCAAAAGAAATGAATTCATTATCAACAAAATAATAGAATAAATTAGAATACTTAGAAGTTTACCCATATATATCTTGTAGACTTTTTATCTTCCTACTTGAGTTAATAAGATCTCAAGTAGGATGTGTTGTCTTTTACATAATAGTAGTTATTGAGAGAGAGCATGTTAAAGAATTCAAATCATGTGTTTGTTGATTTTGAATTTCTTCTTCTTACCTAAGTGTGATTATTTTATATCCTTCTCTTCCTTTCACTTCCAAGCATCTTCTTTTACAAACACAATGTCACGACTAATAATCGTCTTTTTCGTTAAAAAGTTGTAGAATTTATAAGCCTTTGACTCCTCACTATACCTAATGAATATGTATTTTTCATCTTTATCATCTACTTTCTTCTTTAATGCATTGGGTACCTGTGTATATGCAATACAACCAAATATGCAGAAATAAGAAATATTTGGTTTATATCCACTCCAAATTTCTTGTGGAGTCATATAACACACATCCTTAATAGGATAATAATTCAACAAATAAGTTAAATAAGCAACTGCTTTTGTCCAAAAAAATTTTTGACACATTTCACTCTCTCATCATTATCTTTATCATATCAACGATAATACGATTTCTTTGTTTGGCCACTCTATTTTATTATAGAGTAATAACTTGTGGTGAGTTAATGTCATATACCCTTTTGCTTATATAATTGAATAAATTCATTTGATGTATACTCAATATTTCTATCAGATCTAAGGCTTTGAATGAATAGTCTACTCTCTTTTTTAACATTGTATTTGAACTCTTTAAATACAAAGAAAGTAGTAGACTTCTCCTTAATAAAATATGTTGATATTTTTTTACTAAAAATCTGTGATATTAATAAAATAATAATTACTTCTATTAGATAATGGCACCAATGGATCACAAATATCTATATGAATAAGCTACAATGGTCTTTTAACTCTTCAAGTATTCTTCTTTTGAAATAGTAGATGATGTTACTTTTCAAGTATACTAGCTTTACATATATGATTTGGATCATCCAATAAAGGAAGGCCTTTCACCATTCCTTCCTTTCCTAATATCTTCAAACCTCCAAAGTTAAGGTAACCATACCTTAGAAGTCATTTCAAAAAATCATTTTAAAGATACCTAAGATAACAAGATTCACATGTCAACTTTAATTAAAGAGGAAGCATACGATTTGTCGACATCTTTATTTTAGTAATACTCCTTCCTTTTGAATCTTGCAAAAGAAGATGTCTATTCTTTATATGTATAATATATCCTTTCTCAATTAATTGTCTAAGGCTTGGAATATAACTTTTCATATCATGAATAAAATATGAATATGAAATAATAATTAAAAACCCATTCTCTTTGTAAAGTTTTATGTTACATTTATCTTCAACTTTAAACTTTGATGAGTCTCCAAGACTCATACTTGCACATTTTTTTATTGTATCAAATAGATGGCTTTTTTCACACATAGTTGCTTGCACCTGAGTCAAGGAACCATACATCTCTTTCGTTACCCACTTTTTTAGTTAATAATGATATTGACTCTTCTTGTGATGTTTTAGTATAATTTAATTGGTTATTCTTATGCCAATAATCAGAAGCATAATGACCAAACTTATGAGAATTATAACATTCAACATTTCTTCCTTGTCCTCGACCTCAAGAAGCACCACTCATTCCACTTCTCCTTGAATTTGAATTCTCTTTTCTTCAAGGTATTGTCTTCTTTCAAATTCAATTTTAACTCTAATGCTTCATCAATAGGTGCAACTTCAGCCTTTTCCTTTAGTCGTTACTCTTGCACTTGTAAGGGACCCATTAATTCTTCAATAGATAATTTGCTTATATGTTTAGATTCTTTAATTGATGTTACCACATGCTTAAACATAGGAGTTAAAAAATGAAGTACCTTTTCAATCACACGTACATCATCAATTTATTCTCCATTTCTCTTCATTAAGTTCACAATAACAATTAATCATGAGACATAATCGAAGATAGTCTCATTTTCATTCATATTTGACTGCTCAAAATCACTTCTAAAGATTTGAAGATATACACGCTTCACATATTCAACACCTTTGAATATTGTGTTAAGTTTATTCCAAACTTCTTTGCTTATAGTCGCTTCTACAACTTTCTCAAAAGTGGCTTCATTAAGCCCTTGATATATCATGAACAATGTCTTATTATATTTTTTTATTTTCTTTCAACAATTTCCTCTCCACTTCAATAGCATTTGATTCTTCAAAGTCATCGGTAAAAACCTCACAAAGGTCTTGCGAACCAAGAAGGGCTTTAAATTGAATGTACAAATTATCATAATTTTTATTAGTCAATCTGGGAATGATTTGTTTCATAATTTTAGACATTTTGAATAAAAACACACTTTTAAACACTACTACTTTCTATAAAGACACTGCTAAACACTGTGTCGTTTCTCATTTCTACACATCGCTCTTTCTGCAAACTGCACTTCCAAACAAAGTTTTTTTTACTCTTTTTCCTCTGAAGCTACAGCATTAGACCTTCTTCTTCTTCTCCAAGCTCTGATACTATTTTGATAGAAATAAATTGAGATAAAAATAGATCTTGAATTACAAACAACAAACTTGCATTCGAGAGAATTTGGGAGAAATTGAAAAATGTCGACAGAAACCCTAAGGTGTAAGAAGACAAAAGTGATAGAATTTAATTTTATTTACTCTTAACAACTAAGCAGTAATTAATCAATTTTATAAGCAAAGAATCTCCCAAATATTTGCTTCTAATTCGAAAATTTGTTCCTAATCTATAAGATAACTATAAACTTAAAATTCAAAATTAATTAAATATTTAAATACTTAAAGTTATCTAATAAACACTTAAAATTTACTAATAAATATTTAAAGTTTGCTAAAAATACTTATAATTTGTTAACAAATACTTAAAATTTACTAACAGTTACAACAAGTAGAAAGCAAAAGCAAAGGGGATTCCTTTGGATTTCCATTGTACAAGTTAAGAAAAGTCATAGCCTTGGCTAAGTGAAAGAGAAGTAGGATTTGAGGGTTTGTAGCTGTTGCTATGTTGATTGTTATAAGCTTGAAGTTAAGGCGATTTGTAGCAAGAATTGACTTGAAAAGCTTTGTTGTGTTGTTTTTTGTAGAAACTAATGAGAAATCAATAGCAAGTTCAAGAAAAAGCTATTGTTATAGTTTTGTGAAGAATCATTGAAGGAGTTAAAGATTGATTTAGCTTGCTCTTAGCATAAGAAAAATCTAATGAGATTAGTATTTATATTATTGCATGAATTATGTTTGAACTGTAGAAAGTTATAATCGATATCATAAATTAGAAATCTAATATAATATAAACAATTACCAAGTTTATAATAGCAATGAATCAATAAAATTGTGATTTTGTGCTTAATGTTTGTTTTATATGAGATTAAATAATGAAAAATAGAATTAGAGAGACTTCTTAAGAATTCAGATAAATGAATCAAATAATTTATAATACAAATAATAAGTTATTTATATAATTGTTATTGAACAATCATTCTTTTGTGTATGTACATTACATATCTTGATATGAGTAACATGACATACTAGTATGTACATACATATTATAATTCCTCATGATTAATTTTTTGTAGTTGACTTTGTGTATTGTTGCATATTGTGTTCAAAAACATAAAAGTGTGAATATCAATAATTTTATATGAGATAAATAAAATATAATATGTATGTGTATAAGTGTGCGTATATGTATTCACAAATAGAGTAATCAACATAATAAATGAAAAACTTTGTGATATAATAAAGGTAATGAAAAAAGAGAATGAAAGAATTTAAGCTTTAAGCCTAATATTTTAGGAAGAATAAATAAGTAATACTAAAAAAATATGTTCTTTTGTAGCCTTATCTTATAGTGTTGTTTGTTGTGTAATTTGGTGACTATTGTTTACAGTGTGATGTGATAGTATTAGTATCATTGACATCAAAACTCATTGATTGAGCGTTTATTATGTGAACAAGAGCTATCATTTATTGTGTAATTTAACAGTTGATGTTTATAGAGATAATGTATATATCGTTTGTGATTTTAAAATTAAAGGATATAGCATGGTTTGCATTATATTTAAAACTTTTATTATATTCTCATAGAATTGTAGAGATATAATGCTCCTCTCTTTGGTGTCATGTACCTTACATACTACTTGAGATCGAGCATATTTTATGATATTTATTTTTATTATCTATTAATTTTTATTATCAATTTGTCTACTAAATCTTCATATTTTTCTACTTGTATTACATGGCATGACACAAGTATATATTAAGGATACTTAGAGATACATAAGTAGATATAAGGTTTAGAAATAGGTTGTGTTGTAAATAATTATTTATTAATAAGGATTTGATGTAATATACTTGTATATAGACTTCTAAGAAACTCTATGATGTAGTTTTCTTTATTGTAATGATGCGATTTTATCATGGTGATATGATATTTAATGTAATCATATGTTTTTTACATGATGGCATGGTTTCATAGTGATATTGTGGTTCAATGATAAAAAAAATTATTATATATAACTTATTATTGATAAAGTATGAAAATTTGATCTATATTCATATAAGAAAATAAAAATTTTCAAGGAAGGTTTTGTTTGTTTATTTTATAGAATTTTAAAGTCTTTGTTAATCAAATTTTGAAGGATCAAAGGATTAAAATTAGCTAAGAGTATGATTAATTGTCTTTTTTGTAGGTCATTAGTGTCTTCTAAATGTGTTAAGACTCTGTTCATTCCATAAACATAATGAAAGAGGAAAAAACTAAGAGATACGGATTAAGAGGAGCATAATAAATAGAGTAGATGATCAATATGTCTCATGAGCTTTCCATAGTCTTAGATATATCAAATTTGTTTAAGGGAATCTTATTAGGCATTGAGCATATTGATTTTGTACTTCATAATTTATTAGGGTTTATTTTGCTATGCCTTAGAGACACCTTTGTGCATGATAGTTCATACAAAGATGTGCACTAAGTCCAACTAGTTAGAAGATGTTATTTTTTAAGTTGTCATAGTTTTTGTAATTAGATTTTAAATATAGCTTGATGTTGTAAACAATGATTAGATCTATATTGCCAAAGAGTGATTTTGATTTATCACTACACTAAAGTTGACATACTTAATATTCCTTTTGATCCAAAAGTCATTTTTCTTATTGATTCTCATTACTATATTGTATCACAGATAATCACTTTTTTCAAATCATAATTTGATATTTTTAAATTTATGCCATGTCATCTATTTGATCAATCAAAATTGGTTATTAAATCTTTATCTACATAATCATAAGAATATTCATCATAATTAAAATCCTTAAATACATAAATTACTAGTTTATGAACATTTATAATAAGATAATATCATCATATTTCGATCCAACAATTACTTTTACCAATAAAGCATCAAGAATATAACTTTCATGAGAATAAAAAAATGTTAGAATATATAGAAGCATGACTAAAAGATATTTAAAGTATCACATAGCTATTATCAGTTTTGTTATATTTGAGACCTTACAAAGAGAAACAACATCAACATTGAGGATGACAGGCTGATCTATATTAGCATTAATAGGAATATTAATAAATGTAATACCTTTATCTAAGCTCAAAGATAATGGAGGCACCATAGATTCTCCGTCAGCCTGAAGATAATCTTTAGCAAAATGATCATATTCCTTACAAGCATAGCAACTCTTATTTGCTCTCTATCAACCTAACAATTACCTCAACGCAATTAACCATAATTAGTACAATATGACACTTTCTTTTTAATTGTCATAATAGATGTACCCCAACATTGGTTTCTACTTTTGGTTTGCTAAGTGCATGAGAAAGAATCTTTTTTGCCTCTTCCCTAGATAACATGCTTCTTAAAAGATCTACTTGTAATGTCTCATCGATATAAGCACCTAAAGGTATAAGTTTTTATGTATTTTATAGAATAATTTCAAACAGTTGGAATTGAAATATGAACATGAAGTTGAATAGAGCGAACGATGAATTTGGGTCCTTATCGAATTTTTAGAGCACTAAATAATTTTTAATTAATTTTTGAAGTTATTAATAAAAAAATTAAAAATAATATTAAATTAAATTAATAATTCAATTAATTAAAAACAAAAATCAGGACTTAAATATCACAAGATTCTTTAACACACTCACAAATCTCTCGAAAACCCTTTTCGCACGCAGCTTCCTCGACGTAGCTAGGGTTTTCAAGAGCGGCGATTTCGAGGGTCAAATAGGCGAGATACAATCACAGGATGATCGACAAGAAGGAAAGAGGCGATATTTGATAGGGTGAATGCGAAGGAAAAGTTATTCGACAAAGCTGCATGACCGGAACCCTAATTGAGCGAACGACACAATCTCCCGTTGTCGACAATTGAGCAAAAGGAGTGTTGTGGCCTTTATTTAGAGTACGAAAGTGAAAAAATAAAAAAGGTAATTTTTGTTTGTTTTTAATATTTTTCCCATTGCATGTGATTTTTTCAGGGTTCTCATTGGCAAGCATGCAGTGTCATTTCACCACATGCCAGTGGAAAAACAGATATATATATATATATATATATAATTTGAGAAAAATAAAAAAAGGGATAAATAAGAAAAAGAAAAAAATGTTGAGAAAAATATGACAAGGAGAAAATATTTGCATGTAGATATAAACTAAAAAAATGACAAGAAAGATTGTATTATATTTTACAATATATTGTTACTGAAAAAAGGAAAACTTTGATGGACTCTTTTTTATGTAGAACAAAAGTTGTTTTGAAGGCAATAAACCAAGAAGATAATTTTTTTATTAGTAGGAACAAGCTTGCGAGTGTAAGTTTAAATTTTAGTATTTAATTGATATTGATACATGCAATTGTAGGAATTGATTTAGATATTTAATTGCATGTAAAAAATGAAATGAAAAGGAAAAATAAAAAAATTAAGGGATCATCTAGAACAAAGGTATTGAATTTAAAGTAATATAAGTATATATGATTTGATTTAAGTATATATGACATAATATTCATGATGTATAAGTTGCACAAATCGATATTATAATACACTTTGAAAAGAGAATAAAAATATAAGTATGTTGTGTGTTGTGTGATAAAGATAATAGGATAAAATACCTTAATGAAAAAAAGAAATGAAAATAAAATATAAAATTTCCCTGGACTTGTCTCCATGATCCCTTGAGATGTGATAAGCACCAGCACATGATACTAGGTATGATGAGATGAGCACTAACACAAGATATTGGGCATCATAGGCACTGGTTTGATACTAGGCTATGATATTATACGAGATGTGATGAGCACCACCACAGGATATTGGGCATCATAGGCACTAGTTTGATATTGGATCATGAGATAATATGAGATGGTATTAGAGATATCCTCCAATATCACTTGAACTTAGTGTAGGCACGAGGGATAAAGAAGATATATGATAGAAATGGCTAACCAATTATGCCTATGGGCACACCTATGGGCAAATGTTTAGAGATGATGAGAAATCACAAATGAGATGATACATAGTTAAGATATGGGTGTATAGTCTTATAGGAATTATTTGGGGCCTGATATAAAGAAAATAAAAAAAAATAAAAATAAGAGAAAAGAAATTAAAAAAATAACATGAAATAAAAGAAAGAAGATGTGTGTACATATGTGATGTGTATACATCATGTTGCTATTCATGTTTTTATATATTGAGTATTCATGATATGTCATATGACATCATGGTAGTACATTATGTTTATCATGTATTTATTATTTATTAATGTCAATTCATCGACTGGGTATTTTATGCTCTCCCTACTTACATTACAAGACATGCCACAAATTTATACAAAGAGGGTGCATAGAGTGGCATTTGAGGTGTGCGAACACTTTTATACATGTTGATTTTATCTGTTATCATGTTGTTGAGGAATTGTATAGAATAGAACAGGCATGTATGCACTTTATTTATTGTGTTGAATCAATAGAATTATTATTAAAGTAAAATTATTGTATCATTATTCTATCACCCATGTCCATAGTGGTTTATGCCTCACAATTAGCTGTGTAAACTCTGATCTGTTGTCAGTAAGGTCTTAATACAGGTGTTATGAGTGATAAAGCGTGACATTACTACTCTCGCTTTTTATCACATTAAACTACATTTTCTCAATTTTGATTGGGTATAAAATTCTTTTTATCTTTTTTTTGTACTAGGTTCTTGCATACAAAAGTTTTACATACAAATAAGTTGAAGAACTTTAAAAAAAGTTATATATAATGCAATATATGGATAAATAATGTGTGTACTACTATTTTAATGTCTTTGCTCATCAACCTACAAAATTCTTAAGTATAGGCCTCAATCTAGGATATCATTACATAGTAATTCAAGTTTCTTAAAAGTTTAACTACTCTCTTTAGGATTTCAATTACTTTGGTATCATCTTTTCATATCTTACATAACATCTCATTTTAATATTTGTACTAATATCTTTAGAATTATTATAATTAAAATTTAAATATAATTAGAGGATACAATAACCTAACTAGGCAAGAAATGCTGATAAACTTATTTTAATTTTTTTGAAATCATCTAATTTTAAATCCCAGATAAGTAAATACTATGTTTTAGAAAACAAACAGATAAGAGTTTCTCTTAAAACTATGTATGTTTCTTTTATACAAATCAACAATCAATAATAATAATCACAAGAGATATATAATATTTATAATAATGATAAATCTATAAATATAATCTTAACATAACAAATCTATAATGTACTTATATAATCAAATATTTTATTTCCAAAAGATATCATAATTACTAATATTTTATAATATTACAAAATTCATGATTTTATTATTGGTTTATGAAGTGTTGATTAGAATCTACAGATCTAGTTATACTTATCAAAGATATAGATATGAATACATACATCAATTTATTATCTCAAATATAACAATCCATATGTTCTTTAAAATATATAAAAAAAATATCATAATCTTCTTAAAATTATGCTATAAGATTTAGGATTTTGACTTATAATTTAAGTATGTAATGAGCTTGGAAGCCCAATAAGTAAATTTGCACATAAATAATAAGATGAGATAAAATATAATAAAAAAGTAAATTAAAAAAAGACTAATAAATGATATTAAATAAGTGTTTGTAATCATCATCGAGAAATGTAAATAAAATGAATTAGTAGAAACATGATATCAAAATATTAAAAGATGTATAAGTATGTGAGAGCATATGATCAAACTATAGAATTGTATAAAATAATTAACATAAAAAGATACATAATTACAAATTATAATATTTTTATGCATATACATCTCTCTATCTACTAGTTTTATTCATCTAAAATTCAATCTCTCAATATATTTTTAAATTGTTTTGATTCTTATATTTTTTAGTTTTTTCATCACAATGTTGTTTCTTATCTATTTTATAGCACTCATATTTATCATGAGGGCCCAAGTATTTATTGAATAATCATTATTCTAAAGTCATGGGATCCCATCTCATCTATATCATATCTAAATCAGACAAACAGTATGTAGATCTCATATCATATCATAATGTATCATATTATAGCATGAATATCTAATTTGTAGGCATATCACATTATGTCCATCTCATTGTAGATCTCATATTTAGCTATCAGATCACACAACAAATAACTCATCATATATCATGCTTACATTACAGATGATATTATCTATAATTATTAGATTATACAGCAGATAGCTCATCATATATCATATCTGCATCGTAGTAAATCTTATCTATAGGCTGCTATATCACATAATAAAAAGGTTATCACATATTATATCTACATTATAGTGGATCTCATCTTTAGCTATTAAATCACATAATAATAGCTCATCATATATCATGTGAGGTCGGATGTCAATGGTATCATGTCATAATGCACCATCTCATCTCCACTTGTAGTGGTAACAGAGTATTACAAGTGGTGTTAATATCATTGGATAAATTTTATCATTCTAGCTACAATATATCCATGATACATAAATACTATTATTAGTAGAATCATTATAACAAAACTCATATAATATGAATTGTATCAGATACTCATGTGATCTTAACATTCATCTTTTACTTTATTCTTTTCAGTTTTTATTTCTCATATATTTTCTTTATTCTTTTTCTTATTTATTTTTTATATGTTATATCACTAATATCATTAAATTAATCAATTATTACACATCTTTATTTTTCTTTTTCATTATCTAAAATGTAATAATAATATAAAACATGGTGCAAAAGCAAAATATAATATATCATAATATTAAATGTTAAATAATTGCAATAAAATATCGTAATTACATTACAATTATTTAAAATTTACTTACCTACTCTCATTGAAAAAATTCTTGCATTAATTTTTCTTTTCTTTTAACTTTTACTTAAGCTTCATTTCTAATTCAATTATGTAATTTCATTAATGACTTTGTACTATTTGGCAGAAAAACCTTCAAACTTCCTTCTTTTGTAGTGAGATTTTTTTAATATCACTCAACAACTTTTAAACATCTCCTAATCCCTTCTCATGTCTATTGAAGGTAAAAAAATACATAATAACTCACTAATTCTCCCATTCTTGTATCAAAAATTGCAAGCACAAGACTCAACTGTAATTGTTATAATTTGATTATCAATATTTTGTCCATATATATACTAATTATATTATACAATACGATAGACTGTACTATACAATGAGCTAGAGCATCTATTAAACTCCTTAATTAGACAGTTTTATTCTTCTTCGTACACTTATCTTAATATTAATTGTTTATCATTGAGGATATTATACTATACAATAAATATAGTTTTAGCATAATTTGAAAAATTAAGAGTTCTTTAAACTCTCTTATATGATTAAGTTTTAAATGATGAAAATATATTTACAAAGAAATAAAATTCATGTGTGTATACAAGATGGCTTAAGTAAATTCAAAATCTCAAGTGTCACAGTAAATGACAATATTGAATCATCATGTCTAACCAATATCTTCTATTATTCCTAAGATAATATACTCAAATATTATATTAATAATTTTAACATATTTTATTATCATCAAACTCACACATAAAATTATATGATTAACAACAAATCCTACTTTATCATAAATCTTTACAACTTCATTTTATTCATCATCCTTTATTAATTTAACATATTCATCTAGGTTTAGTTTCTTATTTCAATTACTTTTAGGATTTTTTTTTTTTCATTTTATCATTAGGTTTGCATTTCTCCACTCTTCCTTTTAATGTCTCATAAGGTTTTTTCCTTACAATCCTAAACCTAAGTTAAAAAACCCAAAATTACTCCTTCCATTGCCCCTATCACCATTGCTCGTAGATTGGGTTGACTTAGAGACACATTGCATGTTAAGTTACCATCTACATGGCACGTATCATTCCATTTAGTCATAACACCTTTTAGTTTCCATCATGCTTGTGGTAATGTTACATATAATTCATTTACCTTCACATTAGCCATAGGATTAAAAACTTCAACATTGTTTCTAAAATAAGACACTCTAAACTATAATTGAGTAACATTGCAACAAACAATGTATTTACTCTTTCCAAGTGTCATAGTGGTTTAATAATAATTGTTTAAAATTGAAGTTTTTAAAAGTAGTCATTAAGGACCATTGATAAGTTGCAAATTTAAAAACATGTTAGATATGACTAAAAATGGAGTTTTTATGTTTTCAAAAAACACAAAAATAGACATTAAAGGCTTGAAAATACTTTCTTTTTACACCAAGAACATTTGCAAAAATAAAGTTGGAACATTTTGAGATGTGCAACAAACATTTGCCTAGAAAACCATAAAACACTACATAGTACTTTGTTGTATAGCAATATGCATTTGGAGTAATACTTATACTTCCCAAAAATTATCATAAATAGTTTACTTGGCATTTTTAAAGAATTTTTAAGAGTCAAAATTTCCCTTAAAGGGAAACAAATTTGTGCACTACCTCCACAATTGAAAACCCTAGCCCTAAAAAATGATGGCAGCCAAATGTTGTCGGATTTCTGTTATTTCCTTTTTAAACAAGCAATATAACATGTCAACTGTTATTATCTTTCCAACATGAGTAGGGATTACAAAAGAACACTTCATAAACAAGTACAAGCTGTACAAACAACTGTTTAAAGTTCATAATCAATCAACATCCAAATTATAAGTCAAAAGACCATCAATCATCTTCACATTTGAGATCCTTGGGCATAATACTCAGTTTTTCTGTGCTATAATAGACCACAGAAACAGAAAGGAGAGGCCATTTGATCTTTGAAATTGTGTGCAAATGAGAAGTGTGAAATGAAGACTTCCGATGGGAGAAACTAAATAACTCTTTAAATCTACTTATACCCAATATTCAATCCACAAAAACAAATAATGAACATTGAAGGTTGCATGTTAACTGGACATTACATTAACAAAATGATAAGATTGCAGTAATTTGAACACAAACTAGTTTATTTCACATGCCAATATACTAAAGACGTCCAACACGTGTGCACTCTGTACAACTTCAGTATGACGTACGGTGTATTAATAGATAGGCTCACCTATGTTATGGTTTATTCAGAAAGCTGCATTACAAACAGCAACAGCCAAAATGAGACTATTTTCCATTTGTAAAACATGCATTAAGTCCAGGAAGGACGAACAGTGTAAAGCTACTTTTCACCTGGCAGAGATTTGAGTTACCGATACTGTTGCATGAGTTGCAGAATTTGACCAAGCAGACACGGATATGTCACCACGAGTCCTACATGAGGATTCAAAGAAAATGGGTCTTGAAGGCTCAAGCTCAGGATCATCTTGGCTCAGCAGCAAAACAACTACGTCGGACATGTTTGGCCTTGCAGCCACAATGGATTGAGTGCAGAGGAGAGCTATTTTGATGACCCTCTTTATTTCTTTGAGATTGTATTCCTCAGGGTTCAGAGATTTATCTATCAATTGTTCCAACCCATCTTCCTCGTAAAGATTCCATGCCTGTTAGGCCAAATAGTGAGATTATTGTTATAAGATTCAATTTATAACATAATTTCTGAACAAAGTCTGTTGATTGCATCAGATATATATAGCAAAGCATTATTACAACTGTAGCCTTGGACCCATTAAACTAAGACCAGATTTAAGTTGAGGATTGTCATTGTGTACTTCTGAACTAGCTTTATGTAATTAGCTTCACGTGTAGCTAATTCGATCTCTAATAAATGCAATTCCAAATAATTCAAAGGACCAATGTTGATAAATAGAATTTCAGATTATTGCTGGCTAACTGCAAGGCAGAAAATGCGACGAGTAAAGAGGATCACAGTTGGGCTTTAGATGGAGGGGGAAACAAAACGGTAAGGACATGAACAAGATGGTGGTGGTTGTAGTCAATAATGCCAAAGCATCTCACAACTTGACTTCAATAGCTCTCCTACCATGAAGTTCCTGTAGCCATCAGTAGACAACAAGAACACAACAAACACAAGATTTTGGGAAATCCTAACCTTATGAAAGGGCAAAAGTTTTATACATCATGATATGGAAACAATCGTAAGCAGATGTATTTATGGTTGCCTTACATGTCAATGGTTCCTCCATCCAATGTCAAACTAAAATAAACCACAAATCAAAACAAACTCTCCACCTTACAATTATTAGCAAATTAAGTAAATCTTACTCTTGATAAGAAACAAATAATAAACGTTAAACATTCAAAGGAATGATCCTACGCAGGGAACTTAAAGCCCCTCACCCAAATAAAAAGCCGCTTCTCATTTTTCCATGAAGGCATGCATCTGCTTTGCATTACTTAGCATTTACCCACAACCCTTCTCGTCAAGCCAACAACAGCCCTTGGGCCAACAACTGCCCCCAATGTCCCCATGAGAACAATCCCTTGAGATCATCAACACCCTTCTCAATGGTGTGCCGCACTCCTTGAAACCCAAATAACTTCTCATCTCCCTCAACTTCATCAATATAAACTTTGGCAACTCACAATGTCCTCAACATCTCCCAGCAATGCTATAAACTCTTCGCCTCCCACTCTTCACCACCAGTTTCAACTTCAGCTAACTGCTATAGAGTCTCAAGACCACTTTTGAGCTGTTGGCAGCGTACTCGTGGTTTCCTCCATGACAATCTCATCTAGACAAAACTTGCATTTGCTTTTACACAAGTATGGCATACAACCTTAGCAACTCATGCCTGGCACAATCGTGACAAAATCCTGACCTCCTCCACATGGCAATATTCCTACAAAGTGCATGTGTACTTATCCAAACCATGTCAAACAACTCCTACTATAAGCCACCTATGTCACAACAATTCCCAATGGATCTACCACACCTATGCCCAAAGGAAGCTTACCAATGGCACTTTTTCAAGTGAACATCATAAGACTAAACATTTTGTAGTATATCTTTTCTTCAGGTCTGTGATTAGCTCAATGTTTTAAACTATTTGTTCTCTTTTTAGGTGCTAGGTGGCACTATATAAGGCAAGTCCTTAAGATGTAATAGAGATCCTTTAACGAATTCAACTTTTAGCATAGTCAGTAAATTCTTCTTAAGCTAAGTCTCATGGAGGAGGGAATGGAAGGTTCCATGAGAGGGGGAAAGGTAATAATTCCTTGCGACACTCTCAATCATTCTATACTTGACCCAAACAATAGATAATAAAAATTCCTTCATATTGCTCAGCATGCTTGTATGTGTAAACAATAATTGTTGCTAGGCGAATCAAGGGATGCTTAATAAATAAGCAAGGAAATTTACCAAGAATCCATTAGATGATACAAAACAAAATAAAAATGAACTTGAAGTGAAAACATCTAAGAGAACAAGTTCAAAAGGCAAAACAAAGAGCTTCATAACTAAAATAGTGCAAGGAATAATAAATTTTTATATGTAAAGGATGAAAATATGTCTTATAAAATAGATGCAAATTATTTTGGGTTACCAAGGGAAGCAAACAAGTTTAATGTTTCAAGACTATGGAAGGACTTCTTTAAATATTTTGCTTAATCATTTATAATCAGACTGGGCAAAGCACAATAGTCTCTGGGCACAAAATTTACATGCAAACTTTAGGACAAAGCATGAAGTACAACAATGGCAAGAGTTCCAAATTTGCTAGGTAGACAATTATATTTTGTTTGTTGTTTGTGAAATTACAAAAATGAGGATAACTATGCGATCAAATTTCAGAAAACTTTACCCATTCTAAGAGATAATGATTAACAGGTTCAAGTTTTGGTTCACTATTCCTCCTTCCACTGATAATTTCCAGGATAACGACTCCAAAGCTGTATGTATCAACTTTTTCTGTAAGTTGCCCATGTATAGCATATTCAGGTGCAGTATAGCCCCTGTACAAAGTTTTCAGATAAGTTAATACCATGAAGGAATATTAAAATATTGTATTCAAGAGAACCAAATCTAACAAGATTATTAAGGAATTTCTTGCATACAATGTTCCAGCAAATTTGGTGCTGAGATGGCTCTGGTCTCCTGGCATGAGTCTTACAAGTCCAAAGTCAGCTATCTTTGGCAGAAAATTATCATCAAGCAGAACGTTGCTAGGCTTTATGTCTCTGTGTATGATACAGGCATGGAATTCATGATGCAGATATGCAATGCCCCTGGCCATGCCAACTATAATGTCAAATCTCTGTTTCCAGCTAAGCAATTCATTAGATTTTCCTGCCAATAGTATAGAAAAATACAAGCTAAATCATTTACATCAAAATTCTTAGGAAATATCAATTTTGCTATACTCAATCAATTCTACCAAAATATTGTATTGTAAGTCACACTTTTCATTGTCATTATATAAAGTCATCAATGTCACATTTCCATAATCATGACCAAAGATAAAAGGAATGGATCACAACAAGAAATCTTAACTCCACTATGTGAAGTTGGCTACATGACTTCAGAAGTCATTGTGCTTTATCTGTTGTAACAATAATATCTAGGCATAACAAATACTTTTTGATAATATCTTTCTACAACTTTTTTTGGTCAATCTTTTTAATTAACAAACAAACATTCCTATCAAAACATTAAATAATATAGGTTTTACAAAGACTAGTGAGCTGGAATCGATGCAAAATGCTGCATGGATAATTAGGTCTTTGAAAATCCTAGCTTGCTAGGGATTCAAATGGATAAAAAAAATCTCCATGGGACTACGTAGGGTTGAATGAAGCTAGATCAGCTCATGTATGTAGAAATAAAATCCACAGCAGCCATTGCAAAAGCATGTGAGGTTGGAAGAGCTCATTTACAAGATTCTTTGAATAAGAATACAAATGGGATGGAAAGTCCTACCATCAGACAATATTAATAAATTGTAACTAATTCAGTTTGGGATTTTTTTCTTATTTGGGGAGTCTCTATATCATGTAAATTATCTAATGAAGTATGAAACTTTTTCCTTATCTAGAAAATTCTCTTGAACTTCCTAATTTGACAGATTTTTTCCTTATTTCAGCATTCTTTTGAAGGTTTTTCTTCTCTGAATTCATCTATTCCACGTATAAACTGTCTTGTACAAATAAATGAAATAAAAATTTATTTCTCCCAAATGTTATCACCTACAACTCTTTAATCACCATTTTGATATAACAAGGGTAAATTTGGTGAGGTATAGATACTCTACATTTTTAAGCATTATGTAAATAGGCATCCCTGGATAATAAGGTTAACATCAAACACAAATACAAAGCAGGTATTTGTACCATTACTTGTAAGATATATAATATCATTTAAATGTAGTAACTGTATTATTTTACTACCTTTCTTATTGAAGAAATTACATGCTGGATATCAAGAAAGAAGTACAATTAAAATCTTTTCACAATAGTAATTCTTTTTGTATGACCATCAAACATGGCTAACTTAGATGATGTGAAAAATAAGGATAGCTAGATTTTGTGCAGTGAATTGAGATCCAAACTCCCTTAACCAAAAACTTGCACAGCTAATTATTCAATATCCACCTGCATGATTTTAGCATGATCTACGATTTTCAAATACAGTGTAAAATGATATTACATTGATGGATTATTTTCTTATAGTTTAATGAGGGCTCTCAAAAAAGTAATTCGATGACTGAGTGTTTTTAGGTCAAATTGATCTGTGCAAGAAGTTTTGTACCTTGCAAATTTGAAATAACAAAGAGATGCATGATTTTGCAATTAGCAGAGTTGTTGATATCCTTGTGGTAGAAAATCACAATTCACAAAGTTCATTTGTTTGTAATTTCAAAGAAATGTAAGTCTTTTAGATTATAACCTAATAGGTAATTAATTGCCCACCATACAGCATATCCTCAAAAAACTATTTTCATGTAAGAGTTATTGCTCACAGTAAAAACAAGGTGCAAAGTTTATACCAAACAAGAATTTATCAAGACTTCCATTTGCCATGTATTCATAAACAAGCAACAAGTCGTTGCTCTTGCTACAACAACCGAGCAATCGAACCAAGTTTCGATGGTGAACATTGCTTATTAGCTTCACTTCGCTCTGAAAACTTGCCTTAGTACTCTCTTTTTGAGCTATTGCCAACCTTTTCACTGCTACTGTATTACCATTTTTCAGGGTACCCTACAAAGAAAAAGATAATCTCAAGCATGTGCACTTATATTATGCATTAGCAAGACAAACAATGCAACTTTTATATAGGAAATAGCGTCACAGAATAACTGTCAGTGGAAAACGTAAATTATGATAACTATTGCAACTTTTAATGCTTTTAATTATTCCATATAAATGTAAATATTTCAATGGTTTACCTTATAAACGTGTCCAAAACCACCTTCCCCAAGTTTATTTTCTTGGCTGAAATTTTTTGTTGCAGATTTCAGATCCCTGTAACGGAATTTCACAGGACCTTGAAGGTCCATTTCCCCAAGTATATCACCTACATGAAAATGGCAAGCATGTAATAATTAGTTTTATTATGATGGTGTCAAAAAATGTTCTCATAAGTACATATGACTTCGCATGCAAGTGCCTGTTGATTGATGTTACAATGATTTTCATCTTGCTATTTCAGTTTTGAATATGATGGTGTCAAAATAAAGCCATTGTATTTCCCTTATTTTGAATTTTCATTGCAGAGAAAGTAACTGTCAAATGTTCAATAATCATATGTGCCATATTAATAAAAATAACATTAGCAAATATTACATGGCTGCAATGGAGCCACCAGGATTAATCGTATTTGCTTTTTACTTGAGAAATAAGAATGCAAGAGCCAAATTTAGAAAACAGGGAGGCAAACTAATAATTACAATGAAGAGAACATTTTGAGGAAAAAAGAAGGAAACAATCCACTCTCTATATTTGTGGAAAAGCAGCTTTACATCAGCTTTGGTATCTCAAAACCTAATACAACACAAATTGATGTTTAAATGAAACATGGCTTAGGAAGTTCGAAATAATAAGAGTGAAACATCTACAATTTCACAAATTAATTTCATTAGTCTTGCATCTCTAATCATATTCGCATTTGCGTAGACAAGTGTTGAAGATTTTTTTGATATTTTAACAGGAAATACATATGGCAAAGAAATATATAAGAAAAAAAAGAGAAACATACTTCTAGGTGGAGAAAAGTAATGACAACTCACAGCTTCTCCCCTTAAAAGGAAGACTAACAAATGTCAGAATTATCAAAATTTCTCGCTTATCTTCTCATAGGGGCATTTATAAGCAGGTTTTCATAGAAACATTAGTTACAATTTACTACAAACAATCACAACAACTAAAGCTTCTAAAGTCTTGTAGTTTTTAAAAGGCCTACTCAAGGAAATGACCTCAAAATACCTTGGGAGTTGTTGTTCAAAATTGTTATTTTGTTTGAATCGGAGGGACCTACAGGTGATTTGAGAATTGTTCTAGAGGCCTATTAAAAAATTGCCTGGAGGCTGCTCAGGAAAGTCAACTGACCTTTTGAAAAGTTAAGCTGCAACTAAAATAGATCTGATAGGGGTTAGTATGTATCAACAATCCACCACAAATAGAATAGATAGTCAAGATCCAAATTATCTAAAAATGCATTTTCATTGGTCACCAAAGACTTCATTCTAACATTTATGTGTAGTCGAAGAGTTGTTGTCCACCAATGAAGCAATGTGGTGCACCAAGTTTTTGGATATTCCTTCACTCCCCCTATTTCCCATTGCACAAATTCACTTGCAAAAACAACACTACTGAATTTTGTCATGGTGCGTTGGTTGGGACTAGAAAATACTGTTGCCGTGGTTAGGGTCACCTACCATTGACCTCCTTCCCTAATAAGCCATTCCCTGTTATTTTGTCAACCTAGCTAAGGACACTCCAGCCCAAAAGATTGGTCAAGAAATGATTCCTCTTAAGACCAAATGTTATGACAAATGCCACTAGAATAAATGAAAAAACTTAATAATAGTTTCAATTTTGAGCTCAAAAGATTGGTCAACTAATTCCAATTTTGAGCTCAATGTCATTAATAAATGAAAAAACTTAATAATAATTTCATTTGAAACTAAAATGCTTTTGTCAGAAAACAATCCAATAGTTCAAATCAAAACAATTAAATTGTAAACGAGTTTAAAAGCAACTCAAAATATTCTGGAAAAGATTAAAATGCCCGATGAAATCCGAGAAATGTACTCATCGCAAAATGTTGAAAGCTGAGAAGATTTGATCTACTTCACAAATGTACTTCATTAAAGCAAGGTTTCATCATTCTAAAAATTTTTCTATTAGCTGCTTTTGCTTGCCTATCTAACTCAAAGTGTCCAACTAAACTTTACAAAAACATTTTGGCCCTATTTTTGGGAATTTTTTGTCCTTTAATTGAGCTCTAATCTACCGTCTATAGTTGACTTGATCTTTTTTTGCAATATTGGTTCCTTCATGGTCTCTTATTCTACATTAGATTTAAGCCTTGAATTAAAACAAATGCCATCAAGTTGTTAGCAACACCAGCACATTCTCCAATGGCTGGATTAAATCTCTAAAGATGTGTTTGAAGGGGCTCATTGTCACCTTGAATCACAAAAAAGAGCTTGGCACCCATCTTCTTTCCTTTTCAAAAAACAACAAATGCAAACAAGAAACCATTAAAAAAATCAGCAAAGCAAATTATTGAGCCATAAGGAAGGTACTAGAACCAATCAAAGGTAGCTTCTTTTAGAAACTCAACGAACAACTTAAATTGTTGCATCATCAAATTGTCAAAGCAGTATCAAATTCAATCATAAAAGCATCATTGTTGAATTTTCCAAGATGATATTATTAGATTGATGGGGTTTTATATTTTAGAAAAAACCCTTCATAAAAAATATGTTGAGTGAGATGGTTTTCTTCTTGTTTTTCTCTTAACTTATGACGACAGAGCTAACTCTTAATTCTTTAACTGACAAAACCATGAGATAGCCTAAATGAGAATAGGCCTTGAGGGAGGCTACCTAATTGAAACATCATTTGTGCTTCCAATGAGATAAGGAAAAGCTTGAGTGGTTTCATGCTAGGTTTGATGGCATAAAGATTAGAATCAAATCTTTTCTCCATAAAAGGGAATATTGACAAATGTAGAAATGCCACAAGATACACTTATCCCTTGGTAGGGAAAATTATAGACAAGTTTTGACAAATGTCTATAATTATTAGTCATAAACTATTACAATAGTCAATGATTCTAGAGCATTTTGACAATTTCCTAACGTTCAATTAATAAAATAATCACAAGAAACTCTCGAGAGATACTATTGTCCAAATCGACACTTAGGCAATAGATAAACAATCAGAAGACCTGTCAAAAACATTACTAGGAGATTACTTGTGAAAATCAATTGGCACTCAAAAAAATAAAGTTGCAACCGAAGTAGATCTAATCAAAGGTTGCATATGTTAGCAATTCAACCACAAATGAAATGGATAAACAGGATTGAGGTGGTCTAAAAAATGTATCTTCAATATGACTACTAGCACCAAGTTTTGAAAACAAGGACACATACTAATAATTTACATTAAAATACATATTTTTTGAGAAAAAAAGGAACCAATTCACTATCAATTTTGTAGAAAATGGGTTTTTAATTAGCTTTGGTATCTCAAAATCTAATACCACACATTAATTTTTAAATAAAACTTGATTCAAAAAGCTTGAAATGGCATAAGCATAACCTCTAAGATTTCACAACTATGTACATCTCATAAATTATTTCTTAAATCTTTGTGAGCATATTGTTGCCTTGTGTTACAATGACATGAAACAAGTATTTCTCAAAGATTGTTTGTTTTAAATTTCAAATAACAAAGAAAATTTATAATTAAGGTGATACAACAAAATTTTTAGATGATGAAGATATGTATCAACTAAAAGAATGCATGCTTCATACTCTAATCATGATGGACCAAGTTCTCAGCTCTAGTCATGGTGTTCTTTGTTAGAGACTTCCAGAATCCTCTCGTGCCGCCATGGCGATATGGTGCTCTAACCTTGTCGATTAGGCCCACGAACTTGGTGGATAGGTTTGAAAAATTAAAATCTAACCAAGATTTTGTGCTTTTCTTTGGAGAGTATGTAACATTTTTGTCGTCCCTTTTCTTTGGCAATCCCAACACAAAATAGCTTTATCTTTGTTTTGTCTTTTGAGGTACAATGTTGATGAGTCTCTTGAGCATAACAAACTTTTGCATCTCCTATCAAATATGCAAGGTGATATTGCTCATAACAAATCGTGCCTTTGGCCTTCCTATGTAGTTGCACTCTACTAGATTTCGAAAAATTGGACGACTAAGGTGCATTGCATATCAGTGTGCACTTCCTACATCATCATTGGCTTCATTCATTTGTCCATTGAACATCATTTTTTTTCTTTTCAGCCAGGGGCATTGGGATACCCTTAACCCTTTAAAGCCCCATTACACACCTCATTCTTGGTGCGTTCTCCCCATATGTGTTGGTTGAACTTCAATTCTGCTTGGTGCTGTAGCAGTAGTGAGGAATGATTGTGAGTGATTCCTACCAGCTTTAGGTGAGTGTCTCTCCATGTTTGCCATCCTTATTATGGAGCTCAAAAGTCTCACTTTGGATTTTTGCAGATCAGTTCGTTGGCATATGCATCGAAAGAGAATCCTCTGCCATGCAAAGTCCTACGAGGTGACCTCACTAAGGAATGCCTTCACCAAATCGCAGCCTTTTTGGATACTGCTTCAAAAAGTGAATTAGTTAGCCTTATTTTTATACCCATGAAACTGTTTTTTTTTTTTTTGCACCTTTAGATGAGAGAAGGGTATCTCCCTTCATTTTTTGTTGTGATCTTAGACAAAAACCAAGAAATTAGTACTTAGCTCTCTTTTTGACATATGCATGGACCATGGTAGACCATTAAAAAAAGGAAAGAAAGCAAATGCTCTCAATTCATGAGGCCTCCACATCCCTCAGTTTTTTTTTATGTGAATGAGAAAGATGCAATTGGCAACAAATCCTTCTCGGTTTCTTATCCTCAATGGTAACAGTCATTCGTCAGATATCAGAAATTAATCCAGGTTATCATATCAAGAATTCAATTTCAAAGCTGTCGAGTTTTGAGTTGACCTTTGTAATGTATATGAACTTTTACCTTTCCATTCATGGTCACCACTTCTAGACTTTCTAATCCAAAGCAACGCTAGAAGAGCGAGAATAAACACTCCCCCGAGCCCTCCAAAGACACCCTCAAGAACAGTTAACCTCTTGCCGGACCCCCCTGCTCGTCATTTCAACAAACAGCGTTACGCCTCTCCTGAGATTTAATTGCAAACGAAGCGAAATAAAAACCTGAACCTTCCAAGATGTGCGCAAGATCCACGGTCTGGTTCGCAGGAAAGAAAGCCGCATCGGAATATCTCATGAAGCAACCGGCATCGACTGCCCGGCCGCCATCAGCCGGAAGGCATCCCTGCACGTTCGAATACGACACCTCGAGGCACTTGCCGCAGACATCCTCACTCAGAGTTTGCGCGCACTGAGCATACGCATAAACCCCGTCCCTCTCAGCCGCCGCAGAATACCCAGCAATCCTCGGAACGCTGGAGCTCAGATCCTCGACAAGCCCATGCACCACCTCGCTGAACCCTGCCACAGCCGAGGTACCGTTGGCGCATTTCGCGGTGTTTCCTGGAAGCGTACCTTGGTCGTAGAAAGGTGCGCTCTCGTACCTCAATGTGCATCCGTCGGATATAGCGCGGCCGCCGGAAGCGGCGCCGCAGATCCGCACTCGGGAGACGGCGTCGGAGAGGCAGGAAAGGCAGTCAACCTGTGAAAGGTAGCTGCGGCAGAAAAAGAGAGCGTAGAGCGGCACAGAGGAGCGGGGATCATCAGATGTGGCGGAGAGGGTGTTTCCAGCGGAGATTCTGGTGCGGAGGTTGGAGAAGGTGGCGTTGAGGTCGGCGATGAAGAGTGTGGCGTTGGTGGCGTTGTAGGAGCTGCATCCAAAGCCGAGATGGTATGTCTGTGGGTCACCAGCGGCAGGTCGGAAGAGGAATACAAGACAGGCGAGCGGGAAGAGGAATCCGAGGGTCATCTCTCGGTGTTGACTTTATAGGAGCGGGAAAAGAAGCAATGCAAATAGAGAGAGCTGCGGGGTTGGCTGGCCCTTATTATCGGCGGCCTAAACCGCCCGAGCCGGCAACACAACGCAAAATAAATATTTTTTTAGGGTATTTTTTTGATACAGTATTCTAGTAATTATCTTAATTTCTAATTATAAATTTTTAACGATAATTTAAATAAGAATTATTTGGATGAACAAGTTTCAATCAACTCATCATCTAATTATAAAAAAATAAATTCTATCTATTTGGGGAAATAAAAATACTGGGAAATGTTGCTCAACGAATTAAAATCAGCTTCCAAAATCTATTTAAATAAAAATCACCATCGAAGCAAACTATTAGGCCGGCCGGCGTTTCGGTCAATCCCGTGTCCTGAGAGCGCTGCTATGCGAACTCCATATGTAATATTTTTCCTTAGTCCGGACCATGGCCCAGATGTTGGATTTTTTAACTTTTATGCGTAAAATCGAAGGAAAAAATGAGCTGGAATATGCTTTTTTATCTCTAAAGAAAAATTTTAGAAATAAGAATAAGTTAGGCTCTCGTTTGATCTCATTACTTTATTTTAAATATCTTTTAAATCTATTTAAAGTTATTTAAATTTTATTTAATATTTAATATGTTAAAATATAATCAAAGATTACTAATGATTATCAATAATTTTTAAATATTTATTTTTTATTTGAGATTAGATGAGTAACATAAACAATCCCATTAAATAAACATCAAAATTCTTTGTGGCGTTTAAAAAATAAATTTCCTAAAATAGGTTTAAATAAATTTGAGCAATTCATTAAATACTCTTAATGCATACAAATTTTACTTACCTTAACGAGTAAAATTATATCACAATCACAAAGAAATAATTTTTTTTGAAAATTTATGTATATTAAATTTTTAGGTAAAATACCTAACATAAAAAATTTTTCTTGTAGACAACTATATAAGTCACATGAGTTTTCGTTATTAAGTAGTTGATTTCATGATACAAAGTCATTAATAGTCTTATTTGATTAATAATTGTACTATTAAAAGAGTGAAAAATGGTCTTTAATAGTAAAAAATAATTAATTGACAAACTTCTATGAGTTATATGCTTAGCTGATAATTAAATTGTAGCTAATAATTGTTTTTACTCATATTACAATTCTTATTGTATCTAAAAAAATAATTGAAGTTACCAAGTACATCTCTATAAGATTAAGTAAATAACCAAATATTTAATTTTTTTACATTTTATAAAACTTTTAATTATTTAACAAACTAGATATTTGCATAGAAAAAAAAAGCAAAAAAGGATAATGCCTGTCCATATTGGATTTTTCTCTTTCACCTCCTTTGAATAAGTCATTGAAGTGTAAAATTGTCGTTATTTAGCTAAATTTGTTTGTTAATAACATTTTTTGTAATTATGTTTTTTATATCATATGTCAAATTTCTTCTCTTGACACCATCTCCATTATTGATCATATAAAATGTTCCATATGATTCAAAGCAATGATCAATGATTTGAATTGTGTTTGTTTTACATAATGACTATAATTAAATTCTTATATATATATATATATATATATATATATGATCATATAATACATTAAATATATCATTATTTTGTGAAACAAATAAATACACATTTATATATTTTATAATAGCACTTTTTTAGGACTAAACAAACTGTCATAAGATTAACCTAATAATCAAAAGTATGTTTTTGTCACATTCCTCTACTTAACCATTTCAATAACAATTTGAAGATTTTTATAAGTCCCTTCATCCATTTGATATGATCCAATGGTAACAAAAAATTTTAAAAATAAGAAACTTGAAACTATGTTGAAAAACAAAGTACAAAAGAACTTGAAGAAATAGATAACTCATAGAATAACTTAAATTTTATTATATATCAAAGATTTTCATAAAAGTGAAAATATAGTTACAAAATCTGAATTCATTCAAAATCTCAAAAAATCAAGCCGTAATTTATTTTTTATCAATATTACAAAGGTTAAAAAATGGACCTTACAACATTAAATGCTATTCTTTGTATTATTGTTTCTTTATATAATAAGTTGTCATTTATACATGCAATTTTTCTTTGATTTACTAAGATTAATGAACACTCTTATGTTTATTTTACAAAACAATAACATAATGGTCTTTAAGAATTTTATTTTTTTGTGGATGAAATAAAAGTCAATAGAATCAATTATGATTGTTACCAACTTGTACTAATGGAACATGGAGACGTAATGTTGACACTCAAGAATGATATAACTATTAATTAGAGAAATAATAGGGAGTGCTCATAGAATTGACTTAGAAATGGCATAGCTCTCCAATAATTAACAAGCGCTAGTGTGTGGATGCGATGATTGGCTCTCTGGAAAAGGAGTTGCATGAAGGAGCCAATGACTTGGTGCATGCTCCAGGAGTAGGTTGGAAGGTAGAGAAGTTAGGAGAGTTCACTAATACTAGGAAATTGGGACTTGAACTGTTGTCAGCACTTAATTTTTATAATTTTCTTCTTTTTTGAGTATTTATTAATGTAACAATTGAACAAGGTTGAGAGTTGATGCTCGATAATTTCCTACAAACTATTGAAGTAATGAGTGACTCCTTGAAAATAGTAGAGAGTGAATGTCAAATAATGTCTTAGAATAATGAAATCATTGAAATAAAAAGTGGCTCCTATTTAAGGCTTATAGGGGTGTAAGAATGAATCATTGTACATCAACTATTGAAGAGAGGATCTTAATCTATATAGATAATACCTTGATTTTAAAATGTCAAAATACATTTATGAGAAAAACTTATATACGATCCCATGAGAACTTGCTAGTTAAGCATGTTAAGGGTCAGTAGTTTTTAGGATAGAAGATCGTATATGAAGTACCCTTTTGTGAATGGCGAAAATCCCACTTGAGTTAGGATAAAGATGCTCGAAAGGATAATACCTTGACATAGTAAGACCAAGATATCACGATTCAATGCAAAAATTAATCTCTTTACTAGTTAATGTGGTTTGAGGATGGATCAATTAGAAGCTAGTGGGGGTTTGATGAATGACGATGTTAGGGAGTGGATGCTAAGTGATGTTTTCAAAATCATTAAAGTAAAGAGTAACTCTCCAAAGAAGACGAATAATAGATGCTAGGTGATTTTCTAAGAGAGAAACAACTAAAGTAAAGAGCGGCTCTTGTACAAGGCTTCTAGGGGTGCAGGAATGAATAACCGCACATCAACTAGTGAGGAGAAGATCCTTGACTATATATGTAATACATCGATCTTAAAATGTTGAAGCACCTTTTTGGGGGCAAACTTGTATGGGAACTTATGAAAACTCCATAGTTGAATATATTATGGTTATAATAGTTTTGAGGATGGTGACTATATAAGAAGGCCCCATATATGAAAAGAAAAACCCATTAAGGCTTATATAGGGCAACCCAAATAGACAATATCTCGATACAGTCACAATTAAAAACCATTATTTTATAGAATACTTCTTTATTTGAAAAACTTTTTAGTGCGAATAAAACTTTTTTTTTAAAACTAGATAATAGTTCCACAAAATAAATCGAAATTTCTTTAGTAAAGATAAAGATTGTATATATAAAAGAGTTTTCACATCAAAAGTCAAATCAATGATCCTACCAAATCTCAAACTAATGATATGTAATTGTTGCAGTAATGTTAATACATCACATATGATCCAAATCCTAATACATCTACCTATAATGTAGCAAATAAACTATAAAACTAAACATCTCTCTCCCTTGGATTCCTATGATGTACGACAATCATAGATTCAGTCAAAAAAGCATATATAACAAGAATGCAAAGCAAAATAGAATTGGCTCATGCAATAAAGCTGGTTCAAATAAATAAACACAAAATAATATATATAAAATAAAGTATCTAGAATAAGAGTAATATGTTAATATAATTTTCCCATAATTTATGTGATGGATCAAATATTTAATTTTGGACAAATTAGCTACTTGTGCATTTAACTTTGGTTGTTATTATGTACATAATTGATTTATAGAAATTGATAATTGTCATTACATCTCTGAATGTGTCATGAGGCCAATTTTAGCATCCTTGAATTTTTCCTACATTAATTATTATAATCAATATTAATAATTAATAGTCAACGATGTGAGGACACCAAAACCTCATATCGTTAAGTCCACACAATATCATACTTATCTAGTAAACTAATGAGCATGATCATCATTCATGACATCAAGGTCCCTATCTCTCGATGTAGTGGATACTTGATTTGTGATATAAATATTAGTGATACTCTAAATAGCTCAACAAATAAATCATATAATATAACAAAATATGAAAACATTATCATGTAATATTTTAATATAAAAAATAATGTAATAATAATAAGATATTAAATAACTATAAAAAATAAATTATAATATAAATGATCTAATAGAACTAATAATCATAGATGAATTACACAAAATATGAACATACATTTTTCTTATTTGTTCTTTGATTTTCACTTTTCTTATGTATTATATTTTATAAAACCTAATTTTTCATTAGATCATTATCCTTTATTAACTAAACTACCACTACCAACATAATCATTCATTAAAATGACCTTATTCATCTTCTTTATGGCATTATAAACCCAAAATCCCCAAAAGATTGTCGTAATTATGAATTTGTTAAGACCAATTACTATTTCAAAAATCAAAACGTTTTTTTGGGTCTCAATAGATGTTATAGAAAATCGGTGGAAGGATTTTCTTATATAGAATCACAATTAATGAATTTGAGTCAAAAAGTAGTTAACTTTGATTGTTAATAGTTCTCAAATATTGAAAGGAAAGTTAACCACAACACTAATTTTAATTTTGTTTCAAGGTATTAATGGATGCGAAATCTGTTGCAATGCTTAATTACCAGGAATGGGTTGTGAGCTAATGTCATTTAGAAAAGTTATTGCTTATGCCTCAAGGTAATTAAAGTTGCATTAGAAAAATTATACAATTCATGGTTTAGAAATTATAGCTATTTTTTACTCTTAAGATTTGGAGATAATATTTATATGATGTAAAGTGTGAAGTTTTCACCTATCATTAAAATTTGAAATATATTTTTATTAAAAAATAATTGAATTTAAGATAAAGCAAGTGATTAGAGTTTAATAAATACTATGATCAAAATATAATTTACTTTCTTAGTAAATCAAATATTGTTGTTGATGTTTTAAGAAAATAAAAGCACGTATTAATAAATCATATAACTTTTGAATTAGATAAATTACAATTATCCTAACTTGAGAACACAAAGAGTTAGATCATAAAATGAAGAGGCAAACATTACTAGAAAAAATAATAAGTATTTATTATATGAATTTTAAGAGACAAATTTATTAAAAATATCAAACAATTCTAGGAAATTATGAAAAGTTTATGACCATTAGAGCTCATGAAGAAGAAAATTTAAGAGTTTACCAATAAAAGTTTTGGAAGTCATTTGGATAGAAATAATTCATGATATATGATTAAGCCTAAGGTTTAAATTAAATAATAATTAAATTTCTATGTTTTGCTAACTTTCCTAAATGATTATGGAAAAACCTAATCAAATGAAACAACTACAGATTCTTAAGCACTGGCAATCAAATCAATGGGTGGAGAAGTGGCACAACTGATGAAGGGGTTTATGTAAATGTTTCAAATATTTAAGGGAAAGAAAGAACTAGAAAGAGAGGAGATGTAAGAAAAATCATAAAATATGCCTTCTAGCTTTGTGAGGGATTTTTAGAAAATAATGGAAAATATTTTAGTGAGTCAATAGAGAGAGAGAGAGAGAGGAAGTGAAAGAGGAGAATATAGAGAAAGTGAGGGTAGAGATTAGAGATTTTCAATCATGGAAAGAAAAAGAGCCGGCTATCGCAATCGAACCGATGACCATCGTATTACAAATACGATGCTCTAACCTCTGAGCTAAGCGGGCGAAGATAAGAGCAATAATGTATAGGAATAAGGAATACAAGAACAGATCTGAAAAAATTTGATTGAAATTGAAATAGATAATTTATCTCTTTTCTTTATATAAATCGAAATACTAGATATAAATAATTTCCTTTTATTTTTATAGTTTCTAACTAGAATATCAAAGGTGCTTTACAATAATAAAGAGGAATTATAGGAAATTTCTTTGGGAGCTTCAAGAAGGAGGACAAATTCCTAATTCACATTATAAGGAAGAAAAAGAGGAGAAAGAGAGAGAGAATTTGTTCTTAGGAATATTGTGATGCATGCAAGGCAAGACACCAATTACAAGGCAAGACCACTATAAGGTTGATTAAAATATGCATACTATGTGACATGGTGTATTTGATTTGTTGAATGCTAAATAATAGATATCAATCTTAGAATTACAAAGTTTTATTTATGTTACAATAGAAATATTACATAACTCATTACCTATGTTAGTTGATTGATAAATTTCAATAATTTGCTTTTAGTTTTAAAAGTTTTGTATCCTCAAAATAATATGCATATTACATAATTTAGGATATCTACCTTTTCTTTATGGTGTTTCAATAAATGGTTTTGAAATTTACAAAAGCAACTTTTTAGTTGAGAAAAGTGCTTTGTCACATTTGCTTGATATGAAATTATAATGATTTGGTTGTTTTTTGAGTTGATTTTTATGAAAGAATGTTAGTCATATCTAATGATTTCTATAGCACATTTTATCACACTTGGGATATCATATATAACTTAGTAACATGAAACTAAGAAAAAGGAAAATGATATATTTTTGAACAAATAAAATCATTAATGATATCAAGAAGGGATTATATAGGATAAGAACAAAGGTTAATTCTTAGGAATAAGGCTTTAAAACTTGAAATAGTTTGATTATTACATTACTAAAAAAGTTATAACTCACTCCTGAGTATAGTGTGAAGGTGTAACTTAATCATGGGACCAATGACAGGTGTAACTTATTCTAAAGTATAGTTTAAAAGTGTAACCCAAATAAAAGGTTAATAAAAATCTATCATTTATTTTTAAGATTAAACCTAAATCTAATGGTAAAAAGAAAAGTAAAATGCTTTATAAAAGGTTTCAAAAAACCATGGGTTCAAATGAAAAATAAAAAATGGGTTGAGTTAATTGGAAAGAAAATACAAAAGACTTATGTTAAAAGATGGGACCATTGTATTGGCATGTTAAACTCATTCAACATAACTTTTCTTTACAACAAATATTGTGTATTACATTTTATTTGGAGCCAATATGTCGTATAACCCAATCTTGTGCCATGTATTCTTATTATATAGATTATGCTTTACTGATCATGTTATAATTGGTTCCACCAATTTTTTCATTTTTGGTATTATGGATGCATATCACGAGACTCCAAAGATGCAATTAAAGAAATACTTTATTATACAATTTTTTTTCTATGGAATAAGTGATTGTATTAGGATCTAATTACATATAAGATATATTAGATACTATTACAATAATAATATATTTTAGTATGAAATTTTGCATGATCTGAATGCCTAAATTTTTTATCAAAAGCTTTTTTATATATGTTTTATTTATCATTACGAAAGAGATTTAGACTAAATTACCCTTGCTTTGACCTAATACATTATCGACATTATTGTTACAATATCATCAAATCAATCTACTAGACTCATATATTTAATCCAACACCTATGAAGCACACTGCAGTCTTCTCTTCAATTTTGATGAAGAATGAATGTTTCATTATTGTTCATTTGAGAGTTTCATCAAATTCAAACATTATGCACATAATACTTTAATGATGAACCCATAACATTATTTCATATTACAATCTTTTGTTGTGATACGAGGTGAACTACATCCACATCAGACACGTACATCAACATAAGTAGTTTTGCACTATCTTATATAAGTACAATACCAAGTCATTTTTTAATTATCTTATACATTGGTCTCTTAAAAAAGACTAAGTTTTCTTAAGCATTTATTATCTTTAAAGAGAAATTCTATTTCTGCTAAAAACATTTCGAAAATAAAGAGGTTTCATAATTATTCTAAAAATGGATAAATATTTAAGTAGCGATACTTGGTTTCCATGATTGAATTCTAAGAAGGTGAGCTTGTCTTTATCAAAGTTAATACATTGAAAGATGTGATCAAATTTGGTAGAGTTGGAAGGAAAATACCCAAATACATTGGGTCTTTTCAAATCACAAAAAGTGTAAGCCGAGTCAATTATAGATTAGCATTGTTGTAGCAATATGTTGGTGTTCATGACATTTTTCACACTTAATCATTGAGAAAGTATATTTCTAATATAACTTATCATCTAATATAATTTAAAAAAATTAGAGATTCAACTAGATATGTCATACCAAGAGTTACCAATTCAAAATTTGGATAAATGTCACAAAGTACTAAGAAACATAAAAATCCTAATAATCAAAGAACCATGACATAATCAAACCAAATAGGTGTTACATAGAAAGTTGAAGGAGATATAAGAAGTTACCATCTAGAGCTCTTTCAAAATTTTAGAATGAAATTTTTATAATGTGGAGAGATTATAATATCTCACATTTCTGTTTAATATAATGTGCTTATATATTTGAAATTATAATTATGTTATCTTAATTAATAAAATTGATATTTTGAATTTTGATTAAGTAAAATAAAATATTAATATTTGATGCATCTTGAAAAGTGTGCTAATTGTAAAGTATTTTGTATTTTGATGATTATTTTTTTTTTGAAAATAGCATCTCATTGGAAATTTATTAGAATGTGATTTATAATTGTAATAATGCAAGGAATTTACTTTGATATCTTTTTTAGGTTAACTTAAGTAAGATATTATTTGACTAAGATAAAATAGTTGATTCTCACTTCCTTTGTTGTTAAGCATTATTGTGCATTTTGGTCACTTACCTTAAGCAATATCTTAAAAGCAACTTTGATATAAGGATCAAGATAATTGAGTGTGACTTCAAATCATGAAAATCTTCAACTTAGGCATCTCATGAGCATGGGCTAGAGAAAGTAGTGGTTGTAGTGTCCATAAAATGAATCAAAGGTGAGGAATTTTATTGCTTTTAGAATTAGGGAGTTATAAGGAACATTGGTGAGTGATGTTTTTATTTTGAACAAAAAGAAGGCAACAACTTGTAGTTAAGTTAGGAAGAAGAGACTAAGGGTTGCAACAATGAAAATTGAAATGGAAAATCAATGAAGGCTTGTGAAGTTGTTGCTATTAGAGAGAAAAAATGGCAACTATAGCAATTTCAACAACAAAGAAAAGGAAGCAAGCTATTACAATGAGATATGTTAAATACTCAAGAAACTTTTAAAGGATTATGTAAGTTGTTAATGTATGTAATCTCCTAAGGCTTTGTGTTTGAATTTTACTTCAATTTGCTATTCAATAGTTATAGTAAGTAAAATTAGAGAGGAAAATCGTGGTTGCAATAGAAAGTTAAGGAAGGTTAAGGAATTCTTTTGAAAGCTATGTGACAAAGTTTACAACACAAAGAGGTTGAGTAAGGTCAGGTTTTATATGAGTTTTCCTTTGCCTTCATTATTCAATTTTCTTTAGGTTATAGTTTAGCTTGTATGGAAGTAATGAATGGTTTGTTTTGTTGAGTTTAAGGTGCTATTTTTGATATATAATTTATCACAACTATTGACACAAACTTGGAATAGCTTTTGGAAGTAGGACTTGGTGTAAAGAAATAAGAAGTTAGTTTTCAAGCATTTGTTTGATACAATTTATATAGTACATTGACCATATATGATATGCCTTCATTAAACTTATTGCACATTGGCTTCGATGCATAATACATTGAGTTTGATGTATTGTACCTTGATCTAGAGTACAATATGTATATGTTACAAAGCTTATATGAAAATTAAGGAATTTGGTGTTCCAAGAAAATTAAAATTTAAGGACATATTTTGAATAAAAAGAGCGGCGCAATTATAATGAAATTCAATAAAATTTAAATAGATAGGAGGTGAAAGAAAGGTGAAGTTAGAAATAAAACTATCTTAGAGAAATTAAGTTTATAAACTAAAGTAATTGTGTTGTAATTAGATTATTATTATTTACCCATAAAGAATGCAATGATAGGAGAAAGATAACATGACATCATCTGGTATATGAGTATATTTCTATATGTTATACATATCAAAACATAAATGGATAAAAAATATTATGGGATAAAAGAAAAGAAAAGAATTACAAATCTAGTTGTGTCTTGTGATATAAATGGTAAGATATAATATAATTTTCACTGTGACATTATCTTATATTGGCCTATACTTTATGGACATTGCTTATTGTGTGATCAATATGGTCAAATTATGAGATGATGTTATCGTTGCTTCTTACTATGTGCATAGAATGGCCAAATGATGAGATGATGTTATGGTTTTTGTTATTATGTGATCAAGATGATCAAGTGATAGGATGATATTATGGTCATTGCCTATTATGCAATTAGGTTGACTAAGTGATGAGATGATGTTATAGTCACTATATGCTTGTAATTAGGATAACTAATTAATGAGATGATATGATGTGGTTGTTGCATGATGTGTGATAAAGCCAACTAATTAATGTGATAATGATCATTTAGGAAAAATAAGGCCTTTTATTTTGAGAAGAGGAGAATACTATAAGAAACATGAGAATCATTGAAGCAAAAAAATGATTAAAGAATAATAAGTGGAGGATGGAAAAGGAAGGAGGACTTCCTTAGCTAAGAATGTTAACTCATCTTTACCTTAAAAGATGAAAAAGTTAAGCTAGGGTTTGGTTTGGGATTAGGTTTCAGGAGTGATGAAGGAAACATGTAGGAATTAAAGGAAATAGTTTGGTAGTGGAGGTTCTAGGATAAGGGATGGGTTGATTAGGAAATTAAGCAAAGGAAGATTAAAGTTTGGAGTGGATTTTAGGTTTAGGAAGATATGGAGAGGGATTGGCTATAAAAAGCTTAAAGGAAGTGGAGAGGAAGCCAATTAAGGTTTTGTTTTCATAAGAGAGTTCTATGATATTTTTTGGAGCATTGGATGATGATGATGGATGGTTAAGATTAGATCTAGGTTTTTTGCATGATGATGAAACTTAGGGTTAGCCAAGGGATTCTAAAATTTTGGCATGAAAATGAGAAAAAAAATATAAATAAGATGGTGGACATGATAACTAAAATAATACTCTAACTAGTACATATTCCTACTCTAACCAATGGGGATGAATTCAACTAGCACCCAAAATCTCACAAACTTCTTTTAAAAATTTATTAAATAGATTATTAAGTATATGAGTTTCATGTTATTTATTGATATAAATGAAAAAGATAAGAAATAACCAATTAATTCTTATCTTTATGGATCATACATAAAAAAGGATAAAAAATTTAAAATTTAAACTTTATATCTTAGTGGCACCTAAAGTTTTCCAAAGGAAGATTATGGCCTCAAGAAAATCCATCTTCATCTCACTAAAACTATTTTAACTACTTAACCAAATAAAGTAACTAATTTACCAACATCTTAGTTAAACTCATAAAAAACACTCAATAGTTATAACTTCTATTAAGTTTATTACAAAACTTAAAAACATATAACTTAATTAAATAAATAAAGAGTAAAATATAGAGAATAAATAAATAAATAAAGATTAAAGCAATAAAAATATCATCTCAATAATGGCATTGTAGATCTTCTCTTGCTTCTCTACATGTCCATGATCTAAGCCTTAAAAGGTGACATGTATACTACTTGATATCTGTGTACTATATAACTATTTAGATCAACTTTTGACTCTATATAAGAATATAGGACTATTGTTGGCACTAAAGGTTTATTATGCTTGTGCTAAAACATTAAAATAAATATTATTTGTGAGGAAATAGATTAAGATTTTTTACACCAAGAAGGCAAACAGATATGTGATGATATTTTTAAACAATTAAGGTATCTATTTTTTATGTGTAGAGTTAAGATGGGGCTTAAAATTATACTTTGAGCTTAAAATTTATAAAAAAAATCTATAAAGGGCAAAAAACGACCAATTCAACCCTCTTCCATTAATTTAACCACGTGTCACTGCTTCTACTACTCGCAATAGGCCTGGCCCAACCCAATCGGTCAACCTAAACCATGTTCAACTGAATCACTTCAGTGAACTAATCTTTCGGGTCCATTTTGGATCATAAGTTTATGTGACATGTGATCGATTTGTCACGCTGATATGACTTGTTGACAAAGTTTACAACACATTGATTCGACTTTGAATTGTGACTACATCAATGTCACATCGAATTGTCAACCCACTCTATAACATGTCGACTCACGTCATTATCGACATCACATCAACCCATCAACTTGCTCGTATCATGCTAACCTGTGACCTACTAACACTGTATCAACCCATTAACCCAATTCACGACATGAAATATCAAATTAAACCCATTAGACTACCGACGACACATAGACTCGTCAACTTACTCCATGATTCGATGACTTAAATCTAACTCATGATGACTCGCTTGAATTTGGGTGATGCAAAATTGAAAACACTACATTTTAGAAAGCTATTTGGCACCAACATTTTAGTAAACATAATTCAAAAATTAAAAAGACAACTTTTCAAAATGTTATTTGACAATAGCTTACGACAATAGTTTTTATATTTTTTTTCTTGTGTTCTTAGGCTCTTTATAAAAAAGGGTGTATACCCTTTGGAATTGTAATCTTTGAATATGTAAAAATTTAATTTTTTGCATCTTATTGAGATCTAGGGTTGATCGTAGCAAGAATTCTAACATGTTGGTTGGTTAAAGCTTTAATATTAAGAGAGGTGCAAGGCCCAAGTGTTGAGACATAGTGTTAGTTTACCAACAACTCTATGATATTGAATTCCTTTCATCGTGGCTTACCATTTCTTTCATTATTGGTTCTTATTTCATTGTTTTTTTCACTTTATTACTTAAGATTTCTTGGATTGTCACTTTTATTTATCAACACATTTCTTACTCTTTTGATTCAATTTTTGTACGTGTCTAGATTACTTTACAAGCAAGTGACTTCATTATTCTAGTTTTCCTACAAGGTTTACTAAAGTTTTGGATGATTTCAATCTATGCATAAGTGCTCTTTATTTCATTCTTTTCTTTATAAAGATATTTCTTTATTAGACTCTTCTTTAAGTGCCCCATCTCTGTGCCATTGAAGACGTTATGTGCTTAACATATGGAGTGACCACCATGTTGCTTTCGATCCCCTCTTAGCTAAAATTGTCTTAGATGGGTACTTCTGGCATGTTGCCTTTTTTGGGTTTCTTATGTTTATATTTTGTATTTCTTTTTTCTTAACTTATGCAGATCAATCCTTACACTACTCAAAACATTTGTGTCACTCATCCAATAGTAGCTATAGCATAAGGAGCAAGAGATATTACTTGTGCATATGCATAAAAATGATAATGATGTAGATTTGATAGGCTTTCACATATATAATTCATAAATGTCATGTATTACTACTATTATTTTATTATTATGGATTATCTATTTTATTATATTTTATATTGTTTTATTATTTATAGCTATTAGTTTATCTATTAAGCTTGTGAAGCTCATTACTTACTTACATTAGCTCAGGCTATAATTATGCATGGAATTGGAAAACTTAGAAGTAATGGAGATGAATTTTCAAAAGAGAACATCTATAGTGATCTTTTTATGGGATGTTATTATTGTATATTATATATTCAAAACATTTTTTTTCAAATATATATACTATTAAAGTTTGTAATGACTATATTAAATTATGAAAGTTTTTGTTGTAGAAAATGGTTTTGAAATGTATATCACCATTATCTTTACCTACCTAAGTGAATTAATGCATCCTCTATTTTGATATAAAATATAACGTGTTTTTGGTATTTTTTATTATTTTATGTATCATCAGATTGAAAAAAATAAGAAAGGCATAACACTTATCATAATCTCTAATACCTATACCACTTATTACCTCTTCAAGTTTAGAATTGCACTCATCTTGACCAACGCCCTAGACATCTTACATGCCATTGTCTTGAGCATCTTAAGATTTCCACAAGAACTACAAACAAAATCCTCTAGTCTTCTTATCAAAGCCAATATCTTCTTGTGATTGCTTTATAAAACACCTCAAACACCTGCTCAAGTCTACTCATCTCCTCCATGATCTAAATGCCCATAGAAACTCCGTAAGTTTCTTAAGCATATCCCTCATGATTATAAATCATAATGAGCCATCTCCTTAAGACCATGTTAACATCTTTAAAGAACACCTTATAGTGTACCTCATAAGTCAACCATCACTTAATGTCATCCCTAAGAAAATCATCTAGATGCCTATTTAACTTCTTAAGCATAATTCTCAAGACTAATAATCCCTTTAAGGAAATATTTCAATGCTTAAACCATCTTAAACAATCCTATCAAGGCTAAACTACATATCACATTTACTCAATGAGGCCTTCCTATATACTTGATCTTTATACAACTATGATACCCTTGAGTGGTCTTAAATAAACTTTAAAGAGCTTCTTAGTTCAACCTAATTCCACTTAAGAAATCCCTCATGAAAACTTCAATAACCTCTTGAGACCTCTCTCAAGAGGACATTCAATACCCTCAAGATCTTCCTTAAGGCATCTTAATACGTTCTTAAAATACCCTCAAGACAACTTGGATGTCCTTTTATTTCAGTATATGATGAATTTTATAAATTTTTTCTATACTTTATTCACTCTTTATCATGGAGATAATTTTTTAGAACATTAGGACTAATGATAATACATACTTTTTATATTTGATTATATGACTCAATTTTATTATTGACAACATAGCTATTACCTCTAAATATTACAAATGTCATTCAAGTCATCTACATGCTATTTTGTATTTAGAAAGTATTAATAATTCTATTTCTTGAGAAACTTTGAAGAACAATCTCTTATGGTTTTCATGTTTGTAACATCTCATTCATACAAAATAACATGAGATGCATGAAGGTTATGGTAAAAAAGTGAAGGATCAATGTGTTAGCATAAGACATAATAAAAATGATATGCATGCTGTTGTAACATCTCAAAAGCTCTTGCATCCATTTGTATTGTAGATAAAATGAACATCATTGTATTAGTAATTTTAAAATAAATAAAAATAAGAAAAAAACCAAAATAAGGTATTTTGTACAAGTTCATTCAACCATTGCATACATGTAAAGTTTGAAGGAGGGCTCAATTTGGTGATGAAACAAAAGGTCAAATCTTATTTGCGAAAATATTAATATTTTTGTGTGATATTTCATTAGAAAAAATGTGATAAATACTAAATAATGTCAAAAAAAAATTGAGAACTTGATATAGAATTGTAAAGCTTGGCAATTAGGTAATATAAAATTCAGTCAATGAAACTTGGGAGTCGTTTGACAAGGAAAAATGCCAACAATACTAAAATTTACAAAGTTTTTGCTAAAAAGACTCAATAAATCCTTAGAGAAATATGTAAGGATTAATTTGGAATTGAGAAAAAAAGGAAATACTTATGCTTTCTAAGGATAATCAATCTATAAAGACAAAGGAAAGTTCACGAAGGAGAAGGATTTGGAAAGGAGGCTTGAGAAAGAGCTTGATTTGGAGAAAGATTTGCATAAGGAATGTTTTAGAGATATCAATGTAAATGGCTCTCTTAGTCTTACCTTTGATTTTGTGAAGAATATAGTAAGATATAAGGTCAGTGCATGTGTAGAGAGTGCATGAAAGTCAAAAACTTGATTGATAACTTGTGATAACTCAATAAAAGAGTATGATAGTAGGTAATTGCTAATATGCTAAAGTTTATAGCTCTAAGTGATTATAGAATAGTCCGATAAAAATGGGAAATGAGATCAAAGTCTTTTTAAATTCTCATCGAATGGTCTAATGATCATTTCATAAGTATCAAAATAATCAATATGCATATCAAATAGTCTAAGAATTTTGGGAGATAAGATCTAGAGTCTTTATTGAAAGCTAGTTGAATGATTCAATGAACAATTGATGAGAGTTAGAGAGCTCGACAAGAGTAACAAATGGCTCTATGAAGACATAGTAGCAATTAGATGGAATGTCAAATAAGGTGAACAGATGGATTCAGAGGTTGTCAACCAAATATGAAATAGTTTGATTGGTTGATAAACGATCTAATCGAAATAAATTTACTATAATGTAATGGGTGTATTGGGGCTTAATTGGTGCAATTGGTCATGATAAATAACATTAAAGTGTGGAAACAAAGAAAAAGGCATAATATAACATGTTATGCATCAAAGTTATGAAAAGGAGAGAGGAATTATCACACCTCAAGAATTTTATTTTGCAAAACATGTGTAAATAAAAAAATCATCATTTGAGATTATGAATATTTTTATTTGAAATATAACAATAATATTTTGAGAAATTGAGGTGATAAAATAAAAAGTAATATTTTGGTTATATTTTAAAAAAACATGCTAATTTACAAAATATTTTAGAATTTAAAATTAAGCATATTGTTGGAAAAAAGAAAATCAAAAGAAAATTGTTTTATAATTCTTTGAATTCTAATTAAATTATTATGAATTTTTTTAGTTAATGAAATAAAAGGATTGGTTTTTAAGTTAAAGAGCTTTGGATTTCCTTTAAATAGTTAGGGTAAGTTGGAAATTTATCTCATTACTACCTAAGAAAATGAAAGATAATGTAGAGGAGAAAAGAGTGAGGCAATTAATGCTTGAAATAAAGAATAAACTAATAGAGATAGGAGTTTTAGCTTGGAAGCTATCATAAGAAAAAGTCAAGTAAGAAAAAAGCGAGAGTAAGAAAGAATCATTTCTTGGTGTAGCTATTGGTTCATGAAACTACATAGTATAATTAGAGAAGAAGAGCAATAAGAAAACAAAGGAGAACAATGTTGTAGCAAGGTGGAATTTCTAGAAGTTATGAATGAATAAATTGAGATTGAATTGAGTTTCTATAAACATAAGGAGTATTAATGTTAATTTTTGATAAAATTCCTTATGCTTTGTGTTTTAAATATAATAGAATTCTATACATAAGCTTAGCAAGCATGCTAGCTAGAAAATTTTAGTTTGAAAATTTTTAATTTACTTTTGATGCAAGAATTTGAGGTTGTAATTAAATTAAAATGTTCTTATGATGATTAATTGATTTAAGTTCATAATAACATGTTTTAAATTAAGCTTGGAAATGTATTGGATGGAAAATTGATGAATTTATAATTTTATGCACCTACTTAGAGTAGGACATATCATATACAAAGCTTACATACATTATGCAAAACTAGATGTAATGTATGCCAACCCAATGGAGGGTATGTTTCAAGCATACAATATATAGATTTGAGTATAGTATGATGCACAATATGTTGATTTTGATTTATGACACATCTAAATATAATGTTTTTAATGAGCAATAGAAGCTTAGTTGATGCCAAATTTGTGATGCAAATTTTATAAGCATAGGGATTGACTTATACGCATTATGAAGAAAGAAAATGCAAAAAATAAGTATGAGAAATCTAAAAATGCAACACATAAGAGGTACCCATCTAAGGCAATTTTAACCAAGAGAGGATCAGGAGCCATATAGAGGTCATTTCATATACTAGGCCTGTAATATCTTCCATAGTAAAGAGATGGGATACCCAAAAGGGTTTGATGAACTGATATCATAAGAAAGCAAAGAGACAAATAAAAGTCATATGGATGCAAATTAAAAGTATCAAAAGACTTTACTAAGCCTTGTAGAAAATTAGAATAATAAAGTAACTTGAAAAGGTGAACCCAATAATTATGAAAACTAAATTAAAAAGAGTAGAAAAAACAATAATGAGCTAAAGTGGTAATCCAAATAAACTTAAGGAATGAAGTGAAAGGTGAATGTCATTGCAAAGGGAAACGATAAAATAAAAAATAAGCAAACCAAAAGGAATTGTTAACTGTAATGAAAGGAAGATGATGTCATAGAGTTATAAGTAAATGGACAGAGTATCTTGTTACTTTGTCCTGGCACTCCTACTTTTAATATTGGAGCCTACTGAAACATATTAAAGTTCTTGTTGTGCTCAACTCTAAATATCAATAAGATGTAAAAAAAAGTAGAAATTTTATTTATCCAAAAATCACCATTCTAAATGATAACCATCCTTTTTTTTATAAAGAGCTTAAGCATAAAAAGCAAAATAAAAAAAAAATAAAAATAAAACAACAAAAATTGTATTCAATAGTTATTTTAAATAACTTTTTGAAAAGCTATATTTTCAATTTCTAAAATTTATTAGTAAAATGTTATTACCAAATTATAATTAAAGCCAAAGTCAAATATCTTTATGAAAAGTTAATATTTTGATTCAGAAGTTCAATGATCAAAGTTGTTACCAAATAACTTTATAAAAGGCTAAATTTTCTATTTTGTGTTAGTGGGCTAGCATGAATTATAGTGGGTAAATTTAGGTTAGTGGATTACAGAGTGGGTTGACAGGTTTGCCAGTGTCAATAGCATCGTTGGTCAGATATGATATCACGTGTCACAGATCAAGTCGGTGAGGAGGAATAGCGTTGGTGGGTCATGGCACATCATGAAGTAGGTTGGTAAGTTGATGGGGCATGGATAGTGTCACGAGTTAACATGTCACACAAAAGGTTGGCAAATTAACATAGCGTTGTGGGTCAAAATCGTGTTGACGTGCTGGAATTTTATCAATGAATCAATGCAATGTAGCGAATTTCTTGTAGATCGTGTGAACTGATGTCTGTCTAAGGCCTAGAAGACTTGTTCACCAAACTATTTATATTCTATCTAGACTTTGCACATAAAAGAATAGATACCTTAATTATCCAAAAGTGCTAATGCATGTCGATGTGTTTGGCTTTTGAGCATCAAAAATCTTAACTAGAGTCATCATTATTGGTATTTTTGGAAATAGAAATTTTTGTTTATAGCAAAATGGATATTAGTTTACATGTGTTTAGAAATAAAAAAGAGATTGTGATAGAATTTGTATAAGTTTTCTTATGTAGAAAATTAAAAGGAAACAAAGATAAGATAAAAAATCATCTCCAAGAAACCATGTAGATGAATTAATTTAACTATAATATAAGTAAGCTAGGGTTTATACTCATAAAAACTTGAAACTGAGCATGTTACCATTGCATTGTTTGTTATGTATGTGTTATGATATTTATTTGACACATGCAATTAGTTTATTTTTATATATACTATTAGCATAGGATAACCACACTATATAATGAACTTCAAGTGATAAATACATGATAACCTAAGAAAAAAGAAAAATAAGAAGAGATAAAATTAAAATATGATAAGAAAGAGAAAAAGGATAAATGATATAGTTATGCTATTTAACACTTTCATATTTATGATATTTCTTAATATGACATAATGATTTGACATGTTAATAAACTGTAAGATAAAATAAGATAGAAATGATGTTATGATTAGTCACTAGAACTTATTGTAGGGCCTATTGAGCATAGTTTTTAGGTTATGTTATGAGATGGTACCAAAGATCTCATATTCAACTATCACTAATACATTGTGCAAAGTTGGATGTGTTATGCTATGTTAACATTAGTACATTATGCAAGGTTGGATGGAAATAGATGATAAAATTAAAGGTTAGCTAGTAATGGTATTCCTATGTATTGATGTTTAGATATAAGATGATGAAATGCTAAATAGAGGTGACATAAGATTGTGTGGAGATGGATAGTGATCATTTACAAAAATTTGAGCCTTTATATATTAAAAAATCTAATAAACACGAAAGATAATAAACAATAAAATGATTTAAAGAATAGTGATAAGAAGAAATATTAAAATTAAAAAGAATCATGAGATGTTTATTTAAATATATGCATAAGCAAAAGTATGATATTCATTTGCTCATTTAAGATGCTTATATATGATTATTTTATGAATGTCATGTTTATATTATTGTACTTTGATGTTGTGTTATATTGAGCTATAGCTCATAGATAAGAGATTTACATATTAAGCTTTATAAAGCTTATTTTCATATTTACATAATAGGTTATGCTATAGATATAAAGAAAGAGAGAGAGAGAGAGAGAGAGAGAGAGAGAGAGAGAGAGAGATAAAAGTGACAAGTGAGTTCTATGTTGTTATGTAGAGTTATATTATGATTTTTGTGCCCTTATATATTTTGGTATGTATCTAAGATGTTATACTTATATTATATTGTGATTATGCATATGTTTTAGTTGTTATTATTATATTATATCATGAAATATCTTTGTTTAAAATGACTGAAATTAATTTTATCATCTTAGCATAAGTAGATTATTTGTTACATTTATGTCTTAATTTATCTTGCATTTGATGTTATTATTGTATTATCAATAATAAAGACAAATAGAGATGATATGGTGGTATTAGAGCCGAAGGTTAAAATAATTATTAGTCTTATGAGTGAAGACACTTACATTGAAATTTGTGAATATAAATATTAAAGAATGATTGAAATAAGAGAAAAGTGCAAATAGTGGATCTCGTAAACTCGAATCCCAAAATGTTAATAAAGGAAAAAAATTGGAAAAAGAATTAGATAATCTAAGTCTTCTAACTCAATTAGCATCATCCTCCTCTCAACCTACAGATGATCATGTAGAAACATCTTTGACAAATAAAATAATACATCAGTTCAATCATATGTAATCTCCTCACATTACGAGAGGATTAGATCCAATGGTGATTGAGTAATTGTAAAACAAACAAATAGAATCTTTGATGGCATGGCTTATCTTGAGGATAAGAAAGTGTCCTATATTATTTTCATATTTGATGAAGTTATAGATTTTTGTGAGAATCATGTTACCAAGTTCATTTTAGAAGGATACATATTAAAGAAATAGAAGGAATTCATTTAAGTTTTGAAAATTGTATATTCTAATCTCAAAAAGGAGAAGGTGAGAGAAGATTTGGCCAATTGGGAAAAGAGAGATATATTAGTTACTGATTATGAATGTAAATTCATTGGATTATCAAGGTATGTTTTACATATGATTAGTATTGAGGATCAACAATATTTTATGTTTCATACAGAGTTGAGACATACGATTAAACCTATCATAGTTACTTTCTTCAAATTATATGAAATTAGTGAAACATTCAAAGTTAATTGAGTGTGATTTATTATCATTAAGATCTCAAAAAGAACGAGAAAATGAAAGTAAAATAATTAAGAGTAAAAAGTACCATTTTTTTTAGGAAAAATTCCAAAAAGAATAGAGGCAAAAGATTTGAGAAGTTGGCTTTAACAAATTAGGTTTTATAGCTAATAGTAATAGAATATATATAAATACTAGTTAAAAAACATCTTAATGTGAAGAATATGAAAGATTCCATAAATATACTTTCTAGTTTAAAAAAGGAGGACCTATAAGATGCTTTGTGGAGAGTTAGGTCATATGTTTAGAGTTTGTCATATGGTTAGAGTTTGTCATTGGACAAGAAAAATATCGAGGTAGTTTTGTACCTTTGCTAGAGGTGGTGGTGAAGGTACAATACCTAGAGGTAAAGTGATCGATCAAAAGATCAATTCCAAGCTCATCAAATTCAAAATAGATAAAAACAATCAAGGTAAGAGACAAAATGACAAAAATCATCAATGTAGAATGAAATGATAGGAGTCGCATGGTGGGGCACACATAGAGACTAGTTGGAAAAGTACTAGTAGAGCACTTACACATGATGGTACACACAATCACTGGGAACCAAATGCATGTGTTTTACATGTGTGCCATGTTGGCTACCTATGGTACTGTTGGGGTCAACGTGTGTACAAAAAGTAGTCCATATGCATGAACATTGTCTTTGATGCAATCGTATGCTAATGGAGGCATGAGAGTGTGCAGCAAATAAGAGCAATATTAAGTCAGATTTTGTAGAATTTAAAGAATTTTATATTTTTTGTCAAAATCATATGTTTTTTATAATTAAATGTTATGTATAAAGCTCTATATAAAAGAGTATGAAAGATGTATAAAACAAGTAAAAAATTAAAAAAGTGAGATATTCAAAATTCAAAATTTTGAAAACCAGAGTTTCATAATTTATAATTCCTTAAAGAAAAACTTCTTAGAGTATTCAATCTTCTTGTGATAAATTTTCTTTTCTTTTTTTCTTCTCTTATTTTTTTCTCACCATTATCACGCTTCCAATTTTGTTATTTTAATTTTGAAAAAATGTCTACTGATGAGATCTCAAAGTGAGAACACCTTATGACATATCATATCATTTTTTGTTTAAAGCTTTGATTTGACACTGATGGTAGATGAAAAGAAAAAGATAACTAAAAAGCAAGTCACAAAAAGAGAATTAAGAGATTAAAGAGGCTTTAATCTATATGATTATATAAATTATTTTACCTTTAAATCTAAAGGTACGGGTAGCTTTATTAACCTAACAAATATAAGTATTCATGGAGATGGTGTTAAAATTTTAATCTCTTCATATGATGGATCCAAAAGATAATATGTCAAAAAAAAATACATTTAATTAAAAAAATGGATTAAATAATAATTTTAAAATAATTAAAGATGAAGATGACATCAATCTTGCTTCTTCAATGCCTAAGTATTAACAATATCCTTTCAAAATAGATGTTACACTTGATTTATTAATTTATGATGATATAGTAGATGTGGAGAAATTAGATGTATTATTGGAACAACTAGAGATATTTTTTCTATACAATTATTCATTAATTGATAAAGTAACGTATGCTTGATTGAAAATGATGAGTAATGTATTAGTCTATTACAATACTCACATTATAAATTAAATAATCATGAAAGTGATTAATGAGTCAATATAAGAAATTGATCTAAAAAAATTTATCCCATAAGTTATATAGAGGAAAGGTGAAAAAATGGTATAGCTAATGACATTAATAAGGACAACTAGTGCAAGAGTATACTATAGAATTAAGATGATAAGATATGAGTTTATGGATAACTATTGAAGAGATGTAAACTTTATTAAGTTATTTTACAAGTTTGTATCATCCAAGTTATCTTTTTTCTATTCAATTTTTAAAATAAGTCAGTACATTCATAATGATTATAAAAAAAGAATGAATATAAAGTGACAAAACTAGAAGTACAAATTACTAAGAGATTTGAATTTAAGTCCAAAACTTACAAAATAAAGAATATTTTTTAACAAAATATATCATGACCATAATTAACAACATTCTTTCACCATTAAAAATTAGAAGTATTGTGATCATCACAATAAAATAAGATATACATGAAAAAAATATAGAAAAGTATTTGTAGAAATATTTCTAAAAAAATTCAAAAAAAAAAATAAATTACTTATTATAGTTGAGTCTAAAATTATATTTCAAACTCTTTTACAAGTTGATGAAATTTTATCTCTTATAGTGAGTCCAAAAGAAATATCTAATGAAGTTAAATAAAGAAAAAATATTTTTTATCTAAATATAAGTAAAAAAAGAGCTTATTAGCTTTATCATCTATATTGAAAGTAAAAAGAACCTAATATTTGAAAGGCTTGTGAAAACATTAAAGGTAGAGACTAAATCATCATATTTTTTTAGATGAATTCATAGTCTTTGAGAGTTGAAAAATAATGTAATATAAAGTTTGCTATCATTAAAGACTATATTGATGAGGTTACCTATGAAATAGTAAATCTATATATTTATAAATTATATTAAGAAATCCATACTTATAAGATAGATATGCCTTCTACTATTAACAATGACAATGATATCGATTCGCAAAGGATGAACAACACTTCTTTCTGGCTCGAGATAAAGAAGTATTGATAAAAGTAATTGTTTGTGTTAAAGAAATGAAGACACAAAGAAATACTTACTAAAGTTATGTGCTACTAACAAAATCAAAGATATTACTTGATGGAACTGATGAAAGGCTCAATCTTCCAAAGAAGATAATTTTCTAAATCTAATAAAGAATCAATTTAAAAAAGAAGATTCGATGGGATTCAAATCTAAAAAAGAAGTGACCTATCATCAAGAGATCAATTACAACCTTATTAAATCCAAAATTAATGAAAAAATTAAAGGAGGCAAAATGACAAAAATCATTGATGTAATATGAAATAGTAAGAGCTATGCACAAAGACTAACTGCAAGCTTATTGGAGTACATGTTTGTCGAACACTATGTGCAAAGGTTTGGGTGTGCATACAAAAGGGCGTGATGCACTTGTTTATCGAGCTGGACCAAGTGCACATCACCCTATTGGCCACCAACCATACGAGTGTTCCTTATGTGCACGATAGGTACACCTACCATAATGTCATGATCAACATGCACGTAGAGGGTTATCTTGTGTAGAAATAGTACGCATGAGCATAAATAGTCCCCATAGTGTGATTGTACGTAGTTAAGTGTGTAAGTATGCACACAAATAGGTATGGGATCAAGTAAGATTTATAGAATTTGAGAAATTTTAATATTTTTTGTCAAAATTATAGATTTTTATAATTAAATATTGTATTCAAATTTTTATATATAGAGATAGAAAAGTTGTATGAAAACTTAGAAAAGTGAAAACTTCAAAATTCAAAATTTTGAAAATTTGAATTTTGTAAATTCAAAACTACTTGAGGAAAAACTTAAGAAATTTAATCTCCTTATGACAAAAAGAATGTTCACATTCTTCTTCATCATTTGTTCCTCGCTATTATCACCTTTCTACTTCTACTCTTGCGACTCTAAAACGAAGTTCCATTGATGAGGGCTCAGACTGAAAATACCTCATAGATATATCAAATAGGGGCTTCATTTGTTATCATTTTAAAGGAATCAGGTAGAGGGCAGCCTATAAATGAAAATAACCACTTGAGAGTTTGGGTCATATCTCAACAATATGCCCCTTATTCTATTTATGTGATTTTGAACATTTTATCTTTTTAGAATATTCTTGTCATAGTACTATTTTATTCTAGTATTTCCAATTCTTATATATATTGTATATTTATGATATTTTATTTATAAAATTATATATAGAAAATTCATTAATAATTAAATTACCTTATGAAAATAAAATTAAAGTAGATAAGTACGTTTAAGGATATATCAAAGTTTAGGAAAGAGAATTTTCTAATGAGTTGATATTATATCCTTGATAGAGTTTGATATTGTATTAAAGATAAATTGGTTATATGATGATCAAGTCAAAAATTATTATATAGAAAAAAGTAAAATTATGAATACTAATAGAGGTAAAATTGAGTATTTTGAAAAAAAATAAATTTTTTTTTCATATCTCTATTGATGGCATAAAAATTATTATTTAAAGAAAGAGGAGGCTCTTATTATCTATAGTTATTATAAATCAAATTTTTGTAAAGTCATGGGATGTGACAATGGTTTGTGGTTACTTAAATGTGTTTTTGGAAGAATTACTTAGACTTCTTCATAATAATTTGAAATTTAGATGACGTCAAGAACTAATTTATATCTAAAGTTCCTTATAAAATGACTTTGATAAAATTATAAGAAAAACTTCAAATCTAAGATTTGTTGGAAAGGGTTTTATTAGTCTCCATATCTCCATGAGTAATATATGTTTTATTTGAAAAGGTAAGAATATGTATTAAATGTAAAAAAATGAAAAAGATTATTATTAAGAATAAATATCATTTGCTAAGGATATATTATTTATTTGATCAGTTGAAAAGGTATAGTAATCTTTTAAAAAATACATTTAAGATTAGATTACCATTAATCGAAAGTAAAAAGAAGAGGATATATATAAAACAATTTTCAAAATTAAATATGGGTATTGTGGATTTTTTATATTACTATTTGGCTTGATAAATATATTTATTGTATTTATGAATCTTATAAATAAAGTATTCAAAAAATATTTAGATTAATTTTTAATTATATTTATTAATTAGTTTTTAATATATTCAAAATCTTTTGACAATCATGTGAAACATTTGCACATTATTCTGAAAACTTTAAGAGAGCATAACTTATATATTCAATTTTTAAAAAGTAAATTTTAGTAATCTCAAATGATATTCATGGAATGTATTATAAGTAGAAAAGGAATTTCTATAGATTTTTAAACAATTTCAGCTCTTGTGAATTGATCTCAACCTATAAATGTGTTTTAAAACAGATTTTTTTCTAGGTTTAATTGATTACTATAATTTTTTTTAAAAAAATTTACATAAATCATTTTCTTTCAATAGATTAACCCTAAAAATAATAATTTTAATTGTGATTCTTCCTGTGAAGTAAGTTTTCAAGCACTAAAAAATAGGTTTAATAACAACACCATTTTTAATTTTACAAAAAAAAAAATTTGAGAGATATCAGATTTTTAATGATATATCATTTTACCCTTTTTTTTACCGAGCCCATTTGACGGGTTTAGCTTTGCAGAATCAAACGGCCAGGATTCTCTCATCGGATGTATATAATCTGTTCCATCTTCGGAGCAAAACCACTGTCCCCATCGACATTAGGGTTTGGAGGTCGGCTTGAATCCACTGGTAACGATGCTTCTCCTCCCACCCCTATTTACCAAGATTTATGTTCTTTTATTGAATAGCGGAAAAATCTTGAAGAAGTTTGTCCTCATTTTTTTTTTTTTTTTGTGCTGTTCTGATTTGGGGACAGCAATATATGGATATTGTGCGAATAAGCAATGAGGCGCTTCCTTACGCCAATTTTTTTTTAATTATGTTACTTTTTGGGTATGTTATTGAGTTCGATCTGCTTGGTTTAAAGGCGATCGTTGCTTATTGCGTTGTTTATATGTTCTGACGGAACTACGATGGTTTAGTGCCATTTTCCTTCGATGGAAGGTTTGGTAGAATGGATGAAAGATTTATTCTAGCATTCTCTAGTCGAGGCGTGAGTCATTGGCAGGTTAAAATTTTAAAGCAGCGTGCTTCTTGAAGGAATATGAGTGTTCTAAATTTGGTGTATTATTTTGTAGCGCATTTAATTATGCACCAGGCCGCTGTAGTTTACTTTTAGTTTGAATAACTATGCAGTTCATATGTTTTGGTCACACTCATATGTCATCAATGCAGGTAAGCAACTAGTTCGATCCTTGCTGCTTGTTTCCAGATGGCACCACCTGCAAAAGGTACGCTTAGGTCAAAGGTTTTATTTTATTTTTTCTCTTTTTCTATCAAACAACTGTGTAGCAAAATTGGGAGCTTATTTATATTTTCTTGAGCTTTCTGAATTGATTTCTTATCATAATTTTTAACAATATATGATTAGTTTTTTCTTGTACTGCTATCTATATTCTACAATTTATTTTGTTTCAATGAATTGACAGCTATAGGAGAAAGTTATTAGCTATTGTCTATGAAATTGATTTATATGGAAAAATATGTTAAGGATATTTTCATGAGCTGCAGTCTTCAGGATAGTTTACTTTGTTTCCTCAGTTTGTATTTATTTTGATTCATCAATCTTTTTGCATGTCCTTTTGCTTAAAAGTCGTTTTTTGCTTGTTTTGGCAATTTTGGGTTATACTTGTTATGATTATGCATATAGATTCATCTTGTTTGTTACTAATCAAAACTCTGATCACCTATGCCCTATTGTTGACTTTTATAATAAACCATTGACTATAATTGTGAAGTGTGTTGAAACATTTTTTGAAGAAATTTTGACCTAAAGTGTTAAAATAGCTATGATATGTTTAATATTTCTCTTCTGGTCAGGTTAAGAATTGTTTGCTTTAGGCATATTCAGGAGAGGGTTGAATTGGTTGAAGGAATTTTTTTTGCAAATGATAAAACGTGCCGAACACAGAAAATTAATCATACAAATTTCCAAATAATCATCCAACATTAGAGCACAATGTAAATAGGTAATGGATTTAGCATTTGATTCAGCTAATAGGATTTTTTTGGAGTCTATTCATGAAAAAGCTTATCAATAAAAATGTCTTCTATAGATTTTTTTTGGAGAAGTGAAACCAGTTAGAGTTAAAGTTTAAAATTTCATAACAATGGATTCTAAGAACCTAGTGATGCTTTTTTTTCGAAAAGGGAAAGGGAATTTTGTCAAATAAGGGTGACTTAGTTTTGAATTATCCTTTGGATGACATTGCTCTAGGAAAAATTGTGTTTCATGGATCATCATTCTTAGGATATGCAGCCCAAGATAGTGCATTGGCTATGATATCGAAGGTAATTGTTCTTTTCTATTGTCTCATGTAAAGTGTACTTTAACAAGAAGAATCTAGTATTCTTAATTCTCTTTTAATCTTACAAAACTTATTCTCTTAGAGGATTAGTAAAAATATTGACTAATTAATTTTCCATATTTGTAAATTGAATTTTGACATCTTGTGTATTTACATGGTTTCTTATAACATATTGCTGTATTTTTTTGTGCTTAGTTCTTAGGTATTGAATTGGATTCTTAATAAGGTAAATTGCACTCATATTATTGCACTTAAATTTAATATTTTGCAATGCAGTACTAAATATTTTGTTTTCCTTTTTTGTCATAACATTTGATTTAGATATCTACCAATAATAATGTATTTTGCTTTTGTTTTGGATAATGCAATCGTGTTTGCTTACTTGAGGCACATGTTTAAGCCTTTTCTTCTCTCCACACTAGGCTTGAACTAGGAACCTCTCCACACTAGACTTGGTGTGGGAACCTCTCCACACTAAGCTCAAAGTGGGAACCTCTCCACACTAGGCTTAGTGGTAACCTCCCCATGCTAGGCTGGGAGTGGGAACCTCCCTACGCTAAGCTCGGAGTGGGAAACTCTCCACACTAGGTTTGAAGTTTGGAACAATATCACTCAATAGAAAAGAAGATTAGGCAAATGCATGTAATCCTAGCAAGTTGGCTCATGACACAATTGCAAAATGAAAAGCTAATCGAACAAAAGTTGGTAGAATGCAAGAATTTGGATTTTAGAGAGTTCTTTTAAAATTTGCAAGTAGTGAACGTTCTTTGTGTAGTGCAACAGAGTATGTCTTTATTTGTAGAGTTTGTCTAGGTTATTTGAACTTATTAAAGTTCCTAATCTTTAGCTTGCCATCTCTTGAAGTCCCTCTTAACAAATTCTTGGTCTTTCTCATACGAGGTTTTTCCAAAAGATAGTTTCATCTAATTATTTGTGGGTACACTATCAGACAATCCAATTGGTCTATTGGATGGTTTGATGGATTCATGTTTGGTTTGTTGGGTTTATTGGGCTATATAATAGATGGTATTATGGTTTTCTTTTTTATAGAAATTTGATTTTTTTTGCTAGTAGATATTGAACTATTTATCGGACAGTTTGATGATCTTTCGATGGAAACTTGATTTTAACATGGTTTATATTTGACAGTTTGAAAGAAGTCAATTTTGTTCACCCGATTTGACTACTTAGTGGACCAACCCAATGGATGGTTCAATTTTCATTGGGTTGATGATTAGTTTGTTATTGGATAGTTCGATGATCTTCTGATAGAATATTTGAATTAAGGCTTAAAAGTGTTCAACTGATCTTTCTTGTTGGAAGATCCAATGTTCATTGAACACCTAACAAACCGTTGATTAGATTGTCCAATTGGTCCGTTTGGTAGATATTCCTTTGCCAATTAAATTTTAATTTTTCGTGTTGTGTTATCAAGCTAATTTTTTAATTGTGTGATAGCATATGCATTAAAAGTCTTTGATGCGAAGTAGTTTTGAAAAATATGTAATGTCCAGTCTTTGATTTTAGTAGCCGAAAAATTATTTGGAAATCATGTGATGCATTATGAGCCAATGTACTAGGTCAATTAAACAAGTACATAAGAATTTTCATATCCTTGATTTGACCATGTTTTCTTGTTCTTGAGCTTAATGTTTTACTTCTAATGTGTTGTGTACTTGATCTTTCATCATTTCAAGTAATTTCAACATCATGCATCTTCCAAATAAACATCTATGCAATGTCCTATATGTATATGCACTTAGAGGATCACTGGTCCTTGTCTGATTGGGTTGTTATCATGAAAATTTGATTGAATCATCTAGGTCCAAAGGACTAAAATAATGTATTGTCAAAGACCCTTGAAATTTAATGCAGCCTTTTATTAACATTTGATCGATGATTTGAGATTATGGTTCTCATACAGGATTCACTACTTTTGAACAGTACACAATTGTGAACTGCATTGCAAAAAATTCCTTTATTATAGGCATTAACCTTTTTTATTATCTTTGTTAATAGAAAAGTGCTGAATTTCTGTTATTGTTTTCATAGCCTGTTATTTGCATTTTCAAATTATAATTTTAATGTTGAGAAGAATTAAATCAGATAGCTTGTTACACGTTTTGAAATAAAGAATTTTTGTTAATTTGAACTGCATTGCAAAAAATTCTCTATTATAGGCATTAACGTTTCTTATTACATTCCTTAATAGGAAAGTGCTGAAATTGTTGTTGTTTTCATAGCCTGTTATTTGCATTTTCAAATTGTAAACTTAATGCTGAGAAGAATTAAATTAGATGGCTTTGTTACAAGTTTTGAAATAAAGGATCTTTGTTAATTTGAGTTGACAAATGTTATGCTAAAAAGGATAAGATTATTAAGTATTCAAGAAGCTGATCCTGAAGAAGTGAAATAAACTTGAAACTTAAACGTCTTTTAATTTTGCTTTGGTTTTATGTGATTAGTATGTTTTTCATAATTTTGTTATGGTGCATTTTAAACGAAATGCAACTACAAGAGCTATGATTTGTTTTCTAAGCAGTAAAGTTTCATTTCACTTTCCAAATTTCATTTCAATAATTTTCAAGTGAAATATCTTGTTTTTGATATGTTTCCATGGATAACTTACTTTAATGTAAAAATTATTTCATGCTCAGAACTAGTTTTTTTAGTTTTATGTGCGGTCATATACTAAATTGATGAGCAGGCATCGATGACTTAATAGGTTGTTTTGAAATTCAAGCCGCAAGATAACATTCTAACGTCCTTGAATTATTTAGTTGATTATTTATTCATCATATTAAGGCCCTATTTTTAATCATTTTTTAAACTCCATTTTAAAAATTTCTTCGTTCCAAATGTAATATCTGACAAGGATTTTTTTTAATCAAAAACTCAATTTTCATTCACTTGAAACATTTTTGAAAGTTTCTTTTTTTTTTTTCCAAAACCTCTTATTCATTCCTCAGTTTTAAACTCATAAGCCACCAATCAAACAAAAGCCTAAATGACAGATGTTGGTTCTCATCTCTATTAGCTTCTTTTCTGCAAGCTGTAGAACATGATGTATGTGGTTTTGGTTATCAAATATTTAGAGTTGTGTCGAGTATTGTAATGCTATTTAGCATCAGCAAGCTAAATAACTGAGAACCTAATGATGCATTTTTCTTTTACTTTGTTTGGTGCTTTGTATTTGAAGCATTTAAATTCTCTCTGCTGATGCTTGGAATCATCTTCTAAAATGGATGTTTGATGCTTAGATTTTTGGACCATTTAACATATGATATATGCTGCTAGATTTTATTATAATTACTAAAGATTTTAGTAGACTGGCATGACTGAAGTTTTTAGTAGACCGTTATGTTTTGACTCTTGTGCAAAGCTCAATCCACGACTCATTCTGCAATTTGTCCTAAAACCAGCCACTTCCAAGAAGACTGATGCAAAGGCTCAAGCAGTGAAGGTTGCCAAGGCAGTGAAGTCTGGCACTTCCACCATTAAGAAGAAGACCAAAAAGATCCGTACTTCCGTTACTTTTCACCGCCCTAAGACCCTCAAGAAGCCGAGGGAACCTAAGTACCCCAGAATCAGTGCTCCTCCTAGAAACAAGTTGGACCAATACCAAATCCTCAAGTATCCTTTGACAACTGAATCCGCCATGAAGAAGATCGAAGACAACAACACACTTGTTTTCATCGTTGACATCCGGGCGGACAAGAAGAAGATTAAGGCAGCTGTAAAGAAGATGTATGACATCCAGGCGAAGAAAGTAAACACTTTGATCAGGTTAGTAGCTGTTTATGTTCATTGACACCTGCTCAGGAATGGTGTAAAACAATACATTAAGATTCAACCAAGTGAAAAGTGCATCTTTTCTTTTGTAGGCCTGATGGCACGAAGAAGGCTTATGTTCGTTTGACCCCGGATTATGATGCCCTCGATGTTGCTAATAAAATTGGTATCATCTAAGTGTTTTCTACTGTTGTGGGTGCCATTTTGCCCTCAGGTAGGACCCAACGAACAAAATATCATTGTAGCTTGAAGGTGTTTTAGGTTGTTTTAAACTCAAACTTATGTTAACGTTTTGTTCAAGTTGGATATTGTTTGGTGCGTGTTAGGTTCTACATCTTCTTTCTCAAACAGCAACTTCATTTCTTGTCTTTCTTTTCATTCCGAAGTTTTTCTCCACTTTCTGGAATTTAACCTCTGTTGGGTAGTATTGCCATTTTAAAGGTTTACTTATTTTGATTAAATTGAATCGATTGTTGTAGATGAATGAGATAATCTAATACTTGTTTCTTTTATACAAGTTTGTTTATGTTTGCTTCTATCAAAGAAGTAGAATTGCAATTCCAACTCATAAAGCCATTAAATTCAAACCAAATCACTTTTTCCAAATCAGCTAGTACGCATGCCCTTGATAACTATAGCAATAAACAAATTTTCTATAATATGTTTACAGTTATAATTTACTCTCTAGACGTTTCTTGTTCTTCCCTTAAGCTTGTGTTTGTTAGTAGAAACGGTGAACATTTGGATTTGTTATTATTTGATTAGCCTTTATATTATTGTTTCTTATCTTTGATGTTAAAAAAAAATAATAATGAATAAATTGTTATCATGCTAAAGAATTAGATAAACGATCTCACTCGTTAGGTTAGGATAATTTTGTTTGAAACTTTATTGGCCATTTGTTGGCATCCTGAAAAATATTATTCTAATCTAAAAGATAAAAATATTAATTTGAATCATTTTTTCTAAAACTTACTCTAATCATTTAATAATATTAATTATTTTATTCAGTACTTGTCGATAACATATTCATAATCTTTAATATACTTTAAAATAAATTCTTTTGATCTTGTTTTATTAATTAATTTAATATTTAATAATTATATCAATTATAATATTAATTAAAATAAATTCTTTCAAAATAGATGAATTTTTTTGGTTTATTTGTTTAAACAAGTAACCTTTAAATACTTTTTTAAAATAATAAATCTTATAAGCATCTGAATGTATTTGAAATGTTTGATATTAACAAAATAATGTTGAATAAAACATAACCACATAAAAAAGACATGGGATATGACCAAATCCATTAAGACGAGTTGTTTTGTTTTAAACATTTTAAACCTTATTTTAGATGTGTTTGTTTGTGAGCTCCAAAAATGCTTTTTGACTTTTCTTAATGCCCCCATTGAAGAAACACAAGAAGTAAAACGTGTGAAAAAAAAAATCTCATTTTTGCCCAATATACAACTTTTTATATTAATTTTTAAAATCCTCTATATGTAAAAAAATAAAATCCTTAATAATAAGTGATAATAACATTACAATTTGATCATCAATTTGACCTCTACTTGTTTGTTATAAAAATAGAACTCAAATCTTGAAAAATATTAGCCTAAATGCATAATTATCTTAAATTTTATTGATTTTTTAATATATAAAATGTTCTACGCATTTGTTATATCATCATGAAGAAGTTTTTAATTAATCAAAAGTATTTATGATATGATGCAATTTGGCTAAACTTGTTAAAAAAGTATTTCCACTCATTGTTTTGCCCAACCATCACCCTCAAATGCTCTCTTAAAGAAAAATAACTTCCACTCATCATCTAAAGTAATCCACTCACTAATTATCCCTTATGAAATGGATGCCCCTCCTCTTAGTTTTGTCTTCCAAAATACTATTAATTAATGCAAGTTCTTCACTTCTTCCTTTGCCATTTCCATGGTTATCCAAAGTGGATATTGATAACAAATAATATTAGCTCACAACAAATTGATTAATTCATTTTAATCTTGATAATGATTTATTCTAAATTGATGAAGTATGCGAGTCAAGACTATCAATTTTTAGATGTGATTCTTCTTAGATTGTTTTTGTTTTTTTATTTTTAATATTGATACTTCTTTAAATAATATTTTTTTATTAAAAAATAGTATTAAAATGTTACAAATTTAGACATATAATACTTAAAATACTATCAATTTTTGATATTAAAGAATAGAATAATAAACTATTTAAATACATAAAGTATTATATGATCATGACTTGTAGTTTTGAATACATACATACAAGTAATATTTAACAAACATCCTCTTGAGCAATGCATTAAAAATAAAAAGATATAGTGATGCATTTGGTGCTACACATCATCAACAAAGCAATATTTCTATTATTATATTATATTTTGGGCTCGAGTGCTTCACCACAAACTCCCCTTTGGTCAGAGTTTTGCTTTGTCGAGAACATGGTTTTGGTTTGCCTACCAATAAGTTGATATTGCATGGTGGGACATTGGAATAATATTTGAGCTATTCAACAAATATAAAAAAGAAATATTTCAAAATAAATGTTAAGAAAATCTATTTATTCTTTTTTTTTAATTCATAACAAGCAATCATATTGGCCATGGAAAAAATATGTTATAATTTGTATTATGATTGTGTTGTTAGAGTCCAAGCTTAGTTTGTTTAAGTGATTATGAAATTATCATTTGACTTCTTTAAAGAAAAAAAAATAAAAGAATAATGATTATATAAAAATATAATAATATTAAAAAATTTAATAAGAGATTTATAATTATACAATAAATGGGATATGATCTCAAAAAATAAAAGTCTCGTTTCAACCAATTTTTCAGATTTTGAAATTAATTATCAAGTCAAATATAGGAATCTCACTAGATTTTAACGTTTAAATGGTGGAAAGAATACCCGAGAAACGTTTCAAAGTTGTACATTTTATTATAGAAAGGCTTGAATCAAAACTATGGTTTGATTTTTAACAAAATAAAAATATGCCAATTTTAAAATAATGGTTATTGGAAATAAAGTTCACACCATCATAACTAAATGTTTTCTTGGTTGTAAAATTGTACAAAAAGGTTTTCATAAAACGAGATAATCGTTTATAACATTTGTGAAATATCAATTATAAATAGAAATTGCCAAACTGATATGGATTTATTAGTATAATAACACCTAATTAATAATGATGTATACATTTAAATATTATCTAAAAATTATTAATATTTTTTAATATTTTGTTGTGTGAAATATTTATGTACTTATACCCGTGTGTGTAGATCAATTTCCGAGTTAAAAAATTATTTTTTAATATTTTACTAAATTAAATATTTAAGATTTTAAAATACAATTATATAATATAATAGTATTGATTAACTTAACAACCATGATTAACTTACATCAACGTGCTAACAATTTTCAAATGACTTTGCAATTGGGAAGGGTAAACTAATACAATATAAAAAGTATATTTTATTTCTATGGCTATATTCAATGCATCAGTAGTCACATCTCAAATTAAGCAGCATGGGCAAGAAAGACTATGTTGTCAAACTTGAACAATAAATTATTTTTAATTTCCTTCAATGAAATTAAATATAAGTTACATACTTTCAATCGAGGTAATTAATTGAGGAGAGACTATTCATCTCTTTGATTGAAAAATTGGTTATTGCATTTTGACCTTTTAAACATCATATAAGATGGATTCCCATTTGGAATAATTGTGTCTTCACTTGAGGATTTCATATGAAGTCACTTGTTGTTTAAAAAAAATATTATTTTAGAAAGATTTTATTATTTTTTTATTTTTATTATATAATTATTTTGTTTTTAAGTTATTCTTCTTTAAAGTTGAAAATTAATTTTTATTTAAATCATAATTTATCAAATATTATTATGTTTTAATTGTTTGTTTTCATCTAATTAATTTTATTTTATTCTAATTATAATAATATAAAAACAAAGTTTTCATATAAAAGATAAATACGATTATGGTGCAATACCATCATTGTTTAAAAAAGATGATTACATATCATCCTAATCCTAATAAAAATAACTCGTGTTTGCTTAAATGATTTATGTGTACAATTTCTTGTATTTTGAACATAATTCAAGAACCTTGTTGATTTTTAGTATTATATTAGAGATAAATAGGTATATCTTATGGATATATTATGAATTGATTGTTTAATCTGATGCACAAATTACACAAGTGTTTATTATGAGTTTTTAATAATATAATATCAAGATTATAATTACAATTTATGACAATGATGACAAAGTGATTAACTAATATGAGGTTTTTATTGTTAGAAAACAAATATCAATACAAGTGTTATCATTTGGTATTTTATATATAAATAATATTTCATGAATATTAAAGATAAAAGTTCTAAAAAGTTATACTCAAATTGCAAAAACTTTTTGACAAAATGAGACCATGATCATCAATGCATGAAAGATGCAACCAAGATAACAATTTATAAATTAAAAAGGTGTCTCTCTTCTTTATTCTCAATGGACTTTGAATGATTCTATTAGGGATTTTGCTTGATTATGAGATGAATTCTAATTAGGTCAATTTATACAATTTGTTTTATATATTATTTATTTTAATGAAAAAAGAGGCTAAACTCATATCAAGAGTTACGAAAATTTTCTTTTCATAATCTTATGACCTAAAAATCCTATTTATCAATTTTTAAGTTCAATAATTCTCAAATATGTATAATAATGCTCTTGTGTGGGTGGATCCTTTGAACATATTGTGCACATAGTTTTTTTTGTTTAATAGGTTTATATAATATTTTTGGCATTCTTATTTTCACTTTTTTTACAATTAATCTCTATGTTTCTAGATGAAGATTGATGATTTTTATGTTTTTTTTGCATATAAAATCATGAATACGATCCATACAAAATTTCTTTCTAGAAAATTCATTTGTTTGTCTTGTGAATGACTTGAAATAAAAAATTAAGTAATGAATAAATGGTCATTTTTAAATAACAAATGATAAAAATGTTATAACTATTAAAATCCATAATATCATGTCATTAGATTTGAAAATGTTTGAAGCAAACCATTTTGGCATGGTAATTATTCTTGCATAATAAAGCATTTCAATTTTCTTAAGTTTTGACTTAAATTAATTATCACCTCAAAGCTTTTGTTATGTATAAATAAGAGATATGATTATTCTTCTAATAGGTTACATATAATATCTAAATGTAAAAATGTAATAAGATACCCTAATAATAAGCTTTAGCTTAAAAAATGTCGGTAATGTAACTAAGATATAAAAAAGATATGCCATTTAAATTGTTTGTGAGTTATTTATTATTTAAAAAATATTAATAATTTTATCTATTTTAAAAAATTCTAAAAAATTATTATCAAACATAATAAAAGAAGTTGCATGTTTTACATTTTATATAGAACTTGTGCATTGCTATTAGTGACAGAGAAGAGGGCATGAAGAACTCTTACACTTATATCCTGATTTTTTATATCAACGAGGGGCTAATTTCTTATTATATTGGCAAGATTTCTTACTTATTAGTTGGGAATGTGTTCTATTGGCACTAAGCTCACAAAGCTTCATTTTTTCATCACATCAACTATTTTATTTTTTATTTAATAAAATATATTTATAAAAATATAGAACCAAACCTAGACTAAAAAGATAAATGATAAAAATATGATTCTTAATAAAAGAATTAAAAATAATAGTGTATGTTAAAAGAAAGAAATAATATAAGAATTTCATATATGAACTCATTACAATCCATAATAAACTAAAATTATAATACTTTAATAAAATGCTAAATAATATCCATTATATTAGCTCAATCTATTTACTTGATGTAACATATCCTGCGTCACACTATCCTATTATGCAAAACTTTGTCTCTCTGAATTATATTTCAAATGAACCTTTGTCAAATTTTATAATAATCTTTGTAAATTTTTCTTGAAAATCATGACATCCGACAGTTTCATTGCATAAAAAATCTAGCAAACTTGGATGCATTATTTGTCTGACTTATATGATGGTATTTCTTAGTATGATCTTAGAACATGAAAATATAAAAATCTATAACATTTGAGACCTATGAATAATAATAATGATATCCTCTAAATACTATAAATAGTAGTGCAAGTCACCATTTGAGGAAAACAAAATTCATTATTAAATAAAAAATTTAACAATTATGTGAGGAGAAATAGATTTGTAATATAAATTCAATAATCTCCTTATCTAGAATGAAAGAATTAAAAATTATAGATCATAAGACATAATTTCAAGCAAGTTTTTTTTTGTAAACAAAGAGGAAAGATTAAAGACGACTTGTTCCTGAACATGAATAATAAGGCCAAGCATATTTTTGGATTTAACTTTTGCTTGTGGCTCAAGTTTAAATGAAGGAATAAAATTTTTATTTGAAGTTAAAGTTCTAGTTTTAAAAGGGGTGAATTCATATTGATTTTTTTATCTAACATAAACTTTCACAAATTCTTGATACATTTAGCCCAACATTTTTTTTACCTCATATTGATTCAAGACAACACATTTTTCATACCAAAAATACAAAAAAATATCTAAATTTTATAAAAAAAACATATCCCACCAATCTCACAAAGTATTTTGTTATCAATAATAAAATAAACTCATGGATGAGGTTATATTATAAAACCATTGCCTTAAATAACACAAGTACTAATAACATTTGCTATACAATTATGATTAAAAATTACTCACTATAATTTGACATTACTTGAGAGTTTACAATATGCAATGTCCATCAATAATTCAATTATAGATGAAAACTTTGACATGATTTCAAGATGATCAATATGTTTATTAAGTAATTCATCATCTATATATAATGAAATAAGATTTTCATATAGATTATGCTTACTAGGAATAAAACAAAATGTCATGGTAGGATAATAATTCAAAAAATAATTAAAAGTATAAAGGTAAAATTAAGCTATTGTTGCATCCTAAAAGTGAGGATAATTATTTAAATAATTATTTTAATAATTTTAAATTATTGCATACTTAAATTAATAAAAAATTAAGATCATAGGGGTTGCTTAAAGATACTAAGGTGGAAAAATTTATGATAATTGAAATGTAAAGAAAATCGAGTTTTATAGTCATTTAAAATTTTGGAGATTTTTGGGAATGTTTAAAAATTATTTAATTTCTTATAAAAGATTGTATGTCCTTAAAAAAGAGGTACATATTGTAAGGAGAGAGAGAGAGAAAACTATCAAATATAAAATTTTAAATAATTAGAAATCATATAATATAAATTTTAGATAATTCAGATTTGAATTGATCACATAACAGTAAGTTATAGTTATAAGAAAAATATTATAATGAATATTTTTGAAGAATAAATTATTAAATTATCAAATAATATAAACAAATGAAAAAATTATAAAACATAGTACATTTTTGGAGTTCAATAATATAAATTTAATAAAACATTAATATGTTTAAGAGATTATACTTATGAGAAAAGCATTATTTTATAAAAAAATATTATTAAATTATTAAACAATATAAAAAATTATAAAAATCATAAGAATGGTCGAGGTTTATGAGTAATTTATTTTAAAATTTATTAGATAATTTTTTGAGGTGATTTGGATTATAATATTCAAGAAATTAAAATAAGTCTAAGTTTTTTTAATTAAAATTCAAATATGGAGTAATCTTCACTCTATTGAAACGATAGACTTTAAACAATTGTTGTATATGTTGTAACCTCTCTATTGAAGTTTGGACTATTGAGTTGAAAGAAATAGACATATTTGTCAATTTGGGAAACTATATGACACAAGTATAACTAGGAATGAAAATAACCTAAATTAAAAATTATAAAATAAAGTTTTTTAGTTAAAAAAGGCTTTTAGTGTTATATTAAATAATTGGAGATATTTGTGAGCTATTGTAAGGGAATGTGAGAGAATTGTGTGACCAAACTTTCATGAACTCCAAAATTCAGGCTTTTTTGAATAGTACAATTTAGCAAGTGGAGCCAATCAAGGAAATAAGCATTTGGCTAGTGAAGTTCAAGTGAAATCTTACAACAATTCAACTCTAGTTGTAATCATGACATTGAATTTCAAGATATTTGACTGTGAACCTTATGCAGATTTACTTGATGTTCAATGATTTTAAAGTAGAAGTGTTAGCAACCAGATTTGATGAATTTATCGTATTACATATTGATGATATTTTGTTACACCTCTCTTTTGGCTAGCTAAGATATTACTTTCTATTTTATTAAATAAATACATATAAATTTAATTGATTAAGTATCTTATAGTACAAATGTATACTATCGTATTGTATGATAAGAAAAAAATCTATTTAAAAGCTTAATTGTGAATATTATACAATTGATTTTGGTTAATCATACAGTATGATCTTACAAGATAAGTAATTAGGTTGCAAGTGTGAGTAGGATATTAAAAGAGACTTTGGTCATAAAAGTACAACTTAGTAGTCATATAAGTATGATAATGTTGCATATATTAGTAGTCAATTCTACTCGATAGAATAAGGAAAAAGTTTCAATATTGTACAAGTATGATATAAGAATATTGGACAATACATTCAAATACGAGAGAGAGAGAGAGGGAGAGAGAAAATGTAGTCAAGCACAAAACTTGGTTAGTGATCCTACAAGATTAGCCACACTATCATACAAAGAAGTTAATATAGAAATCAAAGGTCAATTTAGATAATACTGTGCTCATATAGATATGAAGTATTGGATCATTTGTATGGTAATAAGAGGTGGAAAATTTTCTAAATTTGATGAGTTGAGTATAAACTAATGGATCCTATCATATGAATTGCCTAATCATATAAGTATGATGAAGCTATGGGAAGCATCAGACATAATAAATCGTTAGGTTATGATAACATTGTGTTGAGTATATTATATTATATAAATATTTTTATCATAATATTATAACTAATGGGATAAGCATAACTGAAGGGAGACTTAACTCAGTACTTGTATGATAGGAGAATCTAACTCGATTGTTACAACCTAATATAAATAAGGGAATCAAATGCTTGGAATGCCAACTATGTATTGTACTGGGGAAAACCCTAAATTTATGGTGTGTTATTAGTTATTAAAGGATCATAGGTGATATTTCTATTAAGGATATAATGGTTAAATACTGGGGAAAACCCTAAATTTATGATGTGTTAGTAGTTATTAAAGGATCAGATGTGACATTTCTATTAAGGATACGAAGGATTAACCATGAGATTAGTTAGATCCTATGTAACCCATTCACTCTAGATTTTTAAAAAGGAAAATTATGTATATAATTATTGGCTTAATCCTTTTCATGACCTTTTTCAAACCTTAGCCCTGATTTACATCAAGGAGAGCAACCTATGACATGAAAGAGGAGAAAAAGGCTTAACTGTGTGGTGATCTCAATAGTTGAAAGAATTGATGCCAAACCTTAATGTAGTCTTTTGTAAGAGTTAAGAGATAAGATGAATTTCAAGATCATATATTTAAATCTACATATTTGCTAAGTTAAAAAGGAGTACTTTGTTAAACTTGTATATTATTTTATGTAAGGCCATGATAATGAGTTTTCATTCATAGATTCCTTCTTTTGTACCTAACTTAAGGAGATCTAATGTCAAAATATGGATATGATGATAAAAATCCTATATAAAAACATATTGAAGATGAAATATTCATGTTCTTACATGTTGACTTTAAATGTATGAAAGCTAATATAATTGCCATAATTGAGATAAGTTAATGTGATTTTGATGGTTTCTAGTCATGGTTAAGTATAGACATGAAATATACCATAATTAAGAATTTGATGTTAGAAAATTGTGGTTGAATGCATGATAGTATTAAAATCTCTTGTTGAATCATAATTTTATATACAAATGACATATTTTTTATTTGTTTGATCCCATAGCCAAGAATGGAAAATTTTTAATTTAACTTTAACATGCAATTTAATGGCTTGGTTGTTGTTGTTAAGGCATGTTAAATCAAGTTTATGTTGTAAAGGGACCATGATCTTTGTGAATTTGTTTTTGGAAAAATCTCATGAACCAAAATTAATTAGAAGAATGCTCTATTTTATATCCAATTTTTCTAGGATATTATGTTATTTGATGGTTATTCCTTTGATGAATTCACTAGGTTTTTTCATAAAGATTTACATGCTTACAAACATATTATTAGTTTAGATATGTTGAACTTTAATGTGAATTATGACTTGATGAGAATCTTTGATTATCCACATGAAACCATTGTAATGAATTGGAGAACAAATACTTGTACAAATTCAATCTAGATTAGATCATGATCAATAAGGTTGTAACAAGCACTTTCTTATCTCATTTTTGCTTGCGTGGCTAGCAACATGGCTTAGTTAAGCCATGAGAGACCTAGCATAAAATTTAGAGGATCTTAAATGGCTTCTAATGTGAGAAATAATCCTTTTTTTCTTGTTAAGAAACATAGAGGGGAATGGTTTAAGGCCTTGGAAGAAGATTAAGTTAGTGGAGGAATTGGCAAGGCTTGTAAGAAATGGGTGGGTTTTGGGTTAAGGTTGTGGGTTAGTTAAAATTTGCAACCAAAGTCTTTATTTGTGGTAAATCTCTAGATTGGTTTTGCTCTATGGGATACTCTTGAGTGTGCATTAAGAAAGGTTGGATGTTAGCTAGAAGTGCTTAAGAGTGAGGATAGATTAGATTACTTTTAGTAGCATGATCCTAAATGCTATAAGTTATTTATAGATGATTGGTGATGTTGTGGCCACATATGACTTAAGTTTTGTAGAGGGTATTCATGGTCATGAATGAGTAGAGTAAAATATGATTTTCTTAGCTATAATTTATTTAGAATTAAGGATGGTGACTATGTTGTGTACGATCAAACTTAGATAATGATGATTTAGGTCACTTATTTCTAAGAGTATGGAGTTGAATAAATCATATATTATGTATAAAATCTAGACATTATATGCTTGATATAAGAGGATAGATTTTAGTAAATGATGAAACTAAGTTCAAGTGAAGTGTTAAGTTAACTCTAGTTAGTCCTAGAAATGAATTATGGCTATTGAAGTATTCTTAGGAACTTAGTAGATGTGATAATTTTTGAATAAACCTTGTACTTAGGTAATAACTACTTCTAATTTAAACACCCAAAGGTGATCTTTTATGTCTAAGAGGGGCTTGTTTCCTCGAGATAATCTGTCAAGCTAAGTGGAATGGCTTAGTCAATGAGCTTGGATGCCTGATGAGACCTTAGGAAAGACCTTGGATGGATTTTAGTGTAAGAGGAGCTCTCAGATGCTTTGGGGAGTGGCTTGAGAAGTTTTAATTTGTCCCTAAAAATGTTAAGTAATGATCTTAGGAAGGGCTAGCAAAAGAATATGGAATTGGTCAACAAAGACATAAAAGTAAGAATATAAGGTTAGCTCTTAGATCCATTTAATTTTAGATTAGTACTAAAACAAGTTAGGATTTTGTTAAGCAATAGAGTTTGTGTATTAAATACAAAGTTAGAGATTTGTGAGCTTAAGAATTGAATATGAGGACATTTAGGTTTGAAATGCTAATCTAGTTAAGGTTATAGGTAACTTTAGAAATAGATTTCTAGAGTAAGTAATCTTGTGGCATAAATAATGAGTGAGATGATGATAATCATGGATTATTACCTTGAGATGATAAGTTAATGAGTAGGTTAAGGAATTAGGTATCAAATGATATAGCCATTTAGGTGGAGCCTAATAAAGGCTTAAGCTAGTTCTAGACTAAGCTTCTTTGATACTTGGATTTTGGTTTTAACATAAGGAATCCATAAAGCTGGAAGTTAAGGTTGGACCAATGGAACAAGAATTTGGTGTGTCTTGTGCATATTATGGATAAGGCATTGGGCTAGTGAGGTTCTCAGTTAAATATTGGATGAGGGTTGGTCGTGCTAAATAGCTTGATCTTGGCTTAAAGAGATGTTAGACTTGACAAAGTGGTTAGTTACCTCTGTGATGATGAAAAGACCCTAGGCATGACTTGGTTTGTTTGGTAAGACATTGAGTAACCTTACTCTTAGGCCATGGATTGAAACCTAGATGATAGTTTAAGAGATTTTGTGTCATAAGAGAGATGTGTTAAATGGGCATAATGGCTCAAGTTTGCCTATGAAGCATGAATTTGCTATTGAAACTCATGTAAACCCAAATTTGTAAGATTGATCATGACATTGAAAATATGCTTAAAGGTAAATACCAAGATGTGAACTTGAGTGGAAGCATGCATGATATCCTAAATAGGAAAAAAGATTCTAGTAAGGATCTCATATATAATTAGGTAAAGGCTAAAGACAAGGATTAGCTCTTAGTATAACAACTGAATTTTTTTTTTGATGATTTAGCTAGTTAATTTAGGATATGGAGGTAACCCTATGGTACCTCAAATGATTATTGAAAACTTAAAGAAGTTGTGTTAATACTTAGGATAATGATTGATAGTATAAGAAAGATGAACTTAATGGCAATAAGGTTTGGGATGTAGGGGATCACAAGTTTTGTTTCCTCTAGTTGGCTATTGGTAGGTAAGATTATGTGAGGGACTTTATTTTTTGTTGTTGAGTGCCATTGACCCACTCTAGACCCAAGGGGGATTGTAGACTTGGTCGTATATTTGGTGGTAATGAGCTGTGCATTTATGTGGTTTGGCTAGAAGTGAACACTAGATCACTAAGGGACACTAAGAATGTAATAAGCTATAGCTTATATTAAGATCATAAAATGTTAGGGATTTGAGAAATGTTGATGGTTATCAAATAAGGTCTTTGGAGTTATGACAATAAGGTCATTACATGATATAATTCTCATGAATTTGATTAGTTTAGTGATATTACATATGTTTATGTTATGTTTCATCATGATATTGATTAGTATTACTTTACAAATTCGATATAGTATCTTATCATTGCATGATATTGATTAGAGCATTTGTCAAATTAAAGGGAAACAATAAAAATTCTTAATAGTTATATTCAATTTTGGATATTATCTTTACAATATTATCATTTTTAAGTTTCCTCCAATGATACAAATCAATTTTAGAAAATATCACCACCTCGTTTAATTTGTCAAAAGTTCATCAATTATTGATAACAAATATTTATTTTTTACTATGATTCTATTTAATTCTTTGTAGTTGATGTATATTTTTAGATCATTTTTTTTTCATAAATAATATAGACACATCTCATAGGGATACACTAGGCTTAAAAAACTTTTTTTTATCATTTGCTATATTTGAGTTTTCATCTCTTATAATTCAATTGGTATCATTCTATATGGTGTATTAGTGATAGGTTTTGCACTTGATACTAAATAAATCTCAAATTCAAACTCACTATCACATGACAATCATGATATATTTTTATTGAATATTTTAGGACAACCATAAACTATAGGTATATCTTGTAATTTAGACCCTTCTTTATCATCTAATTGCACATATGCTAAAAGACATTCATAGCCTTTTTAGATTAGCTGTTCTTCTTTGCTTCTATTATTAGACCTTTTTTGACTTCTTCAAAGTAGATGACATTAGTATCATCAGCTAGATAGATTTTTATCTTTTTCTCTCAATGATAAATGATGATTGATGGGTAGATAACATATCTATTACAAAAATCAAATCCTTTCAAGCCAAAAAATGATCAAATAAGACTTAAATAATTTCTTATTTATTTTGACATCTTTCTCCATATATCACACTCACTTCTTCACTCATATGTGGTTTTGTTAGAAGCGATTTCTTTGAAGTATGTTGATTCATTGTCAGCTTTATAATCATCTCTACAAAAAAAGAATGTAAAGCACCATAATTAAACAAAATAACATTTATATTATATATAAAAAGTGTACATGTTATCACATAAGTGAAGGCAAGTGTTTTTCTGTGCAAGATAAAAATATATATTGTGTCAACTAAGTTGTGGCATTTGCTTTACTGGCTTTTACAACCAAGGAACTTACTAGATTCTATATCAAACCATGACCTTCTTGGCCTCCCATGTCACTTTTTAATTTGTTTAGACATATTCTAGCAATGTGGCCCTTGGTAATTGAAATAGCTAATTTCCATCTTCTTTTGACATTCCAATGCCATTTCTTACAAATTTTACTTTGTAACTTCTCACTTGTTTGAGATTCGAAAGAAGAACCAAAGCTTTGAGATAATATGCTAGTAGTAATTTATTTCTTAAATTTAGACCTATCTAAATCAAAGAATAATGGACCCTTTCTCTTTCTAGAGTCGATCTTGGCTTCCATTATATTTTGATAACGTTCAATTTGTTAAGCCACTTCGACTAGCTCTCTATAACTAAAAAATTACAATAGAGCCATTATATTGTGAATTAAGTCATGTAGTTCTTTGTGAAATACTTAACATTTTTGGTTTACTGCACCTATAATTATATGAACATATTTAGCCAAAGAGAAAAACTCTATTAATTATCATCTATTATCAAGTGCCCGTGAGTTAACCTACTTTGTTCATCTCTTATTTTATACCTTACATATGTTGGGACATACCATTATTTGAAGACATGACAAAACTCCCTCTATGAAATCTCTAGGTTTGACTTATTATTTGAACTCATTTTCTTTTAGTTTGTCTAATTTTCTACTCTGTTTAATAAGTACCATCAATGTCACACTACTATTTTTTGGGCACATTATACTCTCACAACTCCATATTCTCTTGTCAATGCTATTCTTGCATTAGATTTGTGGTATCAGAGAAATATGGATGATATAACTTGCACAATTCTTTCTGTAGTTTATCTAATTGGTATTATAACATCTCAAAAATAGGGATAAAGTTTAATAAATATTTGAGAATTTTAAATTATTAAATATTTAAATTAATAAAAAATTATGATCTTATGGTTGATTGATGATCTTAAGGAGGGAAGATTTGTAGCATAAATAATGTGAAAAGAAGTTGAGTTTAAAGTCATTTTTTAATAATTGGATTTTTAGGAAATGTGTGAAGATTTTTAAAAATAATAAATTTTCCTAAAAAATTGCACATCATTCGATAAAGGTATGATATTTCAAAAGAGAGAATTTGAGAAATTAGGTGTACAACATTTTATAAAGCCTATGATATCAAATTGATGAGTATAAAACTTTTTTAAGAATTAAAAAGAATAATTATAATTTAAAATTTATAAGAATTAATTTACAAGTTTTAAAAAATACTCAAAATTAGTAAGTATATTAAATGCACTTGGAAAATTATGAAAATTTATTCAAACATATAACATAAAATTATAATTTTAATAAAAGTTTTCTTAGCTTAAAAAGAAGGTACGACAAACATGGAATTAAAAGACTTAGATGATTAGGAGATTATTATTAAATAATAGTTTTGAGAATATTAATTTAGAATGTTATTAAAAATAGTAAATTTTACCAAAAAGATGAAATTTGGTTGGTGATAAATCTTTATAATAAGATTAAAATAAAATAAATTGACAAAATTTTAGAGATTGAATCAATTGAAAATTACAAAGGATATCAAATATACTAATTTTAATTAAAATATTATTTTAATTAATCCTAATTCAAATATAGTTTCCTAAATCTCTAACTAATGTAGTGAAATCGACCCAACAGTTGCCAAAATGAAGGCAAGACTATAAATATCCAATGGCTATAAGAATCTATTGGAGCAAAAGAAAGCACCAGGGAGTGATTCAACATTGGCCTATTATAGAAGGGAAGCTTGGTGAAGATGAATTTTTCGAAGAAAAGAGAGAGAAAAGACCTCCGTTGAGAGCATTAGGGAGAAGATGAAAGAGAGAAGGTGTTAATGGGAATCTAAGAGTGAGCAAGCATCAAGAGTGGAACCCATGAGATTCAGAATGGATTTTATTACTAGTGTTATAGTAATACTGTAGCACCCAAGAAGAGAAGCAAAGGATCATGAAAAGACATATATTTTAAGATTAGTTTAAGAAAATTCTATTATAAAATAGAACTATGTGGTGCAAAAGACTTTTATATTATGATTTATATGTTTAATGTACTATTGAATGATTTGCTTATAGATCATGAAAGAAAGATTTGCATTAAAAAATACTTTGAAGATGATTACTATTATTTTTATTTTTATGAGATGTTATTTTGTGAGCATATTACATTGATGTTAATGGTGTCATACGAAATGTTAAATTTTATTTTCTTATTAACTTGATTTGAAAAGAAAAAGAAAAAGGAAAATAAATAACTTTTAGATTTGAAACAACAATGAATGTTTTAATAAGATAACCTATTATTTAGAATAACATGTTCCTAGAAGTAGATGACATGTTATCTAGATTAATATATCTTTCAAAATTGGGAATGCTATTTAGAAAAAGAAATCTCTAGAAGTAGTGCCAAGAGAGATATTATTAAGGCTATTCAAATGTTCCAAATTCACCTAATTTGATTCAATGTATGCTAAAAGTACTAACTTAATAAACAATTTAAAGTGAAAAATAAAATGAGAAAAGAAATGCAAAACAAAGTAAAAATCTTAAAATAATTAATGGGTTTTTAAATGAATTAAAAAGAAAAGATCATATGCTTGTTAACTCTATTTTATTCTTGTAACTATATGATAAGTGTTTTTGGTTCAATAACACTAGTAGTATTGTTGAATTGTTAGGATGATCCTAATTTCAATTCTCATCTTTCATATATAATGGTTTTGATGTACTAATATGATACGTTGTTGAAACCTATATGGCTAGCTAAAAAGTCTTAGAAATGCAATTATAGTTGTTGCAAATTCTTTCTTTGCATCCAACTCACTCATACATATAAATATGATAAAAAAATAAAGAAATGGTTTGAACATTGATCACAAAATTGTTTTTAATAGATCAAAATAGATGACATACTTGAATGTGGCATGTGGCAAAACAAATAGTAATCATTTAATTAATACATCTATTTCACTCTCATTTGTTCTTTTATTTATATTGTATTTTTTTAAGTTTTTTTTTGTATGATAATATCTCTCACATCATTAAGTTATTATGCCACTTGTCTTAAAGATTGAGGTATATATATTTGTATAAAATATTTTGAAATATTAAGAAAATGTATAGTATAATCTAGTAATAATAGTAATCAGATGCAAGTGTGAATCGATACAAAACTTCACTACTTATCATACTAAGCCAATGTGATATTTTATAAAGGTGATAATGTAGAAAATATGAGTCAATTTAAGTTATATTGTGAATATATTGGTATAAAGACAAGGTGTTGTACAAGTACAATAATGACAAAAAATTATAATAATCATATAAGTATGATCAGCTATGAAAGTTTGAGAGTTATTGAGAACAATGGGTGACTATGGGCATGTGTGTCATTTATGTATAAATATTGGACCATATAAGTATGATCTAAGGAATTGTTTAGTTGTAATAGTGGAATTGTTTTATCATATTATATGATACATATATAATATTAATAAGATTTTGACATAATAAATAAATCATGATTTTACAATTAGCTACTCTTGATCTTGATTGCTAAAATTAAGATTCCTTAGATCTAAAGGTTGGAAAAGACTTACCCTTGGTTTGTTGAGATAATCTCTTGATTTAGGGATTGTTTAGCTATAAAAAGATATGATAAGCTAGGGTTAGACATTTCTCTTGAACCTTAGACATGATTAACATAAGGAGGCCCAAACTACAAAGACTAAGGAGGTCAAGATTGAGAGAAAGGAAGAGGAAGAAGGAGATTTTGTAAGACAAAATAGTGAAGAGTATGGGATCCAAAGTTGTTTAGATCTTTACCTAGTTTAAGAGATAATGATCCTTATTCATAAATGTAGATGCATATTAGGAGTTTAAAATTGAGTAATTTATGCATGATAGTATTCAAGTAGATAAAAATATGAAATACATGCAAAATCTTGTTACTCTTACTTGTTATAATTTTTAGGATGATAAGAAATATGATATGTATGTATTCCATTGCTCAAGAAATCATGTTATAGCCCTTGTTAAGGTAAAAAATTGAGTTAGATGCACATTTTATACATGATACCTCATCATTGTATGTACGCTAGGTATTGATGACTTTATGTCATGTGTCAGATGATTAGACCTAATCATGTTACAATTAAAATTATGCAAATTATAATTGCATTGAAATTTGAATTTGGTGTTAACATAATGTTGGCTAAGAGCTATGTTATGATATTATGGTGATTCACCTTATTAAATTCATGTATGTGGTTATAATCTTTTAAGAATTGTTGAAAATATAAAAATATGATCACTTATGAAAAGTATGATAAGCATCATGATCTTTAATTGAGATTTTTTATTACATGCTAAGATATATATATATATATATATATATATATATATATATATATATAAGTGTTGGCTTATTGAATTATGATGCAAAATATTGAGGACTTCTTACTACAATTTATAATCATACCTTATGTAAAGGAAAACCCATGACTTAAATATGTGTACTATCATGCTTAGATTCACACAAAATTATGACACATGAACTCTTGGAAATATTGTAATAAGCTTATAATTCCTATTTTTTTTGGGAGAATTCAAATTTACTATAAACTTTGTGATAAAAAATTTATTTAAGAACAATCTACATTAATTGAGATAATTTTAGTATGATAACTTGGAGATTATTTTATTTAAGGTTATACCATAAGACACTTGTGAATCACAAATAAGATCTTCTTGAAAAGCAAACATAGCACTAGTTTTTGAAATCAAGTAAACTATTTGTCTCAAGTTAAGCCTTAGGGTTGGGTGTTAAGGCTTGACTATAGGCTTGTAATCCATGAAGAGGCCTTTAAAGATTCTTTGGATAGCTTTAGGGTGAGGGAGAGCTTTTAGATTTCTTGTAAAGAGGACTTGGGAGTCTCAATTAAGCGCTAAAAGAAGGCTAGGGCTATTGAAAGTCTTTGTTAGATTTGGTTTGAAGAAGAATTAAACATAAAAACCTTAAGTAATTTTAAGTTTTGCTATTAATCATTACCTAAAGTTTTTAGAATTTTCAACTTGAAAGGACTAGCTTAAATGGACATTTGTGTTGCTAAAAATGGGTTTGGCAGCCTTGGGTTGGTCCAAAGGGTTGAGTGCAAGCCTTAGCCATTGACATAATGTAAGGAAAGACTTAAAAAAGAACCTTTGATGGCTTCCAAGGTTTTGGTCGTAGTTAAGTGTAACCTAGAGTGGAACCTAGAGTGGCTTGAGTTGGCCTTGAAAGAAAGCTGGAGAAGGTTTTGGTCATAGTTAAGTGTAGTGCAAAGAATTGGTTTGGTTGATTAAGAGTAGGAAAGTAGAAAATAAATTAACTTAATTAATATGCTTTGTTGGATTAGATTAGAGACTTGTTAAGTTATAAGATTAATAAAAAAGGCCTAAGATTTATAAATTGGATTATAGAGGATTTGAAATATAAAAGCCTTAAATTTTAAATTTGAATATATTTAGGATTCTAAATTTAAATATCTTAAGCTTTAAATTTGCACTTAGGTTAAGATTGAGAACTCAAGAATCTTAGATAACATTGATGACAAGTTAGGGCTTGAAAAGACCTTAAATAAGGTTAAGAATAGCTTAGGAATTAGTTAGATGAAATTTTAAAGCATTAAAATTTTACATGAAGTAAGCCTTAAGATAAGAAATAAGGCTGAATTGATAATACTATATTCTTGATAAAATTTTGAGCACACTCAATATGAGGCCATGATTTGATTAATCTCTTGTTTAGACCTTGGATAATAGTTAATTAAGATAGAGTACTTGGGTTTATCCTTGAGAGTGCTGTTAGACTCAGACAAGAGACCAATAATCATTTAACATTTTGGCTAAACTTTGATCTAGTTTTGTTTGATGGTAGAGATCATGAACAACCTTAAATGAGGCTCTTATGCTATGGATTAACTTTTCAAATGATAGTTTGGTAGGTGCATGTGGTTTAGGTGAGACCTTTGGAAAGAATGGAGTGACTCAGATTGGTCTATAAGCTAAGAGAGTCATTAATAAAACTCATGTGAACCTAGGTTAAATATTAAATACTATGAATTAAAGGGTTTGATCTATAGATTTATAATTTGAATAAGTACTCAAATAAACCCAAAGAGTTTATTAAAAAATCTTAGATTAAGGTATGAGTAAGAATTAGACATAGATATATGAAATTTGAAAGAAAAAGATACTTGTGTTAGCATATCAGGGTTTATTATAAACTATAAGTTAGCTCATATAATAGAGTAGAGTTTTAGGAGACCCAGATAATTAGGATTAGTTAACCCTAAATGAATACAAATAAAACCATATTGATGTTGTGTAATAACTTAATTTATGATGACATAAACTAGGATATAGTTGTCCTAATGATGGACTCCTTAGCCAGTGTAAGGTAGGTAAAATATTTTAGATGGTAGGATTACCATTAGGTATGGAGGTTATGTGGCTTATTAGTAAGACATAATGTGAGATTGTGGGTGTGTCTTAGTTTATGGTTTGAACACTATTTATGATAAGAGTCTTTAAGGCTTAAGGATGGTCCATGTGATTAGTAGAGCTTAGGTTAGGATTATTAGATTATGTATAGAGGATTCTAGGTTGGTTGAATGCTATTATAAGATATTACATGAGACTATAGATGTGCCAAAGTATTTGTTATAGTGCTACATAGTTGATGAGAACTCCTATAGCTTTATAGGATGGCCCATATGATTAGTAGAGCTCAGGTTGTAGATTACTAGATCATTTGATGAGATAAGAATATCAAACTTGCATCAATTATCGAATGATCTTGGAGAGATGAATTATTTATGGGCTACTATGCATTATATTAGATTGATTATGATTATGTTGAGACTTACTAAGCTCTTATGGACTTACGATATGAATGATGATTATAGTTTTATGTATTAGAATAGCTTGATAGGCTTTGACATTTATTGATTCCTCTAATAAATTAATAATTATACTTTGTTATTATATTACTACATGTATGTTTTTATTAGTAAGACATAAAGATTTATAATTGAGTCTAGCTTATCCATCTTTATATCATTTGTAAGAGTAGAGAGTTAATAGTAAATATAATATTAGAGTAGGAGAATCAAAGTTAGTACTATAATAGATTACTTTAGTTAGTAACTAGTCATGTTCTCATTTTTGTTTTATTTATTCTCATCAATCATGTTTTATGTTCATTGAACTATATAAAATATTTTATATAAGACTTTGGACTATGTAGACATTTATTTGGATGTTTTTTCTATTACTTATGATAGTCATGGTTTCGATATTGTGATTACTATGTATGTCATGGATTATGTAAATATGATTATTTGTAAATATAAAATACTTTGTTCTCCAGTGCATATTAGGGTACTATATAAGTTATCTAACATGAGATGGACCAATTCTTAGCTTAATTGAAGTCTTAGTTGAAGCAAAAATGTGCCCCATTTTGAGTAGGATGCCGTGAGCTTATGACTGTCAATTTCAATTATAAGCTTGGAGAGTAAAGACGGTTAGCCAAATATATTGATTAGTGCATAGTTCTAGTTACATCTTATGAAAAAAACAACTATTACAAAAAGGGGTGTGACAAAAAAGATGCAAAACTTTATGCAAATGCATGTTGGATAAGTTGCTACAACTTGTGAAAATGTGGATTAGTTAACCATTGAAGTCAATCAATAACAACAACCTTTTGTTGCTACTACTCCTCAACCTGAACCATATTAACCATCTACATCTTCTATTCAAATTTCCAATGATAATGCATCAAATGAAATGTTTCTTTTTAGGATAAAGTCTTTAGAATCTTATATTGATGCAAAACTTAATGAGATGAAGGACAAATTCTCTACCTTGGTGAATGAAGTTCATAAAAGAATTTATTTTTACTCTAATGCAATTGTAGACTTAGAAAACTTGCTGGATAAACTTTCACTAAGTGATATTTTCTATTGATATTAAGTAATATTAATTTATGTATTAATTTATTATATTTGTAAAATATTATGTTGTATATTTACCATTATTTTTTTTATTAAGGGAGAGAAAAGTATTAATATATTATGTAATGCTATAATTCAATTGTTCTCTTAATGGGGGAGAATAATTGAGTACTGTTATAATTCATAATGCATAAATATTATAAGACACCAATAAGAATGTAGGAGGAATTATAACTAAATAAAAAATGATAATAACAAATTTGGTTGTGTTTATGATTCTAATTGCATGCATAAATGTAAGCATTGATGCTAGACATTATTGTTATAAGGCTTTAATAGTTGAATGCAACTGCAATAATATTTATCCTTTTATTGAATGCATAAATATAGGGAGAGCTATTAAGTAATGCTTAATGATTAATTTTTTTGCTTCATACAGTGTGTTGTCTCATATGTTGCTTATAAGTTTGTCTTATAATAATACTTCTTAATTCTTTATACAACAAAACTCTTATTCTAGTATTAGTTTTGTAATCATCAAGGGGTAGATTATTATACCCTTGACATTACGATCACAAAACCCATGTTATTGTTTATTAATGAATAATTCAAGTAGTTGTATCTAGACTCAATTATTGTGTGTAGTGAATGATTGAAAAGGAGCAAGATCTAATGAATTTGCAACTAAAAGAATATTAAAGACTTGTGCTCAAGCGTTTGGCTCAACCTTTCAGGTCATACAATTGGTTAGGTTATTTCTTTGAGTGTGGCTAAACCTCTTGAAGATCTTCATTTACATAATTGCTATTGTTAGTATTGTTAACCTTTTCTTTTCTAGTCATGTTATAGACTAGGATTATATTGCATACATTACTTTGTTAAATCACGTTTATTATCATAATATTTAGAAAATTATATAAATTCATTAATAATATAATTACAAATAACCCTAAATTGAATTCAAGCTTAGGGCAATGAAGTAAAATTCAAAACAATTTATGTTCTTCACTTCTTAATGATCATAAAATACATTGTATAATATCATACTTGTATGGTATATACTTAAGCTTAAAACTACAATTAAAGTTTGAGTTTTCCATGACATTGTATTAATATGCTGCGTTCAATGTATAGATGTAGTTGTCATATGGTGTTGGGAATAGAAGTGCAAGTCTAATCGTATAAGGTATCGATTGACCTTATTATGTATCGTCCATTTTCTAAGTGTTAAGTTTCTATTAGCATTGTATGAGTATAAAACTTTTTTCATACAATTATACAATTTATTTTCTCTTAGAGTTTGTCATATGTATAAGCTTTGTAGTGGTTAGACATGTATGTTTATTATATTGTTTCAAAATGACTTTAACACATTACTTTTTTTGGTCATGTGCATGATGGTCCCGATACAATCCCCAAACTTTACTTAATGATATTTTTATTTACTATATCATTCAATACAAAATACAATATCATATCTTTATTTTTTTCATAGATGAGATAATCTAAATGATAGGATAGATATGCACTTATTATGTCATATGAATATGATATAAGTATTATATGAGTATGATAATTTTCAAATTAGATTAATTAATAAAGTTCTATATTATCATATGATGGTGATCTATGTATCACCTTATATGATTCATATTAACAGAAGACATATTTTAAGTTGGATATTTATATGACTATTTTATTAATTTTAGACAAAACAATTTACTACATGATCATACATTAGATCATTCTTATATGATCACATCATATAATATTTTCTCGAGAGCTCAATTTTTTTGTTATTCTTACGTCGTATAGTATGATCAACCCCTATCATATTATATAGTTAATGCTTAGAAAGGTCAGAACAATGCATTACTCTAATCCTACATATTTGATATCCTAGTTGTGTCTATATGATCTATGATAACAATCACTTAGTCATATCAAGGATCATATAGACAATCTATAAGAAGCATGTTTATTAAATAAATGTAATAATCTAATTCTCATTTATTAATGTTATCTTTTCATTGTAAAGTATGATATCTAATATCATACAGTACGATTCATGTCTATTTATTAATAGTCTGGAAAGTTATTGTATAAATCTAGTCTATTCCTCATATGAGTATGATAACATAATATATCAAATAACTAATTACATTAATCTAGTTCCTCTTTTGCACATGTATGATATGCAATACGTATGAAGAATACCACAACCCTGATTTTAATGGTTTAATAAAGGTACCATACAAGTATAATTCATAAAAAAATATTATACATCAACATATCAGTTTGAGATATGATTTGTATATGATCCAAACTCATATATGCAAAATATGATCAAACAGGCAATCTAACAAGATGATCTCTTGATTAAGTAGTGCAAAACACATTTTTATTTTATATTAATATAATCACTTACATCCACTCATGCACAATACTAATACAATTATCATGTTATATTAGCATCATATCTTTCTACTATTAAATTAGATGCATTACACCATCATACAAGTATGATAAGTTGATCACATTAGTACAATTTTTTTAGCAAACTTTCTTTTCACACATAGGCATAAAAGCTCTCCAGCTCTTGGTACTAGGGTCATACTAATATGACTTAGTCAAACATCTTGTATGATCATTAAAGTTGAAAATTGTAATAATCTCCATCCCTTTTCAACTCCTTATTGGAACTCATATGTAGCCCTCATTTGACATTCAAATCCATTAATACATGCATTTAAAAGAAAGGTTGGCTAGGATCCTTACATTTTCATGCTATATCTACAAAATAAAGTAAAAATTCCCTTTCTTTCTTATAGATTTTCTTCTTCCTTTTTTTAATTTATTTGTTTTTAACAAAGGATAGAATAATTTTTCTTTCCTTCTTCCTCTCCCACTCTCCTATTCTTACTTTCTTCTGAAGTTTCCTAGTTACTTTAAATTAGTCTTGAGTAAGGAGAAGCATTTCTCTTATTAAATAAGAGAATTAAAATAAGTCATTTTTATTAATATATTTTTAGTAAATTAATAAAAACTTTAATTTATCTTTATAAATTATAAGCTACATACAAGCAAATTTATCATAATGAGACCTTTGTAATAGTGTGCTCAAATGTAAAATCTAATCACTAATATTTTGGCATATTTTTTGAGACACTCCCAACTTAATGTATTTTTTAATTTTAAATTTGTAACACTTATATTTGATAAATAAAATATATTTTCATAGAATGTAAGAATTTAACTAAGTGGGTTATCATATTAAAGGAAGCAAACTTTGAGATGTAGCTTGTAAGAATAACGTTCAAATATTGAAGAATAAATTGACTATAGTTTCAATTTGGCATTACCAAAAGGCATAGAAGGTAAACAAGTGTAAAATAATGCATCATTACAAAGGCTTGGTTGAGTATTAATGCAAAACAAGAAGGTAATTACTTAAGTATCTAGATAGCTTAAGTCCTATGAAAAGAGTTATCCAATGTATACTTAGATTTGATAGTTATATTTTTTGCTTTAAAGATTTGAAGGTATTATTTGTATGGATTTAAAAATGTGATTTTCATTAATTATTTGAGTTTAAAGCATATATTTACTCAAAAGGAGTTGAATCTCAAATAAAGAAGGTGATTAAAGTTTATTAAAGATTATAATGTGAAAATCACTTATCATCCTAAAAAAATGAACATAGTTGAAGATGCTCTAAGTCAAAAAGCCAATGCTAGTAGCCTCTTGGATATAAAAGAAAAAAATAATTAACTTTTTGAGATAGATGAGAACAATTGGAAGCATTTGTTTGAAGAAATACAATTTTATCAAGATGTTTATCAGTTAGACCTTATTTGTTGGTCTCTATTAAGAAAGATTAAGCTAATGATTCTAAATTATAAAAGATAATCCAAAGGATCTAAAGAGGATGAGAATCTAAAGTTTAGGAGGATCATGTTGAAATATTTAGATTTTAAGATAGACTATGTATACTAGCACATCAACAATATAAGAAATTACTATTAAAAGAAACTCAAACTTCTTGATATTCAACACATCCAAAAGAAAAGAAAATGTATTAAGACTTGAGATAATAATATTAGTAGTCAAGGTTAAAGAAAAATATTTTCAATTGGGTTTAGAAGTGTTTGATCTATTAGAAATTGAAAGGAGAGTAGCAAAATCCTGGAGATTATTGCTAGTTGTACACATTTTGGAGTAAAAATAGGAGGAAATAATAATGGCCTTTGTGTTAGTTTTTCTAAATTACCTACATTCCATTATTCTATCTACATAATTATGGGTGGGCTAACTAGATTTGTTCATTTTCTTATTATTAAAACTACCTAAATAATTAAGAAATTAGCCCAAGTGAATATAAAACAAATTATTAGGCTGCATAGGGTACAAAAGTTAATATATTTGATAGAGACCTTAAATTCACTTCTTATTTTTAGTCTGCTATCCTCAAATAAATGGTTAAATAAAAAAATGATAAGAACATTGAAAGATGTATTGAAGCTTTGTAAGAATCACATGTCATTATTAAAATTTGCTTACAATAAAAGCTATCAATCTAGGATTAGAATGATGCCATATAAAGCATTTTAAAGAAGAAAATATCAATCATGACCATGCTAAAGAAAAGGAAAGAAAAGAAAATTACTAAGTTCTGAGTTTGTTGAAGAAGATACAAAAAAGCTTGGAGTTATTTAGGATAAAATGAAAGCATCTTATGATAAGAAAAAATTTACTGTAATGTAAAACATATACTAGTTGAATTCCAAGAGAGTGAGCATATTTTTATTACAGTGAGTCCCACTAAAGGCATCATAAGGTCTAGGAAGATAAGAAAACTAAAACCCAAATTCATTTGTCCTTTCCAAGTTTTAAAAAGATTTAGACAAGTTGCATTCTAGATTGCTTTGCCTCAATTAATATGAGTACATAATGTTCCACATTTCATCTTTGAGAACATGCATCTGAGATCCATCTTATGTGGTTACCTATGTAGATCCAAACATGAAAATTTAGATGGATTTGCCTTAACCAGAGATACAAGTGTTGATGCTTGATGGATACAAGAAGAGGTTCAGGATAAAAGTCATTTTAATGGTTAAAGTCTTATGAAAAGGTCAAAAATAAAAATAAGTTTTTTAAGAAGTGGAGATAGATATGATCAACCAAAACCTAGAGTTTTTCTAAACTTTTAGGAAGAAAGCTATACAAGAGGAGAAGATCATAAAAACCCCCATTTTTATTTAGATTAAGATGAGAAAAATCTTAGAATCAAGCTATTAAGATGGTAATTAGGTGCATTTGAATTTAATAAAGTTAACTTTTTAAAATATAATATTTATAAATAAAAAATATTAATTATGAATTTAATAATATTGATTGATATTATTTGAGAATATCAATAAAAAAGTTATAAAAGATAAGTTTAATAACATTGAGTTTAAAATTTTTAGAGACTTTGATAGTTAACCATGAATTTTAAAAGATTTAAAATATAATTATATTTTTTCAAGATTATACATAGAATAAATTTATAATTTTCTAAATTTTGGCTTAAGCCTGATTTATTTTGTGGAAGATAAATATAAAAAATATAAGAATGCTAATTACACTAAGGGTAGAATTATACTTTTGAGAATTCAAGTACAAATGATTTGTTTTGAGTGGAGGATAAATTTGTAATTAATTGAATGATAGAGAGGTAGAATTATAATTTTCACACTTAAAGTTTCAATCAACTTCTTATATGAAAGGTGGGTGTTCAGCAATACAATGAAAACTTATAAAAGCATTTTTTTTCATAATAGTTATTATTGACACACACACACACACACACATATATATATGATAATGATTAAATTAATGAAAGCTAAGGATTTTGAATCCATGTGAGAGAATCATGCCTTTGAGATGTGAGAGTTGAAACATTTTGTTAGAGTTAAGTTTAAATATTTTGATGACATAACAACTTGTATATTTATTTTATATAGTTTTGTATCAAGATTATTTGTTATATTGACATTTTATTTTAGTTATGTGACTTGATTTGGTTATAATTAAAAAATGTCTTACCCTTAGGTTCTTATCTATAGAGTCTTTATTTTCACATATTCATTTTATTATCTGTTTAATCTTTGATGTTTTATTTTATTATGAAAATGGTTAGGTAAGATCTTGACAGATGAAGAAACTATTTAAATTAAAACTTATAATATTTTATATTTTTATATTTTCATACCAAATAATTTCTATATTTATCTCACAAGTTTTAATATAAGCTACAACAACATTTCAAAATGTTTTAATTTTGCATAATGTTTAAAATAAAATATTATCTTAAAAATTGAATTAAAACAAAAGTAGTTTATTCATTATAATATTTTGAATATATTTGAAATATTTTATTCATATATAATTTGATAGAAGAGCTTGAGATGTCAAATTATAGAAGGAAGAAAAAAGAAAAGTAACATAATGAAAGAAAAATTGTTTAGAATAGAGAAAATGGCAAAGTGACAAGATGGATGAATAGGTTTTAAGGGAGTTGCACTATTATGTAGATCAAATGTGTGTTGAGGTGGATATCTTATAAATTGTTTATGCTTATAAGTAGAGATAAAATTAATCATATGCAAAAACTTTAATATTATTATCAATTGATAATATAAGATTAAAAGTAATTTCATTTGAACTTAATAGGGGTATTATATGAATTGAGTTTTTATTCATTCTAAAGAAAATATCAAACTAAAGTTCATCTTTTGTATATGTTTATAAAATAAATGAAAATATCATAATAAATCTTTAAATTTTATGAACTTTCTAAAAGGACTTTAAACTAATATAAATATTTTATTAAGAATCCTTAGTTTTGGAATGAGAGCAAGAGAGTAGGATAGAAGGGGAAAATGATTGAAAGGAAAAATCCCTTATGATCTATTTAAGAGCATGTTTTAGAAGGCAGACATTAGAATGGTTTTCTTGATTATGTGAATAAGCAGGATTATCTTTATTGTTGAACTGGATGAATGTATTTGATCATATGAAACAAAAAATTTTGTTAAAGCAACAAAAGCATGACTTTAGTAGTAGTTTTTCTGAGAATAACTTTTTTATTTCAATTTTTTTATTCTTTTATATAAGTTCATTTTTTTTAAGTTTAATTTGTCCGTCTTTCTTTTTTTTTATTTTAAAATTTTAAAATATTGACCCGCCGCCAACGTGATCGGCGGGGCGTGGAAGTGACTCGACTTCCACAGTTCACCGGAAGCATCGGTACAGATAGCCACCTGTCGGTGATTTCTTTGCCAACCGCCCAAGGTGCTGACGCTTCGATACCTCCAAATCTTAACTCTCAAGTCTAACCCCCCACACCCAACCTACAACTTTTTCAAAAAAGCAGAAAACTTGCCATTAATCGAAAAATATAAAGTTTCCTCGACGAAGTATGAAGTAATGGACTCACGGGTTACAGCCACGATAGTCAAAAACAAACCTCCTCACATAAAACACAATGGCCTCTGCTTCTTTTCTACTTTCATCAATCTTGCGTCTTCTCCCCATCGTTTTCTCTGGCTCTTAATCTCACCGATGGCGGGAACCTCGCGCGAATGGCGAGACGTTTTCTTTAAAAAGTGGTTCTTTTGTTGAATAGCTAATCTTTGATTTGTTTCCGGTTCGTTTTCTGGCTTCTTCGAATCGATGCAGATCGGAAGCTGCGGATCGCAACGTATGCACGCATGGTGTTTGTGGCTTGTTTTCTTTTTCGTCCTACTTCAGGCTCGAGTCCAAAGCCAGCAAGCTTGCCATGGCGGTGATCTTTCCGCCCTGAACCACTTCGCTATTGGCCTGGTCCCGATCCGAGGGTGGAGCGCGGAAGGTTCTTCGAACTGCTGCAGCTGGGAAGGAGTCAAATGCGGGCCTCAGTCCACCTCCGGCAGGCGCGTTGTCGGCCTTGATCTCTCGAACAAGAGCCTTTCGGGTCCAATCTCGGGTTCACTCGCGTATTTGGATCAGCTAATATCGTTGAATCTTTCGCAGAATTCTCTCAAGGGCACCGTCCCGTCGGGTCTTCTGAAGCTGCAGAAATTGAAATTTCTCGACCTCAGCTCGAATGAGCTCTATGGACCTATACCGGTAAATACTAGCCTTACTTCAATCCAGGCCCTCAACATCTCAAGAAACAAGTTCAATGGTAACCAGCCTACACTACTGGAATCGAAAAATCTCGTCTTGTTCGATATCAGCTACAACATGTTTTCTGGGAGCATTAACACTGCCATATGCAACACTTCCCCCGGCGTTCAGTTTCTCAACTTCTCTATGAACCTATTTGCTGGCGAATTCCCTGAGGGGTTCGGCAACTGCAGCTCGGCTCGTGAGCTTTTCCTCGGAATGAATGAGATTTCTGGAAGCTTGCCGGAGGATATCTTCACGCTGTCATCTTTGTCGAAGTTATACATTCAGGAGAATCAGATATCCGGCAGTATGAGCGAAAGGATCAGCAATCTGTCCAACCTTTTGGAATTGGATCTCTCCTATAACAAATTCTCTGGCAATCTACCTACTGTTCTTGGGAGCTTGAACAAGTTGCAGTATTTGTGTGCCCAATCTAATCGCTTAAGCGGAGGCCTGCCTTCCTCCTTGTCAAACTTGTCAAGGATTGCAGTTTTGAATCTTAGAAACAATTCTCTGAGCGGTAAGATCAATGTCAACTGTACTACAATGGCTCGGCTTAACTCTCTTGATCTCGCATCGAATTCATTTGATGGCCCGATACCTCAGAATCTCTCAAACTGTTTAGAATTGCAAACACTCAATCTTGCAAGCAATCGGTTTGTTGGAGAAGTTCCTCATAGCTTCACAAAACTTGTTTCCTTGTCTTATCTCTCGCTCTCCAGAAATCTGCTGTCTAATCTAAGCAAGACGTTGGAAGTGTTGCAACATTGCCCAAACCTTACAACTCTTGTTCTCACCAAAAACTTCAATGATGATGAGGAGATTCCATCGGAGGGCATTCAAGGTTTTCTTAATATTGAAGTGCTTGCGATCCCAAACTGTGGCCTTTCAGGATCCATTCCCTCTTGGCTAAAGAATTGTACAAACCTGAAGGTATTGGATTTGTCTTGGAACAATTTATCTGGTGTTATTCCCCAGTGGATTGGAGATCTCAGCTATCTTTTCTATTTGGATCTCTCCAACAATTCACTGAGTGGGGAGTTACCAGATGGCTTGGCGCAGATGAAGGGTCTGAGATCCAAAGTAAATTTGCATCAACCAAAATCATTGAGTGATTTCCCATTCTTCATAAAAACGAATACAACAGGTAAAGGTCTCCAATACAATCAAGTAAGCAGCTTTCCATCTTCTTTGATTCTGAGCAATAACATGTTCATTGGATCAATCCCAAAAGGCCTTGGGAACCTTACTGCTCTCCATCGGCTTGACCTGAGCACAAACAGGTTCTCTGGGACCATACCGGAGGAGTTATCATGCATGTTGAGCTTAGAGTTGTTGGATTTATCGCATAACAATCTCACAGGAAGCATTCCTTCTGCACTGACAAAGCTCACGTTTCTCTCACAATTCAGTGTTGCCTTTAACAATTTGGTAGGTGTGATCCCAACTCTTGGTCAATTCTCCACTTTCTCCCCCACCGATTTCGAAGGGAACCCAGGTCTCTGCTACTCTCATTCCCCTTGTGCCACTTTGGTGCTAAAAAACCCTTATCAACAAAAAAGGAACAAAGGCTTGATCATTGGAATGACCATTGGAATTGGCCTTGGTACTGTTTTGCTTCTTTCCATTGTCTACTTTTTTGTATCAAGGACTCATTCCAGAAGAGTGGAAGAAAGGTTTAAGCAGGTGGCTGATTCAGGTGATCATTTGGACAATGCTGATTCGAAACTGGTGATTCTGTTTCAGAACAAGGATAAGCAAGAGATAAGCATCGGGGATATCATAAAAGCCACGGGAGGTTTCGATCAGGCCAACATAATTGGCTGTGGGGGATTTGGTCTGGTTTATAAGGCATTGCTACCAGGTGGCTGCAGGGTTGCAATCAAGCGGCTTTCAGGTGATTATGGCCAAATGGATAGGGAGTTCCAAGCTGAAGTTGAAACCCTTTCCAGAGCTCAACATGAAAATCTTGTTCTTCTCCAGGGCTACTGTAAAATTGGTAATGACAGGCTCTTAATCTACTCCTATATGGAGAATGGAAGTTTAGACTACTGGCTTCATGAGAAGATTGATGGAGGATCAGCTTTGGATTGGAGAACTAGGCTTCGGATTGCACAAGGAGCTGCAAGGGGATTGGTCTACTTGCATCAATCTTGCCAACCTCATATCCTGCATCGTGACATCAAATCGAGCAATATACTTTTAGATGGAAACTTTGAAGCTCACTTAGCAGATTTTGGGTTGGCTAGGCTTATCCTTCCATACAACACTCATGTCACTACTGATCTTGTTGGAACTTTAGGCTATATCCCACCAGAATATGGTCAATCCTCGGTTGCTACTTACAAGGGAGATGTGTATAGTTTTGGTGTTGTTCTTCTGGAGTTGCTTACAGGAATGAGGCCCATGGACATGTCCAAGCAAAAAGACTGCAGGGACTTGATTTCATGGGTGCTTCAGATGAGGGAAGAGGAAAGAGAAGCTGAGGTGTTTGATCGTTTTATCTATAGCAATGAACATGCTGTCCAGATGATGAAGATGCTTGATGTTGCATGCTTTTGCCTGAACGATTCTCCCAAAAATAGGCCTACAAGTCAACAACTAGTCTCATGGCTGGATGCCATTGGCCATCAAGAGTAATGTATATAAAAAGCTACAAATCCTAAAAAGGTGATATTTTTCTTCCAAGGAATAATATACGCTTTCCTTTAATATCGGAAGATCACTTATTGTCGTTACACACATTGAGTCATGCTTTGTAATATGTTTAAAGATCTGCTCATCTGTTATTGACCAAGGCTTCTACATGGGTGGAATCTTGTAATCTTTGAGCCATGCACAGTTAACTAAACCCTCTTTTTGTTGTGGACTTTTCCTCATAGGTACATTTTTTCTTTGTCTGAACTCTGCATGGAGTTTTGAACATTTGTTAGAGAAGTTGTTTAGAAGTCTACTTGAAAGAGAAATGTTGACTTGACCTGGAAGTTTGTTGATCATTTGGTAGTTGGTAACAATTCTTCTGCTACCACCTAATCCATTGTTGACCATAGATATATTTTTTTAAAAATGGTGAGGTTTATGTTTGGATTTAAGTAACTTTTTCTTTAGAGGACAGGTTAACGACACATGTGCTACAACTCTTTGACAATAAAAATATTTATCAGTGTGACCATTTGTCCTGCTGCATAAAACTCCAGTTTGCACTAGTCTTTACAATGGTCTAACAAAATGGTTTAACCAAGAGTTTAACCAGGGGCGCTGGGATCCTTGGTGATGGAAAAGTTTTTACTTTTGAAGAATTATGTTCATTATAAATGTCATGTAGGATCATGGAATTCTAAGCATTTTATGTGCTCTTAATTTCTTGCAATACATGTGATTGGAAAATGAATGCTCATTAACCATGCTTAAACATTCAGTTTGAAGGTCATAAAATAAGTTTCCAACATTCTTGAGTCCATGTTTTTAGCGTTCTCCCTTATCAAATAGTCAAATTACAGCCAAATACGTGCATAAAACGTTAAAGACCTAAAAGAGTTTTCTTGATCCTTAAAGGATAGAATTCTCCATTTCATGTCAGCACGTGAATACTACTATTTGATGTACAATTTATGAGAGTCATTGCTTTATGCTGCATTTAGTTTCATAAAGCCATTTTTTCATATTTGAAGAAGGTTTACAATTCGAATTTCTAATTTGCATGAAAGAAAGAATAGGAAGCCCATGGTTGAGCTAACACAGAGATTGTATACCGTATAGATAGAACCACAATAAATAGCAAAACAACACAAATAGAAAACACCAAAAAAAATAGAACCAAAATAAAATTACAAGATAAAACATCAGTTCATCTTGTCATGCCCTTTTCTAGTGAAGCCTTGTGCTTGGGCACTGCGGTTGCTATTTGGGTTTCATTTTCTTATAGCAAAATGAAGGCCGATGAATTGAAAAAAAAAAAAAAAAAAAATCATGGACATTACAACATGAAATAACTATTCTCGATCGTGTAAACACTTTTTTTTCACCTGTGAAACAGCATCTTTCCACGTTAAGCTGCATATTGTAGAAGAATAAGACTAACAGCAAAAGGCATCAGCAGTGGTTTTACCTTTTGGATGTTGTACTAAAATTTCCTTCTTTTTTATGGTTGACAGGAAAATGTTTTGAGTTGCAGAAGCAGATGGTGTTCAACATGCCTAGGAATGGCACAAAATAGCATAAAAATGACCCAAATATAAAAAAAAATCAGGTAGAAATACACTGAGTAAAATTTTTATTGTTTATTCCCTTCTATTGTCTATATCTTTGGACACCTGTAATAGAGGAGAATGATAGTATCTTCTTATTTTTGAAGTTATTGAAGGACTTGGGGAAGGGGTTAATATAACATATTCAACTTCCACAACTCCAATACGGGAGGTAACTTCTATATCTTAAAGCCAAGGAAAACAAGATTTGCCTGCATAACATCAAGGTAAAAATAATTCAAACTGATAAAAGCACAGATGTTGTAGACATAATAAAACATTTAGGTCTTCATGTGCTGAAAAATAAATAGAAGATAAAAAAAAAAAATGCATTAGAAGAAACCATGACTCTATTTGATAGTTGCTTGTGATTTGAGAGTGCATTATGAAAAGGAGGTTTAAGAAGGAAATTTTTTGGCAAAAAAAGTTTTCTGTGAATAGAAATAAAATTTTACCAAAAAATATTTTTTTAGAAATTAAATTTAGGAATGAGAACTTTTTAAATAGAGTTTATATAACAAGATGCAAGTAATGCCATGATTACATGCAACTCAAAGATGGAAACTTGTATGCTCTTTGTCATGATAATTCTCACTTTTTTTCACAATCAAAAGTTAGGGTTATTATAAGTGTGTTAAGGAAATTTTATCAAATTGGGGCCTACAATGACTAAATAAATGTTTTGGTGAATACTTAATATCCAAAAATTTAACCTACAAATAATGGGTTGTATTAATGATACAATAAAGTTTAGAGAACATATTTAATTTATAATATGAGATTAAACTTGATTTTATTTAATAAAGAATCCCTCTCATAAGTGAATTTTTAATTCAAAAATGGAAGCTAGATAAGAGGGAGGATAAATTATAAAAATAATAGTATCAAAGAAGACAATAGAAAATAACATAAGTTTTTTAAGATTCTTAATTACTCTTAGAATTTTATTTTAATATTTTTATTAACTTTAAAATCTTTATACGAGAAATTAATAAACAAAATATATAAAAGATTTTTAGGTGATTTGGTCCAAAATCATATTTATGTTCATTCTCAACTAAAAGGCTAACCAAACATTAAAGCGTTTTCCACAGATACGAGCATGTAAAACTTAAATATCATGTTTAGAGGAGCCTACAAACATAGAATAAAAGGACCCAATAATTAATAGGCAAGAAGGTTCTACAATCATTGGGTTGAAGGACCTTACATGGCTTAAAAAATCTTATAAACCAGACTAAAGGATTCTACAATTATGAGGCTAAAAAATCTCACAAGGTGGATAAAAGTCCAATAAAAAAAAACTAGAGATAAAATTTCAATAATAAGACAAAGGAATAAAATAGTGCTCATAAATTCAATGTCCTATAACCTAATAATAAAATCATGAGACACACTAAAAGGTTATAAGAAATAACTCAAGAAAGTTATTAAGCTTAACTCAAGTGTTTCTTATTTATATGGTTAAGAAAAGTAGAAATGTAGCTCTTTCCAACTTTAGCCTATTTTCTCTAGCTAAATCTTGAAGTGGGTGAGTATATTCAAGTACATAAACCTCCTAAAAGATTTGCAATTAATAATTAGCTATTATATTATGTTTGGACCCTCTTTAAAGCTTTTTTTGGGATGACTTCTAATAACTTCAAGCACCCCAATAGTAATTTATTGGTTCATTAGAATATTTTAGAATTTGATCAAACTAGTTATTATAGAAAATGAATTAAATGTACCATGCTATCTAAGGAATGTATTATATTTTAGCTACTAAATTATCCTAATCATAATATATGTTAAATATTATTAACATACCATACTTATTCCTTAGGTTTAACTCTTTAGTACAATAACCAAACCCAAATAAATTAAATGTTCTATACTTTAAAATGATTGTACTATATTTTGATGTAATGTACTATACACAAAACTTAGTTTACTAATTTTTGAACTACATACCGTTGTTTCAACTTATATACGAATTTCACCTAAATTGTTATATGTTAGTAACATTGTATCGTATGTTATATTCAAATTTGGATAGTTTTAATGTTATGCATTCTAAGTGTTTCGAACCTATTGTATAAATACAAAATCATATTTTTAAGCTTTAATTAAGTATTAAAAATCCTTTTTTTGGAGTTAAAATTTTATTACATGGAATAAGTATTACAACCCACAAAGGACTCAATTCAAAGAGTTTGTGACTGACTTGGTCTAGCTACAAGCAAATGTTACGTTAATAAATCCATTGGGAAGATGAAATATGAAGGAGCGCTAATATGAGCAGTGTTGTTATAAAGAGACGTATTTGGTTGAATAAAAGGTTGCATCATCGCCATAATACTATGGTGCAAACAAGCTTTTTAGTGAGCATATTTGTCTAATAGAGTGTAGATATACATCGTAATGATACGATGTATACCTAAGGTGAATAGTTCTAGCCATCCAAGAATGTACATATCCTATGTGAAATCTAAAAGCGACATCTTGTTAAAATGATGTGAAATGATGAATAGTGTGATTGCTAGCTAGTTGTATTGTATAATGCTTTTGATGTGAAGTTCACAACTATGTGATGAGGCTTTTGTTTGAATAGTAATATCTATTATAGGATAGACTTGTCTGATTTGTTAGTTGATTTTAATCATAGTGGTATTGAGTTAATTCCTAACTGCTCTATCATACCTCGTTAGACTTTTTAAGGATCTTAGAATGATAGAACTAATTTTTCTCATATACACCTATTGAATGTAATTGGCTGAAGCTAGGGTGAGGTCAATTGTCTTGGTATGAAGTTGGAATTTTGTGAGTTGTAGGTTATTCTCATAATATGATGATGGATATCATACCATAAAAGATATTCACAAATGAAGGAAAACTCCCAATTTTTGGCATCATATTAGAATAGATCCTCAAAGATGATGCTTCTAACCTTGTATGAAGTACAAATGTATGTAAACTAAATTTCATCTAGTTCAATGAATGCTATGCCTAACTTTGGAATATTTTGCTAGTTCTAATTATTTGATTTTGTAAATGTTGTTGTTGTTCCCACCAAATAATTTGTGATTCTATTTCCTTCTTTGTGAATGTAACTCTGATGAACTATTGCAATACCCATCTTGTGTTTGATTTCTTGAAAAATGTTGAATAGCTTCCGTGGAATGTTCATATGATCTTGCACCATTATAAGAATTGTTATTCAATCTATTTTGATGGCTAATTTATGATTGTTTTTGTTATTGCACAATTGTAATCCAAGGAACAGAGATAACTTAGCTTCTAACAATAATTTCTTGCTAATAAAGTGAGAAAAGGTTTCAATTGTTTATTTTGTGTGATTTCGAATAATGCTACGACAATCAACATGTTTATTGTGATTATTTGCAAAACCATCAATGTTTAGCTTTAACATTTGAATTAGAGTAGAGAACCATATCATAGCTTCATAGCTTTTGTACCTTAAATGTGAAGATGGAGGGATGAAATCAAATTAGACCATTTGAAAATCTTCTTGGGACATTTCTGTGTGGGTAAATCAAGTAAAAATGTCGTAGTAGTTGAGTACAACATTATTGATGGTGTTTATTGGCTAATTAATTTCTACATGGTTGTTAGGTTTCTGGCCATCCAATGATCAAAGCAAGGATAAGAATAAATTTTTTTCTTGTTAAGTGATCATTTACTTGCTTTGAACATTGAAATATTATGTCAGTTATTCTATTTTTTTTTCTTTTTGTTAATTTGTAGACCATTGGCAATGATAGAACAAACTTTACTTGCTTTTGTGTGGTCGATAAAGGCAAGATCTATTGAGTCTTCATTAGAGCAAAATGGGTATTTTGAAACCATCTAAAAGTTGAACTTTTTAAAATACTTAGAGAATGATAGAAGACTATTGAAAATTCTCCTCAATAAAATCAAGAGTTCTAGTGGGCATTTAGAATTTCAAGTTGTTTTCTTTGAATCAAGTTAAGACCTTTGCTTTTGATTGCTTCTCGGATTGGCTGAATGTTGAAATTTCTATTAGTTGTGTGTCCAAAGTTGTTTTTATTTATGTTGGAGAGTTCATTATGATTTAATGCTATCTCATTTGTGCTTTCCATGTGTTTCTAGGTATTGGATATGTTGCCTTTCCTTCTTAATATCATATATTTTTCTTACATGTATTTTAATCATAGTGAATTATTGGTTAGTAATTTCTAATATAGTTTTGTTGAGAATGCACACTTTACCTCTTCAAGTTTTTTGAGACCCAAACCAATTTCTTTAGTTAGAAGGCTAGCTTTTCCGTAATTGGTGCAGTGGTTCTTATATATATTGTCTAAGTCGCCTAAAGAAAACCATTCATGCTTTTTCAATTTTGTTTAAAATGTTAAGAGATAGATTATATATCATCAACGAGAAGATAGGAATTGAGACAAGTACATGCTTAACAAGGGTAAGTCTACCTCTCATAGTTAATAGCTTTTCTTCCAACTTATCTTCTTTTTTATTTATTTAGTAGGTGTTAAAATAAGCAATTTTCTTTCACCCAATAAAGAGAGGACAACTTAGGTAGTTTAAAGGAAGCTTCACTCTTTAAAATATGAGTTGTTGACCAATTTTCTTCACCTGACCTAGATGCATTTTGTTAGTAATAATGAAGTTGCTTTTTTTGAGGGATTTTTGTGTAGACTTGATGCATTTTTAGGAGTAAAAGTTTTTTGAATGTTGGATATAAACCCCCTCTACAAAATATTATAAAATCATCTACATAGCTTAAATTGGATATAATTGGGCAACCCTTGGGTTGAGCAAAATGAAGAGTTTTCCTTTGATTGATGATCTTATTTAATGTCTGGCTAAAGACTTCCCTAACAAGAATGAATAGTAAAGGAGATATTGGGCTCCCTTATTGAAGCTCTTGAGAAACTTAAGAGCATCCATTTGGTTTGCCATTAATTATGATTTAGATCCAAGTGTTAACAAGAAGAATTTTTTTATCACCCTGATGAATTGCTTTGTAAAGTTAAACTTTGAGAGCACCTTCAATAAAAGTTCCCACTATCAATAGTCAAAGGCATTCTTTAATTTTAGCTTGATTGCATAAATATTCCCCATAGAGTTTTTGTTAAGAGATTCTATCAACTTCTATGCTACCAATATGTTATTAGTAATCTCTTTTCCCATAACAAAACCAACTTGCTTAGGGGAGTTGAGATTATGAAGCATTCTTTGGAGTTTATAGATGAAAAAACTTTTGTGAATGTATTCCTTAACTAACCTAAATATGATGAGTTATGTGAGAAATATGTTTGAAAAGGTTTTATTATGCACACTCAAATCCTCACTATTTATCTTAACCTCTCAAGTATATTTTCATAGGTCTTAACATACTACAAAATGTAAATAAACTCCACAAAAACTCTTCTCTGAGTTTGTTAAGCTTTATATTTGATGCTAGTTGTGCTCTTGCCAAAGATTGCCAACTAGTCATTTGAATCAAGATCAAGCACTCAAAGTTGTTCACCTATTTAATTTGAAATGTATGATTTAAAAGAACTTAAAGAAAAAATATTAATATAATAAGATAATGATTTTATTATCATCAAAACAAGTCAAATATGGACCAAGTATTCAACAAGTTCGATATAATTATTTATCTTTCTCTCCTTTAGTGTTTCTTGTGGATCAAAACATTTGTTTCATCACAAAAGTTCAAATTATTAGAGTCATGCATCAATCACTTGAACAAACCTTAAGGTGCTCAACCAAAGCTTATTGACATTGTAAGCATCATGACACTAAGAAGTATTTAATTATATAATAGCATTGCATGAGTAAACAAAGGATTTATGAAATAATGGTGGAGATCAGCAAAGATTTATGATTGTATGAATCACTTAGACTTCAATTTAATATATCTTTTCTCTTTATCAAACCTTGTTTTGACACCATTTATTAAAAAAACTTATCAAATGAAGACCAAAATTGAGCTCAATGTACATTTAGTTGAATACATAATAATCCAAAAATTTAAACATGTAATAATTGTTAGAATAAGTGGGCATGATTTTCATATAAGAAAGAGTGGAGGGTGGTTGAATTATAAAACATTTAATCTTAATAACAAAATTTAAAGTATTAACAGTCCTAAGAAAATCTTTTCACTTTTATCATAGTGCCTCAAGAGTATTGTTATAGATCTTAACATTTTAAAAACAAATAAATACTCGAAGAACATCTTTTATAAGTGTGTTTAAACTTCATATTTGGAGTTAGTTATATTCTTATTAATATTATCATTTTATACTTTGATCTAAGATCAAACTCTTTAATTGCTTTACTTATTTAATCTTAAGAAATATGACCTAAAATACTTACAAAAAAAATAATATAATAAGAAAATAGTTTTATTGTTATCAAAATAATCACACATGAACTGAGGGTTCAATAATTTCTTTATTTTGATGATGATAAAACTGTTAAAAAATATTAAAATAAAAATATAATAAAAATATATAAGTATGAAATGAATTCCAAAATTCATGCTACTTCCAAGTAAATGTAAGGAAAATAATATTAAATATATCATAGGGATGCATGAAATTTTTATTTCATATTATTTCTCCCCATTTTTGTCATACATCAAGTGATAAATAAAATGTTTTATTGTTTCACTTGTTGAATATAAAAAAATAGAGGATCAATGTTATACCCGGTAAAATATTATAGGTTTAATCTTCAATAATTCGAATTGGCTGGGATGATTTCAGATCGACAGTAGGTTGAGCCAGGAGCTCAATTGGAGGCTATTGGAATTTCTGAAATTTTCTGGGGATTTTTCGGAGCACCGAGGAATTTTTAAGTAATTTTCCCTGTTTAATTGGATTTTTGGAAATTCGAAAATCTATTTAAATCGGTCCATTAAACCGGAAATTGGTTTTTTACCGCGCATGAACCGGACCGGAGCGGTTCAGCGAAGGCGGGAGCGGTTCGCCGAGTGCGTTTGGATAAGCCGCGGATAAGCGGATCGGACGGACGAGATCAGCGGTGGAGATTAACCGGTTGATCGGGGTTAAGCGGCGTTATTAGAACGGCCGGAGACAAAGCTTTCGCGGCGAACGGCGATATTTTCCGGCAGCCTTTCAAGGGGCTTTTTGTACCTGGAGGTTCGCGGGACCGAGGAGAATCGATTGGTACCGGTTTCGTTCGGCGAGGAGCAGCGGTTGGTCGCGTGCGAGCTTCACCGTCGCCGGAGAAGAAAGGTAGGAAATTTCAGTTTAAATTAGTTAAATTGGCAAATTAAAAATATGGATTATTTTGCAATTAGCTATCGGAGCATGCGAATTGTGGTTTTTTGAAATTTATTAATGCAAATTATTGATTTTAGCATTTTAGGGTTTTCGGAAAAATTACACCCGCCGAATTTGGAAATTTTACCGAGCAATTGTTGATTCGATTATGTGCTTAATCATATTAAGATAGTATCAAATGCTGAAATTTGTTTAATTTCATAGAATTGTTAAAATGAGAATTGGATGAAACTTCGGCAGAAATTTTGATTTGAATCTTAGAAATTAGTGACATTATTGACAAATTAGGATAGTACGAACATCGGATGTTACTTCTCTTTGATCTCGGTCGCAGGAAATCGACGGGGAAAACGAAATTTTCCAGAGGAATCGTCGGCTAGGGTTTCGCGGGCGCCGGGCGGAGGAAGGAGATGGATTAGATTAATTTCGGTTTAGTTAATTAAGTAATTGTAATTATTCAATAATTAATAATAATTAAATACTAAATGTCGGCTGGAAAATGTGATTAAATGTTCGGCAGGTGGGTTCGCGGTTCAGCGCGAGGATTCCGAACCGGCAGCGAAAACCGGTTCAGCGGGATTCGGGCGGACGAACGGGCGAAGGAAAAATTTAATTCGGAAATTAATCCGAATTTTCGGGAAATATGTGGAATTTAAATTTTAATTCGGAAATTAATCCGAATTTTCGGGAAAAGGATATATGTGGAATTTAAAATTTAAATTCGGAAATTTATTCCGAATTTCGGAAAATGGATAAGGGCAGAAATTGATATTGTAAATTAAAATTTCCTGAAGTGAGAAAAAGGTGATTTTTGGAAATCACGTAGCCAGTTGAAGTTGACTGTTGGAAATTATCCATAAATTCAGTGCAGCTGGATTAGTTGGAAGGAAGTGTGACACTTGGGTAAGTGCTACCAGAATAGTCAGAATTTTGGTACAGTTTGTGTTGCTTGGATGGCAATGGCCTGATTTGACGGTGTACCCGGGAGATGGGATCCACATTGTTAAGGAAAGTAGGTGTGTAATGATGTGTTATATCCTATGTTTTTTGTAGGCTACTCAGGTTGGTATGGGACGATCTGAGCTGTCTATATGTAAAAAAAAAAAAATGTATGCCAAAAATCAGCCTAGGAAAAAATGGGGTGTAACAATCAAGATCAAGAATTAACACATGGTTGCATTTAAAGAAAATAACACTAATTAAATGATATAACTTATTCAAGGGGTAAAATTCTATATTTCTCCCATTATTTTATGCATACAATATTTGTAAAAAAAATAAAATTTAAAAACGTATAAAATATAAAAAATAATTATTAAAGTTAATCAATATACTTTCAAAAGAATTTGATCCCCTCATAAATTCAAACAAAGAAAGCATACACATAAGCTTAAAATTTAAACTTTAGATTTTGGAGCCCAAATAAATTTAGATATGACTATGATTCAATTATACTAGATATATTATTAGTATTCTTTTTAGTGCAAATATAAGTGAAATACCTAGAGTTTATATTAGTTCTTATTTTGTGATTCTTAAATATATGGCCCTTTTGCATACAATAATTGCAAGTGAAAGAATATGCAAATAAGAAATTTTTAACATGCATAAATTAAATATTATTTAGAAAAGCAACATTCTTATGTTAGTTGAAGCCAATTGGAATGGAATTTTCTAAATTGATAAAGCATAACTTTGTTTATTGTATTCATGCTACTAGTTTGAGTTAACTCATTACAAGTATTTCTTACTCTTGAAAATAAATTGCATTCTTTTTATTCAAATTTTCACATAAACCAAGTTATTAACTATACTCTTTTTTTAAACTTGTATACTATTCTAGAAAGATTTTTAATAGCATTCATCAACTCAATAAACTATTTTCTAATTCATTATAAGAAAATTTTCTTACATCATTGTCTTTATCCCCAGATGATTCATGATGTGCTATGAGATAAATCACTCCTTTTTCACTCTCCTCTATACTTGAAGATGCACCATGCTTAGCTGTGAGACATATAAAATTTATATTTTTTTCATTCTTCTTATTATTAGAGGATTTTGTAGATGAATTCAAATCTAAATTGCTCCATGTGAAGATCATGGTCTTTTTCTTTTTCTTGTCCTTCCTAAACTTGTTTTAATTATTTTTTCTCATATCTGCCAATTTTGGACAATTAAGGTAGTTGTGTTTTGGTTCATAACATTCATAGTAGCATGCCTATACTTTTCTTTTTTTTCCTTTCTCCTTATAGTTCCTCTCCTTCTTAATAGAGTTTTTTTGTAACCATTTCCTTAAAGTTTTAGTTAAGCTTTTGGATAAGAGTTCTACCTCACTATTACATGAAGATTTATCCTTGGATGAAGGTTCAGTAACCTTGATTCTTTAATAGATCAATGAACTTTTTTATCTTGATATTATATGACATCCTTCTTGATAACTAGATTATGACAAAATCTCGCTTTGATATCAATTTGTTGTGCAAAATCAAATTAAAAAAAAAGTAGGCATACAAACACATAAGAACAAAATGATTTATGTGGTTTTCTCAAGTATTTGATCTACATCCATTGATAGCATAATAGAAATTCATTATGGGAAAAAATAGAATTATAGAAAAAAATAGTAAAAATGGTTAAAAAGTGAAGATATTCTTTTAACCCTAATAATATATGATATTTATAGTTTTTTTTATAAAATAGATGAATTTCTCAAAAAATTTCTTAAATAAAAAAATTTGATAATAGCTCAAAAATAGATCTAATTAGGCTTCAAATGAACTATAGTTTAAGACATCTCTATAGACTAATTAATTTAGCTTCTTTTAAATATAATTTAAAGACCTCATAAATTTCATCATTAAATGATTAACCCTAACAAAAATTCCCATTGGCATTAACAATATTAACATTCACTTTATAAGTGAAACCCTCCAATTTGCTAATTCAATTCAATATGGCTGTTGTGTTTATTAAAATTTATGTAGGAGTTGTAAAATGATGTTATAATTCAAAATGTTTCACTTTTAAGACCAATGTGGAATGCATTCAAATATGCTTGAAGAAGAACTTCTCTTGTTTAAATGCTAATGCTTCATCTACCTCCAACATCTCTCATTTTTCTCTTACAAATTCCATGACTATCATATCATGACATTATGCTACAAATACTTTTGACAGCTTATATGATAAGAGTAATAAAAATTGTGTATTGATATATGAATCATTTTGCATCATTATTAACCACCTTCTTTAGTATAAGTTAGATCAACTTCAGTTTTACAATATAAATTAAGATAATATTGTAGTCCAAATGTATAATTAACATAATTATTGTTAAACATTTTGAAAATGTTGGATTTGATACCAAGTTTTGGCATATATGAATTAGGCATATGAGTGAGAGGGGAGTGTCAATTCTAATTAAAGAATTCTTGAGGGACACAAAATAAAAGAATTTCAATTTTATTAATACTATGTTCATTTGATGTAGCATCACAAAATTTCTAAAGGAAATTCATAGTTCAAAGATTATATTGGATTGCATCGATTCATATTGTTGAGGTCCTTCTCATGTTTCATATCTTGGAGGTCTAGATCTTTCTTTTTTTGGTCATTGATGATTATTCAAGGATGACTTGATTGTTCATGATGAAATTCATAAGTGTGGCTTTTAAAATTTTAAAACAATAGAAGATTCTAATTAAAAATAAATTAAAAAGAAAATTAAATTCCTTTGAACTAATAATGGATTAGAATTCATCTTTAAAGAATTTGGTGGGTTTTATTGGGATGAAGGTATTGCTCAGCACTATACTATTATAAATACTATATAATATAATTGTGTAGATGAAAGGATGAATAGAATACTATAGGAGGTGCTTGATGCATGCTCTCAAATATAAGTTTGAATAAGAGTTTTTGGGTTGAAGGAATTGTCACAACTTATTATTGAGTGAACCATTCTTTAAACATTATCATAGACTGTAAATAAATGTTCCATAAGGCATAGTTTGAAAAACTATCAATTATTCAATTATTAAAATATATGGTATTCTTGCTTGTTATCATGTTAATGAGAACAAATTGAAACCTAAAGCAAAGAATTTTTAATAAAATTGGCTGAAAGGGTATCGAATATGATACCCATTGATAAAAACTATATGCTTTAATTGAGTTTGGAGCTTAATTTTTTAAGAAAGTAAGATGATATCGCTAAATAGGTAAACTTTGTAACAATCATGATGATTATTACCATTAGTTGATAAGGCTACAAAGCACCTCATAATAATATAAAAGATTTATAGGTACAAAAAATAGAGTATTACTATTGATTGATTTTGTAGATTGATCAAACCTCCTCAAAGATATGGGTTGGAGGACTTGGTAGCGTATGTTTTGCAAATGTTTAAAAAAGTGGAGTCTTTAGAACCCTCTTCTTATTAGGAAACTATCAAGGGGTTGTGTCTACTCAGTTGATTACTATTATGGGTGTTTAGATGAAATCACTTCACAAATCAATCATAGAAACAAGTGAAATTATCTAAGGGAAGAGTATTATAGGATGCAAATGGATCTTTAAAAGATTGAAATGCTAGGTGCTGATGGCATAAGATACAAGGCTAGCCTAGTTGTTGAATGCTACAATCAAAAATAGTGTGTTGATCATGATGAGATCTTCTCATCTCTTATAAAACATACATATATTTGGGTGTTATTAGCATTAATAGCATAATATGACTTGGAGTTATAATAGTTGATGTGAAGACAACTTTTCTACATGGAGAGTCAAAGGAGGATATTTTTGTGAGCTGGCTAAAGGGATTTGTGATTTTGGGAAAAGACAATGATTTTTGTAAATTACAAAAATAGTATGGTTTAAAGCCGTCGATGGTGGTATGCGTGATTTGACAACTTCATGCTTGATCATGGATAGAGTCCTTACAATTGATGTGTACATTACAAAAAGGTAGATGATGATACCTTCATTCAATTTTGTTAGATTTCATCATAACTTGCACAAATTATATTATTCAAAAGCTTAAATCTCTCTATTATGTAGAGTTTGATAAAAAAGATTTGGGAGTAGCTGTAAAGATTTTAAGAATTAAGAGTAGATAAGATCACACATAAAAGAATCTCGTCTTGTCACAAAAGGGTTATACTTAGAAGATCTTATCTTATTTTAAGATGTTTATAGCCAAACCATTAAGTACTCTTACAATTATAAGTATTCATCTTTGTATAGCTCTTGCACCTCAATCACAAGAAGATTTGGAGTACATGTCTTGAGCTCTATTTGCAAGTGTAGTAAAGAGTCTTATGTATATGATTCTATGTTGAGACTTGATATTGCTTATGAAAGTAGTGTAGTGAGTAGGATTCTATGTCAACTTAGAAAGGAACATTGGAAAGTCGTAAAGTGCATCTTTGGTTATTTGAGAAGTACATCAAATGTTAGACTTAATTGTAGAGGCGATTCTAATTATCCACTTGTATGATATTTAGATTCAAATTATGTTGTTGACATGGATGATAAAAGGTCGTTGATAGGTTATTTGTTCACAATTAGCTATTCAATTGTCAATGAAAAGGCTATTATATAACATTTAGTTTCTTTATCAACCATAAAAACTAAAATATGTCCTTGATATACGTTGCTAAGGAAAGGATATGGTTAAGATCTTTAATCATCAACCTATATTTCTTTAAAAGCAAGATATTTTTTATTGTGACAACTTGAGTGCTATATATTTGGTAAAGGATCAAGTGTTTTATAATAGGCCAAACATATTAATAATTGATATCACTTTATTCATTTAGGGAATGAAATCAAAGTGCAAAAAATATGCACAAAGGAAAACTCAATTGACATGCTCACTAAGCCTATTCCTAAAGAGTAAGTTTATGCAATATTTGGACTTGCTTAACATTGACAATTAGAGATAAGTATAAGGTGTTTTTAATGATATAATTATAAAGGCTACTTGTTGAGTTTTTAGTATTCAATCTAAGATGGAGATTTGTAGAGATTTCTTGATTCTTCGTTAGTTTAAAGCTCAATTAGATATATTTTTGGGCTATTTTAGAATTTTTTAATTTGAAGAATATTTTAATAAATTCATCTATTTTATAGAGTGGTATAAATATTTTTCATTATTAGGTTAGGAGATCTCTTTTCTGTTGATTGTTTTTGTAATTTTTCTATTATATAATCATATTTTTTTCATAATTAATTTTGGTTACTGCTATTTGTAGATGTAGCCCAAATACTTGGTTGAACTATGTAATTCATTTTATTTCTACATGTGTGTGCTTATTTTTTTTTTCTTAATTTTGATATTTTTGCAACTGGGTCTTCTTAGATTGTGGTCAACAAAGAATGTGTATAACTAAAAAATGATTGTCTTCTTTTTCTTGAAAAAAGGAAATGATATCATGTTTTCTATTTTTAATATTTTGCTTAACCCTCTTATTAATTTTCTTTCCCCTCAAAAGCCATTTTTTTTATGAATGAATGAAATGTTATATTTTCTCATGCATATGCAAAATTTGAGCTATCATTTCATTAAATGACCTTCACTTAACATGTCATTATCTAAACATTTCCTTAGACTGGCGTATTTATTTGTTTGGATCAACTTGTAATAATTAAATAGGTTCAAAATTGGCTTTTAAACATAATCAATACTTTTAAATTGGTTTAAAAGTTCCACCTAAGAAGCTCTATTTGTGCTTAATTTTCCATTACTTGACTAGTTCAACAGGTGGAGGTTAGGGCACTTAACACATCCAAAGGACTAGGCACAAGCTTAACTACAGTTGGGCACAAAGCCTGGTAAAGCCTTACCTCAAATGAGGAAAGAAAGAAAAAGCAACCTGTAGGAAACAAACAAAGGGGAAAACATAAAAAAACTATAAATTTCTTAGCTACAAATTGGCATACTCATTAATCCAATATGTGCCCAATATGTACATATATATATATGCACATAAATAAACACACACATAGATATATATATGCATACACACACACACACACACACACTCTCTCTCTTTCTCTCTCTCTCTCTCTCACACACACACACACTTTCACACACACACACACACACACACACACGCACACACACACACTTATATCTACATGCACACACACGCGTGTAGGAGAGTTTCAAATATGAAAGTATAAATTATTAAATTTAGATGTGGCTTGATTATAAAATAAAAGGCCTAACATTATAGAAAAATAAAGTTGTTTTAATGCATACATATGTTTCAAGAAAGTAAAAATATTAAAAATATAAAGAAATATTACAAAATTATGAAATTTATATCAAAGATGGGGATCATAGAGGAGCTCATTTTAAAATTAGTTGACAAAATTTGGGAAATCATTTGAATTGAAAAATTTAAGGAATACTAGTTTGTATAAAGTTTAATTTAAACATTTAATTAATTTCCTAAATTGAACCTAACTTATCTAAATTTAACTAATAATAAATGAGATGAAAACCATGTTAGTGGGGAGGTGATGTGGCATAATTGAAATGAGTAAATGCATGTTGTTAAACCCATGACCTTATATGAGAGTTTGATGGTAATAAAATCACATACTAAAGTTTGCTAATATGTTACTTGAGTTTGTTTTCTTAGGAATATTAGAGATGATTGTCAAACAAGATGCTTTGGTATTATAATTCACAATAGGAGATAGCCAAAGGATGGTGCATTTCATAAGTGATTAAATCTTCACAAGAGTTTTGCTCATGATGGTGAGACAACTCTCTTGAGAATATTTTATTTTATTTAAGTGAGTTTAAATATCAAAACCTATGCTATTTATTTGTGACACTAGGATCATGAGTTTTTCATGAGTCAACTTGCATTTTTAATTAAATTATTTTATCAATTAAGTACATTCTTAAATTTGATTAGTTTTTGCAAAATATTCTCATCATTCAATACTTAGCCAAATAGAAAACTCCAAAAACTTATGGTTTTCAAAATCATGTTAAAATACACTTGATATATGATATATTATATTATCTAATAATGTGTGATATGCTATTTAAATTTATTAATATTACTCAATTCAACAACTTACATATGGTACATTATAACTTGTATTGGATATGTTTAGTTAATTTGACTTGAAACATTTTTTAGCTAAATGATTGTTTAAAATAACTTTTAGGAAACCCATGCTCAACATACAATATGTTAGTATTAATAGTCAATATAGCTAGTTCAAATGGGGGTAACACATAGGGTGTAGTAGGTTTGTAAGAGAAAGATATATAACCTAAGACATTTACATGGTATTTTTGGTACCTTTGTGTAAACATATCTTTGTGGAGTCTTAATTTGAGACTTTTGTACAATGTGTTAATTATTATGTTATAATATATATAGTAGATTTAGGATATAAACACAATGTTACATAAAAGCTTAAGACTTTTATAAGGTACATTATTAAGAATAATATGCATAATTTATTTTATAAATATATTCAATCAAATGTACAATACAAACAAAAGCATAAATCATGTAACATAAAGTTTATTTTATTGGAAATAAAAAATAGTCATTGTCTAATTATTGAAATTACTTTAATCAATGTTATAAATATTTTATGCTTATAGATAGCCTAATGCACCTGAATAAAAGAATTTACTACTAAAACATTCATTTTAAGGATTACATTCTCAACATCTAATAAGGGAGACCATGATACAATAAGTAGATCTTTGAAAGCTCTTTTCTAAAGGTTCTTTCACTCTCAATCTTCATTTATTCCTTCTATTAGTGAAAAATATTAGGAAGGTACTTTTTAGTTTTTTTCTATTATTTTATTAAGAGTTTTATGTATCTTTGCTCTTGTATGCCATTTGTTTCTTTTGGGCATTTTTGGATCCTTATGCATCTACTTGTAAGGTAGCACACCTACCAATCTTTTGACTAATGATGGTTGTATTGAATAAGCCAATTTAACATGAAGGTTATGGGACAACTATTCTTACAATTTGTGTTAGTGAATTAATTTGATAAGAAAATATTCTATATAAACTATCCAATGATGTCCCATAATATAATTGAAGGTTATGGGTGAAGATATTAATGGTAATTCATTTACATTTATTTTCAAGATTTTTTTTATGGTTTAAAGTATAATTTGTTAGACAAATAATGTAGAAGCATGTGGCATTGAATGCCTTATGTCTCAAGTTAATGAGACTAACCCTTGGCAAAGAAGGTTTTGTCATGCTAGTACCTTAGGAATTAAGAAAATACTAAAATATAAATCAGTTAAGATTTACACAATTTATAATGGAATGGTGAAAATACATGTTTTTCATATCAAAAGGGTAAGCAAACCAATGCTCTCTTCAAATTTAGGAATGATATTTTTACTAAAAGTCTTTTGGCAACACTCCACTTTGATCATTTGGAGCCATAATATAAGAAAGAAGAAATATGGCTTTTTAGTTGTAGATAAATATTAAAGGTGTACATTTTTTGTTCCTTTGGAAGAAAATCAATGCTTTTGAGAACTTTGTCAATTTTTGAACCAAAATGTAGAATGAACACGAAATAATGATAAACTCAATTAGAAGTGATTATGATGGAGAGTTAAAGAATAACTTATTCATAGAGTATAATAGCAAGTATGGGATCACTAACACATTTTCATCACCTAAGAATCCTTACCAAAATAATATTATAAAAAGATAGAATAGAATATTAATTGATATGTGTAGATGTAAGCTTAATAAGTATGATATTTATTTGATGTAGGGAAAATTAGTTTCTATTAGGATTTAATTTGGAGTCTACAACATTAGTGATGCTCAATAGATTATTAGAAAATATTAAAGGATATCATACACTAATTAGAGTTATGTGGTTTATATAATATTTTATAATTATTCAAAGATTAGTCTCTGAATTTGTAGTATAAATTATTAGGTAAAGTATATGACAACACATTGTGAGATAAGTATAAAGTCATAATGAGTAGTTTCATCACATCTAATTTCACACAAATAAAATAAAGACTAAGAAAAATTTTATATGGAGTACCTTAATAGAAGAAAGAGCAATCCTAACTTTAGATTATTACTTAGAAAATAAAAGTTATAAAAAGAGTGTACCTTTTTGATGATGGTGGCATGCAGTTCCCTTTGGAGTTGGCATTTGGAGCATTGAAGATGGAAAAGGGTACTAAAATAGAGGTTTAGGTTAGCAAGAAAGCTTGGTTGGAGAGATAGCAAGATGGTAGGCTAGGATTAGGAGTCTCTTTGAGTAGGGCTTGAATTAAGAGAGTAAAAGGGTGATTGAAGACTTATTTGTATTGGTAGAAGTAAAACTTTTTTTGGTTACTAGCTCTCCCAGTGAAAGGTCTCTCACCTTCGATCTTTATCTTTCATAAGGGAGAAAAAGTTAGAATCTCTTCAACTAGAGTTGGGTATACATACTTTACTCATAAAAGTAGAAGTACATAAATAAAAAAAATTATTAACTAACAACTACTTTATAATGAGAGAACCTTTCTTATTTATAAATAGAGGAGAGCACAATGTATAAAAAAAGCAAAAAATAAAACACCTTTGAAAAATATCATAAACATGGAAAGAGAGGAATAGTAATTTTGGTGTTAAATTGCTTGGAAATCTAAAAGAGATTTTTAAATTTTCATGATATTAACTCTTAGTGGGTTAATCACATTAAATACAAAATAAATGACAAAAAAGATAATTTTAGAATTAAATCATTTGAGAATTTAAAAAAGATCCTTAGAATTTTATGACACAAATTCAGAGAAGGAATATTTCTATTATTTGTGTAGAAAGTCTTAGAAGTTGTTGACCAAGGAGTGCAAGGGTTATTTGGTATCTATTATGGATATTGATAAGAAATTTATTAAACTACAAGATATTTCCATTGTGTTTAAGTGTTTTCATATATTCTTAGATGATTTACAAGGATACTCCTAAAAAAGAAATAAAATTTGAGACACATCTAAGAAGTTAAACTAATTTTAAAAGTACCTTAAAGAATGGCACCAATAGATGTGCAAGAACTAAAAATGCAAATTAAAAAATTATGGAAGAATGTTTTATTAAACCTAGTGTTTCTCTTTAGGGGTGCAAATTTTGTTTGTGGAAAAAAGATAATAATCTAAGAAAGTTATAGACTACAATACAATTAATAAGATCACTATTAAAAATAAATACCTCTTAACTAGAATTGATAGATTATTCGATCAACTCTTTGGTGTGCAATATTATCTATCATTGATTTAAGATTAGCATATCACAAATTACAAGCAGTGGAGAATGTCTCCAAAACAACTTTTAGAACTTAGCAAGAACATTATGAATTCCTAATTTTACTATTTATCTTGATAAACACACCTATAGCATTCATGGATTTAATAAAGTTTTCAATAAGTATTTTGATCAATTTTTCATTCTATTCATGAATAACATTAATTTATTGAATGAACTTAAAAAAGCATGACATACATCTACATATAATAGTGCAAATTCTAAGAGAGCATCAATTATATGCAAAGTTTTCCATATGCAAATTTGGTTGTCATAAGTGTATTCTTAAGGGATGTGGTTATTTCTAAAGGGATATTTATAAATCTTTAAAAAGATTTCAAGCACAGAGAATTAAAAATTTGTAATGTATGATATTAGCTCCAAAAGTGAAAGATAATTGATTCTTGAAATGAATAAAATGTAAATTGTAGTGTAAAAGAATGTTGTAATATTATTTCAACTATAATTAACACTAGATTAAAATACACTAAGAAATATTAAGAAGAAGGTTCAAAATTATAACAAGTATTCAAAAGATAAAGGAATGATGGATTTCTAACTTCAAATTTGATCAAGATGGAGTATTGCAATTTCAAGATAATGGACATGTTACATGTGAGAAATGTAATAATAATAAAAATGGAATGATGAGAGTTGCTATCAACCAAAAAGGTAACAAAAAACCCCATAAGGTATGAGAGTCTCTATTAGTAAGAATGGTTTATGCAAATATTGTCTAATAGGAGAGTGGCCTATATATGTAAAACAAAACAATAAAGTTTGCTAGTATGTGCCAACTAAATAAGAAATGACAAATGAGATACATAATGCTTATATGGTTATTTGTTTACGCCTTTTAGAACTACACATGTAAATTATTATGCTTAGTCGTAACCATATAAGTGGCATGACCCAATACTATAATGTTTTTCATATTATGGTTGTGTTATTATGCCTAATAAGATTTTAATAATGGCTTAGCCAATATTTGCACTCAATTTTAGGTGGATTGAATAGATATTGGGATAGACAAAGTTTGGCTTGAGTTGCATACTAGCCATAGCAAAGAAATGAGCATGTTGACGTCTTTTTATCAAACTTAATTAATGTGTAATTATGATGCACTAATTTTAATACTTGAAATATTTTATATTCTATTGCATGTATTATATACTTTAGTTGCATGAGATGTTTTATATATATGAATGGAATGTACAAAAGTGTGAGAATATTGTAAATTGATCTACATGTATATAAAAAGTGGATCATATATAGTGAAAACATTATTTGTTTTAAATTAAATCAAGTAGTATTAAATGGTATTAGGATCAATAATATGTGTTCTACATTCATGTGAGAGGAAAAGAATGTCACATGTTGGTATGTTTTGTCATAACACTATGTACATATGGACATGTTGTGTGTACCTAAGAATTAAAAATTAAGGTAACTATTATTTAAAAAAAGCACATATGAGAAGTAGTATTCTCAATAAACATGTGACAAGTAATTTTTGATGTTCTTATGAGGGCTTTAACATATATATATATATATATTTATCCTTACCAACTCATATCTCAAATATTATGACCAAATAATGGCCAACAAAAGAAAGTTTTTCCTTAGTATCAGTAAGGGACTACAATTTGAACATCACATGATTAAGTTTTGAGGCATCACATTGCAAGTTATAGTCCACTCTTTTTTTTTTTTTAAAAATTTCATTTTTAATTAATGACTAGCATTATGACCTGAAGAAACTTAGTAACATATGATTTGCCTTGAATATTCATGTCTTGAGAAAGACTGAATAAGCGAGTTAACATTGGGAATGTGACTTATAAGGATGTAGTATTATTTATTCATGAAATATGAGTGATTGATAAAAAAATTAATTAACTTTAAATTTGACCTTGAAGCAAATAAATAAATTGTCAACATCAAATAAGTTGTAACCATGAATGGATTTATGTTGATCTTGAGCAATAAATTAACATCTCAATTTTGCTAAATTCAATGATGTAAATCAAATTGTGTTTAGTTGAACTGATTTGCAAGACTAAGTCAATGTGAGAAGCAACTTTAATTTTGTTGAAAAGTCCTCAAGTGATTGAATAACATATTTGTTTTTTAGAGTAAGATGATTAATTAACAAAATACCTAGTTTGAATTTATAATAGCTAAACGTAAAGTGTTTTGCTTCATTTATGTCAATAAGATCATGTTAATACAAAAGACTTGTCAAAACATGGCATTTGTCGATAATGATACTATGATTATTAGTATATGAAGAGGAGGATAAGATATTTACCATGGGTAAGATTTGTTATGTTGATTTTCACTTCATGATCTAGGAATTTCTTCACTTTCCATTGTCTCAAATTGGCAAAATTTTGATCCAACTATTATAATATACAACCCCTCCCAATTGTGAGAAAGTTAGTTGAGGACTTGTTGATGTGAAGAGACCTCTCACTTTTTGAGAATTAGTTCACAAACTTAAAAAGGACACTTTCTTGCATGCTTATTGATGTAATTCTCACACTTTGTTTTTAATTTAATCACTTATGTGGCAAGAAGATGTTTTCTTTCAATAGACCTAACTTAAACATTTGAACTTCATGATTTATTAAATGATCCATTGATGCATGAATTTCATTCTAAAACATTTGAGCCTAATGATTAGATGATTTACTTTTGCTGAGAGCATAGGTTTGGATCCATAGATAAGGGAGAAAGGTGATCAATTGTAGCTACATAAGCTATGGTTTAATATGTCCACAATATTTAAAGGAGATCATAAACTCATTTTCTTCTCTTTTCAAAAAAAAAAAAGGATTGAGAATCTTGAGAAGAATGTTTTGGATACCTATTCTTAGCAATTAGTGTTTGGATGAACAATTAAAGCATACCTAAAGTGTCAGACATGCTTTCATCAAAATTCTTGAATTTTCTTAATTTTAAATATTATTGCATTATTAGTGATAATTTTTAGAATAAATTTTAAAATTAAGACGACATTGACAAAAAAAAAAATAGTTTTGGCCTCTATTGTAATTTTTTTAAATAAAGAGATTAGCATGATCCATATAGTGAAATAATTTATAGCAATAAGAAGTAACTTAATGTTACTTCTCAAAGCTGGAAATTTTTAGGATGATCTATGCCCCAAACTAAAATGGGTTAGTTTTCATATCTCCTAACAATTATCAAGGAAGAGTAGAATGAATATGAAACCTCTACAACTTTTTATGAGTTTAGCAATATACTTCTACATAGAAAAATCAATCCTTGCATAACCTTCATAGCTAAAAATGACTGAATGAATTATCGTTGAATTCCATAGAATCTATTGGCAATATTATGTTCAAAACTTCTATGGGTTGAAAACATAAGGGATCATGGCAAAAAAAAATTGTAAACAACTTCTCTTTAACTATGATATAGTTTTGAGCTTAGCACTTGATAACCCTAGATTTGAATTCTGAAGAGATAAGGATCCCTAATTTAAAAATGCCTCAATGATGTCTATCTAGCAAGGAGGCTTTTCACAGTGATGTTTTGAGATGTCTTACAGCTTCATACTATATCTCTTAAGAAGAGGAATATCCTCCAATGTGTTTTAATATTTAATTTGCTTTACTTAACACCTAATCTTTATCTCAAGAAATTTCAATTACATCTACTTGATCAATTTTCTTAATTTGAGATAATGAAAGAAATTGATGTGTCTTAAAATAGAATTGTTGGTTTAGAGTGAGCAGCTTGTTGACTTGTTAAATATAAGGTGCTTAGTGATCATAAACAATGGCAACAAAATGTGATTTTGAATAAATTGATAAGTAGGGTACACCTTTTGTAGACTTCTTTACAAAAGTTTGTTAAGAATCTTTTATAACACCTAGAAAATCTCATAGTTAATTTTGAAATTCTATTTTATATGGAACATAGTAAGTAAAAAGCCTAATGACTTTTAAGTGATATGCCCAAAACAATGCACTTGCATCCAACCTCTATCAAAAAAGACTAGGCTTTAAAAATATAAGTATCTTTCATAAAAGTAAGTATACACTCACAAATGTCCAAGAAGGATCAACATTGGCCCACAATAAGCCTACACAAGCATTAGCCCAAAAAAGCCTTCAAAGGAAACAAACAAAAAGAGCTTGCAACAACTTGGCCCAAAAGTTTTTATAGTAGGAACAAAATAAGAGACAAAAAAGATATACAAGAACAAATAAAATCACTTATAAACACAAGTATACTCTTGGAGGCACACAAAATTGATGTTAAGAAAATGAAATGATATCACTAATTTTTGTGATATATTTTTGCATTTTTAACCAAGTAGATTTGAAAATTTGAACAACACACTTCTATTTTACTTAACACAATAAAATTTAGCTAATTAAGAATGGAGTTGTGTAGGAATTATCTAGAAGATGTCCAAGATAAATTAGATCATAGTATTAAATTATTCTTTGTCTGTTCAACTTTGAGATTGGTTTAGATATCTTTTATGTATAGGAAAGGATCAATTTAGTGCTTAACCAATGGCATTATGAAAATTTTGAACTTATTATTTTAAGACTCAAAAAATCAAATGTCTAATATAGATTACTTGTAAAGTCATTAGACAATCTATTCAAATTATTGAACATCTTAGTTATCATCCAATAGAACAAACCCTTTGTGTCATTAATTCATATAAGGTCTAACTCATTATCAAAATAAGAATATAAAGGGTTTGATCCCCACCAAACCCATCATTATACAATGTTGGTTATTGTACACATATCATCATACCTATGGAGGTGTAAAGCGCTAGTTAGATAGAAATTGACCAAAACAATTATTTCAATTGTGCATATCATATTGTATGATCTCCTAATCATACAATTATGAAAAGAAACTAAAAAACTTAACAACTAGCTAATCCATTAGAAACATAGATTTTTTTTATAAAACTATATGAATAGATAGCTTAAAGTTACAAGGAGTGTGTTATTAAATGCATAAAATAAACATTCAAAGGTCTCATAACTATATCTAGTCAAGACGATGATAATTACGTACTACTTTGATGGTAAAGCCAACTACCTTCATCATACAAATGTGAGAAGGTTCAAAGAATTTGGTTGCATGTACATATCTATTACAAAATCTAGCTTAACATCATTGCAGCCCAAAGAGTGATTAGTGTGAACAATGATAAAGGGTTGTTGTAATAGGATGATGAAGTAATCATCTGTGTCCAAACAACTGATCAGAAGAATAATAAATGATTAGATGAACTATGTTGAACTAATTGGAGATTTCCTAAAATAATGTAATACGATTTGTCCAATTATAAATAGCATCAAAATGCAATTGAGAAAAAAAGCTAATGCACTTAAAGATAAATCAATACCTTTGTAAAAGTAAGCTTTTTTGCTTCAACCAAGCTTGATAATGTGTTACACATACTTGAAGCATTTATACAAAATAAAGGATAAAATTAAAGCTAATCACTCAACATTCTCTTCATTACTTTGTAATATTCTTTGGTGAAATCATTTCATTTTTTTGCATTTTGTTATGTCACATGAAACTCAAGTAAATATTGTAGGAATATTGTAAGCACTTATTGCATAAGTGTTATAATTATTCCCTTAGCCACATCTTCTATTGACTCTTTTGAGTTTAACTATTTTGTAACTCTTTTGGCATAGTATATGTCCTCTTATAGATCTGCTTCTGTAAGCATTTACCCATGCTTGCCTTTTGACAAAAGGGAATAGTTTTCTTAGTGAAATCCTAGTTATTTGATTAGAGGTGCATGTAGATCTAAGGTTAGATTAAATCATATAAAAAATTTATTTTCTTTCTTTATTACAATAATTTTTGCTTGCCATATCAAACTAATAATTTTAAAAATTAATTAAGAGCCTTTTAACACAAACAATTCATCATGTAGCATAATTATTCTAACAAGTGATATTATAGTAAGATTGTATCAAAGGAAAATATTTTAGTGAGAAGATCTTAGTATCTCATAAGTTGATTGAAGATTCAATCACACTTGGAGAGAGAAGTACATCACACTAACCACCTTTTTTCAAAGGTGAGTACCAGTTGTATCAGAAAAATTGCATGACAATATTTCTTAAGTTAGTTGATTTGGACATCTAGGATGTTGTTGAACAACCTTTTGTATTTCTTACACAAAAGTTGTAAATGGTGAGTCTATTAAGAAACCCATCAGTGAATTGACCTTAGAAGAAATGAACAAAGTACAACTAAACTCTAAAGTTGTAAAAATTTTATGTTGTGGTTTATTTTCATCTAATAATAAAATTATGAGCTTGAAATAGCATATGGTATTTGGAATAAATTGGAGGTCACCTATTAGGGCACATCTTAAGTAAAAGAAAGAAAACTCAAAATACTAACATATGATAATATATTATTTTACATGTTTCATGAGTTTATTATGACTATGTTTACTAGAATTTACTAGATTTACAAATATTGCAAATGGCTTGTTAAATTTGGGAAGGTGTTCTTAAAATGCTAAGTAGGTGAAAAAAGATGCTTTGGGTGTTGAAAAATTGGTATGATCCTTTGGTCACTACTATTAAGGCTACAAAAAACATCTCAAAGCTCTCACTTGATGAGCTCTTAAGGGAGCACATGACAAATTAAATGGAGCTCACAAAGAGAAAATTTGAGGATGATTCAACCTTTAGATTAAAAAGAAAGTGGAGCCAATAGTTTTGAAGGCTGATTCTACCTTTAGATTAGAATCTTCAAGCACTGATGATGTAAACTTAATTTCTAAAGGTTTATTTCATTTATTACAAAAGTGTACAAAAAGTAAGTGTTTCAAAAAAAAAATTAGAATTCAAAAGGAAAAATCCAAATAAAAGATGAACCAATTTTTCATGAATGCAAGCAACCTGGGCACATTAATTCTAGCTATCCCATGTATCATGAGATGAGAAGCTTAGAGATCAAAAGAAAAAGAAGAGAGCATTGAAAGTTACTTGGAGTGACTTTAATGAGCCTTGGTGGAATGGGGATGCAAACAAGGAAAGCTTATTTTTCTTCATGGCAAAGTATAATGATGGGCATTTACTTTAAATAGAGAAGAGTTATGTTCTTTTTCTTCTATTATTTCCTCTCATGTTGATTATGAAGAGAAGTTCATTGATTTTTGTTTCAAATATAAAACATTAGTAATTAAGCACAACGATTTAAAAGATGATCATGCAAGCTATCTAGAATTATGTGAGCATCTTAATGACAAAAATGTTACCTATTTGTGTTAAAAATTGTTAAGGATGAATTTATATGAGGAATTATCCAAAATGCAAAGTTGATAATGAATTCAATGAGCTTAAAAAAATGCATGTACATTGTCATTTGTCACAATATAGTTCTCATGTCTCCAATTTGTTAATGTACATTATAGCTTTCTTAAATGCCATTGTTCATTAAAATCTCAACAAATTGTTGCATAATGCAAGATTAGAAATAATATTAATTCTAAATTTCCAAAGTATGTTAGGGTGATAAAATCAAGTATAAATGTTTTTGCTGTTAAGACAATTGGACTAAAAAATGTTTGGGTTCCAAAACCTAACAATTAATTATTTTTGTAGGCATGCCTTCTTTTTAAGACTAAGGAGGCTGTGTGGTACTTGGATAGTGGATGCTTAAGACATATGTCTAGAGAAGTTTTCTTGTTCATCCAACTAATAGAATATGATAGAAGTGAAGCTACATTTGGGAATAACTCTAAGAAAAAAGTCATCAAGTCTACCATATTTTAAAGTTATAACACCTCAATTAAAAATGCCTTCTAGTTCAACATTTGAAATATAACTTAATTAGCATTTGTTGAATGTGTAATTCTAGTTTTTATGTTAATTTCTATCACACCGATGATTTTAGCAATTTTGTTTAAACCCTTGCTTGCAACATAATCCATAAACCCATCAAAATAACTACAAAGGTAATCATACATGCTATAATGCTAATATAATCACATAACTCACACATATCTAGAACCATAATCTAGAATATAAATGATCATAAATATCTAATACTTAATTACATCATGATCCAAAGTCCAACCTCAATTAAACATAAACATGAAAATACCAAAGTTCACAAATAATAATCCACTACAATCCAATATCCATAAATAACAACTAATAATCATAAATGCAAATAATAATAATACTACTACTAATCACAAAATTCAAGAAAAATATCTAGTAGATGTACAAACTCTAACAATGCCACTCCTACTTGACTCCTATTTCCTTGGACCTACAAAAATATAAAGGAGAGTGAGTCAGGGAGCTCAATAGGGAAACCTTGAATCATATCATAAAATTAACATGCAATAACAAGGAGACATTTCAATCTATATGAGCAATCTATAATTAAAATCAAATACAAAATCACATCAGATGTTTCTTTATCTATTAAACTAAGGTGATGCATGACTTTGTTCTAATTAAATACTTAGCATTCCACCATCAATCTAGTGCTCTATCTAACCCTAGAGAATCATAGCAACATATGACACTCCTTTTACATCATATGACCTGTCACTCCAATATGGTAATGTTGATCACTTGGACCAACCCTATAAAGCTCTAAGGTTACTCAACAAACACATGTCCACCCTACCATATAACCTAACACATCATCTATTCTCTTATGGGACTAAATATACAAATGGTGCTCAAACTTAAAGTCTCTTATTACTTGATTTAACATTCCTTTTACAAGCTCAACCAATCATGTGAAATGGCTACCTCCTTGTAAATGGAGTAGAAATATCTAACCCACCTATCTCTAATGTGAGGGTCTAAGATCCAGGGTCCATTGCATATAAATTCATTCCTTAATCAAGATAATTTGAATGACTTATTAGCACCGTGCTAACCCTTATCTATCACTATCTAGCAATACTAGACTTTCCTCAAACTAGAGTCAAGTATTTAAGCTTTCCTCAAACCCAAATCAACTATCAAGAATATCTAGAGTTTCTTAATCCCTAAATCTATTATGTATGATTATTGATCTTTAATTGAAACAACATAGGTTTCTTCCAAATCCTAAATCAATTACCTTTGAAACTTAATGCTTGTTTTAAACCTTAAATCAACCATTTAAGATAACTTAATCCATATAAACATCATTCCTATATTTAATCCTTACACATATCATATCTAAGATGCTTCCTAAAATTGTATTATCTATCTACTCTATCCCTTGAGTTTTTATTTGGGATGATTTTACCTTTAGGCATAAAATTTAAGTTTTTGCTACATCAATCAAGTCTAAGCTCACAAGTTCCACTATTGATTCTTATTCTTCATAGACAAACTAGTGCCACTACACCTTTCCAAAAGGTCTCTTTTAAGACACACATGTTCCATAACTCATCATCTAAGATGTAAACCTATGGCTTAAGAGCCTGATTAAGGTTACTCAAGGTCTTAAGTAATAAACCAAGTCAAGCCAAGGATTTAGCTAACATTAAAAACATAATCAACTCCTTAGCAAAGCATATCTTTAAGATTTCACCTAACACTCCAACCATCATCCAAGGTCTTTCATAAGTGCTTCATTATCCAAAGGACTTATCTATTACAAGCATAAGAGTTCACCAAGTTTTAATAACCATAGTCCAATCCAAGGACCTTCCATTTGGAATTTCCTCAACATAAACTAGTTCCTAAGCCTAACTAAGTGTTAGACTTATGTTACATATGTTTATCCAAAATTTTAACTAGAAATATAACCACATTCTTCTACAAATTTAGCCTACACAAAAAGGCATCATTTCTTAGGCTTACCTAAGAACCTCTAACCTATTTGAACCCTAACTAAGGATCAATCATAAGACTATATTTATTAATCTAAATCTATCCTTAGCTTAGAGTAATCTCAGTTATAAGATAATTCTCCTTGTTAACCAATGTGACCCTAACCCAAATCAAAGCCTTTCAAACCATCTCATCTAGAAGTTAAGGGCTATACTTATCATAAATGTCATCTAGGTTCTTATAAGGGCTTAACTTATCACTCATTTGACTTAACCAAGCCATGTCTCAAACTTCTCAAGCATATCTAAGGCAAATAGATACTGGGCTGAAAGAATTTCTTTGTTTGGTTAAGTTTCCAAGTACCATTTTTAAGTTCATGGCCTAGAGTACCACTCAATTTGCATAAAATTGAATTTTATCCATTTGTTATAAGCATATGTCTGCAACATGTAATGGTGCTAAAGTTGGAATGTAGATTTGTCATGCTTATCTTGAGATACGACATTATATGTATAGATTAATACTTAGCAAAATCAACATGTGAGAATGACCTTTAATTTCTTGTTTCTTGAAATCTTGATAATAACACAAGGATATTCGTAGCTTCCTAAATTCTTGATTTAAGGATTACACAACATAAGCTATCATTGAATTCACTATCATAAGAATTTCATCTTAAAAATTTCATGAATTTTAAATGAAATCATTTCTTCCTTTGGTGGAAGATTTTGCTAACATTTTATGCTAAAACATTATCATCTTGCATATAAATTAATGAAATCAGCCAAGCATTCCAATCTAACATACTTTCAATTAAAAGACTACATAGTAATGCTTTAGGTAACAAAAAAATCATGCTGACATACAACATTCTAAATTCAAATTTTGAATTCATACATAGGCCAAAAAAGGATCTCTTTTGCAAGCATGTGATCATACAATTCTATCATACATTCTCAGGTAGGACAATATTGAAGAATATACTTAGTTTTAACAAGATTTTTTAAAGACTTTAGTTAAAAGAAGTCTAAGTCATGCTCATTAAAATTCATCCAATCATAGTAGTTCAAGTTCATCTTCATATAGTGAAATTCATGGAAGGGAAGATAGCTAATTAATATCATGATACTTTTCTTTCCAAAGTTAGCACATGAAATTGACAACATTGTCATTTTTTACCTTTCCAAAGTTTTAATTATATTTAATGCATAATATTATTGGTCATATTATGTTATGATCCATGTAGAGTAGTTCTCCAAGGGTAAGCTTTTCTTCCCTCAATTCTTGAGATCCTTTCCTTTCTTTCTCATAGGTAGTTCTCTCTCTCAACTTCTCATAATTGCCCACTTTTCTTGGCCACATGGTTAGGCTTCTCAAAAAACCTAGCAAATGAGGCTTTTGAATGTTTAAAAAGGCTTAGCAAAGAATCCTAAATCAAAGTGCTTACTTAACAATCATCTATGGATTTATCTTAGTCACATGACTCATGCAAATCCAATATAAACCACTTCATGAAGATAACTTGTATGGCAATATCCACTTCCTAAACTTTGGTGACTCAAGAAAGATATGGCTATGGGATATACTTGATATGGTTGGATTATCCTTAGTCTTATATTAATTATTCATGCTTATGTTATTCTAGTTTTCTTTAACTCTATTATCCTTTATCCACCTCCTTAATTCTTATATTTATGAAATTTTGCTCATGTGCTTATTATGTACATCCAATGGTTGGATAACAATAAAGAAAATGCATGACTTATACATCAAAGTATTTGGCTTAATCTTATCAATAATTCCTATCGGGTGACATTATCTTATGGTACGAGACATGCATAAGCACACTACCCTCTTATCTCATCCATTCTAATTCAAAAATTCAAAATTCAAAATAAAAACTTGTTTAATATTCAAACTTTAAACACATTTTACTTAAAATTAAAATTTTAAAGGCATTAAGAAGGCACATACCTTGGATAGCTAAGGTTTTAATGAGCTAGCCAAAATGATGGACGTAATATCCTCCCCACTTTAAATTTTATTTTGCCCATGAAATCCAAAGAATGTGCCTTGCCTCTTATAGTGTATCTCACCCTTATCCTCCCAAGTGGCCTCATACTCTTCTCAATTGCACCAAAGTACCTTAATCATGAGTAGACTTATGTTCCATAGCTATTTAGTATTGAACACCATATTGCACACTTGCAACCCTTGATATGATGCATATAGCTATAATTAAAGATCCTCAAGCTCCCTCTAAAGAATATAAGATGGATCTAGAACATATTTCTTTGGGTAAGATGAGTGAAATGAATCATGTAACATTAGTAAAGTCTCTAGTAACTAAAGGCAATAAGCCATTAATCCAATCCTTTTCATAATCTAATAGGGTTTGATGTACATGGGTTGCAATTTGGAAGACTTTTCAAATCTAAATAATCCTTGTATAAGACTAACATTAAGGAATACCATCTATCCTCAAAACTAATAAATCCATGCTTACCATCAAAGTATTTTTTTTGAAAATTTTGTATTTATCATAGCCTCTCACACAATCAACATATCTATTTTGTAGTCTCCTTAATATTTTTAGGTCTAAAGGTCTACTTGGGCTTGCCCTCAATCTAACACAAAGGAGACCTACAACATCAATCGTAAAGAGCCTTGTATGGCATCATGTTAATAATCAATTGATAGTTATTATTATACACAAACACTATGGTAACTATTTAAACCATTCTAAGGAGGAAGACTACACATTGATCCTCAAAAAATCCTCCAAGGTCTAAATGGTCCTTTCTAACTAGCCTTCATTTTAAGGATGATAGGTCATGCTGAATCTAAGAGTAGTACCAAAGGTCTAATGCAAATTGATCCAAAATAAGAAAGTAAGTTTCATATGCTTGTTTGAAATAATGACCTTGAGCACTTCATGCTAATGATGTTAAACATATTGCTCTACCATTGTACCCACTAAATCTATCTTCCCTACAACTTGAAAGTGTGCTAATTTAGCCTATCAATCCACTATCAATCAAATCACATCATATCATTACCTAGTACTTAGAAATATTGAAGCAAAATCCATAATGACTTTGTCTCATTTCCATTATGGTATAGCTAAATTTTGAAGTGAACCATTAGTCTTCTTGTGTTTTATCTTAACTCTTTGACAAATTAAGCATTTTTCAAAATAATGAGCTACATCTTCCTTTAAACCTCTCCACCATAAATAGTTCTTAAGATTTTTATATATCTTGGTTTCCCTTAGTTGAATTAGTAACCTCTAAACTCTTGATGTTGATAGATCCACCATTTACCATGATAGAAATAAATAGCTTCCTTCAGAGTAAAATAATGAAACTCATAAATCTATAATTAAACAATCAAATCCTGAAGCTCTAGGTTCTCCTACTAAGGTGACCTCAACTCACACAACCAATCAGCATGAAGACTAAGTGAGCTGTGCTGAGCTACTAAGGAATGGATGCAGACATAAGAATAGATCCAAGGATTGGGCCACTTCTCAAGGCATCAGGTACTAAATTAGCTTTTCCATAGTAATTGTTTTATATCTAAATCATAATATTTAATGAGTCCAAATAAGTATCTCTTCATTAGATTAAGCTCTCTCTAAGTAATGATATATTTAAGACTCTTGTGACCCATAAAAAGATCAACCTAAACCACAAATAAGTAATGCTATCAAATCTTAAGGGAGAATATCACAGATACCAACTCCAAGTCATGAGCAAGGTAGTTGTGTTCATGATTGCACAACTATTTTGATGTACAAGTTATAACTCAAGAAAATTTTTAGAAAGTGATGGACAAGAAATAGGCAATGAGCATTGAGTCATAAGTTTAAGTGATGGGTTATTGTTTTAGCAGAAAATGGTAGAGAACTTTGGCAGGTAAGCTTACCTCTTCTGCAACTTATGAATTTAGTTTCTTTTATGACACTCTTTGACCTATGGTGTAGATACTCAGTGATGGTGGCCCCTTGGGGCCTCAACTTCCAAATTTCTTTTTTATAGATGTGTTTTGTGAGCTCTTGAAATCATCCCCAATTCATATTAAAGCTCTGATGCTAATCAAAGGGGAGCTAGAGGTAATCTTCGATGAGGAAAAATTTCAAAAATGGCCACTCTATTTAACTTCACTCTTGTCAACATGTTCTCTCTTGGTCAACCTAATAAGAGATGATCTAAGTAGCCCTGAACAAAATTAGATTTCTATGCTCTTTCATAGTGGGCTCACTAGACAATCAACACATTCTAATATTATTAAACTAAGAAGAAGACTATCTTCACCATTGGTTAAAAAGAGCTTAGAAAATTGCATAATTTCAAATGAGAATCTTGAAATGTCACATGAATTTCCAATTGAATGTAGAAACCTCTCTTGCTCTTATTGGATCTCATTGGAGCACCTTCTACTAAATTTGTTTAACAAAATAGCTCAATACTTTTTAGCCTTGTCAATTAGCTTGCCATTTAAAGTAAACACTATTGCCATTAATCTTACCTAACCAAATGTAACCATAGTTTGTGTTGAGGTGAACTTAGCAATGGAATTACCCAATAGAATTAGAATTAAAAAAATGTAGAAGCTAACAACAATTTTTGTCAAAAACATTCAATGTGATCAGCTACCCAAGTAGCTATAGCATATTATAAATAGGGACATGACATTTCTCAATGTAAAAACAATAAATCAACAACTAATCCATAGCCAGAGACAAACTCACAAAAGATAATTAGTGAATTAAAGGTGCAAATCCAAACAAATTCTATGTTGAAGTACATGAAAGCACATAAAGAAAACAACAACTTATAGCTAAAGAAAATCTGGCCTTGATTTCATCACCTAAATCAAGTGTAACTACAATTATTAGATACTTTATTAAAGCAATCAAAGAGCTTATTCTTCAACAATTTCCAAAATAAATGAAGTAGCCATCCTCTAAAACAATAATCAGTAGCAATGCTAGGAACCAAACATGCTAAGTCATAAGATACTAGATGACTATAACATTCTAAAAAGGGAAATTTGAAAAGTAGAGTAAAAGAGTCCCTTTATTTTATTCAAAAACCTCTCATGATAGATTACAACATCAATAAAATCTATGATACCTTAAGACCTTTAGTGAAGAATGAGAAGAAAGGCAACAATCTCTAGCTTAATGTTGTGAAGGATTATGACTTCACTCTAATGCAAAAGAACAACTAAGAAAAAGAAGAAAAATAAGTAACATAAATTGAACAGTACCAAAGGTGCTAGAACAAGCTCTTGAGTGATTCAAATTGCAAACATTAATAAGCTCAATGATTAATATCCTTATATGAAATATAAGAGATGCTACAAATAAAAGCTCAATTTGTTAGCTAAATAATATAATAAAATCTCAAAACATTAGCTTAATTAATGAAACCTATGGCTCATAATAAAAGATTACAATATTTGGTGCATAAGCAAGATCTTAAGCATGGTATTGGCAACACATTCAAAAAGATTTGGGCAATCTAGAAAAACAAATTTGAATGTCAAGTGGTAATAGATGAGGAACAATACATTAATCTCTTAATCAAACACCAAGATTAGAAATCTCTTATCAATTGTACATTTGTTTATGCTAAGTGCTTAGTAAGTGAGAGAAGAATGTTATGGAACAACCTCATTCAAGTTCTGAGAATTGCAACATGTTGTGAATAGTTGGTGGGTACTTTGTTGAAATAACCTCTTTGAATGAGTATATGGGACACTCTTCTCCTAAACTAGAAGATGTATAAGAATTCTTTGATTGCATTCACCAATGTAGCCTTATACACTCTCATTTCATAGGCTCCTCTATTACACAATCTAGCAAGAGGACGGGTAGGCGGGTATGGAGACACTTAGACAAAGGTGCTAATAAATCAACAATAGTTAGATCAAGTCCCCATGGTAGCAATTTAGCACTTAATACAAAACATGATCCAACCATGCACTCTTACTTTCCTACAAAAGTTCTAGCAACTCCTAAGAAATTTAGATTTTAAAGCATGTAACTATAGCATCACTCATTCTTACAAATTCTAACAAATAATTGAAAGCTTCTTATTGGTGTGGAATGAAGGCTTTAGCTATCAAATTAAAATGGGTGAAAGCGTGCTTAAATGAATGGAACAAAACAACTTTTGGTAACATCTTTGTGGCTATCAAATCCACTAAAGATATAGTCAAACTTAAAAATCCTTAATTTCAAGCAAATTGAATTATGAAATAAGATAAGAGTTTTCTCAAGCCAACTAAACTCTATTAGATGCCATTAATACAGAATACTCTTATCAGTACCAAAAACCTGGAATCAAATGGCTCAAAGAAGGGGGAAACACTAAATTCTTTCATATGATGGTAATGGATTAAAGATTAAAATTGAAGATAATGAAATGTAAAGATTCCAATGGCATGCAGGTTCAACAAGAGGAGAAAATTTCTAAAAATGCTATTCTACATTTTTATACATTTTTAAAGGCCACAAAACTAAAATAAAATGAGACTCTTCTAAGTTGAATTACCCCAATGATATCAAAAGAAGAAAACAAATTCATTATGAATAATATCATGATGGTAGAATTGAAAGAAATGATATTCCAAATGGATTCAGTCACAACCCTTGATTATTAAAATGGAAAATTCTTCACTACCTGATGGGATATAATAGTGACTGTTGTTTTGAATTTAGCAAAGAATTTTCTAAATGGATTCCCAATTCCAAAGGAATATCAAGTTCAAATTTTATGTTAATTCCTAACACAAAAAATTCGAAGACATTTTTAGACTTTAAACTAGTAAGTCCATAAAATTTCATTGACAAGCCATTTGCTAAAATTTTGACTAACAAACTAGAGAGCATACTCCCATGCCTAATGTTGCCAAATAAAATAGGTTTTATAAGAGGTAGAGAAATCATAGATAACATCTTATTGGCTAAGGAATTGATCAACTCTTCACACAAGAGAAATAAAATTTACGATTGCATTATCAAATTGAACCTCAAGAACACTTTCAACTATATTTCATAGGAATTTGAATGCAAGGTGCTTGATAAATTTAACTTTTTTAACAAGTTTATTAAGGTGATCACTAATAACCTATGCAGCACTTGGAGCTCCAAAATCATTATGTAAGCTTATTTATTACTTCCAAGCGACTAGGGGTTCAAACAAGGGAATTTGATCTCCCCTCTACTCTTTGTTTTGGCCATAGAATTGTCCATTAAGGGCATAAAGAGGCTGCTTGCACCAAAGAAAATTAAAAAATATGTGAAAACCCAAGATTTGTCAAACTATAACCCACTTAGAATATGAAGATGATTCCATTTTGCTTAGTAGAGGTGACCCAAAATAAATTCATAATTTGAACAAATATTAGGAGGATTTTCAAAGCACATCGAGGCTCCAAATTAACAAATAAAAAATGAAAATCATTTGTAGTAGCAAAATAAGTCTAAGTTAAACAAAAAAATTTAGAAAAATGTTGGGATTCAATAGATGCTTCTTATAACATACTTGGAGTGTCAACCACTCACAAGCATAAAGAAAGATACATACCATTTGAACTTAATAGTTAAAGTTCTTAAAAAAATTGTTGGATGGATAAAAAAGTATCTAACAATGAGTGGCAAATTAACTCTAATCAAGAATACACTTACTTCCATTTTTATATACCCACTCATGGCTTCAAATCCTCCATGCACAAATCCTTTAAAGAGTTGAGAAATTAGGAACCATTTCTTATGGGGTGATGCTGAGGATGCTCATAGACATCACTGGTCCACTTTATACAAAATCAGTTTTCCAATAAAATGGTTTAAGACTTACGAAACTTAAGGATATTATGTTATCTTTCTCTAAAAATACAAAATTGGAAACTAATATCAACTATTTCTCTATGGTCAACATATGTGAATGTAAAATACATGCCTATTGAACAAAAAAGCACATGCTTACAACACATGGATTCATATACCAAAAGCTAAGGAAGTGGTTCATAATTAGTCAAAAATATCTAACTTTATGGAAAACAATAGCTAGACACTTACCATGGATGATAAATTCAGCATTCATTTGGCATAAGAGACATTAAGAGCATAAAGTTTAATCTTAAAATCTAGGTAGCACTTATGGAAATCAAGATGCCTATTAAAAATGGCAATTCTTATGTGAAGAATTTTCAATAAATTGTTGCCATTCCCTAAGAATTTAAGAAATATTAACATAAAAATGGCTTCAAAGTACCTACATCGTCCAAATGAGGATTCAACTTACCACACTTTCATGAGTGTTGGCATCACCAAGCAAATGTGAACCACCTTTGCTAGTAAATTACATATTTAGTAAGCTAGTACAAACAAAGAAACTAAACTTATAACCTCATAGTGGAAGTAAGGGAATTATAATTTTGCTAAAGGAGAGAGGTCACACACACTCTTGCACTAATTATAATCTATAACCTATGGAAAGATAGAAATGTTATGATCTATGAGGAAGTGAACCAAATAGTTAGTTCCATCATCAACAACATTACAACAAGTAGTTGTTAACATTTTTAATTACTTCCCTCTAGTCCAACCATCTAAGAAAGATAACATGCTTGCCTATTTATGAATTGTTCCTACTTTCAAAATTAAACAAGTCAAGGTGGTCTAAATAGTTACATGGTCTCCCGCTTCTAAGCATGTGATGAAACTAAACATTGCTAAAGAATTTTGAGTCAAAATAGAAATGTGGCCTATAGGAGAATTACTAAATATCATACAATGAATACAATGATTTATTTCCATAGGTTTGTTAAGAATAATACTTTTATTGAATTGAAATGTAAAGCTCTACTCAAAAGTCTTCAATTATATAACAATATGGATTTACATAACTTAATAGTTGAAATAGACAATTTATACATTCTAAGACTTGTGCAAGGTTTAGGAGGCACACCTTTGAATCTATCAAAGTTCATCCAACAAATTGAACTACAAAAGGAATCAAAAAACACATAATGTCTTATCTTATCAAAAGGAGGTAACAAAATGGCAAGATGTTCACCAAAATTGGCTGCTAAATCCATAACATCAACAATTTGAGACTCATAATCCAATCCAAAACATTGAAAGCCTCTACTCAAGTTCAATGAATTTCATTTTCCATATATTTTCACATCATATAATGTATGAAACATCAGCTCACAAAATAGAACTCAATACGATGTGGAAAATATTGAACTTATTGAAATATAGGAAACCTTCTTGCAATATAAAATTAGGCTTTGTATTATATAAAACTACATAGATTGTCATGGCCACAACTTTGTTCCATGAAAATTGAAGCAACAAGGGTAACAGATAGGAACTTTATATCACTATTCATAATGAGGATGAACCATATTAGTCTATGTTTCTTCAATCTTGGAATGAGCAAGTACATTTATTGACCAAATAATATCAATTGAAATACCACTATGACATCATTATTCTTCATTCACCTAAATAAGATAAATAGAACTCACTAACCAACTATTACTAGATCAGTTTGATACTTGATTTGAAAATAAATAGTATGCTAGACTATGTAGTGGTCACCTCAATAGACAATTATTCATCTTGAGACAAGTTCATTCTCAAACAAAACCTTCACAATGCATATTAGATTGGTATACCATTTATATGTGAATATACTATTCATTCAATGATCAATAGATCACCTTCAAGGTCATTGAAGCTAGAATGGATGAAAATAAGTCAAAGGAGTCAAAATGACACAAATCAATGTCCACCGCAAACTAACAAAGGCATTTGCATATGAATATTCACTGTAGGTGCATCGAAGTTTGCACTTCAATACACTAGTTGATTGCTATGTTCAAAGTCTTGTATGAACCAATGAGAGATCTAGACCCAAAGGAAAAAATGCTAAAAAAAGAAGAAAAAAAAGAACCCAAAAATGTTGCTCATGTGTGAGTGTGCATACTAGTGTGCACCAAACATCGAGCATCAAACGTGTTTCTATTCATCCATAATGTTGACATGGGTCAACAGCATTGCATGTTCTTGGTAGCTACACCAACCCACAAAAGTGTGTACATGCAATAGGGATCAAGATCACACATGTCATGTGTGTGGCAGGTGCCACCAACCAAACGAAAGCCACACATGTAGAATCTACGCATGTGCAGGGTAGATGGCATGTGAAAGCCACGATTAAGCAGGCTTTTTACACGAATGCAAGTAGTTAGTTGACTCCCATTTTGTAAAATTTTTGAATTTTAGTCAAAGGACAAAAATATTTTTTTCTTATTAAATATTATATCTAAACCTTTCTATAAATAGGTGAGAAAGATATATGAAATAATTAAGAAAAGTTTAGTTGCATTGAGAGTGAATTTAAAACAAATTCAAAGAATTTTAAGAATCAAAACTTTGTGAATTAAGAATCCTTTAAAGGGAATTTTACTAGGGAATTTTATCTCATTTGTGGCAAAAACTCTCTTTTCTTTCTTCTTCTTTTGCTCCTTATTATTATCAGGCTTTCACTCTACTATTGCTAATTTTAAAAAGTCTTCTGATAAGGGCCTAGAGTGAGAATACTTTATAAATAGTTCATATTATCTTTAGTATTAGAATACTTTGATTTGACATTAATGACAAGTGAAAAGAAGAAAGATAGTTGAAGAGCAAACTATAAAAAAGAATTAGAAGATTGAAGAGGCTTTAATCAAGGTGATTATACTAACTACTTAAAAAGCTAATCTACTAAAAAGGATACTCTTAATTAAAGGAATTTTGGATTAAATAATAATCTTAAAATAGATGAAGATGACACCAATCTCACTTTTTTAATCATGAGAATTGATAATAATCTTTTAAGATAGATGCTACTCTTAATTTACTAAATTATGATGGTATAGTAGATACAGAGAAATTAGATACCTGGCTAGAACAACTAGAGATACATTTCTCCCAATAAAACTATTCAATAATTGATAAAGTGATATATGCTTGATTAAAAATAATATGATATGCTTTAACTGGGTGGAATGCTCTCCTAAGAAATAACAAAGTTATAATGGTGACCTAAAGCTAATTTAAGAAAATTAACTTAAGTGAAATTTTATCCCATGGGTTATAGGAGGGAAAGTGAAGAAAGTGGTATAGTCTATGATATTAACAAAGACAAACAGTATAAGAAGATACTACAAAATTTTGATGACAAGTGAGTTTAGGAATACCTATTAAAGAATATACTACAAAATTTTGATGACAAGGGAGTTTAGGGATACCTATTAAAGAAATATAAATATTTTTAAATATATTTATAGGTCTATATTATCTTATTTCTACTGAGTTATCCCTTTTCCTTATTAAATCTTTACACCAAGATATTACATTCATTACGATTATTAAAAAGAAGAATGAATGCAAAAAAAACAAAATTAGAAGAAAAAATATTAGAAGGTCTAAGTATAAGACTAAGAATTAAGAATTAGCAACAAAAAATACTTTTCTCTGATAAAGATTATTGTGATTAACACTAAAACACTCTTACTAATAAAATTCAAAAGTACTATGATTACTGTAAAGAAATAGAACATGTATGAGAAAAGTGTTAGAAATTAACTCTAAAATATTTTTTAAAAATGTTCAAGAAAGACAGTACTTATTATAATTGAGACAAAAAAGGTACTGAAAACTTCTAACCAAGTAAATAAAACATTATCACTTATGGTGGCTTCAAAGGAGATATCACATGACGTGAAACAAAGAGAAAACCCTTCATTCAAGTGAAGAAAGAGCTTATTAGTGCAATCATAGACATTAAAGGCAAAAAGAACCTAATAATTGAAGTTCTTTTGTAAAGATTAAAATTAGAGATTATACAATATCCAAAACCTTATTCTTTGGTGTGGTTTCATAAAGACTCTAAGAAGAGAGTCCAAAAATAATACAATGTAAAGTTTGCTATCACCAATGACTATATTGATGAGATTATCTATGAAGTGATGCCTCTATATATTTACCATATTATACTGGGGTATTCTTAATTGTGGGATAGACATGCTATCTACTGTTGATGAGTATAATGATATTGGTTTATGAAAGATGGACAACACTTCTTTCTGACACTAGGCAAAGAAGCGTTGGTAAAAGGTGTTGTCAGTGCTAAATAATTAAAGGGGTTAGCAAATAATTGCAAAACATATGTACTACTAAAACAAACTAAGAAATCACTTGATGAAATGGATGCAAGGCTCTATCTCTCAAAAAAACAACCAAACATTAGTTCTACAAAGAAGATTTGATAGGACTCAAATCTCAAAAATAAGAGACCTATGATTAGGAGGTTACTTTCAAGGTCATTGAATCTAGAATTAATGAAAAACAAATTGTGATTTAATAAGTAGAGTTAACTTTATGGTGGAAGAAGTTTGGATCATGCGATCAAGAAATTATGCAATCAAAAGATAGATGAAAATAGCTCTTTTGAGAAAATAAATAAGATGATGACTATTTCATTACAAAATGCTTGACTAAATAGCTCACATCACTCTGGCAATTTAGTAATTAACCACACAAAAAAAATTTTGTTTTCATCCCACATGGTGTATTTGTAGTTCTCTTTTTACATTACAAGATAACTTCTGTGCTATATGTCTAGCCTAATTTCAAGGTTGACTATCCCCTAGTTTATTTTTAGATTTAGTCACCCATGCTGCCAGTAACATATTATGAAACAAAATATAGATTTGAAGAAAAATATCCTAGTCTAAAATAATTTCAATTAGGTTTGAAAATAATGCCCCAACTCGATTATTGTAGTGTTATGGGTTCTATTAGTTAAGGAAAGTTTAAGTGACTTACATTTAGGTTTTTTAAATATATAAATTAACTTTTGTTCAAAACAATTCCAAATATATTAAAACAATATCATTTCTAAGAAGTCAAGATATGATGATTAAGATATTATAAACCTAAAATTTTAAGATTATTTATTTAAATAAAATTTATTTTTTTATGTGCCTTGAAGAAATAATTTCAAAAAAGCTTAACATTCTAAAAAATAAGATTAAAAACCTAAAAGTAATTTCAAAATATATCTTTTCGTGGTTACCACTCCAACAAAAAGGATCTTCATCAAATTTGATATGTACTCTTCTTTTTTAATTTTTCCTATAAACAAACACATCAACTATTTTGAATCTAAAAATTCATTAAACTAAATTCATTAGAAATATTTAAAGATTGTTATCATTGAATAAGGCACCACCTTAGAGATCAATACCACAACAATCTCTCACTTTTTATGATAATAAATCTCTAATAAAATTGATAAAAATATAAGTTATTTATAAAAGAATTATATAAAATAATTAAAGGTAAATTCCCCTTACATTTTTAGGGTGATTAGAATATGACCCCTTAATTTATGATTTTATCTTTTAATTTAATTTCAATTTTTATTCACTGTCACTTTTTGTTATCACTTAAATAGATTTAATACTTCTAAACTCAATCTAAGTTTTAAAAATTATTCAAAACCTAAGAATTTTGTGAAAATATTAATCAATTAATAATTAATAGGTACATATTCTAATAAAACATGATTAATTATAATGTGTTCCCTCATAAAATAATATTTAATGCCTATCTATTTTGCTCTAGAATGATTAGTTGTATTTTTACTTAAGACTTATTGCTTTGAATTATCAAAATAAATGGAAATTTGTCCTTGTGTAGCACCATAATTTCTTAGTTGTTGTTTGATCCATAAGACTCATGTTATACTATTACTTATAGTTATATATTTTGATTTTATAATTGATAATACAAGATAATGTTATTTCTTACTACTCTGTGAAATTAGAGAATTTCGTAGAAATTAACATGTTCCACTTGTGCCTTTTTTTATCTATTATAATTCCAACAAAATCTTTATCTAAGAATGCTCTTAATTAAAAATTTAGATCTTATTTTAGATACCAAAGTCTAATTTACTTGTTCCAAAAATATATCTAAATATATTTTTATATCTCTTAAATAAGATTCTATAGGACAAGCTTGAAATTGAGCACATATACAAACACTATAAATTGTATCAAGTCTACTTACTATAATGTATAAAAGTTAACAAATTAGATCTCTATACATTTTAATGGCCATAGGTGTGTTTCTAGGTTTGACAATCATGAAATCGTATTTCTTTAATAATTCTAAAGTACATTTACTTTGTGATAGGAAAACTTTATTTGTAGTTTGTTTAACTTGAAAGTCTAAAGAGAACATTAACTGACTAATTAAACTCACTTCAAATTCATTTTTAGTAAGTCAAAAAGATCTTTACACAACTCTTAATTACTAGTCCCAAATATTATATCATCTATATATATTTAACATATAAGTCTATCATAAATACTTTAGGTGCTTGCTTAAGCCTATATAAAACTTTTTTAATTTATATGTGATCTAATTTGTCATAAACTTCAAATTCTAGGGGTTATTTTACATAAATTTGTTTATTTATTTAACTATTTAAAAAGTATTTTTAACATCTATTTGATATAATTTGAAGTTCTTATAACAAGCATATGCTAACAAAATTCTCATTGCCTCAAGCTTAACTATAGGTGTAAAGATTTCTTTAGCATTTTTTTTTCAATTTGGCTATAATCTTTTACATCTTACTTTATTCTTCATTACATTTCAATTTTCATCTAGTTTGTTTCTAAGGACCCATTTTGCTTCAATTATACTTTTATCTAATGGCTTAGGGCTTAACTCCCACACACTATTTCTTTCAAATTGATTTAATTCTTTATTCATGATTATTTCTCAAAATGTATTATTTAAGGTATCTTTTATTGAGGTTTGTTCAAAATTTGGTACAAAAAAAATGATTATGGTAAAATCTAGTTTTAACATAATACATAATTTTACTTACTACTTGATGTTTAGGATGATTCTTATTAAATTTTAAAGCTTTAAGAATTCTATTTTTTTAATTATTTACTTTTCTTTTTTTTTTCTCACTTGAGTTCTTTAAACTTAATTTTTCAAATCCTATTTATTCATCATCATTGTTTATACTATTTTATTTTATTGGCATTGATTCATCAAAGTTTATATGTGTGGATTCTTCTACTTGATTAGTAGTTTTGGTAAAGAATCTATAAGCTCTGCCACTAAATAATATTCTAAGAAGATTCTCTCATCTAATTTTGGATCAAATCTTTTCTAATATTCTTTTCCCATTATTTAAAATATAATAATTACGAACAAATACATGTAAATAAGTAATTCTTAGTTTCTTATAAAATACTAGTTTATATTGTGATTTGTTTAATTTGAGCTTAGAACATATCCTATTTAAAATATAATAAGTTGTAAGCACAGCTTTTGCATACAAGAATTTAGGTGTATCATACTCACTCAACATACTTCTTGCTAAATTTAATAATGTTCTATTTTTCCTCTCTACTATGCTATTTTGTTGTGAAGTTTTAGGTGTAAAAAATATGTGAGAAATTTTATTATTATTATAATACTCAATAAATACCTCATTTCTAGATTGTTCTTTATTATCACTTCTAATTATAATTAAGTTATGACCTAACTCACTTTGTAATTTGATAAATAATATTTAACATTGTTTATAATATTCACTTTTTTCTTAAGAAAATTTAGAATATTCATTTACTATAACTAATCCCTATTTTTTCCTCCTTAGCTCATGGGATGTATAGGTCTAATTAAGTCTATTTGTACAAGTACTAAAATCCCTTTAGAGGCTACATCCTTTTTTGTTTTGCTTAAATTATATGGTCTACAAACAAAATCATCTACAATGGTTAATTTGTGTAAGCCTCTTGCTAAATTATTTTTAATCCTTTTCCCTAGCATATATGTACTAGCATGACAAAATCTCCTATGGCATAAGTTTGAGACACTAGCATGTGATGCAAAATAATTTATTTAAGAATAGTGTATGATTTTCAAGTTAAGTAAATAGGTATTATTTTTTCTATATGCAATAATTACTACATCTTCAGTTTTGTTAATTATTTACTTATAATAATATCAAATGAAATGCTAAAACCATAATCACAAAGTTGACTAATGCTAAGTAAATTATATTTTAAATATTAAATAAATTTTAGTAATTAAAAATATGAAGTTTCTAATAGTACCTATTCCTTTAATAGATTTCTTTGAATTGTTACCAAGCACAACTTTTCCTCCATCATAGACATTTAGTTGAGTGAATAGCTTTATGTTTTCCTTCATGTGTCTTGAACACTCATTATCCAAGAACTACCTTTCTTCCTTGACCTTGGAAAGAAGATATACCTACACTCATAAATTAATTATTAGATTTAGGAACATAAACTATTTTGGGTCCAACACATTTAAGAGTAGTTAAACTATTATTTACCTTTACTACCCATGCAAAAGTAGGAAAGTTTCATTGAATATTATTTTTAATCCTACATGCATATGAAGTATGACATGGAAGAATGCAATAATGGCATATAAGTTTATTATTACCATGTAACATGTTAGCATTATCATTAAACCTATGCATATGAAATCTACTTATAGCAAAAATTTCTCTTCTAATTTGTTTTCTTTTTGAAAGTAAGCATGAGATATGCAAAGATTTAAAATCATTAAAATCTTTAACTAAGGATGCATGCTCATTAACTAGTTATACTAAATCATCATTGGCCTTTTTCCTTTGATCATAAAGTCCTACACATTCATAACATTCCTCTTTTAATTTCTTATATTTTTTACTCAAAGTTTCATACTTTGTTTAAACATAAAGCAACTATTTAGCTAATTTTTCATTTGAATAATTTTTATCTTTCACACTTGAGAATGCATTATCTTCTTATTCTTTTTTTTTCTATAGCCATCACGCAAAAGAATCCTTCATCATTTTCTTCCTCTTCACTTATCATGTATCTTTTGAATCACTCCAAGCTCCTCTTCTTTATTTTGTTCTTCTATATTATTTCTTTTTATTCTTTTCTCCTCTCTATTTCTAACTCACTAGTCATGAGCTCACCCATCAAGTCATCTAATGTGATCATGGAAATATTTTTAGCTATCTTGATGGTGATGATCAATAGATTATACTCTTTTGGTAAGATTTTGGGTATCTTCTTCACTTATTTATTCATAGAAATTAGATTTCCAAAACTAATAAGTGCATAAGGAATATTCATAAATCTTGTAAACATAAATTTAAAGGACTCATTTGAAAGCATCCTAAATAACTCATAGTCATACATGAACTTGTTTATATAGTTTTCCTTAACTGAAGAAGTGACTTCATATGTTACCTTTAATTTATGCCAAATTTCATAAGTCATTTTTTTTAAATTCATAATGCTATTAAATTTGATAGTATTTAAAGTATATGAAATATTTATGGCCTTATCATTTAATTGTACTTTTATTTTTTCAGCTTCATCTATTTCACAAAAGGTTTAAGTATAAAAGTACCTTATGTAATTTTCATAGTAAGAAAATCAAATAAAAGTTGCATCAATTCCCATATTTCTCCATCAATAGATTTTAAATAACTAGCCATCCTAATCTTTTAATATAGATAATATTAACTAAAAAAATGATGGACTATCAAAATATGCACCTTCACCCAATCTAACTAAAGCTTCAATTTTGACATAGATCTCACAAAGAATTTCTTCTCACTAAAAGGGATCTTTCTCTGATAGTAATTGCAATATAGTCAAGAAAGGAGTGTGGGTGAATTGTTAGGAATAAAAATTATAGTTTCATAAAAATATTTTAAAAAGTGCTTTAAAAATATTTTTAAAAGGCTTGAGTAAATCTCTAAATGGATTTAATTAAAATTATAATTTTTTTAAAATCTATTAATTTTTAATGAATAATAAATTTTTGAGAAATTATAAAATAAAAAGGTACAAAGTTTTAAAATATACACAATAAATTTTTAGTGGTTTGACTTAAAATCAATCCTACATCCTTTACAAAAATGAGATACAAAAAAAACTATATAAGTCTTTCATCAAAAGATAAACAGACTAAACTCTCATAAAAAAAAATAAAATATAAGTTATAATGGCCTTACAAAAAAAATATAATTAGCAAAAAAATAAGAAAAGAAAATGATGATAAAAATCTATACAAACAAATTTTTATGCCTGACAAAATACTCAATAATGTATAATCATTTTAAATTAATCAATTAGAAAATAAGAAAGCAAGTGCTTAGCTAATTAGAAAAAGAATAAAGAATCCGAAGCTTGATGAAGAATGACATAGTGTACGGAGGTGACAATGAGCACTGGCTACAAATTTCTTCAAGGTCGTAACTTGAGAATTTTTCTTCAAAATTTTGTAAATATTTTATCAATAAATTTTCTTCAAAAAATCACCTATTTATATGCATTTTTTAATAGCTAAAAACACTTTCCAAACACCCAAATTAGTCATTATAGTTTTGTAATGCTCATAATGTTTTTATTAAAAATTATTATTTAAATAAAATAATTTAATGACATGAAATAACAACTAAAAGAGCTATCGTGTGGAAGCTACTATATCAAAAGCATTTAGGATGGTTCAATTACAAAACCGTGTGATGAGATAATGCATTTTAACTAGTGTTTTTTTAATTATGAAATTCAATCAATGTCGTTAAATCTAAATTATGATTGAATGACTGTATTAACTTTATGAGTGGATGAAGTTCGAATAGTGTGATTAAAAAATTGTGCAATAGGATGGTCGATGAAATTTGCACTTTTGAGAAGCGAATAAGATAATGATCATTCAATCATGAAATATGCAATCAATTAGCTCACATCATTTTCGTAATTTAGGAGTTAGCCACATAAAGAAAACCTTTTATTTTAGTACCACATGGTGTCTTTGTAGTTCTTTTTTCACTTTATAAGATAACGTGTGAACTTTATGGGTAGTCTAATTTTGGGATTAGCTGCCCCCTAGTTTATTCAAGATTTAGTTATCAACTCTACCAGTAACATATTATGAAATGAAATACAAATTCCGAAAGTAATGCCCAAATTTGAAATTATTCTAATAGGGATCGATAACGTAATGTATAGATTCTAGTTGTTAAGGATAGTTTAAGTGACTTAGAATTTGTTTTTTAATATATAAATTAATTATTATTGAAATAAATATTGAAGATATTGAAAAAAAATCATTCTTAAGATGTCAAGAAATTATGATCAAGATATGGGAAACTAAAAATTTTAAGATGATTATTTAAATTAAATTTATTTTTTTTGTGCCTTGAGAGAATAATTTTAATTAGTCTTAACATTCTAAAAAATAAAATTGAAATATCTAGAAGTAATGCCATAATATATATCTTAATGATCTGTGACTCTAACAAAGAACATCTTTATGGGATCTCACATTTATTCTTCTTCTTTAATTTCTCTCATGAGCAAACACATCAACTATTTAGAGTCTAAAATTTTACTAAACCAAATTCATTATAAATATTTAGGATTTGTTATCATCAAATATTATATCATAGTAAGAAGATAATTTCATATCATAATCAAGCCCTTGCCCATTAATTCATACAACTAGACCTTGAGCTATTGCAATTTTTTTGAGCTATACGATATGGTGATTTGGCTATGAGAATAGGTCTTGGCTCTAAATCTATGGAAAATTTAGTTTCATGTTGTAGGTGTAATCCTAATGATTCATCTAGAAAGACATCAAGGTAATCCTACATCATTGAGGTATCCTCTAGAGTTGGGATCACAATCAATGAGTTAGCTACAAAAGCTAACTGAGCTAAACAACCCTTGAGAACAAACTCTATAACATGAAGTGTTGAAATCATAGGGATCTACCAAGTCACTCCAAATAAACAAAGTTAATTGAGTTTGACACTCTAATTCGAACCTTCTTTTTCCAACAATCAATCACTACTCCATACTAGGTAATCCAATCCATACCTAGTATAACATTAGACTCAATAATAGACACAAAAATGAGTTCAACCTCAAAACCATAGCAAAAAATGACAACACCACCATGAACCATAAGCCTAGTTGGGATCTCATCATCAGAATGTAAATTTTCCATTAATAATGACTACAACTAACTTTTATTTCCCTCAATTCTTTCTCAAGTAGACTTGATAATAAACAAGTGTGAACCAATGTTAAAGAGGATAATAAATCTAATAAAAAATAGAAGCATACCAATGATAATGTTAGATGCCTTAGTAGCTGGCTATTGAATAGGAGCATAAATGTGTAGCTCACCTCATGGAGTGGCTCCTATCTTATCAGCACTATAAATGCTCTTTTATCTCTTAGGATAGTTTATTTTCTTATGTCCAGGCTTCAAATAGTAAAAGCATACATTTTCTTTAAATTTGCAAACACCTCTATGCCATTTGCAACAATGCGTACACCATTGTTCCTAAACTTTGGGTTGGTCTCCTTACTACTTACCAATAAATTGAACTAGAATGAGTGACAATTTAATATTACAATTATCTCTCTTTTATATATTATTACCATGAAATCTTTGAGTCCTCTTTTTCTATGAAGAGTTAGAATTCCTTTTCATCTTCCCAACCTTATAATGTAACAATATAATGCTACAACTCCTTAACTAATCTGGTAGACCCAACAAAATCTCAATAATTATTGAAATGGATCACCACCAAATGTCTCTAAAGGTAAGGTTTAAGTCCCTCCAAGAAAAGCACAAATTGGTGCCCTTCTAATGATATTAGCTTAGAAGCATATCTAGTCAGATATATAAAATAGGAAGCATAATCTATAATTAACAACTAACCCTGTTTGAGGTATGTCAACTCTCTCATAATCTGGGTCTTAGTTGATGTAGGCACCAATTAAATGCTAAAGTTTTCAACAAAGTAATTCCATTATAAATCACCATTTGGGGTATCCCTAAACATCGACTAGCTCTAACCATATTGCTAACAAATACCCTTGGTCTCAACCACATAAAAGCCTCTAATCAGCCCCTTTGAGACAAACTATTCTTATGGTGTCCTAGCTCTAACAAGTTGGATAACTATGGGCTCTTATTAGGCAAAATCACTACAACCTGATCATCCCTATCAAAGAAAAAATACCACACCAATTTACTCAGGTTAAGGATTAAAACTCATAGGTAATATCTCTAACTTGTGAATTCTTAAGAATTACTCACCCTATCTTATTAGGCTTAAAACAAATATGCCTAAGTATTCCCTAACTCTAGCATAAGTTATGATACCAAGTCAATCACACTCTTATTTTTAGAATGTTTTTTTAAACATTTGGGTGCAACCAAATCCATATACCCAATAATGTACTAGAAAATGTAATCAAACACACCAAAGTACTAACATAATCAAATAACTCATAGATATCCAAAATCATAATCTAAAATATAAAATGACACATAAATATGTAATTCTTAATAACATATTGATCAAAAGTTCAACCTAAAATACACATAAAGATACAAATTCCAAAACCCATAAATAATAATTTGCAACAATCTAATTTCCATCAATAAGCATAACCAATAATCATAAATGGGAATAGTAACACAACAAATACTGATCACAAAAAGTAAGAAGATTATCATCTAGTAGATGTACTAAATCTAATGATCCCAACTCTAGCTCCTAAATGGCTTATAACTCCCTAGACTTACAAAAATATTAAATGAGTGAGACGAGGAGCTCAATATGGAAACTTTGAGTCATATTATAAAACTAAAATGTAGTATTAAGGATATATATATATATATATATATATATATATATTAATCTATAAAACAAATGCATACATAACTTAAAATATAAGCAAAGCTAATGCATGAGTTTATGATGTTACTAATTGGATGCCTTATATTCCATTATCAATTAGGTATTCTCTCTAACTCAAGAGAATCATAATAAGGTTTAGCACTCCTATTACATCACATGACCAGGCACTCTCAATAACAAATCCAATCATATGGGCACACTTTGTATGGCTCTAAGAGTCTTAAATAACCACAGAAACTCCTTATCATACATCTTGGCACATAATGTTTTCCCTGTGAAACTAAATGAGAAAATGTTCCCTCATATGATCAAATATAAAAAAGGATCCCAACAAAATCATGTGGAATGGTTACTTATCAAACTAGTAGAGATCTATAAGCAAACCATCTTTCGTGTGAGGGTCAAAGATGTAAGGTCAATAACATCAAAATTCTTATCTCAATCAAGATCATTTTCAAGACCCATTGGCATCATACCAACCATTATCTATCATTATATGGGCATCACTAAGATTTGCTTAAACTTAAGTATGCAAGGTTTTCTTTAATCCGAATCAACTATATGAAATATCTAAGGTTTCCTAAGCCCTAAATCCACTATTTTTGATTATCCATTTCTTAATTTAAAAATAATAAGGTTTTCTTCAAATCTTAGATCAATAATCTAAGGTTACCAATAATTACATAAGTACATTTAGGTTCCCTCTAAACCTAATCTCAACCATATATGGTACCTTAATTCATCTAAACATCATTTCTATAATTAGTGCTTGATCTTATCGTATCTAAAAACCTTCCTATAGTTTCATTTCCTATCTTGGTTATCCATTGAGTTTTTATTTAAGTCCAAATCATTAGCTTTTATCTTTAGGCATAATATCTAAGTTATTGTTACATCAACCAAGTCTAAGCTTACATGAGTTCAACTAGTGATTGTTATGCCTCATAAGTAAACCTAAGCCACCAAACCCTTCATAAAAGCTTCTTCTAAGTCACACAAATTCCATTGATCACCATCCAAGGTGTAAAGCATTGGCTTAAGGGCCTAATCAAGGTCACTTATGGTCTTACACAATAAATAAAGTCAAGCCAATAGTTTAGCCAATATTACAAACATAATTAACTCCTTAGCCAAGACTAGCATATCTTTAAGGCTTAACTCAACCCTCCAATTTTCATCTGAGGTATTTATCAAGAACTTCGCTATCCAAAGGTCATATCTATTGCAATCATAAATGCTTACCAAGTGTTAATAACCTTAATTCGGTCCAAGGACCATCCATTAGGAATTTCTTCAACATAAACTTGTTCTTAAGCCTAACCAAGAGTTAGACATAAGTTACATATGTTTATATCCAAAAAAGTAACTCGACATATACTTAAACATTTTATGAAAATTAAGCCTTGTGCAAAAAGTCTATCATTTCTTAAGATTACCCAAGAAATTCAAGTCTATTTGAATCCTAAGGATCAACCATAAGGCCATATCTATTAATCCAAATATATCCTTAGACTTAAGCACTCTTAACCTATACCTAATTCTCCTTGCTAGCTAACCATGACCCAAACCAACCTATACTTCTTCTAAGACCCCAATTAGAGCCCTTCAAAGCATCTCATCTAGAAGCCAAGGGGCATACTTACTCTAGAAGTAATCTAGATTCCCATGATGGCTTAACCAGTGCCTTACATGACTTAACCAAGCAATAACTCAAGCTTCCCAACTTATTCGATGCAATGGCTAAAATAATCCATAAGTTTTAATAAGCTTCCATGTGCCATTCTAAAGTTCATGGCCTAAACTAAGATTCAATTTACAAAAAATAGAATTTCATCCAATTCTTAATAAGGACTTATAATTATAAGAATATGCCATCAACACGTTATGGTACTCAAGTTGGCACATAGATTCATCATGATAAGCCATGATGCCACATATTATATATTGCTAAATTGTTATTAAAATCAACATGTTATGAACTTCAAATTTACATATCATGAACTCTTGGTAATAATACAAGGATATTAATATGTTTCCAAATTCTTAATTCGAGGATTATACCACACAAGTTATCATGGCATTCACTATGTTCATAATTTTGTCCCACAAATTTCTTGCATTTTAACTAATACTAAGCCATCAGCTCATGCAAATAATTTTAAATGAAACCATTTCTTTCTAGGGTGGAAGAGTATGCCAATATTTTCAATGCTAAAATAATCTCATCATGTATGTAAATTTAGGTAATCAGTAAAGATTTCTAATCTAACACACTTTAAATTGCAACGCTTTGAGTAAAGGAAAAATCATGCTAATATATGATATTCTAACTTCAAATTTTGAATTCATATATATGCCAACAAAGGATCTCCATTTTAGCAAGCATGAGTTCATCACATTTTATCATAAAGTCTTAGTTAAGATAATATAAGAGAACATGAATAACTTTAACAACATTTCTTATGGATTTTAATAAAAAAAAATTCTAAGACATGCACATAAAAATTCCTTGAAGTCATGGGTAGTTCGAGTTCATCTTCATATAGTAAAATTCTTGAACGGGAAGATAGCTACTTAATATCATGATTCCTTTCTTTCCAAAGTCACAACATGCAATTTAGTAATATAATTATTTTAATCTTTCCTACGTTTTAACTGCATTTAATGTATGATCTCGAGGGTCATCCTATCTCATGATAAGAGTATAGGACTCCTTATTGAGTATGTTTTTCTTCCTTCAAGTCTTTAAATCTTTCTTCCTCTTCATTTTCATTTATATTTCTTCTTCCTTTTAGGTTCTCTTAGTTGGCCCCATTCCTTCATCTCATGGTTAGATTTTTCCAAAAACCTAACAAAATTGCATCTTAATGCTACAATAGGCATGGGTAAGCATCCTTAAATTAAGAGATTTACTTAACAACCAGCTATGGATTTTTCTCAGGCACACAACTCACCCAAATTAATGTAAACCACTTCATGATTTCAACTTATCTCGCTATATCCACTTCCTAAAATTAGGCATCAAAAGAAAGATATGGCTAAGGGCTATCATGATAAAGTTTTATTATCCTTAGACATATCTTAATAATTCATTCATATAATGGGTGCATTTTCCTTTAAAGCCCTTACCCCTTATCCTTCTTAACTCCTAGATTCTAAGAATGTTAAGCACATCCTTATCATGTACATGCCATTGTTCAATAATGATAAAGTCAATGCATGGCTTATCCACTAAGGTATTTGGCTTAATCTTATCAAGCATTCTTATCATGCAACATTATCTTATGGCACAAAGCAAGCATAATCACAATTTCCTCTTACTTAATCCATTCCAATTCCAAAATTTAAAATTCAAAGTACAAGCTTGCTCAACAATAAAAATTTAAACACATTCCAATTAAAATTCAAATTTTAAAGGCACTTAGAGGAAATTAAGGTCCTAATGAGCTAACCAAAATCATTAGTGTAACACTTTCAACTCTAAAGAATGCATAATTATTAAAGATAATAAATCACTAATAAAATCTCTTAAAATAAATAATACATATGTCTTAGATTTATAGAATATATGGACTAGAATGCCTTAAATCATAAGTGAATAGTGTTGATTTATGGCAAAGAAGACTGTATCATCATAGCTTATCCACTCTTCAAAAAATTATTATGCATGGCTTAAGGGTTTACCTTATTTGAAATGGAATGAGTAAACTATTTATGTACCATGTCAATTAGAGGAGTAGCTCAAATCCTCTTTCAAATCAAAGAATAAGGTGATGATAAGATAGCCATTAAAACTATTACATTTAGACTTATTTGGACCAATTTGTCCTTAGAGCATAGGTGGAAAGTATTACATATATGTAATTATTGATAACTACTTGAGGTATATATGGATGTTATTTATTAGAAAACGAAGTGAGGCATTTGAAAGGTTTACTCAATTGATTATTATAGAAAGAGAATGATGCTACCTTAGTATCTATTAGAAGTGATCATGGAGGAGAGTTAAAAAATGAGCTAGTTAAAAAATATTGCAATGTATATAGCATATAACACATGTTTTCTTCACCAAGGATCTTACAACAACATGAGGCATTTAAGAGAAAGCCCAAAATATCACACTTACATGTGTTTAGTTTTAAGTGCTTCATTCTAAATAATAGTAAAAATGTACTAAAAAAGTTTGATTCCAATTTAAATGGGTGAATATTCTTAAGATATTCCATAAATAGTAAGAATTATATCCTACAACAAAGGACTTATGTTCTTGAAGAATTTATACATGTAACATTTGATAAGTCACTCTAAGTTGAAACCAAGGATTATAACAAATTAGATCAAATATAAGGATTTAATGAATTGAAATTAAGGAACAACTAGTTGAAAGTAACATTAAGAGAAAATCATTGAGGTTAGTGATAAGGAGACTTCTAGACAGTGGAAATTTGCCAAAGATCACCGCAAAAGACTTGCTATACGAGAATTAGCTCATGGTGTTAGCATAAGGGCAATACTAAACCATCTAGCATTTGTGTCTAAGTACGAACCAAAAAAAGTAATTGAAGCTTTAAATGTTGAACTTTGGTTTACTACAATGAATGAGGAATTGAACACATTTATGAGGAATGAAGTGTAGGCCTTAATTTTGAGACCTTTAGTTCAATCTATGATTGGCTCCAAATGGATTCTCAAAAATAGCCTAGATGATAATTGAATTATGGTGAGAAAAATGCAAAACTTATGGAAGAAGGTTATAGTCCAATAACTGTTATTGATGTGGATGAGACATTTGCACTTATAGATAGATTAGAAAGATAAGGAATGTTTTAGATGTTGCTTATCATAAACGACTTAAGCATATTCAAATGGATGCATATAGTGCATTCTTAAATGGATGCATTAATAAAGACGTGCATGTAGATCAACCATCGAGCTTTGATTTGCTTAATTAGCTTGATCATGTGTACAAGTTAAAGAAAACATTGTTGTTCTCAAGTATGGACTTAGAGTATGGTATGCAAGGCCTTGTAGCATTCTTTTATCTAATGGCTTCATTGAGGTTAAGGTAGACATTACACCTTTTGTAATAAATTCCATGAAATATAAACTTACGTGCTAAAACAATTTTGAAGATATTGTTTTTGGCTCAACCGTTAAGAACTTAAGTGAAAAGTTTGTTGATTTAATGAAGAATGAATTTAAGATGAGTTTAATGGAGGTGTTAACCTTCTTTCTTAGATTTCAAGTTAAATATGTTAGCAATGGTATATTTCTCTCCCAAATAAATTATCTATTATAATTGTTTATAAGATTTTGATTTGAGAACATGTAAGCTAAGAACACCATGATGTCTACCAATGCATATCTTGATAAAAATGTGAATCGATAGATTATAGATATAAAACTTTATAGAGGAATGATTAGTTCATTGTCATACAATCATTATACCTGATATAATGTTCAAATTTGCTTTATGTTTTAGGTTCAAAACTAATCCAAATGAATCTCATTTTCAAGATGTTAAGCACACAATTAAATATCTTATGAGAACTAAAACTCTAGGACTTCAATAACAAAGATATGAGATTGATTTTTCTTTGATTTCTTATGTAGATGCAAACTTTTTCGAGAGAAGAACTAATAGAAAAAGCACATCTAAAACATTTCAATTTCTTAGATATCCACCCATCTCTTAGACTAGCCATAAATAAAATAGTGTTACATTATCTATAACAGAATCAGAGTACATTACAACTAATGGTTGTGCAGCTAAATTATTATGGATTAGACAATAATTAGCGAATTATGGCTATCATTTTACTAATGTACCAATTGATTGTGATAATGTGAGTGTTAATTGGTTTGACCAAGGAGCCAATTTAGCATTCTCAAACCAAACAAATTGGCTTAAGACTTGTGGACATATTTACCAAACCACTATCATCATACATTTTTTTAGGATTAGAATGGAATTAAACATTGTCAACCACTTTGATTCATTCAAAAAAGGGGGAATTGAAATGCTAGAATGAAGAGAGAGCTTCTACTAAGGAGAAACTTATTTATGTCTATTTGTTTTATATGTCATTCTTGTAAGCATAGTGTTTTAATTATTTTGTCCATTCTATCATTGGTTTTATCATCATCAAATAAGGGATATTATTGACCCCATACCCTTTTATGGATTAATGATAACAAAACATGAAGGAGCAGATTACGGTAGCCAAAGACTTTGGTAGCATTCCTCAAGGAGTCAATGGATCAATTATTAAATTATGAAGCCATGAGGATTTATCTCTTTATGGAGTTGCTCTTTATCTAGAGTGCATCTTTATCTACATTAGTTGTTAAAATGTTAAAACTTAAACTATAGTATCTCATGGCCCTTAAGACAAGCATACTTCATTCACACTCATAAATATCTTAGATATTCTATAAATATTACTAATCAAACTCATGCATAATTAATGTTTTACTCATTAATCATGAGTATGCATTGGTTTTAAGAGTAAATTTAAGTTATAAACTAAACTTTGAAAATGATTATATGGCATATTGTAATCAATTATAAAATGACCTCACATAGATTCAATTAATAAAATACTAAAATTGTATTAATCATATATGTATGATGAAGCCATCGTACAATACAACTAGTTCATATTTATTGCTCAAAGAAGAGAACCTACATGGTTATTTAGGGTTGAGTTGTTTTAGAAGAAGCTTTGTATAGTTTGATGCCCTCCACATCATATTAGTACAACCTATATTTAATAAAGAGGTGCCAAAAGCTCCATAATGTCACACAATCTAATATCAATTTTCAAATAATGCAATCATGTTTAAAAGTTTTATAACAATAAAAGCAATGTAATCCTACAATATAATACTCTATGCCATACTTGTGTGATTCATACAAATCTAGAGAGATGTAATTTCAGGTTTAAGTATGTTGAAAGTTGGATTGTTTCATACCATATGATATCAATTATTATACTTGTATGACTCATTTGAAATGAAGGTGTGATAACTTATAATATAAAGTTGAGGATCTTTGGACTATACAATGTTGGTCATTGTTCATGTATGATCTTACTTAAGGAGGTTGGTACAACGGGTTGGATTGGTAATTGCTGTGGATGATTAGTATAATATTGTATCTCATATTGTATTATATCATAATCATACAAGAATGAACATAAACACGAACAAGCTGTATCATCCCACTTCATAAAAAAAATCTCAAGAGCTCGATCCATATAAAATATAAATATTGTGTAAAGGTGATCCATGTCTACAGTTGTATGATTCCTTCCCATTCATAAAATATTTAAAAAAATTAAAGAAAAAATTGTTATAATTCTATCATATAATTATGATAACTTTATCATATGTGTACAATTCTTTTACTAAGTCTTGATAAGTTAATATTTTATAATACTGTAAGGAATTTTTTAAGGGCTCAACAACTGGTGAAAATAATTCTTGTACCATAGCAATCCATGTTTGCATCAATACAAGCCATTTGAGCATAAGAAATGAGTAACTTGTATTTATATGATCTATGTTATCAACAAATATGATATGCTAAGAACTTGAATAATGTATTACGAACCTTTGTCATAGAGTACGAAGACATTTGTCATACTTGTATGACAATTGATTAGTTGCTAAAATACAGTAGTCATATTATGCAACCATTAGGGTAATCTTAGTTTTATATATATTATCTTAATAAGATCTCTACAACTTATTTATACAAACCAGATCTGAGAGTGTAACAACTTTTTCGTTCTTTTTATAAATCACAAATTAGCTATTGCACGTTCTAATTTTGGCCTTAATCCATTTAAGGGTATAAATATCAATGTATTTTGAAAAGAAATAAGTTCAACAATTCATATTGTAAAAACATGAGGAAAAGGCTCAACAAGATCTTTTTCTTTCGAGCTAGAGTTCTTTCTCATTTATAGAATTCATATTTGACTCTTGTACACATTTCTCTATTCATTTCATATTGTTAATATCTTTTACTCATCTAGAGTTGTTCCATTCTTGCTTTAGAGGTTTAAAAGGATAAGAGCATTGTATACATTATTGTTTAAGACCTTTAAAGTTTGTATTAGTTGTAACTATTAAGCAATTTTTTGTGTCTTCTCTAAGAATTTTTGCTTGTATTTAGTTCAACCTTACCAGTTTTGGCAAAAGGTTGTTGGTTAGTGAAACCTAGTTAGCTTGCCTAATGATGAAAGTTGGCATAGGATTATGCCAAATCACCTAAAAAGCTCTTGTGTAATATTTCACTTGCTTACTTGTTTTGAATTGTTCTTTATTTAATTATGTAGTAGCTATGTTTTTACTATTCTTACTTGCTTTGAACCACATCAGAACCATCAACGATTGTACATGGAATACTCAGCTCAAAAATTCTTTTCACATGGATTAATTATATGGGATATTAAATTCTATTAAAGAATATTTGAATTTTTTTATCAAAACTTTGGTGAATCATATTTAGAATTATATCCATATGGTTGGGCTACCTATAAATTTGAAAAATAGAGTGGTTCAATTTAGAAAGTTTTAGCTATAGATAGTCATACAAAGTAACATATTACCACTATATATGTTTGATTTTGTATTATCATTTAAGGATGACTAAAGAGTTAAATAGTTCATACAAATAAGCTAGTATCATATACAAAGTCTATGGTTATTGGACTATTAGTTGGATAAGTAATAAATTAGTCTAACATGTATAATAAATATATCATACTAGAAGGACAAAAGAAAGGACACCAAAAGACCATGTATTTACCAAATTAGTATATAGTGTTTCCAATCAACACAATTGTGCAAAGACTATCACTGATATACGTATAATGATTTTTAGACTTAAACATCTTTGGAGTCTTTTTTGTAAGATCATCATCTCTAGAAATAAACAACTAGTGAAATATCATTTGAACATATACAATCACATGATCATCAATTTATGATGATTATATAAGAGAACATTTTTAGCCATGTTTAAATCATCTTGTATGATCCTCTCATTTTCTCAAGTACATTTTCGTCAGTGTGTGCGTGTGTTTGTATTAAAATTAGGTAAGGAATTTTGCTCAATTATTTGATAGCACAAAAATACAAAAGACAAATTGTCACGATGGTGCTACTTTGTGATACTCACTATGACCACCCTATAGTTCTCGATTAAAGATAAAACATGCTTCTTTAAGAGTGGAGTGATCCTATTTTTGATTAAAGACTGAGTGCTTTCGTTTCTTAGTCTTGTCAAATTGATAAGCAGTCAAGTATTTGATGTTGTCTAATTCTTTAGATTGAATTGTAATACTTGCAAACTACTATTTGTTACAATGATCATTACTTTACATCATGACTAGGAAGACCCACAATACAAAGCAAATGCTTAAGACTTAACCATCAGCTATTTATGAGTTACACAAATATTATTTATAAATAAGGCTAACATGCAAGCTTATAAGGAAATTAATTTTTTTAAATATGAATATTATTAAATTTATTATAGCACTTGAGCTAAAACTTAATGATCCCATGTTATTTTATTTTTTTTAAAACCAAGTTAGATGAGGTTCTACAAGTTTGACATCCATTCAACAACAAAATGATTAAATATTTTTACACAAATTTGGAGATAATTGAGGACTTTAGTGCTATTAAGTCATACTTATGTAGAACTAATGTTGAGATAACCTTAATAGATCTTAATGCTCTCAACAAAATTCTTATGACTAATCCCATATTGTGGCTTGTGAAAACTTCTTTTTATTGGGAAGAAGTCAACAAGGTAATTTGCAATTCAACTAAGAAACATCATGTGCATGTTGTTAAATGTTTAACTCAATGGGCTTACATTATTAAACATGTTCTTAGAAGCGCAATACCTCATAAAGGTGGCAATTGACAACACATTACCCCATGACTTTCTCTCACTACATACTATTGTGTGGAAAGAGAAATAATTGACTTTGTTGAAGCCAACTTTAGATTGATGAAGGAGACCCTAGTGATTAAAAATCCATGTTATAAAAAAAGATCAATATAATATTTGGTTAGATCATTGCTACCACTATTAGTTAAAAGTAAAGAATTAGACCCCAAAGACATGGTTTGTATTCTAATAGCTACAAAGTTTGTTATATGAAGAAAATGTAATATTTTCTTCAAGCATACACAATGTCTAATAGTGATCAAGTTGTAACAGAAAAAGTTCAACTTGCAATTGAGATATCTTTTATGCTTCATTTTTTGCTTCTTCTTCAGTAACTCAATATGGATAAAGTTCTATCAAACCTTTTAGCCAAGTTTTAAACTTCAAGTGACCAACAACAACTAATTTCAAAGAATGATGCTTTAGATTCCAACATCAAAGAATAGATTATGAAGATTGAAAAGAGATTTGCAGAGCTAGGAACAAAAATCCATCATTAATTTGAACTCTTGACGAGCTCTATTTAAAATATAATGAAGACGATTGAAACTTCATTGGAGAAAAACTATTTGAAATTCTTAAATTATGTCATGCATTTTTAACAATCTATTTTCTCTTAACCATATAATTATTCTTGTGCATTTATGTTTATTAGTTGTGTAATTATTTTAATATATATGCCTCTTTTTAGTCCCTTTGAATGTTAACAAAAAGGGGATGAATGTGAAATGCTATAATTAAGTAATTTAGGGGGAGATTATTTCCTATTGTGCTCATTTTTCTTTGTAATGGAACTTCAGTATCACAATATGAAAACATATGCAATTATTGTAGTAATCAATGCTATATTAGTACAATGTGATAATGCTACTATTCTTTTTTCTATTATTATTGAAATTTTTTACTACTTGCTAGTACTATGTTGATAGGTTGGAATTATAGTTATAGTTAAATGCATAGATGAAAGGAAAGTTGATTGGTAATGTTATAGCTTTAAATATTTTCCTATTTTTAAACCACCTATACTGTTTGTTTTGTGCTACCTTTATGTTGATTACAAAAATACCATGCTAAAACACATTGTAAAAATCATTATTTTAGCAATTTCATTTCATTTTCATTCTATTTAGCATTATTTAGTACTTTATTGTACAATCCTTCTCCTAGCTTGTGCTTTGTAATCATCAATTGAGAGATCGTCATTCTTTTGAGATTGATGATCGCAAAACAAAGCTCTTGGTTAATAATGAGTGCTTGCAGTGTTGTATATTAGTTCAATTAGATAGTGGGAATTGGGAATGTTGAGTTGGAGTAGGGTACAAACAACTTGAAGTGTGACAAAGCTTCATGACCTTTGCTCATCAATGACTCAACCTATAAATCATTGAGCCATAAGGAAAAGCTCTTTGTGGCTTGGCAAAATCTTATAAAGCTAATTTTCCATATTTATTTGGGCTAGAAAGTCAGACCCTTACCTTCTTGCAAGGTATCACTTATGACTTATTTATTTATGCTTTTTTTGACACATCTTTATTCTTATATCTAGATTTGAATTAGTGTCAGGCACCCCACCGACATCAATACCATTAGATCACAAAATGAACATCAGAGTCACGAGATACAATATCTAAGTGAGGACAAATAAACAAACCATAGGTGGGGACCCGACGGTAAGACAAACACTAACTCAAAATCCAAAGTATATATATAAAGACATGTTTTTAAACATTTAATCACACTAAAATTTTTCCTCTCACACATCTCTTGGAAAGGGCTCTCCTGTAACAGCATCATTCCCAGTTCTCGGTGCAGTGATTTCATGACCTGTGATGAAGCACTAATGAGACATATATATCTCAACAGATAAATCCATTATGTAACCAAGTAAAATAAATCTCCAGATATAAAAGACAAGTCGTGAAACATGATAAAACAAAATCCATCTCATAAGCGGTGAAAAATAAACCATATGAATACCTTCTTATCAAATGTCATGCAGTATCAAAAGTAAACCAGATAAACATGTATATCAATTTCCATTTCCATTATTTTATATGTTATATACTTACTGGGCCCGATTCCCTTCTGAATCATTATCCTCTGGATCCAATCATCATATCAAATGACCTTCAGCCGGCATCCATCCAGTACATAACACTAGGCAGATATCTGATCCGAAGACCGATACCCTGCGATCTCATCCGCTAGGCCTAGTGCCACCAGGCAGGTATAGTACTGATACCCTGCAATCACATCCGCTAGGCCTGGTGTCATCAATATATACGAAGGTCATGGTACACATACACACTAGGCAGATATTTGATCCGAAGATCGATACCCTGCGATCTCATCCGCTAGGCCTAGTGGTGAGGATAATGTCTCCAGGAATCCAATTTTCAATTTTTATTTTCCAATCATGTCACACATGTGATAAATATGCCAAAACCATATCAATATGTCCAACCAATTATATTTTATCTCATATTATGCTTTTTGTTTCAATTTCCTTTTTGTCATCCTTTAGGCTTTCAGTTCAATCAGAAAATAACACCATAAAACATATATCAAGCCATGAGATAAAAGTCATGTAAAGAAAAACTGTAATGCAGCCCGTAAGAAACCATGTATCGAAATATAAATAAATACTATTGTGCTTTATCACAGGTTACGAATTTATCTACCTGGATCTATTATTACAGGACCTCTATTCTCAATTTCTAGAGTCCCTACAAGGTCACATGTGCAAAATAATTAAAATAAATAAAAAGGTTTTAAGTCACAAAAACAGCTTTCTAAAAGCTTTCCCAAACACACCCCAAAATAATCCCAAAAATGGGCTTACGCGGCACTGAACCGCCCGCGCACGCTCGGCGCTTTCTAAAAGCTTTTCCAAACAGCATTTTTCCCAAAATTTCTTTTCGCGGTGCTGGACCGCCCGCTCCCAGCGCGCTGGACCGCGCGCTCTCGGCGCTGGACCGGGCGTGCTCGGCGCGCTGGACCGCGCGCGCTCGGCATCCGGTTCAGCGTAACCCGGTCCAAAGCCTGGACCGGTTCACGCCGCCCCTCTCTCTCTCGTCCGGCGAAACCGAAATATTTCGCCGGCGAACTTCGAAATTTCTTGCGTCTCTCGCCGGCCAACTGACCGCCGCTCCCCGAAAATCTTATAAAACAACAAAGAAAATAAAATTCTCACCTTCGTTGGCCGTTGTCGTCGCGTGTCGAAAATCACAAAATTTCCTCGCCGCCGTGCCTCGCCGCAGAGTTCGCAGAAACACGTTCCAAACGCGCAAAGTCGGCTTTTATAGCCGCGGCCGAAACCGACTCAATGGAAGGGTCGTGAACCGCATTTTGCAGAAAACCCCCTCTAAATTTTATATTTGCAAATATATCCTCCGCCAATCGGATTTGAACTAAGCCGACATTTAAAATTTACAGATCTATCCTCTACGTTACAAATTTATCCCAAATCTTCAAAAATTCATAATTTATTCATTAGAGCTCCGAAAATTACAAATTAAACATCGTTGGATTCGTCTCACAGAGCTCTTTCTATAAAAAATATAAAAATACAAATAAGAGAAAACTAGGGCTGTTACAATTAGAATCTAGATAACAATCATATAGAATCTCTAAATGAAATTCAAATATTTAAGTCAATGAAATTAAGTTCAACAAAAGTTGTAAGTATCACTACCATATGATTATATGATACAATGGTTAATATCATATTTTTATACTCTATATTCAAGCCTATTATGTTAATTGAATTTAAAGTTGTCATGACATCATATAAGTATAATGGTTCCATTGTACAGATGTGATAACCATCTAAATTAGGAAAAAATAATGCAAACTCGATCATAGAAGGTATTGACCTTATCTAAGTCTTATTCATGTTTTGAGAGTTGAGTAATTGCTAGCATCATAGGAGTACAAATCCTTCATAATATGAGTATGATGTTCATTTTCTCATAGAATCTAAGTTATATATAAGCCATGTTGTTGTTAGACATGTACAATGTATCTATTGTACCAGTGTGAAGATATCATTAATTTAAAATGTAAGACTATGGCTTGATCATTCATCAAGTCATCTTTATAGAAAGTCTAATCTTAGTTATGTGGTGTTTATAATAGATACATTATATAGTACGAAGTAGTGTATCATAATTGTATAATCCATTCCACCTTAGATAACTTTAAAAACCTTAGGATAAAAATGATTTCATTCTATTATATGATATGATATTTATATTATATAAGTATAATCATTATCTATATATTTCCACACTATTGCTTTCAAGTAAATAATAATGTAACTTATGATTTGACATCATTTAACAAATTCATGCAAGCTTTGTTATTAACAAAAATAATTATGATACAAAGGAAATCCATGTATCACACTTCTACAATTCATTATCCTTCACAAATTGTTCAATAAACTTAGGAAAAAATTGTTATAATGTTATCATACAATTATGATAACTCTATCATATGTGTATGGTTCTTTTATTAAGTCTTAATAAGTTAACTATTGTATGATCTTACAATGTTTTGTCCTTATACAATCACATTGTAAAACATTTACTTAAGATCTTGACACTTGGTGAAAATAATTATCATATAGTTGTATTCCACATTTGCTCTTGTACAATCTATTTAATCATAAAAAAAGAATAGCTTACTGTTATCTATATGATCATCCAGTATAATGTGTTAAGACTTTAATAATGTAATAAGAACCTTTTTCAAACAATACGAAGACACTTTTTGTGCTTGTATAATAATCATTTACTACCTAAAATATTTTAGTCATAGCATCACATCATCTAAGTAACCTAAATATTATACTTATTATCCTAATATGATCTCTCTACAATGTGTTATTATGAATGAAACTCAAGAGCATAACTACTATTTCAAACTCTTTGGAAATCACAAATTAGTCATTACACAATAATATTTTGGTCTTAGTTCAATTCAACAACATAAAAACCAATGCTTTTTAGATAGAATAGATTATGATTCACAATGTAAAATCATAAGGGAAAAAGCTCAGCACAACCCTTCGCTTTCTTGACTAGGGTTGTTGCTTACTTACAGTGATTCTTTTTTACTCTTATTCATCTTTTTCTTTTTGTATCATATTGGTAATATCTTTTATTCATTTAAAGTAGTGCTTCTCTTACTTTAGAGGTTTAAAGGTATAGGATCATTGTATGCATTGTTATTTAAGAGTGTTAAATAGTTTGCATTAGATATAATTATTGAGGTGTTTTTTATATCTCCTCTTAGCACCATTGATTGTATTTGGTTTACCATTACTAGTTATGACAAAAATATATGGTTTAATGGAAGCTCAATCAAGTTGATTAGGGTAGAATTAGGCATGGGTTTAAGCCCAACACCTAAAATTCTCTTATGCAATCTCTTATTTTCTCACTTGTATTGAATTGGTTTCTATTTAACTATGTAGTAGCTTTGTTCTTACTTTTTAAAATTATTTCAAAGTTCATAACTAGTTGATTGGTTACTCATTATTATTAAAATAAAATTTCAACCCCCCTCTTCCTTGTGCTATTTTAACCCTCACTAAATTGAACATAATGCACATCAAACTCATGCTCATGCTTATATATAAACAAATCATGTTTTTCATATTAATAATTCTTTTCTCATTATTTTTTTCGTATTTTCTAGTTTCTTATATTGTTCCATTCTTTCTCAAACTAAGGGCCTATCTTTTCCCAAATGGTTATTATTCCTAAGCCCACAAAATCCCATCACATTTCAATTTTATCTAACATGTTGTCATCTCATATCAAAACCTCAACTCAAAGGAATATCATCTCTTTAGAACTCATCTATATCATAGTAATAATATTATCACATCATCTCATTATCACTCATCCAACTCATATTGATGGTGGTACTACATTATATTTACTCATCTAGCTTGTTGTGATATCAAAGCTAAACTCATCCATGTCATAATGATAACTATGAATGAGATTTAATTTCGAACCTCTCCTTAAGCCTATATGATAGTAGTGTCATATTATCTTTACTCAAATAGCTCATGGCAATAGGTAAGTGGCTCCTAAGGATAATATCATTAAGAAAGCATAATTTATTCTCAACTCATATTATATCAACATTACAAGGCACATATAGTGAAATAATAATTTTCAATACTTTGCTTCATGTTATTTATCACTTTCATCAAACTTGCTTTAGTACACATTGCATCAAATGCAATTTAACTCAAATAATTTTATAAGAAATTTTTCACATGTATTGCATAATTAAGATTTTTAAATTTTAATGGCCTTAATTTAGCAACAAATTTTTAATATCTCTCAAGTAGAATTTTCTTGTTATCATTTAAGAAATGAATTACATATCTATACATTGATTCCAAGGAAGTCTATGGGAGTACAACCTCAAACATTATAAGAATGTTGACTTTATCTTAAAAATTTGGTGTGTGTTCAATGTTAAATGCCAAGGTAAATACAATGTGGCTTGATTTCCTTCAATCACAAATTTCAAATTCTGCCAAACTCAGACTTCTATTTTCAAATAGGTAGGAAATATGTCTTTAAGAATGATAATTTCTTAGGAAAAAAAATAATTGATCAAATAATATGATAGATTGGTTGGATGATCCAATGCTTTAAACATGATTTGCTAACTAGTCAAATATAAGAGACTGAACAATTAGACACACTGAATGAATGGTCTTACACCTAAAGGTGATTTGAACAAATTTATAAGAATGCATAGAACCTATAATGAATGGGATTTAAACTATAGGTTCATTAAATCATCAAGAAATCCAAAATTTGAGAAATCAAGAGGAGAAAAATAACAAAAAACATCATTGCAACACTAAACTATGAGAACCATGCTTGCATAGGATCATTGCAAGTAAATTAAAGCACACACATCAGAGTGCACATTATAGCACTTAGGTTGTGCACCATGAATGGAGGCAGAGTATGAAGTCTAAGAATGTGTAGCACACCAAAAGCCAAAGCTTGCTATGACCACACAACTGTACCAGACTGCACATGCACATAGCACATGTTGCTATGGGTAAATTGATAGTCCACTTGCACTACATATGCATGTGTGATGCCACATATAGCACAATGTGGTCAATGCATGTGGTAGGACACTAGATAGGAACATTACCCATGCACATGAACAACCCCAACTCGTGGTCATCAAAGTGCGAGCTGCAACTCATGAGCACGAATAAGCCATTAGCAAAATGGATTTGTCAAATTTATAATTTTGTTAAAACAAATCTCATGTTTCTTTTGAAAATTAAAAAAATAAATATTTTTTAATTTTTGGGAATAAAGCAATCTCATCTTCTTGAAATTCTATCTTTTTGAAAAATTTCATCTCATTATGGGAAAAACACTCTTCTCTTTCTTTTTGCCTTAGTTCCATTCCACTCTCATGCTTCAATTCTTTTATTGAAACTTTAAAACAAGATCTTTTGTCAATGGCTTAGGGTGAGAACGCCTCATAGACAAATCAAATAAACTCCAAAATAAGGATAATAAAAATATTAAAATTAAATGAAAAGAATGCTAGTTACAATTGATAAGGTTAAATATAGATCAAAAAGCAAAAAAAAGAATAAGATAAGAAATTCAATGAGGTGATTTTAGATGGTTCTTCTATAATAACGTTGTCACCTATTGATAAAAAAAACACTCGTCTTCTTAGGTCTAACCAAGGAATCATGCATATATGCATGTTTAAACTTCAGTTTTAATGGCCTAAACATAAGTGGTCCATGTGACTACTTAGTATTGTTTTATCACTTGGTGAATTATTCTTTTTAACCTAAATGAATGAAAGGTATCTTGAATTCATATTAGTTCTAATCCTATAATTTTTAGTAGTGTTACCTTTTCTCATGCAATAATGGATAGATAAAGATGATAAAATTCAAAAATCTACTTTAATCTTAGCATTACTAGCCATATTGGTTTGAAAAGAAGTATTTTAAATGTATATTGTTAAATGATTGTTGGAGTAGAACAATGTGAATGATACTAATTAGAATGATCTATAAGAGTTCCATTCACTTCTAATGGTAACCTTAGTAAGCTCATTCTTAGTAAATTTGTATTCAACTAGATTTCTCTCATTTTCATCTATTAAGAATTCACACAATCTTAGGAAATCAAAATGTTCTTTTCTTAGCTTCTTAAATTTTGATCCTAGTTTTTCAAATCTCATAAAAACATCATATAACTAATCTTCTAATTCAAGTCATGAGAGCAAAGATACCATATCTTCAGTTTTAAACTCTTCTTGGTCATTCTCAACAAGACAAGTTAGTGCCTTTTTTGGATTTTTCTCTTTGGTTAAAGTGCACTCATTAGTGACATCCCAACTAGCTTTCGAAGCCTTTTTTTCTTTTCCTTTTAGTTTTTTCTTCCTATTCCATAGGTTGTGAACAATCAGTTTTGATGCACCTAGTGTTTGCATCCTAACAATGAATAAAGTTATCCTTTCTTCTTTCATGTATGTTTTGCAACATGTACCAAACTCAAAAATAATGTTTGACGTACCACAGTGGTGAATATTAAATGCACAATTTGTGTTGTGCATAGTGTCATTTTGCTTGTGATAATCTTCCTAGAAGATTTTTAATAGTTTTATTATCTATTTCTTTGCTAAAAACTTAAATAGAGATTCAATTATCTATGATAATTCCAATTCTACTACTTTTATAAATTTATGCATTCTATTTTTCCAAAAAGAGTAATGTTCATCCCTAAATAATGGAGGACAATGACAAAAGCTCATTCACCTAATGATGTATAATCATTGACTCTTGTGTGCTAAATTTTATATGGATCATATCTAGCAATTTAGCTCTCTTAGATACAAGACACTTTGATATCATTTGTTGAATATGAGGTACTCAATCATTACACAAAAGCAAGGGAAGGAAGTGAATTGTGATTTAATAAATTTGACAAATGAAGTAAAACTTTTGTGAAAGTCTTAATAAAAATACAGAAGAAATCTTTTGCAGTGTCTCATACTCATATTTGAATTTTCTTATTTAATTTTGAAATGCTATACCACTAAGAATGTAATAATTTTTAGGTAGTTTGGCCCTAAATAGTGAGCCTACATCAACAATAGTCATGCAACACTTGGCTTCTTTTTTTTATTAAAACTACGTTTATTAATAGTAGTAAAATTACAATGACTACATTATAAAATGCATGAAACAAGGGGTTGTAAGTGCTAGTAGCATATCATGTCAGGACGTTGATGATGACATACTATGACAATAAAAAAACTATCTATGTCATTCAAGTGGCTTTTGTTGAAGGGCCAATTAGCATGGCTTTTCAAATGACCATGGCTGTAAGTGATGGATTAACAACTAAAAGTTGGTGGCTTTTGCTGATGGACCAAGTGTCATAATGACAGCTAATGTTGGCATGGTTTATGGTCAAGCACATCCTAATATAGGAGATTAGCCTCATTTTAGGCTATCACTTGCCATGATGCCCCAAATTAATCTAATGTTATCACATGTATGCTTGTATGATATGGGATTCCTATTATTTCATTATTTCACTTTGGTGCACATCTTTTATTCATTTATGAAACAATTCTTGATTGAATCATAGGGAAGCTTAATATGTTTAAAAACTAATTATCTATAATGTTAATTGCTATAATTAAAATAGACATTAATCAACAAATAGAGCAAGAGAAAAATAATACAAAAGAGATTATTGGCTAGTTTAATAGTTGTATATCTAAATTTAGTTTCATGTTATTTTAAGAATGGATTGGATGTCAAGCCACACAAAATTATTTTATACTTTTTGAAGAAAGTAGTCATGATTCAATATAATGGAATAGCAAAATTCATGTATTATATGGAGGTAGAAAGATATTTTGGAAATGGCTATGATGATAAAAAAAAGTTAATAAATAATGGATGTGAGAAATATTTAGTAGCTATATCATATTCTAAAATTGTAATGGTCAAATTAAAAGATTTGTAGTGATAAATGAGTATGGTGATGTGCTTCCTAATGACTTATCAAAGTCAACGATTTAAAGAGAGATTGAATAATATGATAAATTGGTTTTTGGAGCTAAACCTATTTTAAAAGCACGTTATAGGATTCTTGAAAAACATTACAACAACTAAAGAAACAAATTTAACAACTATTAGATAAATGATTTAATAGATCAAGGGTTTTATCATGAGAAGTACTAATTCTAATTATAAAAAAAGATTGTAGTATGAGGATGTTATGTTCATTGATTATCATAGATAAATTAAATTACTATTCAGAATAAAATTCTTTTACTTAAAATAGATGATTTATTTGAACAACTATATGGATCTTTTATGCTTTCGAAAATAAATCTCTACTCTTGCTATGATATGTCAAGAGTTGAAAAGGAAGTTATTTGTAAAAGAACCTTTAAAACATGATAAGATTATTTTGGAATTCATAGTGTAACATTTTGGATTAACCAATGCACCAGTAATGTTTAGCACTTGATGAATAGAGTATTCTATCAATTTGTTGATCAGTTTGGCTTAGACTTCATTGATGATAAGACAATCTATTGTAAGGAAGAAGAGGAACATGCCCAAAATTTTCATTTGGTGAATTTTTGAAATTAAATTGACACAAATTTTATGGCAAGTTTTTCAAATATAAGTTTTGGTTTAAAAATTATTGTATTTTTGTCCTATATAATTACTATTGAGTGAATAATAATTAATTAACAAAAAATAATAACTTTGATAGATTGGTCAATAAACATAAATATTTTTTAGACCAGAATTTTTAGGGGAATAGTTAGTCATTATAACAAGTTTTTAAATGGCTTTTCATAAATAGTATTTACCTTTTATTAGACTTAAAAGGAAGTAAAGCTTAAATGGTGCAAAATGTCTAAACATAATTTCTAAATGTTGAAGGAATGCTTAAGTTTGTAATACTTATTAATGAAGAGAATAACGACATTTCAAAACTACAATAATGCTCCATTATAGGGTCTAGGTTGTGTTCTAATGACATATGATAAGTTCGTATCTTATGCATCATGCCAACATAAATCACATGAAAGAAACTATCAGATTCATAAACTGTAGTTTGAAGTAATAGTCTTTGTACTAAACCTTTAGATAATTATCTATATGGTTTAAATTGAAAAGTGTATCAAAGCCTAAACAACATCTCCACATAGAAAGAACACAATTTAAAACAGCAATGTTGGCTAGAAATAATTAAGGGCTATGATTCAAAAATTATTTATCATCAAGACAAAGATAATGTTGTAGCTAAATCTTTAAGTTAAAGAGGTAACCTCAATACAATGATGATGAAGTTTGAGGAATAATGGTTGACTTTGAGACAAATAAATTGAACATAAAGGTTGTGGTAGAGAAACATTGCCAAAAGTATTCTTATTTAGCTATGACACCATGATGGATAACTCAAACCAGAGAGAAACAAAAGAAGGATTCTACACTTAAAAGGATAATTGAAAACATTAAACTATGAAAAAAAAACATTTTTTAGAGTGATAAAGAAAGAATTGTAAGAACTAATGAAAGAATGACTAATCTAAACTCTAAAGAATCTAAACTCTAAAGAACTAAAGTAGATGCTATTTAGGAAGGTACATTTTTTAAGTTTACAATTCATCCTAAAAAATTAAGATGTATAAAAAGTAAAAATAATAGATATGATAGTTAATATTAAAAAGAGATACTATTTAATTTGTGAGTAGATGCTTCACTTATCAATAAGTTAAAGTTAAATGCTAGCAAAAAAAATGGCATGTTTCAATTTAGTTTTATACCAACATAAAAATGGCAGGAAATGGCCATGGTCTTCATGATTAGACTACCATAATCTCCATAAGAACATTATTCTATTTTAGTGATAATAGATCATTTAACAGAAACTAAGCAAGTGAAGATAACTAATTCAATTAAGAAATTAATAAAATCATATATTGTAATAACCTAAAATGAATGTGAACCAAGTTAATATTTATTTTAGAAATTATATATATTTATTCAATAAATTTATAATACTCTAGAGGTGGGATTAATCCTATAACTAGGGAGATGAACATAAAATGAATTATTTAAAACAACAAATAAGATTTAAAGAAATGTGAAAATTTCATAAAGAAGCAAGAACTTGTGTAATAGATCATTTTAGAACTTTTTACAAATGGTTGGGAGCCAAATGGCATGAAAAATATGAGAAATGTAATTTCTTATATGGTTTTAATCAAAAGGCTTATTAAACCATTTAAATTATTAATTCATTAAAACCAAACTAAAATACTTATTTTACTTAAACTCCTAAAACTCTCACACACAACTATGATGAGAAGATGCATCTATCATAACCTAAGAATAATAAGGATTTTCAAGTACTATTTTATTCATCTTTACAATGGTTAGGTTGTTATATAAGCAAAATAATAGAATTATAGAACATACTTATAAGCTTTATGACTTCATAAGAAAAATGATCCTATTTATTACCAAGAATGTAATAATATCATTTCTAAAATAAAAATATAAAGATTTATATGAGTTAAAAACTCATGTGTATTTTAATCACCAGAGTCTCAAACATATCTTTACTTAAAAAGAACTTAAGTAGAATAAAATGAATGACAAACCATAAATGAAAATAAATATCTTAACATAGATATCATATATCATCCACGAAAAGCCATTTGGGTGGCAAATGCTTTAAGTAGAATAAAAAGCTTAAATTGTATGATAACTAATCTAAAAGAAGGATAATTATGCATGAAAATGGATCGATTAAGTTTCTATGTCATGTTTACATCCAATCAGGAAAACTTTAAATTATTGGCCATTATAGTCGTTGGGGGTAAGATCTCAAGGATTTTAAAAAAAATGAAGTAGTTTAAAAGATCAAAGGGTTGTGCATTACATGGAATCATATTATAAAGGAGGTAAATAAAGCAACTAAAGCCCTTGCTAAAATCATATGTCAAGTTGATCGTGATACATGCTACAATTTGGATAGATATAAAAAAGGCTACCATTACTCTATAAAAAGAACTTATAACATACATTTAGAGGTTTTTCAATATAATCAAACTTGGTGTACAAGATGATATTAGAAATTATAGTCAAATTCATCACTTGCCTCCATCATCGTCGAATACAAAGGAAGGCATTCTCTCATCTAATCCTTAAATTTAGTGTGTTGTAACTATGGACACATACAGTCTCACTATATCTATCTTTCAAACCAATACATTGAATAAATATTATTGTTTCAATCAGGCTATCAATGTAACGTATGATTGCCCAATCCACATCTGATCAAATGAATGACATGCCATAACATCTACTATTTTAGTCTATGTGCGTCAGACTTGGATGAAACCTTAATCATTCATCTCCCTTTTGAACTTTGGCATTGTTCAATATTACATACCATCAAACATGTGTGACTTCCTAATAGGACCAACATGTTCAAGGATGTTATTGGTTAGTCTAGTGCATTGACCATAACATACAAAGCTCATTTAATCATAAGAACATAGCTAAGATACATCTAATGCACCTTAGAACTCAGATGTCTCAAAATATATTCAATTATGATACAATTTGTCCATCTCAACCTTTTCAAACTAGATGATGATGCACATCTGTTTGGTATATCGACTCAAGAAATTCTCTCTTCATTGTATTTGTACGAAGTTCCCCTTTGGAATAGATAATCACCTACTCAGTGGCTTGGCACCACATATGCTTTAGTCATACTTCTTTGAAGTCTTAACGTCACCCATCTATTACTCATTTCAATAATTATATCACACACAAATGACCACTTCTTTGTGTTTTTATGAAGAACAAATCAGATTTGATATCATCACTAATTCATATGGCTTATCAAACTAATATGAATGACAAGCAGCTTCTTCTTTGGTCAAGTACTTCTAAACAATCATATATCAGCTTTACGTGTTATAACAATTAATTTAAGTTGTATGTTTTTTAATAGTTTTGAATCAGAATGCTATTTGGACTTGGTTAATGCATTTCATAACACACTTTTGTAACCCCAATATAATAAAGTCATTTTTCAATATATATATATATATATATATATATATATATATATATATATATATATATATATATATATATATATATATATATATATATATATATATATATATATATATATATATATATATATTAATTTTTGCTTTAAATTCAAGTTTATCTAGAATTAGATTTGTTTTATTTCAAATTTTCTATAAAATTTTCAACTTGTTTGGACCATCTTTTATTTATCTTTTAGATTTTTTTTTAAATATTTTATGGAATGGATGAAAAGTAGATTATTTTGGGAAAACCCATAGATAAAGTTCATGTAAGATATCTCTCTTAACATCCCTAATAACAAGAAAATTCTTATTCCTTCACTCTCATAGAATCTCTCTTTATTCATCTTCCTCTTCTCTCCTTTAAGTTGTCTTCTATCTTTACCACACCCTCACCTCCCTCACTCAACATCATTGTCTTTTATTTAACTCATCATAAGAATACAGTATTTTTTTTGTTTTTGTTTTTCTTTATTTTCATATCCATTTATTTTCTTTATTTTTCTTTTCAAATGTTTATTCTTTTTCAAAGACAAGACTTTCATTTCCCCTATCTAAGCACCTAAGAATCTGATATTATATCTTATTATCATAAGCCTCAACCTCTAATATGTCATGACTATACCTCTAAGTACTATAACACAAGTAAAATAACTCATCTCATCATAACTAATCTTGTCCCATCTATAGGAACAAAGTCCTCCAGCATGTTGATGCTCCATAATTGAGTACCTATAAAATCATCACGTAATCGTCACCCCCATAAACAACATCTAGTGTTGACATGGAAACAAGACTATTAACATATCAAAGTCTATTCTTTAAGTACCCATGCCATCAGAATGTAATGTTTCTTATCATCACTAAGTCTATCTCCCTTAATTCCGACATCATATACTAATAGAGAATAAAGAGCTTAGAGTTTTGGAGCCTCATCTCTAAGTGTCTATAATACCCAAGAGTGGAGTATCTTATCATCTCTAAGTTGAGGTCTCTAACATGCCATGGCCTAAACTTTATATGACACAATACAAAGAGTGATGTATAATACATAAATCACATCTATTAAAATATTATCAAATAAGGTCATGCTATTTCTTATGCTACTTTAGCCACTTTGTTTTTATTTTTTTTATTTTATCCTATCATATAGCTCATAAATCTAAACAAGTGTAGTTGTATACATATATATAACAACATTCATAGAGTGTTATAATAAAATAATAGCTTACATAAGAAATAATATTTCAAAAAAATGCTCATATAATCAAATATTCAATAATAGTAACATAGTTATTTAATAACTTACTTAAATCAAAGTTAATTAGTTTTTACCTTACTTTATGGTGATCCTTCTGTTACTATTCCTCTTCCTTTACTAGTTTTTCTCATTCTCTACAAAAACTTCACATTAATATTTATCAATATAATTTAATTTTTATTATCAAAGTATTTTCTAAAATCTATACATATCATGCAATAATAAATTATCCTCTTTTTCATTATTATCATCATATTGTATAGTTGATAAACACTCTTGAACTATATGATTAGGGCTTTACAAAGGTCATACCAAATACATTACTATGGTCTTACTAGTTGAATATATCTATCATATCATTATAATCAAAGATATTTAATGGATCGTATTAGGGATCAGATAGTTGATCTAAATTACATTAGTTTAACTTATACATATACTAGTTTGATTGATATTTCATACATGTATGATTTGTTAACACATAAAGTATGATGTCATATATAATACAAGAATGGATTGTATGCTTCATGTTGGTAAAACAATCTAAGAATGGATTATCTATTTTTTTCTTTCATATTTGTATGATAGATAATATATTTGCATAGCTAAATAACCTTAATAATTATTATTCAATAGCATAGTTGTATAAGTATGACTCATGATATATGCAACAGTCTATCAATCTATTATATAAGCCATATTAGTAAAATGCATGCATTTAATCAGACAAAAAATCTTATATATATTATCTGCTCCCCTCTTACAATCTGATATATGAGTCGTACTTGTGTGATCCATATACTTAATCATTTTAATGTGCGATCAAACAAATAGTCTCACAACATTGTCTTTTTCCATTATACTGCCTTTGAGTCATACTAATATAATCTATCTACTTAATCATTTTAATGATTTTATTTGACAAATAAGCTTAACTAATATTATTTGCACTTATAGTATTATCCAATATATATTATACCAATACAATCCATGTCATTAACCATAATTGCTTAATGGAATGCCAGTCATTGCCTCTAGCAATAAGATCATGCTAGATGATTGAAACAACTATATGATGTGATAATATAGCTCAAAGACTTTGGTTTTTGTTTCCCATAGCAATAACATTAGTCTTGCAAAATCCATTTCCTTACCCATATAAACAATCATACTTTAAGGAGGAAAACCACAATAAGTTCTTATCTTAAACTGTAGTGTCCACAAATCACGATCGAAGATTAGTTCTTTCCTCAAAGCTTCTCCTCTTTCCTTTCCAATCTCATTGAAGAGGCACAAGAAATTACAACAACAAAACTGAAGTGCTTCATTTTACCTTCCAAGATCCTACTCTCCCTACTCTACTACTTTCTTACTTACTCTTCAAATACTAAAGTGGATTTTTGGGGCATGGAAGAAAGCTTATCCTCTCATGTCTTAGAAGATAATAAGTTAGCAACTATTAAATATCATATATTTTTCTTTTTTAATATTTATCTTTAAAATTTTGCTAAAAATCTAATTGATCTTTAAAAAATATAAATAACATATCTTTAGATTCCTTGTGATGAGATCTTCACAATGACATGTTAAAATTTGAAATCCAATATTCTTATTCTAGCATACTTTTTAGGCACCCATTAGACTATATTTTTAGGTTTTGGAACTAAAATACATATATCTAGTATGCAAAATATAAATTTGGAGAGAAATGACTAAGGTGAATTTATCTGATTACTTTAGATTTGTTGCAATGAATAAGAACACTTTGATTAATGCCTATCTTCTTAATGGCTTTTATGAAGATAAAATTGATAAAGTCGTCAATGTTGATGAGCATCTAACGAACTTCAATATTGATAATTAAGCCCAAAATGATTATGACAACGTCATAAGGATTGTGAAAGTTGTTACATATTCTAGTTTAAATGTAATGGAAGCTTGGTTAGACATTTGGAGCTTACATTAACCATAAGAATTTATCTAGGGATTTTAAATTAAATTCTTTAAAATAAGTTTGAACTAGCAATGGAAAACTTATAGGTTTGAATTTATGTAGATAATGGTAGAATATAGTATTGCAACTTTTTTGGCAAAGGAGAAAAGAATTTTGTTGGATGGTAGATAAGCTTCTTTTATGTTATGTAGATTAAATAAGTACTCTTGCAGAAAATGAGATTGCACATCTAATGGATAGGCAGTCCCATTGGGATCACATATACAAGAATGTGAGGTGAATAGCCAAAAGGATGAGGTGATGCAAATGGAGAAGCCTTACATCTAAGTTGAGAAAATAATGGGATTAAGGTTAAATTAAGTTGAAGGGCCCAAGAAATGTCATATTATGGGAGTTCATACTAAAGGAGGTTAAGAAAGGGTAAATGGAAGTCACTTTTTGAAAGAGTAAGCAAGTGGAAATAGATCAGGTACCTAAAAGCAAGTGCTTATTTATAACGACATGAAGAGGAGGATTAGGATATGGATTGTTTTTTAAAGGCTTGAGGATAATAAACTCTTTTTTTTAGTTTATCAATGATCAAAGTTAAAAAGGTAAAGAGCATATTCAATAAGCACTCCATCTATTGCTAGAACATTTAAAAGAGAGGACAAAAAATTTTGAAGATGGCTTAGAAATTGATTAAGGTGCATACAAAAAATGAATGAAAGGATCAAAAGTGGTGAAGATGGCCTAGAGATTGAAAAAGATGGAGAGAAAGAGAGAGAGCGACATTGATTCTTCTTATTTCTCTTAATCATAGCCATTAAGAGGTTGAGCTAATTAAGTCAAAGGATTCGGAGCTCTAGCTATCATTTATGGTTTTCTTGCTTATTCGCATAGACATCTAAAGAAAAATATTAAAACAAATAATACATTCATAAGAATATAATAAAAAAACTACTTAGCTAGATAATGATTTTAAAGTAAAAGAGAAGAAGGACATTTGGGATCTTCCCAGGGTGAGGTTGAATAAAGATGAAGTTTGATAGCCTCTCCTAAGAAGAATACAACAAGAAAAAGGAGAAAATGCTTTAAAAAGGGTAGATCTTACTTATTTTTTGGTACATTCTACACCAAAAACTTAGGAATAAATTAAACAAAGCTAAACTAGTCTCGATTAGTTAGTTAGTTGTCCAAGCTGGACTAGCAACAGTTTTATTTATAGTTAAAGTAGTTTATAATAATAATTGAGCTCATTTCCACACATGAAAAATTATACTTGATAATCAATTATAATGGAAGATGCTAATGTATGCCTTCTACTTATAAGGCTAAGTTAATCATAACTAATAAAAAAAGGAAATTAACTCCTGATGTGGCTAAATCACTTATAAATAACCAAAAGAGGTACACAGACATTAACAATATAGACAAATAATTTATAATCGTAAAACCTTTCATATAAAGTAATTAATCTAAGTTTTTCATTCCTTGTAACTTTTTTTATGAAACTCTATGTTGATTGATAGAAGACAACTATATGATGTTCTCATATTTTTAACTTGTAGAGTTAGCTTCAACATATATGGGCTTAAGGAGCTTGCTTCATGGTTTAGCCTTAAGAAGTTTGTTTTGAGGACTAATCTTAAGGGACAAGCCTAAGGGGTTGGTATTGGGAAGTTGGTTAAAAGGGGTTGACCTTAAGAAGCTAACCTTGATTAATTGGTCTCAAGCCATTTAACGATCATTATGTGATTGAAATATAAATCAATGGCTAAGATTTGATGGGTGAAATATTGGATATTCACTTCTGATGAATACAATGGAATAAGTTGAACTTAGAGAATGGAAAGATAGAGCGAAATGGTGTATCCAGTGACTTGATGTGCTCCAAGAATAGTACTATTGGTATATTTATCTGCCAAGCTATTTCTAATTTATTTACATTTGGTAAGTTCTCATTATGTGTTTCTTCTTCTTAATATTTCATTTAATTGCTTGTGTTCTTTTTAAGTACATATTTCTAACATGAATGCATCATCTTTTTTTTAATAATGAACTATTCATTAATGCACGTCTTTGCCTCTTAATAATGATTTCATCTTTGGAACCTTGCTTTTAATGATGGCCCTTACAACCCCATCCCTTCCCACTCCTTATGTTAAATGTTAAAGAGAGTGAAATAAGTAATAATATGTTTTCGAATATTAATGCATGCAAAATAATTTAAAAATAATATCAAAGACTTATAATAATATAAGATTGAAACTTTGAAGCATTATAGACCCAAATTTACAATCTTGTTTAAGAAAATAATTTGTCATATATATTAGCTAGAAATTTTTGCTTTCTAGTCTTATCCTATTATGTGTCCTCCATGTGATCTTTTGTCCCTTGTTTGCTATTAGTATAAACCTTGGTAAGACTTATCAATCTTTTATAGACTAATTCAATCTAGGACTACTCCAATATGTCTACTTCTTCCACACATTTAGTTAGCTTGCCTCAAACAAGGGTTTTATTTAAAATATTTTTGTATTCCCTAGGCATGTTAATTCTTCTCATAATTGAGCTTCATTAATCTATTCTTGAGACTACTTGAAAAATTAAAACAATTTCTTTTTCCCTTTTATGGTTCACCTTAAGGCAACATCATGATGCCTATTGCACTGTCCCAACATACCATACCAAAACCTTTTCTCACCTTAAAATTTGGTGTTTTTTTTATAAGGATGGCTAAGCTTTTCCTCCCTTAGAATGTCCACTTCTATGCCTTAGTCAAACCAGACAAGCCTCCTATTATTTTTAAGTTCTTACTCTTTTCATCGTTATCATTTCCTACATATTAAATGCTCATTTAGCATCCCAGTTGTCATACTACTTGCCAAATTGGCAACTTATCATAGCCATAAGGATCGTTGCTTGATTCCTAGCATATCACAACTAAATGATCGTTTGCTTCTATAAATATTTCATTATAGTTTCATGCAGATTCTCTGTTGAGACTTTGGCTTCTTATATGTACGATAACACATTTATTTTCTTTCTTAAATGCTCATTGGGATCTATTATTAGTGTTTTAAGGTCTATCTCTATCAAATGTCATTGTAAGAGGTCTCCTTTTATACCTATAATGCAATTCATTTTTCATGATTTTCATATTACTTTCTTATTTGTTGTCATATTGCTCTCAAATTTTATTGCATAGTTCTCACCTTATTGGGATTGAAAAGTTGTCTATAAACATCTATTTATCAAATATTATTTGATGGAAATTGGCAAGTATTATTAAAGTTGTACAAAGTAATTTTTTTATGCTTCAAAATAATAAATTTTATTTTGTATCTCCAACTATTTGTCACAATAAATAAATTTACAGTAAAAAAAAAACATTTTTACATCGTCGGCCCAAACTAAGTGTTGGGCATGGGCTTCCATGCTTTACAAGCTTGCTCCACCTCTAAAGATCGATGCAAACATTGGAGAATTTATGCAATAATTCTGCATATTTAGGGCTTATGCTTAGCTCCTCCGTTGTACACGATATTTTTTTCGAAATATGTCTTTTATTTTATTTATTTATTTATTTTTAAATCTAATAAAATGAATGAAAGATAATTTATTTTCTTTAAATATTAGTATAAAATTTTATTTTACTAATTAGCAATTCGAGAATATTAATTATTTCATCAAAAAGCTTTGCACTAATAAACATAATTTTAATAATACTTGCAAAACAATTAATTTGTTAATCATAGCAATTTTAATGATAGAACAGATATCTCAAAACAAATGTTACACAGATCCGGATCTGAACCGTGAGCGTGGATTAGACTCACGGTTGGGGCCATGCATCGGACGTCTCTTTCCCACGTGACAAAAACCAGCGCTCAAGCCATGGCTCCACGCGTGGTGGCAGATGATTCACATATTATTGTTTGGATTTTAGATTTTTTTAACTTAATAATTTTCCAAAAAAAAATATTTATGTTTGATATAGTATTTGGAAAATTAGATTTAAACAAAACGCATATCGAAACTGGATATTTGTGTAACTATGCTTCAAAATGTAGATTTTTAATCTAAAAAAACAAAACAAAACAAAATATAATTTTATCTTTTTTGAATAATATTAATAATTTTATTATAAATTTGTATTTAAATAAATCAATTATTATTTTAATTATGTTATAATAGTAATCATATAATTTTTCAAATATTTTTTTTATATAAATTAAATTAATATTTAAAAATAATAATACTAATAATATATATTTTTCTATTAAAATTTGTTATATTGGTGATAGGTCATAGCATGCGATGTTGAAAGTCATCACTTATGTCGAGAACCATAAAGATGGGAGAATTAAGATGTCATGACCATTGATGACATTAATAGTTAAAGATGTATAAATGATGATGTATCTCAATAATTTGAATTAAATTTTTAAAAACTTTTCATCAATTTTTAATTATTTTATTATAAATTTTATTTTTATTTTTTATTTTTTATAAAAATGATTAAAATCTTCATCATATATTTTTATGATTTGTTTTTCATTTATTACAATATTTTTTAGTAAATTACTTTTAATTTTTTTTATACTTTTTAAAACTTAGTGAAAGGGAAAGCTATTTCCCCTAAATTATTCATATCCATCTGTCATTGTTCCAAATGGCGCAGTGATGCGAATTGCGGAATTACAATTGACAACTTATGACCCATTTGGTGGGCCTTTGTACCACCTAATATTCCTAATAGTCAAAGGTCATGCACAGTATCTTATCGTATTTTATAAATTCATCCAAATCTTTTTTATTATTTGAATATAATTATTTTTGTTAAATCATATGATCAATAACTTAACAAAAATTGGTCAAATTATGAGGTTATACCATTTAATCCGGAGTGCAAAAAATCAATTTATTTTTTGCAATAAAAGAATTGCTGTCATTTTACTTTCTATCTAAAACAATAAAAAATATAATCAAACTCTTCAAATAAATAATTTTAAATTAAGCAATATAAAAGTGAATACTTTTTAACACTTCAGAATATAAAAAAGTGTGTTGGCCAAAATTGAACAAGGTAATGAATGATTGTCGAATGAAATTTTGAGTAAAATCGCTTGTTAATAAGCATATGATATCGACCTTAGGTATTACTCAATTGTCACTAAATTCAACATTACTTTTTATACACATACACATGCATTTATAAATGCACCAAACTGAGTATCTGTGTTTTTTAATCAAAGTACAGTAATAAATAACAAAAATAAGCTTACTAACAACTGTATTATATGAAATGTCAATATAAATAATATCATCACATAATTCATAAAAAGTTATTACATCATTATTTGATTATAATAATTTAACATTTCAAATAAACATATTAAGTGATAGCATTATCCTCTATTCTCTACATTACCTCTATTTCCCATAGTATTTATTATATACTTAAGAATAATGATCACAAAAAGAAACTCCTAATTATTAATAAATTTTTGGAGTGTGGTGTATCTACAAACATGATAGTGAATGAATGAATGAAAGTTAAGAAAGAGTAAATATCATGCACTTTTAGATGAAACTTAAAGACTCTTTGTTTATGGATGACTCAACTTGCACATCATAGAGCCAGTATCTTCTTAGTTTGATCGTATGATATTTATATGGCACTTAAGATTGTAATTTTTTAACTCATGCATGCATCTTCTTATCAAATCATGTTCTTGAGTTAGAAAGTCTTATAAAATTACATTAACATATTGATAACATCAATACAAACTATATTCTAGATTAAATTCAAGTATTAAGTTAATGAAATTAATTATAAGATAAGTCATGTTTTTTACTACCTTATGATCATATGATATGATATCGACTTGTATGGTTTACATTCAAGCTTATAATAATATTTGAAGTTGAAGTTTGTTATGCAATCGTATTGTTACGATGGGTCAATCATGCAGATATTACTATCATCTAAACTTAAAAGTAGTGCACAAACTTAGTCATACAAGATTTATCTATTCTATAAAAATTGAGTACTCATTATCATCGTATGAATACAAAGCTTTCTTTGTATAAGTACATAGTCTATTTTCATTCAGAACTTATTATATATAAAAAGTCAAAGTGGATCAGACATATATGATTAATATATTTTACTATTACAATCTTATATTTTATTTAAATAATGATACATGACTTGTTTAAGCTTCATTTTTGGTGTAACAATTGTTAAATTGTATAGTACAAAGTAAAATAACATATCTATACAATCTATCTTATCTCTCAGATAACTTAAATTACTTATGATAGTACTACATTTACTGTGTTATATGAATACCATATGTGTACTATATAAGTATAATCATTATTTGATAAGACTACATATTGCTAATCTATATTAACATATGATGGTAATCTATGTATCGCACTTGTATGATTCATAAGATTTAAAATAAGCATAATACAAAACTATGATACTATTATGATAACTTTATCACACATATACATCTATCATATGAAGTATACTTAAGTCAATCACTACATGACTGTCGAATGGCTTATGCTTATATGATCTCATTATATAATATTTCTTTGATAACTTAGCTCTTGGTTAAATAATTATCATATGGTGGATATCCATTTTACATATGCACAATCTACTTGAAAGGTAAAAATGAATTATATTATAGATTATTTAGTATTATGTTTACAGAACTTACTTAATAGATTATGAATTTATATAGAGTACAAATATGTTTTATGTATTTGTACAATAAGGTATTAACAAATTTTTTGTATTAATCATAACATTAAATTATTTGGGGTAATTTGAGTATTATACTTATCATTCTAACATAATTGTTTTGATGTACTAATATAATGCATTAGTAAAACCCATAATGATTAGTTAATTATTTTGGGAATATTAATATAATCATTGGAACTAGTTTATTTACATTTAACATATTCATTCATATAAACAAAGATGTAAATAAGAAAGAATAGATTGATGATGCTTAAATTGCTAATTTTTTTTTAAGATCATAATAGGAAAAACTCTTGAATACAGCCTTTACTAAATCATGAAGAGTGTTTTCTTCATTGCTTTATCCATTGCATTCTTTGATTGCTTATTTCCTACTTCACACTATGATTCATTAGTTTGGAAACATCTTTAACATCATTTATTTTTTTTGTTATGTTGATTTTACAAATGAATGGTATAATATTTGTAAGCTTGATTTTGTTAAATATGTTGTAATAATTGTAAAGTTATTATAACCATTCTTTTGTAAGGTGCTATAAAATGTATACCTACCTATGGAGATAAAAGAGTGTAGTATTATAAGATTTATCTCTACTAGTTAAGGTAAATTAGTGTGGAGTGTTAGTTAAAGTCTTGTCAAGTTGATTAAGTGGATGTAAGTAGTAATTAGGCCAAATCACATAAAAAAACTTGTGTTTTATTATTTAGCTTGTTTTATGTGTTTTACTTATTTCACTATTACAAAATAGATGTAATTGCTTTACAAAATTTTGAAACTCATGAATGTTTTTTAAATAATATTTAAGAAAAATCAAGATTAACAATTGATGTATTTTGTATGACTAATTAAGTTGGTTAACCTTGATTAATAAGAAAAAATGTTTTATTCTTATCTTGCAATTAGAACCATGAAGTTTTTAAGATCTTCATAATTCACTTCACACTTGTGTTCATTATTAGCCTAGAATTCCAATAATGTGATCAATCCATGTTTTCTAACAGGCTTAAAAGCAAGATTAACACAACAATATGATTTATCTACGAAGTGTTCTCACATTGAGATGTTAATAATATACATTTTTTGGTGATATAATAGTGAAAGTTAAAGTGTGAGAATAGTTAGGAACTAAGGAAGAAAAAATATAGCTTTTGTCATAAGGATATGGAATTCTCCAAGAAGATAGAATTCAATAAGTTTTAAATTACTTTATTTATTATTCTTATCCTTTTATAAAAATGTTTGGATATAATTCTTTATTATAAAAATATATTTTTTGTAAATTTTATGAGAAACATGTGATTTTGACCAAAAATCCAAAATTCTATAACATCTATGCTACAAAGGGCCTATCCTCATGCACTCAAGTTGATGCACAAGTGCAGATGACCTCACCAGAGGTACTATTCATGCATCCAAGATTTGTTTCTATGTGCAAACATGCCCTATTATGTGCACGTTGACTACATTAACGCGATAAGTTCACCTACTACGTGCATAGATCACATGCATAATAGGTGTCTTATGCCTTCATGTGCACTACTTTTGTCGATAACTCACTTAGTTATGCATGCCAATGCACGTGGGCATCTGACATCCCATGCATTGTTGTACACACATGTCTTACAGGCTATAGCATGCACTCTGAAGCCCCTATAGTGAGCCTCTACATGTGACCAAGCACACGATTCTTACTACTTTATTTTGCAAAGATAATTTTCTTCATTTTAATAATCCTATAATTTAGCTCCTAATGATAATGCATGAAAAATCAAATAAATTGTGCATGTCACATGCCAGTGCTATGCACATACAAAACAAATAGCTATTACATGTTATAAAGTACCTTATATAAAAAATAAAATGCATATATCACTTTAATACTTAGATGATTCTAATCACCCTATATTCTTTTCAAGCATTTTTTTAACATTTTAATATTCACCTTTTTCTTGACTCGTTAAAAATATATGAACCTTATTATGGTCATCACCAATCAGTTATATTAATCCTTATCATGGCTCATCATTACCTATGATATACTACTACTTATCATGACTCATCTTCACCCAACCTATAGTACACTTGATTATGGCTCATCACAACCCAAGCTATATGACTATTCATGTAAAGATGGAGGATTACAACTAACCAAAATATTACTTGCATGAGAACAAGGTTGACTATTATGAAGCATATCCTCTTTAAGTTCATATGTAAGCTCTCTCTCTATGGTTTTCCCATTGCATTTTAATAATAAGAATATCTTTGATTTTTAGTTTCTTAATTTTACTAACCAAAATTCTCATAGGCTTTTGTTCATAACTCAGGCTAGGTTGCACCTTCATAATGCTTGACTCATATTCAACAATATGTGATGTATCAACAACAAATCTTCTTAAAGTTAAAATATGGAATGTGTCATGTATCTTAGCTTACGATAAAGACAAAGTTAATCTAATTTAACATCTTCTATTCCTTCAAAAATTTAGAAATATTTATATATTGAGATATTAGTTTGTCTCTTTCCAAATCTATAGTTGCCCATCATAAGATTTTTTTTGGTCACCCTTATATTTGATGAGTCAAGACTTAAAACTTTAATATTTAGACTTGTTTTCTATGAAACATATTTGCATATAAAGAATAAGTCATACATTTGTAAAGATGATGAACTAGTGGCCTTCAAACTACCTTAGAGTGTTCAGTAAGTTTCAAGAATTGAGACATATACATCAAATTTGAAAAGATTTTCTTTTTATTGTTAAATAGAATATTAACTTATTGATTACAAGACACATCTCCATTCATGTCACTTTAAAATTCTAACTCCAGCATTCGATTGTTTAATCATGTCTTTGATTTAAAAAATATATAAGATTCTATTTTTTAATCATTTCTTATTCAAATCTTATTTATATATCTTTGATAAATTTTATATTAGATTGATTGTAAAATTTTTATTAAATAAAAAAATAATTATATTAAATTTTTTATAATTTAAAAAATTATTATAATCCACATCCTAAGCTACTTGAATGCAAAGCTCTCAAGCAAAGTAAGCACGAGAGGGCATTTGCAAGTGTATAGACTAGTGATTGGAACAAAGTCCTATCATGGCCCGATCTTGGTTTGGTGTTATCTTGAACCCAATTGGGATACGACATATTGTGTTTTTTGGGTAAAATAAGACTCTAAATTAGCCTATAATTCTATGACCATATGAGTGAACCTGGGTGATGAAATCTAAAGTGCACAAGGGGGGAGCCAGCCTTAATTCAACTCACATAATACCTCCATACAAATGTTTATAAAGAACAAATCCATTTCCTAATTAGTAATGTTGGATTGCTCCTTTGCTTCTCATCTATTTCCAAAGTTGAGAGCACTCGGTATCATCTGATCGCACATTTTTGTGATCACATGGTGGAGCTTACCTTCACCTTTAAATAGTGATCTTAATCGTTCCAACCATTCATTTGATATGCTGATTTGACGGTTACAACTTCATCTACTATAAGAACTTGATCTTTTCTCAACATCTGATGGTCGTGATCTCATCCAACTTCCTAAAATGGCTTTGAATGTTTCTTTGTTGTGAAATATATGTTCTTGAATTGTATGGCTCTGAATAATCCATTTTTTAATCCTATCTTTGAGATCATTCTTACCTTTATCATTGATTAATCGAATAATCTACATCTCATCTAACTTGATCATATATCTCAGATCTAATCCACCTTGATTCAACCATCCAGAACACATCTCCTTTTATAGTGTTTGATAAGATGATTGAGAATGCCTCTGAGTTGATCTAATGGCTCTTGTCCATCCCACTTAATGGCTAATTAAATAGCCATTATATATGTCATTACAAGCAGTCATTTTTTTAAAAATTTTTATGTGTTTGTAAAATAATTTTAAGCTATTTAGTAGTAGCTTTTTAATTTGATTTTGTTTGACTTTCTAATGGTTATGACCAAAAGTTTTTTATAAAACCCTAACAATTATGAATAAAATAACAAATAAATTTGAATAAGATTTTAAGATTATAAAGAAGGGCTGTATCATATTCTACTGATATAAAGTTCTCCTCAAAGGACATATGGCTTATGAAAACTTCAAATTTCAAATTTTTTGAACTAAGCTTAATTCTTCTAAGTTTTTATTTTCTCAAATTTTTTTATAATTTTGAGCTCTTTATGCCTTTTTATATTCATTAATAAGCATAATAAATGTGTACATTTTTATCAAAAATTTATTTCTTACTATATTTTTTATTTTTCTTGGGTTGGGTGGCCTAACATTTGTGAAGGCTTGAGTTCAAATTAATCTTATAAAAAAATCAAGTTAGGATTAAGCTCGTAAAAGTCTAAGCTATAGTTGAACCCATAAATCCTAATACATTGAAGGAAAACTATAAGAAAAATCTTAAGTTATAACTATTTTACTAGTAGTGTTTTTCATAATCTTAATTGGGGTGGATATAAATTCTAGTTTGAATTGAACTACTTAAAAATTTAGTAAATCATTTTGAATTTTACTTTCAATTGTCTTAATCATAACAATTATAGATTAATAAATTTATAAATCAAAGTTTCTACGAATATAAAATTATTTTATAAAACATATTTGAAAAATAAGTACAATTCTAAAATTAATAAAAATATTGTAAAACTAATAATTCATCCACCTTTGTAGGATTTGCACACTCATTTTTACTCCAATTGGTATCAAAGAGAGTTTCCAACAAATAATGAGTCAAATCAATGAAATGATCTTTTATTTATGTGTGAAAATTAATATGTCATCTATTCTAATTATTTTCTATTTTTTTTATTTTATTAATATTGATTATAATATTATTATTTTTATTCTATAATCAAATTGGCTAATTTTGTTAATGTGCTTATTCATTTAATTGTTTGAGGATAACATTGCATAGTTTTGATAATTATGAAACTTTATGGGAAGGATCTTCATCATGTCACCTACATCATTTAAGGGTGACAATTTTCTTATTTGAAAAAAATATCTTTAAAAAGTTTTTTCAAAAGATTGATGTTGATTTGAGAGGTCTTTTTATTTGTTTTTTTTGTACTTCTTAAAGATAGAAGTAATAATTCAATATTGTTAATTTAATTAAATACTAAAAGAATGAATTACTTATTTTATGCATTATCTCAATAAATTAGTGTGAAAGTATGTAGAGCTACAACCTATCTTGAGATTATATAGAGATTAGATAGGTTTTATGGTGAGAATGTATCTCAAAATATTGGTGATGATAAGAAGGAGATGAACCATAAAAAGAAAGAAGAGAAGACGAAGAGGAAAAAGAAGAAACTCAATTTAGAGACAAATCATGGAGGTAAACCTCTGTCAAGTACTTCTAATTCTAGCCATGAATCTACTTTTAAATATTTTGATGAAACATCAAATTATTTTAGTAAATTATCTATTGAGCATAAAAAATTAATTAACATATATGATGACCTTGAGAAAGTTTTTGTAAAGTATAAATATAAAATAGTAAAATTATGTGAATAATGTGATACATTTAAAAAATATTTCTTTAAGTAATCAAGTTATTACCTATATTTTTATTATTTTGTATTTAAAAACTTCAAATAAAGAATGTGAAAATGAATTGTTCAAATATATTGCATACAACAGTGCTTTAAAGTTAGAGAATGATAAGTTAAACCAAGAAAATTCTTTCTTTAAAGAAAAACTTAGAGAAATTTGATTCACTTGAAAACTAAATACATGATTTAAAGTCAAAATATGCTAGTTTATTTTTTCATGTATCTATTTGGAATCATTCACACTACCTTCATAGGCTACTTAATTCAATCATTGTGATAAAAAGTAATGTTTACTTGAATGATTCATATGTGCTTAAACGCGTGTCATCTTTCAACCATGTGACAAAAACCAATATATGTTTGCATGATTATTATATATTGAACAATCATATATCCATGTGTTCAATACATCATCTATTCCTTCTTAGCATACTTCTAATTATCAATTTAAATCTAATATTATATACAATTATTATTCTAAATTTAGACATCTTGCATTTGATGCATAATTAGAAAATCTATAAATCTAAAGTGTAATAGTTATGAGTAGATTCTTAAGGGAACCAATTTTAAAAATTTCTTTATAAAGTCACAATATCTACATCTTACCACAATCAAACCCAAGATGGTTTGGGTTCTTAAATTTAAAGCTTAAGTAGTTTGCAGGTCTGTCTCCACATTTTAGGACATATGGTGACTAGCCTTACTTTGTGAGTTTGTGTGACTCACTAGTTAAAGTTTTGTGATACTTGGCTTACTTAGCTTAGGTTAGAAGATCAAATATTTTTAGACTTATTTATTATTAATCATTTAAAACTTGTCAGTCAATATATAAAATTATTGTATGATAAATTCAAATATTGTGAGCAAGTCAATACCATATTTTTTTCCATGATATTTTTTGATGAAATATGATTGAACGATCATATGATTGTTATTAACAATGAAAATGTATGAGCTTATAATTAAATCATAGTTTACTTAAGAACTTAATATAAAAAAAGGGGAAGGGAAATAAAAACTAGATTATATAGGAAATCAATTTTAAATGACCTAAGAATTAGTGATCCTTTAAAGATAATCTATTTTGGACTAAAAATTTTTATGTTTTAGAGAAAGAAACTTGGATTTGTGATTAGAATTAATCTTTCTAAATTTACTAGAGTTAAACATTATAAGAATGAAAAATATGACATCATAGGATTTGTTTATTTGACTAAAAAATTAGAAAGATAAAATAATTTAAATTTAATAATGTTTTTAAAAATATATATTTATATTATTATTCTAAGGAAAGAAAAATATGAGATTAATTTATATTTCCTACTTAGAAAAACATTTAAGAGTGCACAAGAGAAAATAATAAACATTATATGTTTGGAAATAATTTATTTGATTTTTAAAAATTAATATAAATTTGATATTGGTCATGATTTTTTTAGATTTACATTAGTTGTTTTCTTTTAAATAGAAAAGAGATAATTAAAAATTATATTAATTTAATTTAGATAATAATATATATAGTGTGTTTGATAAGTCACTTACAGAAATAGTTATTAAAAAAATTTAATGATTTGATGGAGTTGTTGATGAACCTTGTATTGAAAAATGGAGAAATTAAATTGGATAAGAAAAAATATGAAGAAAAGGCTAGTCAATAATTACCTTGAGTTTTATATTATCAAAATATATAAAAATAAAATAAACTATATGCTAATCAAGGAGTTAGAACATGAATTTCAATGAGAGAAAATGATCATAATATATTTGTATTTATCATAGAAACTATATTTATTGAAGAATCCTTAAATGGTTTAGGTTAATATGATGAATTGATAGTTAGATAGACATGAGCAAACTTTAGTTTAAAAATTAATCCTTAGACTTAGTGATCAATACTTTATTAGAGTTAAATGAGTACTCAAGATAAACTATGTGAAAATAAAGCAATTATTGAGGATAAGAGTATTCTTGTTGCTAGAGGTATATAATCAACTTCATCATTATAAGAAACAATTACAAAAATTTTAGATTTCATTTTATTAGAGATCAATTCATTAAAAGATTAATAGAATTAAAGTATATACTTATAAAGTAAGAATTAGCATATGTATTTACAAAACTCTTTCAATGGCATAATAAAATTTGTATAAATTGTATCTCCATTTTGATGGTATTAAAGGGGGAGAATAATCGTGGTTTTGATAAAATTTAGATGAATCATAAAGTAAGAGGAAGCATGTAGTATAAAAGAGCATGAAGTAAGGAGGAGTATATATGTTTTATTTTTAATACCTCTTATAATTTCTTAAATAAATATTTTTACTTGTTATATTTTTGATAATATTTATGTCTTATCATCATCAAAAAAGAGAGATTGTTAGGTCAGCCTTATGTTTAATGAGTCAAACTTTTAATGTTTAGTATTTTATTCTAATAGGCATATTTAATATAAAATAAGTTTATATGTAAAGAACAAGCAATATATTTTTGAAAATAATAAACTAATGGTTTTCAAAATATCTTAGAATATTCAACAAACTTTAAGAATTGAAAACATGTACATAAAATTTGAAAAGATTTTTTTATTATAAAATAGAATATTAGTTTGTTGATTATAAGTCACATCTCTATCTTACTTTAAAATTCTAACTTAAGCATCCAATTATTCAATCATATCTTTGATTTAGAAAATATAAAATATTTTATTTTTTCAATTATTCTTTTTTTGGTTCAATCCTACTTATGTATCTTTACCAAATTTTTTGTTAAGTTGATTATTAAATATTGAATAAATAAAAAATAATTTTATTAATTTTTTATAATTAAAAAAATTATTGTAACCCACATCCCAAGGTGTGCTCGAATGAAAAGCTCATAAGTCTAGCATGCTCGAGCAGGCATTCGCAAGCTTATGAATCAATGACTGGAACCAAGCCAAGTCGAGGTACGATCTTGGTTTGGTGCAGTCCTGAACCTAGTTGGATAAGGCATATTGTTTTTTATAGGCAACATAAGACCTGAAATTAATCTAAAATCCTATAACCATACGAGTGAACCTGAGCGATGAAATCCTAAGAGTACAAGTGTGGAGTTAGCCTCAATTTGACTCACTTAATTCCCCTGCACAAATGTTTATAAAGCTCAAATCCATTTCTTACTTAACAATGTAGGACTATTCCTTTGTTGCTCTTCTAATACTAAAATTGTGAGTGCTTATCATTCGATTGTGCATTTTGTGATTGCACTGTGGAGCTCGCCTCTACTTTTAAATAGTGATCTTAATTGATCCATCCATCCATTTGATGAGTTAATTAAACGGTTACTACTTCATCTGTTATATGCATTTAATCCTTGCTTAATATCGAATGATCGTGATCTCATTCGACTTCATTTGATGGCTTTGAGTCTTTCATCATCGTGAAATATCTATTCTTAAATCATGTAATCCTGAATAATCAATTTTTAAATTCGATGCTTGAGATCATTTTAACCTTTACCATTGATGAATCGAACAATTGAGACCTCATCTAACTTTATTAAATAGCTCAAATATAATCTACCTTGATCCAACCATTCAAAACACATACGCCTTTATAACATTTGATCTAAATGATCGAGAACTCATCTAAGAAGAACAAATGGCCCTTGTCTATCCCGCCTAACGACTAATTAATTAGCCATTATATATGCCATTGCAACAAGCCATTTTAGAAAATTTTTTATGCAATTGGAAAAGCTTTTAAGCTGTTTGGCAATAGCTTTTCAAATATCTTTTGCTTGACTTTCTAATGGTTATGTCCAAAATTTTTCTATAAATACTTAACCATTGTGAATTAAATGACTAATTTACATGAGCAATTTTTTAACATCACAAAGAAGGGATGCATCATATTCTACTAGTAGAAATTTCTCGTGCAGCATCTATGACTTACAACTACTTGAAACTTCATTTTTTTTTAGTTAAGCCTAATTTTTCAAAGATTTTATTTTCTTAATTTTCTTCATAATTTTGATCTCTTTGTACCTTTCTATATTCATCAACTATAAGAACATTGGAACATTTTTTATCAAAAATTTATTTCTTGTTTTATTAGTGTTTTTCTTTTAGGTTGAACTGCCCTACGTTTGTGAAACCGAGTTTGATTTGATCTTGTAAATAATTTGGGTTGGGATTGAACTCTTAAAAGTTAGAGTTATAGTTGAACTCTTAAATGCTAGTGGGTCAAAGGTTAATTGTAAGAAAAAATCTCAAGTTATAACTATTTTACTAGTGGAGTTTTTCTTTACCTTAGTTGAGGAGGATGTAAGTTCTAATTTGAACTAAATCATCTAAAAATTTTGTGCTTCATTTAAACTTTTACTTTCAATTTTTTTAATCATAAAAATTATAAATTAATATATTTAAATATCATAGTTTTATCAACATAAAGTTATTTTTGTAAAAACTTTTTGAAAAATAAATATAATTCTAAAATTAACAAAAATATTTTAAAATCTATAATTCATTGCCCTCTTGTGAGAATCGTATACTTGTTTTTACTTCATGGTTTACCTTTAAGAACACGTGATCACCTTCATAGAATTTTATTTTTTTGTGTTTATCATCAAAATGATGCTTTTAATGGTTCTTTGCCAATAGTATTCTAGCTATTATCAATTAAATTTATCGGTAGTTTCTTCTATCGCTTTAGTATTGTCTACTAGATTGTTATTCTTACATAAAAATGACTAACATTTTCTATCATATAACACTTTATAAGGTACAATACTTTTATTACACTAAAACATTATTATGATAGGAAATTTTGATCAAGGTAATATATGTATGCTAATTACCACCATAATTTAGGACACATAATCCAAGTATGTCCTCAAATATTATTATCATCATCTCAAGCCCATCTATGTGAAGATGAAACATAGTACTAAACTTCAGTTAAGTACTAAAGGCTTTTTACACCCTTTTTTAAATTTGAGAAGTGAAATTTAAATCTATACCATATAACATTGCTTAAGCACCACTTGTAATGTGACAATTTGATTGACATATAGTTATTTTAGCTTTATTGTAGAATTCATAGTCCTAATAAACAAAATTTTTTGTTAGCATATTAATAACAACTCAAATAGTATCATACTGTTGGCATTTCTTGGAAGGCCCACAAAAAAGTTCATGGAAGTCTTCTCCAACTTTAACATAAAAATAGAGAGTGGTTGTAATAATTCCCTTGACCTTTTTAAATCACATTTTAACTATTAACATAATATGCATTTGTTCACAAAATTAGCTATATCTCTTTTCATACTAGAGCATCAAAATGATTACATCACTTCTTGGTACATAATTTTCATGCCAAGATGTAATGTTTATTTATTACCATGAAACTTATGCATCAAGTTTTCTTCTATTTCACTTCGTTTAGAACATATATCTTATTTTTGAAATATAGTATTCTATTTTGATTCAAATTGAAACTCTTGTCAAGAGGTATTTCTTATTTCAAAGATGTAATTTGGCATGAGTTGATGGGTTAATGTAGGTCAAGTGGATTAGTGAGTGTTGATGGGTCGACGTAGGTCAAGTGGGTTATGCAACTTAGCATGATCTGTGGGAACTACTATGGCTAGTGGTGGCAATGGCGACAACGTTAGCAAATAATGACAGCTGACAGCAACTCGTGGCAAAAGATAGACGGTGGAAAAAATAGCCCAAAACTCAATTTTAAACATCTTTAAGTCATTTTAAACAAAATTGTGCATCGATAGAATTACGAGACTTCACTAATGATGTCTTAAATTAAATTTAAAGCTACAAATATTTAGAAAGCTACTAATTAATTTTTCAATAATTCAAAATAAAATATAGATATAAATAACTTGACAAACTAATAAAAAGTAAAAATAAATGTGTAATAAACAAAGGTCAATTGTAATTGACCTAATAATGATAATGACAATAAAGATTAATAAGAAGTAAAAGATATAATTATGGCACAACTCTAACTTTGAATGAGACTAGTATACATCTAAGTAGAACCTTTGCATGATATATGTGATACTATTACATCATTATCCTTAGATAAGAAAGAGCTTAACTACTTGGAGCTAAAGTGAAATCATTGATATTGCTATAACAGCTTTGGGTATAAGTGTTGAAGCTCCTCCTCATTAATCTATATGTCATTAGAGACAGGATGACCTTACTAATATTCCAAAAAGCTTTGTGTGTCTAATCCTATATGAAAATTATTTGATCATCTAAGATTTGATCCACTTTATCACTCAACTCACCAAATAAGGTTAAATGTATTGATGGGATAGATTCACACGATAATGATGATGATGACTCAAAGGGTTCATTAGGTATTAGAAATGGTTCTTTATAAGGTACAAGATTTTGAATATTAATATTAATACCTAGTTTCTTCATAATTTTAAATGGTTAAGAACTATCGACATGTATTTTCTTGAGAGTTATAGGTGGGACTCACTTAGACCTAACATGAATCATCACCCTCTAAAAATTCTCTAAATTGTATATAAGTATTTACTAGTCCTTTATATTTAATTATTTAAATTAATTTGTTCAATAATATATTTGTGTATGATGAAATATTATGAGCAAAAGACTCAATAGACTTAGAAGTAAAAAAATCTTGAAATAAGGAAATCAAATAAATAAGAGTTTAGGTATGATTTCCAAAATAGTAAAGATTTTCATCTAGCACTTATAATTCTTGTTCAACCAACTCATCTGATTATATAATCTCCTCTTCCTCAACTTTAATACTTTTTTCTAATTCTTTTATTTCTATGTGTAAAGTTATCTTAGGTTATTGGGTTGCAACATGTCTCCTCTTATGATAAAAATAACACTCCACTATATAACTAGTAAATGGTTTGTTTGAGGATTGGATTGAATGAGTTGGTGGTATGAGTGGAGGGCTATAAGAGGGTTTCTTGTGTAGTAGAGGTAATGCAAATGGTAGAAGTAGTGGTACAAGTTTGAGGGTGTGAACTGGTCAAAGAGATCTTACTCTTATAGATATCAATCATCTTAATCATTCCACATCATGAGCTACTTCATTTACTTTTTCTAAGCTAGTAATATTTGTTAAATATAGCTCAATTTAAACAAACTATTTGAGCCCAACTTGAAATCAAGATAATGCTATTCAATTTAGCTCTTAGACATCATATATGAACATATAATCCTTAATTTTAGCAATGTATTTGCTAATAATTTTTTAACTTAAGGATAGATGTTGTCATTTATCCAAACATTTATTTGAATAAGAGATTGATACATAATTAGCTCATAAGCAAATCTTGAGTGCTTCTAATGATGAAGGTAATGCTCAATCTTTGTCAATATATTTCTTTTTTAATATTTGAATAAATAATCTAGCATGTGATATGAGCTTACATTTATCAAATTAGTATTTTTATTGCTCACTAAGTTCATACCAATGATAACAATGCTCTATTCCCATTTCCTAATTGTGATATACTCTAGGGACTAAACTTCAATCAATGGTCAGGGAGTAGCTTAATGTTTAGGTCTATGTTCTAGTTAGTTAGGTTCATTTTTAGAAGATAATTTCATCACTTTAAATTCATTTGTCATGGACTGATTTGATTTATGAGTTTCGACTAATCTTTTATCTCTATGTTGTTCCAATTGGTCTATTCATGTTTCTAAGCTTGATTTTAGCTCCTACATTAAATGAGTTAGTTTTAGAATTATAAGTTCTATTCTTGCATCCATGGATGGTTGTAATAGTAAAAGAACATATAGATAAAAAACTTTTATAGTGTCAAACTTCAAAATAAGATTTTTTTTTCATTTGTTTATTCTATTATGCCTTGCTTTATAATTTTTAATAACTTTTAGCAATTAACAATAAATACATAAAATTAAAAGATGCTTGTTTAATGATAGATTAAAAAAATAATACAAGTTCTTAGAGCTAACTACACTCTGATACCAAGTTGATGTGAGATAATATTCTAAAACCTATCTTTAGCTTATTAATAACTGAGAAGTGCTTAGGTTCAAGCAATTTATCTAAACAAAGGCTTACCCATGAATATGTTTAGAATTGAAAATCTTAGAATTATTAAGTCAATAAGAATTTTCTTAGAAGCTAAGGACTTGTATTAATTTTTAATATAAGAGATCCTAACCTAATGAAAAAGTGGTTTAATAATCTACCAAAACACTCACATTGATGGTGAAGTGGTAAAGTATACCAAATAAGTAGTGTCCTCATAATACCAAATAAGAAAATCACATGTTTATTTGCTCTAACTAGAAAGTTAGACATGATGTTTAATTTTTCTTAAAAGATGCAATAAAAGGGTTAAGCACTTTTCTAATGATTGATGTTATTATAGATATTAGGAATGGGTTGAGATCTCCATTTTTTATCCTCTTGCTTGCCTTCCTAGGACACTTCTATAATCATGCTATCAAATTGATCACACATGACATGCTTGTACCAAAGAAACTTCGTGGCAACACTTCATTACTTCATTCAAATTATATTACTCACAACGTGATGAATATTCTTATTTATAAAGGAGCTCAAAGTTATAATAATAATTTTCTAACATAAAAATAGGAAATGATATTTGAGAATATTAAGGGACATATTTTAGAATTCTAAAAGATATTTTAAGAAATTCAAAAATCATCACAAATCAAAATACTTTGAATTTAGCCAAAAAATGCCTTGAAACATGATTCGGCACAGGTTCACAGGTCAATGTATGTTGATGGGCCAGGAAGGTCCACGGATCATAGGTCGATGTAGGTCAATGTGGAATGAGCTACGTCGTAAGGTTCAATAGGTCGACACAGGTCGGCGTGGGTGTTAACAAATGATGAACGACGATAAATGATAGAAGGCGACAAATGATGGACAATAACAAAAATAGTCCATATCTCAATTTTAAGCATTTTTTTTAGTATTTTTACTAAAGTTTACACCGATGAAACTATGGGACTTCTGAAGGTTATCTTAGACTGAATTTAAAGTTACAAATATCCAAAAACTATTAATTAATCTTTCAAATTCTTATAATAAAATGTAGATACAAACAACTTGATAAAGTGTTGAAAAGTAAAGTAAAATATGTAATAAATAAGAGTCAACTTATAGTTGACCCTCCTAATGACAATAATAATATAAACTAATAAGAAGTAGAATAGGTAATGCTGGAATGACTCCAAGTTCGAGTAAAACTAATACATCTCCAAGTGAAACTTTTGTGTGATGTATGGGATGATACTACGTCATGTTCTCTATTATCATAGGATTGTATAACTCTAATAAACGCATCATATTTGGATGATGCATGTCTGAATATAAATTCAAAAACTCTTAAGTTTTCGTGTCTTTTGTCAAAGTAAAGAATTATGTTATATTAATAAAAAGATGTTCAAGTTTAAGCTTGGATTATAGGTCTCAAGGTTATAGATACTTCATACATGTATGATGGACACATCAATACATGGTTGTATTTATGTCATACCATTTAGTTCAACTTTTTAAAGTTTTTGTGAGAGAATAAAATTGTACAGGTATGATAAAACCTTTTATCTTGTAAGAAAATTATATTTACTTAAAATATATAACAATGAACAATATTGCACAAGCTTAATAATAGATATTATCGATGTATGATCATGCTAGAATTTATTTATTTCATTAAAGAAAAGTGGTCATACCAGTATAATAAGATCATTATATATATAGAACATGCTAATCAATATATATTAGATATAAAATACACAAAACAAAATAGTTGATCATACATGTATAAAAAATGTCTTATATGAATAGTGTGTAGATTGAATATAGATCTTTGTTCCCACTAGGTTTCTTTGAACGCATGACTATTAATAATCCTAAACAAGAAATTTTTTATGAAAACAAATGCTTTGACTTATTCTTAATTTTAATCACAAAATAAATTCTTTAATAGTATATGTAACTCAAAAGCTTGCATTAGAAATTTTGATTGATAGTAGTGATTGTAATCTTATGTGTCATAAGAGAAAATTTTCATAGGTTTTAACAACTTAAACATACCAAAAGAAAAATAAAGAGAAATCACAATGACAACTACATTATAAAGAGTAACATCCTACATCATTTGAGACATTATTTAAAGGGCATGCTTTAGGAGATCTTAGATAAGAGATAACTTTCAATGTCATTAAATCTAGAATGGTTGAAAAGAAATTAAGGAGACAAAAAAATGCAAATTAACACACAACACAAAGTCTAAGCTGGATTTGTGTGGAGATTCAATGCAAGCATGTTAGAGTGCACATTGCAACATGCTAGTTTAGTGCTACATGTGGAGGCATGGATGCACCCTTGGGAGACCTAGACCTAAAATAAAAATGCTGAAAAAAAGAAAAAAGACCTTTTATGTTAGTAAGCACAAGCACTAGACATTGGCACAGTGGACATTTACATCCGTGGGCGATGCTGACCTAGCTCATACACTGCAAGAAACTATGTGAGTAGCACATTCCTAACATTAAGCATAAGGCGTGCACATTTATGTCTATCAGTGGTATTGACCAGGCATATGTACTGCATGTGATCGCTTAGAAGTCAAGCACATATTCATAGCTAATTGGTGCACAAAAGATGAAAAAATGTGGGAGTTCTTCCTGCATAAGTTATGGGGTCTATCGACTCAAATTTGTAGAATTAGTTCAAAAGAAAAATGCATCTTTTTATAATTTGAATATTAATTTTTATATATTAAAATATTATATCAAATTCTTATATAAAAGGGTAAGAATATCAAATAAAGAAATAATTGTTTAGAGAGAATTTTTTTGGAGTATTCAATCTTCTTGTAAAAAAGGTTTATTCTCCTCCTTTGCTTCTAGCCATTATCACACTTCCACCATCATTGTTACTACTCTTTAAAAAAGATTTGTAGATGAGAACTTGAAGAGAGAATACCTTGTAGACAGATTAGATTATTTTAGTATAAGAGCACTTTGATTCTACATCGATGGTAGGAGTGAAAAAGGAGGGAGTTAACAAGCAAGATACAAAAGAAGATCAAGAGATTTAGGAGGTTTTAGTCCAGGTGATTGTGTCGACTACTTTAGCATCAAGCTTAGAGGCATGTGTAGCTCTATTAACTTAATAAATTTGTGTTAATAAAGATGGTGCTAAAATCTCAATCTTTTCATACAACAAATCCAAAAAAAATCTGTTAAAAGAAGATATTCTTAATCAAAGGAATTTTGGATTAAGTAGTTCTCATAAAATAATTGAAGATAAAAATAAAGATTGATGCACATGAATTGATAACATCCTTTCAAGGTAGTTGTTGTACTTCATTTACTAATTTATGAAGGTATGGTGGATGCAAAAAAAGTGGATGAATGGTTTGAATAATTGGAGCCATATTTTTCTTTGTGGCTTCTCATCTGACAAAGTAATATATGCTCAACTAAAAATGATGAGTCACACATTAGCTTGGTGGAATACTTACCTAAAAAAATAACATAGTTATAGAAATGATCTAGAGCCATTTTAAATAATTAATCAGAGTATAATTTTATCCCATGCATGGAGAAAATGTAGAGAGAGTGGCATAATCTATGACACTGTTATGGAAATATAGTGTAAAGGTATACCATAGAATTTTGATGATACGTCATGAGTTTATGAATATTTATTGAAGGTATGTAGACTTTATCAAAGTATGTTGAAGGTTTATTATCTTATTATTATCAAATTATCCCTTTTTTTATTCAATCTTTGAAACAAGTCAATACATTTATTATGATTATTGAAAAAAATAATAAATATAAAGGGACAAAACTAAAATCTTAACATATAATGAAGTTTTTTTTAAGTATAAGTCCAAGAAATGGCAACAAAAAGAAGAGTATTATCCAACAAAATTTATTACAACTACATCTAACAACACTTCTTCTACTAGTAAAAATCAAAAGCACTATGATGACTACAAGAAGATAAGATGCATACAAAAAAATTTCGAAACTTTTATCCTATACTTTTTCTAAAAAAGTTTAAGAAAGACAATATTTACTACAACTGAGACTAAAAAGGATGTCAAACTCCTCAACAAATAGATGAAACTTTATCTCTTATGGTGACTCAAAATGAGACATCATATGAAGTGAAATAAAAAGAATAACTTATTACTACCCAACTACAAGTGAAGAACGGGTTTATCAATACTATTACAGACATTAGAAGTGAAAAGCACCTAATATCTACAAGTCTTATGGAAAGGCTAAAGTTGGAGACTACACCATATTAAAAATCTTATTCTTTGGGTTGGATTCATAATGAATTCGAGACAAGAGTAAAAAAATGCAAGGTAAAGTTTGCTATTACCAAAGATTATATTAATGAGATTATATTAATGAGATTATATACAAAGATATACCTTTAAATGTCTACAAGATTATAGTGGAGAATCTCTACTTATGGGATCGAGATGTCGTCTATTATTAATTACCATAATGATATTAGTTCACAAATGATGGATAACATTTTTGTTTGGAGTGAGACAAAGAAGCATTGACAAAAGGTGTTGTTGGTGCTTAACATTTGAGAGGTTAATAAATACTTACCAAAGATATGTGTTGCTAACAAAATCTAAGATACTATTTGATTATACAAATGGAACTCTCTTCCTCCCCAAAAAGACAACTAAATATTAGTTCAACAAAGAATATTCAATAGGACTTGAATCTCAAAAAGAAGGGTTCTATGATCAGGAGATCCCTTTCAAGGTCACTAAATCTAAAATGGATGAAAAGAAATTAAGAAAGGAGAAAAAGATTACAAATCGATGTGTAACACAAAACAGTAGGACCGTAAGCTAGATTGTGTGTAGAGATTTGATGTAGGCATATCAGAGTGCATGCCATAACACACTAGTCGAGCACTACAACAAAAGCATGGACATGCCTTCAAGAGACCTAGACCTAAAAGAGTAATGCTAAAAAAATAAAAAAAAACCATTTATGAAAACAAATGCACTCACTCGACATCATGCACTGCACACACATAGGTGCACATGCCCAACATCAAGAGTCACACATGCATTTACATTTGTGAGCGATGCTGACTCGACACATGCATTACACGTGATCGTACAAGGTGCACAAGCTCAACATTAGGCACCACATGCTCGCATTTATGTCTGCGGTGGTGTTGACTTGACACATTAATTGCACGTGACTATGCAGAAGCCATGCATGAGAATCAAAGTGAGAGTGTAGGGATAGTTGGTGCATGACAGATGTACACAAGCAAGAGTTTTGCATGCGTGGGTATTAGGCCTGTCAACTAAAATTTATAGAATTATGTCAACAGGAAAATGCATTTTTTTGTAATTTGAATATTAAATTTTAAGTATTAAAAGTTATATTCAATCCTTATAAAAGGGATAAGAATATTAAATGAAGAAAGAATTTTTTGGGGAGAACTTTCTATGAGTATTCAATCTCTTGTGAAAAAACTCTATTCTCTTTCTCATTCTTCTTTTACTTGCTATTATCACACTTCCACTTTTGCTACTACTATTCTAAAAAAAAGCTATTCTAAGGAGGACTCAAGACAAGAACACCTTGTAAATAGATTAGATTCAATTAGAGACACTTATGTCAACACCACTTATAATCCCATTACACTTGTACTATTCTTCAAAATAAGAACTCAGGCAAGCTATTATTAATAATAAAACATGGTTTTAGTATCATGAGATTATCATAATAGGCCATGGGTTTAACAAAAAGAATTAATCCAAAAGATATTATAATCACTAAACCAAAAGAGCTTATAAAGTAACCAAACAAATAACAAAAGATCAACAAAAAGGTCCAACAATAGGACAAAAGATATAATGTAAAAGTTAAATATAAAATTTCATATCCTAACGAAATATCAAACATCACACTAAATTAAAGTAAGGTAATGTAAGAATGATTTGTAACTTAGGTCAATCCAAAACTATATTAAAAGATTATTAAGGAGGATGGACAAAAGATTCATTGACTTTTTATCATTGTTTGGACTCTATTTATAGAGTTTTGAGAAGGTTTTTAATGATTATAAACACCCCTAATAGCTCTTTACATTTATTTTGTTATATCCTAAAATCTAGTCAAACTAATCATAACAAAAAAGACATACTTATGTATTGTATCATCTTATGATGGTATTATAGTATATACTTTAAATATACTAATCATATTATACTAAACAAAATTATTAATTTGTGATTAACTCTTATTACACTATTTGCCCAACCCTTTATATTACTAATCAAACTATATAATAGTCACACAAATATACTAATTGTATTATACTATCTGAGGATTGTATTGTACTATATATTCATCTTTTTATAGTTTTAGATTTCTAAATTTAAGTGTTTTGAGCATATGTTTTTGATTTAAACCTATATTCTTTATCTTTAATAAGACATTTCTTAAAGGTAAGAAAATCTTATCTAAATACATGCTTTAAGGAAGCCTAAGATTGCTGAGCTATAAGAGCAATATGTTTTAAAGCTTTTAGCACTTTCATTAAAAGCCTCACCTTTTATTTTTGTGTTTCAAATATATTGTAATAAGTCTTATGTGCTAATATTAAGATAAAGAGACTCCACAAAATTCTTCTCTAAGTATATCAAGCTTTATATTTTTTTAATACTAGTTAAGTGTTAAACCAAACACTATCAATATATCTTTCAAGTTAAGAACAAACTTTCTAATTTATTAATTTAGTGATTCTTAAGTTGCATGATCTAAAATCATTGAAGAAAAAAATAATAAAAAAATGATTTTATTGTCATTAAATTAATCACATATGAACCAAGGGTTCAACACAAGCACTCAAGACTAAGTTATTGATGTCAAAATGCTTACAACCTAGTCATTTCAGGTTGACACCCTATGCTCCTTCAAGCTTTTATGTAACTCACATTGGGCAAGTAAACTATCATTAAGATGACCTTTAGAGTTACTAATAATGATAACAACCCTTAAGTGCAAATTTCCCAAGCAGTTAAGACACAATCAATGAAATAGCAATAACTCTCCCTACGAACATAGATAATTAAGTTTCCACCTCGAAAAAGGCTCACATGCCCTGAGGTAAAATAAAGACATCCTTCATTTTGTTAGCCATATGTACATTCTTCAACATCCAACTAAGTGGATCAACTACATGAGAGAACCCATCCTACTCTCTCGGTTTCCTCATTCTTCTTTAGCTATCTTCAACCTACGATTCTACAATCTCATCCTCTAAGATTCTTAATTGAAATAAGATTTTGTTTATTTTTTTGAAGTTTAATTTCTTCATCAACACTATCAATACTTTTCACTTATTTTTAATGTTTTATAGGATTTTATACTATAAAAGTTATCATTAATAAAATATTTAAAATTGTTATATTAATTCATTAAAAATATATTATGCACATGCATTTTCTACTTGTACTTCATAAATCTTTTTTTTATCATTTTTAATTTCAAATAGGTTTTTTATTGCAATCAATATCAAATTGTAAATTAATTTTCTAAAAACTTAGTCTTTTATCTCTGAACAAAACTTCTTATTTTGTTAGAAAACAAAAATGAAAACATTTTAGTCGATTTTTCCATATTTTAATTTTTTCTTTTTCTTCTTCTCACAGGGGAGAAAAACTCGGGTTTGAAAAAGCTGACTGCAGTTTTATTGGTATTCAGTTGATTGAAAAATTATACTATTTTGTAAAATAAAAATTGTCATTTTTACACAATAATATGAAACATGTTATCGCAAAGTTCATTTTTTACAAATTTGATAAAAAAATTATTATTTTTAAATAACTCTCAAGGTTTGACTTCGGTTTCGATCTCCTAATCTTCTTGTCGTAAAATTAGTTACAATGATTTGATAATTTCAATTGATTATCGTGGTGATTCTGATTTTAGTTTCGATAAATTTTTAATATATTTAATTTAACAATTAACCCTTCCAAATTAGAAAATTTATAAAAATAAAAATATTAAAAAAAAATCTATATAAAATTATATTTTTAACAAAAAATTTATGATTAAAATATTCAAAACTTCAAATTTTACCTATATTGGATGCCTATCTTAATATTAATGTTAAATAAAATTTTGCTGTTCAACAAAGTTTATTTAAAAGTGAATTAAGAAAAGTAAAAAAAAAAACTTCTGTTAAAACATAATGTATAGAATAATTTTAAAAAATATTAATTGTATATTTTTATTATTAAAAATAAAACTAATCTGCCCAAATGATTCACATTTGGTTTGACTGAAATCTAGTTCAGTTAAAAACCATTGCTTTCAATAATCAAGTTGAAACTAAGCAGTTACAAAACTTTATTTTTAAATTGGGCATAAATGGCCAATGTAAGGTTTAATATTTTAATTTTTATAATATATTTGTAATTTTTTTACTAGACTTTTAAAATAAAATAAATAAAAACATTCAAATTATATTAGATAAACTACAAAATTGATCAAATAAAAAATGAAGCCGTCATCAAATCTAACCAAAACTGCCGACATAGCTAAACTATTCTTATGAATGAGAGACAAACTGAACCAGTGCTATCTAAGATTTGAGTTATTTTTATAATAGCTTTTTTATATTTTATTTTTGGTAATGAAGCTTTAAAAAAATTGTAAATATGATATAAAAAATATACATAAACGAACTTAAAATTAAAATCAGACATCAATTTTCTATGGCAAAGGTTTTCTTTGTATCTCTTTTTTCAATTTTCTTAGTAACCAATTATACATGATTTGTCTCATAGAGTGTGTTTAAGAGTTTGTTTGGAATAGTTGTTCTAAGAGAAACTAATTAATTAATAAATTGATATGAAAAAATTTTAGTAGATGTTACTAAAATATTTGATCATAAAAATAATTATCCTTAAATAACTCACCAAAAGAGTTAATTTGAATGTCAAAGTGACCTTTCTAATATCAAACTCCAAATATGAAATTTTTCTTGTTTTATTAAGAAATATATGTTAAATTAGTATACATACCAATTTTTTTGAAAAATTATTTCAACAATATGATAAAATTATATTTTTTAATATATAATTATAAGTATTTAATGAAATAAACATATTTAAAAATGACTAAAAATAATTTAATTCTTTAGTTAATTTGGTATGATAAATCATTTTAGTGTTATGATGAGAGACAAAAAATACAATTTCACTAAAAGTTATGTTTATTTTTTGAAGAATAGTATTTAAAGTCTGTATCTAAGCCAATAGTTTACCATTTTTTGAGATACAAATATGTGTTAAAGCATATCGTTATACCAAAGATTTGTTTGTTTTTATGATTAGGGAACTTAGATGTAAGTAAATTCCTATGTAAGCATTGTTTCATCTCTAAAAGTTGTTTCATACCTAAATAATTGTAGCATTAGATGTCGTTGGGTAGCCGCTCATTTATGACAACTAATGTTGGGTGGTTTGATAGGAAATAGTGTCGTCGACCTAGCAATAATAATGGGTGGATTCCGTCGATAATGCATCATGGCGAAATTGAGAAGACAATTATGATAGTAATGATTAACAGTCAATGAAAAACGACAAATAACGAGTAACAACTAGTAATGCAAAGCGTGCAATGACGACAATCTAATAGTGTTTATTGAAAATTTATTACAAATTTTACATCTAATTTTGAGGCAAGCAAAAAAGTATTATAGTAAATATTAGTTTTTTATAATAATATTAAATAATATTTTAGAACAAAAAGTTTTTTTTGAAGCCTTCAAAAAATTACAGCTTTTGAAAATGTGCTAATGTGTCAATTTGTTAAATTAATAATAAAAATATATTTTAAAAATAATTTAAAGAAAAAATGACTCATCTTCGCCTGTTGATTGCATGGCCCACCAGGTATTCCAACAAATATCTAAGTATGAGCCAATAACAATAATACAAATTCCAAACCTATTATGAGGTACAGATTCGACCACATTACGGTTAAAAGAATTCCCCCTCTTCCACCATAAACCAGACAGCTCAGACTGCATCGCTGAGCTCTCCGCGGGCCCACAGAAGACTACTGGTGGAAACCGGTGAGCCGTTGACCAAAGTGCATCCCCTGGCCCACCGTCCGATCATTTACTAGATTTGTGCAGATTCCCCAAATCACCGAAAGATCATTCACTACTCATCATTAGATTCCTAATCCATCACTTGACCTCGTATTAAAACGATAACGAAAGCTCCATGCCATTAAAAGTTTGTACTTGGAAGCATTCTAAGCCATCTTAGTACTTCATCAATTATTTTAAAGCTGATTAATAAAATCAATTTTTGTATTTGATAGAATTTTTGGGTTATGGCTAAGCAGGATTAGAGAAATATTTAAAAAAAACGAATGTTTTATGTTATTAATAATTCTTTAAAGACGGATTTGGCGCTAAGCTATGGCCATGACAGAGGAAGTACAAAGGGAATAGTGTTCTCTGGCTGATGGGCCTCGGCGCACGTGAGTTGGGCCCATGGCCCGTACTCTCGACGGGTACACCTGACATGACTAGAGAACGGCAGCACGCGTGGGAAGACGTAGTCGTCGGGGACCGTGCAGGAAACATTTACCTTTGCTTTCGGTCGAACGATATGAGGAAGTCTGAGATCGGACAGTGGAGGAGGCGGCGAACAATGCACAGTCCGATCGGCAGATCTTCGGTTATGTACATGGGAAACCGGGCGGTGGAGCCCGAATGTCGGTGAACTGATCGACGACAACGGTGGCCCACCGAGGGCCGGCTTCCTGTATCTCTATTATTCGCGAGCGGAAGTGACGGGGACGTGTTCGTGGCTGACAAAATATCTCTGATTTGTTGATTCCATTTTTAATATTTTGCTTTTTGTTGTTATTATTATTTCTGTAGATTACTTTTGATGATCATATCATTTCAAATTTTTATTTAAAAAAGATATTTGGTAATTAATTTAATTTGTTGGCGAACTAATTTAATCATTCTTTATTGAATGAATTTTTGAAAAAGAATTAAAAATAATTAATTTTGAGAAAAATAATGAGATGAAAAAAAAACAAAAAAAAAAATAGAGAGAAAAAAGTTCAATATAAAGATAAAAGATTTATAATAACAACTTCAAAAGATTTTTATAATTCTCTCTCATTATAAGATTTGTAAATCATAAAAACAGATTTAAACTCATCTTCAAAAGTCTATGAATACGAGAAATTCTGGTAGTCCGTTTATGATCGCACAATAGTCTTTTAATAGATATTCGAAGTTATTAGGATATTGATATTTGAAATAATTATTGAAGCTTTCTAGATGTTTGCTAATCTCGCAGCTCCTTGGTCTTAACGGTTGTAGCACACATAGTTGTCTTGTGAATCCTAAATTCTCTCCAAAAATGGTATCTCATTTCATCAGGAAAGGAAGACTAGTGATCATGATAGATTGCCAATTACTTTTATTATTTTTTTAGCTAACACTAGTATGTATCCATCATCAAGGCCTTCTTTAAGAGTTGATGGTTAAAGGTGCATTAAAATTACAATCTTATTGGTTTTCTAAATGATCAAGTTCCCATTTATATGATATTTAAGAAGTTAATGAACTTGACAGTGCCACACAATCTCCTTGAAAATTTTATCAACCAATTTGAAAATTAATATCATGTGACTTTTTCTCAATCTTTCTAATTCACTTAGATAATAAATTTTATAAATATTTTCTTTATTACATCTATGGTGTGAAGAAAAGAAATTGAAAACTTCTTTCTTGGCTTTTAAAATCTCTGATATTTAAGTTTAAATAACCAAAAACAACATAGATGAAAATGACTGGCTTCTTTAGCTTTTTAAAACTTTTTTATGCTTCCTCATATTTTACTTCATAATGGGGATCCCATCAATCAAACTTAAATCCCTTGATTTAAGATTCAAATCTCCTTAAGAAAGCACATCTAACCATTATAGATTTTGGTTATGTTAGACTGAAGCAAGGCTAGCCCATAAAATAGTTTATTGTTATAGCCATTTTCCTGATCCCTAATCTCTAATCAATCAACATAAACATGGTCTATAAGAAAAGAGAACTATAGGAGAAGACAATATGGACCACAGAGAAAGACTATAGGAGAAGATAATATAATAGAATGTGCAAGGCTTAATCATCACCTTGAAACTCTTAGAGTCATTTGTCAAAATCATAGATGATAAGCCAAGGTTGTTTCCCAAAGCATTGCATTTATCAAGAAATTTACTTCTCCCAAACATGGGGTTGTGGTGGGTGTTAAAGATAATCCTACAAATGTGAAGTTTTTTTGGGTGTGCCCCTATGATATTTATCTTAGGTTAAGTATCACATAACAATACAACTATCATTCAACTCATGTACATTAAAACTTTATTTTTATATAAATATATGCATTTATAATCAAGTTAACAACATAAATCTCCTCTCACACAAATCTCTGCATGACTTGTAATGTGCATTATTTGTACTTGCATATGTTAATAAAGTATGCTAAGCTAACATAAAGGCTCATTGGATGAAACTGCAATATCAATGAAATAATATAGAAAATAAAATGTGTTACATAATAGGTGCATAATATAAGCAATACTAAATAATTATCTTTTATACATTATCTCTCACATGAATCAATAATAATTTTATCATACACCTTTTCTTGTTCATCTCTCGTTAGATTATGCCATCCTTTTCATAACATAAGCATTACTCAGGCCATGTCACATCTCATCAGAGTATCATCACCACTTTCAATTCTTTATAATTCATCATAACATCATCACTACTTAATGCTCACATCACACCTCTTCATGGCATCATCATTGATTTAAGGCTCTTTTAATATCTTGATGCGGACATCAAAGCTTGGCGTTGCACGAACAACAGGGGAACAATTTTTATTTTCAAAATATTTTTTGAAATATTATGAGGTAAAAAATGATGCAGTGACGTACGCGCCGAAACATGGATTCCGGAACATCTTTCGGAATTGAATTCGGAGTTCAAACGGACTCCCAGGAGCCAAAACTGCGCGAAAAACACTTTTCCTGCCGCCGGCTCCCTCCGCCGCCTACGGCCGCCGCCTGCCGCGCCGTCCGCCGCCGGAGCCGCCGCCGAACCTGACCCGGGTTCGACCGACGAGCCAGACCCGCGCCCGAGTCCCGCCCGGGCTCGTCGACCCGCACCAACCCGCGCCAGCGACCTGCGACCCGCGCCGACCCACGCCAGCCTGCACCGACCCGCGCCAGCCCGCACCGACCCGCACCGCCGTCGCCGTCGCCGCGCCTCCGGCCATCCGAAATTAGGATAAATGCACTTAATTTTCATTATTTTCTCAAATTTCTAAGAGTCTATTTGTATTTTTTAGGTGATTTTTAGTTTACCCATGTGTCCTTTAGTATTCCCATGTTATGAGTCAAATGTCTTTTGTACCCTTATAGATTCCTATATAAGGGGGAGTCCTCTTCTGTTGTAAGGAGAATACAGTTAATGCAAACTTTTGAGTGTTCTTTGCTTCCATTCTGAGTTCGTGAGTGCTCTGAGTGTCTTTGGCGTGCCGACTCGTCAAAGCTCTGATACTGGGAGGAGGGACGCGAGGTCCAAGTGGTGAGACGCCACTCCAGTCTATAAAGCTCTGATACTGGGAGGAGGGACGCGAGGTCCAAGTGGTGAGACGCCACTCCAGTCTATAAAGCTCTGATACTGGGAGGAGGGACGCGAGGTCCAAGTGGTGAGACGCCACACCAGTAAGTTATCCCCGACACTGGTTCTACTATCCATCTTCCTATCCCAAAATCTAAAGTTTTACCATTTCCCTTTCCTTTTCTATCTACACACACAAACCTGTATCTTTTCGTGTCACCCTACCCCGTCTTGTCCTACATCATATCTCCTCATGACATAACCATTACACAAAGCTTATATTATACAACCTCATGCCATTATAACCACATAAGACTATATTTGACCTCTTCGTTATATTGTCATCACTCAAGATTATACCTAACCTCATCGTGACATCATTACCACTCAAGGTTATACCTCTTCTCATCAAACATCGAAACAACTCAAGTCTATATTAACTTATTTCATATATAACGTTACTCATCATGTGACTCTAAATTATATAAGTTACATTCAAGTATCTAACATATAAGCAATACAAGCATAATATATATATAATAGTGCTAAATCACTTACCTAATTATTAAAAATTGAGAATAGTCTATTCCTCTTTTCTTATCTCTTTCTCGTCCTATAATTGTACAAAAATCTTACATCATATTTTTTATTTATTTATAGCCAACATGCTCTATTATATTTCTTAGATTCCTTGAGTCAAAGGTAACCCATTGAACCTATCTAGTTCTCTTTGATCAGACTATCCATCGATGCCATTTGACTATTTTATACTTCATATTAGACCATATAAAATGCATCTGATGGCTTGCTTTATCGTTACTAAGCTCTTATCAGACTTTTTAATCATTCCATTATATCTTTCAATGCTCAAACCCCCAAATTTTTTAGAATTGTGTATAGTATTTTGGGTGTACATGCATCTTACATCACTTTGTCAGACTATAATTTTGTCATCTATCAATGACTATTCTTTTTCTCTAATGCTTCATTAGATTGTCTAATCATTTGATTTGATTACCCAATAAAGTCCTAGAGCTATCAATTTTGGCTTAACAATTATGATGTTTTTTTGCTTAAAATTTATCCAAGGGCTCCTTAAACCATTCTCCTCACTTTATGCACTCTTACATGTCCATAATCATATCACAAAATCTATAAAGAAATTCAAATTATAAAAATAAGAAGGAAAACTAACATTGATTTAGAATTTAGATTTCTTTTCATGTTTCATACCTAGATCAAATCCTTCCCATTAGTACTCTATTATGCATGAAATCCTTCCCTCATGGATTACCATTAACCCTTGGGTCATGAGTCATGAGATCTTTCTTTTAGTTCTTTCTTAACTACATCAACATAGTAAGCACCTATATATTAATTTTAGAAATTAATATTTTTATTCATTAGCAAAGTAAATACCTTATTACCATTAATACTTATAGCATCTTATTTTATTATCGAATCAAATCAAAATTTAGTGAAATCAACATCATTTGATTATGGGCATTTTTCTACAATATTTATATTTTTTTTACTTCCTTTAATAGTAATGTACAGACTACATTTATTATGACCTGTTTATAAAAATATCATTTTAAATGAAAATTTTCATATTTGTGAAATTTAGAAATTTCAAATGTAATATGATTTATTTAATTATATTAATTAAATGATATACGTTTTTTTGTGATATTACAATTGCCTCTCTTTACATGAATTTTGTCATAAAAATTTAGAATAACTCAGGATGCTTTTTAAACACTTTTTCTTTAAGTTCCATGTAATATCTCTCTCTCTCTTTCTGTATATGCTTTGCTTATTACATGTTTACTAAAGGAAGTTTTTATTTTGTAATTACTTAACTTCTCTAAGTAGAATCTTCATTAGCTTCTCTTCATAGCTCAAGCTAAGTTGCATCTCCATAATACTTGGGTCTTATTCCACTATATGTGAAGCTCAACAATGCAACTTCTCAAGTTTAAACATGTAATACATCATGAATCCCTACCAACGTTAGAGGTAGAGTTATTACGTAAACAAATTGTCCAATTCTTATAAATATATAGAAGTTCTAATATGCCTAAGCTTTAGTTTGCTCCTCTTTCCAAATCTATTAACATCTTTCATAGAGCTTACTTTTAGGAACACATGATCATTTTCTTAAAATTTTATGTTTTTGTTTTTAACATTAAAATACTTCTTTTGATAATTTTGTACTTTTTATATTCTATCTCTATTCAACTGAATTTTGCTTATGGTTTCCTTAACCACTTATGGACTTGCCACAATACTTTCATTCTTTTCATACTAACATAGAGAGTGGTGATTGATATTTCTTACTATATGAAGCATCACAGGGTTCAAGAACTATGCTAGACTAAAACTTATTATTACAAACAAATTCAATGAAGAAAAATATGCATCCAAATTATCTTCATTATCTAAGACACATAATATGAGCTTATTTTTCAATGTCTTTATAGTCGTCTTTATCTATCCATCTATTTGATAGTGAAACAAGATACCAAAGTTCAATTGAGTATCAAAATTTTCTTGTACCCTTTTACAAAATTGAGAAGTGAAGTTTGAATCTCTAATAAATAATATTGCTTTTGGCATTCAATTCTATCTAACAATTAGTCAACAAATAACTACTTTACTATGTAGAGTTTTTTAATCTATTCATGACTACACAAATAACATTAAATCTTTGGCTACTTCATGGAAGTCCCACAATAAAGCTTATGAAAATTACCTCCAAAGTTTGCACAAGCATAAAAGGTAGTTATAGAAATCCACTTAGCCTTTGTTGTTCACATTTTATTTGTTAACACTTCATGCATTTTCTCATATAATCAGTTATATATCTCTTCATACGAATATTTTATTCCTTGATATAATTCTATCATATCAAGATATTTTAAATATTTGATACCATGAGCTTCACTTTTCTAGTTAAATTCATCTATAGCATACATCTTTTTTTTGAAATACAAGACTCCATTTTTTTAGTTACATTAAAGTCATCATTCATTTCTTCAAGGACCCTTGCTTTGATTTTCTACACTTAATATCTCTATAATGGGATACTTACAACCAATCCACTACAAAGAAAACTTAGGAAAAGTTAGTTTTATTTATAGAGGATAATGCATTCAATAGTAATTGAGCCTTTTCATATTCCATTAAGCTTCTTCAATGGCAAATATCAAGCTATTTGAACTTGATCTCTAGTGCAAAGCATATATCACTGCATTAGCTTTACCTAGATGATAAATCATCTCTACTTTGTAATCTTTTATTAATTTTAACCATCTTCTTTATTTTAAATTTAACTATTTTGAGTAAATATGTATTTTAGGCTCTAATGATTTATATAAAACTAGTTGTTTAGCCCATATAAATAGTACCTCATAATTTGCAATGTAAATATGATCATAGCCAACTATAAATTATGTATGGATTAGCTTTTTATACGCAATCTTAGCTAGTTAAAAGCATCGATATTTACATTCCCATTCTATGTGGGTACATAGGCAAGTCCTTGATGTGAAACATTGGCATAAACTAGAAATTTAGTTTCATTTCCAAGAAAAGCTATGACTAGTAAAAAAACTAGCTTTTCTTTTTATTTTTGGAAATTCCTTCAACCTATTAGATCATATTTAAATGAGATTTTCTTTAAAATAAGACATGTTAAAAGAATTATAATCTATGAAAAGCCCTTAACAAATTTCTTATAGTAGCCTAACAATCCCAAAAAGCTTTTAATTTTTTATAAAATTAATTATCCTTGGCCATTCCATAACTACAACTACTTTTCTTGGAATCCACATAAATTCCTTTACATTTATCACATTTCCCAAGAATGAGACACTCTTTAACTAGAAGTTATATTTTATAAATTTTGCATACAATTGATGATCCCCTTAATCTTTTGCAAAACTAACCTCAAATACCATTAATGAAGACAATGAAAAATTGGACCAACTATTTCATCAAGTTCATGAAATTTGTCATAGCGTTTATCCATCCAAAAGCTAGCACTAAGAATTCATAATGCCCATAAATTATTTTAAAAGGAAAATTTTCCTTTTAGAAACTTCAATTGCTGACAACTGAAATGTAGGTCTACTTTTAAGAGTGCTACTGTCCCTTGTAATTAATTGAATAGTTCATCAATACTTAGCAACATATATTTGTGATGCTAAATTTTTTTTGTAATCAATACAAATTAACATAACATCATCTTTTATCTTAACAAACAACAACAATGCACCCCTTCAAGATATACTCGACTTAATCAACGATTTTTAATCACCACATGCAACTAGTTTTTCATTTCTTATAGTTCCAAAGATGCCATTTGATATGTTTTCTTTGATATTGATTCAATTCTAGGAATCATATTGATTTCAAACTCAATTTCTTCATCAAATGGTAGCCCTAATAGATCTTGTACACCATAGTAACATCCTATACCTATACTTCCTATTACTTTATAATATATAAATAGGCTAACAAACATGTTCTTTTCTTTCAAAGCAAATATTAGTTGTTACTTTTGACCATTGTTAAATAGACAACATTGGTCTCATTATCCACATGTATTATTATTCTCTTCCTTTAATAATCATTTGTGACCTGATGGAATGTCTACTAGTCCATGCTAAGAGTAACATCAAATTCTTTCAAACTAATTATAATCATATATGCATAGCTATTCCATTTGAAATGGTACTATAATAGATTCTCCTAGTATTTGCATGGTGATACCAATTGCTCTCATAGATCCTTAACCTTTTATTAAGAAAAGCTTTGCAATGTAATCACCTTCATGAAATTTGAAACATTTGATTAGTCAATTTCTATGCTACACACCCTAATGTCTTTTCTTATAGGTGTTTCACCTTGATTTACATCCTATATCAAACGTAGATGAAAAGGTAGGATTTTGGGATATAGTAGCAACAATCATCTACCTCTTGTACTTATGCCCTCCATGTTGTTATGAAGTAGTCTTATTGCTTTTTCAATCCTCAACATGAGTTTCTGTCAAGCCTTAATTATGCTTTATGCACTAAACTTCTTCAATCCACACACTAATACTTAGAAAACTCAAAGGTGTCATTACATCTCTAATGAAACTTTGTAGTCCCTTCATGAACATATAACATTGTTGATATATCTTCATCTTTTGATCAAAGAAAGCACTTAACCTAGCTAGATTTGATGAATGATAGGCGATCAAAAAATGGGTGATGAGTGATGGGTGTTGGACGAAGATAGCAGATCATTTGAAGATAATCAAGATCATCGAATGTCAAGGATTAATTATCTAGCTAAGTATGTCAAAGTTAGAAATAGATTAGCTTAGAACACTTGTTTACTTTGCAAAAGGAATCAACAATAATGGCTCCAACAAGTGATCAAAACATGAATATTTATATGGGTATGTTCAAAACTTAACATTTGGCACTTAGCCACTTATGTTGTGCAAATCTATGTAATGGCAAATACAAGGGAAGCCCCTTCCCTAAACTACTATTTATGCAGGTGCTGGATATTCCATGTGAGTAATCCTTAATCAAAATTAAGTCCCCATTCACTTATAAAGGTGAACCAAAAATCTTATTTGAGGAAGATGAAATCAAGAAAATGATAGAATCTTTCAAACTTGTGTTGATAGGAAAATTCTCATATGGGAAACTCAGTATGGAATCCATAAGGAAAGCATTCAAAACTACTTGCTTCCTAAATGAGGTTAAGATTGAATCTCAAGATAGCAAACACATTCTAATTAGATTTGATAAAGAGGATGATTTCCTCTACTATTGGCTACCAAGATCATGGAATGTAGCTCACTTCACAATGAAAATTTTTAAATGGTACCTCAAATTTCATCTTAACACATAACCATCACTTACCCTAATTTGGTTATTACAACATCTACTAATTCACGTATTCAACAAGGTAGCAATATACTCAATATATCAGTAATTTGAAAACTAATAAAGGTGGACACAACAACATTAAACTTAACTCCACCAAGTGCCGTTAGAGTATGCATGGAAATCAAATTGTCAAAGGAATGTAAAAGAATATTAGCTCTAATGGATTTTGGAAAAAGATTTGATATGACAAATTATCGATAGTTATTATTACAAATCGATATCAACCTACAAATTCAATACAGCAAAATCAACGATCAAGCAAACACAGAAAATGAAAATCTTTTTATCATCTAGAAGGACCAACTAGAGAAGAGTAGAACTCTAAGAAAACTCTAAAAAAATAATTAATAGAGCTTGATAACCACACGTGCTTAAAGGAAACTAAAGAATGACTCTCAATATCAAGACCTTTCATAATCTGGAAAAGGACAATGTACTCAAGATATACGATTGAACGAAGAAGGAATTCAAATGAGCACAAAGGCAAGCTTGAAATGGTTGGTAATGTGAGAAAAATAATGTCAAAAAAATTATTTGAGGATCACATAGTAATTAAGAAAGGTTTTTAGCAAGGTAAAAATGGTTCAATGTCAAACTTTGAAACAACTTTACAAAAAAAATAAAACACAACACATTAAGGACTTCAATCATGAATTTCATAAAAGTGCAATCAACTTAGATTTTATCTCACCTAATTTAGATGATTCTTCCTTATGCCAAAAAATAATAGCAAAAGAAAAATATTGAGCACCACCAGTCTGAAAGAAAATCGATAGAAGTGCAAGAATAATACAAATTATTGATCACTTTTTAATAAATGGATAATATGTTGATATGGAATATCATGGGGAGTTTGAATCCCAAGTTAATTGCTCACATTAAACACAATTAGAATCAATTACATATTCATAATAGCATTACTTGAACCAATGGCTCAACAAGGTAAACTACCTAGCCTGGCCATTACTCTATGCTTTGTACACTTTATTGGTAATCAAAAAAATAAAATTTGGAAACCATGGAAAAATGGTATTCATGTGATATTTTATAACCAGATGAACAAGTAATCCAAGCAATGAAATTTTGATGGTATGAAAAACATAGTATTCATTAAAACAATCTATATGCAGATGACCAATTTGTCCCCTTACTTGTAGCAAGAAATAAAAGTCAACTAGCCTCAAACTACACTTTTGTGTATTTCAAGTGCACAAGGACTCAAAGGAAAATATTATGGAGTAAGCTATAAGAAAATACAATTAACCAGAAGGAACCATCATTATTAAGGGGATTTTAATGTAATTACGTCAATGAATAGGTACAAGGGAGCTTCAATCCATTCTATTGTAGCAATAAATGAGTTCATAGATTGCTTAAATCAATGTAGCCCTTTAGATCTTCCTTTCTTGGCCACACCTTTTACCTAGTTTAGAAAAAGAAATTAAAAAATGTGTGTAAAAGATTAGATATGATGTTGTTAAACAAGGAATGGTTGGAGTTCAACTAAATAACAATTGTTCAACACCTATGTAGAATAGGGTCTAATCATTCCCCTTCATTACTACAACACTCAAATGAGCAAGCTTCTAGTCCTAAATAATTTAAGTTTCAAAATATGTAGATAGTTCATCTAAGCTTCTACAAGGTGATAGAAAATTATTAGGCAATTCTGACACACCAATCAAGGATATTAGCTTTAGTATTCAAATTAAGAAGACTTAAAGAATGTATTAAGTAGTAGAATTAAAGCACATTTAGTGATATTATTCAAACTATCAAAAGAGTAGAAGGTTTTTGGAGAGTCGCACAAAAGATGATAGGATTAGTTTGTATAAAGCAAATCAATAGCTAATGGAGGAACTAAAAAAGAAAGAAATCTACTAGCACTAGAAAGTTATAGAAAAATATCTAAAAAAAAGGAGAGAAGAACACTAGTTTCTTTCATGCATTTGTGAAGAACAAAAGGGAATGACTAAACATTAATGTGATTAAAAATTTCGATGGGATAAAGGTGTTAAGATAAGATCAAACACAACTTGTAACTGTTTAGTATCTCAAATATCTTCTAATAGACAAAGAGATTAGTTATAATGAAGTTCTTAATGAGATACATTAACTAATTGATGAGGAAGAGAATTAGCTCCTTGTTAAAAAGTGGAATTGGAAGAAGGCAGACAAGTGGTATTCTAGTTGGACAAAGATAATGCTTTAGGACCTGATGGGTTCAATGGATAGTTTTTCACTAAATGCTAGGACAACATTGCTCTAAGTGTTTTAAACACTACAAGTGATTTAATTTATGGTAATCCAAGTCCTAAGGGAATTATTTGTGCAAACTTAGTACTTATACCAATGTCTCATAAGCCTATAATTTTTCATGAATTTAGACAAATATGTGTGCAATTTTGATAAAAAGATATTAAGAAACTTACTAACTAATCATTACAACCAATCCTTATTAAGATTATTTTCCTTAAACAGGCTAGATTCATAACAGAAAAAGAGATCATTAATAATTTACTAATTGTATAAGAACTCATAGGTTCATTTAAAAGGAAAATTAGGAGAAGGTACATTCTTAAGCTAGATATAAAGGATGGTTTTGATAGTCGACCTTGGGAACTCCTTAAAATTCTAGAAAAAGTTCAGTTCTTAGTTAATTTCAAAGGTCTAGTCATGAAAATCATAAGTTGCACATAATTATCATTCATAATAAATGGTTTCCTATATAAGTAATTTTAGCTAGAAATAGTGTGAAATAAGGAAACCCAATTCCTTGAATACTTTTCATTATTGCAATGGAGCCCTTCAGTAGAGCTTTAAAGCTTCAATTTGAGAAGAAAAAAATGCTACACTATGCCACTAAGAGAGGATGTCCTATGATAACTCATCTCAGTTATGCATACATCATCTTTATCTTTAGTAGAGGAGAGATACAATACTTAAAAGATATTAGCAACTTTTTTGAAAGTTTTCAACAAATGCAAATCATGTAGTTAAACATGTAAAAGTGCAAATTTTACATGGCTAGAAGTGTGAAGTCAATTACAATTAAAAGGAAAGGAAATATATTAGGCTTTAAGGAAGGATTGCTTCCTATCACACACTTGGAGTGCTCCATATTAATGGTAGAAAAAGATCACTATACCTTCTATATATAATTGAAAATTTACAAAACAAATTGGTCAACTAGAGGGGAAAGCTCTTATCTATGGTTGGTAGGCTTTTTCTTTTAAAACATGCATTACATTCAATATCAACTTTTTCCTTAATGATAATAAGCCTATTAATGCAAATCATGAACAATTTTGAAAAGATAATGAGTGCTTTCTCAAGAGAAGACATGAAGAATAATCACGAGCATCATAGGATGACATATGGACAAATATGCAAGCCACTTGAGGAAAATGGCTTATGCATTAGAAAACTAAAAGTCATTATGTTTGCATATTTAGCAAAATAGAATTAAAAACTATTAGTAGATTAATCCCTCTAGGTGGAGTTCATGAAAGCATAATATTTTAATGGAAATTAAAAAGGGTTCAAATAGGACACATGAAAGAATATGAAAAAGACTAAGGATTTAGTGCCATCACTCACCTACAGATCTTAAGTCACTGAAAGATACTAGTGGACACTAAGAAATGATGGATGTTTTAATTTAAACTAAGCATGGAATGAAATAAGAAATAAGTGTTTTGAGAAGAATTTTAGGAATATAATTTTTGAGTGAAAAATATCCCACTAAGATATCCATTCTGGTTTGAAGGATAGTTAATAATTTACTATCTTTCTCTGATTAATTGAAAGACTTAACATTCAATTTGCATCCAAATACCCATATTGCCTAAATAAAGACAATATTTGTCATTGTTAATATGTTATTTAGACTTGGTAGTTGTTATTTTTCTTTTCATTAGATTTTAGTGATTATTTCATGATATTGTGTTGGTTTGGATTTATATTCAAGTAGTTTATTAATTATGTGGATTTTTGGCATGATAATATCTATATGAAATTATAACAAAAATTATAAGTATGTTTGATATTATGAATTTGGATTGATTACAAGGTGCTCCTAGTTTTGAAAAAAATTTAAAAAATTAATATTCAACATGTATCCATGTTTTCAGTTTGGCTTTAAAAAGATACAATTGATCATGCATTCTATGAGTGTAGCAAAGTCAATCAAGTTTGGTCACATGTCAATACAATAATTAGAATTACGAAGATGAACAATACACATGTTTCGTCATTTATCCAAAATAAGTAGAAATAATTATTGATAAGATCTATAAGAATATTACATATTTAATTCCTTCCTTGATCTACTAGAAAATCTAGAACGCACATAATTTTAATATTTTTTTTAGAAAATCGAACTTTCAGTTGGAACCATTATTTGGGAAGTAAATCGCTTTGTTACAACACATTTAATAGCTTCCCTTTAACATAGGTGGTGCAGTAGATAATTTCTTGATGCAATGCGATTTGCTCCCAACATTCTCCATTAGTTGACAACCAAAGATATAGATAGTTTGATGGAGTCTTATATAAAAAAATTGCCTAAAGTTACATATCTATGCAATTTATCATTGACAATTTGGAGCAACCAGTTATGATGGTACTATGGGATCAATTAGTAGAATTGGTAAGATGTTCATTGCTCCAAAGTGTTACTACTATTTTATTAGGTCTCCATCTTTGTAATAAACTAGGTCTGAACCCAACAAAATATCATCATAGAGCTTCACTATAAGTCAATTTTAGTTATGATCATTGGTAAATTATCTATACCTTCATACATTAGTGATCAAATAAAAGTAATAAAATAATTAGTAGTGAATATGAATCACAAGTACATCATGTTTTAAGTGTTAATGTTGTTGCAAACTGGTTTACAAATTTTTCCTACATAATAACACAAAATAATAAGTTTGATTATGAGTAGCTTTCTAGATATTATCAGGTATTAATTAGAATGGATATGTTAAAAGTTTCTTATGTTGGAGTTTCTTATATGCACTGTGACAGGACTAATGAAAGTTAATTAGATGGGTCTCTATTAGACTATGCAATCTACTAATCTAGAACCCAGTTACTCAATAATTTCCACAAGCTAGTATGGATCATCACTATCAATGTGGTGGTGTAGCTTTCCATGAAGGCAACATTAAGCTTAGGAGATTAACTAGCAATAGTTTTTCCATTCCAATTGCAAAGATCTCTTCATAGTTAATTGACAAGAGTCATTCAATCCAACTATGAAAGAGATAGAACAACAATGCAAGGCAACACAAAAAAGGATCTACACTTGTTATCATCGTTTGAAATTGCACATTTGTGCTTGTATCTTCCTTGCAAAGCCAATATTTAATCAAATTCAATCATCTTACTAGTCCATCCTCTTCAACATACACTCCATTCATAATCAATCCCCTACAAAAAACTTGGATGGATTTTTTTGTTTATAACACCATATAGTATATTAAACTATTTTGTATAATACAACATCTACTCAACTTACAAGAACTTTTTCCATAAAATACATTTCTACTTATCATATGATTAGATTTTTATTTCTTTCTTGTTTGTAGTTCCTAATTTAGCATTAATTTGGTTTGTTTAGAGTGTACAGCCTCATACCTTTTTATTCTTAAGATTTTATCATTATGATCACTTATTATATTAGTTCAATCTAGTACATGGTCATTCAAAACTCATCGCCACTCATTTTGCTCCAAAATCTCATTAGTCTAATCTATTAGTTCACATCTAAGTCACTCTATTAGATCATGTGACTACACAACAAATTATTTATTGACCAAGTATGTTGCATCAATCTCTTGCATTGCTTATCAAACAACTCCAATATCCTCTTTGGATCAGTTTGATTCTAAGTGGTGGTAATCCTTACATCAGACAAGTGTGAAGTTCAATTCAACCATGTTTGTTCACTTATATTAGGGTAATTTTTGTACAGTATGACTATCTTCTACACATTATATGATTTCATATTGATTAGTAGTAGGTTATATGTGTCTTTATTACCCTACCTATGAGAAGTACAACATCTATGAACATTACAACTATGTTCATTGAATCATAACCAAGTGAGTAATTTTATCTTCAAACAAAAAGCAATGGGAAACCTCCTCCAAGCATCATATATGATTAGCATGACTATAGTGTTATATTATTATAATGCACCTAACTATGCTTGATGTAAACCTATATTCTTTATAGAATAAAATATCTATTTATACAAAACACTAATGAGTCTCTTTTTCTAAGTAGTCAACTCGATTCATTTCTCCCTTGATTTTTTGCGTTATGCATTCATATTATAAAAATTATTAGCCAAAAATAAGCTAAGCTACTATCAAGGTCTTAGTAAACTATATCTAAAAACAAAATCATATAAGATAGTGCAAATTTGGGTCTTTAGACTTGCCAAGCCTTAGCACATTCATTCCAAATAACTCGCTTTATAGGCATTATAGTAATGAAAGTACACACCAATGTTTCTCTATGGAATGCTTTTATTATTTATGAGTCATACTAATTTTCAATTTGACATTTTCATTCCCTTATGATCATTATATTTTCATTTATCCATTGAAATTCATATTCTACTCTAAAGATACTTTGTGATGGCTATGCCATTACCAACAATAAACTATCTGACAGATACCAAGAATGATAAGTTTCTATTGTGTGCAAGCTCTAAATTCTCTTGAATGTATTTCTTAGGATTCTTATTACTCACTAAAGTAATTATAAACATTTTTAGAAACCTTCATGTAGCCTATAGGTGCTCTTTTCATGACATTATAACAATCAACTCCAAAACAGAGACAAAATTCTGTGAGGAAACTTATCATACATTCCTAAGAGAATTCCTCAAAAAAATTCATTACAAAATTATATCATTTTCCCCTAACATCTATGAATGCTGCCCTCTTTAGATTCTCACAAAAGACAATGTCTCCACCATGTCCCTATCTCATCGATGTGCCTCACTCTATCTCTTCAATGGATCATAGAATTTTTTAATTTTAATAACTCCTTTATGAAGTAAAATTTAGATTAAAATATTATTTGTCACTATATGATGCCCTTTTTTATAATCAAATCACTTTTGATTCTAAAGAAATTTATTTCACTATATTCATTATATTTTATTTGTTTATGTTTGACAGTTATCTCTTTCTTTCAAGGAGTTATCATATACCATTATAATTAACACCTATTACCAAAATGTTTAATTAAAACTTATTTATTTCTAAAAATATATAAATTTTAATATAATATAACTTCTATCCATCTAGGATATTATATAAACTTTATGTGACTTAGCTAAAAGGGTAAGAAAAAAAGCTTCTTTTAAATCTATAAGTGAGGTAATAACTCCAAGACCACAAGTGCTAATATCACAGATTTTTTAGTTATGATGTAAATTACAAGTCTAGATGATAAACATTATGGTTTGGAATTATAGATATTTTTTCTAAATGCATGTGGCTTACATTCATATCGAACAATAGTGACACATTTAAGAATTCAAGTTAAAAAAAGGTTTAGAAATTAATAAATTCAAAGTGATATGGTAAAGAATTTTAAAAATGAGAATTTTCAAAAAATGTTTGAGGAACTTGGGAGGAATATGTGAACATTCATGTTACTTATTGAATTGAATTTCAAGAAGACACTTAATTAATAAGACACCATATGAATTATGAAACAATATAAAAACTAAAATATTTTATTTCAAAATATTTGGTGTTGGTAATATGTTCTAAAACACAAAAACTAAGAAATTTCCACGTTGAATTCATTCTAGGATATCTTAACTTTAATAAACGTTATAGATTCTTCAATAAAAATACTTTACTAGTGGAAGAATCGATCAATGTTATTTTTAATGAATTAACATTTCCAAAAGAGAAATTGATATTGAAGATGTTGAAAAGTTTGAAAATCTTTGCTTTGAGGACAAAATTTAACCTTTAAATGATCAATAAGCAAGTCAAAATAAGAATGAACAACTGGGTGACTTGCTAAAAGCATTAATTCTAAGTGATCCTAATCATAATGTACAAACTTATGCTTCTTGAAACAATTCACTCAAATTTTTTAGTTGAGGTAATGCTTAAAATGTAGAAGATTATTTACAATGAAAAGTTTGGTTCTTAGTGATGCAATAAGAATTATACCAATTCATTAGGAATGACGATAAGGGATTGGTAAAATGACCAAGTAACTATTATATAGTTAGAACTAGATAAATTTTTAAGAATACGCAAAATGGTAATGGTGTGATCATAAAAAAAGGTATTCCTTGTAGCATAAGGAACAACAAATTAGAATGAATCGAGTTTGAAGAGACTTTTACACTAGTAGCTAATTTGGAAGCAATTTAGCTCCTATTAGCACTTGCAAACTTCAAGAAATTCAAATTATTCCTAATGAATTTCAAGAGTGCATTCATTAATGGAACTATTCAAGAAGAAGTCTATGTAGAACAATCAAAAGGATTTGATGATTTCCAATATTTACTCCATTTCTTTAAACTAAAAAAATATATGGTTTGAGAAGAGCTTCTCAAGTTTTTTATTTCCTTCTATGGAAATATTTTATTAGCAAAGAGTTTAGGAAAGGACATTTAAAACAAAAATGGATATTTACTCTTAATTTGTAGTGAATATGTTGAGTAAATTAGCATTCTTTTTGAGATTATGAATTAAAAAAAAATACTAAGTGAATTTTCATATCTCAAACAAAATACTTAAGCATATTACTAAAGAAATTTGAGAAGAAAAACCATAAGGTAGCATTTACCTTGACAAGGCCTTCTATTAAGTTAGATAAGGATGACAATGGAATATCCATAGATACCAAATTTTGTCGAGGAATTATCATATCTCTTCTAATAAGTATTAGGAAAATGTGGTTTTTAGCATTGGTTAATGCACTAGATTTCAATCTAATCTTAAATTATCACACTTAAAAGCTATTAAGAGGATATCTAGATATGTATTTAGTGCAAAATCATTAGAAATTTGTATTCTAAGAGTCAAACTTTCATATGAAGTAATAAAATTCGATGACATAACCTATATGGGTTTTAAAGTTGATAAGAAAAGCATGTTTGTGATGTGTTATTTCCTTAAAAATTGTCTTATCTCACGGTATTGTAAAGAAAAAGTACAATTGTGCTCTCCATAAACAAAGCTAAATATATTTTTATCATTGGATATGTAGCTCAAATAATTCTGCTTAAGAGATAACCATAAGGTTTTGAAATAAATTTGTAAAATACAACAATTACTTGTGATAACAATTATTCTATTTTCTTAAATAAGAATCTTATTCAACATTTTATGTTCAAGCATATATAAATTAGTCATCATTTTGTTAGAGATCATGTTAACAAAAAAGAACTTGATAGTCAATTCATAGACATGAAAAATCAACTTACAAATAACTTTACAAAAACGTTAATTGAAAATAGATTTTGTAGAATTAAAAGATACTAAGAAATGTTAGATCTCTTAAGTTAGAATTTCTGTTTAATGATGAAAAATGTTGGAGAATAACATTAAGGGAGAGTTACTTGAAAATTCTCTAAAACATTGCAGTGCATAGTAAGTACAAAATGGGAGAATGTTAAGATATTAAGAATGGTAAAGATGGATAGTTATAAAGTTGTAAATTTTTTTCTTATCTTGTACAATTGAGTACAATAGTTTATTATTAAACAACTGTATCTACAAACTTTTTCATAGTCATTTATAAATCTTTTTTAATGGGAGAGTAAAACTTACAAATTGATTATTACAAATTTCTTTTGCTTTTCCTTCATTTTTATTTCATAAACTAATTTGGTTTTTCAAAAAAAAAAAATAGGAGATATTGTTAGTCCTATAAGATCGAGTTGGTTTAAAATTGTTTTGGAGATAATAACACAATTAACTATGTTACTTATATGTTATATAATATATAGAGGATTTACTAGGTAGATAATTAAAAGGAGCCACATGGAACTTCAAAGACGCATATTCAAAGTAAGAAACTCACCAATGATTGTAGCTCTAAAAGGAACTTTAAAGCTTTCAAAGGAAGGAGCTCAAACATGTTTAAGCCTTATTTGCAACTTTGTTGGTGAGATAACATGAAGATTTTCAAGCAATGGCAACATGGATCAATCTTGAAGATAAAGTTAAGATCAAAATTTTGGGGTATTTTATGTGATTAGTTTATGTAAATTAATTTAGCATTTTCTCATTGCATTTGATATATTTTATGATATTAAAACTAAAAAAGGTGAGCTTTTAGATAGATTCCAAAAATATTTTTACAATTTCTTAAGACCTTAACTATATTTGGTTCATAATTCAAAATATTAAAAATTTCTTCTTTACATTTAGTATATTGAGTTGTGATGTATCATACTTATTTAAGGGAATTATAGTATGTTATAAGCAACTTACAATATGCAGAGTTGACTATCTCAACCTAAAAGTTGAATACAATACATCATAAATCACATATGGTATATCATGGTTAAAATAGTAACATATCAATAATTGTGTATAATATGCCAAGCTACTTAGTCTCATCTAAAACTTGCATGTAGTATAACAATATTTATGTACAATATGTCCAATTTAGACTGGTTGTAGGAACTATAAAAGATAATATTTTTTGAACTACTTGCTTCTTAGTCATCATAAACATCTATTAAAACATTAATAAGATCAAGATAGGCTAAAGGCAATCTTAGATGGGTGGGAAAGAAATTTGAGAGGCTATAAGAATTGTTAATAACTTGGGGAATTTATAAACAAGAACCATTGCATTTAGCATAGAACACAATTGAAATCTACATAAATTTGTTGACATATAGGGTGTGTGATGTCCACATGGTGGGTGAATTGTGAAAATTCAAATTTAAGAAAACTTAAATTCAAGTATTAAATTACAATAAAAGACTTTTCTTTTTCTTATTCTTATTGAAATTTATAACATTTGTTTTAGGAATAATGTCATTAAGCTTTACAAACTTGTTGTGTGGGAGTGTAAATATAATAAAGGAACAAGATATTTCATATGGTCTGATCCAAAATTCGAATCTACATCTATCCTTAGACAAAATGCTAAGAAATATGCTAAACATTTGGTCAAAAGACCTATCTAACATTGACTTAATAGAACTTTAAAGCACTAGCTTAATATAATGCTAGTTTAATAAAAGCTTATAATGTTGGCTTAATAAAACCATACAACATCAGCTTAATAAAATTATGCAATACAAACTTAATACAAGCTTATAAAACTTGCTTAATAAAAATCTATATTATTTTCTTAATAAAAGCCTATAGCACAAAGGTCTATAATATACCCAAAAAACTATTAAGAATTAATATTAAGTCTCAACAATGAGATAGAGAAATCAAATATAAAGCACATCACAAAGATCCTAAAACCCAATCACAATTTTTTAAAACTTTATTTTATTATCAACATTAAAAATAATGTATAAAACAATGCAACCTTATAAACAAAAATATTGGGACAATCACCCAAATGAGAAATAGGAGCAATGGAGAAGCAAAACTACAAAACCTTATCTATTAGCTAAACAAGTTAGGCACTTCTTGAATGTGTAGTATATACAAAAGTAGGTTTGTTGCTTTAAATCACCTATTCATCTAAATTGATAATGCACTTTTGATAGGGTTCTTGATCTTGTGATATGAAAACTCCCTTGATCCAAGTGAACAAGGCTCATGATTGACTATGGAAGTTGTTTGCTTTTCAAAAACTTAGTTTGATTAAAATAATTCAATAATTGTGCAAAGGCATTTTCTATTACATTTCCTTTCATATAAATGTGATGTAGTTGAAAGTCCTTATTATTTCTTTTTTACTATTGAGAAGGAGAAGCATACACCAAGGAATTGGTTAACTCCTAAGAATCATGTAAGAAGCATCTTTCAATCTAGTTCGATCAACATATTATAAGTGCCTTTATTTAGACACTATTATAGATCATCTTAAAGAGCCTATCCCATAGTGCCCTACTGGTTTTAATTACATAAAATAATGAGAAGGTTTAAATAGTGTAACCATTATCATCTTGAGGTACTTCTCCACCTTCTATAGCCATGAGATTTCCTTTTATCGAATTATCCACATTAAGCTTAAATTGATGGGGGCAGAGGAGGGGGGAAAACTAAGGAATAGTGGTTTATTTATATAAAAAGTGTTGCAGTAATCTAGTAGCCCATTAGTCATGAGGCAAAGATCATTAGGACTTTTTGGAGTGAAGTCCAATCACTTGAAATCAGATATTAGCACCTATTCTCTATTTGTTAAACACTTCCCTTCAAACAGAGACAAAGTTTTAGCTTTCCATATTTTCAATCAAATGTGGCTCTGAATCAATAATGTAATCTCCCCTCTCACTATTAAGAAAGGACCATAATTTTACCAATGATAAACAAGGTGCTTAATGTTTTGACATTTTTTTTATAAGGAATCAACAATAGCTTGGAAACATAACTCCAATCTTCTCAAAATCTCTCAGACGTAGCACAAGCATGGATGAGGTGGTATTTTGAGAGGCGTTGAAAACCAAACCAACTTAAGATCTCTAAAAAAGGAGGTAGACCTTTGGGCAATCTCCATAATATATTGGAAATTTTAAAAGGTATTACAAGAGCTCCAAATCTATTTTGAGGAGCCTAAAATAACACCTTTATTTTTTGTCTAGCTCTAGGGTAAATAAATTGTGAATTTCTTATTTTAGGTTAGTGACAAAACTTTGTGCAGTTCTAAACTTAAGCTTTTCATGCTCTACTCCAATTTATGATTGACTCATAATATATGTTTCCATGCAACTTAGCCTCCCCAATTTTGGTCTTGTGATAAGTACTTAGCTTGTATGAACTTAGATTATAAAAAATTATCATTCTTAACTTTTTGACAGAGCTTAATGCTAAAGGCCTTGTGAATATCTTCTAATCTTTTTAATCCAAGACCATCTTCTTCATGTAGGAATAAACCTGGCTCCAGCTAGTTCAACTTCTTTTATGTCACAATTTTGAGTATCCCTAGAGAAATACATTAAATAAGCATTGCAATTTCAGGAAAAATTTCTTGAGTGGATTCAACACCATGAGAGAATGAAAGGTTATAAAAAAGTAAAAATATTATTGACAAGAATTAATATTTTACTCATTGAAAGAATTTAATGTTTCTAGATTGTAATTTTTCAAGTTGCTTTCTCTAGGTGTGATTGAAGTAAATTAGATTTATTTTTTTTCCTCTAAATCAGTTCAAACAAGGAAGGTAATGAGAAAACTGCCTTTCTTGTGTCCAGTAAGCCATTGCTGTTGAGTTGAGAATAATGCTGGGATCAAATTAATTGACTTCTTTTTCACATCATTGTGGAAAACTAATTCTTCTTGAAATAATTCCATAAATTACTTGAGATTTCTTATAGATTTCTTGTCCTTAAGTGAAGATAGTGACATCATTAGTGAAGCATCAGTGAATAAAGTTTAGACAAACTTTTAGGTGAAGCATAAAGCAATCTTTTACTTTAAAGTTGTAGATGATTAAGAGTCATACTGAAGACATCAGCTACCAAAATAAACAACCATAATGAAAGCGGATTATCGTGTTTCCCAACCCTAAAGGAATGAAAAAAACCTTAGTTGTAACCATTCATGATGACAAAGAACCATTTACTATGTAGAATATTAATGTCAAGGTAAGAAAATTTGCAATAAAAAATATATTACACTAAAACATTTAGTAGAAATTTCTAAGATAGTTTATCAAAGGAATTTTTCATGCTTGGCTTAATAATGCATTTTTTGAAGCCTTGATTTTCTGTTGATAGATTCGATCAACTCTTGTGCTATTAACATATTATCTTTTATGCTTTTGTATTTGACAAATCCTAATTATTCTATAGAATTCATTGAATATAAGACTTACAAATGTTGAGCTAACAATTAAGAGAATAACTTTTCAAGACATTTACAAAAACAAATCTATAAAATATGTTTAAGAATCAAGATTATATTGGCACTAGCCAAACTTTTAGATAATAATGTGCTAACAAAAAAAAAACTCTTACAACCATGTAAATGCCAGGCCTAATAATCTCCTAATAATATGTAAAAATTACTTCAGTGTAGCCATTATGTTGTTGCACTAAACTTATTAATGTTGAACACCATCTAATTGAGATCGTCTACCACCACCTCTCTAAGCAAGTGCACATTATCAACCATAATGAGGAGAGTTGGTAGGTTATTAGTAAGTAAAGTAGAGCCCATTAACAAGATAATAGCTCACTACAACTATCATAATCATGCCTTCATCTTACAACTAATAACCTTGAATTTGTTTTAACTATTTAAGTCAAATCTTTTTATGTGTCTTTGATCAAGGAATGAAAAAATCTAGTGTTGTCATCCCCTTCTTATTACCATTTTAGCATAACTAATAAATTTCTTCAATCAACAAGGGTGTTTTTGAGTTTTCATTAGCTCCATTAAAACTTTAGTTGATTGACATTTGTTGTATTTAGTCCATGTTTAAGAACTCTTTATTTAGTTTCACGAATGGTATGAAAGGTTTCCTTGAATTGCTGCCTCTTCCAATCTTTAAGGCAGTGCTTAAACCTTTTGAGTTTGTCAGCTACCACAAACATACTACAACCCTCTATCAAAAGGTTCCAATTTTCTTCAATTTTGATGAGGAAGTTAGTATGATTTACAAACATATATTGAAATTTGAAATACTTTGGTTAGGAGCATGCTTATGTTAGATTATGTAATGATAAAGGTGAGTGATTTGAAGGAGCTTTGCTTAGATGATACATTTATGCATTATGACACTTATTCATGAAATTTTTATTTATCGAGTTCTTATACATTCTTTTCCACATCTATGACCTTTCTTTATCCCCAACCAAGTAAAGTTAGAGCCCAAGAAAAGACTATGAAGAAGGCTACAATTGTTAATGATGTCTTGAAATTCTATCATGGCTCCAATTTCTGATTGTGTTATCCCTTTATATTCAAGTGAAGTAGCAATAACATTGAAGTCCTCTCTAGTAAGCCAAGGGGTGATGATTGATAATTAGAGCTCAATGAGTTCTATACATAGAGACTATCTATCAATAGATTTACACTTGGAATAAAAAAAGGTGAAAGCCACCCCTTAGTCTAGTCATTTGATCTAATTGAAACATGGTGTAATTGATCATTTTTAAGCTCTAACTTTCTAGAATTGTTTAATTGCAAAATATCCAAATTTTGTTATGTCTATTTCTTAAATCATAGTCAAAATGTAGTTTGCATTACATTGAATCAAAATTCAAAATACCTATAAGAGAATCAAATAAAACAAGAAGCAATGGCTTATGAATATGTGAAAGGTTCTTAAGGTAGCTGATTGCCAGTTTGAAGAGATGGTTGATCTTTGTTGGATTTTATCTTTTGCCTGTGAATATGAAAGACAATTTAGTAATGTGATTTTTCCAATATCAACTTCTTTTCCTTTTAATTAGAGTGAAGTTATCTTTTGCAATGAGCAAGGAACCAACTCTTGCTAAACAATCCTCTATATCCTGATTGAACTACAAGAATGAATGTGAGTTTGCATTATTACTTTGGTATTTGGCAAGAAATGTTTTAGAATATGATGTGGATAGGGGTCTTCCTTCTGGCATTGTCATGTTCCCTTTAACAAAGAAGTTACCTTTGATATATTCAAATGGTGACCTTTGTTCCAAAATTCTTGCTTCAATTCCTTCCATGTGAAATGCATAGATTTTGGTGTATTTAGAGGCTCACTTAGGGGAGAGCTATTACTAAATGATTGGTATATCTACCACATGATCAAGCTGCATTGTTTGACCAATTATTTAATTATTAGATTCTAGTTGTGAATTCTCCAAGAAATCATTTCTTAGGGAGCTACTTGAGGTTATGGTTCCTCTTTATGCTACATATTTTGAAGAAGGAGCACATATTGAAACTTTGCATGATTGTGCTTGTGATAGTGTGTGCAAAAGGAGCAGAGGTTTTTGTAATTTACTTTATTTGATATTCTTCCCTCATTGTAACCCTATTCCCAAGAGATTCTAATATGATTGTGAAACTCTTTGGTGTCAACCTCCATGCAAAATTTTACAATGTATGGCCTTAAGAGATTTATTGAGCAAGTGGAGTGGGAGATCCTCAAAGGATATCCAAACTATGATGGTTGAAGGTTTTGAATTAAGCTAGAATTTTTATGACCATTTGATCACTCATAAGGGGAATTTGATAATGTTCTATACCTTTTTAGTCCATTAGTTCAAATAGTCCTAAATTGAGAATCAAATCAAAATGTGTTTGTTATCCAAGTAGCCCACTATGAAGAATCCTTTAAAACCTATTTTCAAGAATGTTTGTTACAAAATTTGTATTCTAGGTTTGCTATATATGAGAATTTGCCATCAGTATGTACTTGAAATGGTCAAGAAGCTTTTTTTTCATCTTCCACAAACATCACTTCAGGTTTACCTTTATAAGTCAAAACTAGCTTGATCTTAAAGGGAGAAGGTGCTTCTACTCCCTTAAAACTTCTATAAATAATTGTTAGGGGGCATATCCCTAGGTCTTAATGGAATGGCCATGGGAGATGATCCTTAATGGTAATCTAACCATCACCTGAAGAAGATTCTACCACCTCGTCCATCATTCTGTCTAAAATTTACTTTATGATTCTATCACACCTTGTGAAATACAAACCTTTGCCATTTAATTAGCACAGGTTTATGATTATCATGCATGATTAAAATAAGATAGAAGGTATAATAATGATAAAGTAATTCAACAATATATGCAATGTTTCTCAAGAAAGTATGTTTATTAGAACTTAGAAGTTAGCTTAATGAAGAAAGGACTAATTGATGGCTAAAATGATGAGGGATGATCTAAATCCTATAGCCTTGTCTTACTTCAAATCCTTCCATAAGTATAAGATTATTCAAATGAGCAAACCTTCTATAATGATAGGTAAGTTAAGCATTAACCTTTCTTTATTTGTTTGGATTCCTTTAAATAGCACTTAGAATCCTCTATAGTGGCTACAATTTCCCTTACTATTATAATCAATTTCTACAAAAAAATCAAAGTAACTATTACTCATAGATTTGAAATGGTATAGTATTTGATCCAAGGGATCATGCAAGGATGATGTAACACAAGATGCATTGTCCAACCTAACCCATATGTCTGATTAGTTTATTCTTGAGCACACAATGCATCATACTGATTCAATAAAGACTACATACTCATATGACTAGCAGAAACTCTCTTTAGTCCGATTTTTATGTTCTTGAGAATTCGTTTTGTGATGTGTGATAGTATAATACAATAATTTCTATAATAAGGTTTTTATATTATTCATAATATATTGCATTTGTATGAAAATAGGGTCATATTGATAGATGCAAATTTGGTCAACATGAGCCTAAGTGTCAAATTAGGCTTTCTTGGGAAAATAATATCACTAATACAAAGGTGATATTATATAGGTATAATAGATTTCAACCTTTTCACAACCTAAGTTCCTAAATAAATGATAAACTATTAATTTAATCATGTTTGTATGACAATTATATTATACTTGTATGAGAATACAATTGTAATTAAAGCTGAACATTACTCGATTTGATCCCATGCCCTATATTACTGAAGAATAAATCATACAAAAATGAAAGGTATTATCATATTATATGAAACTCAAGAATTCTAAACCTCAACAAATACCTCTCAAATAAATCAATAAGTACTACTACGATAAGGGTATTATACATGTACAAATCATATAACTAATTTATATAACTTAGGATTGCCCTTGAATAACTCACTATTCAATACAATGTGATATCATTTGTATTGTACAATAGTGGCTTTGTATAAGTATGACTAGTAAAGCCAATGCATTTCTCTATCAATTCAATCACTTTTTCGCTTCCTACTTGAATATGAAATAATAACAAGTACAACCTCTTATATATGTAATACTCTAAGATTTGAAAGTAGGCATGTATGAAATGCATGCCTTATGACTAGAAAAATATGAGTGGAAAGATCTAAACTCATTTAATACTCATATTAAAACCTCATCAAATCTTTGTGTCTCCAGAAAAATATTATAAGTTTGAACATTTTAGTAGTAAAAAAAATAACTCAATAATCTTCTCCAAGAGATACTCAAGCTTGTGTTTTTCTTAGTGTTTATTAAAATTCACAAAAAAAGTTTATTAAATTCTGTAAATCAAGTGATCAAGCTCTCCATATAATTATCCTATTTACTCATGAGATGCATGAAGTAAAAATATTTTAGAAAAAATATTAACAAAATTAACATAATAATTGTGTTGTCACTAAATAATTGGTACAAGGACCAAGGATTAAGAACAATTTACATCCTTTCATATTAAGGAATCTCTTATTTTACCAAATCATTGTGTTACCACTAGAGAGAAGCTTTTGGTTTTAATATCATACATCCATTAAGGGCCAAAATCTATATGAGAATTATTACATTCATACATCACATGAGACATGTACTATCAACATAGGTTTTTAAGTTAATCTACTCTTATAGAGTATTTAAGGTTTTTCTTTTACTAGTAATTTTTATGGGAGGCCTACTTTAGATCCTTAGAGTTTGGAGTTAAGGAGCCACTTTGGACCATAAAAGTATGAAAGTGAGAGCCAATTTTGAGATATTATGTGAAGGAGAGAAGTCAGAGACTTATCTTCATGAAAAACACTCAAGTGCAAGTGGTTTCTCTAATGATTGCATTAAAGGGAGGAAGAAAGGACTTGTCTTAAGTCTAATAAGATTCAAGTAGATGTTAGCTCTTTGGATAGATCCTCATCATTAAAATTTAACGTATCTTTCCTTTCTCATTTTTAACTGTTGCACTTACATTTATTATTCTTTGAATGTTATTATCAAGCTCATATTGAATTAGGTTTTTTTCAAACATTTGTATTACAAAATATTTACACTCAATTCAGTCACTTTATTGAGCATGTCATGGTCCAACACAATAGAAGGGTTTCATTGTGATACATAGGTTATAACAACTTGTTATATGGACTATTTCAACCAAGTTAAGCCTACACATTATTTAGATATCATTCTAATGACATTGTGTGACATCCAAATTTGAATTTTTCTAGATATTATTATTATGGTTAGCTTCATCCTAACTCAAATGCATTTTATTCTTCTAAAAAAAACCCTTAACATTCTAAAGTCATGACATCTTATATGAACATTAGAATCACTTAATAACTAATATTGGATAATTCATCCCTATATCAATCCACCTAAAAACCAATCAAGAGTCTTTCTATGTTTAGTGAGTCCTTTACTAGGACATCAACTATTGTTTACTCCCTATCTTATTCACTATTGAGTGTTATAAGACCATTGACTTCCTCTTGGGTTTTTCTCAAATCATATTAGATTATTAGAGTTTTTCTTAAACATTATGATATCTTAGTATTACTATATTTAATTATATCCCCTTGGATATCCCCACCCCAACTTAAGTGGGTTTTATCCTTTACAAAAGGGCTATTATGATCTTAACACAATGACATCTCATATAAATGCCAAAATCATTTCTTTAGAATCAAATGTGAGATAATTCATTCTTTTATTCATATATAGAGACATTCTAAGATTCACTAATTATCTAGAGATTCCTCTATTAGTACATCTCCTAGCTTTCACTCATCACCCTCTTTAGTCAGGTTCGTTACATGTTGATGCTTAAGTATAATAAGTTAAATTTGAAGCCTCTTTGTCAACCCCAACACTTAAAATTATTCAAATTAAGGTTTTTATGAAAGCTCTTTTTCCTTTAATTAGATTATCTATAGCTACAAGTGTTTATAAAATTTCATTATTATTATAGATGACTAATTTTATAAATTAAAATCAAAATAACTATAACCAAATAGAAGTACTTTGTAACAAGATCATATTATGAAGAGTGATAAACATTTTAATCATGAATAGATATTATCATCATAAGATATGGTCTTTGAATGAATTGGTATTATAATATTGTTGAACCCTTGGGTCTTATACCATTAGTTTGATGATAACAAAACTATTATAATATTTTTTTACTTATACTTTTTCTTAAGCATTTTTGGTTATGAATCTCAAGATTAAAAAAGCTAATTAATTAGATAATTTGGTGATTGACTCAAAGAGCTTATTGATAGTTTTCTTATTTTAACCATAACTAGCATTAAGAGAAATATAAAGTCTAAGCAAACAAGAAGTTCTTTTCTAAGTCATCTTTATTTGCTTTAAAATATAACATCTATAACATTTTATTTGAGGCACTAAGATTTTGAGAGGTTAATTATGAGTGATCAAAAGTTTTTAAAATCATGCGTTCACTCATCTAAGATTTCATAAGGCATGCTTTTCATTTGGGATTCCTAACTGATAAAATGCCTTAAAATGGTATGAAGATATTTGTCTAAGTCACTTATCCAATCTTAATCAAATAAGGATAAAAAAGGTTAGTTAAGTATGGTTTGGCAAAACTATGCTAATCATATAATGTAATATTCTTATTGTACTTATATGATTAGTTCGTTTGAGTGATCAAATAAAGAGTTAGAGTTGGTAATTTAGTTTTGAGTTGTTGTTCATCATGTAGATCTTATTATACAATTATGATTCTTATTTTTCATAAGAGAAGTAAGCTAAGATAAGAATTCAATATTTTTCATACAATATGATAGTTCTCATCATACATTTATGACACTATTTTATTAAAGAGATATAAATTAACTTAGGTAGTTGATGAGCAACATGCTTGTACACTATGATTTTCCTTATTATACTTATATGATCCTATGTTACCTAACATAGTTGTATTTCATGGACTTCATACTTGTACAATCATTGTCATTATCTAATATAATTCTTGTGAAACTTGGGACTTGAAAAAAATGAATTTTAAAATAGGGAAGAATTATGAGCTTCATAGATGTATAGGGTCCTATGGTATGAGTATGATCCTTTATTAGTACATGCACAATTCTTGATTGGATTATTACAATCAGTTTGAGAGAAGTGAGTAATAACTTATTTAATAGAATTTTAAAAAATTATATTATAATGATCGGAAGTTGTTTGGAGACATTAGGGACCACGCAAATGCATATATAAATGGGACCAAATGTTATGAAAGGAAAATTCTTAATTGTACATAATTAAGAAGAATTCTCACTTGAAGATTAATATTACAAACATAAGAAAAGAGAAAGACTATGGGATTCAAGTATTGATCTCAATGTACACAATCCTTTTTTCATTATATTTATTAAGCTAAGTTGCATATCTCTTCCATATTATTTTAACTTCATTATAATGTGCCTCTTGATTAAATTATATTGGTTATGAGATTCTTATATTTTGATCTTTTCATTGTTTCTTTTATCTCATTGTTGGGACTCTTTCTTTTGAGCTTTGCTTGGTCTTCTTACTTGGTGATTTACAAGGTCCTTTGTCCCAATGTTGTATGCTCCATTATGTTTATGTTTGTAGGTTCATTCTGCTTGATGTAATTCCTTTGAACCATTGCAAGGTCTACCCTTACTAGTATTTTAACAAAAGAGAATGATTTTATTACAATCTTTTCCTTTTGGTCAAGGTTTAAAATACTTATTTACACTCCCTCACAACTAGTTTTAAAAGTAAATAAGTTTTTTTTAAAATAATTTGTACTAGACATTATAATTTGTAAAAGGCTTCCGTTATGTTACTTTTTATTATTTACATTTATAATTAGTTAAGTCATAAGTGTTTAACATTTTTTCTAATAAGATTGTTTAATGTGAATGAGGTTTTGTTATGAAGAACAAGCCATACATATTTATAGATGGTGAATTAGTAGTCTTTAAAGTACCTTAGAGTGTTTAACAAGTTTCAAAGATTGAAGGCATGCACATAAACTTTGAAAAGGATTTTTTACAATGAAATAGAATAATAATATTTTGAGTATTAATCATAAAGCATACCTCTCCATTCATACAACTTTTAAATCTAACTTAAGAATCTGAATTATTCAATCTTTTCCTTGATTTAGGAGACATCTAGCATTCTATTTTTGTTTATTTTACTAACCTTAATACCTATTTAAATCACTATAATTTGATTAAATTTTACTTATATTAAACTACAAGCATGACCCAAGTGCAATTCTCTCGAGCGACCAAACCTGAGTGGGCCTTGGAAGCCTTAAGTCAAAAGACTAATTGGACCCAAGTCAGGATGATGCTAAGCTTGGTTAGGGTGTAGTCGAAACCCAAATGAGATAAGGTAGAACAAGGATTGAGGTGAAGAGAACTCAAGCGAAGTATGTAGTATCCTAGGTAATGATCCCATGCATACAAGGGGTGGTCAACCACTTGTTTTAGCTAAGCCCACCCACAAATTCTATTATAAAGCATTAAAAATCAAGTTATGTAACAATATGGTACTCAAATCCACTCCAATGGTAGCTCTGATGTAGCATTTTATGAGATATTTATCACCATCCAATCATCGATTGAACAGAGAAGCTTTCACTTATTGTACTCATTCATCGAAGGCCTAAAATTAGAAGACAAATATCTCATCAAAGTTAATCAAAAGGCTTTGATTAATTCCTCATTGTCAAATGATCTATCCTTTACACATATGGCCCAAATCTCTCAATTTTGAATCCTTTGATTTAGATCATTCTCTCCTTTATCATTAATGAATTAAACCATCAAGATCTCATCTAATATGATCAAAACCCAAATATAATCCTCCCTAATCAAATCATCCATAATTCATATATGCTTACATTATTTGATCTAATGGTTAGGATCTTCTTCAATCAAATCCAACGACTCTTATTAATCCAACCTAATAGTTGTTTTCCTAGCCATTATAAAAATTGTTTGGAAGAGATTTTTTTAAGCTTTTTGATAGTAGCCTATGAAAGTGCTTTTCCTTGACTTTCAAATAGTTATGATCAAAATGTTTTTATAAAAACCAAACCTTAATTAATGAAATTAATGATTAAAGTGAACAAATCTGTAAGACTCAAAGAAGTGTTGTGTGATACTCCTTTGGTATAAAATCTTTTAACACTACTCTATAGTTTAGTATTATTTGAAAGTTCCAAATTCTTCCAACAAAGTTTAAACCCTCCAAGACTTTCTCTTCCTTATTTCTCTTTATTATTTTGAGCTTAATTTTTCTTAATTTTATTCTAAAAAAGGCATAAAAAATATTGCATATGTTTTAGTGAAAAGTTTTTCCTGATCTATCTTTGTTTGCTTTTTTGGGTTAGGTAGCCCAGCATTTGCGAAAGCTTAAGTTCCATTGGATCTCATTAAAAAATCGAGTTAGAGTTTAGCTCACAAAAGCATAGATTATAGTTGAACTCATAAAAGTGTTATGATTTTCTTAATAGTTATGTTTTTTCTAACCTTGGTTGAGGTGGATGTAAGTTCTAATTTGAATAGAATAATCTAAAAATATTAGTGTACTTTTCAAATTTTTTACTTTTATTTTTCTTAATCATAAAAATTTAAAAAATTATATATATATATGAATATCAAAGTTTTTTAGAAAATAAAATTATTTTTTAAAGAATTTTGGAAAAGTAAATATGATAAGTAAAAATAAAAGAAAATTTTCTGCAACCCAGGATTCACCCATTTGATGGGATTCACACAGACTCATTTCTTCAGAACAAATATAACACAATCCATTTTATTATTCTATATAAATAGTATAAGAGATTGAAGATGCGAGTAGAAATCATTATATAATACAAACTTGGTGATCATAAGGGAAGGCATGTCTTTCTTTTGTAAGTCACCTTAACCAACATGCAATAAAGACTAGATGACATTTTTATTTTCATTGATTTCTAACAAGTATGAAATCTTGTGCGAAGTCTTTTGTGAATTGGATAGAGGACTTTAAGGATATGTATACAACTTAATAGCCATCTATTGGATAGTTAAGCAACACTTTTAAGTAGCCATGGATTAAAAAATTTATACAATAAAAATGAAACCTAAGTGTGTTATATTCCCAATTAAATTTGAAGTCTTCATGTGCATGTGATAAGAAAATACAAAACTCTCATACGAATTCATTCAATCACTTGAAGTACTTTGGCATATTCAAAATACTTTCTTTAAATCCTTAGTTTAATTCATCATGTACTTAAAATCTATGGATTCATTTGTGTTTTAAAATTTCTTTTTTACTTTTATAATTTTTGTGGAGCACATTGTGATCAAGAGATCACTTTTCAGGTCATCCAATAAAAACTTATTGAAAAAAATTAAGGAAGGTAACAAAACGATAACATCAATGATGCAACATGAATAATAGTGTCGTGTATGGTGGCTCGCTATAGGCACACCAAAGCACACATGGAGAGAGGTAGGACAAAGCAAAGAATTGCACAATTTCTAAAGTTTAAGGAATTTTTATATTTTTGATCTAATTCACATATTGTTTATTTTATAATTAAATATTACATCTAACCTTGATATAATTGTATGAAAAAGTTGTATAAGAAAAGTCAAAATTTTGAAATTTAGAATTTTGGGAATTAGAACATCATGAATTTAGAATCCCTTGAAAGAAAACTTCTTAAAGCATTTAATATCTTTATGAAAAAAACATTCATCTCTTTATCTTTCTTCTTTTGATCCTTACCTTTACCATGCTTCCACTCTTGTTATTGCTACTCTAAAAAGAAGATTTGCTAATGAGGGCTTGAAAAATACCACATTGTAGATAGATCATATTAAGTTTGGTATCAGAGTGCTTCGATTCAACATGAATGGTAGGTACAAAGAAGGAGATAGCTGATAAATAAGTAACAAAAAGAAATTAAGAGATTGAAGAGGCTTTAGTCCAGGTGAATGCAACAACTAGTTCACCATTAAGCTTAGAGACACAGGTAGCTTTATGAACTCAACAAATGTAAGTTTTAATGGAGATGGTGCCAAAATCCTAATCCCTTCTTATGATGGATACAAAAGATAATTGGCCAAAAAAATATTCTTAATCAAAGCAATTTTAAATTAAATATTAATTCCAAGATAGTTGGAGATAAGGATGAGGATAACATCAATCTCACTTTCTTGACACACGAGAATAGATAGCATCCTTTTGAGGTAAATGATACACTTGATTCATCAATTTGTGAGGGTTTAGAAGATGTAGAGAAAATATATACCTGATTGAAGCAACTAGAGATATATTTCTCTCTATAAAATTATTCATTATTAACTAAAGTGGTGTATGTTCAATTAAAAATGATGAGTCATGCATTAGTCAAGTAGAATGCTCACCTAAGAAATAACATAATTATAAAAGAAAATTAGATCTAATTTAAGAAATTAATCTTAGAAGAATTTTATGCTATTGGTTATATGAAATAAAGATGGAGAATGTGGTGTAGCCTACGATGCTAATAAGTAAAACTATTGTAGGAATATATCATAGAACTCTGGCAATAACTCATGAGTTTGGTATTTCCTATTAAAGTGGTACATACTTTTTCAAACTATTTTGTAGTCCGTATTATATTGTTATTTTTAAATTATCTCTTTTTTCTATTCAATCTTTAAAAGTAGCCAATACATTCATAATGGCTGTCAAAAGAAAGAATGAATTCAAAGAGATAATACTAGAAGGAAAAAAATTTGAGAAGTCTTATTATTAGACAATAAGACAAGTATTTTTTGACAAAGTTTATTATGACTACAACAAACAATATTCCTTCTACCAATAGAAATTAGATGTATTTTTTATTACTATTAGAGGCTAAGACACATATAGAAAAATACTAAACATTACTATATTATAACTATGACTAAAAATGTATTAAAAAGACCCCTTTATGTTGATGAAAGTTTATCACTTATGGTAGGTTTAGAGGATATTTCTCATGAAGAAAAGCTAAAAGAACTCCTCCAGTACTAGAATAAAAGTAAAAAAGAGATTATATGTATGTTTATTAACACTAGAAGTGAAAAGAATCTCATAATAAAAAGTATTATGAAAAGACTATAGTTGGAAACTACATGACATTGCAAACCGTATGCTTTGGGGTGGATTCAAAAGGACTCTAATACGAGAGTTGAAAAATAATGCAAGGTAAAGTTTACCATCACTAAAGTCTACATCGATGTGGATATCTATGAAGTGGTAGCTTTAGATGTCTGCTAAATTATATCGGAGAATACATACTTGTGAGATTGAGATACCACATACTATCGAGAAAACACAACAATATCGATTTAGTAAGGATAGACAACACTTCTTTCTAACTTGAGATAGGGATGCAATTATAAAAGGCCTTGTTAGTGCTGACTAAATGAAGATGCTAATGAATATATGTCACTAACTAAATTAAAAAACAACTTGGTGGGATCAACAAAAGTCTCAACTACTTGAAGAAGATAACTAAACCAGATCTACTAGAGATTCAATTCATAAAAGATGATTTGATAGATCTCAAATCTTAAAATGAATGATCCTATGATAATGAGACCACTTGGAAGCTCATTGAATCTAAAATAGATGAAAAATATAAGGAGAAAAAATAATAAAATTTTATGATGCAGCAAGGTTGCACATGAAGGCTCACTATAGGAGTGTTGGGACTCTCATAATAAGCGTGCTAGAGCATGTGTTACAGTGCATTGGTTGAGTGTTGTGCGAGGCATGGGTGTGATGTAGAAGAGTGTGGTGCACTAAATGACTGTGCATGCTAGAACACACAATTACATAGAGCAAGTGCAAGTGTGCCCTGTGAGCCACCTTCCACATTACCATAGTCAACACCTATGTGGAAGACTATTCGTAAGTGAAAATAGTACCCATGTGTGTGAACAGTATCTCTAGCATGACTGTGAATAAGTAGGGGCATTGAAGCATGTGTGAATTGGCATCAGATTAAGCCAAGAATTATAGAATTTAGGAAAATCTTATATTTTTTAATATCATATGTTTTTTATTTAATAATTAAATATTATGTCTAAATCTCTATATAAAGAGGTGTGATGGATATATAAGATAAGTTAGAAATTCAAAATTTAGAATTCTAGAAATAAAAAACTTTGTAGATTCAAAAGGTCATGAAGGTAAACTTTTTTTAAATTTAATCTCTTTATAATAAAAACTCTCTTCTATTTATCCTTTTTTTATGCTTCTCACCATTATTATGCTTTTGCTTACAATAATGCTACCCTAAAAGAAGGTCTATTATGAGGGCTCGAGGAAAGAACACCTTGCACACAGATCACCTTGGGTCAAGTTATTAATGGAAGAAAGCCTATAGGCTTTGTAGTAAGATGGAGTGTACCTAAATAAGGGTTTTTTGAAGTATCATTTCGTAGAGTGTTCTCATACATTGCTATTAATTTGATTTGGTGAGTGGCAAAGGATAGTAGATGGTGGGGATGAATATAATGTGTGGGATTGCAATATATGGATATGAAATGACTTCAATGTTTTTGGTGCTTCTGTCTCTAAATTTTTATGAGACTTTTTCTTGAAATAAACTTAAGAGTTGAAAGGGAAACTAGAAATCTAAAGTTGAAATAAGGAAACTTATGGTAACTAAGCAAACGTTAGGGCTAAAATTGTATCTTTAAATTTGTTGAAATAAAAAAACAAGCATAAATAAAATTAGTAAAGAACAAGATTTATTGAAAAAGATCTTGGAAATTGATTTTTCTACTATAATTAAAGTGGACCTTTAAAAAGCAATGTATGTACTTAAGTTAAACTAGAGAAACCATTATTGCACAATGAACTTGTGAGGGTTAAAACTCTAATGTAATTATTCAAATTGTAATATGAAGATTTGTATGGATTATTTAAAATAGAAAAATGCAAAATTTCTAGCAAATTTGAGCACATTTTACTTGATATATGTTACAAACATTAAGTTAGAAAATTGCACTTGAGTTTTTGTGAACATTCAACCACCTTTTGTGTAACAACAATGTGGTCTTTTTTGATATTCAAATAAATTTCAGATACATAAGTTATCAAAAAATTAATAAGGCAATATTTGAAAGTTATATTAAGATTTTAACTAATTATTAACTAGATTACCTATCTATCATTCTCTTTTTGCCACATGTCCCCCACATAGCCCATGTTTCTCAATATTTGTTACTTGCTTAGCCATTTTTCAAACTTCTCTTTTGATTTGGATGATTTTTTTCATAGCATCACACATTCTATTTTATATTCCTTGTTCATACTTTCTTGTTCAAGCTCAGTTTGCTAGAATCCCTCTTTAACCTTTACACTTTGTTTGGTCTAATACTTTCTCCCAAATTAAATTTTTTATGCTCTTCAACATGGATAATTAGGCCTTTTCCTCCCAAGATAACCATCAAGCTTATGGTTTTTGTTGACCTTTTTAATGGTTTAATGATTTTCCCAAAAAAATGCAATATCCATCAAATTTCATGATTTCGTCAACAAATCATTACTTTTACCTCTATCAACCTTTTATTACATGATCCAATAACTATGAAGGTTGTATACTTCTTTAACTTTATGATAGATCAAGCATATTTTTCTCCATGATTTCCTTCCTATATTTTCAATGGAACTCTTAAAACCTTCTCTCTTAATCCCTTTTTTAGTTTTTTTTTTCTTTTAGCAACATTCAAGTCATTTATGCTTAGTAGAACCCTAACTCAAACAATTGTTTATGCTAAAATCTTGGGTTCCTTAGGTGTCTACTATTGGGCTAGGTTACTTGATGTAGAACACAGTTGTTAGAGTTTTGCTTTTATCATGTTTTGTGCTTTTTATTCTTTTTATTATGTATATTATTATTATTGCTTGTAAATAGTAAAAGTAGAATGACCAAGCTATGTGAGTCCCCCACCCTTTCAATGTTAGATGATGTGTAGACAATGATTTAATTACATGCATATTTCCATTCTTCTACCCTAGTATTGATGTGCCATGCCTTAGTTGTTTGATGATCATACAAGTTGAATGATTTTGAGTGTGTGAATAACTTAACAGAATGATCCCACCATATTTCTTGTGAGTTGATGTATTTATCTGATGCTATTAGTGTAGTATTTTTTATAGTAATGATGAAGCTCAAAAAAGAACAGTTCCAATTACATGTTGTAGTAGAGGAAAAAGACCATTAGACCACTCCATAGATGCTCCCTAGCATCAACTCTCTGAGAGAAAAAAACATACTCATTTGAAGAGACACTGGACCGATTCTTATGTGAGATCAAATAAGACTGAATTTTGAAGCAAGGCACACATCGTTATATGATCATGGAACATATAAATAATGTCAGCCTAACTTCATTTGAGACAAATATCCATATGAGTCTAAAGTGCTACATTTGAGAATAATTCACAAAGAGTCCCTTAGATCTAAAAATGATCTTTCTTTATATTAATCTAAATAGATTAGCAATCTAGTGTGAGAGGCAAAGAAATGGAATGTCAAATGGTATAATGATGAAATTCACTTTTTATGTTTCTTCTGATGGGCATTTTTTATCTTTAAATTTAAACATTATTTTGATATTCCCTTTCGATGATGAAATTTTGTACCTTGTTTAATGAGTCACCATAATGTAGACTAACTTTTTTCATGTTTATTTTAACCTAGAATTAGAGTGGAATTCCATGGCTATCCCAATTTCATGTGTTCTTTAGTTTTCTAACTATTTTAGCAAGGCTTCTAATTAGTTCTACCTTGTATGTGGTTTTCCAGCTCGCAATGAGAGTTGTAGCTTCCATCATAATTTGTTGTATAGTATCGACAATTTTGTGATGATGTTTTAATTTTCTTAGGATCATTTTTAACTATTACAATGCAATCTAACTCAGCCTTAATTATAGTGTATTTTCTATTATTGTAGCATTGTATGCCTTTTTTGATAGCTTTCATTGATGCCTCCATAACCAAGCATTGATGGTTAGAAAAAGCATAGACATGATTAAATTGCCTTCATGGTTTCACATGACACCTATTACAGTGTGTGCAAACCCAACCTATCATTTGCCCATCTACTTACACTAGGACAAAAGAGTTACTTTAGTATGACTTCTTACCATGAATAAAGACAATGATTCATCTTGTTCAAAGAGTTTTAATAGATGATGAATAGCCTTTTTAACTACCCAAAAAATATGCTAAAGAAATGTTCTTTACAGCGAGTTGTAGTGATGAACCCCACTCATAAATATTAGCAAGTTTATGCATTTTTCTCTAAACCATTGTCTTGATTTTGTTGGCTAGAACATCAATATACAGTAGAAGATGGTGTTACTTAATGCAACTCAACATGATGTTGAAGTGTAAGTTCACCAAAGATATCTTAAGAACTATGATTCTAATCAAAGGGCCTAAAGTAGAAAGGAAGTATAAGATAAAAATCAAAGAGAAGGTTTCTATTGCCAACATGATGAAGAGGAAGCTAGTATTTCCTTTTGAGACCTTTGAAGATTCAATAGAAGAAGATAAGAGCCTAATGTCCTTTACTGAAATGTTGAACGAACTAACTTCTGATTGGATAAGGTAAAATGCCAACAAGAGAGAAGTCCTTAAAAAAATTGATTAGTCTTTCCTCTTCTTCTATAAGCCTAAGAAAATCAATAAGAAATATCCCTCTTTAGACCCGAACAAAGACGTGCCTTTAAGGCTATTAAGGTTCGTAGTTATGAACCTAGTTATTTCTCATGAATGAAGATGTATGACCTCAAGGAACTATGAGATTTGTAGAGAGCAAATCCACTCAAGGTTGTTTCAAGTCTTGATGAGTGTTATTTAAGAATCTAGAAGTATTAATAATTTTCTTGGAGTTATTCTTAAAGAGTTGCCAATGATACGACCAATTTTGCCCTTAAAGAATTTGGTTATTATAGGAAGATGTGATCTTTTGTAAATTTGTTTTATAAATCTATGTTTCTTTTTATTCTTGTAATAATGGCTCTATTGCACTTAAAGAGGGTGGTTAAGTCCTAGAGATGGTGAGAAATTTATAGATATCATTGAAAACCCAAAATTGAGGCTTAAAAAATTAATGCTCAAAGATCTTAGGTTAGGTGAACAAAAAAGTATAAAATTTGGAGTTGTCACAATCATGAGCAGCCATAAAAATGAAAAATAGAAAAAAAAATGTGTTGGTTCTTGGTAAGCATAATGATTCCCAAAAAAATGTGAAATTTTTCAAAATAATCCTAATGTCAAATTCTCATTTGCTATGGTGATAGTGGATTGATGAATGTTGCACTTCTAGCATAAGCCTTCGAACTACCTTCTCATAATGTGCTTACTAACCCCCTCATAAAATATGATGTGACATGTAAGACTTTAAGTAAATTTATGAAAGCACATGATCCTTATATATATATATATATGTTTGGTGTGTTAAAGACCATTTTTGACATCTTACAATGTAGCATGAGACTTCAAGTACATGAGCATGATAGAAAATTCTTAATTCAAACTGAAGGAGTTTAGGACTAACATAGTATTCAAAGGCTAAATGTTGAACAATATCATGGTTATCAACATGTTGGATAATCTTGGCATAGCCCTATCACATAATGCTCATCTTGGGGATCAACTCAATACTAATTTAAACTTCTTAAGGAAGAAATGTTAAGAAAGAAATTAAAGTGTCAACTCATGTTGAGGCACATGAGGAGAAGTTAGTGAAGACATAATGTTGATCCTGTGCTCTTGCTTCGTCATTTTAAATTCCTTCAATATTGAGTTTTTCTTTTAAATTTTTATGTGAAGGAAGACAAGATAAACAAAATATATAAATAATTTGAAGAAAATAGTAAGGATGTTCTCAAGGAAAAGGACCAAACAATAAATGACCTTTAAGTCATAGATAAACCAAAGCACTCCAATATTTGATGATATTTTAATAGATTTTAGGAGTTTTATCTTCATCTCAAGTGATAAATGATGTGTTTCTTGAAGGAATGCTAGCCACCAAAACAATGGTTTGTAACATAGGACTTATGAATGAGAGCGAGCTACCTATCTTTTTTATTAGGAAGGTCTAATGTTGTAAGTTAAAGTAGTAATATAGGAGTAATAAAGATTCATTTTAATTTTAATAAATTTTGATGTATTTTGATATGCATTAATAAATTGACTTTTGGATCCTATCATATGTTATGTGATTATATTTATAGTTGTAGGCTTGATTATGTAAATATGATATGACTCAATCACTAAGTATACATTTGAGGTAGAAATGAATGATGGTTTTTGTCCTTGAATGTCAAAGGAAACATCAACATGGAAAGAACAATCATTAGTTTGGATCTAAATAAAGGTAAACTTAGTTAAATCGTTATAATTAAGTGTTAAATGTTACTCTAGGGTGGATATGCTGGAAAATATATGGTTTGAATAAGATTTAAACATTATGAAATGGAAAAAAGACAAAATTAAATAAAGATGTAAAGATAATGCTACTTTGTGGCATAAAACGTTGGAGTAGTGATAGAGATAAGTAAGGAAGCAAAAACTATCTTTCAAGACCTTCACATGATAAAATAATAAGAAAGGTATAAGTTCAAGGCATACTAAAATAAAATACAAAACTAAGAAAGAATTGATGAAGTTTCAAGTGAAAGGATAATTAAATTAAGTTTGACCCAAATGAATGAATAAAAATAAGTCGAGGTAAATAGTTTCAAAAGGATAACAAAAGTAAGATACTTAATGCTTTTCTCTGAAGCTTGGTCAACATACTAATGGAATGATGAACAAATCAAGGTTGTTCACATTAAGGACATTTGTTGGACAAATGAAATATATTCTTAGTACATGCATTTGTAGGACCCCCAACAACTTTTATTGGTTTTGGTGCCATGTCATTTACTTATTTTTACATTTTTCTTAGATTTGAAGACTAGTTTTTCTTTAAAACAAATATAAAAAATAAGGCTTCAAAACCACTATCATTCTCACTTTTTAAAATCATTTTTAATAGCCAATATAAATCTTTACAATTTTAAAAAAGTATTAGAAATAGTTAAAACTGTAACATTGTTTTAAGACAATATTTTTAATATAATCACATCGAAAAGCTATTTATTTCCAAACTATGTACATAAGAAATATTAAATATGTCCATGATGAAATAGGTGTATCTTCACCTAACATTGCAACTTATACTATGACATAGTGGAATAACAACAAAATAAGTTCTCATGTGTTAGAGTCACTACTTCTCTATAATCTTATATTGTGTTGTCATATTGTTGACCCTTTAGATATAATATTTTATTTGATGTTAAAAAATCTTAAGTATTTGTAATAAATTTAGTTTATTAAATTTTCATATTAAGGAATCACTTATGAACATGTTATGCACTTACTAATGAGCAAGAGTGATTATCTCCCAACAAACAAAGGGTAATTAACCCCGTAAGTTTAGCTGATTGCATGCAAGCATGTAAAACTTTAAATATTCCTATCTCACATATTAAACAATGTGGGTTAAAAATTCCCAACTCTTTTTACATGTATTACTTTGAAAGTGTGAAAGTAAATATGTGTGGTCTAGTCAAGCAACTTTCATAATCAAAATGTTTGAAATTTCTTCGTCTTTCCAAATCATGCAAATAATCTAGCCATCCGATTATGTAATTTTTATGATCAAATGATCAAAACTTTCTCCACCTTTCTAATCTTTGTAGATTCAAACCTTATCATTTGAGCATGTAATTTTTTGATCTAACAATCTAAATTAAACCTTAACTTCTAAAACATTCATACAACCCTTCTTTACCTTGATCAGATCCAAACTAAACAATCCTACTCACCTCTGAAGGACCATAATGGCAAGTCATGTTGAGAGCCATTTTGCAACCCATTATTTTGTGCGACAGCTAAATTCTAACGGTTCAACACATAAAAACTAATTAGGATATTTGTAAACTACTTTTAGCCATTATAAAATGTCCATAAATAGTGAATTTTCTTAACATAAAAGACTAATGAAGATTGAAGAAAACTTTCAAGCTAACAATTTAAGCCTTTGTGGTCCATGCTCAGTACTGTTTCCATACACAATATCCTTCATTCCTTGAGCTCCAACTCTCATTCCTACTTCAATCAGCTAGCTGTTATTCTTTTATTTCTTACTTGATTCAAGTGAAAGAATAATATATTTGTTCCTTGTAAAATATTTGAACAAGCACAGGATTGTTAGAATCAAATTTAGATTTTTGTTACAATCTTTATTTTTATGTTTGTTTTATTTCATATTAAGGTAACCATTTTGTTTTATTTCATTGTTGTAATTTAGTCTACCTTTCTTTCAACAAAAGACTAAAATTGGTTAGCTTATTTTTTTTTCCTAACTTTTATTGATGGTGGTTGTTGGCTTAAATTTGAGTTAAATTACTTAAAAATCATCATTGTATTTTCATATTGTTTGCAAATTTTTTACTTCTCAAACTTATTTTTAGATTTAAAATAAAATTAATGTGATTTAAAATTAAATTAAGATTTACACAAAAATAATTTACAAACATTTACTTGAGCTTCTTAGATAACCTAAAAACATTTCATTAAAGTATTTTTTCAATAATTTTTTTAGAAGTCAAAATTTGTATTCCTAGAAATTCACCTGCTCTTTCTTATTAAATCACACTTTATATGTCTCACCTTGACCAAAACATTTTAGGACATAAAGCTAGCTAAGCCAACCTCCACTTTCTTAATGGAAAAATCAAGTACATATATGTAAAAAAAAATAATTCTTATGCCATATTGTATATGGAGTAAGTCTCACACAATGAACATAAACATAAAATGTGGCATATAATAGAAATAAATTATTATTCTTAATTGATGTGACTAGATATTTATGTACAATAATAAGTTTCTTTTATTTTATTTATTTTTTTTTTAGCTTTTTCTTATTCCACCTTACTTTTAATTAATTTAGGGTAAGTCCTTTTTTATAATAGATTGGGCCTCTTTTTTCAAAATATATCATTGAAAGTAAAATAACCTAATGAATGGCTTCTTTAGTTCATCTATAGAACTCATCTTTTTAGAATAGTAGTCATCACTTTGGTCAATTATTCATTATTTCTTTTAGAATCACACCTTCCATTTATCAACATTTGATTTACCCTCTTATCTTTCCTTTTTCCTCTTTGGTTTGCTTTATTAACACCAATTCTTTTTTCCTTTTCCTTTAGTGATTGTCATGACCAGATTTACATTTTTTTACAACACATTGCATTTAACATTTAAACATAATACTATAACGTTTACTTGCTAAGTAAATTACACAAACACATATCATACTAAATAAAACATAAGCAAATAACATGTTGAGTCAAACGCAAACATGGCAATCACAACATGAATAACAATCATCTTTATTCTTATTAGCTTCAATTCATTTTCTATTGATGTCAATAACTTCAAATAGAATTGAGTCAAGTAGGTGCATAGAGATATAAGGTTGCCTACCTTAATTTTTTATTGTATTGGACTTGCCTTATGTAGATATTGAATATTACGATTTTTAATGATCTTTTCCTTCTTACATATTTTATGATGCTATAGTACATAGCTATAGTAATTGAAGCAATATCTCTTTACAAATTACTTAGTTTCCCACTTGATTTCCTTACTAAGGTGCTTGATTTTTCTTCCAAACACTTAGTTGCACTTGCTCTTCTCATTCCTTCTCTCTTCAATGTGAGCTACAAAAATTCTTGCTTAAAATTTTGAAACATCTACCTCAATCCCAAGCCCCACTTCTTATGTAAGCCTTTAGAGTTGAATCTTCTCTTTCGTCCTTCATCTCCCGTCAAATTCCCATGCCCCTTCAATGAACTCTCACCATACCTCTCTTAATCTTCCCGTAACTTATAATCTAGTAGTTTCCATCAATTAAAATTATCATCAAGTCTATTACTTCACCATGACATGTGAATAAGGTTTAAGAAAATTAAATAGTTTATTATTTAATTAAAATCTCAATTTATTAAAAACTTAAGAACTCCAATATTATTTATCTTTTCAATAGTTTTAATCTTTCAAAGTTTGTTGACTAATTTTGTTGAAATTTTCTAAATGAGCTATACTTTTTTCCTAAACTTTATTTTTCTCAATACCATTTAGTACTTATAATAATTTTTTATGCATAAAATCAATAAAAAAACATTGTCTAAAGATTCTCTTTAGATCCACTTCAAATTTTAGTTTATTTCTTGTAATATCTCCTTCTTGTGCCAAGAAATTTTATTGAGCTTATCTTTGAGTTTATTTAATGTATTCATTATTTTTTGAGATTATTTAAAATTCATAAACAAAATTTTATAATCTATAATATTAGTTTTAAATATTTAAAAAATTTTAATTTTCACCAATTTAGCATGATTAGATTTCAAATAATTTGTAAACTTGGTTTCTCAGTTCACCTCATTCTTTTGAGGTGTCATATCTCTTATTGGCTATGTAAAACTTTTCAAGAAATTACAAAAAAATTTTAAAATTTTTAAAATTAAATTAATTTTAATTATCAATAATTATATTTAATTCGTACTTAGTATTATATTAATCTCCCCTGCTAACATGAATTAAATATTAAGTGTTATCCATAAAACTTTTACCATTGTGAAATCATATTTCTTTAATCTAATTAGTGATTAGGAATTAAATATTAAGTGTTAGGGAGTCAAAACCTTCATCAGACTCTCTTCATATGTTAGGTCTAGTTGTTGCTCTATAAATATTATTTTCAAATTTAGCACATATGATGGATCCTCCACAAATTTCTATAGTGAAGAGATGTAGAATATATTGTGAATCACATATAAATTCATTCATAGTCCACTTGGTATGCCTCTTAACCTATCCTTTCAATAGTTTCGAATAAGCTGATAAATGTTTGCTTAAGTTTTCCTCTTTGTCCAAATCTAATAACTCCCTTCATAAAACTTACTTTAATGAATGCTTTATCTCCTTAAAATTTGATTATTTAGTTTTTAATCATAATACTTCTTTTAGTGATCCTAAGCCTTTAATATCTTTAATCAAATTCTTTTTTACATTTTTTGTTGTTTTGGAGATAATATTCATTACAAGTAATGGCAAAGAAAAGTTTAAAATTCAAATATTCCCTTATGCACCTAGATTTAGGAAGGTAATTAAGTAAGCTCTAACCTCAATTGTGATGTCTTTGAGGCACCTTAATTTTAGGAAATTGATTGACCTAGCTATAAAAGGAGAAAGCTAAGGAAAAGAGGAAAGCTAAGAACTTGGGGTGGAGAAGGAATTTCAACCATTGATGAAGTGCACTATATAAATTAAGGTAAGATGAATCTCAAAGATAAGCACCTAATTAGAAATTTATGTATGGTTAAAATGTAGTATTTTGATATTATGTGATTGATTTTATTCTAGGCTTTATTTAAAAGATTGTTGTAATCATTTCCCCAAGAAAAACCTAGGTGTCAAAAGAGTTCACATGAACTTGTGATCCTATGATTTAATCTATGATAAGATAATTGCTACCATGATTAAAACATGCCATTATAAACCAATTGTTAATATTTTTACTACAATAATATTTCATAAATTTATGTTATGTGATGTGATCTAAAAATCTTGCAATTTTATTGTATAATGGTAAAACTCTAATTGTTGAAACATGCATCTAAGAAAGGCTTGTAGCCTTGTGTAAGGTTTTAAGCATGGTGATCAGGCTTAGCCAAGAGCTTTAGAAGTACTTAGGAGACTTAGTAAGGACCTTAGATCACTTGAATAGCATATGGAGCTCTCAAGTTTCCATGTTGGAGATTTAGGAGGTCTTAATTTTTTGGAAGCTAGGGTTAAGAAAGGTCTTAGGTAGCTTTACAAGGTGATGGAAGATTTTGACCATGACTAATTTTAGGCTGTGGTGGTTCTGTTTACCCAAAAAAAATCTAGGGTTAATAGGGAGGCTTAGGTATCCTTAGATTTAAGTCTATGGGTACATTAAAGAACTTAGGTAATCATAGGGCTAGAGATTTAAATTTGGATAAGTGTCTTCCATAGTCATAGTATTTAAAATTTGAATTTGGATGGGGCTTTTGGATGACCTAAGGTTTTCCTAAGATTTGATTATGGCAAGTATAAACATAATGGAAGATTTAGGATTAGCAGTAAGAACATGGAGCACATGGTGAGTTGATAAGGATGACTTGGAATAGGCTTTCTATTGGAAGGACCCTTAGGCTTAAATGGAGGCTAAGGTTGAGAGAAGGGCTTACGTATGGCCTTTGGAGAAGTGTTAAGGGCTTAGCTAAGAGGAAAATTAGTTTTTGTAGGTCTTGGCTAAACCTTACAAATGGCTTAAGATAAATGATAAGATCATATGTTGATCAATTTAAGTTGTTAGGCAATGGGTTGGACACCCTAGATGGTAACCTAGAATTAATAGTAGCTTAAAAGAGACCTTTGGGAGAAGGTAGTGGTTAAAGTTAGCCTTGTGAGCATGGTAGAGGTCATTGGTGGAACTTATGTGAACTTAATTTGAAAGGAATGTCTTAGATTAGGGCCTAAGGAAAAGAAAGTACAGCTTAAATTATAATCAAAGAAAATAGCTAGCTTTATATCTAGTGCCAATGGCTTAAAGCCAAGGTTTTTGGACCTTGAGTGAAGGTTCAAGAAGAGCCCATATAAGGATAAAAAATTCTATTGAGAATCTCAAATAATGATTAAGATTAAGGGCTAGTCTTAAGAAAGGAACCTATATAGTAGATAAGGAAATTTAAGTTTTAAAAGAACCAAGGCTACCCTAAAAAACATGACTAAGGTTTTGAGAAAACCAAAGGATATCTTCAAATAAGATAATTATGGTTTTAACAAATCTTATAGTACCTTAGATAAGCTAATTAGGGTTTATAGAAACCTTAGAATAACCCTAAATAGGTAGACAGACAATGCTAACCTGACATCAAATTCCATATGATTAGGGTTTTAACAAAACTCAAAATAACCTCAAATAGATTAATAAGTAGGGGTATACCTAAATCAAATCATAAATATGTTAAGTTGGACCTAGGCTTCATCTAAGGTTATGTTGTATAGGTTGTAATGAATTCCCACTAACACATATGATGCTTTTGGTTTAGGCTTGTTGGAAAAATGGGGTTGTAAATGTTGCCTAAATGATTAAGATAATACGACATATTTAGTAGCAATGTTATAGCTTGGTATAGAGGATTTAGATAAAAGAATCTTGATGAGCTTTAAGTAATGGTTGATAAGATTAAGGAGCACAAGGTACTGACGTAATGAATTATAAATTATGGACTCTCATGTCATAGAGAGTAGGTTGGTGGCTTGTTTTGGACTTCCATTAGGATGTAAAGTGTTGTATTAGATTATTATCTACTAATTATGGTTGAGTGATAGTTAGTATGGATTCTCATAGGGTCATGGAGTTGTTGTGTTGCATGATTAGACTCCTAAAATTATTGAGTTGCAAATTGCATGATTACACTTTTGAGCATGGCTGAGTGTCGCATGCTTATTGAGGACTCCTATAGGATTGAAGATGAGTAAGATTATGTGGTTGGACTACCCAAGTTGTGGAGTGCAAGATCATGTGACTAGCTTCTCAGATATTAAGGAGTATCAAATCTTAAGCCAAGATTGTCATAAACATGAAGTGCCAAATCAGTAGTTGGAGATTAGTCACTTAGGTTAACTATATCATAAAATCATGAGATTTTAGTAGCTTAGAGAAGTCTCAATAGTTACCTAATGAGTTAAGATTGTCAAAGTTATGTCAGAAGGAAAGTGACTAGTGCAGTTCTACTATGGTTGTATTTTAGGTTATGTATGAGCTATGCTTTGTTACATGAGGCCCTTTATATAACATTTTAGTTAGTTATACATGCTACTTAATTATAATTTAGTTTAATATAGTTATTTATAATTGTGATTATTGTTTATTTTTATAGCATACCATAAGGTTTCTCTTTTAACCTTCTTGGATTACCCTTTTTATTACATATATGTTCAGAGAGTTAGGTGTTTACATTTGAATTAGATGGTTAACAGTATAGTTTTGTACTTTTATAGATTTTCTTTATGCTTCTTTAGAGAACTTAGCATCTTGCATGATGACCCTCCTCAAGAAGGTTAGGTTATGAACTTCAGTAATATGTAAATTTGTCATAGTGTTCAAATTTCAAAGGATGCTCAATAGCTAAGTGATCATTGAGAAATTGGCTTATAAGGTTGAAGTACAATTAATTGATAAACTATGAATGATTAAAAGAAAATTAATTAATTTTAGAGTGTGGATTGAGTTTAATAAATGAGTTGTTGAAAATCATGTCAACTGTAATCATGAATAGATTTTTGTTTAAGGTATTGAGTGAGGAAAAATTTGATCAACGATATTAAATGAATTTTTTAAAGAACTTAACAGTCACTCAGGAGGTAACGTTTTTTGGGATGAAAAGTTTTTTTATTAAATCGTGAGTAATTATTTTTTTGGAGTGATGTGAATAATTTTCATTGTGCTTAGTTTATTTGTGTAGTAAGTGAACTTAGAGAGTTTGGCTTTGTATAAATTAGTAAAATCTTAAGAATGGAAAAAAGGGTCCAAATATGGAAATTCATTAATACCTCAATGCATAATAAGCCATACCTTTGGAAATTTGCATATAAGAAAGAGAGTTAAAACTTGCCATGGGCAGTACTTCTTCTATGATATTAACTGCACGATTTGGGAATGTCATGGCTTTGCTTTGTCTAATGATTTAATGCATTTTGTTAAAAAATGGCCTTCATGATGTGTTAACCTTTTCAGTTTGAAGCAAACTCATCAAGGTCATCCAAGTATCTAGAGGCCTCTCACTTCAAGAATTATAACTCCATCTTTAAAAAGTTAATATTTTATGTGTTTGTTGATATACATTTTTATACTCAACTTTTGGTTAAGCTTCTAATTGTGAATAAAATTTTAGTTTTTCCACAAATAGATTTGGCACTAGTTTTTTAGCCTTCTTAATAGATAGTGTAGCTTCTGATGCATTAGTTGCATTATGAATCTTTTGGTTTCAATAAGTAGGATGATTAACTTTATTATTGAGATTCATTTTGGATCTATAAAACAAAAACAGATGTGACTCATTTCTGGCTACAAAAGGTATGGTTTGATAAGATCACAACACATTAATGAGTTCATCGACCCATTTAACTACTTATCATCCAAAGAATGCTTAAAGATTTTGACAAGACTTTTGTAGACTTCTTGGCATGACTACTTATTCTTTGACAAGAAACTAAGGCATACTTGAGATGAAAACCATACTTATTATAAAATATTTGAGGTTCCTTTACTTGGAAGATTGATATATTATTACTAATAACTATTAAGGGAATTTAAAATTAATTATAGGTATCAACCTAGAGGAAGTTTCTAAAAATAACTATACCTAAAGGGTAAGAGACAATGCTTTGATCCATTCAGAGAAATAATTAATCATTTTAGAAAGATACTTTCCATTTTTTCCTATTAAGAATGAGACAAGTTATTACCTAACATAAATAATTTTTAAATATTATTATGGAGAATGTCATAAGGAAAAGGAAAAGAGAAAAGAATATCCATGATGGAGAGGGTGAAGATAGTGTGAGTGAGAGAGAGAAAAGGTGGGTAAGAAAGTTGGAGAGGGTGGTAGTAAGAGAGGTGTTGAGATAGAAAAGGGGGAGTAAGAAAGAGAGGCAATAAGAGAAGAGAGGGAGTACGAGTTGAATAGGGACAAGGGGGAACAAGAGAGATGTAGCTAAAGACAAGATTGAGTGGTAAAAGAGAAAGAGTGGGGGTAATGAGAGAGAGCAAAAAGGCCATGGGATAGAGGGAGCAAAAGAGAAATTGAGAGGGAAGTTCAAGGGGGTAAAGAAAGAATGAGAAAAACTAAAAGAAGAAGAGATAATGATGAAGGGATAAAGAGGAGGAAAGAGAGAATAATGCCCATGCCATCTCAAGAGGGACTCCTTCATACACATGCATTAGGTCTCAATCAAATAGAATTATCCAAAAGCTCAAATCCAAATTTTATTTCATCCAAAGGAGACAAAAGATCCTAAGCAACTAACTCGCAAAAAGAAACTAAAAAACTTCATAATTTAAATTAAAACTTATTTGAAATATAAGTCAACATAATGAAATCCTTCAAAATAATATCTATGATTAGTCAAATAAAGTAGCAGCTTAAAGAATAAAAAATGCATATGGAAATAATAATAGCTCTCATAAACATGTTAGATCCAAAATTGACCCATGGATCTAGAAACATTAACCATGCTTTAGAGGACTTTTCATAACACAATTGGATAATGATTAGCCTCCAAATTAGTTCTTGATCAAATTTATTAAGCTTTGTTTGACAGTCATCTTTATGATGCAATTTTTTTACACTAGCCTACCCCCTACAAGGAAAACGTTTTTCAAATAAAATTAAACATTTATAGAAAATTTTATTGATATAGGCAAAGTAATTGTTGAAAGTGAATGTGATTTCATAAAGTCTTGCATAGTTATGAAATTTGTTGTGCGTTCAATGTTGGACCCACAAATATTTTGATAATTTCTATTTTTATTTATTTTACAACATTTAACTTTTAACAAATGCTTTTATTTGTAACCATGTAAAAACTCTTCAATCTAACCCTTGTTCTCTATGCAAAATATTTTGCCAATGTTTCTTGGAATGAGTGACTAATTTTGATTTTATAAAATTTGCTCTATAAAAGTCTTACTTGCCCAGATTTCCAAAGAAATAGTTCATTTAATAACCATTAAAGAAATTTATAAGAACCATGTACACAATCAAATGTAGGTACCTCAAATTTCATGTTTTTATGTGGGCCATATTGGTCATATATATGCTTTCTAGAACTTTGTGATGTAGGTGCTCTATTTCTTTGATTTACTAACTTTTTGAACTTAATTGATGTATGTGCTACCCTCTTGAATCAAGCATTAGAATTAACTTTTTATCATAATGATATAATGATCAAGATGGATTTTTAAAATACTAAAACTATATCTTCAATGTTTATCTAATATAAAATTTAAAATAATGAAATTAATGAATTTGTTATCCAAATTGATTTTCCAAGCCTCAATATAAAGAAAATGAAATTCTTTTTAATGGTGATGATCATAATTTTAGCAAAAAGAATAGGAACAATTGAACTCTTGTTTTGCTTAAAGTAGTGATAGACTCATAATAAAGATAAAATATTAATGTGATTACCTTATAGTTCTCCTTAAAAATTTATTTCAAACACCATTAATGACATTTTAACTAGACTAAAAGATTAAAGTTGAACTTTCTCCTAGTGGTCACTCATAGGCTTCATGATAGTTTTACTCCAATTCTATGGTTTTGTTTCAAATGGAGCAAAATCTAATGATTATCACAATCATAATTTATTGATCTCTAATATAAAATACTCAGCTTCAAGTAGTTATAGTTCTACTTGTAGAAAAAAAATAATGAATTTCAAGAGTTTAAGATTACTTTCCTTTCGACTACTAGAATTTTCGTACATCTTATAACGTATTTGAAAATAGAATTTTTTTATAAAAACTTTGACAATACCTTGAGATCTTCAAGGATCTTTAAGGTTCTTAAGGTTTCCTGAAGATCTTTAGATCATTATAATGGTCCACGATAAATTGGGATCTGATGCAACTAGTGGTGGTGAATGCCTGAGTGAAGAAAGTGAGACTATAGAGAGAAGATGACCACAAGGAAGAGGGTGAGAACAAAGTAAGAGAGAAAGAGGAGTTCAATGACGAAAAGAGAGCAAATGAGAAATGAAACTAGAAGCATAAAGAGAGAAGTATAATAAGAGAGAGAAGGTGGTGATAAGATTGAGAGGAGGAATTGATGAGAAAGAAAGAGGCCATAAGAAAGAGAATGAAGGGGGTGATTAGAGAATAGAGTAAGAGGTAGAGAGAGGGGCAACGAGAGAGAGAAGGATATAAGATAGAAAGAAGCAAACAATAAGAGAGTAGGACCCTCTAGCGAGAGAGGAATAGGTTAAAAAGAGAGCCAAGAGTAGAAAAAGAAAGAAATAAATTAAGAAAATTTTTGATGGGTGAGAGAGAGAGAGAGAGATATGGGTTAAAGGAAGAAAGAGAAAAATCAAGATGGATAAATAGGTGAGAGAGAGAGGTGGAGAGGGGAGATGACTAATGCTTTCTGAAGAGTGACTGCTGATTATAAAGAATTATCCTAAAATTTAAAAACTAAATTTTAGTCCATCTAAAAAATATCAGATAGGTTCAAACAAACAACCCTCACTATTAAATACATTATCTAAAAAGGACAAATTTGATTTTCATGATAATAAATATTTTAATTTCATGATTGTGGTGATCTAATGGTCTTCCTTGTATGTTCTCTTAGGACAAAAACTAAATAAGTAGAGAGATTATCATCATTTTATGAAGAAAATAGTGATTTAAAAAACTTGTAATAAACATGTGGAAGATATCAAAATACCTCAAGTGAAAGATCAATAAAGAACTCCAAGCTAGGATCAAGATGTGATTAGTTTCTTTAAAGACTTATGTAATGAACACATTATTGCTTAGTATTCTTTAATTAAGAGCTTAGATGTGCACCTCAACATAGGCATACATTATCATATCCTTGTCACTCATTTAAAATTGGGATATAATCCTTTAAATATTTTGAATGATCCAAAGGGTATCAAGCCTAGTTGCATATCTGATAAATTAAGTGAAGTTGATTTAAGGATACACATGTCAATTCAAGCTCATGACATGTTCTTTTTTCTAATATTTTAGTTAAATGATCTAATTTATAAAATTTTATATGGATTGCTAAGATAAATTATTAATCATGCATTGGTTAAAAAGTGTAAATAACTCAAAAGTAGTTCGACAAAAGGATTTATATTAGATGATTCATTAATTGATTTAAGCCATAAATCAAAACTCCAATTGTAAGGTCATTGGACCACTGATCCATTACTTGATCATAGTTGATTCATCTAAGCCATAATTGATAAAAATTAAAAATTTGATAAAAAAATTCATTTTATAGAAATCCTATTAATAGCTTGATCTCCATAAAAAATGAGTTATATTATAACAATATCAAATATTATGATGGGTAACCCTAACATCATTAGATAGATCATCAATACATTACATAGATGGTTTATTAAGTTGGGTGATTAATTTTTAATTTATTAGATAGTACAATGGATCAATTAGAAAATCTAATGTGTGTGATTTCAAACCTTAATGATAGTTAAAAAAGGGTGGTTGAAAGCTATAGTGAAATTTTTTGAGATAGGGGAGGAATGATCATTTGGCATAGCTTGATGAGTTTGGGAATTTTAGGAGTGATGATGACCTTTAGTGATTGTAGAGTATCCAATCCTACTAAATCAACAAAGACAATGTGCACACTTAGAGTCCCTTTGGTTGGAGCACTTTAGTGATGTGTTCATCTAGGACAATAAAAAAATTTTCCATCTCATCCACACAAGAAATCCTATCCTCTAGGTGTCTCAAAATGGCTCCATGTATCATCATAAAAAATGTTTGATGCAATAAAATTCTATTATCTCTCTCATGAATTGTATGATTCCATTCTGCATGGTTGACTAGAAGAATCTTTAATGCATAATCTTCATAACCAAGCTATGTCTTCATGCATGATCACCAAACTTTTAAACAACTTCCTTTAGTTATAATGGGTAAATATACTTAAGAAAAACCTCAATGTAGGAGCCTTTGTACAATTTTTCAAGTAATATATATCTTTGTGTTTGATGCTTAATCTTCTATGTGTTAAAGTTTTTAGAGGGAAGGATTCATGACTTAAGACACACCTTGAGTAGGTCCATTCATAAAGGATGACTTTGTTGTAAATGTTATAGAGGAACTCCCAATTTGATTTGACCCTCAAAATGTGAAAATGCTTCATCTTTTTCTTTGTACTTATTGTGGCACAAAAGGATGCATAAGAGCCTATAAGCACAAGTACCCAAAAATAACATAAAAATAAGTCTAAAATTCCTGTTAGCCTATGTCTAATAAGTAGTTTATTAGAGCTAATATATGTCAAGAAGGCTTATCTTACTCTAGAGATTGCTTTGAATAGAACCACTAACTACATTTTTTTTCAAATAATTTTAAAATTAAATTGGAGGATTATTTTTACTTTCCTAAGGGTTGCAACATGAGACTTATTTAATCTTTCTTTGGGATGGAATAAAATCTTCTTCAAAATAATATTTGATATTCTCTCCATCTATGATATGATGCATGTGTGCATGAGAGTTCTTCCTAAGAAAGCATAAGAAACCTTCTTTCCTCCTCCACTTCCTCTTATCTCTTCATCACTTGACCTCTTTTCTAAATTTTCCTCCTTCATTATTAGTTATCTCTCTCTCTCTCCATCTATTTCTCTTTAGTGTTCTCTTTGACTCATCTTTCTCTCTTATGACTTTTCACTCCTCTCACTTCTCTCTATCAGTTGGTCATCTTTCTCTTTCTCTTATTTATCGGTCTCTCAATCCATATCTTTCTATCTCTTTCTTGTATGTTCATCATTATTTTTTTGTACTCCTCCAATCCATGAATTTTTCTCATTCTTTTTTTACCTTGTGGCTATTTTTTATCCCTCTAAGTCCTCTCCAATTCAAAGATATAAAATCATTATCAGTATCAAAGTGAGGTTTCATTGTTCCCCACCCACTATAATGATTTGAAGAGTTCTGAAGATGATCCAAGACCTTAGAATTTTCTAGATCATTAGTTGGGATTTATCATGTCAAGGGTTTTGTTAGAAGTTAAAGGGACTTCAAATTAATAAATCTATTCAAGGAGAATAATAGTTTGTTGGAGAGATCAATCACCATTAGAAAATAAGTAGTTGACAAAAGATAACATTGTGTAATGATTACTAAAATTGTTACAGAACTATTAAAAGTTGAACTCAATGAGGAAAAGTTTTTTTCAATAATGTGGAGTTAATGAAACACACAAGATTATAAAAGAGCTTATTGTTAACCCCATGACCTTATGTGGATGTTTAATGATAACAAAACCATATGATCAAGTTTTCCATTATGTTGTTTGAGTTGACTCACCAGGAAGAATATAAGCTAATGTTCATTGAAGAAAAAATGGAATTACATGTCACCATGGAAGTTAGTCATGGATGTGCTTCACACAATTGGTCAACCCATGGAGCATCTTGCCCTTGATGGTATAGTGATCATCATGAGAATTTTTTATTTAATTTTTGTTATTCTTAAATGTTAAGACCTATGGAATATTCACTTATGGCACTTAGCATCACATTCTTGTTCCAATCAACATCATGCTCCAACATAACCCATATTTTGTGTCTGCAAGACTTTTCATCAACTAACTTGTGAATCTTTCTAAGTTTTACAAGTAAACTTTTATCAATTAAGACTTAATAATATTAGTGAATGCAAATGAAGATGTAACACTTAAAATAAGCTAAAATTACACGTATTTTACAATATGGTATACCTATTATTTAGTATTCTCATTATTAAAATCTAATGTATAAAAGATAATTTAAAAGTCTGATTGAGAAGGTGCAGAGGCTTTCCAACTCATCATATATGATCCTTCATTCAACAACTTTGGAACTCAAATAATTCATCATTTAAATTTTCTTCATCAATGAAAAGGGCATCAACTTTCTCTACTTCCTTATGACCAATTCTCTACTTATCCTCTCCTATAACACATAAGATAGCCTTACATTTTTACATCTTATACCCTAGCTTCTTACATCTATAATAACATTTAAATTGGTTGAGTTACTAGTAGTAGTCATCCTACCAACCAAAGAAGTAGAAGAAAAGGATGGCAGGCTAGGATTAGGAATTGTGTTGGATACACTTATGGATGACCTTTTCAATTTGTTGCATCATTTAATCGTAAAGTCTTTATAAGTTTCTCCACAAATTATGCTTAGTTATTGACCTCCTCTTACGTTTAAAGAACTTATAGCTCTACTTCCTCAATATATCTAATTTAAGACTTAATTAAACTTGTTGACCATTTGTCAATTAGTAAAACAGCCTTGTTGTTAAGTACTTAAAAGTGTTGAGATACTTCACAACAATAGAGTTTAGTTGTTTCATGGCATGGATGTGCCAGGCAACCTCATATCATGGCTCTTAGGATAATACTAGGTCCCTAATATTTTTTTAATCCAACTTAAAAAGACTCTCCTTCCAAGTTTTTGCTACTTAATTGAAGTGTTGGTGCAAAATAATTTCAATTTTGTAGAATTTACTTTTTTGTATTCATGATGCACATACCAATTAAAAAACTTATTTTACTTAAGTAACAAAATTAAAAATTTGTTGTTGTGGTATTGAACTTTAGCTATAATGTTTTATTCATTGATAACAAGTCTTAAGTAATTTTAATAATTTAGTTGAGTAAATTTTCAAATTATAGATAGTTAATCCTCAAGTTCATGAGAGAAGTTAAATAAGAAGAAGAGCAAATGCCAAATTCATTAAAATTATCTCAATTAGAGTGAAAATTATTAAGAGATTCTTTTTAGTTTAATATTAATTATTGCACTCTTATTTTCATTAAAATATTAAATCTGATTAAAATTACTCTTGTAAGACAAAAAAATAATTTTATTTAAATTAGCCATCTTTAAAACCCCTAAAACTAATTGTTGATCATCATAAGAATTATTTGATTTTGATCATAACATTATAAATCTTCTTTTAATAACAAGATAAAATATAGTAATAATAATTACTTAGTACAAAATAGTAATATTATTAATAATAATTGAAAAAAAAACAAAATCTATTTAACTTAAACTAGCCTTAATCTAAACCATAAGTCTTAGGTAAGGGTGTTACTTCTAAACCCATTGTTGTTATAATCGGATAGAGGCATAGCTCCTAAACCTATTTACAATAGTATCAAATCGAGGCATGATTCTTGAATCTATTAGGAGTATATTGGCAACACAAGCCATGATCTCTCAAGCGTATTAGAGGTTGCCAACTCTGATATTTTGCTAACCTAGAAGCATAAAAAACTTTTATAAATGTATATAACATGCATTAGTAGGACATGTGGGTCTAAATTGAAATATACTTTTTGCATGGATAACTTTTGAATTGTAAGAGTGATGTTATTCATCCAATCACTCAAATTTATGATCGCATAGTTGTCATCTCATCCATTTTTTAAATACCAATTCAATTAGTCGTTCAATTGCCTAACCTTGTGATCCCATGGTCCAAATTTAATCTATACTTATAATCCAAATCCAATAGTCTAATCACTATTGAGATCTAATAATGCAAATGAAATTTTATTTTCTAAACAACCATAATTTAAATCTACTTGTCTGATCACGTAGTTTTTTTATCAAAAGGCCCAAATCCCTTCTGATTGTGTGGCTTTTCTCCACTTTGGTTTGGATTGAACAATCATGATGATGTCCAAAGAAAACTTTTTGTATTGACTATTTTATCCATTATTTGTAAGCATTTTGAAATAATTATTAAAATAAAGGTACTTGCTCTTTTAATTCAAACCTATATGAACTTATTTTAACTAAAATAAATAGTAATAAGCAATTGGTTTGTTTATTAATTTCTTTTAGTCTATCAAAAATGTCTATAAGTAGGAGTACTTTTTAACATAATTGATTGATAATTTTTTATGAAAATGTGGTAAAACTTGATGAAAAAAATCCAAGTCATTCAAGTCATTAGCAGCCAGTGCTTGTCGCTCCATTCACTGCCTCCTATGTTTATCAAGCTCCAAAGTTCTTCTTTCTTCTTAAATTAGTTACGTTTTTATTTTTCTTACTTCTTAATTAATTTAATTAAAAATATAAAATATTTATGCCTTATTAAGTATTTCATGCAGCATAGGATTTTTTTGTATTAAGTTCATTTTTGAGTCACTGAATTCTATACTTCTGTTGAATTTAAGTTCTTGTAAGGGCATTGTAACCAATGTCTTTTGTTTTATTATTATGAGGTTTATCTTACCTATTTTTTAATGAAAGGCATATATTGATTATTTTTTTTTACCTAGTTTTTACTAAGGGTAAATGTGTGCTTAATATTAAGCCAAATCACCTAAAAATTATTGATATACTTTAAAATTTTTGTTAATTTTTTATTTCATAATTGTTACAAAACTTTATTATTATAAAAAAAATAAATTTATTTTAAAATAAAATAAAAATATATAAACACACTTTTAGAGACTTGCTCAAACTTAGTAAAAATTAGTTTCAAATATTATTTTAAGAAATCAAAATTTTTATTCTTAATAATTCAACCCCGTCTTATAAAACCACACTTCATTTGTTGGGTTCCTAAAAATCATCATCAAATGTAAATATCTCAAATTTAAATTTCTTATAAATGTTGAAGTGACCATCTCTATAATTTCTATAGGAGCTCTTCTATATATTATGTCTACTTTAGGTAGATGAATGTCATCTTTAAATAGATTATATGAGAGATATGGTGGTTTGATTCAAATTCCTCATGTCATCATTCCCTTAAACATTAAGATAAATCAATAAAACCAATTTCCTCTTATGTAGTCCATCATTTGGAGAAGTAACAAAATTTTATAATGCTTAGGTTTTATCCACAACATTCTCAAAGTTATTAACTTTGTTTTGTTTAATAGAATTTTGGTCTAAGAAAAGATAGGATGACAAGATAGGATATGAAAATACTAATCTAGTTTGCATGAATAAGATATATTAAAATTATGATAAACTTCATTTTTCCTTTAAGAATGACTTCAAGTTTAGGTGCAAAATAGTAAAACAAAAAAGAAAAATTTGCATAGGTGGTTCAAATACATGTAAAGAGCAATATTTTTTTTCTTTTTCTGACATAGCTTAGAGGAAAATAATTAAATCACTAGAAATTTCTAAATAATATAAATGCCAATAATCAATGAACAAAGAAATTTTTTGGAGAGTAAAAATTAAGATTCTATGTGTTAATTTCTATTGAAGGTAGGACTACATTTTTAAAGAGAAGCACCCCCTTTGTTGTCTTTCAAGTGGTAGAGGTATATTTGATTCAAATTTTGTTAATTTAATGGAATAAAATTGAATACTAAACATTCTTTTATGAATTTCAACATAACATATTCTATAATACTAGTTTAAGCAGATGGAATCATGTAATTAAGGAAATTTCACCCTAGGTTTCTTTTAACTTACTTTGATTAGTGGCTTTTCTAATTTGCAAATCCTTTTGCTTCTCACCATACCCTTGAATTCAAAATTCCACTCTAAAGATTCTAAAGGTCTTCTAGATTGTTGTGGATTATTTGGGTATCTTTAAAAACCTTCTTTAATCATTAGGAATCGCTTCTACTAATACAACCAATATGGATAAGCATGTTCTTTGATTTTGGATAAAGAAGTAGAAGGTGATAAGGTGGCAAAGTGGAAAATTTACTATAGTGTTGCCTTAATGTAAGTTTTGAGCAAGGAAAAGAAGCAAGCCTTATCATGTTTCAAAGAAGGAAAAAGGATTCTTAAGAGATGGTGGTGAGGGGGTGTAAGTTGTGGTGGTTTAGGGTTTTAGATGGAGAATTATTTCTTAAGATCATGTGCTCATAGCCATAGATAAAGAAAAGAGACATTATTTTTGGGTGAATGGTGGGGATTGGGAATGATGGCTAAAAGGTTTGTATGGATAAGAGATATGATATTAATGGCTATTAGAAAGTAGGAGTTTTAGTGTGAGAAATTATAAGGAAGGAAGTAGTTAGGGAAAGGTTTCAATGATTAGTTTAAGAGGGGTTTGGTGAGCATTGCTTGCAACTTAAAGGGATAATAGGACATAGGGGATCACTAATGAGGACAATTGAGGAAGGGGAGAAAGAGAAAGGTTTTGTTGTCTATGCATTCCATAACAAACCATGCACATAAGTGAGAACCAATTTAATTAATCCAAATAGTTTATCATCAATATGCTTATAAAAGGTTGAAGAAGAGTTTAAATATTTAAAACCCATCCCACAAAATAATGAAGAAAGAAACTAAACTAAAACTATAAGAAATTAAAATTAAACGCAATACGCCATAATATCCCATATGTTGTGGAACCACCCCACTACCTACTAAGAAAAGTGCTGATACTTATTTTGGACTCATAGGAATTTAGTAGAAATTCACTTAATTATGGACTTAAAATAGTTTGCATGATAGAGAGAAAGAGTGAGGGTGGATCTCCATAGATCAAGGGTGGATCTCCATAGATCAAGGATGAACAAAAAGAAGAAAGTCAAGAAAAAAAGCAAAAAAAGTTAAAACTCTCCATAATGAAGAAGACGAAGAGTGGCACTATAAAGAAGGTACAAATATGAGCTCTTTCATATGGAAATGGGAAAGATAAGGATATGGATGAGAGTCATATTCACTAAGAGATTTGCTGGATAGAATTTGATGTCATGGTTATATATTGTTATTTTTTTTAGTATTATGATGTATATTCATGACAATTTCATACTTAATGATAGCACATTGTAGTTTACATTATATATATATATATATATATATATATATATATATTGACAACATTCTTTATGATGGAAAAAGTAAACATGAAAATATTTAGGATTTAGTTAGATTTTGGTTTTTGTCTCTCGATTGTTCCAACCTAAGGAATATATGTGTCCTTCATTTAAAATCATTTATGCTTAGTCCTTTATAGTTGATATATTATTTTATTAGATTTGGAAGGGCCTTAACACACTCCCTTTATTTTTGCAATTTTTCATAACTCACTATTGAATGTGAATGACAAGATAGACTATTCTATAAGAAACTGATCCTCTAGTGAGTTATGTAAATCATATTTCAAACAAAGAGTATGAATCGGTTTGAAGAAAATCAAGGAGTTCCTTGATTTGACCAAATCAAATGCATGTTCAATGCAAATTATGATGTGCTTCCATAGCTAGCTACCTTGATCTAATATAAAAAGGTTGATATAAGACAAAGTATAAATGCTCATAGTGTTATGAAATATAAGTCACTTTTATGGCCAAATTCATTGAAACTTACTTTAAATTTTATTAGACAAATATGTCAAATATGATAGTGTGCTTAATACAACTATAATGCTTAAAGTTAACAAAAAAGAAGGAACCAGCAAAAAAATTAACAAAAGTACAAAAGTTAACAAAAAAACATAATAAATTAAAGAAGTAGATCAGATTTAATGCATACGATAGCAATAACCTAATATTAATGATGTTCATGTATGTGCAATCTTTCTATAAAATTTTATAAGAGGAAAAAGTCATTACAAGTTTTTTATAATCTCATATTTAATATTATCCACATGAAGTATTTCATAAGAAAAATTTTGATTAATTTTGAAAGAGATTCTTTATGATTACATGTAAAGGACACAAGGGTTTTTAGGTGATTTAACAAAATGCACAAGTTCATGTCCATCCCTAGCTACAAAAGACTAGACCTACTAAATCAACCAATGCCTTTAGTAAAATGATATGATGGAGAAATTATATTACCAAAAAGATCACAACGATTAATGAAAATCCCAAAAGGGTTACACAAAAGGTGGCTTAAAACAACAACAAATACAATAAGTAAAAGCAAGCAAATTAAAGAGTATAAACAATAAAACCAATACAACAAGAGTGTATAGCAATTACAAATAACTAGTGGTATACTAAATAATTATATACAATGATATCACAAATTGAAAGATGAAGAAGAGATGCAAAGTTTGAGAACACATATTAGAAGAGATGAAAAAAATATGAAATAAGTGACGCCGTCCAACATAGTAATGATGACGAATTGATTCCTTGATCATTTTTGCAATGCCTTTTCTCTCAATGCTTAATACACTTTTTATAAAAAAAATTCTCTCAAAGAATTGAATATGGCATTACCAATGACTAAATAATAGGTATAATCTATTCTTTAAAAAGGTTAAACCACCATTTTTAGGTTTTTGCTCTCATTCATATTTTATGATATATTAGATCACACTGTATAATGACTCCAAATGAACACCAAGCTAGGTCTTTCTTTGGTTTTAACATTAAATGATTTAAAACTTGGTCATAATATATGATAACTAATTATCCTAATGTAAAAATCCTTGACGTTTAAGTGTGACAAAGGTGAATTCATATGCAAGACATGATCATACTATACTAAAAAATGCTCATGTTCTTTTCTTCCATGCTTAATACTAGAATCATATTATATAAAGATAAGTATTGCCTCATAAATAATCTATAAATTTAAATTTCACTCATCTTTCTTACTCACTAACCCAAGTCTTAAGATGCTCATACTAATACTAAGGTAAAATAAAGGCCTTCCTCAAAATAAGGGGTTCTCAAAGGGACTAAGACTTTTGGGTTGGTTTTATTGTCAAAGCCACATAATACCATTTAGGACATTAAAGAGGCCGACATGTATAAATCACCCTTAGTATAATAAAATTTAATAATATAGTTAGTATACATCATACTGATAAACTAAGAACCTGCCAACATGATCATGCTAGTTCTCGGATTCATAAAGTTTAAGAGTAGTATGTGTAATAAAAAATGAAATTCTTATATAATGAGATAGGCACATTTTAAGGTAATTTTGTTTGTAAAAGATGGAATATATAATGAGTAAGTTTCCCAACTTTTTAGACCATAAAAAATCCATTCTCAAGTTACAATTACAATTAGCACAATTATGTTTCCACTCAAATATGTTCACCAAAGAACTAAGTTCCCCTAATATCGTATATGTAGAGCCATCATCAAAGAATGAAGGATGAATTAAGTTGGACTAAAGAAAAGTGCATGATTTAAAAATACCAAGTGAGAACATCATAAATAGAGCTCATCTATAGTATTGGTATTTCCTTATAAGAAGTGTGATTAAAGTGACTAAAAAATTATAAAATAAACAAATAAAACATTTGCACAAAAATATAGTGGTTTGTTGATCCATTTAGCTTATTGATAATACCACAAAATAATAGGCATCCACATGATGCATTCAAAAGGATTACAAAAGGTAGTCATCTCAAATTGACCAAAGTTTGCTATCATCATGAGTGTTGTCATCAATGCAAACTTTGATTGGAATGAGGAACTAAAGTTGACAAGAAAATAAAATAATCACTACTAAGGAAACTCAGAAGATACAAACTAGAATTAATTTAAGCAATGCTTTTAATCCATAGATGTTGATCAAGGTGCTAAGCTAATCTGATGGAGTCTATGTTGGATTTTAGACTACAAGAAGAGTAGCAATTTCTAGTGGTAAACTATGCTTTCAAGAAAAGCTTCCAAAAAAAGTTAGTCCTTTTATGTCTGACCTATTTTTATATGTAGTCAACTAAACAACATGATAAGACTCATGTGAATCACTATGTGTGCTTTAATGAACTTCCAAGGAGGTTGTTTTAACTGAGCTATCGTACTAGTATAAGTATGATCACTAATTGTAACTTAGTGATATGTGACCTTGTGGCACAATTTAGGGATTGCACATGGAAGTCTAAATAAATGTTTAAATCATAACGAACCATAAGTAATTTGTATATTGTGTAAACGAAGTATAATATCAAACACAAAAATCCAACAACTAAAAAAAACAATGTAATATCTTATTTCTTGTCCATAACCCTAAAAACACCATAAAAATTTTAACATTAATATAAAACATGCACAAATACTAATATAATTAGAGGATGTCATAATATTATATGCATGTCATAAAAATGATGAATGAAAATAGACCAAGAACATCATAAAGCATGCATATAAGTTCATAATACTTTGGATAGGTGAACTACTATATGTTAGATAAGTTGTATGCTTTGAAGACATCCATTAATGTGTTCATTTATGTAACCTTGATGCTCCAAATATGGTTAAAAAAATATAACAACATGCCAAAATACATCTTTCACCTAAAAATGTAGTAGAACATAACTTTAACATATGATGGAAGTGAGAAGAAAACTATAACAACTAGAAGCCATCACATCACTTATCCAGAAACAATCCAATCTTAAAAATAAAACTCTATAATCTTGCACTTGCCCTAAAAATTATAAAGGTTCTCTTCAAAATGCTAATTGAACTAAGAAAAAATAATTAATTTAGCCCTCTCTTCTTTTCAATTGGACCATTTGATCAATAAAAATTGACAAAATATTACAAAACAAAGTCTTAAATTTTAAAAACCACCTAAACATTGGCAAATTATGCGAGCTACATTTTAAAAAGTAGGCAACATTTTTTGAGCTTCTGCAAGTTACACACAAAGAATAAACTCTCTTTTTCCCTTCTTCTACAACCTACTCTTTCCTCACATTCGTAGAAATATGGTAGCATGATGTCACATAAAAGGGTTGAATTCTATAAATCATAAAGTCAATCATTTAAGTTAAGCAATAAAAGACACCTATATTTCATAAAAGCACTTAAAACTTATTTTAAAAACTTTTATTTATTTTTAAATCCTTTGTATAAGGAGTGTAATAAAGTAATCACATAATAAAATTTTAATTTGTTCAATCAAAAATTGAAAATATTTAAATGCCTTTTCTAAAAGTTGGTAGACAAAACCCCACATTGTGTCAGAGGACCTACAAATACTAAGACAAAACCCTATATATTAAGCCAAAAGGACCTATAAAACATTAAATAAAAAAATACAAATACCAAACCAAAGTGCCCTACAAATCATCACACCAAAATGCCCTAAAATAGTGGCCAAAAGACCAATGAAAAATAAAAATAAATGATCCAATAATGAGATAGAGATACAATGAAAAGCACAAAATACAAATCTTTGACAACCAACATAATTATCAAGGGGAACACAAAAACCCTAAAAAATCTTAGCTTGATGTATGTAATGAATTGATGAAAGAAAAATGTCCAGGAAGATAATTATCAATGAAACCTTACAATTCTCCCAATACTCAAGTAAACTATGATCATCATATGAAGCTTTTCCTCAAAAAGATGTAATCAATCATTGTTCTACAAACTGTTTTGGGACCACCTTGTATGAGCATTATAAAACAAACCAATGACTTCAAACAATCCTTAAAGGTTATACTAAAATTTCTCAAATTCAATAAAAATAGTAGTTACAAAATCTACAATGATCATAATTTTTTATCCATGAATTATATTGCACGAAATCTACAAATGAACTAATCATCCGACCAATCATATTGTTTAGCTCTTCATATGCATATACTTAAAAAAGATCACACAATTCAATATAAAACATCATATTTTATGACATCCTTTGGTTCCATCACTTATGTATTAAAGCCTTTATTTTAATTATGATTATACATGTATAATAGGTAGCATCGTATTATGCAAGATACTTCAACTTCTTCAATTGATAAAGTCTAATTTTACATCACTCTAGATTGATAAGAATTATACTACACAATATATACATACTATGCTATATGAAGTGCTAGTTTTCAACTCTCTCAAATACACATTCTTTTGTTTCATAAAATTATATTTTTTTTAATGAGAAATAATGTATTATTTGATTTGTTATGATAATATGATTTATCTGTGAGACATTCTCATCCTACGTGCTCATCAGTAAACCTTTTTTCTATAGTAATAGTAATAATGAAAGCATGAAAAATGACTATGAGCAAAATAAGGGAGAAGAAGATTTTTATTATAACAAGATCTAATTTCATACGAAGATTCTCATCGAGGGGCTTTGAAATCATGAAGTTCTAATTTCCAAAGTTTCCTAAATTTACACTAAATTATTCTCAATTGCTCCCTACAACCTTCCCGTCTCTTTATATAAAGGTTGAGATATAATATTTAATCATAAAAGAAATAAACATGTGATTTTAAAAAAGAATTAGAAATTCTCCAAATTTTACAAATTTTAAAAAATTTAGCACTTGTCTACACTAGTTCGCCTATGCCCTACAATGGTACAATCGTTCCACAAGGCTGTTCCCATGCTAGAGTACTATTTACATGCATAGATAGCCTTCCAAGTTCATATTGACCATGGTGGCGAGGTATGTTTTCTTGTTGCATGCATGCAAAATATGCGTACGATTGATGACCCATAAAATGCACGTGTTAACGTAAACGTGTGTGCTCATGTCTTTGACTGACTTGACTAGTACAGTCTAAGGCACTTAATGTGTGTCTCTACGGGCTGTTTTCTTCTATTAAGTTGCATCATTGATTTTCATCTTTTTATCTCCTCCCTTGATGTTTTTTTTATCTATTTTAGATTCAATAAGCATCAAACTGATCTCCAAATTATAAATTCCTTTTTAAAATTTAAGTCTCATTGAATCTTCATTCTTAAACTTATTCTTTAGCATATCTTGTTGGATTATCTTCTTTGAAAGGTTGAGACTTTCATCTTTCCCATAAAGTGATTTATTTGATTTTATTAGTAGTACTATCTTTAGCAATTGTTCTCTAGCATCTTCATTTAGTCGACACACGACTCCTTTTGTCATTACTTTATTGTCTCAAGTTAGAAGAAAGTGTTGTCCACCCTTCATGAACAGATATTGTGCTTATCAATCCCATAATTTAGATTCTTCATTACAATTTAGCAGATGTCTAAACATACCACATCACAAATAACATCATTAATATAATTCTTAGTGATTGCAAACTTCACCTTACATTATTTTATAACTTTTGCTTAAACATTTTTATGAATCTACCCAAAGGAATAGCATCTTGAATATGGTATAGTCTCTAATTTTAGCCTTTTTACAAGACTTTTTAATATTATATTTTTTCACTTTCAATATTGATGATAGTACTGATAAGTTCATTCTTCACTTGTATTTAGTTGGTAAAAAGTTTTTTTTCTTTGATTTGTGAGAGAAGTATTTTGGGCTCATCATAAGTGATAAGTTTTTATCAACTAGTTAAGGAGTCTCAAATACCTTTTTAGCTTCTATTGTAATAAATATTTTGTCCTTCTTGAATTTTTTTAAAAAAAAGTTTAGGATGTAATTTATTTTTCTCATACCTATTTTGTATTCTTATAATGATCAAAAAACTTTTGTTTTTTGTTGGCAGAATGAGTGTTGGTAGTTGTTGTCATAATAATCTTTGTTTGATAATACTCTTCTTTTTATCATCAATTTTTAGAGTTATACTCAAACTTCTTAATATTCTGCTCTTCTAGTTTTAACCATTTGTATTTATTTTATTTTTTAATAGCCATTATGAATATAATAGTTTTCTTCAAAGATTGAGTAAGAAAAATAGATAATTCAGTAATAATAAGATAGTATGACTCTAAAATATACTTTAACAAAGTCTACTTCTCTTTAGTAAACATGCCCAAACTCATGGCTTATCATTGAAATTCTATAGCATATTCCTACATTATTTTTTCGTATTGGTGTCGTAAACTATATCACTTTCTCTACTTTTCCTCAATGTAAACCATAAGATAAAATTCTTCTTCGATTAAATGTTTAAATTAGCTTCATGTCACTTTTATAATATATCTTTTCTCAGGTGAGCATTCTATTAGGCTAATAAATGACTCCTCATTTTCAATTGAGTATAAGCCACTCTATCATTTGACAAATAATTGTATATAGACAAATACGTGTCTAGTTGCCCTAATCAAGTTTTAAATTTTTTTACATCTATTGTACTATCATAATTTGGTAAATCAAGTGTAACATCTAATTTGAAAAGACATTATCGATTCTAATGCTTCAAAAAAGTAAGATTGATGTCATCTTGACATTTGCCTCCAAGTATCTTAAGATTACTACTTTTATTTTAATAATTCTTATAATTAAGAATATTTTATTTTGATGGATTATTTTTTACATTCATTATAAGAAGGGATTAAGATTTTTACACCACCTCTATTAACACATGTATTTGTTTGATTAATAAGCTGCCTGTGCTTCCACTCATTATGATGAAATAGTTGGTACATTCATATTTATTAAAATCTCTTCAATCTCTTGATTCTCTTTTATGAATTGCACTTTAATTATTTTATTTTTTACCTCTACCATCATTTCAAATCAAAGTACTTTGATACCAAAAATAATATAATCTATTTCTGAAGTGTTCTCACTCTGAGCCCTTATTAGTAAACCTTCTTTTTAGAATAGTAGTAGTAGAAGTGGAAGCATAGAAAATGATTCCAAGCAAATGAAAAAGAAAAGAAGAAGGTTTTTTTGAAAAGGAGATTAAATTTTACATGAATATTCTCTTCAAGGGATTCTAAATTCAAAAAATTTTGATATCCAAAGCTTTCTAAATTCTCTCTAAATTCTTTTCAATTGCTTCCTACATCCATCTCTTCCACTTATATTTAGGTTGGGATGTAATATTTGATCATAAAATAAAGAATATGTGATTTTGATAAAAGATTAAATTTTTTCCAAATTAATCAGATTTAGAAAAATTTCAAACATGTCCACGCACGTGCCCTTGCCCCAAACTAGTATGGTCATGCCAAAAGAGTTGTTCGTGCATGTGGATACTATTCCCGTGCATAGATAGTTTTTTTATGTGCACATTGACTGTGATGGCTCGATAGGTATACCTATCGTGCTCACAAAAAACATGTGCAATATGTGACAAAAAGGGCACACATGCATTCCACACAAACATGCACGTGGGCACTAGGCATGCTACCCTTTCCCACATGCATGCCTAGACCTCTGCTCATAATGCTCAGCTAGTGTGATGTAACATATGCTCCTACAGTGTGTCTCCACACATGGTCCATCAAGTAGTTTTGCTTCTTTTGTGTTGTGTCATTGATTTTCTTTGTTTTAACTCCTCTTTTGAATTTTTACATCCATTTTTGATACAATAAGCATGAAATTGATGTCCTAATCACTCTAACATAAAGCATAACTCGAAAATTCTATCACATGTCTGTATAACCAATGTGAATTAATCATATTAAATGATTAATAACATCACACTATACAATATGACCAATTTTGAACAAATTAAAGATTTTGCATTCTATGCTTAAAGTCCATGACTTATTATGTAAACATATACATATAATGTTTATTAAGCCAATTGTATATGTAAAGATTACATGTCTAATGGATGAGATGTGTGGGAAGCAAGTCATACATAACTTTTGTCACACACTCTCAACTCGTCGTCATAGTCCAAGATCCTCACATAAATTGTTATATTTCTTATATGATAATACCAAAATAGATGTGTTACTTAAATGGCTTCTCAAAGCTCAAACTTTGTGTTTCCTTGTTGTCAATTGTCGTTTATATTAAACATTGCCAATTTATTCTCTGGAGTTAAGAATCAAGCTCTCCAATTGATTCACTTATTTAACCTTGAGATTTAAGATTTGAAACAATTAAAAAATATTAGTAAAACAATAAAATGATTTTGTTGTCATTAAATAAGTAATACATTGATCATGGGTTTAACATTTTTTTTCTATCTATTTTTTCTTCTTCCTCTTGACTTTGTCTTATTATAACCAAAATAAAATTAGATCTTCTACATGCATTCATAACTTTTACCTCATATTCCCTTTTCTCTCTTTCTACTTTAAATTTTATTCTATAAAATCCATAAAGATGGTTCCTTAACTCTCTCCTCAAGCTTACTCAAGAAGCTTCAAGACTTTGTAAAGTTTTTTACAATAATAATAACCTAATAATATCATGTTTACATTTGGATAAGTATTCTAAACCAAATGGCATCTATCTTTACTAAAGTTAATGGTTTTATACTTTTGTCAGAAAGACATTCTCAACATTATTTTAAAAATATAATTTCATTTCAATTTTTCTTAAAATTAAACTTGTTACTAACAATATTTGCATTATTTAAGAAATCAATTTTTAATACACAAAAAATTTACAATGAAAAATTATTTCATTGACTCTATAATAGTTTTTAAGTGTTCACTAAGTATTTCATTTCTTGAATATTAGCTTAAGAGAATCTTTTTTCAATTCAACATCATGTTTAGTAATAGGAATGATAAGCTTATGTTATATAAGAGTGATAAGCTTAGAGAGTAAAGATAAGATAGTATATTCATTAAGAAAAAGGCATATATTCTTATGCATTATATTAAGCTCATTAGGTAGTGGGCAAATCTGTGGATGTAGAAGCTCATTTTAAGTTCCTCAATACTAGATCATAGCACATGAGGTAAGATAACATAAGATACTTGATGATCAAAGACCTCAGGTCATCCAAATGGCTTGCTGTCTTACATATGCTAAGGTAAGATTGTCATTCATTGGGTCATCAATTAATGATCCCATAAATGATGCATGGATAACAGGGTTAAGCTAGAAGATACAAAGTGATGCATTGGCTCATCGTACATGCCAAAGTTATGTATAAGAGAGGAGGTGTGTGAAAACACTTATTCTTTAAGTGAAGACATTTTAAGTCAATAAAACATCATTCACATTCACTCACTCTCTCTCCCCCCAGCAAAAAAATTATAAATCAAAGTATCAAAAGATGTAGAACTCATCATAACAAAATTTGTTGGCCTAGCATAACATTTAGCATACATAGGAATTCTAACATAAGTGGTAATGCTTAACCTAAAGGAATAACCTTAGAGATAGAAGCTTTAGTATGGATCTTAATTTCTTATGCAATTTATAGAGTTATTTAGCATTCTTCAGTGCAAGTTGAGGTTAAGAATGAAGACAACAATGATTTAGATTCTTTTAAAGACTCAATGATAGAGAAGCATGTGCCTTTGATACCAAAATGTGTTAAATACATGCTATTTGGTAGTTTGATGACAAAAAATTTATTTGTGTTTTAATGTGTGTTGTGATGTGATGAACAAGTGTAGAATATAATGCTCAAGAAAGATATGGTTAAGAAGTTTGGTAGCAATGAACAAGGGAAACGTGGCTCAACTTTCACATGAATGAGCCTTGTGAACAAAGTTCATGATGGAGTGGCTTTCTCTCTAAAGTGAATTAGACATAACATAACTCTACTATCTTATTCATACTCATGCATTACCATACTACAATCATCCATAACAAAGTATTTTTATTCATATACCTTGAGTAAGAATTGAAATGCATGAAAATTAAAGTTACACACGAAGCTAAATGAACTAGTACTACAAGATATTATATAATTAAGATTACATTGGAATTAAATTAATAGAAGTAGTTATGTATTGAAGTTATAACAATTGTATAATATGATGTCACTATTATATGGTACAAATAGTTTATGTTTGTAATCAAAGGCGTAGTCAGACTTGGTAAATGTGGGTTTACGTTGTCTTGTTATGTTGTTTATATAGTACGATGACTTCTATTACATAGTACAACATCAATATAGTTCCCACATACTTAAGACATAATGGAACTTTCAATGCTCATGTAGAATAATTTTCTACATCATACCAAGAAAATCATAGTTTTATAGAGAAGGTTTAAAGGCTTAATAATTTCAAACATTCCAATGTCAATTACCAAATAATTTGATCATTTTATGTATACTACTGAGTTAGAGAGGCAATGACATCCTACAATAAACTATTGTTCGTTGTACTTGTATGATTAATTTTAAAATAGAGAATCTAAAATAACAAGAGAATAGTAGATTTGAAAAACTTTTTATATTATGTTATTGTTCTTCTACTTATGTGATTCATATCAAGCCAAATAGATGAATTTGAGAATTAGTGGAAGGCTGAATGAAATCATACAATATGATGGTTATCATTTTCTTGTATGATCCTTGTTAAGAAAGTGCAAAAGGTAAATTGAATAAAAATAAGTGACTATTTGGATGATCATTATATTAAGCAATGTCGTACAACATTATCCCACCAGTCATATTGTACAAGTAGAAATTAAAATTTATAATAGTTAGTTAATCTCATTAAAAATAAAGAAATTAGTCATTAATATTACTTAATATAGTGTTAACCTTTATTCTAGCTTACAAATGTTAAAAATGCTTTACCATGTTGTCCATGGAAGAGGAGGGTGAATTGTGTTCATCTCAAATTCAAATAATCACAAATAATGCAATGAAAGTCTTCTTAATAATCCGAATAGATCTTATAAAACTTATTTTAAAAAATGTTATTTACTTTGAAATCCCTTTGTGTCAAAGTGCAATAAGGAAAAGTATATAAAAGATTTTTAGGTGATTTAATCCGAACCTAGAACTACATCTACCACTATCAAAATTCTTGGAAAAAACATAAAACACTTTTGTCAAAGAATGCCAAAATCAAAAGGACTTATAAATGCTAAGATAAAAGACCATACACACTAAACAAGCCAAAAGATCATACAAGCACTATTCCAAAGGAGCTTATAATACTAGACCAAAGGCACAAGAAATGGCTAGGCCAAATATTGATAAAACCTCAAAGGTAAATTGTTAAAAATGGAAAAAAGAACCAAAGTAAAAAAGCTTAATGATATTATCTTATAACCTAATACAATTCATTCAAGAGGCTACTATAATGTGGTAAAATAATGAAGAGTAAAGTCTAACTTAGTTTAATATAATATGATGAATTGATGGTCAGAAAAATATAAGCAAGATGATTTCAATGCAACCTTGCTAATCTATTCACCCTTATTTAAGTGAGTAATGATCATCAAGTAAAACTTTTGTACAAAGATGTGCAATTGATTATTAACTTATTCTTTATATTTGGACCCCTTTACATAAGAATTGCCATGCTCTTTAATAGCTCTAAATAATTCTCAATGGCTAAATAAAATATTCATGAAAGTTTACTAAATTCATCATTACTTTCATTTCAATACTAATCACATTGTCCAATTTGGGATTGTACTATATGATACTTATATATAAATTGATAGTTAAACACCTCAGACTTGTCCAACTATGCCTTTTCACTACCAAAACAAGATCATTTGTTTTCAATGAGGATCATCATAATGCATGATGTTGTTCATTTGTACCATGTCTAAGCATCAACATCTTTTCTCTAGTTTCAAATCAATCATAAAAAAATAATAATCCAAATTATATTGTATGAAGTAGTTAGCTCTTCACATGACTTTGTCTCAACTTATAACTCCCTGGTTTTATATACTTTGTATAAGTATGATGATTATGATCGCACTGCTTCATACACATTTAAGCGTCATTTACAAGTCCTTAGTTTAAGATGGATCATATAGGTATGATAACTAATATTACATTTTATAAAGCTTTTTAGTGATCATAGAAGTATAATAACTAATATTGTATTATATGATAACAATTATTCTCTTACACTTAAGAGCCTACTCTATTATCATAACATCATATTATATGATGAAGAACATCATATTATATGAATGCATTTATAATACATGAATTCTAGATTGTTAAGTCTGACTCTCTATTCAATGAGCCAATAAATTGATTATACAAGTATGACTATAATATTGTATGATACAATTAAGGTATTTCTACCAATTCATGTTAATATTCATATTCTTTAGGTACTACTTGGTTAAACTTTAGTGAGTGATGCTACATATCAATAATGTTATATTATAAGGCATATTTATAAGTTAATATACTAGAAATAATGTATGTCTTAAATAATCTTAAGTGAAAAGATGATTATAAAAGTTTTTATCACTTACAAATAATACATTATTGAATCCTAGTTTCTTAAATAAATTATTAAAAACAAGCAAAGATGACCCAAAAATGATCTTCTCTTTTTATCAACATTTGTGTTTTTATTAGTTTCAATTATAATTAACACCAAAACACCACAAATAAGCTCCTTGAAGTCAATGTCTAAGCAATCCAATTGATTCACCTTTTCAATCTTAAGATTTGTAACCTGAGATACTTCAAAAAAAGATACTATTAAAAAATATAGTTGTGTCATTGTTATTAAACTAATGATACAAGGAGCTAAGATTCAACATATAGCATTTGAAATTGATTGAGAAGAAGATAATGCAATATAATCTACTTTCATACACTTGAATAAGAAAGAATTGAGCTTTCTAAGCCATACATCTTACATCTCTATATTTAAAACAATGTTGTAGTGGAAAGCATCATGCTTATTTCACTTATTGTTTTCTCATTGCAATCAACATGGTATCATCATTTCAAATTCATTTACATTTATTTGTTCCACTTGATACTTACATTAAGGTTGTAAGTTTATTACAATGGCATATTATAAGTGTTATAACCATTTTTCTAGTCTTTTTCTTTTCTATTGACTCTTTTGAGTTACTATTAGTTATGAATCTTTTTTGGCCTTGCATTGATTCGTTTGTGGATTTTCTTTCATTAGGGCTTGTTTATAGATCTTCTAGCAAAACATATGCTATTGCTGTGTAAGCTCAGTCAATAAACTAGGGGTAGATGTAGACCTTTCATGTGTGGTTGAATCACTTAAAAATATTAGTATTATTTACTTTTAAGCATCTATTAATTGCTTATTCAAACAAGAAAACTTTAAAGAAAACATAATCAAGAGTTTTCCTAAAAGCCATACTTTACTGACCTCTTGTACAATCATTTAAATTATTGATGATAGTGTGGTAGAGAAGATGACCTTATTAATGTTGCTACAAATAAATGTAGTTATGAATGAAGAAATGGGTCAGAGAGCGAAAGTGATGTTGTGGGTATATTTTATAGTTTTAATTATGGAATTTAAAGGATAATATAAGGTACTTGAGGGGATGATGTGGGTTGGTTGAATGTGAATTGGATGGACTTTATGTGCATTATAAAGAGGAAAATTATAATTCTCTTATGGATAGGCTTATAGAGTTCAAGCTTAATAGATAAAATAGGCTAGTTTTGGTTTGAGGATCAATTTAGGAGATTCTCTTAAAAGAGATGATAAGGAATTCCTTGAATTGATAAGCAATGGAAGCCAAGGGATTAGAGAAGACATATAAGATAGTTTGAGTGTGTTTTGGTTAGTGGGAGAATGTTTGTGTTTATAATGGAGTAAGAAGATCAAGAGAGTGATTAAGTGGTCAACTAGTTCAAAAGAATTTAGCTCTTTTTAAGAAATTTTGCAAGTCTATTTAGTGAAAATATTGGTTGGACATATTTGTAATAGATATTCTCATGAGATAAAGAAATCAAGAAAAGAGAGAAAGAGAATGACCTTCGACTTAAGGATATAGAGGGAAGAGGCTTGCATGCTACCAGAAATATGCATCCAAAATCATCTACTCTTTGTATTGATTCATCACATGCATATATACAATAAAACATCAAATGAAAATTCAAAAATATGTTTAAATTCCATAAAAAAGTGTAAGGACAAGAGTAATCCTAAAAACTTAATCAATTTGAAGAGAATTCACAACAATTTTTACTTTAGTAGTTGCTCATTCATCACCTAAGAAGGTATGCCATTTTAGAAGTATACAAATAGGTTTTTCTTGCCTTTAGTAGGTTTCATAAATAATCTAAACAACATCTTTGACATAATAAGTGCACTAGAACTTTTTAAAGATAGTTTTGGAGCATTTTCTTCATGACTTTAACCTTCTCCAAATTGAATCTGAATCAAGTTTGTTGAACTTAGATATGTCATCAATTGGATGATGCATCCAATTTTGCATCACTCAATTGTTTTTATATTTCAATCAATTTGGGGGCTTGGTTAAAAACTATTAAACAACATATAGAAGTATTTGCTTCTCTAAAACCACACTTAAACATGCTTATTTTGATAGATTTTTTCATCCAAACATCTACTTGTGCTTAGTTTTACTTTTGACATAGAAGTCATATTATTTGCCATGCAAAATTTATAAAAAGGCTTCTTCACTAAAATTTATGCTCCTAAGGGTTCTCTTTTGCCTTACTCACAAAATACATTATGTATTTTTAGTTATAATTCTACCCTTTAGTTAGCCAAGAATAATAGCATAGATGAACATATCCAAATGTTAAAGTTTTTCTCTTCCTATTTCTCCTTTGCTCTTTTCTCAACTTCATCTTCTTTTACTTTCTTTATCTTTCTTTCACTAATTTCTCCTCTCTCAAGCTTAGTCAAAATATCAATAAAGTACCTTGAATTTAGAGAATGTCCTCATACGGTTAGGAAAATATAAATAATCCCTCAAGAGTAGTTTCTCTTATTATGGGGGTTACCCTTAAAAGTATAACATCATATTATTCAATTTAAGGAGAAAGCTTTTCTAAGTCTGTTATAGCCTTGTGTACTTTAGTTAAAAGATAAAGAAGTTTTTGTGAGTTACTCCTCACTAACGGAGGAGAACAAGTGTTCAAGCCCTCCATATGCCTCACATCTCTTCTTAAGATTAGAATTTGTCTTTCCTAAGAAATTTTTTAACTTAAAATAATCTCAAGAAAAAAATAGCCTCTTAACACTCTATGAATCTTTGAAGATGTCCTCCCTTAAGGTCAAAATGTTCACAAATGCATTTTCTTTGTTTGAAATAATCCCAAGTATGACACTGTTTTTTTCTCTTCTTTCTTTATCTCCATATTTTTCAATTTTACCCATCATCTAAGTTCTACCACCTCTCTTTGATTTATTTGACTATCCTCACTAATTTATTATATGAAGGTGGGTGTCACATTCTTTTCTAACCAAGAAGTCCTTGTAAGTATGAACAATTAGAAATTAAATTATAGTGTTATAGTGATAATAATATTAATTACAATATATGATCATGATCTCATTAACACTAGTCATGCTTAAACATGATTAATGAACAATTTAAATTTAAATAATAACCAAAAATTAATAAATATGTTATGTCAAATTTTAATAAAACACAAATAAGAAACATTTTTCTTTTTTTAATCTAGTTGTTATGAAATTTAATACAAGTTATTATCTTATGCAAATTCCAAGATATTACAATATCTAACTCTTTTGGTGGTATTATTATCTCAATTGTTGATTAATTGCCTAACTACTTATATGTTAAATAATATAGATATAAATAAATAATGGAAGTATTAGTTTAGCAAATTTGTTCATGTAAGCATGTTCAATTTGTAGATTGTTTAAGTATTAATAGAGACCCATCTTTATTAGCTAAATTGGATCCCAAATTTCCTCTTCAAATTCAAATAAGTTATATTTCCTTTTGTTGCCTTACCAACATCATATACCACATTAGTATCTTATTTAATTCTTTTATTAAGGAATAAAAAAGAAAAAACTAATGCAATGGCTTTTGATGCATACAGCCTTCTTTTGGACTACAATAGTAGACATATGACAACTACAAAGTTTTTTAGGTTTAGTTTTTGTTTTTAGTGTTTTAATTATTTTTTCCACCATTTTTATATCTAAATAATTACTTATGTTCAATTAATGTTGTTGTTTATTTGAGGTTTGTAAAAGAGCATTACATTTTTCTTATATTGTTTTAAGTGTTTTACATGCATCATGTTATTCCAGTTAAATTCTTGTGAATCTATAAAGTTATTTTGGGAACAAGGTTATAATCCAACCATTATAGACAATCCTCAACCAAAAATATGCTATTATAAAATGAAAACTTACCTTAGCGGTCAAGGGCCATTGTCAATGGATGTATCCAAACATTTAAGAAGTCTTAGAATTGCCCATAAGCAATACCTTAGTTGTCACTAGCAATTAGAGTTAAATGAATTTTTTCACTTTCTTTATTATTTACTTAAGCCAATTACACTCTTATATATAAAGGGCCTAGAGGAAAGGTTTTGAGGTTTTTTTGAAAAGATTTGGAATATGTTGTGATACTATTAAACAATTCAAAGAAATCAATCTAATTTGATATGTACCAAAAAGATTAAAGGCAATAGAGCCACCTTTCATCTTCTTAACTATAAAAGAGCTATACTTTATCTCATTGGCATATTACTATGGCATTATTAATGTGCTTTCTCTATTCAATGCCATTACAATTTCTTTAGCTTTTTACTTTAAAATATCACTTGAAATTTTTACAATCCATTAAACTCTTCATTTTTTCTTTCTAAATTTAAGGACACCAATATTCATTAAATATCACAATTTTTATCATGAATCTCTAGATAACACCTACAACTTTTGTATTTATTGTTTCAAATGATTTTGTTATTAAATATTATTTTAGTAGTCTAATCATGATGTAAATCTATCAAAAAAATTAATGAACATTGTTTTAATATTTTGTCTTATCAAAATATCTCATAATAACTTGTAGGAAGATTTTGCCTTGGAGTCCCTACTTAAACTTTTCATTTGGAAGTCTTTTTCAAGATTCAATAGATGTCTATTAGAAAACTTTGATTATCATAATTCCATCACATATTTCTATAAGATGATTCATTCACTTCTACTTTTTAGTGTTTTGCATATATTAATACTATTCTCGATAATATTAAAATAAGGATTTTGTTTGTTTCTAACAAACAATATATCAACAATTCCCACAATGACTAAAATATCGAAAAGACCTGGCAATGTTAATGGTAAGTATAAACTGAGAACTAAACCAGTTTAACATATATTTAGTTAACAAACACATTTTGTTATGTTGCTCATATGTTATATTTTAAGGATATCAATGATCATTAAATGTCACAAAACATTTATCATGAATGTCTAGATAATATTTACAACTTTTGCATTTTTTATTTCATTTAATTTTATCATTAAATGATATTTTCTATAGTCTATTCATGATGTAAATCTACCAAATAGAATCTAATTAAAATTTTTTAATATTTTTACTATCATACAATCTCATAACCACTTGCAAGGAGATTAGCCTTGGTGTCTCTCCCTAAAATTTTCATTTGAAAGTTTTTAAGATTTAATAAATATTTATCAGAAAGTTTTGATCATCAAAATTCCATAAAAGATTTCTATAAGTTCTTTTATTTGCTTTTCCTATTTAGTGCTCTACGTATATCATTGCCACTCTTTATAATGTAAAAATAAGAACTTCCTTTATTCCTAATCAACGATATATGTACAATACTTACAATGAGAAGATGCAATGCAAGTGGTTGGTATATACTAAGTTCTAAATAAATTTAATATATATGTAGTTATCGAACTCATTTTTTGTGTTGCTCATATCCTATATTTTTAGGGTACTAATATTCATTAAATGCCATGAAACTCTTATTCTAAATGCCTAAATAATATCTATAACTTTTGTATTTATTTTTTCATATGATATTATTATTAAATATTATTTTTAATAGTATAATCATGATGTAAATCTATCAAAATAAAAATCTAATAAATATTATTTATATACTTTCTTCTATCAAACAATCCAATAATCACTTGTAAGGTGATTTTTCTTTGGTGTCTCTCTCTAAAATTTTCATCTGAAAGTTTTTTTATGATATGATAAATGTCTATTAGAAGGTTTTGATTATCACAATTCTATAACATATTTTTATAAGATATTTTATTCACTTCTACTTTTTAGTGTTTAACATGTATTGATGTCACTCTAGACAATGTAAAAATAAAGACTTTGTTCCTAACCAACAACATATCAACAATTCTTGCATGAGTAAAGAATGAAGAGAATTGGTGATGTAATGGATGGTATATAGTAAGAACTAAACCAATTAAACCTAAATGTAGTTGATAAAGTCAATTTTTTATGTTTCACATCTTAAGGATACTAATGTTCATTAAATGTAATGAAATTTTTATCTCAAGTGTCTAGATAATATCAATAACTTTTGTATTTATTATTTCATATGATTTTATTATTAAATGTTATTTTTAATAGTCCAATAATGATGTAAATCTATCAAAAATATTTAATGAATATTGTTTTAATATTTTTACTTATCACACAATCCTATAATCACTTGTCGAGAGATTTTGCCTTGGTGCCTCTCTCTAAACTTTTCATTTGGAAGTGTTTTTTAGATTCAATAGATGTTTATAAAAAAGTTTGAATTATCATAACTATATAACATTTTTGTATAAGTTGTTTTATTCACTTTTGGATTTTTGTGTTCTATATATACCAATACCACTTTTGATAGTGTAAAAATAAGGACTTTATTTCTAAGTAACCATATATCAACAATTCTTATAATGACTAGAGGATGACAAGAAGAGGTGAAGTTAATGGTTGGCATATATTAAGAACTAAATCAATTTTAACATATATGTAGCAACAAACTCAATTTTATGTTGCTTATATCTTATATTTTAAGGATACTAATGTTCATTAAATGCCATAAAACCTTTATAATGAATTTCTTAATAATATTTATTACTTTTATATTTGTTGTTCAATATAATTTTGTTATTAAATATTATTTTTAATATTTTAATAATGTTATAAATCTATTAAAAATGATTTAATGAATATTATTTTAGTATTTTCTTCTATGAAATAATCTAATAATTACATGTAGGGAGATTTTACCTTGGTATCCCTCCCTAAGCTTTTCATTTGAAAGTTTTTTGAAGATTTGAAAGATGTCTATTAAAAAGATTTGACTATCACAATTCTATAACATATTTTTATAGGATGTTTTATTCATTTTTGAATTTTAGTGTTCTTGAAGTGAAAAATAATGTACTTATCTCATAAGAGGGCAATGAATTATGGCCTTAAAATATTTTTTCTAATTTTTGAATTATATTTATTTCTTAAAAATAAGTTTATGCTTGTAAAAAACATTGATTATATGTGTAGATTATTTTTAATATGATAATAAAATATAAAGATAAGAATTAAAATGAGAAATCAGAATTTTTATGTAGTTTGATTCAAATTAGAAACTACATCCACCCCCAACCGAGGTTCGAAAAAATAATACTAACAAAAGGTTACAACTTGAGATTTTTTCTTATGATTTACCTCCAATCTACTAGCTTATGTAGGGTCAACTAAAACCCACACTTTTGCGAGCTCAACCCCAACTCAATTTTTTTATGAGATCAAACTGAACTCGGGCTTTCACAAATGTCTAGCTGCCCAACCCAAAAATAAAAGAAAAATAAGCAATACGAAAAAAATTCTGATAAATTGTATACTTTTTTATACTTGTTAACTAATGAAACAAGATACAATTAGTTTAAATTCAAGAAGAAAAATGAGAATTTGAAAGATTAAACATATAAGTCTTAGTTAGAAACTTTGATGATTTGAGAAGGAGAAGTCATAGATACTGCTAGTAGAATTTACGTCAATAGAATATATAAGAATGCTTTATTGAGAACTTAAAGATTGATTCATATTCATTAGTTATTTCATTTACAATAATTAGATATTTATAGAAAAAATTATGATTATAGTCGTTAGAAAGTGTAGAGAGCTATTTGAAAAGTTATAGCCAAACAGCTTAAAAAATATGTTAAAATAATTTTTTGAAATGGCTAACACAATGGCTAAGTAATTAGCTATTAGCTGGGATGAATCAAGGCCATGGATCTGATCGAAGGTAATACAGACTATCAGATCTAATGTTGAATAAGTGAATGATAAATGAATGAACTAATCAAGATGGATTTGATCTTGGCCATTCGATCATGTTGGATGAGATTTGGATCATTTGATTTAATAATGGTAAAATCAGAGTTGATCTTAGCCATAGGATTCAAACTGGATAATTAGGAGCTGCATAATTTAAGAACAAGACAAAAAGAAATACAACCGTTCGATGAAGTAGGATGAGATCACGACCATCAGACAGATCAATCAGTTGTAACAGATGAAGTAGTAATCGTCTGATCGACTCATCAAATGGATGGTTAGATCTATTAAAATCATAATTTGAAAGGAGGAGGCGATCTCCATCATGCGATCACGAAAATGCATGATCGGACGACACTGAGTGCTACTAGTTTTGGATGTAGAAAGGCACAAGACTTTAGTCCTACATTACAGGAAAAGAGGAGTATTTGGAGTTTATAAGCATTCGTGAGGAGGTGCTATGCATAACTAAAAGAGGTTGGCTCCCCCTTGTGAGCTCAAGAATTCATTACCTGGGCATACTCATAGCATACAGGTTTATAATATGAGTCAACCCATATGTATAATGTTGAATGCTTCCCAGCTCGATCCAATGCCTTACCCCAATCTGATTCAGGAATTGATGTTAGCCCGATTGGGGTGTTGTAGAAAATTTTTTATTTTAATTATTAAATATTTAATAGAATTAATTTTTTTAATTTATTCAATCTTTGGCAAACAAACTAACATGAAATTTTGATAATAATATAATTTAACCAAGAAAAGATTATAGATTAAAAAATGGAATCCTTTTCATTTACTAAATCAAGGAGATGATTTAATATGATTTAAGATTGATAAAAAAATAAAAGTGTCTTAAAAATCAATAAGTTAAATATTCTAAAAATTTATCAAAGCTTTATGCTCATGTCTTCAATCATTAGAACTTGCTGAACACTCCAAGATATTTTAAAGGCCATGACTTGTTCAATAGAAACTATACTTGATTCACACTAAAAAGTCCATTAGATTAACATGCAAAATACTTAAGGCTTGAGTTATTAAACATAAGGGTGACCTATCAATTCCGCACATATCGATGCCACTCATGATAGGGTAAAAATATGAACTTCTTTTATTAATCCACAATTCTTATAATGACTAGCGCATGACAAGAAGAGGCAATGTTAGTTACTGGTATATAGTAAGAACTAAACAAATTTAACATAAATAGAGTTAACAAATTCATTTTTTTATATTACTCATCCTACATTTTTAAGGATACCAATGTTCATTAAATATCACAAAACTTTAATTGTGAATGTTTTGATAATATTTATAACTTTTTTATTTACTGGTTTATAAGATTTTATCATTAAATATTAATTTTAATAATTTAATCATGATAAAAATCTATCAAAAATAATCTAATGAACATTGTTTTAATATTATCTCCTATCAAACAATCTCATAATCACTTGAGGGACATTTTTCCCTATTATCCTTCACTAAATTTTTCATTTAAAAGATTTGTTAAGATTTGATAGATGTCTAATAGAAAGTTTTGATTATCATAATTCTATCACATATTTCTATAAGATGCTTTATTTACCTATGTTTTTTTAGTGTTCTACATATATCGATGACACACTTAGCAATGTAAAAATAAGGATTTCCATTTTTCCTAACAAATAATATAACAATAATTCTTACAATGAGTAGAGAATAACAAGAATAGGTAATGTTAATGATGGTATATATTAAAAACGAAAAATATTTAATATATATGTATTTAACAAACTCTTTTTTTTTATATTTCTCTTATCCTATATTTTAAAGATACAAATTTCATTAATGTCATGAAACTTTTATCATGAATGTCTAGATAATATCTATAACTTTTGTATTTGTTGTTTCATGAGATTTTATTATTAAATGTTATTTTTAATCATCTAATCATGATGTAAATCTATAAAAAATAATTTAATAAACATTTTTTAACATTTTCTCTTCTCAAACAATTCAATAATCGCTTATAAAGAGACTTTGCCTTGGTGTCCCTCTCTAAACTTTTCATTTGAAAGTTTTTTATAGGATTTGATAGATGTCAATTAAAAAGTTTTGATTATTGTATTCTATAACATGTTTCTATAAGATGTTTTATTTACTTCTTCTTTTTACTATTTTGCATATATCGATGCCACTCTTGATGGTTTAAAAATAAGTACTTCCTTTGTTCCTAATCAACACAATGTCAACAATTCTTACAATGACTAAAGAATTACAAGACATGATGTTAACAATTGGCATGTAGTAAGAACTAAATCAATTTATCAGATATGTAATTAATAAACTCATTATTTTATGTTTTTTCATTCTTTATTTTAAGGATACCAATGTTCATTAAATTTCACAAAACTTCTTTTGTGAGTGTCTAAATAATATGTATAACTTTTGTATTTATTGTTTCATATGACTTTATCTTTAAATGTTATTTTTAATAGTCTAATTATGATGTAAATCTTTCAAAAAATATAATGAATATTATTTTAATATTTTCTTCAATCAAACAATCTCATAACACTTGTAAGGAGATTTTTTCTTCTTATCTTTCTCTGAACTTTTCATTTGAATGATTTATTAAGATTTTATTAATGTTTATTAGAAAGTTTTGATCATCACATTTCTATCACATATTTCTATAAGATGCTTTATTTGCTTTTGCTTTTTTGTTGTCATGCATACATCGATGCCACTGTCGACTTTATAAAAATAAGGACTTCCATTATTTTTAACCAACAATATATTAGCAATTCTTATAATGACTTCAGAAAGATAAGAAGAGACAATGTTAATAATTGGTTGGTATATACTAAGAACTAAACCAATTTAACATATATGCAATTAACGAACTCATATTTTTTATGTTGCTCATATCGTATATTTTAAGTATGTTAAAAGAGATTGAAACATAAACACATAAGTTATATAAAATATTAAAAACTATTTATGACTAATTATGTACCATTAATATTTTAAAATGTATATATTATTTAGTTGGGAAAAATAAAGGCTTTTATGTGCTTTATAAATTGATTCTCAATTTATATATAAAATTAATTTAAAAAATAAATCTTTATAAAATTTTAGAATAATTTTATTTTTAGAATATATTCATCAAGACAAGTTCAACAATGATAATTTTGTTGGAAACTTATTTTAAATTATAGTGATTGTGAAAATTTATCTAAATTTCTATCTCTACTATTTTTACTAATATAAAAATATGTTTTTAGATATGAAAACAAATTAATATTTTAATAAGAAAATATTGTTTCAAAATAATTCAATAAGACAAGTTTTACGAGAATGCATATTATCCTGAAGGTATAAAAGCACATGTGACTAAACCAGCAGTTAGTCTAAGCAACTTCGTGGCCTACCAAGTCCCCACTGCATGAGCCTACGGGGTAATTGTTAGAAAGAGACAACGACCGTTGTATTAAAAAAAATATCTATTGGGAAAAAACAGAGAAATAATGATAAGCAAGGAGGAATCTTTAATAGAGTTGATTTGTGAAGCACGAATATTACAGCAGCCACGAATATTTCCGTAGTTTTTAAATAGGTTAAAAATTAGTAAATTTGGACGAGTACTTTGGTTGGGATTTAAGGCCGAAGTCGACGGGCTGCCAACAAAACGCTTTTTGGTAGGCTATTTGGGCAGCTCAACGGTTCCATTATTTATTAAAATAAATAAATAAATAATTATGTTTTCAATTAAGTAAAATTTAAAAGAAGAAATAAAAAGTTGAAATAGAAACCAAAAGTTGCAGTAGATAGGCATCACTCAATGTGCTATAGTTCATTGATGGCAAAAAAGGTTCCAATGTTTTCTTTGTGATGAATGAGAGGTTCATTTACAACTTTCGATAATTAGATTTTAATTAGTTTTACTCGTATTTATAATAAAGGAGTTAAAATTGTCATTAGTCAAGATAAAAATCAATGTCAATTTACTCAATCATTTAGTTGAGAAGTTTAGTAGGATATGTTTTCTTTATTATTATATTATTATAGAAGATAATAAAATCTCTAAATGTCATTAAATATATTTTTGATTTTATAATATTAATTTATTATAAATTTTTTTAGTATTATATTCTTTTAATTTTTTTAAAATAAATTTAACATTTATTGAATAAAATTTTATGAATTTTAAGATCTCTTTCTAATAATAAGATTAGTAATAACGAATAAATCAAGCTTTGAAATCGTATTGATGATAAAATGAACAAAAGTCTGATACGGGAAACTGAAAAAGGTTTGAGTTTTCTTAAAAACTAATATATGCATTAAAAAAATTATAAATTCACTTAAATTATCATTATTTATTATTTTATTAAAATTTATTTATATAAAAAATATCATGTTATTTAATCTAAAAACTAATAATTTCATGTGAAACCTAACAAATAATATTAGTTTAAATATTCTTAAAGTTCAAACATATATGAAGACTTGAGATATATATATATGAAAATATGAACATATTTATTTTAGATATTCATTCAATTATAATTATTTACGAACAGACATCAATTTGTCTGCTTATCAAAATAAATTGCTCATTTTTTATAGAATAAATTCAAATGTTATCCGAATATGTAAATTTTTTTTAAGATATTATTTTTCAGTTTACACTCACTAACTTATGCAATATATACTATAAAACATATGTATATTGATATTAATATATTTCATAGAACATTTTGTTCGTTCTTTAGTGAGTGGTATTTTTTGATAAAAACATTTTCCATGAATCATATCAAATACTTTAGAATTCATTTTTAAATAGTATTTATTTCTGTTACCAATTTAATTATTGTAATTTTAATTATATTTCCATAATATTTTTGATATTCGGTAATGTTGTTGTTATGCTTATGACAATAAATACTATTGACAGGGTTCATTCTGTAAAAACTTGACCGTACGTCTATGATAGCGACCAATAAAAAAGGCGCAGAGCTGAGGCACATGCGTGCGGTCATGTCAGTCAGTCACCAAGAACGGACGAGATTCCTCCTGGCATCAATCCAACGGTCATGAAGTAAGTTTTCCACGATGCGGTTCTTCCGCTTGTTTTCTCTCCTTCCCTTCTTTTAAAATTTTTAAATAAATTCCCATTTCGTTTGGGAGAAATATACCGAGAAGCCGAGAACTTCTTTCAGCTCATGGTGGCAGCTGATATTGGAATAAAACCCTTCTCCTTTTCTTTCGCATTTTCATTTTTCATCTAAACCTCCTTTTCATAGTTCATACAGTTTGGATTATTAATTATGATTTTTCCTCAACGGTATTTTTTTTTTCATAATTTTTCACTTTCAAGTTTCTGTTCCTTGCCTCTATTCCTCCCACTCCGCTCCCTCGCCGCCTAACTATCTTCGTCGAGTGCGTAAGGGGGGGGGGGGGGGAGAGAGAGAGAGAGAGAGAGAGAGAGAGAGAGAGAGAGAGCGAGTTCGTGGACGCTCTTTAATGGCGAACGACATCAATGAGAGTTTCTCCGAGCTTGGATGAGCACAATGCATTCCACGCAGTACCGTGGCTCTCCAGGGGCTCAGGACATCGTTCGGCTGCTTGCAACATACCTTGCCGTCGACGGTTTATGTTCTTTCTTCGAGCACTTCTAACTTCAGGGATCGGAAATGAAGTCTTCGCCGGCTGGTTCAGGGAAGCAGGAGGAAGAAGGTATGTTATTGTTGTCACCTACACCTGCTCTCTTGCAGTTCTCTCCGATTTCTTGGTCGAGCGTAGTTGGGTAAGTCGATGCTGCTTTGATTTTTGTGGTAGGTGGAGAGAGGAGATGCTTGAACTCGGAGCTTTGGCACGCGTGCGCTGGGCCGCTGGTTTGCTTGCCGACGGTGGGGACTCGCGTTGTTTATTTTCCTCAGGGGCACAGCGAGCAGGTGAGAGAATTTGAGGTTTGGCTAAATGCTGTTACGGATTTCCTTGAGCACACGGGTTGTGGCTGTCTTTCTCTGAATCGTTGTACCAAATTTAGGTCGCTGCGTCTACGAACAAAGAAGTGGAGGGCCACATTCCCAATTACCCCAGTTTGCCCCCACAGCTAATTTGCCTGCTCCATAACGTCACAATGCATGTGGGTTTGTTCTTTGGTCTTCTTACTGGCAAATGGGAAAATCTTCAAACGCTGATTTGTTGGCTGACTGCAGGCAGATCCGGAGACAGATGAAGTTTATGCCCAGATGACTTTGCAACCTCTGAGTCCAGTAGTATTCAGATTCCTACTGTTTGGACTAGTTGAATAGATCTTTTTGTTGGAGTTCTATGAATTCAATTGCTACTCTCTTATCCAGGAAGAACAGAAGGAAACATATATTCCCATTGATATGGGAGTCTGCAGCAAGCAGCCAACGAATTACTTCTGCAAGACTCTTACCGCCAGTGACACAAGTACCCATGGAGGGTTTTCAGTGCCACGCAGAGCAGCTGAAAAGGTGTTTCCTCCTCTGGTGAGCGTTGTCATGCGAGTATTTGATGTTTATGATGGCTTTTAAATCATATACGCCATTAAACAGAATTGATATGACTGCACTTCTCGTATGTTTTCAGGATTTCTCATTGCAGCCACCAGCTCAGGAGCTCATTGCTAGGGACCTTCATGATGTGGAGTGGAAATTCAGGCATATTTTTAGGGGTATTTTACTGTAATGAATTACTAGTACTCCTATTTTCTTGTAATCTTTTTCAAGTGTGGTGGTGTAGAAGAACGTTTAAGGGGAAATACCTGTAATCCTTTCAAGCTAATGCCTATGCATAAGAACATATAAATAGGAAATATTGTCTGATAAGTAGCTTCAATGATTGACCATCTTATGAGTTTCCTCAATGCTAGACTGCTATTCACATGCCTCATTCACTGAGGTTCCCACAAAAAGCAGTAATAAACTGAGGTTTTGCTGTCCTTGCATGGTGCTGCTTCAGCTGAACTTTTCTTCTAGTAACATAAGGAGCTTCAGTAGCAACTTGTCCATGGGCGTACACTTCACATAGTGATCAGCCTTCTTAGTTTTTCAAGAGATTATTTTTGGGTAGAGATAAGTTGCTCCATATTTGATGTTGAACTATGAGTTGGTATTGATATAAAAGATTGATTCTTATCATTCTGGTTTAACATCCAAGTTGATGGTGTCTATTCACATCTATGCTTGGCACAATTTGGGTCATGAATACTATTCTCCTAAATTGAGCTTCTAAAGCTAATGATTCATCTAGAATCAAAGTTTTTAATGCAATATATGACTGGATGGGATTTGCTAGCTTCTACCATTGTAAAGTTAACTGATGTAACTGACATGGTGTTTCAATGTGTAAGTGATGCAGTTCAATATGAATAGATACTTGTGTGAGAGGGATTTTGTTGGGCACATAGGAGTGTTGTCCCATTGTGGATTTTGAACAATTAGTTGTGGTATTGTTATGAAAGTTGTGGCCATTGTAATCTAATGTTCTTGTGTATTAGGCTTCAATAATTGTTTTTCAAACAATTATTTTGCTCTCTTTCTAAGTTTAAAACTTGTCGGAGTCCCAAACTGCTTCATATATTAAATGTTGAATTGAGGTAGGATGGTTAGAATAGAAAGGACTTCTTGATGGAGTAGTAGCAAAAAACTTTCAAAAAACAATACATTAAAGCATATAGCCCTTGGGTAATGACCTTCGTAAGTATATCAATTTTGTACTTGAAGTTATTTAGTGTGGCATCAGCACTATAGTAATGTTATTAATTGGATAAAAAATTCTTATATTGAATTAATAATATATTTATTGTTTGTTTCTTATGTTGCAATTTTAGTGACATTTTGATTATATTTCAACATTCATTTTAGTAACATATTTGTTTGTCCATTGAGTGTGGGCAAAAGAGAGAGAGGTTGATAGTGATTTCTCTTGATGGACCCTTTGAGTGAACCCCCTCCCCTCCTCCCTCAAGGCCACTTAGCTTTGCACTCTGATACTCCTCTAAATGCCTTCCTTGAATAAGTGTTAGTGATGATAAAATGGGAAGGCTTGTTCTAGAAGCCAAGGTTTCTGTTGGTGAACAATCAAGACAAAACTAAGTTTTAGATGTTCCATGAGGATCATGATCACACAATTTAATAGCATAATGCCTTGAAAGCCTTGATGGATAAGTTGTTGGAGGGCTATGTCTAAGAGTACAAAGTGAAGAACTCCAAGCCCACCTCTACTCTCAACAGTCTATTGGGATTGAGTGTTGTTGCCCCACCTTGATAAGAAGGAAAAGACTAAGCTTTGCTATTAGTGCTTAGAGACATAGCAAGGCTTTGGTCAATATCATCTATGTCATCGAAAAGTCCACTCTAGGGATTCCACCTTGAGGTCCCTCAAAAAGTCCCTGGTAGCCAATGTGACAAGTTAGTGAGTGTACCAGGCCTTGTTATCTGTCAAATACTAGGATCTGCCACCTTTTGGCAACCCTTACGATTATCCTATATTCATATTAGGGTTAATCGCTAATTTTGAGGTGTTGACACTAGGAGTTTTGCTTATCTTTTATCACTCAACTCCTTTGACAAGATTGCTACGTGTTGAAACATCGTCCTCCCAATTATTGGTGCTTTGTGAGCTTCTCTAGGGGCTTGACAAAGCTGAATGGTATGACTATTTTGCTATTAACATAGGGAGATTCCTTTTGACTCTATCATGGACATTGTTTACTTCTTTGTGGTTGTTGTTCCTTGTTGCAACAGCATCCTAGGTAGTCCAACAATTTTTTTTGGGACGGTAGTCTTGGCACCATGCTTGTGCATCAAGTGTAATACCTTGGTAAGCGTCATTTTAGTGCAAGGGTGGTACCTTCTATAGTCGACGCAGTGCTACTTAAACTTGATGAAGGCCATACTTGATTTTAGCCCTCAACTGTTAATTGTCTGGGTAGAGATTTGATAAAGTGTATCTCTTTTTCTTTATTTTCTTCTTAATCCCTTTGATATGCTAGGGATAAATTGCTTGAGAGCACAACACTCAACATAAATCCAAAGATTCCAATTGTTTAACAAAAGAAGTGAGCTTTTAGTGTTGAGAAGAAAATGAAGATTAAAGACAAGTGGCTCCACCAACTTTTATGTTGACAAATACGATTTATGGTAGAATGTTTCGATTTCAATTATTAAAAAAGTCTTTTCCCTATCCACTTCAATCATTTTCACTTGATGATAGCAAAAGAAGAGATTGAGAAAGTTAAACCAGGTGAAGTCTACAGCAGAGTCCACATGTTCAACAATTCAAAGAAGAGGATATGAAGTTATTCGAGCTGGCATAATTAAAGCTTTATGTAGTCCACACATTTGTGCCACTGGTTGCTCTTTTTGATCAAGACAACATTAGCAAGCCAACCCAAGTAGAAGCCTAAAATAATAAACTAGTCTTGAGCAGCTTAAAAATCTCCTATCGACACCTCAAAGTCAAAATGACATGAACCTCAAGGTTGTAAAGACAGGCTTTTAGTGAAAAACACATGTTTTAAGGCTCACAAAACCTTGAAATCTTGTTACTTGAGGGTAGACCATTGAGACCCAACAATATGAAGTTAGACCCTCGAGATCTGGAACTAGTGATCCAATGTTTGAGCTCAATCCTTGTGGGGCTAGCTATCTTGCTTAGACCCTTGAATCCCAACTCTTTGAGTGAAGGAACATGACTTCACTTTTGAGGTTGGTTCGATTTTGACTTGCCGATTGGAGTTCTTGATAACGTTCTTAAACTCCCTCATGTAGGTACTCATTCTAAGCATTTTAATTATATTGGAGTAATGATGTTATCACTCACACATAAGCATGAGTATTATTGGAGTAATGTAACTATTACTCCCACGTGGGCATAAATATTATTGAGTAACATAATTATCTCTCCCATGTATGCATTATTCTCGAGTACATGATCTGTTAACAAGTTAGAATTACTCCTGTATGCATGTTTATCCTTAGTAAATGTGTTGTTAGCATAATGGTGCCAATCTTCTAATATAAATTGACTTGTAGATGTTTGATTCAAGGGGAAGGCAAGTCATCTACTCGAAAGAAACCTTATAGATTACTATTGATAGAGGATGAGACAGGAATAAAACTTGTAGTGGGATTTGTGGTGGAAGATGGTGATAATGGAGGTAAATTTGAATTGTAATTTCGATATTTTTGAATCACAATTTGAAGGAATTTAGGTCATTCATAGATATGTGCATACATGCATGATAAAAGAAGTCATAGTTTTATATAGGAGATAATGCCAAGCAAATAATTTTCTATCTTTTTATTCCATAAAACATATTTGTAAAAATACACTTTAAAACCTAGACTCAAAAGCAAAATAACAAAAATACCTTTTTTAATATGAAGAATGAAAAAATAATAAAAATATATAGAAAAAAGATAAAAATATATAGAAAAAAGATAAAAATATTATTAACATGTTATATATGTGATTCATTGTGACTTATAATTAGCTAAAAATACAACAAATTAAATAAAAGCAAAATAAGATGCATTGGATCAGTTCAATCATTATGTTGATGTAGTCTTTCTTGTATTATTTCATCTCATTAAGAAAATTTTGCTTTATAGAATTGTACTCTAATTGAACCATTATGAGGCTTAGTGTGAATCTATACATGCCATTCTCAAACATCAATACATTATGTGGTGGCTTAATTCTGTAAATGGGTAGATGCTTTAGTTGAGTATATGTTTTGTTTGTCTCATTTATAGGTCTCTAATTATATGAAAGCTTAAAACATCTAGTTGAGTAAATTTTTTGTTTTTTAAGTTATTGAAGTTGGTGGCCTTGACCTTATTAAAAATATTTACTTTTTGTGTTAAAAGTTAGATTAAACATTTTATGTATAATAAAATCACAATTATTAGAAAATCTATGTATAAGTAATGAAATATTTTCTTTTAATAGTTAAGTTAAAATTAGTGGCAAAAACATTTGTGAAGATACACAAATGCAATTTTATTTTTGTGGATTAAGGCTAGAAGCCTCAGGTTTAGGAATTGGTTCGATTACAAGTGGTGTAAACTCTGATGGATAGATTTCAAAAGATTCTAGAGGTTCATATGCATGTCAAAGATAGTTATTAACTTTCTTTTGTATGGTATTAGTGATAACTTGTAAATTTGTTAGATATAGAATAAAAGATTGATTTTTAAAGTGATAGTAATAACTTGATTAAGGTCTTAATCTCTTACTAATAGCGTCCAAGTTTGACCAAGTATAATAAATCTTAGCATGACCAATTAATTATATTATACAAAATATTATTTCAGTAATTTTCATAATGGATGAAAATAAAATATGTTTGAACAACTTTAATATGTATGCCATCATCAAAGGTAATTAAATATGGTCTAGGATGTGGAATAGAATAAATTTTTGTAGATTTAACATATCTAAATAGCACAAGATTAGCCATACAATCTTTATGAATTTAATTTGTACTATTTCTTAAGAAAGCTTTAAGAGGGGTCATATAAAAAAATGTCAAATAATATTCATGTGATTATTTGAAGATAACATGATATAATCTACATATGAGACATGTGATATCAAGCTTCACATGTGTATTAAGATAGTAAAATATCAATTAGTTATGAGATATTTGTCAAAATGAAACTTTGAGATATAGAATATAGGGATTAAAATATTTCAAGAATAACAAATTTTGTAGGATAATATTGAAATAGATTGGATTTAGTAATCTAATATTAAAAGCATAATGTTAAATCTAAACTTTCAAAAATATACCTTATATGCTCTTAATGGGTGGCACAAAATCTGGTTGAAAAGCTAATTAAAAAGTTATTGAAAAGCACTTTTGAAAGCTATTTCCAAAATGATTCTTTCATAAATTGAATTATGGATCTAGTTTAGCTGTGGGTGTTCCGGTCTGGACGATGTAGTTTAGTGCCAGGTTAGGCATGTGCTATACACATGTTTGTCCAGTTTAGCGTTGGGTTGGAGCATTTGTGCCAGTTAGTGGTCCGATTAAGTGGCATGGGCAATTCAGTGTTCTTATGCACAGGCGCATGATGTGTGCCAGTTTAGTGCTTATTGGGTTTGTCTGGTTATAGTTTGGCACTAGGGCATTAGGCATGTGCTATACACATGTTTGTCCAGTTTAGCGTTGGGTTGGAGCATTTGTGCCAGTTAGTGGTCCGATTAAGTGGTATGGGCAATTCAGTGTTCTTATGCACAGGAGCATGATGTGTGCCAGTTTAGTCCTTATTGGGTCTGTCTGGTTATAGTTTGGCACTAGGGCATCCTTTTGGTTCGTCACTGTGGAAGTATGTGTAGGAAAAGTGGTGGTGGAGACTAGGGTTTGCTCGTGGATCATGCGAGCTATATTAGGTATTGTTGGGGCAATGGGTGCGAACATGTTGGAAGCATAATGATGTGTTGCATGCGAGGGGTAGTGGTAACCTTGCTTGGTTGGCATAAGGTAGCATGTGTGCGAGCTTTGGTGTAGTGCTTGTGAGAGGTCATGCATAAGGCCATGGGTTGCTGTAGACTTGCCTGACTGGTTGCGTTGGATATTGTTTTGCAGCATCAATAGCCTACAGCAGCTAGCGGTACAGGACCCGAGTAATTTTATTTTACCATTTTTTCAAATTTTTTTCCTAAACGCAAGAAGTAGCTCGAGATTAGTGGGGTGGTAGCCAAAGGCTCCAAAACAAAGTAAAGCAAGTGGTTGACAACGGCGAATCGTTAACTATCGTGAAGGAGGTTTTGATACAAAAATGAGGTTGGATAGGCATGAGTAAATCTTGTCATTATATGTTGACTAGGTTCTTATACCAAATTGATAGAGGATGAGATAACAATGAATCTTGTAGTGGGATCTGAGGTAGAAGATGACAATGGTGGAGGTAAATTCGAATTGTAACTTGGATGTCTTTAGATTATAGTGCGAAAGAACTTAGATCACAAGTTAGGGTTGGGCACGCTTTTATAATAAAAAAATTGTAGTTTTACATAAGATAGTAACGCCAAACAAGCAATCTTCAGCCTTTTAAGTATATTTATAGTAGAAAAAAGCAAAATCTAGAATCAAAGACAAAATGATAAAAATATCATTTCTAATAAAAAAAATACAAAAATAGTGAAATATTTATTAAAAAAAATAAAATTCCACGAGGGTTTATTATATGTAAATTTTTACTATCTGTAATGAACTAAAGATATAATAAATTAATGAAAACTAAATATGATCCACATGATCAACTCAATTGTCATACTAATGTTGCTTATTTTATATAACTTATATTTTCTTATCTTCTAGTTGGAGCATTCATGAGTTGTGAAGATTTTATTCCTCTTCTTTCTTTGCTTCTATAACCATACTCATTAGTTCTCAACTAAGTAAACTTTGATTAAATTTTCAAAACCCAATTTGCACATCATTAGTGATGATTGTGTAAATAGAGGAAATAAGTTGAGATTGTGGATGGGGATTGACAAGTTGAAGATGTTTAGTGTCTAGAGGTTAGTAGTAATGAAGGGGCTAGGGACATAGTGTGGTGTAGTTGAGATCCTTGGATTTAGCGACACAGATGGATGACATTTGGTCAAGGAACGGGTTCTGTCAACCACAACGTCAAGTGGTGCTTTGATGAGGTTGTAGACCTTGTAGGCGTTTAGGTTGTCAAGAATTTAGAGAGTTGGGAGCTTTATAGTTTTTTGATGGTGTTCTTATGGTGGTGGGAAGTGCAGGTCATGGATGATTAAGATTAGTTTTGGGTGGGTTTTTGTTTAGCTTTTATTTTTTTTTAAAGAAAATAATTTCAGATTTGAGAAATATTGGAATGTGATTGTAGTAAAAGTGGATAAAGATAGGAGGTCTCTTGTCTTTTGGTCTCAACAACCTTTGTACCATGCACCAAGTTATAGTCTATCAACTTAAATTTGGTTTGTCAAGTAAGCCTAATCAACATGGCTAAACAGAGTCTATATCATTAAAGGTGTAGAGTCTTCATGCACATCTTGAAGTGCTTCTACATGGTCTACGGCTAAACTCGTCAGGACAAAGTTCAACGTTAAAGTTACTACATGTGTATCAATGGTTTACTTTAAAAAAGAAATTGTATGGAAATCCTAAGTGATACCATTTACTATGACTAGTGTCATTGTCTAAAGTGGTTTGTATTGATTTAAACCCTAAAATACCTTAAATATGGGCTCCTTATTGCTATGATGCTGGTTTATGTTGATGTTATGGTGGGGAATTATTATCAAAGTAGTAAACCCTTGGGAAATATTTTGCTCATTGCATGTTGGATTGAAAAATGCCCATTGTGATCTTCATTGTCCCATACTTTGATTTCATTATTACCATGCTCATTCCTAAGGAGACCAATTCCAACTTAAAATGGGCATTAGCTTGTTCTTTATTTGGAAAATTTGTTTTGGCGAATAACAAGGAACTAATTTGGTTGATTTGCCCCTTTGGCCATTGGGATTAAGACAATAGGGTTGTCTCACCTACATGGCAAGAATCCCAAGTGATAATAATGATAATAATGAAAATCAATTCTAGTGAAATCTTCGTAGCTAATATCTCGATAGCTCCTTGAAAACGTTGTTGATATCATCAATATTTGATTCTTGTTCACCCAAGGAAGAACATAAAAAACTTTGGCCTTAACTCGAATCAAGGCAGTCAAATCCTTAGCTTGATTGGGTTAATGGGGATAAAATTATTGTCATGGTTTGAAAATTCTTTAGGAGCATCGTGCCAATTTAAGGGCACCACTTCTTGAATAAGTGTTTGCCACAGGGAGTCGAACATGTTGTGAAAGACTTTGTCATTGTGTTTAGCCTCCTGAATTTGGCCCATTGCCATTGCTAGGTCTTGAATTGGACAAGACAGGTATTGTAATTGGTCGAAGCCAATCTATATGGACCTCCATCTATTGGTAAGCCGTTATGTGCTTTTTTAGGTGGTTGCTTGTGGCAAATTAATTCCTTAAAATGTCCTCTCTACTACACTATTGAAGATGCTAAAGAGATTGATTATATTAGTGGCTCAACATGGGATGGTGATGGGGTGGGCACCAAAAAGATTATCTTAGATGGCCCTCCTCTTGTGATGGTCCTCCACATAGTTCACATAGTAGCCAATTAGGTTAATAGTAGAAGGAAACTTTGTAACAATGAATTGCTTTTGTAAACAAGATATCAATACTGAGCTATTAGGTTTGCCTACAAGAGAATGATTCCTTTAGGTTGTTTGATGGGCGATATCATGTGGAAGTTCCAATGTGAACTCATTAACCTGTTCACAACTTTTTTGGAGAAGGTTTGGACCCTCGTCTCAAGAAAGATTAATGCATCTAAAGCATGCTCTTTGGCAAGGCTTTGACGAAATTCCTCAAGTTCTTGCATATCCCTTGACTTTAAAGGATAGCTCTAGCCATGAGGCAAGAGGAGGAAACTTAGCACAATCTACCTTTGTTTTTGTAGTCTTGCCACCTTATGTGTCACATTTTTGGTTTAAATAGTCTCTACATCTTAGGGTGAAGAGCTTGCATTCTTAATGCATTTTGACGATCTGCTTCTTTTATAGTACCCATGCTATAGATTGCAATCTTCATTGCTAGTCTAGGGGTTGCTTTGCTACATCAACACCTTGGCATTGTGGACATGCATTCATTGATCACATTGAATTTTTTTGTTGATGCAAAAGGTTTGCCTAACTATGGATAGTAATTTGTTGCTAGGAAAGTAGTGAATTGCCACCTTGTTATGCTTGTTGCACCTTAGAGTTTCTTGTAGCAGTTGCCTAGTTAACCTTAGAAATTTCTAAGGGAACTATAATACCTAACCCTTGAGTTAGATTGTTTTCTCTTGCATCCTTGTGCTAGTCATTGCATCCATTGATGGCAATGTGGCTACCATTAAGAGTATTGTAGACTTTAAACATCTACCATGCATACTTGTGTAGGCTTTTTTTTCCATATTGCGGATTCCCTTGTTGACTAGCAACACCAAACTCTACATAGAACTTGCCCTTTTCACCCTTGTGCCTTTGCACTCCCCAACCTTAGTTGCCTAACCTTGTTGCATTTGTTGTGACAATGCCCTTTCATGGTCTCTGTGATTGTCGAGCTAGGTTTGTTGCATCTAAGATTAACCCAATTGAGGATATCGTTGATCAGGACGTCAAACTCAGACAAGTTGGATATAATCTCGAGTAGTCTCATAAGCTCTTTAGGCGTAATGAATATTTTTTGAGAGGAAGTTCCACAAGATCCTAGGGTGGTATCAGCCATTGTGTCAAGTTTTTTGTAAACTGTTTGATATGTAACAAATCTTGAGGATTATTACTTATTAAGGCCTTGTGAGAGGCAACAATCCTTAAGGCATATCAAGGCAAGTCCACTTCAGAGTGAATAGTCTATAAGGTAGGCCATTCTGACGTCAATTCAATAGATCGAGAGTAGAACCAGTTTAGACGATGAGCTTGAGGGAAGTTGTCAAGTTGGGAATGGCATGGTTCAAGCACCACTTGATGAGTCTTGAGGGTAACTTCATTAGATCATGAGGATAACCTTCTATGCTTTGAGGAGATGCCATTAGAAGAATAAAGGTTTTTAGTACTTTCACAGGAGAAGAAGCAGCTCTTGAGAGTGTAAGTTTAGATGATACATTGCCTCTTAAAAGAGATAGCCTTTAAAAAGATTACCCAGGTTTCAAGTTGTTTTAGCATTATAGTGACAATTTCAAAAAAGTGAAGATTTGTTAGGCCTTGGAACGAAAGTGGATGAGTGCAAGGAGTCATCCAAATGTAAGGAATATTTTTTGGAGGAATTGTAAGCGTACAACTGAACGAGCATGTGCCACTTTTCAAATTAGATGGAAGAATTTTTTTAGTTAGGCAACATTCTAGGATTTTTGGTCAATGCTTATAGCCTTCTCAAAAGGCAAAAATCCTATGAGTAACATATAATATGTTACTTTTTAATTTACAATATGTCTAGGTCAATGGATAGCATATGTTGAGAGAGTGAACATTGTGTAGAATAATATATTTAAATGCTAGCAGTGTACAATACGCAACATTCTAACATATAGTCTGTTGAATATAAAATGAATTGTAGATTATCATTTTATGAAAATATTTTAGAAGCTTAAGACTTAAGTATTGTACATTATTATCTATTGCATATGCTTAGTTATGGATGAATAATGCATAACATAAATCGGAAAGAACCTAAAGTTTAAGTACAATATTTTATATATTAATGTATAATATGAGTAGTTCAAAATACGACCAATTTACAGAATGTTCTTTTCAACATATGTTATGGATGGAAGTATACAATGACTACTTTGACTAATTGAAAAGGCTAATTCTAGCTGTTAAGTGGATGTTATAAGCTCGTGTGAGGGTATCCTTTATGTTACACTGCTTATATAAACCTCTAAAAATAGCTAAAATGATTTAACGAAGGATTGATGAAGAATTGAGAAAGAATCATTAAAGGGCTAATGCTCTTGTATTCATTATGAGACCATTCAGTGGACATATTTAGAGAGAGCTAATGGCTTTTCTTGTTAAATATGTTCATAAGTTACGAGTAAAAGGGCATTCAACTCTACATCAACAAAAAGTGTGTTCTAGTACATATACAAGAAGTTGAATAGCATTCCATTTCACATCTACTTGCTCTAAGGCTCTTGTGTCAGTTGATAAATTTATCATTTAATCTATTAGTGATTGTACTTGTAATTGCATATTTGTCCATTGAGCGGACTTGTATTGTGTATTGGCTCTTTGTTTTTCCTTTTTTTGGTTCTTTGGGCTGAGTGTGGAGTGGTATGGCCTTAGCTATGGACTGTTGAGTGTGGAACATGGTTGTGCCTTATATGTGGGAAGGCTTGATTGTATTGAGTTTCTCTATTCGACTTGGCAAAGTAGTGTTTTGAGTGGTGCACAAGCTGGTTGGCGTAAGAAGGGATGTAGCTCTTTTATTTGTAATCACTTAAAAATCTTTTTCTTTAGCTCTTTTATTTGTAATCATTTGCATTCCATATTGATACCATCACTCTATCAACTTTGTCGTAACCTTTACCATTGGTTCAATTGCTCTTGCTCGCTTATAGGGTCCGCTTTAATTTTATGTTAATGTTTGAATGTTATTGTTAACTTACATTGTGGGGCTAATCTTAGTTTCATCGATGTTCAATTTGATCTTCACTTTAAGCAAGGATTTTATCCATGTAATTTGTTAATTCACTTATCAGTTATGTCACTTTATATTGGCTATTCCATGTTTTTAGATCTAACCGATATAACATCATTATTTATGTTGTCTTTGTTAAATCTATTGCTCTTATCGACTTTGTCATGCCATATCAACTATGCTGCCGCTATTAGATCAGTTGGAGTTACTCCATTAGTGTTGTTATCCTTGTTGACTTTATCACCCCTTGTTGATTTTGTTGCATCATATCAATTGTGGCACCCCATTAGCTTTATTAAAACAATTACCCTTAATTATGTTGCCTTTTGTTGGCATCATTTTCCTTGTTGACTTTGCATACCATATTGATTCTATGGCATCGTCAGCTCTGTTAGAACTATTATCTTTGGCTTTGTTGTCTTTGTTAACTCATCTCCGTTTTTAGTTCTCCATAACCATTGCCTTCTATTATGTGATTTTGTTGTGCTATTGACATGGCTACACTACCTGGGCTACCACTTTGTTAACCCTATCTTTTCATTTGGACTCCTACAAACTATTGAATTCCATGGCGCATTAGCTTCGCCTCCTTGGTGGCTTTGTAACACATCATTTTTACCCTCTTGTGGGCCACACAATGCCTTATAGCTCTGCCTCTTTTAGCCCTTTTACATCATATCAACTCTATTACTCTTGTTTGCTTTTTCATGTCACTTTATCCTTGTTAAACCATTGTGGCACATGATCCTTGTAGCAGCCTAGATTGGTCCAATGTATCTTTATTTGAATACTTGATAACCCAAAAGCTTTAGCTTATGTGTAAGGGCCTTTTTAACTTATATTAAGTTCAAACATCAATTTAAATTTACATTGTGGTACTAAACCCATTCTCAATTGCACTCGACTTTTTAAGATGTTATAAATAACCACTTCCTCCCTTAAAACTAATAATTACCTAACTCAAAAATTAATTAGATTTTTGTAATAAAGTAATTACTTGATAGGAATATAAGAAACCAAATTAAATAAAATTTTAGTTGTGGTTGTGAATCTATTTATTTTGATTATGTTTAACTTTCTTAGAACAAAATATTCAAAAATATTTCAAATCAATCTTCTAGATATTTGATCTTCTTATAACAACTTTTAAAAATCTTTTTTTGAATTTAAGAACTAGACTAAATTATCTAAATTTTTTTAAGTGTTATGTTGTGTTTGTTTTAGGGTTAATGTGATTGTTTAGAAACATGTGAAGATTTAGGTGATATATAAGTAAGATTAATACTTTTGGTATTGTAAGCATAAATATTCATGTTTTGAGTGATATATATGCATGTAAAAATCTCTAAATTAAACATAAAAACTCATTGGCTAGTTCCAGTTTCATCTTTCAAGTCTTCTAGTTCAATTTGTTCTAATTGTCTTCTCAAACAAAGTTAATCAAGCAGGTCCCGTGCATAAACTCCATCACTTCACTTAAACACTCTTCTTTATAATGGGTCAATATGTTAAGTAAAGAATTGTGTGAAAAATTTGAAAGGAAACAATTCTTAAAATATGAATTTCAAAGAAGAATCTTTAGAAGTTTGTGATTATCATAACAAAAGTATGCCCAAAAGGCTCTTTTTCACTTGTTAGTTTTAGATGCTAGATTCATAGATAGGTCTATGGTGAATCATTTCATCTTTTGTGCAAATGATAGTCAACCAATTCACATATCAAGGGGTCATTGGTAGTTTCTATATGATATAGTTTGTTCTAGGCTGAATATTACTTGTGAAGTATGAATTGCTAAATGTTAGTTGTCTAATATACAGAGAAAGCATTCATTATGTGTGGATAACATGAGATGCGAATTTGTGCTTTAGGAAGAATGATGTAATTTTGTAGGTTTTGTAGATTTTGATCTTGAGGATGTGGATCGTCGTAAGAGTATAATTGGTTACATTTTTATTATTGGGCTACAATAATAAGTTGGATATGATAACTTCAAAGACTTGTGACTTTCTCAATTTGGGAAGAAAAATACATATTTGAGATATTACGAAGTAGTATTGCAATCTTTTGAATGATGTTAAGGAGCATCTTAATTGTAGTTTGTTTAATGATGATTATAATGTGATTTGTCTATCAAAGAAACTTATAGTTTGTTCCAAAATAATGAGAGCATTCAACATAGGTATCATCTTTAAAAATCTCTTCAATGATGAGCATTATCACTAAGAAAAATCTTTCAAAAAATGTATCGAATAGATATGTGAGACAGGTTGGTTATCATTAATAAATTGAAGATTTGTTCCTTGTAAGTTGGCTTGTGTATGGAGTAATGCATACTAGAATGGTTTCTTTGTTTTATATGAAATATTGGACATGAATTTATGTTTTTGGATGAATGATGTAATTTTATGGTGTGTTAATTCTTCTATATGTATGATTTTAGCACACCTTTCAATTGTCTAATACGTTTGTTGTGTCTTTTCCTTGTTGTGGTATGCCATGGCACTCACTTTGTTTCATGTATTTTATGATGCATTTTTATTATTTCATGCAAGAATAATTTTATTTTTCTGCAAAAAAAAGTAGAGCAATATGAGGAGAAGATTGCTTTTGTAGGATGAATACAAAGTAGAGAGTGTGAGAGTAAAGTCTTAGTTTACTGCCTCATGGCAATTGTGAGAGTGTTGCCATAGAAGAGGAAAAAATGCTGTTAAGAGTAGCTTTTGCAATCTCTTAACAAGTTCTAGTGGAAATTTTGCAACATGTGACCATTGCTTTTGTTTTCAACAAGTTTTGGTTTTCACATAAATTCTTTTGGGCTTTTGTTTATCTTAGGGTTTGATTGTTTTCTATGTCCATGTGTTCACATTTTCTGTTATCTATTTCTTTTCAATCTCTTGATTGGTATTCCATTGTCTTTGGTAAAGAGTGGTATTGTCATTGATATTCCTTTACCTTTGTAATTAACTGAAGGTGTTTGTAACTTTGGTGGGATTTGTAGTACTTGATTCCCAATTTTATTATGTTTATATAAGTATGACCTTGATGTTTTGATATATTTGTCTTGTTGAGTACAAGTGAAATTATGTATGATCTTACATTGTAATTTGGGAATAATATTAAAACCATATTATTCAATCGATGTTTTCTCTAGCCATAAGTTTAATTTTTTGCTTTGTTCAATGTCCATGTAAAAGTACATTTGGCCTGATTTGTGTTCTGATTTGGTGCAACTTCCTTGGCAAATGGTATCATAGTTGATGATTTGATTGGGATCATGTGGCTCATGTAGATTGTGACTCTTGTTAGTTGTTGGCTCCCTTCCCACCATGGTTAAGCAGTGTTTTGGTGATCAAACTTTATATCTTCATATATTGTGTAGCTCTTGGTGTATGTGATGCTTTTGTGCCTTTGTCTTCATTTAGGAAATTGATGTGTTATTCATGCTGGCTTGGTTTTCCATATTGGATCAATTGGTGTAATTTACAAATAATATGATAGATGTGGTAGGGAGCACGTTGTCATCCTTGATATGTAGCATGAGACTCAACTTAATTAATTAGATGGATTTAAAGCTAAAGGGGTGATGAACAATGTGGATATGATTCACTTGAGTAGGAATTTTAGAATACGTGTGAGATTATGTTTGATGTTACATTATAAATTGATTGTATTATTTGTCTTTAAATATTTAATTAAGTTGATCCATTAATATTTAGACAAATGGAGCAGGCTTTGTAATTTTTGCTAATTTTTTTTTCTTTCCTAAATTTCTATTTATATGTATTTCTTAGGTGTGATCTTATATAAAGGTTTACCATTTTTACCTTTAAAATATAGTGTAATATAATTAAATTTCCTGCTCTTTTATGTGGTATTAGAAACATTCAATCTTCCACAACTTAATCATAACCATCCATCTTTTGTATGTTCCTTTTGCCTGAGCACAGAAACAACAAGCTTTTCCATCTTTGTTCGCCTTTGAAACCCTAGGTGCTGAATTGAGTCCCTTCCTGCCCCTCTGCGTTCATTCTTGCAAACCTATTAGTTCGTATCTCTATATATCAACCACCACTCTGTGATCTTATTGGCTGCATCTTTGTGATTTTGTTGCTTCTCTATGATTGCATTGCTCTTCTGCAATACCCCACCCTCAAAGCCTACAATATTGTGACATCTGTGGTTGTCTCTGCAGCTCGCTTTGCAACAGAACCATCATAGCAACCCCTTCTCCTTTTTGCCACATTTGCATTGCAACAGCTCTATGGTAACATTTTTTCCTTGCTGTCACTGTGCATTGCTCCCTTTCTGTTGACATCAATGGCAACAAATCTCTACCTTTTTCTTAGATGGCTTCTAAGCCATATAAGTAATTCTTGCTACATGTTCTAGAGAGAGAGCGAGAGAGAGAGAGGTGACCCTTGTTATTATGGGCACTTACGAACTCCCTTGTAATCTACTACCTTTTGCCTTTCTATCATTATTTTTGTCTATCTTGGCATTAAACTCAGCCAAATTTATTACTATTGTGACCATTAATTTGACTTGTCCAAAATACCTCCAGTGGTGATAAGCGCTCAAAATCTGTCATTTCCAGGATATGCGAGGTCATCATCATTCATAACCTTCGTTGTGTAGTGATGATAAGAGTTCTAGCTCTTTTGAACAATTTTAGAAAAATAACTATATAGTTATGTGTTGGCTTCTAAACAGAATAGAGCAAGATGTTTTCTCTTCTATTATATTTCTTGACTTGATTAAAGATTTGGGATACGTTTCATTAGATGCATTTTTATCAGAAGAACAGCTCTCGAACATTTCAATTATAAAAAAAATGTCTTCTATTTGAATTAAGAAGATTCTCAATCTCCATGACAGTAGTTTCTCAATGAGTTACCCTTGATGAATTATTTGTGTGCCATACATTGATCTTAATCCACTGAGAAAAAAGGCCTAGAAGGCAGTGTTCGTTGTCACAAAATTCCTTTCAATTGTCAAGGGTTTGTTCCAAAAAAAATGGTTTTGTATCATTTATTCTATATCTTTTATTTGCTTCCTTTCCTGTGTACTCAGTGTCTCTTTTGTCTTCATACCTGTTAGATTATCCATTAGCAATTTTACTCTAGATTTTCATTTCTAAGGACACAATTGAAATAGGGCTCTTTGACTTAGTCATATTAATGGATGTGGCCCTGGTTTGTGGGTCTTACTCTTGTTGTCATGCTTGTCATTGCTCACATTGTGATTGTACAAATTATCTCTCTAAAAAGTTCTCCCTCAAATTTGGGAAGGCTGAATCAGCCAATGCCATCAATGAAGAATGCAACCAAATGAAGCTGGTGGAATCACCCTGACTCACATTGAGTATGTCAAATTAAGTAACTCTAGCAACTTCTACCACTTTTGCTGCCTTTGCTCAAGCTGTCCATTGCATTAGGTGTCTTCAGCATTGCTTATAGCTAGTCCTAGATGTTAGAATTTGGTGCCACTTCTCACCTTCTTGGATTTTGTGCACTTTTTCCAATTTTACTTTATCCCAATTTTTACATAGATTTTGCATTGCTATTGATTCTTATCTTCTTGTTACATATATGACACCTTTTCGTCTAAATAGTTTCCCATTGGTCATGTTTTCTGTGTCTCTACTTTCTAACGTGTCTTTCGTTTATTTGACTGCTTAAAAAATGTTTCATTTTTTTATAACCTTTTCTCCTAAATATAGTATTTATTAGGATTTGATTAGAGGATGTAGATTGGTGATGGTCATGGTCATGATGGTCTCTAATTCTTGGATACCTTCATTTTATCTATCTCTCTTGCAGTGATGTCTATTTCAATGTCTTTGTTCTAGTGGCATTTTCAGTTGGGCCACCTTTTCCTTTCCAAGTAAAGGTGTTTTCTTTGAGTCTTCTGATTTGAGTGTGTGTCTTGTGAGTATAGAAATCATCACTTTGCTTCCAATTATCTTGGGGTTGATAAGATTTTCTCTCTATTGGAGCTAGTTCATTTAGACATTTTGGGTTTTTACTAAGTAGATTCTCTCACTGAAATCGTTATTTTATCATCTTTGTCGATAATGTTTCTTGAGTGACTTAAATTTTTCTTTAAACAGATAGATCTTAGTTACCAAGAATGATTCAAACTTTGTGATGAAATTGATGCCCATTTTTCTACTATATTCATATTCTGTGTTTTGACAAAGAACTTGAAAGCACAAATATGCATAATTACTCTGTTTTGTTGTTGCATCAAATGTTTTGTTTATGTACATCTCATCAGAATGGAGTAATGAAGCATGTGCATCATCACAGACTTGATATTATCTGTACACTTCTAATTTAGTTGAACATGCCTAACAAGTGCTACAAGGATGCTGAATTTACTAAATGCTATCTTTTTATTCGTTTTGGATGGTTCTATTCCGTTTAGTTTTTGCTTTCTCAACAAACCTTTTTTCATTGTCACTGCCTGAGTATTTGGATACACTCCTTTTATTCTTATCCACCTCCTTTTTTAAAAAGTGTCTCCTTGTGCTAATAAGTGCATCTTTCTTGAGTATTAGCACACTTAGATGGGTATCATTGCTTTGATCTTTTTGATTGTTGCTTCTATACTTTAACGAATGATAACATTTTTAAATTTACTCCATATTTTCTCATAAAAGGCTATCATGGATATTCCCTTTCTTTGTTTGACCTCCTTGGTTGGAGACTCTTCCATTGGTCTTAGCATTCTAGCTCACCTTGAATTATAATCTTGGTAGACGAAAGATTTTTGTGCTCTTGTTGATATTGGATCACTTACCTCAGATGTTTCTCTGGCATATTCTTCATCAACACCACCTTATCTGTCTCGTTGCAACGTATGTCTGTTATGTATTTTGCCACATTGCTCTTATCTGTTTCTATGTAGAAGAATTACCAGGAAGCACTGAGTTATTGACAAAGAAATTCAATCCTTATCTCTTGCAAGACATTGGAATTGGTTTAGGCATATGCACTTGCTAATATTTTTGCTTGTCCATGGATGTTTAATTTAAAAGATGTATGAAACTATTGATGGGTAGATGGAACCATTCATAGGTTGTTGGCAATGTTAGTTGCCAAAGGCTTCACTCAAACATGAGACATTCAACTTCATCTCCTATTGCACTACTTAAATTCACTTTGTATGTCATTCTTTCTAACGGTCAAACAACCTTTTCTTATGTTTCAACTTGATGTCAAGAATGTTATTTTCTATGAGGGCCTTTAGGAAATTGTTCATATAGAGTTAACATTATGATTTTTTATTTGTGGTATAGCAGATTGTGTTTGTAAGTTTAAAAAAAGCTCTTTATGGTCTAAAACAGAGCCTTAGAGCTTGGTTTGAATATTTTTTCTTGATATTTTTTGCCTTTAAATTTAAAAGGCGCAAGGCATACATTTTCGTGCTCATAAAATAGTATTTACAATATGGTCATTCTTGCTGTGTACTTGGATGACATTCTCATCATTTAAGGTTACTTTTTAGGAATTAACAGGGTGAAAGAGTATCTAAAGTAGCATTTGGTCTCAAAAGATATGAGTTGTCAATGATATTTTCTTGGGTTCAAGATGCTTATGCACCAAGGGCATTTTCATATCCCAGCAAAATATGTACTTAATTTACAAGAGGATGTTGGTCTATTTGGAACTTACTAAAATTTTGATTTATTTGGACGTATTCTTTTGGGATGATGATGATGGAAAACCTTTTTGAGGACAAATCATGTTTTTGACGATTAATATGCAAAACCTTGTGATTACTATACTAGACATCTTCTTTGTTGTAAGTGTTACTGATCAGTTTATTGGTAAATCTAATTATGTGTATTGGGAGGTTGGTACATGGATGTTTATATAAGTCAATTGGGCACCTGAGAAAGGTTTGTTTTTTGCAAAGCTTGATCACATGTAGTTCAAGACATGTTCTAATGTTGACTTTATTATTCAAATGATAGGGATCCACCTAGGCTTCAACACTTTTTTTTGGGAGAATCTAGTCACTTGAAAAAGCACAAACTTAGTGGTGGCTTGATGTAGTATATTCAAGCTAAGCATCAAGCTATGGTTCACAAGCTTGTAAGATACTTTGCAAAAAGCAATTAATTGATGAACTTGTATTACAATATTTAGAGTAATTGTCCAGAATTTCCTGCAATTCAGATTTTGATGAGCAAAGAAGATACATTAAAGTTAATTGTCAATTTGTCGGAGAAGCTATTATGAGTCAAAAGGTTTGTAGTTTATTCTTTTTGTGAAACAGTTGGTTGATATGTTTATGAAGGCTTTAGTTTTCAAATCTTTCAAAATAAATTATGTTAAGCTGGATATGATCGACATTTATACTTGATCTTTTGGGGAACTTTTAGAATATTTCTAAAATAATTCTCTATTAATATTTAGACAATAATAGTAGGTCTAATAATTAATGTTGATGGGATTTCCTTCTTATGTTTCTCTCCCTATATATGTTTTTGGTTTAGCCCTATATAAACTGGAGAAGGTTTATCTTTTTTAGTCAAATGAAATAAAATCCCTTTTTGTCCTGCAGTGTGCATTTCTGTAGGGATTATCTGTTTATGTGTTGTGGACCTTTGGTTGAAGAAGCATTCTCCTGAGAACCATATATGATAAAATAACATGCATGAACGTCATGAAGTGGATGGTAGGTGGATAATTTTGCTGATATGTGCTTGTGGTTGCTGAATGATTATTAAACTAATCCGGCTTCAGATAATTTCTGTTGATTGCAAGCTTGGTCTTCCTTGTTTTGTTCCCGTGAGGAATATGTTGATGATTTGAATTTATTATACCTCCTGTTATTCATGGCAGGCCAACCAAAAAGACACCTCTTAACAACTGGCTGGAGTGTGTTTGTCAGTGCCAAGAGACTTGTTGCTGGGGATTCTGTTCTTTTTATATGGTCTGAATTTTGTCCTTTTGTTTTCCATGAGTTTGTTGGGTGAAAAATTTGAGAATAGGCCCGTTTCATATGCAAACCACACATCTAAGCTTCATTCTTTTTGTAGGAATGAGAAAAATCAGCTTCTGTTGGGCATTCGGCGTGCTAATCGTCCCCAAACTGTAATGCCTTCTTCAGTTTTATCTAGCGATAGCATGCATATTGGACTTCTTGCTGCTGCAGCCCATGCTGCTGCCACCAATAGTCGTTTCACCATTTTTTATAACCCAAGGTAGCCATGTGTTCATTAATATCTGAATGTCTTGCATTTGTTCTCTTTAGCTTTCTCATTGGTTTAGTTTGTGTATAATTTGTGTAGGGCATGTCCTTCTGAATTTGTTGTCCCCCTTTCTAAATATGTTAAAGCTGTGTTTCACACTCGTGTATCAGTGGGAATGCGCTTTAGGATGCTTTTTGAGACTGATGAATCTAGTGTCAGAAGGTATGAGAAACTTGCTGGCTTTATTAGGGTTTTTCAAAGTTTGCTTGTGCCTTCAAACATTGTGTGGTTTGTATTGTGCTGTGGAGTTTATTATATCGTGCCATGTTGATGGATGCCAGTGTTCTTCAAATAAATGTTTTCTTTTTTTTTTCTGCATAAAATAATTCATTATGAAATGCATTTGCAGTTTCATCTTCTTATCATCACATATTAATGTTTTTAAAAACTAAGTCTATGTGAATTCATGATGAAACAAGGTACATGGGGACCATAACGGGAATCAGTGACTTGGATCCTGCACGATGGCCAAATTCTTACTGGAGATCCGTCAAGGTAATTGCTTCCCTATTTTAGTTCAGTTACCCTTTGCCAGCTCATATATTAGTTAGCTGGAATATGGTTCCTTGCAATGTATATCAAAACTTTTACAGAAACAAGAGGTATTTGCCCAACTTTAGGAAAACTTGTGTAATATGCTGCCAAAACTCTGATAAAGTGCACCTCCATTCCAAGCACAGAATTCTAGTCAAGAAACCACATGTTCAGGATAAATTTACTTGCAGGTTCAAAATGTCACTGAAGAGATGTAGCAAGAAAAATGGTTCCTATAATGTTGACATGGAATTTCAGATCAAGCTGAGTGATCATAGCTCTCAGGGATGGCTTTTAAATGGATGTAGGGCAGTGATAACTCCATGACTTCTCTCTCAAGAAGTCACCTATTAGGACTTCCGTTGGAACTTCCTAATACTCTTCACCCTAAGGCAGGGATACCGTAGAAGTGGCTATTTGCCATTGGATCCAGCCCACAATCGAGCCATAGCATTTATACCCTGCAAATGAATGCATGTTTCAGAAGACTGTCCATTGTGAATTAGAACATTCACGATACTATACCAGAATCTTTAAATTATTTTCTGGCTATCCACGTGCTCCGTAGGTTTCTTAATGTCTTCCAAGGTAATCTTTAAGCAAGAAGTTTCAATTGCAAAAAATGCAGCCTTCCTCACCGTTACACCATTACGTGTTGTTAGGGTATCAAACTTGATATCACAAAACCATTGTCTGCAATAAAACAAAGGCTTCCTCACTTTGACACTATTAAGTGCTGTTAGGGTATCGAACTTGACATCAATATATAGATTAGCAGATGAAGCAATATCCATACAATTGTTGTGATCAAGCATCATAATTTATGGATCATACGATGCATATTAAGGACGAGCATATACATATTGTAGTTTTATGGCATTTGAAGACCACAAAATTTATGGATTCAAACACCATCATCACGGGATATGTGGTTGGATGAGTTGGAGATGTATTTCTCTATTTTGGGTGTGGTAGTTTCAATATTATATTGCTTCCTAGTTTGATACTCTCCAATCGTGGATGGTCTTTTACTTTCTAGTGCTACACAGAGTTTTAATTGGAGGCAATTTAAATTATCTTATGGGCTATGAAAATGTTTGATGATAAGGGATGCAAACGTCATTACGTTGCATATGTTAAATTTTAAAATAATTGATAATTTTAAAATTTAAATTTATATGAATTTAAATTGATTTAGATAATTTTTTATTTATAGTTAAATTAATTTAGCTTTAATTATCATATTAGGTTAGATAATTTTTGTGGTTGAAATTCTAGGATTTCTAGATTAGTATTAGGAAGTTGTTCCTCTATTTTTTGGTGTGTAGTTGCACAATTGTCATCCATAATCATGATCAATGATTTTCCATCATGCTTAGAAAATGATTAAGCTATTTCACCTCAAATTGGGCACCTATATGGATTCTCAACACTGTAACTTCTAATGACTTTTCACTAGATAGTTGTGAAAATGGTTGAAACCAAACTTATTGTTGATTAGTGAAATAAAAAATAATGGTATTCTTGAAAAAACAATTTAAAAAATTGAAAAAAAAATGAATAAAAGAAGATGAAATTCAGGCATGAAGTTCCTTCTGTTCTTTCGTTGTAGCAAAACTCATGGACTAGTTTGTTTAAAGGGCAGTTGACGTAGAATGCAAATGTTGTTATTTTATGCGTTTTAATTGTTTAGAAATAACTGTTTTTTAAAATTTAAATTTGTTTGAATTTAAGTTTTAAATTTGAATTTAAATTGATTTGTTTAATTTTGACCAGTTGAATTTTTATTTAAATTTATTATATAAATCATTTAAATTGTTATATTAAATTAGATTGTTTATTTGGTTTGATTTTTTTTATTGTTTAGATTATGCTAGTTTGTTGGGATTAATATGAGTTTTTAGGTTTTTAATTTGAAATTTGTTATGACTCTCGCATATAAATAAGGTATTTCGAAATGAACGAGGTTAGTGTTTTGAAATGAAAAATTCATAATTCTGACATTTGTGTATAGTCTTATATGGAAGGTGTAGATAGGTTTGAGATTGACAATTAATCTTATTCTTTTTTTTCACTCTTTTCTTACCTTATTTCTCGAAGCCTTTCTTTCTCTTTTGTGTATCTTCTTCATCAAGAGTTATCCTTGGAAATGTCTATTTTAGGTTTGACATTTGCAGTCGATTTTATTTTTCTCTCTCCCTCTTTCCTTTCCTTGGCCTTTCTTCTTTTGATGTGTATCTTTTCCAAGAAGAACTGTCCCTGGTAATGGCTAGTTAGCTAAAATGGCTACAAGTGCCTTTATGACAAAGAGTTAGGTTTTGGAGGGTTTGGATGGACTTGATCCAAGACAATTATTAATGATGAGGATCCATTTCATGTGTAAGAAGGCTATTGGGGATAAGGCTATTTTAAGACTAACTCTTAGAAAGAGTTATTCTTGATTTTTGGTTTAGTCAAGAAGGCTTAATTATCTTCAATTATGAATGTTAAGACAATCTAATTATTATAAGCCTTGTGGAGAGGCTTGATTGGTATTGATCTCCTTTCAATTTTCATTCACGATATGTTAGATTCATTGTCATGTAATGATCGAGGTGGAAGGCAGTGTTGGTTAGAGATATACGCTCGTGATTATGTTAGCGAAGTGATATGTGATGTGATGCCACTTGGTATATGTTAAGTGGATTTTGGTAGAACTACTTATGTGATTGTAATGCAGTGTGCTTTTGGAGGCAGCAAAGGATGAATCATTGCAAGGAATGGAGGACTTTTCTACTTGATGAAGGTCAAGGTGTGTATATGAACTATGCAAAGAGCCATATTAGTTATGCTATTTCATTTTATAAGTGGAAAGATGAATAATAACGAGTGGAGCTAGTCAATTTGGAGATATTGACTTTAATAGAGGAGCTTTTGAAAGAAACTGCTCAATATACTATGCAACAATGGAATATTGAATTGGTAGCAAAATTGTTGGGTGGTAAGGACACCGATCAGGAGTTTTGATGATTAGGAGCTAGTCTGACATGCATTGATACTTTCGAATAATCAAGGTATATATTCTTCTTGTATGGTATCAAAGATGGAGCATAAAATTGCATTATGGGTTCAACAAGTGTGAGAATTGCCAAAAGGACCCAAAAAATGGACCATTGAGTCCATTATCGTCTTCACCGCCTCCGCTACCTTTGTCGCTCGTTGCTTGCCTGCCCAACAGTTGACCCGGATTGCATTCGATCGAAACATATCGACAAGCTAGTCTTCCCAGTCTGTTCTGTAATTTAGGTTCGTGCGTCCCGTGAACGCACCAAAATCTGCCATGTTGTTTTGAGTTGCCAAACTGGGCTGATATCAGCACAGTTTTAATGACCCTCGAATGCACCCAGATTTGTTGATATTATGTCGATATGCTGACCTGAATTTGTCCAATGACATCACTAACATCGTGCTACCTCATCGGCCTGATCCTCGAAATGTCAACCAGGATATGGCCTATGACATTGCGTCAAACTGCTAGCCCAATCTGCAACATTTAGACTCGAATATGACCTATAAAACCATTGATGCTGTGTCTATCGGTTGACGTAATCCGTGACATGTCGACTCGGATCCAACTTGTGACAACCTGTGCGACTCAGCTGGTGTTGAACTGAAATGCAGATTTTCATAAAGTTGTTTGATAATAGCTTTGATTGTAGAAATTTTTTATCAAAACAATAGCTTTTTTAGAAAGCTATTTGCAAGCAGCTTTTGATCACAGCTATGACAATAGCTTTTTAGAAAATAGATTTTTAAAATTGAATTGACAACATTTTAGAAAGCTGTTTGGTAACGGCTTTTGACCACTAAGTTTATCATTTTTTTCTTTTTTATTTTTTCATTTATTTTAGGTTCTTTATAAAAAGGGGGGGGCTTTCCTTTGGAAAGATCTTTGCATTAGTGAAATTTTTATTATTTCATTATATTTTGTTGAGGTGTAGGGTTAAATGTAACAAGAACTTTGATATACTAATTCTGCAGGGCTTTAGTACTTGGAGGGGTACTAGACCTTAGCAGTGAGATGCTATGTTTGTTGACCTACAATTTTGCATCTTTCTGTCGTCTTCGTATAATGGTTCTTTTTCTCGTTGTTGTTTCTTTACTTTGTCAATTTGTCGTTTCCCTTTCACCTTTCACTTCGTTGTTTAACATCTCGGATATGCCACGACCACTTGTTGTCGCCTTTCTTACCCTTCACGATTCGGCTTTCTTAGGTGTTTTGAACCACCTTTATATGCAAATTATTTCGTTACTAAAGTTTTTTGCAAGGCTTGTAAAGTCTTTCAATGCTTTCAATCTAAATTGGTGTGACCTTTATTTTGTTTTTTCTTTATTCGGAGTTCGATTTTTCAAACTCCTTTTTGAAAATATTGTCTTTGTGCTTGTTGAAGAGATTGTGGGCCTATGCTTCCCAAGTCCCTTCTTAGTTAGGTTGCTTTGGATGCATATCTCTTGTGTATATCTTGTTGGACTTCTTGTGTTTATCTTCTTGTTATATTTATTCCTAACGTATTGGTTAATCTCAAAATTGCTCATTATAGTTTGCACCATCCGTCCGATATCATTGTGAGTACTTGGACTCCCTGTGTTAAGAATCTTAGTTGCAAGTGTGAGCCCCTTTTTCAAAGAGGTGGTGGATTATTCGTTTCGGTCAATACATGTTCTTGATAATGATCTTTGTAAGGTTTGAAAGTAGCTTGAGAGGAAGCTAAAGTTCTTGAGAAGGTTCAAGGATAATGAGAGAGACATTGAAAAGTTGTTCTTAAGTGGTTACAAGTTGGCACAAAGTTGTCTGGAGGATTTGTTTTGATTTGACAAGTTCTTGTGAACTGTTTAAATAGTATGAAGACTTTTGTGTAGTGAGGAAGATGTGTCATGGAGATGGTTTTGGGGCTTGAGATGGTGTTTCAAGATTTAGTTGTGGTCTAAAGAGTCTTATTCAAGGTCTCAACTTCTCGAAGGTTATGATGTCCTGGAGAGTGAGTTCTTTAGGGACTTGTTACTCTTAGGGATGAAAAGCAACGTGTTATGAATGTCTTAATAATCATGAGTAGTATTGGTAGTATTCTTGAAGGTTATGAGGTGTTAGAGAATGAGATGATATAAAGGGGTTTGTTGTGAGTTTATGGTTGAAAAGTCTCTTATAGTGGATGAAAATGTCTTATTAAGATGGTTGGAGTTAACTTGTAATAGGTTTGTTTAGGCTTTCTTTAATTGAAGATTGGACTTTCTTATATAAATTCATTGTTTTTCTTATTTTTACTACTTTTTTTTATTAATCTTATTACTTTTTGGTTGTTGTTACTTCGATTTTTTAAAGGTAAATCAAATTTGATTGTTTGGTATGAATGAATTTTGTATTAAGTCATTTACATGGTGGAGACAAATCATCTTGTATCAAAGAATTAAATCTTGCTTAAGTGAAGTTCTTATTTAGTGGGTTTGGTGGCCATGTATGGTCGAGTTGTGAAGAGGGAGTGTATTTGATGATAATAACAATTTATGAAGGTAAATGGTTCAGGAGTGAGAGTTATTTAGATTGTTGTAAAAAGTGGATTTTTTCAACACAAGTGTAGCTTCTCAAAAGGAGATGATGGTGCACTAAACAAAAAATTTTTTTGTAGCGGTAAGCTAATCATGCTGTATGTGTTGTATTTGCTTGCTTGACTCATTATGAACTTTTGTTGTCATGTCTTGTTTGGCTAAGCTATAAATAAATCGGTAAAATACTTAGAAATACTAAAATATTTAGTCAACACAAATTATGTAACCAAGACCTTGAGGACATCATATAAGGTTGGGCGGAGGTGATGAAAATCCATAAATTATAGTTTAGATGAAACAAGTGCATAAATAGTCATACACAATTTTCAAAGATGCCATACAGAAGCAAAAGCTGAAAATAGTGTTTTTGCATAATATTTGTCATACAGATTCAATATAATTTCCTCTCATATAACATTTTTCATAGAGCTCTTAAAATAAAAACCTCTCTAGGTGACAAAAATGTTGAAAGTTCATAACTCATAACAGATGAAACAATTGTATAAATAGCTGCACAAAAGTATCAAAATTGTCAGACAAATACAAAAGCTAAAAATAGTATTTTTTATATAACATTTGTAATTTAAATATCATATAAGTTTACTCATAATATTTTTCACAAAGTTCATAAAATAGAAACATCTTCTCTTACATATGGTCCCTTGTTATAAACATCTAAAAACTCTCAGCTTGTCGCACATCTGAATCCTATCCTGTAATATAATAGGTTTGAAGATAATATGCTTAGTAGGCAAATTAGAAGCTATAAGCAAGCAAAACAATATGTTATTGCTTTATGTAGCATGTAAATAGGAATGGAATAATAAATAGGATTATATATGTTGAATGTTTGCATATATATATATATTTGCATGCATAATGCTTATATATGGATATGGCCATCATATTATACCAATTTCATATAATACTTATATTATCTCTTTCTTTTTTTTATTTTTATGTTCATGTTTTCGTTTGTCATTTTGTTCTTTATTAAGGCCTCGAATTTTCTATATGACCATTATTCGTGCTCTTCGAGATCTTACATGTCATATTTTTGCTACTACAATCTTATTTCAAAACTTTATTGCTAAGTCATTGAAGTTATCTCTCTCGTCAACATCAACTTGTACTAGAGTTTTAATGGAAATATGACTATTTTTTTGCTTTCCTAGTGCAGAAGTGCTCATTATAGTAGAAATAGGGTTAAACGTCATCCTTATCACAAAACTGATTTCTAATATTGCCCTATACAAAGCATTGAAGATATTAGGTAAAATATAGAGCATGCACTAAAGATCTCGAGAACACCATATAAGATTGGGCATATGCTATGAAAAATATTCCAAATCCATAAATAGCAGTAAATGAAATAATGGGATAAATAGTCATGTTTAAGTCTCAAAGATGTAGTATTAATGCAAAAGTTAAAAGTGGTATCCTTATATAATATTTTTCATACAGATATGATACAAGTTCCTCTCATAGAAAATTTCTTGTAGAGCTCTCAAAATAAAAACTTCATCTCTCTCACATAAAGTCTTATACCATAAACCTTTAGGAACCATAGTTTTTCACATATCTTGATTCTATTCTATAATGTAAGTAGGTATGGCAATAATATGCAAAGGACGCAAATTACTAACTATAAGTAGATAGAATAGCATATGGTCATCGCATGTATCGTATAAATGAAAGTAGAGTAATAGATAGAGGTGCATGGCATTAGAAAATATATAAATATGTTGAATCTTGATATATATGTTTGTATGTATCATGCTTATATATTCATATATTCATCATTAAGTGTTAGTAATGTATAATATTAATATTATCTTTTTCTTTTTTTATTTTAAATTTTATTTTCTTTTTCTTTTTTCTTTTTTCTCTTTTCATTCTTTATTAGTGCTCTAATTTTCCCATACACTTATTATTCGTGCTTATCGTGATCTCATGTGATATCATATTATATTTTTGTGATATTAACCATATAACGAAAACATGTCTCTGTTTTTTGTTGGTCAGTATTGAATTGCTCAGAATAACAAAAATGGGATTAGATGTCATCTTTATTCCCTGAACACTGGCTGATGTTGCTTAATGCTAAGATTCTTAGAAATGCCAAATGATTTTTGAAAATTACAAATTACATGCTAATAAATTTCTCGGGTAAGACTATTCATGCTGGTGTACCCGAAACTCAAAACTTACCACTTGCAACGTGGCATGCTTTTGGAGATATGTCAAAATTTGCCAATTGTGTTGAAATAATTTTGTCCATAGCAAGTCCCAATGTGAAATACATAATTATTGAACTATTAATTAAATATTTATGTTATCACATTTGCAATTGACTATTTTGCTACTAAATATTTAATTTAAACGTTCCCCTCATCACTTTCTCTTTCGGATCAAGGAAGTATTCATTTTGTTCTTTTTTATGAATGATTTTTAGAAGTACTTTGCATTTAGCTTTTGAGTGTTTCATGTTGGAATTTTTTTAGAGCCTTTGTTAATCATTATATTATATGGTGTTTTATGGGGAATGTTTTTGCACTCTATTCTTTTGGGTGATTTTTACTAAATATTATGTGGCTTCTTCTTGTGTCTCTTTATTGAGAAGCTTATCAGAAGTCATTCCATGTCCATTCATGCCACTTTCTACATATCACCCAACAACCACTAACACTCTGTTGTCCCATATTTTATAGTGGGATAGAAGACCTTTTTTAATTTTTTTTAGAAAAGATTGGTGCTTTTTAATAATAATTTCTCCTTTAAGTCATAATACTAGTAATGTCATGGTGGATGTTACTGAAATTAAGTTACTCTAAGATATAACTTATATAGTTTATTGAAACTCACAATATACAGAAAGAGTTTGGTGTACAATGATGATTTAAGTTTGATGGCATCTATGATGTCAATGGGTGTAGTCTTGTGTGAAGATGGTTGTTGAAGGTGTCAACATCTTTATTTTTTATGCCAATCATAGCACACCACAATAATGAGAAACAAAAATGACAAGCATATGTCACAATTATTAATGATGTGAAAAGCTTTTAATTAGGCAAAAGCCTCAATTTCTAATGGTAGAAACTAGGTTTCACTATTACTTATAGGTTACAAATAGATACAATTTGTCAAAATAATTATTATTTGGATAAGGTCAAGCAAAGTAAAATCTAAAATAGCAAAGTGTGACAATAAGTAAAATTATGAGTGCAATAACTTTAAGAGTGCATAAAATACTTGTAAATAGGTTGTTTTTTATGGAGCTGTATTTATATATGTACAAGAAGAAATTTAAAAGGTAGATTTGATTGGTGAAGGGATAGGTGGATGGCTAGTAAAGCTTTAGAAGAACCATATTAATTAGAGATCTTATGTTAGGTAGTGGGGCATTACATGTTGAAAATCTTTGGAAGTTATGAGAGGGTAAAGATCAGATGACTGAAAGGTTGGATTGGGTGATACTTTTCAATGGAGATAGGATTTTGTTATATAACTTCTAGGACCAATGAGGTTGGAGATTTAGTGGCCTTGAGGGGTTCCAATTAGCCTTTTATGTGAAGTGCATTGGTGAACAGTTCCACATTAGCTACAGAAGAAATGATTTTAGGGTTCATATATGAGACTATGTTCTTTAGATGACTAGATACCTTTGGAGGAAAAACCTCGTTTTAGTTGATATGTTGGATGAGCGTTTCGTGATATGATTGGTTGAGGACATGACCAAGCCAAAAGGGTAGTAGCTAGGAAAAGCTTTGGGGGTGACATTTATTAGATATTTTATAGTATAAAGGAGCATCAAATACTATAAGTCTTTAGAAGTTATGGTAAGGTAGCAATCAGATAAATCAAAGGCAAGATTTTGTGATACTTTCAAGTTAGAATCAGGTTTTGGCCAATTAGGGAAGGGATGTAGGTAAGGTTAGATGGTAAATAAACTAGGCTGTGGGGAGCACCAAAAGTGTTGATGACAAAATAAGCATGGACAAATGCAAAGAGAGTGGATTTGTCACAATTTTTTCGAAAAGCATATGCGAGATCAGAAGAGTAAATATGTAGTAAAAGAAAAAAAACATATAGACATTCGCTTTTTTACGTGAAAACCCCAAGGTTTGGTAAACCAGTCATATCAATAGTTCTCGAACATGTCACCATTCACTATCGTCATTATAACTAACTCCCTCACTTTATAGAGCTTTATAAAGAGAGAGATTTAAGGAAGAGGGAGATGTGTGGAGTAGAGAAAAAAAGAAAAAAATGATAGCATAATTAGAGAGTGAAGAAGTTGTTTCTCATCAAAGTGGTGTTTGGAGTTTAGAAGATGGTTTTGTCATAATCGAAATGGAGTGCAAACCCTTGAGGTAGCTATTGGTGTCTTAAATGTTCTAGAGTTTTGAGAGTTTATAATATTGCATAAAGGTCTTTGCCTTGTAAATAGAATACTTATGATGAGATTAGTTTAATTTTCCATTGTTGAAGGCTATAGGATGACCTTTGTTCAATTCACCTATTAAGCCCATGGGCCTACGATAGTGTTTATTGATAATAAATGTTATGATGGTGTTATTAATGTTCACTTTGAGATGCATTTTAGGTTATAACAATTTGCAATATAAATAGTTTACATGAGTGCAATACTTGATAATTGATTGTTATAGTTGATATGACTTCATGAATTTTAGTAAGTGTGATTAAACATTAATATCCTTTTTATATATTGAGATTGTAAGATTGCATTTCATATTTTTAGTAGATGTCTTTCTAAAATTCTAATTAAGATCAAACTAGCCAAACCATTATGAAATTTTTGTGTGATATTTTATAATCATTATTCTTTATAAATTTGTTATACTTTTATAAGTAAATGTGTTACTTTTCAAAATTGCATTTAAAATTGTTAAAAACTCTTTTAAATTCAAAATAGAAAAATAAGATGGTATGAATTCCGATTGAATAGTCTGATGTAGTTGTCAGACCGTCGATTAAGATGAGGATTTCAAATCATTTTGGTGGTTAACGCCTCGAATAGTTTTGTTGTATACATCAGACAACCCTATATTGATAGCATGGTCTATTCTAAGCATAATATTGGATGATTTGATGGGAATATTAAGCAGTTCAATGATTTGGAGAGTTCCAACAAAGTAGTTGTTTTCTTGAGTTGATATTGATATCTTGATTAATTGGTCTAAGGTTATTTGGAAATCATGTACTATCTAGTTGGCTGAAATTAGTTTTTGGAACTTTTTGTTTACGGCATGTTAAATGCTTTATCTTTTGGAAGTTTCTTAGTAAATAGATGCTATAAAAGCTCTCGGGTATTCGGATTAACAACTAATGCATATTTCAACAATAAAAGAAATCAAATCTGTTTGATTTCAAGTAAAACAAACTCTACTACCATGTAAACAAGTTTGCTTGTCTTCATCTGGCATATGGAGTTAATCTATGAATTTGATTTTGTGATCATATGGGATCTTGTAGATTTTTACTTCTTTATATCTTTATTTTATAACTTCTCAATCCTTTTAGTTTTTAGGTTTGTCTTATTTGAGTGAAATCTAGGGTTGAGTTATAATGGCTTTTTGAGTTGAAGTATTGACCTTATTTGGGTGTTAGTTATTGAACTCATATGTGTTCAATGCTTGAGCTCTTTTAGGCTTGTGCTTTAGTACTCCTTTTGATTTGTTGATTGTGTAGACTCTTTTAGATCATTGTTGTAAAGGCTTGTATCTATCTTTATTTGCATAGGGCACGAGCATAAGGAAGTTTAATATTGCATGGTTGGGGTAGGCGTATGTTTTTGTCGAGGGAACCACCTAATTACATCGTGCTTCTTTGTTTTACTCATGCATTTTTTATTCTCCATCTTTTGGTTTGTTAAATTGTGTCAAAAAAAAAATTATGTTATATGATTCATTCTACTCTTGTGTTTGCTCATTCTCTACAACTCTTTCCATTCTTATTGCTTAGTCATTTTTTGATACCTTAAATGTTTTTGAAAACTTTTGGGGACACTTCATGGGCATCTTTGGTCTTTTTGTGTTTGAGGTGGCTAGTAGCTCATTATGTTGCTTTAGAGTTAAACCCCCCATTCTTAACAATATATGTGTGTTTGCAAAAGAATCGCTTATAATAGGGTCAATCATATACCAGTGTCTCACATAGGTGGATATTGTTATGATTGATTTTCTGGAATTACTTCTTAGAACATATAGTGATTAAGGTTCTTGTGTGATGATGATATAGCTATGTATTGTATCCCAATGTGATTTGTCTAAACAAACTAAGCAACAAACTTTCTAGTGAACTTTTCTGCTAGTGGTTGCATTAAAATCAAAATTTCTCTTAGCCTTTATGTTTTTATTCCAAAGGTGGAATGGGTTGGACTTGATTTCATGGTGTTAAAGGGTACAAGCCAATCTTTTTGCCTTTACATATCACCAAGCATGTTTTCATTTTCCCTCTAAGAGTAGCCTCATGGTTAAACATCTATTGGTGTCTCAAAGTAACGCGTTTCACTTGCATTGGGACCATGTCATATAGAACTTCCTTATAATTGGAATTAATTTTGAGAGGTAAATAAAATTTATTTGTGATTAGAAGAAATGCGATATCAATACAATATATTGGGTAATGGGGTGGATGATGTTGTGTTATGTGGATTATGTGTTAGTACTTCTTGACATGCTCATAAATGATGTTGAAACAAATGATGTGTGAATGAAAATTTTTTAAATGAGTTGTACTATGTATTAAGAAGTGAAAAATGGAGGTGCATCTCCAAAACTCAATTGCTCTTTGGGTATGGTTAAGGATATACTAAATAGCATCCAAAGTGTCTTCTGATGTGTATTTTTTCTTTCCTTCTCTTCCTTTATATTCTTTCTTTCTTCATACCTTAGATGAAGTCTTCGCTTTCTTTACTATTTTCTAATGCTCTTTTTGTATGTCTAATGCTCTCATTGGAAAGGATGATTCAATATGCCCATATCTCTAGCATTGAAAACAACTTGTCTTTTAGGTTAGGAGGTTAAGGAGTGGTGTTTATCGGTGCACTGGGAGTGAGGTTTGATGTAAACAAACATGTCAAGGAACGTAGGTTGGCCTTCAAACACATTCTGGTTGTGATTTGGATTTATCCTTGTCATCGCCATTTCTTCTCCCAGTAACTAGCGCTTCTACGACCCCATGACCATTGGATCTTTCGAAACCTGAACATTACTGTAACCACAGATCGACGAGCTTGTGGGTTCCTCTTTGCATGCATCCTTTGCCTCTAATCTTTGTAAAACTTGCCTTGCATCACCACATTGCCCTTCAGCACTTTGAGCATCAGCTCCTCGTCTACAATACATAGCCCATTGATTAGAAACCAAATGCACCCCTTCCTCTCTTGTCAGTTCCATAATGAACTCAATCTCTGTGATCTATCAGATTGAGCTCACAGCTGTATAGCAGCTCCCTCGCCATGCACTTGACATTGTCGCCTCTCATCTCTCCCACTTCCATGCCTTAATTGTTGGAACTGCATTCCTTCACCTCTTGCTAATCTACCAATCAAACGTTGCCATGCCAAAGCATCAATTTGACTACCTCTTGTTGTCATGTCCACTGTTAATAGATCTTGCCATCGGTGTCTAGTCCTAGTTGATTATCCATATCCATGCTACGGTGTTAAGGTTTACCACTCTAACTTTCTGGTACCTTAATGGGTTGGACAGCGTTTGAACTACCACAATGGTCCAAGTTGGTGATTGAGATTGAAAGTTTGAAGATTTCACAATCAAAAGGGATTTATTAACAAAAAGGGGACCATCCATGAAGTTGAGGAAATTGGGAATAACGAGAAGTATTAAAGTGAGGTATTCTATGAATATTGTTATTGTTTTCATTCATGGAAATTACTTCAATATTTTTTGTAATAGTTAGCTTGAATATATTTTGTTGCAACTCCTTTGAACAAAATTTGGTTAATTAATTTATTGTAATTATCTGATTTTAATTAATTGAACTTGCTAAAGTGATACTTTTTGGGGTGATTTATAAATTTGTATTTTAGCTTATCTAGAACGCAAATAGAATGCATAGGATCTAGATTTTAATTCATAATATGTATTGTTTAGATTTTTGTGCAGGCATAATTATAGGTTATTTAATTTTGTTATAACACTTTTAATACAATGCATAGCTTTTGCATACGTTTGTTTTCAAATTTTAATTAATTTAGTTTATTATTAAAAAGTTAAAATTTAAATTTACTATTATATGTTAAATCTTTTTTATGATTGAAACATTACTTTTCCTATCTTGATATCTCTACTTGGTTTATTGAATTTTCATGTAGCCACCAAAATAGGACTAAGTAGAGGATTTTGAGACTATTAGGATTGAGATGGGTACATTGCATTGTGTAATAGGAAACTCATTTAATTGGTTGAAGCATAGGGAAAATATGAACATTATAATAAGGAACCAACCCTATCTGTATATGAAATGTTACAAAAAATTCACTAGCAAGAGACCACAACCTTTTACAGATCATAGGGATGGCACATTGGAGATTCATAACAAAGTTAAGGTGAGAAGCACCAACCTCTAGTGGTATTTATGACCTTAATAAATTTTAGTATTTGTTAACTTAAATAGAGGGTTTTTTTTATTGGTTTGGGTTTCATGATTACCGAAAGGTTAGTTTTGCTAAGACGAAATTGAGAGTTCATATAAACATATTTTTGCCTATTATATTGACCAAGTAATTGAGGTAAGGTTGAGTCTCTACTTGGGAAGAGGTGAAGTAAATATGAAATCAAAAGACTATTCTTGGTATGATAATAAAAGGTTTTATGAAGAGTTGCATATATTGAGATAGAGAAATTCTATTATTGTGTCATATTTGAATACATTTGAAGATTTAATGGCTAGAATAGATTGTGTTTATGAAGATTAATAGTTTGTCAATTGATTTATTTTTGGGACTACAATTGGAAATTAGAACAGAAGTTGAGTTGCATGTCCTTAGACACTTGAGGAAGCAAGTAATGTGGTTTATTTAGTGGAGACTTAGGAAGTCAGTGCATGTAAATAGTATATTTAGATCATCATATTCATCGATTGGGGCACCATTTTGCACCCAAGGATATCATTAGATATGGTTTACCTTTTCCATTTGTTACTTATGCTAGTAGAGGTACCTTTAGAAACGACCTTTAAAACCAAACTAAGTACTATTATCAATATAAACAACTTGACATTAGAAGTACCAATGTTTGGATAAGCTTGAATGTCAAGGAAGAAAGTAAAAGGGAACTAAAATATTATAGCATGGAGGAAGAAGACAAAATCTTTACTGTTGAGGAGGGACAATGTGAGGAAAATGGTGAATGCAGGTGCATGTGTTTTCGTTTTCTATCTAGAGAAGAGTTGGAGGATTGGAAATGAGTATTTTTGGTGCCTTTGTAACTTTTATGAAAGAAGTTGAGATTGATTATATATGATGGGAGTGTAATAAATATGAGTTTCATAATTGCATTCAAAAGAGTCAACCTCTAATATGACCCTCATTCTTGACTGACATGTTTACCTTTTTTCGAATAAAAGTTCCTTTCTTGGTGTTTGCTTGAGGTACCTTAGGATTCCAATAGTTGCCTCTCCATCTTTCCCTTGGGGAATACATGAACTAACATACTATACTCATTACAAATTTAATTACTGGTTTGGTGTTAGATAATTTAGTTTTTTTCTTTCCTCTAATCTTTGATATCGATCTTGCTCAACTTAATTGTTGTCTTCTTCAGCCCTATGTTTTTGGTTTGACACCATAGGGGATCTCAGCACTTCTGCAACCTAATATTTTCACTTCTTCTAATAGACTAAGGATGTGTTTTCTCTTAGAGATAGTGATCCTAGTTTTTCTTTTGGGACACTATACCAAGAAAATATCTAAGATTTCCAAGGCACGTAAGCTTAAATATCTTACTCAGATATGCTTTTAAACACTTGATTTCTTCTAAATCATCATGCTTATGATTGAAAATGTGTTTTCTCTTAGAGGTAGTGATCCTAATCTTACTTTAAGGACACTTCTATACCAAGAAAATATCTAAGATTTACTTTGCACGTTAGCTCAAATATCCTAATAAGATATGCTTTTAAACACTTGATTTCTTCTAAATCATCATGTGTATGATTGAAGTCATTAGCTTATGTTTTAAGTATTGCAAGTTATCTTCCAAGTTTTTCAGAAGTTGGCATGATTGGTTTTTCCCTTTTTTTCCTGTTTAGTAAACTTATTAAACTAGTTCTAATAGACTGTATCAGTCCATAGAGGAATTTCTTTAGTTGACACACCTCTCCTTTCCAGCTTTAACTCCAAGAGGAATATCCATATATGTATGTGTACTTCTTGGATGACTATCAAGGCATTTTTTACATCAAGTAAGAAGAGCAACCAAGTTATATGAGTGACTGAGTAGGATTGTCACAGTTTTGGGTTTAGAAAAATAAACAAATGTCTTTTGATAGTTTATTCCAAAAGTTTGTATAGAACTTTTGGCTACTAGCTTGGTCTTGTACTTTTCCAAGGTGATATCATCTTTATGTTTGATCATAAACACTCATTTATATTTAATTGTTCATTTACCTTATGATAAATTTGTATTTTTCTAAGTATCATATGTTTTAGGCATCTAATTCTTCATTTGCAGCTTGTTTCCATTTTTCAAGGACTTTCTGCATATTTTTTGGAACACTTGCCATGGATGTCTATGATTGCCTAATACCTTAATGGATAACATGTCATTCGATATATAGTTGTATATAAAATGTTAGGTTTACATGCTCGTTCTCCTTGGAGCAATGGAGCAATCGGAAGTTCTTCTACCATGTTGCGATACAATTAAATCCAGCTATTGTAATTCATAGTATTTTCTAGCATTATCATCCATATTGGACTTAGTTAATTGCTTGGGCTCCTTGCAATGCAAGGTTCAGTTTTGTCCTCACTTTGTGAGGACCATTTTTAAGAATAAATTTTAGAGTATGTTACTTCTGAAAATCACAAAGTTTTTTGTAGGTTTGAATAGGCATTATTAGTGTGATGGGTTTCTCAAGCAGAGAATTAGTTGGAAGTCATAGATTTGTTTTTATTGGTTTTCTAGGAGATTTAGGGCATAATTTCTAGTACTTTTTTTCTCATGAATGCTCCCCTCAAAGAGGAATCAAGGGAAAGAAGGGATGGGTTTCTTCACTTTTTAGTTTGTGATTTGCTACATTGAGATATTACCATAATATTGGGAAACTTAGGATTGATGAATCTAAGGTTGGGAAATTATCACAATTGTAGGAGGCAGTCTCTAACAGCAATGAAAAAAAGAGTTGTGGCCTATTGAATTGAGTTGGAATGGCTGTGTTTCTGTCACAACAGAGGAATAAAGGAGGCATGATGACACTGAGGAGATTTGATGCCACGATGGAGGCATGACGACATTGAGAGTGGTTGGAGGAGTTAGCAGGGATGACTAAACAACATTGACATAGTAGACCATTTGATACCTTAAAGGTAAGATGGCTTGACAAAAGAAAAGGATTTTTTTCTAGGGAGATTCCAGCTCAGTAAATGAAGTATCTAAAGAGAAGGCCTCACCAGTCGAGGAGAAGGGGATAGTGGAGCAAATTACAACAAAGGAAACAATCAAGGAGAAAGGCAAGGTAGAGTGATGTCAGCAAAGACAGCAAATGGGAGCCAACCCCTTGCCCTGATATTATGATATAATTTGAAATGTATTTTATTCAGGCTTAATCTTTACAAGGACAGTACATAGAATTATAAAGCTAGTACGTAGATGTGAAAGAAAAATAAAATTTATTAACCTCCAAGTGAAAAGGAAGTAAATACAATCACATTTTCTTTAAATATACTTATTTTTATTTATTTTGTAGCAAATTCCTGTCTTTCTTTTGTTATCCTTCTTGATTTATTTCAGCCATCAGTTTGAAAATATTTGAAGTTACCCTCAACCTTCTATGGTCGAGATCTTAAGCCCTAAGTAAACACAGTGGAAATTCATCTAAATCAGCTCTTTTGAAAGTTACCTTGGATAAGGAAGCCCATGACTTGTGACAAATGGATTCCCATATTTTAAGCAATGCTTTCTATGGATTGAGAATGATGGAAGTGCAGTATCTTGACTAGTTTATTATTCTTGAACTCTTAATAACACCCTTTCCAGTTCACTCTCATTGCACCTTATCTCTCTATTAAAAATTGCGATCCTTCACTAAAAAAAAGTTTCTATTTGATCGTTTTACCACACATAGTTAGACATAGTGTAGATTTTTATATCTGGATTGCATGATGAATATTGAACTTGCGTTGTTCCTCCTATTCTTCTTTGTCTGATAAAGTGAAAAAGAATTTGTTGGCCTTGTCTCCTTGTGGAAGTCATTAAAACCTAATCCCAGACCAATTGGAATCCATTAAACCCTTTTCCTTAGCTTTCTTGTCTCCTAATAAGAATCTCCACTTTTAATTTGCACAGCTTTCTTTTTCTTTTAGGACTGAAGACGTGACAAATGGATATATATTTTTTCTAGTCTCCACTTCATTCAGCATTTATCTAGTTTTAATAATGCTGTACTTCCATAAAGGAAACTCTAAAACTTTAAGTGCAATTCTAAGAGAGTTGAGCTTTGAGAAATGTTGAATATAATAGTCCCTAACATGTGTATGTGCTGTGCTGTAGATATCATTTGAAAATTTGATAAGTCCATCTTCCTCTAGCAAATGATTAATGTACTTATAATAGGTTGGTCAACTTCCATACAGATGATCCAAATCCCAGCCAAGCCTCTTTAGAAGAGAAACCTTGCAACATTAATGGTTCCAATAAGGTAAAATCCTGCTGAAAACCTAAAAGATTTGACAAGGAATTCTTTTCCTTCTCTCACTTCATTCATTGCCATGGTAATCATCCAGGAGTTTGTCAGTTGACAAGCTGGATTTGAATTAATCTTGCCTCCATTGCTAAGCTACTCTAAGAAGAGGATTGTGGAATTTTGGAGGGACAGTTACGATGATTATTTCCTTTTCTACTTGGCTTCTTTAATGAAAGCAATAGTCAAAATACACATTGATCTTTAAACAACTTCATTTTTGGATGGAAGCTAAGGGATCTTTCATGAACCCTTTCATCTTTGTCTAGTCTACCCAAATATGCTTGGATCTTGCAAGTTGTTTTCTTGGTTCTTCTAGTCACTAATTGTTTTTATTGTTCTTGATTGTATCTCCAAGATCTTACTATCGATCTCTTGATGAACGCATGGACAAGTATTAACAATTTTACTGCCAATGTTATAGAGATCAGTCGGGCAATATATTTATTTGACCAACAGAAGAAAGGCCTTGCATTGAGAAAAAAAATGCAAATTAACAGTACTTACCTGATCACTTCCACTTTTTGGCACCTAAACTCTATAACAATTGTAATCCCCCAGATCAATCTTATCCCTAGCACTTTAATTGGGCATAGTGTACAAATCCTGCCATAACAAGTTTGAACTGGATGCGTCAACTGGAGCAAGAAAATAAGAATGCTGCGTAGGATTTTGGTAATCATGTGATTTCCACATGATGAAGCCATCTGCTAACTTAAATTTAAACTAGATCCTTAATATTGGCATCTGGTCTCCAATACCCAATCTCATTTAATTTGCGTTTCTTCTCAATTATGCAACAATATTTGGAAAGCTGCATATGAATGTTCTCCTTGTTAACCTTCATTCTATCCTTTCCATTAAGGCTGCGAATGTTCCTAGGTGTGGTTTGAATCATGCCTGATTCTAGCAGATCCTCTAAATCAGAAGATGAGTGAAGGCTAAATTTTTTAGTCGTGGTTTTAGATGTATCTTTCTTCTTGCAGGCTTTTCTTCACCAAATTTGCACTGGTGTAGGCTAAGCACCATGAGAGAAAGATTGAGACCCAGGTATTTGAATTCCATTCCCCGATCACTTAGATGTTCCACTTATGAAGCTCAACCTCGCCTCCTTGAAATACTCTAAGCATCCTTTTCAATTCAGCTCTTTTAGTCAATCATCTTCAGACTAGTTTCATCCTAATTTAATGACATTCTACATTTTTTGTTGCAGGGAAAGATTGATTTTATAATCGTTTTAGGAACCTTAAGCTCGTCTATTTTATTCCTTTTTTGTATTCTTTTTTTCAATTGATTCTGTACTTCATTTTAATTATTTGAACAAAGAATACAAGTTCTGCAGCGAGAACACCACTTTGTCTTGCTGGTTCAATGATTTGCCATTTAGACTTGTAATCTCTTTAAGAATGAAGAAGGTGACGTTGCTTCCTGGCAAAGTTTAGCAAGGGATAGCGGTAAATTATATGTTTTAAGATAATTCATCCAAATTGGTGGAGCTACTGCACTTAGTCCTACTCAGTGTGCTCTGTACAGAAAAATATAGAAGGATTTGGGAATCTTATCGACATATGCACTGTGGATTTTTATTTCTTGAAAATAAGTGGAGATACTTTTTTTAATGAACTTGTTAATATACTTTGCATGATGTTAATTCTGTGACAGTTTGGAATCTTTTGTAGCATCGATATGAGAATATTGCATGATTTTTTTCTTTTTAATTGTTGCTTTTGTGGGTGCTTTCATATAGCCATGGCTTGTTTCTCTTTCCTGATTGCTTGTTTGGATATTTTAAGATACTCTTTGACTCTTTTATACTTTAAATGATAATGTTTGGTTCAAGTTTTCTTGTGGAAGCATTAGGTTGGCCAAACTAATAGACATCAAGAAAACAACCTGCAAATTTGATTAAATAGTTTCTTCTTTTGTTAAACAATTTTACTGACAGGCAAGGATAGGGAAGAGGGTTTGGATGGAAGCAAGTTAGCATTAGGACAGTTTGCAGAGATTGCTATAAGAGAGAAGGTACCGCAGGAAACTGTATGTTTAGTGATATTTACACTTTGTAGAACCAATTATCTTGGTCATCATCATCATTAATCTTTCCAAGTTTTTCAGAGAGCTTTCTTTCTTTGCGTGTTCATCCTTCAATAATCTGTTTGTACTGTACAAGTCTATTGTCCACATTGCTGCATCTATTTTGTGCTTGTCTTTTATCATCTTTCACTCTATCATTTCTCTTTTCGCTTCTCATCCATCTTAACGTTTTCTCTTCCACATTCTATTTGACTTTTGTATCTTTTGGCTGCACAAATTTTGTAAGATATTTAGTCTGAATAATTTACTTTGAAGTGAGCTGTTCAAGTCATCTCAACTTTTGTCGTCAATCTCGTGCTGTTCAGTTCAACCATGCATTAATTTAGCTTAAGCCTGATGGTCTTAACGGTGATCTGGGAAATTGCATATGGATTAGTTGGTTGCAATTCTTTTTTTTTTTTTAGCCTACTAAGATTCTGCCAAACACCAACACTTTTTGTTGCTGTAATTGCAAGAAATAATCATGGAGCATTCCCTTAATTCTTTGAATTTATCCTTACTGTTTTTCCTGACCTTGTTTATAGTGTTTGTTTTTAAATCTATCCTAGCTCTTGTGAAGACTTACGTTGGATGTTTTGTCTTAACTATTTTCTTTTGTTAATGCAGGTTGGTTGGGATGAATCAACAGCTGGTGATAGGCAGCCTCGAGTCTCACTGTGGGAGATTGAGCCTTTGACAACATTTCCCATGTATCCATCACTTTTCCCTCTTCGGCTTAAACGTCCGTGGCAACCCGGGTTACCTTTTCCACATGGTAAGTTGCTTTGAAGTGAGTAAATTCTTTCTTTTTTGCTGTTTTTATGGTTATCTATAGTTGGATGTAGTGGGTTTTTACTTATGGCATATGGTTAATGAAGTGAGAATTTGGGTTGACTTGAACGGCGAGCAAAGTGTTTGGGAAAGCTATGAAGATACTTTATCGGGGATCAGATAACATGGGTGAGGGTAGTTCAATATTTTTCCTTCTCATTTCTTTTTAGACTTCTTAATTGTTCTTTAACTTTTGCTTCTTGTAATTGTATGTATCAACAATCCACAATTCTTTGTGATAGTTCTTGGAGCACTCTTTTCATTTGTTGCTTGTAATAATGTGTATTTATGAGAAGGTTAAAGGGATTAGGAATTATTGAATACTTTCCAAAGGGGATAAAGACTAAAAACACATAACAAAGGAATGTTATTAATGGTTGGAATCATTGCAATGAGTTGTTTGATTGAGTGTGAAGGAGGCTAGATCTATGAAGTCAACTTGGCATGATGACTTAGTTGTTCTAGTGTTACCTTTTGTTATAATGATGAACTAGAATCCATTGCCTACTATTTTTGCCAACTTTGGTGTCTTGTTGTTGCAGGCTTCTTCCATCAAATTTTATCTCAGTTAAATCACTATACTATAGAGATTTTGATTTGTTTGTGAGGTGTCTTCGCCTCGAGTATTCGTCAATAGACTTTCTTTTTAGAATAGCACAGTGGAATTGGAAATGTGGGAAAATGTTAAGAGCAAAAGGAACTAAATAAAGAGAAGGAGAATAGAACTTTTTCTACAAGAAGATTGAACACTTTTAGAAAGTTCTTTTCATTCAACATTCTTATCTTTTTATATAAGAGTTGGATACAATATTTTAATGCATAAAATTTAATATTTAAATTACAAAAAGATGCATGTCCGTTGTCCTAATTTTGAAAATTTTGCAAATTTGAGTCTACTGGCCCAATACCCTACAGTAGAACGCTGGCTTGCGTGTCTTCTGCTCATGGACATTCTCTCGCGTGCACAAATTCTGTGAAAGTGGTTTCCGTGCGGTCACGTGCAGTGCACGTGATCTTGGTCAGCACCGTGCACAGACATAAATGCGTGTGCTGCAGCGCCAAATGTCAAGCGCATGTGCCTATTGTCGTAAATGATCTTTTTTTAAGCATTTCTTTTTGGGTCTAGGTTTCTTGAGGGTGCATCCATGTGTCCTTAGTATCACTCAACCAGCGATGACTATATTATTTTATGCTACACGTCGATTTGCATCGTTTTGTCTTCTAGAATTTTTTTCATTCATTTTAGATTCAGTGATCTCTTAATCATAGGTCCTTTCTTTTGGCTCAAGTTCCATTGAATCTTCTTTGTTGAACTAATGTTTGATTGTTTTCTTCAAAAGGATAAGACTTCCTTCTGTCCCATCAAATGACTTAGATTTTGTTAGCAGCACATCTTTGGCAAGTATTTGCTAACCTTTTCATTTGTTTAGCACAGACAATTCCTTTTCATTTGGAAATTATTGTCCATCTTTTATAAACTGATATCATTGTGCTCGTCGATAGTAGAAGATATCTCAAACCCACAAGGATTTTCTATTATAATATGGTAGACGTTTAGATGTACTATTTTGCAGATAACCTCATCATGTAGTCTTTGGTAATACCAATTTTTTTCTTGTATTGTTTTTCAACTCTCATTTGGAGTCATTATGAATCCATCTCAAAAAATAGGATCTTGGATGTGGTGTAGTCTCCAACTTTAGCCTTTACACAAGACTTGTCGATATTAAATTCTTTTCGCTTCCAGTGTCGATGATAACACTGATAAGTTCTTTCTTTACTTGTAGTTGAATGGTGAAGGGTTTTATTTTTTGTTTCACTTAATGTGATATCTCTTTGATTTTAAGAGAAAAAGTTTGATCTACTTGTTGAAGAGTTTTAAATCTTTTTTTGTTTCACCTATAGTAAGTACTTTATTCTTCTTAAACTTTAGTGAAAATAGTTATGGATGTAATTTCTAGCACTTTTCTCCTACGTGTCGCATCTTCTTACACTGGTCACAGTATTTCTGATTTTTTGTTGGTAGGAGTGTTGTTAGTTGTGGTTATAATGAACTTTACTCGTGAATAATTTTCTTTTTGTTGTCAATTTTTGGACTTATACTCAGGCTTCCTGATGTTTTCTTCAAATTTTGCCCTTTTTTGTTCATTCTTCTTTTTAATAGCTATAACAAATATTTTGATTTTTTTCAATGATTGAATAAAAAAATGGATAATTTGGTAATAATAGGATAATATAGATCTATAATTTATTTTAATAATGTTTGCATCTCTTCAATAAGTATTCTTAAATGCACGACATGTTATCGGAATTTTGTGGTATTTTATTGTACCATTTTTCCTTATTGGTGTTATAGACTATATCACTTTCTTTATCTTTTCTCTATATAACCTACAGGGTAAAATTTTGCTATGATTAATTGAGCTTAAAATGGTTGGGGTTACTTCTGTAATCATATCATTTCTTAGGTGAGCATTTCACCAAGCTAATGCATGACTCATCATTTTTAATCAAGCATATCATTTTGTTAGATGAGTAGTCATACATAGAAAAGTAGGTCTTCAGTTGTTCTAATCATGTATCTATTCTTTTTGCATCCATTATACCATCATAAATGGACGGATCAAGCTTAGTATCTACCTTGAATAGATTTCAATTTTTTGATATTGATGTGACAAGATTGACAATTGCATCCTCATCATTGTTTCTAAGTATCTATGAGTGAGGGAAATTTTTTTTGCTTGGTAGTTTCTCTTCCACAGTTGTGGTGGGAGTAGATTGGTTTCTTAGCATCACCTTCATTAATACTTGTATTTGTTGTGTTAATAGAGTTACCTGTGTTTTCAAGTTTGATGGTGAACTAGTCGATACAGTCATTTCGATTGAAGCCTTCCTAATCTCCTAATTTCCTTCTGTGGCTTGCTCCTCAACTCTTTTTTTTTTTGGGCTCCTATTATCAGCGTAGAATCGAAGCGCTCTAATACCAAAATAATATGATCTGTCTGTGAAATGTTTTTGCCTTGAGTACTCATTAGTAGACCTTTTCAGAGTAGTGCTGTGGAATTGGAAACACGGAAAAAGCAGGCACAAAAGGAACTAAATTAAGAGGAGAATAGAGTTTTTTTCACAAGAAAATTGAATACTTCCAGAACGTCTTTATTCATTCAATATTCTCTCTTCCACCTTTGTTGGAGGTTATCTCCTTTTTTTGATTCTTCTACTCAAAAGGAAAAATTAGGTCAATTTCTTATTAAGACAAAGAGTACATGATCACATCCAAGCAGTAGATCAATATGTTTACAAAGCAAATCAATAAGTGCAAAATATAAGATATGTGAAAGAGGAAAGGCAAGAAAATTTCAAGTAGTTTAGTTCATACCTAATCATCTTACATCTACCCTTAGAATTCTTTTTTTCATTCCTTCATCATAGTAGATGGAGAAACCTTTTATACTTGAGATTTTCAATGGATCAACTACAACCACAATAATTCATGGGATTTTTATATGACTCAACCACAACCAATTCTCTGAGTCTTTTCCAAAGTTCATACCTTAACCTCTTCCAATACTTCCAATGCTCATAGATGGGCTCTTCTCACTACACTATTATTAGCCATGTTCCCTTGACACTCAAAGGCCCGGGGTGGACGCATTGTTTGTAGAGGTTGACGTGCCATTCGTTCAGCTTTAACATATATTGAAATCAACATTCCTTGATCATGTCTTAAGTTCAGGCCATCTTCCTCTACATGTATGTCATGAAACATACCTTGCAAAAGTCTTGGTTTGTTCTTTTGGGCCACTTGGATTCTTGTGAATCCACTTGTGCTGTGTTTAGTAAGCTTGGACTAATGTTTTCAAAGATCGATGTAGACTTGTGCTTTTACTAAACTAACTAAATAATGTTGTACTTTTATTTTATTGCAATTATCACACAACACATTTTATAAGTTAACTAAAAGGATTTAAAAAGAACAATTTAGTGTAAATAATTCTAAGCTTCTGTTTAAAAACATCTTTGTTATTCATAATATAAATTAAAAAAAAATAAAATTCAGCTTTCGCATTTGTAGGACGGTTATTGTCACATGGATATGCGACATTTGTTGATTCTTTAACCATTTTGGAATTTGAATTGATTAAATAACAGTCATTATGTTAAAATGAAGTTGAGTATCAAAATTGTAGATATATCTACAAATAATGAATTTTTTTTTAATATAATTGTAGATTTATTATTCTAATAAAAAAGAAAGCATGGCCTTGTAAAATCCTTGGGCAACATACAAACAAACTCGAAAATTGTTAATTATTACAAAAATGCATCACATAAGGAAAATACATTCATCATGATTACATCTCCCCTTGCAACTTCCTTTTTCACAAGTTTTTAATCTCTTGGAACTTTATTGAGCTAATTTGATTATATAAATGAATTGCTATGCTCAAAAAGACATTTAGACATGATTAGCTACAGTGTTTCTTCAACACCTCTTTCTGAAAAGCAAACATGTCCTAGAGACAACCAAACAATGCTAAAAAAATCATCTATCTAATAACATACTTGTCTTCTAGGCATCATATGCCAAAATAGGGCTTCATTTTACATGTTTCTAGACTAGTTTCTTTTGGCTTATATTATTTCTTAGTTCGAATGGAGGGCTTCATTTTACATCTTGACACTTCTTGTGCTTCAAGAGAGTTGTGTCGATGTTAATGTTACAATTTCAAGTAGGCCTCAAACTCCAACCATAGACATATGTGTCCATGCTTGAAGTAGTTGCCAATAGTAATTGGTTGGATGTCTTATTGATAGTTCTCATTAGACTTCCTAGTGTTGGTAGTGCTTGAATCAATTTAGTGATGTTAGCTGGAGTTATTCCCCAAACCATTGTTTCTTTAAAGATTTTTTGTGAAGCAACATATCTTGATCGAGAGTTCTCCCCATTAACAATGCAGGGTTTTTTCATCTTGGAAAATCCAAGAGTTTGGAAACCTATGCAACCATTTCATCTTTGATATGTGAAGAAAATTGTTGATCTTTTTCTCTACTTTTTACCTCAATTATTGTGCTCGCATTCTTGGGTATCTTGTTCTTAAAAGGTTGAGTATGATTTCCCTCTAGACTTGCATAATTTGTTTTTCTTATCTTGTTTCACATTTCTTTTGAATGTTTTTTTCGAAGTGGCCTGTTTATGATTTATGATGTAATGAACTAATCAATTCTTCATGCTTTTGACAAATGAAGAAGTGGGAATTGAATTGAATGAAGTTGTAATTTTTGGCCTCTTAATCATGATTGCCAATTTTTATGATTTATGATGTATTGAACTAATCAATTCTTCATGCTTTTGACAAATGAAGAAGTGGGAATTGAACTGAATGAAGATGTAATTTTTGGCCTCTTAATCATGATTGTCTATTACTTATTGCTGAATGGATTAAAGGTTGTGTGACTAACTTCTACAATGGTTAAGTGCATGTGTCATGATACTCCGTTATCATTTGGATCATGTCTCTAAGGTATAGACTCATGGAGTCTCACCTTGTTGGATCTCTTTTTCGTGGTGTATGGTCTCATGGAATTATCATCTGATTTAACACAAAACTATGAGGGGTGCATCATTTGCTTTTGTATGAGATCATTGATTAGATGCAAAATGCATCTCAATCGATCATGCCAACTCAGCAAAGGAGAAAAAGTGTCATTCCTAGTCTATTATAATCTTTTCTGCTTGCTATTGTGAGATTAATTTAAACGAAAATACACTTCTATAAATAGCCACAAGTAAATGGGACAAATTTTTTACCTTTTTAAATCATTTTTGGTACATGTCTTTAATATTTTTTCACTTAAATGTTTGGCAAGAGCTTGGAAGGATCCTAAAGATTTTCTTCTCTTTACTCTCAAGAGATATTGTAATCTCTTCCCCCTCTTTTTAGTTCTTTTGGGAATTGATGATCTTTATGTAGTAAATTTGTTTTTTGTTTCTTTGAATTCATAATTTACATCAACTAATTTAATATAATTTGATTTGAAAATTGTTGGGAGAGTTTATCATGTGATAATGGATAACATTTTTCATCATTAAAAGGGTGGAAATATTGAAGTTTATGTGATTTTAATGTTAAAAACAAAACGTACTTTGATAACACCTTGTTGGTTTGAAGAAATCATTGGACAATAGTGGAAAAAAAATATATGTACTAATCCTATAAATTGTATTTTCGAGGCTTCTTTAGGCATGTTTCTTGATGTCTTGGTGTTTGATTAAGCATGATAAATCCCATTGAACTTAAGGGCATTGTTTAAATTCCATCTTCTTTTTGACGAGTTCTAAGGTTGATTGGATGATTGTTCAAGTTAAGTTAATTTGTTTCTCAACTCATGGATACATCACTAAAATCTGCTTCGGTGACAAAAACCCAAATGGACATCTTGATTGTCTGGTTGGTTTCTAGGAGTTTATGTTTGATGTCACCTTCCATTCTCAATAATATAAGACCTAAGGTGATCATAAGATCAATCATTATTCTTTTGAGAGTTTGTTATTTTCTTTTGTGGGGTCCCCTCCAAACCTTTTATGGTCTATAGACCTTTCTTCCAACTTGTCATAAAGGTCATTTTGGTATAGGGGATAAGAAGAGTAATTTTGAGCCATCTCCTATGGTATCGATGATAACATGAGAATCAAATAGACATTCTTTAGTGTCTGGTCTAAGAGGAATGATCAGTGAATTCTTGAGATCTCGTTTTATAAAATACCCTTGAGGACCACATTGGCCTCAAGAGCTCTCCTTCAAATTCTATTTGGTCTCGAAGGACCACATTGACCTTTTACATTTTGTTGTTTAACCTTTTTACATCTTGAACAAGAGCATATAAACTTGGATGAGGAATAAGAAAAGGATCCAATCTAAATTGATAAACCTAACTTCAAAGAGAATTTAGTTTTGTCTGTAGATGTTTCTCTCTTTTTCTTGATATCAAGAAGACAATATAATTGTTTTCCACAACTCTTTGTTGACAAAATTGAAAAGATGTTGAGATCTACATCTAGTAATTCTATCGAGCTTTAGATTTGCATGATCAGTGAATTTAGGTAATCTTTTGAAAATGTTAGCTCTGATGATAGTTCATATGTTATTTATGCTATTGGAGCATCTTCTAATGTGTTGGGAATCAGGAGAAAAAGAGCAGATTATTTGGATAAAAGGAAGCAAAAGTTGGGTGAAGGATCTTCTATGATCCAAGGTGGAGAGCTTTAGGCCAATCAACAAGTTGCACAATTGTCATAATAGGTTTAGCATCATTCTAAAGGACCAATCTAATATTGTGAATTTAAGGTAAAAAGCAAAGTTGATGTTAATGTCAAGAAACCAGACATATGGCTTATACCATTAGAAATATATCTCTCTGTGTGGGGATGTTGTCATTTAGAAAAGCTCTTTTGCTTGATTGAAATTGTCTTGTAATGGGCTATATGTCTAAGATGCTCACTTGAAAACAAATTGGGGAATAATATTTCCTAGACCAAATTAAAGGAGATAATATGGGGTAAATTCTTACTATGGGATATCTAGAGGATTAGAGGTAATATCATAGTTTATGACATTTTTATGGGCATATTATGCAATAGTATAAAATTGAATTCAATAAGCAAGTTGTACTAAAAATATGACACGTGGAAAGAAGGTATGTAAGCCATCAAGAGGAAACCACAAAACTAACACAAAGAAGGTGATGAAGTTATTCCAAGATAAGGAAAGGCACCAATGGCTGCCACTACAACTTCAACTTCTAGTTCTGAAAGCTTGGTGACACTACTAAATCAATGACTGTGGACATGACAATTGTTGGAAGGTACATAATGAATTTTTGTTTATAGAAATTAAAAAAAAATTGATAAGAAAAAGATAAAATGGATAATAACTACAAAGAAAGCTTGGATGCTCAATATAATCTTGAGGATTGATAATACTATATCTCTTACAATGAAGTCAAAAGCAACAAGCATGGGCCTTGTGTTGAAGCAAATAAGGAAGAATTGTTTATCTAAAGGAATTAGGTTAAGAAGCATGTGATCTATGTTTTACAGCCTTGTTAAATGATTGCTAAGCTTTGTTCATTGGGTTAGATTTAAAAGGATTCAAAAACGAGAGTTGAGAATTAATGTAAATCTTGCAATCATTGGAGAGTGTATTCATGAAGTAGCTTGTGAAGTGATCCCACTTGATATATTACAAATCATCTTAAGGTGCTCATTCCTTTGTCATCAAAACAACATATATCGATGAAGTCTTCAACAATATCAATTAAATAATGCTGATAAGGGATATATAGTAAATGAAGATATTGAATAGTAACTAATGGGTGTCATGGAAGCTAAGTGAAAATTTTAGGTATAACAAGTTAGAGCTACTGATTATTGCTCGTACAATCTACTGAACTTGATAGAGGTGTTGTAGAGACCATTTAAGAAAACAAACCGATTAGATAAGTCATCAAGGGTTGTTTAGACTTGTTCGAGGAAACACGAGGATTAACACCAAGAAGCGTAGTCAAGCATGAGATGAATTGGATACCTGATGTTGTATTAACAAGCTTAGGAATGTGTTAATACTTGATCATGAAGAATGTAAAGATGAAGAACAAATAAGAGTTGCATGAGACTGAAGCACGAGAGCCAAGCAATTCACATTTACTAATTGTTATGATGTTGAAGAAAGATAGAGGTTGGCACTAGTGCATTTGCTATGAAGCACTTTATAACATTACCATCAACACTTGGTATCCATTATCTTATATTACGAACTTGATTGATCAACACATGGAAGATAGTCTTTAAGGCTCAGCATAGTTTATTTAAGTGGTTGGTAATGTCATTTGGTTTATGTAGTACCCAATCTACTTTCAAGAGTTTGAAGAACAATATTTTAAGGCCTAGGATTGCGAAGGTTGTGATTGTTTATCTTGATGATGTACTCATCTATAACTGAGACATTAAATAACATCTTGAGCATGCAAGGGAATTATTTTTTGGTCTAAAAAATAAAGTCAAGCTTAACCTAAAAAAGTGTAAATTTGTATTGGAGATGCTTATGTATTCAGGTTTCAAAGTTGAGAATTGTGAGATCAGTATTGATACAATGATAATTAAGATTATCTAAGACATAGTTGAGTCTTTGAAATGTTTGTAAATGCTAGAAGCTTCATAAGAGCTTGTCAATACCTTTGAAATTTACCAAGGGATTCTTGAAGACAACATTTCTACATTCTCTGACTTGGATGAAATAAAAGTTTGATCAGAATGAAGTCCATAAGGAGACAAATTGAAGGTGATTATTTGTAATGAACTAATATTAGATTTATTTAACCTTCAATAGTAATTGGAACTAAAAGTTGATGTGTTGGGTTATGCCTTAGGAGCCATTCTATTGCAATAAGGCCAATTGCATGTTATCTGGAATTGTTAAATGTGACACAGAGAAGCTATCTCGTATGATGAGGAATTATTAGTCATGCACTAAGAAGAGAAGCTTTAATAGAGGTATCCTTTTGGAAAGGGAATTATTGTGCACTTAGATGATCAACCCCTCTTGTGTTTTCAAACCCAAAGCAAATTGTAACAAGCTTAACACATGGAATGAATGCCTTATAGTAGTTTAGTATTGTGATCAATTATAAAAAGGATAGTAAAAACAAACTCTTAGATATGCTTTCTTGTCCACAATTTGTTGCTCTTTGTTTGTTTATTATGATGCAAATTCAATTGGAGGTGAACAAGGAGTATGATATTAGATATGCTTAAGGGGGGTGCTTGAGGACCTTTGCTTAAAAGGTAAGTCATCTGAGTATATCTTTTGAGATCGTTTGCTATAATAGGGTCAACAATTTTGTATGCATTGAGATGAGGATGGAATGAGATGGTTTCAAGAGGCATGTACTTGAAAATTTGTTGGACACTTTGGAGCAACATAGGCCCACAAAATCTATTGTAAGATATGCTAGACATCAAATGTAAGGTATTGTTATGAAGTGCATTTTCGAATGCATTTTATGCTATATATTGAAGCTTGTCAACAAAAAGCAGGGCTTGTATATGGACTCTATGTATTGGTACCTATAATTAGGCATGAATATAATTACATGTATATGATTTTGAATAAGTTCTCTAAGATAACTATACTTATGGCATGTTGGAATCATATCTCTACTGCAGAAATGATAAAGCTATTCTTCAACAATTTTTTTAATATGCTTTGACTTTGAATTACCATCATCCATTACTTTGTGATAAGGATAGAAGTTTTTTGAGCAATTTTTATGGTACACTATGGTCTACATTGGACACCACATTGAAGAAGAGTAAGACATTCCATCTACAAACCAATTACAAAACAATGGTTGTCAATTGAGCATTGATTGTAAGGATTTAACTCTTGATGTCTTAAGACATGGAATGAAAACTTAGCTTATATCTTGTTTTCTTGCAATTGAGCTATACATTGTTCAACTTGTCAATGTTTATTCAAAACATGTCTAGGATTCATGTTGAAGAGTCCATTTGAGCTAGAATTTCTTCTTGATGTATTTGAGATTGTTAAAGGGTATTCTCGACAAAAGACTCAGGAGTTTCATGAAAAATGTCATAACCATCCATATAGAGGTTGAGTGGCCGCTCAAGAATTTGCAAGCAAAATTTAAAGAGAAACATGATCGGCATAGGGTGGAGAAGAAATTTGCAGTTGATATGATTTGGTTAAATATCTATATGGATAAGCTAATGGGAAAAGGGCAAAAGCTAAAGACAATTACAAATTAGTAAGGGTAAGCTAAAGGGGAAAAGGAAAAAGTTAAAGCCAATTCAATATGAGCCTTTTGGAATTTTGTAGAAGATTAGCAACAAGTCCTACCTGTTGAAGTTATCGCCATTTATAAAAATCTATTTTATTATGAATTTTTAGAATTTGTAGTCATTCTATCTCTCAATGCTTTCTTGATAGAAGAATAAGATTACCCCTATTGGTTGATATAGTAATGGCTCATAACTAAATCCTACAAGAGGATTGTATATTTGAAGAGAAGATAATTATTATAAGATATGATTCAAGTGCATCTTACTATGTTCACAAGAATGGTTAGAAGTTTGCCTCAATCAAATGTTATAGTTGAGAGGAATGGTAAAATTCCTATTTGCAATTTGTCAACCACTAATGAGTTTCATGATATGAAGAAAGTATGTATTTTTAGGGCTTCCTTTCGTATTTAAGAAATGAAAGATTCAAAGGCCATGAATCACAAGAAAAAGGGAATCCTTGATGAGGATATCAACCATTATTCTCTTCAAAATTTATCATTTGTTCATGGTAGACCTTTATGACACTTAATATTCCTCTCTCCAAACTCATCATGACAAGCATTGTGGGATAAAAGAGCAGAGTAGTTTAAAGTTGCCTTGTAAGGTACCGGCACTTTGAGAGATATCAATGAGATATTCCATAGTTTCATTTGGTCTCAAAAGGCTTGATTAATGCATCCTCATGACCTCCCATGATAGATGCCCTAAAGGAGAATAATGCCCTCAAGGGCCTCCATTGGTGCTTCGAGGGCCCCCAGTGGTGGGCCACTCTTTATTTTACTTTGATTAGTTTGGGATTTGTTCAATGCTCATATCACATTTTTATTTTTTTGCTTTACCTTTTGACCCGTTAGGCATGTGTACATCATCTTGTATAAGGAATGAGAAGAGGATTCAATTTGATTCTAGGAAACAAAATTTTGAAAAATAAGTTAGTTTTCCTTTCTCTGGTGACCACATCTTTCTATATACATCAAGAAGGATACCCATTATGTTTGCATAACTTGTCAAATTCAAAGAATTGTCAAGATTTATGTCTGGCGACAATCTAGATCTATAAGGTCCGCAAAATTAGGCAATCTTTTGAAGAAGATGCTTGTCTTATTGATAGACCATAGAGAACTTCTCCTTTGTGCATAGCTATCTCAAATGGGGCACTAAGCATGGTTTACTCTCAACATTATAAAGATACGTATCACACAAGTCATGTACTCAAGGATTTAGAGATCCAATATACTCCACTTTAGAAGTTGGCTTTAGTACTCAGGCCATGAAATCTATGTTATGAACAATAACTTATTACTGATAAATTGTTGCGATAATTCTTTGACTCTCATAACATGTTTGACCAATTGCATAAATGGATCTTGAACTTGGGATATATGACCTTAACTATTTCTTGAGGAATGCTATCAAGTGTATATATTTGATTGACTTATTTTAGAAGCCATGAAACTTGGTAGATCATTAGTTGGGTATTTGTGTAATGTGAACCAAGCAGCTACACAAGCTTTAAGCATACTAACTTTGAAGTCAAAACCACTCAACAAACTATTAGAATTTATTTTCCCATTATTAGTAATCAAGCCTACTCTTCTATTAGGTTTAAGGTTTTTCTTGGGACTTGAGAGTTAAAAACTTTGTTTTTAGTACTTGTTTTCAACATTTAAATCTAAGTCCAATTTCGTCAAGACAAAAGATTCCATCTTGAAGAAATATAGACAAGTTTGTTGATTTATGAAGCAATTTATGCATGAGAACATCAAGTAGAAGAAAACGAGACCGGTGACTTAGACAAAAGCATTGATCTCTCCCTACACATTCTTAGCCTTGATGTTTTGAAATATAATCCACATGTGATGTGTGAATAATGAAAGTTGAGTACTATAGTCTATAGCTATTATGGATACGGTGGCATAGAATACAAATGATGAGCTGTAGCAATAGCTAAAGAGCCTAGCATAGCTAGGTTTAGAGATAATTGAGCATGTCATGACGTTGTTAGGATTTCATAGACATCCTTATGACCTTTTCTTGTAAATGGACCTTTATGAACCTCTAAAATGTCTTTTAGGTCATGACCAATGCCTCAGTTAGTTCTGTGGATATGACCTGCAATTAGTCCTATACATATGACCCACAATCAGGAAAAGAATTGCGATCACTAAATGATGGAGTGAATATCACTCATCCAAAGACCCCCGTTATTAGGTGTAATCCTCCACAAAAACTAAGAAATTCTACACGTTTTGCCCAATTCAAGGTGAAAAGGGGTCGCTCCATTAGATTCTTCATGGCGAACATTGATCATAGGCAATTTATAGGTGTTTTGAAAGATGATATTCCTTATGATCGATCATAAAGTCAACATCTATCTTTCCTTCAATTTTGCCTTCATTTAGATGCTGTGATCTTCCAATTTAAAGCATTGAATACCTTTTCTAGTACGTAAAGAGGGAAAGGCTTATGGTCGATGTGTAATGAATGAAGTGAAGAGAGAAAATGAGAGGTTTTCTTTGAAGGGAGAGTTATCTATAATATCAAATGTATCATACTCAATTTGTTATCTTACAACAACTAGTGAGAACTTTGGACACACTTGTGTGTTATGTTCATTTTCAATTGGTTTTTCATTATGAATCTGACCATCTCATAACAAATCATTATTGATAATAGTTAATAAATATATTTTTTGCTTGAATTCGATAGCCGTCCAGTGGAAATAGGAAGCCTAAAATTCATGCATAAACAAATAGAATACATTTTTTCATTTATGCGTATGCTTACAATGGAGGTTCATGCAGTTCTAAATTGGAGAAACTTCTAATAGAAGGAAATACAAACATATTATTTGGCCTGTTGATTAAATTTAATTTGTATTCTAACTTATGGAAGGTTGTGTTTATCTTCTTGAATGGATGACAAACATTGTTCTATCGATATTGCTTAATGTCATTCCAACATTGTCTAGTATCAAATCTTCCCATCTTGCTCACAAATTGTAAGCATTTTGGGCTTTTTTTGCCTATTGAACCAGACATTCAATTGAGTTCTAATGCTTTTCATCTGATTTGTTTGTTTCCCCATCAGTGATGGAGAACAGGGAAGATGAAGGTGCTTCTTTGTTGTGGCTTAGGCCAGAATCAAGAGAACGAGGCCTTCCTTTAATGAACTTTCAATCTAGCATGGCTCCCTGGATTCAACAAAGATTTGAGCCAACAGTGATAGGAAATGATCACGATCAATACCAATCATTGTCTGCTGCAGCTTTACAGGATATAAGAGGGGACCTCTTTAGACAGCAATTGCTGCAGTATCAGCAAGCTTTCAATTTTCCTCTTCAGCCTAGCAAGCCTACTACTTTATTGCAGAATCAGATTGTTCCACCAGTACAGCAACAGCACATTTTTAGTTCTCAGCTGCAAGAAGTGTCGGATGGTGAAAATGAAATGCTCCAGCAACTTCATAGTGACCAGCAAAAGCAACAGATCCAGGAGTCTCAATCTTTTGGGCAGGCTTTCCAAAGTGTTACAGATGTTTTGCAACATCAACAGTCACCTTTGCTTCCTCAGTTGCATCAAACTTTAGGTTTGCCAGACTCGAGCACCAATTATTCGGCTGTTCCAAGACCTAACCATTTGCAGAGTATGGTAAATTCTGGTTGCCCTGAAGGTAGTGCAAACGTTCTGTGCCTTTCAAGACTTCGGCAACCTATGCCTGAACAGATCCAGCAGTCATGGGAATTGAAGACGTCTTTTTATCATGCCTCTCCTTATGGGAATTCAGTTTTTCCCTCATATGTCGATAAGGGTGGATCTTTGGAAGCTGAAAACTGTCATGCGAATTACCATAATGGAACCTTGTTTGGGGTATCAATAGATCCAAATAATGTCCTTCCTATTGGAGCACCGAACTTAAATACAAGCTCATTTGCTTCTGATCTACCAGCAGAGCCATACACTGCTTCATGCATCCAAAACTCGTTGTTTGGTTTACCTGATCAAGCATCTGGCTTGCTGCAAAGTTCAGGAGCGATTGATCCACCAACTAGAACTTTTGTGAAGGTGAGTTCAATGATTAAGTCATTTCCATGAAAAATGCTTTACATATATCCTGTTGTGTTCTTTTGCAGACAAAACGTAACATCAGTTGTATCAAATCACCATGGTTAACTGATTCTTAAATCATTCAGGTTTACAAGACAGGTTCGGTTGGGAGATCACTGGACATCTCTCGGTTCAGCAGCTATAATGAGTTGCGTGAAGAGCTAGGGCAGATGTTTGGTATTGAGGGTTTAATTGAAGACCCTCTTAGATCAGGCTGGCAGCTTGTATTTGTCGACAGGGAGAATGATGTTCTTCTCCTTGGAGACGGACCTTGGGAGTAAGAACTTATATTAAATATGAATATGTGCACTACTTAAGACATCTTCATTGCTTTATGATTGCATCACTCATATAACTTTTGTACTTCTATCTCTAAATTCTACTTTATTTCATATATTCGTTCTTTTCTTGTGCATTGTAGGGAAAATTCATTTTGTTTTTTACTCTATGAGGTGTATGTTTGCATAAATTTGAACATAGCTCAAATATAATCATATTAGAGAAATTGTAATAAATTGGGACCTAAAAGTAATCCAATAACTTCAAAATTTTAACCTGTGAGTACAAATCATATTAATTGCATATTAAGGCTGTAATAGTATTATCAACTCACAAATGGGATTAAAATAAAATATTTTTTGCATTTTATAAATCTTCTTTTACATTAGAGTCTCGTTTATGTTGTCCATCAATATCTCTTTAACTCTAAAATATTTTGACATTTCAAGTGTCATACTAAACATTAAGAATGTCAACATGGTCCACCAAACCTCCCATACTATGTGTGCATTACATCAATTGTTTCATTATTGATTGTCAAATTATGGAAGTCATGTGTCTATCACTCAAATGAAGTGTTGCTCCATGGAGGATTGTCAACACCCTCAAGTATCATGTATATCGAGAGCAACTCAACCACATAAACGTGTTGTATAAGTTTATTAGAGTTCAATTCAATCATAGTAGAAATTACTAAAGACTTATGGGAGCTAAACGTATGAATTGCTTGATCCTAGTCAAACCATTAGTTTTGATACTATTTGTTAAGAGAGTCTAAATTGGGTTCAATATGGTTCTAGGTGAATACTCAATAATTTTAAAGCTTAAACTTATGAGTAGATATTGTATTAATTTAAGGATCCAATAGCATTGTCAACAAAAAATGTCAGATTAAATGAAATTTCACTTGTGTTACTCGAATCATATATTCTTGTGAACATGAAGTTCAAAACAATAACATTGAACATGCTCTCTCTCTTAATGTGCAAAAGCACTAACAAGATTGAATTTGTTGATTGGTAAAATAGTAATTTGTAGAGATTAAAATAAAAGAATAGCACAAAGATTTATGTGGTTTAAGCACAAATCAACCTATGTTTATAATATAGGAGAATATTTCACTAATCAAGAAGCAAAAGTAGTGTACAAAAAAAAGAGAGCAAAGAACTTTCTTTTGTGAATTGTAAAGTAAACACAAATCTTTGCATAATAAAATGCCTTGAAATTTCTTTGTAATTAAACAAATTTACTAAAGAATAAATTAAAATTGATGTTATACCAAATATTTTGATTTCTATATCAATACAATAATGATAATTCCAAGATAAAATCTTGAGCACCAACATGGTGGCTTCAAAACTTCAATGAAGTGGGCAAACAAAAAAAAGTTTCCAAATAGATGGAAGACCTAAACTTTTGTGGTCACTTGCCAACTTCAAAGTTGCTAATTATATGTGAAAACTATGAATATTTCATAGATATATCTTATCAAAAGATATCTTAAATTTATCATTTCTTAATTTTAGTATACCCAACTTAAATTTAAGTATCCAAACATCAAAGTATAAAGTCTATTTTCTCAAAAAACAGATTTATTATTTTAAGCATCACTTCTATAGCTGTATAAAATGTAAACATATTAATCCAGCAAAATAATTATATAATGTATGTGTGCAAATTCTAGGAGTATATTTAGCAAAGATTGGTGAAAATATAGATAAAGAACAAAAGCTTTAATTCGCACATTGATAATTCAAATATAGAAAAAAGCCCCTTGCTTTACTTGAGCCTTCTAATACTATCTCTTTTAGTCTAGGGCTATCCAATGGAGAAAAAGACAAATTAATAGATGCTTTGATAGATGTAATCAATATAGGATCAAAATTCGATAAAAGTGTTGGCAATGAATTATTATTGAAAAATTTGAGGTTCGAATAAAAGCAACGAACGATATGAAAAAAATAAAATCAAGCATAAGATAAAAATGATAGAAGGTGATGTGTGTGTGGGTATATGCACATATATATATATATACATATATATATATATACATATATGTATACAAATGCTTGCATTCACACAACTCACATTCACATTCGTACTTGGTTAGATCGTCCAAGCATCTAAAGATTGCTAGAGCACATAAAAACTAGTCAAGAGCAGACTTTACGGAGACAAATTTCTAATTTTATGCATCCCATCCAATGACAGAGTATTCTTTGAAAGATTGAAACTTACTCCCAAGCATTGGAAGGATTTTACTCATGAAAGTGTAGTATTGGGGGTGTTCTTTGTGCCAATTCAAATGGCTCATCAAAGAATTTTACTCGATGTGGTCTGAAGTAGCTCATAGGCATAACTCACACTGCTTCACTGCTTTGGGATGGGTCTATGATACTATAGGAATCAATGTGGAGTAACAATATCTACTTTTCTTTGCCATCACCAGGTAATGTGTTAATGTCATGGTGTAAATGATGGTTGTTAAATATTAAGTACTAGTTGAGAATTCCTATATATAGGAGTGGAATGCTATATTCTGTTGTTACAAAGAATGATATTAACCTAGGATGAAAGCCTACCACAATCAAGACTTGAATGCTAAAGTTGCAAAAAACTTGCACATAGATTTTCACTAGCATGTTTTGTGGTTCTGAGGAGAAAATGCTTTCCATCTCGCAAGTGTTCTCAAAAGAAGGGAAAGAAGAGAACCTTAGAGTGGTATTTCCCAAGAAAGTTCAACTTTAAGTTGAAACTCCATTATCCCAAAGAAAGTTGATGGAATGTTACTTGAAGACCTTGGAAGATTTATGATGAATTCATTTTATCCTCCATCTTTCAGCAACAAAATCAATAGTGTGATCAAAGAAGAGCAAGATAAATGAGAAGATGATGAGCTTTAAGGTAGATGCATAAAGAACAAAAGAAGATGTTGTGAACTCTCTCTTCTACAAAGTTCATTAGTTTATTCCACATTATAAAATGCTCCTAGCAAACTAGGAAATTTAGGGACAACTGTAAATCTGTAGAATTCTGAGTCTCAAGGTGATTTGCATTGTAATTCACTAGAAGGAAGAGTTGAGATTCGTGAGAATGATCAATTGGGCGGCTAGTCATTTCAATTACTATCCCCCTTTTGGGTTTGGAAGCTGTTTCAAAGTTATTTGATAGCTGTTACTATCAATTCCTATCTGAAATTCAAATTCCCTATGGCTTAGGAGAATGGGCAGCTAAGATTGTCATGGATGAAATATTACTAGTCATGCCAAATCTCCATCATTTGATCAATGATGTAAATGAAAATAGGAGAAATCATTCTAAGACATCATGATTACCATGGATTCTCATTTTTACAAGGCACCTGGAATGGCTAATCACTTCATTACTTGTGTCAACACTAAAGCAAATCCTTCTCCTCTCCACTCTAGTAGAACTTCCCAACTCTTCTAGTGACTCTCCTCTCCTAGGTCCTCCCTTCAAACGGTGGTCTGGCATGAAAAAGACGGCAAGATGGAGGCAGGAAGAAGGATGAAAGATGAAAGGGATAGACATGAAATCAACAAAGCTTGTTTAGTTCTCTTTCATTACTCATTTCTTTCCCCTGGTTGAAATGCTTTGAAGACCTTTTTGGATATTAAAATGGTCTCAAATTATAGGGGAAGAGGATCCAAAGTGCCCTACAAGGAGCATATAATTTTCTTGGGAAAATGGGTAAGACATTGAATAACTCCCGTTACGAGTGGGGGTTGTTTTTGTGTTCTTTGGATGGTTTCCTTTGTCTCTCTGTACCCAAAACTCTTAAAAGCCCTTCAAGATTGTTCTCTTCATTCCCTTTCAATTAGGAGTTCATCTCCTCAATGGTTTGGATTAGAATAACACATTATATGCACTTTGACCAAGCCTATTATTATTCTAAATGTTTAAGCTATTTTTGGGAGTTTAAATTATTTAAATATTCAACCAAGTTATTTTAATTAATAGATTCAAAATTATTTCTAATACTCTTAACTTGTTTTAACTAAAATAACTTATTTTGTGTAATAAGTTTTGGAGAAAGAATAGAGGGCTTTATATGGTGGTCTCCAATCACATGTGATGGTGGTCAGTCATAACTTATTTTGGGATTTGGTTCAATCATTGCAAATTGGGTCTGATTCTGGTTGATCTGAATGCCTAGCAACAGAATGTTTGAGGAAGTAAACAAAAAGAGATAAGTGGAAGATCACCTACTGAATAACCTCCACTTTCGTTGACAAAACTATATTGTTTCATTCATTTCAAATGCTTCTCACATTTAGCCGTGCACATACATGTATTTGTAGTGTTGCATAAATACATCGATTTGGTAGGGTTGTAAACTATTTGAATAAGTATTGGTGTAAACTAATAGGATCAAGATTGATCAGTGACCCTGATCCATTTTATGTAAATGAATGGATTGGTAAACAAATTATTTTTTGGATTTGAGTGGGATAAGATTTGGTCCATTTACAAGCCTAGTGTTAATTTTTCAACATTGATAACCACTTATTTAATTAAGCGTAATGTGTTTATATGGTTTCATGATTTAGCCGGACTGACTTTTTTCTTATTAAATATATGTGGATATGAAATCTAACAAAAGGTTTTTCTTACTTGTGAGAGCAATTCCTTCAGTGAAGTTTCTTGAGACATTAGTGAAAAATTCCTGTCATTTTTGAATTTCATGAAATTAAGCAGGCGAAACCACAAAATGGTTAGGCATGTATGGAGAATGTCTAAGCTATGGGCCATCAAATTGTGGCCATGTAAAAATGTTTAAATTAAATCTCTCTAATTATAAACCATCATATGCCCAATTTTTTCTGCTTTTGCTTTTTTATAATGGTAATTTTGTTAAATTTTCAAAAGATTGTTTCTTATCGTGGCCACTGAACTTAGCCTCGTTTCTTGATTATTTGATTGACATTTTCAATTCTAATGCAGGGCGTTTGTCAACAGTGTGTGGTATATTAAAATACTGTCACCGGATGATGTGCAAAGAATGGGATAGCAGGGCATTGACTAGCTTTTTTCCTCATGGAAGAGCTTCTAAAGGTTATGCATTTGGAACAAATGGAATTCGTTCAGTTTTTTATTTTTGCGTTAATGTATCTTCAACAATGAAATATTTTCTTGCAAGCATTTATATAATAAACTTCAAAATTATTTCTTATTGCTTTTCATGACTGTCGTGGACCCATCTGAAACAAGGTGAAGTGTCTAACTAAGAAGGTTAATGCCTGGGGATAGAAAAGTTGCAGAGCCTAATTCTCAACACTTGGAACTCATGATCATCATCGTACCACCATTGCAGTACTCGTAGACCAAATCACTTTTGTTCTTAATAGTCGCCTTAACATCCTAAGGTTATATCTTAACACATATTGACTGGAAATAATTTTGTTATTTTTAATTGGGTAATCCATATGTCCTTTAGGATATATCACATTGCAATATTCCCCCATCTTTGTTGGTTCCAGATATCTAATAAAAGCTGTTGCCTTGTTTGCCTCGAAGAACCATGAGGAAACCATTCATGATAGTGGCATCCGCAATGTCTTTTCTTCTTTTTGTATGAAATTAGCATCCTAAATGTGTGGTCAGTCATGTGATATCTCCTAAATACATTCAGGCTTTGCGTAGGTCATTTACAAAATCCATTCTTGAAGCTCTTTTTTAACCCTTCGCCAAAACTTAAGGTTCTTCAGTTGTCCTGCTTGAAGCCGCTTTCACTTTTATTTTCTGATTTGTAGATTTGTGATTTCAACATACATTCACAAAGTTTAAGTGCAACAACTGACATCTTTTTGTGGTTAGATTATTTTCAGTGTTCTGAATTGATACATAAACGTGATCGATGGTCTCCATAACAATTGAAATCTGTTCACAAGTTCCCGTCCCCAATTTCTGCTCTAATGTCTTCTCGTTTTTCTTAACAGGTTATGGTTGCTTTGAACTGCTTCCAATTGCATGAACTTAGATGATGGTTCAAAAGACTGTAAGATGCCGATGAGAGACAACTGAAACTCGCACTTAGCTGTTATATGCGTATGTAGCAAGACAATGTAGAGTGCTTCTTATGTGTAGGCTCGTCTGCACCAATATCTGACTTATCCAGCTAAACTTGACCGCGTATTTTGTTATTCCATGATCCATGTTTAATGTATAAGATATATTATGCTTGTTACAATTCAAAACTATCTGCATGTGTCAAACTTTTCTTCCATGTTTAATCATGTGTAGGTCTGGTTTCCTTCTCCTTTCATTAAGCGTTTGGGTTGCAGTTAAGCCATCTTTATTTTTCTTCCTAATCTGCATAAGTATTATTTAGGGTGACAGTCAAAGGACTATCAAAGGAGAATATGAGAGTTGTTCGAGCCTGAATGTACAGTTGAAAGTTCTGAAGAATATGAAGAACAAAAGGGGTTATCAAGTTGTAAAACTCTTGAGGCCATGGGTTTGTGGACTGTGGGATTGGTTTTGTTCGTAATAAAAGATGAATCTTTGAAGTTTCAAGTGGTTTGGATGAGAATTATAGGCAAGGTTTTGGGTGTTTTAGTGTTTAGATGATTGCAAATGGTGTCTCACTTTCGGTGGGTATCACCTATCCTTCATTGATCTCTCTTGGCCTTTAATTTGCATCTCAATAATCATCTCTTCTCAGGTACACTTTGAGCAATATCTATTTGAGAAACTAGGTTTCGTGAATATGAATTGGTATAATGTATAGTTTTTGAAGGAGCATTATGTTCTCTCAGTTGATTGGTCCCAGTGATTAATTGGTTGGTTGTACATATCCAATTGATTAAATGAGGACCAAAAAATGTCATGTAAAAAAATAAGTCTTAATTCTTCTTGGCAACTAGATGACATTGGATTGATGATAGTTTATGAATGATCTGATAATGGAGATAGAATTTGATTTGTTGGATGGAATTCAATGAATCAATTAGTTTGTGATTCTCTTTTGAGTAAACTCTGAAAAAAGTGATATCTACCAAAAAGGTTTTTCCCCTCTCAGAATTTGATGAAGGTCTTACTCTTATAACTTTCCTCATTAGATGATAGTGAGGTTGTAGCATTTCTTTGTAATAGAATGTAAGAAATTTGATAGATGAGATAGTGATTAAGATTTTAGAAGTTGCAACTGCACAAAAGGAACAAAAGGAAATAACTCTTTTGATGGTGGTAGCACTTGCATCTCACATGGCTAGCAATTGGAGTAGATAAGCAGGGTGAGTTAAGCCATAATATGGAAAGGATTTGACAATTTCAATGTTGATGGCACAGAGGAGCTTTTTAGTGACTAACTCTAAATTTTGCCTTTATGGTGAATACCCTTTGGCATGTGTTCTCATTCTTGTCTTGAAAAGCATATTATAATCTACACTTTAAAGAGAATTTTGAATCTAATAAAAGCTATTCAAAGTGATGTAACATGTGTTGAGCATAAAGAAAGACATGCATTTGTTGGTGGATAATGCTTTTAACTTGGGAGTCATTGTTGGCATGAAGAGCTTATACAAGATCTAGATGAAAACTAAATAAATAGTAGAAAAAGTTTGAAGGAGCTCTTAACAAGTAATAAGAAATACACCTAAGATCCTTTTTTGACATTTATGAAAAACGAGCATAGAAGCATGAACAGATGGCGAGGGGAGTTATATAAGCTTGAGGAGGTGAATGACAACCTTAAGAAGGGTAACATTAAGTTGTGTTGGGACAATTTGCTAGACATAAGTGCAAATATTGATCCATGATTATAAGACTATTTATCTTAATTGTATCATAAACACGCAAAGGACAAACATGACAAATTACTCTCTAATAAGTTTAGGGCCTAAGGATAGACCTATCAATTTATCACTCTAGGTTGTGGGATATTGTTTTGTACCAAATTTGTGTAGACATGACTGTTGAATTGGTGGATATCTATTTATTCAATCACAACATGGATGCCAACATCTTATACTATCATGTGAAATTATCTCACAAGACACTTAGTTGACTAAGTTCATTGATTAGAGAGGAAAGGGCACATATAAGAGTCAAGCATGACAATCGTATTATGAACTCTCATTTATTTTTTCTAACTAAGGATTTTTGTTTTTATTTTTAATATTGTTTTTTTTTTCTTCTATCTCAAGGTAAGGATACGAGGACATTCTTATTATAAGAAACATTCTTGAAATAAAACTTATTTTTTGAGATCTTATGTTTATTTTTTCTTGAGTACAAATGAACAAAGGTCTCTAGAAGATGTTATTTGACACTATTATATTAACATTAACTAAATTTAGACCTTTGCATCCTTCAAAGGTGAAAATTAATGATAATGAAGAATTATGTACACTAATAAGTTAATGAACACATTGTAGTGAGAAGAACTCACATTTACATGATTATAAAATGATAAGCTAATTTGGTGAAGCATATTATATACAGAAGACAATGTTACTCAAGCAAAAGGATTAATGACACTTTCACTAATTTGGTGATGGATTATATGACTTGATAGTGTAATCTAAACCTTTTCTTGTGGACTAAAAAGGATGATTAAACTAAGAAAATTATATCATTTTGTCTTCCATAAGATTCCTAATAGCTTCTATCAAGTTAAGAGTTAGTATGAAATTGGAATTATTTTTTATCTACATGTAAGCAAGCAACGGTTAAAGAAATAAGGACAAAAACCTATATCAATTTGATAGGATCCTTTGCACATCTTGAAGTTTAATTTCAAACTCTTATCACTTGGATTGCTACCTTGTAAAAAAAAATGCACTCTAGTGGGCAAAATGGAGAATTTAAAACTACATAAACATTCTATGCTTGATTAGGAACCACACAAAAATGATACCTTTAATTGATGATATTGTGTTGGGATATCAATAAGTTATTATAAATGGTATTATAATAAAGCAAAACTCAAAAACAACTGTGAGTTATGTCAAAAAATCAAATTAGTCAAGAAAAACTCTAACAAGTGCACTATGTTGGATGTGAAGCACATTTTTCATACAAATAAGTTGGGTTTATTTGGCTAACCCAAAATTAAGGTGAAAAGCCATTTGTTTAGTGAGATTTTGGAGGAAAATTTTCATTTAATCACAAGAATGAATGTGGTGACCAAATCATCAATGTGTATCTAAAAGATGGGGCTTTTATATGGATTGCATGCCGAATGAATTGGATGAAGCATGTGACACACACTTGATGGGAGGAGATTATTTCTTTTTGGTGAAAACATTGATTGCCAAGTCATTAATCCAAGTAAAAAATTTGAAGAGAATTTTCCCTAAAAAATTTGGGCTTTTTATGACTATAAATAGATGGGATTCTTATGCCACAAATCATTCAAGAAAGAAAGAAAACCTTCTTTGAAGCAAAAAAAAAAAAACAAACTGCAATGCACTATGAGGAAAAGGTGACGCTTCAAAGAAGGGGGAGACTGACTCTCACTATATTGTGTAATATGTCTGTAAGGTGTCTCACTTCGAGTCTTCAATAACATACATTATTTTTAGAGTTGCAAAAGTGGAAATTAAAGCATGGGGAATGACAAAAAAAACTAAGAAAGTGATATAAAAGGTTTTTGTCAAATGTTAGGAATTGGGAATTTGAAATTTGGGCATTGCCTTTATTCATTCTTCTTTCCCCTTTTATATAGAGATTTAATTACAAAATATATGTTATTTTATTTTCCATAAGATACATGAGATTTTGACAAATACAAATTCATTATTACAAGATCCGAGTGGATGATTGTGCTGCTAGCATTGTTCACATGCATGGATACTATTTAAACAAGTGAACAGTGCTTAGTCGTGTCTATGTAGACTACACAATGTGATAAGTTTATGTGTTATGCACATCAACTATGTGTAGCAGTAGGTGTCTTGCACTCTGCCCTTCTAGCAAGTGCTCCAACACCTCTATACACAGTAGTTTGTGTGGTTCTCAATGTTTCATGTCATTCAATGATTTTTATTGTTTTGTCTCATTCCTTGATTTTTTTTTCTCAATTATGGATTTCTTGATAATTTAATGAACTTGTAATTGAACTCCTAATCATAAATCTCTTTTTTTGTTATTTGAATCTCATCAAATCTTCTATTTTAAAAAATAAACAAATTTTTTACAAGAAAAAGTTATAGCCTTTTAAAGTGATCTTGGAAGGTTGGGATGTTCACCAATCTCATCAATTAACTTCTTTGACTTTGTTACTAACAACACGTAACTTTAGTAGATATTTACTAACATTTTCATTTGGTTAATGCCAACAATACCTTTTTATTAATGCTCCTTTATCAAGTGTTAGAATGAAGTTTCATTCACCCTTTTATGAGCCTACAGTGATATGCTTGTCACTGATAGATAGTTTCTCAATCCATAAGTATAAATTTTTTAATATAATTTGACAAATATCTAAATCAATCACTTCATTGATAATTTTATCAATATAATCTTTAGTGATGATAAATTTTACTTTAAATTATTTTTTAACTCTCATTTTGGAGTCTTTATTGATGTAATTTGTGCTAAGCTAATGCATAAGAAGAGGGAGAGAATTATGCTTTTAATTTGTTTGCTATTTTGAAAAATTTTTCTTAAATTAAAATTTGGTTATTATAAAATTATTGATTTAATAATTTTGTTAAATAAAAATGTAAAAAGAAAATAAAAATTTATTATTTTAAATAAAATATTTTATGTTTGATAAAAATAATTTTACAAATTATTTTATGTATGTTTTAAATTAAACAATATTAAATAAGAGAAATATCATAAATTACACAATAACAACAAAAATAAAAGTGATAAAATATTTTTAAGTGGTTTAGCCTAACACATAATTACATCCATCCCCAATCAACTCGACCAAGATTCCACTAACAAAACCACTTTCTTTCACCGTAATACGTAGAGACAACCTCTCTTTTGTGACAATAGGTAGTGGTTCCCCGTCATAATTTTAATTACAAAAATTTATAATATTAAAACATAATACAAAATAGTAATTAATTATAATGTTTTACTTTTTACTTGTAAAAACATATATAGCACAAGTTTACATATTATGATTTTGGTGACTTATTTGTTTTGTTTTAATTGTAACAAGGAATGACCTTGCTTATAACAGCTAACATAGCAACCAAGGAGGTTACCTTAGGAAAGTTTTTGACAAAAACCCATATTGCTACCTTTCTTTTTCAAAATTCTAATTCTTGAGTGTACTTCCTTGGCTAAGTCTACTATTATGTAAACTCTTGGTACTTGAGGACAAGAAATGTTCATAGTAGCTACATCAATTTTTATTAGAGATCCGATAACATATGCAAAAAGTATAAAATCAATTTATTAGATATGTGAATCAACAAATATTCTATATAAATCTAGATTAAGGTCAAAGATGACTCTATATTTAACTGAAACTTAGGTGACCATTTTAAAATCCTCGTTGGAAAAATAGCAGCAGAACACACACGATGCAACTAGCATCACATGTAGTCCTCGTCCTATAAAAAGCAAATTAAGATATGTCAAATGTCTAGATGACCAATTGAATATGCTCTAAAGAAACCAATCTTTTTGAATTCAGCTCTTAGGGATTCCATATTTTGGTGACCATGCAAAAATTTGCTAATCAACATAAATTTGGAGGAGGTGACTATTTTCAAAATCTCATCCATATAGAAGATGACCTCTAACTCCCCTTTGTATGAAGAAATATATTTGATTTTAATGGGGGAAGATGAGGTTTTTGTCCCCACCACCTTTGTGAAGTAGCAATTTGGAGAAGAAAACTCACCCAAGCTCATAATAGATGGTTATCCCTTGAAGTCTGAAGGATTTATGATCAATATGAAAATAATAAAGTTAAAAAGTAATAATTATTATTAACTTTTTTCTTGCAATCAAAAAAATATTTTACCATATTACTATCACCGTTGACCTCTTAATTATTTCATTGTGCCACAAAAATAAAACTAGGTTAAAAACCAAGAAAAGTTTAGGAATAAGATGGGTGCACTACATAATTTAATAAAGAATTCATCTAATAGACTAAATAGAATAAAGTAACTATGAATGAACTAATTGAATGATTAAGGAAATCGATGGACAATAACAATAGAAACCAACTGTCATTACTTCCAACTAAACCTTTGGAAGATGATTCTCACATACTTAGTGATAATAGATTTAGTAAGTGACCTCATCCTCTTATAAATCATAAGAATGATCGAATTAAATTCCATAAAAAAAATTAAGATTGAGGCTCTAATATTTGATTATGTTTATGATCCTAACAAATTTCAAGATTTGTAATCCAATTAAAATATTTATTTGGTTAGCATGGATTTGACAACAATAAATAGAGTAATTTCTTTGGCTGACATGGTACTTAAGCTATCAGGCATAGTACTACAACTTTCCCTGAAAATTAGCTTAAATATTTCTATATATGTAAACAACAGAATTATAAATGTTTCAAAGCAAGACTATTATGAACTCTTAAGAAAACTATCATTATAGGCATGGATATTAAATAAAGAAAAACATACTTATCATACTTTTTGATCATTGCACCACTTGTTTGATGATAATAAAATTATTCTATTATATTTATTAATACTTTTCTTAAGTATTGATTTTAGATCATATATCTTAAGAGTAATTAGGTTAATCATGTGGAGAGCTTGATCATGTGACTCAAGGATATTAACAGAGATATTTATCATAATTTGTACAAGGAGAAACATAAGCTCAAGAAAGACGAGAAGGGTATCTTTATTATGTCTTTTATTTTGGTAATTAGAATATCAAAACCTATATCAATTTACTTGAGTCACTTAAAATTTTCTTAATATATGTATTTCATCTTATTTTATATATATTATCTACCTTATAACATCATATTTATAATGAGTTGTATCATGTATTAAGATTAAATTAAAAAGATTTAAAAAAGATTTAATTAAATAAGGTTTACATTAGTTGAACTAATCATCCTTATATGATGGACTCATCATACAATATGATCAACTAGCATTTGGCTTAGATAGAGTAGCAACTGAAGGCAATTTTTAGTAATATGATTGTTTTATATTTTTTGTACTAATATGATATATATATTATACAATGCACTGATCATTTACTAGAGAGGTTTGATTTAAGATTTCATATTCAATTTTTATATAGTGTGATATTACCTTTCTTATTAATATGATATGTTCATTAGGTTGATTAGACAAGCGATTGGACCAAGTCATCAGAGAAATTAGAATTTGATGTATTGTCATACAAGTATGATCTTTATATCATACAAATATATCATTATGTGAGGAGCTAATTGTTGTCATATAGTACGATGAGTTTCATCAAATAATATGATCCATTTATCTTTTTAGTGATAGTTCAAGACTTAAGATATGAGTGCCAATTGTGGTTGCACAGTATGATATTAGATTCATACAAGTATAGTATCACTTTATTAGAGAGCTTTATTTTGAGATTTAGTCATAAATTTGATAGATTTGTATTGTAGTAGAATAATTCTCATATTGCGTTAACACAATACCTTTTGATTAATATAAATGAGCTTATTGTAACACCTATCGTAGTGTATTATCGATCAAAGTCTAAATGTCTTAGAGCTCAGAATTAAAATTTGTGTAGTTTAATTCTAATCATATTATATGATGTTAATATCGTATTTATACAATCTATTTTTTGTAGTAAAAATAAACTAGTTGGATGTTGGTTATTGACTTAATGATGTTATTGGTGGACATCACATTTGTATGATCCCTTGGATTATATAAAAAGATCAGTTTGAGATGTTTATAATGGCTAACTTGATTAGTTTTTTACTTAGACTTTTGAGGGAGTTTTGAGACTATTTAAGAGCATTCTTAAAAGTATATAAAGGCATCCAAACATAATAAAATAAACTGATGCTTGATTAAAAAATCTACTTTGAGAAAACTTGATTAGATTCATCATTTCTAAGAACATAATAAGGTCATCACATTTATCTTAAAGCACTCATTCAGTATTCCTTTTCATCCTTGAGATAAGTTGCACATTATTATTTTAAGTTACATTTACTACATTCTCTTTTGTATGATGAGTATTGAACTTTATTACATATCTTTCTTTGATTCAAGTAACGTATCTCTTGCTTAATTATTTATTAATTATAAGAATTATTGTATTGAGATTTTATGTGGTTTGTTTGCCTTTTTGTTGGAACATTTACTTATTTCTTTTATTGGCTTTTATTAACTTAGTTATATACTTTTATTAAGCTAATGTGTTCACTTTTATTAAATGGGTGTATTCACTTTTATTAAGATAATGTGTTAGCTTTTATTAAGCTAATTATTAGTTTTTATTAAGCTAGTATCGTATGCTTTTATCAAGTTAATTTTATTGGCTTTTATTAAGTTGGTGTTATATATTTTTATTAAGTTGGTGTTATAAGTTATTATAAAGCTAATGTTTTTAGTGGATTGCTTAACTATTTGTCAAGGGTGGATGTAGATCTGAATTTAGATCAAATCACTTGAAACTCATTGTATATACTTATACTAAAATACAAGTTTTTACAAGGTTAAAAATATATTTTTAAAGATAAATATTACAATAGTTAATAAGATTAAGAGGAATAAATTCTTTTGTTGTAAAGCAAATTGAATTATTTGAGTTGACTTGAAATTTGAATTTGCACAATTCACCTTCCACTTGTGGATGTCACACACATAATTTACAATAATACCATCCTTACTAGTTAAGAACGGCATTGTGAGGGTGAAAAGAAGTATATAAATGCAATGACATGTCTATTTCTCAAGAAGTTGAGAGATAAGAAAGAATACCTTTGATGCCTTTGTGACCTATAATAACAAGAATGATTGGTTACAAATAGGGGAAGTGTCATCTTTTAATCTCCATAAGTATATTCTAATATAAACCATGAAGAACAAAAGCTATAAGAGGAGGTGTGAATTGTAGCGTTTAAAAACTTAAAAACTTTTTATAATAGTCTCTTCAAATAGAAGAAAACTTCTAATTATAGCAACTTATAAATATTATAACAAACAAAAAGTACCAAATGTTAAAGTTAAAATAAAAAACTACATAATCGATTGTAAGTTATGAATAGTTAAAAATTTTGTCAAGTCTAGAACTTGTAAAACTATGACTCAATAAAATATTTTGTAAACCCTCAACATAAAATCAAAGCTTTAATAACCTTCAACACAAATAGCACTTAAATACAACAACAAGCTAGATTTAATAAGAAAAAATTAAAGATTGCTCATTATAAACCATTGTAGCAAGTGAGATTAAAAAAATCTAGAAGAAAAATAAAAAACACAGTAAAGAGAGGACACAATAATTTTTAGGTTGGTCAACCTAGCTAGTGTTTAAAACCTTAGTCGACTCGAGTAGTCTTTACCAATAAAACAACTCTCTTTTGTCATAATAAGTAGAGATAAACCCTTACAAAAACTAGTGCTTAGAAGAGACACCAAACAATAATAAAAATAGTTAAGTATTATAGGGTTAAGCTTTTAGTAATATAGCTTTACACTAAACAAACCTAATACCTCAAATCCTCTTTTGGGTATTGTTTCACAATCTAATACAAATGTATATTATCAGAATAAACCAAAGAATGATGAATGAAAAATTAAATCCAAACCAATTCCTTAATTGCAACAAGAAGTATAGTAAATGCATAGCTTGTTTCTTAGATTTGAGCTCTTTCTTGAAAATAATGAATCTTGAAATTTTTAATCATTCATCATTCATTTTGTTTTCTAAAATTAAATACTAATCACAATCCCAAAACAAATTGGAACAAACAATGGTTAAAAAAATTTTAAAAATAAAAAAAATTATCCATTACACTTTCAAATTTTAGATCATAATAATACACCAAAGATATCATATCATGGCAATAAGATCCATATTATTTTCATCTCAACCAATGAAAAGCTTAAAATAACTTAGCACACAATATCATACAAGTCTAATATAAAATTCATAATAGAAGATAAAGACATAAGCATACAGACACATCGTATAAATGTGATACATGGATCACCATTATCTAACAATGAAGAAAAAAATAAAACAAATGAATTTTAAAATTGTCACACTCATGCAATAAACCTTATCAAATTAATATAATGGGCAATGTTGTGAAATTGACCATCATACCATTCTGATATAAAGATTAACTTAGCATGACATGTAACATATATTGAGTGATGAATGCACTCCCATAATATAACTATCAAATTTATATGATAACAAATTTGCATTTAATAGTGCTGGTAAAAAGTAGATATAATGGTCATCCTAATACTTCCACAAAAAGGTTTAACAATTGATCGTACTAATACGATATTACTATCATTATAATTCAACAATGAAGTATTCAAAAAAAATATATAAACATTTTTAATACTAGTCATATTAGTTTGATACATAGATCATCTTAATACTACAATTAAGAATTGGAAAATCATATAAATGGTTTTAACATTAATTATATTAGTTGCACAAATCATCCTAGTACTACAACAAAAAAATCTAAGAAATATATATAAATGCTTTTGACATTGATCATACTATTTTGATATGTAGATTATTTTATACTTGGTGAAAACCTAAGAGTTTAATAACATAATTATCCAATAAATATATTAGACATGTATGACACTAAAGCAAGAAACAAGCATGTACAAGTATGATGCTTGAATTTTGTATTGCATAACAACAAAAGCAAAAACATAATGAGACATTATTATAATACAATGATCATATTAGCACACACCATAAGCATAAAAAATAACTTAAGCTTTACAGAAGTACATATCCGACATGAAAGTTCATATTGTATAACATATAACTCCCAAATAAAACTTGAGTAAACTAGTTGTTGAAATTTAGAAGAAATAATCATACCAATCTAACCTTAACCAAAACACAAGAATGAGTAGTAGAAGTAAAAATGCACATGAAGCAAGCTTTATACGATAAGAATGAAAAGAAAACTTAATTATCAACAATTACATAAACAATTGTACAAAAATAATATCTTGTATGACAAACATAAGTTAAAATTTTTAAAACGTTATTTTTAATCTATTAATGCATAATTTTGACTCATAAAAATGTAAAAATGAAAAATTTCTTTTATAAAATATGATGTATAAAATTAATTGATAATCGTAAGTGCCACATCCTTAAAGGATAAGGGTTAAACATACTAATTGAGTTCTTAAGTAGAATAGTTTAACTTCTTATGGTTTAGCCACTCCTAGAGAGTATCTCAAGTTACATGATCTAAAATTTGAAGAACCAAGCATAAGGTTTCTTAATGTTTATCTTCTTCAAGCTATGAATTTCCTCCAATTGTTAAATAGTATTTATCAAATACTCAAAATTACTTTTGTACAAATCTAAATTACCTTTTAGTATTACATAGCTTAGTTTTGTGATTAGCATCCTTGAGGGTATAATATATTTAAGAGATTAATGCATAAAATTGAGCCTTATTCCTAACCATTTCAAGTGATTTTGGTAATCACACCTTCTCACCAACCACATTTATCTATTTGGTGCATTTGCAAAATAAGAACATATGAACATAATATTTTGTGATTTCTTACCTATAAACATAATACGTATCGTATTAAGGAGACATCTATTATATGACTTATGAGTGATCAATTATGAAAAAGATAATACTTGTGTGTTCAAATTTAATAGAAAAATATCAAATAACACTCTTTAAAGCTTATGTAGTTGCACTCACATGTAAAAAAATTGGATGAACACAAACACACAAAAAGAGGGCAATATGCAAGCACACATGAAAAGTAGGGATGAGTGCATGTGCAAGTAGAAAGCATGGATGCCTACACTTGTGTGAGGAAAGTATTCAAAGTGCATGCATAAGCAAAAAAAGCATAGTCACGTGCATAGGCATGGAGAACATTATAAGCATGTGCAAAGAATATTAGGCCTGTGGTAGACCTAAGAGGTTCCACATGCTAGAGAAGTGAGCACATATGCACATAGCAACCTTTCAATAGCTAAGAATGGAAATCTTATGAATATAACACTAGAAAAGAAGGAATTTACCACTATTGTAATGAAAAAAAAATATCAAGAATTGTTTCTATTAAACTAATGTGACAAGCAATCTACTCAAGCTTTATAAATGGAGGAGCTTCCTTTGAGAAAAAAGTGTTGTGATAAATATAATTGTTTCTACTCATGCAATTCCTCACTAAAGCTAGGTCGTTATAGAGATTTTGGAATAAAACTTCTCATAAATAGATCACATATAGAAGAGGTTCTAACCAAACAACCTAGGGGACATTCAACATGTTATTGATTTTATCTTGAGTTCATAATTATGAAACCTCCAACATTATAAGATAAACTCCATTGAGCATGGCAAAAATAAAATTAAGTAAATGACTCGATATGAAAGATTTTTTTATTATAAAATATAGTTCTTAGTTATTATATAAATCTTTTATATATAATTATAAACTTAATATCTATTCCTATTCTCTTTCTTCCTTACACTATAACCTTAGAGCACCTAAAATATTAGTGCTAACAAATATACTAAGCCATCATTATAGACTTAGCAAGCTAAATCTAATATGATTATTATATATAAATTTATGTAATACATGGGTTATTTTACATGCAAGATATTTATCATGTACCTAAACCATGAAAAATAAATAATTGAAACTTTTATCATAGTAACTAAATAATATAATAGTATATATATTACAACCACAAAAGAAATAAGTATGTATATGTAATCTCATAGTTTTCATTTCTTTTCATGATATTATTATTAGTAATGTTTCCTCTTAATCAAGTAAATCTTATGATAATCATGTTTTTATTATTTCTTATTTTTATTGGAAGTTTATTAGTATCCCCTTTTTGCTTTATTTAGTACAAAAAAAAATCCTCATTCATTACTTGACATATTTCCATGCACAAAGTGTTTAAAATTTATTTCATTTCTATCTTTTGCTACTTGCATCAACATATAAATATTTTTATTCAATTATAAATTATAACATATAATCAAATCGCATGCAAGTAATAAAATATTGATGTTGCACATGCTTAACCATACTATACATGCTCATGCACAAAGTAAACATTCTAAAAATACTTCATATATCACATCATTCACTACATTATTCATTTTTTTAAGTATAGCATGCAATTTTATATATATGAATTGTTATTAATTATCACATTAAGAAGCCAACATATGCATAAACAATTGCGTTGTTTGCCTATAACTTGACATTTTACATAGCCTAGGCAACTAATAACTTGATAGCATAACTACATTTAGCATGGTGGTAGTATATCATATCATACAAACACATTCACTATGTATTATGTTAATATTTTCATACTTCAACTATCTAACACATAAGCATTGTGCAGTCTACTTATTTATAGCATAACAATATTACATCACATATATGCATAAAACAATTGTGTAAAAATACTTTTCTTAATAATTTTTATCATTTCTTTTCACTTTCCTTGATTTTTAGGCTCTAGTCTCCAAAGTTATCTCCTCCATGGATTTAGCTTAGTAGGAAGTGACAAGCTTGATCTTGATAAGGAAATAATCAATTATGTAGTTGAATCAATGAAACACAAAGTCCAACAAAATTAAGGTTTTTTTCAAAGCTCACCAAACTAATTCATCATAAAAGATATCAATTTTGCTCAACTTCACTTTCTTTCTCCTTAAGTCCTAATTTTCCTTTTTTACTTTCTCTCTCCTCTTTTTTATCTATTCACTTTCTTTTTCTCTTTCCTTAGATTCCCTACACTTTCTCTTTCTACCAAGCCCAACTTTAAATATTAATTATAACATAAAACTCTAACAATGCCTAACTACTTTAAATGAACTTCAATCAAGAAAAAGCAAATATCATAATACTCTTCTTAACAACCTCTATCCAACAATATATTTATTTTCATATTCTAAAATACTTTATTTTTTTAGTTTATTTTGGAATAATTTTGTGAGACCTTGCATGTTTATAATTTCATCCCAAAAAATTAATATAATTTTATTTCTTTAAAAAATTTTAGATATTAAATTAGTTTCTCATGCCCAAGCTTAATGATATGATGGATTAAGTTTCTGGTGTCTACTACTTAAAGATAAACAGTAGATGTGGTTATTATCATATTAGTATTAAACCTAAAGATGAATAGAAGACAACATTCCAAACTCCAAATGATCTATGTGAACAACCAGTTATGCTTTTTGGATTATCAAACAACTCAACATTTTTATGTGTTTAATAAATATTATTTTGATATTATTTATAGGAAATTATTTTTCACATAATTTGATGATATTTTCATCTATAATCTAGATAAGGCTACACATTTACATCACATTTAAGGAATTTTTTTGAAAGGTTATGAAAAGAATAATATTTATAAATATGAAAAAAATATTTAATTATGAAAATATAAGTGAATTTTTTCAATTATATTGCATATACTAAATGTTTTAAACCAAACTCTATAAAAATAAAATCAATAATAGAATTATATGTATCAAGAAGTCAATAACACTTGGGACAAAATAGGATAAAGAGTGATCATTGGATGATATTCGAAGGAGAAAGTATAAAACGCAGAGCAGTACTTAATAAGCTTCTAGGTGAAGAGGATAAGATGAATAGTTTCACAATGATTACAAAGGGAAGATTATAGACTTTTATGTAAGACCAAGATCTTAAGATGTCGAGACACATGTTGGGGATAAAACTCACTCGGGTTAAGAAAAAATAACTCAAGGGGATAATAACTTGATATAATGAGATCGAGTCTTCACAAAGTTTTACTAATATTTATAGTATTTATGTGTTAATTATATACTACAAAAGTTCATTAAAGATTTTAATACCATTATAGCACTCATGATTGATTTGTTAAAGAATGATAGATTTTTATGAACCAAAGATGTATAAAAGATCTTTACTTAACTAGTTATGAAAGAAAGATAAGCTAATAATGTTCATTTTACACATGATCTAGTCTAGTTCATGAACTAAGGTGATAACATAAGCAAGTAGAGTGAGATCCTCTATGCATAGAACTAACAAGCAGGTAGTATAAGAGTAGAAGCTACAACAACTACTATAATACCTGAGAGACAAAATTGAAAAAATTGCAATGTAAATGAAGTGGGATGAAATAAGATGATTACTTAATTAAAAAGATGAAGAGTATAGTGAAAGAGCTAATATGAAGAGAAAATTGAATTAAGAGAATAAATGAAAAGGTACAGATTTATTAACTAAAGTTAACCTAAGAGTTTGCCACCAAATTAACTCAAACACTCAAGCTACCAAATTGAGATAAGATTAACTCAAAAGCAAGCAAATATTTTTATTCATTTCAAAACTTTCTACATTTATAGAGATGTACATCTATGCATAAGAAAATACACCCATAAACGCGAGAACAAATAACCAATTACAAACACCTAACTACCAACAACTAACTAACAACTATACTTTATTAACAACACATCTATAAGCTACCTAAAATGAAAACTTTTAGAAATAAAATATTATAGAACTTAAATTATCTCATGAATTAACCAATTGCACCATGATTGCTTATGGTTTCTTTCTTTGTCATGCTTTTTGTGATGAGCCTACGAAATATGTTTATCTTATACAATGTATTGTCATGTTCTTCAAGTTTCTCTTCTCTTGCATCACTCCCCCCATACCAAAAAAACTCTGCTCTACAAAGTTGAAGTTGAGATTTTCTTTTACAAGTTGTGGTCCAAGTTGGTCTAGCTCTTCCTTTATCAACCATACATCTCCACTACAAGTTTAATTCTTTCATCTTACAAGAAACCTATAAGAATATTATATACTAAAGAGCTCATTAGAAACTATACATTCCACTTCAAAGAATTTTAGCAATGGCAATGTTGGTCAAGAATCACCTATATTTGAGTTTGTTTCCAAATTTCTAGATAAAGTATTTCTTTTGTTAGGTGGAGTATCTTTGACATTAAAAATAAATCTAAAAAGCATGTTTGAGGGTAATTCAAGAACATATGTATCAGTACTGAGTTTTCTAATTATCTTGAAGATCCTACAAGCTTTAGCATGAAGTTTTGTATATTTTATAGTGGAATATCACTTAAGACATGTTAGTTAAGGCATAATATCCTTCACTATATTTCCTAAAAGCTTTATTTTGATTTACTAAAATAGCATTCTTGTTATTACTACATTCAAGTTGTTAAATTCCATGATGCATATGACAAAAGTCTTTAGTAAATGTAACTATAGAATTAGAAATTGCATATGTTGGTTAAGAGACAAGATTAATGGACAAATTAGGATTAAATCTATAGATAATTTCTTTAAGGATAGTTCTTGAAATAATATAATTATAAGTAAATTTGGAGGTTAGAAGGTGCATGTCCTAAGTTCCTAGATTCTTACCAACCAAATACCTAAGCATGTTTCTTAATGTTTGATTAATAACTTTAGTTTGTCCATCTATTTGGAGGTAAAATACAAAGGAGAATTTGAGTTGAATTCCAAACCGAAGTATCTTTTAAAAGTAAAGCACAAACTTGACATCCTTATCAAATATGATGGCTGATGGTAGACCATGGAGGCACAATATTTTTTAAAGGATAATTTTGGCACATAAGATGCATCATTGGTTTTGGAGTAGAGAAAAAAATAGGATTTCTTATAAAAGCTATCTACCTCTACAAAAATATTGCCATGATGTTAAGGCATCAAGGATAATTCCAATATGAAATCCATTACTAAATCTTTCTATGGCTTATAGCATAAAGGTAAGGAATACATTTTTCACTTTTCTATTTAGTGGCCGTTACTTGTTTACAAATAAACCACTAGGCTACCATCCTATCCACATCATGCTTCAAATGATGGCCAATAATACCTAGCTCCAAGTAAATAAATAGTCTCATCTCTTTCTAGATGCCTAGCAAGTCCTCCAACATATAATTCATGAATTAGAAATTGTCATATAAAAGTCTTAAGAGTATAAAAATTATTTCCCTTTAAATAGGTATCCATCAAAAACCATAAGTGTATGTAATACAATCGATGATTTATAATTATACTCTTCATAAATAAGATCAAAATCTATACATATCATATAGAGTAATCTTTCATCCTATCAAATCCTAAAATTTGAAGTTCTAATTATGAGATGACAGAGATATCTTAGACAATACATCCACAGGTTTGTTCAAGTTTATGTTTGAGACCACAATTAAAATTTTATAAATATTCAACTCACATAACATGCTTATGAATTCAACTTTTTTGTGTATTTATAAATTTCAAAGCTTAGTGTTTATAATTAAAATAAATCATCTATGTAACAATTAATATCTCTAATATCTAAGTATTTGAATGATCGTTTAAAATTCTCAATTAATATCTAAGTCAGCATGTCATCTATATTTGATTGTAATTTTGTTGATGGCATGATTATCAATGGACATTCTCCAAGTTCTATCTTGTTTTGGAGCTAATAACATAAAGACAACACAAGGACTTAGGTTTTTCTATGAAAATCTCTTTTTTAAGAACTCTTCTAGTCTTTTTTAAATCTTTATGCTCAATTGGGTTTATTTAATAATGAGATAAATTTGGTAATTGAGATCCTAAGATAACATTAATGACATATTCAATACCATGTTTCAATGGTAGGTTTTCTAGTAACTCTTCTTGTGCGATATCTAAGAGGTTATTTAATAAATTTGAGAGTTCCATAAATATATTATTCTCAACAATTTCAGAGTGACGTCTTTCACATGTAGAACCTGAAACGAAGTGGGATCATCAAACTCTTGTAGTAAGCCCTAATGTCCAAGATTTTGATTAAAATATTAAAAAGACTAAATACTAAATTTTCTTTTAGCAAAGTGTTTTCCATTAAAATAGAGTTGACGATAATGAGTTGCTATTTTTTATTATCCTTGATAGTTGGAGTCAATTTCAAATCTGAGTGTCTTTTATAGTATTAGGATATGTTTTTTTTATGGTTTCATTGGAAAAAAATTAATAATTGTTTCCTTGAATTTAAAAGAATAAGCATTGTCACACACATAATAGATCACACATATCATAAAGCCATGATTTGTCAAAAATATGTGAGATATGTCCATAGGAAAGGACATCAAATCATATGTTATCTTTATAACTTTTAACTTTTATAGATACAAAACACCTCAAAGTGATTTGCAAAGATGTGTGATTTACCTAACAAACATATAATAGTTTAAGGTGATGTTCTACTTTAAAGTTGGCTTTAGTGAGGGTGTGAGTAGAAATCATATTCATAACATTTCCATTATCAACAATAAGTATACACCTTTTTATCATTACAAGTGTTAAACATATTAAATATATTTTTGCTCTTTTAGTCCTCAGTCTTGATTTTAGATATTGTCAAACACCTCATGACTCATAAATTAAGTCTCAACTTCTACAAGTGTTTCTTAATCAGATAAAGGAACATCATCACCTTTAATTTTGTCAAAATGAAATTCATTTATGATATCCTTCTCTAGGAGTAATATTTTGGCTTTGCATTGGTTTTGCATTGGTTTTGCATGTACCCTTTTTTTATGACATTTGAAACACATCATGTCTTTAGAATTTTATAAGAATTTTCTTGGTTAAACTTACAAGTTTGGGCATTAAAGTTGGGTTGAGTAGGTCTACAAGTAGATCTCTAATTATTATAGGGTAAAAGCTTGGATTTAAGGATCACTGAGAATTTCATATCTTTCAACTAATATGGTATAATATAGGGCTTTATCCAAACTTTGGGGATTATAGAAATCAACTTCCTTCCTTATATCCATTCTAAACCCAATAACAAAATTATTAGCCAATTGCTAATCATATTAATGCAATTAGTTCTAGCTATGAGATCATCAAAAGTGTTAAGGTATTTGGTGATGATCATTGTGCCATGCTTAAGTGTAAGAAGTAGCCCAAGTAATTTTCTATCATAACATCTTAGGTAATACTTTTCTCTCAATATTTATCAAATCTCTATCCAAGTCATTATTAAAAGTCATCCATTATATAACAATCAAAGAAATTATCTATTTGGATTAACTAATCTAAACACTTATTGGGGTCAGATAAATCATCGAGGGAATGTGCTTCAATCTTATTCCCCTTAATGGATTCTCTGCATATATATATCTCTAGGATTGTTTATATGGCTAATTTGCTTCCTGAAGTTGTCATTTTTCCCCATGGTTTGTTGTACTCTTTCATCTTCCTCATTTTCATGAATATTATCCCAATGTGTTGGTCTTCTTCTTTGACCAAATTTCTTCTATCTTTTGAAGCTATTCCTCTTCCCATTCTCTTGAGTAAGAGTGTGATTCCCAATATGTGTGGGAAGTTTAATGCAAAATCTTATGACCACTATATCAGTTGGTGTAGGAAAAGAGAATGGGCCAAGTGAAAGTTCAAATGTGAAAAAAAAAGATTGCTTGATACTATTCATTTTGCATATGGGTTGGTTTGACGAACAAATTAAGGAAAGGACCCAAGTAGGTAACACAGGTGAGCTTCTTTGCACATAGAACTAGAAGGTAAGTAGCACAAGTGGTGCACAAGTTACTATTGTAATTCTTAAGAGTCAAAAAATGAAAAAATATAAATAGAGTGGGATGGAATTAGATGATGGCTTGAGTTAAAAAAATAAAGAGTATGATAAAATATCTTAAATGAAGAGAAAATAAAATTGAAAATATAAAAAAAAATATGAATTTACTTAGTGAAGTGAACCCAAGAGTTAGTCATCAAGCAAACTCAAATACTAAAACTATCAAAATGAGACAATATAAACTAAAAAATAGGCAAAGATTATTAGTCATTTTAAAACTTCTTCAATTTATAAATTTTATATCAATGCATAAGAAAATATACCTATAAATATAACTACAAACAACCAACCACCAATGCCTAATTATCAATAACCAACTAGCAAATATATTTTATTCAAAGACACGTTTAAAAGCTACCCAAAGAGAAGAATACTAAAAATAAAATATTATAGCACTTAAATTAGCTAATGATTGGCCCAAAGTAGCCAATGGACCATGGTTCCTCATGGTTTCTTTTCATTGTCATTCTTTTTATGATAAGATTATGAATTTGGTTGGCTTATGCACTCATCATTCAAGTTTCTCAAATCCTGCATTAGAATATCTAATAGCTACTTTAATGAGAAGTTAACTAATGCAAAATAAAAAAAATTTATAATAAAGTGTTTCACATTGTTATTCAAATTTTAAAACATAAAAGATATTATTTGCTTCATAAAGGATTTATTTTTAACCATATATTAATAGTTATGTCAAATGAATTTAGCTTTGGTAAGATTATTCCTTTATTTTGAAACATAAGCATCAAACCCAAAACAAACCAGTTAATGTCTTATCATTAACATTTAATATTCTAAATTTTACTAGATTAAAAGAGAATTATTTATCCTGTCTCAATTTTTATATAATATATCATGATTTGAGAGACAAATCCACTATTTTATATAACATTTTTTTAGTTATGGGTAAATGTCTATACTTTTACACAATAATTCATTAATCAATACGACTTAAATTTTTGAATAACACTTTTAAAAGGAATTTAATTAAGTACTCACCAAATGTTCATAACTTACATGAAATATTAAGACAATGGATTAAAATTTATAATTTAAAATATGTCAAGACTATTAATAAAAATAAGATTTTGATGAAATTTTAATGAAGAAGATTATATATTACCATACTTTAGATCTAAAAATTGTCACATTTAAATAAAAGAAATGATGTGTAAAAGCTTGTAATCCTCTTAAAATTATTAAAAATATATGCTTATGTTTTGGAATTATCATTAAACATATTTGTTAACAATGTCTTTAAAAAAAATTATATATTATAATTGATTGATTTCATACAAATTTTTAAGATTGGTTCTCTTGTATTCTTATACAAAAAAATTCTTTCTAGACAAATATATACTTCTCATTATCTTCTCCCTAATTAATTCATTTATCTTTCCTTAACATTATCAATTTATCTCTCTTCTTAATAACGTCAATCCCCTTCTCTACTTAACACTATCAAGCCCTCTATCCTCAAAATCATCGACCCCCAATCTCTCCTTAACGTCATTGATCACACACACTCTCTCTCTCTCTCTTCTAATGCCGTTAATCTCTCTCTACCTCCTCAACAATATAATCCTTCATCCCCTCAATGTCATCAATCTACTCCCTCTCATCATAGTCAATGCTTTCTCTCCTCAATACCACCAATATCTTTTTCTCTCCTCACTAATATTCTCTTTCTTCCAAGTCATTATCACCTCTATTTCTCTTCACCAATCATTGCTTCTCCCCTTTCTTTGAGCCATAACCACTTTGTCAACTTTGTGCTCTAATAATCACAACTCTCTCTCCACATCTGATGCTCCTTGCCATTTTAAAGGCACACCATCACAAAGTTGCTTCCTTTCTTGCCTAAAGGGCATTTTGTAAATATATGCCAAGATAGTTGTCCACTCCCAAAAAAAATTTTGATTCGTAACTTATGATCATACTTCAACAAAAGAAAATGAAAATAAACGACACCCATCATTTCAATCAATCGATCAGTACAAAACTAATGCCCATTTTATCATTTAAATTACTCACCAAGCATTTAAACAGGAAAAATTCGTCTTTAACCAGGAGAAACCAATCAATCAATCGATTAGTACTACACTATTTATTTCACCAATCCAGTTTCATAACATTTTTTACATCGGCTTTATTTCGTCGAGTCTTAGCTTCCCTTCTGCAAGCAAGAAATGAGAAGGTCATCTCATCTTGCCTGCCATTTCTTTTACAACAGAACTACAAACATTTTTCAGTTAAATCTTTCAAAAAAAAAATGTCTAATTAGCTCATGGAAAAGCTAATAAAGGAAGACTAAATGCACAGTAATCAACAAGGTAAATTCAATTGTCCATCAAATAGAGGCTAATTCATTACACAAACACAGTTTCAACAGAAACATGTAATCCAGAGGAGAAGAGATATAACAGGTCTCACAATTATACACATCTCTTTCTAAGATTTCACCCACATGACAATTTGTTACCTTCACAGGGAGAACGTAAGATGCTGGCCAATCTCCACTCCAACCAGGCGTCAAAGAGCTGTTCTGCAAAGTTGAGAAGACGGATCAAAGTGAAAGAATTCATGGTCGTTCTCCATGTAAACTTGCATCAGGGAATTTTGGATACAAAGAATGCAAATGAGATGAACCAAATAAATGACCATTTAGTTTGCACAAGTTGAAATAAATGGTCACTGAATGCTTTTATTTATAATTGGGATTTAAAGCAAAGTTGTCACTTCAACCTACTGCAAAAGCTGGTATGATGCCAAACAAAATAGGAAAGGAACAAGGGAGGATAGTTGTATAGAAGTTAGATCACGATATCATGTCTGACACTTTCATAGAGAATCAAGATGAAGATCCATTTTTTTTAAGAGGGAATCTAATGGCCTTGATAAATAGAAGAGAAGCTTGTGAAATAACAAATAGTTATTAAACTTATCAAAGCTGAGTAAAAAGAATAATTTAATTTAATCTTGAACGAAGATGGTTATAAAGAGAAAAAATGTGGCTTTATATGTGTTCATGAAATGAAAAGAGAAAAAGGATAGAAGGCTAGCTTCACAGATGCCAAGTCTAGTAAGAATCAGGTTAATGAATAGTCTAGTAAACATTTGATTGCGTCGCTGAGAAAGACTTTAGATTTAAGAAAGCAATTGATACAGAGCACTAAAACAAAATCTAAAAGTTTGAGGGAGTTTAGGCATGACTCGGCAACCAAGCAGGTCAGGAATGACCAAGCAAACATGTTCTTGTAGTACTTAATAAACTGATGAACAAAAGAATTGCATCAGAACGGTTGATTTTAATTGCAAAAGAAAAAATCAACAATATAACAAATTTAAATTGTTGATTTTTTCTTCCTCGCAAATGAGAATTCTTAAATTTCTATAATAGCTCGCTAAATATCTATATCATAGTTTCCCCTCCCACAATCGTGATTTGTTTGATTGTTTGCTCCTCTCTTTACAAAAAATGTCCCCAACCCCCAAATCTCTTAGCAAATTTGCATGAACATTGAAAATACTTGCTCCTTATGAGCCTGCACTTAGAAAATTCATCTCTTGCTTTCATATGAGTCAATAACTTTTTATCTTCCCCACCAAACCTCATGAGTAGTACAATACCTTTCCACAATCACAAGCATGACTTCTTGGCTAATCTTGACCTTATCAAGTTTCACTTGGGTCCAAGGATGGAAATGTATGGATTTTATTAATTTATTGGCAAAGTAGATTCAAGTTTAGATGTGTATAGAGAATGTCGACACATGAGTGGCCGAACCTATACTCACCCTATTGACATGGCTCTTCACTCTCTTGATGGCTTTCACCAACAATATTTCCCTCCATAACTTATAAAAGTTTTTTCAAGTTAAGTTGAATTTTTTTGACATACAAAATTGCATGGTTCACAATAAGAGTTTCCCAGAAGAATGTATATCAGTTTCCTTAGTAATTAAGTTTAATAAGCTATTATGAACATTGTTTTTGTAGAAGACTTCATTTTCTCCATCTTGTAAAGTTTTGTTAAATGCAAATTGTAGTATGAAAAGTGGTCATAGAGTTCATTTTGAGAGATTCAGTAATCTTTTCCATGTTTCCATACACGTGCAAGTAAAACGCTGAGGGAATTTCAGCGTTTCCATGAATATTCCTTGTGTAATTACTTTGTATATCTATGTGACATGCAAAGGTCCTTCATTTATGACAATTTTTAAAGAATTCAACAGATTATTTGCTTTAAATCCAATGGTGTTCAATGACATACAAAGGTTGGTTTGTCTTTTATTAGGCAAATCTTTGCTACTGTTCTTTGTGAAAATATTTTGAACAATTTTTAGTTATATTAGTGCCAGCCTCTGTGTTGTTATTATAACTTCAAATCAATTAAAAACTTAGAAGCCCATGATATGACTGTTGTTGCATGACAGTATATTTAAAACTGAAGTACATATGACACGTGGCCATAGTGTTTGCTGCTTGTAATATACTATACACAGCAGCCTCGAATCTTACTGTTGTGACATGATTGTACATTCCTACTGCAACTCAGTATTACTAACTCAGATTACTACAATCAACATTTGAGACTGGCCTCAAATACCACGCTTACAATTTGAGCCATGCCTTTGGCACTTCAATTGATCTTTAGGTGTTAGGATTTACTAAAATGATGTCTATATGCTTAACATTAAGGTGACCATATGCACACCTTTAATTTCACTATTGTCATCTAAGAGCCAATATAGTGCACGGAGATTTAAAGCAACCTACTAAGCACCTGTTGAGACCATTGAGGATAGGCCTAGCATGGCTTCAAAAAAGGAAAAAAAATGCATAAAAGCAAGAATGAATTAGAATTAATTTATATATGTTGTAGTTCACATGGAAAAAAAAACCACACATACATGCATGGGCTTCGGTGTAAAGTTTTTTTGGACATGTCATGGCTTAAGGCACAAGCAAATCCCAACATGCCAACTGCTTAGACATATCACTGATGTGCAAAGAAAAGGCCATTAGTTAACCGGTTGGAGCCTTATATGAACAAAGCCAACGAAGGCCTAATCTTGGACCTGGAGAACCTATCGAATATGTTCGTTCAAATTACTATTTGTTAGCTAGAAAAACAGTCTACCACAACCATAACAATGTTGGAGATATAATTGCAACTCAGGATCTTTAGTTAGATAATGGCAGTGAGACAGATAAAACTGTTGCCTATCTTGGGGATAAAGTTGAATCTAGAGACAATTTAATTCATGGATTATTCTTTCATGACAGACATCGTGCTCAAATTCTTAATATCATGGAGCAAATGAAGGATGGACACTCTTGTTTGCTATATTTCTTTTGATATTCTTCAGAGGTGAAAACAGTGTCACATGTTATATATTTCTTTTGCTATATTTCACCATAGAAGTTCTCTTATCCAAATATTTATTTTTTCTAATTCATATACAAAAAAATTGTTACTGCTATAGATTATGCAGTAAATTGGATTTAAATTAATAACACGGTTTCAAAGCACCACCAATAAATTTTACTCTAATGTAACATTGTAAACTTAGATTGGAGATTAATGCTACTAGTTCTGGGGCTTCGAACACACATTGTACTTCTAAATTTTTATACAAGAATTCTTTGAAGAAGAAGAAGAGTCGTCATTCATCAGCCAAAAACATAATCACTATTCTGAGAAACTTTTGGGTTTTTTTAGTACTGCTTGTGGGCTGCTTAGGATAAAGATACCTTTGTTCTAGAGGATAATTGTATGTCATGTCCCATGAACTATTAAAAATACCGATATACTTTTGTTTTCTAAAAGAATTTAGTAACCTGTAAATCTGCAACAGAATATGGCCCATTTTTATGCCTTTTAATAATACAGGCAGTTTTAATATAACTTTTAGTTTGTTTGAGTATTCTAATAACAAGACCAATTCGTATTGGCTACTTTTTGCCTTAAATTTGCCTTAAATTAATTGGCAACCTAGTTTAAACCAACTATTGTTATGGCTAGGCTCATATAAAATGGTTCAAAACCCTAGTTGTTTAAGCTATAGAGAAGCTGTTCTAAAACCACATCCGATGTTAGAGCTCAACTTATAGAAAATTAGTTAAAATTATTACGCAAACACCTAGAGTTCAAAACCAATTCCAATTCTAAAACAATTGCATATATGCTTCCTCAAGCATGAGCCCTTCCTTTGGCTAGCTTGCCTAAATATTTCCTTCTATTTCATGCTAGACAATTAAATGCTCCATTGTTGATTGCACATATAAAGAACTCAAGGACAGATTTCTATTTAAGTGAACAATTTCGTAATTATCAAACTTTGTTCATCAAATTTAAAATTTAAGTCAGTATTTTATCTACATTTGCACTCAACTAGAAACTGTACCTGTTAAGCTTATTAGATGTTGATGAATCGTCCACATGTAATCTAAACTTATTCAATAAATTTAGCAAATGAAATAGTTCAAGGTGCCAACTAAGATCGAATTTGCCCACTCATGGTTGACTCAGGTTGAGTTCATTTAGAATAGCAAGCCAGGCCCAATCTAGTATGAACTAAGCAAACCCACCCCTAACAACCTTCAAACAACAACCACCATGAAATGTTGGCCAATTTGCACAAACTGAACCAGACCACAAGCTAGTTTCCTTGAGATTGGCCATTTTCATCCTTAATTTTCAGAGATTAGGAAAAATAAGAACTATGACCATGACCTAGTAAATACACTCCAAAAATAGGATATCAGAAGTTCTAGTTTCAAATCCATCTTTTATTCAATAGCTATCAACATTAATCATTATAGAAACAATTATTGAGCTTCATGTGTTACCAAATAGTGTAATACATTGTAGTTAGAATGAGAAATGTTTATGTTGAGTCCCATTTAATTTTTATGATTTACACTTTCTACTAGAATTATGCACATCAGATTCAAATTCAGGTTGGGTTTCTATTGAACTTCATCCAGTCTGCCAACAAGACAATGATTGGATCTCTCAGCTCTTTGATTGCAAATTGGGTTAGACTTGACCAATAATTTTATGCATCCTTTTCACAGTCCCTAAAAAAAGAAAGTAAATGAATATCCAGTTTTTCAGCCCAACATGATAATAGGTCTACTTGATCCATTTGGCCTAAGGCTATCCAACATGACCCACTATCAACATCTGACTAACCACCAAAGACAATAAAAATGGCCAGCACACCCCACACAATTACCACATTGCAAGGAAGCACCTACAGGGATTAGAGCTACGACTTCAGGAATATCACACATCATCATCAAATGACTCCATCAACAAATGTCAAGAACCACCATCCGCAGGTCCAACCTTCATCCATTGAGGGTGCTCAAAGCATTATGGCTATTATGGACAACTCCTTTGGGTAGCAAAGCATGATGATGCTAGGGACTAGAATAGTGCACACAAAAACAAAACCTGTCAAGCGAGAAAGTAGGATTCCACTCCCCAAAGCTAGGCATGGTAATTAAACTACCGTGAACAACTTCCTGGGGTAGCAAAGCATGAGAAAAGTATGCACAAAAACAAAACCTGCAAGCAGAGAAAGTTGGATTCCATATTCCAAAGCTAGGCATGGTAATTAAACTATCATTTCTCCTCCCTATCTGCTTTATCAGTTTCTTCTTGATAGAGACTGATCTCCATGAACCAATTGATCCTATTAAAAGCTCAAGATTACCTATCCAAGAGGACATTTAGTATCGATCATGGGCATTTTCTACCACAAAACCGTCTGAATTTTCATTATTTAGAAGATTATTCACTTCAAACTCTAGTCCATCTCATCTCTTATGATATTTCTACCAATGTCGAATGTTTGACAATTACTCTACAACATACCAAGTCCCTATTACTCATTCCTTTCAAAGATGAGAAGAGTAGACATTACATGGGAGAAGATGTCCTCCACCAATAAATATCAAAACTCTACTGGAAAACATAACAATTTAGAAACTCTTTAACTATTATTGTATAATTCTTGTAAATTATGCTGCATTAGATGGGAGTTTTTCAAAACAATTCTCAACATCATCATGGTGAAGCTCCAAACCACCTTACCCTAATACTTCCAACCCTCCTTACCCGAGCTCTACTTGCTACACCAACAATTGACCCATATGCTAACAAAAACCAATGAAAAGTAGAAAGAATTATTTGACAACTGTGATAATCTACAAGATCCCTTTCCCCCTCTCCCTCCATCATATAATGTAAAACACAATTAAGTTTTATACCAATCTATTAATCCATGCCTACTAACAAAAGACAAGCTAGGTTTAACTACATCATTAGGCACCGCATCCCCCCCAACTCATATTAACAATTGTTGAGGGAAGGGGAAATCGTGGTAGAGCATTTGCCATGCAAGATGAAGGTCATTAACATGACTACAAGGCTCAAAAATTTGCTTAAGGTAAATAATTGCATTTATACAAATAGCCTATGTAATGCAACAAGTTTTCTACTTGGCATCGAGTATACAAGGAAATTCAAAGTATTTTAATTTTCAAATGTAAAGGTATTTTCAGAAAAGCCTTGCCTAATAGAAGTAATTTCATAAGTGTTATTTATTTGTAAATAAAATCCATTTGAGTAAACGATCAGGCTGTTAAGGAGAAAATTGTGCCAAGGCAATATCAGATTAGCAAAATATCATTCAGGAATTTAGGACCAAGGTTTATTCCATTAAAGCCACAGTCGAGCAGCATCCTTGATTCAGATCTAAACCAGACTAGCCTAGCAGGCAGAGCACATGTAAGATTTCCAGTTATAGCAAAAAGTAATTCAACAAAGATATCACATTATGGGATAGAACAAGCTAATTTCCCAATTGAAAAATATTAAGCTACCTTTCAAAGATTAAAAGGCTTCTTACACATTATGGTCACTAAGAGCAGCATGATGAAGTCCGTGATTGCTCAGCTGATGCATTTGTAAGAACCATTCCACCTGGTTGTTGAGCTGGCTGGGCACGGGGCAGTCTTCTCGCTGGAAGTATAAATTTGAAATCATTTTAGAAAAACTTGTTTTTTCCTAAAGCTATAGTTACAAGCTTTTCATTTAATAGAAAACAATAAAAAAATAACTTTTGTAACAAAAGCATATTGTGGCATTGAAATAATCTGTAAAACAAAGTTCTATAGCTAAAAGTGAAGTTACCAGAAGCAAACCCTATTTTATCGTAAGGGAACCGGAGATAATATATAAACAATAGCACATCCAAGAAGCATGAACAATTGCCAACAGGAACTTGACTTTCGTTGTTATTTGAATAACTCCATTGATGTTGCACCACTATAACATTGTTACAGGTGCTAGTGCAAAAAATATATCAAATTGCAGGTAGTTGTAATTGATGACGGCAAGACAACACAATCCATACATAAGACCAATTATTTAATGAACTATGGATTGGTTCAACAAATCAAAAGCATATATTTTATATCATGCCAAACAACTAAATAGATTCTATTTAGTTTCCAAATAGTAAGGCCCCTGTTATCTTATCAGCATATTACTTTAATAGTTTAAAAGACATTTTAATCCATGCAATACACAACTATTATTTTTTCTTCTTAATTTCTAACTAAAAACTTTTGAGTTTGATCAAATTCTTCAAAATGAATACTTCTCACCAACAAATCACCAAACACAATTAACACTTGACAATACTTTTTAAACATTTTTTTATTAATCAACTTGGTATTTGACAACAATTGTATCAAACTAAATCCCAAATCTCATACAAACATTGGCAAGAAAAAACTGATCCAAGTTGTCATTGTATGCCCTGTTAAAAAAGGGTCATGCAAAAGCACATTAAATTTCTAATATTTGCCTCATTAAATGAAGCCTACGCTTGCTAAGCATTTTTGTGAAGGCTACAAAACTCACAATATAAATGCTAATGTATCGTTTAAGTAACCAATGTTGAGCCAGCACACAAGAGCTACACATAAGCATGGTGGCTTGACGTGATTTCCGTCGCATATGAGCAAATATTCAAACACATAATCAACTTGGAATGACTTAACTCAAAATATCATATGGTGTACCCAAACCCAACCACACATGTTAAGTGCCCATAGCTAGATTAGTATGAACATACTACTAACATAAATATTAAGAAATCTAATAATTGAAACAACCCTTAATCCCACTAAGTTGGATTTGCTACACAAATTCTACAACACTATTATGTTCTTTCTATTTATTTTATTAATAGAAGAAAATTCTACAAACTCACATATCTTAATAGTATCATTAAGTCAACTAAACCATCTATGTTGACCTCCATGAACATATACTCAATCAATGCCATACAAACTTTCTCAAAAATACACTCACTTCTGATCCTATACTTTCAAGAATAGTCACTCATCAATCATAACATCCTTATCCTTACAACACTCCATTCATTTGTATGATTAGACATTGAGGGTCAATATCTATATCATATAAGACTATTGCTCTCATTACAATATTACAAATCTTATATTTAATTAAAAGTGAAATATTTCAATCATACAACACATCAAATCTAATCCTCCATTTAATCTAATCTACTTGTATCTTAAAATAAACATATACATCAATTTCACCATTCATTTAGGAGAATTTTACCAAGATAATGAAATCTTCATTCCTTAATATTGCATTATTCTTAATATTAATATTTACATCATTTAAGATCTTACCTTGATTAAGCTCATATTCCATACACTCAGTTTTTGATATTTATGACCAAAACCTTTGAAAACTCTTCATTGGTCCACCTTCAAACCACATACCTAGTTTTATCAATCAGAACAATGACAAAAACATAAAGCATACACCAAAACACTACACAAGATTTGACTTATGCAAGCATTTATAACAAACACAAAAGGATAATACAAACTCAAAATGGAGGCTTGATGAGATCCAACCACAATTGGGAACTTTTTAGTCAATCTTTAAGTGAATATAAGTATCATTGCTCCATTATATCTATCTTTAATGGCTTAACATATGCAAGCTAACTTTTTTTTGCCTAGATCAACTAAAATACTTCTCTTGATACTCTTATCAAATATAGCTTGTCTATATAAGTGAAAATCATTTTTTTAATTGTCGTTAAATTGTCCAATAAAATTTTTGGAAGTGCGTAGCCTCAATTGTCAATTTTCTTGACATAAATCTAAAGTGAGTCCAGAATACATTAGTCTAACATTGTAACATATGCTAAACCACTCTCTCACATAGTTTCAAAATATAATTCACCAACTTAATTCTACTAAAATTAGCAAAATCATGGATAACCTTTTTGTTCATATAAATAAGAATCAAAGTAATTCTCTAATTTTTTATATCTTTTTATCTTCAAATTAAAATTAAAAGGCTTAGTTATCCAAAAGATACCTACGTCTCACAAAGACTTCTCAACATATATATGAATGGCATCTTGATCCCACTACTTGCAATATTTAATCATTTTTTTAATGCTTCTTTGCTTCCAAATTATGAATACATCAATAACATACATACATATATGTAGAACTAAACATTTCTAAATCAATTATCATGTCACAATCTTCATTGAAGAGTTTAAAAAATTAGTTAGCCACCCATCTAAACTTAATATCCTCGTTGTTCGTCAATCCTTTCAAGTTGTTTTCTACTTCAATATACTTAACATAAATTTTTTGTTTTCTTCTCCTTCATCTTTCTCCCTCTAACATCCAATTACTCATCAACTACTTTTTGAGCTATCAACATGCTAATAACTCTCCTACTTTTGCACACTCTTACAATTGAACCACATTTTTTAACAAAAATTACTCTCTTTAATGTAATCTTGCACTTCTTATTCCCACTACCAAACTTCTTAGTAATTGCAACATGTCTTTAAAATCCTTTAAGCACATCCTTAAGTACCTTAAGAAATATAACTAACAAAACTATCCCTCATATGGAAAAAATCAATCCATTTACTAAAAGCTCTACTTTTATGAGTAATCAAATGCTCCCAACTTATAAAAAGTACTAGCATTAATAAGATCATATGTTAAAATAAGTCTAGAATAGCTTTTCCACTTTCTTAGCATCCAAAGACCAAAACTAACATGATAAACTTTAAGTTCTTTTACTTTCCATCCTACATGCCCATTTTAGTCTCAACTAATAAATTTCTTATACATATAAGATTCCCTCTTCTTAAGTATTATCTCTTATTAACAATTAAAAAATCATTCCTTAACAATAGCACCTATTCCAACTTGAGGTACAAAAACATTAACAATATTAATAGAGTGGCCAATTACAACAATTTTTAAACTACAATTCGATCCTCAATCTTCTTAACATTCACTATTTTATCTTTGAAATTCTCTATTCTAATTCTTACACAAATACCAAAATTTGGATACTACAACATTAGTTTCTTTAGCCTTCTCATCTATCCATTGGGTTTCTTGAATACCCATACCACACAAATCATAATATCCAACAAATTCATCAACTTATCAATTAAAATGTCTATATTCTAAGATTCCATCTTAATTCTAATTTCTTTTACAAGCTTGTTGAACAACATCTATCGAAGATGATTTAGAATCCCTTGCTTATTTAATAGTACACCCAAGTGTAGATGAAGTTGCCATCCCTTTCTAGTCATTATATTCAAAAAATAGAATGTGTTGCTTACAAGGAAAGCCCTAACATTAACATGATTTCGTAAGGATATGTTTCTTGTAGTTTCTACAAGTTTTATGCTGATTATCAACTACCTACTGCAATCACCCACTTCATCTCAACCAAGCTTGAGATTGACTATGATAGAATTAATTAGGACATCAAAATTAAAAAATAATTACATGCCAAATCAAACAGATTGAAGGATCCAATGAGATAAGTGGATTAGGAATTATCTTATACATAAATAAGTACAAACATATATCTAAAATATACAAAGATACAAGATATGAATATTAATAACATTTATAGAGTGTTAAATGTAAGTTCTAATAACCAAAAACAAGGAAAATCCAACAACTGACTGATTTCTAGCAAGAAATTTGTATATTAAGCACTTTTATCTAATAAAGAAAAGCTAAATAACGAATGATTTTTAAAAAATCATGGCCTCCTATGCAATAAAAAAGATGTGAAAAATCTGACATGTTTAAAATATGAATGCATTATACAATGCCATTTGTAGAAATTTTTGCTAACAAGAATAACAAAAGTTTTAAAAAATGAAAATAAAAAATCAAAAGTTCTCCCAAAGCAAAATAAAAGCAAAAATAGCCACACCTATTTCATAGAATATATCATTGACATTGACGGCTGTTTTTGCAGATGTTTCCATGAAGAAAAGGCCATTCTCTTCGGCATATGCGCGAGCTTCCTAAATAAGGGCACCAAAGCTTTGTTAGAACATTTAATATGGATAGCAAAGTGACCAAGTAATAGACCTTGGAGTATTGGCATGGCTAATATCAAGGGAAAATATTGGGTATGGATAACATATAAAATTTTCTGGATAACAATTATTATGCATGTTATACACAGTTTATGATTATTATTAACTTGACACCTGTTTATCAGGATTTGAGTTGTTACAATGTTTTTTCATGTTTTCAATTCAATATGCAGTGCTCATTAAATACAATTCAAATCCTCATGTTTCATTGACCTGCATACCTTTACTAATGCATTTATTCTAATTTGTGGAAGCAGTTTAAACAATTTCCCAATTGCAATTAATGATGATTCTACTCTTTACAAAGTTTATTTAAGAAAATTATTCATAAGGAATGCACATATTTATGACACATATTTATGATATGTATATTTTTGTAAAAGTACTTTAGTACTAAAGAAATATTAAATTCACTTGAGTGATATTTATACAATGAATTAGTTTAATTAGAAAGTATACAAATACTATTGAAAAGGTAATTGAATACTATTTGTATGAATACAAATCTTGTTCATGTCGCTATCCTTGAACAATTCAAATGGTTATCAAACAATTTGAAAAAGAATATTGAATTTTGCATGTATCTTGTTTTGAAATAATTATAATAACAAAGCATATTTTTACACTTCTATTACATGAAATAATACATGGGTGCATTTTCAAAGTATTACAAACTCCCTAGGATTTAAAAGTAATAAGAAAATAATTAGAAGCATCTTATTCAAAAATAAGATATTTTGGTAAAAGATATACATAAACTAATGTATACTACATGTCCTATTATATTCGAGTAAAAAAATGTGCATAAATGCTTAGTGTAAGTGTGGTTACTATTAAGGTATTTCAATACTTCTTGAAAGTATTGAAACATGCAATGCAATTGAATGTTTAAAAATGTAGTCAAATATGTTTTCTTGCACATGTGAAATAGAGAATACATTGACAAATAAAGAATTAATGTTTTTGTTCATAAAAAAGTAAAATAAAGATAAAATTCATCACTTTTGTGAAATTAACTACATCATGGGTACCAGATCATACTTGTCGTTCATGTTAAAAAAAGTAGCTAAACACTAAGTATACATGTGTGATCTGTAAAACTAGTAGAGTACTTTTGAATAATTTTATAACATGTTATGAAATAGAACGTTTAAAAAAAATGCAATTAATTTTTACAAGTACTCAAGTACTTCTACATTACTGAAGTTTGATGACATTGGGTTTTCTTTGAGTAAAGTTTATTAAAATGAAAATATCCATCACAAGGTTAAAAGCAAGCATTTTAGGATATTATAGAAACATATGCCTAACTTGTTGCTGAACAAGTATTTACTATATTTTTTTTTTCTAATGACAAGTTCCTAACCATTACACAGGTTACATTGCAATGGAATTATGCACAAAAATGGTTGTGCATAATGGGTACACAAGATAAATTCTAAGATCAAACAGGAAGTGAAAACACAAAAAAGTATTAGAAAATGCCTTATAAGGGCAACCCACTGCATTGCATATGCATGTGTGAGGTGTAGGGTAAATAAATTTTGTTCCTATATTCAAGGCAAAGCATTAAAACACATCCAAAGTGCACATAAATTTTATATCCAAATTTAGAGAGGCACTAAAATAACACATGGATAATCTAAGAGAACGCTGTCACCAAAACTTTCCACAAAATTAGCATCTGGTACAGGATATCAGTAAAAAAATATCTGTAATATTCTTCATTAAACAAATATGCTAAACTTGTCATAAACAACATAAAGTATAATAACACTGAGTTCTAATGTTCACCAAGGGTACTGAGAGCATAAATATATTTTTAGCCTTAAGTTTCAATCGCTGATTTATGTAGGTTTAACTAACAATAACAAAAATAAGCATGCAATAAAGCTGTTCGTAACAAGGTATACGAGTTCGCACATGCTATAATGTAATCTAATTAGAAGCATAGACGCTAAACAATGAAGTGAGAGCACCGCAAAGAATGTATTCAATGAACAATACAATCAATGGAATTTAATAGTAGATAATGTACTCGAGATGCTTACCTCCAAAGCCACCTTCCTTCTGTCTTCCAAATCAGCTTTGTTTCCTGCCAAGGCAGTCACCATGTTCGGATTCCCTGGACAAGAACATAAATTAGACAACAAAAGAAATTATAAAAATGGTAACAAAAAGGTAAAACAAGTTCCGATATGGTAAGATATCATTATCAAAGCCATGGGGACAAAACAACCTTGCTTCTGGAGCTCTTGCACCCACTTTTTGGCGCGCTCAAATGATTCCTATAACCCAAAAAGGATGAAAAGAAAATTTAGAATCAGAATGAATGGTGAGGAAAATATAAACAAACATCAGAAATTTAAGAATCGTAAAGATCTTCCCACCGTGGTGGTAATATCATAGACGATGATAGCTGCGGCGGCTCCCCTGTAGTACATGGGAGCGAGACTGTGGTACCTCTCCTGCCCTGCGGTGTCCCAGATCTCGAACTTCACCGTTGCATCGTTCAAAGCCAGCGTCTGGGAGAAGAATGCCGCCCCGATGGTCGACTCCTGTAATCAAGCCCATTCAAATCGAATAAAGCACATGCAACACCTAATTGACATATCCTGTCATGGTCAAAGACCTAGAGCAAAAGAGACCTGAAATTCGAGAAATTGACCCTTAACGAACCGAAGCACAAGGCTGGACTTGCCGGCACCCATATCCCCCAGCAGCACCTGCAAGACCAGAGATCAGACAGCTGTTATTCCGATCAGAGAATATAGTAAAATCAGAGAAGGAAAAAATAGATTGGAAGAAGGAAAAGTTGACCCACGAGCTTTGCGTTGATGCTGTTATTCCCGATCGTAGCCATTGCAGAGCAACGATGAAATTCGACGTTTGATCTCCTTTGTTCTCAGGCCTGAGATCAAACCACAACCTACTTCACGGAATTGTCACGGAGAAGGCGAGTCTTGATGGAATAATGAGCAGAAGACGTTCCCTTCGTCCACGCTAATACTTTTGATGGGTCATGCGCTTTGTTTATATATATATATATATATATATATAGTTGTTTTTTACAAAATAGATAGAATTTATTTTTTAAATTAATAAATTTTAGTTGCAAATCTAATTCATTAACTACACTTAATATGGATGATGATTAGGAATATGTTTATGAATAGTTTATTGCTTTAAAACTTAATATCTTAAAAAAAATTAAAATAATTTTTAAAAAAGTCTTTTGAAAATTTTTTGCACCTTTAAATAATTTTTTTTAAAAAAAATTGTTCATTAAAAGAAAATTTTTCAAATACAAGTCTGGTAGTCTTGTGCTCTTGTAGCTCGTTGCTTGTGGTTTCAAAATAAATTGATGATAAAACAAATAATTTTTTTTAAAAGCGATATAAATCTAAATGTCAAAATTAAAAGTCATGCTATTATTCAATGAGCTTCAATTATGTTGATACAAAATGCCAATAAATGCAATCATTTTTCAGAAAATATGATATTAATAAAAAATAATTAATAATTATGATGACTCTAATAATGCCTTTGTTGGAATATCAACTTTGATATTTCTTTTTTGTTAATTTAAAATTAGATATACGAGTTACTGTTTGAAGAGTTTGCTCGAATTAACCAATAATATGGACATGAAGCTGTATTGTCATTAGGGATAATATGCTAGATTGAAATTATTTTAAAATGTAATATTAAAATTCTTATTTGAGAAAAATATTATTTGAATAGAGAATAAGTTAACTTTTTATCGATAAACTATATGATAAGAAAGATTACTTATAAAAAATCATCAAACAAACTTTTTTAAAAAAAAAATGAAAAACTATTATAAGAATTGTTTAAAAATCTTAAATGTCTCAAAATCATTATGCCAAACTTAGGTTTCCAAATATCATCTTCAAATTCAAATTAACAAATAAAAGAACCTCTTAAAAAAGATAAATTAGTTTGTATCATTATTATTTGTATTCTTAAGGGATCCATATCCAATATATAGAAATTGGGACATAATTAAGAAATAATGCACTATAGTTGTTAACATGAAAAATTAATTATATCCTAAAAAATTATATTTTTGCTTATACTATCAAATTATTATAACATAATTTGAAATTTTATTTTAAAAATATGACATTTAATAATTCTTAAATAAGATTATAATAATTAAAATGTGGGGTATCTCAGTTGTATGTATAATCTCATATGTATTAAAAATTAAACCACTTAATTCACCTCCTAATAAAAGATTATTTCTTTGAGTCCTTATCCATTTGGATGTAGAATGTATTTTTGGACATTATATACATTTCTCTTTGACTTCAAGAAAAGTTTCACTTAAACATATGAATTATTGAGTTTATCACTATAATCTTGAATGGGCTCAAAATTATTTTGAGTTTGTTTCCTTAATCATAAAGAGGAGCCATAACAGTCTATAGTATAAATGCCCAACAAGTATGCTTAATTAAGCATGTTAATCCTCCAAATAGAGAAGCTAGGTGAACTTTTGAAGTCACTAAAGAAAATTTTCATTCTAAAAGAGAGCCAAAGAAAGGATAAAATCCTATGGCTATTTATGGACAAATTTAGGAATGAAAATTAGTGGTATTGTTAGATCAAGAACAACTAATAGATTCATGATGAACCCAAGATATTAGTGCCACAATACAACTGGACTCGAGCAAAAAGAGGTGGCGTTGAACGTTAGCGAGTGATCATAAGGTGATGTGGCATGATTTGAAAGAGAGATCAATGATGCAAAGAAGACCATGACTAAGGCTAAGGCTCAACTATAAGGAGGTATAGCAAGTGTGACGACTATAATGAGCTTGGTCACTGTCGAATAATTCTAGGGTGTTGGTGAGGTCAGTGTAAAATATTGTACCTAGTTCGCCAAGGGGATTAAGAGGCAACAAAAAAGATGAGCTCTAATAATCGATGATGCAAAAAGATTGAGATGATAAGAAAAGATGGTGGGACATAGAGGTCGCAAGGTTTCATGAGCATTATTAAGATAAATCAATAAGATGAGATGGAAGGAATTGTAGCTAGTAGATGGGATGGGAGGAATTGTTGTCGATTATGTTGAAGGAAATGATGGTTGTGTTATCAACAACCAATAATACTATAACGACTTTGCTCATGTGACAATGAATGTCAGAGAGGCCTAGGAAAATTTGGAACATCGTGGTCGAATAAGAAAACCTAGATCTTAAATGAGGTGGAGAGAAAGCTATCTTATGCCTTCTTCAAGAAACCCTCCCATGCATTTTATGCATCCCACATGATTATATTTAAGCAAAAAAGGTATTTAATGAAAATCTAGTCTTTATTGAGAAAATCCAACTATCACAACCATCCATGCAAAAGTTATGGGTAGTCCAAAAATTAAATCTATAACTATACATTCTCATTTTTCACTTATGAATAAGTAAAGACTATAATAAATTATTAGGTTTTTGTTGTTCACTCTTGACTTGCTAACTAACATGACATTTGTTCACAAGTTTGTGACATCTCTTTTTATTTCAAGTCACCAATAATTTTGCTTCAATTATTAATACATTTTATTATTTTTTAGCTATAAAAAAATTTCAAATTATAATCCTTATATAATAATAATAATAATCTAATCTACTAATGGGCTAGCATACACAACCTTCTTTGAAATCTTAGCATATCATACTCATCCAAATCAAAATCAAACTCCCACTAATCCTTAATTTTTTTAATTAGTTTTTTATATTTGTTATCTTGCAATTGATCTTCCTTAATAAAAGCAAGCTAATCAAGCATTACTAATAGTTGATATAATAATCCAACATTTTCATTTACACGCCTTCAATTATAACTGAGTAATTTTAAAAGAAATCTTTTTTGATATAACTGGTCAATTAGAGAATGTAAGTTTGATTTTTTACTTATTACATCAACAACTGTATTGGCTTTTCCTACATAGTAATTGATCATCAAGTCATAGTCTTCAATAAGTTCAAGTTACTCTTTTTGTCTTAAATTCAATTCTTTTTAATGAAAAACTATTTCAAATTTTGATGATTTATGGATACCTCATATTTCACGACATAAAGATAATTCTTCAAAATTTTAAAGTAAAGACTATGATAGTCAATTTGAAATTATGCACAAGACAATTCTTTTCATGGGGTTTTAGCTACTTAAAGATATAAGGAACTATTATGTCATTCTACATTAAAATATACCCCCAAACTTCGTGAATTTTTTTGTTCAGTCTAGTGAGTGCAGATACAAACTAAGAAAAACCTTTACATGAATTCCTTATTATAACATACTAGACCAAGAAAGCTTTAGATCTTTTACAACTGAAGTGGGTGTAAGCTAATCCATGATAATAAAGATTTTTTGGTGTTCAAAAACATCTCCCATTACATTAATCGCATGCCTGAAGAACACAACTTGGGATAGCCAAAACTCGTATTTGGATAATTTAACATATAATTAGTTTTTCCTCAAGGTCTGCAACTTGATGTGCAAATGTGTAACTTGTTCATCCACGGATTTAGAATACAACAAGATAACATTGAAGCCACCTCTACCAACAACATGACTAATACTTGGATTGAAAGAAGTCATCTTTGATATTATCTATAGGCAATCTTTAGCCATGTGACCAAGTTCTCCACAAGTAAAGCATTTAGGTTAGCCATATTTCCTAATCCAACAAACCTCATGATGCAACTTCCAAAGTTTGAGAATGAAGATATTCCCCTACTAGATCTTGTATGCATCATATTACCACTAGTACAAGAGTCTTACTTATGAGACCATTTTCCTCCTCTAACTTTTTGGAAGATCTTTTTAAAGGGATTATAACTTTTAATTTACACAACTATTTCTTTCTTTTTCATCATCATTGCCACTTTTTGAGCTTAAAATATTTTCATCTCTTCACTAACCTAGTACGCTTTATAAGCCCACAAAGTTAGTAGGTTTATAAGTGATCAATACAGCCTTGATTGATTCCTTTAATCCACAAAAAATGTGAAACATCTCTTATCAAGGCCCCACCTTAATAATGATAAATTTAAGCATAAAAGCAAATCTTATCTTAAACAACTTATATATGAGGACACAAACTTAGGTGAAGACTTGAATATGAGACTTAAACCCACAATTGCATCCACATCCTAATAAATAATAAGATTCAAAATTCTCAAATTAATAGAAAGTATCATATTTACTTAACCAGATTTGGTTTCCATACAAAAATAGCATAAATAAAACACAAAAAATACTAAAACTAGAGTATAATCCTCTTGCATAATGCATAATGCCTCATCTCATAATGCTATAGATATATGATATGTGATATAATATAAGTGAGACAATGATGCTACTAGATAAATTAAAGTAACATAAATAAGAAATACCAATTAATACAAAAATAATAACCCTATAATATAAAATAATGAACATAACATTCTAAATAAAACTCGATAAAAAAACAAAGGTATCAGATAAATTATGAACATGATTTTAATTTAATTTTTGTTTTTTATAATTTATTTAACCATAACCTTGATTTCCTCTAACTGTTATTCTCGAGATGCAATCATAAATATTTAATAACTTTAGTTGGCATCCAACCAAGATAATAGGACAACTTTGCCCAAATACCTTGCACTAAGTACTAGTTGCACTGAATATATGTATATGAGACAAGCTCATCCAAGTCATATCATATCACCTATATTAGACAAAACTTGCCTTGAGTAAAATTTCATAAGGAAAGAGTTATATTCCTTTTTTTATTCCATGTACCCTAAGGTATATGTCCAAATAATGTTGTAATCAATGTTTAAATATTTTTATGTTTTATAGTCCATTTTATTTCATTTTCATATTATGAAAAAAAGTATGATAATATAAATATAACATTACTAATATAACCAATGCCAATAAACATTTCATACTACTAAAGTTAGAATGTTGAAATAAATTTAAAAAAATATATAAACTAGTAATAATTCTTACATCGTAGGTTACCAAACATATTTACTCTAATATGTATTGAAGTTTTCTTGTCCCATTTCTCTATCACCTTATTCCCCTATAATGTCATTCATACACACAATTAGTACATAATCCCTTTAATGAATAATTACATAATATTTTCTTATTTAAGTACACTCGATCACATGTCAATTATCATGTTATACAATTAATAATTGTCTCTATAAGCTTTTATAAGCACTTCCTCTTGTCCATCTTAACTTTTCTTAGTGGTTACCACTTTTCATATTTTTATTTTTTATTATTGTTTTATATTTTAGTTCATTTTTATTTATTTATATTCCTTTTTATATATTTATTTTTATTTTATTTGACTACTTTTCTTAAGTTTCTCTTTTACTTTCTATCATTTTCTCTCTCCTTCACCTAACTTTGCATAATAGACCAAATGATTCAATTTATGAAGTTAGATGAAGGTTAAATAAACCCCCATATATGCTTAATCACTGACCAACTCTTATGGGTCCTATGCACATGCACATGCACATATTGGTTTGACCTACAAGTTAACATGGTGCACATATTGGTTTGACCTACAAGTTAACATGGTTTACAATGACCAAGCTCCCCAATTCAATAAACAAAAACCTTTGATGAAATCAAAATAGCAAAAATAATTTTCTCTCCTTCTCCTCAAACACAGCCTCCACCTTCCTCCTTTCCTTCGACAAACTTGAAACCATTAGCGTGCTCCCTTAGTAGAATCGAGCTCCTCCCAATCTAACTCCATCTCTTCTTCTCATAGAAATAAGAGGACAAATAAACTTAACATAATAAAACAAAATAAGAGAGTCATAAAGAGTATTATTATGTTGTTGACCTCTGGCAATTATGTTTTGTTTGATGATAACAAATCTTAAGTATTTCTAATAAATTTTTGTAAGTGAATTTTTAAATTTTAGATAACCAATGCTTGTGTTCATGAGATAATTTGAAAAAGTACAAATGTGAAATCTCATAAAGATCATCTTGATTAGAATGGTAAACTATTAGGAGATATATTTTGAATTTAATTTTAGGTACTTTAATGTTATTTTGATTAGAATACTAAGTTTGATTAAAATATTTATGACAAAACACTAAAGTTAAATTTTATTTAATTCAACCATCTCACAAAAATATTAAGTTTTCAAAAAAATTAATCTATCTTCCTTGATTATCTTGAGCATAATTTTAGTTTTGATCATATCTGAATATTGCTTCAATAATATTATAATTATTAATTAGTAAAAATAATACTAATTAAAATAATAATAAAACAAAATTTACCTATTACTAACAATAACAAAGAGTCTTGAGTTATAACACCTCAAACACAGTAGGCTACTATTTTCACGTTAGGAACTCAAGTCCCCAAACTTATCAACCAATTCTGGTATGGCATATAACTCCTAATATGTTTCTAAGGTGGTCAAATCATGTTATTACTAGCATATTCATTGACAGTATGAGTCATGACTTCCCAAGCAAGCCAAAAGGTAGCCAACCCTAAAATCAGGCTATCTCTAAAGTGCACAAAAATCCTTATAAGGATAAAATAAAATAAATAATACAACATATGAGACTAAATCAAAGCCTTGTTTTTGTGCAACATGCTTTCAAATTGCAAAACCAATCAGAGCCATCTGATTGCACAATTTTGGGATTGAGCAATTCTGATCTCATTCACCTTTTTATAATGCCTAGTTATATCTATCATTCGATGATGCAATTTAGCAATCATACGGTCCCCTTTTCTTATGTGCGTAAGATCTAAATTCAGTCATCAAATCACCATTGTCATGATTGAATGGTCGCAGTTGCTTCCAGTCAAGCTGCTCCTATGCAATGACTATATTAGCCATTATTTCGAGTCATTAAATATTTTATTTAAATACTAATTTTTTAATTAAAAAATACAAACATTGACTAAATAGTAATAACTATTTGATATATTTGATAAATACTTTGTCATTCAAAAATATTTATAAATAGTAGAATTTTTGTACGAAATAAATTGATGAATTTTTATGCAATCTAAAGAAAACTTTTTAAGACATAATATGAAGCTGTTAGCAACCTATGGTCATCATCACTTTCATACACTATTTTCTTTAGTTGTTAAACTCCTTAATTCTACATTCTTCTCAAATAAGCTAAATAATCAATTTTCTCTATTCATAATTAGTTTAATTAAAGTACTTGTGGTTTATTAATTATTTTATTAAGAAAAGAATTTTGGTTGTATTGATTTCAATTTTATATCAATGAATGTTTTTTTATTGTCATGTTATTTCATTGTAAGATTATACTAGCCTATTTTTTATTTTATTATTGTAAGGGTTTAGTCTACTTGTCTTTTGGTAAAATACTTATATAGAATATTTTATTTTTTTATCCTTTGCTAGAGGTGTATGGAGGCTTGGTTTTAATCAAAACTATCTAAAGATCATTAGAGTATATTTTTTATTATTATTAATTTTTTTATTATATTATTTTTATAAAAATTATGTTTTAAAATAAAATTAAAATTTACATAAAATCACTTTTAGATATTTGTTTAAATTTAGTAAAAATTATTTAAAAACTATTTCTTTAAATATTTTTATAAGAAACTAAAATTTTTATTTCTACTAATTCATTACCTTTTTATTGAACCATACTTCAAGTACCTTGTTGATGACATCAGACTATAAACCAAAGTGCTTATTATCCAAATCTCTTCATAGATAGCATAACTATGCCACTTCACACAATTTCTCAACCAAATGTATGTATGTAGAAGAAACACAAGCCTCTTATAAATGGCACTAGTTGAGGCATTTGAAATCATCTAAGGAAGGATAACTACATGTTTTAAATATAAGCTTAAAAGCACTAATAATGTCGATTTATCTTCACAAATTAAAGATAAAATTATTCTTAAGTTGGTTTAAAAGTCAACTTAGGTTAATTAGTACCATGGTTATCTATGTATACATGTACACACACTATCGTTAAGATATCATTTAAATAAGTCCACACAGCCATGATCTTTGCAAATATCACATTCTATTTATTTACCTACATATCCTTCACAAATTTAATTTTAACTACACCAAAATTTATGAAATTATAATGTTTCTCTTTCAAAATTCTAAAAACTATAAATATACTCTGATTTGAAATTCTAAATTTATATTTATATCTTGACTTTTTAAAAAGTTATAATTAATTATTTATTGATACAAAAATTACAAACTTAATATCATTAGATTTATCTTGAAGAGTTTCTTTTTTTGATATAATTAAATAATATTCTAATAAATTTTAAAATTATAAATTACTTTACAAAATTTTATTGATATTTTAATATTTTGATATGCAAACATTATATTTCAAAATTTGACTTACTTCATCAAAATATGCCTCATCCATTATATTTACTTAATTCCAAGCTTTATATAACTTTTTGAACTTTGTGAAAATGTAAGTTATTATAGTCTTCCCTCATAAAAATCTTGTCCCAAAATTTTAAAAAGAATTTAGGTATTAATTGATCATATTTTCCTTTAATTTCTAAGTAGCTTCTCTTTTTATTTGACTTTTTCATAAGACTTTTATCAAAAGAATCATTTTATTACTTAATACATTTTTTCTATCAGATATCTACATAGGATTTAAAGGATATGTTAAATCTAATTGGATCTCAATATCCTAATCTACATAGTTGATCATTTAAGAAGGATTTGATATATATATATATATATATATATATATATATATATTTCCTCAATTCTAAAACATTCAATACATTATAAATTCCTACTAATTGATGAAGTAATGTAATCCGATAAGCTACTTTTTTAAATCTCTCCAAATTTTGGAATTGATTAATAAACTTGGGTTTTAATTTTCTTGGCCTTACAAATCTTATAACTCCTTTTGTTGGGTTTACTTTAATAATTATATTATCACTTTCTTGTAATTCAATGAATCCATATTTAGCATCGAAGTATTTCTTTCTTGAGTAGTGTCCAATTTGTTTTGATAACTTTAATCTTTTATAATCTCTTCTACTAACTCAAGACTCAAAATATTTCTCTCTCCCTTCATTCCAACATAAAGGTAATTGACATAAAACCTCATAAGGTACTATATGAAAACTAATTTAATGACTATTATTATATGTAAATTCTATTAATGATAAATGACTTTCCAAATCACCTTTGAAATCTAACACATAAAGTCTTAACAAATCCTTCAAATTTTTAATGGTCCTTTCCATTTGACCATAGTTTGAGGATGAAACATTATATGAAAATTTAAAATTAGTACAAAAATCTATATGGACACTTCTCCAAAACTTAGATATGAATTTGGGATTCTTATCTAGTATACTTGCTTTTAATATCCTATGCAATCTAACAATATAATTCATATAGATTTGAGTGAATTTCTTTATTTAATAAGTTTTTTTGATAACTAAAAATGAATCAATTTAATTAACTTATCTATGATCATCCAAATGGAATCATGGCCTATTGGTGATCATGGCATTCCCATTACAAGGTCCATAGCTATCTCTTCTCATTTCCACTCTAGAATTGATAATAGTTGCAACAATCTTTTATGTCATCGATGTTCACCTTTAAGCTCTTGGTACATTAAGCACTTCTTGACCCAAATAGAAACATTCTTCTTCAACATTGGCCACCAAAAGTTTTGTTTTAACTCATGGATCATTTTATTCTCTCCTAAATTAATGGAATACCTTGAATTATGTACTTTTAATAATAGTTCTTAAAGTTACTGATGACAATGATGCATAATCTATTCTAAAATGTTATTATATTTTGAACTAACTTGAAATCAAATTCCTATTCTTCTTTTATTATATGAATTAACTTTTGCAACTTCGTATCTTTTGTTTGATCCTCTTTCATAGAGTCTAACCAATCTAGTTTGATAGACAAGTGCAATAGCACTACAACATTTTGTTACACAATTAACTAACATTAATTTGTCTATTTAAAAAATTGGCTACTTTTCTCCTTGCAAGATAGAATTCGATTTCTCTTTGCCTTTTTACTAAGAGAATTGGCTACCACATTTGCCTTCCCTTTATTATAAATAATTTCAAGATCATAATTCTATATAAATTATATAAATCTTTTTTTCCTCAAATTCAACACTTTTTTATTAAAAATGTATTTTAAGCTTAACGATTAGTAAAAATCTCATAATTTAACTTATATAGATAATGTCTCCATATTTTCAAAGCAAAAACAATAGCTATCAACTCCAAGTCATGCACAAAATAATTCTTTTCATGTAACTTCAATTATTAAGATGCATATACAATAATCTTTTTATTCTACATAAGAACACTCTGAACCATTACAGAGATGCATCACTAAAAACTTAATATCTATTTATGCCTTCTAGTAAAGTACCATTGGAGAAAAACTTAATTTTTTCTTTAAAATTTGAAAAATATTTTTTCAATCAAAATCCCATACAAATTTGACTCCTTTAGAGGTTAATCAAGTCAATAGAAAGGTTATCTATGAAATTCTTTTCACAAGTTTTTGGTAATATCTTGTCATTCTGAAAACTTGTAGCTTTTATTATTGATGTAGGTCTTGGCTAATCCATAATATCAAAATCCTTTTGAGAAACAATGAAAATTTATTAAGAATTTATTATATGCCCCAAAAATACAATCTTGGATAACCAAAATTTGCACTTGGAGAATTTAGCATATGATAATTTTCCCTCAGAATTTGCAACACTATATGTAAATGTGTAGCATGCTTCTTACTAGATTTGGAATAAATCAAAATGTTATTTATAAATGCTACTATAAATTGATCCAAATATTTTTTTTAAATACTCTATTCATTAAATCTATTAATGCTACTGGTGCATTTATTAAATCAAAAGTTAATACCAAGAACTCATAATGGCCTTATCTCATTATGAAAGTACTTTATGTATATTCTCTTATTTAATTCTCAGTTAATGATATTTAAATCTCAAGTTAATTTTAAAAAAAAATTTGTTGCTCCATGCAACTGATAAAATAAATCTATCTAGCTAGTGGATACTTTTTTTAATAATAAACTTATTAATTTATTCGTAGTTAATATGCATTTAGAGTCTACCATCATTTTTCTTTGAAAATAACATAACTACACCCTAAGGTGGCACATTGGGTTTGACAAATATTTTATCTAATAATTTCTAAATTTGTACCTTAACTTTTTACAATTATGATGGTGCCATCCTTTAAGGAGCTTTAAAAATTGGTTTAGCACTAAGAACCAATTAAATTTCAAATTTTATCTCCTTTTTAGAAGGTAATCTTAACAAGTCTTTTGAAAAGCATCCAAATACTCATGAACCACTAGCACCTTAACTGTTAAGAAAAATTCTATCCAAATCTAGAATGGACACTAACAACCTTCACAACCTTTATTCAACAATTTTTGTGCCCTTATCATAGAAATTAAAGGATTCTTCTTCCTTATCCAATGTAAATCAATTTATCATCTCTAAATATTGGAATCTTTAATCTTTTTTTATTGATAGTCTATCCTTACTTGGTAATTAAATAACCAGTCCATGTTTAAGATCATGTCAAATTCCATTATAGGAAACCCATTTAGTAAGACTATAAATTTCTTTCATTTAATCTCTATCACATTCTCAATATAGTTCTTTACTCTAATATGATTTTCTTTTGACATTCTAATTAATAATAATTTTATAAAGATTATTATAAAATATTTAATTTAAACAAATAAGTAGAGATAAAAGAATGAGATAATCTACAATCAAACAAAGTAGTAACTACTAACTCTTAAAAATGCAAAGACTAATAATTAATTGCCTTTGTAGAATGAGAAGCTTCTCGCTAAAAAATGGAATGTACTCTATCTTGTCCTCTAGTTCTTGCTACTCCTTTACTTATATCACCTAACATGATAGAAGATCCACTACCTCTATCATACTCAGTACTACCTCTACCTCCACTCAGTGAGGTGTTGGTTGCTTTCACTTTCTATAGCTTAGGATAATCTCTAACAATATGTCCTAACTCATCACAAACAAAGAATTTGACGTCTTTTGGAATCCCTAATCTACATTCTCATCAATGCTTCATATTACAAGTTCCACACCTTTTAGTGCCACTAGATCCAAAACTAAGGCCACTATTGCTTGGTCTTTCTAAATATTTAGATATGTTGAAGCCTCTATGATGGGAACTACCTCCTCAAAATGCACTAGAGGCATTTCTTTTTCAAAAGAAATTTGGCTTAAACCTTTGAGATTCAAACCCTTTCTTTTCTACTCATTTCTTACTTTCCATAATTCCATATTCCAATTCAATGATGTGAGAATGTTCTACTAGTTCAAATAATTTAAATATTGAGTAGTTTGATACCAATAAAATCATGGAATGGATTATCTCATGGTGTAAGGTGATATAAAATTAGCAATAAGATAGATCATACGTATGCTACCCATTATAATATGTTGGAACATCTGACAAGCTAGGAGCCTAAAGATTTATGATGAATTAGATCAAATAGTAGCAAATATTATCTATAATATTAAAGTGAACTGCTACTTAATTTTTAATTGTTTTCCCCTCATTCAAATTTCCTAAGAAGATATCAAACTATTATTTTTGGGAATTATATCTTAATTCATAGCATTTTAGGAAAAAGCAGTGAAGTGGTTGGATGAAGCCCTCTACTGATGAACTAGATGAAGTTAAATATTGCTAATAAAAAATTAAGTACCAATTACATGTTGTTTGAGGGAAAATTATTAGGAACCATTTAAGAGAAATGAGTTTAGTTTTTTTATAATTGAAATAAATCAAATAATACTTGAAGTTATACTTAAGAGTCTATAATTATGCAGCCAATTAGATAATAGCAATTTTTATATTGAAGTGGATTGTAGTATTCTTTTCAATCTATTCTAAGATAGAGTAAATATCTCATGGAAGTTAACAAATTGTATTTTGCAAATTAGTAAGGAACCTAGTTTGGTATACATATAGTGGAGCCTGATATACAACAAACTAATAAGGTGGCTACTTCTTTGGCTAAGTTAGTTGCTAAAATGATTTTAACTTGTATATGGGATAAAAACTCAATTCTGAACCAATACAAAATGCTTATCAATATGAAAAAATTATAGTTTCATACATTTAATCATCATATAAGGTACAACATTTAAAATGCTAAATATGCTTCCTACTTACATGAGGATGGAATTAATCTATTCGAGGTTCTTGTATATTTCGTATAATATGATTATTGTTTTTGTAAGGAACAAAAAAAATTACAATCTGGCTCACATTAGTTCACAAAGTTAAGTCTAATGGATTCGACATTGGACAACTACAACATCTTACAATAGATAGGTGCTATTTTGTCTAGAGTTATTATTCATGTGCACTAGAATCTGTAACAGTACGATTATATTAAGTAGAATGGTCAAACAAATATGATATATACAATAGTGAATGGTGAATAATATTCATCTCAATTCATGATCACCTTAGTATGACTTCAACAACTAGTTGATCGAAAAAATATGTAACAAAGTAAACATTAAGAATCTATAGTACTATTACGATGTAATGACTCTTCAAATCATAACATTATGTTAAGAGAAACTTGTTATCACCAAAATGTACAACCATGAATGATCAGACTAATTTGATGGGCCACACATAATAACACACAATAGACCAATATCATCTCGCTCATACATGAATGTGTGGTTGTCACAAAGAGTATTCATTTAGTGATGCATTCATATTATGGTGATTTTTTTTTACTAAGTTGAATAGACAGATATTAGAGTCAAATATGAGTGTAGGTAAAGCATCTAAACTCTCATACTAAACAAACTTAATTAGTATTTAAGCTAGACTAATACAATTGACATCTTCAATAATGGCATAAATGTAATATTTTAACATTATAGATTTGTGCATCAAATAGATACGAAAGCCATTGTTAGCATAATAAGACATTTTTGTCTTTACAATGTGATCAGACTCATAAGATTCTCATTAGTTTTGTTACGTGACATCAACAAATTTAGTTTTACATGCATTAAAGAATAGTTAGTAAGGAAATAACATAGCCTATAGGACAATTTATAATCAAGTTATAAAATGAACAAAAAAAACTAACTAGTTATTATAAAAATAAAAAAACCTACAATAAGGGCCATAAAGTTAATAATTTATCTCTTTTGAAGATAACAAAATCTCAACTAAAAATGAAAGTAAGATAATTTATATAAATTATTAAAAAAAAGCATGTAAACTATGCTCAAAATAAGGTATTCCCCATAAATTCTATGTCCCCCTTAATTTTAAGTTTTTCTATCCCTTTTTATTATCAGAGGGGATAATAGTTCATAAGACAAGCATTATTACATTCAATAGATGGCATAAGCATAGATAAGCTAAAAAGATTAAATATTAAAGGTACAAGTGACTAAAATGTTCAAATACATTTGCCATTTACATCACAATGAAGTTTTCCTCTCATCCTTCTTAAGTAAATTTTTAATCATTATTATTAAGATAATTAGAGTATTATTGAGAAGTTTAATTTTTTTGTGTTTGAAATTAAAACATAATAAGTTGGACACACAATAACAATAAAACCACAAACTAGATATAAAATGATACTGCACCATTACACAGAAGCGCAAGAAACACAGAACTTTAGCAAATAAGTAATTACAACATGTAATTGAAAACTATCACAACAAAATTGATAAGATATACATCCAAGAAATGAAATATTCCTCTTGAATATATGCACATGTACTCCTATAGTCCTAAATTATAGCATACTAATTTAGCTTTATTATTGATCACAATACCATTCTTGTCAAGTTAATTCCTAAATACCTACTTGGTTTCTATAACTAATTAGTTATTAAGTCTTAAGGTTAATTCCTATACTTCATTTCCTTCAAACTGATTTAATTTTTCATTCAAAGCTATAATCTAGATCTCATCATTGAGTACTTCCTCAACTATCTTAGGATAAAAAATAGAGAAAAACACTAAATGATTAAGGTTTTCTCTTCTCCTTTACTCCATCAATTACTTTTCTTAAAATCTATTTTTTGGGATGAACTTTTCCAAATCTCAATTCTTTAGGGCATGAGTTTCCATAAGCTCAAAGTCTCTATCTTCATCTAGTTTGGGTAAATCCTCAATTTGTCAAATTTATTAAGATCCTCTTCTAACCTATCAACTCTATTCTCACTTGGTGGTGTTCCATCAAAGGTTACAAATATGGGTTCTTTTACAAAATTACTATTATTGTTTAGTAATCTAAATGCTATTTAGTGAATAGCCTAAAAATATTCTCTCAACAGTTATTGAGTCAGATTTCACTAATTCTTTATCATTATTCAAAATATAATACTTGTGCCAAAAATATGTTCATGTGTAATTTTGGGCTTCTTTGAGTAAAATAATTTATAGAGGGTCAAATTCAAATGGGTCTCATAAATACACATTTCAAGACATAGAAGGATGTGACTAGAGATCTATTATTCTTATTACATAAGATTTTATATCAAAAAAATAATAAATCTTAAATCACAAAGTTGTCAAATATTAAAAAGATTATACTTTAATCTTTCAACAAGTAAAAGCTTAGAAATATATGTAAAAGAGTTATAAATATCTAAATACCACATGCTCTCCTATGTCTTACTAAGGAGGCATGCCTACACTTAAAACTCTATGTACTAGATTTAGGTATTGTAACTAAAGATAAGAAATGAACATAAGAGGAGGGGTGCATTGACAAGTATAGATAGTAATAAAAAATTTTGCTTCATCAATCAAGTTTGATTAACTCAAATATTTTTGTAAGGTAAATCATTTATTACTCTTAATTTATCTCAAATATTATTTAGAATATATTTATTAATTTTCAAATATATTATATAATAGTAAAGTAAATAAAGCAAAAAAATAAGTTAAGTAGAAGCGACATAAGATTTTTAAGTAATTTAACCTAACTAGTACTAACATACACCCTTAGTCAAACTAACTAAGCTTTTACTAGCAAAATACTCACTTTTGTTATAGCCTGTAGGGATAAACCGTACAATACTACACCCTTTTAATAAAGCTAATATGAGTACACACCTTACAAAGAAACAAGTATAATAGTTTTATAATTATTACAATATGCTTAACACAATAGAGCTCACAAATATTATACCATATACTTATAGCATCTATATGGAAAAAAAACTTAAATGTCAAAGCTTGATGTAATGTAGAAGAGAGAACAAATTAAGAAATAAAATTTTGAAGCAATATAATGAATGCTTTTTAGTTTTGGCACAAACAATATTCAAATGATTTATTTATTGTGATCTTCCATAGGATATAGCAATTTGTACATCATCAATTAATTCTTCTTATATTCTCTCTCTATTTATATAAATTAGTGAATTAGATGCAACTAAAGAAGCTCCAATAACTATTATGGTATTTTTGAGAAGCTTCAACTATTGATTATAGATTTTAATAGTATACCATATTAGTATGTCAACCCCATTGGCACAATGGATATAATGGAATTTTTGAGACACTTCAATTAGCCATTATAAGTTTCAATAATGTACATTGTATTTGAGCACAATACTTAGATCACTCTAGATGATACGATGATATGATAAACACAAAATGACTTTGAATGACTTATCGTTCAAGTACTAAAAGTATTTTCATATTGTATGATCCCAATTCTCATATAATGCTTAGTTTATATACATCTAATTAGATGATCACAAGGATTGTACAAATATAATATAGTTTATATTTATAGTTCATAAAAGCTTGATAGCAAATCAGTAATGTATAATAATTATTTTCATCAAGAGCTAAAATCTTGAGAAATTGTTATATGTTGAGATTGTATAAGAACAAATTATTTTCTAATCATGTAGTAATTAGGTCAACTAAACTTAAAAGAATAGTCATACATAAACAATAAACTTATCATAATAGTATGATAACTTTACATTATACATTATTTTAAATGTTATATAGAAATGTAACGTACATATGTGATATTAGGATCGACATCATACATTATTGTAGACTGACAATATTAGGGCTTAACAATTAAATAATCATATTTATATAATATAGATATCATATTCATATAACATAACAAATGTATTTCTTTTATAAGTAATTTATGCTATCTATAATAAGTAATAGATCATATAAACATGATACTTTACTTTATGTTATATTATGTAGTTATTATGAGTGCACAAAGCATAACTTAGTGATGATATAAGAGCTATTAAGCATACAACCAAGCCATGATATCATGATAAAGTCATATTAGAAAAATAAATTAATTGTACATGCCTAATCGTAATAAGCTTATATATGACAAATTCTAAGATGAAATTAGTTGTGCATTTTATAAAGGAAGCTTCTTACTAATATGATGCTAGTGTAACTTAACTCTTAGAAAATAGTCTACACATGTACAAGTTAATACCTTGTATAATGAAGTTTACACATTAATCCTAAATCTATATGGCAGTCATATTTATATGATGAACCTAACATACCTATATAATGTCAAGACAAACTTAAATTTTAGTTGAAGTTATACCCTAAAATGTAGATTATACAAGTATGATATTATGCAATAAAGAACATGATTTGGTTTTATTAACTTAGAATCTTGAATTTAATCTAGAATTATTTGAATTGATAATACTAATGTGCTAATGTAATCTTAGAGGATTTAATAACTCAAGATATGGTTTGTAAGAAGATTCAAGTATGAGTTGAATGATTCTTAGATGTCATATAAATCAAATGATGGGTTAACAAATAAAACCAAATGAGGAGTTGATGACTTCTAATGATAAACCAATCCATCAAGAGCTAAGAAGGTGGCTCCACGATGTGCAAGTTGAGACAAGCTTAGAAAAATGTCTTCAAACTTATTTTAATTTTAAATACAAAAGTCTTACTCCTTTTTAACATTCATTACATTCAAAAGATAAGTCTACATATAAGCACTTCAAATATCCATGATTCAAAGTAATTCTAAATGATGATGCTAAGGCATTCTCTTCTGCCCACTTAAATCTAAGAAATCTTAAATGCAAATTACTTCTTATTTTACAAATTTGAAAGGTATGATGAGGCTTAATGTAATAATCATAAGTAAATTTTATTATATGATGAAGAACATGCATAAATGAAATGAATAATTTTAGAAATAGAATGAATGTAATAAAATGAACTATAACCATGTTATTGTTTATAATCATTAAATTCTATAACTACAGATGCATGTGAACCTATGGAGCTAACAAGTTCAACTATACAAACTTTTAAGTCATGCAAGTATCTTTTAGATTTAGCATTCATGTACTCATAAATACCTAGATAACCAACATGCTTTGTTTTTAATTTCTTATGCTTATTTAACAAATTATCATACTTTTCACAAAAAGCAATAGTTTTTCTTCCAACTCTTCTTGAGTTAAATGACATACCTCAGTGTCTAAAGTTGATGATTGTTCTTTAGATAGCCCTTCATCATTATGGGCTGTAAGATAAATCAACCCTTCATTTTGATATTTTTTTAAGTAGAAGGCTTCATAGAGTCACTCCATGTGGCCTTCAAGGCACTTTTGTTCTCGATAAATTTTCTTTTTCTTGGCTCTTTCTTGCACTATTGCACAAAAGGGATTGATGTGTCCCTGCTTCTAACATTCAAGACAAATATCTATTCCTTTTCTTTTATTCTACACTTAGATTTCCATTCTTTTAGAAACATCTTTCCTAATATGTAATGTCTAAATAAGTCGGTTAGTCCCTCAGCAATAAGTACTAACTCATCTTCTTTTGATGCTTCTAATGTGAATGATTCTTCATCTCTCAGAAATATTGTTTCCTTCTTTTTGTCTTTTCCTTAGTTCAGACCATTCTCCTCTACCTTCCTTCTTTGCATTTCCATCTTGTTAGTTATAAGCTCTCCTAAAAGGTCATCAAGGGAGAATGTCGAGAGCTTTTCCATGGCCTTCATTGTAGTCACCAAGGGGTCATATTCATTTGAGAGTACTAACAGAATCTTTCTAACTAGTTCATCAATGGATAATATCTTCCCAAACTTTTAGTAACATTGCAAATCATGTAAACATAATTTTATAAATTCATCATAGCACATTCTAAAAGATTTATAATCATGAGTGAGCATATTTATTTTATTCTCCTTAACCAATGAGGTTCTCTCATAAGTCACCTCAAACTTAGTTCAAATTTTATGTGCTATTTTAAAATTCATAATTTTATTAAATTTACTAACACTCAAACCAGAGTGGAGAATATTTACAACATGAGCATTTAGTTAGCTAAATCTACTAAAAGTAAAAAACTCTTCATCTAACTCTTCCAATCTAGAAAAAAGTCTCCACAAAACAAAGGAGTTTGATGATAAGAAGCTCCTTCACCCATGTTAGTTGATGCATCAATAAGATTGTGAGCCATGAATTATATCTACAAGATTTCTTCTCATAGATGCAAATCCACTCTGATGCCAATTGAAAAAACTAAAAAGCCCACAATAGAGAGGAGTTATGCTTTTTAAATTCCTTTGAAAATAAGTTTGGCTAATCAATGAAAGAAATTAGCTTAATGCATAATAGTCCATTTTTTAAAAATAGATTACATTCTTATTAATAATTGAAAATAATATCAGCCTAAGAATTGATATGTGATAATGTAATGTCCACCTCATTTTCAATATTGCATGATATGTAAATCGTGATAAATGGCTTTATAATATTTGAATTAATTTCATGTGACTTTACTTTCTTTTGTCCTTTAGCCAGTTTGCTTGCATGTGTAGTTCTTCTTTCATACAAATCTGATGATTTGGAGCATGTGTAAAAATAACGAAGCAATCACGCCATATTCAATGTGAACTGATGTATTAGTCTAATGTTAGTAATGTAGCGTTTTGTAATGATGAAGTGCAAAAATAAACAATACTACTTGCAAATCATAACAGACTGAAATGTCAATTAGCTCAGTTTGAGGATGCATCAAAATAAATAGTACTCTAGAATTAACATTTTGGGATGAAAAAGGAGCATACACATCCAAAGAACTAATGACCTGCTTCTTACAAGTTCAAATAAGTTTGATATTTTGGGTAGAGAAAATGTCATGATGTGATCTAAGAAAATATAGATAGCGCCTGCCTCACTTCATGGGTGACCAATGCAAAATCCATTCGAGTTTGAAGCAGTGCTTTTGTGAATAGTGCCCAAGTAATTGCTTATATCCAAAGAGGATCTTTTGCTGTATCAATCTAAACTGATTAGTGATCTAGCACTATATATCAAGGTTTGAAATGTCATCTAATATGATGGTGGAATTTGTTTTGTACATTGGTTTAGTGAACCTTTTCTTGTCTTTGAATTTAAGCATCCTTTTAATATTCCCCTTGAATGACTAGATTTTCAGCTTTTATAATGAGTGAATACAAATGTAGGAAAGAATTTTCCATGTGTATATAAGCCTTTAATTGATATGGAATATTATGGCAATCCTAATTCTATGCATTATTTAGTCTTTTTATTTTTTGGAAAAACTTCTATCTACTTTATTTCCCTCCTTATATATGAATTTCAATTTCGAGAGTGTTGTAGATTCCATCTTAATTTTTTATATAGTATCAACAATTTTCCAATGTAATTTTAAGTTCACTTATATTATTTAGTTAATGAAATGCAATCTAGCTCAACTTAACTATAGTTTATTTTCTATTATTAGACCATTCAAAGCCAAATAATGATAAACAAGAAAAGTAAATGTGTGAGTTAAATTTCCATCATGGTCTCAAATTATACCTCTTAAAGTAGATCTATCTTTTTATTGCTTTCATGTACATTTTGTTTCACTATGTTGGAGGGTAGAGAACTCTAATGGATAGCTTCACACATTCTAGGTTTCATTTGTTTGAAAAGGAGAACCAAACCCATTCATCACCATAAGCCTGTTCTGTTGCTCACTAGTTTGGCCACAAATGTAAAGCCTATATCCACCCTTAGTCTTAGATAGGCTTACACACTAAATAAAAACATCTTCTGTCACATAGTAGATAGGTTACAAACCCTTACAAAACTTGTTAAACATTGATTAAAATTAACTCACACAAACTTACGATAACTGGCCAATAATAGTCATAATAAAGTAACAACTCAAATAACAAATGGCTCAATGTTTAAAGAACTTTAACAAAAAATAATTTTATAACCGTCCAACAATAAAGAAATTTTTCAAGTGGCATAATATCTTAAAACAAGATTAAGTATGTTGCTAACATAGAATCAATAGAATGAAGAGAGTTGAGTGATTAGAGTTTCAAGAGTAAGCTTAACACCCAACACACAACATTGCTTTGAAGGATCTTAATAAGTACATAAATCTCTTTTTGAAGATATAAAAATATGTTTATTAATATTTTCTTAGTTAAAATGCACTCTAATATATATCTTTGATTAACTTATCATTGATTAAAGTGGAATGGCTATAATTTTTTTTTCAAAATGATTAAACTAGTCGTTATGAGTTTTGGCAAATATGCATACAAGTACAATCAAGAGATTACCTGGGTAATAAACAAAGAGAACTAATCACCCTAATAAAATACTTGTTTGATCCTTAATTTTACTTCTAATTTATCATACCAATATGATTAGGAACATTATATTATAAGATTGACACTTTTTATATGGACTTAAATTTGTCGTTATGTTGTAATATTTCTTAAAAGTCTATCATAGTTATTATTCAAGTACGATGCAATTATACTCATTAGTTAACTTGATTGTTCACGAGATTCTACACATTCAATAAATGGATCATATGTGTACAATAATATGACAATTTACTTAAAATGTAAATGATCAAGTACATTAAAACACCCCACCTAACTTCCTCACATGGTACAACCAAGAACATCTTTATCACTAGGTTTGATTAGAGTCTTATTATGCATTTAGAGACATTATCTACATAACCAAGTGTCAGTGACAGTTAGACCAACTTTAAATTCCTCTATATTTAATTACATATCCAAAATATGATTAAATTATAGAATTAAAATAGACATAATCTTCCCAAAAAATATCTATTTTTTCATCTGTGCATATGTACAAATATCATTGATAAAACATAAGATATATATATATATATATATATATATATATATATATATATATATGCATATCATAATATCAAATACTCCGAATACAATCTCAACAATAATAACTTTTAGAAAGCATCACAGATTAAAAACAACCATGAACAATAAACACATCTCTACATAGCTTAGACACATAACTTACATTTCATTATATTGATACCTCAAAGATAGACATCTATTATAAAAAGTAGATATCAATATTAAATTTCTATTTGCTCTTACAGCTTTGCTACACTATGCCATTTGATATATTATTATTTCTACATAGTAAATTTGCATATATATTAGTGATTAATTAAAATTCAAGGTTAATAGCATTATCAATTACCACTCTTCTATAATGATGACTATGACATGACCATTTTAGATCTACTTAAACGATGATTACCTCCTAGCTCATGTAAGTTGGATGAAAAACATAAATTTTCAACTTTACTTAATAATACTTACTTCCAATAGTTGATAAACAAAACTAATATTCTATTTATAAAGGTCATCATTCATTTTCAATAAAAACTAGATTCTCAAGCTAGTTTCATTTATCATTTCAATTTCTCCACAAACTTCACATCAACCATGCAATAGATCATTTATTTTATTTCTTTAACTGCTCCATTATTTATTCTTTCTAAAATCTTCCTATTTTGAGCAAAATGTTTCAATTTATTCATATTACATGATTATTACTCAATAATACATAACAACTACCAAGCTTATCTTTCTTCAAGCAAAGTTTGAATTGCTTTGCACAATATATAAATATGATTTAACTCATCATTTAAGATTTACTCCATAACCAACAAAGAGTTATAGTTGTTTTAAGCTCACAATTTGTCTTAAATGCTCTCATTGTCTTATTCTCATCATTCTCAACATGTGACCTCACACATTTTATGTATATATATATATATATATCTAAATTTTGTGCACAATTTGCAAATCTTATTGAATATCAAATTAGAGACATGAATTATCAACTACACTTGTAAATCTGAGGTTTCACACACTCCCTTTAGAGAAATCTAAAGAACTCTCTTCATGATATAAATTCTATTATAGTTAATTCTCATTTAAGGCCATGCATACAACTTGCTTCACTTATTCTCTACTTTGAAAACAGTACAATCGATAACAATCTCACTTTTGTCTTTACAAAAATTCAATTGTACTTAATCATATAAATATTAACATCCAAAGAATGGAACTCTAGGGCTCAATAGCTTACAATTCTTGGCTAGAGAAAACATTCTACTACAAGAAGATTAGGACTCACATGATCAAAAAGATGCACCTAGCTTTTGTTTCAAAAGCTTATTGAAGAAGCCATCAAGCATTGCCTTTCTACTTTGCAAGCTTCTAGCCCATCCTTATTCCCTGATTAAAGGTGCAAAAAGAAATGGAAGCAACTTTAAGCTTTTGTTGAGAGGAAACTAAATCCCTAAGTGCTGAATTAGGAAGGATTAAGGAATTTTATTTATTAATAATTAATTATAAATTCTTAATAATTCTCTTTCACTTAAATATTCAAATTAAATCTGAATAAACTTTGATTGTGATGAAACATGCACTAATAAGCTCATTTATTGAGCCTTTTCTTATGATACAATTATTTTCCAAATTTGGCTTAGATGTCAAAATGGTACATTTTATAAAAAAAATGTCTAAAACATAATATTTCAATTCACTCCATAAAAAATCAGAATTTAAGTTTCATTGGTCAAACCACTATAATTATGATCTTAAATATAGATAAAATATAATTAAAATATTTTGAGATGAAATAAAAATTTGAGTCTTTACAATTGTATTATGCTATTATTGTTTAACATACATTATTTTAAAGTTTGCTAGATATTGTACAAAATGATCATGAAGATCGTATAAATATGATATGACTATGTTAACAAGTTTTCTAAGAGGTTTAGAGATCATATGCATTTGATTATAAGATCACATGCACATTATAATTTTTGTGTTGCTTTTGAGGTTTTCTTGAATGATTCAAAATCATATAAGTTTGAGAAGTGAATAGTAAGCTTTAACTTGTTGTAGAATTGCATTGATTTTTTTCTTTTTATTCCTAACCTAGTTTAATATAAGCATAACTTTTCTTTTTTTTATCATGGGATAATGGCATTAAGAAAGCCAAAATTGAATATCATTTTCATTCTTTCATCTTGTATAACAAAGAGTTTACCAACACATACAAATATAATTATTTTTCATATATATATATATATATATATAAACGATCTTACCACTTGCTCAATGCCATGCAATTATGTTGCCATGATATATGAGTTTACTAATACTTTCTATTTATTTGAATTACTTTTCTTACTTATATTACAAGTTCAGAATTATCTAACTAAATTTTGGAGATAGGCTTCAGCCCAAGATTTTATTTCTTTTTTGCACCTACATCACAAATTAGATGCACTTAACTAATACTATGTTATTTCTTAATTTCTTTTATTATCCTTGTATTCTACCATATTTTTACCCTTTCTCTTTCTCATTATATCATAAGTTAAGTTGATTGTGCTATAAATTAAGGCTTTGTTCCAAATATATGTAGACAATTCGATCCACTGCCAAAAATATTACTAAGCTTAACATTTCGTACTTTAACCTCAGATCTTTACTATCTACACAATCCTCCTTTCCTACCATATCTTTCCTTTTACTCTTATCATAATATCAAAAATAATATTTGTGTATTGTATAATATTCTCAACAATATTATTGTCTGCTTTGACTAAACAAAATATATAATACATTATTTATAACATACTTTATTTTTCTCTAAGGAAGATTAGAATTTCATTCATTTGGGCTTAATGTATGGTACATTGCATGCTAATGTACTATATATTAATGCCAATAATGCAGTTGTCTATGACAAAATGTAATCCTTTCTTACTAGAAAATGATCTCATCTATAAAAAGATGGCACCAATGTTTCATAAGGTCTTTTAGACATCTAAGAATCACTCTCAAGTAGTGCTCAAAGGAAAGAAATCATTTTCAAGCATATCTTTTCCATAATTTCTTTGGATAATTCTATCTTTAACCACTATTCAATAGTAGCACTTTCTGTTCCTTTAATTTACCCTATTGCTTTAACTACTCCTCTTGAGCTCCTCCATCCTCTTTTCTCTTTGTCTCCTTCAATTATTCTATTTCTACTCTCTCTCCACTATTTGCTCTTCTATCTATTCACTTCCTAAATCCTCTTAATCTAATTCTCCCATAATAGCTATAATTGTTATTTTGGAAAGGTCTAACATCTCAAATACATTATATATATATATATATATATTAAATATCAATTTCTCTTTTGTAATTCATAATAAAACTGATTAAGCTAAAAAAATTAGAACCCAAGAACCAACAAGTTCCATTTGTATGTCCTTTTCCAATAATATTTTTACTTTTATGTTTTCAATTTTCCAATATTTTAGGTTTTTAAAAATGATACTAAAATACTATTATTATATTTTTTCATCAAAATATAAACTTTACTTAGTTTTACAATAATTAATTATACATTTATTCGTATAATTATAGTCATATATTGTAATTATATCTTAGGGATGTTATATCCTTAGAGAAAATGTCTCCCAAAATTTAAAAGATTTCAAGATATTTGATTCTAATATCATATTTCACCTGTTATGTGCTTCTTTTTAAATCTAATTTGACCATAAACTTTCACCATTAGGATCACCTTGTTTCTTTGCATTTTAGTTTGATAGTCCAAAACTTGAATTGTCTTTTTAACATATACCATATTTGACTATAACTTAAGGTCTCTTGAGTCATATTCAATAACTTGAGAAAAACCAAAGATATACTTCCCCAAAGATAAGACAAGAAAGTCATTATGAACTTCAGCCATGCATAACAATAAAGCTAATTAATGGGCTCTTTAACCTATGCTTTTTATTTTTTTAAAAAACCAATGTAATTTGGTATCAACTTCCATGTTTTTACAAATCTAAAGATTTCTTTTAAAGGGATTAATTTAACACAGACATGATCTCCCTTTTTAAATTCCACATCCATATGCTTAGTACCAAAGTATTTCTTTTTCCTAACATTAGTAATTTGAATCCTTGTTTTGATTACCTTCACTTTATTAGTAGATTCTTTTATAATATTAGGGCAAGGAAATTGCATTTTCTTCCCTTCTATCCAACAAAAAGGGGATTGATATTTTTTTCATATAAAGCTTCATAAGGTACCATGCTAATACTTAATTATAAGTTGCCATTGTATAAGCATTTCATGAGAGGTAGATGACTTTCCTAGTCACTCCCAAAATCTAGAATGCACATCTACAACCAATCATCCAAACCCTTTATTATTCTTTCTAATTGGTCATCTTTTTAGGGATGAAAAGTTATACTAAATTTACTTTTATACTGAATTCGTATTGTACCTTTCCCTAGAAATAGGATGTAAACTTTGAATCTCCAAATGAAATAATCACCTTAGGTACAACATGGAGGCACACAAACTAATCCACATATAACACAGTCAAATCTTCTAGAGTAAGTCATTTTGATTATTAAGAGGTAGGTTGTTTTGGTTAACTTATCAATTATCACCCATATATTGTTATGTGCTATAGGGAATTTAGGAAAACCAAATGCAAAATCAATGGTGATACTTTTCCATTTCCATCTAATAATTGGTAGGGGATGCAAAAGTTTATTTGAATTCTATTACTCTCTTTTTACTTATTGGCATATTAAGTATTTACTAATCTATTCTACAATAACGTACTACATTCCACCAATAGTTCTTATTCAATACATAATGCATCCTTATGGCCCCTAGATGAATATAATATTTATAACTATGGGTTTCAAGTAATAATAATTGCTTAAGGTGTCTATGATCTAGGATGGAGAATCTATTTTGAAAGTGAAGAATTCCATTAGTATCTAAAGTAAAATAAAAGACCTAATCTTCTTTAACTTTCTAAATTAGTTTACACAATTTGTCATCTAGTTATTGATTTTCTACCATAAATCTTTCTAAAGCCAAGGTAGCAAGGTAAACCTTTCCATGATTTTAGCATAGCATGTTTCTGAACATTTTATTCATTTTATTGATCCATCAATCAATAATCAGAGGATTGATCCTTACTTTAAATAGGGGGATTTTAGACCATGAAATTGATAAAAAAGTTTTTCCATATCATAATTTTCATATTTTTTTTATAGAAGGAACTAAGATGACGAAGCAAGTTATACAAGGTTATTTTGTTTATCATTAGTTACTCTCTTTCGTTTTTATTCTAAGACAATGAGACTCAACTTTATCTAAATCTCACTCAATCATTCCCTCTAAAATTTATAATTTACATTAATGCAAGGGTATATAAATAATAAAATTTAATTATGATATGCATATGATGCATTGGTGGCACAAGCTGTGTCATCCCAATTTTTGGTTAACTTTTTTATTTTTTTAAAATCTCAAGGTGCAAAAAAACCCACATATAATCAATACACATGGCTAACCACCATATTACTCATTGGGTTTAACATTTAAACTGGGAGTGATAATCCCTTAGTCTAATCATCATGCTCATGATGCATCATATAAAATGAACCATACCTCTTTACCAAATTATTTCCTAATTGGTTTAGAGACTGGTTCACTCTAGTCTAAGGTAACTGACCAATATACATAATCACATGCTCAAATCATAATATCTATATACAAAGTCCATTTATGAGAGACAACATAAGAAGCAAATATAAGTTCTATAATAATAGTCTGATACAACCAATACCCATCAAATTACATAATCAGAGACATAAGAAATAACATGACTAATGCTAGAGTATAAGATATAAATAGAACTGATGAATGGCTAAATAATTAATAAGATAGTCCTAATCTTTACCCCTAAGAAAGCTACTTTCTTCTTGTCCTACATGTAAACATATGAGAGAGTAAACTAGAGCTCAATAAGGAATCCTTAAGTCATACTATAAAAATAACACGTAATGATAAGGTATTATATCAAGATTATAAAAGTAATATGTAGTCAATATTATGATAAGTGATGTCATGCAAATGTATGTCATACTACTAAGTCTAAACTAGAATGATGTATGAGATTATGATGCAACGAATTGGATGCTCAGTCTATCATCAACATTTTGGTACCCCTTCAAGCTATTCCAAACATACAAGTCTCTTATCAAGAAATCTAGCACTCTCCTATGAGATATGTTAATCACATAAGTCTCAAACACTCTCCTTTAAGATGTGCCAATCACATAAACCTCTAGCACTCTCCTCTGAGATGTGTTAATCACCTATGCCTCCAACACTCTCTTTTGAGATGTGCTAATCAGATAAATCTATAATAAAAAAAATGCAACACTTTCCTCTAAGAAATGCCAATCACATTATCCTCCAATACTCTCCTTCAAGATGTGCCAATCAAATAAGTCTCCAATAATATCCTTTGAGATGTGCCAATCACATAGTTAAGAGGTCCAAACTTATTATTACCAAATATCTAAGTATCCCTCAAAATTGTTGATAAAATATGAGGTTACTCCTAGCTTAACCCCAACACCATTATCTAGGATTTTCATCAACTATCTAGGGTACTATGGTGTTTCCTCTAAACCTTAACTCAACGATTTGTGATACCCTAAGGTTACTCTTAGTTATTTAGGATACTATAACATAACCAAATATTACTCAAATAATTAGTCTTTGGTCATAACCTTATTTGTGATTTTATTAAATATCACATTACCTATTTAGGTTACCATTAAGCTCCTAATCAAGTACACATCCATGGATTTTCCCTTAGACACATTTTTTAATGCATATCAAAACTTACAAGTTTGGGTTTACATGAGTTCTACTAGTGACACTCATGCGTTACAAGAAACCCTATGCCATTGCATCCATCCCAAATGTCTCTCTCGAGTCATACACATCCCTAAACTATCATCTAAGATGTTAACCCATGGCTTAAGAGACTAAATAAAACACTTTATGTATTATCCTATAAACTAAGTTATGCTTAGAGTTTAACCAACATTATAAGGACAACGAGTTCTATCAGAGGGCAAAAACCTAGCTCTATATCTCAATCAACCTTTATCCAAGGTTTGACAAAGAGTCTTCTCAATCTAAGGCCTTATCCAAAGTATACTCAAAGGCTCTTCAAGTGCTTATGTAATTTTTTTAGTCCTCCCTCCTTATTTTAGTATCTCATAGGTTTCTTCAAAAACCTTAATTTAACAATCTATGTTGTACTAGAGTTTCATTTAAAACCTAAATTAGTTTTTTTAGGTAAAGGTTTTTCTTAAACCCTAACTTCCTTATCTATGATATCATAAGATTTGGATAACCTTTTAAGATATCTACTAATCCTTCTTTCCTCATGTTACTTATGAATAAAGATAGAATTATCTTTCACATAACATAATATTTTATAAAAATTAGAAAGAAATAAAGCATTCCTTTTAGTAATTAAGTTTATGGGTTTTTCCAAAGAAAGTTACTAAGGCCATAATTTTCTTTATAAAATGGATTTGATTAATAACTATCATCTAATCAACATAGTCAAACTATTAATTGCATGCTAACATAAAATTAGAAATATTCCATCCTTGGGTAAGGAAATACTATAATAATAATAATCCTATATCTCAGAATTCTACATATATTTGATAAATCAAAAGGATATCTCAAGATTATCAAGCAACTAATCTCAAAATCCTAACATTAACTTCTCAGGTAAGGAAGAGTATTAAGCATTCATTAATTTAACAAAATTTCATGAAAAGATTCATTAATTAACATTCAAAAGATGCTCATGAAAATTTCCATAATTTAATTATCATCTTCTTCTTATAATAGAACTCGTGCAAAGAAGGATTAAAAATTTATAGCATAATTATATTACCAACATCATTGCATGCAATCTTTAACAATATAGTTGATTCAATCACCTAGATTTTAACTAAATTTAATTATACATTCTCAAGGTTTATCTTGCTTAAACCAAGTAGAGAACTACTCCAAGGATTGATTTCTCCTCTTACTCTTAATCATGACTAAGCTTCATCTTCTTCTTTCTTGTCTCTAATATAGTCTTTTTTTAAGTGTCATAGTTAGGGTTTTCTAAAACTCTTGAAAAGGCAATGACTTAAGTCTTATTTATTTTGTTCTTAACTCTTCATCAATGTCTTTCTATAAGAGGAATTGACTAGGGTTTCAATCATATAGGTTTTTCTTAAAACCATAAAAAAACTACACATAAAACCTAATTAAGGCTAGTTACAAGTTTTTCATATATAAAAATGCCACATACATGAGAATGTTAGAGTTTTAAGCTTCCGTAATTTGCAAGAATCAACAAACAATTTTAATTTTCTACATTTCTAATCCCAAATGTGATAGTACTTTCCTAATTTACTCAAATTCATGCTACCTAACTTCATTCTCCCTTATGGTTAGATCAAATAAAGTGTTCATGGTCAACCTAGTCTTATAATTAGTTGTTATTCCTTTAAGCATGAAACAAACACAAGAAATCTAGCCAAGTGATTTAACATGAATGCATTAAGCACAAAATAAAAAAAGGCACATGCCTTGGTCATCTATGTCCTACTCGACAAGCCAAATGTGAGAGATGTAACACTATATAAGTGCCCTCACTCAATTATCCTTGTGATTCCCACTATTGTCTTAAAAGAGGTCAAATACTTTGATGCCATTTTTTCACACCCTACCTATATTTATCACTAATCCCACTAATTATTAAAATACTTAGGCAAAAAGATGAGGACATTTTTTATCAATAAGGAGTGATGGTGTTACCTCTAGTTTCATTATTTTCATTCTTTTATAAGTTAGAATTTGGTATATAACATCTCCAAAACCACTATTTTAAGTTTCAGTGATACATAAAGCAAACTATCACTTCTTTATTCATGCAAACCTATACATACGCACAATTTTTATTATTTTATAGTAGATGTTTACTCATCCCCATTGCTCTCTTGATCTATCCTTCTAGGCATGTTGGTGGCATGCTTGTAATGCAAGTAGATCATAAGTAAGAAAGTTGTCTAATTAATAAATCATTAACATAGATGACATTGAAATGAAATTAACAAAAAAAATATCTATCAAATGAATTAAACAAAGCAACATCATGGCATCGATAGCATATTTTACTCTTTCACAAATACCTTACTAAAATTTATGAAATATATAATTCCTTTTCAAATTCATTCTTTGCATAGTTATGTGCATAGAAGTATACATATATAAATTATTTCATCTTCATCTTTATTGAGGTTGCATGTTTCTTCCTTCTTTTGTTTCTCTTTTTCTTTTTCTTCTTTTTTTTATTATTTCTTTTCTTTTTATCTATTCACATTTCTAATTTTCTTTTAATAAGGCCAAATTGTATCTCAAATTATTATTCCATAGTTTCAATCATCTAGTATAATATCAATATCATTTTTTTTCTTTTTTCATTCTCAACCTTGTTATTTTTAATTTCAGTTTTTTGTCTTTCTTTTTCTTTTCTAGCCTAGTTTATTACTAATGCTAATTTTTTTTCTACCATGGGATAATATCTTTGTGAAAAAATAAATTCACTTTCTTATTCTTTATTGTCTCATGGTTTAATTAGCCTACTCTATATTCATTTCATTCCTTTTTCCCTTCTTTTTCTTATTTTTATTTTTTTGCTTTTATCTTGCACATCAAAGAGTTTAGAAAAACATATAAATCTAATTATTTTGCATGAATATATATATATATATATATATATATATATATATATATATATATATTCCAATTCTTCATTTATTTTTATTACTTTTTTCTTGCATTACCAATTTAGATTTATCTACTAAAATTTTTATGGATGGGCTTCATCATAAGTTTTCTTTTACTTTTCATACTGAAATAAATAATTAAAAGAACTAAAATAATACCAAGTTGTTCCTTAATTTCTTTTGTTATTCAACATTCTACACCATTTACCCATTTTCTTTTTGAATGTGCCTAATGTGAGTGGTTCATACAATACATTAAAGCTTTTTTCCAAATTTGGTAGACCATCTGATGTCTCACTTGGATTGTTATTATGATCAACATATAATAAATTTATTTATAACATAACATATGCTATCCTTCAAAAAACTTATCTTGACAAACTGGATAGTCCTCCTTTCTTATTATCCTTATCATATTAGTAGGAACAATATTTATGTACCAAATGATGTTCTCAAAAATCTTATTATTTTCTTTGGTTGAACTAAATATATCATAAAATATTGATAACATATTGTATATTCTTCTAACAAATAATGAATTTGTTTTGATGTTGTAGTGTATTATCCTCCATTAGTTTTCCTTTAAGCTTAATGTACAATATGTTGCATGATGCACTATACATTAGCTCTATGATTATAGTTCTCTAAGTCAAATTATAGTCCCTTCCCAATCCCATCTCCAAATGGATGAAACCAGAGTTTCATAGGGTCTTCTAAAAATGAAAACATCACTCAAGTAGTCCTCAAAGGAATAAAATCAATCCCAAGTATACCGTTTCCACGATTATTTTAAATTGTCCTTTGTTTAACTACTACTCAATTTATCCCCTTCCCTTGCTCTAAGCTCCTCCTTTCTCTTTTTCCCTCTATCTTTCTCTCTCTTGACTCTTCTAATACTTCTTATCTTTCCATCAATTACTCTTCTCTCTCTTTGCTTCTTCAAGCTTCTTGAACCAACTCTTCTATAGTAGTTATTATGTATTGTTTTGGTTGTGTTTAGCTTCTCATATACATTTATCCTATATATGCATATTAAAATCTCAATTTTTCTTCCTTAATTCATAATAAATTAGATTAAGCTTAGAAAATTATAACCTAAAAACCAACAAGCTCCTTTTTATGAGCTCTTCTTAATGATATATTTAATTTGATGTTCTATGAAACTTTACAAATTTGTATATTTTTTGAAATTTTGCAAATTCATAATACCAAATAATATTACCATATTTTAGCCTCAAATCATAAACTTTACTTGGCTATGGAAGAACTAATTGCACATTTATTCTTATAATTATAGACTTAAACATTTTTTCTCTAGGATGTCATAACATGCTTCCATCTTCTCATTCACTTGATTTGTGGGATGGAATCTATCTCCTCCATAAAGTATTGACATGTTTTTCATGTCTCCTTTCATCTATACAAGATTGAGGATTCACTTTACTACTTAACTTTTAATGTAACTTATAGCACACTGAGTAGACAAGTTAGACCATAAGAAGGAAGATTAAGTGGTTTGTTATCATCAAAAAAGTATATTTCTATCTTTCAATAATATGAAGAAATTAATTAATTTTATTTTGTGTTGTATCACTAATAAAATATAAACTTGGTTGGTATAGAGTAATGCAAGATCATTTGCAATGATAAGAATTACTAGGGTTAGATGCCAAGAACTACTAAACACTTTTTACCAAAGAATTACTAAACACAACAAAGTTTGACTAAGTATTATTAATCAAAACACATTAAATATTAGCTAAGTAATTTTCATAATTCATAGAAATAAAGCATGTTTGAATGACTTCAACTGAAGTGTCATCATTCAAAGTTATTGAATAAAGTCTAGGATATAAAACAAGATTTATTTTTAGAACTTAATAAAATTAGAAGTAATTATATTAATCATACAACATTTACAAATAAAGTTTGTATAGCTTCTTAGGGAACTTTTAATAGAGATCATACAAAAGAGATTGTACACCCATTGTTATGTTGATCTAAAATAGATGAATAACCAATCTATGAATGAGATATATGATTCCAAGGTCTCTTTAGCACTCTGTGCATAGTAAAATTCTATGTAATTATAACATAATTGATGACATGGAAGTTTAAGGAATGCAAGAATCAACACATTTCAAGAATGATAATTTCTGTAGTATAATAATGAGATAGACAAAGAATAAATAATATAATTTTTGAAGCATAAATATTAAGCTAAACTTTTAAAAATAAACCTATATAAAAGTTTGTTTCCCTCAAATTTCCCTCAATCTAAAATATAAATGATGTCAAATTTCTTTTGAAATGAATCTTCTAAACTACTTCAGAAATCCACAAAGAAGCCAAAGCATAGAGCGAGGAAAGAACTACTAGCAATCAAAGTAAGTAAAGATGATTAGAACACATCATCCATCACTTACATGGATTTTTAAGAAAAGATAAATTATCATATTAAAAGTTTAGCTAAAATTTTGAAAAAGAGCTTTGTAAGTAGGAATTGACAAAAGAAGAAAAGAAGGAAAAAGAAGAAGGAACTAAGATGCTATAAATGTGGTTAAAATAGTCATGTTAAACTAGAATGTCCACAACTCAAAGTCACTAAAAGGAAGGAAGATAAAAATAAGAGAATGAAGGAAAAAAAAAAGTTTTTTAAGCTACTTGGAGAGCATCAAAAGACTAAGATGTTGTAACTTGAAGTAGTCAGGAGAAAGGAATGATTACATGGAAAAGGATGATGAATCAAGTGCATTTAGTGAAGAAAAAAATGAGGTGAGTTCTTGGACTTGTGAAGTTCTTGATAATAATTAAATAAACGTTATTAGTTCTTTAAATTCTTTAAAGTTTGCAAATAAAAAATTACAAAAGATTTACATAAAAAAAGTTTGAACTTTTGTCATGAAAGAAGATGAAAAAATAGAAATACATCAAATTTGTGATGAAAAAGTTTCCATGATTATTAAGAATTCTTATTTGAAAAAGAAACTTCCTAATTTAAAAATAAAATTTTATTCACTTAAAAATGCAAAAATTTCTAATGCTTCATATGTTGTTTAATTTCTTATGCATAAATTTATGTCTTTTGTTGAGTATATGCATAATATTTCAAATATTACATTTTTTTATTTTAAACAAAATATCATATCATAAAAATTATCAAATTAAAAAAATATTTTTAGTTCAAATCCTTGTTTCAAATGGGTGATTAAGAATGACATTATGAATGCTCCCATAGAGTAGTCCACCCAAGCTTGCTTAAATTCTTAAAGTTAGAGATTATACAATTTAGTTGTCTCTACATTGCAATGTGGAGATACAATGTATATAAGATATTCAAAGGTTAGAAATAATACACTTAAAAATTATGTGTAAAAGAAAGCATACAAATAAGGCAAATCAAAGTAACATTTTATGATTACTAAGTTAAAATTTATAATTTATGCAGCCATATATAGGAAGAAAATCAAGATCTAATACTTGGGTGTTGGATATATGATGCTCAAGGCCACAATACATGTAGTATTTGATAAGTCAATTACAAACATAATTAGTAAAAATTTTAATGATTAGATAAAGTTATTAATGAACCTAGAATTGAAGAAAGAAGAAAATAAATTAGATAAGAAAGAATATGGAGAAGAAGCTAGTTAATAACTACCTTGAGCTTGGTAATATCAAAATCCATAAGAATGAATTAAATGATATACTAATCAAGGAGTTAACTCAAGTTTCTATGAGAGAAATTTATCATAGTATATTTTTATCATTCACAGAATTAATATTTGATAAAGAAGCCTTTAACAGTGTGGGATCATGCCATGAATTGATAGGTAAATAAATTTGATAGAAATTAAGTATAAGAATTAGTTCCTAAGCTTAGTAATTAATAATTCATTGGAGCTAAATGGGTATTCAAGAGTAAACTATATAAAAATAAAGCAAATATTGGAGACAAGGTTAAACCTTTTACTAAGTATATATAATCAACTTTATTGGTATAGGAAAAGTCATGAAGATGTAAGATACCACTTTATTAGAGATCATGTCATTAAAAGATTAGTAGAATAAGATTATGTACCTCAAAAGTAAAAATTATGCAATATTTGCAAAATCCCTTCAATGATATAATATAATTATATAAATTGTATCTCCCTTTTGATGGGTTAAAAGGGTAAATGATCATAGTTTAGATAAAATTTAGAATAATCACAAAGTGAGGAGAACCACATAATAAGGTAGAGTATGAAGTGAAGTGGAGCACATATTTTTTATTTTTAATATTTCTTAGAATAACAATCTTTTTAAAATATATATTTTTACTTTTTATTTCTTTATCTAAATATTTATGTCTATCATCATCACAAACGAGAGATTGTTAAGTCACCTTGGTATTAGATGAGTCAATCCATAAATGTTTAATATTTTGTTCTAGTTTGCTTGTTTTATATGAATTAAATTTAGTTATGAAGAACAAGTAATACATTTTTGAAGATAATGAATAGTAGTCTTTAAAGTATCTTAGAATATTCAACAAACTTAAAGAATTAAAGACATGTATATCAGTTTTGAAAAGGTTTTTTTATGAAATAAAATATTATATTCTTTATTATTAATCATAAGCACATCACTCTCTTCATATTACTTTCAAATCCAATTAAAGAATCCAATTTATTTAATTCTTTTCTTAATTTAAGAAACATTTAGGATTCTATTTTCACTAACTTAACTAACCCTAATCACCTCTTTTAACCACTATAATTTGGTTAAATCTTATGTATTTTTATCAAATCTCATGTTAAGTCTATTACTAAACATTTTCTTAAATAAGAAAAATTAATTCTATTAATATATATATATATATTTAATTTTAATAATATATATATATATATATATATATATATATATCCTAAGTCACAACCACATGAATGGCCTACCAAGCTAGAGAGAGGTTGGGAAGCCTCGCAATAACAAACCAATTGGAACCAGGATGGGTCATGCCTAAACTTGGTCATGGAGTTTTAAACCTAATTGAGATAAGGTAGAGGAGGCATCAAATCCTTTAAGTTTTGCATGAAGTGTGCAATGGGTTAGGTTAACCCATATATTTTAAACCTATTTCTATTCGCATTACACATGCATGTAACATGATATGAAGAGATAAAGCTTTTGATATCCTATCATGTGGAAATAAAATCTGTGTAGCACCTCGAACTTAAGCATGCATTAATTCCCACCATCTGATTGTTGATCAGATGACTAAGAGTTTATCCTCTTATAAGTATTTGTTTAAGGCTCGAATCGAACAACCAAAATCTTATTAGATTTTATTGAACACTAGCATTCTTTTTGCCTTGGCAAATATCCTATCATTGATTTTACAATGTAGATCTATCCATACAGATTCTTACTATTAAAATCATTCTTGCTTTTACCATTGATGAATCGAATGATTCACGCCTCATTTGATATAATCAGATGGCCCAGATTTAATTCATTCTAATGCTATCATCCATAACTCATCTACTTTTATATTTGTTGATTAAATAGACAATCATCTCTAAATGGATCTTATAGCTCTGGTTGATCCCACTAATAGCTCTTGCCTTAGCCTTTATTTAAGTCATTGGAATAATTATTTGGAAGAGATTTTTAAGCTTTTAATAGCATTTTAAAAAGAACTTTTCATTAACTTTCTAACATTTATGATAAAAGTAATTTTATAAAATTGAACCTTTATAATGAAATAGCTTATAAACATCAACTAACCTTTAAAATCTCAATAGAATATTGTATGATATTACATCAATGTAAAATCTCCCTATAGCACATTAACGTTTGGTACTTCTCAAAGTATCAAATTCTTCCAACTAACCCTATGACTTCTAAGCTTTTATTTTCTTACTTTACTTCATAATTTTGAGTTTTTTTGTACCTTACATTATTCATCAACAGGCATAAGAAGTTGTACTTTGAATCAAAAATTTTCTTGTTATAGTTTATCATTTTTTGAGTTGGGTAGCCTAGCATTTGTAAAATCCTAAGTTTAATTTGTTCTCATAAAAAATTAAGTTGAGGTTGAGCTCACAAAAATTAAAGTTATAGTTGAACTCATAAAAGTGAGTAAGTTGGAGATGAAATATAAAGAAAAACCTCAAGTTATTAATTTCTTAGTAGTAGTCATTTTCCTAACCTCAGTTAGGAATGGATGTAGGTTCTAATTTAATTGAACCACTTAAAATTTTTATTTCTAATTTTCTTAATCACAAAAATTAAAACTTATATATATAATTTTGAATATCAAAGTGTTTTACAAAAATAAATTATTTTTATAAAGAATTTTTTTAAAAAATAGTAAAAATAATAAAAATATTTTTAAAATCTATAATTTATTCCCCCTCTCATGGGATTCTTACACACTTTTATTTCTTCATAATAATTAGTTACAAATAATTTAACAACCTTTATATATGCACATCTTCATTAAGAAGTGAAAAGAAAAGCCAAGTTATAGCAACTGAGCACACCCAGTCATTTTCAATGTTCCTTCAAGCAATTATCTTGAGCTAAGTTGAAAGTTATTTCTACATTAGTTTATAACAATTTAGCACACCTCTTGTTATTATTATTAGGTTATAAGACTTTCAATTAATGAGCTTTACTTTGTTCCTTTATACCACTATTAAGACTTTATATTTGGTTCTTTTATTAGTCCTTTGTCCACCTTTTAGAGTCTTTTGGCCCAATGATTATAAGCTTCTTTGGCTTAGTATTGTAGGGCATTTAAGCCCAATGCATAAGAATCTTTGTACCATTACTTTGTAAAGTTCTTTGGCCTAGTATTTATGAGCTCTTTTAGGTCAAAGGGTGGTTTTGTAATCTTACTTTTATAGAGACCATTTTTTTAGTATTTATTTAGTCTTTTGACCAAGGGTGAATATAGAAATAGTTTTGGGTTGAACAATCTAAAAATATTTGTTATATTTACATTATTACAATCTTCACTCCAAGGGTTTTTAAAGTTACCAAGAATTTTTTGATCAAGTTTTTAAGATAAATTAAGAATCTCAAAAAACTTGTACTATGTTTCTATTATTTATTTTGAGGTTATAAATTTTACAATTGATCCCTCTCTAGTGTGGACATTTAGCTTATATTTTTTAAACAAAGACACTAAGAAAATAAGATTAATTAGAGACATAATGTAGACTGCTTAATACTAACAACAAATATTTTAATGTGAAGCATTATAGTGTTGAATTTTAGAAAGAACATGTCTTCCTGAAAGTAAGTCCTATAATGGGTGATTAAGATTAGTAGAGTGAGAAATTTGAGTCCCAAATTCACAGAGCATTTTCAAATGCAAGGAGTTGATCGTATTACTTATAGAGTGGCATTATCTTTTTCACTAGTTGGAGTCCATAATATTTTTCACATTTTTTCTTTGAGAAACTATGTTTTTGTTCCATCTCTTATCATTCTATGGCTTAAAAGGCAAATCCAATATATCATATAAGGAGAAATTAATTAAAACTCTTGCTAAGTAAAATAAAAAAAATAAGAAATAAAAATTCACTCACCAAAGTTAATTTATATTGGAATAATCAAATAGAAAGAGAAGTGACATGGGATTTAAATTAATATGGTGTACTAGTATCCTAAGTTATTTTAAATTTTAAATTAAGCCTTTTATAAAACTAGTAGGTTGTAATTTTCTAAATCTTATATAATATTATATAATTTTGCAATTAAGAATTTTATATTGGTGTTTATCATAAACAAAACTATTTTAATAATCATGTGATTTTCTAGTGAGTCTCAAAGAAAATGTCAACTTGTAAATATCTCAAAATTTATGTTTTAGCATGCCATTGAGAAGTATTCTATGGGAAGAATTTATTAGTCCAGAGTTTGTAATTTCTTAAGGTTCTTTAAAACTTCAAGGAATTCATAAAGAATAAATTTATACTAAAATATTAAATTACTAAATTTTTTTATTATTAAAAGAGTTATTATATTATATAAAAAATGGTAATAATTATCTCTAAAAAGTGGAGGTAATTATTCAAATAATATTCTAAAGATTTTAAATTTTTATATGCTAAAATTAATAAAAAAAATTCCATGATCTCAAGGTTGGCCAAAGATCCTAAAAAGTGAAAATTTATAGCGCTAAAAATATGATAAAATTGAGTTCTATGATAATGTTGATCTATTTTTATTTTTAGAGAATTTTATAATTTTTTATAATTATTTCATATATTTTTAAAAAGACCATTGACCACTAAAAGGGGGTACAACACTCGAAGGAGAAAGAAGAGTTGAGAAATTAACTATATAAATTATTTGGACTCAAATTTAGTTAAAAATTAAAATTGTTTAATATTAAAGTAGAAGATTGAAGATTGAAGATTGAAGATTGATAGAGATTTCTTAGAAATATCAAAAAAAATTATTAATTAAATGTAGTTAAAAAGCAATAAAAATTTACTCGGACAACGAATTTGTAAATAAAAGCTCAAAATTATTTTGGCACAAAAACGGGTCAGGGTCATGGAATTAATAGCCAAAGTGATTTTTAGTGAAATAATAAAATAATTTTTGTAGGTATTTGTAACTTTTGGAAATATATTAGAAAAACTAAACATTTTCTAAAAATGGAAAAAATTGCTAACATGTAAAACTCAATGAAGTGAATCATAAGAAATTGTCCAATAAATTTTTAAATTTCTAAATGATCCAAAAATGAAAGAAATATTTGATTTACTAAAAGTTAATTAAAATATAATTTTAGTTATTTATAAATTCATAACTCGCTAATGAAAAAACTAAGGTAACTAATTGAGCGATTGAGATGCAAGGAGGCATCTAATTAGATTTCTCAAAGAACTATCATCATTTTGCAGGAGTTTCAATGAAAAGAAGAGGAATGAAAACAAAACATGTATCAGAAGGAAGGAAACCATAACCATGCAGAACTGTTTAGGAAAATTAGAAAGATTTTGCTTAGCCAGGAGCTAAAGGAGAGAGAAAGAGAGAGAAGAAGAGGTGTTATCGAAGTTTAGGAAGGAAATCCATAAGCCAACAAGCAAAGAAGTTGAAAGTCATTAAATGGAAATGCATTATAGTACAAAATATTGTAGCATTTATATTGTACTCAAAAGGAAAGGGTTTGTGTTTTTGAAAAGTAACAAAATTCAAAATTCTTTCCACGGCAATAACACTACAACAAAAAATTGAGATAAATAAGCTTTGTAACTTCGGTGTATATGTTTTGAATTCAATTAATTATTGCTTAATGAATGTGTTAGGAAGAAATTGAAAGTTGAAGCATGTTCTTAACCCCTATTTGCAATGTTATTGATTTCTATTGAATAAGTTAGCTTGACTTGGAATTGTCAATTCTTTTTCATAAAAGAATTTTGGAACAACATGCTAAAATATTTATGTTTATGGCAATTATAGACAATAAGGAAAAAGGGATATAAAATAAAATAGTATGCAATCTTAATTGGAAAAGAAAAAAAAAGAATGGAGAAAGATCTAGGTTTTGTTGAAATGGGTAAAAATGGGTTTGGCACAACTTTTGTGAAACTAAATATATGATGATTGTCCATAGTGCTATAAAATGCTATTTAGAATAACAAGCTGAAGAAGTAGGGTTGTATTTTAGAATAACATGTTTATATGTGGTACAAAAAGAGCTAACATTAAAGTTATTCTTATTTGGAATGATTCATTCCAAAATATGCCAAATTTGGTTAAAAAAGAAAAAAGTCTGATTCTACAATAAACCAAACAAAGCAAAGAATTAAGAAAATAATAAGAAAGAATTTTCATAGCATTTCTTAAAAATCACAGACTTGGTTTTTAAAAAAAAATAAAAGAATTTTGGTATTTATTTTCTTTTTTATCTCTAATTATTATATATTTGTTGATTCATGTTGATTTATCATGTAACATGACCAAAACTTATTTATTTACATTCAAGTTATAAGGTTTCTTCTACTAAGCTAATGATGTTTAGCTCAATCTATTTTTAACGCCTAATAATTTAGCATAGGATGAGACATAACATGAGACTCTAAATGGATAGAAAAAATGACAATTCATGGATTATTTACTTAAGGGTTATTTATATTTATTATCATGTTACATAAGCTACTATGATAACACTTTTATATTTTACTAATATGGACATGATTTAATATGAACATAGTTTATTAAATTTTCACTATGATACATGAACTCTATTAAAAGGAAATGTGGTAATAATATTCTTCCGATTGTTTCTTTCAAAAGTTATTTTAATTTGATTTTCAAAGCTAGGTATGACATTGGTTTTCAATTTATTTATTGACTTTGTATTTATTTGCAAGAAAAAAATGACTTTTAAAACTAATAATGCAAGATAAATCATGGCTCCTCCCATGGAAAGTGAGTGACGATGCCATAGGAGTGATATCAAAGTAATTGAAGTTTTAAGTTAGAGAACCATAAGAAAATAGATAACTTAGGATATGAAACTTAGGAAGAATGAAACTGAGGTGCAAAATTAAGTTGGAGAGGCCTAAGATGACATTGTAGAAGAAAACAAACACACATATTCTACAACTAATTTTTGTTTACTTTTTATATAGCCACATTGTAAGAACCTTAAGATGAACAAGAAAATTTTATAACTATAGCTATCAAATTGGGCCTAAAAATGCTACATTAAGCCCAATGTATAGTAGGCAAGGTCTATGAAAATTTATTTTGAACTAAGTTAAGGCGCAAATTATGGTATGGTTTTAATTTATGCACTATACATTGGACGTATAGTAAGTTAGGTTATCAATATGATATGTTTGATAAAATTGAAAATAAAACAAAAACTAAAAAAGATGGATGGTATGATAATAAATACCATTAATATACTAAGCTCAGTGTGAATCGTACATTCCTAAAAGGGAGCAAATTGAGAAAAATTTAATGTATATTTAAAAATGGTGTATGACATTAAGTTGCATTATTTGTTAGGCTACATGTTGGTTAGAGAAAGAATGTATAATACTTTAAAGGAATGTATAATTTAATAAATAATGGAAAGACATTATACTTTAAACATGATATATTGTTTGAAAGGAGGACTAAATTGGAAAATATGATTTGTTAGTAGAAGTGTATATTACATTAATAAAAGAATATAAAAATTATAAGAAAAGGAGAGAAGTTATGAATTTATAGGATATTTGGGAATGATGCTTAGGGAGATATTAAGAAATATATATACCACTTTAAGACAAAGCCTACACCACAAAGTGGGTAGGCATGCAAAGAAGTTGAAAGGCATTAAATGGAAATGCATTATAGTAGAAAGTGTTGTAGCATTTATATTTACTAAAAAGGAAAGGGTTTGTGTTTGTTAAAAGTCACACAATTCAAAATGCTTTGCATGGCAATACCACTACAACAAAAAATTGAGATAAATAGGCTTTGTACCATTGGTGTATATGCTTTGTATTCTATTAATTACTGCTTAATGAATGTGTTAGGAATAAATTGAAATAAAAAAGTTCAAGAATGTTCAAAACCCTTATTTGTAATGTTATTAATTTCTATTGAATAAGTTCGCATGACTTGGAATTCTCAATTGTTTTTCATAAAAGAATTTTGAAACAACATGCTAAAATATTTATGTTTATGACAATTATAGAAAAAAAAGGAAGAAGGGATTTAAAATAAATTAGTATGCAATCTTAATTGGAAAAAAAAGAAAAAATGAATAGAGAAAGATCTAGGTTTTGTTAAAATGGGTTTGGCACAATTTTTATGAAACTAAATAGATAAATGTCCAAAGTGGTATAACCTCTTATTTAGAATAACAAGCTGAAGAAGTAGGGTTGTATTTTAGAATAACATGTTTATATGCGGTACAAAAAGAGCTAACATTAAAGTTATTCTTATTTGGAATGATTCATCCCAAAATATGCCAAATTTGATTAAAAAAGAAAAAATCCTAATTCTATAATAAACCAAACAAAGCAAAGGATTAAGAAAAAGATAAGAAAGAATTTTCATAGCATTTCTTAAAAGTAAGAGACTTGGTTTTTGAAAAAAAAATAAAAGAAGTTTTGTATTTATTTTCTTTTTTTTATCTCTAATTATTATATATTTGTTTATTCATGATGATTTATCATGTAACATGACTAAAACGTATTTATTTACATTCAAGTTATAAGGTTTCTTCTACTAAGCTAATGATAATTAGCTCAATCTATTTTTATCACCTAATAATTCAACATAGGATGAGACACAACATGAGACTCTAAATGGGTAGTAAAAATGACAATTCATGGATTATTTACTTAGTGGTTATTTATGTTTATTATCATGTTGTATAAGCAGCTATGTTAACTCTTTTATATTTTACTAATATGGACATGATTTAATAAGAACATGGTTTATTATATTTTCACTATGATGCATGAACTCTGTTAAAAGGAAACGTGATAATAATATTCTTCCAATTATTTCTTTCAAAAGTTATTTTAATTTTATTTTCAAAGCTAGGGATGATATTGGTTTTCAATTTATTTATTGACTTTGTATTTATTTGTAAGAAAAAATGACTTTCAAAACTAATAATGCAAGATAATTCTTGGCTCTACCCAAGGAAAGCGAGTGAGGATGCCATAAGATTGATATCAAAGCAATTGAAGTTCTAAGTTAGAGAACCATAAGAAAATAGATAACTTAGGATATGAAACTTAGGAAAAATAAATCTGAGGTGCAAAGTAAGTTGGAGAGATCTAAGATGACATTGTAGAAGAAAACAAATACATATATTCTACAAAAAATTTCTATTTACTTTTTATATAGCCACACTGTAAGAACCTTAAGATGAACAAGAAAATTTTAGAACTATAGCTATCAAATTGGGCCTAAATATGCTACATTAAGCCCAATGTATAATAGGCAAGGTCTATGAAAATTGAGTTTGATCTAAGTTAAAGAATAAAGTATAGTATGGGTTTAATTTATGCACTATACATTGGCTATCACCTATAGTAAGTTAGGTTATAAATACAATATGTTTGATCAAATTGAAAAGAAAAAAAACTCAAAAAAATGTGTGGTATGTTAATAAATACCATTAATACACTAAGCTCAAAGTGAACCATGCATTCCTAAAGAGGAGTAAATTGAGAAAAACGTAATATACATTTAAAAATGATGCTCAAAACATTGTCTTAAATGGACATTCTAGTATGACACTAAGTTGCATTATTTGTTAGGCTATATGTTGGTTAGAGAAGGAATGTATAATATGTTAAAGGAATGTACAATTTATTAAATAATGGAAAAACTTTATATTTTATACATGATATATTGTTTGAAAAGAGGAGTGAATTGGAAAATATGATTTGTTAGTAGGAGTGTATATTACATTAGTAACAGAATATAAAAAAAGGATAAGAAAAGTAAAGAAGTTATTAATTTATACGATATTTGAGAATCATGCTTAGGGAGATATTAAGAAACATATATACCACTTTAAGACAAGGCCTACACCACAAAGTGGTTAGGCATGCAAAGAAGTTGAAAGGCATTAAGTGGAAATGCATTATAGTAGAAAGTATTGTAGCATTTATATTTTACTTCAGAAAAGGAATGGGTTTGAAAAGTCACACAATTCAAAATTCTTTATAGGGCAATACCACTACAACAAAAATTGAGATAAATAAGCTTTTTAACTTTGGTGTATATGCTTTGTATTCTATTAATTATTGCTTAATGAATGTGAAAGGAATAAATTGAAATAAAAAAAGTTCAAGCATGTTCGTAACCCCTATTTGTAATGTTATTGATTTTTATTGAATAAGTTCGCATAACTTGGAATTGTCATTTTTTTCATAAAAGAATTTTGAAACAACATGCTAAAATATTTATATTTATGGCAATTATAGAAAATAAGGAAAAAGGGATTTAAAATAAAATAGTATGCAATCTTAATTGGAAAAAAAAAAGAAAAAAAAGGAATGGAGAAAGATCTAGGTTTTGCTGAAAAAGGTTTGGCACAATTTTTATGAAACTAAATAGATGATGATTGTCCAAAGTGGTATAACCTCTTATTTAGAATAACAAGCTAAAGAAGTAGGGTTGTATTTTAGAATAACATGTTTATTTGTGGCACAAAAAGAGCTAACATTAAAGTTATTCTTATTTGGAATAATTCATCCCAAAATATGCCAAATTTGATTAAAAAAGAAAAAATCTTGATTCTACAATAAACAAAACAAAGCAAAGGATTAAGAAAAAGATAAGAAAGAATTTTCACAGCATTTCTTAAAATTAAGAGACTTGGTTTTTGAAAAAATTAAAAGAAGTTTTGTATTTCTTTTCTTTTTTTTATCTCTAATTATGATATATTTGTTGATTCATGATGATTTATCATGTAACATGACCAAAACTTATTTATTTACATTCAAGTTATAAGGTTTCTTCTACTAAGCTAATGATAATTAGCTCAATCTATTTTTATCACCTAATAATTCAGCATAGGATGAGACACAACATGAGTCTCTAAATGGGTAGTAAAAATGACAATTCATGGATTATTTACTTAAGGGTTATTTATGTTTATTATCATGTTATATAAGCTACTATATAACTCTTTTATATTTTACTAATATGTATATGATTTAATATGAACATAGTTTATTATATTTTCACTATGATACATGAACTCTATTAAGAGAAAATGTGATAATAATATTCTTCTAATTGTTTCTTTCAAAAGTTATTTTAATTTGATTTTCAAAGCTAGGTATGACTTTTTTTTTAATTTATTTATTGACTTTGTATTTATTTGCAAGAAAAATTACTTTCAAAACTAATAATGCAAGATAAATCATGGCTCCACCCAAGGAAAGCGAGTGAGGATGTCGTAAGAGTGATATCAAAGTAATTGATGTTCTAAGTTAGAGAACCATAAGAAAATAGATAACTTAGGATATGAAACTTAGGAAGAATGAATCTAAGGTGCAAAACTAAGTTGGAGAGATCTAAGATGACATTGTTGAAGAAAACAAATACTCATATTCTACAATTAATTTCTATTTACTTTTTATATAGCCACATTGTAAGAACCTTAAGATGAACAAGAAAATTTTAGAACTGTAGTTGTCAAATTGGGCTTAAATATGCTACATTAAGCCCAATGTATAATAGGCAAGGTCTATGAAAATTGAGTTTGAACTAAGTTAAAGAATAAAGTATAGTATGGGTTTAATTTATGCATTATACATTGGCTATCACCTATAGTAAGTTAGGTTATCAATACGATATGTTTGATCAAATTGAAGAAAAATGAAAACTCAAAAAAATGTATGGTATGTTAATAAATACCATTAATACAATAAGCTCAGAGTAAACCGTACATTCCTAAAAAGGAGTAAATTAAGAAAAATGTAATGTACATTTAAAAATGATGCTCAAAACATTGTCTTAAATGGACATTCTAGTATGACACTAAGTTGCATTATTTGTTAAGCTATATGTTGGTTAGAGAAGGAATGTACAATATGTTAAAGAAATGTAGAATTTGTTAAATAGTGAAAAAATTTTATACTTTATACTTGATGTATTGTTTGAAAAGAGGATTGAATTGGAAAATATGATTTGTTAGTAGCAGTGTATATTATATTGTTAAAAGAAAATAAAAAAAGAATAAGAAAAGGAGAGAAGTTATGAATTCATAACATATTTAGGAATGATGCTTAGGGAGATATTAAGAAACCTAAAATTAACACCACTTGCTAAGAGTATATCGTGATGAATTTGCAAGGATGGAATTTGGAAACCAAATTCTACATTATAAGGATGACCAAACTCTAATAATGGAGTATTGAGGGATGGATCTCAAAGAGAAAAGAAGAACCAAGAGAAGTAAAGGATGGCAAAAATTGTAAGATCAATAAGAAATAATACCTACTAAAAAGAAGTAAGTGGAATGGAATCAAACTAACCATCTCGTAGAGCAATTTTTAAGTTTTAATCCTTTCTAAGTAGAACATTGGCTTCAAAGAGTTATAATTCTTCATGATGATATGACATACTTAAGCACAAGGAAGGCTCAATATTACACTTGATTTTGGATAATGTTATTATCCAGAGGTGGCAAAAATAACTAGGACTTTATTTAGATGATACACCCAATTTAAGATATCATGGAAAGAATTTTTCAAACTTTTATGAGATGGTGTGCTCTAACATTAGCAAGAGAAAGGAGATAGAATATATAAATTTTTTTTTAATGTAGCATAATATTTATTAAACTTCAATAGCTAACATTAAAAATGTTCATGTATAATCCATAATTTCTTTCATCACAGAAACAAAATTGTTACATGTTTCGAAGAGGATTGAAGGAGTTTATTTGAAATGTTATACAAATCCTACATACAAGAAGCTAGAAGAAGTTGAACAACACATTGAAAAAAGCTAATATGGTGTATAGCAAAAAGAATAAAAGAGAAAAAGGAAAAGAATAATTTCACTACATGACAAGCAAGAATGTAAGAAGACCAAACAAACTGAGTTAAGATCTCAACAATTGGAAATAGAATAGGAAAGATTTTTCATTGTTATATATGTGACAAGTTCAAGTAAGGAGAATGCTAAAAAATGGCTATGAAATGCTTTACTTGTAATGAATTTACACATTATGCTATACAGTGTCCACATGTATAAAAAAACTCATCCATTAGTGGAATTAAGGAGTATAGAAAGTATAGAACTAGAAATTCTCAAATATACAGAATTAGATGATGTTTTTCAAGTAATATGATGAAAAAGTCCAAGCAAAGAAGCTTCTACATTTTTTATTGCTAATCTAGGTAAACTTTCGATATTAATTGTATAAGTAACTATTAAATCTTATATTCATTAATTTGTTTTATGGATTACTAAAGACATAATATATCATTAGATGTTCTTATTTAAATTTCAGAGAATGACATATATATATATATATATGAATGAAGATATCAAAGAATGATAATGAATAGATTATGTAAAAAAAATATCAAAAGTAAAAGCTATGAATACCTAAACTATGAACTAGCTAGCTAATTTTGAATAAAGAGGATTATAAGAGATTTAGAATGTGATGGAAACTTTTCTTAAATAAAAGAATGATAGATTATTAAAAGTAGTGAAAATTTCTACCATAATTATAAACATAAATGACTATGTAGGGATTAAAGTAAAGTGAGAAGATTATCAAAATGAAAGGGATGAGGAAAGTTTCTTAAAAGATAATTTCATAAAAAGGGTATATTGTTTAATAGATTCTAATGAAAAATAATATAAGAATTTATTAGTTAATCTAAACTAAATGCATAAAAATAGATTAATAATATTCTAAATACAATAATAAAAGAAAATGGTGAATATTGGTAACGAGTGCTTCGAATAAAATATATAAATGATGATATGAAGAAACTAAATTTAAATAGAAGGATAAAGTGGGTGAATTGTTATATGCAAGTTGATAAGGGAATCATCTTAGGCTCAAAAAAACATTATAAGTGTTGTACCTTTGAGATTAATGATCATAAAATGATGCTCTTGATTACAAATGGCTATTTGAAGCGCTTGTGTATATATATTTAGTTAATGAATGTAGTGAATGTTGAGATAAAGCAATGATCATGCATATGTAGTTTGATGAAACTTAAAGACTCCTTGCTTATGGATGGCTCAAATTATATATCATGAAGCCAATGTCTTAACTCTTGGTTGAGTGGTTGCCTACTAGGAATTCATTTTCAAGATATCAACTTGTTTGAATTGGTAAACCCATCACTTGATTTATATTGCACTTATAGCTTTAAGACATTTTCATTCCTTTATCTAACTTAGGTTTGGAGTTAATATGTGATAGAAAATTCCTTTTTGGTAGAGATGAGTATAATATAATTTTGTTATCCATATTGATAAATATATGAACATTGAGCTTACTAGTTAAAAATTCTTCCTTATCAAATAGCCAATGCTTTCCTAGAATGATAATTCCTACTTGTATAGGTATAATATTGCATAGGACCTCTTAAAAGTTGGAATTGAATTAAATAGGCATTAAATAACACTTTTTAGTGGGGATCTATGTCATTGATCGAAGACATGGAATAAGGGCAAGGCTGGTTTATTAGGACAAGCTTACGAAGAGATGCAATGTCTATTTATATTGTGTTTATACAATTACTACTACCTCTATTTTACAATAACTAGAGACTCGTCATTTTGAATCATCCAAACCTCCATCATTATAATACTTAGCACTCATGACTAAAATTCTTAAGTGTAACCCAATTAGTGGAGTTAGGATTAACTTCTCTCTCATCAAGTTATTGAAAGAAGTGAAAAAAATAAAAAAATATAAACATAGGAGATAAAAATATCTAATATAAAAGAAAATAAAAAAAAATTGATCAAGTTACTGACCAATTAATAAGCATATTTTTTCTCAAAACTATATTTTGATTTTAGTATCTTTTTTTTAGCTTTCAAAAAATGACTCATATCAAATCACAAATTAGAAAAATACGATCAAATACTAAATCTATGCAAGTGAATGAAAACATTGGAAATGCTGATTGTTGAGCTATGAATGCTATACAAGAAAATAGAAACATTATAACAGAAGAATTAGGAATCAATAATGATGAAAAGAGTCAATCCATCGAGATGAAACAATGAAAGATAGCCGCTTATAATCAACAAAAATTGAAAGATGTTCTATCGTTAGTATAAAGAACTAGGCTAAAGTAGAATGTTATTAAGTATCTAACAACATCAAATGACAACCAAAATACTAATCAAAATTGACGTCACAAAATTGAAAAAAAAAACTAACAAGTTGCCATTAAGACATTGAAGCTAAACCACTATTGAACAATCAAGACTATTAATATCATTTGTGCTAAATAACTTCATAATGAGCACAACTACAAGTGTTGATTGGGCTAATCATATAAAAATCTCTTACTCCAATTATATTCACAATACAATTTGCTGCAAATTTAGTTATAGCCTTGATTGAGTTTGAAGATTGCTTCTGTTTCATTTGTAGATATTGAAACACAATAAGGTGGGCAAGGCAAGAAGATGCGATTGAAATGCTGCACATTTCATGAAACTCAAAAACAAAAGATTAAAGTAATACTTAAGACTATTAATTATTTTCTAGAATAGATTTCTATTCTAGAAAATACAGTAACGGTATTTTTTTCAAAATCCCTCAAATAAAGATCTGCAGTTGAATAAAGTCACAAAACTTCAGCTTACAGCTCCAACGTGAGTTTAATAATTTTTTCTAAATAAAACAATTTAAAATTTTTAAAAAAACTAATTAATAAAAAAGAGAAATTATGAAACTTATTTATCAGGATTTTTTTTTTTTTTTTTGAAAGACGTTTTTCAAAGGGGCAAACGCATTTGTACATCACGAAATCTATTTTTTTTAAGGTTTCAGGTCACCATCCGTTGGCTGGAAGAAGTAACACGTCAAAGCAATGCGAACCTGATAATGACACGAAAGTTAGTTTTTTATTAATTTATTTTTAAATGATCTTTATGTATCATCTTTCAAATATTGTTTTTGAACGTTATTTGTAGCCGTAAGAGAATGGCTTTAATAAATATTTCTTTACTAATAAAATTCTAACTAATGTGTCGCGTACTTAATCGTCACGCACAAAATTCACATAGGCAAGTAGTGTGAAACCATGTTGAGTCTTACATGAGAGAAAATATTCACAAGAAATTCATTTATTTATTTATTTATTTATTTATTTATTTTTGACATAAAGCATTTATCGTAACTATATTACTCACTCATTTGTTATGAAGACAAGATTCATCTTGAAGAAAAGCCCATGACATCACTTTTTTGTAGCACCACCAATAGTTAAAATTAATATCACAGTTTATATCTGTAACAGGAATTATCATTGCAGGAATAATACAACCAAGGTGTTTACAAACTTATCCCATTTAAGGAACTCATGTCAATGAATAATGATTCTTTCAATCTTCCATCTAATGCTTAAGAAGATATATCTATATGTATCTTTAAGGATTTTCAACTCCATCAGATGCTCAACTATTTCTTTAAAACAATCTATGAATGAAATGAAAGAGAAAATTCTTCTATCAGAAGTTGCAGAGCTAAAAAAACATATATGCTATCAATCAAAAATTTATTTAAAATTATTAATTTAAGTCCTTATAAACAAAACTTTATGCAAAAATGACAACTACTTCAAACTTCAAAAATAAGCAACTCGATGCAAATCAAAACAAACTAATTCTAATTTAATTAATTATAAAATTCAAAATTAGCTAAATAACTAAATATAATAAATTTAAATAATATAAGTAATACATAATATATTCTGTACAAGCTAATGATTACACAATCTGATGTCTTATACCATATTTGTATAATCAAACAAATTATCGACCTCATACATATGTTGTTTGTTCTTTGAGAGAGTTTGTGCTAGTATTATTTGAGTATAAAACTTCTTTGATATAAGTAACATTATTTTTTTAAAATCCCTTAAATAAAGATCTTCGGTTGACAAACATCACAAAACTTTAGCTTACAGCTCCATGTGAGAATGCTATGTGATTTGCGAGTTTGATAAATTTTTTTTAAAACAATTTAATAGAAAATTTTTAATTAATAAAAAAGATAAATTATGAAACTTATTTATCATGATCTTTTTTAAAAAAAAGTTTTTCAAAGGAGCAAACACATTTGTAGATCATGAAACCTATTTTTTTAAGGTTTCAGGTCACTATCGTTTACTGGAAGCAGTAACACTTCAACGGAATGCGAATCTGATAACTTCAACGCAATGGTTTTCAACTCCATAAGATGCTCAACTCTTCATTTAGGACAATTTACGCTCATGGGAACTTGAAGATATGAATGCAATGAAGGAGAAAATGCCCTTATCATAAGTTGAAGAGACAAGAAACACGTAGTATCAATAAAAAATTCATTTAAAATTATTAATTTAAGTCCTCACAAAAGAGCTTATTTATACATAAGTGACTAGTACTTCTAATTTCAAAAATAAGCAACTTTATGTTAATCATAACAAACTAATTCTAATTTAATTAATTATAAAATTTCAAATCAAATAAAAAACAAACATAATAAATTTAAATGGTATCAGTAATGCTTTTAAATAAAAATTTCAAATAGAAAAAATTATCTAAATTAATTTAAATACAAAAATAAAATTAAATTTCAAATACAAATTTTAATTATAAAATAAAAAATGATAATTTAATCCTACATTATTAACTTTGAAAATTTCATACAAATCAAAGAAAAATTATTAGTCAAAAACCTCTGAAATCAAAGAAAAATTTCTAGATAGACATGATAAGGGTTAATCAAAGAGAAGGAATTCAAAAGTCATTTCGAACTACTTTGATATCAAATTCTAATGACAATTTTTCCTTTTGACTTCGCTATATGTCTAAACAAAGATATTCAAGAGTTCAAATTTTAGATTTTTTAAAATCAAGTTGTACAATGACATAATGGCAAAATCACAAGTTGAATGTAAACAAATGTTAAAAGTATTGTAATGATATATTGGCAAATAAAATCCAACAAACAAAAGTAATATAATGACACGATTGGTTTTAATTGAAAATATGTGATCAATTTCAATAGTGGTGTTCCAAAACATCGTCCCCCATATTCAATTATTTGAATTGCATCAAATAGTCAAAAACAAAATTAATGTGTATTTATTGTTAAATAGAAATGACCAACATATGTTTCATAAACATTGATAAAAGTTTAGTTTTGTAGCCACTTATAGCCTTATATGATAGAAACAAAAACACAAATCACCCAAAATGAAATTCTAGTAATATGGCTAGCCTAGAATGGACTAACTACATAAAATGGTTAATAGACCACATGGTACAACCTATATAGACAACATACTGTGATTCCAAATTTACAATGCATTTATGTCACTTTATAAGGATATTTAAATCATCAATGACTATTGGCATTACAAAACCTATAAAAAGTTCTCAAATTATGAAATGTGATATAAATCTCAAAAACTTCAAAATATGCCTAGATCTATGCATCAAACATATAGGACACATGCATAGTAAAACAAAAATTCAAATTAATACATATAGCTATGTCAAAGCATAATTTGATATAGAACAAATAATACATATACAACATAAGGAAATAAAAAATATAAAGGCTCCTCTATAACCCAATGTTATATGTCATCTCCTAGAGAAATGACAATAACTATACTAAGTGTTCTATATTGATCCCTCTCCCTTAACATCACTAATCATTAGGTGTACTAGTACTCAAGAGGCAAGTGTCAAATCTTATAATCCTCCATGAAATCAAAAAGATATGATTCTTCTCTGACATCTGCCAAATAAGAATACGAAAACTATATTGGAACTCTGACAATAACTTATCAATATCCCCATAGAAGATCCAACCAAATTTTGTAATTACAAACTCTAACACAAGGATAAGATGGCTTTAGTACATCATTACTTATTATGGAATTAAAATCACTGCACTAGTTGTTGGTCTCACATCAAAATCAAGACTATAAAGTAGCATGAAGTTTACTATAAATATAAATATAAATGGGGATGGAATAACTATCAACATGACACCATTATTTGATTTCACATATAAAAAGACATTGCTAGTAGAGATATAGGAATAAAATTCTCTCATACTAGGTGCGTAGAAAACAACTTAAAAGATATAAGTGTTAGCCCTATGAGCCCATGTTAGTTCAAAATGATTTCGATGACAATAACACAACTAAGTTTATACTAGTGTGCAAAATATTTACTAGATAAATGATTTAAAGGAGCTTCAAAGGAACTTCAAAGATATTACTTAAAATGAGAAGCTCAATAATATGTTTAGCTCAAAGGAACTTCAAATAACATACTCAAAAGGGAGAAACCCAAAGAACATGTGTTGATGACTTAATGAAGCCTTGGAAGGATGAATAACATTAATCAAGTTTGAAAATTGCCAGGTGACAAGATCAATTTTTGGGTAATTGGTGAGAGATTGGCCTTTTGTAATTTGATCTTGAAGTTGAATTCATGCATTCAATGGTTTTAAAATTAAAAAGTGAGTTTTCATATTTTTAATGCATTATTTTCACTCATTTATGACTTAGAATAAACTAACTTCAAGTTCAAAATTACCAAAAGTTTCTTAATCATATGCAATACATAAGTGTCCATGTCAAAAGTTCAACATTTGTCCTATTTTTCATAATACGATACATAGGTAGCCTACCATCAAACAAGAAGATTACATAATATGTTTTTTTTAACATGTGGTTGTTCAGGTACTAATGTGTAGCACATCGATATCAATGTATGATATATTGTATGTAAGTGCTTAGTACATAGACCAGTTTGGTCTCATATCAAGGTTTACATATAAGACATGAAAATTCATATATAATATATTTAGTTCAAAAAAGCTATAAAACTAATAAAATTTTAAAAATATTTGATGTTCTTTAGTCACTACGCATAGGTCTTTGATTATTATACTAGATCTAAAATGTTGTGAGGGATCTTAGACAAGTGGCAAACCTATTTGAGATACTTAAGGAGAGAAATAAACTAGTACAAGAAACTATAAATAGGATTCAAAACTTATTGTATACCCTTGCAAAACTTCATTTTGGCATTCTAATTTGGATCAGGAAAAGTTAATTTTTATTGTACCTTTTTACATCAATGTTACGGAAGCTCTAGAGTTCAATTTCTACATCTTATTAAGCTTCTAATTTTGTAAAGTTGACATATATTCATCCTTCATAAGAGTCACACGTAATCAATCTTGGACTTTTCTAAATCATCTCTTGTGATAAATTGTGAGGATTTTGATTTTTTTCTTGTAAGTGAAAGATCTACTCCAAGCTTTTAAAGCATGGAGCAAAGAAGTTATCTCACAAGTGTAAGTGGTTTCTCCATCAGTTGCGATGAAGAAGAGGAAGAAAAAAATAGATCCACCTCTTTTTGGATTGGGGGTGGTCATAAGCTCATGTCGAAGGAGTCTAAAATTTGTTACCTTCTCATTTCTACATTTCATCTATTACTATATTTTTGCAACTTGAATGTTTTTTTCTATTTTGAAGTGAATTTTTTTTTATTTTGAAGTCTTATCTTTGAGGTCAACCAGCATATAATGGAGCCTTGATTTAAGCTATTGGTAGAGTGGATGCCAATAAGAGCTCATTTTCATGCCATTAATATGGTTTGAGTGGTTAATTCCATCACTTATTTTACTATGTGGCACTTAAGAATAATTATTTCATGCATGCATTACTAAAACACGTCTTCTGAAGACTTATATTAGTTAAAAGGTAATATCATTACCTACATGCTTGAGATTCAAGTTAAATATTAAGATAATAAAATCATATTTAAAATATATTATATTATTGATAACCTAAAGATTATACAATATGATATCACATATCATATTTTTACTATTTATATTCTAGTTTAAACTCTCAACTAAAGTTTAATGTCATCATAACATAGCATAAGTACTATGATTTCATTGTATAGGTGCAACTATTGTTTAGAGAAATGACAGAAACAACACACAAGATTATATAATGTATCGTCTTTATGTGTGTGTGTGTGTTGTTTATTCTCTAGGAGTTGAGCTTTCACTAATATTATATGAGTATGAAGTTTCTTTTATATAAGTATATAATTTATTTCCTTTTAAAGTCAATAAGCTTAGTAAATGTTAGAAATATAACCATTATGTCTTATTTGTATGACCTTATCTTATTTTGATTTTCCCAATCATTGATTCTATAAACTTTGTATGATTACCAAACTTCACATACAATACAATTCAATGTAAAGTAGCATAGTCATATATTTCAATCAAACTCACATACAATAATTATAACTTAAAATAATAATGCACTTACTGTGTCATATGAAAATAATATTTTTTAACATTACATGAAACTATAATTCTACTTTATAACATCTTCACATCATCTTAGTTCAGATATATGGTACACAATTTGACAAATATAATGTGTAATCGAGCTATAATAATTATTTATCCATTATAATTAATGCTAGTATAAGGTAGAGCCCATACCAACTCTGATGAAAAAGAAAGCATATTTATATTAGGTTTATCCCATCTTACTGTGGCAAAATGGGTGTGGTTCATAGTGAAACCTTAGTCATCTAGTTGGGGGAAGATGTAGATCTAGTTTTGGATTGACCCACCAAAAATTATTGTGTTCTTTTTCTCTCTTTTACTCTTGCATAATTTTACAAAACCACACAAGCTTTCTAAAACTTATGTATATTAATTCCTCAAGTAATTAAGATAGTTAATAAATACTTATTCCAAAATAATTTGAGTTATATGAAACCCTTGATGGTCCTAGATATCAAAGTAGGATTTTGAAGAAACCTAGATAAACTAATTAAGATTTAAAAAAAATCCTAGGTTAGACTAAATAGTAGAGTAGGGTTAAGGAAACTCTAGATAGATTAGTTAATGAATTAAGGTTTGCAAAAACCTTAGGATCTTATAGAAGACATATCAAGGCTAAGTAACTCTAGATATTTGTGAATAAAACTATACAAATGATGTGTAAGAAAGTTATTTGATGATGACATATATTAGGATGCTGTGGAGCTTAGTTGATGGAGTCCTTAGCCAAAGTAAAGTACGTCAAATGCATAAGAAGTAGGGCTCCTACAAAGTATAGAGGTTGTATGCTTCATTACTAAGATGTCATGAGAGACCATAGATGTGCTTAGGCTTATGTTGGAACACCATCTGTGGTAAGAGTCCTTGAGCCCTAAGACGTGGTCGATGTGTTTAACAAAGTTCAAGTATAGACTATCACATCATGTGTAGAGGATTCTAGGTTTGCTAAGTGTCATTATAAAATATCATAAGAGACCATGGATGTACTAAAGCATGTGTCATAGGGTAATATGATTGATGAGGACCTCTATAGCCCTATAAGATAGTATATGTGATTGGTATAACCTATATTGAGGACTACTAAATTATGTGATGTGATAAGAGTGTTAGAATTAATATCAAGTAGCTCAAAGGCTTTAAAGACATGCCAAATTTTTGTTAGTTCACTATGCATCCTATGGATTGATTTTAATTATGATTTCATTGAGAGGTATTGGCCCCAAATGGATATATAAGGGCTAGTGGCTATAGTTTTATACATTTACTCTGCTTGGTAAGTAGTGATACTCATCTTATTCATTTAACATATTGGTGGTTATACTCTTTTATTATATTATTACACATATATTTTATAATAAAACATGAGTATTTCTATTAAGCCTAACTCACTCCCTTTATTATCTATAAGTGTAGAAAATTAGTTACTGCTACAATATTAAAGTAAAGACCGTCAAAATCCAAGTGGATCCTTCATCAAATAATGTATTGGCATTTCTTAGTCATAATTTGTTTATTTTCAATTATTCTTTGGATTTAGACTGTATGAATGTATAGAATATGAATAATACTAGGCATATTTGGACATGAATATATGGTTATTTATTATGTGTAAGCAAGTATACTTAATATACTAGTATATATATGGTTGTTTTGGTATCATGTATATGTCAGTGCACTAAGTAGATTACCTAACCTGAGAATGAGTTCTTGACTCAATTGAGGTCTTGATTAGAGTAGAAATATGGTTCATTTTGTGGCACATCATGAGTTTGATGATCAAATTAGGGGATCATGACTCTAGTTTGAATATTAAGCCTAGAGAGTGAAAGATAACTAATCAAATATGACATTAAAGTCTAATAATTATAGGATAATTAATTGGGATTCAAAAGATTTCCATTGAATTTTTCTCTCAAAAGAAATTTTACAAAAAGAGGGGTTTCCAACACATGCAATTTGATCAATAATTTTGCATTAAAATTGGCTATTATGTAGGAGTCTGATACACCACAATCAAACAGAACTACTACTGATATGTTTTGTAATACAAAAGTATATATAATAATGTCTAATGATGCTAGAGCTTTTTGTTGTATAATGACATAAATATAAGGTTGTGCAGGTAGTTGAGGTATCATACAAGTCTATCCTCTATTAATACTATATGCAACTTATAGAGTACTACTAAGTTATATTGCCCTAGAGCCTTTACCAATTCTCATTACCCCATCAGCCTACTAGCTTTCTTTTCCTTTTGTAACATTTTTTGGACAATATATAGCAATATGTCTTATTGTTGACATTTAAAGCATTTTATTCGCTTTCCTTGGTGGCACTCTCCTTTGTGGTACTTCTTAAAAATTTTGCATTATGGTTTTTGACTAACTTATGATTCAATAAGAGCCACCTAGGATTCTAACCCATATTCCATAGCTGAAGTTTATGCTTAAAATAAACCCACAAGAGGAGGGTGAATTATGGTAAATAAAATTTTGAGATTTTCTTTCAATTTTTGGTTTAAATTAAAACTTAAATTTTTTAAGTAAGAATAAGAAAGAGCAGTAAAATAATACACAAAAGATTTTTAAGGTGGTTTGACTCAAAATCTAGCCTACGTCCATCCCCAGCCGGTGTTGGGAAAAGCCACTAAAAATTACCAAATTACAAACGAGGTTTTTCGTACAGCTCACCTTAAACCTACTTGAGATTTTACCTACGACTAATCCTGAACCTACTTGAGTTTTTTTTGGGCTCAACTCAAACCCCGAGCTTTTGCACAATTGCTAGGATGCCCTTACCCCAAGAAAACAAATACAAAAATTGACAACAAAGTATAAACTTAAGATAATTTAAAAGAAGTATGAGGCACACTCAATACAATAAAAAATTTCAACGAAAAAAATTGAAAAGATGGAGGAATAGAAATTGAAAATAGTTGAAGCAAAACCTCCAATTTTGGGTTCCTTCTTGCAACTTTCACTTTGTGAGTTTGGAAGCATCATATGCACATGAAATAGCTCAAAATTGTAATTTGAAAGCTTTGAGAACTTAGCAATGGTAACCTTTTGGAGTTCTTTATTCTTTCCTATTTATAGAGCTCAAATTTGAACTCTAAATCCACTCCTAATAGCTCTAAAATGAACTAGTAATTTAGGTAACGAACACATAGTAGTCACCATTCGATTTGGATCTTGAAATGGACGTTTCTGATTGAATCTTGAATTTATCATTCGAGATCAATCATGGCCTTTGGATCTATGAGGCCTTGATCTGGGCCATTGGATCGCGCACAGGTTGTCTTCATGTATTAGTATAATGTGTCTAGAAGTTATTTAAATTAAAAATTTACTGCATGGTTCAGCATCGTCTTGCAAATCTACCTTCGAAGGTTCGAAGATCTTACTTGTCATTTTACTGTTTACTAGCAGCATTTTACCTTGATTAACTTAAGCCATCAGATCGTGCCTGTCCTTCCACCTTCATTAACAATCGAATGGAAATTTAGTCTCATATCGCGCAAATTACATTATCATTGCTCTCTATAACGATTCCGTTTCGCTTGTTTCTCGAGCCGTTTGGGGTTGTCTTCCCCCTTCCTCGATAAAGATTTGATCACTTGGTCCTGGTTGACTTGATTTCGCACTGGTCCGTTCAGCTTTCCCTGCGGGCTGATTTCGTGTTTTTCCGTTCAGCTATCCCTGTGGCCTTCTTCCTTCGCCTTCAGGCTTCTCTCGCCCCTTCATGTCTATCGAATAATTTTTATTTTATTTTTTTTTAAAATCCCTAAAGCTTAGATGAGCCAGCGGTCGGGTCAGGTGGGGTCGGGTTGGGTCGACCGGCCCAATGCTACAGTGAAAAATCCTGAGAATAAGTAGTTTTGTAGTGTTTTGTGAGAATTTTTGTGCCAAAATTTTGAATATAATTGTACCAAAATAATTTTTATATTATGATAGTGCTACAAGTGTCCTAAGTGACTATGAAAAGAAATTCATGAAAAATAACTCCTAAATAATTTTAAAAAACCAAATACCAATGTCCATACTTTTCATCAATAATACTTGGCCCAAAAATCAAAATCCAACAATTATTAAACTTATAACATTTTTAAATATTAATACTACTAGTGTGCCACATCATCTCAAAATTTGGATATATCAAATTCAAGAAAATAAAGAGAAATTCAAGTATAAAAATTTTAGTGTATGTCTTCAATTTCTTTGAAGCTTGTCATGACTCTAAGAGCCTTGAAGACCACCATTTTAGACATTTAAAGTTTATGACTTAACTTAATTGAATATTAACACACTTAAAACAATCTCATATAAGATATTTATAAATAGTTATGCTTGACTCATCAAACACAAGGGTGTAATAATAAGCTATTAACCTTTTAAATTTTATTTCACCTCTAGATGTAAAACTATCCCCTTTCTTTTTATATTCCTTCTTGCTTATCTACTAACCTAATCAAAATAAGTCTACCAAGCTACTTACACCAGTACTCTATAGGAAAAAAATTCAAAAAGATCCATAACACTTTTAATAGAATCTCATAATCTATTTCTAAATATGTAACATTTTTTATCCTTAGTGGCCACCATTTCTAATACATATTTAGCAAATCATGCAAAGTTTTGTTCAAAAGCTATAAATATTAAGCTACCTTGATATAACCAGCTCAACTCATCTTGTATTTTGTTCTTCACTAAAGAAGGGATTTATCATTTCTTGAAAGCTTTGTAAAAATCTTATCATGGTATTTCCAAGTTTGATTTACCTTCAAATTGTAATCATTTTTTGTTATCCACCAAGTTTTCTCTACATCCTTTAGTATAAGAGTGGCCAAAGAAACTCTTCTACTTGTAAAAAAAGTATGCTATCAAACAGTGTCTTTATATTGGGTAACTAATCCTCTACCTACACTAAGTTTGTGACATCTAAATATTGAGGAGGACTTAATTTAAGGAATTGTTTCTCCAACTTATCAACCTATCCTTCCTTAGATTTGCTAGTATGTAGGGTTGTATTTTGTCATGATAAAAAGAAACCAATTTATTAAACAACTACTCCCTTCCCATCTTATGTTGCTGAGGAGGCTTGCCTTCATTATTAATTCTCGTGACCTCTTTATTGGGATGTGCATCTCCTGATTCCATCCTAACAGACATAGATAGAATGTTTAGTACACAATTGTATCTCATAAATTACACATATATTAATAAACTAGAAGGTATAGATTGCCAAATCATTACAAGATGCATGCACAGTTATATATGTTCATCTCTAGAATTTCAACTATTTAAACATCTTACCATTTAAACATTAGTTTCTTGACATTAACTATTTTAATACCACCAATGTCATGACCCTTTCACAAATTTTATTTGTTTAATTTAAACCATTCAATTCCTTTAAAATCTTTATTTTCTTCTAACTTTCATATTTCAAACAAACATATACTTCTCTAGATTTTATCTATTTTTCTATTATACAACATCAATAATTATACAAATATGTAATAATATAACATCTACATAGATTACATTGACAACTATCAACTTAAATAACTAGAAAATAATGTCAAACCTTATGTCTACATCCATACTGTACCACAATATTGATTTCATAAATACATTCAAATTTATAATGCACAACACCACATTATATCTCAACATAAGATTATAAACTTATTTATCTCAAACTTTTATAACTTTAATTTTTTTTAGTAGTTGTGCTCACCAATATTTTTCTTGACATTATTTCTCCAATGCACCTAGAATGTTAATGTCAAAAATAGACTGAACAAATCATCACATGCTCAGTAAGTGAAAGATAACAATAAAATATGTGCATGTAAGCAAAATTTAAACCATTATAAGTAAAGCTTTCATGTAATAAAGCAACATGCAATAATTAAAGAAACAAATAATGCAAAACTTAAGTTGTATCACATGCTGTAAAAAACTATCTCATATGAGAATAAATAACATGCACTGTAAATTTGAATTATTTTGTTTAATTTGATATTATCTAATGATGCATATTTTAATTTAATTAAGTAAATCATATGATAGACTTTTACAACTCATACTTGAGAGAGAGAATTAGTTAGTATTCTCTTTTTAGTTTACTTAGTTATAATCGAAATACTATTTTTCATTTGTATATCTTAAATTTCTATACATACCCATGTTCTTTTTCTCTCAATATTTCAATTGAATATATTATTTAAGACAATATTCAATAATGTGACCCATTAACTACTAGCCTTGATCATGGCAACAAATCTCAGATATGTTACTAACTAATTACCTACTAATCATCAACCACTCATAGTTACAAATATGAACTCTGTAGCCCACTAATTAATAGCCACATCTTAGAGACCATATAATCAAGTGGCCTATTAGCCACTAGTCATAACAAATAGTATAATTTAGTTTAATAAGTTTCATCATTTACTAATTCCATTAAAATTTGATACATATAATAGTTGTACTCACATTGCTCATCCATACATTGAATCCATCGTTCATTAAGCAAATCAAAGTATCAAATTTAAGTAAACATTATGTGACTATATGGAAAACTATAATTGGCATATCAAAGTGAAATCATGTGAAACATGCCACAAATCAAAATTTAATTTATTTCATACGCTATAATTTCACATTCATGTGTAGCAATCCCCTAATCCCGACATAGCACTATGGGCTTTTCATTACAACAATGTAGCACACATCATTGTTGTTGTGCAAGGTTCATGATAATTGTCCTATCAATTATCATGCAATAATACAGCATAAGATGCATATAATTATGTTAAATTTGTCTACCTCAAAATTTTTGTTGTTGTCCATGATTGATTTAGAGCTATTCACTTTCCCTAATTTATCAAGTACAACATGTCAATTGCAATTTTTTAACACAATTTTAAAATTTTTGCAACCTAAAAATTCTCAAATCATAAATATAGAATTACATAACTTACTTCTTAAATCACACAATTGCCTTTCTCTCTCCTCCAACACATTCTCTCTCCTCAAGTTCAAACCTACTTTTGTTGATTTTTAAATCATAAATTTTGAAAATATTTAAGAAATATTAATAATAAATAGAATAAATTCATGTTTTTAAGGCATTCATTAGTCATAACTTTCTTTCCTCATTTTCTATCAAAACAAAATTATAAATCATAATCATCTAAATAATAAGAGAACAATATGAGAGACAAACTATATGTGAAGTTTTGTAAAAAAGTTAATTTGCATACCCTCCATACGAAATTAAACTTCACTTTCAATATTATCAATTTGACTCAAACCAAATGGAAATATGTCCATTTCTACCCACATATAATGTTTACTATTTTCCAACTTACCCAAGCTCAAAACATTTATATTTTTTAACGTTTCTCCCCAAAGCAACCTCCTAGTAGGAAAAAAAAAGGTGATTTAAACTTAGTTTTACGAGTTTCCCCTTGATTCCATTCGTACGTTGAGCAAACGGAGCCCCTCAAAGTGCAAGCAACCAAAATTTAAGAAATCTAAAGCATGAGCAAGAAAGGACGTACAGAAATCACATTTCGTTTTTTCTTAAATCAAGCTACCTTCGCTTCAAATGTTCATAAAACTAAAATGTTCATAAACCTAATATAATTCACCTCACAAAAATAAGAATTTTTGCAAACCTTAGCCTACTATAGTTGAACCATGCCAAACCAACCAAACTTGAATTAGACCACACACAAGGCCCATGGCCCACAACTAAGAATTTACCTTTTTAATGATTTCTCTTAAAATTATTTATCAAAAATTTTAGGTCCAATTTTCAACCATTTATCTTGTTATACTACTTTCTATTAATTCAACTTCACCTATCATATTTTTTTCATAAAAAAAAAACATGACATATTTGCTAATCAAAGAATCCCTTTGACACAAAGATAGTCTTTACACATGCCCATTATTATCATAATCATAATAGTTTGCAATAAATTATGTTCTATGCATAATGTCACATTTAAATACGTAATAAAATATTATTTTATTTTATAAAAAATAAAATTTAATTATTCCTCTAGAAAGAAGGACTTGTGCTCCTAATTAGATTTAAATTCAAAAATTAAAAAAAAAATCTCTTTTCACCAACACTATTTTTAGTCATACTTTCATTGACTTTTTTCTGAAGGTAGCTCAGATTTTTCAAAAAGGAAGACCCCTAAAGAGAAGCGAGGAGAGCTTAATGGGTCCAGTAGTTCACACTTCTGCAAAAATAAGCGTGCACTCACTTTCATGTGACGGTTGTGACGTGACCGAATGAACGATGGTGATGGCAACAATTGCAGTTGATGAGATGTACCTTTCTTTCCCCTTCCACCGCTACCCGTGAACTCTTCTCCTTTATCTTCACTCATTACTTATCCCAAAAAATAAAAATAAAAATAAAAATAAAAATAAAAATAAAAATAAAAATAAAAATAACTACTTCGAATTAGGGTTTATTTTGGGAGCAAGTTCGGCTGGTGGACGAGTCCTCCCTCCTTTAGGATCAATGTTTTATGTTTTTTTTTTTTAATTAAAAGCATAATTTATTTTGCATGTTTAATTTTGTTCTCATTATATTCGAAAAATAGTTAATAGAATTTTACTATATTTCAGTCTTATGTTTCACTCATTGTATTTTAATAATGAAAGATAAAATAAGTAAAACTCTATTATAACTATATTGATTAAAATATAATAAAATTAAAACTTAATTAGATTGATAACTAAAATATATTGACATATTGTATGAATGTGCTATTAAAAGGATATCATATAAGCTCCAATATAGTAATTTAATTTTTGAGAAAACAGCATCATAATTAATTTATTAAGAAAGATTTATTTTTTAATAATTACATTTTATTTATTTTATAATTGTTGAAAGGCCACATCATTAATTTTTCAAGTACTCTAGTTTATTTTTATTAATATATGAGATTTTTTAAATTTGTTTTAAAATTATGTTCAACCAAGTAATAATATGAATGGCTCTTTTTTTGGTAGAAGTTTGTAATTTTAGAAAATATAGTTGAAAATTATTTAAAAAATAATTTAAACTGAAAAAAATATTTTTTTATGAAAAAACTTAGTAAAAAATAATTTGAAAATAAAATGTCTCTTATTGAAGCTTAAACTATAAAAATTAAATAAAATCTATATACCTTTTATTGCAATCTCAACTGCAAGGGTATGAGGATTTAACAATAGTGATTATATACTTCATCATAATATGATTTTTCTTGAACTTATTCATATATTTTTCTATTATACAAATTTTAAAAAATTATATTATTTTTACAATGTTTAGAAGATTGTTGTGATAGACTCCTATAGTTCTACATGCTTACTTATATTGATTTAAATTTGGCATGATATACAAAAAATAACAGGTTCATATTGAATATTTAAAAAATTATGACATTGATATATAGAATAATTATTTTAATATAATAAATATATTTTAATTTAATGGATAGCACTTATGTATTTAGTTTCAATTAGGCTCACATTTAATGCAAATGCCTTTGACAAGAAGTCTTGTTTTTGATATTTTAATGTACTATGATGCTGATATATAAAATGATAATCATAATATAATAGTTTTAAGTTTTTGAATTGATAGATATCACTTGTATATTAGGCATAACTTGAAGTTCTATTAAATATTTCTTCACTTAACAAAACTAATTATTTATTATTTCAATGAAATATTTATTTTTTTTATCAGATTAATTCATTGTTTAATTTTGTATGAGAAAAAACTTTTTTTTTGTTTATATTAAATTGTTATATTTCTAGCTCCCACTTAGAGGGTTATGTTTCCACCCTTATATGATGTTGTACTCAAGCTTTAATAAATTATTTTTAATTTTTTAATATAATTAATATGCATTTATTTTACTTATATTTTTAAAATTTAAAACAATTATTTCATTGTTATACAATAATTTTATTTCTAATATAATACTTAAATAATTTTTTCATTATTATTTTGTCACTTTTCCGTATTTAGTATATAATTATTGAAACAAAACAAAAAAATAAAAAACATGTAATGCCCTAAAGCATGAATAAAAAAACTATACCTAACCAACAACTTGGAATTAAACTTCACGAGGCATTGTCCTTAATCAATTAAGTAAATAAAAAATTTATAATTAATGTATGTTGCTTATTTCTCATCTTTTTTACACTTAAATTTGCAATTCACTGCTAAAACTATGAACAAAAAATTGCAAAAATAAAATTGTTTTTGAAAATATTTTTTTTGTGCCCGACAATTGATGAAAACTCGAAAATTACATAACGGGCAGTAAAATAAAAGGCTGGTAAACGATATTTTTAATAAATAAAAAGAAATTTATAGTTTGTGGACGGAATTGTTTTTTGCCGCGGCAGCTTACTGCGTCGAGTTGGCAGGAAACGCGACGGATGGCAGCTCCGCTGTCGGTCGGGCCCACAAATAGTGGTCCGACCCAAGGCCACGTCGGCATCGTAGGCTTTTGGGAATCTATGTACCGGCCAGAAACCACCGACCGCTTCGTTCCAAAACGTAGGTTGCCATTTAAAAAAAAAAAAAAAAAGCTTATAAGCTGCCCATTTTTATTTTATGTGCCAACTTGTAATTTTGACAGCCCGGATCAAAGTTGAACCTATCCAAACATGATCAATATTCTCAAGTATGATTGATATTTTATGTATTTTTATTAATTTTTAAATCATAAATTTTGAAAATATTTAAAAAAATATTATCAACCATAAGTTGATAAATTCAAATTTTTTTTTAGATTCATTAATCAAATCAAACAAAAATATGTCCTTTTTTTACTCCAAATGTTAACTATTTGGATTCAATTAGATCCATCTTAATCAAATATTATTGTTCTTATTTTTAATATTTTTTAAATACATCCATATAATTTCTATTATCTCCATATATATATATATAATATATAATTAAATATTTACTATGTTAGTTAACCACACATTTTTTACACCTATTTTATTCAAAATAGGTTAAAAATCAAAGTCAATAAAAACCTAGGCTTGTTTGGTCCAAACATATGAGAAATTTGATCCAACTTCAAAATAATCTTTGAGACAAATTCTAAATACATGTGCTTTACTTTCCAACTTTATACATTTATATAATAATAATATTTCAAATTGAGAAAATTTAAAGCGTTAAAAAGTATTTATAACTTTTAAATAATATTAATATCATAATTCAAATCATAGAACTTTTTTATATTTTACGTAGGTAACAAAGCTTTTCAACGAAGAAGGAATAATGAAAGACTGTTGTCAGGCGATGTGGACCATATACTGTACGCTGTCCCAGTGAATCGATCTGACCACTGGATTCACGAGGCTTAGCCACGGCGCTGCACGAGCTTTGGAGCACAACACAGGCGTCGATATGCCCACGTCTCCGCGCCACATGCCTCGAGAGTCCAAGCCAAGAGACCATGCATCCCAAGTCAAAGTCTTATTCCTCCTTCTTTCTCCTTTTGAAGTTTCTTCACAACACATTTGCTTTGCTTTAAAGCCAATGCCTGAAAAGCTTAATTGACAAAAAGGATGATAAGCTTGACTGCTGGGCTATGAATCACTGTTGCTTTTGAGGGCACACCACAATTGGGTATGTTACGCTTATAAGTATTAACTCATATTTCTATGTAATATGCTAAGGTTAGCTATGGGCTTGATTAGCTATTAAGACTTTTTTTGTATGTAAACAAAAAGTATGAGTCAAATATAATGATAGATAATTATATTTTTGTATTTTATTATCTTGATTATTCTATTATCCATGATAATTTGATGAGTGGCATTCATGTTTCGACCTTTTCAAGAACATGTTATTATATCCCAACATATTAAGATTTTTTTGTTGAAAAATATGAAAAAGAATAATAGTTACTTGTACCAAAAAGAAAAGAAAAACAAAAACACTAAAAAACTTAGAAATTTTCTCGATCCATAAACAAACTTCAAGATGCCTTATATTCAAAAATACGCTTAATAATTCTTTTAAGTTCTAAACTTCCTTCTAATAAATTATATTCAATATTTACTCATTTAAAAATCTTATATAATTTTGACATATTCAAAACGTGCAAAACTAATAATTTTAATTTTAATTTTTTATTAATCTATAGCACTTCCTGATAAGCTTCTGTAAGCCTTCTCTACAGTCTTTGAACCTTTTTCTGACATGCCTTGAAGCCTTTTCAAGCAAGTTTTATGAAGCTGTTATCATATCCATTAAGATGCTTGGAGAATATTACACACAACAAAAAGATCATTAGGCCCCCGAACTATAAACCCCTTTAAAATTTCAAAGTTGTTGCAAATAGCTCAGCTGTGAGATGTGCAAAGGATATTTGTTAACCTTAAAATCTAAATCAACAATTGGATTTAACCAATATGTTTGATATAATACTATAATGTACTGTTAAATATCCAACAACGACTGAAAAGTAGAGCAGATATCTGCAAAAAGATGGACTAAGGTACTGTTATTGGTGAGCAATTTATAATAGATTGAGATAAGCCACATGGGAAGATTACCCATCACTTATCCTTGGATTCTCCTTCCCATGTCACTGCACAGTGGCCTCTCCATGTTGAATCCTGTACATTTAATATATAAAGGAGATTGCATCTGCAGAATATTTTGCTTGTGAAATCCTCCAAGTTTTGGCAGTGATATAAATTAACTACAGTGAGTCATGAGGAATAAAGACAGGTGGGGTTGCACATATATTCCATTATTCTCTGCTGCATCTTGTCTTCGCATGAACAAGATGGGCAAGAATAGCTCCAAGGAGAATATACATTTTATAAACTTATACGTGTGTATGCTCTTTTATTAGTTCCAACTTTGGAGGGCTATTACAAGTCTTCGTTTAGGGTTCATTTCGTACAAGTGTTACCATTGGCATACGATAAAATTAGAACATAGTAAGTTCTTTTATAAATGCAATGCAATTGAAAACTATTATTGAAATTTGCATTTGTAGTGTAGTAGATAAATAAACAAAAAATAAAGTATAAAATCTTAATTGTTAATATTGAAGATGATAAGCCTTATATGCTAATCATTGCCCAAGGTTCCAACTTTTGAACTAGAGGTCAAAATGAAGGTCTACAACCATCAATCCAAAGAAAGTTAGCTTCTTAGTAAGTATATTGTAGCTAATAACTTTTATTTTGTACCTTCTTTGTTCTTATTTGCAACATTTCAAAGAAGTGCATCACATAATTTTTCAATTAATGGCCTAGAAAATTTTAATTCTTCAATGAGACTAATCCAATAAAAATATTTTGATATAATATTCTAGCAAACTATTAAACACTCTTAGAAATATGGTTTTGATGATAGTGGCTAGTAGGCGAGTGAGCTAGTTGGTGAGTAGGATGGCAATTTTAAAAGAGGAAACAAAACTTGAACAAAACAAACTCATTAATCTCTGAGTCCTTAAACTCCATGACTAGGTAAGCTCATCTAACATTTATTATTGGTTTCCTTTCAAGCTCTTAAACCTCTAAGACTGTAGAGTAGCTCCCCCACAATTGTGGATCCCAAGGAATTCACCTTCCTCAATCGATCTATTGCAAAGGTACTAGGTGAATCCATGAATCCATCACTCATCCAAATCAAGTCGTTAAAAATGTTCAAATAAGAGCCCAATGTCGCCTTTGAAGAAGAAGAGATTTCAGAAATGACAGCACCACTCAAGTTCACCTTAATTGGGAAACTCTCCCATTGATGTCCAAACATGGATACCATTCATATGGATTTCAACAAAATCGGATGTTGGAGTTCATTTTCAATAGAGCATCTAGATCACTAGTACATTCTAATTCAATTCACTAGGGAAGAAGATTATTTGCACTAATAACTTCACAGAACTTGGACCATGGCTAAATTCCAAATGAGAGTGCTTAATTGGCACCAATATTAATTTCACTAGAACATCTTCCAATCTACTTTTTCAATAAAGTAATACTTTATTCACTAACATTGACATTCAAAACACCACTCAAAGAGAATGTAAGATAGAGGTCTTGGTATCTGATTCAAAAGAAACGTAGGATAAAGTTCAACAAAGGTATGATCTTCTATAATTAAAGAATTTTAATGAAGAACTCCATAAAAAAGCCATGGGCCACAATTTAATGAGAAAGATTTCACACTTGTCTTAATCACATAGATTATGTAAAAAAAGAAAAAAATTAAAAAAAAAAGTCCATCATTCATAGAGGCATTCATAAAACTATAACTATTCAAATAATAGAAGATGTGAATCATAATGATTAATATTCTCTTATGGAACATAATAGAAGTAGTGAATAAAAGATTTGTTAATTGCCTTAACTATATAATTAAATCATAAAAATATTTCTCTAGTTGCATTAATGGAACCAATTATACACAAAAAAATATTTCTACTTGGTAGGAAGTTAGATTTGAATCCTGTGAAGGCAAAATGTAATAACCCTCATTTTTCCTTGATCAAGATGAAAAAAATCATAAAATCAAACCAAGAAGAACATGACCAAGCATGGTTGAGCTTTACAAAGTCAATTTCTTAAAATATGTTAATTACACAAATATGAAAATAATGATAGAATATTATGGAGTATGTCATAAACTTAAATTTTGTTAAAATATTTTTTGAACATATTAATAGAAACAACTTTTCAAGATGAACTCAATGGTGTTAAGTTTGTAATTTTTGTAGATTAAAAAAAATTATTATTAATTTTTAAAAATTTGAATATAATTCTAATTACAAAATGTTACTCAAGATAGACTTATAATTTTTGAAATTTTAGCTTAGGCGTAAACTGATGGGCATAAGGTAAATCTATAAATATTAAAATATTAATTTATGCTTATATAAATTTGTAATTTCTAAAATTTAATATAAAAAATGTTTTAGTTGAGGATATATTAGCAATTTTTGGAACATTAGGGGGTTTTAAAGAAAAATGTATACATGAGTATAATGCCTATTTAGGATTTCAACTTTTTAGGTTAACAGTTAAAATTAATGAAACTTAATTAAGCATGAATAATTATAGTGGTTAAGCCACAATTAGCAATTATAAAAGTTGACCCATGCATTGTATCTCCGAACGAGGTCGATTTCATCCTCTTATTAACTATGCGTAAAACGTTTTGGGAGCTTTAGTGATGTAGTACTGTTGAGAAGTTGGGCAGTATAGAGAGTGGCATTACAGTGTCATCAAGAACTATCAATAGAAGGTGAGCCAAGGAGGTTTCCAAGTATTGTGCTATAGTTTTTTTACCAACAGAGGAGAAAAAAAATTTAGGTAGAGAGAGCAAACTATAGGAAATAAAAAAGAGAAGTTATGAAACCCTTAAAAATCTTTGCTATAGCTTAAGGAGGAGATCAAAAACAAGAGGAGAAGAAGAAAGATGAAAGCAATGAAATAGTTAAAGAAAAGCAACAACTGATTAAGAAGAGTTACACATTTAAATTGATTATTTTTATTGAATTTGATTGAAATTTATGAAAATGATGGTTTGGTTAAGCTATTGTCTAAAAAAATGGTATTGAGATTATTTGGAGTAGAATTGCAAAGGTAGAAAAATGATTTGAAATGAAACTAAGAGAAAGAGAAAGCAAGTTGTTAGTTATTGATGTGTATCGTATAATTACAACATGGTATACTCAACTAAAAACTCGATGGGAATAAGGTCCTATAGTTATGATGATGGGTTGTACAAGATTTCTGAGGAGATCGTACTAAGACGATACCATTGGTTGTATTAGTACAAGTATCATTAAGCTACAGTTGAGCTGGCGAGTTCATCGCACAAAGATGATATAGGTATCAAACTTGTACAATGAATTGAGCTATCAAGTTCATCATATAAAAATGATATAGATATCTACCTTATATGATTTAGTTGAGCCAAAATATATGATTATAATGATACAATTATAAAAATCATACTTGATAATCTTTCAAGGACTTAATAAATAAAGTTTGTTACGCCTAATGGCCAAAACCTTATTAGTACAATGGGTGGAGTCATATTGTACGATAAGAAAAGACATCAAGTCCATCTATTTAACGAATTTGTTAATAAATTGTATCTAGGCTATATATTGAATATTATATTAATAGGATTTAGATTAATCATATTAGATGATTAGTTTGAGCTTAACTAAGAGAAAATTTAGCTAAATTTGAATAATTAGATAGGTATAACGTATAAGATTGTATGGTATGATGAGTCAAATTTTTACTTACAGTGAGATCATACAAATGAGATTGTAATTTCCAAAGAGAGAAATAATGAATTGATCATATATATGATATGATTATCATAGTAATACGATTAGTTAATAAGGTAGTATGATGAAAAAAGAATGAGAATTATATAGTATGATATTACATATCATATTAGATGAACATTAAGAAGTAAGAACTATACTAAAACAAAGTGAGACAATATGATACAATCCTAATGACTATAAGTATGTGTAGAATCAATAAGAATAATAAATTACTAGTTTTGAGAATCAAATGATATGATCAGGTGATTATATACATACAAATATCTCAAGATGCTTATTTACTTTTTTTTGAAAAGGAAGATGCTTATTTACTTGTTTGATCATATAGTATGAGGGGGAATTATACAAGAATAATCCATGCAATCAACTTAAGGGTTTAAAAAGAATTTACATATTTTTAATTACTTATTAAACATGTCATATATAAGATATATGTTGACTATTATATATACATGAAATTATAAGAAATTAAGAAAAAATTAAGATCATAAAATTAAGTCAACTCTAAGATTGAGATAAGTAAATAATCTTTTCATAAGAGATTCTTATATAGAATTGCAAAGGTAGAAAAATGATTTGAAATGAAACTAAGAGAAAGAGAAAGCAAGTTGTTAGTTATTGATGTGTATCGTATAATTACAACATGGTATACTCAACTAAAAACTCGATGGGAATAAGGGTCCTATAGTTATGATGATGGGTTGTGCAAGATTTTTGAGGGGATCGTACTAAGACGATACCATTGGTTGTATTAGTACAAGTGTCATTAAGCTATAGTTGAGTTGGCGAGTTCATCGCACAAAGATTATATGGGTATCATACTTGTATAATGAATTGAGCTATAAAGTTCATCATATAAAAACGATATGGATATCGACCTTATATGATTTAGTTGAGGCAAAATATATGATTATAATGATATAATTATAAAAATCATGCTTGATAATCCTTCAAGGACTTAATAAATAAAGTTTGTTAAGCCTAATGGCCAAAACCTTATTAGTACAATGGGTGGAGTCATATTATAAGATAAGAAAAGACATCAAGTCCATCTGTTTAACAAATCTATTAATAAATTGTATCTAGGCTATATATTGAATATAATATTAATAAGATTTAGATTAATCATATTAGATGATTAGTTTGAGCTTAACTAAGAGAAAATTTAGTTAAATTTGAGTAATTATATAATGTATAAGATTGTATGGTAATTATATATATATGAAATTATAAGAAATCAAGAAAAAATTAAGATTATAAATTAAGTCAACTCTAAGATTAAGATAGGTAAATAATCTTTTCATAAACGATTCTTATCACAACCCTAAACAATAAATGTTTTATTTTAGACTCATAAGAATAGAAGTTGAAGTGTGAGAATAGTAAGAAACTAAGAAAAGAAATGAAGAGAGTTTTTGTCACAAAGATATAAAAGTTATCAAAAAGATGAAATTTAAAGAAGATGCAATCTTTATGTTATTTATTCATCATTCTTATCCCTTTAGTTAAAGATTTGATTATAATATTTTATTATATATATATATATATATATATATATATATTAATTTTCACAAGAAACATGAAGTTTTGACCAAAATTGTAAATTTTGTGTGCCATTAAATCCCTATTTGCATGCACACGACCTGCTGCACGCACATGAATGACCACATATTAGCATTGTTCTTAAGTACTATTCTTAACATGCATACAGTGTCCTATTGTGTACAATAGGTGTTGTGGCACACACTAGTGATAGCCTTGTGCATGTTGTGCTCATAAGTGTTTGATGCACAACACTTGCTGTTCTCATCGCTTTGTGAACAACGATGATTTTTATCGTTCATCTCCTTTCTTGATTTCTTTTCTCAATTTTTAATTTCTTGATCACTTAATAAACCTATAATTGAGCTCCTTAACATTGATCTTTTCTTTTGTGACTCAATTCTCATAAAATATTCTTTTTTTAAAATGATTCTTTATAGGATTTAATTTTGTTTTTTCTTGAGTAATCTAAGGAGGTTGAGACATCCATTAGTCTCATGAGCTAGTTTCTTTGATTTTGTTATTAGCCTTTTTAATTAGTCAAAATAATACCTTTTATTTTTGCTTCTTTGTCTTAGGTTAGAATAAAGTATTGTCAATCCTTCATAATCTAATATTATTGTGCTTGTCAACAATATAAACATTTTCATCCTATAGTAATTTCTAAGTATAATTTGACAAACATATGGGTATCATTTTGTACATAATCTCATCAATATAGTCTTTGGTGATCGCAAATGTTATCTTGCATTATTTTTCAACTCTCAGCTCAGAGTCTTTATGAATCTACTCTAAAAAATAGTGTTTTGGATGTAGTTAATCTTTAGGCTTAACCTTTTCACAAGACTTTTTGATGTTAGATTTTTTTCACTTTTATTATCAATAATAGCATTAATAAGATATTTCTTTACTTCACTCTTTATTTTGAATGTAATTTAGACTTACCATAAAAGATAAGTTTTCATCCATTTATAGAGGAGTTATAAGTATCCTTTTAGTCTCTACTGTAATAATTACTTTATCATTCTTGAACTTTTCTAAAAATAATTCATGATATAACTTCCAACATTTTTGTTATTTGTACACTATTTTCTTCTAATAATCATAATGCTTCTAAATTCTACTAATGATCATTATCATAATATATTTTAACAAAGAATACTCTTCCTTTATTGTTAATTTATTTACTTATACTCATATTTCTTTATATGTCATTTTTTCTAGTACTTTACATTTAGTTTTTTTATTGTAATCATGAATGTACAAGATTATTTTAAAAATTGATTAGAGAAAAGAGATAAGTTGATGACAATATGGTATTATAGACCTACAATATACTTGGACAATAAATGCATCTCATCAATAGATATTCTTAATCTCACAGCTCATTATTAAAATTATGTAGTATATTCTTGTATCGTCTATTCTTGTTTGCATCATAAGCTATGCCACATTCTTCATCTTTCTTCAATATAATCTATGGGATAAAATTTCTCTCTAATTAATTTTTTAAATTAGCTCAATATCACTTCTACAAATGCACTAATTGTTAAGCAAGCATTCCATCTTACTAACACATGACTTATCATTTTTAATTGAGCATGTGCCACCTCATCAATTTATGAATATTTGTATATAGAAAAATGTTTTAGTTGCTCCAACTAGGTATATAATTTTTGGCACCTATTGTGCCATCATAAATAAGAAAATCAAGTTAGCATCTAGCTTGAAAAAATATTTTTGATTCTCATGCATTGAAAGGGTGAGATTGATAATGTCATTCTCATCTTCATCTCTAATTACCCTTATGTTATTAATTAAACCAAAATTCTTCTAATTAAGAGTATTTTTTGATAAATTATCTTTTGGATATGTCATAAGAAAGGATTGAAAATTTTTCACCATCTTCATTAATGCCTACATTTTTTGGGTTAATAGAGTCTTGTATCTCCAAGCTTGATGGTTGCATAATTGGCATAGTTTCTTGATTGTGGCCTCAATCTTCTGATTCCTTTCTATGGCTTGCACTTTAACTACTTTCTTCTGAGCTCCTATTATCGAAGCTCTCTGATGCAAAACATAATATTATCTATTTGTGAGGGATTCTTGCCCCGAGTACTTACTAGTAGACCATATTTAGTAGTCATCAACAAAAATTAAAGATGATAATGATAAGAAATTAAGGAAAAAAAAGAAAGTGTAGAGGATTTTTGCCATTTTCTTAAGAAGATGAGATGTTTGTTTTATTCATTCATCACTCTTATCTTTTTATATAGAGATTTAGATATAATTTATTATTATAATATGTATATATATATATATATATATATATATATATATATATATATATATATATATATATATTCATAGTAAACATGAGACTTTGACTAAAAATCATAAATTATATAAATTTTGCAAAATTTTACTCTGTCAAATGCCTATCCTTACGTGTGTGACACGTTGCATATGCACAGATAGCTTCACACTAGCTTTATTTATGTGTGGATACTGTTCCTATAAGCAGACAGTGTCTTGTAGTGTGTGTATTGACCACATCGCATAGTAAGTGGTGCGATGTGCATAGGTAAAATGCACGTGTTAGTCTTGCACTACCACACATGCATAGCCTTAGAAGGTTTCCAACACATGACTCCTTCCCTTATGCATGTCTAGACCATCGCACTTGCTGTGCAAACTTGACACACGGTTGCATACGCACTTCTTAGCTCATTATGGCACAAAGTGATTTTCATTGTTTGTCTCCTCTCTTGATTTTTTTTTCTTATTTTTGAATTTTTTTATGATTTAATAAATCTATAATTGATCTCCTAATTAATAAACATGATCATTTTGATCTAAATACCTTAGTAAACTATTTTTATTTGTTATAAAATGACATTCTTTTTATGTTTACTTAAATCATAAAAAATGTTAGAATATGTTTTATACAAGTCTAACAATAATGTGATTATTTTCTTCGATATATCACACTGTTATTAGACAACTTATTAATGTATTCTTTTTATGACAATGTATAACTATGATATTATTATGCAACATAAAAAAAAACTTTTATAAGTTAATAGATAAGAAAATGATTTGGAATATGAATATCTGGTATACCCATAAATACCTACATAGTTTTATTATACATGATACATAATGGGGTTAGCTTAGGGTTAGAATAATCTATTTATATTTATATGGTTCTACCATACTTGATATAGAGTTACAATAGTCTATTAAGGTAAGGCTACTTTGTTATGAAGTCTATATTACTAGTATTGCCTTTAGTAAATAATGATTTAAAAGTTGTTAAGTTTGGTATATATCTAAGCATATTGAAAATGAAAAGAATAAGAAAATAATAAACTTATCTTTATAAAAAATAAATAGTTGAGCCTTACAAAATTTAATAAATAATAAATAAAAATAATAAAATATAGATATGCATGTTAATATTTTTTTGTTAGAGTTATTGGTTTTTTATCATAGTTTATTTCATCATAGACTTTTTGTTATCATATCACAATCATGCTTTTTCTATTATAAAATTATTTTTATATATTTTTACCTTATTAGATTATTTATTAAGTTATTTAGAGTCTCATTAGTATTTACATCACAAAAGAACTAAAAGATATGAACTTAAATGATACAGATGAGAATTATGTTTATTATGTGGTAAATGTTTTTGTCATTTAAGGGTTCTATACTAAGTCCATATTTTGATCTATATAGACTTCACATAATATTTGTCTTGTATTGGATGGCTAAGTATAATGATGTAGTTGGATCATTTATTTATATTAACTATTTATAATTAATGTTTTGGATTTTATTTCATCTTAAGGTATTCACCTAAGTTTTTTTATGTCATCATCTTTTCATTTAATTACGCATAACCTCTAATTTTTATTATGATTATATAAATGATGAGTTGGAACCCTTACATAATAAGTCAAATAAGCTATAGATCCTTTAATAAAAAAAGAATTTTCTCATCATGTCATATTGGAAGAAGAGCAACACAAACATCTTTTGATTAAGCACCAAGATTTGAATAATCTTGAATATTACTCTTTTATCTATGCTAAGAGCTCATTTATTAATAGAAGAGCTCCCTGACATAACCACAACCAAACCATAGAGAACTCTAATATGTCATGACTAATTAGAGGAGACTTCAATGTAGTGGCATCTCTAGAGGAGTAAAAAGGGTGTTGTACTCGAATTCTATAAGCTATTTATCAATTCTTAACTAAATTAATCGAAGTGGCTTCATAGAACTATCATTCTTAAGAAATCATTTTACTTGGTTTGGTAAAAGAAAAGAAAGACTAGTCTAAAAGAAATTAGATAGAGTATTGGTGAATCAAAATTAGATTAATCAACTTCTATTATAATAATTCAACATCTTCATAAAATAGGTTCATATCACACTCCATTACTACTATACCTTCTTAAGGAATCACCACTAGCTGCCAAGCAATCTAGATTCTAGAATATGTAGTTGAAACACCCACCTTTTCTTCAAACTATGGAACGCAATTGGAAATTGTCAGTCACTTGTTATATGATAAAATCACTTATACTTAAATTAAAATAGTTGAAATTGACATTTGGTAACATATTCAATTCAATTAAGTTGGCTGAATAACAATCTATATTAAAAAAACAATTGAACTAAATTAAAACAAGAAAATGAGTAAGGAACTAAGGCACATGAGAACCTTCTTAATGTTATTGCAAAGGAAGATTATTAGCTTCAAAAGGATGGTATAAAAAGGGCTACAAAAAGGGAAAAAGAATACAAAATTTTTTCATGCTATGTTCAAAGAAAAAAATAGCTAAATTAACAATCCATAACACAAAAGACTAAAGAAAAGTAATTGGGTTCAAGAAGAAGACAAAATAATAGAAGCTAAAATTCAATATTTTTAAAAACTATTGTCAATTTCTAAGCTAGTTTATAATAATACTATATTAATTGCATTCCTCTCATCATAAATGATGAAAACAATAAGTTGCTAATGCAAGAAATCTCAAAGGTGGAAATCAAAGACATTGTATTTCATACAAACTCTCATAATGCTCTTACATCTAATAGATTTAATGATAAATTTTTTGCAATAACATTAAGAAGGAAAAGAGCTAGAAAAAATTACTGAGAAATAACTAGAAAAAATTATATTACACATTACTAAGAAATAACTACAAATTATATCTTAAACCCAAAAAAAAGAGAATTTATAAACATTTAATGATTTTAGACTAACTTCCAATACAATTTCATTTAAAAACTTCCCTTCAAATTGTTGGTAGTCAGACTTTAAAAAATTCTTTCACTTCTCATATCTCTAGAATAAATTAGATTTGTTAAGGAAAAGAGATTATTGATAATATTCTTTCGACTCAAGAATTAATTGATGCAATAAATTATAGGTCTAGAAAAAATAATTACATGATTAAACTTAATAAAAAAATGCCTTTGATTGTATACCCTAGAAATTCCTAAGCAAGGTCCTCACCAAATTCAACTTCGTGGATAAGTTCGTTATGGTGATCAAGAATATACTTTGTAGTAGTTGGATTTCTATCATGACTAGTGACAACTTGAATGGTTTTTCAGGTTACTTAGAGGCTTGAGATGGGTAGCCTAATCTCATCATTTTTTTTAATTTATTTATGAAAGAAAGGTTAAATGAGCTCATCAATCAAGATAGGATTCTGCATTATGCACAACCTATGGCATACCAAATTATATGTTACTTAGGATTTGTAGATGATACCATAAATTTCTTCTAGACTTTCAAAGCATATTTAGTTTGAACATCAACCCTCATAAAAATACATTCATTTACAATAACAAAATGAATCTAAGCCAAGTTAGAAGAATAAATTTGAGACTCAACTTTAAGAGAAACAAACTTCATTAAATTATTTAGGATATCCACTATTCACTAGTAAGAAAAAAATAAGTCATTCCCAACATCTAATTGGGAAACTCAATAAAAAGGCTTCAAATTGGAAGAAGAAACTACTGACTATGGATGGGAGAGTCATCATAATGAAACACATCATGACTTCAATTTCTATATACTCAATTATGGCCATGCACCCTCCTCTTAGTATCTTACATAAAATTGAAAATATGATGAACTATTGTCTTTGTGGTGGCTCAATGAACAATCGCAAGTGTTTTGACCAACTAGGATAGAGTTAGTTTGTCTACTAAGAATAATGATATGGGGCTTAAAAACCTAAAGGAATCAATGTCAACTTTTTCAATAAAACTAAATTAGAAACTTCACTCACTTAACTTATTATGGACAAAATATATGAAAGAAAACTTTATGACATCAATAAGAAAATATGCTAATCCATCACATGGAAACATATGGAAAAGATGAAAGATATGATTATGAAACATATTGAACTGTCCAATTTAATAAAAACTACCTATTAGATGCTTACATCTAATAAAAAATTTAACACTCAGATGACTTTGGAAGAAATCAGATGCAAAAGACTTATATTAAAGTCTAGGGAAAGAATTTGAATCTCAAAGTGTTTTAAATAATTCTCTATTCTAGTATGGAGAATATTTATGTCACACCCCTTTTTTATTGTAATTTTTTTATGTAATAAAATCTATATACTAGGTAATATATTTGATTAACAACTTTTACTCCTCAAGCTTAACATTCAAATAGGGAGTCACAATCGCCCAATCTAATCATGAAGCTTGCAACATGTCACATAAAATGAACTATATTCTTACTTCAATTGAGATCTCAATTGAGCCAAGAACTAATCCACCTCAAGTCAGGTAATCTACTTAGTAGATTAGCATGTCTATGGTACCAAAGTAATATACACATACAAACAATTATATCTGTATAATCTATAACATGTATAAGTAATCATAAGATTCAAATAATGATTATCACAAGACATAAAAAACATATATAGTCAAATATCTTATATAATCTAAAGTTAAATATAAAATATCTCATACATTTAACTGTCTAATATAAAATATTAATATTAAGAATAAATAAGACTAAAACTATGACATGATTAAGTAATAGTTGAAGAATAATCTACTACAATACTGACTTTGATGCTCCCACTCTATTATTATATTCATTACTAATCCCTGTACTTATAGATGATATAGAACATATGAGCCAACATTAATAGCAAATCCTTATATCCAACTAATAAAACATACATACATTAATATAATAAGGAGTATAATCATAGTGTATAAAAGGAATCAATAAATATTATAACCTACCAAGCTTAGTCAATATATAAAACCATAACTATTGACCTTATCACAAGTTTATCATGACTTAATAAGTCTTAATAAAGTCATAATCAATACTATAAGATGCATAATGGCTCACCAATAATATGACACTCTCTTTAATCTTATGAGATACTTCTTATAAGTTTAACAAATTTATCTCATCATATGATCTAATAATTCACTACATTGACTCTACTAATCTCTTGGATCACACAATAGGATTATTTTTATCCTCATCAATCATATGATACTATAATAAGTACTTTAACAAATCTATGATTTCTTGTGATGTTTTATAATAATACATAACTAATTTAGAATCCTTCATCCATGATCTAATAGTCCTAAGCTGAGCTCTTTCAATCATATAAACCACTCTATAAGGGTTAAGAAATCCTATCACACATAGTGTTCTCCATCATAAGGTTAAGCACACTCATGGTCCCTTATGATGTCTTAACAATGAAGAATGAAACCTTCATAATTAGTAGGAGTCTTATCATTTGATATATATCTAACTAACTTTACTCTAGTTAAGGAGTTTATAATTGGGATATATTACATCTTAGTCAATGACATCATCTAGAGTTTCTTTAGAACTCTAGCCATTAATCAACTATTTGGGTTTTCTTAAACTTTGCACTACTATCTAGGCTAACATAAGGTTTTTACTAAATCCTAATTTACCCATCTAAGATATCTTCTTTTTCAATTTTCATATAATTTATATTTAGACTATGGCCATAACTTAACATTAGAGCTTGAATGTTATCCTTTTGTTTATTTGAGTACTTATTATTCTAGTTATAAATCCATAGGTTAAATCCTTTTAGTAATAATTTTGTTTTTTTAAGTTATGTTCACATGAATTTTACTAGTAACTCTCTTTTATCTTATAGACCAACTTCACCCATCCCAAAGATCTTTTTTGAGTCACATAAATCTCTTAGAACATCATTTAAGATTTTAATCTATGGCATAAGAGTATAATTTAAGGCTTCTAATGATCTTACCCATCAACCAAACTAAATTAAGGTTTAATCAGAATCCAACTAATCATTAATCCCTTGATCAATCTTAGCACTATTCCTATGGCTAAAACTGAGATCTCTATCTCAATCAACCCTCATCAAGGATCTAACCAAGACCCTCATTAAATCATGGCCTCTCTGATGTGCTCAAAATGTCACCAAGTGCATAATATTCTTAATTGAATCTTATTTTTTATATAATGGTTTGCTTCATGTAAAACTTTAATCCTTAAGAATTTTATTGAGCTAATTCTTAAGATTTTCTTAACCTTATCTATAGTCATTTCAAGTTCTAACTTATCTTCAACCCTATCAAAGAATCTTAGGTTTTAACTGTAACCTAGGTTTAAATTTAAAATTTAAGATATTTAAATTTTAAATCACATATATTCAAATTTCAAATTTAAGATATCAAAATTTCAAATCCTCTGCAATTCAAAATTTTAATCCTAGATTTACTTGATCGATTCCATAATTCCATAAGTCTATATTATGCTAATTAATCATATTAGCTAGATAAAGTTCATTCTTAGTTTTCTACTCTTCCTTAACTGATAAAGTTCATTCTTAGTTTTCTACTCTTCCTTAACCAAACCCAAAGCCTTTTTTTGTACTTCAAGACTTAAATCTCTCACAGCTTTTTTTAGGGTTAACTCAATCCTCTCAAAACTTCCCACATGAAAACTCAAGGGCTCACTTGCCTTGGAAGTAATTTAAGGTCCTTTTCTAAGTCTTTTCTTACAACACTCAAACCCTTGAACCAACCCAAGGTATCCAACATCTTTTTGGCAACTCAAACATCCATTTAGACTTGGCATTTCAAGTTAAAAAATTTAACAAACCTTAGGTGTTGATTAATAGTAAACTTATGGCACTCATGTTGAGGTCTTTTAAGTTAAACTCTTCCTCAAACCAATCATAATCAAGATCATCAACAATATTAGCCTTTTTTCAGGGCTTAGCTAAGACACCCAAGCCCTTTTACAAGAATCCTAAGACCTCTCCCTCACTTTAAAGCCTTCCAAGTTCTCTTATGAGATCTCTTCATACTTTATACATTATAAGCCTTTGGTCAAGCCTGTTCACTTGACGTCAAGGCATAACCTGAATTATTGAACCTATGTTGTTTGTAAAATTTAATCCTAAGTTTGTTTTTGTTTGATAAATCTTTTCTAAATTCATAATGAGATCTTATGATATATTTTAAAAATATTTTTAAGTCTTTATATTAAGTTTTTTGAAGTTTTCTTATTAGGTTTTCTTAATTAATTATAATTATTCATAACTAAATTATCCAACACAATGTGTAAGAATCTTGAGTTTTTTTAAGATATATCCATTGCATATTTATAATAGTACTTCTAAGAAAGTAGATCAATCTCAAAAGCATAATAGCATAATTTTCTTTTGTTGCACAAGTCATGATTTTCTTAATTTGTATCTATTATTATATTTTCAATAAAAATAGCACCATGAATATTTATGTTAACATAAAATTAGTAACTCATCTATGCTAAAGTACATCAATAATGTTCAAGCATGCACCAAACAATTTCAATCATAATTCATGCAATCATTAAGGTAGTCATAATTTAATATCGTTACCTTTAACAAGCCTTAAAAGTTCACCAACATAAATCATGTATTAACTAATAAAGTAATCACAAAATTATGAAGTATCATTCGTGGCTAGCATTCTTTTAACATCATGCATATATTCAACATTTTCTTAATTTGCTTAAAATCAATCCTAACATAATTGCAACTCTTTATCTTTACTATAATCATTCAATTTAGTAATGGAAAACAAATAAAAGATTTTAGTAAAACAAGCCTAGGGTCTTGATTCTTTCACCTCAATCAAAAGCTTTTTAAGGAATATAATTCAAGCATTCCATAATTTTTTATCAACCTGAAAGTCATTAACATAAAAAAAAGTTACACAATCTTCATATTCATACTTAACATGAGACTATAGTATGCAATTTTATAGTAAAATACTTTATTTTAAACACCTATAATTTGTTTACATTTATATGCAAGGCATGAGGATTCTTATCTCTTGAACTGACCAGAGATTTACACTACTTTGGATCTTTTCTTTTCATGATTTTTTACTTATAAATTCTCCTTCTTCTTCTTTGATCTCAATGTCAACCTCCTAGGTCTTCTCACTTGGAGCCTCTTTACTTCAATTATAATTAAGGTTCTAGAAATATGTTTAACCTTAATATCTTATGCCTTTTTTATATTCAAATAATCAATTTCTTAAATCATGCTAGGTTTTTAAGTTGGTTAATATATCTTTCCTTTATACATGTTGAGACATCTTCTCCACTTGTTATCTTTTTATTTCTTACATTATCCAACCACTCAATCATTTCCAACAAGAAGTCCCCTTGTAAATTTCTCTTTAAAATTATTCTCTATAAGAAATTCATATGATAACTTAATTTCAAACTTTAAACTAGTTATGAATTAAAAAAATGAATAATTTAAACTTTTTTATTTTTATTTAAAATTTAAATTTTGTTTTATGAAAGAAATGCTAAATTAAGAAAATCATACTTAGTGTAATAATTTAACAAATTGCTTCAATCCTTAGAGATTTGGAGAAGGCTTTTTACTATAGTTGGCATCAAAATAACCACATTACCCAAATAAAGATTCACTAGATCACATATTTATAAGTTGCTACAAAGTTAGCAAAGTATGGTTTACTTTAGCTAGTTGCCAAAACATTCAAGAAGCTAATGTTACAGATAATACATTACTATCACACCGGTGGAATTATAGGAACAATAATTTCGTTAGAGTAGTCCTATAGATACTTCCGCCAATCATCTTTTGAAACATCTAGAATTATAAGAATCTCAAAATATTTGAGAAATCTAACCAGTCGATCGATAACATTATTTATAATGTCATCTTCAACTACTACAATATCTTTCATTACTTTCAGGTCATTTAGTCATCTCAAGAAGATCTTCAACTAGTGTAGTTAAGTTTCAATCCTCTATTTTTATTACTATAATTCAACTATTGTGAAGTTATTAAATGATCTCTCCCTAAAAAAGGAATGTTTAAACTTAATATCAAAAGGTTATGGAGGAATCATCCATAGCCATCAACACAAAATAGTGAAAGAATTTTCCACTTTCATTGGCAACTAGTCAATGATACAAACTAAAAGAATGGCTTTGTACTTAAATTTTTAACAATATAATAATCTAGATCTATCAAATGTTATCATAAAAATAGATGGCAAGAATATCCTAAAAATGGTACAACACATGTCAAACATCCCTTAGAAGTTGCATAATATCATTTAGCAAAAAAATAAGCACTGGGAATGATAATCATTCATTGAAATTTTATATACAAAGAAGATATGGAGTATAAACCTAGTAAAAATGGCATAAAAAAGCTCAAATTCAACCATTTTGAATCCATAACAGCTTCCAAAATACTATAATGCCCTTAATAAATTTGTTACGATTTAGCACCCATGTATTAAAACATCATGCAAGATACAACATATCAATACTTGTGATTAGCTCCTGTACGATGATAAAAAATGCTATCACTTAACTATTCGTTAACTTATTGTATAGTACAATATGTCATATCATACTATACAATAAGTTAACGATATACCTCTACTGTTCATAATTATATAACTTCATTGCACGTCAACACTTCTTATCTTTACATCAAATAATTGTGCTCAATGTACACAATGTTATTGCAATTGTATGGTCACTCCAATGTTTTCTTACAACTCAACAAAGCATATCAAACCACGTAGGATGTTATTAATGAAATAGTTACAATATTCTTTAGTTATCACATCAATCATATGCACTCCATATGGTGTTAATATTCATAAATGGATATCACCATTCTACGACAAAGCTTTTCATTATCACATCAAACTTGTAAGCTTTGTGGATGCCTTTACTGTTTATATTTGGACATCTTTATGCTACATCATTGCCTCCAATGACCTCATCAGATATGTACGCTTTGTCGAAGACTGTACATTTCATATTTGGATATCTTCATACCACGATAACATATCTCAGGTTCTACATCAAACGAGTATACTCAGATAGCACAATGTTAATAAAATCATACTATCGCTATAACACATATCATTGGATTGTACAAGTATGATAGATAATAAGGGTTATTACTTATTAGCTAATTACTATATTAGACAAGTACACTCCATGTATGTCATTACTGTTCATAACTGGATATCTTCATTCAATTATGACACCTCTTGTTACCGCATGGGATATGCACGCTTTTTGGATGCCTTTACTATTAATATTTGTACATTGTTGTACTATCATTCCAACTCATCTTACCATATTGGCCAAGTCCGTCTAATTTCATGGGTAATTGCTCATTCGCCAGCTGAATCAAGTTGAATTAAATCATTTCAAACACAACATTTGACACAAGTCAAATCACGTCTGTTATCAAATGTAACAACCAAGGCATGATTTCAAACTTTTCTCATGAATAAGTTTCTTGTTTATCAAAAAACAAATTTCTAGCTTTGATATACTTATATGAAAGTTAAGCAAGGTATGATTAGATTTTTGAAGTTGTTTGTAGTTTAATGTGAATGCTTTCTTTTCTGTTTCTTTTTTTAGCAGAAATAATATGGTAAAACTTGGAGATGATTTATTTGGCTTGTTAGTCACTTTTTTGATAACAAAGTGTCGTTTGCTTGAAATTAAAACTCTTGGAATATTATCATTTCCTAAATTTGCATATTTTGAGAATTTTCTTTTAGTAGAAAACTCTATTCAAAAACCACCATTTGGTAATCATCATATTTATAGTCACAATTCAAGACTTTCAACCCAAGATTTTTTTTTTTTTTTTGATATAAATTTGTGACTTTAGAGAGAAATCTAAAAGATATAAAAATTTAATTTAGCCATCAAAATATTTGATTTTAGCTCCAATTAATCCCTTTTATCATTCCTAAATGCCAAAAAAAAAACATCATAAAGTTAAAAAGAGAGAGAGAGAGAAAATAATATGTTTTCTTAAACCTCAAGTGAAATATTTTATTAAATCGATCGTGCTACGTTGCAGTTGATCTCTACTAAACTTATCTCTTTCACCGACCGGCACCGACCGGCTTGACGTCTTTAGTCCGGACGGCTGAGTTAAAATCCGGTCCAATAAGCGAACCTCACTTGCAGGACTATAGCGCAGATTAACAATTTAGGAACGTACTAAATCGATTACGAAAGGACAACATAACCGAAAGGCGAGGGGCCCATATTGTTGAGGAAATTAATGAATGATTGCTTAGCTTCATATCATTGCAGATTAGTTAAATATTAAAATACATTTTCATATTTTTTAATAATACATACTTAAAATTTATTTTTTAATTTACATCTGCACTAATAATTGATTTTTTTTTTTGTCACAACATAGATATTTCTGTTCTATGGACACAGGTGTTGTTTGTAAAGAATTATTAGAACATTAAAAGTCATCACAGTTGAGTTCATCTACCAAACCTCTGTTTGCATTCCTCAACTCAGGAGCTTGTGAACACCCTCAACTGCTTGGGTTATCTCAATCCATCCTTTTTTAAAGTTTTTCATCATATAAAAATCATGATAATAAATATTCTATGTATTTTTTTATCCTGTTTTGATGACTTTTAAAATTATTCAATCCCAAAAGGATTGAAATTTTTTGGTTTAATCTCAATGCTTAGTTCTACACTTTGAAGTTCTCTATTTTAATACATTATTAAGTATTTTTTATGTTAGCTAATGTCATGTATAACATTTAAATTTTGCACCTAAGTTCATAGAAATGATTAATGAATATTGAAATTTTTTATTTTAATTTATTAGTGTGGGTGTTGAAATACTACTATATGTTAATTAATATTATGATAGTTAAGCATCTTGAACTCATTTAATAAAAACAAATTTACTATTAAAGTTTCATTTAAATAAATATTTCAAATTTAAAACAACTTCGAGGTTGATGGATGGCCATGTTCTCAAAGTGAACAAAATTCATCTTTATAAGGTGATGATAATTGATAAGCATGTTTACAAACTAAATGAAATGGATAGTTAGGATTATAAAATAAACAAAATTTTAATGTCAAATTGTGAGATTTCATTGTAAAAATATCACAAAAACCCCCAAAATTACAAAATAAAAACAGCACAAAATCTTTGACATAAAATTATACAATATTTAAAAATTACTTAAATCATCATGGAATTTAATTTTTTTAAAATATAATATCATATCAAATTTCAAGTAAAAGATAAACATGCTTATCTATTATATATACACTTACATGCATGCATACATATATACATATATATATATATATATATATATATATATATTATATTTAAAACTAAAAGTTCTAAGTCTATACAAATAATTTTTATAAAGTAATTATTTATATTCATTAAAGTTTATTTATATAAAATCTTTTTATTAGAACCATATATGAAAAAGGATTTTATAAACTTCCAAAAAAGCCAAAATTTATATCTGAAATAATTTATAGATCATTTTAAAAGTGTTAGTATTTGTACACTTTATTACATCTAGTATTAATTTGAAACATCAATGGAGAAACAAACCAAAAGTCTTAAGAGACAGATCCAATCATATAAAAAATTTAATCATAATTTTTTAAGTGCATATAAGAATTCAACAATGAGATTTACAAAAAAAAAAAGTCATTGATCAAATCTTGGAGATCCTAAAGTTGATAATTTTTGTCCTTTTATTCTACACTTATGATAGAGAGATAGTAAATTTAGTTTTGTTTATAGATTACCTCTTTTCTAGCTTTGACTTCTTGAAAGTTAGACTTGTAAAGTAGAACATACAACAAAGAGATCTTCTAAAAAGTCATAAAAAGGCAAAAGAAGATTCAAGCTGACCCTAACCAATTCATAATCCAATTAAATTTTTCCTATAGAATGTGAAGGCAATGAAGTGGCCAATGAATATTAAAAACACAAAAATACCACAAAAATGTATAAAATGTAATATATCAAAATTGATGGCATTTTGAGGAGTCTAATGTTTCAAGATTTTGGCATTGAGTAACTAGATCTTGAGAGGCTAGTCCTAAGATCCCAAAAAGCAAAGAGTCGTCATTAGGTGATTTTTCAAAGATAAAGTGAATAGATAAAGAGTTACTTCTATAAGCTTATAAATAGAGGGGATATGAGTAATTAGTTCAACATTGTATATAAAAAGAAAAATGTTTAGTTTTATATATGATATTATGTATTTAAGAAGTTGAGACAACTTTTGAGAATCAAACTTATTTTGATCATTATGAGATAACCAAATGAGACGATATTTTAATGTAGTGAGATCAGATTATAACATATAATATTAAGTATCTCTATCTCATCTCTTATTGACGTATGATAATTCAAACCATTGACATAGATTCAATAATCAAATTTGATGGGCATCTATAACAATAATTTAAAGTATTATTATAGCTTTAGAAATAATCTAAAAAATTTAAATCATTGACATATAAATTTTATGGTAGCAATTGTGATCATTGTCATAAATCTAAATAAATCAAGTCTATGGCAACTATAATAAGCTATTGTAGTAACTTAAACTTCCCATTATCTTCAAACAATGCCTATGATCAACAAAATTCCTCTAAAAGGTTTGACATTGTTATGGATTTTTTATTCCATGAAGTGTTTATTAGTTTATTTAGGTAGGAAAATGATATGCCCCTTCTCTCTACCTTTAATGTCATCTTATACCTTAATCACTTGTTTTGTATGTAGTTTTCACAATACATTAATTTAGGTCATGTGTAACATTTCAAAAAGGTCGTATCCTTCTATAATAATGTATAATATGTTAGTACTTCAATGAGAAGTTTTCAAAAACTATGAACATATGAAACGTTCATTATATTCGATACATGTCATAAATTTCTAAATATACGACTTAACAAAGTTGTCGATTTGTCTGGTAACTGCTTGAGAAGATCCAAAGAACCTTTATAAGTTCAAAAAATTGATTGACTTTAATCATAACCAAGAGAAAAAAATGTGAAATGCAAAATATATAAAAATACACTAAAAAAAATTTGATAAGAGCTAAGTGAAACAATAAGCCATGGTGAGACACCCTCTTTTGAAGAAGCTTAAACCTCGTTCAAATCTCTGACATATAAATTATATAGCAACAGTCATAATCGTTCATTTATTTATCTAAATACTTCACCCCCCTCGATCCCTTGTCACCAGCACAGCAACTATGCCCTAACTGTTGCTAGGGTTCGAACCACATCAAAGCCCCCACTTCTCTTGAGAAGCTTTCGCACGCATTTGTTTGTCATTTTTCATGGATCAAACACTCTCAAGAAACGTAGGGCACACAAGATAAGCTCGAGAATCTCGCATTAAATCAGCAGCCAATTTGGCATCTAAAAATAAGGTGAAAGCGAAACCGACCCACAATGGATTCGTTGAAGGCTCGACATCAAACCGTATCGGTTCACTCCACTGTAAACCCATTTTCTCCGTTTTCTAACAAAACGACGTACCATAGCTCACAACAGGAAAGCAAACAAAGGAAGAATTTTGTCACAAAATGCCGCAATTGTAAATAAAATAGGTGCACCCAAGACACCAATATATATATATAATTAGCAACTCCTCCATTTGGGAAAGGCAGCACTAAGTCTCTCGAGTCGGAATTAGCTCCTCCTTCGTCAGCTTCTGTTTTCCATGGACTAGAGAGAGAAAGGAAGATACAGAGTGGAGAGAGAGAGATAGGGGTTAGGGCTTGTCCTCATTTGGAGAGGAAGGAGATACGAAACAAGAGATGGGTAGGCCTTACAGGCCTGTGGACCCGATTCCTTGATGCATACCGACATAGTCTGCCTGCTCAAGGCCTCTCTCTGTCTCTCTCTCTTTCACCTTCCTCTTCTCTCTCTATCTCCTCTGTTAGTCGCACTGTTCTCTCTCTCTCTCTCTGTCGATTTATCCAACTATATTTATGTAAATTGTCTGTCTCCTACTTTGTTTTTGTGCAGAGGATAGTAGAGGCAAAGGAGATCGTACAAACCTTTGGTTTGTGGAAGGTGGAGTGGAGAAGAAGAAGCACGGAAGAGAGAAAAAGAGAGGTTTGTGATCCCTTTTGTTCTCTTTTTTATTTGGTTGCCGATCTGGGTATAGAGAAATAGAGAGAGAAGGGGGAATCATGGGTTCATGTCGTGCTATACAAATTTCTTTCCTTGTTTTTGGACTTTTTAATGATCTTACGTTCCCCAGAAACCCAAAAAGGAAGAAGAAAGAGGAAATTTGATATGGCGACGCCTTCTTCTTCTTCCACACCATTCTATGGTATCCCGGATGAAGAAAGCCACATCCAAATCCAGCCGCCGCCATCTCCGTCGTCGGCTCCGCCACCACTCCCCGATCGTCAACCTGCTCCACCTCAAAAGAAAAGGAGAAATCTTCCCGGAAATCCAAGCAAGTACCTTCCTTCAGCAAACCCTAGAAGAAATAGTTTATTCAAAAAAAAAAAAAAAACAAACAAAATAGTTATGATTTAACATGAAAGTCTGTTATAAGAAACCTTGAAACGACCGAATCAGGTGCGGATGCGGAGGTCATCGCGCTGTCTCCGAAGACGTTGATGGCCACGAACCGATTCGTGTGCGAGGTATGCAACAAGGGATTCCAGCGAGAACAGAACCTCCAGCTCCACCGGCGTGGTCACAACCTGCCATGGAAGCTGAAGCAAAAAAGCGGCGGCGGGGTGGAGCCCCGGCGAAGAGTTTACCTCTGCCCGGAGCCCACCTGCGTACACCACCATCCCTCCCGCGCCCTCGGTGATCTCACCGGTATCAAAAAGCATTTCTGCAGGAAGCACGGTGAGAAGAAGTGGCGCTGCGACCGCTGCTCCAAACGCTACGCCGTTCAGTCCGACTGGAAGGCCCACTCCAAGACCTGCGGCACCCGCGAGTACCGCTGCGACTGCGGCACTCTCTTCTCCAGGTTCTCACTTCACTCTTTCTATCTCTAACTCTTCCAGTTATCATTTGACGCAGATGCACGACACGATGCTACCAAAAGTGCCTTATGTCAGAATTAAGATGAACATTATTCATATGTTCGAATGTGATGTGAAGCTACTCTCTCATCATTAATGTAGAACGCCTAACAAGGCATATGTTGCATGGATTAATTTAATTGCTCACAAAGGTTTCATTCTTTTATGCTCCACGGTTCACGTGTAGACATGTAAGCAGATTGCAGTCATTGTTCCTTTTGGGGATTGGTGGATTCCGGTAGGTCATTTGTCTTGGGACCGCTTCACCCCTTATCATGAAAACATTTATGAATCATAGCAGCTGGTCCTCTCTCTCTCTCTCTCTCTCTCTCTCTATCTCTCTAAGTGATTTGCATGGTTTGGGGAAATGGTAAAGATGAGAAATGTGAAAGGGAGTTGTTTGAATGGGTTAAATTGGACGAGGGAAGAGTGACTCTTTTCATGGTTCATGCATATATTCTCTGTTGCATCTTGTGGGGAGTCAGTCCTAAATATAGGACTCTCACCTGAAATGGACTTACTCCTTCATAACATTTTCCTCACTCATCTCTCTTATCATTGAACTCTTGTTTGGGAAAAAGTACTGCATTCTTTTAATTTAGTTTGAGTTATGTTTGCCGATAGCTTTTTGTTCTTCTTTACAAATAATTTTCGTAACTTTTTTTTTTACATAAAATACATTTCTTGAATACTTATATTGAATAGTGCATTGGTTTCCTACTATGATTTATAGCTCATTTTCTAATTATTCTTTGGATTCATTTTTAATTCATGTTTGACAACTCTAGCAATCGATCAATGTCTCGCTTTGTATCATATAACAACAAAGGCAAGCTTTTCTAATTATTCTAAACTTTCCTTCGGAAAATAAAAACTGGTTGATTACTACTTGTTGGGTGTGTTTCACAAAAAGATTAATTTTTTAATCGTATTTCTAAAAGAATTGTCATCATAAATAAAATCCAAAGTTTTGCATTTTCCTTAGTTGTTTTTTTTTTCAATTGATGGATTTTTTTTTTCAAAAAAAAAAAAAAAAAAAGCTAACTTTACAAACTGCAGGCGTGATAGCTTCATTACCCACAGAGCATTCTGCGACGCCTTGGCGCAGGAAAGCGCGAGGCTCCCCATTGGCCTGAGAACCACCGCTGGCGGCCAAGTTTGGTTTGGAAGCGGCGGCGTCGGCTTCGGCTTCACTCAACTCGCCTCATCCGACCAGCTCTCTTCTCTCCACGACCAAACCCATCCCACCACGCACTTCGACGGCCACCTCGTACCCACACCCCCGCCGACCACTTTCCTCATCTCCGGCAACGACACTCAGCCCCACCCGCCTCCTTTCCACGATCTCGTCCACCTCCCTTCTTCCGATCCCCTCTTCTTCCACAACGCCCAGCACGTGCTTCCTCAAGTGATGGAAGGCGGTGAGCAGCCTCTTCTCGGCCAGTCGACCCTTCCCCAGATGTCAGCGACGATGCTCCTTCAAAGGGCCGCACAAATTGGCGCGACTTCGAGCGGCATTGGCGGCGGTTCGATGCAGGAAATGATGATGAGCTCTTTTGCCGATGGGCGGTTCGGGAATGTTGGCGGCGGTATGGTCTGCGATTTGGAAGAACCGGCTTTTCGGGAGATTGGATTCACCCGGGACTTTCTCGGGATGGGACCGGCGGCCGAGATGTCATTGGGTGCTGAGGAGATGAAGTCGGCAGCTGATTCGTTCTGTTATGGTGGAAGACAAGGGTAAACCAAATGAACCGAAAGGTAAGGCTATGAAGAAGGATTTATGCCATCCTTTCTTTGTTTACCATGCTTTTTAATTTACTGCTTACTGTTGGATTTGATACTTAAAAAATAATTCTCAATTATAGGGAGAAATCTCCTCAACGTCATACCTTTAATCAAGAACAAAGGTATCCTTTCTAAATTAAATTAGTAGCATCATATATATATATATATATATATATATATATATATATATATATATATATATATATATATACACACACACACAAACACACACACACACACACACACACACACACACACACACGTATGTGTATTAAATTTAATTTTGATAAAGGAAAGAAACTTGGAATATGATAATTTCTCGTGTTATTAAATATTTTGAATTGTGCATTAGTATTATTGTCTATATATATTAGTTATTGTGTATGTGTTTTAAGTATACAATGTTGATAAGATCAACCATTTTTGAATGTTTAGTCATATTAAAGAGTTATTATTAAAAGTTGTATTTAATATTCCAAGTCATTGACAAGGCTTGGAACAAAAGTATTTGATTGCAAAACATTTTATATTGAATTTGATCAATCAAATAAAATTAACTCTAAGAGATGAGTTTTGATTTGTTGGTAGTCGAAAAAATGGTCTCACAAATGATATTTTTGAAAAAAAAATATTACATGTGAATAGAAATAAATCATATTGATCACAATGTTTCACTATATTTTCTCAAACAAACTTTTTTATTCTTTTTTGAGACAATTATTATTTTCTTAAAAGAATAAAAGAGAATAATTTTAAAGCATTTGTTCAAATAATATCATCGACTTCAAAAACCTTACAAGGTGATTAACAAGTTAAACACATGAATACCACACAAAAATCCATATTATGGCTGAATAAAATCTAGAGTATTCTCCACTAGCTGGCATTGCTCTTGCAACTATACCTGAATCAAAGCTTTAAAAGCCATAAACCAACTCAAGCAAAGGATGGTCTTTGTCAACCCATATCTCAACAAGGCTACTATGCAGGTTTGTTAAAACACCTACAACCTATGAGAGTTAATAGCTTGATTCTTGCTTCTTCTTAACAAGTAAAAGTTCACATAAAACATATATAGTTCATACCATTTTTTTAAGAAACAATACTTTTTTATTTTCATGAAATATTTTTTTTTCAAAACATATTGTTGCATATGATTTATAAAAAGTCATTAGATCTTAAACGAATTGCAATCTATGAAGATTGACTATCCCATGCTTCAACCTTAAATTGATTTGATCCAACTCTAGATCGAATGAAAGCTCTACAATTTTATCTTGCCTTCACACAAGCCATGGATAGAAGGATTTTGGTATGATCTTGTTTCGAACTAATCACATTTCTTCGATAATTGATTCGGGTTCAATTTTTCAAAATATCACTTTGATATTCCAATCATATACCTAAGCATATATTATGCATTTTTTACTTCCAATTTATTACACGCAAAATTATACATATGCTTATATTACTTGATGAATATATTCATTAGTTATGTGTAAATGTAATTATGGTTTAATTTCAACTTAGTTTTCTTTGGTTTAATTATGGTTTAATTTTAGCTTATCATCATCCCATACTTCTTCATTTCAATTATAATTCGAATAAAAAGCTACTATTTTGAAATGACATATCTATGTGCTAACTTTATTTTCAAAAGATAATTTTTGATTGGAGCTGAAAGTACAAACATTTCTTTTTTATTGTTTAATTTTTTCCAAAACATTATTTTTTTACGTTTTGAAATTGAAGATTAGTAAGTTTGTTCCAAAATATCTTGAGAATAAAACCAGCCAATTTACGTTCTTTATTATTTTATTGGTATAATTATTGTAATTGATGAAATGTAATAAAAAAATTATTTGTTCAGAGTTATAATATACTTTTTTTTAATATTAATATAGTTTATTTGTGACTTCAATAACTATTTTCCCAGTTAACAGATTAATCATGCATGATTATTTGATTTAAGCAGATCCATGAAAGATAATTCTAAAAAAACAATTTACTGAAAATAGAAGTATGTGCAAATTAAACACTACCATGAAACATTGTTTAAACGTTAAGAAAAATATTATAGAATTGAACTAATGTATTGAAAATAATAATTTGAATTTCTAGTAGTTTTTTTTATCACATTCTCTATAAGTTCATCTAATTCTTTTTGGTATTTAGGCAGTTAAAGTTTTTTTTATGTTTAAACATATTTTTTATATTTTGATTAGCTTCATAGTAGAATCTATGTATTAATGATGTGCAAAGGGAGAATGACAATATATATCATTCATATATATATATATATATATATATATTATCTTGTGAAATACTTACAAGCTTGGGTTGCTCTAAATGCCTATATTCTTCTCAAAAAAGCTATTTTTCTTTGTTCCTACTATAAAATAAGGATCCTCCAAATCTTTCTAATCACTTTTTCTTTCTCATGGCTATCATTTTATGTCATTGTAAATTTGAGCGTAAAAGGTTTTCATTATAAAACAACCCTGTCAATGCGAACATCTTACACTCATAAAGACATCCATCTCTAGCTTTTAATAAAAACATTACTCATGAATCACTTTTTTGCTTGAAATATGTCCCTTTATAGATTTTTCAACCTTATTGTCTATGAATTGATTTGACAATTTTGCAACAATGATGTTGCTATACAAGTTGTAAATTCATCACATGATTATTTCATATGTGAACATATATCAAATCCTTCAAATATGTAATTTTAACCTCCAATGAAGAGAGTACCACAATATTTATTTAAGAGAGAAAAGTCATGTAGATAAAATTGAACATAATGTAGAACTGACATGCATTATCCCAATAGAATAATGCATATTCTATACAATTATTACTAAAATATTAAATTAATTTATATAAAATAAATTTGTAAAACATTATTATTAAGTGCTACTAAAAAGTCATTTTAGTAAATATGCTATTGATAAATATTCAATGACATGTTCAACATTATGAAATGACTATGGTGGCCATTAATTTTTTGATTAAAGATTTAAGTAATAAGTTTTTTAATATTAATTTAAAAAGAAGAAAATTATTATTTTTTACTTTTTCTTACATTATTTTAATTTTTTTGAATTAAAAAATATGTCTTAAAATATCATCAAAAAAATTTCTTATTGAAATTTTATTTTTTTGGTAAATAACTTAGCTTAAAAAATAACGTATGAGAAAAACCTATCACTAAATACCCAAAAAAAAAAGTTAGGTATTAGCATTTTTTGTTTTGTCTTTATTTAGGGTTTGTAAGTTTGAGAAACACATGTATTTTGTTCCTTTCATTGTCTCCATTTCATTGGCTTCTTCAAATTTGAGCATTATTCCAATATTTAATTAAAAAATTAACTGCCACAAATTACATTTTCAATAAATTATCCATATAAGCTTAGTTTACATCGATCTACATAAATTTATATTTAACGATCATTATCTCAAACCATATGTGTACTAAGAATGATGTTGTTTATAAGGAGAAATGTTTCATTCATTGTTTGAAGTGCCTCATTTGATAAGCAATAATTTTACATATATTAATGCTTATAAAAATACAATAAATATAAATATGCTACAAGCCATTCCATATAATTACTAATTTATCTCATTTAAAATTGTAAAATTTAAATGTTTTTCTGTAATCTCATTTGACACGTTAGATCTACATATTGGTAGCACAAACCTATTATGTCGTTGTAAGTCAAATATGCATGAAGGAAGACCTGATACTTTTGTTATAAGATTCACAACAGAAATACAATTATTATGCATTAAATATTAATAGCTAATGCTTACGTTTAGTTTTTTTTTAAAAAGTATATCTTGAATAATTATTAATTATAATTAATTTCTATTTTCTTATCTTATAATATTTGATTTGTTAGATAAGTGAAACCTCGCATAACTTCTTAGATTAACATTTTCAAATTTTGTTTAAATTTATTAAATTTTTATAAAACATTTGCATAGTTTGACTGACATTAATCATAATAATTATGCAAAATAACTATAGGTATAATTTTTATTGACATAACATTGTAGTAATATGTTTTGCAATTTTTTGAAACGTGTTGTTTTGCCTCATGAGTGCATTTCCAGGTATTAGTTTATTAAATAAAAAATGATTAATAATTTAATTATATTAAACAGATATATAGCATAAGTAAAATGTTTACCTTATATAAATCATTCAGCAGTTTTAATGTGAAAAATTTTAACGTTTAGTAAATATAAAATAACTTTTTTTTGTTCATGATAAAATCATATAATATTTTTTATACAATATGTCTAATTAGTATAATGCAAGATAAATAATTGACTAACGCTCAAAAGATTTGAGTCAGAACCAAATCTACAATGCAAATATGGGTTACATTCAAACCCATGATGTGACCAAATTTTTGATATGGATCAAATAAATCATGTCAAATATAGGTCATGGCAAACCTATATTTTGAATCATTTTGAAATAAAAAGAACTAATTGGTTACTTTACAATTCGTCAAGGATAATATGGTAATTTTAGAAACCTAACAACAACTAATGATTTTTTTAGCATATAAATAAAAACAATAATGGGAGAAGAGGTGGTAGGGATAGCTGAGTAAAAAATGAAGTTGATGTTGTTTCTTGTTAGAACATAAAGAGCAAAGAAGGGTTGAAATCATAGTAAGAAGCAATTTTTTGCTATAATAGAGAGCAAACTAAGGAAACAAAGAAGAGGAAAATAGAAATTCAAAGTATTCTATGTTTTTAACTTATATTAACTATTAGAGTCTTATTTTACTGATTATAAAGAAGTTAAAGCGTTGGTTTTAGAGGGAATAGAAAAGGTTATTTTGCTTTTGTATCCATTCCATGGTTTACGTACAATAGAGATAGCATATATATGTCAAGTTATGCCTACTATACACTAACCACAACATATGATACATAGGTTGGGAGATGGGTAACGTATGATTCATTATAGTTAAATGGATAGTACATCAAGCTCAAGAGACTATAAGCTAACTCAGCAAACAACATGCTTTAGATGGAGGATTTTGATGTATTGTATGTTCGATAGGTGGAGGATTTTGAATTTTTTGGCATTTTACAAATTTAAAAAGAAGAAATGTAAGAGATTTATTAATAAAAAGATGAAAATATTATAAAAGAATTTTGCATAATTTTATTATGTAGATAGCTAAGAAAACAGAAAAACTAGAAAGGAATATTTGCATCATTATTAGATAAATAAATATAGTAATTCTAATATAAGTGTATTATTAATGTTTTATCCTTGCCATGTTTTATTTTTTTAGATATCATCATAATTTATTATGCATTATTTTGAATTATTTTATTATGATTTATTATTATTGTTATTCTAATGTACTACATTTAGTAATACTTGACATTATTTATTAGTATAGATTATATAATAGGATAATTTTTGATAAAATAAATAATAATATAAAATATAAACAAATCTAGTATGAAATTATCATATTATTGTATAATACGTAAAATAGTATGTATGTGTGACATTCTTATCTCAATATATTAAGTTATTATCCATTAAGTCATCATATACTAACTTAAGTAGATTTATTGTCAAAAGGTGTCTTAATATCTTAAGATCATGACATCACATTATGATGAATTCCTTTAGTAACTAGTGTGAGATAATTCATCCCTATACCTCTCCACTTAGAAGCCTACTAGGACATCACTCGATGATCGCAACTGGCCCCCTTTGGTCCCAAGCGTAATAGACCCATTGTATTATACTTGCTTCCTCTTGAAAGTATATTGGGCTAGTAAAGGGTACTACTTTGATACCAATGTGATATCTTGATATAATTATGTTGTTGTATTATCTAATTAGGTCATTTATATTAAACAAAATGGGTTTTTTCTATAAAATATATCTCAATAACTTAAAATAACTTAAGACTATGATATCTCATATAAATATTAAGTTTCATCCCTTAGTAGCTAGTATAAGAAAAGTTCATCTTTGTATCTCTCTACTTAAATGCTTATTATGGGCTATCCCTTATTCAATAATTTCTCTCTCAAGTCATCATTTAATTATTACTCTTTATCCTCTCGAGTCTTTGATGTAATAAAATATGTTTGTGCATATTGTGTGTGTGCATGTGTGTATGTATGTATGTATATATATATATATATATATAATATGTGAAATTAAGTTTTCTTAAGATGTTATCCCACATCTATGGATGGATATTTGAGATTTCATTGATAGTACATTGTCTAAGATGATAGACATTTGTTTTATATTATATCTTGGTTTAGCTTGCTACTACTCTATTATAATATCTCAAAAAACATGTGAGAATTATTTAATTAAATACTTAATAATTATTGTTTTATTAATTTGGTATATTTAACAAATTTTAGGATATTTGAGCCTTATAAGGAGAGAGAAGAAATTACAATATCATTTGATGCATATAAGTTTATTAATTTAAAATTCAATTATGTGATTATTAAACTTGGTTTTTATATATAATCATAAAAATTAGTAATATTTTCAAAGAGAAGTAAAGATTTCAAAAAGGTGGAAAAATATTCAAATATGAAATATGAATTATTATAAAATTAATAATACAAAATTCAAGCTGGAATCAACAAAAAAAATAAGGGTTTAAGTTGAAAAAATATGTTTTTAGAAGAAAAATTATTAAATTTTTAGATGATATAAAAAAATCTAAAAAAATATAAAAAAGTATATTTTATCAGAAAAATAGTAATATAATTTTTTTTATGTGTATTGACTATGAAATGAGACAACAAACTTATATGAAAATAATATTTAAGTAATATTTATATGATTGTTAAAAATAAAACAAAATTATTAAATATACCAAATGATGTAAAAAATTTGTAAATTTTTATTGATGATAGAGTTTAATGAGTAGTTCATTTTAAAAGTGATTAGTGAATTTTTGAAAGACAATTAGATATAAAGCTAAAAAAATTTGATTTAACTTAACATTTTAATGTAGAATAGTTATATTTAGTTTTATCTCTAACTAATCGGTGGAAGCAAACTGAATGAAGGGTAAACTGTCGAGCAAGATGAATTTAAGAAGGAATTAAACCTTTGGAATAGTTATATTAAATATTAGAGGCATTTATAGCACTTTTGAGAAATGGAAAAATTCCTACCAGCTGTTGGAGTTTTGTAGAGGAATTATGGAATTAAGAGGCAGTAGTAAGGGAAGAAGTATTTCTTGGAGAATTCTTTTGCTACCATGCAATATAAAGGAAGTTTTGTATCAAGTGTGAAGGGTGAGAAAAATTTAAACTTTGGGAAGTTCATGAGATTGACCATGCAAGATTCATAACATGTAGCCACTACTCAAAATGTAAAGATGGTGATTAATGTACTTAGCACATCTCTCTATTGATTGTGCAATTTTTAATGTAAATCTCTTTTTTTAAATTTAACTTCATATAGATTAAGTTACACTTTGAAAAATTTAACTTCATATAGATTAACTTACACTTTAAATAGTTAAAACTTTTAAGATGCTTATTAGTTTAAATAACTATTATGGAATTAGGTTCAAAATGATTTTCATATTCATCATGCCAATTGTTTAAAAAGGCTATTTTTGGAACTAAAAGGTTGAAAATTATTATTTTATTTATTACATAAAGTAAATTTGGTTTTGGAATAAGGTTTTAATAAAGGATTGACTTAAATCATCCAAGGAAGAGAAGAAGGTCATGTAAACTTCAAAGGTGTCATCCTTATGGGTAGATTTTTGGTATAACTAAAAAGGAGACAACAATGAGAATATAACTAATGTAGACATAAATGCACTGGTGTGAACCTTGTTGGGTATTATCTTTGTAGCTTATAATGATCTAACATATTAAGAAGATTGACTTATTAGATTCTATACGGATGATAAAACTAACAATTATGTAAAAGAAGTTTTATAAATTAGTAAGTAATATAATAAAACAAAATAAAATAAGAAAGTATGACATTTGTTATGACAAACTATGTTGCACGATTATTATATGTTGTTTTATGACATAATGCTTTCCTTTATAGACCCCAGCATATGTTTGACCCAAATTTATATTTCTTTACATTATGTATATAATATTTGCTGTTAAGCTGAAGATGGTTAGCTTAACCTAATTTTGACTTATAATATTTCAAGTTATAGTGATACTACACTGCATGAGAATTAAGAGAATCATAAATAGAGTAATGACTTAGTAATACATGATTTACTTTTATGGTTTTTAGACATCATGCTTTAGATTGTGGATTATTTATATTAGTGGATAGCAACATAAATTATGTGAGGTAAAACATACAAGAGAGGGGTTAATTGAAAGTTTAATAAAATTTTTATTTAAAAAAATTAGAAATTTTTTTTGCATTTAAAAATAAACTTTGTTTACTAACAAATAATATTAATGAAATGAGATTGCTTAATTAATAAATGAAATACACAGATTTTTTTAGGTGATTCAGCCAAATCCCATGCTTACATCAACCCCCGATCATCGATCGAGCTTCTACTAACCACTCTCTTTCATCGAAACTGATAGGGATGAACTAAATACACATTGATGCTTCATTGAGGCACCAAAATTTACAAAATATTTGGCTATACAAAAAAATTTAAAACTTTATAATTTTTACATACAAAATTTCTACACTTTTAAATCTTTAAAATAAGAATGACATAACTAATAAATGATGTAGATGTTATCAAGATGATGTAAAAAAGATTATTGATAGAAGTAGGAAAAATAAAGACTAAAAGAATCCCATAACTCTTGTAATTACACAGAAATTTGTTGCTCACATTTTTTAACTTCACTTGGGCTCTTATAAACTTTTTCAAGTTTGATTTAAATATTTAAATATTTAGTAAATGAACTCTATTTATAGTTGTAATAAAAATCTTTAAAACCCCTAATGACTAGAATTACTTTTTTCTAAAAGCTAGCATTTATAGGTGATGCAAATGAAGATGATTGTATAGCTGTCATCTGATTTTGGGTGCATAGAGCAGATACCATTTGATCAAAATTATTAATAAAGGGTTTATATCTAATTATAGTGAGATAAGATTTGGAATGTTAGATTCAAAAGTCAAATGGATGATGATGATAAATGGGTTGCTTCATGAGAACAGAGAGACATTCAGCCATTCGAAAAACTATTCTAGATGAATGACTATTGTAAATAAACTATTCATAAATGCAGGAGATGTGTGATCGATCAATGCAAAAATACTCAAGTTTGGAAATAGCTTTTTTTAGTCCCACTTTACAGAATAGTTTATGTGATTTGTGTTTATATTATTTCCACTATGCCTGACATGGGGCGTACTAGGGTTGGCAACCCCTGGTATTCTTGGGAAGTCATGAGTTGAGTCACTAGTACATATTTGTGAATACAAGTTTAACTAACTCGATTCTTTAACTAATTCATGAGTTCTCCTTGACTTATTATACCTAAGCTGGTTTAGTAGTTATGTTTTAAATTGATTGACTAAAATCTATATAGGAATTGTGCCTTAGACTGATACTCTGGCCTAACTTTTCCCATGAACCTCTTGCTATCTAAAATAAAAATATGTTAAAAATAGGCTAAGATAATAATTATTGGCTTAATAAGCCCAATTATATGATCATTATGCACAATATCACACAATTTGGGTAATACTACATGGTGGATCTATACCAAAACCATGAAAACAAAGGAAAAACATTACATAATTTCAAAACCATGTGATTAAAGTAAAGGCATGAATGATTTAAGACCTATGTGAATAAAAAAAATATTACAAGGTCAATAAGTATGCCTCCAATATTCCACTTTATTTTCACAAAGATCCCTTGACCACTTGATTTCATTTATTTTATTTTTGATTTGTACTTCTAAACTTTTCTTATTCATTTTAATTGGTCTCCTTAAACCTTTTTGAAATTTCAACAATCCCTTTGACCATTTCTAACATTTTAGAACTCTTGTTTTGTAAGCCTTGGCTTTAATCACTAGAAAGTCAACTAGTTTGTTAATAAACCTAGACTAGGGTACACTTTTACGAACTCTTTTTGGCTTTGTTTGCACCTTCACTAAATCTAGTTATGTAAGAAAGATTCCTGTTGGACCTTTGGGATATCTATCGCATTTCTACAAGAGAGCCATATATGGCTTTGTTTCCTTAGAGATTTAACCTCCATCAAATTGTACGATCTTATTTGTTGTTAAAACCTTTGTTCACTGCTTTGGAATTTATGGGATAATTCTATCTTTCTAATATTTGGATAAGAACTTTTCTTACATTTTTTCCTATTTCTACCCTCATGTTTTGCATCCATATGTTTATTTAATAAAACACATGCTAGTATTAACGAGAGAGCCATACTAGTAAGAAAATTGCATAGAAGAATTCAATCACTAGTTTTAGAGAATTACATATATAAGTGATTCATTTTCCAATACATCAAATATTAATCATATGCATAAGAACACATAGATTGCCTACCTCAATTTTTCAAATGTAGTGGACTCATCTTAAGGACATTTCCTTACACGTGTCTCATAGTTTTTGTGAATTTCCTTTTTAGTTTCTTTTCCACAAGCTTTTGATAGTGCTTCATTGTTCAAAATTTCTTATAGCACCAAAAACTCTGAAATCTTATGCGTCCTTCCAAATGACAATTTCCATTTTTAACCTCTTTCTCCCTAAATAGTTGCACCTTTTTTGTACGAGGAGCGTTGTATATCTTGTCCCCAAAAGATGCATATACCATAGGTTTAAGTTAGTTTAATTAATTTTTTCTTAATCCTTTTCCCCTTAATATGCATAACTACAATCCATATTAATTTCATAAGTTTTTATTTTATTTAGTATTTTTAATACTTTTTCATTGTTAATAATTTTAAAATATTATAACATTAATATTCATTTTCCTTAACTTTAGTCTTTGAATGATATCTAATTTTGATGAATTTAGTACTGATGAGACCCTAAAATTTAATACTTCATTGTTTGAGGTTTACTTCCGTGCTTTGAGACCCCTTTTTTTATTAAAGTACTCATTATTTCAAATTTAAATAATTTAAAATAGTCTCTAAAAATAGAAATAAAGTTATGAATCATTAGATTCATAAATTGGCTTACCTAAAAATATTACTTTTAAGAATATGGTTAGAATTTATGCAGGATTATGATTTACAAATAATAATCATATAGAAAATGCCAATGTGATGACATATGCTTTTAATAAAACAAAAATATTAAAATGGCATTCATTTCAAAGGATGAGAAAGAAAGTAAATTTTGAAATCAATAAATTTCAATTAGAAACTAAACTACAATTCAAAAGAATATGACATTATTATTTGAGTGGTCGATAAGATTAGATTGGTTAAAATCTATTAAAAGAGGATTAGGAAGATTGGAATTACAAAAAATGATTCAAAAATTTAAAGAAGGTTAGGTATCTAATTTTAAATCAAATTTAAATAGGGAACTACGACTACAAGATCGGTTGTGTGTTCTAGACCATAAATAGTTAAGACAATTATTACTAAGGGAAGCACATAATTCAACATACTCAATTTATCTTAGGAAAAATTAAATATATGAAGAATTAAATTAAAGATATTAGTGATTAGATTTTATAAGAGATGTAACTAATTGGGTTCAAAAAATATTTGGTTTATCAATAAGTAAAAGAGTAGTGATAAAGACCAGAAGGATTATTGCAATATTTACTTATCCTTAAATGAAAATTTGAAAAACAATTGCCTGAGATTTTATTTTTGAACTATCTAAATCTTTAGTAAGACTTGATTCTTTTTGGGCAATAGTCAACAGATTAACAAGTCACCTCATGTTTTGGTTATCAAGATAGCATACTTTGTTGAAAGTTAGCCAAGATTTATATATAATTAGTTATTTAATTGTATGGTACTCAAATTAGGTTTGAAAGTTTATCTCACATTTTTTTGGAAAAGTGTACATAAAGAATTTGATACTAATTTGAGGTTCAAATAACTTTTCATTCCTTAATTGATGGTCAAATAGAAAGAACTATCAACACATTAAAAGATTTATTAATGTTCAGTGCAAGTTAGAATTTGGAGGGGATTGTGTAAAGTCATTTACCATTAGTTGAATTTATCTATAATAATAGTTATCAATCAAATATTGGTATACAACTATATGAGGCTTTATAAAGAAAAAATTGTTAATCATCTTTATGTTAACATCAGAGCAAAGACAAAAAGGATGTGTTTTGAATTTGTGTGAATAAAGCCATAGTTAAAATAAAGATTATTCATGATGGACTTCAATTAGCAAAAGATTGACAAAAAAGTATTTTAATGTGAGGGATATGAGTGTTGAACTTCAAGAAGGGAACCATGTGTTTATTAAGGTGAGTTTAACAAAAATGTTTAATACATCTTGGAAAGATAAGGAAATTAAAATCTATTATTGGTCAATTTCAATTTTTGGAAATAGTTAGATAGGTGGCATATTATATAATTTTATTTCAACACTATTTAAGATTCATAATTTATTTCATGTTTCATCCTTAGAAAATAACATTTCAAATCTTTCTTATATTATTAGTTATAATGCTCAAAATATTGAAATTTAATCCAATATAACTTATGTAGAGATAACAGCAAAGTTTTTGGAAAAAAAAGAAAAATATTACAAAATAAAGTAATGCCAATGGTCAAGATGTTGCAGTAGAATCAAGCAAAATGGGAAGCTGCTATGGAGGTGCAATTATATATGGTTAGATACCCAAAGTTTTTCTACATTTTTGGAGAAAAGTTTTAAAAGATAGAAAATATATGACATTCCAAAATTCTATTTTTTTTTATGCATTTATAGCATCTAAAAAGAAATAAAAATTATTTAAATAATTACTTTTGGGATTTTGAATTATCAGGTACATTTATTGAGAAAAAATGATCAAAGGGTTTACAAAAAATCTTAGAGAGAAGAAAAAAATTATAAATATCCTTAAAAGTAAACACATACACACGCACATATGTATCAATATATATCAACAATTTTTATAATGATTATGAACTTTTAAGGAATCTATTAAATTTCAACAAAAAAAATATTATATACTGTTAATAAGGGGTCTAAAAGGAGGAAGACATACTTCGAAAATATGAATACAAAATATTAAAAATTTCATGATAACAAGTTGGTGAAAATCTAAGCTATCTAGACAATAAAGCAAAATATTGGTGATTCATATAAATTAAAAAATAATTTAAATGCTAGAATTGATGGTTACTATAAATAAAAATAAATATCAATTGGAATAAAATATTATGAAACTAAATCAAGAAGTATAACTTATAGACGAACTTGATAAGAAATTATCTCAGTTTGGAAAAAGTGTAATGATAATGAAGTCAATAGCTAGAAATTAAAATGAAAAATAATAATATAGTTATTTTTAAATTTTTTTATATTATAAAAAATATTAAAAATATTAAACAATGCAAGAAAATGATGAAAGTTGGATAATGAGCAACACTCATCAAGTGGTTTTATATAATCTTGATCAATGATTTTTTGGAGGTTAATTTCACAGAAAAATTTATGAAATGTCTTAAAGTCCGTAAATTAACAAAAATTAGAGTTTTATTTTATTTTATTTTTTTTTGTAAAACCTAATCCTAATGAAGTGGAGGTGCATGTGAACAGATGGTGACCAAGCATTTAGAAATTATTGGAAGAGGAGTAGATGTGATTATTAGGGATGAAGATGAGTTAAGTAGCTTAAGAATTACATATTGTGAGAGAATAGGATGAGTAAGGGGAGGGGAAGAGGCATGAGAAGATTTATAAGAAGGAGGATGGTCGATTATCACATAAATTTAAAAAATTTAGAGGAAACTTTGTAATCTTTTGTCTAAAAGAGAAGAAGAAGTGAAGGTGCAATAAAGCAACAAAAGGATTTGAGAGAAATTACTTTGAGTATTAGCTAGGAAAAAGAAAGAAAGAGAGAAAAGAAAGAAACTTGAGAGGAGGACATCAAAGGCCTACAAACATACAAGGAAATTGCACAAATAAATAGTAAAGAAAGAGAAGGCTCAAGTTCATGAAAAAATTTTGGCAAATAAGATGCTGAGTTACATTCTATAAGTATCACAGCATAAGATAAGAAAGAGAAATGAATCAATCAAAGAGAGCGAAAGAAAGTGAAAGATTTGTTGAATAATATTATTAATATATGAAGATCTTGAGAAAGATGAAATGAGGATATGATGTGATTTTCTCTAGGAACTTATGTTATGATTAATTGAAATGATAAGATCACTAGATTAAGGGCCATGATAAATAGAGACCGCACTATCATGAGTACTTCATACAAGAAAATAAAGGTAGTTGTTCCATTAAATATATTGGAATGTGGTCATATTCTTATCGTTTTGAGTGTTTCGATGCTACATAATAGAGAGTAGGGACCTTCTTTGTTAGCACTTTAGTGCAAGTTGATGGTAATTCGGGAGATGACTTTGATGGCTTGGTCTGCTACTGATGAAGGTCTAAATATATGATTGATTCCATAGAAGAAATCAAACGACCCTAATAAAGAAATAAATTTATGAAAATAATTTAAAAATAAAAGTAAGTAAAGAAAAAAATGATGATATGAGTACTATGTAACATTGTTCAGTACAATGATTATATGCATTATGAGCATGTTGCATATGAGCACATGTTTTGTGATTCAACACATTTATACCTTTTATAAATGCTAGGCACTCTTATTTATTACTCTGTTTCTATTCATTTGTTGCATACTACTTTATCTGCTTATAGCTATTAGCTTGTTTTCTAAGAATATTATGTTCATTAACTACTTATATTATAAATAAAGATGAAAATATTTATAAAGCTAGGTTTAGAGGATAACATAAGACCATAAGTGTGAGAACAATTTTTTTGGTGGGCATCATGAGAGATGATCCATGTGAGGTCGTTTATTATACTTATTTGATAGATGATATATCTGATTATTATTTTAGTTTTGTGTTATTTTGGAAGCTTTGTCGCTATGTGCATAGCTATTATTTTAGTTACTGATATGATATTTAGATTTGTAATGTTTTCATCACCTACAATTGATTTTAGATTATGTACTTGAGATTTTGTTATATTATTTATGTTCATATGATAATTTGATTTGTAATGTTTATTATTTTTGGTCAATGATGCATGATATTATGGTTAAAAGAAATGTTATAAAACCCTTGCTTATAAGGTCATCAAAATAATGTTATTAGCAATTGTTCTATGGATATTAATAATACAATACCAGCATGTATTTGTCTTTAAAGTAATGGTGATCCTAAATATAGTTGATAAATTATAGAGGAGGTGATGATTAAGGAAAATTAAGTTTTAGGATTAGAAAGAGTAGTTGATTATAAAGCAGCATATTAGTCAGATGTACTCGATTGGATTAATGAAAAGGATTATAAAGTATTATGAATAAAAAATGTTGAGAATGCCAAAAAGAAGATCATGTGTTACTAAGTGGATTATTTCTTTTTGCAAAATAATAAATTTTATTTCATTTGGAAGAGCACAAAGAGTTAGATCTACTACAATACATGAGATGAGAAGCGGACACCATACATTCAATGCTAAGTTTTCAACTGAATTGGTGTAGTCTCATTAGATTCTCTTAGATAATGGACCTTGATTATATCTATCCAAAAAAATCCCTTACAATAATGTAGAATCTGATGTGTTTGAAAGACAATTGATTGTGATGAGGGCAAACTAGTTGAGCGAGCCAGTTTTCCACTACATTGTTCTCTATGAAGACGTGTTGTGCTTGATTTTTCATAAAATTCAATAATTGTTTTTTTTTGTTGAATGTGCCTGAGCATGTTCCAATTATATGATAGTCAAATTCCACTAGATCTTTGAAATGACTCATACTTTTGTATTGTTAGAGTCTCAATAGTGATGTGATACCATTCATTTCTGCTTTAGTTGTTGAACTACTTGGTGCAGAGAATTTTGTTACCATCTGGCCAAGATGAGCTCTTAAGATCCCTTCACAAACAGTAGGTTTGAGATTACCATGAGCCAAACCACTAATATTTAGTTTAAAACAGTTGATTGGAGGTGGGTTTCGGTTTACAATCTGCATACATTTGCATCAAACTTTTGAAAATGGAGAGGTTAAACTGCTTTGAACCAAGTTGGAATCTGTTTTATTTGTTTGAGTTGGTAGGAATGATTGAAAATATTATATAACATGTAGACTAGACATTGTTAATTTGAGAGCTTTCCAAATTTTTAACCATATTAAAGAGGGCAGTAGCTTGATAACTTTGTTTTTTTGCATTTTTTCCATAATCCTTTTGCCACTATGTTTGAAACAATAAGAAGACATCTACTGCATTCGCTTTGTTGATGCCCAAAGGTTCTACAATAAAGCTCCAAATTTGTTTGGATCAATGACAACCAATAAAAGTAAGATGAAATGTATCTTCATTAAGGAAAAATGGGCATTTGGGAGCTAGTTGAAAGTTAAATTTTTATAAGGTCTTTGGAAATGGAAGACATTTATTCAGAATACACCACAAAATAATTGAAATTTTCAATGAGTGTCTCTATATGTGCTTTTTTCAATAAAGAACCAAGCATTTTTCTCTTGTTTTTTCCCAATCTAAATTAGTGTTGAATTTTTCATTAACACTGAGTATCCAACAATCATATTCTTTAGATCAACAAAATTCTATGTATTTTAATGCTTTGTGCCCAATGCTTTGTATGCATTTCTAGGTTGATGAAGATTCTATAATTTTGCTTTGATGGTACATTTGTCTTGCATGAAATTAGCCCATAGCAAAATAGTTGTTTGAACCTTCCAAAAAAAACTTTGCACTAAAAGCAACCATCATATCTTCTAGGTTCTTCAAACCCAATCTATTTTCCTTTGTTAGGTAGCTTACTTTCAAGTTGTCCAATGGCTTCTATGGCATTTAATTGTATCCCCGCACAAGAAACCATTCATTATATTTTTCATTTGCTACAGAATTCTTTTAGTCAGTTAGGAAATCATCAAAGTATACATTGGAAAGGAAGTAGAACATGTTTAGAGAATAAATTTACCTCCTATGGAGAGTAGCCTTTTTTTTTCCAACCTGCAAACTTTTTGTTTATCTTATCAAGAAAATATTGAAGTTGCAAAACTAGTTTTCTTCCATTGAATATTGTGTATCCAAGATAAAATGAAAAATTGCTGCATTTGAATCCTAAGAGTTTACCGAGATTGCGAGCATTCAAAGGTTTGCAGTTTTTATCACGAATATTAAAACTCTTTTGTGAGTTGATTTATATTTTAGGTGCTACTTGAAATTCTTACTGAAAGTGCATGATATTAGCAAACAAAATCTTTTATTACCTCTGGTGAATATGATGAAATCATTTGCAAAGCTTAGATGGATAACTTTCAGGCACCATCTTAGAAGCAACTAGTGTAGAAGTTTGCATTGTTCAAATGAATTTTTTACACCACAACTTAATTCTTCTACAACCAATACAAATAGGAGAGGGGATATGGGTTTTCTTGCTTTAGGCCTCAAAAAACTAAAATTATCCTTTACATTTACCATTGATAATGATGAAAAATTTAATGTTTCCGAGCATAGTCATAACTATTTTAATAAAAACTTACATCAAAACCAAAAATCAATGGATCCTACTTAAGAAAATGGCATGAAAGCATGTCAAAAGTATTCTTAATATCCAATTTGATAACACAATTACTTTCCCTTTTTTTCATGTTCATGAAGTTTGTCATTTGTTGCACAAGTAGTACATTTTTCATAATGTCTTCTCATGATAAAGCCAACCTGTTCTGGTGATATTAAATATGGCAGAAGCTTCTAAAGTCTAGTGGCTATCAATTTAGTAAGTATTGTTTTCCACAAAGTTGCATAAACAGATGGGTATAAAGTTGTTGAAAGTTTGTGGACTTATTATCTTTGGAATATGTACTATGCTCTCATTAATAATTACATTTGGAATTGGCAAGCCATTTAGAAAATCCCTAGTTGCATTCAGTACATCATGTACAATGATATTCAAACATTAAGAATAGAAGAGACCATTGAAGCCATTAACCCAAAGCATTGTGAATATCCATTTTGGCTATAATCTACTTATTTCTTCCATGGTTACTTCTTTTAAAAGTCATTTGTTCTTTCATGAATTATTAGAGATGGCATATGATTGAATAAATTGTTCTTTTTATTTGTAGATGAAGCCTACAAAAAATTCTGGTGCCTAATAGCTGCATCAATAATCTTCTCTTCTTATACTATCTAATTCCTGCTAGAATCTTTGATTTAATGAATTTTAAGTTGGCTTTGCTTGTCTTAACCATTGCAAGGAAAAACTCGGTATTTTTTTCACCCTCTTTAAGCTAATTTATTTTACCCTTTTGACTCTAGAATGATGCTTTGTTTTTATTTAATAAAAGAAGATAGTTTTGGGTTGTCAAAAGTTCCTATCTTTATTCCTTATTCTGCTAAAGTTCAAACCATTTTTCTTCTTTCATAACCTTCTCCTTAGCTTTCTTTAAGTCTTCAAATATATTACCAAAGTTGGTTCTGTTTCATTCTTTTAAGTAGATTTTAAGTCTCTTAAGTCAATGTGCCAACACAATTAATCCATTTTTAATAATTGGCTTATTCCAATTCCTTTCCATAGTATGCATAAAAGATGGGTGATTCAACCATATATTTTGGAATTTGAATTGTCATGGACTTGAATGTATTTCTTTTTGGAGTGAAAGTACGAGAGGGAATTGGTTAGAAACTACTGTGCTAAGATATTGAAATGATGCATTTGACATACTAATTACCTTTGATTTAGCATAACTCTATCCAATCTCTTCCATATATAGTTACCTTTTCTAATTCCATCTAAGTGAAAGGACTCCTTGAAAAAGAAATCACTCCAAGCCCACAATAAACTATGCATTTGAAAAATTCACTGATAGCTTCAAGATAAGGCATTTAATGGCCCTTGTATTCATCAAGTGATGCAATATCATTGAAGTCACCTCCAGTTAACCAAGGTGTGATAACTGAAGTTGCTATCACTTTAAGGTCCCCCAAAGTGGCCTAATTTCAATAAAAGAGCATTTTGCATCTATAAATAAGCAACACACATGACTGATATAACCATCATGTTTGAAAAGAGGGTGAATGTATTGTTCTTTCCTGGTAACAATTTAACAAGAAATACACTTATTCTAGAATAGCCGGATTTTATTAGAACAATTGGATTTGTAGTGATAAAAATTAAGATTTCTTTTAATTTTGTCTTATTATCTGTTATTTTCCATTGGCTCTAGTAGAGCTATAAAGCATATCTTGGGAGATTGAATTATGAACTTAAGATGTCTCACCAACTCTTTTCCTACCATGCCTCTAATATTCTAAATCAATAGATTTGGCATGAGTAAAAGTTTCTACCATTTGAATGACTTTTAATTCTTTCTAATGCCTTTTGGTCTGGGGTGTTTGATTGAGATCTTATTCCTTCTTTTCCTATCATTTTTGGTAAATACAAGCATAAACCCATCATCTTCCTTCAATAAAAGTGATGAGCCAATTACTCTCTCCCTCAAATCCTCATTGAAGTTTTTAATAGATTGAAGAATATTATGTTGCCAATAGTAGTTGTCCTAGGTGGCATCAAAGTCTTATAAAGGCACATCTTCATTATTGTTGTGATTCTTGTTTTGAATTTTGTAGTCATCTGTGACCTATTGTAAGTGCCTATTAACTTCAAAAGCTTTTAACCACTTCTCATTTAATTGTATTGCCAATCCTATGTTTTTTGTAGCTTTTTCATAAATTAAATTGGAATTAAGTAGTTATCAAGGCACTTATGGATTTTTTTCCTTTAATAATTTTTAAGCAGCTATATTCTCCTCGGTTGCCATATTCTCTTGTGTCATTACCATATTACAATTTGATTACAAGAAACTTCAAAATGAATGCGCTTCTTTCTATTATCCTCATAGTTGTTTTCATAAACCTTCTTTTGTTAGCAATGTTATAAGTCATGACCTTGGTTATAGCATCCTATAAAGTAGCTCAAAAGGTTGTTATGTGATACTTTTTACCAGACTCCGCTACAACTTCCCTTTCTTTATGGAAATCCTAATTCTTGTGGATATTTCCTTGGCCAAATTTAACATGCATGCTTTGGTGATGTGAGGTAATTTGGTGTTTATGGTAGCTACATTAAGTTTAAGGGGTGTTCTAATTTTAGATGCTATAGAACATAGACCTTGTCTGTTGAATAGGTGAATAGAAAAGTGCTCAGGAGAAATCCAAACTGGTGCAAGTGACAGTTCAATAGGAATCTCATTTGGAATTCAGAAATCGACCATATTTGACACAGCCAATAATGAAGATGGTATTCTTCCAATGAGAATCAAATAAGTGCTTGACAATGATTTAGAAACCCCAATGAATATGCATCAATGAAACCAATAGTTTGAGTTTTGAGAGGAAAATTTCCTTGCTTGGATGACAATGTAAAACTTTCTCGATTAAAGTGAATTTAAAACATATAACCATCTTTAAAATCTTCTCTTTCGTACTACTACTTTTTGTTTTCTTTAATAAGAAGAGATTAAGTTAATTTTGATTGGAGAGGTAGAAACTACCTTCCCTAACACCTCATCAAAAGAGTGATATGGGAAAAAAGCACCACCCAGACTTAACATTAGTGATAAGAACCCAAGGCTATTAGGCCTAAAAATGTCTACCAAGACCATCAATAGTAAGGAGATGAGAATTAATTACTTATTATAGAGAAGGTCCTTTGAAATAACCAGCATTCAATGCTACCTCATTGTTGCCCATAATTAAGAAATAGTTATCAAGTGGATATATAAAAGAAGTTAGATTTGATAAGAGAAGAACTAATAATAAAATATCTAGCCAAAGAAATAAAATAAGTATTTTATGATAAATCAAAGAAGGAAACCCTCACGAAATAAAAGAGAAAATATACATAAAAAGTTTTTGTTTGATCTTAGTTTAAAGGATAAAATTCTAATGAGGAAGAAATTTATACAATCCTAAAGTGAAAAAATTATTTAAATAAGTATTTTTAAGATCTTGAAATATTTGATATATAAAGTGATAAAAAATAATGATCATAGAGTTGATAAAAAATCCAAAAAAGAGGAAAGAAATCATCATCATCCTTAGAAATAAGTGCATATATCAATCTGTAATTTTTAAAGTGATTATGAATTTGTGAGGAGTTATTAAGTTTTAGAAGAAAACAATAAAGGAGTATGAAATTTAAAATGTTGGGAGGCATACTTAAAAAAATGCGTATAAATAATTAGAAATTGAATGGTTCTAAGTTTGAAAAAATTGGAGGTGTCTAGTTATAAAATAAAAGATATGTGAATTATAGGAGTTAAATAAAAATTTAAATAATAGAATTAATGGTTACCATATATTAAAATAAATACCAAGTGGATTAGCACGATATGAAACTGAATTGAGTTGTAGAGCTAGCAGAGAAGCCAGCATAAAATTACCTTGAGGAGAAAAGAAAGCGACATGATCATTAAATCAAAGTTAGACATTGAAAAGAAGAAGTAATAAAATAATTACTTTAATAATAATTAGATTAAAAGAAGTTTTAAAATACTAAATAATACCAAAAAATTATTAAAATTAGATGACAAGAAAAATATATAATTGTCAGATGAATATTTAGAGGTTGTTCTGTTAGAAACATTTAGAAAATGTCATAAAATCCTATGTTGAATAAACGTTAGATTTTTATTTTATTTTCTAAAATGCAATCATAGTAAAATGGTGGTGCATATGAATGAATAATGTCCAAGCATCAAGACAGGCTAAGGAGGAGGAGATGCGACTATTGAGGGAGGAAAGGAGTTGGGAAGCTTAAGAAATGCACCAAATGAGGGAATAAGAAGGCATAGGGGGGAAGAAGAGTAGTGATAAGATACATAAGGAGGCTAATCTACTATAGTAGAAATTTTTACAATTTTGAGAAAAAATTTATAAAATTCCATGCATGAGACAAAGAGAGGAAATGAAGGAAGAAAACGAGAGAAAGAGGTAAGGAAAAGGAACCTAGAGAGGTGGAATTGGTGTTTTGAAAATTCAAAGGCTTGCAACTTTGTTAAAACATTGAGCAAATTATAATTAGAAAAAAGATCAAATTGGAGTTTCTACAAGGAATTTGGTAAAAAAAGTCAATCTTAAGGTGCAATCACTGCTCACAAAATTAAGTTAGGTTTAATGTTTTACTTTTTGAATTTTTTTTTTTTGCAATATATTATTATGTCATAGTGGCCTTTTCATACGATATGAGAAATGTTATAGATAGGGCAAGAAACCCTTTGCAAGATTGATGAATCAATTTGAATACTGATGTATATAGTTTAATGGCTTAAAATTAAAACTAATTTAAATAATGATGGGTGATAATTAATTTACATACTTGATATGCTTATTAGTTTGGTATGCCATACAAAATTCAATTAGTTTCATATATAACTAAAGCTATGAATTTGTTATAGTGCATTTTATTAGCATGTTATGTTGGGCCAAAGTGCATGAATTGAAGAATAAAGACAATTAAATTTTCTTTCATAAATTAAAATTATTTTAGTACAATGATGCATGAAAAAAATGTAAAAGGTATAAAAACAAAGGTTGGTTGGAAGAACAAGGTTTTCTATAACTTGTTAACAAAAAGGGTGATTCTCATTCTTGGGGATGGTATAAAGCTAGAGCACAAAAAAAAAAGGGAGAGGGGAAGCTCCCTATTGCTGGGTTACGAAACTTCTCTGAAGACGAAAGGAACTGAAGGCGAACTGAAGACGGAGAAGACAACGCTGGCGAGTTTGAACTACATTGGACGAAACTTCTCTGGCGTGAATCTCCTCTGACGACAACCTCTGAAGACGAAAGGATGACGGCGACGAAGGTTGTGACTACTTTGCTGCAGGTGTGATTATAGAGCAAAGTGGAGTCTTTGGACTGCAACGTCCTGCTAGAATAAGTCTCGGACTTCTGAATAACGGAAAGCGTTAAGGTACCTCACTGGTTTTTTTATGCTTGATTAAGTTATTGGGTGCCGATATCCAAGCGCCGTGCTGAGGTGGACAAAGCTGCCATTTCGATTTTCAAATTTCAAATTTGGAACCATACCTTATTTTTCGGCCACAGCACGGTAGTGATGGAACACTATTAAAGTCTTTAGCTACGCCGCGAAACATGTAACTTTTGCATTGCAAACTTAGTAGCGGCTGTGCGAGATATTTGCGGCCTGGCTCGCTCGGCACAGGGACAACAACTGATCTCCATCCAGTATTCCGGTGATCTCCTCTCCTTGTGAAAACTGAATCATGGAGGGTTCTAAAGGGAGGAGAAGCAACAAGAAAACTAGAAATAGTGGAAGCGCTTCTCCTGAAAAGGAATTTGCGGAGATTGTCGCAGGGAGAATCGTTGGTGACAATGAGAAAAAAGGTTTGCTTGTTGGCATGTCAGTTATAAATGGGAAGGATGACTACTTATTGCATAAGCTTGAAATATCAAATATCTCCACTGACTCTACGAGTGCCAACACGGTAAGTCTGGAAGATGGTGCGAACTTTGCTACCCTGCTGTTGCTTTTGAAGCAGGTTGACTGCAAGCAGGGAGGGCTGTTATGTGACTCCTTGGGTGATACTGGGAACTCTGGAGACAACTTGGTTTGTTTAGCTGGCGGTGTTGCTGCTACATCACGTGGTAATTGCGGCCACAACAGAGAGAATGCGAACGTGCCACATGATATTGATACTTCCGAGCAAAGTATGGTTCGCACCTGTGGAACGTACAAGGTGAATTCGGGCAAAGATGCAGATGGCACACTCGAGCGCGGCGGGGCTGCCTTGTTGGATTGCACAGCCCCACCGACTGTAAACAGCATGTCAGCACAAGCAACTAGAGTCAGTTTCAAGGAAGCGTTAACTTCTAAGAACATACTGTCAAATGGAGCGGCGACGTCCTACGTTAAGCCGGCTGTCATAGATGTAAAGGCCAGGGCAGCAAGCGTGGCCGATTATGTTGATAATAATGAGATTATCATGTCAAACGAAGCTTGTCAAAGGCGTATTGACTTCCATAGGTATGACCTTGTGGGTCGAGTGTATGGAAACAATCTCCCTTTCTTTGTTATTGCTCGGGTACTGTAGAGGTGTTGGGGGCATTATAAGAATTTTAGAATCCTGGACATCTCTTCAGGCTGCTTCTGCCTCCACTTTGAATTTATGAAGGACATGAATGTTGTATGGCTGAGTGGCCCTTGGCAAGTCCCTGACCAGGCTATGGGCTTGGACATGTGGTCTCCTGACTTCCAACCAAATGCAATGACGTTGATGTGTGCCCTAGTCTGGGTTCGGTTTCTGGCCCTCCTCTTAATATACTGGGATGTTGAGAACATACTAAGGATTGCAAAGTCGGTTGGAGAACCAATTCTTCTGGATGGGTGGACGGCGGACATGCAACGATCGACTTTAGCCCGAGTGTGCGTTAGGATGGATTTATCCAAGCATTTAAAACTGGGTATGTGGCTAAGAGGGGCAATGGGAAGATCATTCCAGTCGTTCGAGTATGAGGGGTTGCCTAAGATATGTTTTGCATGTGGCCATGTGGGTCACTTCACCGAACAGTGCAAGCTTTGGAAGCCGGTTATCGCTGCACCTGCGCCTCTTGTAGGGGATGTGAGGACCGCGCTGTATGACTCCGGAAAGACCTCTATGTCCATTATGCCGCAAGGCAACTTCGTCACAATCTGCGATCCCAACCAGCACTTGCAGGGATCTCCTGCTGTGGCGCCTGCGCACTCTGGGCAGATCCCGGATGTAGAAATCCTTGCTGGTCAGACCACTACGGCTGGGGGGACACTCCATAATACAACAAGGAAAGAATCCACGTTGGATGATGAGGAGAGTATAAAAAAGGAGAGCCTTGGCCCATGGATGTTGGTGCAACCAAGGCGAAGGAAACTGGCCACAATTGCACGGAGGAACGTCTCAGGCAATCAGGTGCATCAAAGCATACACAATATGGAGAATGAACCGAATAAGGCTGATGGGGGAGGAGGTCGAAATGGTCAAAAGAGAAGCATCTCTCTAATAAGGGGAGGGATCCAAGCAGAAGAGTACGCAGCCCCCATGTGATAGACATTAAGGGGAAGGGGCTGATGCAGGCAAATGATTAAGCCCTGGAGGTCAACGCACATTATGATGATAATTATCATAGTAAGACCTAGGAGGATTTTCTCCTCACTACACATCGTGGAGTGCAGTAAACATCCCAACTTGCTGTGGGGGCTGTGGCTTACGATGAATTACCACAGACAGAGTGACATGGAGGTAACTGTATGTATGGGGTGCTACAATTCGTTGAAGACGGGGTGGCTGGGCATCGTGACACGATGGGGTGCTTGCTATATTCTGATGGGTGACTCATTAATCAGGACCCTCGAAGGGGGAGGTTGAGGCAAATGTTTCGGTTGTGGTGCAACAAATATTTAAATGACCAAAATCGCAGTATGGAACATTAGGGGCATTCGGGGGAAGAAGTTGAGGAGCTACTCTCAGAGATTTGTGAGAGAAGGGAAAATTGAGGTGGTTACCCTGGTGGAGACGAGAGCACAAAGCTTCACGATAAGGGATACCGACCGACTGCTAGGCAGAGACTGGAATTATGTGATACAACCTTCGGCCGGGAAGTTTGCAGGCATTGTACTTCTATGGAAGAGCCGACTGGACGTTAAACTCATAAGATCATCGATGCATGTAGTGTCGTTCGAGGTAAGCATAAAAGAGGGAGTCATACTCAAGTGTTGTATGGTTTATGGCCCGAAGGAGAATCACAAACGAAGGGAGATGTGGGACTTCTTAAGGGAGGAAGCTGTGAGTGTTGGCCTCCTTTTAGTTGCGGGTGACTTTAACCTTACAATGTCGCAAGGCGAGAAGAGGGGGGGGGGGAAGGAAATTCCAATATGGGAATGGGCAACATGAATTTGCAGACGTAATACATGATCTTCAATTGGTGGATCTTATGTTTGTTGGAAATAAGTTTACGTGGTGCAATGGAAAAGAGGGTGGCGCAAGGATATTGGAGAGGTTTGGACATGACACTAATGAAAATCACCGGCATGCATGTGTTCCCAAGCTGCTCAGTGACACACCTGGCGTGGATCGGCTCTGACCCTTGTCCACTGCTCATCGACATAGATAGTGGGCACAATCCAAGAAGCAAGCGCAGAATATAATTTGAAAGCGTCTGGCTGGAATTCCCAAACGCAATTGGGGTGGTGCACTAAGATTGGAGTAGGCGGACCAAGGGAAATCAAATGGAGGGCTTATCGACAAAGTTCCATAGATCACTTGTGGCACTACGCAAGTGGAGTGAAACAGAAGTGGGGGACATCATAAGTGGCAATGCTGAATTAGAGCTCAGTATTAACAGTCTGCATATTAAGGAGTCACACGGGGGATTGAATGCTGAGAAACATCAGCGCCTCGGCCAACTGATCTTGGACTTCCACCGCGGCTGCGCGCTAGAGGAGAGATGGTGGTGGCAAAGAGCAAAAATTCATTGGGCTCAGTTGGGTGACCACAACACTCGCTTTTTCCACGCGACTGCTACTGCGCGAACTTGTAATAACTTCATTAGCTAGATGAAAGATGGCTCGGGTAGTCTGGTGACCAAGCATTAAAGCATAAGCGCAATTCTTGAACCTTATTTTCAAAAGAAATGGTGCAGTGTGACCAGCACATTTCCTCCTTTGGAGCATATAGCGCTCACCAGAATCAATAGCACACAGGAAACCATGTTGGAAAGTAAAGTGACTGAGCAGGAGGTTATCTCGGCTATCAGAACCATGAGGAGGAATAAAGCACCGGGCTTGGATGGGGTCACTGTCGAGTTCATCCTAGGATACTGGGAGATTACACATGGTGATATAATTTGTGCGGTGCTCTCCTTCTTCGACATGAAGCAAATGCCCAGGACTTGGAAAGACACACTTAATTGTCCTCATACAAAAAATCCAAGGTGCCTGCAAGCCAGAACAATTCCGGCCAATCAGCTTATGCAACGTTATCTATAAGATAATTGCAAGGATCTTGGTTGAGGGGCTTAAGCCGCTACTTCCGAATATCATATCCAGTGAGCAAGGGGCATTCGTACCAGGAAGAAGCATTGCAGAAAATATTTTCATAGCTCAGGAGATGGCCTCGCACATGCACTCATCCACCATAAGGGCAGGGCTCATGGCAATCAAAGTGGACATGGAACAGGCATACGATACTGTGAGATGGGATTTTGTGATAAACGTGCTGAAGCTCATGGGTTTTCCATGCATTTGGTGCGATTGGATTGAAGCATGCATCATGTATTCGAGGTATGGCATTCTGCTTAATGGAACTCAACTACCATGGATTGTGGTGCAACGTGGCTGGCGTTAGGGATGCTCGCTATCGCCGTATTTGTTCACAATTGCGACGGAGTACCTCTCAATCATCATGCATGAATATGAAACAAGATCATTGCTTGGATTTCGGTGTGGAAGGAATGCACCGCCAGTCCTACACTTGCTGTATGCAGATGACATCCTTGTGTATGCGCCAGCAATGCGCATTGCTGCGAGCGTGGTAAATAAGACCATGCAGGAATTTGGTAAGGCTGCGGGGATGAGGGTTAACTTCGCGTAGTCGAAGGTCCCTTTCAGCAAAGCCACGAGTACCAAAAGGAGGAAGGTGGTTGCGAGGAAGCTACGAATGGCTTGGAGGGATAACCTCTTCTACCTCGACATACCCATCTTGATGAAAGTGATCAAGAAGGAGGACGTCAAACTCATGCTCCAGAAGATCGACGGGCAGGTTATGAAATGGCGTATCCGACCATTATCACTTGTTGGGAGAGTTGCTATGATCAAGTGTGTCCTAAATGCTATCCCGAGTCACTTATTGAGTCACTCCATCATGTCAAAGCATGCCATTGACGCAGTGGAGAGGAAGATCAGGAACTTCTTATGGTGCAGCATAAGCAGCTCAAGAATGATGCATTATACGAATTAGGATACTGTCACTCTGCCTAAAGAGGCGGGTGGCCTTGGCCTTTTGGACATACGCATTTGGCAGCGGGTCTTGTCCATGAAGCAGTGTAAAAGATTGATCGGCCACGAGGAAAACTCCTGGGTACAGATCATGAGAAACAAATACGGTGCAGTAGGAAGCTTTGTTAGGGTACCGAGGGGAGCCTCCCATGCATGTAGACTCGTCGTTGCAGCCATGCCGTATGCTCTTGCCAACTTTGTATGGAGAATTGGCAACGACAAAGACGTCCTTTTCGTGGGAGACAACTGGCTCGGTGTGCTTCCAATCTGCTGGTGGCCCACCTTCATCAACATGGACGTTGACTGGCTAAAACACGTGGGTGAGTGTATTTGCTGAGACGAGTGTTTGGAATGAGGGCAGGGTCAGAGCTTGGGCCAGCAACTCATTGTATGAACACGTAATGCATCTGCCCTGGGCTCAGAACCACAATCGCGACTCCCTCCTGCAAACCCATACGAAATCGGCATGTGTCAACAACTCGAAAATTTACATGCAGCTACGTTGCGGAAGAACTAGAGATTACATGGGGATCCCTAATGCGGACTAGGAGCACCTCAAAATGATCTGGAAAGCAAAGGCTCTGCCCAGGGTGTGTTTCTTTCTTTGGCATTTGGTGGGAGACCATCTCCCCACAGCAGTCTGGCTGGCTCGTATGAGACTCTCCACAAGCAGTAATTGCATATGGGGGTGCAATGCCAAGGAGACGCCGCAATATATAATGTGGGAATGTCCGTGTGCGCAGGAGTTGTGGAGTAATTATCAATTATGTGGGGCTGTCACCGTGCTTGGCCTCCGTCTTGGTTTGGGTGATGAGATGTCTTTCATGCAGCGGTTCCTTGATTATCTGGCGTCGCCTAGGAGGTGTGACGACGACAGCGTGTTGCATGTAGCAACCATAGCTACGGGGATGTACTACATTTGGGAATTTCGCAATGCAAAAAGCACAATGACGAAACGCCTAACTACGACAAGCGAAAGCTGCAGATTGTGATCACATTGTTCTATAAAGCTCGCCCATCCATGTCTTGTGGGAACCTGTTCAGTTCACTTGAACTGACAGTGGCCTAAAACTGGGTTCCCCCCCATTGGATGGGTTAAGATCAACTGCGGTGTCGCTGTTGGTGACGATATGGCTAGCCTGGGTCTGGTGGTCAGGGATCACACTGGGAAGCCTTTGCTGATGATCGGGAGGAAAGTTTTTTCTTAGGCGAGTATCGCTATGGAAGTTTATGACATGCTTGAAACTCTTGAACTGGCGAGGACTGCGCCCTCGGAGTTTCGGGCTATTGAGATCCAAACTGAGTCAACACTTGCGATGCAGGAGGTGCGCACCACCCTCTCCCAGGTGCCCATGGGAGGTGCTTTTGCCAAGGTGATCTTGTATGCACGGGGCCTTGACGCGCTCACTATCACGCATATCTAGAGAGACGGCAACGCTCCAGCGGATTGGGTTGCGCGTGCTTCTTGTCGCTTCGACTTTGCTTGGCGTTGGGGAATGCCCCTCCCTGAGCCCCTCTTGAAGCTGTTGATGTCTGATTTCCTTTTTGATCCCCCATAGGGGACGATGTGTTTGCTTTTTGCCTCCTTTTAAATGAAGGAATGTTTTCGGGGAAAGAAAAATGTAGAGGTGGAATCCCACATGTTTTTAAAACATATATTTAACTTTTGTTCTAAAAAATGGAAAAGAGAATCCAAATGTTTTCAAAACATATTCAGCTTTAGTTTTAGAAACCTAAGTTGAAATTGAAATAAAAATAAAAAAAAGAGTAATGTAAAATATGGATAAAATGAAAAACAATAAAAACAAGGCTTGGTTGGATGAACAAGGCTTCTATTATGCATTATCAAATGGTTGAATCTCATTATGGAGAATAGTCCAAAGGTGGAGCCGAAAATAAGGGAGGATCTTATTATGGAGAAGGATCCAAAGGTGGTTACAAAATATTTTCAAAATATTTATTCAACCGTAGTTCTAAAAAGCTAAACTCAAATAAAAATAAAAATGAAATAATATATTAATAAAAAAGAAAGGTGTGATTCAAGTTCAAAAAAATAAAATTTAAAATAAGATCAAAAGAACTATAAGTGAGTTTTATAAGGTTAATCTAATAAAGTGAGAGTGTATCATTATTATGCATAGTTCATATGATTAGTTTTATTATTTTATATATGTTATAATGTGATGTTGGATCCAATATGCTACATAACCGTAGATTTGTAATATTTTAGATTCTTATTTTATGGTTTTTACCCACTCAGTCAATTTTAATTTGTTTGACTTATTCTATGGTCTAACAGTTTCAATAAATAAGGATGAACATCATGAAATACTAGAAGAGTCATATGAGATAGATATTAGTTTTCTAGTTCTTTATTTCTACATAGATATTTCTATAATAAAGTGAGAGTGTATCATTATTATGCATAGTTCATATGATTAGTTTTATTATTTTATATATGTTATAATGTGATGTTGGATCCAATATGCTACATAACCGTAGATTTGTAATATTTTAGATTCTTATTTTATGGTTTTTACCCACTCAGTCAATTTTAATTTGTTTGACTTATTCTATGGTCTAACAGTTTCAATAAATAAGGATGAACATCATGAAATACTAGAAGAGTCATATGAGATAGATATTAGTTTTCTAGTTCTTTATTTCTACATAGATATTTCTATTAGGTGTTGTGTTATATAATATATTAAAAGCTCTTCTGATAGTTACACTTATTAATGTCATTATCATAATGTATTTTTATTATTTTTGTTTTGAGAATATTTTTCTTGGACTTTGTTTTGAAAAGATGTATGTTTTTATTTATGATGTTACTTATTTGCATTTAAAAGAAAAAATTGGGATTTATTTTATAAAACAATGGTTTCAAAATAAGAGAATGAGTGGCTCTAGAAATGAGGATAGTCATAATATTATAGGAGTTGAAGTTAAGATATCATGTAAGTATAGATATTTTGGAAAATGAAGATGATATTTTAAAATTTTAGTTGAGATATATTAAATTATTAATATTTAGTTATATATTGAGTAATGGTTTAGCTTATAAGATATTTCAAAATTTGTAATTAAGCGTATTTTTGGAAAGAATACTTTGAGAGAAATTCAGTAATGTTTGGCTTGTAATTTTTGGATGTGGATTGATTTTGTTTTGAAGTTTTGGAAATAAAAGGGAATGATAGGTCATTTTTGTAATTTGTTAAGTCTAATTTGGTAATTTTTCAATCCTAATAGAAATGCGAGAAAATGTAATAAGGACCATTAAGAAAGAAAAATAAAGGATTTGGAGGAGGTTTAGCTAGTTGTGTAATTGAAAGGAATGATTTAGAGGAAGAAGAGACAAAATAAGTTACTGGTAGCAATAATGAAATTAAAGAAAGAAGGTTCTACTAGTGTTCATTTTAACAATAAGAGCAAGGATGGTTAGCAATCATAGAAGGAATGAAGAAAACTATTGATGAAGTAGACGAGAGTAAATCGAGGAAACGAGGAAGAAAAAATTAGAAATTTAGTGGGATTCTATGTTTTAAATAATGAATTTAACTTTTGTTAATTATTAAAATCTTGGTTAAGTGATTTTAAAAAGTTCAAGGAGTTGAATTATGGGCTTTTGACAAAAATAATTTTCATAGTTGTTAATGTGCATGAATATACACCCAACCTTGGAATCTCAACACAAAATGCTTATGCAAGTGCATTGCTAATATATTATCCTTAGACATTCTATACTTATAGATATTATCATCGTAGATAATGTACATTTTTGTATTATTCTGCTATTATTATTATTTTAATGTGTATTATATTTGATAATCTTTAACATGATTTATTAATATACATAAAATGATGGCGTGGCATTCGATAAAATAAATAATAATAATATGAAGAAATATAAAGGGATCTTGCATGATATTATGGTTATGATATGGTATATAAAGTGGTACATAAATATGTATGAAGTGAAATAACTTGTGGAATTGGGTTTTCCTAAGATATTATCTTACAATTCATCATGTTCGAGATTATATAAGGTTTTGTCCATTTATACTTTTGAATAGTGCATATTAGTTTTGTACCATATCTTGATATGAAATGATGTTATCTATGTTATGATCTCCTTGGTTTTGTTTATACTCTATGTAGTGTAATATAAATTAATCATAAATCATATCTTTATTTATTATTAAATTGACTCCAATACTTTGTGTATGGAGATGTGCATGGTTATCAAATTCATACCCTTATATGATTGGAAGTCAACTATGTTGATGCTTACAAGTATTGGTCCATAATATATGATATGACATGTTTGATAACAAAGATAATAATCATAAAAGAAATAAAACTCTAGAGGTGAAAATCTCTCAAGAAAATAATATCTGAATAAAAAGTGATGGAAACATAAAAGATTATGAAATGCCATGGCTTTTTTACATGGCATTGTTTGTAACATTATACCTTTGAATTATTTTATTAAATTATTCTTGGAATATTGATTCTTTATGATATTATCATGTTATTATTATTATTGTATCATATTTTATCTTTTGATTTATCTATAGAGTTCATTAGAATCTTAATTAGTATAACATTATGAGACATACTTTTGCATCACACAATAAAAAGGATATTGATGAGATAGATGATATTTGTACTTTTTTTAGATAAAATAAATTTAATTGTTAAAAAATTTATTTTCATATATGTTGTATTTTATATTGATGTATGTTGAACATTTGTAATATGAATGTGGAGAAAGCTTATACTCAATATACTATAGTTTTGTTATATTTTTTTTTTTTTTGAAAATGATATATCATTATATCAAAAGTGGCAAAGCCACACAGGTTTTACAGTTAGATCCTCAAGGGGGATCAAACAGAAAATCAGACAGTATAAGTTTGATGAGAGGCTGAGAAAGGGATTCCCCAGGACCCCAAATGAACTCATGAGTGCAGGCTCTACGGGCAGCCCAGTCAGCAGGCTCATTTCCCTCCCTGTGGATATGAGAAAACCAGAGAGCCTCCATGGCCTTAACATACTGCAAAGTAACAGCAAGCACCCCCTCCCCACTGGGTTTGGTAACCATATCCCGAGCCACCTGAAGTGCAGTCATCGAATCAGACTAGAACTCAACTGAACGATACTGGGGAAGAAACTCCCTCAAAAGGTTGAAGGCCATAATGATAGCCTGGACCTCCATCATATCAGCAGCCACTGAGAACATCCTCTTACCGGCCACCATGAGAGGTTTGCCCGAGCAATCTCTAACAACGACACCAAGACCAGCTATGGAGTCACCAACCGCGGCATCACAATTGACCTTAATCCATCCTGTAGGGGGGGAAGCCAACCATGTGTGACAAGCAAATCCGAAGACTTGCCAGGATTCCCGCTGGACAGAGATGAATGGATAAGATGCCTCCTGAGGGTCGTGCTGACCTCGAACCTAACCGTTCGAGACACCGAGCAGAGAGTAGGCACGAAGCCGTTGTGTATAAGCGCATTTCTCCTCGACCAAATGTAGTACAAGCTGGTAGCAATTGTAGCCACATGCTGTACCGCAACGTCGCGCCGCGCCGCAGGAGAACTCAAGAGCCTGATAAACATTTCCAAAATTCTGAACCCGGACGCCGCACCCGTGGGCCAGCCCAGCTCCATGAGCACGTGACGTGCATGGCTGGTCCCCCACATGTCCCGGGCACGTGGGCAGTCCTACAGCGCGTGCTGCAGGGTCTCCTCCTCCATGCAGCCGAAAGGGCACAGGGGATCGCGGCTAATTCCCCGGCGAGCCTTCCACGTCGCCGTAGGCAGAAATTCGCCGGCAGCCAGCCAAAGGAAGACCCGAACCCTCGGCAACACCTTTAATTTCCAAATTCTCCCCGTAGCTTCATCACGCCGCCGACCACCGCCCCCAGTAGAGGACGACTCGTGTTTGATCTGTGCGTAGATTCGACCACTATGAGCCTTCTCCATCTCCGTATGCGTATGGACCAAGCAGTCCTGGACGGAATCCCGAGCACGCGGGAGATGCCTGATTCTGTCAATATGCTCCTCACCCGCCCAGTTAGAAATCGCCTCAACATCCCAAGCACCGTCGTCCCTGATGCATTCGGCAACACTTTCCGGCCAGCTTGCGCGAACATTAATGAACGTAGGCCAGCAGCTGATAGGTAGAACCCCAAGCCAATTATTCTCTGTAAATCTCACCCTCTGCCCATCGCCGATGCGCCACACGAAGCACGAAATCGCCGTTGGCATAGCTCCCAGGATCATCTTGCAAACGGCCGAGGCCTTCCGGGGTGTCTTCATCAACGGGTCGATGAACCCATACTTCCTTCTCATAATCTCAACCCATAATCCCACTTCCCGCCCAAGGATGCGCTTACAATTCCCCATCTGCAAGGCCTGGTGCCAAATGCCAAGATCCCGCAGCCCGAGCCCGCCGGCCACCCTCGGGGTAGACACGCAATCCCAGGACGCATAGTGCAGCGTCTGAGCACTACTCGTACCGCCCCAGAGGAATTGTCTGATTCGGCGTTCAATTACAGCAATGGTTCCCGCCGGCACCAAACAGTGGTGCAGAATGTGGTTGGGGATAACACATAGAACCGAGGACGCCAACACAGCCCTACCCGCAAGCGACAATACCCGTCCGCGCCAGCTGATCGCAGTATTATCAATTCTTTGGACGAGGGAACTCAGGTCCTCCTTAGTCAATCGGCGCGCAGTAATAGGAACCCCCAAATACACCAAGGATCGGCCAATTGCCATACCAAGTTTCCGTGAAATTATGCTGGACTTCTTCTTGCTGAAGCTATTGCTAAAATAGACATTTGACTTGGAAAAGTTGGCCTTCAATCCAGCGCTGTCCTCAAACGCCCGCAGAATGCGACGGACAGCGCACGCAGCCTCCCTGGAAGCCGGAGCAAAAATCAACACATCGTCCGCGAACAAGAGGTGGGAAACCCGCGGTGTATGCATCCCCGGCCTAAACCCGAGCAGCTGCCGGGATTCATATTCCCGCATCATGCACGACAGGTATTCCATGGACATGACAAAGAGAAAGGGGGATAATGGGCACCCCTGCCGGAGACCACGACGCGCCGACACCCAAGGAAGACGCGCTCTATTAATGAGTACAGCGTACCTAGGACCAGAAATACATGCAGAAATCCAGTTACACCAAGTAACAGGGAATCGCATAACCTTCATAGTTTCGAGCAAAAAATCCCAGCGAACCCTGTCATAGGCCTGCTCCATGTCGACTTTCACTGCCATAAGGCCGGAAGCAGCGGTACAGGATCGCATTCTCGCTACCATCTCCTGGGCAATATTTATGTTATCCGATATGCTCCTCCCCGGGACAAAGGCTGCCTGTTCCTGAGACACAAGACTAGGCAGCAGCGATTTCAGCCTGCCAACAAGAATTCGAGCCACCAATTTATAGATTGTGTTGCACAAACTGATCGGCCGGAAGTGCTCCGGCCGACAAGCACCTTGCTTCTTCGGGATAAGAACAACAAGAGTGTCCTTCCAACTCTCCAGCATTCTACACTCCTCAAAGAATGCCAAAACAGCCTTGATGATGTCACGCTGCGTGACTTTCCAATATCCATTGACGAAATCCATTGTAATACCGTCGATGCCCGGGGCGCGATTCCTTTTAATGCCCCGCATAGCCACCAAAATTTCGTCTTCCGTCACCCTCCGGCAAAGGCCAGAACCAGCCTCCTCACTGACGAAACCCGAAAGCGGGGAAATTGGAGGCAATGGCGCCAGGTTGCTATCGCCCCATTTCCGTTCAAAAAACTCGAAGACAAGCCGCCTAATGTTGTCGGGAGAGTCCACAATGTTACCATCTACGTCCCGCAAGAATGTAATGCGATTCTCCCTTTTACGAGCCAATGCCGCAATGTGAAAAAACTTCGAATTGCAATCCCCAAGCTGCGCCCAATGCACCTTAACGCTCTGCCACCACCACTGTTCCTCGTGAGCACACCCCCGGTGAAAGGCAGCAACCAAATCACCAAGCCGCTTGTGGTCCTCCTCCGACAGACCATCGCTAGACTCCCTATTTTGGAGCTCGTCAATGTCCCGCTCCAACACCTTGTTCCGATCAATAATATTCCCCACCTCCTCACGGCTCCATCTGCGCAGCGCCCACATCGACCGCTGAAATTTTGTCATCACAATCTTCATACTGTCGCCCTTAACAGTCCTCCTCCAAGCCTTTTCCACCACCTGGAACGATTGAGGGAAGTCCAGCCACACGCTGTCGAACAGTAGCCTGCTGGAATACTGCCACTCATCTCCACCTCCCACCTTAATCAACAATGGACAATGATTCGAACCCAGCCTACTGAGGTGATGGACCGAACAATTAGGAAATGCAAGCAGCCCCGCCGAGTTCATAAGAGCCCGGTCCAGGCGTTCAAGGATGCACGCACCCCCCTGCTTCCCATTGCTCCAAGTAAACCTGTTGCCAGAAAACCCCAAATCCACAAGTTGAAGCTCCTGCATAAGATCCGCAAAGTCCTGCTGGTCCTTGCCATAAAAGAAACGCCGACCCCCCCTCTTTTCCTCCGGTGCCAAGATCAAATTAAAGTCTCCAGCAACAAGCAAAGGCTCATTGCCGCCGCAGGAATTTCGGACATCCTCCAAAATGATCCGCCGTCTGTGATGACACTTCGGGCCGTAAACAAAGTAGCAAGTCATCCTGCCATCATGTGAAGTTTTGATTGTGCAAGCCATAGTATGAGATGAAGCGCCAGTGACCATAAGGTCCACATCCTTCCTCCACAGAATCAGAAATCCAGCAGATAGTCCCTCTGAGGGGTGTGCCTCAAAGTCCCATCCTCCCCCAAGCAGCCAATTTGCATCTTGTCTAGAGAACCCCACAGCCTTCGTCTCCATTAACGCCACAACAGCAACATTCCTTTCACGGATCAACCTGCGCAAATAGCCCCTAGACTTCTTCTTCTTGACGCCTCTTATATTCCACACAATAATGTTCATTGATAATGTCATCAGAAAGCCCTTAGCCATGCAACTGCATCTTCCCGAACCTCCGCCACCCACCAGAGATGGCCACTACGCCCCACGAAGCGCAGCCGTGATCTACATTCTTAAGCCGCATTGCCACCCACACCAGTGGGCGGCTCCTTCTCCCGAGCCGTCATTGAGCCTAGCAACTTCCCCTTAACTCCGCCCCCCCGAGCTTCCCGCTCCGCACCTTCCGCCCCCAAGGTCCGATCACTGGAATCCGCCAAGTGTTGAGCACAACTCCTGGATGGTGAGCCCCGCCTTGGTCTGCTCCTCCCGCGTTCCCTCGAGGGACGACTGACCCCCCTGGATGAGCCGGCGTGCACCCTCCCACGAGTTCTTTGAACGTCATTCCTGGGTCCATGGCTAGCCGTGGCCGCCGGACCCCTACGAGCATCGACATCCGTTTTCCTCCGTCTGTGTTGAACTAGCATCCAAGGCCCTAGTCCATGCGCTTCTTCCGTAACCTCGGTAAGGACCTCTCCTCCATTCCTCTGATCCCCGTTCGCCCTCATTCCAGAGCATTCACCATGTCCAGGCTGAGTCACCTCCTTCGTAAGCTGCACATTGCATTGGCTTGCAAGATGCCCCACACGACCGCACGAGAAACAAATCCTCGGCAATCCCTCATATTCGAAACTTTGGTAGATTCTCCCATAGTCCCCTTTTAGCCAAACACCCGGCTTCAAGGGTTTCGAAAGGTCTGTACGAATACAGACCCGAGCATAGGACGATCTCTCCATTGCCGCCGTCCACCCATCGAGAAGGAACGGATCACCTATAGCCTTTGCAATACGCAAGATATTGTCCGTATCCCAGTAAATCAGGGGCAAGCCAGGGAATCGCACCCAAATCGGCGCGCACATCGCGTGGGAGTCGCCGGGAGTGAATTCATGCGACCAAACATCCAAGCCCATGGCTTGGCCGGCAATTTGCCACGGCCCCCCGAGCCACACATCATTCCGTGCCTCCTTCGATTCGAAATGTAAGCAGAAGCAATTCGAAGACAGATCAAACACTCTAAAATTCTTATGGTGGCCCCAGCGTTTGAGCAACACTCTGGCGATCATCGGAAAAGGCAGCGTGTTCCCGAATATACGACCCACCAGGTCATATTTGTGAAAATCAATTCGCCGTTGACAAGCTTCGGAAGAGACGAGGACTTCACCATCCTCCGCCATATCCGGAATAGCAGCAGCACGTTCCTTAACATCAACATTAGCCGACCGCATGAAAGAGTTCACCAAGTTGCCATTCTGGATATTGCGGGCTGTCAAAACCTCTCTAAAGCTGGCCTTAGCAGGCAAGTGTTCCGCACCCCACTGCATCTCCGCTTCTCCGGTGATATTGTTCTCCTCCGCGACCCTAGCTCTCGTCACCTTGTCATCGACCTCCAGTGTAGCGCCGTCAGGGTGTGGAAGACCCCCGTCAAGTGGCTGTCCCTCTTCAGACGATGATGAAACACACTCCCTCACCGGGGAGTTACTTGCAGTGGTCCTTGCACGCCGGCTACTCCTTCGTAATGTACTTCCCGCCATCGAACGTCACACCTTTGCCGGGTTGCTGGTGCGGTGGTTTCCTATAGTTTTGTTATATGTTTGGTTATTTATTGCACATGCCAATAAGTTTTTAATATTATAGGTTTAGAGAATTGTTTAAATATCAACGTTGTTGGTCTAAGAAATTTGTAGGATTGAAGTCCTCATAGTCATTCCCAACTTAACAAGTATGTTTTATTGTTTTTCTTTTTTATTGTTATTTTATCTAAAATAATTGTCTTTATTATTCTAGAAAAGATTTAAGCAAGACAGAACACTAGCATTCTAGTTTGTCTAAAACCAATAAATAATAGTAGCATCAATACATAAATCACTATTCAAATTAATGACTTCTTTTATTTGAAAGTGAAAATGTTAGCTTCGCTTCTTGTTTGGAGTTTGTTGAAGTGGTTAGAATGCTTGAATAAAAATAGTTTTAAAAACTAATTAATAAAACATTAAATATTAACCTACATATACTATATATATCTTTAACAATAAATAAAATAACTTATTGTTAGCCCTTTATTTGAAAACCTCTTTTTTGCATGTATGAAAAAAATTTAAGGAGCCCAATGTTAGGATATAGAGGTACGAGTATTATTTAATTAATTTTATTTGAAAAACTAAATTTAACTAGCAATAAAATTTAAAAATAGGTTTATCAAATGACATATCAAAGTTTAAATGATTGAAGAGATTATCAATATTATCTAAGATGAAGAAATTCATTAATGAAGGATTATATAAATTTTTATACTTTAATATAAATCATAAAAAAATTTAAAAAATTATATATCCTTACAAAAAGGGCTACAAGTTTGAGGAAGAAGAACATCTAATAGACTCATTCAAATTATTATTGACTTAATGATGCAAATTTTTGAAGTTTAAACTTGAATTGATCATAAAACAAAATGTTAAAGCTAAAAAAATTATTATCATAAATAATTTTAAATAAAAATTATTAAATTATCAAATGATGTTAAAACATTTTAAAAAATAAAAAAAATAATATAATGATATAAATTTTATAAAAATTGATATATATCAATCATGAAATAAAATGTCAAACTTATAAGAAAATAATATTTATATGAATTTTGAGAAAGACAAATTTGTAAAAATATCAAATGATGTCAAAAAATTAATTTTATGAAAACTAATGTTTGAAGAGAAGAAAATATTAAAGTTGGCTAACAAATTTTGGAAGTCATTTGAATAAAAAAATTTTAGAATCTTTAATTAAGCTTAAACATTTAATAAAAAAATTTTATTTTTGCATTAATTTTTAATCTAATGGGCAAAGGCATAATCATGTGGCATCATTGAAGGAAAATAAGCAAAATAGCACGAATAACAAGTGAGACATGGGAATTTATGGAGAGGAACATTTGTTTTAAGGGTTAAAGGTATTTGGGATTGTTTTAGGAAGATGAAGGGGAGAAAATTAGCAGGGAGAAAAAAAATATTTGTGAGAGGAATAGAAAATTACAAGAGAGGAAATTGAGGGAAACTAGGGTTTGACTTTGATGAAGGAAAGGAATTTTGGGATTAGTTCTAAATTTGTCATTCTAGGAAGAGATGCAAAGAGAGAAAATTTTGAGCTAAGTGAAGTTCTCAAGGGATAGCAAGAACTCAACCCTCAGTCATGACATCAAATTTAAGGTGACATCTATGAATCTTGTGGTGCATACGTTTGATGTTATGCAAGCTACTAACTATTAGTATTTAAGAATTTATTAATTTACAAAGGATACTTTGGTAATGCATGATGTTATGACATGATTGTTTAAATTGTATGTCATGTATTCCTCACATGTTATTTTATTTTATTTTTCTTAATTTTCTTTTAATCAAATGGCTTTGTATGTGATTTCATTATGAGCATTTACACAAGGGGTGGAATTTTTATAACATTTTTTTAGAAATTATTAAAATAGTAAAATATATGAAGTTACAAAAAGAAAAATTAAAATATTGGCTAAAGGTTTGGTTGATCATCAAGGAGAAAGGGACAAGGTCCCATTGGTTTTGAATCGACAATGAGATTCATGGAAGGTGTAACCCAAAGAGCAATGGTTTTAGAAAAGTGTAACCTAATGATGAGAAACTTTACTCAATGTGCCTAACTTGGTGCTCTTATTCTAAAATAAATTAAATTTAAAATTGGCTAATTTATTAACAATATGACAAACAAAGGAAAATAACATAAAAAGAAATTATAAAATAAATATTTATTTTGCACATGCATGATTATTTTAGCCCATTTTAATTGATCTGTTTGTTAAACTTTATATTTAAGTGATGAAGATTTGGCCCAACATGTGACATGTCCATAATTTGCATACATATGTATATAGTTAGCTTGTTGAGCATGTGATGATAGCATAGACCATTTTAGTTTTATATTATATGAAATAAGGAATCACAACATTAAACTAAAAGAAAAAGTAATAAAATTAGATTTTGAAGAGTATAGTTTGATTTTATGTTTACTTTTGCAAAATTATGGTATAATAATTCAATGAACCATGATTTTCTATTAGTAATGTTTGGATTTTACTTTGTTGATTTCCACTACAAACAATGTTGTAGTTGGATTAATTTACACTTTAAAGAAATATTGTTATTTTAAGATGTTGAAATATTAGTGTTTATTGCATTACAAAAGAAAGATTTTGAGATGGCTTTTTAAGAGAAAGAAAAAGATAGTGTTTAATTTAAGAAAGAATTTTATCTATCATGTTTCTCTCAAATTAAAGTAATTAATCTCAAATAAAAAGGATAAAAGGTTGTTAAAGTGATATTTTGGTTATTTTTATCCTCATCAAAAAATTGCAATGGAAGTTAAAGGAAGTTGATTTCTTAAGAAAGAGAACCATAAGATAATTATAGCAAAGTTGGGAGTATGCTTAAAATGGTTAGGATATAATATAAAACTTAAAATTTGACAAGTTCATGATGAAAAATCTATAGGTGGACATACTTAGGGTAGATAATTAGTCAAAAAAGATAACCTAAGTTGGTAAGAATGAGATGTCAAAGTAAAAAAATATTAAACCCTTTGTTTTTATACCACTTGTTTCATAACAATAAAACCATTATGTTATTGTTATTAATTTTTTTTCTTAAGTATTTTTTGATGATGTATCTCAAAATCAAATAAATTAATATAATAGAGAGCTTGATTAATTTATTCATGGAGTAATCCACAAACGAAGACTAGTCATGTCATCTTGGTGGTTTTGGTGGCATGGTTGCCCATCTAGAGCACATCTTCAATATAGTATTTGGTTTAGAATTATTAAACCTATACTCAGGCATGGTTCACATGTCTATCTATTTTTACGTGTATCAAATAATGAAGACAAGGCTTAGTAACTCTGAAAAGATATGGCATAAAAGGTTAAATTGATCTTAGGTTGAGTATTAAATCAATAGAAATTGAAATTATGTTGACACACTTTGATTTCATTCTACACATATACCATACAATACATTGCCCTTTATCATACTTATTTGTCTCTTTATTTCTTTTTTGTGTCACATGTCACATATAGTTAAAATTATATTTCATATAGTTATGATACCCTCATAGTACTAATATGATTATTTACTTATCCTACATTGACTTAATTATACTATGTATATCCCTTTATTAGTCCAATACAAATCTTAGGACTATTTAATCTATTAAACATTCTCATGTATTATGAAGTACAAAGTGTTGTTTCCTACTTATACGATAAAGTTTTCTTTATAGATCAATTAGAAAGGCATAGATGTCATATAATTATGATATCATATGGCTTCATCATATACGATATTTGTGTTAACAGAAACTAAAATGTGAGAATCTAGTTGTACATGGAATAATCATTGTGCAAAATTCTTTGACATTAAGTAATATTAAAGCTTTCACTTGAATCATATAAATAAAATCATATTTCATAGTTGTACGTCCATATCACCATCTTGAATATTTAAGTCAATAAGGCAACATAGTTAGATCATATAGATATGTTTTATAGAATGTAATTGTATGATGAGTACACAATAAAATTAGTAAAACTTATAGACATTTATGATGTAAGGACTATACATGCACAAAGTACTCATATCTACTCATTGGATACTAGTTAAGACATTTTTGGATAAATATGATATGTATTGGATGTGTAAAAGTTTAGAGGTCTACAAAAATTATTATACATATATAATTTTGTTATCAGATGTGTATGATCTATTTACCTTTTAGAAAATATGATAATATAATTATATCATATTTGTATAATCTTAATAATCATCTTGTATGACTTTTTAATAACTTAAAACAATGTGTAATGAGTGACAATCATAGAGTACAATGTCTTACATTGTACTTATATGATGCACTTAAAGTAAAATCAACAAGTCATCTGGTACTTCATCAGGGTGAATAGTTCTCCTTATTTATGTCTTGGTACAAGCTAGTGTTCATTCATGTATGAATTATTATCGAAACTTTTAATGACTAGTTTAATTATCAAAATCATAATTTCATTTTTATTAGAACCAAAATGGTGAAAAAAAAAAACAAGGGATGAGACAAAATAATAAAAATCATTGTTGTAATACCAATCAATGAGAATCTTGAAAGTGGTCATTCACAGAGGCTCACCATAGGTGCACCAAAACCTGCACCACTACTTGCAGGTTGTGTGCCATGGTTGAAGGTCTGTCTACACCCAATAATAATACCCAAGTTTATGAATAATGCCCTGGCACATGTGTGGACAGGCTTGTTGTGATGGAAAATTTGTGAAGTTTTGCAAAACTTTTTATTTTGGTTAAAGGCACATATTGTTTGTTAACAAATAATCAATATATATTTTGTTTTATGATATTATATCCAAACTCACATATAAAGGGATAAGAAGGGTGAATGAAGTAATTTAGAACTTCATAAGTTTAGAATTCTTAAATTCTATCTTCTTTAAAAATTTCATCTTCTTATGAAAAAAATCTTTTTTCCTTCCTTTTTTTACTTAGTTCTTCTCCATTTCTCATGCTTCAAATTTCACTATTACAACTCTAAAAACAAGGTTTACTATTAAAGGCTTGAGTCAAAAACACCTCGCAAATAGATCTTTTAATTATTTTAGCCATTATAACTTTTTTAAATGATGATATCCTATTGAATAGTATAAATAGGTGTTTATTTGAGTGACAATAAGATGACAAACTAATTTACAAATTATTTAGAAGTGGAAGTAAATCTATAATTATAGGCTATGCTTAATAGTGAAGAACTTATTTATCTTACTACTACATTTAGTGCTTCATTTGTTTTATTCTTTCAGATATGACATCAAAACTACTAATGTTTTTAAGAAAAGTCCTTCATTAGTATTTAAATTTTGTGTTATATTATTTCCTTAAGTTAATCGTATAAGTTCTTATATGTTTAAATTATTCAAGTGTTGTATTATTTTATATAGATGCTTTGTGCTTCTTTTAATGTGTTATACCCCCTACCAGCTTAGTCAAAAGGGAGTGGTCTTTGTAAGGTATACCCCTACCAACTATGATGAAAGGAAGTGCTTTTATTACAAGGATGGTCAAGTTGATTGATGATGGATGTAATCATAGGTTTGATCAAACCACCTAAAAATATTAAATTGCTCTCTTTGCCTATTTTAATTACAATACCTAGATTATTACACAAAAGTTTTGAAAAAATAAATAATTGCTTAAACATTGAGCAATATTATTCAATATTTTGAAGTATTTTAATCAATCTATATTTGTGATAAAAATTATTTCAAGGTTCTTGAAGTAGCTCAATAAAGTTTATAGTCACATAGTTCACCCTTGCCCTCTCTCCTATGGTATTTAATCATCTTTACTCTCAATAAGTGGTATCAAGGTAGAGTTGTATTAAGGGAAGTAACTCTTAAGAGAAGATCTTCAATTATTCTCATTGATGTGTAGTGAATTACTTACAATCTTTTTTATCACTATAGATTATCCCCTATTGTTTTTAGGGAAGTACTTTTCTATGTAAACAAATGCATTCAAAACTTTATCCTAAACTTAGACCAAGACTTATGATTTTTTTGAGCAATTATTCATTATCTTAAATGGTTTGAAGGAGAAATCTAGAATGTTGAAACAATTAATTACTAGATGAATGAATTATTTGTATTCTGGTATTTCTAAAGACATTGACATGAGGATTTCAAATTCACTTACTTTCTTATGCTAGAATTAGATAGATTATGAGATGATGAGCAATGTCAAATCTCTAATGAAAATAATAATGAGAAATAGAAAAAGAAGAAGATAAAATTGGAATGAAGAAAGGAGAAGATAAAATAGGAGTGAAGGAAGAAGTTGACATAATGCACTTTTTAGCTAAATCTTATAGATAAATGTATAACAAGTACACTTTATTGAAATGTTGATCCATTTTTTGATTCAAATGATGAATTATCTAATTGTTTTAAAGAATAAGTGTATGAGCATAAAAGTTTAATTAATATTATGTTGATTTGAAAAGGATGTGTGAGAAACAAGAACATCCTGTTCATATTATATGAAAGCAATGCAATCAGCTTAAAGAAAAGAATGAATTCCTTAAAGAAAAAGCGAAGTTGCACATTTCTACTATGAGAAATTTACAAGATAAGTTTGATGAATGTGAAAATTTATTATTTATGAGCAATTCATGTGTTGTTACTTCAAATTATGAGAATGCGTAATTAAAAAAACTTCAAATTATGATTCTCTTCTCTATGATTTTCTTTGAAGTTAAGAAATAACTCTTCTTAGTTTATTGTGTGGCTCTTTTGAGCACCCTATAGATCCCGTGGTGGATCTCTTATTGTAAGATTCACTATTATCAACTACTACAAAAATGGAGGGTTGAATTAGTGGAAGCTTAGTCATTGGACTGTTGGTGGATATAGACACAAGTTAGGTTCCTAAGAATTAGGAGTGATTTTCTATCATTACTTGTATTTCTCATCTTGCAACTCACAGGTTTTTTTGGAAAACTTATTATTTTCTAAAAGTAATCAACAATCATTTTCTAATCAGATTAAGCTAAAGTTGTTAGAATACTTTTGCTATGACATTTAAAGTTTTAAAAGATAAAAATTCAACCCCACCCCATCCCTCTTTGGGCATCACACCTCAACAATTTTGTTAATCCTTTTCACCATTATAACTACTTAATAAGAAATCCATATTTTCCTACAAGCTTTCTCTTACTTTTCTCTTTGCTTTCTTATGCTACGTGGGCTTCCTTTCTTTCTTTCACTTTCTTTATTTCACCTAGAATTTTACTTTCTTTCTTTATTTCTTAGCAACATCTAGATCCTACTTTATTCTCCTTTCTCTTTTTATTTTTTTAGCTCCCTCATTCTATTTATCTATTTTCCACTTTCCCTTTAGTAACCACACAAAATTTTGATATAGAAATATAACAATGACAACAAGTAATGGGGTAGTTGGCTTAATCATCTAATCTTTAATTAGTCACTTAAGGAATCTAATCAACTTTTATTTTTAAAAAATTCATAATAAATTTATCTATCCATCAAATATTACAAACAAACATTATTAGATTCATCTTAATGGGCCCTTTCTAAATATATATCTATTTTAGAAATCTTAATTATTGTTTGATTAGAATACTTTTCAAAATATTATTAAAATTAATATTTTATTCTAAGTCTTTCTATGTTTTAAAATATTAATATTTTATTATCAAAATATCCATATTTATATTTTATTTATGTAATCACTTCTTTAAGTGATTACTTGTATAAAACTATCACACCCCAACATTTAGCACATACTTTTTTTGGGTGCAACATAATCCGTATACAATAAATTCATATGACTAGCCATCTTTTCATTTCTTAGGCTTAATATTCAAACTGGGGGTCGTAATCCCCCAATTTGATCATTAAGCACACAACATACTGCCTATATTGAATCATGTTCCTTTACTAAATGGCTACCCAATTGATTTAGAGACTAATTCATCCTATGTTGGGATAACATCATTATAGCTTAATTAAAAGATGCAAGTAAAACTAATGAACTACTAGATGATCCACAAGATAGCCCCAATCTCTTGCTCTTAAGCTGTTATCTCTTTGATCTTGGATGTAAAAATAAAGAGGAGTGATTTAAAGTTTAATAGAGAATCTTTAAGTTATAATTTAAAAGTTACATGTAGTATCAAGATATTATCAAATCAATAACAATAAATTATAATGAATCCAAAATTATGAAAAAAAATCAAGGGATGAGGCAAAATAATGAAAATCATCATCACAATACTAAGTAGAAAAAGCTGCATACAGTGGCTCATTGAAGGTGCATTAAAGCATGTGCTATAGCACAAAGGTCACACATTGCACACAAATGCATCAGATGCTCATGCACACTGGACACATATTACCATGTGGGACAAGCACATGTGCAATAAACGTACATGCTTGTTGGTCATCTACCATGCATGTTGTCTAAATAAGCACTATAAGTGAACCCATCACGATGTCATAGTCAACACAAGATCATAAGGTTTGTCCACATGTGAGAATAGTACATGCAAACTTGTATCTAAACCCTATATAATAAGGTGAGAATGATGAATGAAGAAATTTAGAACTTCGTAAATTCAAAACTCTTTAAAAGAAAATTTTTAAAGAATTCAATCTCCTTATGGTAAAAATCATCTTCTCTTTCCTTTCTTTCTTAGTTCTTGCTATTATAATGCTTCAACTTTTTTTATTATGGCTAAAAAAGGTCTGTTGTTAAGAGCCTGAGGTGAGAACAACTCATGAATTGATCAAATAATCAAGTATGCATAGAATTTGAGAAATAATAAAAATGTGTTAAGATACACATATGTGCTCATATGCATCATTCTTTATGTATGAAAATAATCATATCATCTAGTATTCATAGCATTGTACTCATATCATAGTATTTTTCTTTATATCATATCTTTTTTCTCATATTTTTCATATTTCATGACTTTTCTCATCTTTTCATCCTTTCTCATCTTAATGATTCTATTTTACTATAATAACTACTATTCTTAATCCACAATATCCATGATATATCATGTCTTTATAGCATCATCATATCTTTAAACCTCTATCAATAACTAGCTAAACTACTAAATCACATCATCCCCACTTATTATTGTCATATATAAAAGTGACCAGAGTCCCTTCTTATTTACACAAATTATCAGTGGCAACAAAAAAGAGGTTTGATATTAACTTAATCATATAATTTCCACTTATCACCATTATATACAAAAGAGTGATCTAATCATATAGATTAAGAGATAATGTCATAAGAAAACTCTCAACATTTTTTTATCTTCAATTCTTATTATCATAAAGATCATCTTACTTATATAGCTTATTTTCAATGTTTTGTTAATTTCTTTTTCATTTCATCTAATTTACATGTTTCTTTTATCTTTCTTATTTCATGTTTTGATATTTATAACAATACACACAGACACACGCACACGCACGCACACACACACACACACACACACTCACACACATATATATGTATGCATACTTATGCATTTGACATAATAGAGTCTAATATATCATGAAAAGGTTTCATATTGAGGTATACTAATCCTATTCAAACTCAGTATTACACCAAGATTGGCCTCTCTACTTCTCAGTAGTCCTCATTATTATTATCATTGTAGGGGTCAATTATAGTTGACTCTTATTTATTACATATTTTAGTTTATTTTAAATAGTTTATCATGTTATTTATTTCTATAGTTTCATTTCAGTCATTTGAAGAATAATTGGTAGAATTTTAGATATTTCGATCTTTAAATTCAGTATTGATCATCCCTTCAGTAGTTTCATCTTTGTCCACTACCCTCATTATCGTCTATCATTGTACCATTATTAGTAGCTCTGATGTCATAGCCTACACCAACCTACGTGCCTCCCATATCAACCTAGTAGCCATGTTGATTTGTGTAACTCTCTAGTTTGCACCGACTCGCTCGACCCAAAACATGTGCATACACCCACAATCTGCACTGATTTGCTTCGACCCATATTGACCTAAAATCAAACCTGAGACATCAAGCACCTCTCCTCCTGTACAGTTCATGCTACCAGTCACCTCATTGTTTGCTGTTACTGCCATCCAAAATGCTTATGTTGTTTAAGAACTACTTAATTCAATAAATTTTATAGCCTTTAAGTCAGTTTTTTTTAGTTTTTGAAAAAAAATTTAAAATTTTTATTTTATAATTTGTGATAAACTTTAAAATTCTAAAATATCTTTTAGAATTCCAAAAATATATCTTTTAATATTCTAAATATCTTTTTGCATTCTTAGATTAATAAATTATTATTGTATCATTAAGGTCTCTATAAATAAGGATGTTCACCATGCTGTAAGTGAAGAGTTTTGAATGAAGTAACGAAGAACTACCACTAAGCTCGTGTGATACAAGCATGTTGTTCATGTGAAATTTGATGGTGTGATTCTAGAGGTGTCATGGGAAGGTGAGTAGGAGGCTCAAAAGGGAATATCTCAACCTATTATCCAATATCTACAAAAGTATCAAATTACCAGCAAGTCCTTAGCTACGTTATTTCATGTTTCAATAATTTTATTTGTTATGTCCAACTCTCCTGTTAGTGCATATAATCATGTTTATTCTTATTTGACATTCTATAAACTCTACTTATGTATACATCTTACCACTTTACCACCAATAAGAGTACTTAGTTATGTTATTTAAAACCAAATTTTCTTTAGGTTGAGATCCCTTTGTTAAAATTAGTACAAGTCTTTAGCTTTTGAAAAAGTTTTTACTTACCAACAATCTTAGAAATTTTGATGCTTAATCAATAATATCTTTGGGTAAGCCCCTGTATAGATATATTGATTGAACCTAAGCCTTTCTAAATTATCTATGAGCTAAAATAAGTTTTGGACATAATATCCTATAGCTATTATATATATATATATATATATATATATATAGATATATATATATATGCTAGTTTATTATATCCATAATCATATCATATGCATATAGTTAATAGATGCCATGCAACTATGCTTATGTCATCACTTTATATTATATACATGTATTTTAAGGTACATAATAAGTAGTTTACATATATTGAAGTTAACTCAATTTACCTACTTAAAGACTTGTATATGTTTTTTTATTATTTTCCTTTTTCCTTTTTGTTTCCCATTCATTACCTACATAAAATCTATTTGTAATTTTTAAAACATATTTACTTTTCAAATACAATACTTTCACAATTCTCACTCTTGTTAAAGCATTTTTTTCCTAAATTGCTTATATTAATCAATAAGAATTCATATTCTCTAACATTAATCCTACTATTCTTTGCTTAATACTCAAGAATAAAGATGCTACTCTAACCCTAAAACCAATATTTTTCTTAGTCCCATCTTCGTGTGTCATTCATTGATCTTGATGTGTGGTACATCAATCGTGATGCATAGTATGCCTAAAAAATCATGAACCATTAGCATATCTTTAAAAAAAGGTCACATGTTTGTTGATATGTATAGCTTACTTGTACCATTTGAGGACCTCATGTATGTTGGCCAATTATATGATACCTTTGATTATTGGCATATCATCCATTATTCTTTGAAAAGGTCGATTCCCATCCAAACATATGTGTGCACGAATGATAGAAGGTTGGTTATAGTTACTCTGAATCCTAGTGTGGTGACCACGCTAAGCCTTTCCTAAGTTCAATGCCATGTCATCTAATTCTATTGCTTTTTCTTTTATTTTAAAATCTCAATTTTTATTTGAATGATAAACTAATAAAAAAACATTTACATAGTGTCTGAAAGCCATTTTAAAACCATAACAAAAGTGATAGAAAGCTTTTATCATTTAAAAGTCATAATATAGGCAATGTTTAAAAACCATTTACATTCCTTTTAACATTAGTTCCTATAATGAATTAAAAATACTTAAACTTATATAAGTTTTAAGTTAATGCTTTACTAGATCCTATCTTTACCATATAAGAGTTGGCGTAATAGCTTATACATCATAGTAAAAAAAGAAAAAGCCTATGAGATGTCCTATTAATACTCAGCTAAAGTCTCATGATATTATCATCTTGACAAAAAATTGTTAAGCCAAATACAAGCAAAGTCAACCATTACTATCTTATTGGAAAAACTATCCAACAAAAAGTAAATGAATATGGTGTGTTATGCTAAATGTTAGGTCTATATGAAATAATAAACATATGAGAAAATAAAAGAGACTATCTTTAGATTCATTTAAAAATCTATTCTTTTATTTTAAGAAATCTTATAAATTTTTTTTTGTTCTATTTAACTTGTATTTTCACAATTCATTTTTTAGTTGAAGTAGGTTCCAAAGCTATGCCTTTTAACATATACTGAATAAAATTTGGAGCATCTAGATCATATTACTCTGAAATAGCCTTAATGGTATTTTTATTGGCTCTGCTCTTATAGACATATTATTCTCAGTAATAGTTCTATTTTCAAAGATATTATTTTAAAAAATAGGTCACCTATTTCTCGAGACATATTATTTTAGATAACAATCTAGTCTTTTGAAATAATAATCTTATTCATCAACTTTTACTCTTATTCCATCATTTTGTCACTTCCTTTTCTAATTCAATTTAATAAGAAATTTATTAAACAAAATTTTTCTTTTTTTCCTTCTAGATCACATATATAATGGAGTAAAGCATGTTCTTACAATTTTAACGAAGGAAACAATTACCATCCAAATAACTTGTTTTAATAAACATTACATTTTAAATCAATGCAAGCAAAAGCAACTATTTCCTCTAAGCAATCACTTCAATAATATATCACATATACACCATGATACTAAACCTACCTACCTCATTTTCATATGTAGTGGTTTTACTAAGAAATAGATTCTTGAATTATGCAATTTCATTCTCTTCTAAGGTACTCTAATACTACTGTAGTGCTACCACAAATTTCTCTCCCAAATATGGATATCCCTTTCTTTATTTCCTTAGTTTAACTACTCCAAGTGCCTCAAAATCACCTCTTCTTAAGCTCTCAAGTAAAGAAAATTTTCTCCTATTTATTAAAAATTTTGCAATCAATTTTTCCTTTTTTTCATATAGTTCCTTCTTTTTAACCTTTCATCTACTCCAAATGGTCATGACTCTTCATGAAGACAACTCCTCACTTTCCTACTATTTGGATTTTATCAGTTTTGCATTGATTTAGGTTATCAATGGGTATGTTCAAGTCTTTATCATGTGCATGTGTTACGATTAGAAAAATTAAGAAACTTATGGTTAGAAATAATTAATTAAATATGATTTTTTGTTAACTTAGGATACCTCACCTTGTATTTTTCATATAATTTAAGCTAAAAAAATTCATCAAAAAGTTTATTTGAATCTCTTTGATACCTGTTAACTAAATTTCGTCTTCTTTTTGACATTCAGTATTTTTAGTAATGTTTTAAACTAAAAATTCTTAAAAGTATTTATTAAATTATTTCTTTTAAATCTACTTTGTATTTCAAATCTAAAGTTTTCTAACATCTTTTTGTGTCGAAAAAAACTTTAATAGCACCTTCCTTAATAGGTTCTAGGCCCTAGTAAATTTTTATAAAATTTTAGGTTTACTTAGTATTTTTTTACAAATTATTAGTAATTTCTAAGATTTGAAAATAAATTTTAATTCCTTAATTTTTTTTCTAAAAATTATATTATCACAAAATTAGTGTCATAGAATTTCAAAAAGCATTTACACCTCATTTCTTAACTCACCTCTTTTCTTTGTGTGTCATACCTCCTTCAAATGAAATAAGATGTTTTAGGAAATGAAATTATAGTTCCTAAAAATTCTCAAACATGTACCTAAAATTCCAAATTAATATAAAAAATAAATTTTATTATATTTGGGATTCTTGAATTCCTCTATGCTCACAACATCTTTGACAACCCTAATATCACTATTTTTTATTTGATTTATATGTCTAATAATTTAAAACACTAAAATATATTATAAATTATTGCCCCACTTTTGGGATGATACACCAAACCAATTCTTGTCGAGTTCGAAACAAATTCTTGAGCAACAACAAAATGCAATCCAAAGGCAATTAGGGAAAAACATCAACAAAAACATGCCATTGAATTCTATTTGCATTGAATAAAAAGGGCTTCTTCTAGCTTTACTTCCTAGGGTTGCTACTTGTTGTAGCCAAGAACTTTTGTTGTAGCTCCCTTAAGAAATGATTTTCTTGCTTATTATAATACTAGATTTCCTCCTCACTTTCACAATGTTTCCTTTCATTTTTCCCAAGCTCTCAAGCTTTAGCTCAGTTTAAATGCTTCTCACACAAACCTCAAATCAGTCACCTTAAATAAGCAATAAACAAATCTTTATTTTCTTATAATATATAAGGATTTAATAAATCAATAATATAGTATTTACATTAGTCACTAAAAATTCCTACTAATCCTACATGAATCTTGAAAGTTATATATCGCATATTAAGAAATTTTGCATGCATAACTAATGTAGGAGCATCTAATATTAGCTCATAAACACACACCTACTGGTGTTGCATTAGTTCTGTAAGTATGTTGGTACAAATTTTGATTTAAAAAAATTACTTTAAAATGCTTAAAATTAAGTTTTTGATTGTTTCTATCACCATCTACCATCTGTTGTCGTCTATTGTCATCAATAGCCGTAGCCTTCACCTGGGTTGACCCACGTGCCTGCATGTACCGCATGACCCAAGAACCCATCTGACCTGCTCAACTTGCATCGACCTATCACACGACAACTTGCAGGATTAGTGACAACCCGCACTGACTCACAAACCATCACCAACTCGTGAAGTTCTTTTTAACCCACATCTACCAAAAAAATTAACCAAAAGCTCTACCCTTGTAGCACCAATTGTACCCTACTGTTTCGTTGCCCATCGTTTCTTCGCTCGCCTTTTTGTTGTTTGTCATTACTATCACCCTAAACGCACAAGCCATTTAAAACTACTTAATTTAATTATTTTTTACAACTTTTTAAGTCAATTTCTATTCAAAATATTTCTTTTATACTTTTTACTAAATTTTAAAATTTTTAAATGATATTTAGAATTTCAATATATGTTATTCGATATTTTTAGATGTCTTTTTACATTTTAGGTTAGCAAATTATTATTATATTCTTGAGGTCTTTATAAATATAGATGCTTATGAGAAAAATAAAAATAAGAGAATAAAACTTCTATTATTTATGTGCTTTCATCTTTGTGAGCAAATAATACACGTTCAACTCTAGTTTGAGAGATTCCAACTTTAATCCCATTGTGAGAGACAAAGATTGAAGGTAAGAGACCATCCATTAGGAGAGTCAGAAACCAAGCCCTTATAAGAGATAAGGATTAAAGGTGAGAGAGCTTCTATTAGAAGAGCCAATATCCAACAAATCCTTACTTCCTTTAGTTCCTCTAAATCTACACCCACTCTTTCATTCTCTTGATTTAATTACCAAACCACCACCTTCTTTAATAAGGCTCCAAATCTTAGCCTATTATGTTATTACCCTTTTAAGACAAGCATTCCTACTAACCCAAACCATCATCTCATTATCCTTTTATATCTTTGGTTCTCCACACATCAACGTCAATGAAACTGCATGACATCATTGTAAAAAAGGTGTATAGTTTCAATAATGTTTTATTTTCTAAATAATAATCTAAAGATGCTCTTTTTCTATTAAAGTATTCCACATAGTGTTTGTTTTAAATTTTTTATTTTATGTATAAAATTAGAAATAAAAAAATCACTTTATAGGACTCTATGTTTAATTTTTTAATATATTATCACCTACTCTGCTTAATAATCTATGTTATAATTTTGGATGTTAATTTTTGAATAATTCTAAAATATCACACATTAAGCTTAACCCTAATTTGTGTATTTTTTTATATTATTTAATAATTTATTTAGTATCTCTAGTGTTATAGATTCTAAATTAGATCCTAGTAAAAGTCTTAATTTATTCTATATTAGTAACTCTTTTCTATGATATGCTTAGATTTTACATTTTACGATACTTAAAAATTAGCATTACTTGGAGATGTATCAAAAAGTGAACAATTTCTTAAAATAGATTTACACAATAAATATTAATATCAAATTTTAAATACATGTATTTATCACATTTAAAAATTTTGGATGTCACAATCTCTCTTATCTTATAGCAATTTTGTTCTAAAATTTAAAATAACTTAGGATACTAGTACTGAATATCAACTTTGACTTCTAAAGTTAATTCTTTTACTATTTGATAGTTCTAATACATCTTAATCAGAAGAATGACTTTATTTCTCAATAATATATTTTTCTTTGGTATAATTTTGATTGGTTGCTCATGATATGACATATTTAATTACAACTTGATCTCTTCTAAGTCATAGTAAATGATCTAAGATGAAAATAATTCTCAAAGAAGAAATTTGAAAAAAAAAACATTATGAACTATCGTAAGTTATGGAGGTAAGGCCACTCTATAAGTAACTAACTCTATTTAGAAATTGGAAAAGCTTAATAATCTCAAAGTTTCTAGTCTACCAAATCTAATTACCACCTACAGAAGACTCACTTTAGAGAAGATATACTCACTTTCACAAGATTCAACACTTTTTATCTTGATATCAAAATATTTCTTTTGTTAGTCTTAAGTAAGATGCTTCATTTCTTCTAATTTCTCTTATCTTTTTAGTGAATTTCTCAATAAATTTGATTTAATCAATTTTTGTTCTTTACTTTCAAAATAATGCAAAGGAGATTGGCACTTTTTTCCATATGAAGTTTCATAAGGGGCCAATCTAATGTTGTATCCAATGACATTATAAGAAAGTTCTATTAATAAAAAATGGCTCTCCTAATCACTCCCAAAGTCAAGCACACAATACCTTAAAATCTTGCAATTGTCTTATAAAATAGTTTTGAATGACAAAAAAATAATGAATTTAAGTTAGTTTATCAAAAATTACTCGTAATGAATCATGATTTATAAGTGTCATAAATAGAGAAATAATAAAATTCATATCCACACATTCCTATTTTTATTTAGGAATTGATAAATGTTACAATAATCTACTTGGATTTTGTAATTCTCCTATAATTTGCTAACATATATGACACTTTCTAACCTATTTTATCACATCTCTTTTCAAAGTTAGCCACTAATATCTTTATCTCAATTCTTAAAAATCTTTTTACATCCAAAATGAATATAATACTTTGAAATATGAGCTTCTGACAATAATAATTTTCATTGTTGTTGATGTGCATGAATATGCACTTAAGTTTGGAATCTTAACACATCAAGCTTATGCAAAATAAAGAAAATTTTCTACATACCACCCTTAGCTCTTTGAATTAATTTTTCACACTCTTTATTCTAGACTTGATCATTTCTAAAAGATTAAAGCCAATTTAGCCTTAAAGAAAGCTGGTAAAGTAATTATGCATTCCTCTACATTGCACTTTTCAATTACAACTTATCAATTCCAAAATAACTTTGCTTCGATTTTGGTTATGCCACAAGTGAATACACATTAGGTCTCTTACTAAGAGTATCTACAACCACATTAGCACTGGAAAGTAATAATTAATGGTTAAATCATAATATTTGATGAATTCTTACCACCTTTATTACCATAAATTAAATTATTCTTGGGTGAAAAGATATTTTAGGCACTATTGGTTTGTGAGAACTTCATATTTCAAGCTATAAAATTAATTCCTCCATATTTTTAAAGCAAAATCAATGGCAGTTAACTCTAATTGAAGTACCAAATAATTCTTCTTATGACACTTCAACCGTCTCGAAGCATAAGAAACAATTCTACCATTTTTCATTAGCACACACCCCAGCCTTTAAGGAGAGAAGCATTACTTAATATTTGATATCCCTTAGATTCTTCTAATAACACTAGGATGGTAGCTATTGTTAACGTCTATTGCAACCTAAAGATACTATTTTTATTATCAATATCTCACTCAAATTTTATGGCTTTTTTAGTCAATATTGTTAATGGTGATGTATTTGAGGGAAACTTTGTACAAATTTATTATCATATTTGGTTTGTCCAAAAATACTTGGGATTTCTAAAATAGTTATGGGTTTAGGTTGATTCATGATAACAATAATCTTTGGAGGATCAATAAAGAAATCTTGTTGGGCTAACTTCATGTCTTAAAAATAGTACTTAGGGCAACCAAAATTTCACAAATAGAAAATTTAATATAAAGTTGTGTTTTTTCAAAATCCACAAAACAATATGTAAATGCTTTACATGTCCTTAATGTGGTTTTGAAAATACCAATATATCATTGATGAATATTGATATAAGATGATATATTAAAGCTGATTTTAGCACATAAATAATTGAGAAGGGCTTAGGTTCCAATAATATATCTGTACAAGAGCCTACCTAATAGTATTATAGGTTTAGAATCAGAAATCATAGGATCACTAGAAAGTAAGAACTTTTTTAGAAGCTAAGGGTTTAAATTGGTTTTTAACTTAAGGGATCTCAACCTAAAGAAAAAATAGTTTAAATAACACACACCTAATTACTTACATTGGTGGTGAAGTAGTATAGTACACACAAAAGTAAAGTTTGTAGAAGGCCAAAAAAGAAATCACACAGTCATATGCACTAATAAGAAAGTTGAATGTAGTGATTGAGTTTCCTAAAAGTTGAAATGAAGTGGTAAAGAACTTTCCTGATGGTTTGATAGTCTTGTGAATGTTGGATAATAGATCAAGATCTCCTATTATAAGCAGCTCACTTGCCTTCCCTGGGTACTTTTGAAAGCACATCATCAGATTATTTGTGCACAACATGTTCATAATAAACCAACTTGGCTAGAACACTTCATTACTTCATTAAAAAATTTATCTAGTACAACATGACGAGTAAGCTTATTTATAGAGTTCTCAAAGGCACAATAATTTACTAACCTAAGAATGTAAAAGAATATTTTGGAATTCTAAATGATATTTTAGAATTTTAAAAATCATCATAAATTATAAAATAAATAATTTGAATTTTACCAAAAAATGAAAAAAATGACTTGAAAAGTTACAAAATTAATTAACGTAAGTAGTTCTTAAATAAGATGTGCATCCTGGGCAGTAGTAACAATAAGCGATGAATTGGTGGGTGGTGCAATCACTGCAACATGGACAGAGAGCCACATGACACTTCAACACTAGTTTTGATGGGTGACACGAATGGTTAGACATGGGTGAAGAGGCATGTGACGCTTTGGGTCTGACTTTCGATTGACAAGGGACAGAGCAAATCAACACAGGTTGATAGATTGATGTGTTTATGGATTTGGGACTATGTGGGTTTAGAAGATAACTGAGCTCAGAGTGTTAACAAGGGTTGACTAGGCGATGGCTATGATTGTTGATGGAAACAGTAATGGCAGATTGTGGCGAATAACCCAAAACTCAATTTTAAGCTTTTTTAAAACAATTTATAACCAAAGTTTGTTCCAACAAAATTATGAGATGGTTGAAGAGATGAATTATATTGAATATAAAGCTAAAGATATCTAAAAAGTTATTAATTATTTTTTAAATGACTTATACTAAGCTATAAATGCAAATAACTAGACAAACTAATGAAAGTAAACTAAAATTTATAGTAAATAAAGGTAAGGTGTTATTGACCCCTACAACAATAATGATAACAAAGATAATGAAAAATAGAAGAGCCAATCTTAGTATGATTCTAACTCTGAATAGAACTTGTACACCTCTAAGGGGAACCTTTGTGTGATGTACTAGATGCTACTATGTCAATTACTATCACAAACTAGGCCAAACAATTCTTAAAAACTATAATCATTAACTCTACACAAGATGCATGCTCATTGACAAGACCAAAAGACAACATTAAGAACGCATTATACTCATAACAAGTTCTAAAAGTAATCTTAACAATATCCTACTCTTTTATCCTCAATTCATGATATCTTAATCTCAAATCTATCTTGGAGAATATAATAATATCTTATAATTAATCAAATAAATCATCAATCATTAATAATGGATATTTTGTTTATGTTCAATTTATTAATCTCTTGATAATATATACACATACACAAATTATTATGTCTTTAATAAAAAGAACAGACACTTCATAAGAAGATGAATTAAGGAGAATAAAACCTCTTATCTAATAATTCTTGAATATAAACTTTCACTTCTAATAACCTTATAGGTGATATTCTACATAAAGTCTTCCATCTAGGCTAAGTTTCTAGTACCAACTAAATCTCAAACACAACTCCCTATCAGCAGAAAGACTAGGAAACTCCTTTGGAAAAATATCAAAGTACTCACAAGCCATGCACATCTTATGGTCCTTTAAACTTTTAATTAGAAAATACAAAAGATAATAAAACCCCTTCATTACTTTTTGCAATAGCTTTTGTGCATCCAACAAAGAAATAGGAGGTAGACCTCTCCCTTTTCCAAAATACTTCCTCTCAACTTAGAGATTTTATCTTCAATTTCTTTTCAACACAATTAATAAATACTTGATGTTCACATAATCAATTCATACCTAAAATAACATGAATTTTTTAGAGGAGAAAAATAAGCAATTTAGCAAAAACACTTCTTACCTCCCTTCTCACTCTAAACAAATTTATGTACTTACACTCACTCTTATCAAGTAGTATTATAAAGGATCATTCATTACCTTTAATTCTATAAACAACACATCAAGATTATGGTGGAATACAAATGAATGAGTGGTCATAATTGATAATATAAACTTAAGGCTAGTCACCTCTGCATATAAACTAGCCTTGACCTACATTTCTAGAAGTTGAAATTGATGCACCACTTCTACCTTTACTAAGACCTCTACTAGTACTACAGACCAAGATCTATGGTGTGGAAGCTACATCTAATCATAATTGAGGATAAGATTTGGCTACATTTATTAGTTCACTATAACTGAAGCATCTTGGTTGACCTCTCTACTTAGACTAACAAATTCCTTTATGAAATATTCCATTATTAGGGCTTTGTGTGCTTTTCCACTAGATTCTATATGAACTTTGCTAGTGTGAGCACTAAAATCTTGCTTATTATGCATGAATTGGCCAATCTTTGTATCATCCTTTCCTGCTTTGAAAACATTTCTTAGGAGTTGAACTTCTAATTGTTAAAGGTGTCACTTTCTTTTTTTTGCTCCGTTATATGCTTCAATAGACTTTAGATCTTACTCTGTCATTACCTTCTCCAAAATCTTGGTGTAATTAGACATTGATATATCAAAGCAAGCCTAATAGATGCTTTCACCCAATGGAGAAATCAAATCATTGCTATTCTTTTGGGCTTGCCATATGAGGTGCATAAGGGGCTAAATAAAAAATTTTCATAATTAGTTATTGATATATTTCCCAATGTCTTGATCTTCTCTCATCTGTCTCTGACAGATAAAGATACATATCAATTCTCAAAATGCTCAACAATCTCACTAGATTTTTTGCACTAATCACACCTAGAACAAAATGTGGTGACAAGATTCCCACCAAAGTACAATGGCCAAAACAATAACAAATAAGGCAATAGATACTCTTTAGTTATCAGAGCAAACTAAACCATCAATTTTTTTGTTCATTTGCTTTAACTAGCTCTCTATTATAAGGGATCTGTGATAACCTTATTTTTTTTTACCACACACTCCATTTACTTTTAAAATTTAATTTGTTTTATGATATCACAAATGTGACATCCTTATTTTCTTATCGCATACTCAAAATTATTTTCTTTTTTTTAATTTCATTTAACTCAAATTCTTTTCTAATTAAATTGTGCTTTGATACCACCAATATAGTGACCCTTATTTTTGTCACATTTAATTAATTTCTATTCTAATTTTAGAATTTAAATAGATAGAACCTCCTCTAGATTTTTTTATTTTTCAATTTATAAGTATATTAGTAATCATACATATTCATAATTATAACAACCATATAGTTTATATCTAAACTCTTAATTATAAAAAACTAAATCCAACAACTACAAATAACTAAAATCACCACAATTAAAATCATCATAATAATTATATTTCATATTTTTTATATTCTCTTTATAATATTATAACCAGTTTTCATATATATATATATAATACTAAACAAATCCATAATTAATAAGTTATTCATCACAACTCTTACAATGCAAACTTTTATGATTTCAATTCTTTCTTATAAGCTATTCTTATAGATAATATTTTTTGTGTGCTTCTAATATATCTAAAATATTAGTATCAAAGAAAGGCTAAGTCAATCATCATTAACTCAGTAAACTATCTCTAATAATAAATAAATATATAAAATAAATAATCATTTGGAATAACTAAATATAAGGTCTAATCACAAATATTAACTATAACATGTAAGCAAGTAGAGTCTTATTCATGTTAAATGTAAAAAAAATATGATAAACTATGAAAGGAAGAGCTTGTTATAATCTCTAAAAGAAATAACAAGTATATACAACTTATTATATTTTTAATCTTTTTCTTATTGTGATCTTCCTTATCAATATCTATTACTTAAGTAAATCTTTTGATGGCTAGTGCTGCTGTTTCCTTCCTCTTATAGGATAGTTAGTCAACATTCTCATTTTAATTTATTCAGTTATAATACAAATCTTATTTATTTATTTATCATACCATATTTTTATGTATAATCATGCTTAATCTTTTTATATTTTTAATATCCATGTCTTTGTAATAGTGCAGCCCACTAACTACTACCCATCTTACGACGATAAATCTCAATCTTATGGTACAATTGCCACTAGCCACCTATAGACATTTTTTTAATATTTGTTAATGGTCAGTGATGTTTTAAGTGCATTGTGTGTTACGATTGATGTGTCATACATTAGGGTTAAAGTATTATATGTTGAGAAGAATGAATGGTAAGTGAAGAAGAAATTAAGTAGAATTTATAGAATGGTTTAGGTCTTGGAGAAGTAGCTTTATTCTTGAGTTTTAGAGAAAATAAATTCCTTTGGTAATTGGAAGGAATATATGTAAAGAAGGCTTAAGCAAAGTGTAAGAATTATGAAAGTGTTGTATTAAAAAAGTGAACATATTTTAATAATTACAAATGGATATTATGCATGTAATAAAATGAAAGAAAAACTTGAAAGAAAATACAATAGAATACATAACTCAAAATCATTAGTAGGTAAATGAGATAAATAATGTATGTAAATGATCAAGATATTCCTTTCAAGGTCACTGAATTAAGAATAGAAGAAAAAGATTAAGAGAGGAGACAAAACAATGCAAATCGATGTGAAACACAAAATAGTATAGCTATGAGCTGGATTGTGTGCAAAGATTTGGTATAGGTGTACTAGAGTGCTCACTATAATGTATTGATCAAGTATTGTGTGTGGAGGAATGGATGTGCCATTGAGAGATCTAGACCCAAAAAAAGAAACACTAAAAACAAGAGAAAAAAAAAGAAGAAAAAAGAAACCTAACAACATAGATCATGTGCATGGGCATGCACACCCACGTGTGCATTACATCGAGCAAAATGTGCATTGTAATCCATGCAAAGTGCTGAATCAAATCACATGCATTGGATATGATCAGTAATTGAACCTACCCTCACACATGTAGGCACATGCTAGGATCGATGACCACGTGCATCACGCATGTGGTAGGTGCAGATGGCGCACATAATCCATATTCAAGTAGGCCTTCTGCATGCGAATAAGGGGCCGATTGACTCAAATTTTTTAGAATTTTTGAATTTTAGTAAAAAAAAAAGCATCTATTTTAATTAAATATTATAAAGGGGTGAGAAGATTGCATGAATCAATTCAATAATTGAGAAATTCAGAAGAACTCAGAGTGAATTAAGAAGAATTTAAAAATTTAGAAATTTAGAAGAATTCGAAGTGAATTTAGAAGAATTTAGAAAAATTTATGGAGTTCTGGGAATTAGAACTTTGTAAATTTGAAGAATCCCTTGAAAGAATCTCCTTGAAAAATTCAATCATTTGTGTCCAAAACTTCCTTCTCCTTCTACTTCTTCCTTTGCTCCTAGCTATTTATCACGCTTACACTTTCACTATTGCTACTCTGAAAAGAAGGTCTTTTGATAATGAGGGTGAGAACACTTTACAAACAAATCAGTGGCAACTTGCTTTATATCTTGAAACACAGCTTTGAAACATGAAAAATAAGAAAAGAAAAGATGACATAAATAGAAATACTATAATTGAGTGTTATGCTATGAGTTTTACATGATATGAGTAGATGCATACATAAGAATGATGCACATAAGCTTATTTATCTATCTCAACATATTTTGAATATTTCTCAAATGTCATGCATAATTCATTATTATTATTACTCTTTATTTATATGCTACTTGCTACATTTCATACTGCTTTATTTTTTTATAACTATTCATTTGTTGACTAAAACTTATCATGCATATTACTTATTTAAACTATAGGCTGAGATAAAAACTTTCAAGGGCTAGGGGGTAGGGGTTACCTAATAGTTTGGGCATAGGATATAAAAAGAGTGTTTGGGATGACATATGTGATAGATTTTGTATGATATAGTTTTGTATCTATATCTTTGCATTTTGATATTGTCTAAGAAATATTGTAGCCATTTTGTTGGATATTTAGTAACTTTATGGTATGCATGCATGACTATTTATTTAATTATTTTATTTTTATTTTTGTGGATTATGAATTTTTATGATATTTTTTTATCATCATCTCCTAATATGTATTGCATCCTTGAGATTTTTATTGTATAACATTATGACTTGGTATTTGAGATTTTGGATACATTACCAAATTTTTTTATTGGTTGGCTAGGTAAAGCATGATAAGGTTGTATCAGAGCCCAATAATACAAACTCAGGAGAATAATAATTATGATAACCTAAATTATTTATTAAAAAAATATGTCCTTATGGATTTAACAATAATTATGGGCTATGTAGATCTAGAATTGAGAATTTTATATATTTTTTGGCATACATTAAAGATCCTATCATGTCATATGTCACCAAATTTGATATTTAAGTACACCATTAAGAAAATCTTAAAGTAAGGAATTCATCGATCTATAGTTTAAAATTTTGAAAGACATTTTGATTTTCTATGAATTTTCAAAAGGAAAATATGAAAGAAACAATGTTTTATTCAATTATTTATTTAATATTAAGATAAGCCTAATCCTTTCTCCCTTATGGCTCAATTGAGCTACATGTCATATTAAAAGGAACTAGAAAAAGGAGGAGAGCTTGTAAAATGGAGGTGAAAAAGATCTTGAGAGATTTTTTGGCTTAGATCTTTGTTTTAGCAAAAAGAGTTCAACTTGTGCAAGAGGAAGAGTTAAAAAAGAACACATATTTCATTCTTACTAAAAGAGTTACATAAGGTAGGCTTTTATTTAGGATTTTCTCTCCTTAGAAATATTATTGAGTTTTCTTTTGAGTTACTAGAGTGTTGGCTATAAATTGATTGAGGATTTGGGTCAAATTGGTTGAGCCATTACAAAAATTCTAGTCTCACATATAGTATATGATGAGTGCATTCAGATGGTCCAACAAATAAAATATTACAGATTGATCTTTCCTAAGAGGATCAGATAGAGATTATTTAAGGAGTGATATACCAAAATTTCTAGAAATAATTATGTAGTACATTTAGTATTAATTATATTGTATGATTAATCATAAAGATGAGTGGTGTATAGTTAGATTGGACCATCATACGATGCTTGTATAATGTATCATACAATGTGTCCATTTTACTATACAATTGGCTTTAAGAATAGGGTTAAAACAAAGGATCGATTTCTTTGATCCAACATATGTAAAGTGATATAATGCACATCATATGATAAAATAATAAAGATTGCATAGTACGATGAGAAAGATTGAACAAGTAATTGCAATGGATTGTTTAGAAAGATTTGAAGGTTTTTTTCAATTACATTTGCAAATGCTTATTGTATAATAAGTATGTAATTTAAAAAAAAATGATAAATGGAAAAAATTATGACTTGAGAAATTTTGAAAATTATCAATGAAATACAAATAATTATTAATAAAATATAATAAAAATTGTGATAGAAATGAAATGAAGTAATAAAAGAAAAGAAAAATAGTAAAAGAGGTATCTCAGAATCATTAGATAAGCAAACTAAATAACTATAATTTGAATAGTTTAAATAATTTAAGTACCTTAAAATATTATTGTGAAATATAATATGATGTGATGTGTACATGCTATATAGCATTCATCTATAAAACTTTTGATGTATGAAATAACATATTATTATTATGATATATATATATATATATATCTGTGTGTGTGTGTGTGATATAATAATCAAAATATAAAATAAGATAAAAATGAGTAAAATAAAAAAGAAAAAAAAGAAAGAGAAAATGAGCAAAAAAATAGGCTTAATCATATGATCACGAGAAAGATAAAATGAGAATACAATAAAATTTTTTGTGACTTTATCATGAAACACCTTGATATGAGACAATTATTGATACTTAGATTATGATTTACCACATGATAGAGACCTCATCATCATAATAAGAATAGGATGCTGAGTGGTGTGGATAGTGGTTTCTTTGATAAATATGATAAGATTACCTTTATTATCAATGTTTCCTATCATCATGAGCAAAAGATATTAAGACATGTAGGTAGTAATTCTATGATAGTTGATGATATGATATGAGATTTTGATGAGTAAGAATATAGGTCATATAAAAAAATTAGGACTCTAAAGAAAGAAATAAGAAAAGATGAAGTAAATTTAAAAATAAAAGCAAGAAACAAAAAAGAAAATAAAATATATGATATAATATAAGTATTATATGATATTAATACTATGAGATTACTATATACATACATGATCATAATGCATACGAGCATACATGTATCAATTCAATACTTTTATATCTTGACAAATTATCATGTATTATTTTAGTTATTGTTTCATCTTATCTATCAACTATATTTTTATACTTTTATACTATTTTATCACTTGTATCTAGTAGTTGGTACTAAGCATAGCACGCTCATTACTTAGTTACATTATAGGTTAGCATGTATATGTGTATAGAGTTAGGGGTTCTTAGGGATAGCTTAGGATCCTAATTTTGATAGTATGTTTTTATTTATTAGCCATATAATAGAGTTTTTGTATGTGAGGACTTTATTGTATAATTAACAATTATTATATTTACATACTTTCTCAACTTTTGTGTTGTATGACGACTTTAAGACTATGTGCATTACTTTTATTTAATTATTCTATCTAAGATGAAATATAGATTTGAGATATTTTATTTTCACTCTAGCTTTATTTTGGGATTATGTCATTTGGTTTTGTTGCTTACTCTATTTCAACATAATAATTTTGTATTTTGGGCATTTTATTGGATTTTTTTAGATAAGATAAATAAGGCATACAATGATTATTATCTTTTTATTAAAAAGTTTGAATATTTGATTATCTAGAAATGTAACATAGTTCTAGTTTAGGGAAGAAGAGTTATTAGGGATGCAAAGAAGGTTGAAACCCAAGCAAATGTAAGAGGAAGAGGATTTGAAAGAAGACCAAATCAACATAATATTCTAGTGTTATCATCTACCTCTTCTTTAGAACCTTCAAAAAGATTTAGATGAGGCTTCTATGTGCACAAGCTTCTATGATGTGAATTGAAATGTCTTAAAAACATACTAAAATTTTAAAAAATAAAGTATTCAAAAATAAAAAAAGGAATATGCAATTGTATAGAGCTCTTTGAGACGAGTCTAACGATGCTTGTTTTATCATGATCAGAGTTCATTTGAAATTTTTGTGAATTATCAAATTCAATAATTATATATATATATATATATATATATATATACATACATATATGTGAGTGTGTGTGTGTATTTTTAGTTTTTTTTTGAAAATAACATTTCGTCTCTCTTCCAACCTCATGCCTGATATGAACCTTAGGTGTCGATTTCCAGTGACCAGCCAAAAGCTCCACCGAAATAAGTTTCATCGATGACGAGGGCTATGAAAACCATTGAAATGTCAACTGAAAGCAAGGAGGAAGAGTTGGTGCAACAACAAGAATCCATGAGTTCTTAACCCATCATTTGTGCTTCTTGCTTTCAATTTCTATTATTTGTGATAATATAAGATGGGAGCTGAATCTAATAAATATTTTATTTGGTTATTAGATTAATTGTATGTAGAATTCTATTTTTGCCATATGTTGGCCCAATGTATGGCATGTCTGATAATTGGTATACTATCTTTTTTTCTTTTAAAAAGTTGCCTCCTTTTGAGCACTATAAATACTATCCATGGGAACCTAATGTGTGAGATGTGGGACTTGAGGTTTGGTATGACAAGCCTAATATATAATAAGTTAAGTGATGAATAATGAGTTGTAACTTCTCCAAATCCAAACCAATTCCATCCAATTTGAAACCAACTCTTGAGTAGCATCAAATCACAACACAAAGGCAGTTCGAGAAGGAAAAACACCAAAAAAACATACCCTTGATTTTATTTGTATTAAATAGAAAAGGGGCTTCTTTTAGCTATACTTCCTTAATGTTCTCCCTTGTCATAGCCAAGGACTTTTGCTACAACTCCCTCATAAATGATTTTCTTGTTTGCTGCAGTAGTGTACTTCCCTCCTTTCACTTCCATATTCCTCTCTCTTTCTTCTACTTCTTAAGCACTTTAGCTCTAACTTATTCCAAAAGCTTCTCTTATGAACCTCACATCAACTAACTTAGCTTGGGGAGGGGATAAATAATCGTTATTCTTTTCATAATATAAAAAGATTTAATAATTTAATAATATAGTATGATCGTTATTCTTTAAAAAGTATTAGAAATTTCAAATCACTTATGAAAAATTTCAAACCATATAATGAAAAATTTTATATGCAAAACTCTTCTTAATGATATGCTTAAATCTATATTCTGAGATACTTGCAACTTAGTATGACTTTGAGACTTATCAAAGTTAAAAAATTTCTTAAAATAAATCTATACACAACAAATGATTGTATCACATACTCAAATATATGTATTTATTATATTAAAAATTTTAGGTTGTTACAATGTGGTTCCTTAATGGTTGCAACAATTTTCCAATTTCTTTGAGTTCAAATATTATAGTTTTTCCCTTCTATTTAAAAATAATTCCTAAATTCTTTAAGCCAAGGTAGTTTATTTGTAGAGAACTTAGAGTTATTAAGATCCATTTTGATTAAGGTAGTCATTCTTAATGTTTATGTGACAAAGTGCATTTTTTGGAGCCACTACATTTTCATTTTTTTTACCACATTTGTATTAACCAAAACTATGTAATACCTTTTGAAAACTATTAAGAATCCACATAAAATTATTACTTTTTTTAAAAGCAAAGTATATACAATATGTTGTTGTAATGGAAATAAAATTTATATATTGTCAAATATCATACTAACAAAGGAACTTGACACAACAACTTCTAACATATGGTATCTTTTTATTGACATCCTTGATTATCTCTTTTTTGAAAACAAAGCATTGTTCATAAAACCATTTTTTTTATCCTTTGCCCATTTTCCTTTGTTATTTTTCGTACAAAATTAATTTTATTTCAAATAAAATACTATTTTTTTTTCTTATTCTCAGATTCTTACCCTTTTTCCCAATATAACATGCTTGATAACAATGCCTTGCATTAAACAAATCATTGGCATCATGTTTGGATAATCATATCGAGAAGCATTCAATTTCATGACATCGCAATCCCATATAACAAATAATGCAACCAACACCCAATTAGTAAAATTATTCATTTGAATTCCTACTAATTTAAGGTAACTAACTACATTGCATCACCATATAAAACATATGCACCATAATTACATGTGATTATCTTTCTAATTTTTTTAGTTTAGGTCTTTGACATTGATCTAGTTCACAAAGTTCCCTTGTGAGCTCAAGTTCTTCTAAAACTTGTCCTAGAATTGCCATAATGAAATCTCCCCATCCCACTTTCATCTCTCAAGGTTTTCTTTCTTTCCTTCCTTCTACTCTTTTACTATACAACTCACCCAATTTTTTAGATTTTCCAATCCTATGATAAGACAATGGCTAAAAGCATGAATTTTTTTCATCTATTTTAGCCTTTTCTAATTGGGTATCCAAGCCCTTGCAATCAGATATCCAAGACTCATAAATTTTAGATTTCTTTTATATTTTGAGCATAGTTTAAGGATTTGTAGTTTTTTTTTTAGTCTAACTTTAAGTACTCTCATATTGTCTAATGTTTTATTAGTATACGATTTGTATACTAAGGATTTTCCTCCTTTATGTGATTTTTAGGGATTTCCTCATCTAATAGTGTTGCTCTACTGATGTTGTCATGTGACTCTTATTTATTTTGATTTATTTACTTTGTGCAATTCTCTCTTCTTTTCATTTTTATTTTTTGAGATTAACTTTAGCTAGTCATCAAACTTTACATATCATTAAGATGCCTATTAGGTATTTCTTTGATTTATGAGCCTTTGACCTAAAGTCTAACAAATCAAGAAAGAGTAAGTAATTTGGACTACAATTGATTGAGATTTAATCAAATCACAAAATAAATTTTAATTTTAGAATATTTAATTTGAAGCTTTGTAAAATTAATATGGTAATTTACAATAAGCACATTTAAATTCTTCTAGAATCTTTATTACTTATGTTAGATTTTGTTGAAAACATATATATCCTTTTTAAATGTTGTGACGTTCAATATACATTATCGTTTAGTCTCATTGACAATGGCCTAGGGCTTTCATTGCATGAACTATCTCATGGATTTTCGTACTTGATAAGTTGGCAATGTCTCGAGAGTATGGATGCTTAAGCATGTTTTGGCATAAGCTAATCAATCAATTAAATATATTCTAAGACTTTAGCTACAAATTTGAATCATGGCTCACATTACTCGATAAATTTATGATAAACTATGATTTTGGATACACAATCACAATTGTGGCATACAATGCTCAATAAATTAAAGATGGTTTGAGAATTAAGCTATGTGAGCCAAGTCATGCTTAGGTTGTTGACTAAATTATGGCTCATGAAATTGATCAAATCTAAGACTTGGACAATAGAACAAGTTGTTACTTATGTTACCTTGTGAATTGATCATGTTTCGAGGCTTATGTTACATGATCGGGTCATTGCTTATTTTTTTAGGTAAGTTGATCATATTCTATGGCCAAGGCATTCCATTTAATCTGTGCTTTCCTTTGTTTGGTAAATCAATAATGTTTCGAGGCTTAAAGCACACTAGTTCGTCATGTCATATGCTACTTGATAAATTGTTATATTTGAAGGCTTGATCTGTATAACATGGTTATGGCTTATAGTGTTCGATAATGATCATATCCTAAGACTTAAACTACATAATCAAGGTCTTGGCTTATGCTACTCAATAATTTGATGATATCTTAAGGCTTATGTTACATGATTAGATCATGACTTACATTGCTTTGTAAATCAATACTGAGTACTTTTAGAGCTTGGTGAGGGACTATGAGTCACGGCAGCTACTTGGGTTCCGGCCTGGGCAGCACGCGCCACGAATTTCGCACCTTCTGTTCACGAACGATGTGCTGGTGTTTGCTCCCGCCTCCCGCGTGACTGCGCACGCTGTCTGCAGAATCATGCGGGCTTTCGGGGAGGCCGCTGGGTTGCGGGTCAACCTCACGAAGTCTAAGGTCTTCTTCAGCTCCAAGTTTAGCAAGAAGAAATCCAAGATGATCCTGAGGAAGCTTCGCATGGAGCATGGCCGGACGTTTACGTACCTTGGTATTCTCATCGCTGCGGGGTGCCTGACTAAGGCTGATCTCAACTTCCTTGTCCAAAGAATGGATGCCATGGTGGTCAATTGGCGCATCCGACTGCTATCTCTTGCGGGCAGGGCCGCCTTGACCTCCTCTGTCCTCAGTGCCATTCCCTGCCACGTCCTGAGACACTGTGTGGTGCCTGCAGCGGTCCTCGATGACATGGAGATGTGCGTTAGAAAATTCCTCTGGGGCGGGACCAGCTGCACGAACGTCATGCATTACGCACCGTGGGAATGTGTCATCCTGCCGAAGGCCGCAGGCGGGCTTGGCCTCCGTGACCTCCGCTTCTGGCATCGGGTGCTCCAAATGAACAACTGCAAACGCATCCTCAATCGCCAAGCCAGCCTCTGGGTTGACATCATGAGGAGGAAATATTCACTGAGTGTTCCGTTAATGAAGGCTCCCCGAAATGCCTCCTCTGTGTGCAAAATGGTGCTGGAGGCAATTTCCTTTTTCGTCTGGTGCATCGGCGATGGGTGGACTGTGCGGTTTGCGGAGGACAACTGGCTTGGCGTCCTCCCACTTTGCCCCTGGCCGACCTTCATCAATATGCATACACAATGGCTGGCTAGTGTCGCTGACTGCATCACGGCTGCTGGGAATTGAGATGTGGGTGTTATCCGCACCTGGGCGAGCGTGGAGCTCATTGACAGGATTTTGCACCTTCCGAGAGCTCGGGAGTCTGGCCAAGATGTTCTGCTCCAGACGCACACTGAGACGGCGAGGGTGGACAGCAGCCGGATTTACACGAGCATTGCTTTCAATGCTGTCAATTCCGATAGGCAGGGTGGTCGGCGTCCTGCGGAGGTGATGAGGGGAATCTGGAAGATCAAAGCGACGCCCAGGGTTCGTATTTTCATGTGGAGGGTTGCCGGCGAGTTCCTCCCTACGGCGGCATGGTTGGCCCGCAGGGGATTAAGCCGGGAATCCAATTATCAGCTGTGCTTCGCTGCGGAGGAGTCCTTGCAGCACGTGTTCTGGGACTGCCCGCGTGCCCAAGACCTCTGGGCTGACCGCCAGGCCCTTGAGGCTCTGACTGTGCTTAGCCGGTCCACGAGTGCGGGTACTGGGACACTATTCATTGACCAGCTCCTCCGGTTCGTGGGCTTGCCCAATGAGTGCCGAGGCGACGCGGTGAGGCATGCTGCTACGTTAGCTACCACCATGTACTACATCTGGACAAGGAGGAACGCGACTAGGCACAACAACCTGGTGCCTTTGCCATGTTCGTTTATCTGGACGATCAAGATCAAGGTGAACACTGCACTCAATCGACATACCTTCTCTTCATCCCTATCCAGCGGGAATCCTGGCAACTCTTCGGACTTGCTTGTAATGCATGGTTGGCTTTCCCCCAACAAGATGGATAAAAGTTAATTGTGATGCTGCGGTTGGTAATTCCATTGCTGGTCTTAGCACGGTCGTTAGAGATTGCATGGGAAGGCCTCTTTTGGTGGCTGACAAGAGGATGTTCTCCCAGGCCGTGGACATGATGGAAGCCCAAGCTATACTCTTGGCCCTTAACCTGCTCAAGGAATCCCTTCTCCTGTACCGGGCTGTGGAAATTCAAACTGACTCGATGACAGTGCTCCAGGTGGTGCGCGAGATGATCTCACACCCTCCCGTGGAGGTGGCTTTTGCTGAGACTCTTCAATTTGCCAGGGGTCTGGAGGCTGTCCGGTTCACCCATATCCACAGAGAGGGGAACAGACCTACTGATTGGGTTGCTCGGGCTGCATGCCTCAATGAGTTCGTCTGGGTTCCTGGGGACTCCCTCCCCAAGCCCCTACTCAAGCTTATGCTGGCTGATTTCATGTTCGATCCTCCCTGAGGATCCATCTTGTAACACTTGTATGGCTTGGCCATTTTGATATAATATATATGATATCCATTTAAAAAAAATCAATAGTATTTTGAGGCTTAGCCTTCATGATTAGGCCATGTCTTACATCGCTCAACAAATTGATCATATTTTAAGGTTTAGATTACATGAATAGGATTGTGTCTTATGCTGCTTAATAAATTGATGATATCTTGAGGTTTTAATTGTACTAAAAGTCCTACTTCACGTTGCTAAACAAGTGTAAGCACTACTCAGTAATATTATGATATCCTAAGGCTTAAACTAGATGATCAAACCATAGGTTATGCTACTCGATAAGTTGATCTTATTTTGAGACTTAAGTTATAAAACTGTTGTCTTAGTTTATGCTATTAGGTAAATGAGAATGGCATAAGACCTAGGTTGTACAATCATGAAAAAACCTTTAGAAAATAATTCCTAATGACCCATTTCCTATTATATTTCCATGTCTCTCACATAAAGAAAAAATAATACATATTTTTGTCTACCCACTGGTAATTCTTAAATATTTAAAGATCTAGAATTTTTCAAACACAACTGCATAAGATATAAAATATGAAACTAAAGATAAATTAGCTTGCAGTTGCAACTTAGGATTCAAAAAGATTCCTTAATATGAGATATAGCCTTTTTTATTAATATTCTTTAATCTATTTGTCGTTACTATAAATGTAGTTATAAAGATGTCAATGCATGGATATATATCTTTTAAAATTTGTAGGAGATGTGATGCTATTAATTATGTAAAAATTTATTCCAATAATTGGGGAAAACAATGAATATTGGCTAGATAGAGGATTTCATCATTTATTTGTGAGTATATAATGCTACTTTGAAACTTTACAAAGGAAGGTAATCAAGAAAAGAATGAGGAAGAATGAGATCCTTCATGTGTGATAATAGGAGAGCTTAAGAGATGATTTTTCATAAGAGCTTTAAAGAGCTAATGAATTTGGGGAAGAAGAAAGCCTTCTTTTGTTTCTGAAGAGATCTAGTCTATCATATCCCCTTATATGGACATGAAGGTTCCTTTTTTATCTTCTCACAAAAGAAAAAGCTACTAATAAGCCCACCATGTCATAATTGTCATCTATGATAAGTAGATCATTTCTTAACATATGTCCCATCTCACTGGGGATTGTTGTAGTGTTCAAAAAACTTTAAAAATGGTAGGGCACATAAAGCACAAAAGGCAAAACATAAGACAATGTAATTGCTCAAAATGCATAATGAACGTCGAGCAACCTTTGGGACATGACTTTTTATTGTGGGTGTTCTAATTAGAGAATGGAGTTGAGTCCTATTAGGAAACTAAGTTAGAGAATAGAGTTGAGTTTTGTCAAGAAACTTGTTTAACTTTTGAAAAAGTTTTTCAACCCATTAAAAAGATTTAAAGAATTACAAACTTAGCACTTGAAAATTATGGTGTATTGTTGACAAAAATATGATTGATACAGTTTGAGATTAAAGTTAAGAAATTTTTAGCTAATATATTTTTTTCAAGATATTATCATATGTCACCTCTCAACCTATCTAACAAATTATCTTAAAATTTCATTAAGCTTTAGAAGTTAAATAATTGTAATTTTTTTTCTCTTTATTATTTATTAGTGTTCAACTCTCGTATGTGTGATCTTTTAATTTTTTTATTCTTTGAAGTTCACCACCCATTGTCTCTAACTCATCTTGCTCTCAACGTTTTTTGTTATTAATATGTCCTTGCAAAAATTTTTCAAAGAAAGCATGCAAAACCTTATTCAAGGCGTGCGTAAAATGCGTACTCAATCCCACCAAAGACTTCCTGTAGAATAACTTCTTCATGAATTAACTAATCCAATCATATTTAACCTAATCCCATGCCAAATACCCCGTATTGGACAACGCGAGGAGAAAACATCACCTTTCTTATTTAATTAGAATTACTTTTACGTAAATAATATTACTAACGTAATTTATTACTTAATTACGTAATTTTCTTCGGACAACAGCGGATCGACAACTGTTCCCGCCGTCAGCATGGTATCCCAAAAAAAATGTCCACGTGTTCACATCCCAGCGACTCCCATCCCTCGCACGGATTGCCATCGTGCGGTCGAGATCTCTAGCAGAGTTGGCGGGAAGCGGTTAACGAGATCCCCTGCGCACTTCCCCTCGTCGCCCGAATTAACCGCTGCGAGAAGAAACTCCTCCGCCTCACATTACCCATTTCTTCTCCCTTTCTCTCTCTGTCTCTGTCTCTCTCTTTCTCCACTGCGTTTACCTCCCCCCAACGGCCTGACCCTTATTCCACTCCCTTCTCTGTATAGCGCATATCTTTCTCCCTTTCCTGCAGCCGATGGTCTCGCTAGCTTCTTAATTAAGGAAGTGGTCGTCGACAAAGTCGCAAAGGTGTAATCTTTTTCTCTCTTTTGCTCTGTTTCTTGGTTTGGATTCTTAGTCGTCAGAGCAGTTGCAGTGAACTGTGAACTAACTGCAGTTTGTTGTCTGTGCATTGTCTGAAACCGGTTTTTAGTTCCCGGCGACGGTTGACTATATAAAACTAACCGTGCAATTGTATATTTGTAGCGGTTCTCTTTCGAATAATATTCATGGCGGCGCTAAGTTTCTGCTCGAACTGGCCGGAAACAGGGTATACAGCGACGACGGGCGACTTCTTCATGTCTTCTCCCCTCTTCGACGCGCATTCCGAAGTTGCGGAAGCGCTCCTTGGCTTCCTTGACCCAGCCGATTCGCCTCTACTCCCTATCGACACCCTCTTCGATGACCAAGACGGCGACTTTTTCTCCTCCTCCTCCACCTCCACCTCTCCTCCTGCCGTCGACGCGCTTAGCGCAGAAAACTCCCTCATTCCGTCATTCTCCACCCCCTCCCAGCTCCACCTCCCGGTAGAGCCGCAGCCACAGGAAAACTTCACCTTTACCCAGCACCAACGCCTCTCCAAGCGCCACCGGAGCTATTCCGATCTCTGCCTTGTCCCCCAACTCCCGTCTTCTCTGTTCGAACAGAGCCCCTTTGTTTTGCCTTCCGTTGAGACCGCGCCGTCTCCCGATTTCGGAATGCCGGCGCCTCCTACCGCTGACGGCGGAGTGGGCTTGTCTGCGCAGAGCGTCGCTGCGAGACAGAGACGGAAGAGGATAAGCGAGAAGACGCAAGAGTTGGGCCGACTCATCCCCGGCGGCACGAAAATGAATACGGCGGAGATGTTGCAATCTGCCCACAAGTACGTCAGGTTTCTCCAAGCCCAGGTTGGCATTCTTGGGCTGATGGGCTCGCTTCAGGTTGCTTTCTTTGCCATAACTCATATTTACTTTCTAGTTATCGATTGATATTACCATTTAAAACGCCAAAAAACCAATGTGCAGGTAAGCGGCGAGGCTGCAGAAGGGGAGGAACACTTGCAAGCGCTCTTAACGTCTCCGGCTGTTCAAGAGAGACTCTACGCCGAGGGAAGGTGTATTGTTCCTAAACAGGTGGTTAATGGGTTAGCAGCTGACTCGCACCTGAGATCGAGCCCAGTTATCTCAAGAGAGTTGGATAGGTTGACGGAGTACTTGGCCAAGAAAATTGAGGACAAACAGTGATTTTGGTTCTGTTCGTACTCATGTATTTTGTTGGTGCTTTGTGTTTAATTTTTATTAGAGTAACATAGACTGAGAAACAATTAATTCTGTCTGTTTAATGTTCATATGTTCAACATTTTTTAGCAATTTTTTTATTATCTATTTGGTTCAGTATTATCCTTTTTTTTTTAACATCATTGTGTTTAATATCTATATATCATTTAAATTGACAATGCTATATCTTTAATTAAAGTATCTTTCAAAATTTGTTTTGATATATTTTTGACACGAACAGTAATCAATTTAAATTTAAAATCATTGTAAACCAAATTTAATAATTATTTTATTCTCTAAAATTATTGTTACAATAAATAAAACAATGATATATTATTATAAATATTTAAAAAACAATAAATAATAATACAATTTACTATACAAAGTGATCACTGAGTTCAACGTAACATTCATGTGAAAATGTTGTACGATTAAAAATAAATAAAAATAGTTAATATTTAAAGTTGTTTGAAGATCGGTTTATTTGTTAATATAATTTTACATATAATTAATTTAAAAATAGAACTTAATTTGAAATTTTGTGTTACGAAGAGGAGAAAGGAGGTTAAAATTTCGTTAACTAATGCCGAACTCTTGCATAAGCGCGGGGAGACGGTGAGTACGACTCGTCATGGGGATTCCCGAGTTCGAGTGTTGTATGTGCCGGTTAGACTCAGATCCAGGCGCTGGCGTCGTCAACATGTCTTCCGTTGCCATGGGATGACGACCTTATGCCGTTTTCTCGCCTTGATTCAATTGGATTTTGTGTTGTCTTGTTTGTTTTCTCTCTATATTCACCTTTAGTCCTGCCCGATTTATTTGGATTTTGCTGTATTGTATAGATAGTTTGGTCATTCTGTTGATTTCTAGGGTTTCTACAATTTGGGATTCATTATATTCACATGACCGTATCTGTTATTTTATTATTACAGATTTCTTTTTCTTCCTTGCTCTTAGTTGCCATTATTTCCGATTAGAGAGATTAAAAGGAAGTTTGTTATTGCTCTTCTAGTTGTTAATATTGCTGATATGTTGTATTTAAGAGACGTTTGATATTCAATTAAAAAGGGTCTCATACCAAATAAAGTTTCGTTGAAGTCAAAATTTAATATATTCTTATCAATGAGTGGAGTTTTCAATCTGGTTTTGAGGTTGAATGATTTTGAAAAATATTGCCAATAGTGGCAGAAAAAAATAGTTGAAAACAACGAATACATTGGGAAGGATCTATTTTTGGAGATAAACACAAAATTATACATTTGTGTTTTAATTTGAGATAGGGATGACAAAAGAAACTTTGTATGCATCATATCCTTCAATTAATGTACTACTTTTACATTATATTTTTTTTGATACCAAAAGCTGTAAATATTGTACTAAAAATAAAGTAGACATGCTCGGGAAAATTTTATTTTAAGAGACTCCTATAGAAGCTTTAAATTTTGTTCTTGCTTGATTAATAGTCCTTTAAACAGCTGCATATATGTTCAATACACGAACAAAATGTTGCAAAAGCAAATTGGATCTGCATATTAACATTTTTTATGTAGTATGAAAGGAACATTTGTTTGATTCCGCATTAGGTGTTTCATAATTTGGAAAATATCAAATTGAAGTGTGGAGAAATGCTTTACAATGCTATATTCTTTGTTTGCATGTTTGAATCTTGATGGAGATATGGTTAGAAAGTTATGTCTAGGTACTAAAATTTTAGCTATCCATTTATCTTTTCTATTTTTTATGTTTGAATTGTCAAAATGCAAATCAATACTATTACCACTCAAAGATAATGGAATTGTGTTAATATGAGATGGGGAATTTACCAAGAGTTTCCATTAGGTGGATTACATTAAGAGTCAACTTTCTTGTATGATATTTTTAGATATTGTCAGTGGAGAAGGAGAATTACAATTGGCTACATGTAGATAAAACTTGAAAAGAGGTTAGGATAGCTATGGAAAACAACTTCTAACTAGTATCAGATTAATAAATACAAAATGAGTATGTAGAGGGCAAGTTAATGATGGTGTGAGTGCTGGTTGTAAGTCAAGGAATTAGGTCCAATTAATTATGAAACAAACAATTTAGATGACTAGAACTTGTGATTCTACTTCATAGGATAATAATAGTAGTTGGTGACATGCAAGTAGAGTGGATGTGATTGCAAAGTTCTATTCATGCTTAAAGATAATTTCTATTGTATTTTAGTATGACCAACAATTTTTATGGTACCTACAAGGCAGGACCTTATCAATTATTTACTTGTTTTTAATTGAAATTTTGATGGTGGATGAGTAGATATACATGGAAGGATACAATTGGAATGTGCATTTGGTTTGAAATCTAGATAAGCTCCAATTGAGGATAGGTTCAAAGAGATCTAAAGTTTATTTAGTTTAAATGTTCTAGCATAGATTGGAAGATGATCTAATGAGAGGGGTATTGATGGATTTTTTCTATCTCAATTGGAGAAATAGAAGATCAAAGAAGATAACATGAAATGCTATTGTTAAGGATTTGTTAACCTTAAATATGAATTTATCATTGAAAAGGATACCTTAGCATAGAAAGGTTCATGTATCAAGGCTCATTGTTGCTATGCACTGCTTTATTTTGTGATAGATGTGTGTTTTAGTTTTATTTAATTATTAATATTGCCTCATCTTATTGGCTTATAGCTATTTATTTGCAAAATTATTATTATTGTATTGATAAATATATGCAACAAGGATAGGTCATGTTGAAACAATTAACGTAGAAAAGTTTTAAAAAATCATGCTCATGTTGAAACAAGATTTTAATGTACGTTATATTATTTGAATAAATTTCTAAGGTATATTGCTTATACATATCCTTCTAGTTTATCAAGCATGACTTGGGTTTTTTAATAAAATTGGGTTTTTTTTGATTTTTTGATTTTTTTTTGTCATTAGATGGTGTCTATGTGGTCAATAATAAAAAAGTGCTTACATGTAGCTATTATCTTTGTATCATACATTGATTTTGTATTTGTCGGTTGATATTTTGGATGATGATCTATATGCTCAAGTTTAGAATGAGATAGCTTCAAAACATAATAAGACTATGTTAAAGCTATTTAATGTGTGATGTTTTGAATGTCCAAATGGTAAAGGTGGAATGGTTTTATTGGCATGATAGTTGTTTAGGTTTAGTTGTACTAATTTCATGAGTTTTGGCATGAATTTCTCATTGTTGCATATTCTAATGATTTGATCCAAAATTCTTATTTTTTTTATTTTGATGGGATGAGATGTAACTCTTTTTAGGTGTGTTTCTTAGTAGAAGAGAGATAAAAATTATAATAAAAATTTTTTGAAAAGGAGTTTTATTAGTTGATGCCATTTTAATAAATTTTTAGTCATCATTAGTAGGGAACATGGTTTTCATTCTTTAACTAAAGTGATATTCTTGGATTACATTTTGTTATACAAGAGAGATTGCATATTGAGGCTATATCATCTCAAGGTTCACCCTATCTCTTAACTTATGTAATGATCTACTCCAATAGGTAAATCTTCTTCTTCTTGTCAAACTTACAGTTTTCTCCTCTTCTCTATGTGTGATGGCTTGGTCTCCTTCTTTGGTTCCTCTTGGGTAAGGTCCTTACTCCCATGGCTGCAAAAACACTAGCTGTACTGGCCCTATGCCTCAACCATCAATCACAATCCTCTTAGTTGCCTCGAAGGAGACGTATGTGTCGTCAAACCTAGTGACACTTTCTTAATTTTTGAAGTTCAGCTCAGTAGCAGTTACAATAAAGGGCGAGTGACCTGAATCAACATTGTGCTAGGCCTTCAATCTCATAAAAGCCAACAAAAAAGTAGAACTCATTAGCAATTGTATTGTTGTACCAGGTAAAAGAAGGGTCTGAGAAGTTGAAGTCACGAAACTTCCTCTGAATCATGAAGCTCAGGAACTTCTTTGTATTTGGTCCTGAAAAAAGGCTTCGGACTCCTACTTCTCATCCTAGATGATAACATAGCATGCACCTATTAGAACTACTAGAACTAAAGTCTAAACTGTCCTCCTGACGAGGTAATCATCATTAAAGAACAGCCGAAGAAACTCCTTCCCCACCCACTAGTTGTAGTGACTTGGCTCACTGTACTGATAAATTTGAACCTCTCCTCTTCCCATTGCCTCCTTACCAATTAATCCAAATCCGGAGGGGAAAAAACCCAACTTAGATCTCAAGCAGGAAAATAAGGAAATGGAGAATGATTGCGAATAAAACATTGGAGCTAATTAGGTATGGAAGAGTCATGGACCTTGTGGAAGTCTAGACAATTTTACTCGTGAGAAAATGTGAGAGTGGACATAGCTGAGGGAGTCCTCTTTCTAAGGTGAAACCTCTTGCAACTGTGAACTCTGCACATCTACTCTTGCACGGGCAGCCGGAAACTTTTCTTTTCCTACTGCTTTTCTCCCCTTTTTCTTTGATGAACTTGGCTCCTTGCTTTAGAAACATCCACATTGGTTCCCTTGATAGTGGGAAAGAGTAAAAAGGCATCATGAGGTAACTCCACGTTGTCATTGCTCATGACTAGGGCGGATATTGGGTTGAAGGGAACCCCAACAGCCCCTGCCTCTCCCCAAAAGGGCTTGGTCCTTGTCGATCGACAATCAGTATGCTGTGCCCACTGTTCAGCATTGCCTGATGGCTCTGTGTAGACAATTCCCAAGCGTTCCTTTGTTTTTTTCAATGCACTGCTGAGAGGGAGGAGGAGGGTTGCACCTCTCAGCCTGCTGCTTGCCCCCCCATCACTTGCATCCACGAGCATTGGGCAACTGTTGTTCCACCTAAGTTCCCTACTGTTCCATCATCATACGTAGCTCAATGTTAGTCCTAGCAGTGCATTGCATCATCCTACGTAGCTCAGTAGATGCACTGCACTGCTACAGAACCTACACTGTTGATCTGAACCTAGCTATATCAGCTTGTTGGGCTTTGACACACCAACAATTGGCTGAAAAAATGATGGGCATACGACATCTCTATATCCCACCTCGCCATGGGTAAAGCACACAACGGAGACCTTCACATTCAACTCTGATGAAAAAGTTCAAAGGTTCCTCTCAACCAAATTCTAAAAGCTCACAACTATTTGCTCAAATCAATCTTAACACATTGCATTGCAAAGGCGACCTGCTCCATGGAGGCAGTAAAGGATCAAGCCACAATGGTGTGCAAATAGAACACTGTTCTAGTAGAAGTGTGAATCCTCACAAGTTATTAAATGCCCTAGGAAGAAATGACAAATACAGCCACACTGATACACAAGTGTAAGATGATTAAGAGGAAGATAAAAAGATGTTCATTTTGAATGTGCAAACCTATTTTTCCTAGTATTTGTTTTGTAGACATATACTTGCTTTTGTGTGTTGTATATCCTTTTGAACATTAAAAAAAAAATATCCTTTGGCCATGGCATGCGTATGTAAACTTAGACACACAAGTTTCAGTTAGGATAGCCGTTTTGACATCCTAGCGCCAAATCCAACTTTTAAGAGTTACATTTGATTCAATCTTGATCTGCATTGGCTTGGATTGTTTTGTTTATTGCCCTATGATATCGTTTATCAAGTATGAATAAAAACATATCAGGCCAATCAGTAGCAAATTTTCACCTCCATTGTAAGCTCTGCTGGTTTATTGTTGGTATAATTCAATAACAACCATTGAGCAGCTTAAGAAAAATCGATCTTCAGGATCTTCAGAAGTTACTGAAATTGCCTCCAGGAACTGAAGAGCTGTTTCAATTTTCATGCGATTACTTAGCTTTCTCGACTTCCTTTTATCATCCTGCTTTAATTGACTATAAATTATGATTCCTTAGCTTGAAAGACATTCCTCCCTAAGAATTATATCGACTTACGCGTCTATGATTTTCCTGGTGTTCGTCAAGTTATTTAATTGAATGTAAACAGGTAATCTCCTTTTCCTTGTACTTACGGCTTTGGATTTATAATATTATTATATATTGATTTTTGAGAAATAAATAGAATGGGTCCTCATTCTTCAGGCCATCATTCCCCTGCAAAAACTTCCATCATTCCTTCTGCATGCTGCCTTCTGCCAATGCTGCATTGCTGCGGCCCTGTCACCCGCTGCATAAATAGCCACAAGGGGAAACATTTCAAAAGGCTTTCTATATCACAAACTTTCTTGAAATTTTAAATGGTAATGTTATTTGTAAATTTGTTTACAAATTTACTAGACATTTAATCATTATAACTTGATTGCCATGCTCTTTTTTATCTATGGCATTTTAATCTCAATTGAAACAAATAAATGAAGAAGATGTTGTCTATTTCTTGGTATACTGTTAAAATCGATTACGATAAGTGGGTCAACTTGTTAAGACTTTTAGAAATATTATCAACAGTAGAAAAAATTTGAAAAGAAAAGAATGCTTGGAATGCAATGAATATTAAATCACATCGAGGTCTAATAATAGTTGGGAGTAATTAAGGAGACTGACCTTTATGAAGTATGCTACAGTTGTGCATGGACGAGGCAGGAGGAATTTTCAGACGCAGCAGAAGCAATTAGCTGCTGCTAAGCCAGCGCCTGACCGGGCTTTCAAGTTTCCATCTCCCCCACGCACAAGAGAGAGGTAATGAGAGGTCCTTTTCACAGCTACTTTGCTCCTTTTTTTCCTCCCTGTCAATTGTTTCTTTTTGTCAACTTGGCTGGTACCTTATCACTGATTGGAAAGCTGGTTTAGATCTAGGGCTTTGGGGTGTGTCACAGAAGGCATATTGAAACATTCTTTTTTTTTTGTTTAAATAAGTAAAAGAAAAATAATCTGCTTCCTGTTGGCCAAACAGTTGACTTGGTGATAAGAAAGGAGGGAAGAAGGCATGCGTATAACTGGTCTAAATTAGGGTTTTTTGGTGAGTTGATGAGAATAAAGTAAGATTGATGAGGTAAGAAATATTTGATTGGTATATGAAAATATTTGATAAATTATTGTTAGACTATAGTATTAATATATGGATAATTTTTTAAGAAAGATTAAATAAAATAATATAGTAGTTGGAGGTGTGGAATGATACTTTAGGATTTTTTAATTGAATATTTGGTGATTTATTCACTTGAGGTGTGAGTTTTAGCACAGAAGTTTGAACTTCGTAATAAAAAAAAGGTAAATATTACTTGCATTGCGATATGCACATGTTTCTAGGATAACAAACTTTATTGTCAATCATAAATTATAAGATTCAGATGATTTTTATTATTTTGAGTGCCATCTCTGAAATTATAGCTTTAATTCTCAATTGCTTAAACATTAAACAGTTTTAATTAGAACTTATGAAAAATCTTTATCTAGAAAACTGCTCAAACCAGCTAGTTGATCTTCGAAAGCAATAATTATCTATCGCTTTCTCTCTCTCTTACTCCTATACATCCCGTCCTTGGATTTCTTAGCTCCTCTGTTGCATTTGTTGGCGAAGGAAAGAGATAGAGGAAAAGATGGGTCAAAAGCACTGCGTTCCACAGCCACGAGTTAAATCAGAATGATCAGAAGCACTCGATGATCTGACAAATTTTCTCCTCACTTTTTCAGGTGACAAAGAAGCATTTCAGAGGTAAAACCAACGAAGAATTTTGTCCTTCTAAAACCAAAGGCCCCACTTCACCCTTTTATGCAGCCACTAATATTAAACAAGTGTAGAAAGTTTGTTTTGGCCATTGCTGACCTGTTTGTATGCCATGTTTTCTGCACAAGTCATCTGGTATTTAGAAAAATAGAACAATTTTTCAATAAATTGTACCCTTTCAGATTATAAAATTCTTTATATGATACTGGTAAAATTCACAATATTTGATGCATGCACATCTATTTATGAACAATACTGCAACATTTTAAATAAATAGTATCATTCGTTTCTTATTTAGTTAGATATATGGTTGCCAAGCCATCTATGATAGATGAGACAGCTAAAGGAAAAAATAAATAATAAATAAACAGGTTGTCTTATCTGCTCCGTTACTTGGAGAAACAGAATCCCCCTTTGGATAAAACATAGATTGAAAAGGATGGGAGCGAGAGAGACATATTGGAGTGTAATATTTAAACAGTCAGTGAGAAGAGATAGAAGCTATCTTTTCTCTCTCCTTGACTACCTTCTCTATTCATGCACGAGAGAAGAGCGATGGCTAAGCGCAGAAGCAATGGAGAGGTGCGTTCTTACGTGCGGTCAAGCAAGCCACGGTTCAATTGGACAGGCGAGCTCAGACAGCTCTTTGACGAAGCCATGAGAGCCCTTGGAGGCCCAAGGAGTCTGTGATGAACTTTTAATCTTGTTTTCCTTTGCCACCACTTTTCATTTCTTTTAATTCCTAATGATTTTTTTTTCTTTCCAACTATTTGTTTTATTCACTTTTTTTGTGATAACTTCAGAGTCTACGCCAAAGCAAATTAGAGAAGTGATGAAATGCCCAGATATTCAACTCTCTCATATCAAGAGTCGTCTCCAGGTTAGTTCATCAAAATATAGTTATTATTTTGTAAAGAAAAGTATATAACTTTTTTTTTACATTTTAATTTTGGTTGATTATTTAGCATATATGATTGTTTCACATTTTATAGATGTGCAGAATTCGCATGGAAGAAGACTGGAGATCAGGTAAGGGTTCTTTTTCTTGGTTAATGAACTTTTTGCTATTATTGTCACCTTTTCCTCTTCCATCCATTTAATAACTCATAATGTCTTTATTTTTTAAATATTTATGTACTTGGCTTACAGAGTCATAGCATTCTTCCATTTATATCCCTTTTGTGAAAAAACAAGAGGTCTTTTGATGCGTGATAAGTGCCATATTCTCTGACTAATCTTGGAGATTGAAGTCGTCAAAACCCAGTTCTGTTTTGAAGTATTGAAGATGATGATACTGAATAGTTTGTATAAAATTAAGTTCTTTCTACTTGCCGTCGTAGTTATTCTCAGTTAGCTTAACTTTTTTTCAGGATCGAATTCATCGGGAGAACCACTACTGAGCAGAAGAAGAGAGACAATGGATAGTTTTTTTGCCAATCGTGAAGAGCAGAGTTTTGTTATTGTTGAGGAGACTGAGTTCATGCCCTTCTCTCTTCAATGGGATCGTCAGCGTCCATTAAAGAGGTAGCTCTGTGTTTAGTTCTTCTGGGAAGTCAAATACTTACGGCAGCATATTATTTTTTTTCTTTAATCTTTAGTATACTTCGTTCTAAATTGTACTTGCTTAATAGGTTTCGAGTGGAGGAACAACCCATTGCTTCCAGTTCTCTATGCTTTGAAGAAATGTCTGATGCAGCCAATCGTCTATTCTATTTCAACTATTTTGAACCAGCTTTTGAGTGGAGAACAGTGCCCAACTTCTCAAGCTATGATCTTTTAAGGAAAGAAAAGCTAAATACTTCAAAGGTAACTCAATAAACGAGAAAGTAAATCTACTCTATGCATTAAACTTTGAACTTCTAAACATGTGAATCTTTTGAAGGATGATTCAATACACTGAAACAAGGGCTCATTTGGAACCGGGTGGGAGTAGTGAGTGTACTGGGTTTATTAAGAAGAATTAAATATAATTTTGACCTCTTTAAATGATATTAAAAATTCATCTCACATTGTTATAAAAAATCAAAGAATATTGTTATCATCAAATGCACATTTTTGAAAAAGTATTTAATAACACTTTTTAGATTAGCTTTTTTGATTAGTCAATTTAATATTCATTAATAGTTGCATCAAATTAATTTTAAATCTTGTTTGGTGAGGTAACTATGGTATCAAGTTTTGCACCCGAACTAAACAATGCACAGTAGAAGAAACTCTACAATCACGAGGCATTGCAAAGCCAAATGCTGCCTTCAAAATGCTCAGTGTCCTGCACATTTGATGGCCCAAAGTGGAGTACAATTTTTACTTTTTGGTGGACATTATAGTACATATTTTTTCTTGTTTTACTTATCTGGTCCTCAAAAATGTGAATGACAGAACCATGAGCAAGGTTTTCAAGCTGCCATATGCGAGCAAGAGTCAGGCAATGATAACTTGAAGCTGTCTCTGTCACTTTGCATGCCGGGTAATGTCAAAAATATCAATCTTGATCTCTCAATGTCCTGTTCTCAGAGTTGAATGACTTATTAAACATTTGTATTTAAACATTTTTATGTAGCTGAATCTTCTTAATGCATGTCTTTGTTCTTATTTTAAATAATCCATGGCGAGTCTTCTTTTCTTTTTTCTTTTTTTTTTTTTTTTTTTATTCTATTGCTGTTCTACCAATGAAAACTCTGACAAAAAGAATAAAAAATACTTGATGTCAGCACCTTTTTTTATGTAACATTAAGAGGAAAGGAAAATTGAATAGAGGCTCTGCCTAGTCTTTTCACATGTTAAAGTGATTGGAGAGTTCAAACTAAAGAATGTTTGGTAACAGTTATTGTTAAAAAGTTTGATGACATTCAAAATGTTAGTAAAGTTTTTGCATTAGATTTTGTTTTACTCGTAAGGTGTTCAAAGCATAAGAAAAATGTCTATTTAGTGTTTGAAATGAGTTTATTTTACCAAGGATAAAAAAAGACGCAACTCATTAAAATAAATAAAAAAAAAATACAATCTCTAGTGTTTGGTCTATTCTGGGAACTGTACCGTAAAAAGAGGTGCCCTGCAAAGAACTGAAAAGCCACCAAAGCCTTCCCTTCCCTACTATGGACCTTTCTCTTCAGACCATCATGGCCATCAAAATGCCAAGACAAAACTGCATAATGAACCCATGGAAAGCATTAAGAATGGAACCTAAAGCTTTGTTTCTCCTCATCTTTGCATTTGCATTTCTTTCGCTAAATATGGTTCTGAAAAAGAAAACAATTGAAAAGAAAGATGATAACCAAACCTTCTCAACATGTTCTAAGATATATGCTCTCATGCATCTAAGCCGCCTTCTTTGCCTTTCATATTCGTGGCCAGAGGTCGGATGCAGAGCCTTGGCTTTGTCATGACAAGCTCACATGGAAGAACAGACACACCAACCACCAATGAGTCGAGTGGTACTCCATAGAGAGGCAACAATTCCACAAGAACCACTACCTGGAAATGAAATGTTGAATTAAATTTTAAGTACAGAAGTTTGTTCAATTGAAATGAAGCTGAACCAGTAACTTCCAAAATCTTATTTTAAATAGAAAGTAAATTCAGTGAAACAAATCCTACGAAACAGTTATATAATGAAGCAAGCAAATCATGAGATATAATTGCTCAAATACATATTCCCATGCTTTGCCATTAGCATTAACAACTTACTGCCCAAACAATTTTGTACCCTACCCATAAAGTTGTAAGTGTTGGATATGTCCCTAATTAACCCACAATGGTATTGTTAACATGGTCTCCATTAGTTACAATTAGGGGTTGATGTTCTTCGTTTTCATATTTCGCAGAGTATTAAAATGGCATCTATAACTGGAGGAATGTTTGGCTTTGAGAGTTCGCCCGATACAGTTTTACAGTTTAAATGGAGGATGATACTTATTCTTCACAAAGACAAACATCAAATAGATAGTTCCATTGGGAAACCAGTTGATGTTAACAATTTAAGCAATCAGTTCACAAGAAAGCTCAAGGTAATTAGGTTGACTTTGATGGTCCAGATGGCCATCAGAGGCCTAATAGACTTGTGAAAAATTCATGTATGGAGTATAATACACTATACTCTTCTATATGGGAAATTATATATTTGATGCTTGTCTTTGTCAAGAATGAGCATCACCACTACTAAAATTGTGTCTGGGTGAACTACTAGCTATCAGTGCTTCAAAGTTCACGTTTGCTGAATAGGAGATCTTGAGCTCCTCATGGCTGATTGAAAAACTAGTTTGAAGCATTGGATCTAGGGTTTTCGGGTGTGTGACACAAGGCAAATTGAAAGGGCTATTTCTGATAAATGAGTGCAAAACGAGGTTACTGTTGTACTTTTAAAATTTGTCCCTCCACAGGATATGTAAACCTAGTTCAGAGTCATCTTTTTATTTTCATAAAAAGGTGAGCAAAATGGCCAACAAATGAGAATAACAATACCTCTGGAGATTTGAGGTCCACCGTAGAATTTTCGATAACATTTTTAAATGCCATGGCCACAACATTAAAACATGTATTTCGGTCCAACAAAGTGATCATCGTAGTACATTTCTGATTCTTTATTTCTGTCTCTTCAATACCTCTTCTGTTATAACCAACTGCAAACTAGGATAGAAGAGAAGATCATCACACAAGAGTACATTTATTTCTGCAACGAGGCAGATTTTGACTAGAAATTAAGAAAATTATCAACAGAAATAAGCAGTTAAAAGGGTGGCACTAAACTGCAGTACAGAAAGTTACCCATCCATAAACAGGGTCATAATATAACTTGAAGTGATTAATCACCAGATGATTGGATCAATCTAGTGTCAACTACAAAAAAAATATTTAAGCTTCAAATATTGCACATTTTAGTTCATAAAGAATTCCAATGGCAGTTACATAAGAAAATAAAATAATTTGGGATTCTTCATTCAAAAGTAAAAATTACATCCTGAATTAGTTGGCGAAAATGGAAAAGTTAAAAACCACAACAAAAATAGCAAGAATAAATCTTAGTCCCACTCATTGGGATCAACTACAAGAGCTCTATACATTATCCGCTCCTAACATCAAAGCAATACTAAGTCTCTTGCTATACAATCTTTCGTCTGCCTCTTCTGTTATGCACCAATAAAAATTTTAATAATTCACTTCTTCTAACAATCGCATAAAATAGCCTACAATTTGTATGTCCTAGTCGTTATAACCTCTTTTTCGTAAGTTTATTCTCAAAAACCTTCTAATTGAATCAGTTTTAGAATGCTAGTCTCCATATGCTTACGTTTGCCACTTTCAAACTTCATGATTCAATATTATGTGCCATATAGCATGTTGGTCTCATCGTAGTCTAATAAAACATGTCTTTAATATCGAGTATAATATTTATGTCACATAACACACAAGAAATATCTTTTCAACTACCTTGATTTTGATTATATTATTGAAATTCTCATTAAATTATAATATTTTAGAGTATGCAATTGAGATAACAAAATCTATCAATTTTTAACATTATATGATCACTCATTCTATTATCTACATTAGTTGTATTTTTATTTTTACTAAACTTGTATTTTATATATTTTGTTTTTAGATAAATTAAATCCTCTTTAAAGTCCAAGAATGTTATCCTTAACTCCATCTTGCCTTCAACCACTTACCTTAATCAAGGCATTACCTTTGTTTTTATATAGAGGTATCGAAGTACTTTTTCTCACCTTTTTTGTTTTCAAAATAACATTCAATAGCTTAAGAAGCTAAGAGGTATGTTCTTTTCCCAACAATTTTCACATGTATATAGGAATAACAAATGAACCTATTGGTTTTCTAAATTTCAACTTCTAAAGCTTTCCTCACCAAATTTATACTTTATTTTAAACAATTAAACTCGTAAAATTTAATCATTAAAATCTTCACAAAAAAACTTAAAAAAAATAAACCTTACATCAAGATTTAGTATTCTCATCATTAAAAAAATTGCAATTATCATCCTTGTACTTCTGTTAAATATTTAGTTTTCTTCTTACTTGCTTTAGCAAGTTCATACATGAACCCTTCTTTCTCTATCCAAGTTTTATATGAACCTTTAAAAGTCACAATCTTAATACCAACTGTTTTTAAACCCACTATTATATCAATTTATATCTCGCCTAGCCCTCTATGTTATTGCATTTGAAAAATGTTCTACAAGAAATTGCATTCGAAAAATGTTCTCTATAAGGATTCCTCAAATTTTCGAGTTTGCCCTTCAATTCTCTAAAGCACGTCCAAGTTGCCATCGTAATACAACTAATCACACCATGCACAGCACATAAGATTTAACTCCATCATCATTATCCTTACAACATAGCTCTAACAACTTGTCTTATGGCTTTGTTTGTTTTTTCTAAGGTAGTCGTGCAAAATTATTAGACCATACTGATTAAACATTCTTTTGGGCTGACATTCTACTCTAATCTAGATGATTGTTTTTCTTTCTTCAAAACTAATCAATCTACATTCATGAAATTCACAATTATAGGAGTATTAGTGATCATAGCTAAAACAAGCACTAAAATAATTTAACATTTTGTTAGCCCTCTCCACATCCAAAATTGCCATGAAAACATTTAAATTCCTTTTCTTAACTCCCACATGCCCGTTTAAGTCATCTATTAGATGAAATCTCTTGAATTAATTCTTCCTCATCATTCTAAAACTTCTCCTTCATATTAGCATCCAATCTTACTTGAGCATAAATAGAAAATAGCATTAATAGCTTGTCTAATTATAACAATCTTGAAGATTTAATTCTATCATTATTACTCTTAATATCCATTATCTAATCTTTCAAATTATTATCAAAATTAAATCAAACTCCAATTCTATTTTAATTTTTATTAAAGTATTCTTAAAATATCAATGTCTTTGGCCTTCTCACCTATACAATTAGTTTCTTGAATATATGTATTATTTATTTTACTATAAATCATGATATCTAATAAATATAACAACACACCAACTAGAGTGCCTAGATTTGAAGACCCTACCCTAATTCTAGAGAAGGTAAAATAAATACTAAAAGTTGTTTTTACATACATAGCTTCAAGCATATTTTTAATTATTTATATAACACAATTTAAATATCATCTACCATACACTTGTAATATAAAACATTACAAAAGAACATCATGATTAACTTTCTTTCATTTAGAAAGAACATTTATTGAGATGAGAGATATTTTATATATCAATCTTTTAAGAAATTCAAATAAAGTTTTAATTGTGATTCCTTTCATTATATAAAAATATTTTCAATTCTAATAACTAGCTTATCATGTACAATTATTTTTTACAATATAGTTTATTGAATTTATATAACATGGTATGTATATAAAAAATCCAAGAAAATGATGTTTAATTTCATGAATATATGTTATATATTTTTTTGAATTCAATAACTTTTAGTTAAATATAAATGTAATAGCCTAAACAAGTTTAGATATAATTTTGTACTTTACAAAAAAATATTTGTTATATAGTTTTCTATATTTAATAATTTTTTGATATTCAATGAAACATGATGAACTAAATAAGACTAGATATATTTTATTTACAAACAAAAATATCTAATGAAATATTTCTTTTGTATATTAAAAACAATATTAGATTTAGTTTGTTAATTAAAGTTAAGGATAGTTTTATGCTAACAATTAATTATGTTTATTAATGTTAGGGGTCATTGTGAAATCTTAATAATATATTATTTAATTAGTGTTGTGTATATAATATTTAAATATTAGATGTTGACCAAGTAATTGAGTATATTTTTTGGTATTTGTTGTGTACATTTTCCATTCCAAAAATATTGAAGTTGCATGAGAGAAAGGTGATTGCCTCTAAAGTAGTTCTACAATAAGCAAAGAGCTTAAATTTCTCCAAATTCAAATAAATTTATTATACTACTTTTTCTATTTACACAGTAGATTTGGGTTAGCTGCGCAAAAGGAATAATCATTTTAGCATATGAAAATCATGCAAACAGAACAAAAGAGAAGAATTTAAACCTCTTTAGAGATAAAGAAGCATGAAACACCACCAACACTTACAAATATGCAATTACTACCTTAATAGAGCTTTTGGTTTGATCTCGGTGACTGCTGAGGTACTGCAGCACAAGCTTGTTTACAACTGCTTGAAGATCCTTCTCTGTCAAGCAACAAGTTGCTTGAATAGGAAATATGCGATGGCACCAGCTATTTAAATAAACAAACATAAAAAATTGAGTGGGATAGCAACCTTGTGACTAAAATTAAGGACACTGAGCTAAGACAGCATAGCAAAAAAGCAGGCTGTTAAGTTAGCTCAAGATCAAAGATTTCCTATAACAGGATAAAAACTTAAATGTGTCTACAAAATAGGCCCACAATGAACCAGAAAGGAGTTGAGATGTGTCCAGATCTAATGGAACCAGTTCACAATCTGACCAAAACTTTGAAGTGAATGCCTGTTCAGCATGTATCTTTCAAAATATGCATATGCATGAATATTGATAGAAAGATTAAGCATTTATATGAGTGTATTCCTACCAAAAGCATGATATCAATGTTTGCATAACTACGAAGGTCTCGAAAGAGCAAAAATTAATGGCAAGTAGGATCGGCTTTGGTTTTGATTGACTTTGGATCAATGCTCCAAAAAAGGCAAACCTGACACAAATCTAAATAAGTTTAGCCTTTCGCCTCTTACATTTAGATTCAATCTAAACTAGAACAAACAACATTTGCCGGTCTTGATCCATGACTTGAATTGCTCAAAAATGGACTGTTCACAGACATACAAAAACCAATAATAAGGGCATTCAAAGTCTACTTACATTGGTGGTTTCTCATTTGCGGAACTTAAAGAGCGAAATATACTGGATAGCACATCAATAACTTGGCAGTCTTCTCCATTTGGCAAAGTAAAAAGAAGTAAACCACTCCTCGTCAGTTTTACCAACGATAAAATTGAATTTCTTTTTGCATTTTCATCAGAAACAGAAGGACTACTAGGCATTTCTGCTGCTTCACCTGCTTTAGGAATAAGCAATATAAGAGAACCTTACTGAAAAAAAAAATTTACCATATTTTATTTTGCTGCAGATTAGAGAGAAGGCCAAAGAGCAATAACTGAATTTAATATATACCTACCAGAATTTGGTGATTTTTTCCGATCTCTGCTTATTTCTAAACTGTCGTCAGTGCCAGCATCCAGCACACGCATTTTCTTTCTCTTTGCAGACACAGTTCTACTGCATGATTTGGATTTGTTGGAGTTATCATGACAACAAAGGCTGATATGCTACACAGATTGGAAGGACAAAAAATAAGCCAACTTCATCAGAATTTTGAACACAAGAAAAACTTTACCGGTAATGTAATTGATAACATTTTCTATGTAGGAGACTAGACATACTTGGAATCTCCATTCAATTTGAGAAGTAGAGTAATTTTTAGGTCTGTACCCAAGAATTCAAAGTAGAAGATTGAACATGACTTAAAAAAACTAAAGAATTTTGATTATAATGAATGGAATACTAGTAGCGTATGGACTGTTCTCTTCGTTCTCTAACCATAGGCATCATAGACGCTTGCAATCCCTGATGGATAAATGAAATTTAAAAGATTGCTTTGACCATCATGGTTCAGCATTTAGAAGAGATGTCTTTTACTTATTGAAGTTGAATCTGGTAATCAGTACAAAGACTTTTTGTGAAAACTGACATTACTTCTGATTTATCTGTTTCTTCGTTTTTATTTCTTAGAATTGAAATTTTTATTAGTTGATGTTCATGCCTAGATCTTGAAAACTAAGCTTATTTTGATCTATCCTTCAATGCATTTGATACTAAGCAAGTCTGATTCACATAATTTTCTTCTGTGAATATCCTTCTTCAAGCTTCCCCCGTAACAAGTAAAAAAGAAAAGCAATCTCTTTTGCCTGTCAAATATACTGTCTTCAAACCTTCACCCACAACCCACCATCTAGAAAAAGAAAAGATTGTTATGTGCAAAATGTTTAACCAAAGGGTATCTGCCCTTGGAACTTACACTTCTAACTCTTGACTTATTCTTCATTTTTGAAGTTTTCTTTTGTATGTTCATTGGTGCAGCCATACCATTTTTCTCCTTGTAGTCAATTTCCTGTGTCATAGGTAGAAATACTTAACTTCCATCTTACCTCCTTGGTCCCAAGCCACTAGTACTTTCCCAAACCAAATGCATGTCATTTCCCACAAACCTATAGAATCTACTTGTTTTATAATTTTTCTATCTTCAACAAAAATCCCAACTAATTTTCAACAAATCCATTAAAACCTCAAACAAATTTAAAATGCAATAAGCATTAAAATGATACGATAAAAAAAAAAAAAATCAAAGCTACAGCCAGTAAACACCATTTCTGGCAACCTACACACCCTTGCTGACACTGTTCGACAATGAAAAATAGATCTGTTGTCTTACACTGGCATTTTTCATAGATAAGTTATTCATCATCAAAAACCTCACCACCTCTCAAAATTAACAGAGGTATAGCTTAACTTCATGGGTAATTTATTTATTAATTTAATAGGTTTCCATACCTTATCTTTCAAAGTTCATTTTAAACTGTACTTGTTTCATTTAAATATATATCATTGCAATTTACACATTTCCACATGCCACATGTTTAATATAACGATTATACAATCTATTTGATTTTTGAAACACCAAAAAAAATTCTGAATCTTATTACACCTGTGTTTTTTTACACCAAGCAAACTCAAATAGAAAATATTAAATTGAACAAAACAATCATTCAAGATTCATGCGTTATGAAAAATGTTATAAAAAATATGCTGACATGAGAAGTCCAACTTATCAAGAATTCAGCTTAGCTATTAAGAATCTAAACTTCAAACTAGAACCTCACTGTCAACCTTACCAATTACTTGACCAATCTTACAGGTAACTCAATCCTTCGAAAGCTCAGACCTGAATATGTAAGGCATGTTGCCATACCTTAAAGTTTGTAAAGGACTGTTTTGCATGACTTGAACACATAAACTCTAAGTCACATGCGAACGCATGTTACCTTCTATGCCAAGCTTTGCTTCATATGGTGACATCTTGTAATTTGTAAATTCCTAGGCTATCACATTTTAAAGTTTCTCCGACTTTATTTTGCGTAGTACAATCTGTGCAGTGTGGTGCCCAAGAGGTACAATCATTTCGTTCAATGTTAGTATTTGCCTTATTATGTCTCTCCCACTTACTACTACCAAGAGAGATTTTAGAGTATTGGATTTTAAAAAAAGAATGAGAACACATTCATGAAAACTAACCATCACCTTGAAAATACCAGCTAAAGTTCCCAAGCCTGTAGAACCTGTAATGTTTGCTTCTAGTAATTGGTTGCAACACAAACTTACAAAAATCAAGCATGTTCCCACCATAGATAAACTCATTATAAGTGCATTGTTTTTAATATTTCGTTTTCAGTAGAATTCTGCACTTGAGAACTGTATCAAACCTACCTTTGAGCCCGTTGTTGACTGTTTCTCTTCCCCTTGGAAATATTTCATGCTGCGAGAGGATTCTACAATACCAAAGATATATTAAAATCTGTTAGCCTAGCAGAAGTTGATGATGATGATGATAGGATTTTTGTCATATCTCAATAAAGCCACTAGTTGAACTCCTTAATGTATCCTTGATTCAATTATGACTATTCAGTAAAGGGGATGGTGTAGATTGATCTAGGAGTTGGGAACCATTTGTATTCTTCAAGAATCGTATGAAGTTGAGTCATTTTTGAATTTCCATGCTATGAAAGTTAAAGCACTTATCTTTCTTAGTCAATCACATAAATCTTATGTATTTTGATTGAAATGCATGGAGATCTAATAATTTATGCACTTCATTCTCCCTTAAGGAATGCTATCTATTAGAACCTGAAGGTTTAATATATGAAAGTAAAAGATGGTTTGATAGTGAGGCTTGGTCTTGGAGTGCTCCATGTTTTGCTGATTGAAGTTGAATTGTTGTCAAAATGTTTTTGGGTTCAGCTTTACTTTTATTTGACCCAAATATTCAGCCCCAAGTTTATTCCATTTCATGGATTTCATTATTTCCAATCTTTTAAATTTCCCAATATTATGGAAACCATAAGCTTGAGGGGGTAGCTTAAGAATTGTTACATTTTATTCCAAGCATTAGAAAACTTTTAGATGTTGTTCAAATGTACCTTAAAAGCTTGTCTCTATTTTCTAAAGATTCTCATTCACTATCATTTTTCAAAAAAAATGTCAAATTTTAAATTTTATATGCATTAAAAAGCAATGAAAAAGGTCTTGATTTGTTGCATAGTCTTTCATAGTTTTACAGCCATGTGGAACACACTTTTGGAATGACCAATCTAGTTATAATATTGCAGCAATAAACATTATCAAACAAAACTATACTAACTGTAGCCTTAGACTTTGATGTGATGTTTGTTAAACCTTTAGTTGTGACTAGTTTAACGACAATAAAATTATTATTTTCTTAATTAATATTTTTTTAAAATATTTTAAATTATGTACTTCAAAATTAAATAGATGAACAACTTAGAGAGCTTGTTTTAGCTCAAAAACTTAATTAATAGTGTTTAGTGGGAATATAATTGGCACCAAATATGAAATTTGAGCCAATTAGAGAAGTTTTTTTTGGACTTTTTTATTTTGTTTTTAATATATTGAAATCTATGATATTATTTTTGAGACACTAAGACAATGATAAGATTTTGAAGGTGTCATAAGAATTTTTCAAATTATCTTTTAACTTATATAAGTTAATTAAAGCAAACCAAGATTTTCTTTCGATAGAAATACCTTATTAGAGACAAAATAATAATTTATATTCACTAGACATGTTAAAAATACTTAGAATGCATAATTTTAGAAAAATAAAGAAATGAATGTGATTTATAATATGTTATCCTTAACACATAATATGTTTATATTAAATTAATAAGTATGTGGATTGAGAGAATAGTACGTTGAGTAAAAATTAATAAATTGAGCTTTGCATATCATACATTATATTAACATATGGTATGTCCAGTTTAATTGACTAAAGTACATAAGAGGCATAGACAATACATTGAGTGAATATCCTGGAACTCAAAGATTATGTACAATCACTAATATTTAATATACACTAAGTTTAGTTCATTTGGGTTTAAGTATTATATTATTATATTAGAGAGTTGATCCAAGAGTTAAATACAATATTTTAATTTTTAACGTATAGTAAGATCAATGTAAATTACAAATTAATGTACAGTCGATCCTTGGAACATACGATATATTTAGTTCATTTTCTGTAGAAAATAACTACTTTGATTATATTCCAAAATATTCTAATTTAGCTATTAGAGAGTTATTGGGAATGTATAGAGTAACTGGAAACCTTTCCAAAAAGCAATATAAAATACTCAAACTTAGAGAAAATATTAATGAATATTTGCACATTATTTAGAAGTAATTTCTTCTAAAGATCATTGTTAACCTTAGAGATTTGGTTGAAAAACAAGACAGTAATGTTAGAAAAAAGTCTCATCCCTTCCCAACCTCTTTTCAAGCTAATATTATATTGAATTAAGTGGAATATATGTTCTATGTTGTTTTAATATCAATTAAATGTCTCTTGATTCTATTATTGGTTATAAGACTTTATATTTGTGGGCTTTATTTTGTTTATTTGTTCTATTTTCAAGGTTTTATCTTAATTATTTTATTGATTTTTTTATCATTTTATTGAATCCTTTGGCCTAGTGATTGTAATGTCTTTTAACCTAATATTCTAGCTTCTTTTGAACCAATGCTATAAGGACTTTTGGCCCTATGTGTAACGTCCTTTAACCTGGTGCTTTGTAAGGTCCTTTGGTTTTATGTTATAATGTCTTTTGACCATATGTTGTAAGGTCTTTTGGCCATAGGTATAGGGTTCTCTAATAAGATATGTAGGGTCTTTTAGCTCAACGCTTTGTAAGGTCCTTTAGCTCGATGTTTGTAGGCTCCTATAAGCCATTATGAGGTCTTTCCTATCTATATTTGAGAAAGACGTTTTAGTATTTTTATAACTGTTTGGTTGGAGTTGAATGTAAATTCAATTTTGGATCAAATCATCTAAAAATGTCTTGTAAGTTTATTTTATTGTAATTCTCACACAAATGGTTTTAAAATTAACAAGAGTTTTAAAGTAAAATAAAAAAGTAATTAAGAATCACAGAAGTCTTACACTATTTTCAATTATTTACTTAGAAATTGCAATTTTTACAACTCAATCCCTTCTTATGTGAACATCTTGCTCTTATTTTCCAATGGTATTGATAATCAACACATTGTTGAGATGTTAAAAGATCTAAATAAAAAAACCTCTATGATGAGACTAAGTAGGACCTATTATTGCAAGCACTGTTGCAAAATTAAATGTTTAAATGCAATAATGCAAACAATAGTTTTACATATGTAATAGGTAAAAAAAAGTAATAAACAAGCCTGACCTCTTCAAGAATAGTAATAGCTTCCTTGGTAGCACTTTTCTCACGTTCTGTAATGAAAAAAAATATATTACATCAATGTACATGTCACTTGAATAGTATAATATAAATAATTGGTAACAAAACTAAAGAATGAAAAAAAAAGCAAAGGGACATTCATCATATGCTTCATTACCTACAAAAGTTATTATAAAACGTGACAAAATGTAGGATGACAAACAAAAAATAATGTTTTGCATGAGTAAGTTTATTTGAAGTTATATCAAAGATGATATAATAAATCATCACTTCCATGGTCTTGCTTGCCATCAAGCTTTAGGCTTTTAGAAGCACACACTAAAAGAACACAAAACTTCATGTCCCATGTAAAAATCATTCATATTCTTGATAAAAATAGAACATGTCCATGTGGCATGGAATGGCTTTCCAATATCTAAGAGAACCTGATTTTGGCAAATTTACTAAAATACAAATTTGCAAACTACTAACGAGTTTTCTTTGCTAATGCCAACACCCTCACATGTTAACTAACCCTTCAAATAGGCATTGATTTGCATATCTAAGATACTATTAAGCTTTGTTGGCATGTGGCCTGATTGGCATAAATTCAATCCTCCATCTTTATCCGTTGACTCTCCCAAAAATGATGTTTTCGCAAAATCCTTTGAGAACGTGTATAGTCATCTTAAGAACTTTTGCCTTAACTCATCCTTCATGAGAGAACTAAAGAGCTATATGGAGGAAAAATTAGCATAAAACCAGCAAAGCAATAGATCAATTTATAAAGCAACTTACAAGTAGGAGGAAAAATGAGGAAAACATTTGCCTTAGCATGGATATATTCAAAGTAAAGCAGAAATTCCTCATGCTCTGCCCCTGAAATAGGCTTAAGGAATTGTTTTTGGAAAAGATAATCATGCATACAATGAACACAAAATGAATTAGACATAACAGATCTGCAGTGTTTGAAGCTACTAAGTTTTTAAGTTCCTCTGTCTTGGTTTAGGAACTCTTTAACACTTTGTACCCATCACTTCAACTGCCAGTATTAAAAACTGCAAAGGTATCAACCAAGACATTCCAAATATAAAACAAAACAGCAAGGCTTATTTGTGTAGGACCTTAAATGACAATTGCAATGCCAACCTTAATTTCACTAAATGAGATCTACCAAGTATTGCTTCCTTAATTAAAATCTAAGATACTTCTTTAAAAGTCAACAAGTCTTTTTTTAATTCTTTTTTACAAAACCATTCCTTCCATTATATGAAAAAGGAGTACAATGTATTTAACGATGCATATAGAAGCTCCCCCATCTATCACCAATTTTTGACCAAGCACTAGTCTACATTATATTTGTTGCAATTCCCAGAAAACCACCCTGCCAGGATCGAACAACTATGATTGATTGCTAACGCCATTTAGGAATCATCTTGGTATGATGAACAATCAATTCCTTCGTGATACAATTACACACCCAAGTGAACAGTGCTTTGATTCCGTACTTATCTAATGTGCTAGATTTGTTGTCCAACTTGAAATGTGCCATTATCTTGAAGATATTCAAATAGACTTGGAAACCATTCTACAAGTCCTTTTAAGCCTTGCTTTACGTATGGACATTCGAATACCCCATTTCTACTCATATCTAAACCAACTTATCAAACTAAAATCAAAAAACTTTTTCAAAGAATTTTTAAGATAATTTAATTAAATACTCATTGATCACAATATATATACTAATCATTCCAAAACAAGCAAAAAATCCTATGCTATATTTAAAACCTAATAATCCAATCCTTTATAGAAGAAAAGCAATAAAAAAAAGAATAAATAACTTTCCTAATATGGGATATGGAGAGAATCAACAGCATTGTTCCCATATCTCTTATAGGATTTTAAGGATATTTTCAAAATCAGGAAGGCTAATTGCATCTCTTTAATTATAGGATTGAAGGAATCTTTCCAACACCTGCCCTCAAATTGGTGAATGAATATCACTCATTCCCAACTTGCTAATGTTTGACTCAAATTCCATCTTCAACAAGGCCTTTATAGGAACAATTGCAAACTGAAGCCTTTTAAGAACCTTGTGTATGCTTATTGTCTTACTATATCAATTTCTAACTTGATAAAATTCCTATGAATCCTCATATGTTTCATCTTATGATGTTGCAAAGTTGCAACATAGTTTCATTGGTTGAATCCTATGGATGTGCAAATCCTTTAGAAATCTTTCTATCTAGATCAACTCACAAATTCCCAAAGCAATACCTTCAACATTACTTGTCATGACTAAGCTTTGTTTCTTGCTACTCTGTGTAACCACATATCCATAGTTTCAAGCAATAGCAAGTAAGGCTTTGTAACTTTCACAAAACCAGCCTAATATGTATCTAAAAATCCTTCTACTTCTTTATTCCCAATCTTCTTGAAACCATACCTTTTCTTAGAGATCTCTTTAAGTATCAAAGGATTTGTCTACCTCCAAAAGTCTTTTTGTTGGTGAATGCATAAACTAACTAGTGACACATACATTATATGCAATATCAAGATAAGAGAGACAAATAGATCAATTTACTAACTAGACATTAATAAATCTCTCTGTTCACTAACAGATAACTCTTTGACATCTTTTGTTTTCAATTTTGTTCAAAAGGAATGGATTTTGACTTACACACTAACATTCTTGTTTTCTTAAGATCTAGGATATATTTTTTTGAGATATAAAAATGCCTTGTTTAATCTTAACAATTTTTATTTCAAAAAAATATTGAAGCTTCTTCAAATTACTGACATTAAATTCCAACTTGAGTTGTTTTAGATGATGAATTTGAGCATTATCATTACCTATGACAACAATATTTCAACATAAACTATCAAAATTGCCTTCTTGCCATCCTCAGCCTACTTAAAGAGCATGATGTGGCCAACTTAGCCTTGTCCATAGCCAAACCTCTTCATGGCGATACAAAATCAAGTAAACCATGCTTGTGGATAGTGTTTAGGTCCATACAAAACCAACAGGAAACCTCATGGCTCAAACTACAACTAATTTGTCATGATGGTGGATATAGAGAAGGGTATGCCAACATAGGTGAAAAAGGCTATTGCTCATAGAGTATGATATAAAATTGATGGGTCTTTATGAATCCCTTCACTTAAATTCTCCCCTTGAAGAGAAACTTTGGGATAGAATAACGAGTCTTGAAGAAAGTGCCATCTAGAAAGACAAAATCGTTTTAAGGTGATGCAATATTGATAGCCTTTATGAGTAAAAGTAAAACCATTGAACACAGAGTCAAGTTTCCATAGCTAAGGACAGTATTACGAACAAACACAAAGCAACCAAATATCTTAGGTTATAGTTATTGAAGGACGTTTAGGATTGGAAAAGATTTTTCAAAATAGATCAAAGGTGTTCTAAAATTGAGAATTTTTTTAAGTCAATTCGTTAAACAAAAGCGAGTGTTGCTTCATCCCAAAAAGAATGACACAAGGTCTTCAATCATAAGAGATCTAACAATTTTAAAGAGTTGATGGCTTTTACATTCTACAACATTTTATTAAAAAATGGTGTGCAATATTTGATGGAACATATCATTATCAATAAGGTAATTTTGAATTTATGAGTGAAGAATTATCTTCCATTATCTATACAACTATTTGAATTGGTGATTAGAATAAATTATGGACCATTTCGTGGTACTGTTTGAATGTGGTTGTTGCTTCCAATTTTTCCCTCAAGAAATATAACCAACATGCCTGTGTATGGCCATCCATGTAGGTGATAAATCATATTCCTACTAATGAACAAACTCAATTAACTCCCACAAGTCACTATGAATTATATGGAAATAATGAAAGGGTTGATGATTGTGCACAAGATAATTTTTCCTTGGTTGCTTTGCAATGACACAAGGTTTACACTAAAATCAAAAAGGATATTGTTGATAAATAAGTTTGGGGATAAGATTTTTAGATAATGGAAGCTAGAATTTCCTAAGCAATCATGCAAAAGTACTATTTCATATTTAATTTTTGAAGAAATTGAAAGACAAAGCCCTTTAAGTGCTGCTAATTTTAAGGAGAACCACTAAGATGGTATTGACCGATTTGTTTTTCAACATTCTCAATCATCTTCTCTAAAGGCAAATTCTAAAACTCATAATGATCACCAAAAAAAAGTTACTACACAATTTCAAACCTTAATTTACTTGTTCACAGAAAGAAAATTATATCTTAACTTGGAACATGAAAAACAATTCCTAAGATCGACAATCATGACATTTGTCTAATCAGTGTTTTTCTGATATGTAGAGAAAATATCTTGACATCTAGTCATATGATCAAAGTCCCTAATATTGATAATCCAACACTCAATACTATCCCTTTTTGACAACAAAAAAATTGATGGTTCGTTACCTCATTATGCTAACATGGTTCTTGATATAAAAGAAAACTCAAACCACAGTTCGAGAATTCAAAAGTCTTCTCAATACTTCCATTTGTTCTGAACTTGATTTCTACTAGTTAGCCATGATCTCAACAAAATTTGCTAAAGACCTTCTATTCTTCCACTAATTTTCAGGCTTCCAACTGGTTGGATACTCATCAAGTTGATAGCATGTCTCTTTGTATGATACAACCTCATACAATTTTGCACCAAGCATTATTATATTTGGTCTTTTGATTTTGCGATGAACCAATGTTGCAGCGTCTTATAGCAAGAGCAAAATTTTGAGTTTTGTCATCACTGGTGGACTTCAATTGAGAATTGAGAAACACCATTTTTCGAATTTCTTCACATTTGACATTTTTCAAATACTTCACAAATTGATGGTAGAGGTTTGGTTATAAGTTTCTAGCCCTTAACCTCATCTAATTCTTCATTCAAATCTTGGAGAAAGTAAAAAAATTCAATCCTTCTCAAGCATTTTATTGTATGGTGTCCCATCTTCTACACACTTCCACTAGATTGTAATAAACAAATCAATCTCATGCCAAAGTTCTATCAGTGTGTTATAATACACAATGTCAGATTTACCCCTTGCCATGTGTAATGGAACGAATTTCGAAACATTAAAATGTATTTTCAAAATCTAAATACATATCTTAGACAACTTAACATATGTCCTAAGTAATCTTTTGAAACAAATAGGTGTGAACAATACCAGGCTCCATCAAATTGATCAAGCATTTCTTGTTAATTAAATTCTCTACCTTCCACATTCTAAAATTGATCTCACCAATGCCTGGTGAGAAATCTCACCCATAAGACCCCCCAATTGCCCTTGTCATTAATAATGAGAGAAACAGATTGAAACCATACATCCCAATTCAACCCATTCAATCTATGCAGGGTGATTTGTGCAATAAAAAACCTTGCAGTAAGTAATAGAACAATAAATAGCAATGGAAATCAACTATGTGATGGAAATTTGGCCATCAAAGATGCTATCAAAGAGGATTGGTTCTTTTTTATCAAAAACAATGCTAACAAAGGTGAAACCAAATGCATGACAATACTAGAAACAAATCGAGAGCATGACTAGACTAAATTTGGAGAGCATTTTGAAAGAATCATTAAGATAATTTTATTGACGACCTACTGATTACAATACAAACTAATCATTCTAAAAGAAGAAAAGAATCATATTATGCTATATTTAGAACTTAACAATGCAACCCATTATAAAAAAAAGCAATAAAAATAAAAAAACTAATTCTATAACTTTATAATTTTGGAATTTGAGGGATATTTTCAAAATTGGTGAAGTTAATTCGATATTTCTTTGGGATTTGAGAGATCTTTCCAACACAAACTATATCAAAACTTCTAGTTAGTTGGAGGTAGTTTAGCATTCTTCAAAAAGCAATCTTCTTTTGTTCTTATCATTCTGTATAATACATATCTATATAGGAATCTATTCAAGATTAATGATAATTCCATCTGTATGTCAAATATTTATAGAGAAACACTTTATATGATACATGGGTTTTGGTGTAAACTTTATTCTATAATCTAGACATTATGATAAAACAACACAACAGATGCACAATTCACTTTAGCCAAGCTCCAACAAGTGACAACTCCATATATTTTATTATCATTTGCAAAGTTCATCAAATATACCTAACCATCTCTTCTTAATTACTTAGTCATCCATGGTTACATTCATAGCATTGGTATTCTTATCAATAACTAAATTTATGCTCTAATTTTATTTAATTTGGATCTATTATAGTAAGGTATCATTGAATCAAATTTTATTTTTCACCACCTTGCCCATAGTTTCTTCTATAAGAAAAATATTTCTTAAAAAAAAAAACATACGCCATATCATCTCATCCTAAGTTTGTCTAAAAAAAAGCACATTGGACATAAAAGAAATGACAAACAATGCTATTCCCTAGATGATACAAAAACCTAGGTGAATATTCCTTGCATATGTAACTAATTGATAGCATATAATCTGTATACAAAAGTTCCAAAATATGCAATGAAAGTATATTTTCTAAGACAACAAAGAAGATTTTTGTTGGACACTATCACATGCATTTTCTAAATTTATAAAAAAAATACATAATATTGTTGTGTTCCAACTTCATGTTTCTAAATTAAACATCTCAATAAATAAAGTTTATATGCTAGAGTATACTCACAAAACCAAAAACGGATAATGTAATAATTTAGAATATATTTTCATTCCTTGTTGATACAAACTAATTTGATTTCTAATGATACATAATTACAAATATCCTATGCTAGCATGCATAATGAGTAGATGAATTAACATGAGATAAACGACTAGAATTCTTGATCATTTTTAGCAAAGAGAAATAAATACATTTTCAGAGAAGACAATGCTTTTAAAATAGAAAAGAAGTGAAAGTTGGAGATAGCATAAGAGCAATCTAAAAACTAGATTGGGTCATAGCATCTCTATGGCTCAGATTTTTAAGGTTTGAATGTACTGTTTTCCAAATAAATTCCATGGTAATTAAAAACCTAGTTGTGTACGTCAAGTCATAGAGATAAAAAATTGTAGATTTAAGTTTCTTCTAGAAGACAACCTATTATAAAACCAAAGTAATTAAATACCAAGATAGCAAGCAAAGTCATTTTTTCTAGACACTTCATGTCCTAAAAACTAGATTCGGTCATAGCATCTCTATGGCTCAGATTTTTAAGGTTTGAATATACTGTTTTCCAAATAAATTCCATGGTAATTAAAAACCTAGTCGTGTACGTCAAGTCATAGAGATAAAAAATTGTAGATTAAGTTTCTTCTAGAAGACAACCTATTATAAAACCAAAGTAATCAAATACCAATATAGCAAGCAAGGTCATTTTGTCTAGACACTTCATGTCCTAACTAGTCCATCTGATATGTTTTAGACTACTGCATTGTAAGGTTTAGGGTACCATCATATGATAAAACTTAGCATCCATATGATAAGGTACACGTCAACATGCTTCTAGCCACCAATCTTCAGGAAAGGTTTAAAGGTCCTTGCAGGTGAAATGATCAGCACTTCATGGCATTCAAGACTCCATTGGAGTTGATTGCAAAGTAAGAAATCACTGGATTTGATTGCGAAGCAACGTTTACCAGGAGGAAATCGGAAGGTATCCCAGAATTATCTACTTATGTCATGCAAAAACACTAACTTAATAGATTGGTGACTAAAACATCTTATCAATTCTGGCAGGCACTTTGTTGTCAACACTTTCAAACAAGGATTTCACTCAAAACTCCAATTAAGATTTCAAAGTGGTGGAAGAACTTTGTTTTATCAAGACAAGCAACGAATAACGTTTACATCAAACCCAATATGAGCTATTTATAAATTTCCTTGACAAAACCAAGGTTGTTCTATCATGATAAAGCTTATCTAACTAATCCTAATTTGATTATAATGTCAAGTCATCAAATTCAAAAAAAAAAAATGAAATATAAATTCAAGATATTTACAATAATCATCAAACCATATTAATCTGGAACTTTATCACAACATCTTCAAGCCAACAATCCATGTGATACGTTGTTAGGAATCATATCATGCACTCTTCATAATCAACTAATTGTACGACACATTTTGGTGAAGAACATCATATAGTCTTAATAGCTGTCAAGTCATAAGATAAAATTACTAAACCATTCAGACAAATTTTATACAGAAGCTAATATTCACATATGATTCTATCTACTCTATGATACACTACCCACTAACAAACAAAATAACCACTAAGATAATTAAACCCTATTAATGCAACATAAGTAAGCAACATATAAACCAAAATAAGAAAGACATTGTAGAAATGAATCAGTCCAAGCATGTAGAAGCCATTTTCATGTGAATTTGCATACATATTAAGCTGGTTTAAGTAGATCCTTTACCATTAATCCTGGTTTCCCACACTCACTTATCCCTAGTCTAGGCTTCATGTCAATGATGTATGCTGGATTGTTCTGCATGGATTGAATGTTGCTGTTAAGATGGATTGATTTGCTTGTGGTAACTTGGCAAATTGCATGTCTGTTACAAGATCAATTTGTATAAAAGAATGAATTTGAGAACACAATTTCCTAGATGTACTTAAAAATTTAAACCTTTTAGATGACACCTTGTTTTGTTTACTGTAAACAGAAACCAAATGACTTTTGATAAAGAAATGAGAAGCTTTTTGGTTGCTTCATATTTGGAATATCTTAAAATTAATTGGATGAGAAAATAGAAGATAATGTTGATTATGGTTGTAGTTAGCATTGCTTGTTTTCTCCAAAGATATATAATTGTCAATCAATGAGAGCACTGAACCAAACAATGTGCAAATAATACTACAGTTTAAATCCAGAGCAAAATATTTTTAGAGAATGTGCATCCAAACAATCCCTCGTTGATCTTTTGATTAATTGTATATGCTACTTGTTAATTCCCAACAAACCCACCTGGCATCTTACTGCATTAATGTCAACCTATGTTGCTCAAATCTTGTTGGGCCTTCATTTCAGTTTGTTTACAAAAGCAACAAAAGTAGTTTCACATTGCATGTGCATTCTCTTCATGGGAAATATGTGCAAGAAATTTGCAAAACAGCTCATACATCCATGTGATTGTTACAAAGGCTTCTCACAAACAACACAATAATGCCAAAATGAGTCATATTGGGACTACTTGTTGTATTAATACTACTCTTCTAAAATTTGTCTCACTCTGGACATAAATGGAATACTAAGCTATAAGTTGTAGATGGATGTTAACACTCAAGCTTTAAGCAAGGTAGCTGGCTCTAAACAAGACAAACAACATACAATGCAAATAATGTGACATACTATTGTTTTCATACTTTTTGGATGGTGAAAATGCAAGTAGTGGAACTAGGAGCATTAAAATGTCTAGGTTCATGGTTATGAAGGAGCTTTGATCAATTATTTCATGATTAGGGATGATTTATCGTTCTAATGCAGAGCCCATAAGCCTCATCAAAAACTCCTAAAGCTTGCCAAAATTACATTTCGAAAAAAAGTTGAAAAAATTCAACTGTTTTGGACTTGAATTTAGATTTCTTGGTCAAGTTGTTTAAAGTTTGCTTCTTCTTCCTACACACTCCTTTTTCATCATCTTTTAGCTCAACTCTAACTGATGATTAAGGAAAAGAGCTCTCCCAATGGGATAAATTCAAAGGGGTTTTTAATTGCTTTTCACTAGGGTATCGGACATATCATGCAGTGTATTACTAGTATTTTGAGTGTCCATCTTCTTCATCATCTAGAACAATCAAAGGGGAAGGTCTTCATTTCCGATCGATATGCTGATTGGGTTGTGTTTTCTATTTATTGTCTGCCGCCATTCAGCTTTGCATGGCCCCAAATGCTTCTTCGGGGGAGAACTCTTTCAACTTTTTCATTTGAGCATCAAAGCTTGTACTGGATCAGGATGAAGCAGTTGGCTCTAACTTTCTATTTTCCAGATACTTCAAATAACTTCAGGAGGAAATCTAAATCATAAAATTAGAAATTTATAGCCTAATTTTTTAGATTTAACGAAATAAGCAACTTCCAAACCTTCAATCATCTGATACTTTAACTTGCCTAAGTACTCCACATAAATTATCATGGATTGCACATTAGACAATATGACACTCTCAAATGAATACTGCCAATAGAGGAATAATTAGGATAATGATATACTTTGCTTGCGTTGAAATTGAACTCGAACAATTCGACAGACACCTTGAAATATTTCAAGTAGAGCAGAAAAGAAAGAGAATTTGGAATTAAAAAGCCAGGAATGGGGCAAAGGAGATAACTGATAGGACAAGTGATGAGAAAACCGGAGTGAGAGCGTTCCATAAGGGAAGAAGGGGCCTTGTAGTCGTAGCGAGGGATGCTTATGATGGCGGAGTGCTGCTCCCATGGCTTCAATTCCCGACTGTCGTCGTTATGCTCGCCTTCCTCCTCTCCTTGCCTTAGCCCCATTTCATCCTCCGCAGAACGCTCCCCTGCGAACCGCAAATCTGCCATTTGACGCGCAGCGTCCGCTGTCCGTACGCCTATCGTCGAGCGAGTTGGGATCGGTTGTGTTTAACGTAACGTGTTTGTTTAAATTTTTATAATAAAAGATTGATATATTTTTAAAACTTCAGAAGATTAAATCCAAGTTTGTATATATTATTTATTAATTTTCATGGTTTATTTTATTAGAAGATTTAAACTTAAATTCAAGGTCTATTGTAGCTAACAATAACCGCTCATTTGTAACGTTTAGAAAAACAAAAAAAAAAAATAATATAACGGAATTAATTCAATTCATTTAAATAAAATTTCATTAGTTTTTGCCATTGAGACCATCAAAATCCATCTACATTGCAAACCTTACATATATGTCACACTTCTTTTCTTTTCTTTTCTTTTTTTTGTCGATGAGTTCATTGTCGCCTCTTGTGGTGTTGCAATAAGACATCTCCACATTGAAATCATGATTTTGAACATAACTCCTTTATTGCTTTACTATTTTTTAGTTTAGCATAAGTGTAAGATTTAATTAATAAATTATAATATTATGCTTAAAGATATGAATATGACTACCAAAGGTTAGATTATTGCAACTTAGCTTTCATAAAATGTAGAGTTTATGATGAAGACAATTTATGAAAAACTAATTATAATGATAATATTTGATAATTAATTTAAGTTTTTAAATATTATTTATGATTTTAATTATTAATAGGTTGTTTAAATTGATTATGGACTATGAATCAATGAATTTTAGAGTATTTTTAAAAGTCAAGCTTTTAGGGTTTATATCGAATCCTTATTTTATAAGTGATTAATTTGATTAAAACTAAATCATTCTTTTAATTTATTAATACTTTTTCTTAATAGTTTCACATCATGCTATTACAAGAATGAATTAACAAATTTAATTAGAGAAGCTTAGTTTTGACTTAAAAATTTAATTGATAATATTTAGTAAGAACATAACTAACAACAAACATGAATTTTAAACAAATAAAGAGAATAATATCTTTGGAGCCTTCTTTATTTGCTATATTATAAGACCTATAATAATATTCATTAGGTATTAGAATATGGTAAGTTTTTAATAAGTGCTCAAATTTTTCCAAGCATCTTTCTTATGCACATATATGCATGTATTCACATGAAAATTTGAACTTATAAATTATTTTAATTAAAATTAGAAATATATGTTTATTAGAACTTTTAATAAATTCAAACTATGGATATTGATAAGGACATAAGATAATGATTTATGACCCTAAAGAAGGATAATTTTATAAAATAATAATTTTGATATAAATATATTTTTAAAATTTTTATAATTTTTTAAGAATTTTCTAAGAATGTTTAAAGGTTTTAATGTATTGTATAGTATCATTAAGTGAAAGAATTAATCGAGTAAAAAGATTCATAAGATGAGATTTGGTCATATAAGTATAATTATAACAACATACAAATATGATAGAATGTAGTCGGCTATTAGTCGGAGAAATTTGATACGTTATGTAAGGAAGGGGTTTATTGTATAGTATAACTATGAAGTATCATATGACATGATTAGGTAAGAGAGATAATAAACACAAGACAAATGTGAATGCGTATAAAAATGGACTAAGGATTGTATAAGATAATCATTACATTGTACTATGTTATTAATGCATAAAAGAAACTAATCAATAAATAATTTCATTATATTGTATAAATGATAAATAGGAGTATGATAGAATGTAGAGCCCAACACTTATTCATACAAGAATGGCAATACAAATGCATTAGTACAATAATGGATAAGGGGTATTCATAAAAGTACAAGATTATACATTGTGATAGATTTATATTATACCATACAATCATAAGAGAGAAATTAAAGTGGGCTTAATATAAATTTATCTAAGAAAAGATAACAGGAAATGATTATACAATAAGATGAAATGATTTTAGTACTACAATCATGACATAAGAGCTCAAAAGATACAAAAATAGACCGCACTAATATTACAAGCAATATCATACAATAAAACATAATAACAATGATTATAAATAATCAGTTGAAGAGTATTGTATAGTAGAATGATAAAAAAACATATAATATGATAAGATAAAGACTAGCATCACAAGAAGAATGATATGATTGTGTTAGTATGATAATGAGATTAAATTATATGATAAGAAGAATTTAAGATAAATTTGTGAAAAATTAAGATACATATAATACAAATTTAGTGATTATACATATATGATTAGTAAAACTAAATATAACATAAAACCTAAAAGATAAATAATTAGAAAAACTGATATGGAGACAAGTTTAATTGATAAGAAATATTTATAAATAAAAGGCTAGAGATGAAAAAGTATTTACATGAAGTGATATAACTATTAGAGATATTTGAAGGGTTGGGAATGCAAAAAATCATAAGAACAAGTATAAATAAGGTATTGATCATGACTTAGAGAGTTTCTTTTAAGAAATTTGAGAAGTGTAACACTTAATTATAGTTAATAGAGGAAGCAGATAACAAGTGAAGGCAATCTTAAGAGATTTAGAGAGAAGTTATGTAAGAGGCAAAGGAAAAATTAAGATGCATTTAGTCTCAGATACCATTGGTGATATCATTATTTGGTTTTAAAAATTAGGCAAAAAATCAAAATTATGTCCATATGATTATTTGTAATATGTAATACAGGATAGTAGCTTTGAGTGATTGAGTAAAATGATTAAATTGGAGATTCATGAAATAGCTATGGTATACATAAAAGATGATTATATTGATACATAATTTTTTACTAAAATTTATATATAAGAAAAGATAAAAAAAATAAAATTTGTGAATGATGATAAAAAAGAAAGTACTTTCTACATCATGACTTATATATGTATGTGATACTTGAACATGAATGATATATTATTTTGATTTCAAGTTATTTATAGATATAATTTTATAACAATGAACATACAATACAAGTTATTTTGTGATAATATTTATAAAGTTAAGAAAAGAAATGAAAATGAAATGTAAAAAAGAAAAAAGGGCTTGATGAAGGAAAAATAAATATTCAAAATAAAAGGAAGTGAAATTGTCCAAAATAGCAAATACTATTCTAAAATAATGTATTCAAGATATGAGTAAAAAAGCTTTGTTTGTGATATTTAAGTATTAAATAACATATCTTAGGCATATCCTATTTATTGATAAAAAGAGTATTTTCCTAAACCAAATTCTTAAAGAGAAAAAGAAAAACATATTGTGTAAAAGTATAAAAGATTTATATGTATATAAGTTACACATATATTGTTACTTCACTTTTGTTTAAATGCTGACAAGTTTTATTTGTATAATATTGTTTCAAATGACCCCTTTTATGTGGTTAACCAAGAATTATAATGCTTTACACACACACATAGTTATTTGATCTAGTGTCTATTAACTAATGTCTCTTTTGGTCGAACATTTTTCAGATCATAATGAGGTACTTCATGGGACTATTGGGATAGAGTGAGAACTAAAATATTATGATTTAGAAGATGTTCTAATTATCATTAGATGTATGCTTTTTTGTTTATTTATTTGGGCAAAATGGTTATGTAAAGGATTTGTTAACATTGATATTATATGTATATGTGTTTTTAAAAAAATATGAAAAATATGATGCTTCCACTTAATTATAAAAGATATTTCTATTACTTTATTTCAAAAGGATAAAGATTTATTTTTGTTATTCTTTTTTATAAAAATCAAAGAATGATTCCAATATGTTCTCAAAATATTAAAAGAAATGAAAAAAAAAATAGATATCATGGTACCAAAGTTTGATAATAGTGGTGAGGTCACCATAGTTTTTTATTATACTTTTGTTTATATGTGGACATTGATCTTATGTTAAATTAAATCATCGAAAAAAATCTTTGGTGTACTTTCTTTGTTGCACTCCTCACAAAGTTTTTGAAGTTAACAAGATTTTCTAAAATAAGTTTACAAATAAATTTAGAAAATATAAATATTTTTGCTTTGTTTTATTTGTCATTAAGTTTATAATTTTTATAATTCACCTCTCTCTTGTATCAACACCACACATTTCCTAATAGTTATATGGATCAAACAAAAGTTTTAGAATGTGAATTATTACCAGTATCCTTGGGATGAGCAAGAGATGTACCAAGATAACAAGAAGACATTTTGTTGGCTTAGAACAAAGCAAGACATTATGAATTTTGTCAACCAATGCCTAATTTTTCAATAAGTAAAGGGAGAGCAAAAAATGCCAATTTGTCTACTCCACATATTTTATATATCTATATGAAAATGGGAGAAAATTTTCTTGTACTATATAATTGGTTTTCCTAAGATCCTTAGTGGTTAAGATGCAATATGAGTAATAGTGGAACTACTAACAAAGTCAGACCACTCTTTACTTATCAATACCATTGCTTAAATTAAGAAAATATTTAGAATATATGAGAACCAATTTGTTGGACTACATGGCAAACCAAAATCTTTTATGTCTATCCCAAATTAATCTTGCATCTTTAGAAGGCAATCCAAGTATCATTTGGCTCAAAGTTAAAGTTTATCACATCTTACCATCTACAAATAGATAGACAAATAAAAAGAACAATTTAGATGTTGGAAGAGCTTCTACAACTTTGTATGTTGGACTATGAAAAAAATAAAGAAGACAATCTTGCATTGGTTAAGTTCATGTATAACAATAGTTTCCAATATAGCATATAAAGAAAAAAATGTTTATCACCATTGTGCTAGCATGATGGAAAGGAAAGAATAACAATGGGATCATAACTAGTATATGACACAACAAAGAAGATTTGACAATTAGAAACCAAACAAAAGAGATCCAAAATTAACAAAAGAAATACTATAATAAGCAACACAAAGAAGATTGGATTCTAGCCTAGAGAACATAAATTTATTAAGGTGAACTTGATGAAAGGGGTTAGCAAATTTAGTAGTTACAAGAATTTGAAACCCAAATTTGTCATATTATTTAAGATTTCAAATAGAATATGGGAGGCAACATATCAAGTTGAACTTTTACATAACTAGCTTGAGTGCTCAACGTGTTTCAGATATCTTTACTAAGAAAGTAAGTCTTTAACTTTCCTCCAAGTCATATGGTATGATTGAAAATTGATGAAGATACTAACTAACCTTAGTTATTAAGAAAAAACTAGAGAAGATTTTGGCTAGAAGTATTAGATAATTAAGAAACAAGTAGATATTAATCATCTAGATTTTTTGGAAGAAACAAATAAGAAGTCAATACACATGGGAAGTTGAGGAGGAAATGAGAGAATAATTCTCTCACTTATTTTCAAATTTTGAAAATAAAATTTCATGAAGGAGAGAAATGAAACATCCTAAGCTTTTAAAACATTGCTTTTCCAAAAAGCTACTACCAAACATGATATGTTTTTGCACATCCCTCGCTCCTTCCACTTTAATGTCCCTTTGCCCCATCACTCTCATGAATAGTTGGTTTCCACGAATTATTTTTAAGGAAAAGGTTAATCCTTAGGGCTATGATAATGACTTCACTATAGTTGCACTGTCATTACGAAAAAAATTTAATACTCAACCAAAAGCTTTGCCTTGTTGATTTCAACTATAAATATGCTTGATATGACCCTTAAAGAAGAGCAACAACTTTTGAGTGATTTTAATAATAAAAAGTGAAGGGAAAGAGAGTTATAAGAGAGAAAAAAGTTTGACAAGGGAAGAAACTCAAATCATCGATTAGAAGACACCATGAGGTTACTATTAATTAGATTATGACTGTTGGGTAAAGTTCACATTTTATTTAGTTATACCATTACCAGAGTTGGAGAAGATGAAGTTTTTTTATGAGGAGATAGAAGAATGGATAGAGAAAAAAATATTTTGATTTTCTTAAAAAATGTATATTAAAAGACTAATGGTTTATTTGAGTTAATATGGCTAATCCAAAGTAGTCCAGTCAAGCTTAAAGCCCATGCCCATGCTTGGGCAACCACTCTTGATTATTAAGTGAGTGCAAAGTTAACAAGTCTCCCAAGCTCTGGTTGGATCTACTTGAGTGATGGATTCACTTAATCCCTTGAATGCTAAATAAACCAATGATAGTGTGCTAATTTGACTAGCCAATTGAGTGTCTACACCTGTTAGAGACAAGATCAAATCACCAACCTATTGTGACATGATAATCCATGAATCATATATTAAACTTAACTAACTTGTCAACTTATTGACCTATGTCAATCCTCAATAAACAACCAAGCCACAATTATTGCTTAATCAAGCCTAGGTTGAGCCTAAATCAAGCTGAATCAATCCAAAATTTGATCATGATCAAAGCAATGTTTTTAAAAGCATTCAAAAGTTCTTTTGGAAGTTCTTTTGGAAGTTCATTTGAACAGATTTTGATGAAAAATGATCAAGTCTCTAATTCACAAGTTTCTTGATAGAATTTTTGGTTTCTAACATTCCAAATGTCTTAATATATTAGAATGGGTATGATTTGAAGAACTTCATAATATATTGGGCTCACTTTAGTCTTTTGACCAATTATTGAGTAAGGTGCTCATTTTTTTTCATGCATTTGGGTTGCTAAGACTCTTCCATTGAAGGAACAAATGTTCCATGCAAGGTAACAATCTATGAATATGTGATAAATGGAGTCTTCATTAGGGTAATGTGGTCATTAAGATGATAGATGGATATTGAGTCATTTTAGTTGGTCAAGGAATGACAATAATTTGTTTTCTCCATACTAGTATTGATATCTTATTAGAATATTTCTCATTCCAAATTCTCTTGAGTTTAGCTCAAAGCACTTACATCTTATGTCATTCCATGTTGGTTGTAGATTAAAAATTCCAACTTTGTTTGGTGTCTAGAAATACCTTCCAAACACAAGAGATTTGAATACGAGGGTTGATGCCAAAGCTTCAGACTTTTTATTATTCTTCATGTATCTGATTTGGTTCCCTTTTGATTTTGATTCAGGTACTTTGCTATTATGAACTCAACCTAGAAAGATTGTTAAATTAAGTAGTTAATAACTTCCAATTCTATTTAATTGAATATGTTAGCAAGATATCTTTTAGTTTCCTAATTCCCAAAGCCTTTTTCTCTAATGGCACACATATTGTTTCCCAAGAGAACTAATGATGCTCATGGTTATTATCTAGGTATCCTCATAAGAATCTATTAATAATATTTTTCCAATCTATTGATGATTTTAATTGGTGTACTTACTATCATTAAAGAATAAACTAGTATTAAGTTTAGAACATGCTTTACGAGTATGAGTTTAGCACCCATAAATAGAAGCTTTTTCTTCCAACCAGCCATCTTGATATGTAATTTTTCAATTAAATGTTGGAAGTATAATGATTTCTTTTTGTTAGTAAAAATAAGGCGCCCCAAGTATATGATAAAAAGAGAGCCATGTTTAAAAGCAATTATATTTCATATCTTTTTAACTATTAATTTCTTCATATTCTAGTAGTATAAAATTTACACTTCTAAGAGTTCAATTTCAAACCTAAAATGTCTTGAAATCTTTTTAAAACATTAGTAATATATTTTAAGGATCTTAGGTCTCCTCTTACTATGAAAAAATGAAGTATTTTCCTCTTCTCATATTATTCTTTTAATGCTATGTTGAAATCCTCTATTATTATATTGAAGAATAATGGAGAAATTGGGTTACCTTACTTTAATCATATTGATTGGAAATAACTACGAGAAGGGACATTAATTATGATAGATAATCATAAACTACTTGTGATGTTGCTAATAAAACTTTTGAATTGAGTTGATAATTGAAATTTTGTTAGTATTATTTTAAGAAATTCTTAAGGCAAACTATCAAAAGCATTCTTTATGTCTAATTTAATAATGTAGTTTCTACCTTATTTTTTTTATGAAATAGATTCATATGTTCCTAAGCTATGAGTAAATTGTAAATGATCTCTCTTCCTTTTATGAAGCTAGCTTGCTTAAGAGAAACAATCTTTAGTAGAAATTTTTGTAATCTCTTAGCTAATAGCTTAGTATCTTTTAGCAAAGTTGCATACACACTGGTCTGAAATATTTTGAACGATTTAGGATTAAGAGTCTGAGCTTTATGTTTGTGCTTACAACCCCCTAAGGTATTGGACTTTTAGTAATGAAATATGGTACTGCATCAAGAACATGCAATGTAATAATGTCTCAACACTTTGTAAAAAATTGTCATTAAACCCATCTGATCTTGATGCACTGCCCTTATATTATTGGAAAACCACTTATTTGACCTCCACAAATCCACCCCTTTTTTATAACATATAGGTTCTCTTCTTCTATAATTAAATTATATTTCTTCTTCATAATTTACCTTTTTCTTAGATAGTAGATCTTTGAAGAACTACATAATAGCTTATTGTGCATGATCGTAACAAGATATTGTTTGACCATTGGAACCTTTAACCCTAGAAATGTTGAGTAATTCACTTTTACCCATCACTATTTATGAACGAATATAGTATTTTTCTTTCCTTCATTGAATGATTTAGGTCTAGCTTTCTGACACCAAAAAAGTTTTTCCTTATTTAGTTCATCCATGACCTATTGGTTTGCTTTGTTTAGACTCATCCTGCCTTCCTCTAATTGACACTTGTAAAACTTCTTTTTCCTATCCTTCACCACTTCTTTAGCTCTTTTGAAGGCTTGAAAGATGTCACAGAATGTGATTTTGTTTCATTGTTTGAGAAATTTCTTTAATCTTCTCATCTTGAAAGCTAATGCTTGAATTGACCAATTATTTTCCACTACTTTGTAAAAATTTGGATTTGTTGACCATATATGTTTGAAACCTAAACTACTTAAGACTAGGCTCCTACCCTTTAGAATGATATAGCAATAAAGGGGAGTGATCAAACCTTATTCTACAGAGGTGATGAACAATTATAATTAGATTGAGATGCATCACTCTTTATGTATCAGCATCCAATCTAGTCTCTTTTAAACCCATTTTTCTTTTCTTCTACCAACCCAAGTAATGGGCGAGGTAGAGAAAGAAAATGCTTTTAGGTTAAACAATTTGTGAATTCATTCTTTGCTATCAGTAAAGGAGTGAAAGATCCATTGTATTCATTCATAAAGGTAGTTACGTTAAAATCTCCCACAACTAACTAGGGCTCTTTTTTTTCCAAAATCTCTGTTAATATTTTCCACAATATTTTTCTCTATGCCCTTGTACAATTGACATATGCAAATTTATAGTTTGAGACTATTTGCCTTCCATTTTTTGTAACATATAGATGAATGCACTTATCATCATCATGTAATCTATCACATTAAATATCATATTTTCTTGGTATCCAAAGTTTGTTGGATGAGTTTCTAGTATAATGAGCAAAACCAAAATAAATGCCAAACATGGAGGTTTTTCCTTTTGAGCTATTGGATCAAGAAGAGCTACTAACAATGTGTAATTGATTTTAATTATGTGATTGAGGAGAGAAAATGTTTAGGTGTTTAAAGCTCTCCTTATATTCTATATATAAGTTTTATCTATTAATTAATGCATGATCTATAATTTGTACTACTCTTACTCTTTTACGAATTCACTTTGGATTGGTGTGATACTCATTGTCTTACTTAGCTTTCTTTTTTGATCTTCTTGCTTGCATAGGGGTGAATCTTAATGCTTTGAAAGAATTAATTCCAAGTTGATAATGTTTTCATTAAATTCATTATTGAAATCTTTTAACACTTGAAGGTGTAGTATGCTTTGATTTTGTTAGTAAGGTGCTTGAAAATCTAATATTGACTTGTGCTTTTATTAACTTAGGCCTTTGATAATCACTTCTTAATCATTAAAGAATTTTTTGTTGTTATTTTTCTCTCATTGCTAGCCATTTTGAGAATACACTTTATGTTTTCTCAAATTCATAATTTGCTTGGCCTACATAGCTTTATCATACTAACTACTATCTAATTGAGGAGTTTGAGATCATGAGCCATTCTCTAAATCCTTTAAGAACATGTGACCGTCAAGCTCAGATGATGATCTATTCAGCATTTGTTCAAAGTTGTTATTTTTTTAGTTGATCCTTCTGACTGATAGAATGATTTGCACCTTTTGTGGTGGTTTGTATGTCTACCTTTGTTGTATTAAATTTACAAATCAAAGCTAAATGCCCCTATTTACAATAATTGATGCAATAAAATGACAAATGTCATAGTGAATATTATGCAAAAGCCATTTGAACAACTTCTCTTCTGTTTGATTCTAATTCATTTTGGTAATTCCTTTACTAAATCAACTTCTCATACATACTCTAGCAATGCTATGTTGGGTTAAATTTAATGTTGCAACATCCACCTTAAGTAATTTTCTAATTGTAGAGGTTGTTGAATACAAAGCTACTTTGTTAAATAGATAGATAAGTAGATGTTTTAAAGATATCTAGATAAGTGATAGAGATGGTTTGGTATTAAGATAAAATTTTGGATGCCATAAAAATTCACATTTGAAAGTTAGCTACATTTCATGATCTATATAATCAATAGCAATGAAAGTCTTCTTCCTTCTCAAATTTAATTAGAATATGCTTTCTATTTGGGTATCTGATCTTAACCTCTATTTGAAAACTAATTGGATGGATTACTTTTCTAATTGACTCCATATTAGGCCTACTATAAGAGAATTTTCTTATATATGTTAGTTTGAATGATTTAGTCATTTTTTTTAATTTCATCTAACTTGATGATGATTTTTATTCCCTTTAAGAGAAGGGAGACTTAATCTTGACTAAAATTTGCTAGTTGGTCTACCCAAAGCCTTGACAAATGATTGATTAAGATAAGGAGGTCCCTTTATACCCATCATTGCTATCGACCACACTAAAATAGGGCTAAGTAATTGATATTAGGTTGTAGACATACCCTTATGAAAACTTATGTTGTGGACCATCGCTAACAACACCATTGTTGGTCTCGTTTGGGGTGTTCGGTTTTTTTGAAATGATTGTCAACCATCACCCATGCTTGATTTCACTTGTCGCCCAATTAAGAGGGGAAAGGGAGAAAACTGACACTCGAAGTATGTTGCCTATCGCTCATTGTCCATTACCTATTGCCTCTTGCCTGTTCTCACTTTGTAAGACGTTTACTAAAATAATTCTAGATAAATTTGAAAAGAGCATGATGAGATAGATTTTAATCTCCTTAAATTACAAATTAAGAAATTATAAGATGAAACTTTTGTTGATCTCATGGATTTATGTGAGAGTTTGATAATAACAAAACTATATGATAAGATTTACTAATTTGTAATTTGAGTTGATGTCTCAAAAAAAGTAAAAGATAATGATCATTTAAGATGTTATGGAATCATCTATCACCATGAGATTTAGTCAAGGATGTTCTTCACATAATTGATCAATCCATGGAGGAACTTGTTCTTGATATTGTGATAGCCATCATTAGTTCTCTTCATTTAATTTTGGTATGCTTAGAATGTTAAGTTCTTTGTAATATTTACTTGTAACATTGAGGATCTTATTCTTACTCAAATCAACTTCAATCTTCATTTCAACTTTATCATGTATTTCCATCAAATAATATGCGATAGTTTGCGATATCTTTCAACATGTTATCTATATTCATCAATTATGACTTAATAATGTAGGTGAGTGTAACAAGGGTCTTGACTTTTCAAATAAGCTAAAGTTATACTTATTGTATAACATGATACACTTATCATACATTATAAACTAAAACTTTGTGTATGAAGGAGAATATAATAGTTTGATCGAGTATTTGTAAAGGAGTTCCAACTCTTCATATAATATGATCCCTCATAGCATGTATAAATTACTAAGTATAAATTATTCATATAATATGATATGCATTGTCATACAATATAATCATCCTTAGACTTAAGATATTGAGAGTAAAGATAAATCTAGAGAATCTTATACAATATAATAGCATACCATTATGCAATATGAATAATCATTATAGTATAGAAAGATAAGTAAAATGAAAATCTTGAGAACTTCATATGATATAATAATTATCATATTATAGTACAATTAGATTCTTAGAATAAAATATAAAAAATCAAAGCATTTCATATGGTATGGTATTATTCTATCATATGGTATGAAAGTCAATTATATGAACTTGCTCAGGTCGTTACTAAACTTGAGAATTTCAAATTGTAATATAATATTCATAAAACAATTCAAATAATATTTTTTCATGTCCTTGTACAATAAGATCCTATCAATTGTACAATATGATGAATTGTATAGTATAATCTATGTTGAAAACCTATAACAACTATAATGTTTTTTAAAAAAATAGATTATAGTCATTGTTTAGCCTTTAGCATTACCATATTTAACCTTTGGAGAGTTCTTTAAATAGATGATTAAAACATAAGAGAATAATTAGATGCAAAAATATTCATCCGAAGAGATCAACTTGATTAATCTTGTTGTTTGCAAAGGTTTTATCTTTTCAAATTTCTTAGACTTCTTCTAAAAGCAACTGTGCACTCAATCTCTTCATATTTACTTTATTTTCTAATTAGGAACATCCATTCATATTATTATTTAGTGTATTACTAGGTATTTACATTGGTTATAAAAAATTATTGTGTAAAGTGTATTATTAAGAAACTATAATTTATCTTACTTTTGTTGGCTCTTATATTGTTGTTATTATAAGCCACCTCATGTATAGATTCTTTGGCTTAGCTTTTGATCCTTGTGGATCTTGCATGTAAGGGTCTTTCACTTACCCATCTTTAGGCAAAAGGTGGTTCGTTTTAGTAAGCCAAGTCTTTCATGGTTAAGGATGGATGTAGGTATGCATGTTTGCTAAACCACTTAAAAAGATTGGTATTCTTCACTTATTGTAATCACACACAACATTCCAATGTGATCTATTAAAATATGAATAGTATCACCCCCAATTAGTATGATAATAAACCATCCACCACTTCATCATAGTTTGTATGAAATTTGTTTTAAGCATTGAAATGATGGATGTCTTATTGTCATTGAATTTAAGCATCATATTAATGTTTCCTTGGATGATTAGATTTTGTATCTTATACGATGAGTGAATATAAGGTAATCAAGCTTTTTTAATGTCAATAAAAGCCTTGTAATGAGATGAGATACATGGACATCCTCAGTCTGTGCTTTCTTCATTTTCTTAGCTATTTTGGCAAGGTTGTGAGCTACTTTTTCCCCTCCTTTTATGTCAACTTCCAATTCACAAAGAGTGCTATAGCTAAAGAATCAACAATTTTTCAATGTGGTTTTAAGTTTCCTTGGATCATTTTAATTAATGTAATATAGTCTAGCTCAATCTCAACTATGGTGCATTTTATATTATTGCACCATTCCAAGTCGTTTTTGATAGTTTTCAATGAGGACTCCATAATAGAATAGTGACCAATAGAAAAAAAGATATGAATTAGGGATTAGGGATGATACCTTTCACATTATAATTATTCTTCTTATAGTTTCCATGTATATTTATTTTCACTATGTTGATAAGTAGAGAACTCCAACAAATGACTTCATACATTCTAATTTTCACTACTTTGGAAGGGAAAACAAGACCCCATCTGCACTTGCATCTTATCCCCTGGCACAATTTGCATTAGAGGAAAATAATTGAATATATTATCACATTTTCTAATGATATTATTTATAATTGTCACCTCTAATTCCAAAGTTTCTTCATATAGTTTTCTATTTCTTGCTTTCCAAATATTTTGACATATTAACAGTTGTATGATTTGAAGGATATTGCAATTTTTTGGATTCTCAGTAATCGTTTGCCACCATTTTTGAGGATGTTATTATTTTTTATGTTTCTATGGCTAAATTACTAAAGCTTTGACAAAGAAAGACCATTTCTTTTGTGCTAGATGACATCCTATAAAAAATAATCAATAAAATCCTCACTAAGGTATCAAGGCATTTGGAAGGAATCTAAATATTAAGTTTATGCAATTACTTTAGGAAGGGTAGTAGCTTGTTTAGAATTCTTTAAACCAACAATAAAATCTTGGTGAGACATTTTCCATTATAGATCACTTTTCTTGATTTAAGTTCAAAGAACTTGCATTTGATTACATTCCATGCCTTTTGTAAGTTGAAAGTTCCATCATAATTTGGGGGTCCAAAGTAAATCCTTAAAAAACTTGACACTTGTGTGTGTGTACATTAATTGCAATTCATGTTTTTTCCTTTTATTAATTTGGCGTAAAGTGATTTATTAGTCAGTAGTTTCCAAATAAGTTTAATAGAGTATGACATCATAATATCCTTTAGCTTTCATAAACCTAAATGATTTGCCTCCAATGATTCATATACTTTGTTCCAAGCCATCCAGTGATGCTTGTGAATGTTATTAAATTCTCCCTATATAATCCAGTCATAATCTTTTTAGCTTTACTTAAGATTTGCATTAGGGGGGTGTATTATGATTAGTAAGCAAGAATAGAGTATAGAACATGTTTTACAAATATTAATCTACCACATATGATTAACAACTTTTCTTCAAGCCAACAATCTTATTGTTTAATTTTTAAAGTAAATACTAAAAGTACACAACTTTTTTGCCAAGAAATATACATAGGTATGTTATGGGAAAAAAACTCTATTTAAAATCCATGTCTTCCCTTATCTTTTAATTGTTCTTATATTCATATATTTACATTTATAAAATTTAGTTGTAGACCTAACATATCTTGTAACTTTTGAAGGAACATGTTGAGGCATTTCAAAGATCTATGATCCCTTCTATTGAAGATGAAGATATCATCAACACTAAGGAGAGAAACAACTGGGCAACCTTTAGATGTTGAATAATGGAGTATTTTTTTCATATGAAAATTGACTCTTTAAGGCCCTACTAAAAGCTCTCATTAATACTATAAAGTGTAATGGAGAGATGAAATTACCTTACTTTAGCCCCCTTATTAGTTAGAAGAAACCATTGATTAACCCATTGATCATGATGGAAAGCCATGAACTTCTTGTAATGTTCCTTTTCAAATTATTAAATTAAGCTAAAAATTGAGTCTTACAAGTATCTTATTCAGGAAATCCCAAGAGAAGCTATCATATGCATTTTTTATGTCAAGTTTGAGAATGGAATTCCTACCTCTAAGCTTCATAGTGAGAGAACCTATTAATTCTTGGGCTATTTCTATATTCTTTACAAACTCCTTTCCTTTTATGAATCTACCTTGCTTAGGATATATTATTTTTGGTAGAACCTTATGAAGCATATTTCCTAGTAGTTAGAAATATTTTAGAAAATTTAAACACATGTATTGGTCTAAAGTTATTAAATAACTTAGGTTTTTTGTCTTAGAAATCATGATTAGGTTAGTACTTGTAATCCCCATAGGAATTATGCTTCCAACAATGAAATCCTTAGTAGCATCTAGTACAGTAAAGGATATGATTTTCTAGAACTTTGTAAACAAAATGATCATTAATACCAATAATGTTGAGATTTTCCATTCTGTCCTTAACTAAAGTATGAAAAAATTTGGTATTTTTCTCCTGCTCCTTTAGCCATCTAGTTCCAACCTTTTGACAACAAAAGATTTCTTCCTAATTTAGTTCTTTTATGAGCTGATGGTTGGCTTTGTTTAATTTTATCCTATCTTCCTTTGATTGGTTATCCTAAAATTTCTTTTCTTTATACTTGATCAGCTCTTTTTCCATTTTTATTGCTTGGAAAATGTCACAAAAAGTGTTTTTGTTTCATTATTTTAGACATTTCTTTAATCTTCTTAGTTTGAAAGCTAGTGTTGTCATGCTAATAAGATATGTTAGTATTGACCAATTATTTTCCACATCTCTCTAACAAGTTGGATGCATGGACCTTATGTTTTGAAGTTTGAATTATTTAGGTCTAAGTTTTTATGCTTTAGGGTGTTGTAATAGTAATTGAGAATGGTAATACCCTATTTTACAAAGGTGTTATACATTTTCCATTAGGTGGAGTTCTACTCAATACTTATTTAACAATAATCTACCAAGAGTTTTCAAAAACCATTTTCCTTTTCTTTACCCAACCTAAGTAAAGGTTAATCTAGAGAAAGGGAGGTCTTTTAGGCTACATTGATTTATGATATCCATGAATTAAAACGTTACAACTAGAGAAGGGATGGAAGAGCCCTTATATTCATTAATGAAAGTAATAATGTTAAAATCTCCCCCATCCATGGGCCTTTTGTTTTGCTACAATTAAGGTTAAATTGTTCCATAATATCCTTCTCTTAAGCCTTGTACATTTTGCATATACACACATACAACACATAGGCATTTGGTTTCTAGGTTTTGTAACGCAAAGATGAATGCATTGCTCATTATTGTAGTCTTTTACATTATCTGATATAGTTCCCCAATATCCAAATTTTTTAGTTGAATTTTTAGTGAGTGATCAAAACCAAATGACAACACTAAGCTAGAAAGCTTCTCCTCTAGGACATTGGTTCAAGTAGAATTGCTAGTGTTATATTATTGGATACAATTATATGTTTAACATGAAAAATTGTTCTTGATCACATGACACCTCTCATGTTCCATATTATGATATTATCTATTGATCAGTGGTTGTTGCATGATTTATATTGATTTTGAGCTTTTGTGTACCCCATTTGGTATGGTTTGATACTCCAAACCTTTGTTGCTTTTCTTTTTTATTTCTTTATCTACACGAGAGTAAATTCATCTTGATCAGGTGGTATTAAGTCCAAGTTGAGTGATCTTTCTTGAAAGTCATTGTTGAATTCCTTCAACATTTGAAGATTTAGATTTCTTTTATTATGTTTTTGAGAAGCTTCAGAGTTTAACGTAGAGCCCTATTTTTCATATCTAAATCCTTTCTTAATTAAAAAAAAATCATTAAAAATTTTGTTTAAGGTTATTTTCTTCTCATTTTCAATCAAGTTGGGCTCACCTTTTTCCTTATTTATGCTAAAGTTTCGTTTAGCCTATATGACCTTATAATTATTGGATATGTTAGCTAGAAAAGGGTCTTAAAAATTATTAACCTATAGATCTTATTAGCTCTATTAATGCTCTTCCTAGATCTTTCCCCAATTCCTCATTCTTCATTTTAGTTTATATGGATGGAAAATTTGTCATTTCCATGGGGGTTTCTGTATTTTCATTATTTGTACTATGTTTACATTGAAAGATGAATGTCCATGGTTGTAGAAAATGGAGCAATAGCTAGGTGGATTTTCATACTGTATCCTTTGCCAAAAATCACTTGAGCTTCTTCCCTTCAAAGATGTTATGATTTTTTTAACAACTCCCTTGCTAAGTCAATTTTCATGCATACTCTAACCATACTTGGATGGCTTAGAATAAGAGTTGCAACATCCACCTTAAGTAGGTTACCAATTATTGTGTCTATGGAGTTGCAATTGTTGTGTTTGATATAGTGATACTTTGTTGTGTGTCAACATGTTCTAGATTGTATATAATGTCATCATGTCATATTAGTTTCATTTTGTGCATATTTTTAATATCATATGGATGAGCATGATGTGATGATATTTACTTATTGAGCAAGTATATGATAGCATATGATTATCTATGTACATACATGTTTAAATATTTTATTTTATGTGTTAGAGCATTTATGATTTGTGTAGCACCCAATAGGATAGACAAGTAGTTGTCCATGTAAAGGCAACTAAGTAAATAAAGCTTAGTAATGTGAGTAACTTGATTCTATGATGGCAATAATGCATGGCAAGGTGAGTAACCTAATATTGTGATAGTAATAATGCTTGGCAAGTTGAGTGCCTTAACAATATGATGACAAAAATGCCTAGTTTGGTGAGTAACCTAATGTTGTGATGATAAAAATGTCTAAAATGATGAGTAACCTAACATGGTAGTGGAAATAATGTTTATTAAAGTAAGCAGCCAGATGCTATGGTAGAATATTGCATGGTGAGGTGAGTAGCATGATGCTGTAATATTAATATTGCATAGTGAGGTTAGTAGCTTGACATTGTACTATCGATAATACCTAGTGATGGGCATAGCTTGATGCAATGATGATAATAATACATAATGAGATGAATAATCTAACATTGTTATTACAACAATGTGTAGTGAGGTGAGTAGCTTGACATTGTGATGGTAATAATGTCTAACAAGGTTAATAGCTTGACATTATGATGAAAATAAAGCCTAGTAAGGTGAGTGACTTAATGCTACAATTTTTATAATGCCTAGCAAAGTGAGTATCATGATGTTGTGATGATAATTATACTTGGTGAGGTGAATAGCTTGACACTATGATGGCAATAATAGCTCACAAGCTGAGTATCCTATCACTATGAATGCATGTTATTATTATGTATGTAGATGATTGTATTCTAATCATAACCTTACATATAACATAAGTTAGTTTTTATATTATTTTATACACTTATTAGTGTGTTATTTTTCTTATTGTTCTATAATGGATGGCTAAGCCTAGTTTTGGCACTCAAAGTTCTAAGTGCATTGGATGGACATCTAGATAAGTAAAAATTGAGGCAATATGTAAGATAACCATAGGAAAGTGTCTTATGCATATTATTTTTGGACATGCCTAATGTGTAATAAAGTTGTTTAGTTGTAGGATTATAAAACTATTTACATATTCTTATTACATATGTTATATACTAAAACTTTATAGAATGTTAAAGATAACTATGTGGATGGAATATTAGATAAATGCATGGGATTTATAAGCATTAAGTACATGTTAATGCATATGTATCAAAAAATAGATTTGATACATGGAAGATTTTATTTATTTAAAATCTAAAATTTAGAGAAAATGAGTTTAATTTCTTATAATTGAAAATTTGTATCCTAAGTTTGTGATGGGAGGAGAATATTATACAGTACATGATTTTATATGTATCAAATGCAAGTCTTAAGATAGAATTCTTTTTGCTAACGTGTCCTTCACATATTATATGTTCAAAAAAATATATCACATATGAATCTCAATAGAGGCTCAATCCCACAATGTATCATATGTCACAAGAGGTGTACCTTAAAATTATGAAAGATTTAATGTACATTGCACATGTTGTCATACCATACGACATTTGCAATTTTTCTCCTTTAAAAGGTTCCTTAAATAATCCCAAGTGGATTGTGATGGGGTATGAAAAAACTTTATTTTTTAATTAATTTGACAAATAAATGATGCATGTAAATTTATGAAACATATAAGATCAATTTTACGAAAATTGACAAACTATTTTCTTAAATTTATTGTGTGATCTTGCTTGGTTAAGTATTCTTCATTCTTTGTACATTTCCTTGAAAGCTTCTTAAGTTTTCTTGAATTCCTTCTTAAGTCCTCTTGACATCACAATGTGTTTCGCATGTTAACCCTATGGTTCTATGTGGGAGTTTGATGATGTCAAAATCATAAAGTTAAATTTACAAATGTGTTATTTAAATTGATGCCTTATGAAGAATATAAGAAGATTTCACTCAAGTTGTAATGGAATTTTGTATCACCATGGAACTTCATCAAAGATGTTCTTCGCATAAGTGTTCAATACATGGAAGAATTTGTTCTCAATGGTGGAATGACCATCATGAGTAATCACTACCTAATTTTGGTATGTTTAGAATATTAAACCTATGCAATATTTACTTGTGGCACTTATGGTCTCATTCTTTTTAAAACAAACTTGATATTTTATCACAAATCATATTTAATATTCTCTTGCATTTTCATCAATTGATTTTAAAATTCTTTTTAAGCCTTGGAAATTAATTTTCATCAATTAAGACTTAATCATATAAGTCAATATAAAAGAGAACATTAACTTTCAAATATCTTAAAATAACACTCATCATATGGTATGATATATCTATCATATAATAGATCAATATTAAAACAAAATAGATAATGGAAGATAAAATATTTCAATATAACATCATAAGAGTTCCATTAAATCATACAATACAATCCTTCATATTTAAAGGTATGATCAATTTACAATAGCAATTAATTACCATGTAAAAGTGATAAAATTATCTAAATCATGGTGTAAATGTATTTGTATGGTATGACATGTATTTTCAATAGCATTATCATATTTTTACTTAAGACAGCATGAGAAAATTTAAAGAACTAAGAATTTCATAAAATATGATAGCATGTCATCATAAGAGTAAGATCCATAATTAAAGTATGGAAAAATATGTTATAGAAGACGTATGAATTTCATATGGTATGATTATTATCATCATTAGTATGCTTTGGTTCCTAAGCTAAAGTGAAGGATAACTGAGAATTTTGAATGATACAATATTATTTTTTTGTAAGGTTATGATCAAGCCAAATATATGAATTTATCCTTATTATAACTAAAATATACAATATGAGTAATATATTTTCATGTCATCCTTAATACAATCTCATTCATCATATAATATGATCAATGTTAGAAACCTATAATAGCTACTTTCATCTTTTTGATAAATAGATTATATCCATTGTTTAGATAGTGACACTACCATATTTGATCCTTTCAATAACCTTTAACTATATACTAATGATTAAACCATGAAAGAAGAATCTAACGTAAAAAATTTACATTTTAAGAATCACTTCCATCAATCTTGTTGGGTTGTAAAAGCTCTATCATTTCAAATTTTCAAGACATCATGGAATTCCTATTATGCTCTCAAATCTTTAATATTTCGTTCAACACTCAATTGTTAGCATCATTGCATATAATGTTTTAGTGTAATACTTGTTATTTACACTAGTTGTATGCTTTTGTTGTATAAGATTTATTTTCAAAAAGTTGTTGATATCTTAACTTTATTTCTTTTGTTTATTATTTTATTATAGCTTCTATAATCCACCTATTGTATACCTCTTTTAGGATATTTTTATTATTATGGATCATGTGCATAAATGTATTTCATCTACCTCTCTTTGAACAAATGGTGGCTGATTATAGTATTCCTAGTGTCTCATGGAAAAAAATGTATGTAAGCATATGTATTGCCAAACTACCTAAACATTATTTGTTCTATTAATATTATTAAAATTGCACACAATTTATTTCCAAAGTAACCAAGAAGTTTTTCTAAGAAAATATTTAATTTAGTTAACATTAATGATAAGATTACTAAATTTTGACAAAGCTTATCTACTTATTTTTTTTATAAAGTACAACCTCCCTCGTATGAGAAGGCTTTACTTACAATTAAAATAAATGTAAGCTGTATCCACAAGAGGAAATTCTCTAGATAAGATCTAAAAATGACTAATAATATCATAGAAGTTTTTGACTCTTTAAGTGAAGGTACTTCCACTCGCCATCCTCCTTTGTTTGTTAGTGAATACTATTTCTATAGGAAAAGAAGAATGAGAAGTCACTTGCTTTGAATTGATTTAGATTTATGATACTTTTTTAGCACCCATTTAAGTTTCTGATTAAAATGTTAAAAATATTATTGTGTGAAAGGAATTTCTTTAGTTAATTTTGAGAAAAAAATATGAAGTCGTATTCATTGCCCATGTGATGAGCATTCTTCATTTTGTCTTAAATTCCATCAAATATAATAGAATTATTAACTTAGAAACTACACATGCAATATGGAACAATCATGAGGTAACCTATGTGGGAAACTCACATGTAAAAGATCGACTTGCCCACTTATGACTACTAATTATTTAGAATATCTTTGAGTGAAATCCCATTAGATCCATGTTTACATATTTTATTATCATTACTAATGGTCTTGTTATGTTGGAGAAAATGTATTCTAATGATAACAGGCATGGATGATTTTTAGGGTGCTTCCCAAAGAGTATGATCCACTAATCACTACTATCAAGGTTGTAAAGAATCTCTCTATACTCTCTCTTGATGATCTTATGAGAGAATTAATGATGAACGATGAGAAGGAGAAAGTAAGAAGAAAATGTTTTAGAGAAGAGAAAAACAAAAAAGAAGAAAGAAGCCTTACATTTGAAGATTAAGGAAACTTCAAAATCAACATCTCAAGAGAAGATAAGGTAGCCATGATTAAATGACTGACCCAATTATTTAAATGTTGTATTGTTGGAAAATTAGGCACAAAAGAGTAAAGATCTAGGCACAAGGCAAAAGAAAAAGAGAAAATGACCTATCATGAGAGTAAATAGCTAGGACACATCTACTACAAATATCCTAAGATGTTGGACAGACTGGGTTGACATAAGAACAACAAAACTGAAAAAGCTATGTAGGTAACTCAGAGTGATTTAAAGGAATGCTTCTTAAGTGAAGTTGAGAACAATGAGTGGGCTAATTTATATTTTGGTCCATGGAGATGAATATGATTGCTTTTTCTATAATGATGAGATCCCCCCACTTTAGAAGAATTAAAAGAGCTATTATTACTAGCATGTCAAAATATGAAAGTTTGTTAGGAAAACATAAGAAGCTAAAGAAAGAGCATGTTGACTACCATGATTTTTGTGAATATTTAAATGAAAAATGAAAAATATTTGAATTATTTGAAAATTGGTAGAGATGAACTCGCTACTTTTATTTCTTAACACACTTAAGTTGTACAAGAATTTAACAATTTTAAAGAGTTTTATTCACATTATTTTACTTATCAGCTTTACTAAGGAATACAAAAACTAGTAGAATTAAGTGTCTTACCATTGAAGTCAATGATACCAACCTTTGGCATAAAAGCCTTTCTCATGGAAGTAATACTACTATGAAGAAATTACTTAGGTTCATGTAACTTGTAATGGATTGATGCTCATATTTGTGATCCATCTCAGTTGGTTAAACAAACCATATCTCCAGTTAAACCTAAGAAATATATCTAAGAAGAAGACCTTTAGAGACATTATACTGAGATATAATAGGTCTTATCCAAATATATAGTCTAAGAAAGAAGAAATGTGTATCTATGATAATAAATAATTATTTACTTGGGTGATATTCCTTAATAAAAAGAGTGAAGCCTAATAGTTTTGTTACCTTGATTACTAAAACAAAAATGAGCATATAGTAATAATAGTTTTTGTAAGGAGTAAAGATGGAACAAAATTTAGGAGTGAACTTTTCATTAAATAATGTAGTAAATAATGGACTTCACATACATTCTCATTACCTAACTCCATAGCAAAATGTAGCAGTTGATACAAAGAATACGAATTTAGTAGATATAATTAGTTGCATGTTAAATGAGTATAAAATGCCTAAATATGTTTTGGCCAAAGAAATTAACATGACACGTTATGTCATGAACCATGTTTTTCCTTGACCAATATTGAATGTAGATCCTCACGAATTTTTATACTTAAAGAAGCCTAAAATAATATGTTTGTATATTTTGATTGTAAATGCTATATCCTTGACAAATGGTAAAAATGAACTAAGAAAGTTTCACTTAAAATCCAATGGAGGAATTTTTTTATGATGCTATAACAATTGGAACCAAAGAGGGAAGGGATTGATCATTGGGTGATGCTTGAGAAAGGGGAATAATTAGATAAGAAGTTAGTCATGGAAAGCTTTTAAGTGAAGTGAATTTACTTATATGAACTTCAAGAAGATAGGTCATAGGCGATATAAGTAAATTCATAAGTCCTAAAATAGTGAGCACCTTTTTTAGGTCAAACTTACATTAAATCTCATTAGAGAACTTCATAGTTAAGGATGTTAAAGTTAGAATAGTTTTGGGATGATTGACTATATAAGAAGGTCGTCTTTGCGAAGGATAAAACTTATTTGAGTCAGAATTTGGCCACTAAAGAGACAATACCTTAATATGGTGATGCTATGATGTCAAAATTTGGTACCACGGTTAACCCCTCTACTAGTTTGATGTGATTCATGGATAAATTAAGTAAAAGTTAAGGGTTTGTAATGGTTAAAGAAGGTAAAGAGTGATTGTTAATAATGTCCTAAAGAGAAGCATCACTAGACAAATGGCAACTCCTAGTAAGATTCTAAGGATACAAAAAGAATCATCTCATATGGACTACTAAGGAGAGGATCATAGTTTGTACATGTAATAACCTAATCTTAAAATGTCAAGATACTTTTTGTGGGAAAATGAGGCTTGGATCTTATGAGAACTCCATAGTTAAGTATGTTGGAGTAAACATTATTTTAGGATGGGTGACCAAGCAAGAAGGGACCACCTGAATAAGAATAAAACCTGGTTGGATTAGGATTCATTAGGAAGGGTTTGATGTTACAATATGATATTAAAGTATTACCTTCTCTAGTCTGGTATAATTCGAGCAGAAACTGACCAAAAGCTAAAGGGCCTATAACACATAAAATTAAATAGGATTGGGAGTGATCACTAAGTGATATCCTAAAGATAGAAATCATTAGACAAAGAGTGGCTTCTACCAAGCTTCTAAGTAGAGTGGTATAGAGATGAATAAGTCTTACACTAGTTATAAGTGGATAAATCCTAAGCAACATAAGTAAAATCATAAACTTCAAAATGTTGAGATAGTTTCTTGGGAAATCTAACGTAAGATCTCATTAGAACTTCATGATTAAGTATTCTTGAGGTATAGTAAATTTGGAATGGTTGACCATACAAAACATGCTCCTACGTGGAAGGCAAAACACTTTTAGTTGAGATGGGATGACCTAAAGAGATAATGATTCATCATAGTGAAGCCAAGATGTCATAGATACTCACTAAATAATAAAATTATAAAGTATTTAATAACAAAAAATAATTAACTCAAGAATCAATATATGTAATAATTGATTAGTAATTTCCAATTAAGATATAGGAACTATGGAAAAAGATCATGACGAATTTTAGAAGTTAAGTTTTGTGGAAGATAATGCACTCAAAAAAGAGAAAAAAGTAGTTATGAAACAATATCAAATCAAGTTCTTAAAGAGTGAAAATTTAAGAAAAACCATCATAAAGAACAATTGCTAGAAGAAGTTCAGAAAGGAGTTTGAACTAGAGGAAATATTAACCATTTAAAGATTGTTTCATGTTACAAACCCAAAACAATTAAAGAAGCTTTACTTGAAGAATTTTTCCTATTAGTAATGAATAAGGAACTAAGTTAATTTGAAAGAAGCCCAAGGCTTTGTAACAATTAAGTTATTGGAACTAAGTGGATATTCAAGAATAAATTGGATGAAAATGGCATTGTAGTTAAAAGAAAGGCTAAGTTAGTTGCAAGGGCTATAGTCAAATGAATAAGAAAGATCTTAAAGAAACATTGTCATGCATTACTAAACTAGAAGTTATTAGGATATGATTATCTTATGCATGTTACAAAGGGTTAAAATTGTATGAAATGTATGTCAAAAATTCCTTTTTGAATAGTTATATCAATGATGAATTTTATGTGAAACATCATTCAAGTTTTGAGACACATGATAAGATAGACTATGTAAATGGAATAAAGAAAGCATTATATGGTTTAAAACAAGCTTCTGAAGTAGGGTACAACATGTTGTGTAGCTTTCTAACTTTAAGTGATTTTATTAGAGAAAAATTAAGTACTACACTTTTTATTAAGAATACAAAAAACCATTAATTAGTCAATTAGATTTATTTAGATGACATAATGTTTTGTCTAACAAATAATGAGCTATGTAAAGAATTCATAAATCTTATGAAAAAGAAATTTGAAATAGTTCAATGGGAGAATCAAATTTCATTTTAGGATTATAAATTAAACAAGTAGAGAAAGTTATTTTCATATCCAAAACAAAGTGAATATTATAATTATTAAAGAAATTTGGATTACAAAATTTAAAAATTAGAATAATTCCCATGTCAAAAGCCATATCTTTAGAAGAGGTTGAAAAATGAAAAATCTATAGAGATGAAGTTGTATAGAAGAATGATAGAATTCTTATTGTTTCTTACAACAAGTAGAATAAACATATTGTATAGTGTTTATATTTAAGATTTAAAACTAATCCTCCCATCTATAATTAATAAAGAAAATATATAATTATGATATTAAGACACCTACTTTAGGTCTTTGGTACTTAAAGAGTTTGATAAGATTTATCTAATTGTATATTTAGATGTTGAATTTGTTGGAAATAAAACTTGTAGAAAGAGTGCATCAAGTATTTGTCAATTTCTTAGCCATTAGCTCTTATCTTAGGCTAGTAAAAAATAAAAAATGTAGCTTTATCCACTTCCAAATTTGAATATATAACTATAGCTTATTCTATAGCACAAGTATTATGGATAAGACAACAACTACAAAATTTTGGTGAAAAACAAGATGAAATTAGATCTATTATGATAATGTTAATTTCTTTGCAAATATAACTCAACATTCTCAAATGAAGCATATAGATATTAGATACCTCTTTATTCATAAACAAGTAATCCTTAAGATTGTATCTTTGAATTTTGTCTCTTTAAGTGTATAATTAATAGAGATTTTAACTAAACCCTTATCATCCAAGACATTTTTATAGACTAAAATGTTATGAGTTATAATGACTTGCCTTTTGTATGATAATAAATGGATGGAGATAAGGTTAGTGTATGCTATGAATTATTGCATCAAGAGAGAAGGTTACATTAAGAGGGAGAGATCACATAAACTAAGACTTTAGTATTCTTAATTATGAAACTTATGAACTTAAGCCAGCTCAACATTTCAATTAATATTGTAATGAAAGAATTTACTATTCTTAACCTTGTTGGATCTTACAACACTTTAGAAAACATTATTGCACTCTACAAGAATTGTTGTGCTATAGTGCAAGTAAAATGCATAATGATTTCAAGTAGTTTGATCCAAACTTGGATCTACATTCACTTAGACAAATGGCTAAGTAAATACCAACTTAATAAATGATATAGCACCAGCTTAATAAAAGCATATAACATTATCTTTATAAAAGCTTACAAAACCAATTTAATAAAATCTTATAACAAACTTAATAAAAGCTGATACACTAGATTAATAAAAGCTAATAAATAATAAGTAAAAGTCTCAACAATAGGACAAGAAAAAAATAGGTAAAGCATAACTGCAATAATCTAATAACCAAGTTCAAAATTAAGAAAGAAGCACATTAACATGATAAGGAAATATAAAAGTTTGCAAAGTAACTTAAGAAAGTTGTTGAACCCTTTGTCATTATACCACTTGTTTGACGATACAAAACTATTGTGTTAGTTTCACTTATGCTTTCTTTGAGCATTTTTCAAATCATGCTTCTTAAGATAAAATATGGATTACTCAAGTGCAGAGCTTGATAAATAATTTATGAAGCAATGCATATGTGAAGACATGCTATGGTGTATTAGTGGCTTTGTTCAAGCTTGGTCAACTTGCAAATCATGGAGCCGTTGTTCAACTCTTGATGGAGAGACTATCCATTTGGAGCTAGTAATCTACACTTTATTTGGGCTAAAATATTTAAACCTATCACTTGAAATTGATATGGCACTTAGGACTGCACTCATTGTATACATGCATATTTATTATGCTTTTCATTTCATACATGATTATTAAAATATGCCTTAATGAGCATTAGGTATAGAGGCTTGCATTTATATAACAAGAATAATATCTTTAATGAATAGAATGATTTAAATACTGCATTATTTAAATTTTTTGTATTTGTTTGATTGTAATATCTTACAATATGATCTACTTGATATGACATCACTTAAGTGCAATCTTATGAGATTTACATAAATTACATTATCTGTACTAGTTCAACATTCCTATCACACCACAAAACTAAAAGGTAATCTAAGAAGTGTGTGTTGACATGTGGAATATCAGAGCTTCATATAGTATGATTCCATATTTTATGTTGTATGATGTACTCTATCAAATGCATATGATTTGAATTAAGTTTAATATTTTATAGGTTATACTTTATGAAACTATAATCATATTATTATAATCTTATTATTGAATTCGATTGATGTTCGAGTATATTTTAACCATCATATGAGTATATTAAGTCTTCAATGAACTTAATATACCACACAAGTATGGTCTTACAGTTATACCAATAAAACCAAGTTAATTAAATTGAAAAATACATTTCCTTATGTGTACAATACATACTTCATACAAGTATGATCAATCTAACAATTAAGACTTGGTTTAAGGCTTAAAAAAATCTAGATAGATTTTTATTATTTCAATATGATGCCATTATAGTACTAGTTTGATACTACTTAGCTAAGAAAAAAAGAAATTTAGCATCATATTAGTACATTTCACTTATTCTATAAATATAATCATTCTTGATAAGTAATGTGAGCTTCTAATATGACATATTGTGGATTACAAGCCTACATTGTACAACTATTCTCTATAGCTCATAATTTGAAGTTGGTAGATTTATTCTTGTTGTATAATATGATGTACACATTATATTAGTATAATATCTTGAGAGATGTAAAAATAAATAAATTAGATAGACACATCATATAGGATGTCTAAGTGTAATGCATATCATTTTGTATGATCTTGTAATTGTGACAGTATGATTGATATCCTGATAGCATAATAACTAATTTAATTATTTTAGAAATCAAATTTTATCCATTGAGACTTCTTAATTTGTATATATTTCTTTGATTCATATAAATAGAAGTGGTTTTAAGAAAAAACAAATTGATTAACAAATTGTTAAATCAATTAAAATTGAGAAAAAAATGTAGTTATAAGCTATACTTTTTCATTATGATATCCTTCTTCATCCTGGTGCTTCTACTACTATATCTAATGCTACTCTACTTACATCATTTACTTTTTTATTATATTAAAGTTTCATATATTGACTTGATAACATCCTTTCATGACATTTAGTCACTATTCTATATTATCATCCCTAATGAATAATTTAATGTATTCTTTTATATAAGTCTTGCAACAAATGTGGGTACTACTTTGTAGTCTTTTGAGTAATGTTGACTTATGCCTGGCTATGGGAAAAAGGGAGTGGGCTTGTATTAAATTAACCCTTACTTGGCCATGGGCAAAAGAAGAGTGGCTTTGTGAAGTTTACCTCTACTTACTATGGCAAAGGAGAGTAATTTTGTTAATGGAAGTCTAGTTGGGCCGACTAGGGGTGAATGTAGGCTAAGGTTTTGTTGAACAATCTAAAAATTTTTGGGCATCATTTCCTTAGCTTGTTATTGTGTGTTATTTGTCTTACCATCACATAAATTTATTTTGAAAATAGTAAATGATTTCAATTAGACTTTTTATGTTATAAATTGCCTAGTTCATTTGCTTAGCTTATTTTTGTGCCCCATTTGTTTGTATTTTACTTGCCTTACTAGCTATAATTATTTATTGTTTCATAACAATCACATTACAAGAAAAGGTTTTACAAAGTTTAAAGTATTTTTTATTTGATATGGTCAAACAAACAATATTAGTTAAGTTGGTTTGATTTATCAAAAAAGTAATAAAGCAATAGATTTGTTTATTAAATTCTAGATTCATTTCTATCTGAAATCATCCAGTCTTTAAAGTAAAAGATTTGTTTACTTCTTTTAAAAACTTATTTTGATATAACATAAATAACTGATTATTGTCTATATTTATATTAAAAATTAAGAAATTTTAAACTATACAAGTCACTCTCTCCCACCTCTTGTATATAGTGATAACCTCTAATTACAATAGAAGTAAATTTAAAAAACTTGTATCTTATTACAATAGGTTCTTCAATAAGTTTTTTAAATTAAGCATTAACATTTTCTATCATATTTTGATGCCATTATATACTCCTAAGAATTCATTCAAATGACTCATATGCTCTTTAAAATGGCTATTTTAAAAATCAATCAAACTAGTATTACTCATAATCATGTATTAACAATAATTTCTGGTCCAATGGCTTGTAAAGGTGTGATGCAGCAATAAACACGTCATTCAAATAATAGTTACTATTCAACTAATTCATTTTCTCTACACAAATGGATAATATAAATATGATTAAGATATCATATGGTATGATTAGAACAAAATTATTAACATCCAAATTTTGAGATCTCATCAAAATATCATATAAGAATAATAATATAAGCATAATAATATAAGCATAACAAGTTTTATGATAAGCTCATTTATATTGATCATAAAAATCATATTAGTATAATAATTTGATCATACTTCTATGATATAAATCTGTTCAATGAGTGCAACTAAGTACCAACATTAAAACCTAAAGTAAAATTGATATCATACAAGTATGAAAGTGCTATTGTACTTGTATGATGAAACCTTAGTAAAATATGAAGAAGCTATCGTATTTATAAGACAAAAATCTCTAGCACACATACTAAATGTCCCTTAGTCTGGTTGCATCCCTGATCCTCCCAGTGGATAAAATGTACATGTATGAGGAATAAAATCATACTATACAAAAAAAATAAAAAACAACTAAATCTCAAAATCTCTTAGGTAGCCCTTCAACTCACTTGTATGATAAAGGAATCATTCTAGTACAAAAAGGGTAAATAATCATATTACTCAGGACTATTCTAGATAGATTCTTTTTCTCACCCTAAGAAATGGCTATTCATATCATATGATAAGTAGACTCATACAAGTATAATTAGTATAAACTATGTAATCTTTACGCAAATCAATGACTTTCCTATTCTAATTAGACTTGATAATGATGAATGATGCAACCCATTATGAATACAATGTTCTAAGTCACATAATATAAGACAAGATAAAATACAAGTTTTCAAAAAATCCTAAGTATCTCAAGTGAATTGTTATGGGTTTTAACATTTTAAGTACTAAAATAGAAGGATTAATAAATATATTCTCTATGTGTTGCTCAAGCTTATGTTTTTTTAGTGCAAGTTATAATTAACACCCAAGCACTATTGTTAATCTCCTTATGTTAATGAATCAAGGATTCCTATGAATAAGAAATTAGATCTTGAGATGAGTGATGGTTGGATAATGTAAGAAATAGAAAAGAGAAGTGGATAAGAAACCATAGCATGAATAAGAGAAAGAGATAATTCAAAATTAATTAACACAATTAGATTTAAGAGATTGCTTAGCCTTAAAATTAGACATTTTTCTTAAACCTTAGCTATAATCAATCAAAAATGAGGCCCCAACTGAGAAGACAAAGGAAGTGAAGGTCAAGAGCAAGGAAGAGGAAGAAGGAGATTTTGCAAGCCAAAACCATGAAGAGGAGATTCAAGGTGGTGTAGACCTTTACCCTATTAAAAGGTAAGATCCTTAAGCTTTGAACTTAAATATAGATGCTTGTTAGGAAATTAAAATCAAGTATTTTGGTGCAAATATGTTATAGTTTCAAGTTGAGCAAGAAAATGAAGAATGTGCAATGCTTTTTATGTCATAGCTCTTAGATTGACAGAAAATTGTGACGTGCTTGAATTATATTGCTTGAACTTTAATGCTATATTCATGATTGAGGTGAAAGAAGCATGATGTATGCAACCCTAGGCTTTTTTTTACCAAAATATTATATTATTTTATTCATGCTAAATTGAATTATTATGTTAAAGATAAAAGGTTGATATTATTTTAGGATTGATTTTAAGCAATTTGGTAAAATGTTGAATGCATGTATGATGTTAAAAGAATGCTCATTGAGAGTGTTAATCTAAAATTTATAGGGATTTTCATAATTAATTCATGATTTATATTAGTGAGCTTTAAAGCTTGCTAAATATAACAATATTAAATTATGTGAACTTTAATGATAGCAAGAATTGTGATTGAAATTATCTGACACATTCATGAATATTGCTAATGTTCACTTGTATAGATGGGTTTTGAATTTTATGTTAACATAAATATTCATGATGTTAGTTTTGCTAAAAATACAATCATTCTTACATACTTAGAAAACCAAGACATGTGCAACAAAGAAAAATTATGTTATCGTTCTTTTAGAGTTGATATATTAGCTTGGAAGTGTTATTTTGTATATGCAAATGATATAGCTAAGAAGAATTCAAGATTATTACAAATTATGGTGAAGAATTCAGCTAAAAATAATTCTAATTAATTAAGAACACATAGTAAGAAAACTTAAGAAAAAACTTAGTATGAATACTTATGAATATTCTTCTTAAACTATATCATAAGACCTTATTATGACTTAAGCTTGATTTCCACCAAACAAAACCAAACCTAATATTGAATTTTGTAACAAAATTGGGCCTTAATGGCTCAAGTTATTCTTTGAGTTGAGTGTAAGGCTCGTTCATGGACATGTAATGCAAGCAAAGACCTAGAAAAATAATCTTAGATAGCTTCTAAGGCTAGTGAGCTCTTATGTTTTCCTTAAGGAAGCTTTAAGGAGCTTGAATTAGCCTTAGAAGAAGGATAGGGAGGTCTAGGTCTTGATTAAACATAGAAAATTTCTTTACATTTGATTTAGTAAGAACAAAAAATTAAGAAAGAACTTAATCTAGCTAATAGGATTAGTTGGCTTATATTAAACTTGTAAAATTATAATATAAAATAAGAGAACATAGGATTTAGAAATTGGATTTTGAATGATTTTAGATTTGAAATTTGATTGTCTTAGGTTTGAAATTCAAATAATTAAGATTCAACATTTAAATATCTTAGATTTGAAATTTGAATGTAGGTTAGGGTTGACAACCCAAGATAAGGTTGAACGTAAGTTACAACTTGAAAAAAATTAAATAAGGTTAAGAATATCTTTGGGATAAGGTAGATAAAATTATTATTGATTAATGTTTTACATAAACCAAACTTTAAGATAAGAATTAAGGTTGAATTAAGAGAATTATATACTTGGTGAGACTTAAGCAAACTCACAATGAGGGCATAATTTGATGAGGCTCTTAATTAGACACTAGATAAGGGTTTAATTAAAATAAAAACCTTATTTTTAGCTTTAGAAGTGATGTTAGATCAACCATGAGACTAATGAACACTTGGATTTTTTCTAAACTTTGATCTAGTTTGTTAAATGGTGAGATCATGATTAATCCTAAATTAAACTCTTATGTCATGGATTGACATCCTATATGATGGTTTAAGAAGTGCATGTAGCTTAAGAGAGGCCTTTGGGAGGGTGAAGGAACTCATATTGGCTTATGAGGCCAGAGAGGTAGAGTCACTATTGAAAACTCATATGGACCCATGTTACATATCAAAGATTATGACTTAAAAGATTTGAGTTATTGATTTAAAAATTGATTAAAAACCAAAATAAACTGAAGGATTCCATTAATACTCCTAGGTTAAGTAAAAGTTAAATATTAGACATAGATATATAAAATTTGAAATTAGAAGAAACCCTAAATAAAGAGACTATGGTTTGTTAGAAACCCTATGTTAGCTTAGATAGCAAAGCAAGGTTTGAGGAGCCCAAGTTCACTAATAATTTAGGGATCTAAAGAAACCTTAAATGACATATTAGGGTTAGGTAATAATAGACGAATGTAAGTAAAACCATATTGGTGTTGAGTAAACAAGATTATTGATGATGATGTAAAATTAGTTGTAGTGGACCTTAGTAATAGATTTCTACTTCAAGAGTGAGGTAGGTTGGATATAATGGTAAGATTCTTACAAGGTGTAGAGGTTGCATGCTTTGTTATTAAGACATCAAAATAGACCATGGGTGTGCTTGAGCTTATGATGGTTGAGCACCACATTTTATAAGAGTCATTGAGCCCTTTGTAGTGGTTCATAAGATTGGAGAAACTTGGACTAAGACTATTAGATCATGTATATAGGATTTTAGGTTGATTATATGCCCTTATTGGACATCATGGGAGACTAAAGATGTGTTACAGTGCTTGTTATAGTGTCACATAGTTAATGAGGACCCTTATAGCCCTACAAGGTGATTCATGTGATTGTATGAGATATTTTATGTTAGACTTTAGTCTGTATGTGATATTTTATTTGGATGTAGTTTTTGTTATTTACTTATTTATGATAGTCATGGATTAGGTCCTGTGGCTACTTATACCTATTATGAATTATGTTGACATGATTATTTATAGAAATAAATTGCTTTGGTACCATGCACATGATAGTTTATTAGGTAGGTTGGATAACCTGAGATAGACTAGTTCTTGGTTTAACTGAGATCTCAATTAGAGTAGAAATATAATTTATTTTGAATGGCATGCCACAAGGTTGAAAATTAGATGAGGGTATCATCACTATCAATTTGAATGTTAAGCCCAAAGAGTAAAAGATGGGTTGACAAATACAATTATTGGTGCATAGATCTTATTACATCCCATGAAAAAAATTATTTCAAAAATGGGATGTGACACTAATCAAAGAGCATTCAATTATTGAAGAAGAAATCAAATAGGTAATCACTTTAACTAACCTTTAAGAGATCTATTTTCTTTTCTTCCTGTAAGGTGATGCATATAAGACTTGTATTAAAAATAAACAAATATGAATGTTAAAGCATTAAAATTAATCTATATGCTTAATAATTAAAAGTAACACAATACCAAGGATTTCTCCCTCTTTTTAATTAAAACAAAGAAAGCATGCGTACATTCTAAAGAATTTAGAATTTTGATTTTGGAATCCAAACACATTTGGGTCCAGCCAAGCTATAATCAAAATGTAAACATTTTCTAAGTACATTACTATTTTTCTTTTCTATCAAAATTTAAGTAGGTTACCTAGACTTAACATTTTCTCTTTTCTTGTAATCTTTAGAAATTTGACCTTTTTCATGCCCAACTTGTCCATCATGAGTATTATTAGATGCAACATTTTTTTTGCATGTGATGCCTTGAAGCACAATGAGAATGCAAATTTTTAAATCAATTAAGCCAAGCTTTATTCTTGGCATTCTCATGAACACATTTTGCTAGTTCATCTTTAGTATTTTTCAAATCAAGCAAATATTTCTCATTTTTCTCATTTAATATTTTAGGAAAAACTAAATATTGTTTATGCTCTTTCTTCAAGTTATGTTTAATTACAAAATTTCAAAGCATTAACAAATCAAAGAAAATTACTATCTAATTCTTTTTAGAAGAGTTTTCTTACCTTATCATGCTTACTCGTAGAAGATGTGCTATGGTGTGCTTGAGACAAAACAACTCTCTCTTCTTTATTCTCCTTCTTGAGAATGGTGTTGAATCAACCAATGAGTCTCCTTTCACATCATTTTCTTCTTACTCTTGTTAAGCTTCTTGTTCTCACTTCTCTCCAACAAAATAAGACACTGGGGGAAAAATGTCTTACTTCCTTACATTCATGACAGAGTGCCTCGGCATTTATACCTTCACCTTTGCCATTTCATTGAACCCTTTTATGTAGTGGGCATGAACTCTTAGGCCAACAATCCAAAGCAACATCCAAAACTTGATTAGAGTTGCACAGTCATTTCATATTCTCATAAACACTCTACAACTCAAACAAAACATTATGTGTAATATCTAAATTCATATTTTTTCAAATACACTATTTGATAAGCCATAAAGAATAACATCTAAACCATAAGAATTTAATTAAACATGATTTTTCTCTTTTAAGAAAAATTCTTTCAAACCTTTTCGAAAAAACTTATCTCCAACTCTTTAAATGAAAATAAAAAAATCATTTTTAACATTATCCCACAGTTCAATAGCAATTGATTTAATAAAAGCACACATACAACTATTCAAAAATGAATAAAATTTTTCTTCAAACAAGGGTGAACAATGAGAGAAGTCCCTTCACCTAATCAAATATGTTCATCGACCATTTTATAAGACATAAATAGATGTTTTTGTGCGAAATACAATCTTTGATTTAACCCTCTCTAATATCGCTTGACATACTAGAAGAAGTTGCAATATCTACAAGAGGGGGGTGAATTATGTAATTTAAAAAACTCAAGTGAATTCTTATCCCAATTAATTTTGTAATAAAAGACTTTAATATTCTGAATCTTATTAACTCTTATAGCACTTATTCTAGGAAATAAAATTATGTGCTATAAAAATATATTATATTGTAGTGCAAATAAAGTACATAATAATTTTAAATAGTTCAACCCAAACTTAGTTCTACATCTACCCTTAGTTAAATGGCTAAGAAATCCATTGAAGCATGAACTTAACAAAATCCTACAACATTACCTAAACTAAAGCCTCATGCACCAGCTTAATATAAGTCTATAACATTAGCTTAATAAAAGAAAACACATTAGATTAATAAAAGTCAATAAAAGAACAAGTAAAAGTCTAAATAATAGGTTAAGTAAACCATGGCAAAGCACAATTACAACAATCATATAATCAAGTTTATAATTAAACAAGTGGTACACTAGCATGATGTTAAAGGAATGTAGAAATTTGTAATGCAACTCAAGGAATTAAATGTCTAAACTTTGCAACTTATCTCAATGAGGATAGATGGCTATGAAGATGAGATCAATGTATGACGTAAAGCCTTGCTCTCCTCTTCTAATTAGTTCATTTCCTTTATAGAAATAGATAATATATATAATTAAGGCATAATGGTGCACATTCAAATTCTAAGCTCCTGAGAAAATGTTGTATAATGCACAATCATATAAAGATGATAAGTTTATGATAAGCTCAATTATACTAATCATAATAGATCATATTAATATGATAAGTAGATTGTACTCCTAGAATACAAATTTATTAAATAAATATGACTAATTTTTAATAACAAACTCTCTTATAAAATTTATATTGTATAATTATAAAAGTGATATTATACTTATATGATAAAGTTTTGAATGCGCATAGCCTTAGTTTTGAACACCCACTATACAGATAAAATGCTCATACAAATATGAAGAAGTTATCATCTTATATGACATAATAATCTCTACGACACATACTTATGATTTCTTGGTCTAGACCCTTGCCTAATCCTTCTAATGAATGAAATATACTATTATGAAGAGTAACATTATATTATATGAAAATAAAAAACATTTAAAACTCAAAATCTCTTAGGTAGCCCATCAATGAACATGTATGATAAGGGATTCATACTTATATGAACAATATAAATAGTTATATTACTCAAATTTTAATAGACCAATTCTTCGTTTGACCTTATGAAATGACTAGTTGTATAATACAATAAGTAGACTCATACAAATATGATTAGTATAAGCCTTATAATCCTTACTTAAATCATTCACTTTTTAACTCTAACTTTATTTGAAATTGATGAATTATGAAACCTATTATAAATCTAATGTTCTAAGATAGATAATATATATAGAAAAAGATAAAATATAAGTCTTAAATAAAACTTAAGTGTCTCAAGTAAATTGTTACACGTGTTAACATTCTAGATACCAAAATTAAAAGAACTAATAAAGATCTCCTTGTATTACTCAAGCTTGTGTTTCTCTTGGTACCAATTATAATTAACACATAAACACATTTATTAAACTCCTTTAATCAATCGATCGACTATTTAATGTGAATAACCTATTAGATCTTAAGATGCATGTTCTAAAAATACTTAAGAAAAAGTATTAATAATAATAACATAATGGTTTTATTATCACTAAATAAGTGATACAATGCTCAAGGGTATAACACAACTCACACCAAAGTAAAAATAAGAAACGTTTCTTTAAGTCATGGCACAAAAGTATTTATATTTTATGCTATAGATTTTTATATAATATGATTATATTTTGACTTAGAATACTATGAGAAAATTTAGAAAGCTAAGAATTTCATATAGTATGATAGCATGTCATCGTATATTATAATCAATAATTAGAGTATTGAAAGATGTGTAATTAAAAAAACCTAGAACTTCACACTATATTACAATTATCATCATATAGTACATCTTTATTCAAAGGCTGAAGAAGCAAAAATCCCAAATTTTTTTGTATGATATAGTATTATTTCATTTTATGATATGATAAATTCAATTATATGAATTTATCCTTGTTATAACTAAAATCATTAATTTTTTAATGTACAACAAAATTTATCACGTAGTTCAAATAGAGTATTTTCATGTCATAATATATTACAATCTTATTGATCATATAGTATGATCAATGTTAAAAACTAGTAATGACTAGTTTAATCTTTTTAAAAAATGGATTATATCCTTATTTATCTATTAACATTATTATATTCAATTGTTTGAGTGTTCTTTGGATATAAATAGATGATTGAACCATGTTAAAACAATATAAGGCTAGAATATATATTTTAAAAGATTATATTCACCAATCTTGTTATGTTGTAAAATCTTTATCATTTCAAATCTTTTAGACATCTTGGAATAGTTGTTGTGCTCTTAAATCTTCCATCCTTCTTTTAGCTTTCAATTAGTAACATTATTGATCATCATTGTTTCATGTGCCATTAATTATTTGCATTGTTTATGGGCAATTATTTTATAAGATTTATTGTAAAAAAGCTATTCTTATCTTTCCTTTGTTTCTTGTCTTTATTATTGTATTATGGTAGCCATTAATGACCTTTATAGGTATTTTAGGCTATTTTTTATCCTTATGGATCGCCTATGTAAGGGTATTTCACTTTCTTATCTTGGACATTTGCAAATATGATGCACGGCAACATGCATGAATGGATGATATTGAGCTAAATGTTCTTATTGATTTTTCATTTTTATTTGAATGTGGGTTGTAACAGGTCATTCATAAAGTTATTTCTACATATTTTCATATTTTAATTATTTTTTAGGTAAGGTATTTTTGTAATTTTTTTAGCCTAAATGCTATGCTTTGTGTCAATAAATATTCTTTGTGGAATAAAAAAAGTTTAGTTTGCATGAAATTGCTTGAAACTATGGTTTCTTTTTATCATGCAAGTTTTTCAAGTTGTAATCTAAACATGTAAAGTATGATTTGGATCCTTAGATTTTAGCACCAGTGCTTGGATGAGATCTAGCTATAAATGTTCCTCTTGCCTATTCTCTATCATTTAGTATCAAAGATAGGTTGAGATCTAACTATAAGAGTTTTATTATCCATTCTCCATCATTTCTGTATTAGAGCTTGGATGAAATCTAGCTAAAGGATTTTATCCTATCTATCCTCCATCTAGTTTTGGTGCTTTGATTGAGATCTAAATATAAGAGTTCCTCATACCCATTCTCCAACAAGTTTTGCTATTAGGGCCTCTATCATATTATTTTAACCACCATAATGATCTATTATGAACATCTTTAATTTCTTAAACTCTACACCACCATTGTCATTTGTCTTTCTAATTAGACCATCATCAAGTTATATGAAAATAAAAAATATAAAATAAAAATTACCTCTAGTATTAAATATAGGAGTTCCTACATCCATTCTTTATCAAAAATAGGTAGGAGAAGAATTGGGTTTATAAAAATAATAAAATCTAACTAACTATTAACCTCTATCTCAAACTAGGTATAACATATGTTATTTTTAATGTATCACATGCTATTCTTAGTTTTAAACATTTTGTTAAAATACTTTATGTTCCATATGCAAACCATGCACTTTAAATTAGACATACCATATTTTAATTTACATGCATCATGCAATCCCTTTTGCCAACTTGTGCTTTACATATGATATATTAAAATAGATGTATTATACATGAGGCTCAACTAAGGCTCACTCCTATGGTGAACTATACTTCTCAAGTGTCTTATCTTAAAAATATGAATGACATAGAATAAGTTGCATGTTGACGTACTACATGTCATACACAATTTTTCAACTATCAAAACTTTTTGAAGTAATCTAAAGTGGATTGTGATGGTGCAAGAAAAAACTTTATCTAAAGACAAACATAAGATATTTATATATATTCCTTCTTTTATTACTCCACATCTTTGTTCACTTTTTTTAAAGAAAACTTCCTCCTACTCCAACTTTTTATGAAATTAAATTCTCACTATTTCTCTCTTAATATATTATACATATATATATATATATATATATATATATATATAATATTCTCCACTTTATCATTTATGTATAAATTCCCCTCCATCATCATATAAATTCCATATCTATTCTTCCTCTCTTTATCTAGTTATCTATAATATATATATATATATATATATTTACCCCTTTCACTCCCTCTTCTTTATCTACTTATTTATCTTCTAATACTATCTCCTCTTCTTCTTTCATCTCCTCTTCTATATAAGATTTCACCTTGTACTTGAGATGAAGTAATAGATGGATGATTGAAAACTATCATTGATAATTTTGTTGAAACATAGGCCTCAATACCCCTTCTTCAAAGATAAATAATGTATAACCACTAGTTTACAAACACCATAAGGAGAACAATCACCTTTTTGACTAATAATATTTTTAACATGACACTTTTTAACACACTATCAACACTAAGGTTTTACTTTTGGGTGCCACAAGTAAACTACCAATCAGATAAATTCGAAAAACCAAAGCACTACCTTTTTTAATTGATACTACACAACAGTTTTTTGAGAAATTTTCATGCTTCTCATAATTGTTGCAATAACCTTTAGCTTAACCTAAAATGAAATTTAAATTCTTTAAAATCATTCGACTTTCATAAGGTAGGCCAACTTGTTAAGACATTTCTTTTTAATTTTCTACAACTTCTCTTTCAATTAGAGGAGTCATTTGACTCATCTTGACCAGTCTTATATCCTTTCATTTATTCTAGATATTATTCTTGCCAAACTAGCATAATTTACTCTCTAATTGAGTCTCTCATGCCTCTTTTCTTAAGAAACACCTTTTTTCTTTTATTGGTACATATTTTGAAGAAAAACTAATTACTAAAGAGAACTTCTATTTGCACTTTTTTGCTTATTACTTTGTGAATTAAACCATTTAATTCTTTTCCCTTTATTTTGTTGATGTCCTCATTTCTCTCTATTACTTCATATATGTTTCTCAACATTGTTATTTTGCCAATTATTTTCCATTTCCTTTCTAGTATAGAAGCATAAAATTTGGAAACAAAACTTTGGTATTTATATTCATTTTTAAATAATTAATAATTCACCCATAAATAAAATTTGGATATATATTATTCCAAAAACATTAATTTATATATAGATTTGTCCTACCAAAGCAGGGTTTCTATTAATGCATTTGGTCATTTTTCTCTTTTTCTTTGTATATGTAGTAATTCATGTTTTTCTTTTTAAAGATGACACATCTACATTTATCAATGCTCTATCAACAATTGAAATTAAATATTGTTATGATGTTAAATGTACATTCCTTCAATAATAGCTTCTATGCATCTCAATACTAAAATATCAATTTTTTGTGTCATACAATAAAATGATGAGTGTCATCACCTTATAATATGTGGGAGGTCAAGGACAAGAGTAAGAAAGAGGAAGAATGAAATTCACAAACAAAAAACATGAAGATGTGGAGATCTAAGTGGTGTAAACCTCTACCCAAATTAAAAGGTTTAGTCAAAGAGTTGAGATTGAGAAAGTGACAATTAAGATGGTGATTAGAATAACATCCAAATTGACAACCAATACAAAGAGAATGGAACAACACTTAGAGATATCAAGAGTTATTTGCATGGATTTAGAACACAGGTATGTCCAATCCATTAATTTATTATAATTACCTGAATGTCATCTAAACTAGGCACTAAAAGCATGAATGGGTTGATATTCACACATCATAATCGATCTTTTGCGGAAGTTCTGGGTGGCGCCACCCCATGTTCTTCTAAAATCAAAACTCTGACAACTTTTGAAAGGGAACTAGAGATCTTCTTCGAAGAAGAGAAAATTAACAAAATGGTAGCTAATTTTAAATTAGTATTAATTAGGAAATTTATGAAAAACCAAGCATACAATCAATAAGGAAGGCCTTCATGACTATTGGATTTCTTGAGATTAACATTAGATCACTATATAGGAAGCACTTATTGATTCATTTTAATAAGGAAGAAGCTTTCCTCAACTATTTTTTACATCACTCCTAGAATTTGAGTGAATTTCATATGAGGGTTTTCAAGTGACATCCTGACTTTTATGAAACCATCTTTGGCTTCTATCTAGATTTCACTTGTGTATCTCCCAATAAACTTGTTTAACAAAGTTTCTCTTTATTCAATTACCTTTATAATCAGGAAACCACTAAAGGTGGATACAACCACCCTAAATTTGGCACGTCTAAGCATTGTCAGTGTATGTGTTGAGTTGGATTAATTAAAGAAGCTTCTTAAATATATAAGCATAACCCAAAGAGGTGGTAAAAAAATGCATTATAATAACTTACTAGTTTATTATGGACACTAGAGCAAACAAGGTCACTCTATTACAAATTATAAGCATCACATAGTAATGCTAGAAATTCATAAAGAACCAATCAAGTTTAATTTTGGCTCTATGCAACCAAACTTGAAAAGGGCTGATAACAATTAGGAACATGGTAATATCAATCAAAATAATGATGTGGAACAAGAAAATGGTTTGGATTCTCCATTGTAGAAGGCATCATACAAATGAACTAGTGATACACTGAGGTAGTTGGAACAAGGAGAAGCTACAACAACTTCAACATCATTGTTAATTAAGTGCAATAAGATGAGTAAAATTTTGCTAATCAATTTAGCTAATGATCAGTCATTGTTTATCAAAGATCATCACTCTTATAAAGGATATATATAGTATCCAAAAATCAAAGTTTAGCATAAATCCCAATCCACTATGGATTAGCATACCTTAAAATATTTTGGAATGAAATTACATGAAAAAGCTGCAAATTTAGGTTTATACATTTAGGATAAGATGACTTTACTTTAGTCTAAACTAGAATGGCTAAAATTAGCAAAGAAGATTACCGAGCAATGTACTAGTTCGAAAGTAAATCATAGAAGTGTTAGAAGAATTCAAATTGAAGTTGTCTTCTTTCATAATGGATAATCTACTTATTTGGAATATCAGTGGTGTTACAAATCTTAAGTCTATTTGTAAAGTGAACAAAATAGTAAATAATGAAAGAATGAGCTTAATAATTGTGTTGGAACCCATGGCACAGGAAACAAAATTACAATAATTGGCTTTTAAAATAAGGTTTAACCAATACACTAGTAACAAATCAAATAAAATCTAGATATTATGAAAGAACAATATTCAATACTCCATAGTACATGATGAAGAACAACTCATTCATTTAATGATCTTAAGGAATGGGCTAATTTCAAACTACACTTTGGTATATACTTGTAGAATGTTGAGCTATAAATTATGAAATAAGTTCTAGAAAGTGATTTCAATGTCATTGCATTAGCTAATGAATATAAAAGCACATCTTTTCTTAACATCTATTAATGAGTTTAAGGATTGTATTAATCAATGTGGTTTGTCTGAGATTCCTTTTAAGGGTTCACCATACACATGGGCAGGTAAGAAAAAATGTAAATGGGAATGGAAGAGATTAGATAGAATTTTGGTAAACAAAAAATGGATAAAGAGTTACCTAATTGCAACTATGAAACAGCTAAGCAAGATAAGATGTGACCACACCTCTTTACTATCACAACACTCTAGTGAGAAATTTCAAGGACCATGAAAATTTAAATTCAAAAATATGTTTACTTCACAACCCACTTTATATAAACTAATTGAAAAAAAAATGGACCTATTCACTTAACTGGCATGTAGGCCATAGCATATAAGCTGAGGAGAATGAAAATTTTTCTAAAGGTCTAAAAAAGACTACATTTGGGAACATATTTCAGAACATTAAAAATAGCTAAGGAGAAAGTTAGGAAATGTGAAAAAAAAATTCTTGGAAAATAGTTTTGATGAAGACAATATCAAATTGAATGTAAAAAAATTAACTTCTCATTTATGAGTTTGACAAGAAAGAAACCTATTGGCATCAAAAAGTTAAGAGTTAAATGGTTAGTTGAAGGTTAAAATATAAAATGTTTTCACACTTTAGTTAAAAATAAGTACTTAAAACTCTACATTTCTTAGATTAAAAGAATGGATGGTCCCAAACTTTTTGGATAGGAAGACTTGTCAATACTTTCAAGAACACTTTAAGAAAATGGATAATGCTGCTCAAAATGATTAGCTAGTTTGTATTCATAAACTTATTATGCAAGATGACAATAATGCACCTACTAAAGAGATGGCTCTTGAAGAATTTCATTAAGTCATTACTCAATTGAACAAACATAGTGTAATGGGCCCAGATGGCTTAAATGGGGTATTTTTCAATACATATTAGGATATTTCAATGGATGTTAAAATGTTGTTCAAGGTTTCCTAGATGGTGGCCCCATACTTAAAGGAATTGTCATCTTACACATTATTTTCATTCCATAATCTAACAACTCATCTACCTTTTTTAATTTTAGACCAATCATTATTACCACCTTTGCAAGAAGGATTTTGAGTAAATTTATTGCTAATAGGCAGCACAATCTACTTAGCAAAATTATTTGTTTAGAGCAAGTTGGATTTGTCAAAGAAAAATGATAGAAAATATATCTATTTCTTAGGAAATAATGGCATAAATGAATAAAAAATTGAGACAAGTAAATTGTATAATAAAGTTTGACATTAAACATTTATTTGACACAATCTCATGGGTACTTTTATTTAAAAAGTGCTACAATACTTCAACTTTTCAGCTAAGTTTAGTTTCATTAATTAAGAATCAACTCAATAACTCATGGTATCTAATATAATCAATAGTTCTCTTTGTGGATTCTTTTGACCACAAAAAGGAATCTTGTAAAGAAGATTTATCTCTCCACTGTTGTTCATTATTGCTATAAAATATTTCTTTAAAAGCTTATTTTATGCTTTCATAATAGGACAATATAGTATTATGCTACAACATGGGACACTGTAACCACACATCTCTTATATGTCAGTGACATTACAATCACTAGCAAAGGAGTTTTTAGATCTTCAAAGAGTATTTAAAACATGCTTTAATCTTTCAACTCACATAAGACTTAACATTAAATAGGAACAAATTCAAATTTTATGTTTCTTCTAAGGTGAAGGTTGTTCCTAGCAAGAAAATGACAAAGGTTTTGGGATTCCAACAAGGATTCATATATATTATGTACTTGGCATGCACAATGTATTCTAATAAGAAAAAGGCTAAAAACTATTAATATCTGATATAAAACCTATTATTTAAGGTTGCTAATTGGAAGAAGAAGAAGCATTTGTCTATTAGAGGATATTTAATTTTTGTTTGACATATTCTTAATTCGATATAAGTTCATATATTAATGACCTTACTTTCACCAACTTAGTTTGTAACAAGGATTGATAAAATTATGAATACTTTCATTTGGGGGAAAACTCCAATTTTGAGCAACCACTATTAAGAATTTAGAGCTTTCTATCCAAGCATTTTTAAAACCACTTCTCTTTAGATTTACTAGACCATGTGAACTAATTTCTCATTAAGCTTAGCACCATAACTATGCATTCATGAGTACAATCATTTAATTCAACAATTGGTCCTAGCTTAGGAGAAGAGTGTCATTTGTATTCGTGAAAGTTGGCAATTGACATTGAAGTCCCCTCTTGTCCCAACCATCCAGGGAAGACAATTGGTCTATGTCATTAATTTCAAATTCCTCGATAACTCCCTTCTATCAATAAACAAGCACTTGGCATGCATGAATAAATAGTACATCATCTATTTATCATACTCTATCAAAATGTGCAAGCATTAGCCCTTACATTTTATTATTTGCTAATAAAAATCTTGAAGCTAGAGCACCTATATTTTGTTGGATATTTTACTTTCGCAATAGTCAAAATTCAATTTTTAATGAAAGATTCCATCTACCTATTACCTACAAGTTCCAACGATGCTATTAACTTAATTTTTGTATATTTTGTTCATATTCTTCAAATGAGAAATAGTTGTTGAGCTGATAGCCCCTCTAATGTTCAACTTTAGAATATTAGTCTTCCCAATTGCAAAGTCATCATTTTTTGCTTAAAGGCTTTCTTCTAGTCATTATGTAGTTGCTTTTTTTGCCTGCATTCTTCTTATTGGCTTTTCTCTTTGACTTATAGTTGGCAACCACTATAAAATAGTCTAGCTCCATCTAAAAAAGCTTAAGCAACCTTGTTCTATCCTATAGATCCTCACTAAATTCTTTAATTGATTGAATGTTAAGATGCCTCCTAAGCTTCACATCCTTTCTCACTTGAGTTAAATTGATATTATGTATTCTTACTATTTTATTTCTAATTAAATTTTAGTTTTCTAAAAATTCTAATCCTTCAAGTGACTTGATATTATTATTTGTTCTTCTTTTTTATTATTGTTGCATCTACCTTTAATGGATTGCCAACTGTTCATGCAATTAAGAAGAGTGTCTGCTTCTTGAATAGATGGATTGGTATGTCCTCTAAGGAGATCCACGCCAGAGCTTGTGAGGGTTAGGAGTTGAGACAAAAGCTAAGGTGCCATTTAAGGACCCTCATCTAAAATTCTACGATTTTCCAAATCTTATGGAACAAGCATTTAATGTTGTCTGATTCCTATGTGAATCTCAAAAGCACATGTCTATTATCCAATAAGACGACAACAATAGATCTCAATAAGCCAATTTTCTAGATTTTGATTCCAAGAAATTCCATGTTGGGTTTACCATGCAAGGACTTTCCAAAAAAAAGTCCCTAAAGTTCACTCAAGAAACTGTTTTGCTCTTATCAAATTTGAAAAACACCAAAACCTCTCTCCTGTTCACACCAAATTTTTTTTAACTAAAATGTCACTTAAAAATGTTAAACCATACTCTAATACAATTCATCAAGAAAATATAGTTTTGGTATTTAATTACTAATTATAAACTTAAGCAAATTTTTTATTATTTTTATTTAATTCTATAAACATAATGAGGTATAAATTTTTTTTTCCAAAATTTTTTACAAATATTTTACCCCTATAATTATCTTCCTATATTATTTTGAAACTATAAATCTTTTATGCAAAATCTTTTATTTCACTAAATAATCTAATCATACAAATAATTCTTTTTTAAATTGGTTAGCATTTTAGTTAGTAAACTTAAATAATTTTAAATAACTAGTTACGATTATTAAACCTCACTTTATACATCTCACATGACAAGTGATTTTTTTACTTCAAATATCAAAAAAAAATTCTCACAATATTTAGAAGTAATACATAATTGTTATACAGTAGACATAATATTTATAAAATATTACATAAAAATTAATTTTTATTATAATCATCAAGGTATCTATAATATAATCATATTGGTACAAAATCACAAAGATTTCCGTACTCAAATCTCACACCTTATTGGATACTTTTTATCGTTATGTTAATTTTAAAGTCAAATCTTGAAAACAATGGATAGCTTAAAAAGTTGACTAGCTTTATTGTTTTTACTGGAACATATCATCAATTCATGTTATCAGCCAATTTAAATAAATTATGTATAATAATTAGTAATAAAATACTTCTTTTAATAATTTTATTATCAAATCTATATGACATGAAAAACAAGTAATTAAATAATTAGATGTTAAACACTGCCTATTTATTTAGATCGTATTTTATAGAATTATTATTAAACAATAAATTAATTAATAAAAACATATTTGAAAACTATTATTAAAATATTATTAATAAATATTTAGCAAAACTTTATAAATTGGGTGACAAACCAATTTACTATAAGAATGCACAATGAAACGATACAATTAGTAAAAATACACAATGAATCTCATTTCGATATCATTTTACATTTCTCTACCAATCTAATCTGTTTCACTATTTTTAAGTGGTTATTTTTTTTCTGAATAATAAAGAACTTTTCATTTTGAATTCCCAGATTCAAGAGTTTCTATAAAACTTAAGTGGCACAATCAAAGCTTTTTTTTATTATTTTCGTTGTTGATTTATGTTTCGGATTTCACTCGACCCGTGGTTGGGAACTAATGATTCGTTTGATCTACAACGATTTTGGATTAGCTCAAAATGAGCAAATAATATCTCTTGTTTCCATTTTTCTAATTATTCTAGATGCAATTGTGAAATATGGGATCTTCCATTTTTTAAATCGTGTACCTCCTTCGCTTATAATAATTTATCATTCAATGAATGAATGAAGAATTCATTAGATCTCTTGATATCAATCCAATCAGATTCTTTTTTCGTGTATAAAGAAATCATTTTCCATGGTACTTCTTCTTTATACTTCTACCTTTTTGGTTCAAGGTATTCATATTATATTACAATTATAGTAAAATTGTTTTAGTACGATTAACACAACGGCAAATTTGTCAATAGGTAATTCTACCAACTACACCAACTTAAAAGTCAATGTAAAATTTGTTGTGTTGAATCAAAGTACCTATACAACCTCAAAATGTAGGAAACTATTCATTGTCATGCCATCTACTATGTCTTGGCTTTAAATTCACTATGTTACAACATATATGGGTACTTTTCTCCCTTTTCTCTATAGTTTTGATATGATAATAGATTGTATCATTACATGGGCACATCACTGAGAAATTCATGATTGTGGTTAAACAAATGAAGATGACTTTCCCTTTAGATATGATCATCCACAATTACTAGTACTAAAGTTCCTCATCATGGTGGTATGACATTAGCATGTGCCCTGAATCAAACTTAGATGACTAGAATAATACAAACATACTACATCATAAACTGGTCATCTGTGATCAGATTTGTATGACTCTAGAGCACTGTTAATCTAGTCTCCTTCACATTCCACAAGAGTCACATTCTCATACTTAAATTTAAACAATATTACTATTAAAATCAATACTTTGTCCTATTATTATGAAGTAAACTTGGTCAAAACATTGAACAAGTACATCAAAGAACAATCACTTTTTCCTTGTCATCCTCATATGACATTGGCCCATTGGGAGTGGTTCAAACCAGTATGTTTGACTCCCTTAATTTGGTTCTATATGCCATGCCACCCATTAACAATATACTACATGCATTTCATAATGCAACATGTAGTACCTCAAAGAAATAAAATTTTCCTTTTAAAAAATGAGATTCATAATGTTTTGGTGTGATTAAAAAATGCAAAATTCTAGTTTTTGCTTTAATAGAAATCATGAAAATGATATCAAAACATGCCTAAGTGAAAATCATTCAATTTATGTAATTATTTTATGTCTGAATGAAAGTAAAACCTTGTCAAAATTTTCTATGATAATATTAATTATTTCATGGCCATGATTGCTAAGAACTCAATCTATTTCATGTGTATAATAAACTTTTCATTTTTGTGAACATTACAAATTTTTTTTTGTGTTTGTTTAGCTCATTTCATGATGAAATTACAATGTTTGAGAGCATGACATGTTATGAAGGATTTATGTTGCCAACATTTTATGTTATAACATTATAAATATGCAATCATGTTTAAGTAAATGTAATGTTATTTGATCATGGATGCTATAAGATAAGCTACTTTGAGATCTAACTAAGTCTTATTAAAAGAAAATTTGAATTCATATTAAATAAGACATGTTAATCATGATTATAATCATGATAAGAAGATTATTTTAACATTATTGAACTTTATTATGCTAGATAAACTCTTAAACTTTGTCATGTCAAGTAAGAATTTATGTTTCCTTAAAGAAACCAAAATTTGACCATGAATTTTATGATTATTATTAAACCAAGATTTAGTAATGATTAGCGAAGCAAACTATAGCTTGTTATAATTTAACACTTAATTATGAAGTCAATTATAATTAAATGGATAAGAATGATATTGGGCTTTAAGGAAGGACCTCTTCCTATCACATGCTTGGAGTGCTTATTTTATAATGGTAGAAAGAGAATGCTATACTTTCATTACTTAACTAAAAAGTTAAAAAACAAATTGGTCAACTAGAAGAAAAAGCTTATATCCATATGTGGTAAACTTATACTAGTAAAACAAGTACTAAATTCAATACAAGTTTATGCTTTAATGATAATGAGTCCTCTACAAATCATAATAGTTTGGAAAAGATTATGAATAGCTTTTTATGAGGAGACATAGAGAATGGTTATAAGAATCCCTGGTTGAAATGGGAAAGTATATGTGCACTACTAAAGGCAAACAAATTGGGCATTAAGAAACTAAAAGATATCATATTGGCATATTCAACAAAATAATATTGGAAATTGTTAATTGATTGGTCACTATGGATTGAGTTCATGAAAACAAAATATTAGAATAGAAATTAAGAGGGGCACAAATTGGATACATAGAAGAATATAGAAAATTTACTATTGGGCACCAAGGAATGATGGAAGTTTAATTTATAATAAGCATGATATCAAATAAGAAACAAGTTCTTTGAGAAGAAGTCAAGAATGAGGATTAGGAATGTGGAATATTCTACAAAGATATCAATACTGGCTTGGAGGATTTTGAATAGATTGCTTCCATTCTCTAAATAGCTAAAAAGACTCAACATTCACCTTTCTTCCAAATGTATATATTGCCCTATTGAAGACTCTGTTAATCATGCATTTACTAATTATTATCTTGCACAAAACATTTGGCTTTTCTATGATAGAGCAATAAACATGCAATTGCAGGTAAATTAAAAAATAAGCACTCTTTTAATTGTTATTATTCGACCCTTAATAATATATTAAAACATTTGGAAGGCTTGAAAACAAAATGTAAGAATGTTGATGAATCAAAAATGGATATTATACACAACATAAATTGTTATTATCTAAGTATTTTCAAGTGTTTTTGGATTGTACAAACAAGATAAAAGGACATTATGTTTTTGCAAATAAGATTACTTCCTCCTTCAAATAAAAGAAAGATAAATATTGAAAATTTGTATATTGAAATCCTCCTCCTACACACCAAATTAAAATAAACATAAATGGCACCAATAAAGAAAACTTCTCAATGCTAGTCAATATCATTAGAGATCTTAATGCAAATGATTTATATGCTTTTTGTTATCATGTAGGACATGGTTTTGCAATGAAGACTGCATTGTTTTGCATTGAAGAAGATCTGTAGTGGTGCATTAACTATCAGTACACAACTATTCATATTGGCCTTGATTACATCACATTAACAAGAATATTACAAGGTAGCTTAAAGTCACATTGGTATATTACAGTTCACATACAACAAGTACAATAAGTAGCCACTTCCTTATCAATAACTTGGAATAAGATTTATAATGAGGTAAATAAAATAACATGTCTACTTGCGAAGTCAATGAAAAAATTGAAAAAAGTACCAAATAGAAGAAGCAATCTACATAACAAAGCAATGTAGGGCCATTATGTCTATGGAAAAAGCCATATTGCCTTACATTCACCTATCATACAAAACTCTTTGTTTGATCATACATGGCAATTAGAATGTTGATACTCAAAATTAATGATTAAGATTAGATAGCCTTTGGAATGTATAATATATTATTACTCATCATAATACCTAATGATTTTGCAATTATGATTTCGTTACCCTCGATCATAGAGCTCTTCTTTCTTCTATGTCATTGAATCTTCTCTTTACACTAGGGAAACATCTAGCATTGCTCACATATATAATACAACGAATGACAACGTTCTCTCTTTGGTGTTGTATGCCCTCTTGCAGTTACTATTCACTTACACATCATCGTAATGGTACATTTCATCTCACGCTACATATAATACTCAACTGGTCCTAACAATTCCTTTTAGTGCATCTCTAACAAACAATTTGGTGTTAGTCAATACATCATTTAGGTACTATTCATCAGGGTGCCTCCCTTTACCAAGATGAAATCTCATTCATTTCATGATGAGAGCCATTTGATACTATTTAAATCAGCTCATATCTATACTTATACATCAACAAAAGAATAATCGTCATGAACAAGTACATCTGTGAACCTCCAACTACCAATGGTTGTCAAGTACGATGATGTATTCTTAGCATATTTAATGTAATAGATTAGGGGTGATGATATGCCATTGTGCTTCATAATCAAACATTTGATTTTGTAGTTGGGCTCAAATATTTGATTTTGTAGTTGGCCTCAAATATTTGATTTTGTAGTTGGGCTAAACATCCATTCCAAAAAATATCTTTTTACTAGTTTTCATTAATATATTAATAATTAATTTATTAAAAAATCTATAGTTGTTAACTTAGTAGTGTTTTTTTATATTATACAGTGAGACATTATTAGGAATACATAATTTTGGCTCAAGTTAAGCATTGGGCTTGGGTCATTTGTCTTAACAAAAGGCTAATGTTATAAATAGAGACCTTATGAGAGATTTTAGATGGATTTTAAGGCATGCATAGCTCCTAGATTCCTCTTTTAGAGACTTGAGATGCTTGGGTTTGTCATAGAAGAAGGCTAGGTTAACTTTGTACCCTTTTTAGGCTTAGCAAAAAGGGTTGTGGTTTGGTTAAGTGTGAATTAGAAATTAGAAATTCAAAAGGCTAGCTAGTAGGCTTCATAAACTCAAGCTAGGCTTAAAGCTTGATTGGATTAATAAAATAGATCTAGAGATTGAATTTTGATTTTCTTAAGATTTGGGATTTAAGTTTCTTAGGCTTGAAATTTGAATAGTTTAGGGTTCAAATTGAAAAGCCCATGACTTGAAAATTAAATGTCTAAGGTACAAATTTTGAACCTTGGATAAGTTTAAGTACTCTAGTTAGTTTTGAAGAAAGTTATATCTTGGATGAACCCAAGATGATGTTAAGGATATCTTAGTATTTAAGCATATATTTAAACTAATATTTCCTAAGGACTTTATTTTTTACATATGAAAACACTAAGAAATTAAAGTTGTACCAAGAACATCATTTATTTGGTGAGACATTGAACATAAATTGGATAAGGCTTTGGTCTAAGAAAACTCTTGCTTAGACATTGGATAAGATTTGATTAAGTTAAAGAGCTTAGTTTTAGCCTTAAGAATAGTTTTAAGCTTGACCAACTCTTAGATATTAGTTTTATGTTTGGCCTTAAGTGTAGTGATAAGATTAACAAAGGGTTTATTTATTCTCTTAGATATTATCTAAACCCTAAACTAGCTTGGATTATTGGCTAAGATCATGAGTAGCCCTTAAGTAGGCCCTTATGCCATGTATTAATTCTTTGGAGTTTGATCTAAGAGGTATATATGGCTTAAAAGAGACCTTTGGGAAGGATGTAATGACTTAAGTTGTCTTCTAAGGAAAGAGAGTCATTAGTAGAAGTCATGCAAACCTAGTTTTGAAAATAAGAGTTGTGATTTAAAATGTTTGAGCCATGGATTTAAAGTAAGTACTTAAGTGATGGTCTACATAAGCTAAAAGATTCTAGTAAGAATTCCAAATAAATATTGGGCAAAAATAAGATATATATATATATATATATACATAGAAAACTAAATAGAGGAGGATTATTCCAAATAGGTTGATTAGGGTTTGGTGAAAACCTTTGCTTAGCCCATATAATTGTTAAGGTTTTAAGAAAAATCTAGATTATATAGATAGTTGATTAGGGTTTTGGGAAGACCTTTAAATTATCCTAGATAATAGATTAAAGCAACATGAATGTTATAAATAACCTTAGATGATTGATGATGAAACCATATGGAGTCATGCTATATGATAAGAAAGTTTACGTTGATTATGACATAGCTTAAGATGTAGTAGACCCCATATGGTGACCCCTTAACCAAAGTTAAGTGAGTCAATTATACTAAATGGTAAGGCTTTCATTAGATTTTATGTTGTGGTAGGGCATGACCAGCTCACTTCAAACCCATAGGAGACTTTGGACTTGGTCAGATATGATGGAGAATGTCACACATTGTTTAGGGCTCTTGGAGTAATGCTTGATTAATCACATGATTGGTAGAGACCCAACTGTGTACTACTAGATCATGTTGTATAGATTTTAGGGTAATTGATTGTCATTGATTTATAAGATATCATAAGAGAATATAGATGTGTTAGAACACCAATAGAGTACTATATGGTTATTGAGGACTCGTATACCCCCATGAGATAGCCTCATATGATTCAACTTCTTATAGTAGAGTGCTAGATTATGTGATAAAGTAAGACAGACAAACCTTATTCTAAGGATCTCATAGGTTTTGAAGGAGTGCTAGATTATTAGTAATTCATTATGCATTTTATTTTGCTACATTACATGATTATGATGTCATAAAGATTTGAGAGGTCTTAACGATTATTGGATAATACCAATGTTATGATTTTATACCTTGGATCAACTTGGTAGTTTGGGATACCTTATGTGATATTACTATTCATAATGATGGTTATACTCTATTGGATATATTTATTATTTTACTGCATGATCATTTTATACCATGATCTAAGGATTCCTTATTAAACTTTGGCTCACCCTCCTTATTTTTAAATATAGGTTCAAAGAGTTAGAATATTGCATAGAGATAAAGTTGGGGGCTTTAAAGTCACTTCTTAAATAGATTATTCATCTACTTGGCATTTTATGATGTTATAATTATTGTTTCTTATAAACATAACATTGTTATTTATATTTACTCAAATTTGGACTTTATGGTACTATTTATGTTGGACTTCGATCTCTAAATTTTTATATTTCATATTGTAGACTTAGACTCCTTGATAACATTTGGATCTTTTGATTGTTTTTTTTATATTGTCCATGTGTATGCATATGCTTTATGATAGGTTAGCAGGATTTCTTTGATGCCATATACATACTAATGTATATAAGCAGATTACCTTGCTTAGAGTGAATTTTTTCTTGAGTCAACTGGGTGACCAGTTGGTGTAAGGGCATGGTTTATTTTGGGTAGCATGTTACGAGGATGTTGAGTAGATTAGAAGAGTATGACTCCTAGTTTGAATATCAATTTGAGGTGTCCAAGGTGATTAGCTAAATACATTGATTAGTATAATTTTTTTGTTGCACAAAAATAATAAAAAATTCTTTTAAAATGGTCAAGTGTGATAATAACCATAACCTTGAGAGAACCTATTTTGAAACTCATGGGTGACAACTAAGGAAGCATTTTATTTTAATTTCTTAATATCATTAGTTTTGGTACTTAAGTTAAACTTAAAAGGAGAATTATATGATAATTGTGATAGTATGTGCTTTATTATTCTCAATTTATTACTTTAAAAAATAAATAATTTATTTTATAATTAATTTATTTAATTATATTTACATTATGTTATTTGCATTATTATTTTAGTTAAATAATGTGTGAAAAAAATTTTAATTTTTTAATCATATCTTTTATTTATCATGTTTTTTAGATTTAATCAAATGAATAATTATACAATACTAAAAATAAAATTAATAGATTTAATATTATTATAAATAAAAAAACTAGATATGTTAGAATTTAAAATATCTTTATAAACCTCATGGATAAAATGTTATTAAATACATTACCAATTCATGGATACTATGATAAGATATTATATGAATAATTATATAGATATAAGGTGATTCTATTATGATGGAATATTTTAATATATTTGAAGACTTAATAGCTAAGATTAGTTACCATGATAAAATTATCGAATAATTTGGTAAGAGATTAGAAGGGTAGTTGAGTTTCATTATTCTCAAATACTTAAGTATAAATTTCTTATTGATTTTTCTTTATATATAAACTTTTTCTCATTCTCGATTTTGTTATGAAAATATGTGCTCCTCTTCCTCATCCACATCCTCTACATCTTCTTATGTTTAATTACAAAGCACTATTATTACTACTTTTCAATATATAAAAAAACTCCTCTTGCTTGTCTTATCATCTTGATCATTCTCTATATGTAAATTATTCCTCCTCTTCCCTCCTCGTCATGCTCTATATATTTATATCTATCCTCCATATTTTTTCTACTCATCCTTTTCTCTTCCTTGATATATATATATATATATATATATATATATATATATATATATATCTGTGTGTGTGTGTGTGTGTGTGTGTGTGTGTGTGTGTGTATGAAGGAGGAGAAAAAGATGAGTAGAAAAAATATGGAGGATAGATATAAATATATCCTCCATATTTTTTCTACTCATCTTTTTCTCCTCCTTGATATATATATATATGTATGTATGTATGTATGTATTTCTCCCTTTCACTTCCTCTTCTTTGTCTACTTATTTATCTTCTAATACTATCTTCTCTTCTATATAAGATTTCACCTTGCACTTGAGATGAAGTAATAGATGGATGATTGAAAACTATCATTGATAATTTTGTTGAAACAGATGCCACAATACCCCTTCTTCAAAGATAAATAATTTATAACCACAAGTTTACGAACACCATAAGGAGAGCAATCACCTTTTAAACTAATAATATTTTTAGCATGACACTTTTTAACACACTATCAACACTAAGGTTTTACTTTTGGGTGCCATAAGTAAACTACCAATCAGATAAATTCCAAATACCAAAGCACTACCTTTTTTAATTGATACTAGACAACAATGTTTTGAGAAATTTTCATGCTTCTCATAATTGTTGCAATAACCTTTAGCTTAACCTAAAATGAAATTTAAATTCTTTAAAATCATTCAACTTTCATAAGGTAGGCCAACTTGTTAAGACATCTTTTTAATTTTCAACAACTTCTCTTTCAATTAAAGGAGTCATTTGACTCATCTTGAACACTCTAATATTCTTTCATTTATTTTAGATAAAATTCATGCCAAACAAGCATAATTTACTCTCTAATTGAGTCTCTCATGCCTCTTTTCTTGAGAAACACCTTTTTTTCTTTTATTGGTACATATTTTGAAAGAAAACTAATTACTAAAGAGAACTTCTATTTGTACTTTTTTGCTTATTACTTTGTGAATTAAACCATTTAATTCTTTTCCCTTAATTTTGTTGATGTCCTCATTTCTCTCTATTGCTTCAAATATGTTCCTGAACATTGTTATTTTGCCAATTATTTTCCATTCCTTTCTAGTATAGAAGCATAAAATTTGGAAACAAAACTTTGGTATTTATATTCATTTTTAAATAATTAATAATTCACCCATAAATAAAATTTGGATATATATTATTCCAAAAACATTAATTTATATATATTTTTTTGCTACCAAAGTAGGGTTTCTATAAATGCATTTGGTCATTTTTCTATTTTTCTTTGTATTTGTCGTAATTCATATTTTCTTTTTAAAGATGGCACATCTACATTTATCAATACTCTATCAACAATTGAAATTAAATATTGTCATGATGTTAAATGTACATTCCTTCAATAATAGCTTATACGCATCTCAATACTAAAATGTCAATTTTTTGTGTCATACAATACAATGATGAGTGTCATCACCTTATGATATATGGGAGGTCAAGGACAAGAGTTAGAAAGAGGAAGAATTAAATTCACAAACAAAAAACATGAAGATATGGAAATCCAAGTGGTGTAAACCTCTACCCAAATTAAGAGGTGTAGTTAAAGAGTTGAGATTGGGAAAGTGATGATTAGGATGGTGATTAGAATAACATCCAAATTGACAACCAATACAAGTAGAATGGAACAACACTTAGAGATATCAGGAGTTATTTGCATGGATTTAGAACACATGTATGTCCAATCCGTTAATTTATTATAATTACCTGAATGTCATCTAAACTAGGCACTAAAAGCATGAATGGGTTGATATTCACACATCATAATCGATCTTTTGCGGAAGTTCTGGGTGGCGCCACCCCATGTTCTTCTAAAATCAAAACTCTGACAACTTTTGAAAGGGAACTAGAGATCATCTTCGAAGAAGAGAAAATTAACAAAATGGTAGCTAATTTTAAATTAGTATTAATTAGGAAATTTATGAAAAACCAAGCATACAATCAATAAGAAAGGCCTTCATGACTATTGGATTTCTTAATGAGATTAACATTGGATCACTATATAAGAGGTACTTACTGATTTATTTTGATAAGGAAGAAGCTTTCCTCAATTATTTGTTACATCACTCCTAGAATTTGAGTGAATTTCATATGAGGGTTTTCGAGTGACATCCTAACTTTTATGAAACCCTCTTTGGCTTCTATCTTGATTTCACTTGTTATCTCCCAATAAACTTGTTTAACAAAGTTGCCCTTTATTCAATTACCTTTATAATCAGGAAACCACTAAAGATGGATACAGCCACACCAAATTTGGCACATCTAAGCATTGTCAGTGTATGTGTTGAGTTGGATTTATTAAAGAAGCTCCTTAAATATATAAGCATAACCCAAAGAGGTGGCAAAAAATGCATTATGATAACTTGCTGGTTTATTATGGACACTAGAGCAAACAAGGTCACTCTATTGTAAATTATAAGCATCACCTAGTAATGCTAGAAATTTAGAAATTCATAAAGAACCAATCAAGTTTGATTTTGGCTCTATGCTACCAAACTTGAAAAGGGTTGATAACAATCAAGAACATCGTAATATCAATCCAACTAATGATGTGGAACAATAAAATGGTTTGGATTCTCCATTGTAGAAGGCATCATACAAAGCAACTAGTGATACACTAAGGTAGTTGGAACAAGGAGAAGCTACAACAACTTCAACATCATAGTTAATTAAGTGCAATAAGATGAGTAACATTTTGCTAATCAATTTAGCTAATGATCAGGAATTGTTTATCAAGATCATCACTCCTATAAAGGATATATATCGTATCCAAAAATCAAAGCTTAGCATAAATCCTAATCCACTATGGATTAGCAGACCTTAAAAGATTTTGGAATGAAATTACATGAAAAAGCTACAAATTTAGGTTTATACCTTTGGGATAAGATGACTTTACTTTAGTCCAAACTAGAATGGCTAAAATTAGCAAAGAAGATTGTCGAGCAATATGCTAGTTCGAAAGTAAATCATAGAAGTGTTAGAAGTATTCAAAATAGTCAATAATGAAAGAATCAGCTTAATAATTATGTTGGAACCCATGGCATAGAAAACAAAATTACAATAATTGGCTTTTAAAATAAGGTTTAACCAATACACTAGTAACAAATCAAATAAAATCTAGATATTATGAAAGAACAATATTAAATACTCTATAGTACATGATGAAGAACAACTCATTCATTTAATGATTTTAAGGAATGGGCTAATTTCAAACTATACTTTGGTATATACTAAAAGTTGTAGAATGTTGAGCTATAAATTATGAAATAAGTTTTAGAAAGTGATTTCAATGTTATTGCATTAGCTGATGAATATAAAAGCACATCTTTTCTTAACATAACATCTATTAATGAGTTTAAGGATTGTATTAATCAATGTGGTTTGTCTGAGATTCCTTTTAAGGGTTCATCATGCACATGGGTGGGTAAGAAAAAAGCTAAATGGGAATGGAAGAGATTAGATAGAATTTTGGTGAACAAAAAATGGATAAAGAGTTACCTAATTGAAACTATGAAACATCTAAACAAGATACGATGTGACCACACCCTTTTATTATCACAACACTCTAGTGAGCAATTTCAAGGACCATGAAAATTTAAATTCAAAAATATGTTGATTTCACACCCCACTTTATATAAACTAATTAAAAAAAATGAATGGGTCCTATTCACTTAATTGGCATGTAGGCCATAGCATATAAGCTGAGGAGAATGAAAAATTTTCTAAAGGTCTAAAAAAGACTACATTTGGGAACGTATTTCAAAACATTAAAAATAGCTAAGGAGAAAGTTAGGAAATGTGAAAAACAATTCTTGGAAAGAGTTTTGATGAAGACAATATCGAATTGAATGTAAAAATTTAACATCTCATTTATGAGTTTGACAAGAAAGATACCTATTGGCATAAAAAAGTTAAGAGTTAAATGGTTAGTTGAAGGTGAAAAAATACAAAATGTTTTCACACTTTAGTTAAAAATAGGTACTTAAAACTCTACATTTCTTAGATTAAAGGAATGGATGGTCCCAAACTTTTTGGATAGGAACAATTGTCAATACTTTCAAGAACACTTTAAGAAAATGGATAATGCTGCTCAAAATGATTAGCTAATTTGTATTCCTAAACTTATTATGCAAGATGACAATAATACACCTACTAAAGAGATGGCTCTTGAAGAATTTCATTAAGTCATTGCTCAATTGAACAAACATAGTGTAGCGGGCCCAGATGGCTTTAATGGGGTATTTTTCAATACATATTAGGATATTTCAATGGATGTTAAACTTTTATTCATGGTTTCTTAGATGGTGGCCCCATACCTAAAGGAATTGTCATCTTACACATTATTTTCATTCCATAATCTAACAACTCATCTACCTTTTTTGATTTTTGACCAAAGTGTATTACCACCTTTGCAAGAAGGATTTTGAGTAAATTTATTGCTAATAGGCAGCACAATCTACTTAGCAAAATTATTTGTTTAGAGCAAGTTGGATTTGTCAAAGAAAAATGATAGAAAATATATCTATTTCTTAGGAAATAATGGCGTAAATGAATAAAAAATTGAGACAAGTAAATTGTATAATAAAGTTTGACATTAAACATTTATTTGACACAATCTCATGGGTACTTTTATTTAAAAAGTGCTACAATACTTCGACTTTTCAGCTAAGTTTAGTTTCATTAATTAAGAATCAACTCAATAACTCATGGTATCTAATATAATCAATAGTTCTCTTTGTGGATTCTTTTGACCACAAAAAGGAATCTTGTAAAGAAGATTTATCTCTCCACTGTTATTCATCATTGCTATGAAATATTTCTTTAAAAGCTTACTTTATGCTTTCATAATAGGACAATATAGTATTATGCTACAACATGGGACACTCTAACCACACATCTCCTCTATGTCAGTGACGTTACAATCATTAGCAAAGGAGTTTTTTGATCTTCAAAGAGTATTTAAAACATGCTTTAATCTTTCAACTCACATAAGACTTAAAATTAAATAGGAGCAAATTCAAATTTTATGTTTCTTCTAAGGTGAAGGTTGTTCCTAGCAAGAAAATGACAAAGGTTTTGGGATTCCAGCAAGGATTCAGATATATTATGTACTCGACATGCACAATGTATTCTAATAAGAAAAAGGCTAAAAACTATTAACATCTGATATAAAACCTCTTATTTAAGGTTGCTAGTTGGAAGAAGAAAAAGCATTTGTCTATTAGAGGACATTTAATTTTTGTTTGACATATTCTTAATTCAATATAAGTTCATATATTAATGACCTTACTTTCACCAACTTAGTTTGTAACAAGGATTGATAAAATTATGAATACTTTCATTTGGGGGAAACTCCAATTTTGAGTAACCACTATTAAGAATTCAGAGCTTTCTATCCAAGCATTTCTAAAACCACTTCTCTTTACATTTACTAGACCATGTGAACTAATTTCTCATTAAGTTTAGCACCATAACTATGCATTCATGAGTACAATCATTTAATTCAACAACTGGTCCTAGCTTAGGAGACGAGTGTCATTTGTATTCCTGAAAGTTGGCAATTGACATTGAAGTCCCCTCTTGTCCCAACCATCCAGGGAAGACAATTGGTCTATGCCATTGATTTCAAATTCCTCCATAACTCTCTTCTATCAATAAACAAACACTTGGCATGCATGAATAAATAGTACATCGTCTATTTATCGTACTCTATCAAAATGTGCAAGTAATAGCCTTTACATTTTATTATTTGGTAATAAAAATCTTGAAGCCAGAGCAGCCATATTTTGTTGGATATTTTACTTTTGTAATAGTCAAAATTCAATTTTTAATGAAAGATGTCCATCTACCTATTACCTACAAGTTCCAACGATGCTATTAACTTAATTTTTGTATATTTTGTTATATTCTTCAAACGAGAAATAGTTGTTGAGCTGATAGCCCCTCTAATGTTCAACATTAGAATATTGGTCTTCCCAATCACAAAGTCATCATTTTTTGCTTAAAGGCTTCTTCTAGTCGTTGTGCGGTTGCTTGTTTCCTTGCATTCTTCTTATTGGCTTTTCTCTTTGACTTATAGTTGGCAACCACTGTAAAATTGTCTAGCTCCATTTGAAAAAGCTTAAGCAACCTTGTCCTATCCTATAGATCCTCACTAAATTCTTTAATTGATTGAATGTTAAGATGCTTCCTAAGCTTCACATCCTTTCTCACTTGAGTTAAATTGATATTATGTATTCTTACTATTTTATTTCTAATTAAATTTTAGTTTTCTAAAAATTCTAATCCTTCAAGTGACTTGATATTATTATTTGTTCTTCTTTTTTTTATTTTTGCATCTACCTTTAATGCCAACTGTTCATGCAATTAAGAAGAGTGTATGCTTCTTGAATAGATGGATTGGTATGTCCTCTAATGAGATCCACACAAGAGCTTTTGAGGGTTAGGAGTTGAGACAAAAGCTAAGGTGCCATTTAAGGACCCTCATCTAAAATTCTACGATTTTTCAAATCTTGTGGAACAAGCATTTAATGATGTCTGATTCCTGTGTGAATCTCAAAAGCACATGTCTATTATCCAATAAGACCACAACAATAGATCTCAATAAGCCAATTTTCTAGATTTTGATTCCAAGAAATTCAATGTTGGGTTTATCATGCAAGAACTTTCTAATAAGAAGCCCCTAAAGTTCTCACAATATTTAGAAGTAATACATAATTGATTTACAGTAGACAAAAAAATTTATAAAATATTACATAAAAATATATTTTTATTATAATCATCAAGGTATCTATAATATAATCATATTGTTTGTACTGGACCATAGCATCAATTCATAATAACTCCCCAAAAAAAATTATATATTTGCGATTAGTATTTATTTTCGGTCATGTTATCTGCCAATTTAAATAAATTATGTATAAATAAATTATCAAATCTATATGACATGAAAAACAAGTAATTAAATAATTAGATGTTAAACACTGCCTATTTATTTAGATCGTATTTTATAGAATTATTATTAAATAATAAATTAATTAATAAAAACATATTTGAAAACTATTATTAAAAGTATATATTTCATAAATTTATTATTAATAAATATTTAGCAAAACTATCTATAATGTAAAATTATCAAAATAGTTTTAACATTTTAGTCTAAAAAAAAGTAAAGTAAATTTTTAATATTATTTTGAAAAAAAATGAGATTACTTTCTGAGATTTATTTAATTTTTTTTAAATTAAAAAATATGCTCATGAGCATACTGATATAAATATGCTCTCATATTTTGAAAATTTATTTCCAATTAACTAAGTTTAAAAACGTTGCATTAGACATATTCTTAATTATTTATCTTTGCTATTCAATATTAAGAAACTTTATAAATTGGGTGACAAACTAATTTACTATAGGAATGCACAATGAAACGATACAATTGGTAAAAATACACAATGAATCTCATTTTCATATCATTTTACATTTCTCTACCAATCTAATATGTTTCACTATTTTTAAGTGGTTATTTTTTTTCTGAATAATAAAGAACTTTTCATTTTGAATTCCCAGATTCAAGAGTTTCTATAAAACTTAAGTGGCACAATCAAAGCTTTTTTTTATTATTTTTGTTGTTGATTTATGTTTCGGATTTCACTCGACCCATGGTTGGGAACTAATGATTCATTCGATCTACAACGATTTTGGATTAGCTCAAAATGTCGAGTTAGCTCCCCTCGATTGTATTTCTCCCGAAATGAAAGAAAAGATGGGCAATCTTTCTTTTTAGTGTTATTGTCCTAATCAAAAAGATATTCTTGTGATAGGTCCTATTCCCAGTTAAAAATATGGTGAAATTGTCTTCCCTATTCTTTCCCCCAACCTTGCTACGAAAAAAAATATTCACTTCTTAAAATATCCCATATCTGTAGGCGGGAACAGAGGAAGGGGTCAGATTTATCCTGATGGTAGCAATAGTAGCAATATAGTTTATAATGCCACATCGGTCGATATAGTAAGTCGAATAGTATGTAAAGAAAAAGGAGGATATGAAATAACCATAGTTGATGTAAAAAATGGGCATCAAGTGGTTAATATTATACCTCCCAGACCAGAACTTCTTGTTTCAGAAGGTGAATTCATCAAACTGGATCAACCATTAACAAGTAATCCAAACGTAAGAGGGTTTGGTTAGGGAGACACATAAATTGTACTTCAAGATCCATTACGCATCCAAGGGATTTTATCCTTCTTGGTATGTGTATTTTTAGCATAAATCTTTTTGGTCGTGAAAAAGAAACAGTTTGAAAAGATTTAGTTGTATGAAATTAATTTATTGATCTAGAAATTTATTAAATGAAAATCAAGTTGGTACAAGTTAAAATAAGTTGGTACAAGTTAAAAGTACCGAATTATTGTCGATCGATAGAATCATGTATGATTTCAAACAAAAAAATTATGTAATCCTTTTCTTATATCGTCTTTTACCAAAATAATCGTGATTTTTCTTTTGTCTCCTGTTCTCCAAATATTATTCCTTCTTCCTTTTTTTCTTTTCTAAGTGTACCTGAACTCATTTCCTTTGTCATTTCTACAAATATACTGAGAATCCATATATTTTGGAATAGATCAAAGTCTCACTCTAAAAAGTAATAACTCCGAGGAGCTTTATGACCTTACCCATACTATTGAGAAATCCCTAACTTTAGGTCTTTTTCAAGTTGATTCAATCGCGAAAATGAAATACCACGATATAGGTAGAAGATCAAGAAGTGGATCTTCTCTAGATACACCAGTGAATCTAATCTTATTTAGTATTTGGATATATTCTTATTAGGATATATTTTGCAAATCTATTTATCCTATCGGGGATTCAAAGCTCATTTCACTCGTTTTTCTTTCTAAAAAATCCAAAAATGAAAAATAAATGTATTTAAAAATTTTTCTTAGGTAAATTGATTGAAAAATGCTTTTGTAGAATGTCCAATATCTGTTTTACATTTTCTATGCAAAAATTTTCACTTTTTAGAAGATCTTCTTGACTGTGATACAAAAGGTCCAATAATGAATGTATATTGGACATTTTGAGAGAATTATAGGTCTTGGAAGATAATTTTAATTGGTCAATAAAAAACCTTTGAATGGAATTCCTTTTTTGTTTCTATTTTGATTAGTTGATTTTTCTTGAAGGAAAAAGAAGGTAGATTAAATCTTTTTTTCATTTTCCTTCAAATCCTCTTCCTCGTCAAATAAAAAATGAATCAATAAATCAATCAAATTATGAGAAGGTTCATAAAGTGCTTCTGTAGGAATTAAACTTCCATTTATCCATATTTCTATAAAGAGTATCTCTTATTTTTCATTCCCATTCCTATAAGAATGAATATTATGGTTCACATTTCGAACAGGGTTGGATACAATATCTATAGGAAAACTTCCATGACTGGAGTTGTTTGTGGATTTCATATGATATTTGCAATCTCTCTTGATTTGTAATTTAATACACAAATCAATTGGTTATGTAAAGTTCACTATATGCTGTGTCATGTCAACTATTTCTACAGAGAGTGGCGAGATGATATCTTGAGCAGTTATCTGTTTTAGACCCCTGACATAAATATATGCGTCCCGAACCCCATTGAGATTACTTTTCAATACGATTTAGTTTAGATTTATTAAAATCTCATGTAATGATTCTTCAATACCTACTATTGTAGAACATTCATGTAGCACATTTTCAAATTTTACACTTGTGATACATGTTCCTTCTATTTCTCCAAGTAAAACCCTTTGCATGGCGATACCTATGGTATCGGCTTGACCTTTCATAAGTGGGGACAAAATGAAACTACCATAATAAAGATGCTTACTGTCTACTCTTGATTCAACACATTTCCACTGTAGTGTTGGAGTGCATCATGCTACTTCTTCTCGAGCCATACTATTTATTTTATTGGAATTTATACTTTATACTTTACTATACCATTTATTTGAATTTTGAAAACTATCTTATTTTTTATGTTTCTTAGATTAATAATTATTAGATCATATTTCTAAATCATTTATTTCTTTTAGAATCTATTCAATTGCAATTCTGAGTTTTATACACGTCTTTTTTTAGGGGGTCGACACCCATTATGTGGCATGAGTGTTATATCACGCATGAAACTTATTTGTATCCTACTTCTATGAATGGCCCACAATGTCATATCTCTTCCTCAACCTGTACCCTTGATCATAACTTTTGCCCGTTTCATACCCCGACCCACTGTGGTACAAATAACATTTAATGTTGCTACTTGAGAAGCATAGGGTGTTCCTTTCTTATGCTTCTGAATCCAGAAGCACCTGTGGAAGAACAAGAAAACACCCGACCTCGTACGTCTATAACAATTACAATAGTATTATTGAAACTGGCTTGAATATGAATAATTTCTTTTGGTATCCCAGGTTTATTCTTATACTTATGTGAACCAATGTATGAATTCTTACATAAATAATTACGTAAACCAATTTTTGTGATGAATTTGGTCATATTTTATTATCTTATATCATAAAAAATAAAAAATAAAAAATAAAAAGAAAAGAAAGAAGCATCATAAATCTAAAGACATATACGATGGATATCCATTTCATATGAAAAAAGAGCCTTTCTTCTTTTTCTTTATTTTAAAATGGAAATGATTTTTCTTTTCTTTATTTCCTATTTTAGAAAAATTCTTTAGTTAGAACTTTATAAGTATTAACTCTGTCTCTGTTTATGTCTCGGATTGAAACAAATTATTCTAATTCGTCCTCGTCTACGTATCGAGCAACATTTTTGAAAAATTTTACAAACAGAAGCCCTTATTTTCATATTTCTCGCCCTTATTTTCATATTTCTCACCTTTATTCAGAATCTATTTTTAGATTTTTTTTAAAAAAAATTAATATAGATTTATTGTATTTTTGAAATTATAGATCTTACTGAATATCGAATATGAATATAAATTTTTATAAAATTTTATAAGAATGAATAATTATATCATGATATGATTATTCGTTATATCCTTACAAGAGGGATGTTTAAAAGTCTATAAATATAAAATTTTAGATTTTTTTTTTTAAAATATAGGAAGTCTATAAATTATAAGTCCCTGGTTAAATCATAATGACTCATTTCGACTCAAACACTATCCTCGAGTAGTATACGTATAAAACCACTATGAATTTTTCCTAAAACATAAGCTATAATTAGATTTTCATTATCTTACTGAACTCAAAACATACCATTTGAAAGCGATTCAATAATTAAATCTTCATGAATAAATTTGTGTTCATTTTGTTCTTTTATTACATGTAAATCCCTTTTTTTGATATTTTTAAATGGTAATATTAACCAAACTCATAAAACTAACACTCATAAAACTAATAAAGAAAGAATTCTTTAATTTATTTCTCTTCCCTCACTATTTGCAATTTTCAAATAAAAAAATAGTAAATTCGAGAGAAAATGGGAGAACTACAGTATAATCACTATATATAATACAAAATTTCTCCTCCAATTTTTTCTAGTCGAGCTTCTCGATCTGTCATCGTACCTCGAGAAGTAGAAAGAATTACAATCCTCGTTCCGCCTAAAATAGGAATTCTTTGATAGCTTGAATAGATTTGTCGACTGGGTTGGCTTATACGCTTTAATTTTATTTTCTTCTGTTTCTTAGTATTTCTATGTCGAAAGGTTGAAACCAAGAAATTGTTTTGACTTTCTTTATGTTTTTGGACGTTTTCAAGAAAACCTTCTCTTAAAAATATTTTGACAATGTTTTTAGTTAGATTAGTAAATGCTATTTGAACCCTTCCCTTTTGATTCATGTTAGCATTTTGCTATAGAAGTAATATATCGACAATAATGTCTCTACCCATGGTGAATTCTAGTTATTTGTTGTTCCTCATTTGAATAGAACCAACATGTTTCTTTTTTGTGTTTGATTTTTATTTTTAGATTAGTGATTGAATTTTGTTTTTTTTTAAATTCGACAATTCTAAACAAATTTCTAAAATTCAAGTATATATATGAAACACAATCTATGAATCAGACATCTATGAGGTATATATTTTCTATTTGAATATTCATTATATCATTATATAATGTATTTTATTGTTTGTGTTTATTGTGATTTTTTATATTTTAATATGAATTTTTATACTTTATTGTGCTCATTATACTTTAGTAGTTATTTTAATTATTAGTAGTTCTATTTTAGTAGTTTTATTAGTAATTATTTAGTATTATTAGTATTAATTTTTATTAGATTTTTAGATTTGTTTTGCAATTTTTATATTTGTTTGTATATTTGAATTATATAAAAGATAAAATCAAATAAAGATATCAAATAAAATAAAAAATAAAGAAGTAAGAAAAAATATAGTGATATTAAATAATAAAAAAAATAATGAAAATATAAGAAGTCTATAAATTATAAGTCTCCTGGTTAAATCATAATGGCTCATTTCGACTCCAACCCTATCCTTGAGTAGTATACATATAAAATCACTATGAATTTTTCCTATAAAACCACTATGAATTTTTCCTAAAATATAAGTTATAATTAGAGTTTCGTTATCTAACTGAACTCGAAACATACCGTTTGAAAGCGATTCAGTAATTAAACCTTCAAGAATAAATTTGTGTTCTTTTTGTTCTTTTATTAAAGAAGTAAGAAGAAATATAATGACATTAAATAATCAAATGAAAATGAAAAATTCATCAAATTTAAATTCTAAATGAAATCTAAATTTCAGAAAAAAAAATCAGAATAAAAAAATAAAATAAAAATAATAAAAAATAGCTTGAAAGAAGAAATAGAAGAATATAAATATATTTTAATATATTTTCAAAATCAGAAATAAAAATAAAAGAAATAATATGAAATATGAAAAAATAAAAAATAAATACGGATAAATAAAATAATGATATATATCATATACTAATTTGATTTAGAAGACTATAAGACTTCAGACCCTAATGAAACTATTTTAGTAAATTTAAACTCTCTCAACTCTCAAACAATCACACCAAAAATTCGAGTTCTTTTAGGCTTTCCTGCTTTATCAATGATAACTGTTGCACTATCATCGTATCATATTATCATTTCATTGTCGCGTTTTAGTTTTTGACACATATAAACAATTAAAGTTCTAATTATTTCGAATATTTTTATAGACATGTTGGGCACTGTTTTTTTTTTTTTTTATTACAGCAACAATAACATCGTCAATATGAGCATATCTATGATTACCAGTTCCTAAGATTCAAATATACATCAATGTTCTAGCTCCACTGTTATCCGTTACATTTAAAAGAGTTTAAGGTTGAACCATATCATTCTTATTATTAGAATACATTTTTTAAATAATACAAGATATAAGGGAAAAAAAGAAATATTATTTGTCCAGAGATCAAACAAATCCGCGGTTATTTTTTCATGCCCATACTTGTTTCCGTCGATCTGATTGTGACAGGTGTCCCGAAATATATGATCTGATTGTTTACGAAATCTTTTCCAACACGACGTGCAAATCACGTCAGGGCCCTTCGCCCTGCTTCTTTTTCTCTAGCTGTAATCCACTCGTTTTGTTCTTCCTCTATGTTGTTTACGAAAGCTGGTTCTTTTCTGGTTTTATTTAATGGTCGTTTCTATTCTATCTCTACTTTCTTTTCATTTGGCTTCTAGCAAAACGAAATGATTTCCTCTCCGTAATCTTGTAATCTTAGATATACATTATTTGTTAAATATATACTATTTGATTTTGTTCTTTTCATATATATCTAAAAGAATTCAATCAATTATTTCTATTTCAATTGAAATAGAAATAATTGAAAATTATTGATTGAAAATTAAAAATATAAAACTAAAATAAAATATATTAAAAAATAAATAAATGAAATTAGCCTTCGTGGGCGAATACTAACTCTTTTTTTGTTTTTTATTTTCTTTTTGTGAGATGGGGTAATTCATGTTCAGAAGTTTCGTAGTTCTCACAGCTTTTTTATTAATGAATAGACATGAACTCTACGATGGAACTCTTTCCAAAATTAGTTATTTGTCTTGGAGTCAATCTCCTCAGTTTTTCTTAACTTGAAGTTCCAGTCTATCTTTTCTATTTTCTTTTCTTTATTTATTATTTTTATTTCTAGTATATTTCTGTTTCTATTATTATATTTTACTTATTTACTTATTCTATTATTATACCTATTCTATATATTATACTTATATTATATATTATAATATATAATATTATATTAAATTATAATTATTAATTTTAATTAATATTAACTATATTTAATATATTAAACTATATAACTATATATTTAAATATTTAATATTTATTTAATATATAGTTATATAGAATAAGTATAATAAATTTGAATAAATTGTTTTATCTATTTCGAGCCAATTTAGCTCAGTTTGATAAATAAATCAAATTTGAGCCAGCATAAACCTTCAGAGTTTTGAGCTCCAGAAATATAATTAATTGTCTTAATTGTTAGGCTATTTATTTATCCATAGTTTTGAATTACTACAAAATATTTGAATTCTAAGATATGGGTTCTTTGATCTTATTTTAATTTATAAATTTAATAATATAATAAAATATTATTATTTAACAATTTCAAAATGTATTAATAATAACATATTATTAAACAATTTATTTTAGGTATGATTATGGATAATTTACTAACAGTTATTTCAACAGTAAATTATCGTTGGATTTCACCAAAATGAAAATTTTTCATTCTAAACTTTTGAGGCAAGGATTATTTGATTTTTATTATAACTTCAAAACACATTTTATTTAAGCAAAATAATTCTATTATTTAATTATTGCTTCATTGAACCATTCTCAAAAAGATAATTATAAAAATAAAAATTTTAAAGGGTTTAATAAGTATATTTTTTAATGCCATTGACTTTTTCAAAGTATAAAACCATTTTCTTTATTTAAAATTTAGTGCTCTCTCTCTTCTCTCTCTTAATTTTATCAAATAAAAAAAATTCAAATTTTGTTATACAAAATTTATTAATTTTTCTCTTAAGTTAATGAATTTGCTAATATCTAAAGGTGTTATTAAATTCTTCTCTCATATGAAATTCAACACACTTTATGATCATTATAAATTTATCAAATTATATTTCAAATATATTAAGTTTTTTAAAAGTAATTATTTATTGAATTATCATATCTCTAAAATGTTATATATTTACCTATGCATACTAGATATTTTGAAGCACAAGATGATGAAGTATAGATGAAATCTAATAGATTTTACCATAAGTTTACTTCATAATAGTCGTTTCAAAGATACCAAAAGTTTCATCATTTTACGCAATGGTAATACCCGAATAAAAAGTAAGTTCTTTATACCTGCAAGCCATTTGTCAAGACACTTACGCCGAAATCACATAATCTTTCTCAGCCGCCCACCAAAGCAAAGCGGCCGTCCGATCCCAGCGACCGTCTCCCGCTTCCGATCCCTCCAAGTTTTGCCACCGATGTCCGGAAATCATTACCGTCTCATCCACCTCGAAAGGCGACCGCTGTTTACTATCCGGCGTCTGCCTTCCGCCAGCGCGAATCCCTGTCAAGCAAGAGGCTGACGTACACTTCTCGCCGTCGCCACCTGTCTTTCCTTCCACAACTCCGTGGATAGTTTTCGGCTGGCTCTCGATGTCATCCGGCCTCAGGCTGGCTGGACCAAACAGATGGTGGCGGTGGCGGAAGGTGAAGATGATCAAGAGGGAGACGAAGATGGCCGTGAAGGTGGCCAAGACGCCGATGAGGGCTAGAGAGACGAAGCTTACTTCTCCGGCCATGAGAACGGATCCTGTGAGCGGAATTTCTTTACTGGGGACATATTTATATTTATTATTTTGACAGAATTAGAGCAAAAACTCTTATTAATAATAATTGAAGCTGAATAATATAAAAGTTTTGGGAGACTTTTTTATTCTAAAATTAAAAATAGCACCGGACTGCAACTTTCGATTCTTTTTTATTTATTATAATTATCAAAATATCGCTTTCCTTGGTTGTAACATTGGCCAAGTATTCGAGACTTATTTGTCTTAACTCCCGGTTTTTTTTTTTTTTTTTTTGCTGAAAAAATGCTACTGAAAATAACATTAATTCATAATAACTTTCCAGAAAAAATTATAAATTTACGTTTAGTATTTATTTTCAGTCATGTTAGTTAATCAATTTAAATAAATTATTTATAATAATTAGTAAAAAGATACATATTATTTAGAGTAATTTGAGAAAGATGTGAAAATAAAAATTATAAACAGCGACGTGCCTCTTTTTAATAATTTTCTTATTAAATTGATATCACCTTTCAAAACAACGTTATTAAATCATTAGAAGTTAAATACTGCCAATTTATTTAGACAGTTGTTTATATAATTATTATTAAAATTTTAATTAATTAATATTAGTATATTTTAAAATATTATCAAAACTATATATTAATTAAATTATGATTAAAAAATATTCAATAAAATAATCTATATTGTAAAGTGATAGAAATATATTTTAATTTTTTTAAATAAAAATGAAGTAAAATTTTATATTATTTTAAAAAAAGAGATTATTTTCCCAAATTTTTTTCAATTTTTTTTTCAAATTAAAAAAATATGCTTAGAAACATAATGAAACAAAATATACTGTAATATTTTGAAAAGTTTTTTTTTTTCCAACAAACTAAATTTAAAAACATTGTATTAAACGCATTCTTTATCATTTATCTTTGCTTTTCAATATTAAAAAAATTATAATTATATATCGAGTGACAAAAGTCATTTCTAGATAAATTATAACTTAATCACTTTTTTTAATCACCAATCCATGGAAATCTAATTGAGTTAATTTGAATCAAATTTTTATCAATTTTGGTAAACCATTTTAAATTTTGTTTGAATTTTAAGAAATGTATTCTTTTTATTTATTTTTAACTTATATAATTTAATAATATAATAAATCATTATTATTTAACAATTTTAAAATATTTTATAATAGCATATTATTAACCAATTTATTTTAGTACTGAAGACGAACTTTACTTGCAACGATGTCGAGAAGGGTGCTCGGCTGAGGAGGTGGAGAGACGGGGAACTGAGGCTTCTTTGACTTTTGAATTTATAACTAATTTTATAAGATTAGAAGTAAGTTATAATTAGGTTATTTGGTTATTTAAATAAAAGATTATATGCATAACTTGTTTTCATTATTCTAAACAAAATAACATAACTAAATAAATATAAATTTTACTTTCCTATTTAAGAATATTTTAATAAGATGTCTAAGTTTTGTTTTGATCTCAAATTGGGCAGCCAGTTTTAATAATTTCAAAACCTTTTGTTCATTTGATTTTGGTTTTGATTCATTCTTAATATTTTAAATAAAGATTAATAATTTTGTATTTTAATATGTTTTAAAATGTTTGATAAAATTTATAATGATTAATTTTAAAATAATTTTTATTATATTACTTTTTATTAGATATCAATTTTTTGTGTATTTCTTTATTAAGTTAAGTACTGGAACGCTAACTTTAATGGTCGTTTCATCTATCATTTATTGTAACATCTAGAAAGCGAAAAACTATAAACTATAAGATCAACAACAAATCTTGATGAATACTTTGATTAATAGAGTTTCTAAATATAATTTTTTGTTCTTCTATTACAATCCAATCATAGAATACAATTCAATAGATCTTCATTATTATACTCAAGTTTTTTCAAAAAACCTCCTTGAGTGTAACTAGTAATCCAAATACTCATAATATAAAGTTTACTTGTAAGTAAATAACTATAATAATATACTAATATAATAATAATCTAATAAAAAAAATAACATAATAAATAATTATCAAAGTTCAACAAAAAGAACACAAATAAAAACTACTAAGTACAATTATAATAGTTCAACAAAGTTTAATGTCTATTAATAAAAGAACTAATAATCATATAAAATGACAATTTTTCTACTATTAATGAAAATATAAAATGTATTATCTAACTAATACATTAATTCTGATAGTCTTAAGACTAGCTCTTACCTAACTCTTATCTCCTTCATCTTAAAAAAATATAAGGGGGATAAGTTGGAGACTTAATAGGAAAATTTTAAATCATACTGTAAAATTATTATATAATAGTCAAGAAATATATACATATAATAAATGAGTAAATCATATAAATAAATGACATCAAATACTAACTTACACAAGTATGTCACTATTTACTAGTTAAGTCAATACATAACCTTATGATATAACTAATTAGTTGTTTAACATCCCTTTACTGATCAAATACACTTTTTTATTTAAGGGAATCATGATAAGACCTAATACTTTTATCATATCATATTATCAAGTATTCCTAAAAGCAATGTTGATCCCATGGGCCAATATTGCAAGATTCTAAAACTCTTCAACTACATGTACTCTTCATCGTAATTACAATACATCATTTGTTCTTTATGAGACTAAATGTATAATTTGTCCTCTTCAAGACTATTTATACAATGGATTTCGACCAATTTTGGAGATTATTCTCATGTGATCTAACACTCCTCCTATGGGCTTAACTAATCACTTGTAATTACCACTTTAAGCTATGAGAGTAGAGTAACTAACTTATCTATCTCTCATGTGAGTATAAATGATCAAGGGATCACTACATCTAGCCTTCACCTAATATAAATATATCCATGATTGATAGCATCTTGCCAACACTAGTATATAATTACTTAACATTACTTAGATTTTTTTAATTTGAATTTAACATATAGAGAGTTCTCAACTTAATCAACAACATAATAAGTAAACAATTTTACTTAATCCTAAATCCACTATATATGATTATCTATCATAACTAAAATAATTTAAAATTTTAATCTTAAGTCATATTTTAATTATTTAAGTTAATTATCTTCTTAAAGGTTTTCACTAAACTTTAATTTAGTAATTTAAAATATCTTAACCCATTTTTAATATATGTCTTACCTTGATTTCATTTTGAACTTTATTTATCTAAGCTATCCTTAATATTCATATAATCTTATTTTTTACTCATAAGTTTAACATATAGTTGATTGTCATTACTACTAAGTCTAGGTTTACACAAGTTTCACTAGTAACTCTTATGCCTCAAAGAAACCCTAAAGTCATAATAACCATCGTAAGGTCTCTTCTAAGCCACCACTCATCCCCTACATCGTAATCTAGGATGTCAACATGTGTCTTAGGAGCTTAATTAGGGTCACTCATGATCTTATCCATAGAATTTGATCATCCTAAATGTATGGCAAACATTTTTATCTTATAAGTTTCTTAGTTAACTTAACACATCTCTAACTTTTAATCTACCACTCTGATATTTTTTCAAAGACTTAACCAAGAGCTCTACTATCAAAAACCTTATTTATAATGTACATAAAGGCTCACAAAATGATATTACCTTAGTCTATCTTCAGAACATTCTATTATGGATTCCTAACCCATGAATTATTACTGTCTTTAAAAGAAATTCTAAGACTAGACTTACCTTATACAGTATTGTTTAAGTACTTCATATTTGTTTTAAAGCTATGCTAGGAATTAACCATAAGACTTTAAAGTCTATACTTAACCTTAACGTTGTTAATCATACCTAATCCCTCTACTTGCCAACTACATCCTTGACTAAATTAGCCTTCTTTTAAGGCCATAATCCTAATGCCTTCATGATTTTAAACTAGAAACCAAGGGCTATAACACTTTAAAATTCATTTAGGATCTCTTAATAGTTGAACCCATGCCTATCATAATTTAATTTGAGTCATGGCTTAATGCTTCCCAAGCATACCTGAGGCAAAAAGACACTTGGCTATAAAAGTTTTTAGGGTATGGGTTAACTTTTCAAGTGTCATTGCATGGTTTATGATTTAAGATAAGGTATAAATTGTACCATAAGATATTTTATGCATTTTTATTCAAAATTTGAAGGAAATTTCACATTTCTATTATGCTATTCCATCTAATTAAAATTATAGGTATTATCATATTTAACCTTAGTGTTTCCTATTACATACACATTTCAAGCAAATGAGTTATATGCTAAGATGGAATCAAGCCTTAGTTTTAAATTTTGATTGATTCATCATGCCATAAAACTCTTAGTTTAATTATACAACAATCAAGAAGTAAACATGATACTCAATCTATACTATCATACATCATTATAATTAAAAAGAAGAGAGAAATTATTAAGGATCTTAATTTTTAACAAAATATAATTAAAAAACAAGACAAACATATCTTAATTATGAGAGTTATATGTAATAAGAGTTTTCTTCTACGGTTTGATAATTTCTTAACATCTATCATGATAACTGATATTTATTACATAAATGTTTTGATAACCAAGAAGGCACAAACTTAATATACTTTTAACCTTATTTCACATGATCATGTCTTATGTAAGAGGTGTTTTATATCAATAATAAATAGTCTAAATCTAGCCTTCACATTTAATAATAGATAAAACTAATAGTTTAAGCATAATTCAAGGGAAGTATGAATGAAATTTCTTTGCATAGGTTTTGTAGCAATATTTCATAAGAAAAGAGTGATAGACTAGCACTTATATGCTCACAAAAATTCTCTTAAGTCTAAGATTCATAAATATAAGTGATGCCATCATATTGTAACTTAATTTGTATTCATGGGTTAAACATTAGGATAATTTTTTACATGAGTACTTTAACAATTTCTCATAAGAAAATAAAGTTAAATGATCATTACATGCTAGTTATAATTACCATTAGTCATGGTAAAGTAAACATCCCTCATTTTACATAATAATTTTATAGAATAGGATCACATTCATTTTCTAAAATTTTCACATTCTTTTTAACAAGATAATCTATTCTATCTTTTCTAAGGCATTATCTAAATTTAATGTATGATCTCAATGATCATCCTATCTTGTAACCTAAGTAAAGGACTTATCCAAAGGTAAGCTCTTCCTTCTCCAAGTTTTCAGATCTTTTTTCTTACGATGATACTCATTTTCCTTTGTTACCTCTCTAGTTTCCCTTTATAGCATATCTAGGGTTTTTTTCTCTAAAACCCAACCAAAACACTACATTAACCTTAAATTGGGTCAATTAAGAATCCCTAAATCAAGGTATTATCTCAACTTACTAGTCCTTTCTATCCTTTAGATCTAAGGCATCATAATTTTAACAACCAAGATCACAAGTAACTAATTTAAAAATCATTATTCATTTAGCATCTTTGTATTGTATTAGTATGAGAAGTTCATTGTACTATATAATCACATTAATCTTTTATCACCATGTAATAGTTTTACAGATCATACTTTTACGTTTTAGTATTCATACTTGTACAATCCACATGGTTACTATAATCTTTTTTGTCATTATTATATTAGTATTACATGTTGACTTTGTACCAGTATGTTCATAGTAAAACCTAAATCGACTCTCATTTTGTACATTATTGTTCTCGTACAATATCATAATTATCTTTGTATGATAAATATCACTTTCTTGAACTATATCACACCTTATGATATGCTTGGATTGTATTGTATAATACTATGCCCCATTAGATGAGTCTAAACTTAACACATAGGGTAACATTATACTCATATAATAATCATATCATATTATACAACTAAACTTTGCTTTCATAATTTGTTAACACTTATATCCAAATTTTCTTTATTATCTAATCATATTATATGATTAACAAATATTATATTATACATTTTTCATAATCAAGCACTCATTCATTTCTTCTTATTCATCATATTATATAATCTATGATTATTCTACTTTATAATTTTCATCTAAAATATAACTAGCAACAAAAAGATTTAGTTACTCAAAATTTGCAAGCATTTGTTTAGTAAAAATGATAGTACACATTTGTTAATCAAAGGAAATGTGTCACAATCTCCACACCTTTATTGGGATTTCATCCTTGAAATCTAAATAATAGCCTTGGGCATGGGCAATAAAAATTGCTTTTGCTGTAATCTGTGTCGACCTAATGCATAAGAGGGGGGTGACTTGTTCTTTAATTTTTTTACTATTTTAAAAACATTTTCTTAATAAAAAATTGATAATCATAAAATCATTGATTTAATAATTCTTTTTAAATAAAAATATAAAAACAATATAAATTTTATAATTTTAAAAAAGTTTTAATAAAATATTTTATACATGTCAAAAATGATTTTGATAAATTTCTTTTGTACTTTTTTTAATTGAATATTATTAAAATATTATCATAAATTACATAATAAGAAAAAAATAAAAGAGATAATAAGATTTTTAAATGATTTGACCTAACTCATGCTACATCCACCCCTAGTCAACTTAACTGGGATTTCATTATCAAAGTCGCTCTCTTTTGTTGTAACAGGTAGAGGTAACATTTGTAGACCACACACTTTCACCACATGAAGTTTATCATAATCTTAATTGCAAAGTCCTACAATATAGAAGCATAGTACTAAATAATAGATAACCTTATAATGTTTTACTATTTACTTATAAAAGCATATATGACACAAGTTTATGGATTATGTTCGATATAATACTTGAATATGTATGCACATATAAATAAACTTGTAACAACCTAAATAACCTAGTTTTGAAATATTAAATCAAAAGATTTATTGATCTACAATAATAAAAATGAAATCAATAATGATCTTATATTAATATAATATTTTCCTTAAAATAAAAAAAAATAATAAAAAAATAAAAATCAATTGTAAAGAAGTCACCAATAAGATGTACAATAAAAAAGAATGTTGAAGCAAGGAAGAGAAAAAAATGAGTCATAAACACGGCTCTAGCAAAGATGTAAAATAAAATTGTAATTTTTGGTTTTACTCCTCTTTCAAAAAATATTAATGTAATAAGGTCAAATCATCAACTATTTAACTCCAAGGCTTCTCTATTTATATAAAGATAGTTTAGACTAAAATATCATTTTTCTAATGACTGAGGAGTCACAAAAAATAGCCATCATAAACAAGCATTTCAACATTTTAAACAAATATAAATATCTTTTTAAAATGTAGATTATGTGTGGAAGCAATGAGGGTCATTTATTCTGGGTGGGCAGAATAAGAGCCACTTGATAAAAATATTGAATAAAGGGTCTAGATCTAATCCAAGTGGGATTTGATCTAGATCTTTAGATCTTTCATGCTGGATGGACGATGTCGATGGGTAAGAGCCTTTTTCACAAAAGTGGAGAAGATCTCAGCTGTTTGATTAAGTATTATAGATGGAATGGTAGATGAAAATTACTATCCAAAATGTAAGAACTGATCATGATTGTTGGATTGAGCTCATTACATGGATGGTAAGATGGATTCTATTATTAAAAAAGCAGATGCGAGCATTACTGTTTGATTGCAAAGCAATCAGTCAATACTAATTCTCTCCAATTTGAAAGCAAATTGACATTGGTCTTTTAGTCCCATATTATGAGCATTACTTGTAGTTTGTATTTTATAATACTTTCTCTATGCAAATAAACTAGCCTAATGGGATTGATTACCACTAATGCTCTTGAGAGACTACTACCCAAGTCACTTACATGCACCTAAGACGGGTTTAGGAGACTTGGGCCACACCTACAGCTCTCCAAGGCCTAGTATCCAGCACTTCAAGCCAGTTAGCCTGAGCTTTTAGGCTTGATTAAGGAGGGGCGCTTAAGCTAAAATATTTGTTTTCTTTTAAATTTTTTTATATATTAATTATTTTTATATTTAAATTTTTTTGTATCTAATAAAATAATAAAATATTTTTACAATTATTAAAATAAAAGTACATAAGAAATCAATGATTATGCATGTGTATAAATAAGGTTATAATGTAAATATGTTAAATATAAATAAGTGATAAGATAAATAATAACACTAGTAGATATCTTGGAGATGAACTCTTAATGATTAGCTATTCCACCAAAAGTTTGATCAATAACTCTTTGATATGTTATCTAAGTTACAACTAAAGCATAGCCACTATGACTATTTTACCAGCTTCACTTGTGGATTACTTCATACGACATCTGGTAAAAATTCTCAAATTAATTAATCATATAAGAGCTTAAGATATATAATCTAAAATACACTATAGAAAAGTATTAAAAAAAGAAAAACATAGTGGTTTTGTTTTTATCAAAAGAGTGGTGCCATGACCAATGGGATAATAACTTACCCCTTTTGTTTGATGATAAAACCATTAACAAAATAATGAAATGGAAAGATATAAATCATGCAAGCATATATATGCTTCCCTTACATTCATACTTCTCCTTAATATTTGAAATTCATTTAATTGATGCAACAAACTTGGGATACAATGAATGTTTTTCATTTCATTAAATCTCTCCCTCTTTTTGTCATGCATCAAAAGATAAAGAAAAAAATGCAAATAAAGGGTGCATATAATAATACTATTTATACATAATTTATCTTAAAATAGCCAAGGGTACAAGTTATAATTAGTATTTATTAAAAAAAAATGATTTATTAATTTATAAGCTTAAAAATTAACTAATTATCAAGCTTTATAAGAAAAATATTAATAATCTTGTACAAATATAACATAACTAATCAGTTCTCATGCATTCTATCCATGTTTAGTTTAGTATATTGATAATTTTGAATTCTATCAGTTTCCTTATACATACTTTTAGCAATTGTTATGAGAAGTTAAATTAAAACAAAGCTATAAGGTTAAACGTGACTATAAGGGGATTCCCCCCTTTTAAGTTAAAAAAGATAAAAGGATACACAATAGAAAAATGGATATGCATCTATAAGTTTTAAGAACTATATTTAATTCTTAATCAGTACACTATTTGTTATCAATTGTAGTTAGAATGACCAAAAGAGTTTATTTATAAAACTTATTTTGAACTGTAACACAATGATAAAGACTAACAAAAATTTTTTGTTCTAGCATTTTATATCTCTTTCGTAACATAACAACAACATTCTAGTCTTTATCCAAAAAATTTATCTATTTAATCCAAATTGTTAAATATTTTAACAAAGAATGACCAAGAGTATAATTCATAGATAAATTTGTTGATTCCCTTAAAAAATCTAGTATATGCTTCCCATAAGTTCTACCATTAAAATCTCCTCCTTTTGCAATCACTCAGAAGTGTTAATCATATGTAAGAATAATGTGAGCTTGAAAAAAGTTTTAATAGGTAATAATTTGATAAAAAATATGATATTGTTACAGATAATACTACATTTAAAAATCTATCTATAATAACAAGGAATAATAAAATAATACTTTCTCAAATTCTTCTAATGTTATCATAAATATTTAGGTTTTACTCACCATTACTTGTGTCCTTATCACTTAAGAGGTTAACATGTGTGGATATTATCTAGTATGTTAAGCTCTAAGTTGAATTTTTTAAAATTCCATATCTAGAATTCATAAATTATATCATCCCAAAAAGCATTTTCACTTGCCTCACATGTAATCATTAATTTAGCTAAGTGAACATGACTTCAATGAAACTCTAAATAGATCATATTTTTTTATATCAACCTCAAAATAATCAAAGTATAAGACACTCTTGGTCTTGTTCTTCATGATAACATATCAAAAACATCATGTCTTGATACTTTCATCTTCCTAAATTTTTTCTAAGTAAGCTAACATTTGACATTGAAGCTACATATGGAAACATCATCTTTATAATTTTCTTAAAGAGATATTGAATAATTCTGGCTATGCTACTAAGAAGTTTAAAACATTTATTGTAAAAATAAGGACCACACATATTTTGCAAGTGAGTCACATGCAAACTCACAAGGTAAGGTTCGTCTCCATAAGTCTTAGTTATAGAGACACACCAATACAACTGCCTATGCTTTAAATTTAAGAATTCAAAAATCATGGGTTTAGCTGTGGTAGTGTAGGATTAAGATACTTTTACAAAGGAATTTTTCAAACATATTATTTTAAGAATTCATTGAAATGTATCTTGCTTTAAATAGATGGATTTTTGAATTAGGAAATTATAAAAATGTTTCCATGTCTATTATAATAATTGCATAAAACTTAAGATTTAAATAAAAATATAGAGTATGTAATCTAGAACTATTTCTTACCATATAATTATATGATGAAGCATGTTCGTATATATGTGAAATAGAATAACTTCTACTATCATGCATATGCACATATGAACATTTTAACCCATATTTTTAAGCGAAATGAGATTTAACGTTCAAATTTGCATTCATAATACTATTGTTTGTATTCATATAAGTAAATGATAAAGCATGTAAAAGCACATATGAATAAGGATAAACATCAGAAGCAAAAGCACATGAAGGTACAATAGCAATGTTTCCTTTCAAACATTTAACTCTTTTACTATCAAGCCAATCTTTACTAATGTTTCTATTAAAATAAAATTTTCTTCTCTTAAAGAAATATTTTCACATTTCAAAGAATCAATACATGGATTTCCCAATGCTAAAAATGTATCATATTCATCAAATTTTTTTTAAAGTGCTGAAATCAATAGCATGTATAAGTAAATCACTTTGAAGCTATTCATTTCTAACTTTAAGCTCATTGTATTCTTTCTAATGAGTAAACATGATACTCTTGTTAGTCATATTTTACTTTAAGTCTAGCATATATTCTAATCAATTTCTTATATTTAACTATAAGTTTATCAAGAGAAATGGAGAATTCATCATCACTAATAATATAAATATCAATATCAAAAGAAGAAATATGTTTTACACATTCAAATGAAGAGCTTGCTTTGAGGTGCATAAAGTTTCTCTCTTTTTTTTCTCTATTCCTTCTTTTTTTATTTCTTATATACATTTTATCTTAGGTAATAATCTTAACATATTTGTCATATAAATACTATAGTTCCTACATGCCCTTAAAAAAATATTTAGATGGCAAATCTTGACTCTAATTTCATGAGAAGCAAAGAAAAATTGATAGTTCATTCTTTTAGTATTTTTTTGTCTTCAACTTTTAGAATACTCATAAGAATTATTTGTAATGATAAAAAGATGTTTAAATAATAACCATAAATTAACTCTAATTTTTTAAAATAAAAGTTTTAAATTAATTTTTTCACAAAGAAAAGTATTGACTTTCAAACATGAGTTAATCAATAAAGTCAACAATGTAAACAAGAATTCACCACACATAAGAAGAGTAAAAAAATAAGATCTTTTAAAAATTTCTTCTCATGATGTAATCCACTCTGATAGCACTTGATGTAATCTATGCTTGACTAATGCACAAGAGGGGAGGTGAATTGTGTTTTTAAACTTTTTGTTATTTTAATATCTTTTTTAAAATAAAAAATTTATAATCATAAAACTATTGATTTAATAATTATATTAAATTAAAATATAAAAAGAAAATAAAAATTTTTAGTTTTAAAAATATTTTTTAATGAAATTTTTTATGTTTAATAAAAAAGATTTTGATAAATTTTTTCTATATTCTTTTTTAATTAAATGCTATTAAATAAAAGAAATTTCATAAATTTCATAATAATAAAAAAAATTAAAAGAGAATAATTTTTAGGTGGTTTGGCCTAGCTCATGCCTACATCCATCCCCAGTCAACCCGACGAGGATTCCACTATCAAAGCTACTCTCTTTTGTTGCAATAGATAGAGGTAACCTTTATCAACCACACTTTTTGTGATAACAGGTAGAGGTTCTCCATCTTAATCTTAATTATAAAGGTTTATAATATGAAAAAATAATTCTAAATAATAGGTAATTATAAGGTTCTATTATTCACTTGTAAAAGCTTATATGACATAAGTCTATGAATTATGTTTGATATAATATTGAAATATGAATGTACATATGAAAAAGTTTGCAACAACTTAAATATCTTGTTTTAAAATATTAAATAAAAAGATTTATTGATGTGTAGCAATAAAAAAAGAATCAACAAGGATCTTACATTAATGTGATCTTTTTTAAAAAAATAAAAAGACATTAGAAAATAAAAAATAATTATAAAGAAGTCACTAATAAGATGTGCAATTGAAGAGAATATTGAAGCAAAGAAGAGAAAAAATTAGTTGCAAACATAGCTCATGCAAAGGCATCAAAATTAGATTATAATTTTCGGTTTTACTCAAAATATTGATGTAACAAGGTAAGATCATCAACTATCTAACTTTAAAGTTTCCTTATTTATATTAGAAAACTTTAGATTAAAATATCATTTTTATAACAACAAAAAAGGGGTCACCTAAAATAGCCATTATGAATAAGTATTTTGACATTCTAAACAAATACAAACGATTTTTTAAAATATTAATTATGATTGGGAGTAACAATGACCATTCAATCTAGGTAAAAGAAATAAGAGCCACTTGATTAGAATACTAAATAGTCCAAATCTAATCTAAATAGGATTTGAATTAAATCATTAGATCTCACATGCTACATGGATGGTGTTGATACACATAAGCACTACTCACAAAGGTGGAGAATACCTCAGCCATTTGATTAGGCTTTACAAATGGTCAGTTTGATGGAAATTACTATTTAAACTAGTAGAACTGATCATGATCAATTGATCAGGCTTGTTCAATAGATGATAAGATAGATTTTATTATTCAAAAAGGTAGACACGATCATTATCATTTGATCACAAAAATGTGCAATTAAATGACATTGATTCTTTCTAGTTCAGAAGAAACAAGCACCAATCTTTTAGTCCTACATTGCAAGCATTACATGTTTTACGTTATAATACTTTTTCTATGTCGGTAAAGTAACCTAATGGTATTGGTTGCCCCTTGATGCTTCTAAGAGGTTATTACCTAAGTCCATTACATGCATACACACACACACACACACACATATCTATATATAGGGATCTAACTTGACCCGATCCTATTGCTTTACAATTTTAAGTCTGATTCATCATGATAAAACTAAACTACGTGTAAGTGTAATACATTGATACGATTTATTTTAAGCCACTGCAAAATTATACTCTGAATGAGGCTCATTCTTGACCTGACTTAAGTTTAGCTACTCTTCTGACCTGTGGTTCCCCAAGGTCTAATGCATAGTACTTTGGGCCACTTAGCTTAAGCCTTTGAGCTTGGCTGAAGAGTTGGTTCTTAGGCTAAAATTTTTAATTTTATTTAAAACACTTTTTATTTATTAATTATTTTTTATATTTAAAGTATTTTTGTATATACTAAAATAATAAAATATTTTACAACTATTAAAATAATAATGTATAAGAAATCAATGATCATGCATGAGTATGAATGAGGTTATATAATCTAATTGTATCATTTATAAATAAGTGATAAAATAAATAATCAAACTAGTAGAAATCTTGAAGATAGACTCTTGATGGTTAGCTAATCTACCAAGAGTTTGGTTTACGACTCCTTGATATTTCATTTAAGTCATAGCTAGAGCATAGCCACCATCATTACTTGAGATTGCTTATGGATTGCTTCATGAGGCATCTGGTCAAGACTCTCCAATTGATTATCTTTATAAGAGCTTTAGATATATAACCAAAAATACACTTGAGAAAAGCATTAGAGACATTAACATAATAGTTTTGTTGTCATCAAACTAGTGCTATGAAAATGGGTGTAGCCACTTTCCACTTTCAAGTCACTCCTTTTCAACCTAACTATTGCAAAGGACCTTAACCATTAGCAGCCTTTGATTTCTCAGCTCTTTAGTACAACACAATAAGATATGCACTACTACTCTTTACAGGACATGTTTACCTATAATTAAAGATCCTTAAGCTCTTATTAATGAACATGCAATGTATCTCGATGTTTCTTCTTATTAGATGCATAAAACCTCATGTTCCTCAACTAATGCCTCTAGTAATTGAAGTCTATACATCACTAGACCCATCTTCTCTATAATTTAGTTGGATTCACTATACTAAGGCTACAATATTAATGCCTTTCCAAATCTTAATATTCCTTGCATTAGTTTAACCTTTAAGAATACCTTGTCTATAACCTCATAGCCAAACAACCTATGTTTATTAATAAGGTTTTTTATTTTCAAGGTCTAACACAACCCATATCTTTAATTTGTTAATCTTCTCAGTAGTCTCCTCTATGAATTAAGATCCGAAAGCCTTTCTAGACTCCCCCTTAGCTTAACATAATGTAGATCTATAGTGTTGACTATATAAATCCTTATAATGTGTTATTCCAATGGCTGATTTGTAATTATTGTTATATTTAAATTGTACCAATGATAGATGTATGAATTAGTTTTAAGAGTAAGATTGCACACTAAATCTCAAAAGACCCTCCAAAGTTTAAGTCATCACCTTAATTGCCCATTAGTCTAGAGGTAATATGCTATATTAAATTAAGATTAGCACTTATCACTTATTGTAAATAATTCTTAAACTGAACTACAAATTTTATGTTATAATCTAAAATGATCAGTCTAGTACCTCTACTAAAGTGACCTCAAATCATTCAATCAAATAACATGGATACCAAGTGAGCTAAGCTGAGCTACTAAGGGTTTCACTACCAACTAATCCTAAGTTCAATTGAAATAACCATAGACTCTCACCTTGATGTACTCATAAACATGGATCCAAGGGTCATGCCTTTGCACAAAACATTAGTTTCTAAATTGGTTTTTCCTATGTAATATTTTATATCCATATCAAAATCTTTATTAAGTTATAATTAGAATCATTCTCTTATATTCAACTCCCATTAAGTGAAAATATAAGATTTTTATGGTTGATATAAAGCTCTTCTTGAATCTTATATAAATAATGTCACCAAATTTTAAGAGCAAATACCATAACAGTCAACTCTAAGTCATGGGTTGGGTAGTTGCATTGTTTTTCATGCAACTGCTTAGATGTGTAAGCTAAAAACCATTTGTCTTGCATAAGCATAGCTTACAATCCATCAAGTGAAGCATTTGTGGATACTAAATAAGGCTTTTTTTTGCATTAGCAAGGTCAATATTTAAGTTGAACTCATTCATCTTTCTAACTAAGTGAAGCTCTGTTCACACTAGTCTGACCATAAGAAAGCTATCCCCTTTTTTATTAGTTGAGTAAAGGATGCTATGATCCTAGAGAAATTGGGCATGTAATAATATTCTGTATGGCCAATAAACTATATATTTTATCACAGTATTGGGTCTCTAACATTTAATAAGGACTCTTATCTTGTTAGGATCCATTAAACACTATTATTATTAACAATATGTTTAAGAAAATCCATTAAATTAAGCCACAAGGAGTAATTTTTGAATTTAGTGTAGCTTGCCTAGCTCTAAGTGACTCCAACACAATTTATAGATACTTAGCATGTGGCTCCCTACTAAAAATATATTGAAAATTTGATTTCATGCTCTCGATCAATATCAGCAGTTCATTTGATAAAAACATTAGAATTATCTTGCATAATCGGGGTATTCTGCAAAGTTAGAAGCCTCTCTTATGAGCTAGTTACAAATGCTAACCCAATAAAATAGCTTTTATGAACCAACTTTGTAACTTAAAGTACTTAAATCATAGGGATCTACCTGTTATCTTTAAAGAAATAAGTTATTTGTGTTTGGCATTCTTGTGTGAACCTTTGTTTCCTAGAAATTATCACAACACTATGATGGGTCATCCAATCCATGATTAATAAAATATCAAACTTAAAAATAGGCACACAATGAGCTCAACCTTAAGTTTATGGCTGGGAATAACTATATGACCATGAATCACACAACTAGTTGAGATATTGTCTCTAGAAGAAAAGTTTGTCATTAGTGGTGACTATAGTTCTTCATTATTACTCTCATTTGTTTCTTAAGAAAACTTAACAATAAAAGTAAGGCTTAAATAGTTGAAAAACCATTCATCTTGCATAAGCGTAGCCTCAAATCCATTAAATGTTGCATTTGTGAATGCTAAATAAGGCTTGCTTTACACTAATAAGGTCAATATTTATGCCTTATTTGTAAGTAATATATAATTTCATAATGGCTATTTAAGTGACCCCTTTCTAGTTGTTAAAAAATGATATTTTAGTCTAAAGTATCATAATATAAATAAAAAAATCTTTGGAGTTAGATAGTTGATGATCTGACCTTATTATATTAATATTTTTAGAAGAGAATGAGCAAAACCAAAAATTACAATCTGATTTGATGCCTTTGCATAAGCTATGTTTGCAAATCATTTTTTCTCTTCTTTGCTTCATTATTCTCTTCAATTGGATATTTTATTGGTGACTTTTTTATAATTATCTTTTATTTTCTTATTATCATTTTATTTTTTTTAAAAAAGATCACATTAATGTGAGATCCTTGTTGATTCTTTTTTTATTATTGCACATCAATAAATCTTTTTATTTAATATTTCAAAACTAGGTATTTAATTTGTTGCCAATTTATTCATATGTACATTCATATTCAAACATAATATCAAACATAATCCATATATTTATGTAATATATACTTTTACAAGTGAATAATAGAACATTATAGTTATCTATTATTTAGTATTATGCTTCTGTATTGTAAACCTTTATAATTAAGATTATGATGGAGAACCCCATCCTATTATGACCAAAAGGTATGGTTTATAAAGGTAACCTCTATGTGCTACAACAAAAAAGAGTGACTTTAATAGTGGAATTATCATCAAGTTGATTGAAGTTGGATGTAGGCATAGGTTAGGCTAAACCACCTAAAAATTATTATCTATTTTAATTTTTTTTGTTATTATGTAATTTATGAAATTTTTTTATTTAATAATATTTAATTAAAAAGCATATATATAAGAAATTTATCAAAATCATTTCTATCAAACATAACACATTTTATTAAAAATATTTTTAAAATTAAATTTTTTTTAATTTAAAAAAATTATTAACTCAATAGTTTTATGATTATTAATTTTTTATTTTAAAAAAATATTTTAAAATAACAAAATGTTTAAAAATACAATTCACCTCCCCTCTTGTGCATTAGCTCGACGAAGATTTCATCAAGTTTTATCAGAGTGGATTAAATCATGGGAAGAAATTTTTAAGAGAAGATCCTATTTTTTTTTCTCTTCTTATGTGAGAAGAAGTTTTTTTTATATTGTTGACTTCATTGATCCACTCATGTTTGAAGGTTAATACTTTACTTTGTGAAAAAATAAAATTCAAACTTTTATTTTAAAAGATTATATGGTTATTATTTAAACATCTTTTTATTATTTCAAATAATTTTGATGAGTATTCTAAAAGTTGAACACAAAAAAAAATACTAAAAGAAGGAACTATCATTTTTCTTTGCTTTGTCTCATGAAATTAGAGTCAAGATTTGTCATCTAAAAACTTTTTTTTGAGGCTATGTAGAAACTAGTGAATTTATATGACAAATATGTTAAGATTGATACCTAAGATAAAATGTATATGAGAAATGAAAAAAGAAGGAATAGAGAAAAAAGAAAGAAACTTTATGCACCTCAAAGCAAGCTCTTCATTTGAATGTGCAAAACATATTTATTTTTTTTTGATATTCATAGTTATATTGTTAGTGATGATGAATTCTCTATTTATCTTAATAACCTTATAGTTAAATATAAGAAATTTATTAGGATATATGCTAGACTTAAAGTGAAATGTGACTGGAAAGAGTATCATATTTACTCATTTGAAAGATAAAACAATGAGCTTAAAGTTAGAAATGAATAGCTTCAAAGTGATTTACTTATACATGCTATTGATTTAAACACTTTAAAAAGTAAATTTGATGAATATGATACATCTTTAACGTTGGGAAGTCCATGTATTGATTCTTTGAAATGTGAAATTATTTCTTTGAGAGAAGAAAATTTTATTTTTAAAGAAAATTAGCAAAGATTAGTTTGATAGAAAAAGAGTTAAATGATTTGAAAGAAAATTTTTCTATTGTACCTTCATGTGCTTTTGTTTCTCATGTTTATCCTTATTCATATGTGCTTTTATATGCTGCATCCTTTACTTATATGAATACAAACAATAGCATTGTGAATGAAAATTTTAATGTTACATCCCATTTGACTTAAAAATATGAGTTAAAATGTTCATATGTACATATGCATGATAGTTGAAGTTATTTTATTCCACATATATACGAACAAGCTTCATCATATAACTATATGGTAAGAAATAATACTAGTTTATATACTTTATATTTTTGTACTAAATGCCATGTTGTATGTAATTATTATGATAGAGATGGACATATTTTTTATAATTTCTTAATTAAGAAATCCATCCATTTATTGCAAGATAAATTTGAATGCAATCTTAAAAAAAATATGTTTGAAAAATACATTTGTAGAAGTATCTTAATCCCACACTACCACAACTAAACTCATGATTTTTGGATTCCTAAATTCAAATTATAGGAAGTTGTATTAGTGTGTCTCTATGGCTAGGACTTATGGAGACAAGTCTTACTTTGTGAGTTTTCGTATGACTCACTTGCAAAATGTGTGCAGTCCTTATTTTTACAATAAATGGTTTAAACTTCTTAGTATCTTAGCTGGAATTATTCAATATCTTTTTCAATGAAATTATAGAGATCATGTTTTCATATGTAGCATGAATGTCAAATTTTAGCTTACTTGAAAAAAATTAGGAAAGATGTGAGTATCGAGACTATAATGTTTTTGATTTGTTATCATGAAGAACAAGACCAAGATTGTCTTATACTTTGATTATTTAGTTGTTGATATAAGCAATATGTTCTATTTAGATTGTCTTTGAAGTCTTGTTCACTTAGTTGAATTATTTATTACTTATGAGGCAAGAGAAAATGCTTTTTGGAATGGTGTAAGTAATGAATTCTAGAGAAGGAATTTTAAGGAATTGAACTTGGAGCTTAATGTACTAGATAGTGTCGACACATCTTAAGCTCTTAGGTGATAAAGACACAATTAATGGTAAGTAAAACCTTAAGATTTATTAATAGATTAGACAAATTTTGAGAAAGTATTATTTTATTATTTCTTATTATAGATGGATTTTAAAATATAGTATTGTTTGTAACAATATCATATTATTTTTACCAAATCATTATCTATTGAAACCTTTTACAAGCTCACATTTTGCTTAGATATGATTAACACTTTTTAGTGATTATAAAAGGAGGAGGTTTTAGTGCTAGAACTTTGTGGAATCATATGTTGAATTTTAAAGGAGTCAACAAATTTATCTATGAATTGTAATCTTGGTCATTCTTTGTAAAAATACTTAATAATTTGGATTAAAGAGATAATTTTTTTGGATAAAGACTAGAATGTTGTTATTATGTTATGAAAGAAATATAGAGTACTAGAATAAAAAAAATTTGTTAGTCTTTATCATTGTATTGCAATTGAAAATAATTTTTATAAATGTACTATTTTAGTCTTTATAGTTAGAATTGATAACAAGTAGGATACTAACTAAAAAATAAGTACAGTTCTTAAAACTTATAGTTGCATATTCATGATTCTATTGTATCTTTTTACCTTTTTGAACTTAAAAGGGAGAGAATCCCCTTGTAAGCATGTTTAACCTTATAGATTCATTTTAAGTTAACTTCTCATAAGAATTGCTAAAAGTATATATAAGGAAACTAGGAGAATTAAAAATTATCAATATTACTAAAAAACATGGATAAAATGCATGACAACTAATTAGTTTTATTATATTTTTACAAGATTATTAATATTTTTCTTATAAAGCTTGATAATTAGTTATTTTTTAAGTTTATCAATTAATAAATCATTTTTGTTTTTGATTTTTTAATAAATATTTATTATAACCTGTATCCTTGGTTATTTTAAGATAAAGTATGTGTAAATAATATTGTTCTATGCACTATTTATTTGCATATTTTACTTTCGTATTTTGATGCATGACAAAAAGAGGAAGATATTTGATGAAATGAAAAATATTCATTGTATCCCAAGTTTGTGACATCAATTAAATGAATTTCATATATTATGGAGAAGAATGAATGTATAAGAATCATATGTATCCTTACATGATTTATATATTTCCATTTCATTATTTTGTTAATAGTTTTATCATCAAACAAAAGGGGCAAGTTATTGTTCCATTGGTCATGGCACCACTCTTTTGATAAAGACAATCATTATGTTGCTTTTTTAATACTTTTCTTGGGTGTGTTTTAGATCATGCATCTCAAGCTCTTATAGGATCATTCAATTTGATAGTCTTGAACAGATATCTTATGAAGTAATCCATAAGTCAAGCAAGTAAAATAGTAATAATGGCCTTGCTTTAATTGTGACTTAAATGGCTTATCAAGGAGTCATTGATCAAACTTTTAGATGAGTAGCTAATCATTAAGAGTCCATCTCTAAGACATCTACTGATTTGATTATTTATCTTATCACTTATTTTCATATGACACAATTACATTATATAACCTCATTCATACACAAGCATGATCATTGATTTCTTATGCATTTTTGTTTTAATAGTTGTAAAAATATTTCATTATTTTAGTAGCTATAAATAAATTTAATTATAAAAATAATTTATCTATAAATTTTTTTAATAAGAAGAGACAAATTTAAGCTTAAGAACCCACTCCTAAATCAAGCCCAAAAGCTCAAGCTAAGTGGCTTGAGGGCACTAGGCCTCTAAGAGCCGTAAGAGTGGCCCAAGTCTCAATGGGGGTAAAGTCCTATAGCAGCTAGGGTTAAATCGAGTTAGGGTTTAGGAGTCATCGCTTTTAAACCCATCTTAGGTTTATTGAGTTGATTCAAACTTAAAATAGTCAAGTATTGTGATTAAGAGCACTAATGGTAGCCAGCTTCATTGGGCTACTTTTTTTGCATATAGAAAGTATTATAAAATTCAAAGTACATGTAAGGTTCATAATGTGGGACTAAAAGATCAATGCCAATTTGCTTTCAAAGTGGAGCAAATTAGTATCAACTGATTGTACTTTTTTGTAATTAAAAGTTAATACTCGTGTCTACCTTTTGAATAATAGAATCCATTTTACCATCCATGTAATGAGCTCAATCGAACGATCATGCTCAGTTCTCACATTTTGGATAATAATTTACATTTAATATTCCATCTATAATACCTAATCAAACAACTGAGATCTTCTGCACTTTTGTGAAAAGAGCCCTTACGCATCAACATCGTCCATCCAACATGCAAGATCTAAAGATCCAAATCAAATCCTACTTGGATTAGATCTAGACCCTTTATTCAGTATTTTGATTGAGTGGCTCTTATTCTGTCCACCAAAAATGGATGACCCTTATTGCTCTCACACATAATCTGTATTCTAAAAAATTGTTTATGTTTGTTTAAAATATTGAAATGCTTGTTTATAATGGCTATTTTTGGTGACTCGTTCCTAGTCATTAGAAAAATGATATTTTTGTCTAAATTATCCTTATATAAATAGAGGAGCCCTTGGAATTTAATAGTTGATGATTTGACCTTATTACATCAATATTTTTGTAAGAGTAAAACCAAAAATTATAATATGATTTTACATCTTTTTCAGAGCCATGTTTACAACTCATTTTTTTTCTTCCTTCAACATTTTGTTTAATTACACATCTTATTGGTGACTTATTTATAATTGATTTTTATTTTCTTATTACCTTTTTATTATTAAGGAAAAGATCATATTAATATAAGATCATTATTAATTCCATTTTTATTACTGTAGATCAATAAATCTTTTGATTTAATATTTCAAAACTAGGTTCTTTAGGTTGTTGCAAGCTTGTTGATATGTGCATACATATTCAAATGACATATCAAACATAATCATAAACTTGTGACATATACACTTTTATAAGTAAATAATAAAACATTATAGTTATTTATTATTTAGTACTATGTTTTCATATTGTAAGACTTTATAATTGAGATTATGATGTACCTGATATGATGAAAGTGTGTGGTCTACAAATATTATCTCTATCTATTACAATAAAAGAGAGTGACTTTGATAGTAGAATCTTGATTGAGTTGAGTGGGGGTGGATGTGAGTATGAATTAGGTCAAACCACCTAAAAATCTCATTATCTCTTTTATTTTCTTTCTTGTTATATAATTTATGATATTTTTTATTTAATAATATTTAATTTAATAAAGAACAAAATAAATTTATCAAAATTATTTTTATTAACTATAAAAGAATTTATTAAAAAATGTTTTTAAAATTATTAAATTTATATTTTCTTTTTATATTTTTATTTAACAAAATTATTAAATTAATGATTTTATAGTTATCAAATTTTTATTTAAGAAAATATTTTTAAAATAGTAAAAATTTTAAAAGAACAAGTCGCCCCCGTTCTACGCATTAGGCTGATATAGATTACATTAAAAGCAAGGTTTTGTTGCCCATGCCCAAGGCTATTATTTAGATTTCAAGGATGAAATCCCAATAATGAAATGGGGATTATGACACCTTTCCTTTTGGTTAACAAACGTATACTATCATTTTTACTAAACAAATGCTTGAAAATTTTGAGTAATTAAGTTTTTTTATTTCTAGTTAAGTTTTAGATGAAAATTATAAAATACAATGATTGTAGATTGTATGATATAATGAATAAGAAGAAATGGAGTACTTGACTATAAAAAACGTATAATACAATATTGGTTAATCATATAATATGATTAGATAACAAAGACAATTTGGATATAAGTGTTAACAAATTATGAAAGTATGGTTTAGTTGTACAACATGATATGATTATTATATGAGTATAATGTTACCCTAAGCGTTAAGTTTAGATGCATCTAATAGGGCATGGTATTGAACAATACAATCCAAGCATATCATAAGATGCAAATAGTTCAAGAAAGTGAACTCAAGTTAAAAAATGAATACTTAGCTACAACATTAAATAAGGTTTTGCTTTAATTCCAAGTTTTATTAAATGTTTTATGGATTAAGATAAGGTATAAATTATATCACATAAATATCATGTATTTGTTATTTATGGTTTTGATAATAAAGCAAATATTCTCACCTTATCATGTTATCAACTAAATTATGAGTAGTGTCAAATACAACTTTAGGTTCTGACATCAAATATTCATTTTAACACATAAATTTATCTAAAAAACATGAATTAAAGTCTTAATTTTAGTCATTTCTTGGTTTATCATATCATAAAACTCTTTATTAGATCTTTCCTTTCTTTAAAGCTTGAATCATCCTTCTTCTTCTTTTTCATGAATTGTCTCCTTTTTTTCTTGGTATCCTCTTAGCTGGCCTCTCCAAATTTCTCTTTTATACTAGTTTTCTAAAGCCTTTAAAAGAGTATTACATCTTTATCGAAAATATTTGCATTATGTATTTTGTATAGTTATACTATTGTAATATCCTTGATCATCAAATCAGGTATGAATTAATTTTTCGTGGGTTAGAGGAAGGAAAAGTCATTGGGTATGGAAAGACTAGACAAACTTTTAGATAATAAAAGATAAATGGAACTCTAACCCAAATGTAAAGGGTGCAACTCCTTTGTAAAAGAGGTTTGGACCATTCTCTACTTCTTTTATATTAATACAAGAAACATCTAGCTAGTCTTAAGTTTCAAAGTGTGTGGATCTCACATCCATGTTTTTACAAAGTTTTCAAAAATAATTAGGTCATCTCTACTCATCAATCTAGTATGAAAGCTTTAACATGCAAATTGAAGAGATTGAAAAAGATTATCTCAAACAATGGAACCATAACACTTTTGGGGACATCTTCAAAACCATAAAGCAAGTTGAATTAATAATGAAGGAATTTGAATAAAAACTTTAAGAACACAATTCAAAGAAAGATTGGATGAAGTTCAAATGAGCTAACTAAAAACTATTCAACAAACTCCAAAAGAAACTTATTAGAGTTAGAAAACAAAGAAAAAAAGGTTAAAAGAAGGAGATAAAAACACCAAATTTTTTCATGCCTCGTAAAAAAAAGATCAATGCTTACCATAACTAAGATTACAAATGTAATGGGTTCCAAAATATCTGGTTAGGAGTAGAAACAGAATGTGGCAATGGAGCTTTTACTTTCCATACTCTCTAAAAAAGAAATAATAGGAGATGAAGAAATATTAAATAGTATTGCACACATAATTTCAAATGTAGAAAAAATTATCTATTAAAAAAAACAAATGTAGAAGAAGTTAAGCAAGTGATATTCCAACTTGACAAGGATAGTTCATTAGGTCTAGATTGTTTTAATGGCATGTTCATCACTAAATGTTAGGAAATTATAACACAAGACCTATTGGAGGTAGCTTAAGATTTCTTAGTAGACAACCTAATTCCAAAAAGTCTTGCAAGTGCAAATCTAGTCTTCATACCAAAATGTAGCAATTTAAGTATCAAGAATTTAGACCAATAAGTGTGCAAAATTTTGCAATTAGGTTCCTCTACAAACTTCTAGCCAATAGATTTCAATCAATTCTTCCAACTATCATTTTAGCAAAATAATCAACCTTCACTAAAGGAAGAGAAATTTTAAATAATATCATAATTGCACAAGAGCTAAAGAAGTCAAGTAATAGAGAAATCAAGGAGAGGAATTGTAGATTCAAACTCAATTTTAAGAATTCCTTTGAAAGTATCTCCTAAGAATTTCTAATTATGGTCTTGGAAAGATTTCAATTCTACTACAAGTTCACCAATTTGATTAAAAACATCATCACGAATACTTGGTCATGAATTATCATAAATGGTTCTTCTAATAGCTTCTTTCAACTATCAAGAGGCTTGTAACAAGGTAATTTAATTTCTTCATTGCTATTTATTATTACTATGAAATCCTTCATCAAATATTTTAAAAATCTACTCTAGAGAAAAAATAATGCAGATCAAGTTTACCTATTAATCACACATTGTAGTTATGCAGATGACATTATTGTATTTAGTAGGGGAAGCTTAATATTAGTCATAGCAACTCACAACTTCCTTGACGAATTCTAGTAATCAACAAGTATTCAAATTAACCTCCAAAAACCTAAATTCTATATAGTAAACAATATGAAATCTTTAGCAATTAATAGGATCGACAAGGTATTAGGGTTTAAAATAGGTACCATTCCTATCAAATGTCTAGGAGTCCCAGTATTTAATAGTAGAAAGAAATCCAAATACTTCCACCAACTAGTTAATAAACACAAAATAAAGTAGCAAGATGGAATAAAAAAACTCTTATCAATAAGAAGAAGATTGATTCTTATCAAGCATGTGTTAAATTCAATTCCATCTTATGCTCTCATTATAATACATCTCTTAAAGCAAGTACAAAGAAGATTGGAGCACATCTTGAACACTTTCTTATAAGGGAGATTATAATCACAAACATCACTAGAGGAAATGGAAAAAGGTTTGTGCTCCTTAGGAAGAAGATGGTCTAGGTACCAAGAATCTCAATGAAATAATATTAGCTTATGCAATGAAAAGAAACTAAAAATTATTATCTGACAAGTCTCTAAGGGTTGAATATATGAGATCAAAACTAGAGTATAGTAGACAAATGATAAAAAACTAAAACACTTGGAAAAACTTAGAAAGAACTAAACCATTAATAGAAAGCCTAATATTTAGATCAATAATAACAAGTATAACATATTAGAAAGCAAGCCAAGATGGAGAATTCAACCTAAACTTAGCTAGGAATGTCATTAGGAAAAACACTTTTGAGAATAGAAATTTGAAAAGTATATGGGATGGTAAATTCCCATCTAGGCTATTAATGGTAGTTTCACAAATTTTTAATAGGTTGTTACCTTTTGTACATCAATTAAAATAGTTGAACATACACCTAGCCTCCAAATGTCCTAATTGTGCCAATGAGGATTCAATGAATCACACATTTTTAAATGTTAAATAGCATACCAAACATGAAACTTCTATGCTAAAGCTCTTGAGATTAAAATTCAAATGATACAACCAATCAATGATATTCTTAACAAATGATGGAAAGCCACAACAGGCAATCCAGCTTATCGAGAAGTAATGCAACTCATTCCTCTCTTAATATGTTGGAACATTTAAAGGGCTAGAAATAAAAGATTATTTGAGAGAGTGGTATCCTTAGTCCTAATTATCATATTCAACATAAAATATCAATGTCATAATATTTTTAGGTGCTTCCCAATGCTACAAACTAGGGAAGAGGATACATTAGATTTGATTGTTACCTAATCAAGTAAAAATTAACTTCTATGCTTATTCAAAATTCAACATCACTTCTATTGTGACTATAATGAGAGTTCATCAAGGTGCACCCATCCATGGTTTCTATAAAATGGTTTGTCCAATTTTTGTCCTAGTAGTAGCTTTATAGAGTACTAGAAAATTGGTTGATTGGTATTTGAAGCAAAATATCACATAGAAAATTGTTGACATGGATTACAAGAAGCCTTTAGAATGATTATAGGTACATACAAACCATATTGGAGTGTTAAGAAAGTCATTCATCAAATTAGAAATGATGTAATGGACATGTCTCTCTTGTAGAATTTATAGAGAAAAGAAGCTAACAAGTTAGCTTGTTTCCTTATAAAATCTATTATAAATCAAAAGAAGTCACACATTTGGAAATCTCATCAACGTTTTGAGCACATTAGAGCATTTATTCAATTTAAAACCTTAGGTACTCCTTATCTATGTACTTCATACGAAGTTCATAGAATAATCATATAAAAGCCATGCTGTAATGATATTTGAAAATAACTATAAAATTTAGCTAGTTTTCAATTCATCTCGTGCAATAGCTAGCAATGTACTCTTAATCTTTTGAGCTGGACTACGCCAACTTAAAACTCAATGTAAAATTTGTTATGTTGAATGTACCTATACAACCTCAAAATGTAGGAAACTATTCACTATCATGCCATCTACTATGTCTTGGCTTGAAATTCACTCTATTACAACATATATGGGTACTTTTCTCCCTTTCCTCTATAGTTTTGATATGATAATAGATTGCATCATTACATGGGCACATCGTTGGGAAATTCATGATTGTGGTTCAATAAATGAAGATGACTTTCCCTTTAGATATGATCATCCAACATCACTAGTACTAAAGTTCCTCATCATGGTGGTATGACATTAGCATGTGCTCTGGATCAAACTTAGATGACTAGAATAATACAAACATACTACATCATAAACTGGTGATCTGTGATCAGATTTTTATGACTCTAGAGCACTGTTAATCTAGTCTCCTTCACATTCCACAAGGGTCGCATTCTTATACTTAAATTTAGACAATATTACTATTAAAATCAATACTTTGTCTTATTATTATGAAGAAAACTTAGTCAAAACGTTGAACAAGTACATCAAAGAACAATCATTTTTGCCTTGTCATCCTCATATGATATTGGCCCATTGGGAGTGGTTCAAACCAGTATGTTTGACTCCCTTAATTTGGTTCTATATGCCATGCCACCCATTAACAATATACTACATGCATTTCATAATGCAACATGTAGTACCTCAAAGAAATTAAATTTTCCTTTTAAAAAATGAGATTGATAATTTATTGGTATGATAGAAAAATGCAAAATTCTAGTTTTTTGCTTTAATAGAAATCATGAAAATGATATCAAAACATGCCTAAGTGAAAATCATTCAATTTTTGTTATTATTTCATGTTGGAATGAAAGTAAAACCTTGTCAAAATTTTCTATGATAATATTAATTATTTCATGGCCATGATTGCTAAAAACTCAAAAACTATTCATTTTTTGTGAACATTACAAAATTATTTATGTGTTAGTTTAGCTCATTATGTGATGAAATTACAATGTTTGAGAGCATGACATGTTATGAAGGATTTATGTTGCCAACATTTTATGTTATAACATTATAAATATGCAATCATGTTTAAGTAAATGTAACATTATTTGATTATGGAAGCTATAAGATAAGCTACTTTGAGATCTAACTAAGTCTTATTAAAAGAAATATTGAATTCATATTAAATAAGACATGTTAATCATGATTATAATCATGATAAGAAGATTATTTTAGCATTATTGAACTTTATTATGTTAAGATAAACTCTTACACTTTGTCATGTCAAGTAAGAATTTATGTTTCCTTAAAGAAACCAAAATTTGACCATGAATTTTATGATTATTATTGAACCAAGATTTAGTAATGATTAGTGAAGCAAACTATAGCTTGTTATAATTTAACACTTAATTATGAAGTCAATTATAATTAAATGGATAAGAATGATATTGGGCTTTAAGGAAGGACCTCTTCGCATCACATGCTTGGAGTGCTTATTTTATAATGGTAGAAAAAGAATGTTGTACTTTCAATACTTAACTAAATAGTTTAAAAAACAAATTGGTCAACTAGAACAAAAAGCTTATATCCATATGTGGTAGACTTATACTAGTAAAACATGTACTAAATTCAATATCAATTTATGCTTTAATGATAATGAGTCCTCTACAAATCATAAATAGTTTGGAAAAGATTATGAATCATTTTTTATGAGGAGACACAGAGAATGGTTATAAGAATCACTGGTTGAAATGGGAAAGGATATGTGCACTACTAAAGGCAAACAGATTGGGCATTAAGAAACTAAAAGATATCATGTTGGCATATTCGACAAAATAATATTGGAAATTGTTAACTGTTTGGTCACTATGGGTTGAGTTCATGAAAACAAAATATTAGAATAGAAATTTAGAGGGGTACAAATTGGATACACAGAAGAATATAGAAAATTTACTATTGGGCACCAAGCAATGATGGTAGTTTAATTTATAATCAGCATGATATCAAATAAGGAACAAGTTCTTTGAGAAAAAGTCAAGAATGAGGATTTGGAATGTGAAATATTCTACAAAGATATCAATACTGGCTTGGAGGATGTTGAACAGATTACTTCCATTCTCTGAATGGCTAAAAAGACTCAACATTCACCTTTCTTCCAACTGTATATATTGCCCTATTGAAAACTCTATTAATCATGCATTTACTAATTATTATCTTGCACAAAACATTTATCTTTTCTATGATAGAGCATTAAACATGCAATTGCAGATAAATTAAAAAATAAGCACTCTTTTATATTATTGGTGATAGGTGACTAAAGGGAATCCCACATACTGTGAAGTACTAAAAGTTCAACCCTTAATAATATATTAAAACATTTGGAAGGCTTGAAAACAAAATGTAAGAATGTTGATGAATCAAAAATGGACATTATACACAACATAAATTGTTATTTTCTAAGTATTTTCAAGTGTTTTTTGATTGTGCAAACAATATAAAAGGACATTATGTTTATGCAAATGTGATTACTTCCTCCTTCAAATAAAAGAAAGATAAATATTGAAAATTGGTATATTGAAATCCTCCTCCTACACACCAAATTAAAATAAACATACATGGCACCAATAAAGAAAACTTCTCAATGCTAGTCAATATTATTAGAGATCTTAATGCAAATATTTTACATGATTTTTGTTATCATGTAGGACATGGTTTTGCAATGAAGACTACACTATTTGGTATTGAAGAAGATCTGTAGTGGTGCATTAACTATCAGTACACAACTATTCATATTGCCCTTAATTACATCACATTAACAAGAATATTACAAGGTAGCTTAAAGTCACATTGGTATATTACAGTTCACATACAACAAGTACAACAAGTAGCCACTTCCTTATCAATAACTTGGAACAAGATTTATAATGAGGTAAATAAAATAACATGTTTACTTGCAAAGTCAATGAAAAAATTGAAAAAAGTACCAAAAGAAGAAGCAATCTACATAACAAAGCAATGTAGGGCAATTATGTCTATGGAAAAAGTCATATTGCCTTACATTCACCTATCATACAAAACTCTTTGTTTGATCATACATGGCAAGTAGAATGTTGATACACAAAATTAATGATTAAGATTAGATAGCCTTTGAAATGTATAATATTATTACTCATTATAATACCTAATGATTTTGCAATTATGATTTCGTTACCCTCAATCATAGAGCTCTTCTTTCTTCTATGTCATTGAATCTTCTCTTTACACTAGTGAAACATCTAGCATTGCTCACATATGTAATACATCGAATGACAACATTACATCTTTTGTGTTGTATGCCCTCTTGCAGTTACTGTTCACTTACAAATCATCGTAATGATACATTTCATCTCACGCTACATATCATACTCAACTGGTCCTAAGAATTCCTTTTAGTGCATCTCTAACAAACAAGTTGGTGTTAGTCAGTACATCATTTAGGTACTATTCATCAAGGCACCTCCCTTTGCCAAGATGAAATCTCATTCATTTCATGATGAGAGCCATTTGATACTATTCAAATCAACACATATCTATACTTATACATCAACAAAAGAATAATTGTCATGAACAAGTACATCTGTGAACCTCCAACTACCAATGGTTGTTAAGAACGATGATGTATTCATAGCAGATTTAATGTAACAGATTAGGGTGATGATATGCCATTCTGCTTCATGATCAAACATTTGATTTTGAAGTTGGGCTCAAATATTTGATTTTGTAGTTGGGCTAAACATCCATTCCAAAACATATCTTTTTACTAGTTTTCTTTAATATATTAATAATTAATTTATTAAAAAATCTATAGTTGTTAACTTAGTCTTGATTTTTATATTATACAGTGAGACATTATTAGGAATACATAATTTTGGCTCAAGTTAAGCATTGGGCTTGGGTCATTTGTCTTAACAAAAGGCTAATGTTATAAACAGAGACCTTATGAGAGATTTTAGATGGATTCTAAGGCATGCATAGCTCCTAGATTCCTCTTCCAGAGACTTGAGATGCTTGGGTTTGCCATAGAAGAAGGCTAGGTTAACTTTGTATCCTTTTAAGGCTTAGCAAAAAGGTTTGTGGTTCAGTTAAGTGTGAATTAGAAATTAGAAATTCAAAAGGCTAGCTAGTATGCTTGATAAACTCAAGCTAGGCTTAAAGCTTGATTGGATTAATAAAGTAGATCTGGGGATTAAATTTTGATTTTCTTAAGATTTGGGATTTAAGTTCCTTAGGCTTGAAATTTGAATAGTTTAGGGTTCAAAATCAAAAGCCCATGACTTGAATATTAAATGTCTAAGGTACGAATTTTGAACCTTGGATAAGTTTAAGTACTCTAGCTAGTTTGGAAGAAAGTTATATCTTGGATGAACCCAAGATGAGGTTAAGGATATCTTAGTATTTAAGCATATATTTAAACTAATATTTCCTAAGGACTTTATTTTTCACATATGAAAACCCTAAAGAAAGAAATTAAAGTTGTATGAATAACATCATGTATTTGCTGAGACCTTGAACACAAATTGGATAAGGCTTTGGTCTAAGAAAACTCTTGCTTAGACATTGGATAAGATTTGATTAAGTTAAAGAGCTTAGTTTTAGCCTTAAGAATAGTTTTAAGCTTGACCACCTCTCAGATATTGGCTTTATGTTTGGCCTTAAGTGTAGTGATAAGATTAACAAAGGGTTTATTTATTCTCTTAAGTATTATCTAAACTTTAAAGTAGCTTGGATTGTTGGGTAAGATCAAGAGTAGCCCTTAATTAGGCCCTTATGCCATGTATTAATTATTTGGTGGTTGATCTAAGAGGTATATATGGCTTAAAAGAGACCTTTGGGAAGGGTGTAAAGACTTAAGTTGTCTTCTAAGGAAAGAGAGTCATTAGTAGAAGTCATGCAAACCTAGATTTGAAAATAAGAGTTGTGATTTAAAATGTTTGATCCATGGATTTAAACTAAGTACTTAAGTGATGGTCTAAATAAGCTAAAAGATTTTAGTAAGAATTCCAAATAAATATTTGGCAAAAATAAAGTATATATATATATATATATATGGAAAACTAAATAGAGGAGGATTATTCCAAATAGGTTGATTAGGGTTTGGTGAAAACCTTTGCTTAGCCCATATAATTGTTAAGGTTCTAAAAAAAATCTAGATTATATAGATCGTTGATTAGGGTTTTGAGAAGACCTTCAAATTATCCTAGATAATAGATTAAAGCAACATGATGTTATAAATAACCTTAGATAATTGATGATGAAACATATGGAGTCATGCTATATGATAAGAAAGTTTAAGTTGATTATGACAGCTTAAGATGTAGCCATATGATGACCCCTTAACCAAAGTTAAGTGAGTCAATTATAGTAAATGGTAAGGCTTTCATTAGATTTTATGGTGTGATAGGGCATCACTAGCTCACTTCAAACCCATGTGAGACTTTGGACTTGGTCAGATATGATGGAGAATGTCCCACATTGTTTAGGGCTCTTGGAGTAATGCTTGATTGATCACATGATTGGTGGAGACCCAATTGTGGACTATTAGATGATGTTGTACGGATTTTAAGGTAATTGATTGTCATTGATTTATAAGATATCAGAACATCTAATAGAGTACTATATGGTTATTAAGGACTCCTATACCCCCATGAGATAGCCTCATATGATTCAACTTCTTATAGAAGAGTGCTAGATTATGTGATAATATAAGAGAGCCAGACTTTATGCTAAGGATCTCATAGGTTTAGAAGGAGTGCTAGATTATTAGTGATTCACTATGCATTTTATTTTGCTACATTACATGATTATTATGTCATAAAGATTTTAGAGGTCTTAACGGTTATTGGATAATACCAATGATTATGATTTTATACCTTGGATCAACTTGGTAGGTTGGGATACCATATATGATATTACTATTCATAATGATGGTTATACTCTATTAGATATATTTATTATTTTACTACATGATAATTTTATACCATGATCTAAGGATTCCTTATTAAACTTTGGCTCACCCCCCTTATTTTTAAATATAAGTTCAAAGAGTTAGAAATTTGCATAAGAGATAAAGTTGGGGGCTTTAAAGTCACTTCTTAAATAGATTATTCATCTATGTGGCATTTTATGATGTTATAATTATTGTTTCTTATTAAACATAACATTGTTATTTATATTTACTCAAATTTGGACTTTATGGTACTATTTATGTTGGATTTGGATCTCTAAATTTTTATATTTCATATTATAGACTTAGACTCCTTGATAACATTTGGATCTTTTGTGATTTATTTGATATTGTTGATTTGTATGCATATGCTTTATGATATGTTAGCAGGTTTTCTTTGATGCCATGTACATACTAATGTATATAAGGAGATTACCTTGCTTAGAGTGAATTTGTTCTTGAGTCAACTGGGTGACCAGTTGGTGTAAGGTCATGGTTTATTTTGGGTAGCATGTTACAAGGATGATGAGTAGGTTAGAGGATTATGACTCCTAGTTTGAATATCAAGTTGAGGTGTCCAAGGTGATTAGCTAAATACATTGATTAGTATAATTTTTTTGTTGCACAAAAACAATAAAAAATTCTTTTAAAATGGTCAAGTGTGATAATAACCATAACCTTGAGAGAACCTATTTTGAAACTCATGGGTGACAACTAAGGAAGCATTCTATTTTAATTTCTTAATATCATTAGTTTTGGTACCTAAGTTAAACTTAAAAGGACAATTATATGATAATTGTGATAGTACGTGCTTGTTGTTATTCTCAATTTACTACTTAAAAAAATAAATAATTTATTTTATAATTAATTTATTTAATTATATTTACATTATGTTATTTGCATTATTATTTTAGTTAAACAATGCGTGAAAACATTTTTAATTTTTTAATCATATCTTTTATTTATCATGTTTTTTATATTTAATCCAATGAATAATTATAGAATACTAAAAATAAAATTAATAGATTTAATAATATTATAAATAAGAAAACTAGATATGTTAGAATTTAAAATATCTTTATAAACCTCATGGATAAAATGTTATTAAATACGCTACCAATTCATGGATACTATGATAAGATATTATATGAATAATTATATAGATATAAGGTGATTCTATTATGATGGAATATTTTAATATATTTGAAGATTTAATAGCTAAGATTAGTTACCATGTTAAAATTATCGAATAATTTGGTAAGAGATTAGAAGGGTAGTTGAGTTTCATTATTCTCAAATACTTAAGGATGCTAGAAATTTAGCTCAACTAGTAGAGAGATTTCAAACTTTAGTACTATGAATTTCAAATAAAATCATGAAGCTCATCTATAGAAGAATCCGAAGAAATTGTTAAGCTTACATTATCTTCTTCATTTAAAATTTAAAAATCTAAGAATATTATTAAAAATAATCTTTAAAATGAGATTGAAATTTGTCATCAATGTGAAAGGATTAAGGATGATTTATCAATGCAAATATATCTAAAACTTTTAATAAGAACAACAAAAGGAATTAGAGTATAAGAAAGTTGAAGTTATCTTCTTTATTAACAAGGAGGGAAAAATAAAGGATAAGAATATTGATTCAAGAGAAATTGAGCTTATTACTGATAAGAATAAAGTGGTAGAAGAAAATGAAATTGGATTAAAAAAATAGAATTAACTCATCACCTAATCCCTTAAAAATTTTAAAATTATTTTTGACATATCTATGCATATTATTACTTCTCTATATATATGATAAAATGATTTTATTGCATTCTTAATTTATTTTTTTTTAAAGAAAGTACTATTTTATTACATGTTGGAAGGTTACAACAATTTGTGAGTCTAAACAAAATGGTGATGTGTTATGAGCTTTATATATGCAATTGCTATGGCAATTTGCTAAGCTTAATTTGAATTTTATGTACTGAGTTCATAATTGCATAATCAGGAGAGCCTGGATAAAATTCTTATAACAATCACCACTAGTGGAAATTAATCAATTTTAGTGACATCTACTATGAGAGATTTCTTTATATTTTACAATCCACTATTATGTTGAGACAATAAATAAACAAGGTCATAATGGTATCATATTGTGTCGATCAGTCAAAATTGCTTCATCAAACTTGTCTATTTCATGATTAACTAGCTTGGTGTATGTGTATGACCCTCTGAGGTAGTAATAAGTCATAAATATCTTATGCAAATGCATGTAATGGTGTTGGAGAAGGGGTTCTTTGAATTAACTTGTATAAGACCTACAATTAAGTTAAGGCAATCAATGGATAGGGTTAATAATGCTACCATACTACACTAACTGAATGAATTTGTGTCATTGGATATGTCGAATCTGTGATGAGCTGGATTGATTTACATGTATGATTCTCTATTGAAATGGTAGCAGCTCATATGTATTTAATGCAAATGCACTTGATGATTTTGGAGAAGGCATTAATAGAACTTATTTTTCTATAATCTTTGTACTTATGTATAGGAATTTGTCCTCATAAAGTTTGATTAGGGCTTTGCACACTTTTGAGATTTGTTTCTTATCAAAAACTTCAAACAAAATGCTATTATTAGCAAATTGAGCTAGGTGATTAGCTATTGCATTTTTTTCTTTGTAGATATGCTAAAAAAAAATTATCTTATAACTAAGTTGAATAATTTGATTAAACTCACTTAATAGTTGCTGAGAGATACTCAGGCTCCCTTGGGTGATTGAAAGGACCAGTTTATAGTTCAACTCCATTATGATGTCTTGTAGACCCAAATCTTCATAAAGATCCAATCCAAATGATATAGCCATGGCTTTTGCTTCAATATTAGTTTAATTCCTTATGCATATTAGGAACACTTTGTTTGCTTTACCATAGTGTCCTTTTATAATCGCACCATAAATAGCAATCCATGGTTGCCACTTATTGAGCCATTAATTTTTAATTTCATAAATTTCTCAGGTGAGGGAGGCCATTGCATAATTTTTGTGATTCTGCATTTGACTTTAGAGAAAGAAAAACAAGACCATGCTTTACCAGTTGTGAATCAAGTGAGATTTTTGTAGTATTAACTAACATTTAAATGTTGCATAATTGTTATATAAAGCTTTATTGATAAGATGCTCACCAAGATGGTTTGTTTATGATACAATTTAGATTGTGTTTTTTTTTACATATTCTAGCATATTAGGGATGGCAATACCCATGACACCTTTATTACTACAACATTTGTAAAGTTGTTTCACTACTAATGATGAAGCTTTTGTTGAATGGTGGTCTATTAAGAGTGTCTAATGTCCATCTACACTACTAAGTGTTCCATAATTGGGCAACTCTAATGCATTCTACAAAAGCATAGTTTAATGGATCTCCACTTACTCAAAGTGGGCATTTTCAATAAGTTGATATTTTAGCTTTCTCAAATGTTGGAAATTGTTGAGGATCTACCACATTCATATTGATATTTTGGAAGGAATGCTATTACTTTAGATGACTTTATATGAGCTTTTTCTTCTTAAATTTTCCCAAGTTGACTGAATTGTGAATTTTCTATCATTTGTAAGTGTCCAATATGTACAATCGTTACCCTTTGATCTCTCCATGGATTATAATACAATGTGTTTAATTTTCTTAATGCAATTTCATGTAGATGAGCATAGGTCACCATGATTATTGATGAGATATTTGGCTGTTATGAATTACGCCTAAAGTGAATTAATTGTGTGAGCCTTTTTATTAAATCTTGGCACTATAAGTGTCCCTTAATTCACCAAACTTCTTAAATCATGAGATGTTGAAAGAAAAATATTCAAAAATATTTAATGGTCTTAAGAAGAAAGAAATTTTAAAATAATGATTTGGATCTAAATATATTTTGAGAATTGTCATAATTTTTTTAAAATTTTCTAAGGATGTTTCAAAATTTTAAGATATCAAATAATGTAACATCATAGGACCGTACAGTACAATCAAGTGAAAGAATCAATTAGGTAAAAATATTTATTATATAAAATTGTATTTTACAAGTATGATAAAAAATCATATCGATACAATAGAGAGTTTGTAGTGCATCACTGGTAGATTGAGCAAGTAAGGGATTGATTGTATAATACAATTATAGAGTATTGTATGATATAATCAAGTAAGAGAGTGACAAACTTTAGAGAAGTATGAATACTCACAAAAGTCAACTCAGGGACATAACTAGATGATTAGTCCACAAACTTGATCATTAATGCATAAGAACTAAGGATCAACATAGATAATACATTAGAGTACAATACAAATGCAACAGAAATATAAGGATGATAGATTGATAAGGAAAAATAAACTAAGTTCGAATGGTGGACTGAAAATGGACAAATCATATATTACTATGAAAATTATTGTATAACTGTGATATAGTGTATAATAAGATATATTGTATAGTATAGTAGAGTTAATTATACCATCTAATCAAGTAAAACTCAGTTGACTATAAGACAGATATGTCTATATCATTATATAAGTATGATAGAATGTAGAACCCAACACCTGGTCATACATATATGACAAGACAAATGTATTAATACGTCCATATATATTTTGTTTGAAAATATATAAATAATGGATTGCATAGTATAATAGAAATATATAATACAATGTGATCAACAAAAGAAAATTAAGCAAGCTTAGTGTGAAACCATCCAAGAAGATACCCTTTAATGATCATATAATACTATAACTTAATATATAAGTATGATTAAGAAATAGGAATAGATCATCATTGATTATGACTTAGTAAGGAGATAAAAGAAATTGATCATACAAATACTAAAAATAATGTCGTACAATATGATGTGAAGAGGGTGTATGAAAATAGTCATTTAAAAGGTGTCATATAATATGATGTTCAGAAATATAGAATACAATTATATGAAGACTAGCATTATAGAAGAAATCATTTATACAATGCAAGAGATATGAGAGCATCATATGATTAAAATAGTAAGATCATATTAATATGATAATAAAAAATTTAAAAACATTTAGACAAGGTTGAGCATTTTATGTTATGATCATGGTGATTGTACTTGCATGATAAGTACAAATCGCATAGATCTTAAAACTCCAAATGACAAATGACCAAAAAAACTAATGTGAAAGTGAGTTTAATTGATGAAAAACCCTTCAAATTGAGAGGTTAAAAGATGAGAAGGCATCCACATGAAGGGATACAATTATTGGAGACATTTGAAGGCCAAGAAGATGAAAAAGCATGAGAACAAGTATAAAGAGGTGTTGATTATAATTTAAAAAAGGTTTTTGGGAAATTTAAGAGGTCCAACACTTGGCCATAGTTAATAGATGAAAGCAAAGAGTATGTTAAGGTGTTCCTAAGAGATTTGAAAAGAAGTTATGTAAGTGATAAAGGAAAAATCAAGGGGAAAAGCTCTTAGGTTCTATAGCAACTAAGGCTTAAAACAAACATCTAAGCTTGTTGAGACCATTATGTGAATTTGAAAGTAGGATAATCTTGTTTCTAAGTGTATATGTTTGAAAGTGATGTGCAACACTAGGTTAAGGTCCTTGATATGTGAAAATGTTGTATGGAGATGCTTTTTAACCTTGATTTTAATAACACATTGGTATTAATTTGAGGATGCATGCGTAGATAAAACCTTTACCTATATGGATATGCTTGGTTGTAATATGTATTTAAGCTAAAAGGCTTATTGATTAGTAAAATGTCAAGTTGAAGATGCACTAATAGGCATGATATGTATAAGAGATGATATTTAATAATTGATAGTGACTATAAATATATTTATTTAATAGATGATAAAAAAGGAATCTATTGAGGATGCTAAATAATAATTATTCCTACATCATGATCTTATATTATATATATGTTTTGTTTAAGCTATGTGATGTGTTGCTTTGATTATAAGTTTTTTTATTTTTGTAATTGTGTGATAATGATCATAGAAGGCACATGTAAAGAAAAATGTTATTGTGATAATGATTACAAAAAAGAGAAAGAAAAAATGAAAGATGTTATTACGAACATAATCATTAAAGAAAAGAAAAGAAAAGAAATGAACATGAAAAGATAAAAAGGAAGGGGTTTAATAAAAATGAAGGTAATGCACAAAAGGGAAGGATGATTAGCTATCCAAAGGGGTATTTTCCATTATAGAATAGCATATTCTGGAGATGAGCCAAAGTAGCCAATCTATAATCTATTTAAGTTGGAATAATGATTTCTAAACATGCCAAATTAATATATGAAAAGGCCTTTCCTTAGACTAATCCTAAAAAAGATAAACATGCAAAAAAAAGAAATGTGTAAATGATTTAAAGATAAATATGATAAAAGTTTCATATGGTAATTACCTTTTAATGATTTACTCTCATGCTTTATTATAAGAATGCAAATGACCATACATATAGTTACCTAAATGTTATATTTATTTATATATATGTGCATGCATTTGCCATTGAGGTAGTTTTAATTAGCCCATGCCTATTTTGGCTTAACACTTTTAAGTCAAAGTGGGGCACTTCATGTTCCTCTTGAGATGGAATGAGAACACATGATGTCATAATTCTCATTCAATGTATGATTTTTATTTTTATTGTGTTTGAGAAAAAATGTTATCTAAAGAATTTATTAATCATTAATATTGTATGTACATGTGTTTTTAATAAGAAATATTAATTACTTGATCTTTTCATTTGATTATAAAAGATGCTTCTACTACTTGATTTTAAAAACATAAAAGTTTGGTTTCACTATGGTTTTGTAAAAAGTAAAAAATGAGTTATATATTTTTTCAAAATATTAAAACCAAATAGAAAGATATAAATGATGATGTACCAAAATCCAAAAAGGCTTGTGAGGGCTGCTACATTACACCAAGCCATTTTCTACCTGAGGAAAACTCAGCTTATTCTAGTAGGCCTAGTGATTCTTTGGCTTTTGATCATTGTCTCTCTAGAGAAACCCATTCATGATTCTTTCAATTATGGTTATGATTATTTGAGGATGGTAAGTTGTCATGAGTAAGTAAAATGGATGGACTAATGAACTTGCTTGACTAGCACAAGCCTTCACCCTTAGAAACAACCTTTTGTTTAATCCAACCAATTTTCTTAGAAGTTTTTAAAATAAGTGTTGAAAGTGGATAACCTTATTTCTATCATTAATTATAGTACTTCTTGGGTAAACCAGTAAGAGGTTTTGCCTCTTAAAACCCATAATATCCTTAATTCTATTCTCTTACCTTTGAATTATGCTTTTGTTGCCAATGAAGAAGCTCGTTTGTGTGTTGATCTGTATACTCGACAGGTCCTATATCCCATTGAGAAATTTATTGATATTCATAATTAGTTGCTTGTGATCTCTAGAGAAGATGGTTGAATTATCTACAAAACTAAGAAGAGTAATTGGTTGACAATCTCTTGGTATAGCATAATACTTCACTTTACTTTGTTGGTATAAATTATTTAAATCTCTACTCATAATTTCAATTACTAATATAAAAATCAAGGGGATAATTAGGAAGGCTAGAAAAACAATTACTTTTGCCATTAATTATAATAGTCAACCAACTGTTATTATAGATACTCTTGATGAGATTGATAAATCTATTATCAAAATTAAAATTGTACAAAACCTAACTTAAGAAACGCCAAGACAAACTATAATAGGCTTTTTTTTAAAGTCTAGCTTGATGATGCGAATATTATCTTTAATTTTTTATATATGCTTTAACCAATTTTGATGTCTATAAAATATTCTCAATGATGTCTCTATTCTTCACAAATCTTGATTACTCCAAAGAGATAAAGGAAGCTAACAATGTTTGTAGCCTTGATGCTAGCAACTTGGAAAGAATTTTTTTAAGAAAATTGCATAGGAAAATTGCAATTAAGTCATCAAATGATATTGGACTCTTAATCTTGAGAATGAGAATTAAATTGGAACTAGAAATGTCGCTTGGTAATGGAACACTTGTGAGAAAATCGTTGATTGTATATTGTACATCATTTTCAATGAGGACTCATAAGTACTTGAGAAAAAACACATTAAAGCCATTAGGTTCTGTGGTGCTTGAAGAGTCCATTTTGAAAATTGTCTAATAAACTTTCTCCTTGGTCACTAAATGTAGTAACATCTAATTTTTTCCTAATGATACAAGGGGAGATATTGAGTTTAATAGTGAGCTATGCTATTTTCTTGGTATTGTAGATAAGAGGAGCTTGAAATAATGAAAAGCTTCCTTGGCAATTTCATCCTACTTTATGCCCAATGTCCATTATATTTTCAATTCTTTTTATTATTAATTTCTTTTTCTTATCTTTAACTATAGCAAGGGAAGTAATTTGTGTTCTCATCTTATCAATAAACCTTTCAATTTTGACCTTTTGATGCCAAAATGCTCTTCTAGTTTGACTACCATAATCTACTAATCTTGAGCTTTTCTCCATCCTAGATTCTTCATCCTACACTATTTCAAACTAACTTTTTCCTCTTTAACTTGCTCTTCAGTTATCTATAACTTTTAAAATATATTTACAAATTATGTTTTATTCCATTATTGGAGGCAAATTTTGAAATGATACACCTTGAAAGCTAGTGCTCTCATCCCTGAGCCTGGCATAGGGAGTCTCCAATTTTGTGTTATTATAGGAAGGAATTCATTTCTTTCAATCAAAAAATTTTGAAATATGAATTGACTTAAAGGTTATTTGCTTTTAAAAGGGAATAAAATCAATAAAAAGGGCATAATTTGATGATGTCTTGTTCAAGTATTGAACCATAGTTGAAGGAAATGTAATGAAACATTCATGATTCACTAGTGCTCCATCTACACATTTCTAGATCCACTTCCTTTTATTGATCATAGACCAAGTAAACTAGTTGCCAAAGAAGGTAAGCTCCTTAATGGTGTAATCATTTATGCACTTTGATAATTATTATGGGTCCAATTTTAGGAGTTGAGTGGCCTTTATATTCCTAAAGGGATGTGATGACATTGAAATCTCCTCTTACTAGCTAGGGAATGCTATTAACCTCCATCATCAATCTTAGAACATTCCAAATAAGTCTTCTATTTCTAAATGATCTCTTGGCATAAAAAAATGATTGACATATCTCCCACTCATACTTGATAATCATATACAAACATTTTCCCTTTTTTTAATAACTTGGCATCAAAATTCCCACTTATATAATGCCTAGACTTTGTTAGAAATGTTGCATTCACAAAAATCAAAATTAAGCCTTATTTTGAATTTTCTATTTCCTTTCTACAAGCCATTGATTACATCAATGCAATGAGTTTTATTTTATGCATGTTTATGAAGTTTTTAAGGTGAGATACTACTACTTTGTTAATAGCTCCCATGATGTTCCAAATCAAGAAATTATTCATTATTATCTACGCTATTTACACTTTGATTAGCTAAAGGCTTCTTTTAATCAATTTAGAGATGGATTATTTTTTTATTTCTTTTATTAGTTTTTTATTCAATTTTTTATTAGTAACCATTATAAAGCCTTCTTAATCCAACTGGAATAGGTTGATTGTTTGGGCTTTGTCTTGTAGGTCTTCACTAAATATTTTTTAGGAACTGAATGTCATTTTGCTACTTAAATTGCACTTCACTCTTTCTAAGTAAATAGAATCGATATCTTTTTTTTCTTCCCAAATTCTCTCTAGATGGAGTCATACAATCATTTGAAATATAATTGATAGAAATACTTTTGCTTGAAGTTGTTATTTAGAGATATGATTTGGTGTTTTACTATTTTCTTTGTTCCTTTCAAGTGTAACATTTTGTTCTATGATGAGTAAGCTACCTAGCATGCATTTCTTAATTCCAAGATCCAAACTTTGCATTGCTAATTAGCTATCATTATCTAGAATCTACCTATTGTTGTCATCTTCTACTTGAGTTGTTGGTTGTATATTTCTAATTCTTTGATTTAATGGAGTTTCCACAGCCTCCACTCCCCATTCTTCTCAATTAGAATTTTTCTTATTTTGGATTATTTACTTTGGTGCTTTGAACGCCCCTATTTAGAACAAATAAATCAATAGCTTGGTAAGTTGACATATGTGATTTTCTACCAAAACCCATTATTACATTCTATTTTTTAGATATTTTGTCCCTTTCAGAAGTTCTTAGGCTAAGTCTAGTTTTACATATACCCAACTGATGTATAGCTTGGTCAAATTGATAGTGGCAACAATGACCTTTAACAAAGTACCTTTTGTTGACCCTATTGAATAAAGTGCTTGCTTACTGAACAACTATATCAAGAAATGTGTGAATGAAATCCAAATAGGGGCTTGTGAAGGTCCCAAATTTAGCAAAAGTCGAGGTGTCATTTTAGGATCCTCATATAAAAATCCGTACTTTTCTAAATTTGATGCATCTTAAGAAGTTTGATTCTAAGGAGAATCTCAAAAACACATTTTAGTTATCTAATACACCCACTAAGATAGACCTTATGAATCCATTTTAACAAGTTCTACTCAAATGACTCTATTTTTTCCTCCTTGTGAAAGTTTATTGATTGGTGTAAGTTTACAAAGTGCAACCATCTTAGATACATCTTCCTCTTCAAAAATGATTTTTGGTTCTCCTTTGAAAGATGTTTTAGGTTTGATTTTGATAGGTAAAGTGGATTATGTTTAACATGAAACCTTGACAAAAGAATGATTTGGGATGGATGACACACAATTTGCCATTAGAAGAATGCCACAATTCCTATACAACAAACCTTATCAAATTAATAAGAGATAAATGCATACATTCAGTAAAAACCCCTTTGAGCCCACTAGAAGATGCTTCCTACTCATACTAAATTTAAATCTATGTTTCTATCCTTGGCTTCACTCCCTAGTTAATGATAAACTAAATAAAATATATTCTAAATGTGCTAGATTAGTGGAACAAATTAGGTCACTAAAAAAGTTGATGAGAAAAACCAATTATTAATGTGTATTTACCTAAAGAATTATACTTTTTCACAATTCAAATATTTTAATGTGAGGTCATTTGAATTATGTAGGAACATGAATATCATTACATGTGTTTTATATTTTTCACCATATATTCTTCATGATAATAACTTTTATTAGTTATATCTATTTTACGAAAAACTAGTGCATGAAAAAGAATTATAAGTAAATTTTATTAATGACAAATTTGATAAATAATCTTTGAATATTTTCTTTCACTATCTTAATTGTTATCTTTTTTCAAACATTATTCCTATAAGTTACTGTAATCCTCTCAATTTTTATATTTCATGGAAGGACCATAATCCACGTGATATTTTGATTTCTAAAGATCAATAAAAATTAATAGTGAGTTTAATTGAGACTTATTTGGAGTATAACACGGTAGGATAGAATCTTTCTTTGTGTGGTAGAATGCTGCAAAATAAATTGTATCCAAATGATGATTGAGTAGATTCAATCGATCATATTTATGTTTTATTTGGTTTATTAAATTTTTATTTTATTATATGGTGTAATAAATCACTAGTATTAAGACTATCATGATGTTTTTATTTTTTTATATATTTTATTAATTTTATGTACTTTTATTAAGAAAGATCTTTTTATCAATTTATTTATGTGTCTTGGTTCAATCTTGTACTTAATTTAAAACCATATCATTGAATGAAAAAGGAATAAAGATTTTTTGGACTAGCATTTAGTTTCCAAAAACTATGATTTCTTTATTATGCATATGTGCATAACACTAAGTTATGATCTAGGTTTTTGAGGTTACAATCCAATAATTGAGGTGAGATTTACATTTATCTCCATCATCATTATCATCATCTTCATCACTACCTTCCATCTTAGATCATGTTACAAGAGTTCCTTCTTCCTCCTCATCCTTCATTAGTGTTACTTATGTTAAAGTAAATTGGAAGGCAACTATGCTTTTTATCTTTGTGCTCTTATTATGGTAGAAGACAATTTCTCGTATTTAATGAAGCAAAGTACATTGTTAAAGATCCTTGAAGTGGCTTAGGGATTATCGAATTAGACATTGTTGAAGTTCATTAGGTCAAGGTGACCTTGTTTGATCAGCTTGATTTTTAGTGTGAAACTTTCTCATGAACTTATTTGAGAGCATCTTTGGAATATTGGAGATAAGTTTGAAGAAACTCTAACAAAAATTTCTATAAGTTAAGTAAGGATTTAGAGACATTCTTAGATCTAATGTAACTTGCAAAAGAAAAGAGGAAAAACTTATTAAATTGATCAAAAAAGAAGATGTATTTGGGATGCAATTTTAATAACCATTTCAAAGTCAAATCTTTAACAAAGGTAAAATACACTTTACATTTTGCATGTTCAAGCATGATAGTGGCCAACTACTGAAGGAAGGAGTGAAAATCTTATAACTAAAACTTGATTTGGCTTCGTTACAAGATTGACAAAGTAGAAGGTAGGGTAAACTGCTAGATATAAGGGAAGATGGTGATTACAAAGATGACGATAGTTGAGTACATGGTGGTGGCCTATGATAGATCATCATAATGGATGGGAAACCATGAAGTAGGCTCTAATATCAAAATAATAAAGGGAAGAGCAGAAACTCTACAGCTAAAAATTTATTTGTCTATGATATTAAAATGATAGAAAATGAGATAAGATGAAATCCTATAATGGAATCTAAGGTGAAAGATAATGATAACAAGGGAATGATGATTGGAGTTTAGTCTACTTTATAACTCATGTTTTTGGATCATAATCTAGAGGAATTTGGATCATAACCTAGGCATGTGCATTCACACATGATGAAAGAAACCATAGTTTTAATAATGAGGTAAAGTCATGCAAAAATGTCATCTTTTTTCATTCAATGACATGGCTTTAGATATAATATAATACTAAAGACTAGACTCAAAATCAACAAATGATAAAACTACCCTCCTTAATAACAAATGCATAAATATAAAATAATTTGTTAAAATAAATGAAAACTCTTAAAGGCCTAATGTATGACCCATTGTAACCCCTAATGAACAAAACAAATATATAGTAAAGAAAAGAAAATCTCTATATGACCCACAAGATTAGTTCAACATCATCTACTTAATATAGACTTTCCTGGATCACTAGTCCTTGAGAACACTATAAGGACCTAAGTTGTAAAAAAAAGAAGAGGTTGGCAACTATAGCAATGGGGGTAAAGGAGTTGTGATTTCCAAAAGGAGTTGTGTAAATTAGCATTACATTTTCTTTTAGTTAAATTATAAAAAAACTAATGCTTACATGCTAAAATTATTAATTACCACATATTGCATCTTTATTATGTAGGAGCACATAACTATAAAAGGATGCTACAACAACATAACAAATGTTACTAGTTTAAGATTGCAATAAATTTTTAGATTCCATTATGTATGATGTAATTTTGTAGCCTTGAACTATTAACACTTTTTACATTGCTATATCATCTTTCTTTTAAAATGAGCATGTATGATTATGTAAGAAAGTTGTAATATCTATTAATATATAATGTTAGCATGTAAGCATTTGTTTTTTTTTTAATTTAACCAAAATAAAATGCACTATTGATGTATGTGACTCCTTCATGATGGACATAGCAGAGTAGTGCATGTACACTTGAACAATCATGCTATGTAACTATCTATGTTTATTGTTGTATGTTAGATATTATAATAACATGTAATTAGACATATTATTTTAAAATATTATGTGATAGATGGATCAAAGTATTAATATAATGTGCAACAAGCCAACATTAACAAAGAAATAATCTTGGAAGAACAACTACTACTTGATGAATTAGTTGAAATAATCATAACAAAGAGATAGAATGGTAGACTTCTAACCACAAGCAATACCAGTTATATGATTATAGAAGATTGGCTAGAGATTATTGACATGATATTTTAAAGCATGATGTTCTCTAATAATAAGAGGACAACCCTAGTAATACTAATATTAAGTGGCATAATGAATAATTTGTGGGTTGGACAAATAAGACTTAATTTGGAGGAAAACAAGTCATGGAAATCTCTTGGAAAAAATTTGGTAAAGCCTTTAGAAAATGGTATGTCCCAACTTCCACAAGGGACAACATGAATGATGAATTGAGTGGGATCTTGTAAGGAAAAATATCTATTACTGAACATGAACACAAATTATTATATTTGGCAAAGTATATCCCAAGGATGGTGAAGAACACATTAAAGAATATGAAAGAAATGGAATTGGGGAGAGTTTTAAAGAAGAAAAATAGTTGTTTCAACTATAAAGAATAGCTCATGTGGCAAATATGTTCCCAAAATGCTTTGGTGATGCAACTAGAAGTCAACAAGAATATGGATTGATGCATCATCATTCTATGGGGTTTTAGCCATTGGAATCAAGTATTGCATGCCTACAACACAACTAAATCACCATCACACTTATAGCATTATTGAACTGTATAAGCCCCAAAGAAAAATATTGTTTTGATGAAAACCATCCCTTCTAAGTGTTTTTTTTTGTATTCTAACTTAAAGATTAGTAGACAAAGTGGATCATTAATCATGGCTTGGATGAATGATGTCCATGGATCAACAATTGCTGATACTAAAAGGAAAGAAGGAAGATGTCATCCATTGGTACATTTAATGAAGATTATGGAACCTTATGTCCTACAAGCAATCAATGTCTTTTAATTTCTAGGATGTTTGTAAGGATTGAAACTAAGTTACTTTATATACACAAGAGCTTGCACTTCACTCACTAAATCACTTACATATCACATAATAGCCAAAGCTCTAGTTGCATGTACTTAGAGTTCTATGAAATATAAGAATAATGGAATATGATTTGTAAAAAAAATCTTAAAGTAGCTAAAATTATTTTAATCATATAATATGAAACCTAGTTCATATAGTTTGATTAACTTAATGAAAGTATATAATAAGGGATCAGGCTACTTAGTTATCAGATAGTATTATCATATGATCAGACAATAGAATTCATTCACATGAGTTGTCAATAAGTAATCAAATGGATTGATGGAGAGATCACATAAGGTGATCTATATAATATAAAAATTTGGATAATTTTGTATAGTATAGTATTATCTATCAAACAATATAATTAGTTTAAAGGAAATATATCCAAAATACTCCATAATATTTAATTGACAAAATACTATCAAACAATATAAATGAGTATATAGTACAATTCAATCATTGAAATAGATGTAATATTCAAAATAGCATAACATTATCTTGAAAATGTTCATATGACATGACAATTTCAATTATATAGTCCAATAAGTTAAGGATACTTATTCATATGTGACAAAAACCTAAAAACTTCTTACAACAAATTAATATCCTAAAGCATAGTATGATTAGCTTATTATACATGCATCATGTGTATGATGACTTACCGTGCAGTACTAGTGGGAGCAAAAGTTAGGTGAAGTCTAGTTTAGAGATACCATAAAAGAAAAAATAGATATTAGAGAGTTGTTGGCATTTTTATAAGAGGGTTTTATGCATTGTAAGTGCTATATATAACTATCTAATAATATGAAAAGATTGATAAAACAATGGTAAGTGATCAATAAGAGACTGTTAGGTATTTGCTAAAGTAATCCAATGTCATATCATTATGAGAACCTTAAGAGACTTGAAAGTACCTCATTATAAAATGATTTTTATTGTGAAAAATGAAGAAAGATATTAGCCTCACCTAATCTCATAAGTAGGGAGTCATGAATGAGACCAATTTTAACCTAATTTTCTTTCCATATTCAAAACTAATTAAATTACTCAAAATTTTAGAAAACAAATGAACAAAGTTTCTTATATAAATTGTCTATTTTCCATATATAACATTTTATAATCACATATACATTGACAATTTATATCACAAAAATACTAAAAGTTATCACTCACATAAAATGTAAAAGTAAAAAACCAAATCCAAACCATTGTTTTCATCAACCAAATCCATAATAATCTATAAGAAATATAAAATATAAACCACAAACTACTCTGATAATACATCAACATCAAATAGTAACAAAATCTAGATGACAACAATTTATATCTTTGTCACATGACAAATTCCCACCAACACATACTCACTACATATATAAATCCTCAATCCTACTAGGGTCTCCATCTTAGTATTGTGAATCTAGTTAGCTTATAATGTTAAGTATGAAAAATGAGCCTTAAAAAGCTTAATGGATAAATCATAAATTACAAGATATTATAACACAATAAATTTAAACCACAAAAAATATAAACCAAATAATACATAAGTAAGAAAGAATGACTATAGTAAATTGAAATAATAATAATAAATAAATTACTTATCTAGTTGATTTGTATTTTCTTCTATTTATTTCCTTTTTAATTTTCTTTTTCTCACTTCATTTCTTAACTAAATTTGGGCAATATTTTTCCTTGATTATTATCCCTACTCATATACCATATCCTGTCTAGAACAATACCCACCAAAAAAAGTTTCAATGGATAGACCTCCCCTCATAAGCATATTAATTAATTGGCATTATATCAATGATCACCAATATAGATCTAAAACTATCACCCAACCATCCTACAAACTCAAAGATAAGATAGTGATAATATCATTGGTACGGTCCATAAACCCATACCTAACCACCTTGTTATTCTAAAGATAGCAAGTGACAACCCTCTAGGAGGCCAATCATCATATGATTTAGTGTCATTTCATGTCATAGTATGGTTTATAACCCTATTCAATTGCCCTGCACAAAGTATTAAAAGAAAAATATAGTATAATCTTAGATATTATACTCAAGTCAGGAGATAACAAAGCAAGAAAAAATATATTCCATGTCATTTTATCATTTTCATTCAATTTGTCATTCTTATACACCATTTCATATAAATAATTATATATTTCTCAATTTCTTGTATTATTTTCTTTCATTTTTAGTCATATATGAATCTTACTTATTTATCATTGATAAGCTACATAAATCTTATTATTCAAATTGTAATATATGAATGGTTACCATTTCATGATCATAAGTAAAACATATTACTTTATTGCAACATACTCAATGAATATAATAAACAAACATTACGTCATAGACTAATTTACTCATTTGATCTCTGTGCTGAGGATCTATCTCTTAAATTAATTTGCCCTTTTAATCTTGATTTTTCTTTTCAATTTTTATGCTTACAACATCGAATTTTAAATTCTCAAAATTTACCAAATTTCTTCCTCAATTTAACAATTACCAGATCACTTGATTCTTGCCACAATTTCCTAAATTATCATTTTTTGTCAACAAAAATCAACATATATACCTTAATTTTAGTTGTTACAGCAAGTAATCACATCAAATTATGGCAACTCCAAATTTCATAAATTAAACACAAAATGATGCTTAATCGTCTAAGAAATTGAAGTTTTACCTTCAATTCATCTTCATTCTTGCATGAAAAAAATTGATTTTTTATAGTACCTTACGGTTTCCATTTGGATGACAAAATCTCCCATAATGAGGGTTCCAATGGAGAAATTGATTGAAGAAGAATGCTTCACCTTCCTTCAACTAATGATTTCTTAAATTTCCTAAGATTTTTGTGCAAATTCAAAGAGGACTTTAGCTTGTTGTGACTAGTGGTAGGAAACGAGGTATGGTTTTAGAACTTTGTCAATTTTTATCTCTTAGGTATAGATTTATACTTAATAATTTAATAATGATATTATTTAATTATTTATGTCCATTTATATATTTTTATAATTTAATATTTAATTAAAATATATTAGTTAATTATATAATAACTTTAAAAATTAGTATTAATTTCAAACTAACATCGATTTACATGAAATGAATATTGCTAGATTCATCACAAAAAGATCTATTAAAAAATATCTTTATTATAAAATTTTGAAATACTTTTTTTATGGCAAGCATTATGAGATATTTTCACAAATTTTATTTAAATCTATTATTTAACATACATCTGATGCCTACCATATCAAATTGATGAAATAATAGACTAAGTACATGTTATAAAACAAAATAAAGTTTACTATAATATGTAAAAATTTGCAATATTATAGTTCTCTCCTTCTAATAAAAATTTTGCCACAAAATTTAAAATAATTCTAGATATCCTATCATCATTTTTGCTTCTACCTTCTAAGTGGCTTCTCATTCAGATTGATTCTACCCAACTACCTTAACTACTAGAATTACATTGTTTCTTAAATTCTTTTCTTCACGATCTAAAAGTTTCATAGACATTTTCTCATGTGTCATATTTAATTGGATCTCAATGTTCTGTACATCATAGCTTATAATATGTGAGAGATTTAAAATATACATTCTTAAGGATGAAACATAAAACACATGATGAATATTCATTGTTTGTGATGGCATGGAAATTGATGAGCCACTTGTCCCATAATTCCTAGGATTTGAAAATGTCTCATAAATTTGGGCTTAAGCTTACCAAAATATTTTAGACCTTTAAATGGGTTTACCTTTAAAAAAACGTGATCTCTTTTTTCAAATTCAATGTTTTTGTGTTTTGTATCAAAGTACTTCTTTTGTATATTGTGTTCTACTTGAAGTCTTTCATGAATAATCTTTATTTTCTCAATGGCTTCATCCACAAAATCAAGACCCAAAATTGCCCTTTCATTACCTTTATACCAACACGAATTTGATTGACACGTCCCTTCATCTAAGGCTTCACAGGGTGCTATGCCAATGCTAGTTTGATAATTATTATTATAGACAAACTCTATTAATGATAAATGACTTTCTCAATTGCCGTCAAAATCAAAATACACATAGGCATAATAGATCTTCTAATGTTTTTATAGTTCTTTCTATTTGCCCATTTGTTGGAGGATGAAATGAAGTATTAAATCATAATTAAGTGCTAAAAGTCTGATTAATAGATCTCCATAAATGTGTTGAAAATTTTGCATTTCAATCAAAGATAATTACTTTATTATATCATGTAGTTTCACTATCTATTCTAAATAGAGTTTTCCTAATCTTTCTACTATGTAAGTTTTCTTTATTGGTAGAAAATGAACCAACTTAGTTAATTTGTTAAATATCATAAATATATAATCATATCTAAAGGGTGATTTAGATACTCCCATGATAAAATCCATAATGATCTCTTCTTAATTTCATTTTAGAATAGTAATAATTATAATGATCCACTAGGCTTTTTATTTTCTCTCTTTACTTATTGACATATTAAACATTTTTTGACCCACTCTAATACAACTCTCTTTAATCTAGGCCATCAATATCTTTGTCTCAATACTTGATATATTTTATTCTCTTCTAGATGTATAAAGTATTTAGAATTATTTACTTCCTTTAATAATATTTATCATATTTGTTGGTGATTAGTGATACACAACATATTTTGAAATTTTAGTATCATATGTTCATCAAAGTTAAAATCAAAGATTCATTATTCTTTTATTTTTTGAATCACCTTTCATAGTTTTGGTCTTCTTATTGATCCTTCTTCTCTGATTCTAACCAATCAAGCCTTAATGACAACTAAAATAATATTTTCATATTTCTTCATTCCTCTACTTCTAACTATAGCTTATAAATTCAAAAATTAATTAATTCTCATCTTCTTTTGCTACTATCAAATTGACATTTGCTTTCCTACTTAAAGTATCTTCCACTATTTTTTACTTCTCTTGGATGATAAATGATTTCCAACTTGCAAACTTTAATAAATTTCAACTACCTTCTCTACCTCAAATTTAGCTCTCTTTGAATAAAGATATATTTCAAACTTTGATGATTTATAAATACTTTGAATTTAAGCCCATAAAGGTAATGTCCCCTGACTTTTAGAGTAAAGATAATTGCTGTTAACTCTAAGTCATGCATTGGATAATTCTTCTAATAGGTTGTTAATTGAAGGGATGCATACATGCAATCACTTTCCTAATTTACATCAACACATAGCACAAACCTTGATAAGATACATTATTAAAAATATGATATCCTGCTAATCCTTTTGGTAACACTAACATTAGCGTGTAATCAAGTTATATTTTAACATTTGAAGACTTTGTTCACTTGTAAAATCTCACTCAAACTTCATTGCCTTTTGAGTTAAACGTGTTAAAGAAAAAGTTATCTAAGAAAACCCTTTCACAAATGTTTTGTAATATTCAGTCATTCATAAAATCCCATGTTTGGTTTAAGACAACTCATAATTGCATAAATCTTCTAGGAATTATTAAAATATCTTCTAAACTAGTTATATGTCCAAGGAACACTATGTTAGACAACCAAAAATCACATTTGAACATTTAGTATGAAGTTGACGATCTTTCAATGTTATATTATCATGCATATTTATAAATACTATAATAAATTGATCCAAAAGTTTTTTAAATACTCTTTTCATTAAGTCCATAAAAATTATAGGTGTATTAGTTAATCAAAAAGGTAATACTAGATATTCAAAATGCCCATATTGAGTTCTAAAAATGGTCTTTTGTATATCTTCCCATTTAATTCTCAACTAATGGTATTTTGATCTCATGTTTATCTTTGAAAAGACTACTATACTTTGAAGTTGATCGAATAACTTGTCTGTTCTTAATAAAGGATATTTATTCTTTATAGTGATTTCATTAAGTTCTTGATAGTTAATGCATATTCTTAAGCTTTCATATTTCTTTTTTCACGAATAAGATAAAAGCTCCACATAGAGAAACACTAGATATTATAAAAAAAATTTAAAATAATTGCTGTATTTGTACTATTACCTCTTATAACTTAATTGGAGCTATTCAATAAAGAATTTTGAAAATTTGTTCAACTTAAGAAACCAATTAAATACGAAACTTTGAAAATTGGTTCACATACTATGGGTACCTCCTATGGTTGAGAAATTTCCCATCTGCATCCATCATATATATCAAGTATCCTTTAGATCCTTTAGATAATAACCTTTGTGTTTTCAACACTAAAATAATAGGAACTCTTTATTCTTACTTAAAATATGCTAACTCTTCCTCATCATGCACTTTTATTATCACTTTCTATTCCCAAGAATCTATGGCTACCCAATGATCAATAGCCAATTCATACCAAACATAATATCAAATTTTATGATTAGTAACATGATCAAAAGAATAATAAATGTTTTTCTCTCTATTTTTATTTCTTCTTAGATAAATAATTCTGCTCTACTCTTACTCTCATCAGATAATTTAACTAATAAATATTTTTTTTTAATTTTTGAAGTTTTACATTTAATTTTCTTATCATGCTTAGTGATATGAAAGATTGTGAGCTTCACAATCAAATAAGACAAAAATTAGTAAACTATGTAAAAGTAATGTACCTTGATCACATCAGTAGACCTTGGTGTTCCATGTTGAGTGATAACATAAACTTCTGGTTGTCCACCTCTAATTAATTTAAGCTTTTACTTTAGTAAATATAACCATAAATATAGAAATATACTAAGATCATACACATCTATATGTTGTGAAAGTGTCTTCGCTCACCTACTTCCAATCTACTCAAAAGCTTGACTCACTTCAGATAGTAGGTGACCTACTAATACAATATCATTACCATACTTATATGATAATACAATAAATATCAATTTCTCTATTGCTTTGTCTGATTCTTTATCTAATCCTTTGAATGAATGTATCTTACAAGTACAAAAGGTAATATTACATTATATAAAAATCAAGAATACTAAATCTCAAGTTATGCCTCCTTGGTAAAAAATTAATGTATTATATGATATCAGTATCACATTATTATGACAAGTGAAAATAATCATATTACTCAAGATCAGCCTTGACTAATACTTTATTTGATCCAAATATTAATTTAGTATATTGTATGATTAATCCATGTATAAGGAGGCTTAGTTCAAGACAAATCTCACTCAATTTAATGTCTTTTTAAATCTAACTTGATTTGACCTTAATAAATGATATGACTTATTATGAATATAATATTCTAAGATAGTTAATATATGTAAAATAAGATAGAATATATATCTTAAGAAAACCCTAAGTGTCTCAAGTAAATTATTATAAGTTTTAAAATTATAATTATCAAAATAAATAGATTTAATAAAGATCTTCTCCTAATGTAGCTCAAGCTTGTGTTTTTATTAGTATTAAACATCTTGATTAAGCTTTTTAAGTCACATGATCAAGCTAATCATATGATTAGCCCAATTTCTCTTAAGATGCATAATCTAAAATTAATACTTAGAAAAAAATATAGTAACAATTATTTTATTACCATCAAATAAATTATACAATCACCAAGGGTACAATAATCCCCTTTTTTATGATAAAAACACCATTGAACATATATAGAAATGAAATGATATTAAATCATACAAAACATATAGATACTCCCCTTACATTCTTGCTCCCTCATAATGCATGCAATTTCAACACATAATAAATAAAGCATAATAAAACTATGAATTCTTTTCATTTCCCACCTTTTGGTGATAAGATTCTAGCTAAATTTAGTGTACATTATGATTTGATTATTCTCTACAAAGGTTTTGGTGGGTGAGCTTATTCATGTACCTCTTATAGAGTTTGATATCATTTAAGGCATGGGCTAGATAACCCAATAGATGTGGTGATTGATTATTAGAAGAATGTGTAAATCAAGTGCCAAGTTCAATTGACATAGTTTATTTTGAAGTAAATTAATAAATTCTTATGATTTTAGCACTGTAGGTAATAGATTTTATTCATAGGTGTAGTATTACATGGCTAGCATTTGTAGTTGATTCCCAAGATGACACCACAACTCCTTAAGATTCCCTAATTATACAAGATTACCTTGACGTCTTTCCTAATGAATTTCTTAGATTTCCACCAAATTGTTAGATTTAGTTCTTAGATCTAGAGCTATGAGCCATCCTAATAACAAAAGCACCTTATCATATTGTCTTAATAGAATTTTAAGATCTCAAGGTCCAATGATAATACATAGTGAACAAAGTTTTGATTCGGACCAATTCTTTGCCTTTAGGAGCTCCTATTCTTTTTGTTAAAAAGAAGGATGAGAGTATACACTTGTGTGTAGATTATCAAGAATTAAATTAAGTAGAAGTCAAGAATGGGTACCCTAGTCCTCGTATTAATGATTTACCTACTATATAGCCCATCAGCCTTCTCTAAGATTGATCTTTGATCAAAATTTGAGAGAAAGATATTCCTAATATGATATTCATGGACTAATATGAGTACTTTGAGTTCATAATTTTACCTTTTTGCCTATTTAATACTCTTATAATGTTTATGGACCTCATGAATTACATATTCTAGCCATATCTTAATTTTTTTGTCATTATAGTCATTGATGATATTTTGGTGTGCTTTAAGATTAGGGAACATACTGAGCATCTTTAGACTATGTTGGAGTTGCTTAAAAAAAGCAACTTAATGCAAAATTCTCCAAATGATCCCTTTGGTTGGATTTAATAGCTTTTATTAAGCATATCGTCAGTGGTACGAGCCAATACTGATTGAAGGAGACACACTACTATATCTAATATTTATAGTTTCTTGAGTCTTGTAGTCTATTGTAGAAAAATTTGTGCATAATTGTTGTAGGATTGCAACACCCCTTACACAATTGACAAGAATAGGTATAGCTTTCTGTTTGGTCTGACTAATATAAGTAGAGCTTTGTTGTGTTGAAGAATAAATTTAGTTTAGCTCTAGTCTTGAACTTACTAGATCAAGGTAACCATTATCAAATCTTTATTGATGCATCACATGTTATTTTGGGGGCTATTCGTATGCAAGATGGATGACTTGTATCTTATGCATTTAGATAATTGCATAACCATGAGCATAATCAATTAACACATGACTTGGAGTTAGTAGTAGTTGCATTTGCCCTTAAGGACTAAAAACATTATCTTTGTAGGGTTCAGATTGAGCCCTTCAATGATCACAAAAGTCTTAAATATATATTTACTTAGAGCTTAATTTAAGGTAGTGAGCTTGGTTGGAAATTCATAAAAAACTATGATCTAGACATTAAATATTTTAAGGGAAAGTAAAATTCAATAGTTTATGTTTTGGTTAGAGACATAATCCTTGAATTTATACTTGTGGATGTCTCTAAGAGAGAGGCTATAATTGCTTTTGGTAGGATTTTTTATTAGCTAATAGTGCAATTCGTAGTGACTTGGATTAGTTATCTTACCATTCATGCTAATTGGTTAAAGGAATTAAGGGTGCTTCAATGGGAGGACCCAAACCTTCAAGATGTTATTACCTAATTGTGATAAGGTGACTTTATGCGCTTTGCTTTGAGGGATGGTATTTTGATCTATTATGTTAGATGGGGTGTTCCTCAACATTAGGCTTTAGGTACTAGTCTCAAATTTAGCATAACTTATTATTCTCAAATTGATGATCAATCAAAAAGAATAATTCAAACCTTAAAGGATATCTTAGGACTTAATGTGTAGTTTTCTATTCAGATTAGTCTAAGCAATTCTTACTAATAGAGTTTGTGTCTAATAAAAGCTATCAACTAGCTATTAACATACATAATAAGAGGCTTTGTGTGGTCAGTGTTATAGATCTCCTTTGTTTCGGACTAAGGGTAAGTTTAAGAAGATATTTTGATCTCAGATTATTGAGAAGACTATTGAGGAGATTTTTGAAATTATGTAAAGACTATGTCATGAAGGGCTTTTAAAAGAAATACTTTGATGGTAAGCATTGATTGGTCAACTTTGTGGTTGGAGACTAGGTATTTCTTAAGGTTAGTCTTATGCAAGGATTATTCAAATTTGGAATAGCCTCCAAAATTGTGGCATAGATACATTGGACCATATTAGATTTTGGAATAGATTGGATAGTGATTACAAATTATAATTATTGGAGGTTATAATTATACATTATGTACTCCATATATCAAACCTGAAGAAATGCATGTTAATACCTTCATAATTTCTTCAAAGGATCCTAAGGATCTTCAAATATAGGTAGATGTGTCGTATCAAGAGTGACTAATGTAAATTTTAGAGTTCAATACTAGGTAGCTAAGCAATAATTGCCTACTCATGGTTAAGAACCTTTAGAACAATAAGAAGAGTGAGTGGCTACCTTGGAGGTGGAGAGCAAGTTTCTTTGTAAGTATTTAGGGCAATTTTCAAGATTTTAGGGATGATATCTTAAGGTATGGAGATTGTTGAACCTCTCTCTTGGCTAACCCATAAAGGACAAGGCCAGCCAAGAGATGTGCCCTTCTCTTAATTTTTTTAAGTAATACTTGCTAAATCAATTAACTTGATTAGCAAGTGTATTTTTCATGCTTAATATAAGGTAAATTCGTCTAATTATAAAGCTTATAAAGCTAATTTGACTAACCTTGAGGTGGAAGGATTATAGATGGCATGAAATTCTATAGTTTAAGAAACTTTTGTTTGGCAGTTAAGTTCAAGAATTTTGGAAATTTAAATTACCATTGAGTTCTTCTAATTAAGGAATTAATTGGGTTTCATTAATCTTATCTGTGAGGTTAAACATGAACCCATAGAATTTAGAGATTACAACTAGTCTAAGATCAATGAGATGGAGGTTTTCCAAGTAAGATTGAGAGGGAAACTGTGTGAACTTAATGAAAATTAATCCCAGCAAAGTGCTCAAAGAGGAGTGAAACCTAGCCAAATTTCTTGATGTGCCTTAATGGTAAAAACCTTAAGTGGTAAGATCTTATGGGTTGTTTTTGCTAGAGGTTAGAAATCCTAGCCATGAGAGAGATCATGGAGGATAACAACTAAGAGGAACCAAGGTAAGGAGATAAACCATGAGAAAGGAAAAGGAAAGGAAACTAGTAAAAGCAAGAAGAAGAAGATTCTTTGGAATAGTTCACTACACAAGTCAAAGGTAAGATGAATCTTAAGATCATACATTAAAAACTAGATAATTTCTAAGTAATAAAATTAGTTATTTTTCTAAATCATATATGTGGTATTATGGGATATGATCACATTATGATTTGTTTTCTTCTCATGAACCCTAATATAAGAAGAGGAGATGATAAAATTGAGCCATGTTGTTGTTGTTATACTTAGTAAGAGCATTCTTAAGGTGTTATTCTTATATCCTTTTCTTGAAGATTTAATTTTAGAATTATAGATGATCACCATAATGCCATACTCGAGCCATGATATTAGGGTTTTGATTAATGAATGCATGCTTAAGTCAAGATTCCATGTGATCTCATGATATTGCATGAAATTTGTGAAACTTAGACTGGTTAATGTTGAAATTTACAATACCTAAGGCTCATACCTTATGATGCAATCATTTTCATGCAAGTTTGCTAATTTATCTTGTGTGGAACTTAAGATATTGTAGAATAATTCATGCATAAGAGAAATCATGATTTATTATAGTTTTATGCCATGTTTTGAAGAGAGAAATCCTTAAACCTGAGCATGATGATGATACTTTTTTGTGATTAAGAGCATGTTTGTGACTAGATTCAAATGATATAGTGATTCTTACAAGAGATTAGGAATATTTAAATGCTAAATATGACCTTGTAACCAAGATTTATGATTTCTTATATCTATTAGCATGAAAAATGTGAGATATTATTGTGAATTATCCAAAAAACTTGGATTTACCCATGCTTAAGAATAAACCATGAATGATGTAGTTTTATTTTATATTGAAAAGGAAGAAAATCATTTTTCCATGACTATATTATAATCTTGATCAAGATGACACAATTCATTCTATGTTATGATGCTAAGAACTTATGCTTAGGATTGGATGATTTAAGGCTAGTATATTGAATCAATGATTTTACCCATGGTAGAATCAAGATTGCTAATGAAAAAGATTGACTTTATTCTTGTGTAATTAGGTTCGAAGTTTAGGTCATGAGCCCTTAATTTGAAGTTTAAATTTGTAGCCATACCTTGTGATGTTTCTTATGCCCAACATTTAAGTATTCCCTTAGGTATGCCCATATAGCATGCTTACATGGCTTGATTAAGGTCATGTGAGGCATGATAAAGACTTTAAGAGCAATTAGATTGCTTTTATGGTTCTTAGAGCTCTTGATTTTAAGATAAAAGGCCCGAGAGGCTCAATTTGGATCTTAAAAGTAGGTTAAGTTAGATGAAGTTCTCAACATGACTAGCAAGATTAGTTTTTAGTTAGCGATGAATATTTAGGTTCAGGTTAGATTATGTTTAGCAAGGTAGCTTGACCATAATTTTCATGTGACATCTAAGGATGATAAATGATGTTTTAGCCATGCATGATTTAGGGTTAGTAGATGATATTCTTAACCATTCATGATTAGATTTTGAAGATGATAATTTTTGTATGCTTGATTTGAATTTTAAGGATGACCCTGATATGTATGATTAAACTTATAGGATGAAGATTTTAACCACTAATATTTTTTAAAGATAAAGAGTTGTATAAAGTTAGTAATGCATTTAATAATCTAGTCCTTATATTCTTTATGTTAGAGGATTGGATTCTAGTAGATGGTGAAGCTAAGTTCAAGTATTAGGTTAACTCTAATAAGGCTTGCTAGTGAGTTGTGACTTTTGAAGGAATTTTAAGACTTAGTGATTAAGATAGATGAAGTAATTCTTAAGTAAGCTATGGTATGATCTACTTTTAAATTGAATTGAAGTATGAACTTTTGTTGCCAATGTGGGCTAATAATTCTTTTAAAAGTGTTAGTTAAACCATAAGATACCTAGATAAGGAATTTAGAGGTTTAAAGAGGGTACCTAAATAAGGAATTTATGATTTAATGGAGACCTTAAGATAACTCAATGAGACATTTAGGGTTTAGAGTTCTAAGATGGGCTAAAAAAGACATTTAGTGTTTAGATCCCAAATGAGTAAGTATGACTGGATTAAGAATACAAGGACTTGGTAAGCCTTTGAGCATGCCTTAGTTAAGGCCTTGGATTAGTGAAGCTCTTGGTTAAACCTAATATGAAGGTTAGTTAAAATAGAGAACTTAGTTCTATCCTTAAGAGTCATGTTTAAGCTTAGCCAAAGGGTTGGTAGTTCACTTGGATGGTGTTTAAACCTTGGGCATAGCTTCAATTATTTGGTTAACATCATGAGTAGCCCTATTTTGGCTCATAAATCATAAGTTACAAACTTTAAATGGTGATCTAGGGATTATATGTTTCTTAAGGAAGTCCTTTGGGAAAGGTGTGTGGTTGAGATTTACCTGTGAGGTATAAGAGTCACTAATGGAACTCATGTAAATCTAAATTTGAAAAGATTGATCATGACTTTAGAAATATACCCAATAGTTGAATCCAAGGATTTGGAGTTTGGTAAAAGCTCAAATAATAGGCTAAATAGGTGAGAAGATCCTATAAAGGATCCCAGATAAGTTTAAGAAAAGATTATAAGAAAAGACTAATTACTAGTTTGATATCTGGATAAGTTATAGTATCTTAAATAATAAAATTAAGGTTTGGAAGTAACCTTATGATACCCAACATAATTATTAGTAACCCTGGATAATTAATTAGAATTTTAAAGGAAATCTAAAAATTTCTAGATTGTTGGTTAGGTTTAGAAAAAAAACTCTAAAATCTTATATAATTGAATTAAGTTTTAGGAGAAAACCTTAGAATGACCAGATAACTAATTTAAGATTTAAGAAAACCATAGGATCATCCTAGATAGTAGATAAGGGTTAAAGAAATTCTTTAAATAACCTTAGATAGATTGTGATAATATTTTAAAATAATGATTAATATGATAAGAAAGACAAACATGATGATAATAAGGATTGATATGTAGTTAACCTTATCTTTTGGACTCTTATCAAATTATGTGGTGTGATTGATTACTATTAGGTCGTTGCGGTGTGATTGATTACTATTAGGTCGTTCTATCAATTGGGAATGTGCTAAATTCCATGGTTTGGTTGGGTGACACTAGGACATTTTATTAATTGGAGGATTTGTCAGATTATGTAGTACGACTAAGTGCTATTAGGACATTCTATCAATTGGGGAATGCTAGATTATATGATGTAGCTGAGTGCTATCGACCTACTTTAGACTCTATAAGAGATTATGGATGTGGTTGAGCATATTATGATGGAGTGTTTCATGATTAATAAGGACTCCTAAAGCTCTGTAGGCCTAAGCCACATGATTAGACTCCCTTACTAAGGAGCACTTATGTGACAAAACCTGAGTACCTATTGTGTGCTTATTGAGGACTCTTAGTGTGATTAGACTTCTCTATTAGATAGTGTCAAACCATGAGATGAGACTTCAACACCAATCCTTGTGTCATGATTTTTGGGTGGGCTTAAAGGGAGTACCAATTCCCTAATGAAACATTGAGTATCCAATTAGATGTATTGCATGATTAAGATTATGATTATTATTATGAGTATGATAGAGATTTGAGTGGTTCTTGATAGATATTAAATAAATAATGTTTCATGAAGTTAAGTCATTAGGGCCAACAAATTATATGCTATCTTCTTAATAGTTTAACAAGGTACTTTAAGATAGTCATAGATGAAATTTTTTATCATGATATTAATTATACTCTACTAATATAGATTTGATATAATACCTTATAACTACATATTTATTTTTACATTATGATTTGAGGATTCCCTATTGAGCTTCAACTCACTTCCCTTTATTTTTAATTATACGTCTAACGAGATAGAATCTTACTTAGAAGCCAGAGTTGGTGGCTTTCATGTTGTGCATTTTAAATTCTAGTGATAATGATGATATTTCATTATAATTTTAATATTTGTACTTTTGTAAACTTGATTCAGACATTCATTCATGAACTTAGATATTAGCATCTTTTATATTGCTTCATTTGTGTTCGATTGTGGATTATTTGAGAGCAATTTTGCTTCATTAGCATATCATATATGGATTATATTATAGGTTTTAGGTTACTTTGGCACTTTATACATACCAATGTGGTTGATGGGTTGCCTAACTTAGGTTGAACTAGTTAGTATCAACTAGGTGACTAGTTGGTGAAGGGTGTGGCTGATTTTTTCTAGCACTCCACGAGCTTAATGATCAAATTTAGAGATCAAGAATTTGAATACTAAGTTTGGAGAGTAAAAGATAGCAAATCAAGTATATTTACTGGTACACAGGTTTTGTTGTACCTAGGTATTTTAAAAAAAAACTGTCATAAACATTGGGTGTGATGTTACTACACCTTGCTTAGTTTTTCTTTAGATTGAAAGTTGTACATTATGTTTTTATGTTGTGCTCAAGCTTTGACTGAATGCATCTTGATGAATTTCTATTGTCCTATTGCATTATTTGATATTGTTGAAATTACATAGTGGTTTTGCTATATAGATGGTATATTTATTACACACATTATTCAATACCTAATTTGCATCTATATGCAAGTGCTTCTATTGTGAACCCTTGGCTTTGATAACTTAAACTCTTCTTTATGTTGGTTCCACTTTTGTTTTATTCCTTCATGCATGACAAAAAAGGGAGGAGCATGGAAATGAAAAGCATTCATAACATGAATGTAGTGAGAGCATTGGTATGTACTTATTTAATATTTTTTCATTTCAATCCTTGCTCAATAATTTAGTCATCATTAAAAGAAGGAGATTGGTGAACTCTTAGTCTTATACCACCTGTTTAATGATAATAAAACTATTGTATTACTTATACTAATACTTGTTTGAGTGATTTCAAGTTATGTATCTCTATAACAATTAGATCAACTTGATCAATTGATTAATAGACCAATCCATAAGTGAAAATAAGTCAAAGTGTCTTGGTAGCTTTGCTCAATCTCTATGCATCTTACAAATCTTAGAGCCATTGATCTTAGCTCTTGGTGTTGTGGCTATCCACCCAAAACTCATCCTCAATACATTACTTAGGTTAAAACTTTTTAAACATATCACTTCATATAGAACATAGAATTGCATTTAATTATCTCATGCACAATCTACATGTCAGTCTATCTTTGCATGAGTTAAAAGTGCACATTTAGTTGAATAACTTTGAAAACATAATGCTTAAAGTGCAAAACTAATCTTGGTTTTAATGATAAATAACTGAGCATTAAAATCGTGTTGATGCAAGCTAAGTTTTCAATCTGCATATGTATAGCACAATACAATGTCTTTCATCCTATTTGCATAATTATTTATTCTTGCTCTTTATGACAAGTCATATATAATTAAACCTACTTGTTGTATATTAATGATGTGCTCATCATGTTGGTATGATATTTTGTTTATTCTAAACTTGCCTTGGTCAAACCATACTAATCTTTATATCAATTTAGTATTATTTTGAGGTTTGTTTTGTTAGTTTTGCATTTTCAAGCATCATATAATATGAAGTGTTGTCTCATACACATATAATCTATTTCTATTCATAGAACAAATAAAAGAGCTTACATGTCATATAGGTACAATGAATTCATTGTACAAATATGATAGGTGTGTTAACTAAATCTAAAAAATAAGAATTTGGACATACAAGGGATCAACCATATGCAAATATCATAGGTAGTTGAGGTGTTAAAGACTTCACGCACATCATACACATATAAATCATATTTCATAATTTTATAGTCTTTTCACTATCCTAAATACTAAAGTTAATAAAGAAACTAAGTTAGATCATATAGTTACATTTTTTTAAAACATACTATTATGATGATCATATAATAAAGCTATTAAATTATCAAACATATACAATGTCATCATCATAAATATACAAATTTCTTTAATCTAGTTACTTGTCACTAGTTAGACCTTTTCACACCAATGTAATATGCATTAGATACGAAATTCTCAAGACCAATACAAAAATTATCAAACAAACATGATTTAATTATCAAATGTGTATGATCCATTCAATTAGTAGGAAACATAATAATGTAAATGTATCAGACTTATATAATCTTTATGATCATCTTGTACGATATTTTAACAAGCAATAACAATGTGTGTTAAACAATCGTCGTAAGCCATGATGTGCCTTATGATACTCATACAATGCATTTCAAGTAAGTATAATCAACATGTCATCAAACGCATTTTCAGGGGCAATCAATTCTTCTTATCATCACCTTAGTAGAATCAAATGATTGTACTTGTACGATTTGTCACCAAAACTTGTAAAGGCTAGTTCAATAATTTCAAGAACATAATTTTAGTTATTAAAACTTCTTTAATTGGACATATCTTATTACATAATAGAAATAAAAGTGTAAATGAGTAAGAATGATGGGATGGTCTAATTGATAAATCATTTTGGAAGTGAAAAATAAATCAATAATCTATAAGCTAAGCTTAATAATGAAAAGTTCTTTTTCCTTCTAATATATTCCATGCTTTCTTTGTTTAATTCCTTTAGATATGTGTCAAAATTATACATATTGATAGTAAAGCTGATCAAAAGACATACCTATTCGATGCTTTTATTGTGAGTTCATAGTTATACAATGATGCCATTTTTTGAACAATAACATAAGTTTCTTGATAGACTTGTCCAATTCAATGATTGACTTTGATCATAATTATGTGATGAGTTGTGTTCTAATTATATGAGCATACTTGGCCAAACTTTTGAGGAATATCAAAGTGGCTATATGATTGTTATTCTGATATGCAAATTGAGTATAATTAGTTAAAGTCAAGGTGGACCAAATCATCTTGGTGTGAAGCTATAACAATTTGAATATTGATTGCTTCACATAGTATGATAATGATTATCATATTGTACAAATTTTTAGCATGTAGATAAAATTTCTCATTTTTTGCTCTTTCATACCTTGTACCATGTTTAAATGTATAAGAACTAAATTTAATCAAGCTTAGCTAGAGCCCCACAAAATGTAGGAATATCTTGTGAATCCCATATGTCCAATTTTGTGGATTTGTTTTATAGATGTTTTGATGTAATTCACCACTTTGTTTCCTTCTTTATGAATGTAACACAAATGAATGATTGTCATGTCCACCTCTCAATTGACTTGTTGGATGATGTTTGTTAACTTTCAAGGAAATTTCATCTAATCTTTCATCTATTTTAATAATAAGATTATGAATATTTCTATTATTGCACATTTGTAGAGTAAGGAGTAGTAACAATCCTTCTATTTATAATGATAATTTTCTACCAACAAAGTTACAAAACACTATTGCTATTTTTCCTTTATGGTTACAAATAAGCCCTCCACAGCCAGTTTACCCAATGGGACCCTGCATGATTCTAGTAGTGTTTAACTTAAGCATTTGATCTTGAGGAGGAAACTATTTCACAACTTCATAGCTTTTATATTTTGAAAGTGTATATGGAAGGACTAAACCAAGATGAACTAATTGAAGATTTTCTTGGAACATTTGTGTAAGTGAAAAGTAGCTAAAGATGTCGTAACTATTAAAGATGACATTATTGATGATGATATTTACTAAACGATTAATTTTCTCAATAATTTTTAGGTTTCTTACCTTGTATATGTTCCAACATATGATTAAAGGAGGGATGTCAATGACTTCTCCTTTAACAAAGTGGTTATCTCCTTGCTTCCACCATTGTTATAGTAGATTTGTTGTCCTAGTTATCTTAGTTTTTTAAATGTGCAGACTATTATCAAAGATAAATCATACTTTACTTCCTTTGTTATAGCTCATAAATACATGAACCATTGAATCTTCATTTGAGTAGTGTAAGAATTTTGAGGCCATATGAAAGTTGAGCTTCTTAAATGCTTAGGAAATGATAATAATCTATTGAATATTTTTCATATCAAAATAGAGATTTCCAATAGACATTTTGGATTCCAAATTATATGCCTAGATTTTAAAATTAGTCCTTCGCTTCTGATTGCTTCCTAGGTTGATTAAATGTTGAAGTTATCATTGATTTTAAGTGTCCAGTAGTTGTTTTCCTTCAAATTGGAAAATTCAATATGAATTAAGACCATCTTTTTTTTATTTTTTTTCATGTATCATATATGTTTCATTCTCTACCTAATGCCATATACATTACTTGCATCTACCTAGTCCATAATGAGTTATTTGAGAACAATATCCAATTGAGTTTTGTTAAAAATGTAGACATTACCTCTTCCAAGTTTTTTAAACCTAGAACATTCTCCTTTGTTGGAAGGCTAACTTCTTTTTGATTGGTCCAATGATTCCTGTGATTGTTCTCAAAATCACCCTATTAAAAACCATTTATTCTCTTCTTAATTTTCTTTAGTATAATTAGAGGGAGGTCTATTACCATCAAAGAGAATATAGGTATTGAAGTAAAAGCATACTTCAAAAGAATAAGTTTTCCTCCCATGGTTAATAATATTTTCTTTCAACTTGTCATCCTTTTATTGATTTTATCAATTAAGTGTTGGAGGTGTGCATTTCTCTTTCTACTAGTGAAAAGAGGCAACTCAAGTAAGTCATAAAGAGTTAGTCTCCTCAAAAACCAAGCCTCAAACTAATTTTTCTTATTTTCTTGAATGCATTTTGTTGCAACTAATGAATTTGTTTTTGTGATGATTTATTTAAAGGCTTGATTTTCTTTGGAAGTCAACCAAAAATTTGTGAATATTAGAGATTGATTTTAAAACTGCCCTATTAAATATTATTATATCATCTCCATAACTTAGATGAGACATAATTGGACAAAATTTGGATTAAGTGTAATATAAAACTTTTCCTTAACTGGTGAGCTTATTTAATTCATAACTAAAGACTTCCTTAAAAAGAATGAAGAAGGTAAGATTGGATGACCTTTCTTGAGCCCCCTAAAGACTTGAAAGAAACTATTTTGCTTTACATTTATTATGATGGAAATTTAGGTGCTACATAGAACATTTTTATCACCCTAATGAACTTCCTTACAAAGTTGAACTTTGTGAGCACCTTATTAATAAATTCCTATAATAAATAGTCAAAAGAACTTTTGATATTAAGCTTAATCAAATAGTTGTTCTCTCTCTCTCTCTCTTCTATTTAATGATCCAAACAATTCTAATACCATTAAGATATTATCTTTAATATCTTTATCTTTAAAAAAACCCACTTACTTAGGGAGATGAGATTAGAAAGAATTTGTTGAATTTTGTTTTCCAATAGTTTGGAAATCAATTTTTCAGTGAAGTTGCACAAAAAAAATTGGTTAAAATCATTGAATAATTTTTTTTTCTCATTTTTAGGAATTAGAACTAGGTTTGTGCTTGATATTCCTTTAAGGAATAAAGCTCTATCAAAAAAGTCCCTTGTAACATCAAGTATATACTTTGCTATAATATCCTAAGAATGTGTGAAAAACTTTTTGTCATAGCCATTAGGATTAAAGGCATTGTGTTGATCCATCTAAAATACTATATCTTTAACTTCATTGAGAATTCTTTCATCAATGGATTATTGTCTTCATTTGCAACCAAGAAAAGAATGTAGCTAAGCATATTCTTATTATCCTTTAGTTAGGGATTTAACAACTTCTGAAAGTGTTGTATTGTAGCTTCTACTATTTTTTCCTTTTATGAAATCCAATTATCATTGGTCTTTTTTTTTACTAATATTTAATTTAGCTATTCTATCTTTAACCATAACATGAAAGAATTTAGTATTTTTCCCCTTCTTTAAGCCATTTAATGCCAACCATTTGCTGTTAATAGACCTCCTTTGCAATAGCATCAAGGATCTATTTCATTACCCTTGATTAGTTCTTTTCTCATCTCCTTATTTTGAGCTTCTTTAAATTTGACTAGATCTTTGGTAGACTTAGTTGTCTCAAAAATGTTGGCAAACTTAGTTATATTCAAATCTTTAAGATAATCTTTTAAGTTTTTTAATGTAATTACAAAAGCCTTAACACCAAAGAAACTAATAGATAATTTCCAATTTCTTTCTATCATTTGTAGAAAGTATTGATGTTTCAAACACATTTTTTGAAACCTAAATTATTTTAGAGCTTGTGAGGAATATTTGGTAATTTGCAAGTGTAGTAGAGCATAACCAAGACCTATTCTACAAAGATGTTGAATTGCTACAATAAGAATATGATCAAATTAAGTTTGATTCACTAACTTTCTATCTAACCTTTTCTAGATCCATCGACCTTTCATTTTATTAAGCCAAATAAAAGGAGCAATAGAGAATGGGAGTTCCTTTAGACTACATTAATTGATGAAATAAGAAAAATTGTGAAGTACTTCTAAATTATGGGTGGTATTTCCCTTATACTCATCAATGATGTTATTATATTAAAATCTCCTCCTATTAGTCATGGCATGTTGGAACACTTAAGTAATATGAATGAGCCTGTGCTAAAGTGGTGCACAACAACCATATCACAAATCTCAATTTCTCAAGCTGAAACATTAAATATACAATTATTACATTCATGAATCCTCAACCTTGTTTAGATCTCTATCTTGATATTGTGAACTTGGCTGATCAATAATGTAAGTATAGGGAGTGAACCTCAAAAAGGGTTAGTGGATAAATCTTAAATACTAAAAACACTTGACCATATGATTGTATATTTGTTTATATTCAACAAATGAAATAACAAAACATTTGATTTTTCTTTTGATGCATGACAAAAAGGGGGAGAAGTAGATATGAAATGAAAATTCACATGTATCCTTATGATTAATCTAATATTGCTTCAATTGCATATACTTAAGGAAGCATTGATTTAAGGGAAGCATTTTCATGCTTATATGATTTCAGTTATTTTTTTTATGTCATTATTTTTAAAGGGTTTTGTCATCATAAAAAAATTGATTGTAAATTATTAATCCACATATGACTTATTTAATGAGAATAAAACCATTATTATATTATATTAATATTTTTTTATAATTGTTTCAAATCATGCATTTGAAGATTATCTAAGTGAACCAACTAAAGAGCTTAGTCTTCACTTAAATGCTTAATTGATGATGTGTGATCCAAATATAACAAGCAAAAAATTTGAAGCTTGAGCTCACTTAATGGTGGGACAAAAACCAAACTCCATCCATAAAATAATATAAATTAAAAAACTTATTAATATAAATGAATGAACAAACAATAAAATTATATATAAATCATCCCATCCAAAACATAGTATAGAAACCTATGCATGATAAATGACCAACCATTATGCCAACTAATAAATATTATCATCATCCATAGCATCTAAGTCTCCATTTGTTTTAATACAGTACCTATGATATAAATATTAATGAGTCTCCAAAGAAAAAAGTAAGTCAATAAAGTAAAAAAAACATAATATAGTTAAATAAAATAACCTTGAAACAATAATGTAATAATCCATAATCAATGGAACAATAAAATGAAGAATGAGTAAAGAGACTAATAACCACCAATGACATATAGTAGTTTCATTATTTTTCATTTGTTTTATTTTCAATATGTTTAGATATATCTCAAATTCCATCCTCTTTACATCAATATTCTCTAAAGTCAATATCAGTAACTTAATCCTTACAAAAAGGTATCATCACCTTATATTATATACAGGCAATCCTCAACCAATGTACATGAAAATAACTTATCATTGTAGTATAGCATTTGGATATATATGAATACTTCTCCCTATAAATCATGTATATTTGTATCATATAGATATAGATGGGTTATTCTTACCATATATCATACATATATAGATAGACTATCTTTGCCCTAAGAATAATATTGTAATGGAGTTATTCAACGTACCTTATGTATATGACTAAATCATGTCCAACTATACCTTAACAAGCTTTCAAATATTTCTCATACATTATAAGACAATTTATGCCATTTTCATGTTAGAACAAAACAAATATCAATATAATAAGTGTAACATTAACATTAAAATTGATGCCAATAAATAGGTTATGCTATTGAAATAAGAATGCCAAAATAAAAATAAATAAATATATCAAATTAAGTAATTTATGTAAAACATCACTAATTATTAAAAAATAATATAAAAAACTATACTATTTTATAGATAAATTAAGAATTAATTTATTAACATATTTATATTATGGTTATCAAGTATACCTATTATCTATAATATATAAAAAGATGACATAGAAAACATGTTAATGTCCAAAATTTTTATCAAAAAATAACATTAAAAATGTATACTATTTTATAAATAAATTAAAAATTATAAGCATATTCACATCATAGGTATCAAGTTTACCAACTTGAATCTAAGAATTGATTTTTTCAATTTTTATCTTTTCATAATTTTCTACAATACCATATATATGCAATGATCAACATATATCCTATATGTGACACATTTAATAAGTAATTAAAATCTTATTAATTCCTTTTAAACCCTTAAGTTATTGTTCATGATCATACTTATAAGGTTTTTTTATTTTAACATACAACCTAAAAAATAAGCATTGTAAGCAATATTGCATGTGATAATCCCCTAATTATATCTTCTAATTCCTAAAACGAATGCTCTTTATTATTGATATTTCTTTTGATCATATATTACTATGATCACTAAGATCATAGCCTATGATCTTACTTTGCTTTAACATAGTTCTTTTTACTAAATGAATATATATTATGATTTCTCACTCATATTATTTGATTTACATTGTCTCTCTCTCCATCTAACTACCTTATTAATCAATCATACTAATATGATATACCCATCATATAGTAAGATCAATTCATTTCTCTGCTTTTTCACATAGTATGATCTCCTTTCATGTTAGAACAAAACAAATATCAATATAATAAGTGTAACATTAACATTAAAATTGATGCCAATAAATAGGTTATGCTATTGAAATAAGAATGCCAAAATAAAAATAAATAAATATATCAAATATAGTAATTTATGTAAAACATCACTAATTATTAAAAAATAATATAAAAACTATACTATTTTATAGATAAATTAAGAATTAATTTATTAACATATTTATATTATGGTTATCAAGTATACTTATTATCTATAATATATAAAAAGATGACATAGAAAACATGTTAATGTCCAAAATTTTTATCAAAAAATAACATTAAAAATGTATACTATTTTATAAATAAATTAAAAATTATAAGCATATTCACATCATAGGTATCAAGTTTACCAACTTGAATCTAAGAATTGATTTTTTCAATTTTTATCTTTTCATAATTTTCTACAATACCATATATATGCAATGATCAACATATATCCTATATGTGACACATTTAATAAGTAATTAAAATCTTATTAATTTCTTTTAAACCCTTAAGTTATTGTTCATGATCATACTTATAAGGTTTTTTTATTTTAACATACAACCTAAAAAATAAGCATTATAAGCAATATTGCATGTGATAATCCCCTAATCATATCTTCTAATTCCTAAAATGAATGCTCTTTATTATTGATATTACTTTTGATCATATATTACTATGATCACTAAGATCATAGCCTATGATCTTACTTTGCTTTAACATAGTTCTTTTTACTAAATGATTATATATTATGATTTCTCACTCATATTATTTGATTTACATTGTCTCTCTCTCCATCTAACAACCTTATTAATCAATCATACTAATATGATATACCCATCATAGAGTAAGATCAATTCATTTCTCTGCTTTTTCACATAGTATGATCTCCTTTGATTATATTGCTTGTTCCCATTATTAATCTACAACCAAACCATCGTACCTTACAATGCTACTCATTATACACTTATAGTCTCTTCTATCTCCAAACTTAGTTGTTTCATCCATGGCTTTAATTGATCATCTAGATCAAGTTAGTTGTATTATACGATATTCCATATAAAAACCTCTATATGATCCTTCCAATGGACTGTTATGATGTATTAATTAAATATTTATCTCTATCATACAATACAATCCTTTGCATCCTACACATAAAATCTTTGCCATTGTCATTGGACTTAACCAACTCTCTATCTTTAACCCCTTAAAAGATCCCAGTACAATCCCCAATCATTATACTAATATGATAAGCTCTTATCCAATCCGTAATAAAAAGGTATGACCACATATATATTATGCATCAACTACATATAAAAGTATAATATCTATATCTCCTTTGTACATGAACCCAAGATCAACTCATCATACGGGTATGACACTCATATTGTCTTTATGTGATGAATCTAACAGCTCAACCTGTAGCTTTACTATTACTTCATACTAGTACAATCCATGTATCATCTTAGTACTATCTTATTACAAAACTCATATTATCCTTTATTGTGGTATTCTGACCACATCTAATAAGTTTATCATATCATACAATGCAGATTATAATACTTGCACAATATGCATCAACAACTAAAACTCTCTCATTTTCACCTCTCGATTCACTCCAAAGCACAAAAAAATTACTTCATCTTACATCCAAACTATTTTACTTTCAATTCTTACATAAATAGAAATACAACTATGTTATTTGTTTAAAATTGATAGGAATCATAAAGAATCATACCTTTCTTGCTTCTTGGTCTTCCCTACATGGTTTACCCAAGTTTTTCTTCCCCTTCCATTGTTCACTCTTTTCTAACACCCCTTTTTCTCTCTTTCATCACCAACTCAAGCTTCACATCTAGGGACTAAACTTGTTGCATCAATTTACTACAACTAAAGTGTGTGGGTATTGAATTAACAATAAAAAAGGACATAAGATTCGCTTCCAAGCACATGACCACTGATAGCCAGATAAAAGTCATCACTATTTTATCTTCCTTCACTAAAAAGGATTAAAAATGATACCTAAAAGTCAAAAATTGCCTTAGTTACCACCATAATTCTAACATTTCATTCACATCGAACATCGTCACTAGATTTCCATAACATACCCTATGTATTCTTTATTGTAAATCTATCTTTTACTAAGATGATTTCTTCTATGTCGAAATTTATGAATTAAAAATCTAGTCTCAAAATTATTCTATAAAAATTACAATAATATCCAAAATATTTAAAAATTCATTATCAATTCTCTATATCTCAAAAAATTATAAAATCAACGTTGTTGAGTTTGTCTCGAAAAGTTCTTCCTATTGATATGCTCAAATAATATTTTTTTAACCAAGTTTGAGATAATGACTTGACTTTCTTAAGTTCCATTATTTTTTTAATATTTTATGTATAAATATTTTGTTTTAAGAAATTGACTTTATATTAACAAACACATGCCTAACCATAATTCTATTTAGTTAATTCCAAGGCTATCACCTCTATTATATTATGAAAATATCACATTATGTGTTATTAATATTTTATCATTATTTATTATTATTTTGTAAAAACAACATATTTTAAACCATTTCTTTTACGACTTGCAAATATACTTGATAATAATTCCATTGGATTGATTTCTAAGAATTAACACATCTAGATTTTTATATAAGTATGGGTTATTACATTTTATTTCATTGTTAATAATTTATCTTGTTTTTTTTATTGGTATTTTCTTCATGTTCGAGAGTCTTTTGGTCTTGTTGTTGTAGGGTTTTTTGAGTTTGTGTGAGGTTATATCTACTTGTATTTGCATAAGGTATTTTGGTGTTTGATTGGCTTTTGGTAGGGGTGAATGTAAATCTAGTTTTGAATCAAACCAACTCAAAATATCTTGTATATGTTTTTATTACATTCCTTATGTAAAGGATTTTAAAGTTAATAAGATTGTTAAGAAAATATTCTAGGAGCAATTAAGAATCTTAAAACTTTCATTATTTTTAATTATTTGCTAGAGAATATAATTTTTATAATTCATCCCTCTTTTGCGTGAATATTTAGTTCTTATTTTTTCAATATCATTGAAATATCTAAATACTTCGAGAAGTCTTATAGGCTAAAACAATACTTGAGGAAATGGCATAATCAATCCAAGCTAATTGAATGTGTTGGGTCATTGTCATCAAAGGTAAATTCCCTATGACCTAGATGTAAACATCAATCTCAAATCGACAAATGTCAAGTACAACCATATAAGTACATCTACTAAGTCTTAATCGACTAGTTGGCTATGTCCTTAAGATAATCTCTTAGATACTTTTTCATCATTATGCTTGGACTTCTAATGAATTAAGTGCAAGAGCTCTAAACTGTAGTAAGCTTGTATATATTTCTATAAGAATTTAGTATTTTTAAGGTTGCAGTCTTTTCAATTTTCATAAAATTGAAAATAATTCATTAAATTTTGAGGTAACTTTCTTCAGGTAATAAAAAAAATTCATCTAAGTGGTTCATGCATTTTTTAGATGAAATTTTATATTTTCTAACCATGCTTATTATATTCATCTCATTAGTTTTAGTTATTTATTTTGTTTAGTCCCTACTATTAATCTACTACAAGGTAGATTCAACCAATTTTGTAGCAAATTTTCCATAGTTACTCTAATTAAGTTAGTCAATTTTTTTACTAAATAGACAACTTTTATGTGTCTTGTTATTCAAAACCATTTCTAAATTACTAGTTACGTAGACATATCCTTTTGTAAAACTACATTTGTTGGATTGTTTGAGGTGTGTTTACTATAGCTTTGTTAGCACATCGTTCTACTTATGTTTATGATCATTGCATTTTACATTCTTTTAAATGAGTTCAAGAGTCAAATATGATTTGGTTAGACCCTCATGCATAAACCCTACTTGATAAAGTCAATGATTCATTAACAACATGCCACCCAAAGAAATGGTCATATTGTATGAATTGAATGTATAAAAATGAGGCTTCAATTTGACATTTTCTACATATAAGTATTCAACTACTTGATAGATCGTTTGAAGTGCTCACCTTGAGATGGATTAGTTCAAGGTAAGCTCAAATTTGTGGTGGGTACAAAAATATGGCTTATGCCTCGACTCGATTTCATTTAACTTGATTAGAGCTAGATTTTACCAAAGGTCTGACTCAATTTACAAGCAAATTTCATCTTTTATCCAAGCTCTCAACCCTTGAGCAAATGTGCCATATGGAGCCATCAAGTTCGTTATCCCAAGTAATGAACAATTCATGGCAGCAATCAACAGCAAATAAGAAAAAATAGATATGTATAATCTGTTTAGGGTTCCTTTTGTCTGTCAAATTTTGTCACAAAAATTTATTACTATTCTCTAATATTTACTCTGAAAACAATTACGCACAGTAAATTAAACTAATAAAAAGCACATTTTTAAATGATATTTAATTGCAAGAAGAGCATTTTTCAATTCATATTAATTATATATTAAAAAATAAATTTTCAAAAACTCAATTTTCAATTCTCATAATTGTGTCAACCGAACCTAAGGAGAAAAGGAAACAAAACAAACCAACCTTCCTTTCACAAGTTCTGCCTCTTAAAGCCTCTCTTATATTAAAAAAAAAAAAACAAAAAAAACATCCTTTCATTTTTCTGTATTGATAGCTGTTGAGAAATTTTCTATTTATCGCTTAGATTGGAACTAAACCTAAGCTCTGGAAAGAAAAGGCAAAGCTAGTTAGCAAGCCAAAGTAAAAAGAACTGTATGGTAGCATCAATCTATAAGTAAAATAATCATACAACTTGAAGTTTAATCTCATCAGACCACATTCTCATCAAAACAGATGTGAATAATGTCCATTAATAGAATTTAGATCATAAAAGATTCAATTGATTTGGGAAAAACATCTGAGCCATCCAAGAGCATTTTGTGCTACATGAAATCTGATCTCAAATGCACACATCTAACCTATTTCCTCAAAAAGAATTCAATGCTTATTAATGAAATGAGGCCGAGATCCTGCAAAAGCCACATTTCTTCACAAATTAATCAATCAGTAGACACCAAGAAGAAACAAGTAAAACGCCAATGCTTGATTGATTTCTGCTTCAACCATTACTGTCCAAAACTCCCTTGAGGAGATGAAGTCCCTCGAGTGAAATACTTCTCCTAACACGTGTTTTGGGCACATCGATGCGAGGGGGTGGATCGGACGAGAAACATACCACAATGACAGTGAGGTTATCACAAGAATTTCTTTTAAGTGCCTCCCGAACGAGCTCTCTTGAACATCTCTCTGGATCGTTGTGGTCCATTAGTTCTCTTCGAACAATCGTGACTGCACATTGGCTGCTCATTACATCCCAGAGACCATCACAACCCATTACCAAAAACTCGTCCTCATCGGTTAAGGTTGTCTTCTGAAGCTCCGGTTCAGCACTTAAGGGGCAGGTAGAGCCCTTTGGACCCTTCATGTGCCAGTCTCCAATTGCTCTAGCCACAGAAAGTTGGCCATTTAGATAGCCGTCAGAAACAATGCCGCCAAGTTCTTCAATTCGAAGCTTTTCGACATTGCAATTGGGTTTGTGGTCCCTAGAAAGCTCAATTGCTTTGCCCCGCTTGCCCAACACGGCACGACAATCTCCTGCATTTGCAATGAGCATCGTCCTACATGAATGAAGAAAGAAATAATAAGATTTAAAAAAAATTGAGAAGTTAGTAAACTAAACTAACTATGGCATTTATAGAAGTAGGTTTGGGGGGAGGGGGATAAAATTCAATATTTAGGCTGAAAACCAATTAAAAATCAAGGCAAAAGACAAGGAAACATTGATTCAAAAGTTTCCCTAGTCTTCCAAGAGGATTTCCCCCATAGATCTGGCCCAAAGTTTTTTCTCCGAACTAAACATATTCTACATAAGACAGCAAGTGTTCAACAAGGATGCATGATGCTAAAGGACATTATTAAGTATTGTTTTCAAATGCTTTTCAATAGCTACACATTCTGAAACCTTGTTACGCATATTTAAAATGTACCATAGTTTGCATTTACCATTTCATGATTCAAAAGCTGTTCGTCTTTCTAAGCAAGAATAGTAATAACTCCATTTCAAAGAAAACAACATGGAGAAACCTAAGGCACCATTTTTAAAGATTGTTTTTCTTTTTGCTCCCACTTTTTGAACCTTTTTTGGTTGTTTCAAACATTTGGCCTGTCCAGTAAATTCACCATAGAAAGATCTATATTGCATCCACAGTTCTGCAGCTTCAAAATTAGTGAGAGTGCTATTTCAAGAAACATAACACAAATAAAATTGGGTACAAAACAAGGCAACCAAAAGCTTCTATCCCTAAAACCAGGCAAACATACAAATCCCAATTGTATTTTACATGTCTCCTGAACTGAAGTTGAATGCAATGCCAAGAGATGGTTTTTGAGAATAGTCTAACCTTCCAAATATAAGTGCAGTCAATGCTGTTGTTCCTGAGGAGCGGTCTAGAGAGCGTGTGTCAGCAAATGCATGATCAGTCATCACAAATGCACTTTTGAGCGCCTTCTCCAATGATGTGGGGAAATGCTGATCCTCTATTACAAACTTGAGTAAGTTGTTGCAAACAAAAGATGCTGCATCTTTGCCACCATGCCCATCAAACACCTATCAATTATCAATGGATCACAGCATTAGATTTCCCTTTCAACATATAACTTATGTTAGCATTCGGTATTCCCAATAGAATCATGCGACAAATTATAAAAGTCTTAACATTACAAACAATGAAACAATACAAACATTGAATAATTACAACATGAACATGACAAAAATATGATAAAAATATGCATAAGTTCATAATTGTTTTGTTGAATGCATAAACTACTAAAACATAAATGAAATGATAAATTAATGGTTATGAACATTTTGCTCAACTAAAACTAACAATCAACCAAGAAAAAAGGATAAGTGATGAGAAAAAGACAATCTGATGTGACATTGACAAGGGAAAACGACCTAATGGATGAAGCTTTAACCGACATATACTTCCTCGTTTTGCAGAATTGACCTCTAGATCCAATGCCGATAACATTTATTGATGTTCCTAAGGCACCCTTTAGGCAGAGCACGTAAAGGTGTAATGGAGAGATTATCATGGGTTTGGTTTTCTGTATAATCTGATTGAAATTATCAAAAAAGTTCTAGGAAGAAGAATTTAAACAACATAAACAGGTACACAGAGAGATGCACATAAGAAAACACTACATTATGTGAACACTACAATCCTCTAGAAGTTTGCATGTTCCATACACATTTCCTAAAAGGGATGAATGATTCTTTCAAGTAATTAAGCATTGCAACGCACCCCATAGAATGCACCGGGTGATAGGAAGTCAGCACCAACACCAAGATGATCGGTGAGGTTGTCTATGCAAATGTGCTCATCTTCCATGTAAGTCTTCGGCCCAATCTCTGAGCAACTTCCAGATCTAAAAACAGGCAAGAATCTGGACTGGCCATCAAGCGATGATGCCTTCCTTGAAGGTCCCATAGCCAAGTCCTATTAGAGAGAAAAATCATGGTTATTTAGCAAACCACAAAAGTAAAAAAGAAAAAAAAAAACTGTATTTGGAAACCAAGCAAAAGAATCATAAGTTCCATGGAAACTGGAGTATACCAGTTCAGCAGAATTAGCCAAAAGGGCAGTGTTTACACAATGACGAATGATGGAGATTTGCCGAGGTGGTTTCCTAACTTTCAGTTGCTCCATCCCTTTTGGAGAGTTTGGATCTTCGTCAACCAAGGAAGAAGCAATCTCCTTACCACCGTAACTTCCATCTAACATTATGAAAGCATGTGAGAGGTCAGCCCCAGCAGCCATCTTCCTCCCCAAATCATGAATACCTACTAGTCTTCAAACAGCAGAGACCCATAATTTTAATCAAAACCTCGATTCAATACATATACTCTCATTCAATCATTCAAGAGAACAACATTCCTTTGGTAATTCGGGCATTTAATTCTGCAGACATTTAAAATACAGAAAATAGAGAACCCAAAAGCACCAGCCTGGAATGTTGGAACAACCACATACTAAAGGAATGTAACAGAAATTAAACAAAACCAATTGTTTAACATTAAACGACACCAGAAAACGATCTTGAGGATGGAGAAGTAGAAGAAAGAAACAGGTGACCTATGCAAAAACTTTTTATGAAGCAAATCTACCGAAGAGAATCAGAAGTGAAAGAAGGAGACTTTATTCAGGAGGCTCACATTTTTCTTAAGGATGGGAACGATGTCTGAAAATTCATTCATCTTTCAAGAGCTTTTGGTTTAATTCCAGCGGACGGAGAAATCCCCAAAATTGTCGGGCCTAAGGAGCGAGAAAGACCACAGGTTTCTATTGGGGTAGGATCATACCTGTCTTATTTATATCCCACCAGTGGACACAGGAAATAGCAGGTCATCCGGTCACCAACCACATATTTCCCGGTTGCTTTGGAAGCTTGGTTTGTCGGGCTTTTGTCATTGAAATTAGAATGCATTAATTTCGGGCACTCTACTAAACAGAATTTTAAACTTCGTTTTTAATTTTTTTTTAATAAATACTTTTTTATCAAATAAAACTTGTGTTTTAAAATTATTTTTTTAATTCACAAATCATATGCAAACAGTCTTAGAATAAAACATATAAGAAAAATATATTTATTCTTACATATATTTATGATTAAAATATATTGTTGCATAGAGATGATTCCACCTCTAATACAAATAAAGCTATAATCAACTAGAAGATTGGATTGACATTAAATGACAATATACATTCAAAGGTGTTTCTCTTAGTTGTTATTTTATTATTTGGTTATTAGTTTAATAAAAATTGGTTAATACAAAAAATGACGTGCTTCATCTTAATATAATAATTTGCTGTCCACATGTGCAAAAAATCTTTTACAAGAAAAAATAACTTAATTACATACCAAGAAGGCCTGCCATAGCTTATTACTATTGAACTTCAATTTGAATCGTATGGTGTAAATAACAAATATATAGAATAATGATAAAAGGCATAGTTGTGAACTTCATCTTGGCCGTGATACTCTATTGAAGGAGAATCTAAGTACTCTAAGAATCAATTGTCACACACATTTTATCTTGTAATAAATGAATAACTTATGACATATAAGTATGAAAGGTAAACGATTTTTGTTAACTTAAGCAAGATAAAGATGGCAATTCTTGATTTACGATGTGATACTAAAGTAATATAGTTGTTATTTTTTATTAAAACTTTAGAAAATATAATGATAATCTTCAGCCTAACTTAGTATAAAAATTTGTTATAAAAATGGGGTTTCTACTAATGCAAATAAAGGGATACGATATTAAAGAAAAGAATTAAAAAAATTTAAAATTTTTATAAGTTCTATTTCATTATATTAGTGTGTTCTTCCACCACTATATTGATGTATTCTTTTTGCATAAGTTATGAGAATTTGTTATTATGTGATATATTCTTTTTAGAATGTTTTAAAAATTTAAGTAATGTGGATTCTTCTTAATCAAATAATTTCACCAATAAATACTATGTTGTAATTTTGTATTATTTTTATTTTATTTATTTATTTATTTATTTATTATAACTTGGATTTTGATTCAAAGATAATCATGTTATTATGTCAATAATTATATCTTTTTCTTTGATAAATGCCCATCTTCAAGTTTTATTCATTTTAATCATATATTTCAAACTCATTAAATTATTTTAAAAACCATTTTACTTGAACAACTACATTTCAATTATTAATAGTAAACCTCACATAAGACTTATCATCAATTTAAAAAAAATTAAATAAGTATTAAATGTCAACTTAAACTTATTCTTAAAAGTTAAAAAAAAATATTTTTATATATCTATTTTATTTCAAAAATTATATTTTGACAATAATTTATGAAAAATTATTATACTTAGATCTTATATTCTCATCTTTCTAATATCATTAGGTACCAACCCATTGTATCCAACTATTATTGTTGAAAATAAATAAAACCTCATTATGGGTTGTCAATCACAAACTCTTGGAATAAATCCTTTCCTTAATACAAATTTGTCTTTTATTTTATCAAATGAGCTAATAACAACTCATAATAAAGTCGACGACTTTGTCATGATTGTTTCTTGGACAACATAAAAGATACTTTGAATTGATCAGGACAAAATACATTGACATGATTATATGAAAATTTAATTATTGTAACTAAAAGTTTTTCTTAACTTAACAACATAAAAATATATTGGATACATTTCATTATTTTATTTTTTTTTTCTCTCTCATAAAATATTTTTCTGTCACAATTAGAGTCATGAAAACCAGCAAAACCTAACAATTATATAAGCTAATTTTTTTATTAATTTTGGACACAAATGTTGTCTCCATATTTGGCTCACAGCCGAATGTGATTGCCTTTGTTGTTCCCATGTGGGAAATGACCTCCAAGTGGCACTCCTTTAATTTGCATACAAAAACGCTATGCTTTCTTATGTTTGACCATTTTTTTTTTTGGCCATAAGAAGAGAAATGCATTCCAAATGGTGGTTGGTGCTGAGTTAAAAGAGTATGTGAGAAAGAATCAAGCAAGTAAGTCTAATAATACAAAAAAATGTTTATTAGCTAATTTAGTGGGCAATATTGTGGATTCTTGTTCTTAGAAACCTAATGGAATATACATTTGTTAGTTTGTGTAACAAAATTTTTTGGATTTTACCCATGGTTAAGATTTTACTATACTAAAAATAACTCAAATTTTTATTAGTTAAATAAATAATTTTAGGATATATTTTTCTCTTTAACTAGTAGAATGTTTTGGAATTTTTTTTAATCACATTGAAATGGTCTTCATGATAATTATATTTTATATGTTATGCAACATAATTCTAAAATAAAATTTACTTAAGTAGAGATGCTTATAAACTTTTTGTTTATAAGATTGGGACTAAGAAGTTTAAAAGCATTTGAATTTGTGAATATATAAATAAAATTATTGAAATAAAATATGTTAATTTGTGTACAATAATTTTATGAAAATTTCTTGTGGGCAAGACTAATGGGATGTTCAAAGCAACTTGACTTTGGGAGTTATATACATCATAACTTGATAGTAAATGCTTGTATTATAATATTTGACTTTTTGAACTTTGTTGTTATCAAGATTTTTTGAGCTTTAAAATAGATTTATCATACAAATTTAGAAAGAGATTCTCTTCATTTGATGATAGCCCTTTATGGAATAGTTTCATTTTTAAAGACCTTATATTTAACATAACTTAATTTCATGTTTGAGTGTTGAACTTTATGGATTAGTTCCAATGGTGAAATTCATTCACATAAACCAAATTGGCTTGCGACGGCCAACCATTAATGGCATAAAAAATTAAAAAATCTTGAAAAATCCTATGTTTGAGTTGTTATTTGGGTGATGTTGTGCATCTTGATGTGTGTCAACTTCATGAATTTGTACAATTCATATTTATATCAGTGTTCAATTGAATTTTTCTACATTACTGCTTCCAATATTGTATTTCATGTTATGAAATGTTCTAATATATTTCAAGTTGATGTTGCAAGTTTGAACACAATAGCTGTCGATATTTGTGACCATTATTAGGCTTCTTGGGATACCAATGGTCTTTGTATTTAATTGAGATTCTATATTTACACCTCATTTTCGGTGACAGATTCAAGATGCTTTTAGAAATTATCTAAACTTTAATATAGGATTCCACTTATAAAATAGATGATCAAACTAAAAAAACTATCAAAACATTCAATGATATGCTTAGGTTATGAGTACTTGATTTTGGTGATAGATGGAATTCTCATTTATTTTTAATTGAATTCACTTACACTATCTTTAACCTTGGCTAGGTTGTACTACATGTTTCATATCTCATCATAAAGAAAATATATGACAAATCCTTAACATGTTAGAATATAATCCATCTATTATGAAAGTTCAATTAAACTTAAATTGTAAAAAAAAATCTATCAAAATGTTAGCAAAGAAAGTGAAAATATTATGCAATAAAGATATACCGATGGTCAAAATGCTATGGAGCAACCAATTCAAAGGAGAATAAGCTTATAAAGTCAAAAAATAAAAAAAAAACATAAAAACATATCAACAATTATTCTAAATTTCAAGATAAAATTCATTTAAAGTGGGGGCAATTTGTAACATACCAAAAAAGAGAGGCGATATATTATTATCATTGGAGGTTTAAACTTTGATCAATGCATAATTTCATAAAATTTTATAATTATGTGTGAATTATTTCTAATTTATGAAAAATTATACATCTTAAAAAAATGAGATATGAGTTCTAAAGAGAGAGAAAAAATATTAAATAAAAAATAAAATATTTAAGGACCTATTATTATAATTTGAATTTAAATCAATCATAAAAACAAAGGTGAAAGTCACAAGAAAATATTACTACAAATATTTTTAGAAGGAAAAATTGTTAAAAATATTGAATGACAAAAAAACATTGAAAACATTATAGAAAATAGAAGATTTTATTCAAAACCAAATGATATTATTCTAATAAAAATTTGGCATGCTTACGAGGCTATATTTATGATGAAAAGTATTAGTTTGAAGAAAAAGAATTATTAAGCATATTAAAACAATGTTAAAAATTATAAAATTTTTAAGAATCATAAAATGTTATGAGAAATTTATTTTAAACTTTACTAGTAAATAAATATTTGGAAGTCAATTTGGACAAAGGATTTGAGGAATTAAATACTACTTATAATTTTAATTAAATATTAATATTTTTTTAATTTCTAAAGTTCTAACCTAATTTCCCTAATGAATTGTTGTTAAAAACATGTGAAATAGTCATGGAAATATTTGGAGACTTTAAAGGAAAATTTAGTATGGCTCAAACTCCACTCCATTACGATGGAGACAATGGATTATTTGTCAATTTGGGGAACTACAAAACATGGAAACAAACAAAAATGTAAATTGTCCAAATTAAAAATTATAAAATGAGAGTTTTTATCTTGGAAAAAGACTTTTAGCATTTAAAAAATGAATTGGAGATAATTTTGGGTTATTATGAGAAAAATTTAAGAAATGTTTGTGACCAAGCTTTCATAAAATCTCTAATTTGAGGATTTTCATATTTCAATATTTTAGTGAGTCTAAGGTTGAAAGGAAGTGTTAAGTTTAGTGGATTTCATGAAAGGTTTTACAAAATAATTCAACTTTTGTTATGAACATTAAATCCTTAGTAGTGGCTTTGAATCTTTTGATGCATTTTTTTATTTTTGATGTTTATAAATTAAGAATCTTAGGAGCTAGAGTTGATGAAATTACAAAAAGCATGCATTAGAGATGTTTAATGATTTGATATGTGTGTCAATTCACATGTTATGCTTGTCACTTCACATGTTATGCTTGTCACTTCTTTAGTTAATTTCTTGCAAATTTTCTTAGATGATATTATATATTTGGCATATAAAATTTTCATGGGAGCATGAAATATGAGATGAGAGAAATTTTAATAATAACTATCTTGAAAAGTTTTAAAGGTTTAAAGATAAAAAAAATTGTGAAAATGAGGTTAGAAACATCATCAAGGAAATGGGATGAGGTCCTTATAGGCTTGATTAGGCAATGAGACCCATGGATGGTGTAACTTGTAAAAAAAAGTTTCTTGTGGGTATAACCTATTGATGATAAAATTGACCTAACATGCCAACTTGATGTTCTAAAATCTATGGAATTAAAATGGAGGTGAAGGGACCAATAAAGTAATATAAAAAAAATGGTGAAAGGGAATTCTAAAGAAATTCTTAGTTCTTGTGCATGAATATCTTACCATCTTTTATTTACTCTATTTATTTCTTATGATACTATCAAGTAGGTGATATGTCCCAAAATTTGTATTGACTTGCATGCATAAGTAGATTATCAATTAAGCCAATATTGATTAGCTTAAAACTTTCTTAGAATTAACAAATTTTCAACCATGTTTATATATTTCATGAGAGCAAATAGAATGATAAATATAGACATGAATCAGCCAATCATATTTTATTTATGTTGTTTTGATATAATTTAACCATTTGAGATTTATGTGATACTATCATGGTAGCAAGAATTTGTATAAGAATATTAATGCTTAGTTATTAAACCATGTTAAGTACAATTTGAATCCTTTTTATATTGCTAAGGAATTTAATAATTTCTTTCAATTAAGTATGGTTTTAATTCCACTATAATTTCACTAAAAGTTGGATTGCTTCATTGTAACGAAAAGTTATGTAGTAGATGTTTTTAGAAGAAAATGATCTCATTAGTTTTTTCAATTATGAAGTCTTGTATTAAGTGATATAACTTTAAATAAGATTTTTTATTTTAAGATTTTTATATGGAATTCTTTTTTATAATCATATAAAAAAGATTTTATGCTTTTAATTCTCTTATAAATTTGTTTAGTTTTGTATATAGATATATACATAATAAATGATTTTAAAAAATGGTTTTAAAAATTTGTGAGAAATCAATTTATATATTGACATACTAACATCCAATATATGAAGTAAATGTTTTACTTGGAAATGTATTGGTACTATCTAGATTCGGAGTTATACCAAGATTGAGCCATCTACTTCTTATTAGTGTTTTATCATTACCATTATAGTGGTCAATTATAGTTGACCCTTATTTATTATATGTTTTTCAACAATTCATTAAATTATTTGCTTCTATATTTTTAATTTAAGTCATTTGAAAAATAATTAGAAACTTTTTAGATATTTTCAACTGTATATTTAACATAATTCATACCTTTAGCTGTCCCATAATTTTGTTGGTACAAAATTTGGTAAAACATTACTTGAAAATAAGCTAAAAAAATTAAGTTTTGGTTGTTCTCATTGTTTTCTATCGCCTTCACCATCATCTACTGTTGTATCATCGCTATCAGTTGAAGCCTGTACTAACCCACACACCCGTGTGACTCGTCACATGCAAAGACCCACTTCATCACTCCAATCTAACCAACCTCGTCGACCTATCAGCCTATGTTAACCCACTTTACCTGCTTAACTTGTGCCTAACCCAAAACGAGCATGCTGACCCGTGTACCGATGTTGATTCACTTTGACTTGCATCAACCTTATAACTAGACCTAGGCATCATGCACCTCTCTATCTACACCATTCCATGGCCCACTGCCTCGTTGTTCATCATTACTGTTGTCAAAATGCATATATGCGAACTACTTATGATAATCAATTTTATAACTTTTTAAGTCAATATTTTTTAGTTATGTGACATAATTTAAAGTATTTATTTTTGTAAATTATGATAATGTTTGCAATTCTAAAATGTCATTTAGTATTTCAAAATGTCTTTTTGTATTCTTAGGTTAAAAAATTATTATTGTATAACATTTTGAATAAAGTAACGAAGTGCTGCCATCAAGCTTATGTGATATAAGCATTTTGTGTGCAAAAAATCTAATGGTGTGATTTCAAAGGTGCCTTGGGAAGGCGAGTGAGAGTCTTAAAAGGAGAGATCCCAAGCCATCATCTAACATCTATAAAAAGTATCAAATTACTAGAAAAATCTTTAGTTACTTTATTTCATATTTTCAAAAAAAGTTTTATAGTCACATCTAAATTTCTAATTTGTGTATGTGATCATGTGAATTCTTATTTGAAATTTTATAAACTCTACTTATGTGTATACTGTGTCACTTCATTACCAAAGTGAGTATTTGGGTGTGTGTTGTTAAAACAAACTTTCTTTTAGATTGAAATCCCTTATATTAAAAATCAATGCAAGTCCTTGGCTACTAGAAAGTTCTTACTCAATAATCTTAGGATTTCTTATTCTAAATCTATAATATCTTTGGATAAGTCTTTGTATGAATATAATACTTGAACCTAAGTCTTTATCAATTATTTATGAGCTAAAATAGGATTTAATATTTCATCCTATATCATATATGTATATTTAAACATAGAAAATAAAATAAATTAGGAGGGCACCATACAAGTTATATCATAACATATGAAATTTAGGATGAAGATCTATAGGAATGAATAACCTATGTGTCAAACTTAAAAAAATTGAACCTAAGTTGAAAAACTAAGTTAGAAAATCTAAGAAGACATTTTGGATTTGTTTACAACATAGTATATGAAATCTAAAAAGAACTAGATAGCCTAAGTGGTGAGCATTGATAATGTTTTAGAATGGAAAATAAAAATGTTATTTATTTTTTATTTTATATGTATTATGCATTATAATAAACTTAGGTTGAATATAAAAAATTTCAAAACCATCACTTATAAAGTATCCTAATCATACAATATGGTTATCCTATCATATATTATGATATATAAGTAGGAAATGAACACCACAACTATAATGAAAAGGATTATACTATACGATATAAGATAAACTATGATATGATTAACATGATCATAAATTTTATAAAACATTGTATAGGATGATTGAACTAACTGAGAAGAGTTAAGAAATCCAAGAATAAACTAGTGTACAAAATCTTAGCAAGAATTCTGGGAGAAAATGTTTTAAGAGAAGGACTATAAAATGCTTTACATAAGATGTTATTGGACATTTTTCCAAAAAAATGCACAAAAATTACTAATGGAGAAATTGAAAATGGAGGTTCTAACATTGGGGGACCTAAGTTTAACACATCTTACAAAGACAAAAGACTAGTTGCAACTTCCAACCGCAAGTTGTTCAACCTAGGACATATGCTATTACTTAGCATCACCTGATGTGATCACAAGTAGTTTATTATTATTATATTAAAATAAATCTCATTAATTTATTTCAATTGCATTAATCAAGAAAATCTTAATAGATACATACACACTAGATTCATCTTTCCTTGTCACTTTACCTATTGGAGAAGAAGTTAAAGTATATAAATACATAAAATAGATAGTGAAAATAGAAGAAAACATTTTTAGTTCTTAATTAATTATTATTGACATAGAAGAAATTGATATCATTATGAGAATAAGTTGATTAATACAAGATTAAGTGACTATTTACTATTGGGAGTAGAAAATTAAACTTTATATGCAAAATGGTACCAAAGGCATTTACTTTGGCAAATGAAGAAAGATATCCTCAATATTAGTAATAAAGGCTAAAACATTAATTCATAAATGGTGTAAAGGATTCATGGCTTTGATACAACTATTTAACAAGGAAGAAATACAACTACAAAATGTGCCTATAATTTGCAACTATCTCAAAGGGTTTATAACAAATCATCCAATATTACCACCTTAGAGATAAGATTTGTAATTGATTTAATTTCTAGAGTAGAACTAATCTCCAAAGCACCATATTGAATGACAATAATAAAACTTCAGGAGATGAATGATAAATTACCCGAGCTTTTAGATAATAGCTTTGTTAGAATGAATATCTCACATTGGGGAGCACTTATATTGTTTGTGAAAAAAGAAAAATGATAGTTAATGTATGTATAAAAACTATTAGAACATAATAACCATCAAGAGGTGTCACACTAAGATTTTTAGCATTTCTTTTAAATCCTCATGTGTAAAAAAACCATATACCAGTCAATAGACTTGGTTAGCCAACCTTTCACTCCCCAAGCTTGATAAACTAGTATTCATGATCACCTAATTTGATCATTATGCTTGCAACATGCTTCCTATAATAAACTATGCTTCATTACCAATTGGTCACTCAATTTATTTAAGAACTAATTCATCCTTAGCTAAGGAACTCATTAATATACACTAGTATGCATATAGTACCAAAACAAACCTATAAATGAAACTATACTTATCAATATGCTCAAATAAAATCATAGCTCATATAAACTACAATCCAAAGTCCATGAAGAAGATACAACATAAAGAAGCAAATATCAAAGTCTATAAATAGATGATTTTCAATACATCAAATATCTATCAAAGTTTAATATCAAAGTCATAAGAAAACATCACTATCTCTAAAACAAGATGTAAGTAGAATTATTGACACTACAAGATGTGCAACATGAAAGCCCCTAACTTTAGCCCCTAAGAAAGATCTTAACTCCTTAGCCATGCATGTAAAACAATTAGAAGTGAGTTGATGCTCAATAAGAAATCCTTAAGTAAACATATAGTGACAAGGTATTATATCAAATTATAGAGTATAATCAGTATGATGATTAATGATATCATATAGATGCAAGTTTAATCGCTAAGCCCAATTGATGCATAAGAACTATAATAATTAATGGCCCTAATATACAACTCTAAGAACCTTATTTAATATCTTTCATGACCTCTCAAATCTCTATCACATCATGATCATAGGACATAACTAATTAGATGCTTAATATTCTACAAGTAATCTAATACTACAAGTTCAACAGATAAAAGTCAAAATCTAGTCCTTTTAGATCATACCAAGCATATATGGTTAGACAATATGATTTTCCCCTCTAAGCTCTATCAATCATATAAGTCTCTAATCAAACCATCTGGCACTACCTGTTGGGCTATACTTGATCATATAAGTCTTAGATCACATAATCTGAAACTTTGCTCTGGGCAATACCAATCATATAAGCCTCTAATTAAATAATCTAGCACTCCCCTTTAGGTTATACCTAGTCACATAAGCCTCTAATTAGTAGTTTGTCACTCCTTTTTAGGGGGTTATGCCAATCATATAAGCCTTTGATCAAACAATTTGGCACTCCCCTTTAGGTTATGCCTAATATATAAGTCTATGATTAGTAACCTGGCACTCTCCTCTAGGTTATGCCAATCACATAAGCCTTTGACTAGGTAATTTGGCACATCTCTTTTAGATATGCTTATTTCTTAACTTGAGAGTCCAAAACTTAGATTTACTACATCCAAACTTTACTTTTATCAAGATTAACTTACTTTCCAAAATGACATTATTTCAAAACATTATTACCAACTCTTTATATATATCCAAAGCTTTTTGAAACCTTTAAAATAACAATCTAGGGACATATAGGGTCTCCTTCAAAACCCTAATAATTATCTAAAATTATTTATCTAATATCTATGGTACCTAAGCTTTCTTTTAAAGTTTAAATCAATTATATAGGGTTATTATCTATTATCTAGGATACCTTAGGATTTCTTTTAAATCCTAAATCAATTATAAGAGTATCCTTATCCATCCAAATATCACACCTAATATTTCCTCTTTGCCCTCAGTATTTACCTAACCTTATATATAATCTTCTCTAAGATCTCTTTATCTATTTGGGATGCTACTTGACCTTTCACTCAAGTATAAAATCCTTGGCTTTTACACTTAGAAAACTACTCCAAGTCATGGCTAATATTTTAAAATCTAGGTTCACATGATTTTCACCAATGACTCATGCATTACAAGCAAACCTTATTTATTGCATCCTTCTTAAAGGCCTCTCCTGAGTTGCACACATCACTTAAAATACTATCTAAGGTGTACAACCATGTCTTAAGAGCCCAATTAGGGTCACTTATGGTGTTAACTAATAACCATATGATGCATATGGTTTAGCTAAAATTTATTAGAACCATTAGCCCCTTGGCCAAACCTAGAATCACTTCTAAGACATAAATCAAGCCCTCCAACCATCTTCTAGTATCACCAAGTGCTTATTTTCTTAGTATAATCTAATTCCTTATTTGAGAGACCTGAGGGTTAGACTTCATATGGAGTTCTTATAAAGTCTAAACTAAACTTCGCATGGCCTAACTAAACTAATTAACAAGCTTTCAAAGCTTAACTAAGGAAAAGAAATGCTTTCAGTTTGGCTATAATTTCAAGTTTTATCCTAATTTCATGATTTAATTGAATGTTTTAATTGAACAAGAATGAATTTTAGAATTTTTTAATAAAGTCTCAATTTTATATATGTAATCTCACCATGTCATGATGCTCAAAATTGGAAACCTAAGGTTAACATGATTTAACTGAATTATCACATAAAAAAGCTTGGTACTATTCTCAACAATTTTAAAGATTCAACACATGGATGTATGAAATCTAAACCTTGTAATAGCATGAAGTATTGGAAAAATATAGAATGAAATAAAATCATGCATCTTAACAATCTTGATTCAAGGTTTTCCATAACAAAAAATCTATGAAGTTCATGTTTTTCTCTTAAACATGGTTTGATCTATAATTTCTTGCATTTCATCACAATCAGGACATCAAATTACATAAAAATAACTAAATAAGGTATATAATAATTAGGATGATTAGCGAATGCTAAGATTAATGATACTAAATTCATAAATTTCATATAAAATTATAAGATCAATAAAGAATCTTGACTTAAGCATGCATTTGACAAAAAACCTTAACATCATGCCTTGATTATGAAAGAATAATTAACTTCCATGAATCTAACTTAATCATCATATAAATCATAAAAGAATAAACATCTTTACTGAATAAAATTCATCAACATGTCTCAATTTTATCACTACTTCTTAGATTAAGTTTCATGAGAAGGAATCTTAATAATTCAATTCATAATTATAGCCACATATCATCACTTGCATGCTTATCAAAATAACGAATTTTACTTGGCATTATCTACATTTATTGTATAATCTCAAGGCTTATCATATATCTTTGTCCATGGTAAATGATTACTCCAAGGATGTCCTTCTCATTTTGTAAGTCATGAAGTCTTGTCCTTCTTCTTTTGCTCATGGCTAGATATCCTTCTCTTAGCTTCTCTTAAGTATGGTATCCTTTTTAAGAGTTAGGACTAGTATACTTTAAAACTTTAACAAAATAAGGTACCAACTTAATTATATGCATTTTAAGAAAAATTCAAATTCTCAAATTTCCATAACTTAACCACTAACTTGGATTCCTAAATTATAGGAATTATAGGCCACCTAAGATCCTTAGCTCATAGGTTAGTTAATTAGAATGTGCATGGTCAACTTAACTTGGTAAACAAATGATGTTATCTTATGCATGATTAATACACAAGCTAGCAAAGCCAAAAAAAATTCTAAGTACATAATTAACAAAATCAAGAGGAAACCACATACCTTAATTGACCATTTTTCCTATCTAAGCTAGCCAAAGAGTGATGTAACATTCTCGCCATCTTAATTGGATTTCATCTAAGAAATCCAAAGAATAACCCTAACTACTTATGACAAACCTTGCTCTCCACATCTTAAGTAGCTTATCTCTCCTCCTAATTGCTCCATAGAACCTTAACCATAGGTACACTCCTATTTCTTAGTTGTGGTACTAAACTTTAAAATATGCACCAAACGTTCTTAATATGACATATCCAGCTACAACTAAAGATCCTTATAATCCTCTTAAAGAATTGTCGTGGTTTTGGAATTTATTTCCTTAGGTTAGATACATGAAAGACATCATATATCCTAATTAAGACCTTTAATAATTGAAGTCTATCAGCCATTGACCCAATCCTTTTCATAATCTAATATGATTCAATGTATATTGGTCTAAAATTAAAATCCTTCCTAAATCTAAATAATTCTTGCATAAGTCTAACCTTAAGGAATACCTAATCTCTAACATCAAAGCTAACCAATTCATGTTTGTCTACAAAGTATTTCTTTAGATAAGCCTATACTATCCATAGTCTCCCACACAATCTATGTATCTCCTTTGTGTCTCCTAGATTGTATAGGGCCCACACATCTGCTTTGACTTGCCCTTAACCCAACATAATGGTGATCTAAAATGTGAATGATATAGAGCCTTATATGGTGCCTGGCTAATAGTTGATCGGTATATATTATTATACATAAACTCTATAAATGAAAACTATTTTAATCAATCTATGAATAAGATAACACACTAAGCTTGAAGAGATCTTCCAAGTTTTGAATTGCCCTTTTTGACTGACCATCAATTTGAGGATTGTATGATATACTATTAGAGTGCTACCTAAAGCTTAATGTAAATGGATCAAAAATTGTGAAGTAAACTTCATATCTTTATTTCAAATAACTACCCTGGGCATACCATGAAAACGAACAATCTTCTGCATGTATAGCTCTACCAATCTACTAGCTAAATTTATCTTCCTCATAGCAAGAAAAAATATTGATTTGATCAACTGGTTTGTTATCATCCAAATCACATCATAGTGCTTCATAGTCCTTAAGAAACCTAAGAAAAACTCCATAATGATTTTGTCCCATTTCTACATTGGCATAGCCAACTTTTAGAGTAAATTATTGAGATTCAAATGTTTCACTTTAACTACCTAGTAGATCAAACATTCTAAACATAACGTGCCACATGTTTCTTTAAACCTTTTCCTAAGAAAATTACTAATTTGCTATCATGTGCTTTCCTTAATAGGCTTTCTTTAAACTCTTAATGTCAAGGAACACACCATCTACCATGATAAGTCAAGATACTATCCCTTAAAGTAAAGTTCTTAGACTCACCCTACTACAAATGGGCAATCACATAGTGAAGTTTTTCATCCTCTTACTAAAGGCCCTTAGCTTATCCAACTAATTTAGCATGACTACTAAGAGAATTAAGTTCAGCCACTAAGGCTTACACTACTAACTAATCTTGAACCCTACTATAATCAAACATAGTCTCTTTCTTTGATCTATTAACAAGCATGGATCCAAGGTTCATGCCTTTGCTCAAAGAATAAATTATTGAATTTACCTTGCCCTAGTAATATGTAATGTACAAATCATAATCTTTTATGAGTTCCAACCAACACCACTACCTCAAGTTCAGCTCACTCTAACTAAAGTTATATTTAAGACTTTTGTGATCAATGAAGTGCTCAACTTATGCCTCCTATAGATAATGCCACAAAACATTAAGATCAAATACTATCTACTAACTAAAATTCATGTGTCGAGTAATTGAGTTTATGATTATGCAACTGTAGATGCATAAGCCACAACTTGATCATCTTACATAAGAACAACACCCAAACCAATGCATGATACATCAGTGAAGACTTGATATGGCTTACCTTGTTATTGTAAGACAAGACTAAAAGTAAACTCAATTTACTCATCAACTCAATGAAGCTCTACTTTCATTTTTCAAACAAAGAGAAACCTACACCCTTTCTTGTCACTTAAGTAAAAGGTGCTATAATCTTAGAAACATTAGGCATAAACTTATGATAATACCATACAAGACCTAAGAAACTATGGATCTAAGGTATAATAGTGGGTCTCTTTTAATTAGTAATAACTCATACCTTGTTAGGATCCACTAAAACTCCTATTACATTAATGATATGCCTAAAAGATCTATTGAATAAAATAAAAAAACACTTAGAGAATTTTGCATAAGGTTGCTTATTCTTAAGCGACTTCAATATAGTTTGATGTTTCATGTTGCCTTATTCCTGAAGTAGACTAAAATTTTATTTTTGGAAATGATGAAAAAATGATCAAGATATGGCTAGAATATGTGATTCATAAGATCCATAAACATTATAAAAGCATTATAAAAACCAAAGAGAAAATTGTGAACTCAAAATGTCGAGTCTTAAATGCCATCTTAGGAGTACCCTTCTCCTAAATTCTAATCTGATGACATCCTGATCAATGGTCAATCTTAGAGAGGGTTGACGCATCTTATAGTTGATCATGCAAATCATTGATGCAAGGTAGTGGATATTGATTCTTGGTTGCTACTTCATTCAATTCCTGATAATCAACATATTCACATACTTTTATCTAGCTTTTTAACAAAAGGAATAGGAGACCTTAATGTGAAGTAGTGGGCCTAATCAATCCCTTGCTTATTTAGTCCTATAATTTGGTCTTTATCCCTTGCAATTCTATTTGAGCTTTATACTAAGGTATTTTTTTATTAGGATTGCTGGTCGTTCCAAATCAAAAGAGAACTCAATCTAATGTTCTTGTGACAATCCTTACAAATCATTTAAAAAGATATCAATGTCATCTTGCATAATTAGGATATCCTAAAGAGTTAGGATCTCGGCCTGAGAATCAACTACAATTACTAGTACAACCCTTATGAACCAAATCTATGTCCTGAAGTGTTGAAATAATAATGTGAAAGTTGATTCCAAAATAGACTATGTCAACAAGATATAGCATTGTGATGTGAACCTTCTTCTCTTAGCGATCTATCACCACACCATGCTCAATTATTTAGTCCATGCTTAAGATGATATCAAACACAAAAATGGGTACTCAAATAAGCCTAGTCTCAAAGCCTTAGTCAAGGAAAACCAAATCATCTTAAACTCTAAATCCAATACGAATCTCCTTGCTAGAAGAAAATGAAAGAATATAATTCACTATTATAAAAAAGGATAATAAAGTTGACATTACAAAATAAGAGCATACCACTAATAACATGTTGTGGCTTTATAGCTTATTATTGAGTAAGTGCATAAATAAGAAGTTGACCTCCTAGAGTGGCTCTTGCTTACCCAATCTTTGAATACCTCTTTGTTATTTAGGATAATTAGCCTTCTTATAACCAATCTTTAAGTAATTAAAGTAGAAAGTTTCTTGTAATTGCAAGCACCTCCATGCCTCTTACCATAATGACAACACCCTTGACTCTAATCTCTGGGTTGATCCAACTATTGCTCACTAACAAGCTGAGTTAGAATAAGTGCAGCCTAATTATCTTGATTACATCTCCTCTATCATCTCTTGTCATGGGTAGTCTTTTTATTCTTATAAGAGTTAGGATTCTTTCTTTTTTATCAATATCATGATTATTGTGATGTTAACTCCTAGTCATGATACTTTATTTGATGATAACAAATCTTTAGTATTCTTAATAAATTTGATTGTGAATTTTTAGATTTTAAATTGATACTTATATTTATATGAGAACATAAAAAATGAAAATAAAAAATCAAATCTCATGAAGATAATCTTGATTGGAGCGATAAAATATTAAGAGATTTATTTTGATTTTTATTTTATGTATTTTATTTTTATTTTGGTTAAAAATATTAAGCTTAATTAAAATCATTTTTGTAAGGTATAAAAATTAAATTTTATTATCTTGATTTAAATTATTCATCTTAAAAAATATAGGATTCTAAAATTTTGATCATCTTAGAAATCATCTTACCTTAATCATTTTGAAAATCATCTTATCATGACCACATCTTTGAAAACCTCCTCCAAATGAGTTGTTATGAAAAGAAAATTATTATAATAAATAATAATGACAATAACTTTTTTAATAATTGACTTAAGCCTAAATCTTCATTAACAATAGGTCATGATAGTACTTCTAAACCCATATGCATATGATTCCAAAACATTGATCATCTTAAAAATCATCTTTGATTATCTTAGAAATCATCTTGATAATCTTAAGCTTCGTCATACTTGATCAGATCTTTAAAGCCTAGTTCTAACTAACATAGGCCTAAATCTTCAAAAGTAATGAGTCAATGCATTACTCTTAAAACCATGTGCCATAGTATTGGGTGAGGGTATCAGTCTTGAATCGATATGCTATAGTATCAAGTTAAGGCACCACTTCTGAACCCATTATGCTCTTAGAAGCAAGCAAGGGAGTTGATCACCCAAATGAACTAGGAGGTAGCTAAACCCTATGTTTGGTTGATAACCAACATAGGTAAAACCTTATAAAAAAAATAAATTTAGCACAAATAAGTGATGTGAGATTAAACTTTTCTATTATGTTGATATAATCACTTCTAAAATGAGGAAGTAAATGTCTACTATACAATCACACAATTTTTATGATCTGACAATCCAAATTAACTCTATCTTTCTAAATCACACTAATTAAAATCTAGCCATCTGATCACATTGTGATCTAATGGCCCAAATTTACTCTACCTTTCTAAATCATGCAATTCAAATCTAGCAATACAATTGCATTGTGATCTAATGGTCTAGATTTACTCCTTTCTAAATCAAGTTAATTTAAATCTAATCATCTGATCATGTAATTTTTATGATCTAACTACTTAGATTAAACTTAAATTTCTAAATTAATCATGAAGTTCTCAATGAGATTGAGAATCATATAGTTCTGATCATTTCCAATTAACCGTAACAGGCCGATTGACAGTTATTTTGTATAGTGGCTAAGTTTTGAATAACCATTATTAAAAATCAAAATAATAGACTAGTTATTAAAATCAAACCTATACTAAAATATCATTTAATTAAATTAATTAGTTTTAACTTATAATGGCTAATTTAACTATTTGGTAACTACTTTTAATAATTATAAAATGTTTATAAATAGTGGACTTGTTTTGATTGATGAAAAAATAAAGAAAAATTTCAAGCTACAATATTCTAGCCTTACCACTTAGTGCTTTATATTTTTTTTCATTCATTGCATCCTTCATTTTTTGGGTTCCAACTCTCCTTTCTACTTCAATCAACTAAGATTTCATTCTTTTATTTCTTACTTGATTCAAATAAAAATATACTAATAATTTTGTTCCTTGTTAAATATTTTATCAAATATAAGATTGTTATATGTTGAATTCAAACTTGTGTCATCACAATTGTTATTTTTCTATTTGTCTTTTTTTATAATAATTGTAACTTGTTTGTTTTATTTTTATTTTTGTGAGGATATAACCTACCTATCTTTTTACAAAAAGTTTATATTGATTAGTTTGTTTTTTTCTTGGCTTTTGTTAGGGTAAGATGTATGCTTGAATTTGTGCTAAATTACCTAACAATCATTAATATACTTTATGGTTATTTGCAAATTTTTTATTTCATGATTTTTAAATTTAAAAAAGTTAATAAGTTCTTAAATAAAATTGAAATTTACATAAATTCACTTACAAAGGTTTTCTCAAGTTCATACATAGTATGCAATAATTGATTTAAAATATTTTTTAAAAAGGTTTTAAGAAGTCAAAAATTTATTATTAACAATTCATTTCCTCCTCTTACTAAACTACATTTTAATGATGAGCCTCCGTCTAGTGCTCTATCTACTCCACTAACTTGGTAGTCTTTACTAAGTCATAATATTTAGAGAATTGAGTCACCATTATGTGCTTCTAAAGAGAGGGTCTAAGTCCCTCTAAGAAAAGCTCAAAATGCATCCCTTAAATGTCACCAACATAAAAGCATATCAAGCATAATCTATATCTAAACTCTAACCCTATCTTAGGTGGGTTATCTTTTTGTGAATTTGAGCCTTAGCCATTAATTGTACATAGCACTCTATAGAAGGAGCCACAAACCCTTAGCCATTAATTGTACATAGCACTCTCTAGAAGAAGCCACAAACTTATCCAAAGATACCTCATATTTGGAGTATCCTTGAACATAGTTTGATGCTTTCCATGTCACTAAATAGCTATCTCATTATCTAATAAATTTATAAGCAAGACCTTTTACTCTTTTGAGCACTCCAAAGCTTCAAACAACTCTTAGATATGGGCCAACCAATCATGTGGTACTACCCCATCTATTGCACTCATAAATAGCCATGCCTTAAACCATATAAAAGCCTCTAAACAATGTTCCTTTTGGAACTCAAGTTCTACTTGTGGTGTCATAGACTTAGTAGGTTGGTCTATCATGGGTTCTCTTTTGACATGCTTATTACCTATTAAGCCTCTCATAGTAACTCTACAAGACTTAACCATATCTATCTTACTTTAGGCAAAGACTAAAAACACATAAGTAATACTTCTATCATATGCATCATATAACTTACTCTCCCTACCTTAATGACCTAAACATAATATGCCTAATAATGATCTATTCTCTAACATAGGTTATCATACCAAGTTTATCACATCTAACCTTTTAGCAATTTTTTAAAATCCTAAGGTGCAATGAAACATATATTATAGTTAATGCTTTTGGTTAACCACCATTTCACTCCCTGCTTGATAAAATATTCTAATCAAAAGTCATGGTCTCTCAATTTGATTATCATACTTATGCCTTGTCACCCACAACAAACTATGCTCATTTACCAATTAGTCACCCAAATAATTTAAAATTTTGTTCACCATAGGCTAAGAAAACTTACCCAATAAAAATTTGCATTTACATGGTACCAAAGAAAACTTATAAATGAAACCATACACATCCACATGCTAAAATAACATTATTGTTCCCATAAATTTCAATCTAAAGTTCAACATGACATACAAAATAAAGATACAAATATCAAAATTAATAATTTAAATAAATATTTGATACAAGCTAAGTTTATTAAAGTACAAATATCAAAGTCATAAGAAAACACCATCACTAATACTAAATAAAGATAAAAGTAGAACTATTAAAATTTCTAGATTCACAACATGAAAGCCCTCAACTCTAATTCTTAAATAACCTTTTAAATCATTAGCCTTGCATGTAAAAATAAGGAGTGATCTGAAGCTTAATAAAGAATCTATAAGGCATATTAAAAAATAAATATACAATGTCAAGGAACTATATCAGATCTATAAAAATAGAATATAATCAATATCATAATCAATGAAATCATATAGAAGTAAGTTTAACCACTAAGCCAAACTAATTCATGAAACTCATAGTAATAAATGATCACATTAATACAACTCTAAAAACTTAATTTAATATTCATTGTATTTTCTTATCTCTATTACATCATAATTATAAGATATAACTAATTGGATGCTCAGTGCCCTGCCCAAAATCTAGTACTCTATCCAAGCTCAAGAGACCCATGACAAAATTATGCTTTCCTAAATCATACCAATAGTATATAGTCACTTAATCTAACACTCCCCTTCGAGCTCTACCAATTATGCAAGCCTTTGATCAAACAATTTGGCACTCTCTTATAAGTTGTAATCGCTCAAATAAGTCTTTAATGAAATAGTCTAGCACTCCCCTTTGTGCACATGCCAATTACATAAGTCTTTGATCAAATAATTTGGCACTTACCTCCACGATATTCTTGGTCACATAAGTCTTTAATTAACAATTTGAAACTCTCATTTGGGCTATGCTAAACACAAACCTTTGATCAAAAAATTTAACACTTCCTTTTAAGCTATGCTTAGTCACTGTGATCAGTAATTTGGTACTCTTCACTAAGCTATGCTAGTCACATAAGCATGTACTCACAATCTAGCACTACACTCTATATTATTCCAATTTCTTGGCTTAAGGGTCCAAAACATAGGTCTATTACATCAAAAACTTACCTTTATTAGGTTTAACCTACTTTTTAAAAAGGCATTATTCTAGAGTATTAACAACTCTCTCAGATACAATATAGGTTTCTATAAACCTTTAAAATAGCTATTTGAGGTCATCGATGGTTCATGTTATGACTCTAATAGCTATTGGAGATTATTTTTATTTATTATTAGGGATATTCTAGGGTTTCTTTTAGACCCAAAATCAATTATTTGGAGTTAATATGTATTATATAAGGTACTCTCGTATTTTTTTTAAACTCTAAATTAAATATCTAGGGTACTTAACCTATTGGCAAGGACAATGGTCAAGATTTCCAATGCCTAAAAGTAAGATAGACATGCGTTGACACTTTTGGTCAACTAAGATATCTATTCTTCATATGCAAAGTCCAAATGGGGCTTAAAAGTATACTAAGGGCTCAAACTTTGTGGTAAAAACATAAAAATTGTAAAAGCACGACCCATTGGTCCGTCTTTCACAAGTTATGTTGCTTGACGTTGGCCAAATCCAACTCAATTGGTGGACCTGGACTATGCTTTACAAAAACAAATTGATGAACAAGCCTTTTGAGCTCAATTTATACTGACCCAATTTGTTACACTACCCATTAACCTAGTTTCCAACATGTTTACTCGATTATGTTCCCTGACTTTATCGATGTCACATCAATTTGCAAACAAGATCTATCGCATGTTGACTCGTGACACTATTGACATATGCTGAACCACAAACCTACCTCATGACATGCTGACGTATGAAACCACTAATGTTATGTTGACTCATTAACCTAATTGGTGACATGTCGATTGATCTACCAGACACTATTGATGCTGTGCCTACCCACCAACTTGTTATATGACATGATGCTCATATCTAACCAATAATGCCCTATGCAAACCCAACTAATGCTAAATAAAAAAGGTAGCTTTTTGAAATATATTTGATAATAACTTTGACTGTAAAACTTTTGGATCAAAATAATAGCTTTTTGTACCAATTTTAGACATAACTTTAGCAGTAGTGTTTCAAAAAACATATTTTAGAAACCAAAAATACAACTTTTCATCACAATTTTTGTAATTTTTTTATTTTTGTTTATCTTTTGTACTTAGGCTCTCTATAAAAGGGAAAACTTATCCTTAAAATGGTAAATTTGAATGAGTAAAATTTTCACTTCATATTTTATTGAGTTCTAGCGTTCATCGTAAGAACTCTATTTTGCTGACTCGTTATAGCTTCTATACTAAGAGAATGTGTGCAAGCCTTAAGTAGTAGGCACCATGCTAGTTTACTAATTACTGTACAACATCACATTCCTAATGTCAACATTTAACAAGTTTTTTCTCTTTGTCGATCCTTTATTTTGTCATTTTTCTTAACAATGTCATTCCCTTTTCACTTCATCTCTTAAGTTTACTTTAATTGCCATTTTCACCCAATGTCTCTTTTGTCTTACTCTTTTTAATTTGGTTTTTGAGAAGTGTTTAGATTGTCTTTACTGGTAAGTTAGTTTTTTATTCTAGTTTTTCACAAGGCTTAGTAATGTTTTTTTGTCCTTTTAATCTATGCTCATATGACCTTTACTTTGTTCTTTTCTTTCTTACAATATCACTTTATAAAATCCCTTTCTAAGTATCTAATTTATTTATTATTCAAGAGGCTATGACCTTGTATATAGAGTGACCTCTATGTTACTCCTAGTCCTCTCTTAGTTACGATTACCTATGATAGACACCTATTATGAGTTGTATTTCTTAGGTTTCTTATTTTTATCTTATGCACATTCTTTTTTCCTAATGTCTATAAGTCAATCCCTAAGGGTCTTATAATCCTTGAAACATTAGTATGGCATCACGTTTCTAGATATTTCACCTGATATTAGTCTTTGCCCTTAGTCTTTACCTAAACTTATTTAGGATCCTCTCTAAGATCATCTTGCCTATTTGGGCTAACACTTGAACTTCTACTCAAGTCCAAAATTGTGGTTTTTACCTTTAGAAAAATTTTCTAAGTTATGTTCAATCTTTTCAAGTTTGAGTTCACATGAGTTTCATTAGGGACTTGCATTCCTTGTAGAAAAACCTAAGCTATTACACCCTTCCTAAAGGCCTCTTATTTGTCATACACATTCCTATATTACTATCTAAGTGTCTAACAGTGGCCTATGAGCCTAATTAGAGCCACTCATGGTATTACCCAATAATTAGTCATGCTTAAGCTTTAGTCAGCATCTATTAGAACCATATCAAACTTAACATCACTCTTAAGACAAAAACTAAGCCCTTCGACCTTCTTCTAAGGGTTAAACAAGAGTGTCACTAAACCAAGGCCCTATCCTAAGCATGTTTAAGGTCTCATCTAGTGCTTATGTTCTTAATCTAGTTCTAACTCCTCATTTTGAGCAACATAGGTTTCCTCTAAACCATAAATGCCTTATTGAGGTACCTTAGGTTTGCTCCCAAACCCTAATTTCCTTTTTTAGGTAACTTAAGGTTTACTTAATCCTATTAAGAGAACTTTTAAACCCCTTCACCAAGCCCTTACACCATCTTAAGGCTCAATCCTTCACTTAACCCTACACTTTATCTAAGGTTCTCATACGATTGTAGTAACATACTCATACAAATGTAATAATGAACTTGTATGTCATGTACAAATTCTTTATACTATACACACATAACTAGATCATAATAGTATGACAGAGTTATTGTGTAAATATATTCATACAATTTTGAATACCAACTAGCATACAATACAAAAGACAACATCATACTAGATGGATTAGCATTAAATAACATTCATAATCCTCGTATAGATGTGATAGGTAGATCATTATTGCATGACTTACTTAGGTTAGGTTTTAAAAAAAGAATAGATCATACAATTGTGATATTGTACTTTGTTGTGTATGATGCAAGCGTAAAAAATAATTATTAAGTACATAATATAGTTATTATGTATATGGTAGAGCTAAGAGAAAATGACAATTGTATATATGAAGAAATCCTTATAAACATATGATCCAATAAAACTCAACTTCTAGAGATTAGAGTATATTCATGTAAATACAATGCCTTATATGATTCAAAATCCCAAACCAGATAAATACTAAGTCCTAATGATCACCACTACATCACAAAACCAACATACGCATGATGCCAACACATGTTATAACTATAAACCAAAAAGCAAATTACCTAGGTATGATATTGAAGATTGTATAATAAGGCCACTAAGTAGAAACCAACTTGGCCTTTAAGAATTTTTTTAGTTGGAATTTCTTAACTAGAGGCATGAATTGATCTTATAACAACTTATAAAATATTATTAATGTCTTAATATAATTTTAGAGATCTTAATAAAATGAGATGAGATTTAGTAATAAAATACATGATGTTAAATATGTAATATAGTCCTACTTGTGCCATACATAAAACAAGTGCTATGATAATAAATCAAATCAAAATGAAGTCTTAATGTTGAACTCCTAATGGGTACCTACTCCACCAAGAGTAGAAACAAATGACTTCATCATATGCAAGTTGAGCTGAGTTTGAGCAAAACTATCGACACACATTCACATATCTCTGCATGTGGGTTACTCCATAGAGCACTTGATCAAGCTCTCAAAATAATTAATCCCTATTTGCTCTTGAGAGGCATGATAAAAAATAGTTAAGGAATAATATTAGTAAAACTAATATAATGGTTTTGTCATCACAAAACAAGTGATGCAATGACCAATGATACAACATGCTTTATCATTACTTAGAATAGGTTTCTTGAGAAGGAATCTTAACAAATCATATGATGATTATAGCCACATCATCACATGCATGCTTAGAAAAATAACTAATTTTACTTAGTATATATCTAAATTTATTATATAAACTCAAGATTCAACTTTCCTTTGTGACCCAAGTAAAGGTCTACTCTAAGGATGAGCTTCTTCTTCTCCAAGTGTTGAATTCTCTTGCTCCTTTTCTTGCTATAACTAGACCTCATTCTCTTGGCATCTCATGGGTAAGGTCTTCTTACTAGGACTCATGGCTAGGGTTTTTAAAACTTAAGTAAAATGGAATCACTATAGTTTATTTATTTGGTTAACCAACCTAAAGTTAATGCATGTGCTAAAAGTAATGGATAGGGTTAAATCCCTTACAAAATTCTATGACTTCCCATCAAATTTCCTTAAAGTAAAATAGCTACAAAATCTTTCATAGGGTTAGTTACAATCTTTCTTTAAATAAAGATCCACAAGTAATTTCATGGCTAAGGTTTTAATTCAAGGCAATTCACATGGCTCTTCCTTCAATTCTCGAAGGAAATTTTCACAATCTTTGATTTTGGTTGGTTAAAATATTCTAAAATATTGGGTTCCATGTGTATCACCTCATTCGAATTAAAGCAATCCTATTCCATTCCTTAATTACATGAATTCAAGGAAAAATTTAAATTCCCAAATTTCCTTAACCTAATTTCCACCTTAGATTCTTAAATTATAGGACTTGCATGCCACCTTGGATCCTTATCTCATGGGTTTGTTAATTAGAATGTGAATGGTCAAATAAGCTTGGTAAATAAATGATTTTATGTTATTGCTTTGGTGTTGTGGTATGTTAGCATTTTACATATTTCTATATTATAAAGTATAAGTATACTTTGATATTATGATCATTAGATTTATTTACATTCATGGTTCTAAAGAAAATAAGTGTGACAAAACCTATAGTTGAAACATCGTAGGAGATGAACACTACTTAATAATAATTTGAAAGATTGATTGAGCATTCATCGATAAGGACATCAAGTTCTTCTGATAAGGGTGGTTTTGTTATGTGCTTAACTTTAGTGGGTTTATAAGAAAATTCCAAAAATATGATCATTGTTTTTTGACCAACAACTGGGAAAGTTAAAAAATTACTACTTAGTGCTCGATTAAGTAACTACCCATAACTTGTAAGGTTATGAATTGTTATAAGGGATTCCACAAAATTATTGATGTATTTGTATGTGTTATCTACCTTTTATGTTTCTTGCTTAATGAAATCTAGCAAAGAAAGTATTTTTCAAATCTTAATCTCACTTATTTTGTGTGTTTTTTGTTTTGATAAGATTGGACTAAGGATTGAAGGTCCTAGCTACCACATAGAAACAATTTTTTTTACATTTTTCAAATATGTGACTAGTGCACTTAAGGCACTCTTATGACTTAATTATACTGATATGATAAGTGTATTATATTATATGATAAATTTAGGGTATCTTTTTGTGGCTGCTCTTACATTAAGCTCATTCCATTTTCTCTTTAGTGATTATACAACATGATAAACTTATGTCATATTATATGATATTCATTATAACCTATGACTAATAACAAAACTCATGCTGTTATTTATTGATTGTACTAATAAGATATGTGAATTGTATTGTATGATAAATTTAGGATATTGTTTTGTAAACACTTTCACAATGAGTCTACCTCATGTTCTCTTAAATGATCATATAGTATGATATACTTCTGTCATATTATACAATCCAATACTTTGTGAACTCGTACTAAATATAGATTGGCATATTAATACATTTATCATTTCATACTGGTATGATTAGGTTTTGGGCTCCACCCTCATCATACTTATACAATAGTATAATAATACCTATGCAATAGTCATTTGACTTTAATCTCTCACTTGACCAATCTGTACAATGAATACTACTATAAAATATGAGACATTCATCCTTTTCTTACCTTATTAGAATCACCTAACACCTTAGAATAATGCACTATCCAAAAAGTGATTATACTAATTGATTACTCATTTCATACTATATAATTTTCTCAAGATGAGTTTATTTAAGTACTCCCTTCTAACATATTGTATGATCTTTTATTGTATTATATTATGCCTTATAAAATTTGTATTTTCATAGAAATATTCCAAAATAATTTTATAAAATTAAAAATCTATAGAGGATAAAAATAATTTATTTATACAAAATTTAGGAAGTTATAATTTCTCTCTCACTTTTGTTCTCAAACTTTAGAACATAGAGGGATACTTTTTCATCATTGTCCTTTTGCATTCTTATGTAGCTTCTCTTTTCATTTTGTTTGACCATAAGACCTTCATCATTTATATTTTTTTTCATTAACTTCTTCACCTCCTTTTCTAAGATTCTTATTGGTCTTTCTTCATACATTAAGTTTTCTTGTAAGTCATATTCATTTGCATCCACATCTAATATATGAGTTGGATCTTTCATATACTTCCTTAATGATGAAATATAAAATACATTGTCTATTCCTTTTAAGTTTTTTAGTAATTCAACTTTGTAGGAAACTTCACCGATGCTCAGAATAACTTGGAAAGGCCCAACATATCTTGGCTTGAGCTTTCATCTTTGTTTGAATTTAGTGACTACTTCACAAGACTTACTTTTATTAATACTTAGTGTTCTTCTTAGAATTTAAACTTTTTGTTCTTAGAGTCATAATACTTACTTTTTCAATCTTAAACCTTTAATATCTTTTTTCTTATGTTTTTCACTTATTTGTAGTTTTGTCAATCAATTCTAATGCAAATAGTGTTTTCTTATTTTTTCATACTAGTATAAAAGTGATTGACATTTTCTTCCATATAATACTTTGAATGATGTCAATTTAATATTAGATTGGTAGCTGTTGTTATGATTAAACTCTATCAAAGAAAGATATGAATCCCAAGTTCCTTTAAAATTTAGTACATGTAATCATAACATATTTTCCAAAGTCATAATTATCCGTTCTATTTGCTTATCTATTTGTGGATGAAAGGCCAAACTAAATTTTAGTTGCATGCCAAAAGCTTATTTTACTCTCTTCTAAATTTGAGAAGTCAACTTAAAGTCTCAATCTAATATTATTATATTTGAGACATGATGTAACAATATTATTTGGTATAAATGCAATTGTGCCAATTTTTTTATCATGCAATTTCTCTTAATGGGTAAGAAATGTGCCAGTTTTGTTAGTTGTGCCACTACAATCCACATAACATCTTTTAGTTGACTTGCCTTGAGTAGGCCAACTACAAAATCTATAGAAATTTTCTCCAACTTTGACATTGGAATAAGAAGGGGCTACAAAGTTTCACTAGATTTTTTATTCTCCCCTTTGACTAGTTGACATATCAAGCACTTATTTTTTGTGTCTAAATATTCCTCTTTAACCTAGGCAACCAAAGTTTATTCCTTATATCTTGATATATCTTCATTATGTCAAGATGTATTGAGAATTGAGATCCATGGTCTTCTTGTAAGAGATGGGTCAATTTTGTTAATCGATCCACTACAACACATATAGCATATTTTCCTTGAATTTTCTTCTATAGGTCAAGTAAAAAATTGTAAAAATTCCCTATTACTTTCACATTGGCATGCACTAGATTTTTTTATGCTCCCCTTTGACTTGTTGGTATATCAAGCACTTATTTATCATGTTTTAATATCTCTCTTCATCCCTAGTCACCAAAATTTAGCCTTCATATCTTGATACATCTTCATTATGCCAGGATGTATTGAGAATTAAGATCCATGAACTTCTTGTAAAAGTACTTACTTTGTTTCCTTCTAATTAGGAATGTATGATTTGTTCTCATAATAAACTAGAACATTCTCCTAATTAAGATGGAATTTTGTTTCTTGCTATTCTAAAATTTTGTGGCTCCTATCTTGATCTTAGTATTCTCTTAAATCTTTGAGCCACTTTGCTAATATGACAACTTCATTAAAATTTCTTTGATTTCTTGCTGATATAGCATGGATGTGAATCTTATTCATTCAATGCATAGTTGTACTTCTTCAATTTTAGATATGCAATAATTCAAACTTGCAATTTGAATTAATACATCTACCATTATGTTTGCCTTTCATAGTTGATAAATGATCTTGATATCATAATCCTTAATCAAATCTAACTAATGTCTTTTCCAAGATTTAACTCTTTTTATGTGAAGATATACTTTAGAATCTAAAGGTCTGAATAAATTTCAGCCTTTATACCAAACAAAAAGTATCTCTAAATCTTTAAAGAAAATATGGTTGTTGCCAACTTTAACTCATGTATGATATAATTCTTTTGATGGGGTCTTAGTTGTTAGGAAGCATAAGCTATAACCTTCTTCTTTTGGATTAGTACTCCCCCCACACCTTGTAATGATCCATTTGCATAAACTTGAAGTTCTTCATCTAAAGTTGGTAAGGTTGAAACTAGATTAGTAATCAACTTCTATTTTGATGTTTGAAAGCTTTCCTCACATTACTGATTTTAGATAAAAAAAAGGACTACTTGTTGTGCAAGTTTTGTTAAGAGAAAAGAAATTTTTGAAAATCCTTTAACAAACTTTTAATAATAAGTAGTTAATCCTAAGAACTTTGTAGTATGATGAGATTTAAAGGTTTGGTAAACTCTATTATTGTCATCACCTTTTAATAATCTACACTTATTTCTTTGGTACTTATGAAGTGCCCCAAAAATTATATGCACTTCAGTCAAAAGTTATATTTTGTAAATTTGACAAATAATTATTGTTCCTTCAATCATTGTAGCACCATTTTTATGTGTTGTGCATGCTCGTTTATACTCACTTCAAGAATAGATTAAGACATTATCAATAAAAATGATGAAAAAAAATCATCTAGTCACTATCTAAACACTTTGTTCAAGAGGTCCACAAAAAATACTGGTGCATTTCTTAACCTAAATAAAGGTACAAGAAATTCCAAGTGACCACCAAGTTCTAGAAATTATCTTTAGCATATCTTTTTTTTCAAATCTTTAGTTGATGATATCTTGATACTAAATCTATTTTTAGAAATACTTCTACTTCTTGTAGTTGGTCAAACAATTAATCAATTCTAGATAATAGGTATTTGTTCATGATGACAATCTTATTTAACTCTTAATAATCAATGCACATTTTAAGAATATCAACCTTTTGTTTTAACAAAAAGTATCAATTCTCTCTAAGGTGAGACACTTAGCCTAATATATCCTTTATCTAAAAGTTTCTACAATTAAATTTTTATCTCATTCATTTTTGCCAATGCCATCCTTTTATGGTTCTTCAGAAATTAGTTTGATACCTAACATTAATTAAGTAACAGACTCAATATCTTGATTTGCGATAATCCAAGAAAATCCTGGAGAAAAACTTTATTAGGATCTCTTATGATTTAGTGTTGATTGTATGGTGTGAATGGATACTACATAACTCTCACATCATTTTGCAATAGTTTTTTAGCCTTCAAAGTGGATATAAGTGGAACATTCCTTCTTTTCCCAAAGTAGAAAATTTGGAATCATTCTCTAATCTAATGATCACCTTCTTTTCCCAATAAGCTATCGTAACTCTAAGTGTCACAAGTCAATCCATTCTTAATGTTATTTCAAATTCAATGATATTAATTAGAATTAATTTGGAATAGAAAGGAATTCCATTTATTTTTGTCTTCTAAAATATATTGATCTATTGATATTAATTTGGTAGTAAGTAGTGTTAGTATTAATGGAATTTCAAGTTATTTTTATTCTATCATGATTTCTCATATTATATTTAAAGACACAAAAGAATGTGATACACCACAATCAAAAAGAGCAATTATACATTTATTTAAAAACTGTTAAGTGTTTATGATCATGTTCAATGAAGATGGTGCTTCAACTTTATTAATTACATATATTACGGGTTGAGCCACTTGTTGCATATAAGTTGACTTTTTTCTTTGTTATGGACTTTGTACACATTAAAAGGCCCCCTTGAATAATGACTTGTTTTTGCTTTTGAGAGAATTCTCCAGCATGATGCACAAAAGTTCCACAATTAAAGCACTTGATTTCCTTTTTCTTACATATATCCTCATAAATGTTTTTCACATGTCTAACATTGAAGCATTTTTCTCTCTTTCATATGGATCTCTTACTCATTTATTTTCTTATTCTTATTAGCTTTTTATGGAGCAAACGTTTCTTTCCTTTGTGTTGCCCCCTTGAATTCAATTAATTCTAAGTCTTGTTTTGTTTGTTAGGCTACTTCCCCTAAGTTTCAAGAGAAAACAAACTTCCAAGGTGTTGACATGTTTTTTATTACATCTTTTAAGCCCTTTATAAAGAGGAAACATCTAAGTTTTTCCTAAGGATGCAATCTCCAGATCATATCTAATAAACTTTGAAAAATATCTTCATATTCATTCACTATCAAGTTCCTCTAATACAATCTTAATAGTTCGTCTCATATTTTCCCTTTTGCTGATTCTAGAATATACCACTCTAAGGATGACTAATAAAAATCATTCCAAGATAAATTTTAAATTAGCGTTATCAACAAATAAAAATCTCTTTTGTCCTCTCCATCAGTACACTATAGCACTATCTTGCACAAGTGCAATAAGGGGCACCCTCTTATGATCCTCACAAGCCAAATTATCAAACAACATTTCTATTCTTTATAGCCAATCCTTGGCTTTTAACAAAGTTACATTTCTCCCAAGTGAGGCGATCATAGTCTCATAAACTGTTCCACCAACTTAATGGCATAAAAAACATGAGAATCCTTTCCTTGATCATTAAGTGCCTCCCTCCTTGATGGTACACTAGTTATTCTTTCCCTATTAGCATTCTTATTTTATTGCTTATGAATTATAGGTTCTTGGATTGGATTGTTGAAACTATAACTCCTTCATAATCATAAATGTTATGATTTCTAAAAGCTAACTATACATCAATTTTGTAATATTAATTTGACATAAATATTAAGATGAAACATTAACAAGTGCATAATGTTAAAATTTCAATCAATATCATTTTTGTACATCTATTGGTACATCTACCCTCATTGCTCCCTTGCATTCCTATGTAACACCTCATTCTAACTTAAAAGTGTTAAGCCAAATAAGGCATGAGTTAACAAACACTAGCTTGTGGCAAATAAATATACATACATGTAAATAACTACAATAATAAGATAATCTCATGTAGGTGTCATTTATAACAATACAATATAAATAAAACATATAAGCATTTAAAGGAAAGTAAAGTAACAATATGTTTGAAACTTTTATACACAAAAATCTTTTGCACCTTTATATATTATTTTCTTTATTTAATATTTTTATTTCTTTAATATTTTGTCTTAGAAAAAATCCTTTTTCTATCAATAGATTAGGAATTTTTAGGAACACATTATTTTGCACTTAAAGAATCTAAATGAGTACTCGTTTGGCTCCTATCCAAAATACGTTATTTTTGGAATAGTATTTGCTACTTTTCACAACCTCGCATTCTCTCTTTTGAACCTTTGTCTTCTTTTCACTAAGCTTTATTTTTGCTTTTTATTATTATTTTTTTATATTTGTAATTATTATCACAAAACAACTTGTCTTGCATGTTCATTATCAAATAATTATATTAATAAGTGAATTGTAATCAAAGAAAGAAAATCATTCATACTCAAGCATTATATAAATATATAAATCATCATATAGAAAATGCTTACTTTTTGTCATCATATATAAATTTCTCTTTTTGATCATCTCTTATATATATAAATTTTAACAAGCATCATGCATCAATACAATCATCTTCTACATATACTATACTTATTTTATGCAACTCTAATTTAACCTTTTTAATTAATCAATCAAAGCCTCTATCCTACAATACACATTACAAATGATCATATACACATAAGAACAAGTTTCCCCTACCTTTTAAAATCAAGTTGTGGTTTCATGAATGCTTAATCTATCAAGTTGTTATAATACCCAACATTATGTTCTTCTCTGATTTTCATTAGTCATGAGCTTAACTTGTAAGGCTTCTTTAAAATCCTCTTAGAATCAATTTCATCTTTCCTTTTTATCTCCTTCAAATGCCTTTAGTCAATCTAATTACTAAAGCTTTCTTCCCAAAAACCTTTGAAAGTCTTGTTTATCAACTTATTTATATTATTTCTCTTGATTTTTTATATTTCCAGCCTTTGAAATACCTCAAATAGTTATCTACCTTTATGTAGATGCATCTTCACCTTCTGTCCTCTCATTTTTAAAGTTTTTTTTATGATTAAACATGACCCCAAGGTAGTTTTCTTAGTCATTTTTCTTTTTGATTTAAAGATCTATTTTGTTTTTACTAATCATATAAGTATAATATCAAGCTTTGTATTGATTGTTTCTAAGTCTTGCCCAAATTTACCTTCATTTTTTCTTATCATACTATTACAATCTTATTATTATATTATTTGATAATTAATTCATGTAACCTATAATTGATGATAGTTCATGCTCTTATGTCTTAATCATATTGATATGATAATTACATCATCTTGTACAACAAATTTAAGAAATTTTTTATAGGTACTTTCACATTGAGCCCTCTTCTTTTCTCTTGAGTGATGGTATACTTGTGTTATATCATACCATAATTCTTATAACTTGTAATCGACAATGGTTAATGCTCTTATGTCTTATAGTATTGTATGATAAATTTAGTGTATTTTTTATGGACACTTTCACATTAAGCCACTTTATTTTCTCTTGAGTGATCATACAATATATCCAATATGATATATTTCTATTGTACTATAAAATAATCCTTCCCATGATCGATGATATACATGCTCTTATGTCTTGATCACACTCATATGATGAGTGTATCTTATTATTAAATAAATTTAAGATATCTTTTTGTGAATGCTTTCACACTGAACCCACATCATTTTCTCTTTATTAATTATACAATATGAGATACTTCTATCATATTATACAATCTAATATTTTTAGCATTCTAATATATTTTTTATTTCATGTTGGAATAACTTGGTGTCAGGATTTACCCTCTATCATGCTTATACAATGGTGTAGTTGTATCTGTACAATAGTCATCCAACCAACTTGATCTGTTTGTATGATGAATGATAATGCAGTGTATGATATAAATATCTCTTTTCTTACCTATAGCACTCATCCAATGCCTTGAGATGATGCATTATAAAAAATTGATCATATTAATACAATGACCCAATTTCTATTATTATATGATTTTCTCTAATTGAGGTTATTTGAATACACTTTCTGTTAAATTATATGATCCTTGTTTGCATTATATGATGCCTTATAAAATTAAACTTTTTTAGAAACTTTTTTGAAAAATTTTATAAAACTAAAAAATTATAAATGAAAAAAAAAATTTATTTACAAAAAATTTAGAATATTATTATACCATTTGATAAATAGTATTATTCTTAATGAAAATGATTATACTATATGATAGATGATATCATACCATACTAAATTTTGGGTATATTTTGTAACATAGTTAAACTATCCAATAAACTATTCATATTTGTTCTCATAAACTAATTGTAACACCTAATTAGACTATTTAATAAACCATTCATATTTGTTCTCATAAACTAATTGTACTATACAATCAATACATCATACTATATGTTATTACTATTTATATTATGGTTTTAGATTCTAAGTATTTTGATCATATTATGTTAGGATAAACCTATATTTTTAACCTATGGTAGGGCTTATTTATAAGTTGAAAACCTTGTGTGAATGCATGTCATAAACATACCTAGGTGAGTGAAAGATTTAGTTTGAAAAAGACTTAGCTCACTCACTTAAGATTCACCACTTTCTTAGTTCCTTATGAATATTGTTATAGGTCTTATATTTTAAAACAAGTAAATGTGAGTCCAAAGCTATATTCTCTTTATTTGCTTAAGTTTCATGTTTGGTGCCCATTATGGTTCACACCAAATATGCCCAATTAGCTCTTTCTATGAAGACCAAGCTCTCTAATTAATTCACTTATTAAAACTTGAGATGTATGATCTAAAATACTTAAGAAAAATATTAATAAAATAAGAGAATGATTTTGTTATCATTAAACTAGTCACACTTGAACTAAGGGTTTCAATAATATAAAACTTAGATAGCACTCCCAAGCTTTATGTAATGGCTTTTTTGCCTTCATTGTTGATATGAGTGGTACTTTTCTTTCTTTACCAAAGTAAATTATCATTTTTCTATTCTTCAAATAAATACTTTTGTTTTTGTCCTAACAATTAATAGTAACTCTATTTGTTACTAACAATCCAAACCCAATTAGATATTAAATTATATCATACCAATTAATATTATATTTGAGTTAAATAGTTTTCATTTATTTCTAGTTCTATTTAATATACTTTTCTAAAGGTATTTCTTTCTTAGGCCAGTGATAAGGTATTTCTAATTATTGTTTATTAATTGTCATGTTCTTTACTAATGTTGTAGAAACAAATGAGTGTAATGCTCTATAATCAAATTAGACTTCTAAATGTTGATTTAGAAATCTTAAAATACCTTTGACAACATCCAAAGGTGATAGAGTTTTATTCTTATTGATAACATAGATTTGAGGTTATGCTTTTAAGGTGGAGTAGAAACTTGGTCCTTTCTCTTGTTTGCATTATTGTTCTTCTTTACTTTTATAGAAGATCCTCTTATTATAAATTTCTTCCTTATTACCTTCATCTAAATTCCCCTTACCTTGAGTACATTCCCTAACATAGTGTGTGAATCCTTCATAATTAAAGAAACATAACTCCTTTCTTCTAGTGTTCTTCATTATGGAAATTGCCATATATCTAACATTAAGGAATTTTTCTTATTTCAATTCTTGTAGCTTAAGATCTCAATCCAAAATTTGTAGACTTCTTAAATTTTTGTCTCCTTATGCATTTTCCTTTCCTTTTATTTGACCTTTTACCTACTATAGTGGTTTATCTTAGTCCTTTTAACTACTTATATCAATTTGTGATAAATATCAAATTCCATTGGAGCCATTATGTTCTTGATGGATCTCTTAGTCCATTACTAAATAGATAAGATCTCATTTTTGTGAGAAAGTTTACTTGTATTTCATAATTGTTAGATTTTTTAGATACAATCTTCATAAATCAAATCTTATATTCTCTCTAGTGGATTCAAGAATACACTAGTCTAGAAAAGCCTTTCAAAGTCCCCATAGGATATTTTGTAATTTGTATATTCTCTAAATAAGATCCTTCATTGTCCCATCTACTAGTGACTAGTAACACTATTCAATATTAGTACTAATAGAGAGACACTCCTATGATCCTTACATGTCATACTATCAAGAAATATTTTGATCCTTTTGTAGCTAATGTTCTACTTGAAAATGGTGTAATGCATCTCCTAGGTGTGGTGGTTGTAGCCTTAAGAATTGCTCCACCAACCTATTTGTTATATTAGCTCATACGTTCTTTTCATGTTCAATTGGCAATACAACCTTCTTGGATTGCATTCTTGAAGTTCTTTCTCGCTTATCATGATCTCTTTCTTTTTTTAGTTGTTATAATCCTCCTATTGTTTGTGCTTTCACTTTCCTCTCCATACAAGTTTTGGTCCCTATATGCCATTCTTCATGTTATCACGCATTTCATAATTTAGAATTTGCCATGGATTCTTTTAACAAATACTACTTTTAAGGCATCAACCAAAACAATATTGCACTTAAATTCACAAAATTCTTAACATTAAGATTTGAATTATATGTGTGTGTGTGTGTGTATGTGTGTGTGTATATATATATATATATATATATATATATATATATATATATATATATATATATATATATTTATATTTATATATCACACACATAAATATATAAATCTAACTTGCTTCTTCTTCTCTCTCTTTCTCCCTATCTATCTATCTATCTATCTAGCCATCTCCCTTTAATGTATGTAGATCTCTTTCAAGTACATTACCTCAAACCTTTATTGGCAGACTATTTGGTCAATGATAGACTAAACCATCAATGCAACTTGGCATATCATATGTTTTTGTTAATGGATGTATGTCTACTCTAGCTTCTATGAATGACTTAATGTACCATTTTATCTAATGATGGATTGGGCCATTTGCATAAAACAACATACTATATGTCAATTTTATAAGTATTGTATGATATCTTCAAGTTGACATCATCTCACGTGCATATTATTCATTTAATTTTGATGTAATATATATTAACATTAATATATTATGCATTAGTCTCAATTATACAATTAGTATACATACAATTTGTTGATGATAGTTGAATGTAACATACATGAATATTCATGTACCATGCTTTAGTCTCGAGTTATTATATCCCTTTTTATTTTTTAGTATAGCCTACTATATGAAAATCCAGATACCATGTGTGGAATGCTAGTATCATATGCCATTTTAGCTTGCCATGCACAATTACCTATTTTAATTCATTTTTATTTTGTTCAAATTTGGCATATTATACATGTTCATTAATGTAATATACATTAAGCTTATTTTCAATTAACTATTCTAAATTTTTTGAACTTTCCTAGGGCCGTTGCATGCACATTTCAATATGACATTCATAAACATAACTAAAAATCACTGGTGAAACAAGTGCTTTTTTCCCTTTGTGATGATGTCTTCTAATGCTCACCATCCTAGGATATCTCATTTTTCTAGACTCTCACCCATGGTTTTTACATCTCTAGATAATAACACTAAACTTTTGCAATCTAGTTTTGTACTCTAAGATTATTTCTTACTGAGTGTGCATCCCAAGTTGTCTTTTCTCTTATAGTTTTTTGCCATATGACTTCAATTGCTCTGGTACCACACTTATGGTGACCACCAACCTGATCAATTGATTCCTTGATGATTTTTCTTCTTTTTCTTTATTTTTTAAAACTACTTTTTATCAAAATAAAATCATATAAACCTTCTTGAAATCCAAAATAAATCACATAAAAATTATCACATTTTTGTTTCAAATCCAAGTTAATAAGACAACTATTATTACAAAATAAAAAAAGTATCAATATAGGACTCGTGGCTCTATTGTCATGATAGCATTATTATGATATGATAAGTAATTCTAGTACATAATTATAAAGTCATAATAAAGATAAATAAATTAGTGAGATAATAACCATCTTCTCTCATTTATCTCCCAGAGTCTTTGATGTGTCTCTTTATTTTCTAAAAATGTTAAGACATAAAACAAGTTGAACTAACATCACTAATTCAATAGGCTCCTTCCTCTCCTTAACTATCATAAATACATAACTAGCTTTGACCCCTCAATATTGGCTTCCCCATCCTTGGGGGCTTGTTCATAGCTGCTCATAGGTTTTTATCCATCTCTTAAAAATTAATAAAGAAACTAAACAATGTTGAAAATGTGAAACTTGGTCAATATGACAAACTCGAAGAGAGAAATCGTGTAAAATTAACCAGTGAATTTTTGAAAATTATTTCAATGAAAAATTTTAGAAATCTGTTCATCCATAATCTTTAATATAAACAAATTTATTTTATTTTTATTTCCTAAAACCTAAATCCCAAGTGGATGAACTTGACTCAATAGCGATTCCAAGCGGTGGGAAGAGAAGGCAACAAGTGTGTTAGGAGAAGAGGAAGAGTTGTGTAAGTAAATGGGTGTTTTAAGAGAGGAAATGTTAGACAAAGGATTTAAAAAGGGGATCTTAGGCAGTTACAATGGTTTTAGGAAAATTGGAAAAAATTCATATTGTAATAGATCCAGGCAAAAGATAAAAAAAAAGAGAGAAGAAGATGGAAAAAAATTTAGAAGGTGATTTAGAGAAATTCTTAAGTACATTATAGCAAGAAAGATTGATAAGTCATGAAGGATAATTTCGCAAGCAAACAAAATCCTAAGGTAAAACCACTACAACCAATACATTGAGGTAGGCAAGCTATCTAATATGTATACATATGTTTGATGTGATCTTGTTTGAAGTTTGGAGATCTCAAAATAATAATTTACAATTTAATCAAGATTAGAAGATGATTGATATTATATTGAATTGTTGTCTTGTAATATTATTTGATGCTTATTCTTATTATTATAAATGCAAGACACAAAGTAATTTTTACTACTTATTACTTTTTTATTCTTGGTTATATGGGACTAAAGCACATAAATTGGTAAATAGAGAACAAGACTATTTCATTATTGAAGAATTTAATTATTTTTTAAGCTAATTGGAAAGAGAAATGATGGTGAAGGAAATAAGAACCAAAGTTTAGTTGTAAAGGCTAATGCTATGATTTTCAAAAATATACTATGGTGGTTTTCAAAATGGCTATCATGTTTTGTGCATGGGTTAGAGGTTGAGCTTAAAGAACCATCACTAAGGCATATCTTATTCTAGAATATGAAGATGGTATACAACGCTGCCCAAAAATGCATGCTGCCCCAAGAGGTTGAGAAAAACTGTCCAAACATTCATATACATGAGCCCTACCATCCTTATTGGCACACTAGTAAATTTGTTACCATTGAAACCCAAGTCGTAGCGATCAGCATCACAAATGAGCTGTTTGAATTCTTCATTAGTTGTTGCAATTACAACTCTTTAACCTCTTCTTTGCTCGTACTGCTCCATGATGACGTTGAAATCACCAGCAAACACTAATGACATGTTCTTACGTAAGGTATCAAGAATATGTTGCCATGCCTCCCTCTTGATTGCATAAACTGCACAAAATATCCAAGATTGATGTCCTTCTCGCTTGATTTCCATTGATACGACTTGCTTAGATTTATAAGCCAAGGTTACTTGAAGAAAGTTCTACAAAAGCACAATTATTCCTCTCCATCGCCCTGCCACCAGTTGAATGGCATAGTTTCAATTCCTACCCAAAAGCCAATCAAGCCTCTCTTCTAGAGAATTGAGATACCTTTGTTTCCACCAATGTGACCAAAAAGATCCGGTTTTGTCTCATTAAATCCTGGAAGTAGTTGCCCCCCTAATATTCCAAAACTGAAATCATTGCAAACATGATGATAGAAAATTTGCTGCTTAACTCCAACAGCAGGAATGATCCCCATTCAAACAAGGCCATCAACTTTGCATCCATCCATGTCCAAATCTTAAGTAAATACCAGCATTGTGCATCTGTAGTTTGTAGCTTTAGCAGTAACAAATAATCCCAGAATTGCTAGACCGCCGGATTGTACTCCAAACTGGGATAAATAATTTCAGACCTGTTGAAGAACCTTTCCCCCTTATAAACAAAAGGTGGCTGCAGATTATTATGTTTGACAACCAATCGAAGGGAGAGCACCTTAAACCTTGCATTCGAGTGAATATTCATCGACCAATGCAGCATGCTGACATTTTTGGCTGATGGAACACTCACCTAAACAAACAAAGATTTGCTTATTATCTTGGTCATTGCTTTAGTAATTAATTAGAAGCCATACCTCGCCTACAAGGCGACTTGCTTTTCCTGTTCTTGGCATGGATTTCAGTCCCAACCTTCTCCCTTGTGCTGCTGGAGTTGGGTTGCAGGTGACCTTTCAAATTGTCCATCTATCCTTAGATTTAAAGCTGGCATACACAAATTCTAGCCACAGTCTCTTGCATGTTGCTGAAGGTTGAACCCACAGTACAAGGCATTGCAAGGACAAGAGTAGTGTCCTCAACAATTTGCTTTCCCTTAGTTCTATTATTGAAACTTGTCTGTCCTTCCATAGCAGGGAGGTTAGCACGGCCATTGTCTTGTGTAATGGAGCCTACCATTCCATTCCCAGCATTGATGCTTTCCTTCACTACTTTTCGAACCAGTATCCATGGTCCAAGCCCCAATTCCCTGCTACATATTTCTCATGACCTCGTCCAGGAGATTAAAGTTATTTTGCTGCATTAATCTGACTGGACCTTTGCTGGTTCAGATTCATGATTGTGCTTTTCCTTAGTTTGCGTCAGCTATCTTCAGATTCATGATTGTGTACGCAATCCAAAGTTTTGAGTTCGAGCTTTGTCCAATTGTTGCAACGTTGCTTTTCTGAGCTTCCTTTCTCTTCACATTGCTGCTGTTCGTTATTTCAGAAGTAGCAAGAGCAGCAGCCCAAAACTTTTTTTTCGCTTTGGAGGCTCCCATAGATTCATCTGAACCAGTATACTTGCCAGAATGCAAAGCCGACTTCGCAGCCGCCTTGGAACGCAGAGATTCGATCCACCGCCACTTCAGTTTGTGATACTCTGCCACCCAAGCTTCGTTATCCTCCCCACCGGCAAGTGAACCCTACTCCCTCCATTCCCGAACACGCCCTAGCTCAGCCAGTACACAAACCACCTCGCCGGAAAACAGTCCTGCGTGCCGGAAATCGCCTCTCTCCAGAAAACCAAAAGCCAATGTTTTTCGATATCCCTCAACCTTTAATCATTATTCCATGAAGCTTTCAGTTTATGACGCTGTCTTTTAATAATAGGAATTATCACCTTTCCATAACTAACCTTATTTATTCCTTTTAATTACTAATATAATTTTATATATTCCAGTTAGATGTAACCATGTAATATATACCACATCATAAATACTATGAATTCCATATCTAGAACATAGGGGTAATAAAATTACATTAAATATTTAATAGATATTCAATCAAACCATTTGGTCAAGCATTACTCAACCAATGAGTTTCAATCCATATCAAACATATATATTTCACAAATCAATGAGAATATATATATATATATATATATATATATTAGAATTAGTAGCACACTTACTTTTATTATCATAATGACATTCTCCTTTTGTATTATCCTTGTCCATGTTCCAAGCAATTTTATGTATATTTACATTATATTTGTTTTTTCATTTCATGTATATTCTTTATGCTATTATGTCATGCCTAAAGTTGTTTTCACACTTCCCAACAATTTACCAAGTACTAATAACAAAGTTTGGATCACCTTTATCCTTAAACACTTTGATCCTTCACTAATGATCAGATTGTTTGTCAATCTATTGTGCCATTTGATCCAAGCCAACAAATTATCTAATGTGCATCTTATAAATGTCAAATGCTTAGAACATCCATCTAAACTATATTCTATTTAGTTCTCAGTCCTCATCAAATCATCTTTACCTTTTTGTTAATCCACTTGATATTCATCAAATTGTTTAGGAGCCATCAAACAATCATTGGATCATTTGATAGTTGATTATCAAATGATCATCAATTGATAGAAACTTAAGAAAAATTCTCAAAAACTATTGTAATGTTTAATACCCACATTGAACCATCATACCCTTTATTGGATGCACATCAGGCCATTCTACTATCATTCGACATAAATGTCATCTCTTTTCCATACAAATGTCAAATCATTTGATCACTTAATTGGATTATTTAATTTTCACCTAGAATAACAATTTCCATTTTTAAGAGTTTTAAGTTTTTCCTAATTCCGTCCTTGAGTTTCTATTATCCATTAAGATCGAAACCATCCTATTTTGAGCAAATGACATTTCCAAGAATCCTTATGCAAACTCATGCATATGTTAAACACTAAATTGACCAAAAATGAAATTGAAGCTAAGGATGAAACATGTGTTGTTTCCTATTAAATTCTTTTGGAATCCCTTGTGGAAATCTTTATAACAAATTGCAAATGCCACGTTCATAATAATATGTTACTAAAGTAAATACACAAATGAAAGTGAAATTATAATTTAAAATTATCCACATAACTTTAAGATTTTGTACAACCATATTATTTAAAAGAAGTGGTTAAAGATGTATTTTTTTTAGTGTCACTAGCTTGGACACTTTAAAAACTAGTATGAAATATATCTCTATTCTAGAAAAAGGGGAAATTCTAAAGACCAAGATTAAAGAACTTATGAAAGAAAATGAGCTTTTACCAGACTAAGAAGTTTGAATAACATAGAGAACTACATTGGAATTATGGGAAATTCGTCTATTCTAAAACTTAACACCATAAAAATTGAATCCAAAAGACTAAGAAAGAAGAAAAACTTTTTTAACAAAAATTTTTATTTAGAAGTACAGAAAAACATAAAAGTTGTAACTTATCTATTTGTAAATGTAGGGCTAAAGAAACTAAATCAAAGAAGCATAAGAACATGAAATTTTATTTGAAAAGAATAAGGTTTATAAGAAGAGAATCTTAAAAAGGTAGTGAGATATTTTCTTATTTCTAACTCTTAAGTCAAGGAATATAAAAGTTATAGCTTATTTACAACTTGTAAGAAAAATGGTATGATTATTAAATGATGAAGAAAGTGCCATGACCATTCTTTTATCCCATGCATTACCAAAATCTAAGCCATATTTAGATCAATTTTATGTGGGAAGGGTACACCACATCTCCTAACCTATTACTTTAAAATTCACTATCCAAATAAATATGGCTAACTATAAAAGTCCTTTGTGTGATTTTAATTCCATGGGCTTGGTGTGCAATTTGCTAAACCCAAATTTGGTTGTCTAACATTGAGTATTACCTATCAAGAAAAGGGAAAATAGTTATTTTCAAACTATTAGGTAAGCCCATCATGCCACTTCATTTGAATATGATAAAAGAACCATAACCAATAATCCTAAATATTAGATAAAACCTATGCAAACAAAAAAAGAAAAGCTTCAATCTTAAATTAATCACTTTCTTGATAGCTTACTTGTGTTTGTCCAAAGTTGCATGTAACATTGACACATTAGATTACAAGATCCATAGTAAATAATTTTTTGATGCTTCACACATCATATGCTTTGGAACAAATGATAGTTCACGCTTAGCAAAATTGCTATTTAGAAAAATAGTTAAACTACATGAGTTTCCTTCCACCCATTAGGCTTTTTATCATAGCCCATGGTTATAATGTAAGGATTGTGGGTTTCATTTGAAAAGTACCATAGAAACTCTTTATAACAAAACTTAATATCTTTTTAATATTTCACTTACTATATGCCAAACACACTAAACTTATTAACAAAAGTTAAGTCTCTTGAGATACCAAATAAGAAAAAACAAAGATTTAAAACTTGCATGTAACTTCATCAAGGTTTTCATATCACAACTCTCTCTTCAAAACTATTAAAAAGCATCTTTTGAGATTGTGTATGATAAGAATCTAAATAGTCTTATTGGTTTTGTTGATGTTATAATCCATGTGTTGTTTTTATCTTACATTCATTTTCGCATGACTTTAAAAAATATTTAAAAAGTTAAGAAACAAATAGAAACAAATAATGTCAAATATTCTAACTTTGTTGATAAAATTAGGTCTCCATGAGAATTTAATGAAAATGATCGTATTTTAATTAGTATTCACTCAAAATTTTATAGCCTTATCTCACCTAGAATTATACCAAAAATACAAAAATAATATTACTATAAAGATTAAAATCATAAGTAATAAACTATTGATGATACCTTCAAGGAAAAGATGATCGTGAAACCCGCATTTTCATTTTATAACCAATTAAAAGTTTACTCTAGATATATAAAAAATAAGTCAATTAAACAACCAAAAATAATATATATATATATATATATATATGTATATATATATATATATATATATGTGTCATGTAAAAAATTTTAGTGTAGAAAAGTATAAATATAAATATAATCAATAACTAAAAAGTATACCACTCATCATTTTTCTCTAACACAATAAACTTTTATCTAACCATTTCATCTTATATACCTCTGTAATCCCATCTCAATGTGTATTGGTGTAATAACCTATGGTATAAGTAAGAAATGAGCTTTTAATAGCTCGATATAAAAATTTTTAGATAAAGAAAGATCTCAATAATGAAATAAGTAATGGTATAAATAATACTAAATTGACAATATTAAATCATGGCATAGATAAAAAGAAATGATGTAAAATCATGTAACAAATTACAAATTCCAATTTCTTACTCAATTCCTACACATATTTATAAATATCATTTTATTTCCATTTTAATTTTCTTGATATAATAATCTATTTCCAATATTCATTGCTAATTCATTTTTTTCCAATTCTCTTATTAAGGGCACTAATATCTCTATATGACTATTATCTTAGCTCCACTATATACCTTATCTTATATAAACATACAATGTTTTGTACTAATATCTCATAGCTTATCTCATTATATCATATCATATCATATAAAACGCTCTACTTATAGGCATATATAAAAATTATAGTCAACAGTATATCATAGTATGGGTTTGGTGTTCATACTCAATACCAGCACAAAGTACTAGGAACAAAATCATATTTTAACATGATCCCAAACCTACAGTTGTCAAGCCTCGCACAAAGTTCTAACAATAATTGAAGTCATATTTTAATATATGTGCTAGCATCTAAGCAAGGTCTTGACTTGCTCTCATCAGATGATTTGATCCCATTTATCAAATGGTCTAATCTATCTAACAAATTGTCTAATCATCCCTTACAATATCATTAAATATATTTACTAAATCATTCAAACATGCCTATCAAATTGTTTAATCTATTTGATCAGACCATCCGATTAGGTCATTTCCATATGTAGCTCTATCATTAAATGGACTATCAGATTGTTTAATTGGTATATCTGAAGCAAATTATCTTTCAACATAATAGATTAAATAAATGATCAGTCCATCTAATGGTCTAGCTAATCCTCAAATTCATGCTACAAGTTACTATTCATAAGCATATTGGACAATCTAACTCAACCATCCAATTCTAAATAGAACTTCAAAACTCATTTTTTTCTCTTATCTCATTCAAAAAGAATTCATGAAACCATTATTAATGTTAACAACCAACTTTAAGCATGACTTCAAATAAAAAAGCCATTTCATTTAACAAAATTACAAAGATTTTTCATTTAAGAAATAATAACATCCTTTTTATGTAGTTTTTACTTAAATTTTAATAGAAATTAATTTCAAATGAAACAAAAATCTTTACCTTGTTGGCTCTTTTCATTGCTATAATTACTTAAGAGTATTTCTTCTTAAGCTCTTTCCCATTCTTTTTCAAGCTTGCTCCTTTCTTCTCTCTTTCTCCCTCCAACACTCTCCCTTATTTCTTTATATTATTTATTTCCTTCTCTTGTTCTCTTAGCTCTCCCTTTCCTTTATTTGTTTGTATTTTCTTTGTTTCCTTCATTTCCAATAACCACATAACTCAAGGATAACTATTAAACACTTGGGCATCTAAGAACCTAAGTTGTTTCCTTAATCTCTCTTACTTATGGTTAATGATTATCAACTCATTTAATCTCCTTCATTAATATCCTTTAATTTTTATTTCTTTTAAAAATTCATAACAAATTTATTTGGCCTTCAAAAATTATAAATTAAGCACCATTTTATTTATCTTAACAAACTTTTTCTAAATATATTATTATTTTTGAAACATTAATCACTTTACAAATTAACATGTCTTATGATGAATGATATAAAGTAATATTTTATTCCCAAATTATTTACATATTCAATTATCAAACTTCATTTATCGAAATATCAATATTTACACTTTATTCACATGATCTCATTATAATCAGTAAAAAACAAAATTTGGGACTTTTGTAATTTGCCCATCATATAAAAATTGTCTCAAAATTTAGAATGATTTTGGATATTAAATTTTCATCTCTACTTCAACTTTTTAAGTTGCTTCTCTTTCTATTTGATTTTTCCAAAGTACTTTTACCATAAGTTTTATTTTATTTATTAATATTTTATCCCTTTTATTTATGATTTGAATTGGTCTTTCTTAATATGACATGTTAGATTGAATTTCAAAACCATTTGTATCAAATTGACTATAAGATGAGGATTTATTAGGTTTACAAAGCATACCAAGAGGGAAGTGAATTAGTTGTGCAAATTTTATATTTTAGAAAATGTTTAAATAAACATTTTTAAACTTTGCAAAAATATTTGAAGTTGCAATAATGTATGAAAAAAAGTTGGGTAAATAAAGAGAAGGCACCAAGATTTTTAAGTTATTTGGCTCAAACCCTTGAGACTATGTATACCCCTAATCCACATAATGTTGGGCTTCCTTAACTCACTCCTTCACAGTAGTTAGGTGGAGAAACCTATTACAAAAAGTCCTTTTATAGTTTAGGTATAACAAATAATCTATGTTAATAAACCAAAGATGGTTCAAATCCCATTATACTACACATCTTAAAGCTAGGGCAAATCACTACACTTTTTATAACCTAGAGTAAGAACAAAACTAAAATAGCAATGAATAATTTACAGATCAAGTCCACTCAATTTGGACAAATATATAAGTACAAGTACACAAATAAATAGAATGAAAAAACAAAGTTATGAGTAAAGACAAGTGCTCTTTGTGAGCAAAAATGTGTATATGATGCAATAATGTGCAACACCATTTATGCACCTACTATAATGCTTTTTTAATGGTGAAAATTTGATTTCTACATATAATCTTTCTAAAGAGTGGATATTGGAAAAATACTCACGCTACTCTATCAAGATGTTTATAAACAAATCTTCTAGTTTGTGTAGAGCTTCTATGCTTCCATGATCAAACCTCAACTAATTATTAATTGCTCATCAATCATACATCCATCATTTTAAGCTATTTTAAAGGGCTTATATAGCCAAAGGATCCTTAGAATCTCCTGAAACAACTAGTAACATTCTTATAATGGCTATAATAAACTTTTTATGTTGATCAAACTAGTCATTATATACTTTGTTCTGTCCATATTGTGTGCCACAAAGAATGTATCATCCGTTTGTCACATTAAGTATTACATGTATTATATATTAATGTATGATATTTTGTACTCAAATCTCAAGTTTTCTCCATTTTATCTTATGCATTATTCATCCTCAACTAAGCATACTATATGATAAAAATAATATACAATACATAATTTTCATGTTTTTCACTTTTTAAGTTCATTAACTTGCACTAGCTACCAAATGAACTGGATGTATTATGTGACAAAAATCATGTACTATATGTTAGTCTCTCATTTTCTATATACCTCTTCAATGCATTATCTATTAGCTTGTATACATTACTACCCAAATGATCTAGGCATACTATATGTTAAAAATAACATATTGCATCTAAGTCTTGAGTTCCTTATACTCTTCAATGCATGATCTATCAAATTCTATATATTACTTGTTTGAACTACACATATCATATGCTAAAAATAGCATACTATATGTAATTCATGGATGCCAATTAAAAACCATGGCATACTATCCTTCACTCAGAGTATTACACTGATTAAACTAAATGTATTATACATTAGACATAATGTATAATACATAATTCTCAGTTTTCACTTAACTTTCATGTGCATATATTCCATTACACTAGCATACTCTCCAAAATATACTAGATGTACTATAGATAGTAGATCATGTATCTTTGCTTATTTAATCTTTATTCTAAGAGTTTTTTAATGTGTATGCTTATAAAGCTACTTATTTAAGCTTTCAAATTCATTTTATGCAATTTTAAGTTCTTTGTGCAAGCCATTCAAGATGAACCATGAATGTTTAATCTAGCATTGTGTAAAATCATGAATTAAATTAGTAAATTATATTTCAACCCTTACATATGTTCTAAATTGTTATGATGTTTCTTGAAGTGCATCTTGGACACATGATCACCATCATAGTAGAGATTTTCCTTCTTTGCCTCTATTTGTGTCATGATTTGTTAGTTTAGTGAATTCATCCATTCATCCCATGATAAGTGATCCATGAGTCTACCCATCTTTGGATAACCTATGAAGTATATTAAGTAAACATGTTAGATCATAAAATAATTGATTAAAAAGATTATTATCATTAAAACATAATATTGCTTTCAACACTCATAGGTTCAATAAGATAAAAAATATATTTCCTGAATGTTGAAAAACAAAACACATTTGTACACCAAGGTGGTAAAGCGATAAAATAAGCCACATGTGTGACTATTTCTATAATCTAAAATGGTTCATCATCTTTTGGTCTTAGCCTTCCAACTTTTAAAATATGATAGTAAATTTTATAGGACTTAATATAATGAACTCATGTTATATCTCTTGAAATTCTATATTTCTAGGTTTTGCATCAAAATACACTTTTGCTTATCTTAAGATATTTGAATTCTTTCTCTAGTAATTCTCACTTTTTTATATCTTCATCTACTAAATCAAACCCAATTAATTTTCTTTTTTTTATCTTATATCAACTCAAAGGAGCTTAATATTTCATTATATATAATACTTTTTTATAGATTCATCTTAATACTAGTTTGATATTGTTACAAACAAATTGCACCAATGTAGATGACATTTTATATCTTTACCAAAATATAGTACACATAATCTTGATAACTCCTCTATTATTTTAGTTGTTCCTTTTATATGTTCATTTTCTTAAGGATGGAATGCTATGTTGAATTATAATTATGCACCAAAGTAGCAATTTTTTGCAAGTGTAAAGTAAATCTAGGATTTATATTTAAGATAATCACCTTTGGTACTCCATACAATCTTACAATTTATTACATATACGTTGTAGCTAATTTTTTAGTTAAACATGTTATTCTAATTGCTAACAAGTGAGATGACTTAGTTAATTTGTTAATTACCACCCAAATATAATCATGACTCATAAGAGTTCTTAGAAATCCCATAATAAACTCCATGGCAATATCTTTCTAATTTTATTTAAGAATAGGTACCACTTGGTTTTTATTGTTCACTTTTTATTTACTAACAAATAAACATTTCTTAATCCATTTTGTTTCATCCTTTTTTAATTAAGGCCACCAATATCTCAATTTTAGTTTCTTGAGGATGGATAAAATGTATAAAATTTTGTGCTTCTTTTAATAATAATTGGATTAATTGATAATGTGCAAAAATATATAGTATGTCTTAAAAATCTTAATATAGTATCTTTATCTAATGCAAAATCAAATATCCATCCATCTTTTATTTTTTTGAATAATGTTCTACAATTCTTCATCCTCTTGTTGATCCTCTATAATATATTCAGATTATGTGGGTTTTATTAATAGTTATAAAATTAATTCTTTATTTCATTTCACTTGTCTTTCAAAGTGTAGTTTATCAACTTTATATGTTATTTGATTTTCATCTTCCAAATTATAATCCTTAATAAATCTCAACTATTTTCTTTGTCTTAAGTTCTTTTTTATTAAACAATTCACGTCTTCATATAAATAATTCCTTCAAAATTTTAAGAAAAATATAACAATACTAATTCTAAATCTGGGTTTAAGTAATTCTTTTTATGTGATTTTATTGTTTCAATCATAAGAAATTACCTTTACAAACTACATAAATACATAACCTAATCCATGAAATAATGCATCACTATATATTTGATAATCTTTTGTACTTTTAGTAAAATAAAAAACAAAAGATAATATTAACTAATCTTTCACAAAAAAGAACCCCACTCAAATTTCATAACCATTTAGAAACTATTTTCACAAAACAAATTCCACTCAAATTTGATTACTTTTTGGGTTAGTTTAACATATGGAGATGTTACATGAAAGAGCCATTTTATAGATTTTCTATAATATCCAACTAATCCTTAAAAACTTCTAATCTTAGAAACTATAATAAACTAAGGAAAATCCATTATAGTCATAACCTTTTGAGGATCACTGCAGTCCCCTCAATATCAATAGTATCACCCAAAATAATCAAAATTCATATTTAAAGAAATTGACATACAAATGATGTTTTTTAAATTGATATAAAATTATTTGTAAATGATTTGCATACTCCTCTATATTTTTTGGGTAAACAAGAATATAATCAATAAACACAATTACAAACTAATTAAGATATTTTTTTTAAAAATAGTACTCAATAAGTCCATAAAGCCTGTTGATGCATTTGCTAAACCAACTCATAGTGACCATATCAAGTTTTAAAGATAGTTTTAGATATATCTTTTTTTTCAATTTCAATTGGTGATAACCAAATCTTAAATTTGTTTAGAGAATACCAGAATACCTTGTAATAGATCAAATAAATATCAATCAATGTTAAAAGATACTTACTTATCTTTAGATAGTCTATATCCTTAGAATACCATCCTTTTTCTTTATAAATAAAATTTGTATTTCTCATGGAGACACATTATGTCACAACCTTTCTCCAATAATTCTTAAATTTATACTTTTACCTCTTAAAGGTTTATAGCTATCATTCTTTAGTGGGTTATAAATGTTTGCTCCTTAACATCAATTTAGTTTCAAACTCAATCTCTCTATATGAAGAAATTATTTGTAAATCTTTTACAAACACATCCCTATATTCACTTATCATATGCATATCCTAAAGTTCAACAAATTTTTTATATGTGCTTACTATAGATAATAAATAACATTTTGTCCTTTTAATAATAATTTATGTCCTTTAAACATAGATATAATAAAAATTTCTATTTCATTTTCGAAGTAAGTCACTTACTTTAGATCATTTAAAGTTTGACTTTCTTTTCCACATAATCTATTTTCACTTAATACTTATAAAACCAATTCATACCTAACATAATATCAAATTTTGTTAAAGAAAAAAAATTAGCTTAATAAAAAATTTTCTTTTAATTTTAATTTTTCTTATAACAATTTTATCATCTTTAATTTCACTTTAATTAGAATACTTAACTAATAATAAAATTTTCATTTATTTCAATTTCATGGATACTTTATCAATCATATAATATGATTAAAAATAAGCTCTATAATCAAATAATATTATACTTAGAAAATGGTATAGATATATGGTACTTGTAATAACATCTATAAATATGAGAGCCTCTTGTTATGAAATAGCTATTAACACAACTTACCCTCCTCTAATAGTTAACTAGCCTTTGTAATAACCATCTAAACTTTTAGAAACTATAAAACCTCAACTTCACCTCATTACGTCTCTACCAACACTTCAGGATGTAGACACCATCTTAGAGCCTACTCTAACATAAGGACAACCATATGGCCAAACTATCCACATACAAGAAATCTCAACTATTCTCCTCTACTAAACCAACAAGTACCCTTATAACATTTTCCATACTTAATACGTCTAGATACACTCTTACTAAAGCCTTTACTAAATCTAGTATTATTAGCCCTCAATCTAACATGCTAAATATAGTTATTCCAATCTCTAATACCTCTACTATTGTCAAAACCTTTCTTGAAAAAGGATCTGCCTCTAATTCCTAGAAGCCCAACTTTCTTTTTACTAGGTTCTCATTTTAATTAGCTTCTTAAACTTTAATAGAATATAAAATATCTTTGTTCTTTTGGGCTAACCATATTTAGAGCATATCTAGATAAAGTTGTAAGATAGGCTCATGTTTTGTTATAGGCATATTCTTCTAAGACATGACAAGTCTTTATGCATCTTTTCTTTAATAGAAAATGGAATATACCATCTCTCAAAATCTTCCATAAGCTCCCCTTGAGTAATGTTTGAGTAAGACATCCTTTGAAATGTACGTGGTAGAGAGACTATCATCATAAATTAGTAGAATTAACCAAAATCAACATTGCCAATGATCCATTCTTATCTTTCGAATAGGTTTTCTTATCAAGAAATCTATTCATTTGTTTAAGCCAAGTCTTAGTTGTCGGTGGATCTGATCCTCCAAAGAAATGAAGGGGATAAATTTATGAAACCAATCAATTATTCTATCCCTTTGCAAACTTCCACCCCAAGCACCCACACCTCCTATATGTTATAACAATGATGTAGATAACCAAACAAAATTATTATGATTGTTTTCTTATTGATCAATTTCTTTTTTTAAAATATTTCTAGAATTAGTTCAATCTATCTCACATTCTACTCTTCTTTCTTATTTTATTCAATTTCACACATATTTATAGAAGTTTTCCAACAAAAGACAATACTCAATTGCATGCATCTATGCAAATATGTGTGTAAATAGTGTCATCACTTATAAAAATCCTTAACCTTAAACCTTTACCCTAATATCATGCTATCATGCCTTATTATACTTATACCTAGGAATACAAGAATAACATAATCACTTGGATTAAAATCATAACTAATAAAATATGGAGGTCACTTATAGGTGGGGATCCTAATGAAACCCATATTACTATTCTATAATCAATTACAAGCAATACATAGATTTATAAAAATTAAATATATAAGCCAAACAGACAAGAAACTTTCATCTACGATATAGTTGTATGTGTGTGTGTGTGTATACATCTCATGCAAAGCTAAAAAAAACAATTCATCACCTCTCTCTCATGTAACAAAATTTTTATCAAGCCATTTCATCTGGTATGCCACTCTAATCACCATTTAGATGTGTGTTAATGCCATATCCATGATTCAATTAGGAAATAAGCATTTAAAAAATTAAGAAGTAAATTGTTAAATAAAAGTAACAATATCACAATAATGAAATAAAATAATGGTTATCTAGTATTATAATATATTAAGAAAACATATATCACCATCTATCATATCATAGCAACAACATAATTCATATGCACTATAAAGCACATATAATATGATATCATATTATATATTATTCTTTTAATTTTTTTTTCCAATTTTTCCTTCTACCATTTATCTCTTTTTTACTTTTATGTTATTAAATTATCATAATAACTCATATGATAATATATGTATACTTAAGTATCATATATATATATAAATATATCTAAATTTCATAACATATTATGACATATATGCTAGTAATTATAATGATTTTACCATGTCAAATCAAATGGGAATATAAAGTCTTAAAATATAAAAATGTCGTGTCAATATATCAATATATTTTTCATGAATAAAATAAAAATGTGTACTTATGTCATAATTATCAAATTTATCTACTTATTGTTAATAAGGTTATTTCTTTTCTTGTTTTTTTCTTTGTTTTTTTGATAAATAATAATCATAAATATATTAATTAATATTATATTCCATTTTCATTCAATCCTTATTTTGCTCAACTATTCTATTCATTTAATTTCTCAAAACATAGCTTTGGTCAAATTTTTTGCCTCTCAACTAGATAGTCTGATCTTACCTTTTAAATCATCTAATCCTACATATCAAATTGTTTGATCCCATATATTGGATCATCTTATCCCTTATCAAATTGTTTGATTTATTAATTGGATGATCCAATGGATCTTCCACCTTCGACTTTATCATTGGATGGATTATCAAAGCATTCAATTGTACTATTTGATGCAAACTATCTTTCATTATAATTGGTTAGATGGATCACAAGCCCTTCAATGGTCCCTCTGATCCTTAAACTCATGCTTCCAAAAACTGATCAAACACATATCAAACTATCACATCTAACCATCCTATCTTGGATAAAACTTCAAAAATCTAATTCCTTCTCCCATCTCATTCAAATAACATTCCAGGAATTGATATTAATGTTAACAACTAACTTTAGAAACTCTATATAAAAATCATTCTAGTTTTATTATATCCCATAAATTTTTCATTTAATAAACGAGAACTTCATTTTATGCAATTCTTACTTAGATTTCAATAGAAATTCATTAAACAAATCAAATGAAAATCCTTGCCTTATTATCTTTGTTCATTATTGTAGCTCTTTAAGAGTATTTCTAAATTTTTATGTAAGCTTCCTATGCTTTTCTCCTTTCTTTCTCAAGGTTGCTCCAATCTCTCTCTTTCTCTCTCTAACATTCTTCGTGGTCTTTCTTCTCTACCTCTTCTTCTCTCCTTTCCTTACTCAGCTCTCCCTTTCCACTTTGTTTTGCTTTTTTTTTTCTTTTTTTATTTACCAAAACTACATAGTTAAGGATAACTATTAAACACTTAGGGAACAAAGAAACTAAGCTATTTTCTTTGTTTCCATTACTTAAGTTAATGATCATTAGCTCATTTTATCCTCTTCATTAATATCCTTTAATTTTTGCTTCTTTAAAAAATTTATAACCAAATTATTTGGCTTCAAAAAGTTACAAACTAAGCACCATTTAATTCATCTTAAAAGATCTTCTCAAACATATAATTATTTTCAAAATATAAATCACTTTGAAAACTAACATGATTTATGAGGTACCATAAAAAAATATTTCATTCACAAATCATTTTCATATTAAGAAATCAAACCTTATTTATCAAAATATAAATATTTACACTATGCACATAATCACATCATAATTAATCATTTTTACAAAATAAAATTTTGAGTTGTTACAATTACTCTTAAATTAAATATCAAATGTTATTGTGGGCATTTGAGAATTAGTAGAAAATTAGTTTAAATTCTTAATTCTTGAATTGCCACTTAACATATTAAATAGTACAATTCTTAATATTGATGATTTTCATTCATTTAATGATTGCAACATAAGATTGTGTAATCTAACTCTTGTGTAAGTAGACATAATAAACAATTGCCAATACCATTAATTTCCATTTTTTAAAAAATGAAAGGAATATCACTGATGACATTTTCTTTGATGCTGATTTGACTCACAAGTTTCTAGTTTGTTTAAAAACCAACTACATTCAAGATCACTTAGAGTCAAGACTAGGATAACTTTTCTCCACAACTTTTGGATGATTCCTTGATTTTAGCTTTGTAGAGCAAAGTTTGTCTTGTTTGGGTGAAGTTGATGAAGCACCACATGATGAGATAGAAATTTCTTTGGTCCATAAAAACCCAGTCAAACATAAGGCATATAACATATCAATCCAATGTAACTTACAACAAAAAATATACCAAATGAGCTTCTAAGATGATGACAAATGGCAAGGTTCATTTTCAAGATGGTATTACTTGGTTTATATTGGGTTCAAATTGGTTCGTCATGATTTTTCATATCATCATGGTTTTGTTGCTATTTTCTCAACTCCTTCACTTGGATAAAGCTTCTCAAAAATAAAAACTCAAATGTTGACCATGTTTTTAACTTATTTAAAGGCATTGCATGAATGAGATAACCATTTGGATAAACTATGTCCAACTATATTCTTTTTAGAGGATTAGAATTTCTTTCTTGTTCTCTTTATTTATGTTGCATAAAATAAATTCATTCTAATGATATAACATTGTATTTTATTTTATTTGAATTCTTCCTTATTCTTCTTGCTTATCTTCTAAAATTATGTTGGAATGCCTTAAGAAGAGTGTATTTTTATGTAATGAATATTTATTTTCTTTTTTTATGCTCTTTTAGGAACTCATGTATTTAAAAGTTTATTAGCATGAATAAAGTTATGGAGATGATTTGTTGCATAATATTGTTCATTTCCTGGTGTCTTTCAAGAAGGAAGATTAATGGAAACATTAAGAGCTACTTGACAACCATCATTTGTTATCCTTCTACCATAATCTCTCTTCCACATTTTCTCTCTATCTCTCCTCTCTCTAAGAGTATTGCAAATTTTGTAGTTGACATTATAGATATTTCCTCTTCACACCATTAGGCTAATCCCATGTTTATCCACTTATTTACAAGCATCTATTGCCTGGTTTGCTTGGGCACCTTGCTTTCCTGTGTTTCTCTTATTTTACCCCATAGAGTCACGTGTGTTAGGGGCATTGTTAACCTCATGGACCTATGAAAGATGCTTGATTCTACCAGTGCATCAAATAGCTCTAAGATATGCACTAACTAGTCATTAGCTACTACAAGGTCAAATGAATCTGCAAATACCTATTGCCTTAATCACATAAAAGCCTCCAACCAAAGATCTCATTGAGGATCAAGCTATGGCTATGAAGTCATGTCCTAAGCTAGTAGGTCTAACATGGGCTATCCTTAAGCAAGTTCGTTGTCAAAAGAACCTCTCATAGTTGTCAAATGAATCTCAACCATTCTATCAATATTAAAAAGGAAAAGACTAATCTCATATGAATTACTTCTATCTTATTTATTTCTTTAACTTATTCTCCCACCTTAACAAACTTGTACCTATTATGCTTAGGTATGTCTTATACTCTAACCAAGGCTCTAATTCAATATCTATCACACTTAGTTTTTGGCAAAATTTTTTTAAAAATAATTCTTAAGGTGCAACAAACCAACATACCAATGAATGCAACTTAGATAATCGCCCTTTTTCTCCCAGGCATGATCCCTCAATTTGATCATATTGTTCACAGTGTGTAACCTATAATGAATCATATCCTTTACCAAGTGACTGCCCATTTGACTTAAGGATAGTTCACTCTAGGTTAGAACAACTTATGAAATTACACCAACATGTACATGGTGCCAAAGCAACTTACAAATAAAACTATACATATCCACATGTTCAAATCAATAAAACTTAAATTATCTATAAATCCAAGTATAATGTAAGAGGCAATATAAAATGTTAATAACAATGTCTAATAAGAAAAGTTCAATAGCAAAGTCTAATCATAAAGTCTAATATAATCTAAGTCCATCAATTACATTACTAAAGTCACATGATCAACATCACAACCATTAAACAAAAGATGCAAATAATTCAATAATTACTAAATGATCAATAAGCTATCCTTAATCATAGGCTCTTATGCAAGTTTTTTTCTCCTTAATCTTATATGTAAAATAAAGGGAGTGAGATAAAGTCCAATAGAAAATCCTCAAATCATACTATAAAATAAATATGTAATGGTAAGATAATATATATGAAATCAATATAAGAAATATAGAATCAATATCAAATTAGAAAGGTCAAGCAAGAAATACCAAATTATCAAGTCTATAACAAAACTAATTTATAAGATGTGATGCAACCAATATGATGCCCAATGTCTCATTATAAATCTAGAACTCTCACCAAGCTTATATGATACATGTTAAGGTATGTCCCTCCTTGATATAATTATGAGTATGGTCCTATAATATGGCACTATCATCCAAGCTATGCTATTCACTTCAATCTTGAATCAAACCCTAGCACTCTCCTTTGAGATGTGTCATCACCAATCAATCCATCATGCTCCATTAAGTTATGCCATCATCAAACAATCCAACACTCTCCTTTGAGATGTGTTATTACCATATAAACCAATACACTTCTTTGAGATTTTCCATCATCATGTAATCCAATACTCTCTTTTGAGATGTGCCATCATGTAATTCAACACTCTCTTTTAAGATGTGCCATCACTATATAACCCAACTCTTTTCTCCAAGATGTGCCTCAATTGGCTTGGATCCAATCGTGGGGTTCACTACATCATAAAACTATTCCCATCAAGACTATCATACTTGACACATGTATATTGGTCTAACCAACTAATAACCACTATCTGGGTATTCTTAGGGTTTCTTCAGAATCCTTTGATCAATGCCTAGAGTACTATCCTACCAAAACCATCTACTACACAATATATTAGTCTTCACCCTTAGCCTTATTGGTTCTCTTCTAGGACCATCTTTCCTATCTCATTATCCTTGAGATCTCAAGTCTAATCCTTAAATTTAACTTAAGGCACATTTTTTAATGTATAACCTATTTTATAATTTTGAGTTCACATTAGTTTCATTAGTGACTCTCCTACCATACAACTTAGTTTGAACTATTGCATCTATCCAAAAGTCTCTTCTTAAGCCACCCACATAATCCTCTAAATTACCATCTAGGGCATCAACATATAGCATAAAAGATTAAATAAGGTTATGTAGTATCTTACTTAATAACCATCCATGCCTAGGGTTTACACAAGAATAAATACTTCCCTTGGTCAAGCTAGCATCCCTTTCTAAGGACAAACTGAGTTTACTAATAATCATCTAAAGCTTTTCTCAAGGACTTCTTTATTCCAAGGATTAGCTATAACATGCTAAAAAACTCACCAAGTATCGAAGTTCTCAAGTTAATCTTAGGGTCTTCCCTTAAGATTTTCCTTAATATAAACCAAGAGCTAAAGCCTAAGCTAAGGCTAGACCTAACTTACTATGATCTACCAAATTCTAACCTAATATTAATCCCTTTTTCTCAAGCAACCCAAGCCTTACATCACATTTAATTAATCACATCAAGGTCATAACTTTGGCTAAAATCCTAACTGGTCCATTATTTCAATCCACTTAGCCTAAACCCACCCAACTCTTGCAAGCCAAGCCAAGTCCTCAACCAACTTAAGCTTCTTCCAAGGCCTAAAATCTAGCCCTTCTAGATTCCTCAACTAGAACCTATGGGTTACAACTCACCTTAGAAGTCATCTAAGTTCATTTACTTATCTAATTCGAGCCTCTCATGGATTAATCAAGCCATGTTGTAGCTACCCAAGGAAAAACGAATCAAATCAAGGATTTGTTCGTAATTCAAAAAATAACCTTTTCCGATATTGGGCACTAATATAGTTTTAACACAGAATTAGTAATTAGATCGGGTAATCATTCCAATTCAGAAAATAAGCTCATTGCTTTTTTGTCTTACTCGAATTGGAACCATAAGGCTCTATCCACTTATTCACTAAACTCTTTTATCAAACTGAACGAATCCCTCTTTTTTCCGATCCGGTTGCTCCACCACCGCGAACCCCGATTAGATTCAGGCATGATACACTTTTTCTTTATTGGATTTATTGGAAAAGTACTCTCTTGTGGATCCGTGAAAAAACTCTCAAAAATCTTTTTCCCTTTTGACAGTAGCGAAATAATCAACCTATTTCTATTGAAAAAACAAAAGATTCTTCCAATGTCTCATTTCTTGGTCCAATAGAATTCTTAGATATAGGCAGAAGCCACATCAAATAGAGATTTTTTTTTTCGACCATTTTTCGATTGTTCATACGATATATAACAACCACTACTCCAAGCACATCAAATAAGTGCTTGACCACAAGGTGACCTAAAGGTGTTGGCTAAATTCCAAGTTTTCATCTCAAGATTCATGACTTAGACTAGGTTAAATTTCACAAGAGAGTTTGTTCTTAATTTTGTTGTCATGATTTCAAGCTTAAATGCACAAGTCTTTATCAATCCATTATTTCAAAATTTGAATTCAATAGGCTTATGTCTAAGCCAAAAATTTACATAATATAACATGAAATCCTTTAAAGTAGTTCCTGGGAATTCTTCTAGGAAATACCGTACGCATTATGATATCTCTACATTATTCCAACAAGAGATAAAATAATGTATTCCTTTTAATAGCATGAACTCTAATCGTGCTTATCATTCAAAATATCATGGTAAAAATTTAATTGTATAATTTAGAACATTAAAATTTGGCAAGAAGATCATGCTAAGAAAATTCATCCAAGTTTACATATTCAAACATAAACTCCATGATTTTTTAATATATCTCAAGTTATCAAACTAATTTTGTCAAAACCCTAGCATAAGAATCTTGGGTAAGGAAGACAACTACACATACATTGCTTCCAATGGAATCCTATGTAGAAATTCAACAATAATTAATTAAAACATACATAAAATAATCGACAAAAATTTTTGGTTTAATAAATTCCTTCATCTTATTAAAGGGTTCATAGGAAGAGAGTTTAATAATAAGAAGCACATCTTTTCAATCATATCTTCACATTCAATTCTTAACAATTTAATTCATTTGTTAAACTTAGGCTTATTTATATTTGGTGGTAAGATCAAGGGGTTCATCCTACCTCAAGGTTGCATATAGGACATCTCCAATGGATTTCTTCCTCTTTATTCAGATCTTTAGATCACCCACTCCTCTTACTTATGGCAAAGCTTTCTTCTTCTCCTCTTTGTCTTGCATTACGCTTCCTTCTCTCAAGTATGGCCTCCTTGTAATAAGTCATATGTAGATAATTCCACATAGTTAACCAAGTAAATAAAAAGGCATAACAAAATACCATAAACAATAAAGATGAATCATATGCATCAAGTTAAAATCATACCATATGTCATCTATATAAGGTAATGCCAAATAAAAACCATAAAGAAATGCAAGTTCCTTATATAGTGTGTTATTACCGGGCCCAATTCCCTTTGACGCATTATCCTCTGGATCCAATCATCAATGACTGTCCTCTAGCCGGCATCCAACCAAGCACATAACACTAGGCAGATATTTGATCCGAAGACCGATACCCTGCGATCCAACACGCTGAGCCTAGTGCCACCAGGCAGGTATGGTACCATACCCTGCGATCCAACACGCTGAGCCTGGTGTAAATCATCATGGAGTCATAGCACATAACACTAGGCAGATATCTGATCCGAAAATCGATACCCTGCGATCCCACACGTTGAGCCTAGTGGTGAGGATAATGTTCTCTGGGAATCCATTTTTTTTACTACCATTTCCAATCATAATTCCAAACAATTATGTCATATCAAAGATCTTTCTTTACATATTGTTTCTTTCTTTTGATTTCATTATCATACCATGTTATTTCTTCTTTTTCTAATTATCATACCAATGCATAAGTAACAACAAAAACATCATGTTTCCTTTACCATATGCAATAATTAAAACACCATATGATAGTAAGAAAATCATGTAAAACATATAATACTGTGCTACATCACAGGGTTAGGAAATTTATCTACCTGAATTTGTTGTCCAACCGTCTTACTCACTTATTTTTCTTCTTGATGTCCTACAAACCCGTAAAATACAAAAATAATTAATTTAAATATGCTTATTAGTCAAAAATTGTTTTCTAAAAGCTTTCCCAAACACACCCCAAAATAAATCCCAAAAGGCGCTGGACCGGCCACAGTCTATGCTGGACCGCCCGCGCCCGTCGCTGAACCGCCCGCGCAGAAAAACTTTCTAAAAGCTTTTCCAAACAGCTTTCTAAAACTGCGTTTTCTAAATTCCCAAATTCCCCGCGCGTGCTCGGCGCGCTGGACCGTGCGCTCGACGTGCTGGACCGCGCGCGCTCGGCATCCGGTTCAGCAGCGTAACCCGGTCCAAAGCCTGTACCAGTTCACGCTATATTTATTTATATATATATATATACATATATATATATATATTATTATTATTATTATTATTTTTTTCTCTCTCTCTCCTGTACGTCCGGCGAAACCGAACCCTTTCGCCGGCGCTGAATCGGCTGTTTCACGCGCTGTGTCGGTCGAATCCAACTCAGCCTCCACCATCTCGGTCTCCCCCACTCACCGGAACGCTTTACACAATCCCGACGACAAAGAAATTATTTCTTACCTTATGGAAACCTTCGCCGGTCGTCACTGTCGAGGGCCAGAACTTAAGGAAATCCTCGCCGGGCGTCACTGTCGTGTGCCAATGCTCACGGAAATCCTCGTTGGAAGTTAGTATAGCGTGTCGAAACTTCTCTAAGCTGTTCTCCGAAATTTCGCCGTTGCACTCCAGCAACCTCTTCGCCGCCGTTTTTGGCAGAAGTGCTTTTCCAAACGCACCTGGGTCGGCCTTTTATAAATGCGGTCGAAACCGATAAGCCATCGGTTCGTGAACCACGTTTTTGCAGAAAACCCCTTCTAAATTTTATATTTGCAAATATATCCTCCGCCAATCGGATTTGAACTAAGCCGACATTTAAAAATTACAGATCTATCCTCTACGTTACAAATTTATCCCAAATCTTCAAAAATTCATAATTTATTCATTAGAGCTCCGAAAATTACAAATTAAACATCGTTGGATTCGTCTCACAGAGCTATTTTGTTTAAGCAAATAAAATAAAATAACATACGAAACACTGAGGCTGTTACAATTTTACTCATCAATTTTGGATTCCGAAGTTTGGAAGTGATTTCTTAATCAATATAATAGAATAAACTTTTAAGAAATAGAGTAGTTCACATGGTCAAAGTAGTATGAGATTGCCAAACAAATAGAGAAATAACATGGGAAGTTGTTATCATAAATCAACATCCTAAGCTATTCTAAATTTCAAGAAAAAAGTTTTGTAAAGTTGGGAAGGTTATGATGACCCATATTTTTATTACTCCAATATTATCTCTAATATAAGTATTTAATATTGATATTTTAAAATTTGTCTAAAATATATTAAAATAATATTATTTTATTCATCTCAAAAAATATGTCTCACAAAATACTTTAGAATTTGGTTGTGAGTATATTTTTGGAAGAGCATATTGTGAGAAATTCAATGATAAGTTTATCATAATTTTTGAAAATCATTTAGATTTTTTATTAATTTTTTAGGAGAGAATTTAAATAAATAATTCTTTCATAGTTTAGGAATTTAATCTATTTTTTTTTTTGCAATTAATTTCTTTTCTCCCTTTGATTCCTTTTGATGAGGTACTTGGCTACACAAAAACCTTTGAGAGACAATTGGATCAACTTCTCAAAGAGGGGGTTTTTTCAACGAATCATAAGCATACAATTGAGGGAGAGATGATGAAGGAGGCGATATTTCTTTGAAATCCCTAGTTAAGCTTTACATCATTTCTTTTTTGTGTAAGGTAGTTGTCATTTGCAAGGGATGCAAAATGTGTAGAAATCTTCTCATGTGAAGTTTGGTGAAAGTTATTATTGCTAAAAAGTGAGGGAAGAAGGCTAAAAGCCTTTGACTGCAAGTTACAATAATAAGGAAAATGGTAAACATGCGATTTTGAACATTCATGTATTTATTCTAATTAGGATTTTAGCAATCATAAGATAGGATTAGATAAAAAAATATAAGAGAAATTTGTTAATCAATGTGCAGATTATGTGGAATTTTGGGAGATAGATTATTTTTGCTAATTATGAAACCCCAATGGAGAATAGTGAAATTGAGTTGAGATAAAATACTTTTTCATTAAGATTTTGTATCTATGATTGCTTTATTTACTATTGATATAATGTAGTAATTAGGAAGTTATTGGGTAAACAAAAAAAGTTATTAGGAAATCCCTTTTATTATCTTTGTGATATAAGGAGTGAAAAAAAAAGTTACCATAGAATAGTCTTTAAAGTTCTAGATAAATAAATTAAATAAATTATGATACAAGTAATTAGTTTTTTATATAATTATTATATTGAGTAATATAATATGAAAAATTATTCTTACAAAGTTGCATTGACATTACCCCAGCCCCCTCCCATTTAGATGCCATATACATTTACACAATGTTTGAGATCAAATGTATTGTATTACATGCTTTGTCAAGCCCCCACCGACATCTAATACCATTATGTCACAAAGTTATCATCAGAGTCGCCAAATACAGCATTTAAGTGAGGACAAATAAACAAACCAAAGGTGGGGACCCGACGGTAAGACAAACACTAATTCAAAATCCAAAGTATATATATAAAGACATGTTTTTAAACATTTAATCACACTAAAATTTTCCCTCTCACACATCTCTTGGAAAGGGCTCTCCTGTAACAGCATCATTCCCAGTTCTCGGTGTAGTGGTTTCATGTCCTGTGATGTAAGCACTAAATGAGATTTTATAAATCTCAGTAGATAAATCCACATATTTAACCAAGAAAATAAAAGGCATAACAAATACCATTAACAGTAAAGATGAATGTCATACATACATATAAGATAATGTCAAATGAAAGTCATAAAGAAATGCAAGTTCCTTATATTGTGCTTATTACCGGGCCCAATTCCCTTTGACGCATTATCCTCTGGATCCAATCATCAATGACTGTCCTCTAGCCGGCATCCAACCAAGCACATAACACTAGGCAGATATCTGATCCGAAGATCGATACCCTGCGATCCAACACGCTGAGCCTAGTGCCACCAGGCAGGTATGGTACCATACCCTGCGATCCAACACGCTGAGCTTGGTGTAATCATCATGGAGTCATAGCACATAACACTAGGCAGATATCTGATCTGAAGATCGATACCCTGCGATCCCACACGCTGAGCCTAGTGGTGAGGATAATGTTCTCTGGGAATCCCATTGTTTTATTTGTCATTTTCCAAACATCAATCCATGTCATATCAAAAGTCCTTTCATGCCATATTGTTTCATCTCTTTCTTTAGCATATTGTATCATATTCTTTCTTTCTATGTTATTTCTTTCTTTTCAGTTTTTCATGCAAATGCATAAATAATCCACACCATAATATTCCTTTCTTTTTATACCATAAACATATGCAACAATCAAAATTCTATAACAGTAAGAAAAGCATGTAAAAACACATAATATCGTGCTACATCACAGGGTTAGAAAATTATTCTACCTGGATTTGTTGTACCAAATTTTTCTTGTCAACTTCTAATTGGTTTTCTTGATGTCCTACAAGGCCATAGTGCAAACATAATCAAGTTAAAATATGTTTATTTGCCAAAAGTTGCTTTTTCTAAAAATTATTCCCAAATAGTTAAAAATTCTGCTTTCTAAAAGCTTTCCCAAACACACCCCAAACTAATCCCAAAAGATGGGCTTACGCGGCACTGAACCGCCCGCTGGACCGCGCGCACGTTCGGCGCTGGACCGCCCGCGCAGAAAAAGCTTTCTAAAAGCTTTTCCAAACGGATTTTCAAAAAAAATAAATCTGGCTTACGCAGGCGCTGGACCGCCCGCGACACTGGACCGGGCGCTCGGCGCGCTGGACCGCGCGCGCTGGGCGCTGGACCGGGCGCGCTGGGCGCTGGACCGGGCGCTCGGCGTGCTGGACCGCACGCGCTGGGCGCTGGACCGCGCGCTCGAAGTGCTGGACCGCGCGCCTCCGCATCCGGTTCAACGGCGTAACCCGGTCCAAAGCCTGGACCGGTTCACGCAGTCCCCCCTCTCTCTCGCGTCCGGCGAAGCCGAAATCTTTCGCCGGCGCTGGATCGGCTGTTTCATATGCTGAATCGACCGAATCCGGCTCGGCTTCCTCCTCTCGGTCTCCCCCGCCCACCGGAAAATTAAATAACCCTAACGACGAATAAAAAAAATATTTTTTTACCTTACGGAAGCCTTCGCCGGCCTTCACTGTCGCTCGCCGGAAATCCTCGCCGGCCGTTACTGTCGCGTCCAATGCTCCCGGAATCCTCGTTGGATGTTAATGTAGCGTGCAGAAACTTCTTTAAGATATTTCTCCGAAATCTCGCCGTCGCACTCCGGTAACTCTTCGCCGCCGTTTTTCGCAGAAGCGCTTTTCCAAACGCACCTCGGTCGGCCTTTTATAAACGCGGTCGAAACTGATAAGCCTTGGTTCGTGAACCACGTTTTTGCAGAAAACCCCTTCTAAATTTTATATTTGCAAATATATCCTCCGCCAATCGGATTTGAACTAAGCCGACATTTAAAAATTACAGATCTATCCTCTACGTTACAAATTTATCCCAAATCTTCAAAAATTCATAATTTATTCATTAGAGCTCCGAAAATTACAAATTAAACATCGTTGGATTCGTCTCACAGAGCTCTTTCTATAAAAAATATAAGATAAAACTAGGGCTGTTACAATCTTCCCTTCTTACAAAAATTTCGTCCCGAAATTTAGAACAGTTCTGGATACTGACCGATCATATCTGTCTCTACTTCCCATGTAGCTTCTCTTTCTGTTTGACCATTCCATAGGACTTTAACCATAGGAATGATTTTATTTCTGAGCTTTTTCTCCTGCCTATCAAGTATTCTCACAGGCAGTTCGGGATATGTCAAATCCATTTGAATTTCTATATCTGGGTCCATATAACTAACAACATGGGAGGGATCTGAAACATATCTTCGCAAAGATGAGACATGGAACACATTATGCACACCTGACAATTGAGGAGGCAAAGCAATTTGGTATGCCACTTGTCCAACCCTTCTTAGGATTTGGAAAGGACCAATGAATTTAGGCTTCAATTTTCCTGCTCTTCCAAATCTTATGACACCTTTTGTTGGACTCACCTTGATAAAAACATGTTCCCCCTCGTGGAACTCAACCATTCGATGTTTTGCGTCATAATACTTCTTTTGTCTGTCCTGAGCTGTTTTTATTCTGTCTTGAATAATTCTGATCTTTTCTATTGCTTCTTCAACAAATCTAGGACCGAGCAAATTTCTTTCCTTCCCTTCATTCCAGCACAAAGGTGATTGACATTTTCTCCCATACAGCGCTTCATAGGGTGCCATCTCAATGCTGGACTGATGGCTATTATTATAAGCAAATTCCACCAAAGGTAAGTGGCTTTCCCAATCTCCACCAAAATCCAAGATGCAAAGTCGTAGCAAATCTTCCAAGGTTTTGATAGTTCTCTCTGTCTGACCATCTGTTTGAGGATGAAAGGCTGTGCTGAAACGCAATCTCGTACCAAAAGCTTGATGCACATTCTTCCAGAAGTGAGAAGTAAATTTAGGGTCTCTGTCAGATATAATGACTTTTGGAATCCCATGCAATCTGATAATCTGACTCACATATACCTGAGCTAACTTCTCTGCAGAATAAGTAGTTTTAACAGCTAAAAAGTGAGCAGATTTTGTTAGCCTATCAACAATTATCCAGATTGAGTCATGACCTGCAGGTGACCTAGGCAAACCGATCACAAAATCCATTGCCACTTCCTCCCATTTCCATTCTGGAATAGGTAATGACTGCAACAACCCCCCAGGTTTTTGTTGCTCTCCTTTCACCTGCTGACAAATTAAGCATTTTTGAACCCAGTTAGAAACATCCTTCTTCAATCCTGGCCACCAGTATTGTTGTCTCAATTCTTGATACATTTTATTCTCTCCTGGATGTATTGAATATCGAGAGTTATGAGCTTCCTTTAATAACAAATCCCTAAGTTGTTGATGTGCTGGTATGCATAACCTGCCTTGAAATCTAAGTAAACCAGCCTGGTCTAATTGAAAAGTAGATTCCTGTCCTTCCTGAACCCTCTGTATTATCTTTTGCAATTCAAGATCTTCTCCCTGATCATCTTTAATAGAGGCCAACCAATCTGGTCTTACTGATAAGTGTGCCAGCAAAGCCGTATTTATTCGAATATCTACTTCTAGTTGTAATTTATCCATCTCAAAAATTAATTGTTTTTCTTCTGTGATAGTCAAAATGCTACTAATACTAGCTTTCCTGCTAAGAGCATCAGCGACCACATTCGCTTTCCCAGGATGGTAAGTGATTTCCACATCATAATCTTTAATAAACTCCAGCCACCTTCGTTGCCTGAGATTTAGTTCCTTCTGAGTAAAAATATACTTTAAACTCTGATGATCAGTGAAAACCACACACTTAACTCCATACAAATAATGCCTCCAGATTTTTAAGGCAAAAACTATAGCTGCTAACTCCAAATCGTGCACAGGATAATTCTTTTCATGTATCTTAAGCTGTCTAGATGCATAAGCAATTACTTTCTTATTTTGCATCAATACACAGCCAAGACCTTGCAAAGATGCATCACTGTATATATGATAACCTTCTGTGCCTTCTGGTAATGTTAGAATTGGGGCTGAAACCAATTTATTCTTCAATATTTGGAAGCTATCTTCACAAGCTGCATCCCATTCAAACTTTATTGCTTTTCGCGTCAAATTTGTTAAGGGTGAGGCTATTTGGGAAAAGCCTTTCACAAACTTCCTGTAATACCCAGCCAAACCTAAGAAACTTCTAACTTCTGTTACTGTTGTAGGCCTTGGCCAATCTACAATGGCAGAAATCTTCTGAGGATCAACTGAGATTCCTTCTGCACTCACTATATGCCCCAAAAACAAGACCTTGGACAGCCAAAATTCGCATTTAGAGAATTTAGCAAATAGCTGATTTTCTTTCAAAGTCTGTAATGTTAAATGTAGATGTGCAGCGTGTTCTTCTAGGGATTTAGAATATATCAATATATCATCAATGAAGATAATGATAAACTGATCTAAATATTTCTTGAACACGCGATTCATCAAATCCATAAAAGCTGCTGGTGCATTTGTCAGTCCAATAGGTAGTACTAAGAATTCATAGTGTCCATATCTAGTTCTGAAAGCTGTCTTTGGAACATCTTCCTGCTTGATTTTTAACTGATGATATCCAGATCGCAAATCAATTTTTGAAAATACAACTGCTCCATGTAACTGATCAAACAACTCATCAATCCGAGGCAAAGGATATTTGTTCTTGATGGTGATTTTATTGATTTCTCGATAGTCCACGCACATACGAAGACTACCGTCCTTCTTTTTCACAAATAAGATGGGTGCTCCCCATGGGGAGACACTTGGCCTAATAAATCCTTTGTCTAATAATTCTTGTAGTTGTATTTTAACTTCTTGTAGTTCAGTAGGTGCCATACGATAAAGAGATTTTGAAATTGGCTCAGCACCAGGAATCAATAGAATTTTAAATTCAATTTCTCTATTTGGGGGTAACTCTGATAATTCCTCTGGGAAGACATTCAAATATTCTTTAACTATTGGTACTTTTGAGGGTTGATCAAATTATCTATCCAAGTCCACAATGGAAACAAGACATCCAGCATATCTTTTCTTCAATAGTTTCTGAGCTTTGAGCATAGTTATGATAGGAATTTTTCTTCCTTGGCCAAAATAGATTATTTTATTTTCTCCCGGGATTGGGATTTCAATTCTCTTTTCATAACAATCTATTTTTACTTTATGTTCACACAACCAATCTTGGCATGGATTGGTCGGATAGACTCTGATCTACATTCTCCCCTTATGTCATTTTTTAATATTTCTCATATCTATTCATTCCATTTGAACTCAAACTAGCTCTGCTAGTGCTTGGTTCAATGGTCTGAACCTACTATATCTTGAATATTTCTTCTCTTGAAAAACTAAGACTACCTCTTTTTCTTGTGAATATGAATTTAGACTTTAGATGATCAAATCTTTTCTTCTCTTCTTCTTTGCTCACTACTAGCAAACTAAGTTACAGCTCAAACGTATGGGCATGCTCTAGTAACTCCACATAGTTTATTGTTCGAACGGCTACTAAAGCTGCCCGAATTTCATCCCGTAAGCCTCGTCGAAACATGTAGCATCGTTGTTCTTCAGGTGTTACTAACTAGGGTACATATTTCGCTAGGTGGGAGAATTTGATTTCATATGCAGTAACTGATAGATTTTCTTGCCTGAGATTATTCGGTTCTTTCCTTATTTTAGCTTTGATTGATAGAGGCGTATACCATTGCTCAAATTCTTTTGTGAAGTCTTCCCAAGAAATGTCTTTCATTGGTCGGCTAGAAAATTGAAGCTTATGTCAAGAACTCCGCCATAGTCTGGCAGCATCTTTTAGTACCAAAACTGCCAAAGCTAACTTTCTGTCAGTTGGGCACAACGTCCCTTTCAAAGATAATATTCATGTGCTATAGCTATTTTTTTAACAATTATAGGATCCTCTTCCCTAACAAAAGGAGGAGGATGCATCCGCTGAAATTAGTCAACCACCAAGTCGATAGATGCCTCTCCTCTATGACTACCAGTGCTTCCAATTGATTGCAACAAAGAGACTAAAGTTTGTGCTAATTCCTGTTGCGTATCTCCTTGTTACTATCTTTCTTTACCCTTATTTATATTTCCAAATTCAGATCATTCTATGGTTTGAGATATATTGCAATCCTGCAAACCATAGAAGATATTTGACAACTAGCATTTAAGCAAAAAGTATCACTAAACATGCAAATGTATATGATGTGCTGGTGTCCTCACTCACATTTCTCACCTATTTCTAAACCAAAGCTCTGATACCACCTTGTCAAGCCCCCACCGACATCTAATACCATTATGTCACAAAGTTATCATCAGAGTCGCCAAATACAGCATTTAAGTGAGGACAAATAAACAAACCAAAGGTGGGGACCCGACGGTAAGACAAACACTAATTCAAAATCCAAAGTATATATATAAAGACATGTTTTTAAACATTTAATCACACTAAAATTTTCCCTCTCACACATCTCTTGGAAAGGGCTCTCCTGTAACAGCATCATTCCCAGTTCTCGGTGTAGTGGTTTCATGTCCTGTGATGTAAGCACTAAATGAGATTTTATAAATCTCAGTAGATAAATCCACATATTTAACCAAGAAAATAAAAGGCATAACAAATACCATTAACAGTAAAGATGAATGTCATACATACATATAAGATAATGTCAAATGAAAGTCATAAAGAAATGCAAGTTCCTTATATTGTGCTTATTACCGGGCCCAATTCCCTTTGACGCATTATCCTCTGGATCCAATCATCAATGACTGTCCTCTAGCCGGCATCCAACCAAGCACATAACACTAGGCAGATATCTGATCCGAAGATCGATACCCTGCGATCCAACACGCTGAGCCTAGTGCCACCAGGCAGGTATGGTACCATACCCTGCGATCCAACACGCTGAGCCTGGTGTAATCATCATGGAGTCATAGCACATAACACTAGGCAGATATCTGATCTGAAGATCGATACCCTGCGATCCCACACGCTGAGCCTAGTGGTGAGGATAATGTTCTCTGGGAATCCCATTGTTTTATTTGTCATTTTCCAAACATCAATCCATGTCATATCAAAAGTCCTTTCATGCCATATTGTTTCATCTCTTTCTTTAGCATATTGTATCATATTCTTTCTTTCTATGTTATTTCTTTCTTTTCAGTTTTTCATGCAAATGCATAAATAATCCACACCATAATATTCCTTTCTTTTTATACCATAAACATATGCAACAATCAAAATTCTATAACAGTAAGAAAAGCATGTAAAAACACATAATATCGTGCTACATCACAGGGTTAGAAAATTATTCTACCTGGATTTGTTGTACCAAATTTTTCTTGTCAACTTCTAATTGGTTTTCTTGATGTCCTACAAGGCCATAGTGCAAACATAATCAAGTTAAAATATGTTTATTTGCCAAAAGTTGCTTTTTCTAAAAATTATTCCCAAATAGTTAAAAATTCTGCTTTCTAAAAGCTTTCCCAAACACACCCCAAACTAATCCCAAAAGATGGGCTTACGCGGCACTGAACCGCCCGCTGGACCGCGCGCACGTTCGGCGCTGGACCGCCCGCGCAGAAAAAGCTTTCTAAAAGCTTTTCCAAACGGATTTTCAAAAAAAATAAATCTGGCTTACGCAGGCGCTGGACCGCCCGCGACACTGGACCGGGCGCTCGGCGCGCTGGACCGCGCGCGCTGGGCGCTGGACCGGGCGCGCTGGGCGCTGGACCGGGCGCTCGGCGTGCTGGACCGCACGCGCTGGGCGCTGGACCGCGCGCTCGAAGTGCTGGACCGCGCGCCTCCGCATCCGGTTCAACGGCGTAACCCGGTCCAAAGCCTGGACCGGTTCACGCAGTCCCCCCTCTCTCTCGCGTCCGGCGAAGCCGAAATCTTTCGCCGGCGCTGGATCGGCTGTTTCATATGCTGAATCGACCGAATCCGGCTCGGCTTCCTCCTCTCGGTCTCCCCCGCCCACCGGAAAATTAAATAACCCTAACGACGAATAAAAAAAATATTTTTTTACCTTACGGAAGCCTTCGCCGGCCTTCACTGTCGCTCGCCGGAAATCCTCGCCGGCCGTTACTGTCGCGTCCAATGCTCCCGGAATCCTCGTTGGATGTTAATGTAGCGTGCAGAAACTTCTTTAAGATATTTCTCCGAAATCTCGCCGTCGCACTCCGGTAACTCTTCGCCGCCGTTTTTCGCAGAAGCGCTTTTCCAAACGCACCTCGGTCGGCCTTTTATAAACGCGGTCGAAACTGATAAGCCTTGGTTCGTGAACCACGTTTTTGCAGAAAACCCCTTCTAAATTTTATATTTGCAAATATATCCTCCGCCAATCGGATTTGAACTAAGCCGACATTTAAAAATTACAGATCTATCCTCTACGTTACAAATTTATCCCAAATCTTCAAAAATTCATAATTTATTCATTAGAGCTCCGAAAATTACAAATTAAACATCGTTGGATTCGTCTCACAGAGCTCTTTCTATAAAAAATATAAGATAAAACTAGGGCTGTTACATGCTTATTTTTATCTATTTATTTTTACTATTAGTTTATTTATTAAGTTTTTATACCCACACTCTTATTTGCATTATAGAGAATGTCACAGGTACACACTACGTAAGGATACTTAAAGATACAAGAGTTGATACTAAGGACTATAATTGTTTCACAAATAATCATTTATTAATATGGATTTTAATGTAATTCACTTGTATATAGACTTTTTGGGAGACTTTGTGATGTAGATTTCTTCATCATAGTGATGTGGTTTCCTCATAGTGATATGATATTTAACATGGTAATGTGGTTTTCATTATAATGGCATGATTTTATAAGCATGTGGTTCAATAGTAATAATTTTTATTGTATATAAACTATTGCTGATAAAATTATGAAAATTGATCTACATGTATATGAAAAAAACCAATTTTTAAGAGAGATTATTTATTTGTTTTCTAAAATATGAAACCTTTATTAGTCAAATTTTGATGAATTAGAGGATTATGATTGATTAAGAGTGTGATCAATCATCATTTCTTACCTAGGTAGGTTATTAATGTCCTTCAAATGTGCTAAGGTTTTTTATATTTCTTAAATGTGCTTAGAGAGGAAAAGAATTAAAAGATAATTGATTAGTAGGGCTTGACAAAACTTTATCACCTTACTATTCTTAGATGATCATATATATATATATATATATATATATATATATATATATATATATATATATATATATATATATATATATATATATGATAATGATATATATAAGTATATGTGCAATAATTTAATATTTTTATATATGTTTATAAACTGGCATACATATTTTTATCTACTATTTCATATTATTTATTAATGATATTATTGTGCTTTTATATCATTTTATTGTTATATTTATCTATCTATCTCTTTCTCTCGTTCTCTCTCTCTCTCTCTCTCTCTCTCTCTCTTTATATATATATATATGATAAAAAATTTATGCTCGACACAATTTTATCAAACATAAGATAATTGTTTTAAACTAGTTTTATATTTTGTTTTTCTTTTAACATTTAATATCGACATTGTCATTTTTAAGAAAAGTTTTATTGATATTACAGATTATGGAGCTTTCATTTGCTTTCATAGTCGTTGCAATAACTCTTTTTAGTAATTATTATCCAACAGTATTAACATCACTGCTCCTTAATTTATAATTACCATTTTTAAAAAAATTTTGGATATTTTTCTTAAGCTTTTATTTTATCTAATATGGAGGTAAAGCAACAAAACTACTCCTTAATGTGATGGCATTGCACATTGGGAGCCACGGAGTTGCTAATGACATCGACTTATTTGACGATAATAAAGTGCAATCGAATGCAGAGAGTCGTACTACTAAAAACTTGGCCATAGGAGCTCATTGAGGATGTTTACGGTAAAAAATCGATTATTTCCCCATAAAGAGAAAGGTTGACGACGACAAGCGGTGAATGAGGAGGAATATATATACATCTCTTATAAAAGCTCGAGATCAAACCAAACAGTCACAAAAACGTCTGATGCCAAGAACCTCACAAAAATAAAACTTTTTACTAGTTTTTTTCACTGTTATTTGAATGAGTTGGAATTGATGGATTTGACATTGCAAGAGATAAACCACAAGATTGAAATCACCAATGAAAAAATAACACTAGTTCTCAAAATGTTAAAATTAGCATTGTTAAAATTTCTTGATGATATTTTAATCATATTAATCCTAATTTTTTTTTTTGAGAAGGATATAATATTATTATATCAGAAAAGCCCCAGTACAAAAGCACCCATACGATCCTCAAGGGGGATCGAAGGTGAAGTCAGACAACATAAGCTTCAGCAGGGGTTTGGGGATAGGATACCCCAGGACCCAAATGAACTCCCTGCGACAAGCCTCCCTTGCGATCCAATCAGCCGGCGCATTCCCATCGCGGCGAACCTGGGTGAACCGGAGAGCCTCCAGACCACTGGCATACTAGAACGCCCGAGCAAAAACCCCCGTCACAGGGGGATGGGCAATCATGTCGCGCACCTCCTGAAGAGCCAGTATCGAGTCAGACTGGATCTCCACAGCCCTATACTGGGGAATGATTTCCCGCATCAGGTCAAGAGCCAAAAGAATAGCATGGGTCTCCATCATGTCCACATATTAATCCTAATTAGTGTTAATTGATATTTGACAATAAATTTTAAGTTAAATACATTAATCCGCTTAACCACGGCCTTCCAAATACCGGCCCCCTCCCTAAAGACGGCTTTGGTCTTGCTCCAATCTTGCGTCATGCCTTGCAACCGCCTTTGATTCTTCGACTTCGAGGCAGGACTGGGTTCAAACTTGCCGGCCACTGGCGGTTGAGTTGGGAACTGAATTCGCAACCTGCTTGATATTTATCGGATTCCAGCTGACATCCGCACTGTATCATTGGTCAAATTGTTAAATACGTTACCGCTTACGTCATGGTGACAATAACCCAGAAAAATTTATTCGTTAAAAATTCAATTTTAGGACTTTGGACACTCCAAAAGATTGTGACGCGCCTTTAAAAAGTAATATTCATTCGCATGCGACACGTATCAGCTCCCTATACTTGGGCGTGTTTGCTGCTTTCGCCTTCTCTCGTCTTCTCCTCGTGAATTAAAGCTGGAGCTTAAGCGAAGTTGGAAATTTGGAGGTTTTTTTTGGGTTGAATGGCGGGGGGAGGGGGAGAAGAGGGGGCGAGGGAGCTCGATAGGACGCCAACTTGGGCGGTCGCCGCCGTCTGCGCCGTCATTATCCTCATCTCCGTATTCCTGGAGAAGCTTCTCCACCGCCTTGGCCAGGTTGGAATCAATCCTTCTTTTGCTCACCCTTTTGCATCATCTAGTTTGGCTAAGTTTTATTGTGTGACCATTGTTCAGCTATCTGACATCTATTACTAGTTGATTTATGATTTTCCATTTCTTTGTTGCTAGTATTGGTTTTCTGGAGTACTTGATTCGAATCTCTATTTTGCTGTATCTTGTTATATTGGATAGAGAAGGAAAGATTTGGTTATTAACTTGCCTTTCAATTACAGTGGTTCACCGGCAAGCACAAGAAAGCTCTATATGAGGCCCTAGAGAAGGTTAAGTCAGGCAAGATATTACACTATGAATGGATGCTTCATTAGTCTGTTTGGAAATTTGGAATATCTAATTTCTTATGTTACTATTTGCTTCTGATTATCCAAGTCCTGAATCTTTACAGAGTTGATGGTTCTTGGTTTTATTTCCCTGCTGCTGACTTTTGGGCAAAACTACATTGCCAAAATCTGCATACCTGAGAGCGTTGCAGATACCATGCTTCCATGCCGGCTTTATGATGGCGTTGATGACGGAAAAAGGAGGAAACTTTTGTGGATTTTTACAAAAACCTCTGTTTCCATCCGTAGGTCCCTTGCTGGCAAATCAACTTCCTCATGTCCCAGTGTGAGTAAACCTTTGGACTTCAAGATGACATCCAAAAGCTTTCACCAAGGTGTCATTGATTTAATGTAGCAGAGTAAAAATCTTACCTGATTCATGCTCATGTACATCTTTGCAGTCTGTAAAATAGTTTAGTCCTAAAGCTTAACACTTCTAAGGGTTAATTTTAATTGTTTATGTCTATTAGATTTTAACAAAAAGATCTATCAGATTGCAACAATAGTTATATAAGTTTCTTCAGTTTAAAAAATGTGCCAACTAAGTACTTATAGTTTTGTAATTTCATCATCTATGTTATTAACATTTTTTCTGTTCGTCAAGTACACTTATGGTTTTGTAATTTCAACATCTATGCTCGTAACATTTCTTTTGTTCATCAAGTACACATCAAAATTAATCAGATAAGTTTCTTATGGTTTGTACAATTAAATAAATGTAAAGAACCTTTCACCTTTAAAGGATTAAATTGTAAGATCCAATTGAGGTTCTTACAAATGAATATTAAGTTATATGTGAACCATCGAGTGCTATTCTCATTGTGGCCCATCATGCTTTCCGTGGCTCAATGTGAAAGAAGACTTGCTCTGCAAGTCTTGGTCTTTTGCTTGAATTTAGTGTTAATTCTACTTCTGGTTTGCTTATTTTCTTGTTGTTTAATGCTTAATGTTTATGCTTACAGGGGAAAACCCCATTTGTTTCGATAAATGGATTGCATCAGTTGCATATCTTCATATTTTTCTTGGCAATCTTTCATGTGATTTATAGTGCTCTGACGATGGCTTTGGGAAGATTGAAGGTTGATTAGTTGCTCCTTTTATTTTAAGTAGTTGAGTTGACCTTTCATAGTTGCATCAATAGTTTAACTTGTTTTGTGGCGGCCTTGTCTTGCAGATTCGGAGATGGAAGGAGTGGGAAAAGGAAACCTGGTCTCTCACCTATGAATTCTCCAATGGTATATTCTCAGCAAGAAAAAGTTTCTATCTCACAGGAACAAAATTTTGCCTTTTTTTGGGAAGATAAGTTAAGAAAATTGACTAGATGTCTTTTATGCCTATCTAGATGAATGCAATAAGAAAGTAAGACTAATTTGGAGAAATCATTAAGAATTCAACAACATAATTTCTTGACAATTTATTCTTTAGGGATGGAAAATTTAGTTTTTTTTTTCTGTTGTTTCATTTACATTGTTTCTGTTTTTGGCCCTCTATATATATCATGTATGAATTTATTGCCACTTTTTATTTTTTTATTTTTTTTCCATTGATTTATATCTAACACTTGTATTCTCTCTGTTGGCAAACTATAGACCCTTCTAGATTCAGATTGGTCCATGAGACATCTTTTGTGAAACAGCATACCAGTTTGTGGGATAGACATCCAATCCTGCTTTATTTTGTAAGTAAACATCTGTATTTTTCAATAGATCATTCCAATATAGCCCATGATGCAAATTATTTTGAGATTTAATGCAAGTGAAGGAGAATGTATAAAGTGATAAGAAATATTATGTGTGCTACTGTAATATTCCATTACTAAAGGTTTAAATTTTTATATGTTTTAGAACCTTTTGGCTAACATATTTGAACATTGGCAACAAAGACAATTAAGTTGTGATAAATAAAAGAGTAAATAGTAGATGGGTCTAATTTGATCTTTTGTATGAATGGCTCACTCATGTTTTCAAAATATCCAAATAGTTTTCTCTTTATTCATTTTTGTATTCATAAACTATACTTTAAAAATAGTGTTACAAGTTCTCATAAAATCAAAATAGAAATGCTTTTCTGTTATTTCAAGGAAAAGGAATTAATAAATTGAAAATATTCATCCTTCTTGTCCATTTTCTTAATTATATTTCAATCATTTATGACCATTATATTGTTCTTATCTAGTAAGTTGAATTATCTGAAATATGCCGAGCATTTGATGGTCAACTTTTCTTTTCATGGTAAAATGTCTTGTGATGATTTTGTGCAATGAATGCAATCTTCTAATTATGTTTGGCATCCTTTTGGTTTACTCTTTACAGTTTTGTTTCTTCCAACAATTTCTTAGATCTGTTCGAAGGGCAGATTACTTGACTCTACGCCATGGTTTCATCAATGTAAGCTTGGAATAAGTATACCAATATCTCATTCATTTGTTATACACCTTATTGACCGACACATGTTTCCAGGTTCATTTGGCTCCTGGAAGCAAATTCAATTTCCAAAAGTATATAAAAAGGTCACTTGAAGATGACTTCAAGGTAGTTGTTGGAATAAGGTAATTGGATTTAATTCCTTATGGCCTATGTGTATGAAGCCACAAGCGAAAATATTGACGTGTGTTTTCCTGAAGACTGAATGATTGCTCTATTGTTCTTTTTTAATTTTTTTTTTGCATTCACTCATTTAGATTGGTTTGACAACGTGTCACTTCATTCATAACATTTTAATCTCTTTTACTAATTCTCATGTTGGATTTCCAGTCCTCTCCTGTGGATTTCTGCAGTTATCTTTTTACTGCTCAATGTTCATGGTAAGTAAAATTACTTTGCTGCATTTTATGCTGTGTGTGCTGTTTCTTCCACGATGCATGAATTCAGTAAAATCTGAAGAGTTTTGTTCCTCTTTCAGGATGGAAGGAACTATTCTGGGTATCACTAATCCCTCCAGTTGTAAGCTCTATAAAAACCCACAAAAATTTAGTGATAATTCTACTGCAACAACTACTACTCACTTTTTCACTGGTTTTGCAGATTCTCTTGGCTGTCGGGACAAAACTGCAGGCCATCATTGCTAAGATGGCAATCGATATTAAAGATAGGCATGCAGTTGTTCAAGGAATTCCTTTGGTTCAACTTAGTGATCATCATTTTTGGTTCAAGCGCCCGAGTTTGTTTCTCTCTCTAATTCATTTTACATTATTTATGGTTAGTACCTTCATTCCTGTATGGTATTTTTTTGTACTTTTTTCAACTCAAGGCAATATTCATATTACATGGTATCAAATGTTTGTTTGTAAAATATAACCATATGGATAGAACAAGTATTATAAAGATAGAGACGTTGATATAGATAAATAATTATATTACAAAGATCAAGTGCAACAATGAATGTTTATGGTAGAAGTTTGGTGCAGCCTTGATTAAAAATAAATTTAAAGAGTCAATTTAGATAGTTTAGACATGTTAAATGCGTACCACATAATACTTTTGTGAGAAGTGACAAATTATTAGGTTTTTCTTGTGCGATTAAGAAAAGACAGAGACCATGAAGGCATTGAAAAAGAGGCTAATTAAAATAGTGAATTTTTTGGATTTTAAGGAATTAAGAATTTTGTTATTAATGTTGTTTTACAAAAATTTCTCTGGCAGGTTGCCCATGAATTGTTGATAAGGTTTAAAATGTTTATTATTACTTATTGTGGTGAGATCTAATAAACATATAATTATGAAATCATTTGTTAATCAAACTGGTTATAGTTTCTTTTTCTATATTTTTAATTTTCTAACACCTTGGGGATTGGTTTTCATTTGTCTTATGATTATATTAGTTATATTTTCTTTAGTCTTTTATTGTGGGATTAGTTTTCTTTTGTTTTAGAATTTTATTAGTTTTTTTTTTCTTATCTTTCCTTATTTTGGGAAGGGTTGGTTTTCAAATATAAGAGGGTCAGTTATTATAATTTTTTGTAAGAAATTGTAAGTTGAATGTAAACATTAAGATAAACAATCATTATTTTTTCTTTCTTTATCAAGTTTTTTGTATCAATGTCGGCCCATCCACTAGCATGAATATCGTTGGCCATCTACAATGGAATCATCTAGGGTTCTAATTATTTCCAACTTTTAATTATCCATTTTATCCTGTAATCTTAAAAAGCCCTCAATAGCTCTCATAAATTGAATGAGATAATTTTCAAGTAGTAACATCAATTAGTTTTTCTTATGATCATTGGCAAAGGAAAGATGAGATATTTGACAAGAGCAGAACTTCACCTCCATCATAGTCAGCCAATTATAATGTTAAAAAACTTAGTAGACCATATACCTATTATGCCAATTGACAAAAGAAGCATGAAATATAGCAAAACTGATATGTTTGGATCTTGAGAACATATCAAAAAGTTTTAAAGTTTGCTCCAAGATTCAAAGCACTTAATGATACACATTATCTGTCATGGAGCATTTTAATATATGCTTTTGGAATTATGGTTGGAAATCTATTTGTTTCATAGTGTTACTTAGAAATGCCTTGATGACGGAGTCTTGTACAAAAAGATTTTAGAAAAGGATTGACTATTTGATTTTTCACAAGTCTTGAATCGAGAGCTTAATGATGTTCGAGAATGTGTTCTCGGCAAAAGCCTCTACCTATGTTAAAAGAGGTATTTGATATCCTCACTGTTGTAGAGCATAAAAAACCAAATTTGAAGGTATTTAAAGGAAGTTCTTGGCAAAGGATCGTGATCCAAGGAAACAAAAATCATGGATGTTATTGGTTTTTTTAAATGTAGATTGGGCAAGAGCTGTTGTTGATATAAGTCAAGAATGGGTATTGCACAAATGCCTGAGATAATCTAGTGTCTTGGAGAGAAAAAAATTAGGCTATGTTTGCTCGAAGCAATGTAAAAGCTATCTATAAAGCTATAGAACAAGCAACATGTGAATTATTGGGATACAGAGTTTAATGACAGATTTAAACATGTTAGCCATGAAGTCTTTGAATTTGTTTAGCAATAGCAAACCAATTATCAGGGTAGTCCATAGTCTAGTTCAACATTACCGAATGAAAAATGCAATGATTGATAAGAATTTCATCAATACCGAGATTGAGAATGGGACTTCTGTCTTGTTTTACACTCCTACCAAGTCGCAGGAAGCTAACATTTTTATCAAAGCTCTTCAAAAATCAAGTTTTAATCTTTCATATTAGCAAGCTGGAAATGATAGCAATCTATTTATCAACTTGAGAGAAAGTGTGAAAATTGAATAAATCTACAATTACAGGATCATTTACTAACAATTTAATTGTAGTTTTGTTTTTCTATTTTTTGAATTTAATTAGCCTTGGGATCTTATTAGTTTCATTTTCCTTGATTTTCTTATGTCTTGATGTTGGCTTCATTATATTTTGAGATTTAGTTAGTTTTTTTTTGTTTTTATATTTTGTTAACGGTTAAGATCCAAATATAAGAGGATTGAATATTGTAATTTACTATAAAAAGGTATAAGTTGATTATGTCCAATAAGAAAAAAAAATCATTTTTTTGTATTTCCTTTGATTTTGCTTGTTATCCGAAAACTATGTAGAAATGAATAAAGGAACACAAATTTTTTGTCAAATGAAGGTGACATTACCATGTCTTTTTTGTTTGATTTTGCTTTCCTATATTATTTGTAAACTAACCTTTTCAAAAGATCTGATTAATTTGCAATCACACAAAAAAAATTCACAACTAACTGAAATTCTAATTTTTTGTGCAGAACACTTTCCAGTTAACAAATTTCTTTTGGATCTGGGTAAATTTTTTTTCAACCTAGATCAAATATGCTGTTATTATACTTTTTTTTGTTTCAATTAACTAATTATCTCTCTTCCTTTTCTTTGTAGTACGATTTTGGGTTGCGGTCGTGCTTCCATCAAAACTTTAAGTTCGTCATCTCCAGAGTCTTACTTGGGTAAACTTAGTTTTTGTTCCATAATTCTCACTTCAGCATATTACTGAATTTTTGTGGCTTATCAAGCCAGAGCAATGATCAAGTACTACATCTTGTTTATAAGCATTATTATGCTATTATTATTTCTTACAATGTTATGACTTTACAATTAAATATCACAAGCTATCAAAGATTAAAAACTTAGCAAAAATAGAAATGAATCTAGAATAGCCATCATTGTGCCAGGTCTAATTTGGATCAAAGTAGGCTAGCTTGAATCAAATATGATTGAGCGAGTTTTGATTGGCTCAAAATTAGATTATTAACTTGAACAAATGCAATCTTTGTCACAAAATCTGTGTTGCGCCCTTTATGTCTTCGGGTCGGAGTTAAACTCTCACCCATTGCATGTAACTGAGAAGAAGAATGGTATTTATTCCTAACTTAACTCTCTGCTTCATTTGCTAATTTTCTTTTCTTTGGGTTTTTTGCAGGGTCATAGTTCAGTTCATGTGCAGCTACATCACTCTTCCTCTTTATGCATTGGTATCTCAGGTATATTCCTCTTTTGCTGCAATCCTAAACGAATAGTATTAATGTGCACGGTCATATGGTTCCTTTGTGCATCAAATTAATCAAATAAGCTGATTCATCATTTTAATGATAAAGAAATGATAGGTACAAATTTGAACCCTTGCTTGATTTCCGCTGCTAGAAGTTCATTCTAGTTTTCATTAAAGCTTTGCATAAAACTCCTTTTTCAACTCTTTCTAACCTTTTTTCTTTTTTTGTAAACTCACAAACTAGTATTAAACATTTGGAAAATATTCTCACTCTAGAGTTAGTAGTCTCAATGGAGAAGGATGACGCTAACAATTTCCATTTTAACATGGCAAGCTTCTGAGCTCATGATCACATCACAAAACATTTGTTCTCTGCAGATGGGATCGCATATGAAAAGGTCCATTTTTGATGAGCAAACCAACCGAGCTCTGAAGAAATGGCACCGAGCTGTGAGGAAAAGGCATAGGAAGGGAACATCCGTTTCTCCCACGATAAGCCCAAGTGCAAGTCCAAGAAGTAGCCCCAATTCATCACCTCTTCACCTTCTTCATCATTTCGAGTCCACAGGACATTCCAATAGACTGCAAAGCAGATATCTCTCAGACCAAGAAAAGGAGAACTCTTTTCTAATACAGAACAATCGGCATTCCTTCAGTCACAGTGTGGAATTGGAGAATGAGTACTCTGCAATGGCTAATATGATCCCAAGCTTCAAGCACAGTGTGGTAGACACCATGGCAGATGAGCTCCATGTCCACATAGAAACAGAGCAAAGAGAAGAGGAGTTCACTTTCGTTAAGCCTCTGTCAGAGTCAGAAGAACCCCATTGAGTTCACATCGTAATTCCAGTTTGCAAGATGAGGAGCCTAAAACTTCGCCTTCCCTTGACAAATCCAAGTTTTTTTATAGTTTCACTTTTCAAGCTGAGAGATTTTGTATGTAAAACCCTACAAAGTTGACAAGAAGTTACAGATACACGAGAGGAATAGAATCATAAGGTTATTTGTATATTCTTAGGAATGCTAGAGTGCAGAATGCTTTCAGTATCTGCTTCATATGATCATAAAGAGACACTTTACTGTATTAGTGATTTTGGAATTCTGTTTCTTATCTTTATGATTGCATAAATCACCATATTCTTCAATCATAGAATGATCATTAGATATGGAGTACATGAAGCAAGAGATTTTGTTTCTTCACAGGCCATGGATCAATTACAAACAATGGCCCATATTGATGAGTCATTTGTAACCACTGATGTCTATTTATGTTATTTTCTGTGCATTTTGTTGATTATTATATTTATTATTAAAATTTGGATATATCTTATTTTTTGCATTTAATTTAGGGCTATTGTATCTATCTACATCTTGCAACAGAAATGTGCAAATAGATTTTGGGCTATTTTTGTTGCTCAATAGAGAACCAAGGGGATTTCTTCTAGTGTATGTGTGCACAAGTGAAAGAAGAAGGCTAGTATTCTTTTTTCTTATGTTGATTCTTTTGTCGACAATCTAAGTTTCAAATTGGGAATTGAAAGGCTTAAAAATTTCATATCAAAAGGGTTTGTCAACAAAAAAGAGGACTAACCTAAGAGTTAAATCAATTGTGAATTTGAAGAATTATTGAAGGTGATAACTTATGAATAATTTGATTACTTTTTATTTTTTTATCTTGATTTTAATTTTTTGTATTAAAATTGATATGAATGTATTTAGTTGTAATTTGAAAAAACATGTGGTCATTTTAGTTTACTTTGATTAATCAATCTTAAATTAATTGAACTTATCTTTAATCTTTCAGTGACATCTAAGAAAATGATCACTAAGTTAATATTTAACCCACTTTGATTATAAATTGCATGATATAATGTTAATTTAGTTTGAGTTGTGACATTATTACATATGCAAAATTTAATGTTATTTAATTTGGTTGATTATTGTACCTTTTATTAAAATATTAAATAAATTTATGCATGCCTTTATTCATTAGTATTATTAATTTTATTTTATAAAAATTATTAACATTTAAAATTGATATCAAGACATTAAATCTTTTTGGCAATAATATTTAGTTTTTGTATATTGATATATTTTATTGTTATATTAAAATTATATCATGCCACCAAAATAGAACAAAATAGAGAATTTGGAGGCCATTAGGATTCAATTGGATGCTCTACAACTTGCAATTAATTACTCAATTAATAGAATAGATTCATTGGAGGTCAAATTGAAGGGGATCTACTTGGCTTGATGATGTCACAACCAAATGAGATGAAATACCTAACTCAACCTCCACCAAATGAACCTCTAAAAGAAGACCAACACATTATTAAGAAAAAAAAAAATTAAAAAAGAGGTCACAATCTTTTATGAAGTCTAGGGATGATAGAATGAAGATGTATAAGAAGGTCGTGGAGGCACTAATTAAGTAGAATTGGAGGCATTACATTTTCATTTTCTTTGTAAACTTTTATTTTTAAGAAGCATTATCTCTACTTTTAATGTTGAAAAATTTGTTTCACAAGTATAGAATATCCTTCTCCTTTATTTGAAGGAAAAGATATTTACTCATAGAAAGGGAATTTTGAATCTTTTATTCAAATATAGATTCTGGTATATTGACAGTTTCCCTAATCTTCCAAATGACAACATGAAACTCTAATTGGAATCTTATATAATGATTTTTGCTAAAAATCTCATGAATTCTAAGTTAAATTTTGTAAAAATAAAATAGATTTTGGGTTTCAGATTTTCTAACTTGTGCAAGTTCCCCAACGATAGATATCGACTACAAGTCCTTGATTCCTTTGAAAGGATAATGGAAACTAACATCCTCATTGCTTGCAAAGTTGCTCTTAAACAGAATTCCCATGGTGAGTGCCAAACTCCACTCTTAAAACATGGTCACATTTATTCAAGAGATTGAGGAAGAATAGGGTTGATTTTATGAAACTGAAATCAACTTAATATATATTTATTTAAAATAATAATAATATATTATTAATTGTATTTATTTATTTTAAAAATTCATAGTAATTCCAAAAAATCTCTAATCAAGATGAAATAAGAGTTATTAGACTAATCTTGACAAGTATTTTCCAATTTTATAATTTGGAATGTTTATTTTTTTGAGTTTTAGTACACTTTATGAGATAGTTTAATTCGTACTTGATTTAACGATTGAGGATGTTATAGTTGTTCAAATGGTAATGCAAGTTCATCCAAAGTTTTTTTTGATTGTGCTTTATTAAAATTCTTTGATGACCTTATTAAAGAAATAAAAGACTTATTCAAAAATATATTAACCTTAACAAGACTTGCATTATGCATGAAAATCATATTAATGAATTTTAAAGACAATGTAATGAACTTAGAAAAAAAAATGATATCTCTTATATTTGATTCTTAATTGAACATTTCTTCTCTTAGTGAATTGCATGTAAAATTGAATAAATTTGAAAACATTTTTTGAGCATACATGAATTGTTCATTTTTTGAATTGGAAAGTAATATGTGCAAATATGAAAAAAATTGATTTCAAACAAAAATTGAATGTGTTTTCTATCACATGTGCAAATATGTGTTGCATCACTTACCTATGCTAGAAATGAAAATAAGAAGAAAGTTGTTCATATGCATGCATATTTATCTAAGACTTATTTGAATACATTAGATTCTCAACTTCATCTAATATTGTATATAATTTTGCTCTAGATTAGGTTATATTTCTTTTGATTGTGCTTATAAGAGATCCATTAGCTCAAATTAAATTATTTAATTTGGATTTCTAAAGGAATTTGTTTAGGTCAATCACTTGCACATTCCACATAATTGCCACACACTATCATCACACATGAATCCAACTTTGTTTGGGTTCTTAAACATAAGGCTTACTTAGTTTTGTAGGTGCATCTCAATGTTGAGGGTTTGTGAAGATGTCTTGATTTGTAAACAATATCTTAATTGACTAAATTTTTTCTTATCAGTCAAACTTTGGTTTTTTTCATGAATATCCTTAAATTTAAAAGGATTTGCAAAATTTATTTTAAAATTTGGTTATATCTAGATTTTTGCATTTAATTTAGGGCTTTTGTATCTATCTCCATCTTGCAAAGGAAATGTGCAAATATGTTTTGGGCTGTTTTGTGCTCAATAGAGAATAGAAAATAATTTGATTATTTTTATTCTTGATCATGACTTTAATTTTTTGTATTAAGATTACTATGGACATATTTGATTGTAACTCAAAACAACATGTGGTCATTATAGTTTATTATGATTAATTAATCTTAAATTAATCTTTAGCCCTTGAGTGACATCTAAGAAAATGATCAATAAATTAATATTTAACCCACTTTGATTATAAACTACATGATATAATGTTAATTTAGTTAATTGATAAAAGTTGTGACATTATTTTATGTTATTTAATTTGGCCTATTATTGTACCTTTTATTAAAATATTGCATTAATTTATGCATGCCTTTATTCATAAGCACTATTATGTTTATTTTATAAAAATAGTTAAGATTTAAAATTGATATTAAAATATTAAATCTTATTAGTAATAAAGTTTAGTTCTTACGTGATATATTTTATTGACATATTGAAATTATATTATGCTACTAAAATAGAACAACATAGAAAATTTAGAGACCATTACGATTCAATTAGATATATTACAACTTACAAGTGATTACTCAATTAATAGAATAGCTTTATTGAAGTCTAAATCGAAGGGTGTAACTACTTTGGCTTGATGATGTCACAACCAAATGGGATGAAATACCTAACTCAACCTCCACCAAATGAACCTCTAGAAGAAGACCATCACATGAAAATAAATTAAAAAAGAGATCATAATCTCTTATGAATTGTAGGGATGATAGAATGAAGATATAAAAGAAAATCAAGATAGACGCAACAATTAAGTAGAATTTGAGGCATCACATATTCATTTGCTTTGTAAAATTCTATTTTTAAAAAGCATTATCCCTATTTTTAATGTTGAAAAGTTTGTTTCACAAGCATAGAATTTATTCCTTTATTTGAAGGAAAAGATCTTTATGCATAGAAAAGGATTTTTACATCTTTTTGTTCAAAATGTAGACTTTGGTATATGGATCTTGTTTGAGAAATTACATGAACCTACATGCTATATGTTTGATATTGACATAATCACTTGAAATTAACACAAAAAAATGCAAGAGGCTTAAATTTTTTATATTTTCCCTTTTCACAAGATTTTTGTTTAAAATTTCTATGCTAAATATTTGTATTGAGGCCACTACAAATTATATAGATTGTATTGAGAAATGTTTCAAATTAGTAAGAAGAAGAAACTAATAAGAAATATAAAGACAAAAGTGAAAAAGAGACTAAAATGCCCTACAAGCATCCTAGATTCAATGAGTTTGGATAAAAGAATACAATAATATTGCGGTTGTGACAACCCCTTTAATTCTTTTTGATCACATGCTCTATTTTTTAATTTAAACATTCTATTCTCTTAAAATATTTATTTTTCTTCTAAATTTCATATTTCAAGTAAACATAATCTCTTATATTTGTTTTTATTATATAATAATAATTATTTCACACACACACACACACACACATATATATATGTATATATATATATATATATATATATATAACAATAACTCATCCACACAATTTATATTTACAATTATCATTTGAAAATAAATAAAAACCATCATCATAATCATATTTCATAATTTCATAATTACGTTTAACTTTACATTCAATTTTTACATATGGATATAAATTTGAATAAATTGTGCGATTAACAATTCTTTTGGTACAAACTCTTACATTACAAATCTTTATAGTTTTAGTACTTTCTTACACACAGTTCTTATGGATAATTATTATTTTGTTTGTGGTTTCAATGTACTTAAAATGTTAGTGCTAAAAAAGACTAAGCTAATCATAATATTAATAATTTTTAAGGAATTAGAATAATAAAATATCTAATTTTTGTTAAAAAAACTTTTAGAATTTGCTTAAGAATTTTGTGGAGATTATCAACTTTTAAAGAAAGTTTTCTAATTTGAAAATTCAAGTTGCTATTATATAAAGGAATAAAGTTAAAGTTGAATTCTAGTCTTTTGAATCTTATGTGAGCCTTATTAGCTTCATATTCAATATCACAACAAATGGTTTTATATGGATTAGCTAATGCATTAAAGATGTATAAGTATTAGTATAAATATTGTCATCATAGTTTGACATGAGAACTAGCTTGGTTATTATTCTTATCTTTTGTAGCTAATGATATGTATTTGGAATACACATAATCATATGATTGTTAGGCTTGAGTGCCATCTTAGGATATATCTTCACATCAATTTTCCATGAGGATTTCATTTAAATAGATGTACAACCATTGTGATTTAGAAATCTCAATCTTTCTTATCTTAATTGAAAGTTAGATGAGCTAAAGTTTATCGTAAGGATGTCATCTATGGTAGTGTTTTCATAACCTAATATATCTATATCTTGGGTGTTGTTAGAATAATCACTATCTTGCCTTAGACTTATACGGATGGTTAATCATAGCAATTACTTCACCAATGTATATAGTTTGCTAACCAAATTAAAATAAAAGGTATTATCTTTTGTCTTCAAAACATGTATAAAATTTAATCTACATAGTTAATTAATCACATTCTTGTAGGTTATCTAATCTACATGATTAAAAAAAACAACTTAATTGATTTCTATTCCAGTGGAAATTTGTTTGTAATCTCTAAAAACTTTCGATCAATCTCTCAATTATCAAAGTAACATCTTAGTGATTGATTCATGATTTAAAAGGATGATTGTCATAATTTAAGTATAACATTTAACTATAAAATACATGAACTCTAAAATTTTATAGGTCCAATAATTGTATTTAATAATTAGTATCTTAAAGTCTTTTTTGTCAAAATATGGTTGTTAGCATCAATTAGAGTTTGTTTATCATTAAGTTCTTAATTTAAAGTCATTGATATTGTTATAGCTAATTTTATGAAAAATATTATAATGAAATTAATATGAATTAGTTTGCCTTTATAAATACCTTTAATAAAGTTGTAATTGTCTATTTAATAGTTCTTGGGAGAGCGATTGTTAATTTATGCTTGTGGTATCTTATTATTTTTAAAAATCTCCTATCATATTAGTGCAAATATTTTTGAGGAGTTTTTATTTGAAATTTTTTATTGTTTTTAAATCATGCATACATCTAGACAGACAATGTACCATACCTTCTTAAAAGAGTTTTGGTTTAAATTATCAAAAGCCTTATTTGTCAAATTGTAATCATTATAAGGGTTTTATTATATAAGAAAAAATGATAGAGATTTGTAATATCTAATAGCTTCTTCCATGAGCTCCTCATAGATGTTTTTCCATAAGTTCCTTATAGATTAATAATATCTTAAAATTGGGGAGATTTAGCAATCTTGATTATCTGAAAACCTCACTTTGATAATGAAAAAGGGCAAGAATTAGATGTGTGAGAGATAATATAAAATTGATAATTTCATTAGAAATATGTTATGCATTAGAAGTTCAAGAAATATTGATAATTTGATTAGATACAAGTTATGATGAAGGGAAAAATAAAATGAGTGAGAGAGGTTGTAATCATTGCTAATCATATAATTTTGCTCTTCATTAGATATATAAGTTGTCGCGTGTGTTTTTATTGCTTACATGCTTTTCTAATGCCTTTTTATTGATTTTTTTGAATATATTCTAAGGAAGACTCGTATATGGGGATTCCTTATTTTTTTTAGTATATCACTTGTGCTTAATATTTTTTCATGGACAAAATGAGAGGTTGTTAAATCTTATAAGCTCCAATGGTCACAATTGATTTCAATGATAACAAATCATTTAACTGCTTCTCTTGGTAATTTAATATGTTTATTTAGTATATTATATAGTTAACCTTTTAGATAGTTAAACTTAGTGATCGCTCACCATGTAGCTTAGCAAGTGAATAAAACATCTAAATATTGTTAAAGCATATGGAGGACAAGGAGAAAGAAGAACTCAAAGGTCTACACTAGTCCAAATTTGAAGAGATGGGTTTCTTTGTCATAAGGAATTATGCAAGGATTATGGTTTGAGTTGTACCTTCTAATCAAAAGCCTACACATACATTCTTATTTGCATTCATATGGGAGAAATTGCTTACTTAGGAATGATTAGGGTTAACTTAGTTCAAATTGTACCTATTGCATTCCTACAGATGCTTGCTCTTGAAAATTATGGAGTATCTTATCAAAGCAATGCATCAAGTCATAAGTTACGTTTCACAAGCATAGGAGATGTTGAATTTCAAATCATTAAATATCACTTTCAATTTCATGAGATAGCCTCTAGAAAACATTTATATTAGAATGTTGAAATTACACTCACAAATTTGTCTTCATAACAATTAGAATGCACTAGATTTGAAGAGTTTTGAAGTTGAATTAATCTTTAGAATGGATTCTTTTAAAACCCTCAAAATTAACTTAATGTAAAATATGTGATGAATCACTTAAGGTATAGGGAGCCACGTATGTACATGGATACTCACATGAATACACTATTAAGCACTTAATTTTTTCAAGGTAGATGATTACATAAAATACATTATTTTAAACATATAGTATGTATGATGTCTAATGCCTGTTAGATTAGCTCTAATATACAATACACTTAGTTAATTTTGCATGATAGGCTAGAGGGAATGGAGAATACATAGTGTTGTGAGTTAACTCATGACACATGTATTGTATGCCAATATTGACATATGGTACAAGAAGATCTAACATATGGTACACATTTCTTATATGCATTACATCTAATATAAACAACTTATAAGGGCTAGTTTGACCATTTTTTTTAGAATTTTTAATTAGTTATTATAGAGATATTGGGAGTTATTTCAGAGGGTTTCAAATGTAGATATATATAGCCCTCCAAACATTAGGAATAAATTGATGATTTTGGAAAATGATTGGCAAACCATTAGAGAGCCTCTTTGTACTCAAATTGCTATATTTTACCAAAAGAGGAGATTTGTATAAGCTTCAAGTACAAATCATTTTTGAAGCATATAAGAGCATGTATCAAGGTGGCAGCACATTCCTTCCATACTCATAGACCTTAACTATCTCACAAAGCTATTAATTACCTTAAAAAATTCTTATCTTAATCTATTAGGCCTTTTGTTATATATTTATCCAAGTGTTTGGATTTTTGTTATAAATTGCTTTGTAATTGCTCTTTGTGAGTGACCCTCTTGGCTAGGGTTTTGAGCAATGGAAGAGACCTACGTTAGGTCTTATAATGTGGAGGTGAGAGGTCTACTCCCAGACTTAGAGTATGGAGGTGAGGGGATTGAATCTAAATCCCAAGAAAATAAGTTGATAAACATTGTGTCTTAGCCTGTGAGAAGATTCAAGTGTAAGAAGCTTCTTTACTTGATTGTACTGAAGGATAAGAATAAAGGTTAGGTCCAAGTCTAATTAGATTGGGTGTGAATTTAGGTTCAATGTATAGAAGTCAAACCACATAAAATTCTCATTGCAATTTTATTTTTAACTCTTTAATTTATTCATAGTTATTACAATTTTAATGCTATAGTTTGTTGCAATGTGAATTGAATTTGGCAATCAAGATTATCACTACATAGAACTTTTTATGCACCTAATTTACCACACTCTTATCGCTGTGTTATGTACTTAGCACCCTAGAAGAAGACACATAATCTTAGCAAAAATAAATTGAATAAGCTACCTAAACCTCTTAGGAATCATAGGAATGATAAAATGAAGATATATAAGAAGGTTAATGTAGAATCATCAACATTTAATAAATTTTTGAAGACTCAAATGGAGAATTTATTTGATTGGTATCTATTTGGTAATGACTAATTTTGCTAAAAATGAAACAAGTAAGACAAACTAAAACATTTTGGAATAATGCTTCATAGCCAAGGTATATAGGATGCATAAGAGAGTCTCCACTTAACAAAAATGAAGTGATAAGAAAAAAATATTGTCTTAAAAACCATGATAAGGGAATAAATGTATAGTTACATACATTGAGGTAGAGGACCTCTATTGTGGTGAAATATTTTAATATATTTGAAGATATATAATTAAGACTGATTATCTTCATTAATCTTGGTAATTAGTAAGTAGATTAGCCTTGAGACTTAGATTGAAGATTAGAACGAAAGTTAAGTTGCACAATCCTCTAACACTTGAGGAATGTAGTACCTTAGCAAAACTAATGGTGAGATTTAGGATGCGAGTACTTATGAATATCAATTTAAATAGTCAGGTTCATATACAAAGATATTTAAGGTAGTTATTAAGCCTAGTTTACCTTCTAAACCTAGCACTCAAAAATTGGGAGTTTAGGAGAAATAATCCCAATAATAAAATTGAGTTTTGCTATAGGTGTAATCAACATGTGCATAGGAAATATCAATGCAGGGCTATCTTAAACCTAGAGAGGGAAAATAAAATGAACCTAAATATGAAGAAGTATAAGAAAAATATATTGTCCTCATTATTAAGGAAGCAAAGGTGAAGAAGATGATGATGAACATGTAGGTGTTACGTGACACCTCTCTAAATTTGGGAAGAAAACTAAAGATAGGGGAAAATATATTTTTATTATCTTAAAAACCTATAATAAGAAGAATTTGAGATTAGTTACAGATGGTGAGAGTGTAATGAATATAATTTAAATAAGTGCACTCAACAGAGCCAACTTCAAGTCTAAATTTCATCTCTATAACATCTAATATAAGTTGGGTGGATCACACTTTTTTGATAACCAAATTTAGGTCCATGATTCTATTAAAAATAGGAAAGTATAAGGACAAGATTTTGTGTTATACCCTACTTATAGACATAGCCCATCCTATTAGGGAGGCAATGGTTGTATGATCCTAGTATTATAAACTATAGAAGAAAGAATAATTGTGCATACAAACACAATGGCCAGTGTATTAGATAACATCCACTAAGAATAATGAAAAGGTTTAACCTTTTAAATTATAACACCCCTAAAAGAAAGTTGATAAATTAAATTTATAATATAATTTTTACTATGAAATTTTTCTTATTTAGAAATGATGACAAGCATTATTATGATTATAGGAAGGACAATACCTAAATGTCTCACATGAGGAAATAAAAAAAAAGAAACCAATGATAGCATTTTGTTGGAATTTGTTGTGAATTAGTCATAAAATTAAATGCCTATAACATTAAAGAAATTATTTAAAATACCAGACAAGATTAAGAAAATTTGATATTTGAATAAAAATAAAGGATTTGATGAATAATTAATTTTAAAATTTTTCTAATAAAGTTTAGGAGTCAATTGGAATAGTTTATGAAAAGTATATAATTATATATAAGGTTTTAATTAAAAGATTATTTAAAGATTTAAATATTTAACTACTAATTAAATTTTCTTTAAAGCCCTCAATCTTATCCATTTTCTAAGGGAGAGAGTGTGGTAGTAAGGAAGAGAACACGACCAAAGGAGGCTCTATCATTTTGCAAACATCTTAACAGGGAAAGTTGCAAAAAGACTGAGGGAAGTGTGGATTTTCAATAGGGATTTAAAAAGAATTTCACAACGAAGGAATCATTTTCTTACATAGATTCAATTTAGTATTTGAGAAATCCAATAAAATTCTTGTTTTTAAATCTTTCTTTGGGTTGCATGAGGTACTTTAAGTTGAATAGTTTCAAACTTAGTGAATTGGGAACATAAAGAAAAAGAATTAGGAAAAGAGTGAGGCTTTCAAGAATGGAACCAATTATTCCAAGTGCAAATTATACAGTTTGATAGAGTAATCATATGGTCCAATATGTATTTGAAAAAGAGAAAGCCTTTTCAAATAATATTTCTATGGTCTAATGCTCATTTGGTATGGGATTGAACATTCTGATGTGGGTATCAAATTGTCTAATAATTTTGTCAAAATCAACCTTAAGTCTTTTTTAGAATCCTAACAAATGGTTCGATGATTGCCTGATGACTATTGGATGGTTTAAAAGAGAGAATAGATGATAAAAAAGGACTTAGTAGGATCAAAAGGTGGGTTGAATGGATGCTTACAGCATCTAATACATATTGTAATGCACATTGGATGGGTCAATAACTTCGATTGGTTGGCCTAATGGGTTGATGAATAATCTGATCAATGGAAAAAGAACTTAAGTCTTAAGGGCCAAGAGCGATCCATTCAATCAATGAAAAAAAGTTTCTTAAGCATTATGCATGATGTTCAAATCCTTTTGAAGAACTAAAGACCTATATTATTTTCCCTAAAACCATTAATGTTATTGAGTCAAAATTTCATATTTTAAATAAATATTCTCTTTTATATATGATCTATTTTCAATATACATATAAATCAATTACAATATTCACAACTTATTACATCCCATGCAGTTGTCTACCTACAATCCATATAGATATTTACACCATTCCACAAAATTAAAATGTACAACACATGTAGTAGAATATAAAGGTTACATAGTTCTTCACTGATACAATATTAATATGCATTAAGCATGCTTGATACAAACTCATATAAACATGTTCATTTATTTTCTATACTAGCATGCATCTTACCTCAATCCATATGTTGTAGGTATCCATCTAGCATACTTGTAGCTATTAATACCAAACATAAGTAAATCCAATAGGTTTTCATCTTGCCCTTTTTATTAACTATCCATTCTCCTATTTTTTCATCTTCACTATTGCTTTACTTGCATGCCATATGCCTAAATATTAATATTTCCAACATAGCATGCATGTCTATCTTGCAAGTACTTGGCAAATGATATGCTATCATATACCTAATTAAATAGACAACATAGACATTGTGCTTATCATGCAACATAAAATATATATAACATGTGAAAAATGTACCATAATAGCATATAATGTAAATAATTTATTATAACAAACAACATCACATAATCAATTCAAACATTGTTGTTACAAGCAATTATATAATCTATAATACATCAAACATACACACTAATAAAGGTGTCAAGATGGCTATGTTTTATAATCATCATTACAACAAGTATACACACTTATAAATATGCTAGATGATTATATTAAGTCAAAAGATTTTGGTATTCAATTCGCTCCTTTCTCTTTCTTCTCCTATAAACACACAAAATAAACAGTAGAATTTTATTATAAATTTCATGCATTAGATCTATTATGTCTATTTCATCATTTGAAAACCCCAATGATTACAAATTTGAGTTCTATACCCTTACAAACTCTCCCTTAGCTTGTACAATTTCTCTTTTTATTTTTTTAGACTCTAAAATGCAAAAGAGGCTTTAGGAAAAACTTATCCTTAGTGATGTGGAAACTTATCCCTCAAGCATCTTCTTAATTTTCCTTCTTTTTCTCTATCCAAATGGCATTGTTATTTTACCTTAACTTTTGAGAAGATCACTAAAAATGCCCCTCCTTAAGTTAGGATTCATCAACCTTTTCGTCTATTTCTCCATCTCTCAGTTTCTTAAGACCTTTGTCATCAACACTTTCTTATCTTGAACATTGTCTAAATAAAAGGCAAATCATAGACTATAACAAAAATTTGTGCAAACCTACCTTATAAACACAAGTATACCCAAGCCTCTTGCACTTCAAAAATCATTCCAGAAGTTAAAGAGCAATGCAGAGTATTTGTGAGGAGATTAGGGTTTGGGGTTTCGCATGAATAAGGCTGCCAAAGAGAGAAAAAGGAGAGATTAGGAATGTGTTAAGTTTGAGAATGAGCTCACTTAGGAATTTAGATTAGCTTATTATAAGTATATATATATATATATATATATATATATATATATATATATATATATATATATATATATATATATATATATATATATATTTTAAATTTTTATTTCTTATTTAGCCCTTAAAATTCAGTAATACATAATAATTCTAAACAAACTCCAATTGAGATGAAACAAACATCTTTGGATTCATGTCGATGAGCTCTATCTAGTAACATGTTTATTTTTATATTATAAAAATACTTATTTCCTAATTAATTTTCCCACACTTTATGTGACATTCATCATGCTTTTAAATTTATCCTAAAATGTTAATATAGTTTTATTTTCTTATGAAATTGCGGATGTTACACTATGGGAGATGTAAGCATAAATATAAGTATGGAATAACAAAAGAAAAGATAATACAATTCAAATATGCATAATTTTAAGGAATATGAAAAATAATCTAAAATGGGGAGACGACTACTACTACTACACAAATTGACCTATGCATGCTATTCAATTGCATTGTTCATTTGCTTACCATATAATGAGATATACATATGCCATTACATTGACATGATTGAAAAATCATTGATCATGTATTGTTTTATTACATGGTTTGAAAATTCCTTTATTAGTTATTCATCATGATTATCTTGTTACATGCATGTTATATATTGACATCATATTATTGATGGATAACTTGTATTTACATATAACATGTCTTAATGTAAATAGTATGTGATAAACATGCTACTAATATAAAGGTACAAATAGGGTTTTTTTGGAAGTGATAAATAACAAAATAAACACTATAAGAACTTGCAAAATGAATAGAAGGAATCTAAGCTCAAAAATAGAAAAACTCTATTTAGGTACTATTCATTTTTCATTACTTCCAAAAAGAACTGATAATGGAATAAAAGGAATCAAAACTTAAAAATGAAAAAACAACTATTTGAGTTCTATTAATTTTGTAATGCTGACTGTTAGGCACTGGATGTATACTCTAAGGGCAAATTGGTGCAAAAGAAGTTAGCATGAAATTACTAAAATGCCAACCAAGCAATTGCTATAGTACCACATTCTAATTTGTAAAGAAATAACTAAAGAAAAGTTGGAGAAAAAAGAGTAATTTTTTCTTTATTACCAATAATGAAAAATGAGTTAAGAAAGATGTAGGAAGGGTGATACTCACCAAATGAGTTTATAACACTCACCAAAGAGTTACACAAGTGAAGGAAAAGCCACTAAACTTTACCCACATTGGACCTATCAAGCTAGTGCACAAACAGGATAACTCAAACCATCAAATTACATGCTTTCATTTGAAATTTTGGGACTTTTTATACATGTTTCTCCATTATAACTACTAGCACCCATTATCATACATTGACACAAACCTTTATAAAAGTAAGAAAGTATTAACACCCACTTTGTAAAATAAATAATCACTAATGCCATTTTGTAATAAAAATAAAATCTCTAGATGCTTCACATATTTTTGCAAAATTCTTGTCATACTTTTTGTGATTATTTGAAGTAAATTTCATGGGTTGATTCAAAACTAGATGATGTGGACTTTAATTTTATTTTTCATGATGAATGAATAAAAAGTCAATTTGATTGGCCCACACTTAAGGCATTATCATAGGTTTATGTCATCATTGCATTGTGGTGTAATTGGTTGGGGCTTTATCATCTCTACCAAGTCAATAAGAACTTTGCTTTGTAGAGTTAAAAATTAAGATAATCATTTATTAGTCATGGAGCAATCTTCTCTAGGTCTTCTTTAGCCATCTAAGCGTCCTCTAAAGGTGGTTTATTTTTTCAATGGATAAGATTATGCAATGTCATATTGCAAATTTCTTTTATATGGTAGAATGCCCTAAATATTAAAAACAAGACTAATGAATATGTCAGGTGGAAATTTAGTAACATAAGAGTTTGCACTAATTTTCTTAATTATTTTGAAATGTTCACTAGCTCATGCATGAAGGCTTTGTATTTAGTGGAGTTTTAATGTTTTTGGTGAATATGAATTAAGATATGGTCATGTTCTCTGAATTCTCTCAAAGATCTATTTTAGTTGATAGTCTCAACATACTTGGCATTGCTTGGTTAAACTTATAGATAATTTTAACAGGAGTTTGTTTAGTAGGTTTTGAAATAGTACTATTATATGAAAACTCAGATATAAGTAGATGCAAATATCATGTTCCAAAGTTCTTCCCTACAAGACACTTGAAAGGTTTCCTATGGTTTGGCTGACAACTTCTATTTGGCTGTAAGTTTATGGTAAAAAGCTGATAAAAAGTTAAGTTTTATTCCAAATTGTTTCTAAATTATTTCAAAATGTATGACACAAATCAAATTTCATGATTAGAAATAATTATAGGTGGTAAACCATGTAGTCTAACAATTTCATGAAAGAAAACTATGGTAATATGTGATGCATCATTTTTCTTAGAGCATGGGATAAAGTATGCCAATTTGGAGAAAAGGTCAACCACTTCAATAATGCTATCACGATGTGTAAGTTTTCTTGAAAATCCAAAAATAAAGTTTATAGATAGATCTCAAGGTTAATAAAGAAATGGTAGGGCTATTCATCTGAGAAACAATATAACTACTTTTTGTTTTGTTGTTTTGGCTTATTTACAATTGTAGTATTGCAAAAAAGTCTTTAAACATGTCTTTTTATGGAGGGCTAATAAAATTGGGTTTTAACTAAATTGATAGTTTTATCTCTACATATGTGTCCAATAATTTCTCTTGCATGTAATTTAGTTATTAATAATTCTTTAAGAGATGTTTAGGGAATGAACAATCGTTTTCTTCTAAAAAATAGTTATTAATAATAACAAATTTAGTTATAATGCTTAAAGGTTTATCTTTCAAATCAGCATAAAAATCATATTAAAAGTAAGATACAATAAATAATTATCTTTAATTATATTAAAGCCTAGAAATTGGGATTCCACAGATGAAATTGCTAAAAATATTTTTGATAATGTACTATAGGTTTGTTGTCTATAACATCTTTATGTTTTAAAACAAAGGAGAAATCTTATAAGTAATTAATTCATTTATCATACTTATGATTCAATTTTCATTGAGTATTGATGTATTTTAAGACTTGATAATTGGTATTTTAAATGAATTCTTTGTGTAACAAATAGTGTCACCAATATTTTAAGGATTGAATAATTGCATAAAATTCTTTATCATAATTAGAGTATCATTGTCTTATATCATTCAATGCTTCAATAAAGTATGCTATGGGATGATTACAAGTACACCATTAATTTCAATTCCTAAAGCATCATAAGAAACTTAAAAAATCATGTTAAAAATATGGTAAATGTAATACAAGAATAGTGGTCATAAGATGCTCGATTTGATTAAATGCTTGTTGTGCACCACCATTCCACTTAAATTTATTTTTTTAGAAGGTTAATTAGTGGTGCCATTATGATGCTAAAATTGTTATGAATTGTCTATAAAAAATGGTAAGTCCATGAAAACTTTTATGTGTAGTTATAGTCATTGGAATTAGCAAATCTAAAATGGCTTTTAGTTTTGAAGGTCTGGTTGGAGGCCATTTGAAGGGACTATAAATCTTAATAATTTTATTTTATCTTGCATAAAAGAACACTTATTTAGGTTTATATCTTATTTTTCTAGCTTAAGTTCTTCTAGGACTAATCCAAACATGCTTTAAGTGAGAGGTTTCATTAAAATTATAGGTTAAAATATCATCAAGGTAGATGACCAAGAATTTTTCTATGAATGGCTTAAGGATTATGTTCATTAAATGCATGAAAGTGCTTGGAGAGTTTGATAAATTGAACAACATAACAAACCATTCATAAGGGTCATCTAGAGTTTTAAAGGCTATTTTACATTAATCTCTTAACCAAATCCTAATTTGATGGTAGTTACTTCTAAGATCTAGTTTTGATAAAATGTTAGAGCTTGAAATGAGATCTAACATGTCATCCAATCTTAGAATTGAAAACCTATATTTTATTATTATATTATTAATAGTGTAATTGTCGATGCAGAGACATTATAAGAAATCTTTTTGGGTGTAAGAAGTGTAGGAATTACACATTGGCTAAGACACTCTTGTAGAAAACCCTTTTGGAGAAGTTCATTTACTTGGCATTTCTGTTTGGTACATTTACTTAGATTTATTCTATAGTGTGGGAGGTTTGGTAATTGAGAATAAGGTAATAAGTCCATTGCATGTTGGATTTTTCTAATGGGAGGTTACTCATTAGGGGGTTCCTTTGGGGTGATATCTCTAAATTAAGATAGGCATTCATTTATCTTTGGTAGATAGGTTACTTTAGAAAAGTTTGTTGAACATTTTTCACATGCATGATAAAGAAGAAGAGATTAGTGAATTCTCTACTAACGCTCTTAAATCTAATTCTATTAATGATAAAATAAGACTTAGGAGAGCTTAAATTTTCGCCTAAAAGTATGATTAGTTAATTTTTAGTGGTTATCTTTTGAAGTTGAATGGGTGGATCATAAGGAACTACCTTATGATCTAAGAGTTTTTTATTTCATTTTAAAGGTAATAGTTTTATAGTCTTACCATTAAATTTGAAGACATAAGTATTTTTGCTATCATAATGAAATGTATTCATATCATATAACCAAGGCTTACTAATTAGAATATATGCTATATCTATAAGAAGGACATCACACTAAACTTTGTCCTCATAATTTTTTATTTTCCAATGAGACATTTAGATGTTATTAACAAGGATGTGTGATTCACCCAATTTATATGGAATGGCTCTAGATGAGGCTTGGCTTTAAGGTTTTCCTAAGACAAAGCATGAATAAAGAAAAGTTTCATGGCATTTTTGTCATCAATGACTAATCTACACCTCTTTTCATTGCATGTGACAAACATGTTAAAAATGTTTTTTCTTCTCCAATCTTCTATGTTAGTTTTGATATTATTAAACACCACATGACTGCAATATCTATTTCTTATTTCTCATATTTTTCTTATCCATTAAGAGTGTATTTTAATTTTTTAGTTCTTCAAGTTAAAAAATATATAACTTTATCTTCATTAGTGAGAAAGAGATGTGCTTTACATTGTTTGCTAAAATGACCTAGTTTTTAACATTTAAACCAAATAACTTCTTTTCTTTTGGTTTTAGAAGTATATTATTCTCTTGAAAAAGATGAGGTGGAGGGTTTGTGGATTTTGACATGATAAGGGCTTGATTTAAGGAAACTAAATTTTGTAACTAGTTTTGTCATGGGTCATGAAGTGCAAAATCTTTCCTAATTTTTGGAAGGAATCCTAATGTGAATTTGTTAGTGAGTTTCCAATCATTATCACAATAATATGTTCAATCAAATAATTCTTCAAATTGATTGAAATAGTCTCTTACACTCAATAACTCTTATTTTAATGATAAAATTAACCATAAAGCTTATTGTCATGATGTCTTGGGCAATCTTTTGTCCTTAATATTTCTTTCATCTCTTCTTAAGTAATAACTCATCTACCTAATTGTTCTTTCTTAGAGTATGTTAATTTAGTAGATTTTTGCATGACTAATAAGTTTTATTTTGGTAAAACTAAGTTTTTGATAATCATCCTTTTTGTATTATTCATAGAAGTCTTCTATTTAGGTTAGCTAATCAAGGAATTGTTTTGGGCATGAATATCATCAAAAGTTGATTCTTCAACTTTGACTTTCTATTGCATTTCTAGATTATGATCACTAAATTGAGTTTTATATTCATGATCCCTTCTTGAAATGTATTCATTATGTTGTGTAGTTACATAGAATGTCTCCCTAATGAGATTGGGGTGAACTTTTAGGACTATGGTGTAAGTGTAAGGCTTGCACTTGATTGAAAAGTTGAAGGATCATTTTTGTTAGAACATCAAATTTCTCTATTTTTGATTATTTAATTTGATTCATTTTAAGGTTTGTGGCTAGTTCTATGTTTTTGAATTACTCCATTATTATAGATTTAGGATGTATTCTTATGCAATCTTAAATGTAAATAATTGAGGATGATGAGAGAGTAATCTTATGCAATAAAAGATGTAATCTAAGAATGTAAAATAGGTGTTGAGATGATGCCAAATTTGTTTTTTGAATTAAACTTTTTTTTAAAGAAAGTAAGCAACTTAGAATAAGAAAAGCAAGTAAGCCTCAACAATAATCAAATAGTTCTATTTAGTTTTCAATTTAAGTTGTCATATAGTAATTAGCATTCAATAGGTGGGGTAACAAAGTAGAACACTCCCTTACAAGTGGTCACTCAATAGGGATAAGGGTGTGTTTGAAAATAAATAACTTAATTTAGAATGCATAGTTTTGATTATATTAGAAACAAATTATTTGCTCATAGAATTATAAATAGACATGATAATCTTTTCATTATAAAATTGGAGCTATAACCAAATAAAAGAAGTAATAAGGGAAGGGCAAGGCTATTTATTAATTAGCATTTAATGAGGAGCAAAATACTAATTCTGAAGCTTAGGAATGTTCTCCAAACATCCTTGTCCTTTTGAGGATTTTTGTTATCTTTAATATTAAATGATGGAGAGGAAAAATGGTTCCTTAATTCCAAGATGAAGTGTAAGTGGAATAGAAGGAATCTAAGATTAAAAGTTGAAAACAAGCTATTTGGATGCTATTCATTTTTGCAAGTGTTTATGGTTAGGCATTGGATGTGCACCAACTAGGTGCTAGATGTATACTTTATGGGCAAATTGGTGTGTAGGTAATGAGCATGCAATTGTTATTGTGCCAACTACAATTACTACAATACTAAGTTCTAATTTGCAAAGAAATAGCTTACAAGAAGTGGGAGGAAAAGAAAAATTATTTTGTTAGTTATTACCAATGATGAAAAATGAGCTAAGAAAGATGAAGGATGGAATGATAATACTAACCAACTGAGTTTACAATACTTACCAAAGAAATGAAGAGAAAGCCACCAAGATTTACTAACACTCAAGCCACCAAGCAAGAGTACATAGATGATAGCTCAAATCATCAAATTGCATGCTTTAATTTTAGATTTTGGGGGTATTTATATATTTTCTCTACTATAACCACTAACATCTACTAACATATACTTTTACGAAAGTAAGAAAGCATTAAAACTAACTTTATGAAATAACCAAATACTAATACCATTTTGTAATATAAATAGAATCTCTAAATACTCCATATATTTGTACAAAATTCTTGCTATAATTTTCATAGTTATGTAAAGTGAATTTCATGGGTTAGTCTAAATGAAGCTATTTATATGAGAAAATATTGAAATATTATTATTATTTACAAATTTACACTTGAAGAAAATTAGTACTTTTCATTTTTCAAATGTCTACTATTAGGCATTGAATGTGCATTAGTTGGCATTGGATGTACGCTCTGTGGGTAACATATGTAGGATTTATAGTGTTAGCCAAGCAATAGCTATAGTACTAGTTTCTAATTTGTAAGGAAATAGCTTAAAAGAAGTAGGGGGAAAAGATGAGTGGTCTTGTTGGTTATTATCAATGATAATAAATGGGTTAAGAAAGATGAAGGGAGAAATAAAAACACTAATCAAATCAACTTGCAATGTTCATGAAAGGTTACACAAAGGAAGGTAAAGCTACTAAGCTTCAAGTACACTCAAGCTACTAAGCAAGAGAATGAAGAGGATAACTTAAATCATCAAATTATATGCTTTTATTTTAAATTTTAAGAATATTTATATAGTAGCACCTACTTTTAAAAAATAAGAAAGTATTAACACCTATCTTTTAAAATAACCAACCACTTATATATAATATAATCCAAAGCAAATCTCTAGATGCTCCATATATTTGTGCAAAATTCTTGTAATAATTTTTATGGCAATTTGAAATGAACTTCATTGATTGTTTCAAAATGAAGATATTCAGATGAGAAAAAAACAAAATAATGCTATTATCTATAAATTCACACTTAAAGAAAATAGACACTATTCATTTTGCAAATGTCTACTACGAAGCAATAGATGTGTGCACTATCTATATACTAAATGTGCACTTGTGGGTAGACTAATGCACAGATAGCTTGCATGCAATTGATATAGTGCTAGCCAAGTAATTTATGTAATTCTAGGTTCTAATTTATAAAGAAATAAGCTTGAAGGAAGTAAGTAGAAAAGAAGAGCAGTTTTAATATTGATTATCAATAATGAAAAATGTGTTAAGAAAGATGAAGGGGAAGGGTAACAATCACTAAATTAGCTTGCAACACTCACCAAAGAGTTGCATAAGTGAAGGAAAAGCGACAAGCTTTACTGACACTCAAGTCACTAATCAAGAGCATAAAGATGAAAACTCAAATAATTAAATTACATATTTTTATTTTAAAATTTAGAGTTATTTATATATATTTCTTTGCTATAACTACTAGCATTCATTATCATCCCTTCATATATACCTTTACACAAGTAAGAAAGCATTAGCACCCACATTATAAAATAACCAATCACAAACACTATTTTGTAATCCAAATGGAATTATTAGATGTTTCACACATTTGTGCAAAAAGTTATTTGAAATAAACTTCATGCATTAGTCAAAACAAGGTTATGTGGGCTTTCATTTCATGCTTCATGATGAGTGCCCAAAACTTTAATTACTTGGCCTACACTTGAGACCTTGTACGTCATCATTTTGTTGTGATGTAATTAGTTATTTTTGCATCATCTTCTCTTGGCTAAGAGGAACTATGATCTATAGAGTTAAAATCAAGTTAGTTATTTAATGATCATGAAGAAATCTTTTCTAAGCCTTTTTTAGCCATCCATGTCTCCTCTGATGGTGGTTGATATTTACAACATACTAGAAACTTATGTAGCAAGGTTGTATTAAGAAGCTTCTCATTAATGATAATTTTTCAACTTCAAGAAGTTGGGGCACTTAAGATATTGGTAATTGTTCATCATTTCACCTATATGAGAGTTAGACTATGCAATCCCATGTTGTATATTTCCTTTATATGATAAAATATTATTAATATTAAAAACTAGACTATTGAACATGTTAGGTGGTGATTCAAAAATGTAAGAGTTTGTACTTATTTTCCTAATTATTTTTAAATGTCTACAATCTTATGCATGTAACATTTTGTATTTAATTGAGTAGTGATATTATTTTTCTCATCAATGATATTATTTTATTGCACTTCTTTATCTCATGTATTTACAGAGGATGGACAACACTTCCTTTTAACATGAGATAAAGAAGTTTTGACAAAAGCCATTATTGGTGCTGGCCAAGGGATAAGGCAAGTAAAAACATGACAAAGCTATGTGCCACTAATAATAATGTCAAACAAATCATTCAATGAGAATAATGGAAGTCTTAATCTCTTAAAGAAGACAACATAATTAGACCTTACAAAGAGTTAGTTTAGAAAAGAAGATTCATTGGGACTCAAAACATAAAAAGAAGGGACATATGATTAAGAGATCAATTCTAGGTTCATTAAATTTGCATATATGAAAAACATTGAGCCAAAATGATGAAAATCTTCATTATTGGCACCACATAATAAGAATCATGGGTGCAACTATGCATAGGTCATGCACCATGAGCACAGGTGTTGGCATATGTGTTGGAAGGTCCAGGGTGATGAATGCCCATATGTGCTTGGAATGTGCCACGGCATAATACTACCTCATGTGCAAGTCATGTTCTATCATGCCTACTATGATACAAGATTTGCTTGTGTGGTAGGTAAATCTACCACACTGACATCATTCATGCAAGTGCAATAGGGCATATCAACATGTGGGAATTGTACCCACGTGTGCATTATGCATGTGGTGCTTTCTTCTATGTTTGTGCAATAGCTTAGATTTTGTGGAATTTGCTTTTTTGGTCAAAATCACATGTTTCTTCAAGAAATTAAAAAAATTATATTTTTTATATAATATTATATCCATCCCTCTATATAAAGGTGAAAGAATAATGAATGAAGTAATTCAAAACTTCTTGAATTCCATATTTAGGAATTCTATATTTTGTGCAAAAACTCTCCTCTCCTCTTCTCTTCCTTACTTTCTTACCATTCTTACACTTCGATTTTACTATTATAACTCTAAAATAAGGTCAATTATCATGACCTCAGGTTAGAATATCTCACAGACAAATCAATTAAAGGATTTGATCCTATGAAAATATAAAAAAGTTTTATTTGATAAAATTTCTTTGCTGGCATGTGAACATGGATGCTCTTCCTATAAGTCCCCTAGGGTTTTTAAGAAGAATGCTACATATGAGCTAGAGGCTTCTACTCTTTATATCTTCTTCCAATCTCTGTTACCCTCTTTATGCTAACATTTATTTTAGTTCTCTCTAAATCTCTTATAGTTCTTCACCTATTCAAAACTAAGTTAGCTCTTTAGACAATAACACATTCAAAATTTCAACAAAAAGTAGCATTTACACAAACAAAAAATTGATCAAAGATGATGGGAAAATAACACAAATTCAAATGTCACATCAAATAAACAACTATATACATAGCCACACACAAGTCTCAAAGCTTAACTATAAGAGCATCAAAGCTAAAATAACATTCTGATACATCACAAGGTCCTTCAAAAAAAAACATCTCATGATGCTTTTAGAAAAAAAAAACATCCTCACACACATTGGGTCATATGCTATCCTCTAGGAATCTCCAACTCTATTCATATTAGAGTCTTGTCTTATAACATAAAAAGTGAGCATAATATGTTTAATAAGAAAACTACTAGCTCTAAGCAAATAAGACAATATAGAAATGTATTATGTAGTTGGTAAATAAAAATAGAGCAATAAATAAGAAAGTGTGGTGTCTATAAAGATATGAAAAAAGTGTTGATCACTACATATATGCTTGCATCCATCATGCTAATAATATGTATAATCAACATGTAGTAATAATATCATATAATATTTATATTATATCTCTTCTTTTTTCTTTAAAATTCACATTCTCTTCATATCTTAATTTTTTTTCTCATTTCATTATTTAGTTCCTTTAGTTTCCCATATGACTTTTATCTTGACTCAATAATATCTATATTATATCATCTTTCTATGATATCAATTATATCTTAGGACCTCCATTGATAGTTGGCGAAGCTACCGAAGTCATCTTCTTTGCCACCACCACCATGTAGCAAAATACTACATGAAAATAAGTCTTTGCTCTTTATTGCCCAATGTTGAAGAACTGACAAATATAGAATATATGTCATCTCTATCATGGAATCATTGCCTTTCATCAATATGTATGAATTACTAATGTTGATAAGATCTCTATGTATAATGGTTTTTAATTCAGGTGTTAATAATAATAGGGATGATCTCATTATATTAAACATTTGTAAGATAAGATCACAACAAATCTCATTATATTTTTATTTTATATGTTTTATGATCTTTATAGATCAATAGGCTTAATTAGCCAATCATTATTTTGTTTTTTTTCATTTCTTTCTTATTCTATGTTCCAATACTAATATTAAATATATAAACACATACACACATACACGTATTGTACACACACATACATATAATCCCTACTATCATGTTGACTTAAAAATTAAAACACATTCACAATCAAGCCATGCCATGCCATATGCTTACATCACATTCCATAACATGGCATTCCAAGGTAGTTTAACAATTTAACCTATTTACATCATAGGTTTTTAATCTGCTTACCAATGGCTTTAAGAGGTCTCTTCCATGACTTTTTTCTTTTATCACTTTCTTTCATTTCTTGCACAATACCCATTACAATTTATTAATACCTAGTTATATTTAAAACATAAAATTTTCAAAATTCTCAAACTTTGTTCTAATCTTTATTTCCTTTCATTAATCTTTAACATTATATGTTTTTTTATTAAAAGCATTTACAAACATGGTTGCTAAGAGTCTCAAAAATATTTCAAAGATTTTACCAAGATACTATTCATTTTCTTCTTAATATACCATCTATTCATCTTACTATACTATATATTAAGACCAATTATAGTATGTTTGTCTTAATATATAATGTTTTTCTCATTTCCATTATATGATGATGTAATCAAATAGATAGTTCTTCAAACATATGAACCACTCTAATAGGCTTAATGCATGGTAGATTGATACTAATATATAGTATGTTAAGCTCAGTTCACCTATATACTAAGGACTAAATACACTATTTTCAGTATGTAGATGCCCTCTCGATGAACTACCCATATGGCATGTTGAGAATAATACAACATACAATTTTATTAAGAATATGGGTGCTAATAGCTTCTTTGACTTCTTCACTTGAACTTTTGTTTGTTAATAAATAATGTACCATCTATTTTTTTATTAAAGGGGTTAGTCTTGAGTCCTCCCTTAATGTATTATCTATGGTTCTCAAAGGACAATTAATATAGGTCAACCATAGGCTCATTCCTCACTTATATTACATTAGACATGAGCAAAAAACTACAACTTAGAAAACTCGACCAAAATCTCATTAAAATGAATGAACAACTAAAATACATCTTAACTACATTCTAAGGAAGGGAAATCTCAAGTAAAAAAATACTTATATCTACCCCATTGCTTTGATTCAAGAGTCTAATTGTTCATAGCTACTCTTCTTCCTAGAGTTCATAGAACTTTATTGTAGTTGCTCTCCAAGCTTCCATGTGCTCTCATATCTCTCCTTCTAGCAACTCTTCTCACTCTCCCTTTCATGAGCTCTTCCTTTCTTTTCTTGATCCTTTTTCACACTCCCACACAATTGAATGAGCTTTGAGATGGGTTTCTTATCCTTTATCATATTATAAAAGATTTAAAATTTAATATTCATATATTTTCTTCTTTCCTTTGACAAACTTAATAGAAAATACAACAAATTCACAAAATTTTAAACATATGGAAAAAATTCTCATGTAGGTCTTTTCTTAATGGCTTTCTAAAAACTTAAATCCAACTACTAGTTTCATTAATCACTTTTTAAGAGGTGCTAAAACACTTAAATTTCTCAATATTAAATCTAAATAGCTTTCACTCAATATTAAATACATAAATATGAATGTATTTCAAAATTTTTCACCTACGATATGTCTTAGATAATATGTAAGATTCATATCCCAAATGATGGTACTTGAGATAGGAAAAAAAGAAAAAGAATCTACTACACACCATATTGCACAACATGCCTACACCATAGTGTATGTTTGTGTGCATATCTATTCCATTACATGCCATGCTTGTGTTCTTAGCATTGCACGACATCATGTTGCATACCTACTCATATGCATGTCATATACTTAGTGTTATCCTACACTACTATACCTTGTGTGTAGGTCCACTACATGTGCTATTTGTAATTGCTAACTTGAAAAAAATTGCAATTTTGACATAATAGTTAGGAGAGCCATTACAGATATTTTTGGTCATATTTTAGGATCTGCCTCTTAGAATAAGTTGTAGCTCTTAGCAAATCACTTATAAACTTTTTGCAAGCCTCCTTGCTTAATATTATGTATCTAAAGAGGTGATTGAGTGAACTAAAAGGCAAAATCTTTGTGGAATCATAAAAGTGCATGCAAGAAGTTTATAATGAATTCAACACCTATGTTCCCTCATTAAGGTGTTTCTACATTTTCTATATCATCTATATGCCTTCTTTCATCTCACATTCTCTTGGTTTTATTTGATAAAATTCTTGCTTAATCTGTTATAGAGCATAATTGTCTATTTATCTAATTGTAATTGGATTACACTTTGCATTTCTTGTAAGCTTTTGTATTTCTTGAACCTTTTAAATTAGTTTATGCTGGTCATTTAGGCACATTACATAAGACCTTTTAGCTTAATGTTATGGGCTCTTTTTAGTGGATGAGTTGTAAAGTTGTATGACTGAATAGCATAATTGTCTATTTATCTAATTGTAATTGGATTACACTTTGCATTTCTTGTAAGCTTTTGTATTTCTTGAACCTTTTAAATTAGTTTATGCTGGTCATTTAGGCACATTACATAAGACCTTTTAGCTTAATGTTATGGGCTCTTTTAAGTGGATGAGTTGTAAAGTTGTATGACTGAATGTGAAGGTTTTGCCTATCCACATTTGTGATAGGCATTGATAGTGTAAACCTTTTTTTTCATGACTAATAGTGGATGTAGAATAGATGTTTGGGTTGAATCACATAACAATCTTTGTGTATTTATGTTACTGCTCTTCTCACATAGAAATATTTTGAAACTAAGAAAGAACATTGGAAAATAATTCAAAAATAATGAAATTAAAAGTATTTCATGTAATTTATATTTAATAAAAATATAGAGCACAATGTCTGCACAAGAGGTGGTAAATGATGAAAATTGCAATCGAACAATATCAAGCAATAAAAGCTTTTAGAATTTCTTAATATCTCTTTTAAACTTGTCTTAAAATTTTTTGTTTACTTTTAAATCATTTGCATGTGGATGTAATAAAGTAATGATATAGTAGATTTTTAGTTTATTTAATATAACATGAAATCTATGTCCTCTCTTAATCTATGTTAGGATAAAATATTAAAATACATTTTGAAAAAGTAAGTAGGCCAAAACCCCAAATTGAGTCAAAGGACCCTACAAACATCAGGCTAATGGACCCTACAAGTCCTGAGCCAAAAGACTCTACAAAGCACCAACCCAAAAAAACTACAACAATGGGCCAAAGGACTTAAAAATCATTAGTCTAAAATATCTTATAATAATGGCCAAAAGACAAATACAAGATTAAAAGAGAAAGTCTCAATAAAGGTAAAAAGGTACTATGTAAAAGCTTTAAATACAATGTCTTACAACCCAATGCAATTATCAAAAGTCAAATTAAGATATGACAAATAATGAAAGAATGATCTTCAACTTAGTTAAAAAGATGTAGAGCAAAGGAAGGCCTTGATAGAATAAGATCTATGCTTGAATCCCATGACCTTGTTATTCCCTTTTCATCATAATGTTTATCTTTAAGTAATGTTATTTTTTGATGTGTAATTGATCATTAACTTATGCACTATGTTTGGACCCCTTCATATAAGCATTAGCAAGCTCTCCAATAGTACCAAGCAATCCCAAATGATTAAATAAAACTTTCTCAAAATTTAGTTAGATTATCCTTACTCAAATATTCTAACAAAATTGTGTTGTCTATTCTTAGGATCATAGTATATGATATTCATAAATGAACTAATTATTTAACCCTTCAAATTATTTAGCTACCCTTTCTTACTTATTAACTTAGGATCATATTGTATTATAATTAAATATTATATTTATGAAGAAGTTGGATTTAGCTTCACCAAATACTCTACCTAGATTGAAAAGAATTATACTATATGAAAAGTATGATCATACTATACGAATTGAACATCACTTCAACTTAAAATTTTATTGTAGTCTAAGTCAAAATGGAAAAACAATTGTATTGTATGATAAGTGGAATCATATTGTACAACGTGCTATGATGTCATTGCTAATCACAATCAGATTATCATATCACTCATTCATACAAACACACATGAACTAATTATAATATATGTATATGTTACATTGTATTATATGATATGCCATTCTTGTTTAAATTCAAGGTTTTGCTTTCTAAGGATATCAACCACAGCTTGTTAATGCAAACCTATATTTTTAATTATTATTATGTCAAATCTATATGTAAAGAATGCATTCCTAAATGATAAAATATGTGGGAAATATGTCATGATTAAATTTTGCTACATACACTCAACTCCTCACCATTGTTATAAGTCTTAAATGCTAATAAAAAAAGAAAGAAGAATCCACAAAGATGTTTTCTTTGTTTACTCTAGCTTTGTGGATTCTTAGTAATAGTTATGATTTACGCCAAACATTGCCAATGAGACATTTAAGTTAAGACCAAGCTTCTCCAATTAGTTCACTAATTTATTCTTAAGATACATGATTTGAAATACTTAAAGAAAAATATTAGTAAAATAATAAAATAAATTTATTTTTACCAAACAAGTGGCATATGGACCAGTGGTTCTATAATCTCTTTTTTTGATGATGAAAAAATCATTAAGAAAATATTAAAATAAAGATAAATTAAAAAATTTAAGGCACAAATGCTCCCTCTTAATTTATGTGAAGAAATGGAATTGAAAACAAATCCACAACACCTATTGCACTTTCCTAAATTCCTCAAAAACACATCAATGCTAGAATAAAGAAGAGGATGAGGGATCCAATGTGGATTTAGTGCCATCCATTAAGCACCACTATAAGAAGCCCCCTTTTCATTGGACCAGGAGAATTTAGCGAATGACAAACACACTAAAGCTTCCTTAAAGATTTCCATATCTTCTTCTTCTTGAGTTCTCAAGCTCGCCTTCTCCAAGCTGTTGGCATCGCCTTCTTCAAGTTGTTGCATTGCTCATTCCCTAGGGTTCCCAAAAAGACCTTCTCAAGAAGTCATTTTTTTCATTTCGAAGGAGTTAAGAAGCTACTTGACTCGTGTGACTCATTCATATTTAGTAGCTCACCCTGACCAATGTTGAATCATGCTTTGAGCACTTGCTTAAAAGCCCAAGCTCATGTTTGTGCTACCTGGAAGACTCTTAAAACACAATTGTGCATGCCTTCTCTTCACCAACCAAGCCTGATGCATGTGAGCCTATCATTCTGTATCATTTAGCACTCGAATGTAATACTTGCACTAGACCCAATCCACTCACTCTTGATCATCTGTGTCAACCACATTGCACCATTCCTGACACATCTAATGCATCCCAACATGCCTGATAATAGCACTCCACATCTAATTCACCTCTAGATCATGTTGGATAACATTAAACTAGTTTAAATAGAGCTAAGATGCATTAAACCAAGATGAATTGGTCCATACAACATCAAATAACAATAAACCATACTAGATGGAGTCAATCCCATGTTGAATTGGTTAAAACAACATTAAACTAGCATAGAACAAGGTCAAATAGAGTTGGACAAGTTTAGAGTAAGTCAAATCAGTCTAGAGCTAGCCAAATCATATTAAAAAAGCACTAAACCAAGATAAACCAAACCAAACCAGGCAGGGTAGTGCCAAACCAAGCTAAACCAAACTAGACCATGCCAAACCAAATCACGCCAAATTGAGCCAAATACTTCAAACTAAAACAAACAAAACTATGCTATTTTGCTTCAACTTTAATAATAAGATTGGTAGAAGTCCCAACAAGGAGTTTAAAAACACAACAATGCCTACAAGATTTTCCTCACCTTTGCCCTATGTAAGCTTTGTATAAAGTCCTCGAATCCCCTTTATTGCATCAACATGTTTTGGTATCGTGTATTATAGTAAACAAGAAAGCTAAAATGGAAAATCAAGAAAAAGTTGCACTTATTTTTGAAGTGTTTGAAGCTACAACAAAGAGATAGAGAGATTTTTACGCCACTTCCTCAAACCTCTTAAACTTTAGAACCTTCACTCATTGGTAATACTTTTTATTTATTTAAAAAACCAATGAAACATCCCACAAAATTTCTCTCCACACTCTCTATACTCATAAGATAATAAATTAGAGTAAGTTTCCACCTTACTAAGTGAGAACATGCCTATTGCACCTCTTATTATAATAAAGAGCAACTTGAGGCCCTTCCTACTACACATAAACCTTATTATATTACATTCAGTTCCAAAAATCTCCCAATGCACGCACATACCTTTGCAAAAACACCCTAGTGACCCATCAGTGCTTTATGGCACATGGTTCTTTAGACACAACTAAATCTTCTTCTACCATTGATTTTTTCTCAAAATCCCACAAGCACCTATTTTTGATACACCTTAAAAAATCCTTATCCATTTAATGAAGAGCCTCATTTATTTTTGCAATGTAAATATTATCCAAATATAATTAAGGAAGATTTTATTTTCACTAAAGAGATCCTTTCTACATCTCCACCTTCTAAACTTCAACTACCTGACTCTACTTTATGTTATGACAGCTTGGATCCCTATATTTTTTAAGAGATTTTGAGGTATTTTTCTCTTTACATTTTCCTATGAAATGAAAATTTTTCCCTACCTATCATAACGTTGCATCCTTAAAGTGGTTTTTGAAAATCTATTCCTTGATCAATTTCTTCATTTAACTAGCTTAAGAGGTTTTTCTTGTAATCTTTTGCCAGCTATGTTAGGCCTAAAAAGTTTCTAAGTCTCTTCTTGACTAGAGATGTATCAGTTATAGAGACTTCAATCCTCCCTCTATTGCTTCAAAGAAGCACTTAAAGAGGTGAATTAAGAGGACTCCTAACTTTCTTGAGCAACCCTCATCAAATCTCTTTAGCCATGGGATCTCCAAAAAAATATAGTTAGATGTCCACTTAGATCCTTGTAAGAAATCTTCTATAGGGCCATTTATTTCATCAATACTGACGATTTTTCTTAAGCTTTGTTTAGTAGATTTGAGTGGAAGGCATCACTACCTCCAAAGCCTCTTGATCGAGGACAAAGAATATCATGAGATCGATTATCCTTAGAGGGATCCTCTGGGCCTTCATCGTTGAGGACAATGATCTTAATGTTTTAGTAGTTCCTTTAGTGAACCGTCGAAAGGAATTTTAGAAACCATTAAAAAAGAGGGACTATGTCAAAAGCCGTGGCCACTCTCAAGCAATAATCATGTCACAACAAAGTTCTACAAAAATCATGAGGGCCATGCATTTCCATGGCCATACAACTTTTAAATACAAGGTCTTTAAAGCCTTAATTGGAAGACTATTGATGGAAGTATACCCAAAGAGTATTGGGTAAAACTTTGTTGAATCTAATTCTACCTCTAATAAACTTGTGGGCAAAATTCCATTGATAGATCTCAAAATAAGAAGGACAACCAGACTCTTCAAATTGCCCTATACGGCAAAGGTAAATCTTTAGATTCTTTTAGGTAAAGCAAGAGAATTCCAAGAAGTGATTTTTGACATAACGTAATTGTCAATGAAGGGGAATTTTGATCTGAAGAGGATGGTGGACAAATTGGTATACTTAAGGGCATAACTTGCTAGAAGGGCTCCCGTATAAATCCTTAATAGGTATTTTCACTCCTAATTTTAGTCTTTTGGCTTCAAATATACTATAGCAATTGGGGGAAGTCTCCTTCATGACATCTCTTCAAGTTTCAAAGAGCTCACATAAATGATCATTTGTGAAAGTATTAGAGAAATTGTGACCCTCTCATGTAAAAGCAAACCATTTTCATCATAAAAAGGTGAAATAGATGTAGTATTTAATGAATAAGAATTCAACAAATGAGTAGTTCCTCTCAAATTTTCTTTAATTGATAAGTTCTCCCATGAAAAACCAAGTGTGTCTATAATAAGGACTAAATTTTAGAAAGTGGATTTCAAAAGTGCCTTTATGATTAGATACTTAGACCTTAAACATATACTCATTCAATTCTCCATGGAGAAAAGACTTCTTATGTTGTTGGATTAGGAAAATCTAGAACTGTACTAAATTTTTGATGCAAGTATTTAAGCATTCTCTCAAGTTTCAATTTGACATCAAATCTTGGGTTTTCCTGGTCTGGATTGCATGCAAGCATCTATTTTTACACCCATTTAACAAAACCACTCTTTATTCACCTTCCTCAATAATCGACTCTCCACTAAAAATTGATGCAACATTGGTTATCCTATCATGCCCACATATTGCAAAAGTTTTTGTGGAAGTGGACCTCCTAAGGAACTCCCTTCAAGAATAAGAATATCAAACAGACTAGGTTACATGGGGGCCTTTGACAAAAAGTTAACAATGAAAATCTCCCACCTTATTATATTGCTAGAAATAGTGCGATGCCAAATGTGAATGCAAATTGGTTAAACATCTTAATTAAAAATTAGAGATTATTCATTGACATAAAGATTCCATGGCTAAAAGAGTTAACCAAAACACTCTATAAGATCTCAAATAAAACAAGATGTGTAAGAGGAAGGAGAATAGAACTCTAAGAAAACACCAGTCAATTTGGAGGATCCAACTTCATAATAGATTTCTAATGCTTCTGAAAAAATAAACCAATATTATATCAAGAAGAAAGAAGGAAAATCATGATCAAAGGACTCTATCATAGTATATCTCTATCATAGTATATAACATACTAACAATATCATTCTACTAATGAATATAGGGAAAGATAGTAGGTAACCCTCTTTATTAGACTTAGAAATTCCATTAATGATAAAAGGGAAAACACCTATTAATGATGATTTTAGGGATGATTTTTTTTCCTGAAGATTGATCTTGATGATGAATTCATCTAAGTGAGATGAAAAAGAGGTCTTCATAGAAAACCTCAAACTTAGAATATGACTCCTCAACTTAGTAGGTAGAATTCAAATGAGCTAAGGAGAGATATCAAAAATGATTATTGCTCTAATATAGAATATTTATGGCAATTTAGCTAATGCCTCCCTCAATAGAGCTAAAATTCTTATACAAAAATAGTAAATCTAACTTCTAGCTTTACTTGAATCAATGGTACCCAATTCCAAAGTCTCACTTTATGCCTTCCAAATTGGGTCTTAAAAATAGAATACATAACCATACAAGATATGGATAACTTGTAGCGATCAATTACAAATTGAAATTATCTACAACTCTGACTAGTTCGTGCTCATTAAGGTTAATCAGAGGATCAACATTAGCAAATAGTCTTAAATAATCCTTGGTTGGTGGGTCTAGATTTTAATGTCATCTCAAATGTAGATGAGTATTTGGGTCCAACCAATCAAGATGTTAAAACAATATAAGGCTTCTAATTGTTTATAGAGAATTCTTCCTTAATTCAACCACAAGTTCTTGGAAGCCCACCCCGTCACTTAACATGGAAAAAGGGATGTAACTTTTATATCAAAGCACCTTGATAGACTATTATGTAATTAAAATTAGCTAGCATAGTTCCTTCATTTCTCAGTGTATCATCTTAATAGGGCAACCTATAACTATGCACCAATTCTACTACAAGTGCATAACTCTAACTCTTGAAACCCATGTCCTATTAGATGTTTATACTTATGGTTTCAATGTAATTCATTCAAAGAAATTGTAAATAAAGATTTGGACCTTCCCATGGCTATAACTAGCATGTTTAGATTTGAGGCCAAATTAAGAAGAAAAAATGCACCTGAAATAATGGAATAAGGACACTATTGGAAATATCTTTGATAGCATAAAGCAATGAAAGACATGGTGAGGTCATTATAAGAGCAATATGAGAAATTCTCTATGGATGAAAATAGAATCAAATGGTTAAAGTCACATACAACTTTAAATTGTTGCTAAGCTCAAGAGGAAATGTATTAGAAATAGAAAGCATGTGTTAAATGGCTAAAGGAAGGGGACTTAAACTCAAGATACTTTCATTCATTAGTCATGGACAAAAGAGCTAAACTTTTTACCAACAAGATACAAAATTGGGAAGGAAACTAGATTGATGAATAATATCAGATAAGTGCAATGGTTATTTATTATTGTCATGATTTATTATCCCACTCAAAAGAGAATTGTAATGTGAAAGAAATTTAAACTTTACTACATAATATACCTTGTCTTATAATAAGGATCAAAATGACTCAATTACCCAAGACGTTTCCATGGAAGAACTTAAGGGAGTGATGAAAGGTTTGAATGGTGAAAGCTCTATAGGTCTAGATGGATTTTTTTTGGTCAATTTTACATGCACTTCTAGGACATTATCATGCAAGATTTGTTAGATGCTATTTAAGACTTATTGAGTGGATTCCTAATTCCTCCATCAATTGCATGTACATGGATTATCCCAATCTCAAAATCAGATAATGTAAGATCATTTAAGGATTTTAGTCCTATCAATTTGTGTAACTTCACATGAAATGTTTTTTTTACAAAACTTTTAGCTAATAGACTCACTAATATCTTATAAGTAATAATTTCTTTGGAACAATCTATATTTGTAAAGGGAAAAAACATAACTGATAACATGCTTCTAGTGCAAGAGATGGTAAGTCACATCATTCTTATAATCTAATTATTAAGTTGGATATATAGGTTGTGTTTCACAAGCTTAATTGGGATTTTCCATTTAAATTGTTGCTAACATTTAGATTTCATGCTAAATTCATCTAGCTGGTTAAAAACTACCTCCAAATTAATAGGTACTTTGTGCTAATGAATGGTTTCTTCAAAGAAAGAAGAGGTGTCAAGCAAGGAGATCCTTCTTCACCCACTTTTTTTTTTTTATCATGGCTACAAAGACCATGAGTTATGGGATTAAGAATATACATTCTAGTATGAAAATGAACAAGTTTTCAACATTGAGAGGTTTCATGCTATAACTCATTTCTCATTCATAGATGACACTATCATTTTTACATAAAGATGGAAATGCTTTCTAAATAATAGAATAGAATTCATACATATGTTTCAAAAAAGCTTTAATTAGAGCATCAATGACCAGAAAAGTATGTTTATTGCTTTACATAAAACTCCAAAGAAAAATGTAAACTCAATCAAGTCTCAAACAGGCTTTGTAAAAGGATCTTTGCCTTTCAAAATCCTAGGTATGAAGATCTTCAAGGGTCGAAAGAAAGCATCAATATATCAATATATCATTAATAACATTACCAAAAGAATAGATGGTTAGAATACTAAATGGTTATCAAAAGGTGTCAAGCTAATATTGATCAAGATCTTTTGATATAAATTAGTTGTAAAATGTATAGAAATAACCATGGTTAAAGTCTTCTAGAAAAGACTTAGCAACCCCTCCAATTTTCATTGGGCATCTTGGAGGAAAATAATATAGCCAATTGAGAAAATAGGCCTGGAGTAATGAAGAATGCCATAGCAATGAAGGTATTCATATGCAAAATTCATGAGAACTAGGTATGGAATAACTTAGATAATTGGCAAGCTATATAAAGAGGGTAATTCCCTTAAATGGTGCAAAATGCTTAAGCCATATTCTTTCCTACAAGAAGTAGACCTATTAGTTGATAGTAACATGTAAGAATTCCTTTGCTCCCTCCAATATGCAAGAAAATTTAGCTCAAGTAGTGCTTATGATAGGTTATATAGAGAAAATCTAATAGATTTAAATTCTTATAATTATTAGAATATACAAATTCCAATCAAAATTTCTATTTCATTATGATGCACATTCAATCCAATTTTATCTTTTCCATCAACACTTAGAAAGTTGAGATTTTAATTACCTTTTAAATGTCTATTTTGTGTTCATGAAGATGACATCATTTGCTTCTTCATGTACAACCTAACTATTGATAAAGTGTGGAAATGCTAGAAGTTGGGGGTGACCACAAACAATAACATGATGTAGTATAGTAGACTTCAGTCATGACGAAGTATGAAAAATCCTTCCCAACTTGGTGTGCTAGTATTGATTCTCCTTATCATCAATTGTTGGAAGATATGAAAAGCATGGATGATAGGTCACTTCAAAGGTAAAATTTCTTCTTCATAATAATTGATAAACTTGGTATTTACTCATCTATACAAGATGTTTCAAGCATTCCCTCTCCAAGCTAATAGTAAGCAACATCAATTCTTTATAATTTAGAATCTTCCTTCTCACAATCTACCACTAGTTCTATGTTTAGATTATTGGTTTAATGCACAACCTAATTAAGGTAGACATCCAAGTTTGATCTTGAATTAATTTTAAATTGAAAGGTTCAACCATTATATGTATGATAATAAAGAAGCGATTTCCTCATTTGTTGAAGGAATTCCAATTAGTTAAGGATTTTTTTTATACATTTCTATAAAGAGGTTTTCAATTCAGTGTTGCAATTGGTTATGAAAAACACAAGGTACCATGTACCATTAAGTGTTATATCAACAATGGCTTGGTAATGTCTACAATGGGTGCCATCATCTCCTACAAATCCATCAAGGAGTAGACTTATGCTTAATGTAATATAATATCAATTAGACATGTAATAAAATTTTAAAATCCTTTTATTTGAAGAAAAAGATAAGGCCTTTGTTAGAATTTTCTATGTCATCATAGGATGGTGGTAGTCCCACTCTAAGAGCTCCACCCTAAGATCACTTAAGCAAACCATGCTTGCTAATGTGACAAGTCAACAAGTACAACCAATTCCAATATCCTTTAGGCTAAAAGATATGCCACCTCTTGAAAACTCTTATGATGATGCTATAGTAGTCTCAAGGATAATTACCAATGTTGAAGTCTGTTGCATGCTCATTAATATTGAGGGTTTTATCGATTCCTTTTCTTTTATGCTTTTGATAAAATTGGTATTAGTCAAAACCTTATTCTCTTGGTTACAATATCATTTGTAGGCTTCTTTGGAGAGTCACTAAGGCTAAAGGGAATCATCTATCACTTACAATGGGAAATTATTTCAACTCAGTCATACATATGGTCAACTTTATTATCTTTATTATTACAATGCTATCCTTGAGAGTTTGATAATGAAAAGCCATTCAAGATGATGGTCTTGACACCACATGTGTGCTTGAAATTTAATACCACATTAGGGGTGGTCTAAGTGTATGGGAGTCTTTTATAATTAAGGAGATGCTATCTAAACACCATAGAAATAGTAGATAAGATATTAAATTCTTTGAAAGAGAATTTATTAATCTTGTCTCTCCTTATACCTCCTTTCCTCTCAATCCTTTTAACACAACCAGTCTTGTAACTTTTTTTACTAATCGAGCTGAAAAGAAAGGGAGGCCACCCTTAAGCATTTGGCTTAATACCTTGATATTCTTGCATGAGTGCACTTAGATATGTAAGGGATAGACCCATAGATGGCCCAAAATTATATTCATATGGGTCTGGAAGTCCCAACCATCCAATAAAAGAAATAAGAATTTACTATTGAGAAGCAAAAAGAAATCAAGGTGTTAACGCTCCTTGTAGCCAATTTTATTTGACTAGTCTACTATCCCAAATGGCTAGTAAATTTGGAAAAAACATAATGCTAAATGATGCATATGCATAGACTACACTAATTCCAACCATGCCAACCCAAAGGACTCTACCTTCTACCTTAAATTGATGACTTCATGGATTTGGTTACTAGCTTCACATGCTTCACTTTGTTGAATGTACTCTTAGGATACCACCAAATTAAAATAACCAAAGAACTTGAAGGGAAAGGTGCATTAATTATTGACTTTGAGATATTTTGTTATAATGACATGCACTTAAGACTCAAGAGTTTTAAGACAACTTATCAAAAGATAATTGATACCATCTTTTAGAATTGGAAAAATAGATATCTTAAAGCTTGTGTAGACAATCTTGTAATAAAAATCACTTCCTTTTAGGTGCATCTACAAGACCTAAGGGAGACCTTCAAGCCATACCAAAATTTTTACCTCAAGCTCAACTCCTTTAAATGTACTTTCGATGCATCCTTAGGAAAGTTTCTTATCTTCATGGTATCAAAGGAGGCAATCTAACCAAAAGTTAACAAGGTAAAAGATCTCTTAGATAAGCCTTCTATAAGAACTCCAAAAGATATCCAAAACTTCATTGGACACATCGTAGGGCTTAGTTATTTCATCTACAAGATAGGAGAAAAAGCTTAACCATTCTTTAAACTCCTTCATAATAAAGAAAAACTATTATGGTCAAAAGATTGTGATAAGTCCTTTTAAGAGATCAAGACTTATCTATTTCCTCCATATATTTTAAGTGGTCTAGTGCCTAGGGAACTACTATTCATCTCTTTAGTTGCTTTGAGCTCAACTATCAATTTTATGTTAATCTGAGAAGACCAAGGTATGTAGTGCTCCATTTATTTGCTCTCTCACACTTTAAAAGATGTAGATATAAGATATTCTCCTTTAAAAAGGAAGACATTAGTTCTCCTTATGTTTGCTAGATAGCTATGATGATAATTCTAATTCAACACCATTAATGTCATCATAGACAAGCCTTTGAAATATATTATTTAGTCAACATAAGTTTAAAGGAGATGTAAAAAAAGGTCTTTGAGCTCAATGAGTTTGAGATTGATTTTATAGCTTGATCTTCTCTTAAATCTCAAGTACTTATTGGTTTCTTGGTTGAAAGAAGTTTCTTAGAAGTAGAGACTTAAGGTCTATCATTAGACACCTATAAGCTATTTGTTGATGTGCCTTAGGACAAGATTCATGTGGGATTGGCCTTGTTCTACAAAGACTAGAAGACATTAAGCTAAAATTAGGGATCAAAACCAACTTTCTAGTCACAAATAATTGAGCTAAGTATAAAGCTTTAATAGTTAGATAGAAATTTTCTTATGATGTGCAAGTCAAATTCTAATTGATATTTAGTGACTCATAGTTAGTTTGTAGCTTAATCAATGACTCATTTGAAACTAGAGATCCAATCCTTAAAGGATATAGAGTATTCACGCAAACCCACCTACAAAAGTTTTATTGAACTAGCCTCACTAAAATCGTTTGTCAACAAAATCAAGAGACAAAACTACTAGTCAAATATGAAAGCCCCAAGCAATATTTCGCCCTCTTAAAAATATTAATAAAGAGCATAGATATAATAGTCTTTAACCTTGAGAGGCTTATTTACTAGATAACTCCCTTGGAAGCAAACCTTAAAATAAGAATGCTTCCTTATCAAAAATCAAATGCAAGAAGAATCAAGATGTAGGCCGAATAATATGATTTAATCAATGATCAACTCTATAAAAAATGTTACCTTGAGCATTTACTCAAGTTTATCCACCCATCAAAGTTTGTGGACATCATAAAAAAGGTACATATAAGAGAATATGGTAACTAAGCCTCTAGCTGGAATTTGGCCATGAAAATTAGGAGACAGGGATTTTTTGGCTCACAATGCAAAAAGTATTACATTATTTGTTAGAAGATGCAAATGGTGCCAACTTCATATTGCCCTTCCTCGACACCAGTTGCCCGAATGAAAGCCATCAATAATTTTTAGCCTTTTGCTATTTAGCATATGGATTTCTAGGACCATTCCTTATAGCCAGAAGAGGGAGAAAGTTTCTCCTTGTCATAATTGACAACTAAAGATGGATTGAAGCTAAGACTCTTCACCAAACAATAATAAAAGTTCATAAATTCCTTGAGTAGATGTATTTAGTTGATTCATAATTCCTTTAATTATACTAATTCATAATACTACAATGTTCCAAGCATAGGAACTCTAAACTTCTACAAGAAAATTAGTTCTCACTTAAAGGATGCTTCTATAGCCATAATTGAACAAATGGCTAAGTTGAGGTGTAATGTTATACCCAACATTCTTGACCATATTATTGTAGTGTAGTTCATCAAGTTATGTAATTACTTGTGAATTAAAATTTAAAATTGAATATGTTTAAATTTTGAATATAGATAAATTGAATTTTAAACTTAAAATTATAGAATGAGAAGCATGGTTGAATGAAAACACTCGAGTTGCACCACATGAGCCTTAATTGGACTGAACATTTTAAAATGAACTTGTAATTTTGTTTATTTTATTAATTTTATCCCTTATTAAACCATGAATGCATAATAAAGATCTGGATAGGATTCTTAAAAATTAGGATTTTGTGGATGAAGATAATAAGATTAAAAAATATGTGATGCATTTAGTAATATCTTAAGAAAAAAATATAAAAAAAGAAGAATAAATATTTAAATATATCTTATCCATTTCTTACTTAGATTCCTAAATTTTAAGAGGTTCAAATGGATAACCAAAAAGAAGATTGATAAGAAGAGATTTGATATAAAAGGGGTGAATTGTGGTTACACTAATCCAAACTAGTTTATCTTAAAACAACTTCTTTGTTTAAGGAGGTATGGATGAGGCTATTTAAGCCCCCAAGATGTGCTCATATGGGTTGTATATAATCTTAGCTACAAAAGGAGGCTAATCGAGAGGATACTATGGAGAAAAGTAAGACAAGTCTTGAGGAAGGAGAAGAAGGAGGGTTCAAGCTATGAAGCAAGAAAAGATCTAACCAAGGAGAAGTGCTCTACATGATTTTACTAGGTAGATGAGATCATACAGTAACTATAACTAAGATCTAAGGCAAGATAAAAGGAATTATTTCATTAAAATACATGTGAATAACTTAGAAAATGATTGTGATAAAAACTAGTTAATCTTCTTTAATGAACTTACTTAAAAAAAGGATAAAACTTCTTCTACATGAGACTAAGTTCATTATTATTCCATTTGCAAAAATTGTAAGAACCCATGAAAAAAAGTGTGTTAACAAAACTATGAATATAAATTGAATTTTATGATTATATGCATTCAATAAAAAAATGTGGAAGATAGACTTAGCATATTTATTTGTTGATTCAAAAACCTCCTTACTACAGATATGATCATATGAAATAGGTTTAAAATATGTCAATTATTGCACCTTGTTGATATTATAAATATGTATGTAATATGTAAGGTTTAGCATGATTATTGTCATAAACTTATTAAATCATGAAAGAGTAAATTCTAATATGTATGGATCTAATAACTAAGACATATTAACTTTATTTCTTATTATTTAATTACTAAAATATAAATTTCATACTTTTATGTAGAAGATTTACCATGTTATAACTTATAAGAAATAGAAATATTGGCTAAGCAAGAAGAAACATGTTATTTCACTTCATGGCATGATATAAATGTATAATTATATTATAAAACCATGCATGAATATAGCTAAAGCTATATAAAAAAATATTGTGACCATGTAACCCTTTGCCTTAGGTTTTTTAGAGAAGCATGGAACTATGGCTTAGCTAAGTCATAGAAGGCACAAGTTGATCACTTAAGAGAATTTAGATGGATTCTAAAGTGTGTGTGGCCCTAAGTTTTTAGTTAGGAATCCTTGGAGGGCTTAGTTTAATGCCTTAGAAGAAGGATTGGTTGAGTAGAGATATGGCCGGTAAGCTAAGAGTTTAGTTATAGCTAGAAGTGCTATGTTTTAAGTTAGAAATTTAGGGAAAGGTTTTAAGGATAATTCATACTTCATAGTAGAGTTAAATTAGAAATTTAAGGTGCTTGAATATGGCTATGTAAGGCAAGCTTAGCCTTGGAATTAAGCTTATGGAATTAGAAATAATCTATAAGAAAGGAACCTATAATAGAAGGTCCTAGTGATGGGTTAAGAAAATACTATTAGTGAATATCTATGCACATTATAAATTAAGATTTGATTAGTTAAGCTCTTAGCCAAGACCTTGGAAAAAGGTAAAAGAGCTTAGAATAATACTTAGGAATGTGTTAGGTTCGATCAAGGAACAATATGGAAACGATGTTGGTTAGACCTTTAGGTAGACTAGGTTCTTCATGTAAGATCATGAATGGCCATATTGAGACTCTTAGGCACTTGTTGACACCATAGATAAAGATTTGGGGGATATGTGATGGCTTAGAAGAGGCCCTAGGATGGGCACGATGACTCATGGTTGCCTTGAAAGCATAAAAGTCACTAGTAATAGTTATGTGAACCCAAACTTAGTCATAATAGTAATCAAATATATATGAAACTTGAGGATAAAAGCTAATGTTTTTTGAACACTAAGGTTAACTTAAATAACTAAGGTCCTAAATAAAATAGAGTAAAATTAAATACAAGAAAAATAAGCAAAGATATTCTAAATAGTTAAAAATTAGGATTTAGTGGAAACTCTAAAGTAATAAAAAAAATTGACTGTTGATCATGCATGCTTACTTAGGAGATAGACAAGTTAGCCACATTATTATTATAAGAATATTCTTCATTAGATGAGGGTGATGTAACTTTTAGGTCAATGTCCTCCTTCTTAGACTATTTGGGTTACACCTCTTCTTTCTCTAAGACATCGTTATCTCATTAGTCATGAGATCTCCAAGTAATTTATTCAATTAGAGATGGTCTGAGTTCTTGGAAACTTTAATAACAATCACCAAAGGTTCAAATTGCTTATGCAACATCCATAATAGTATGATTTAAAGAAAAATAAGCATGCATTTTTGTCATTACACATTAAAATCACCTTTAAAAAGAGGTAAACAATAAGATGCTTCTTCTTCAAATATAACATAATTATGTACCATTGTGTGAGATGTTGTGAGGATGTTATCTAGCAAGGTTAGTCACTAGAAGGAACCATGCCATATAATTTATTAAAAATATGGAGTTTGATGTCCACATAAGAGGAGGGTGAATTGTGAAAAATGGAATCCAATAATATCAAGTAATAGAAACTTTTAGAATTTCTTAATAGCTCCTATATAGCTTATTTTAAAAGTTCTTGTTTACATTTAAATTTTATGTATGGAGTGTAATAAAGTAATGATATATTTTTATGTGGTTTGATCTAACACTTGATGTTCATCCAACCCTACTTTAAAGGTTATGCAAAAATACTAAATTATCTTTTACAAACTGGGTAAACCAAAGCCCTACACTAGGTTAAAAGATCCTACAAGCACATGGCCAAAGGACCTTATACGAAACAAGACAAATGATCTTACAAAGCATAAGCCCAATAAAGTGAACAACATTAGACTAGAGGACTTTACAAATCACCAAGACAAAAGACCCTACAATAATGGCTAAAAGATTAATATAGGATGAAGAAAGAAAGTCTTGATAAAAGATAAAAGGTGCAATGTAAAAACTCAAAATACAAAGTCTTAAAATCTAATATAATTATTAGGAGGCACATTAAAGAGTTGTAAAATAATGCAATAATGATTTTTTACTTAGCTCAAAAGATTTAGAGTGAAGGAGGGCTTAGATAGGTAATATCTATGCTTAATTCCCACAGTCTTGTTCTTCCTTTTTCTTTAAAATGTTGATCTTCATGTGAGATTCCTTCTTAATGGTATTTAATTAATTATTAACCTATAAGTTACATTTGGACCCCTTTATATAAGCTTTAACAAGCCCCTGATGGCTCCAAACAATCTTGAATAACTAAATTAAACTTTCCTAAATCTAACTAAACTAAATGTTACTCATATATTTTAAATATGTCATAAAATCCAATATAAGGATCATATTGTATGATATTTACTAATGAATTGATCATTGAACCCTTCAGACTGTTCGACTACCCCTTCTCACTTACTCTCACAAAATTATATTGCATGATAAATGAAGATTATATTATACAAATAAATTGTGTTTAGCTTTACCAAATACTCTTTCTTGATTGAGAAGAATTGTATTATACAATAGGTAAGATCGTGTCATATGATATGCATGCATTAACATTTCAAGTTCAATTTTTTTTAATCCAGGTGGAAATACAAAAGAAATCATGCTATATGATAAGTACGACTATACTATATAATGTATTATGACTTTAGCATTAGGCACGATCAATCTATCTTATCACCTTTTATACAAACATATATGAACTAATCATACTATACTATATATTATATCATATTGTATGAAATGACCAATCTTGCATAAACTCATAGTTTTTCATTCTAAGATTATTAACCACAAATTGTTAATTCAAATCTATATTTTTAATCATTAGTAAGCCCATTATACATTTAAATAATGCTTACCTAATGATGAGTTGTATGGGAAATATGTCATGAATAACTTTTGCCACAAACACTTAATCCTTCACCATTATTCTATTGCCTCAAGTAAATTATTGTAAGTCTAACATTCTACTGCCAAAATACAAAAAAGTTCTTAGCTTTAGCTTTATGTTTCCTTGTTGTTAATTATGATTTACACTAGAGGCCACCTTTGAGTTAAGACTAAGCTTCTTCAATTCCTTTACTTATTTATTCTTGAATTGCATAATCTGAAACATTTTAAAAAAATGATTTTTTGTCACCAACTAATGGTACATAGACCAAGTACATAATGTTCTTACTTTTAGTTTGTTGAGTTAGTGAAAATTTTCAATCTACTCCCCTTATTAGTAGAGAGCATAACACTTCTATTCTAATAACACACACTTATCTTGATGTTGATGTTATTATTTACATGGTTTTTATGCATGAAATTGCTATGTATGTGTGTTATATAGTCTCATATATATATATATATATATATAGACACACACACACACATGTTAAATTTTTTGTAGTAGAATGGATTTTGGGAATCTTGTGTTGCACAATAAGGTTGAAGTAAGAACCAATAGTGAATTGAAAATGTAGAAACCATCTTAAGAGGAAAGAGATCAAGAAATAAGGGATATGGGATGGTAATTCAAAAGGAGGATAGAACCTATAAGGGTAAGAAAGAAAGTTGTTATACCTAATGTATTGATTAGTGTAGAGATTCTTGAAACATCATCCACCAGATTTTTTAGATACTATTGATATATTCAAGCATAGGACTACCAAGAGAGGATCAAACTACTATTTGATATTATAACTTGGCCAAAACAGTTGAGAGTCTCATTGATGGTGATGATAATTACTAATGGAGAGGGCAATAGAGGCTCTAACTTACAGGTGAACTAATTTGAAGGTTTCTTGGAGAGAGCTTCATCACACATTTTAGGTATGGTTTTTTCAAAATTAGATAGGAAAAAGATTCAAGGATAATTGATGAGGCCATGATTAAGGGAATTTTTTATTATTGAATATGAATAAAAGTTCTCCATGTTGGCAAGGTATGCATTAGAGATGGTGGCTACTATAAAATAGAAATGGTATATATTTAGGAAAGGCTTATGACATGCAATATAATAAGCATTATTGCACCCATTTCATTCACTTCTTATAGAGAATTGGTGGAGGTTGTTTGATGGATAGAGTAGGACCAAGCCACTATGGAAGTTAGGAAGGAAACTAGTAAAAGATAAGAAACATTTCCATCATTGTGTGAGCAAACTTTTAAGGAAGTAATGACATTTATTTAGGATTATAGACATCACAACCATCTATAGGGCATGTTTAAGAAAAAAAACCTATGTTCCAAACTTGTAACAAATGTCACTAAGGATAATGCAATAAGGCAAATACAATTAAATTCTATGTTTTTGAGGAAATTAGACATTATACTATAGGCTATCCAAGGGTCATGGGAAAATTTATAAGAGGTAGTGATGATAGTGATAAAGGATATGTTCTTCAAAGTTCTATTGTAGGAAGACAAAAGTATAATTCTCCAATTAAAGGGAAAGGAAATACTTGTACTACTTATACTTAAATGACACAGGCATGTATCTATGCAATTACATAAGTTGAAGCTCTAAAATCTCCAAATGTCATGTCATTTTGATTGTGAAACATTAAACTCATTTATATCTATTGTAAATGTCATCATATATTAGAGAATCCTCTATTGGTTAGACCACCTAAACAAGAGGAAGTTAAAACAAATGATGACATAAATAAATGCTTTGAAATCAATAGAAAGTTCTTCAAATACCAATCAACTATAATCAAATTAAAGGAATTTGACATAATAATCAAATTAGTTTTGAAAAAGTTGGATAAAAATTCATATGACAAAGGGAAACAATGTTAGCCATGATAGTATATCCTATTTACACGTGGAATGTAGTTTATTAAAATAACATTAAATTTGAAATTATGAAATTATGAAATCATTGAAATTTAAAAAACCCAAAGAAAGGGAATTTTTTAATGAGATTGTATGACCATAGTATATGGGTGACTCTTAAAGAAGAAAAATGTCAAATGAAGTAAAATAAATACATGGAATTTAGTGGTGATGCTTTTTTGGGATTGGATGTAGCTTGATGATAGAATAAAATGATATATATGTATATATAAGGAACAATAAATTTAATTAATTGATAAAAGGATATATATTAATAATCCTCTAATTAATATATGTGAGTTTAATAACAATTAGCTAAACAAGGGAAGAGAAAGTAAGATCCGGTTGACTTTCAATCCTTAAGACAATAAGAGGAGAAAAGGGAAGCTCATGAAGGAATATATTTGAAGGATTGAGAGAATGACTTGATCTAAACATGACAAATCATGGAAATTTGATCTCAAAGCAAGGTGAGTTTTCCCTTACATATAATAAAAATTGGCTAGATAAGGGTAGAGAAATTAGGATGTGATTGACTTTTAGTTCTTGCGACAATCAGAGGAGAAATGAGAGGTTTATGAAGTAATATATTTGAAGGGTCGAAGGAATGGGTCGATCCAAAAATCATAATCATGGAAACTTGATCTCAAAGAAAGGCGAGTTTTCCTTTATTTGTAATCTTGATTTTATGAGATGTTTCTTAGATTTGCAATTGTTTATGTATTAAAGTGCATGGGGTATGAGGGGACAACTGTAATGTGAACATGTGGGGTAATATAACTTATAATGAAAAGTAAAAACAAGGATTTCACTGCCAATAAGGAAGTCTATAACATTAGATGATTGTTGATATTTTAATTATGGGATCAAATGATTTAATAAAAATAACAATTAAAATTGAAGTATTTATTAGACACTAATTAGATGGTCCAATGATGTATCAAAAAATTCAATGGGAATGTTATAGAGTTTAAGAATTTTGGTCACAATGGTTTTTGAGCTCAAGTTTTTAGGCATTTGAAGATTAGGTGATCCAGTGGAATATTGGATGGTTTGATAAGAGCCTAGAGAGAAACTGGTGATAGGATGAACAAACGCTCAAAAAATTTGATGTTATCAAATAATCATTAGATGGTTTGATGAAAGTGGATTAGATAGTCTGATATGGACCTAAGAGCAATCAAACAAAGGGTTAGAAAAAGTTATCAGATCACTTTGAGGCCTATCAAACACACATTGGATAGTCTAATGAAATAGATCGAGTGGACTAATCAGCACAAATTTATACGTCTGATGGGCCATTTGGAATTTAAAGATTGTGATTACTATTAAAACATGAACTGAAAACATAGTAAATTATGGTGTATTTAAATACATGAAAATACAAACTAACATATATGCTCTATGTGTAATTGCAAGAAAGGAAGAAGAAAGAGAGAAGATTTGAATGCCCAACCCTTTGGCAATTTGGTATGTGATTAAGAACTAGTATGATGTGTGTAGGTTTGATGCATGCTTAATTAATTGCCTTGATTTAGTCTTTAAGTTGATTTTGAGATGCAAGGACTTGATATTATTAGTATGTAATTTATAATACATGAATGTTGCTTGCTTGAGAACAAAGTAGAGTGCTAAGTATGATTTGTAATATAACCTAACTTGTAATGAGCCATGAAAAGGTATGGTATAGCTTGAGCATGGTGAGATATTATGTAACATGTCCTAGATGTCAATAAATTATGTAATAAGTGTAATATAGTTCAGTTAGTGATGAGCCACCAAAAGCTATGACATAGCTTAGGTAGTGATAAGTTATAAAATGGTGTAATATAAATTGGGTAGTGATGTGGCACATAAAGGTGTAACATAGCTTGGGTTTTGATGAGCCACAAAAAAGGCATGTATTAGAAGAGTTGATAAATGCTTGGAAAGAATAAAGATTGATTAGTATGTTGTGTAAGTAGCTACATTGTTATGTGCATGATAGCTTTTACTTAGCAAGTTTATGCAACACATGTCGGTCAATTTATTTTATTAGAGTATAGTCTGGGCATCCAACATGACCCAAATTGTATGATATTTCTTAATATATTTATGTTAGCTTTGACTGTTGAGTTTATGATTGTGGCTTGGGCTGGCTAACATGTTGGTGCAGATAAAACACACCATGAAATACATGTGTAGTATAGCATGGAGGACTAATGTTAGTGAACATGCTCTAGTTTGGAAAGCTAAATTAGTATAATCAAATAGTGTTGTAATAATTTTGTATAAACCTTATAGTTGATTAGCACATATGTAATCCTTTACAAATTTTTAATATACTTGTTTTTTCTATTTATTTATTTATAGAAATAATGAAAGTAGTAAGATTTACTTTATTGTATTATTAAATTTAATGCATGAACAAGGAAAAAATTTTAATACATACACTTATAAATAAAAGTGTTGAATTTGTGTGCACTCAGGAGGCTTGGCGATCACCTGACAATGAAGGACATGGGATCACAAATTTTGTGCATCTAAGTATGACTAAGATATAATAGGATATGAATAAATATTTTTATGGCATGAAAAAAAGACGTACATGACTATAAAAGAAAATGTCTTATTTGTCAATAAGTCAAGAGCAATAATAAAGGTGAAATGGTTTACTATAATCTTATCCTATTGTTTTATGAAAATAAGAGGAGATATATATATGGATAGTAAATCTTTCAATGACTAGCCAAGGGTAAGATACAATATGACTAGCCATGGATAAGCTAACTAAGATGACACATTTGTCTCCTATAAAGACTACAAGCTTGATAAGAAAATATTAGCTCATCTACATTTGTGGATTAGTTAATTAGGCTAAATGGTCTGGCAAAAGCTATCATGTTAGATGGAGATTCAGAGTTCACACTTCAATTTTGGAGAAAGATATAAGATGCCTTTAGTAATTAGTTATAGTTCAGCATAACACTCCATCTTTAGATTGATGGTTAGACTAAGAGGATAATAAAGAAACTAGTGGATATGTTGTCATTATGTATGCTCAATTTTGTAGAAATTAAGATGTGCACTTGTCATTGATAGTGTTTCATACAATAATAATTACTAAGTTAGCATAGAAAAGACAACTTATGGGGCACTATTTGGACAAAGATTCCAATCACCATTGCATTGGTATGAGAAATTAGACAAAAACATTAGTAAGTCTAAGGATTATTTCTAGAACTACAAGGGACGTATAAAAATTATGGAAATGATTTAAATGACACAAGATAGATAGAAGAAATACTTCAATGAAAATATAAGAAAATTGAGTTTTAGGAAGAAAATCACACATTTTTAAAGTGCATTCTATGGGAGGAGTCACAAGAGTTTGAAATGGAGAAAAGTTAAATTGAGGTATATTAGATTCTTTCAAATCATTGAAAATATTGATGAGACAATATGCTAGACATCCTAACCTTTTCCATTGGCTAGAGTGCATGATGCAAGTATTTTCATGTATTCTCCTTGTGAAAATATTTGAGTGATCGTATTGACATGATAGAATATGATCCAAGTATCATAGAGGTGCAACTAAATTTGTTTTATGAAGTAGGATCAATGAAGTATCATGAGATGGAATTCAAACAACTAAGGAAAAAGGTCATTCAAAGGTCAAACTATAATGGGATAATCAAATAAAATATGAAGCCAATTAAGAACTAAAGGAAATGTGCAAAAAAATAGAATCAAAACTTATTTTAAAATTTGAGAAAGTAATTCTCATGAGGAAGAATTTTGTAACTTTTCTAAAGATATGTAATATAATGATCATTATATTTTATTGTGGAATTCTTTCTTATTTAGCAATGATGGTAAGGGTCATTATGATAGTGGGGAAGAATGACACCCAAAAGGCAGGAGGTAACTATCAAAGATGAAGAAAAAAGTATACGAGAATTTAGGGATTGCATTTCCTTAGAATTGGATGTTTTTTGTTTTATAAAATAAAAGGCAAAAATATGAAAGAAATAATTAAAAACACCAAACAAGGTTGAAAAATATGAAACTCATATAAAAAGAAAGAAATTGATATGTTATTTAAATTCTTAAATAATTAACCAATAAAAAAATTTTCTTAAACCCTAATTCCCATCCACTAGCTAGGAGAAATAGTGCACAACTGATGCAGGACATCTTACATCAAGATGTTGATTACATTAATCTAGTAATTTTTATATAGTTTTTTTTAATTTATTATAATTTTAGTTCATTATGAGTTGTGTTAGGTCACACATATAAAACCCTCATGATATTTTTATCTTTTTCAACAAATAGTTTTATTTAAACATTATTTATTAAGAAAAGTTTTTTTTATCATTTTGCTTTTTGTTCTAGGTTTTACTTTGTACTTCTATAAGTATACTTTCACAGAATAAACATAAGGAGTTGAATTGAAGAGAAAAAAAATAAAATTTAAAGAACTTCTTTCTAAAAGAGCAAACCCTTGTACAAAAAACAACACAACCTTGCCTAGAAGAGTAAGACTTACTCACATTATCTATCATTTCCATCCTCATCATATTGTATAAATCCTTTTGCCCCAATCCTCTTTATCTATTTGGCATTGGAAACTTGTTTATCTCCCTAATCCATCACATTAGAAAATCTAAGGATTACATTTCCCTAGAATTGGATGTTTTTTTATAAAATAAAAGGTTGAAATATGAAAGAAATTATTAAAAACACAAAACAGGGTTGAGAAATATGAATCTCATATAAAAGGAAAGAAATTGATAGATGATTTAAATTCTTAAATAATTAACCAATAATTAAATTTTCTTAAACCCTAAATCTCATCCATTAGCTATGAGAAATAGAGCATGACTGATGTAAGATAACCTACATCAAGGTGTTGATTGCGTTAATCTAGTAATTTTTATATAGGTTTTCTTTAATTTATTGTAATTTTAGTTCACTTTGAGTTGTATTAGGTCACATATATAAAGTCACCATGATATTTTTATCTTTTTTTACAGATGTTTTTATTTGAAAATTATTTATTAAGAAGAGTTTTTTTATCATTTTGCTTTTTGGTTTAAGTTTTACTTTGATAAATATACTTTAATAGAATAAAAATAAGGAATTGAATTGATGAGAAAAAAACAAAACTTTAAAGAGCTTCTATATAAAAGAGCATATCCTTGTGTAGAAAACAACACAACCTTGCTTAGAAGAGTAAGACTTACCCTCATTATCCATCATTTCCATCCTCGTTGTATTGTACAAATCCTTTTGCCCCCATCCTCTCTATCAATTTGGCATTGGAAACTTGGTCATCTCCCTAATCTATCATTTGGTATTAGAGAGCTAAGGCAACCATTCTAGTCAATGATCATTCTTCCTTAATTCTCTCAATTTAGTCTTATAGCCAGGTATGTGTTACCCTCTTTGATTTAGCTATTTACATGCCTGTCATGAGTCATTCCTAGAATTTATGTATGCATCTTTGTTTCTTCTCCTGCATGTCTATACAATTGCTCTTGTCATGTATTGCGTAATCAAGTTGACCATAGTGTTATGTTTACCATCCATGCATGATTCATCTAAACCTTAGCTACCATTGTCACTTTTCTTATCTCCAAAATGATGAATTAGTTCTAATGGCTAAGTAGAATCAGTACAACTTGACCTAATGTCTAAACTAACATGTGCCTTTCACATGAGCTTCTAGACCCCTCAACTACCCGTGCAAAACCATGCTATCAAAATTGATCTAGCACCCATTTGAATTGGCATGTACACTGACCTATGTTCTCAAATAACCAAAACTATTATATTGATTGTACTTATATTAAAGCGATAATGTACATATATCATAATAGAAAAATTCAATTCTTACTATCCTACTATCATCGCTTGATCTAATCACAAGTTCGATCCTACAAAAGAATATATCATACAATTATGACATATAATATCATACTGTATGAAACTCAAAAATTCTAAAGCTCAACAAACACCTTTGGGTAAACAATAGTGTATTTTTATGATAATGGTATCGTACATGTATGACCAATATAATTAACTTAAGATTGCCCTTGACTAACACTTTATTTGATCTAAAGATTATCTAGTTGTATTGTACAATGAGACCATCATTTAAGTATGATTTTTATAAATATTGCATTCTTCACTTAATTCATTCACCTTTCAATTCTTTTTAATTGCAATATTGAAATATGTAACTTATAAGACATTTATATGTAAATCAACATAAGAACACCTTAAGCTAAAATCTACATGAATGAAAAATAATTTAAAATAATTTAAACACTCACTCAAATCTTATTAAATCTTAGTGCCTCAAGAAAATTATTATAGGCTTTAATATGCTAATTCTAATAAAGGTGACTCAACCTATATCTTTTCCAAGTATTGCTCAAGCTTGTGTTTCTTATGGTGTCAATTACAGTTCACACTAAAACACTGTGACTAAAGTCCTTGAGTCAATTGACCAAACCCATATGATTAGCTTATTTGATCTTAAGATACATGATCTAAAAGTACTTAAAAATAATTAAAATGATATAATTATTTTTTATCATCAAATAAGTAAAGTAAGGACCAAACAATATATGCATTATGATTTCTTCACACTTTTGATGCATTCTATTTGTTTTCGTGCCTCTATTGGTATTTAACAACTTTTATTCAACTATTTGAGCCATAGTTGACCTATTAGTCTGATGCCTTCTTCCCTTTATCAAACTATCCATTGATCCGTTAGATTGTCCAATCCTATTCATCAAAGTATTTGATGAAAATTAGAGCATCTACAATGCATTATTTGACCCATCATATACTTTCTTCTAAGTACTCATCAAACCATTTAGTATGCATCTAACAAGCATTATATTGTTCATCATTCATCTAACAGAGGTTCAAGGCCTTTTTGTGAAAATCATTAGATTGTTTGATAGCTCTATCTAATAGCTTGATAGACATTGAACAAAAATTATATCACATGTAGCACATCCAATAGAGACTCATCTCCTATTTCTCCAAAATTATCAACATCCCAATCATGTGATTAGATTATCTAAAGCCTTTGTGATATTGTAAAGTATCATGCATGTGAGTACATAACTTTCCAACTATACATATGGGCTTTTTATCAAAGAACACATGCTTGAAGGTGAATGCAACTCCAACTTTAGATTACTTGCATAACCTTCATGCAAACCAATTCAAACATCAACTCTCAAGAAATATACCAACTTACACATGCATGCAAAATCTTTCACATGATCTCAACTTAAATCTTTTTTGTAACACTATAAAATCAATGAAACTCACTTAGGAAGTTAGATTTCTTTCTATTGTAGTACTTCCTAGTGATCTCTCCTCTTTTTCTTCAAGATTCCTCACTTTCTCCCTTTTCCTTTGTCTTCTTAGCTAGCTACCCTAATTTGATCACAAGGAAATCCTTTCCAATTTCATTTTCCACTTAGTTGACATTTACACAAGGGAAATAAAGTATGATGTAAATAAAAATCTTCTAAGGTGTCATATTTCTCACATTTACTTTAATAAATAGCTTCAATCATTCATCAAGCTATTTTAGAATGAGCTATTCATTCTCTTCATTTTCATGTTAAAAACTCAATTTTGCAACATCATTTTGCATTTTTAATATTTTCCATTCCATAATAGCCATATGATCAAAATGTTATAATTTCTAAATTTTTTTTCTTATCATCCCACTTCTAGATCTTGCAAGATTACTAACAATTGGATTCTCTAAATTATATTTGTTTTATAAATGAAATTTATTTCTCTTCTTTGGAAATTCTTCATATACATCAATCATTATGAGCTTTCTATAGAACACCAATTAGGACTATTTCACATCATCATTAATCCTAATATTACAAATATAATAACATTAACGAAACAAAATTTAAAATAACTTAGGAAACATTTTAATCATTTCTTATTACAAATCCCGTGTAACTTCCTCCCACTTCTACACAAGAATAATGAGTGGCTAAATAATCCATTGGGTTTTTTTTTCAATACTAACATATTAAAAAGAAAAATATTTGCTTACCTATTCATTTATGTCCTTCATTCTATGTCACCAAAAAGTTTATTTTATGTCTTCATTCATTTTTGTCATGCTTAGATGAAAAGAATGCTTTATGTCATGAACGTTTTGTGTTAAACAATTTTTTGAGTTTTACTTGGGCGCACTTAAGTTATGTTCTTACATAAGTCATTTTTCATATACTTTGGAATTTACTTCCTAATCAAGTATTTCCTAATATCTTACTATTTCTACAAATATACTTTCATTGTTTAAAACTAATAATGTTGGATAGTTTAAAGAAAACTTGGCTTCTTAAATTATCTTAAAATTACCTTTGTCATATATATAATATTCTTATCATTTAATAAAATTAGTATTAATATAATAAAGAGGTATAGAATTGTTTGATTAAGATGCTTAATAGGTGTTCAAACTCAACATATAGTATGGTCCATTATCTCATATGATATGATTAATTTATATGGATAAATCAGTGTTAATCATATTGTACATTGTCTTAATGGGAAGTATAGGGTCGTTCATGTAGTGTAATAGCTATCATTGTATTGTACAATATGCAAGTGTAGCCTTCTGACAAGGGGTGAGTTGTACTACTTTTAAAATTTAGACAAATAAGCTTAGAGCAAGTATTGATGTCTTTCAGTTAATATTGCATACACTGAGGGTTTTTTTAAAAAAGTTTATTTAAATTTGAAAGGGATTTTGTAAAGCTATAGAAAGTAAAGAAATCAAGGTTTTGAGATGGTTTGACAAACATCCAAGCCTATATCCACCCCACCATCAACTACCAGGATTAAAAAAATCAACCAAATTTTGTCCAAAGATGTTTAGTGAAACACCTTTGTAACAATATCCACAAGGATCAACAAACATCCCAAAATAACAAAGCAAAAGATGGCTTACAGCAACAAATACAAAAAACAAAGGCCAAATGTGATGCAACTTTTTTTTTATAAAACTTGAACAATAAATATATATAACTAATGAAAACTCAAAGACACACTAAGTATGCAAATAATAAGATGTTAGCAATGTAAGTTAAAGAAAATATGGGAAGATTATGAGCACTAGCTATTATTAGAATGTGCTAACACATTATTTATAAGAAAAGGCCACATAAAATGTCAAATATGGTAGTGTTAATGAATAAATAATGATCATACTTCATTTCTGAGAAAGATTAAGCAAGCCATTATTGGTTTTTATAAAGGATCATACTACATAATTAGTAAGATTGTGTTGTGAATTGTTTGGATTATATGATGAATATTAATGTACCTTCTAAAATTCTTGGGTTTAGATATAACAGGTATATGTATAGATTATAATACTTGATCATAACATACGATATAAATATACTATATTATATGAAACTCTTAGTTTTTCTCTATTTAGCCTCATAATTTGATCATATTATACAAAGATATCATTTCATACTATAAAGAATTCTTAAGATTTATATTTCACACATCTTTCAAGCTTTAATGATTAATCGTATGGTATGATTATATGGTATTGCACAGAATGTAGCAATCCTTATACTCATCATTACCAATATAACATGCAATATACAAATAATTCACATGCACAAACTATAGTATCTATCACCCAAATAATTAAAAAAGTAACATAAATAATAACAAAGTATCCAATAATAAAGTTCATCAAATAAATTTGATATAATCAGAGCCCATCAATAAAGTCCAATATAATATAAAAGTCTAATTATTACATCATTAAATCAAATGATCAACATATTACCATTAAGTAAAATTAAATAACAATAAATACCAAGTGATCACTATCTATCCTAATCATAGGATCCAATACAATCTCTTGCCTTATTGAACCTACATGTAAAATAATAAGGGAAGTGAGAAAAAGCCCAATATACCTTAAGTTATACTGTAAAAATCATCTACAATCTAAGGTACTGTAACAATAATACGTAAGCAATATAAATCAACATCATATTATCATCATAACTATACATGTCATGTAATAAGAAATCCAAATATTAAGTCTAATTAGAGGAATGATGCAACCAATTTGATGCTCAGTGACTTTCTAAAACCTAAAATTACCTCTATCAATCCCCCACTTTTGTAACATTTTTGTCTCTTGAGTACAACTAGACTTATGCACCAATCAATGTATTTTGGTAACCACCTTTCACTCCATAGGTTTCACATTTAAACTACGACTAGTGATCTCCTAACCTAATCATCAAGCTAATAGTGTACCACAAAAAATGAACCATATCTCTACCTCAACTAGTTCCTTAGTTGAGTTAAGATATAGTCTACTCTAGGCTAGTTAACTTTTTATGTACACTAGCATGTAAATGGTACAAAAAAAACCTAAAACTTGCAAATAATCATATCCACATGGTCCACAATATGCATGAAAAACCACATGATCCAACCCATGACTATGACATGAAGAAAAATCATAGAAACCATATCTAAATAAAATGTCACATCTAGTCTAAAGTTCAAAATAAAATAGTTCATGCTATCTAATGTCAAATATATAAACATCAATGCTAAAACTAAATAAGATTAGGAGTAGATGACAAGATGTTGACTAAAGAATATTTCACTAAGATACTAACTTTGATGCCTCCACCCTAATATTGTACTAGCTACTAACTCCTTGTACCTATAGATAATATAAGGAGACGAGCCATGCTCAATAGAAAATTCTCATGTCCTACTAATAATAAAATACATATAGTAGTATAATAGCAAATCATCAACATATTAAAGAATTCAAATAAATATCATAGCCTACCAAGCTAAGCAAATTCATAAAACCATAGCTATCAACCATATCACATATCCATCAAAGCCTAACATGTTTTAATGAAATTATGATCAACTAATAAGATGCATAATGACTGAACAAAAATTTGGCACTCACTTTAAGCCCATGGATCCTTGGCTCAATTATGACAGTCCTATCTCATCACAAGAAGATATAGTCGCATGAGTCTACTTTGTAAGGTTGTAGAAGTCCTCATCAACAATATGACACTACAACAAGCACTCCAACACATTCATGGTCTCTTATAATATCTTATAATTACACAAGCCATCCTAGAATCCTCTATGCATGATCTCAAAGTCCATATACTGAGGCTCTACCAATCATATAAACCACCCTACAAAGCTCAAGGACTCATAGAATTTGTGGTGATCCACGACCATATGCTTGGGTACATTGATTGTCCTCTTGTGATGTCCTAAGCATTGTGGCATGGAACTTCCACACCTACTAAGGGTCCTACCATCTAATATATCTTACCTACCTAGCATTTGTTGAGGGGTCCATCAATTGGGGTTTGCTACATCTTAATCTATGTGATTATCAAATAAACTTACTTATACATCATTTTGTATAATTTTATTTAGAAATATTTAAGGTTACTTGAATAACCCATATCTATTATCTAAATGATCCCAGGGTTCTTCACTACCTTAATCTATAATTAAACTTTCTAGGATCTCCTCAACCCTACTCTACTATTTGGACCCATGTAAGATTTCTACCAAACCCTAATCTCCTTATATAGGGCAATCCTTTCCTATTAAGTTTTTTTATATCTATGTCTAGTTCTTGCCTTTTTTAATCTAAGTGACTCATTAGAATCCTCTGTTCTATCTTAGTTATCACTTAAGTACTCATCCAAGTTTTAAATCATTGACTCAAATGCTTTTATTCATAGTCATTTCTTTAACCTAGGTTTATATAATTTTTCTTAGTGACTCTCTTTGGCCTCATATGATAACTTGAGACATGCCACCTTTTTCAAAGGCCTCTTTTATGCCATATACACCTCTCACAACATCATATAGGGTGTTAATTCATGGTCTATATACCTAATTTAGGGCTACTCATGATCTTACCCATCAAACCAAGTTAGATCAAGGTTTAGCAAAAATTCAAGCAAACATTTAGCCCATTAGTCAAGCCTAACACCACTCCTGAGGCCAAACTTGAGCTTTTTATCTCAATCAACCATCATCCAAGGTCTAATCGAGAGCCTCATCAAATCAAGACCTCATCCTAAGTGTGCTCATAGTCTCATCAAATGCTTAATATCTATAATCCAACCTTACTTCTTATCTTAAGTTTTCTTCATGTAAAGGTTATGGTCCTTAGGAATTACATGTTCTTAATTCCTAACCTATCCTTAATCTCATCCAAGGTCTATTCAAGTCACAACTTACTTCTAAGCCTAATTAGGATTATTTAGGTTCTTGACCTTAACCTAAGTTCAAATTTCAAACTTGATGTATTAAAATTTTAAATCATAAATATTCACTTTTTAAATTTAAGACATTCAAATTGTAAACATATGTAATTTAAATTTTAAATCCTTAACATTTAAATTCCAAACTCTAGGTTCTCTTGCTTAGTTCTAATAATTCTATAAATTTAGTTTAAGCTAACCAAGCCTATTAGTTGGGATAATTCTCTTCTTAATTTCTTACATAGACTCAACCAAGCCCAATCATTTTTATGACACTTAATCAAGACCAAAAACTCCCTTAGCCTTCTTTTGAAGAAAACCTAAGCATCTCAAGGTTCGTTAGAGAGAAACCCAAGAGATCAGTTACCTAGGAAGCTAAGTTGCATTCCTAGGTCATTCCTTGCATTTCAAAATCCATGACCAAGCTGTACACTCAACCTCTTGGATTAATCAAGGTATCTAGCCCCTTTTGCAATGCAAATCTCAACTAAGGTTTGGCTTTTCAAGTAAGAAAAATTATACAAGTTTTAGATAATGTTTAATAATGAAACATAAATATTTATCACAAGAGTTTTTAGCTAAACTATTCCTCTTACCAAATCCTACAGAGACCCCCAAACCCACTTCATAAGGAACCAAGAGCTTTCCCTCACCATAAATCCATCCAAGGTCTCTTACAAGGCCAATTCATGCATCTTAAGCCTATAACTGACCCCTTCCATTTAGTCTCAAGGTTCATTTGGTTGCAAAAATTCTAATATAAGGTTTGGGTTTTAAAAGAAAGCTTACATAATTGAAATTAATGTTATGGCATAGTTAAAATATAAGCTTTCATAGATTATCATACTAGGGTCTCTCAAATATTATTAATTATTCTTAGCTAAATTCTATACCATAACTTTTGTAATAAATTTGAATTCTTCCAAGCTATAAAAATTGAATGCTTATAACAATACCTCCAAGAGATTACATCAACAATGTAAGCATGTTATCATATTTTTTTTAGTCATAATTTTAATTTTCTCTGCTTGTAAGCATGACTTGCAATTTTGGGAAGATGTGGCCATAAGGATTCATGTTAGCTTCAAAATTCCATAATCCATTATATATATATATATATATAGACACACACACACATTCAAACATATGATAAAGGATCCTAATCAAAGATTATGCTACTATTAAAAAATTTTAAAATTTAATATTTTTATTGTTAACAAACCTTAAGAGATCACTTCCATAAAACATGATTCAAATAAAGAAATCAGCACAATATTACAACTCTAACTCGTGGCTAGCATGCTTTTGGCATCAAACAAAATTCGAAGGCATCACCAAAGTGCATGACTGCAATTCTAACATGATGAGAACTAATTGTCTTCAACTTAATAGTAAATTTAGCATGGTAAGACATATATAAAGTCATGGGAAAAGCATGTCTAACATTGCATACATCTCAATTCCTTCCTTAATTGAGAGCTATAGCATGTAAGATTTGAAATGTACTGCATACATCTCATATTCTTTATTAACCCGAGTGTTATATCATGAAAGTTTGTCAAAATATTTATTTTTATGCTCTTAATATGTATCTACTTTAAGTGTAAGGCATGAGGTTCCTATGTCCTTAATTGAGTAGTGGTGTACACCAATTGGAAGTCCTTCTTCATGGACTAAGCTTGCAAATTTCCCCTTCTTCTTCTTATTTTTAGCTTGTCCTCCTTTTCTTTCTTAAATGAGTCTCTTTAGAATCTTTCATGACCAAGGTTTTGCTAAAATTTCAATCCTAATCATAACCCAATCCTTATATAGCTATTGAATCAATCCTTTAATCAAGTGATATTAGTTAGGCTAGCTAGGATATCTTTACCCATATCCTTATCTTAAGGACTTAACCATTATAGGGTTTGATTTAATCTTCAATTTTATTTCCCTTAATCGGCTCTATCTAAGTAGTTTCCAACTCTTAGATCTAAAGCAAATTAATTCTCAAGTTTGGATCAAAAGCATCTCAAATACAAAACTAAGTTTATTATGTGTTGGTAAATCATACCAGTATTTTAACTATATCATATTGTATAATGATCTAGGTACAATTTTATGAACTAATAGTTCCATTGATCATAATTGTATGATCCAATATTCGTACATGCATGAAGCATTGTGTAGCACAATCACTTGTCATAGCCTGATTGTTCTCTTGTGTGACGCATCTTTTAACTGGTTGTACATATATGATTGATGTAATTTGTAATATATGATACCTAACTCATCCAATGCTAATCTCTACACTTATCACATTTTTCTTTTATTGTTATCATACTCGTGTGATCCACGACTTCTTATATGATCATAGTATTAGTTGAGCCAACTTTCCCTTTTCTATATTGATATCCTTGTATGATGGCATGATTGGCTTAGTATAATCATTGGCTAAAGTTTTATTCATTCACACTTCTTTCTCATACTAGATCACATCATACAATGTGTGATGGTCAAATTATACAATGTCAATCTTTTATCAAATGTAATCCACCTTAATGCTCAAGACACTATCATACTTACATGATAATTATGTTATACTTGTATAACCAAAATCCACTTTCATAGCCTATTTACACTATATCTTGATTGCCACTATTGCAAGATTATACTGTATGTTTAATCAATATCTTATTATATTATATAATATTCACAACTAAGTCTTATCATTTTTTTCTCATCATATAATATGGTCTTCTTTCATTGTATTATGTGATTCTCATTAGATATAATTAGTAGTAATCTAACTTCATCACTAAAATTTAATAGGAATTTAATGGAGATATTCAAATGGAACTAATATACTTTTGTTAGCAAATTTAATGTGTATAACAACCTCAAAGCCTATGCAATCCAAGTCAAGGTTTGTCATCATATAACATTAGTATTATTTTCCAATACATGTTATAACCATATAAACCAACACCCTTTTTTTCTAAGACATTCCATAGCTAAATGAACCAACTTTTCTTTTCCAAGATATACTATCACAGCTTGATGGTTCTAATTATATGGTCCACACATCAAAAGATTATCTTTCACTAAAATTACCAGCTTAACACATTACCATTAATTTAAATGACATTATCCAATATTTGGGTATTTTTGTTTTTTTCTTATTATCCCTAAATCAACTATTCAAGAACCTTACTATTATCTACAAATATTTAGGCTTACCTCTAAACCATGAATCTAATTATTTAAATAATCTAATAAATTCAAATGTGATCTTTATTGATTAATATTTACATTTCACCCTATATGGAGTCTTATCCAAACCCATTTTTCCTATCTAGCTACCCTAGGCTCTCACATAAGTCATATCTTAGCTTTACACTTAGACAACTTCCTAAAACATGACAACACATTAATTTGGGTTCACACAAGTCCCACCAATAACTCCTTTACCAATTGACCTCGTTTGAGTCAATGTGCCTATCCAAAGTCTCTCTTGAGCCACTAACACAACTCTTTAGATCATTATCTAGGGTTATAACCCATTACATTAGAGACTATAAGGTTACTTAGTATCTTACCCAAACCAACTAAGCCATACCTAAGGTTTACCCATTAAAAGAATAAGAAACTTTTCCCTTAACTAAACCTATCATCTTCATTTAAGGCTTAAATTGAGCCTTCCATTTCTCATTCAAGGCTATACTTTATGACTTCTCGATCCTAAGGTCTTATTCCAAGCATGCACAAGACTGATCAAGTACTAATATCTATAATCCAATCTTAGGTTCATATTAATGATCTTTATTAAAATAACTAAGACTATTTATAACTTTAATTGGTCTATAATAATTTAGTTCTATACTAAGCTTCAACCATAGCTTAATCCAAAGCTTATATAATTTCTAATTAATCAATCTTTAATATATAATATATATCTAAGGTCTTACCTTAAATCATAATAATGGCTATCAATCCTAAACTAACCTTACTTAACCCTCACCTAGTTGAAGCCCAACCAATTCTTATAAGCCTAAACAAATTCTCAACCAACTTGGTCCTCTTCTAAGGAATGAAAATGACTATTACTAGATTCCTTTGCTAAAAAATAAGGACTTCTTTTAACCTTAGTAATCATCTAGGTCATTTCAAAATCTAAATCATGCCTCTCCATGACTTAACCAAGTAATGTTGATAGCTTCCTAAACAAAATTAAGGCATGACAATGCTTTGCCACAAGAATACCTAGGGTTTTGGCTAAGTTCAAGTTTTTATCCTAGTGTCCAAAGTCCTAATCTAAGTTCAGTTGCACAAGAGTTGTTCTCAAATTCATTATAATAATTTCTTACGTAAACTCAAGGATTCTCATCTAGCAATGGTTCAAGTTGAAGTTCATCATGTGAAAATTAAAAATGTCTTTATAAATATATAAATGTTTAAAGTAGCACCTAGTGATTCATTAAGAAATAATTTTCATATAGAATGATATCCTTACAAAAATTAGAAAATAAATAAAACACATTTCAAAACATACTCAATTTGTGTATTTCTAACAAAATTATCAAGAATATAAACCTTTAATAACGTATATTTAATTCTTAATTTCATGCAATTACTTCATGGTTGAATAAAAAATTTGTAAAAATTTAAAAGCATGCTAATCTTAGGTAAGATGATCATGCTAATTTAAACCATCTCAAAATCTACAAAATCTTATATATTACATGCATCATCAATGGATATAAACATTAGCAAGCATGTAAAAATAAAAACCTAACAAAATTCTCTTTGGTAAGGTAAATTGTTAAACATGTATTACTTCTAAATGAATCTTCATAAAGAGATTAATTAAGAGATAGTTAAAACATGCTCTTGACAACTACTAACAAATCTTGATAAGGCTAATTTATCAATTTATTATTAGGATTCATGAAGGTGAAAATCATTGAAAGCATAATACAATTCTACACCAATTACAATAAATTACTTAGTAATGTAACTAATTAATTACTCTTAATTTAGCTAAGCCTAATCTTATGATCATGAGAATCATCTTAACTTATGATATGAGTAAAAGACTTTAACAAGGATAAGCTTTTCTTCCTCAAATCTAGTGATCCTTCTTCTTTTTCTTACTCTTAGATAGCTTTGGGTTAGAAGGATGTCTAGATTATTTTTAGGCTAATTAATAAAGCATCTTAGATAAAATGGCCATAATCCATAATCCCTCTCTTAAGATTCTTGGCCATGATTAAATAATGAAAATCTAATAATCCAAAATTTATTAATTCTAATGAAACTACCTATACTTATATAATTTTTGAACCCTTAGATCTATGACACCTTAATTCCAATGGCTAAGATCTATAAAAAATTATAAAACCCCAAAACTACTTTCATTGGCCATCAATTCTTATGATCATAATTTTATGGTCCAATATTCATCATGATCGACACTATGCACTACAATCACCTATCATAACCTAACAATCCTTGTGTCAAAAGTTTCCTTTTAGCTTGATCGTACTTGTATGATTGTGCTAAACATGTTATATGATATATCAGCACTCTAGACAAAATATTTTTCTTGTCTTATCAACATATTAGTATAATCCATGACTTCATACCCATATGATCATTACCTATATGATCATTGTAATACTTGGGACTACTTTTCGATTTCTACATTGATGTCCTTGTACAATAGTACAATCATTAACCAAATTTTGTGCTAGACTTTATTCTCTCTCATATTTTATCATGCTATCTAATATGTATATATTATACTTGTATGATTCCAAAACATTTCTCTTAACCTTATAAACATATCTAATAGTTAACATCTATGACATCATCATACTTACATACGAGTACTAAGTAATACTCATATGACCCAAGTCCAACTTAATAACCTTTTCACACTTATATCTTGAGTGCTTGTTTTTGCTCAATCATGTTATATATTCTTTCAATATCATATTGTACAATATTCATGGTCAAATTTTCAACTAGATTTCTTTCTTCATTATATCGTACAATTTTTATCATCTCTCTAAATGATCCTCGTTATGAGCATGATTAGCTAGCCTAAATAATTATAAGTATTAATTTAGTAAAATCTAGGAAATTAATTCACCTTGGCTAGCCAAAAATGAGAAGTAATAATTCTCATTTGATTTAGGTGAACTACTTTCATTTATGTAATCATTATATATAGATCTCCTCTATTTAATAGAAAGTATTTTTCTAAATGGAAAGATTCTTTTAAAACTTTTATTATGAAAATATATTTTGGCTAATGGTTTATAATTTAACCATTGTATATCACTACCAAAGATGCAAGCGATAAATCTAGAATGATGAAGCAAATAAATGCTAAGGGAATGAATTGTTTATATTGTACATGTCTCAACAAATTGAATATGGCACTTGACTAGATTTGAAGTGATGTAGGAGCTTGATAAGATATGCAATGAGAAATAGGTTAATCTTTCTATTGAAGTTAACCTAAAGAAAAGAAAGAAGTAGAAGAAGGAACATTAAAGGAAACTAGCCACAAGAATTTCTAATGAAAATCATTTAGATAATGCTACACAATCTCTATCTACTTCTGATAAATCTATATCTAATTCTAGTGATGAATTATCTCATGTTTTAGTGAATTAGCTCAAGAGCATAAAAAATTAATCAACATGTATGATGCCCTTAGAAAACTTGTGCTAACCATGAAAATAGAATAATTAACTTACAAAAAAAAAGGTCACAATCCTAATGAGGAGAGTATCTCATTATCTAAAAAGTTCAAAGATCATATCTCCACAATTTCTAAGTTGAATTGTTGAAAATGATTTTGTGTTGCTCAAGCATGTTTCATGTATTAATTCTTAAAATCAAAAAGTAAGATGCCTGAAGATTAAAATATCAACTTGAAAATGAAGATAACCAAATTTGTTATGACTGAAAAGGAACTGGATGATGTGAAAGAAAACTTTGCTTGTGTATTTCTCATGTTTGCTCTCATGTTCAATTATTTATGTATATGCTGTTACATGTTTTATTATATAACCATATGCAAGAAGATAATATTTATTTACATGATGATTATAGATTGAAAAGGTAACATAGTAATGTGAATAATGCATCAAAAATTCATTATTTGCATACATTTCATACTCATGGTAAATCATATGTTATATGTAATTACTAAAGTGGAAATGGAAGCATTTCTTTTGATTGCCCAATTAAGAAGTTTATTAATTTGAAAATAAATTAATATGAATGGATTACTAAAAGAAATTATGTGAAAAGAATATTTGTAAAGTCACTTAATTCTCACACTACCTCTCTTAAACCCAAGTTGGTTTGGGTTCCATAGTTTAAAGCTTAAATAGTTGTGTAGGTGTGTCTCCATAAAAATAGACCTATTGAGACAAACCCTGGCTTGTGTGCTTTCGTTATCTTTCACTTGACAAAATTTGTACTTAGAGGTGAATCTGGCCCTTTCTTTAACTATAATAATAAGTATTGCATAACATTTGTATTACAAACCTGGCCAAATAAAGTAAGATCGATTGAGAGAAGCATGTGACAAATGTTATCATTGAAGTTATAGGAAATGTGAAAGTTTAGATTAATGTTTCACTTATTTGATAAAATAGATTGAGAATTTATGTGTGTTGATAGTGACGCAGGATTAAGGACAAAACAAGTCTTAGTTTCAAATGTTTATAAAATAAGAAGTGGGAGTGATTATATAAAAAATTCAACAATCATAATGAATCTGATAGATATAATCTTAATCTTGTTTAATTATGATTAAAAAACTAGTTTTTTTTAGTACTATGATTTTCTATATGGTTTATACTCATACAATTAAGTCATCATACACTAATTCATGTCATCATCCATAAATTTGAGAGTAAAACCTCATCCAATAATGTATGTTGTTAAATCTTCTATATGTAAAGGCGCATTCTAAATTATATTGATGATCTTCTCATTCACAAAAATACAATTTAGTGGAATGTTTTAAACTAAAAAAGAAAAGAAAAATACAAAAATTTAATAAGTAAAAGTGATAGTTTTGACAAAACATTTGTTATAACTTAAAAAGATGATGAGTCATATCACTAAGACATTTACAATTATGACTAACCATGTATGAAGACTGTTTTAGAATTACTCCTAAAGATACTTCATGAATTGTTGACTAGCTTGCTCATATAAGTATGACTATTATATAGATAAATGGGATTATCAGATTGGTTATTTCACTTAGAAATCAAATTAAGCATGAAAATGAAGGACGAATCATCTTGTTGGGGTCTTTGATGATCCTCCTTAAGAATAGTCCTAAGTCCATCTAATCACCAAGAGATCATCATTGAATAAACTTCATTTTCTCCTCAAGAGTCTAAGTTCAAAGTCTTGAGCTATTGAACTCTGTCTGTTTAGGTAATCACTGTTAAGCTTGATGGACTATTTTATTTATCTTAGGTCTCAATGCATGCTCACTTTTGTAATTATGTATTTACATTTGGATTTATCATCATGGTTAAGAGAGCTCAAACAAAGAAACAAACCCTCGAGAAGTGGATTTATCAACCATTAGCTTGTTATGTGTTAAAAGAAGACTTATTTAGAGCCTTAGTTGATATAGTGGCCTTTGAGTAGATTAAGGAATATGGAATTAACATTCCAAAGCCTGTGAATGTAGAAGTGGAATTCAAGGAAGATGATCTTGTTATATTTTACTTTAATAAAACTAGAATTAAAGATGCACTTCAATTAATGCTTCTATTTAGTAGTAGTAAGATTAAATATTTCTATGTGAATTAGAGGTCTTATAGAATTTTATTGTGGAAAAATCTTACTAATGTAGGAACTAAGTAAGATCACGAAGGAGGATCTCAGATGGATTTTTCAAGATACCTTCATCCATTCCAACTCTATGGTCAAATTGTGAGGCTCATGTTTTGACTGGCCTAAAGTAAACAAGATGGTTTGTAATTTGATAAAGAGTAGCCATGTACAAAAATCCAAGTTGCTAACCAAGAGTGCTTACTTGGTGCAACACTTTTTCAGAAGCACAATAATGTCAAAAGGTGGATAGCACATAATTCCATGGCTGTCTCTTGCTACTTACTATTGCTTGGAAAAGGAATATTTTTGACCTTGCAAAGAGATTATTTAGGTCGAATAACAAGATACTTGTAATAAAATATCCAAAATACAAGAAGGAAATCAATCTGAGCTTTAGACATCTAATTGCTTGATTGTCAATTTTAAATACAATATAAGATCAAAAGATGTTGACTACATTCCTAAGTCTATGAAGGCCTTAGACATGAAGAGAATGTAGTGCTTTATTCAAACACACTCTTAAAAAACTTTAGCTCATGAAGATGAGACTCAAGTTTCTATTGAAGTATATCATGGACTTCAATCATCTAATGATGCTTCTCTTGTGCCTGAATCTCCCTAGTGATCTATATCCACTAGTGCAACTTCAAAGAATGATAAACATTGAATAAGTGTAATATGGATAATATGGGATAAAATGATTTAGAAATGAAGAATCAAATGAATGTTTGTGATAGATTATTATGATAATAGTGATGAAAAAGAAAAGAAAAGAGATGAAATAAAAGGTTGACAAAGAAAAAGAAAATGTGGAAGATGATGTTAAAGGGATATTGAAAATAGTGGATATAATAATTTATTGAATAAACATTATAAGGGAGAATTTGGAGTTTAGATGATTTATAAATGATTGAAGAAATGATTAAAGAAGAGAATAATAGTAAGAAATGATAAATGATGAGATAGAAAGAGAACATATGGAGATACGGATGAAGAATGATAATAAGCAAAAAAATGTTGATGGATTGATATAATAATTATAATATGATGAACATTTGTTGTGTTATATGAGAATGAATAAGACTATGATAATAATATATAATTTATGATAAAAATGTTGGATGAATGAAGGAGAAATAAAATTAAGAGAAAAAAGAAACGAATGAAAATAAACATATAAATGAATTTAAAGAAATGAAAGTAAGGAAAGAAAATAAAGATAAGAACATTTAGATGTACTATGATTGAAGAAGAGTAAAGGTGATAGGTAAGCAAAGTTAGATTAAAAGATAAAGAATTGAATATGAACTTAAGATGATACAACACAAAGATGGATGTAATGAATGAAATAGAGATGATAAACAAATTTGTTGATGGAAAAAAGGTAAGAGAATGGATATCAAATTTAAAAGAAACTAATTGAATGGAAGATAATAGGTGTGAGATGAATGAATGTTAGAATAGACATAAATGGAATGAAAAAGGAATAGATATGAGCATTAAATGATTTGGCAAAAGATGAAAATAATAGAGATGAAGGGTGATAAGACAAGAATGATTATTAGATGATATTAGATTAGATATAAAAGTGAAAGATGATGAGTAGATAAATGAAGATGAATGTTGGATCATAAATATTATAAGATGATGATCAGAAAGAGGGTGATGATTGAGGAAATGAAAATATATGAAATTCATTAATTGTGTTTCAAAAAATATTAAGATTCAACAAACAAGACCTATGCAAAAAGACTAATGTAGATACTTGATAAAAGAGAAAAGAAGATAAGGCATAATTGATCTCAATGATTTTAGCTCAATGAGAAAATCAATTTGAGAAAGAAGCCATATGAGAAGTTGAATTAGATATAATAGAAATGTATCTAACATTGTTTAAATACTAGGGATGGAATTTTTGTAAAGTGGAGAAGCTATAAAATCCTAAACTTTTCATTATTTAAAGAGCTTGATTAAATAATGTTAATATGAGAATATTGATGGTAATTCTCTCAACATATGAGTTTTAATGTTTGAAACATGATAATAGATTTTGGACAGTAAGAAACTATATTTTCAAGTCCTTAGTAAAGAAATTTATTTGTAAATTTTTTATAATTTTAGAAATAATTATGTATTTCAAAACAATTTATTGAGATGAATCCAATGGAGGATGGTTTGTAATTTTTGGAGGCCAAATAAATTTTTTATTAATTTGCAAGAGAAATATTTTATAAATATCACAATTAATGTAATTAACTAAGTCAAAATCCATTAATCTTACTAATTAAGATTAAATATAATCTACATTTTTTGTTGTCACCTTATTCCCTTATTTGTTTTATCTTTGGCATAAGATTGCCATGTAAAAGAGAAATAAAAGAGCTTGGAGAGAGAGGGAGAGAAAGAAGGAGAGGAAGTAGGAGAAAGGGATAGAAAGGATAAGGCATTTTTATTTGTTTAGAAAAAATATATATATTTCTAAAATGTGCAACTAATAAGAGTCCAATTAGCAACCTTCTACCCTTGAAGCTTCACCCTTACCATTGAGTTGAATGCATCTTATTAAAATATTGAAGTTATTAAATTATTTAATAGCAAATTCTATTCTACATTTCAATTGAAGAGAGAGAGAGAGAGAGAGACGGAGAGGAAGTAAGAGAAAGGGAGAGAAAGAATAAGGAATTTTTATTTGTTTAGAAAAAAAAATATATTTCTAAGGTGTGCAACTAATAAGAATCCAACTACCCTTGAAGCAGCACCCTTAACACTAAGACTTGAATAAAATATTAAAGTTATTAAATTATTTAATAGCATTTCTATTCTACATTTCAATTGAATTGAGTGTTAATAATTTGTTCTCAATAAAAAAGAGTTAAGGTATTTGTAAGGAGAGGGAATGTTTGCAAATCTAAAGAGCTATTGTGGGAGATGAAAAGGAAGAGATTGGTAAACACTGTTAGAATTTTCCCTTGCTTATGAATCTTAATTTAGTTATAAAAATACTAAGAATTGGGTTGTAGTGAATTTTATGTGTTAGGAATGTGTTGTAGAGGATTAGCTTTTGCTTTAAGCATAAGTGAATGATGGTTACAAAATCCAAATATAGAAATAGTGAACATACAATATACTTAAAAATCTGAAGAAGTATTGAAACAAAAAAAAGGGTATCTTGTTACATTGGCAGTAAAAATTTTATAAGATCTCCAAAAAAAGGACCTAAAATGATAAACTCCTTGCCAAAATCTCCACCCTACATTTATATATACTCATGCACACTTTTTCTTTCTCAAATTAGTTAAGAAGATTACTTATTTAGCATCATTCCAAATCCCTACAATGTTATAATGTAAACACTCTCATTCATTCTTTCATTGATTGTAGCATTTCTCATTGTCTTTGGGAATTCTATGGTATAGCCTTAGAAAACAAAGTCAAGGACAATCCTAACCAGTTACTTCGCTCTTAAATCAATGGTGGTAATGGATACATGGTAGCCTGATTAATAGGAAAATCATATCACTCATTCTTCTATTAATTTGTTGAAAAGAGGCATTTTTATTATATGGAATTATATTATAAAAGAGGATAACAAAGCTGCAAGGGCCCTTACTAAAGCATTATGTTAAGAAGCTTATAAAGGTATTAACATAATGAGCAACTATAAAGCTAATATAATAATGGATGATTTTGTCTACGAGGTGTTCTTGTCCTAAGCCCTCAATAATATACCTTATTTTAAGAGTTGCAACAACAAAAGATGAAGCATTAGAATGGTGAAAAACTAAGGAAGAAAAGAAGGAGAAGAAGATTTATGTCATAAGGAGATGTAATTATCTAAGAATATAAAATTCAAAGAGTTTTAAAAGTCACAAAGTTTTGAATTATTTTATTTATTATTTTTGTCTCTTTATATAGAGATTTCAATATAATATTTTATCACAAAATACAATTTTATTAATTTTCATAAGAAACATATTATTTTGACTAAAATCTAAAACTTTTCAAATTACACACCATAATAGTCCTATCTACACAAGCACGTGCTGCTACATGCATGCATGTGACCATGTTATGGCACTATTTTTGCACATGGTTACTGTTCCTACACACAAAGATGTTATTCCAACTGTGCATTGACTATTTTGACATAATAGGTGGTCAACATGCTCACATTAATGAATGTGCATCCATCATGCATGCCTAGTGCACATGGGCATTCAGTGTGCTACACATCCAAAGTAAAGCATGCAACCTATGCATTGTAGTACACATGTTGGTGCACCTACATGAAGCCTTTGTATGAATCATGCATGTAGTTCTCAATGTTTATGTTGCAATGATATTTTCATCATTTTGACCTTTCCTTAACTTTTTCATAATTTTGGATTTAATAAACCTATAATTGAGATCTTCACTATAGGTCCTTTTTGTGATTCAAGTCCCATCAAATCTTTCTTTTTAAATTGATTCTTTACAAGATCTAATTTTGACAACTTTTTTTTTGGTTGATAATTCTATCAATCCCATTAAATAGTTTCTTAACTTTGGTATGAGTAGCACATAACTTTCATAGGTGTTCATTATCATTTTCACTTGGTTAACACCCACAACACCTTTTATCAATATTTTTTTTGTCTCATGTTAGAAAGAAGTGTTGTCTATCCTTCATAAATTGATATTATTGTTCTCATAGATAGTAGATGACATCTTGATCCCATAAGTATAGATTCTATAACATAATTTGATAGATATATAGAGGTTTTACTTTATAGATAATCTCATTAAAATAATCTTTAAAGATGACAAACTTCACCTTGTAATATTTTCAACTCTTACCTCAGAGTCTTTATGAATCCAACCTGAAGAATAAGGTCTTAAATAAGGTGTAGTTTTTAGGTTTATTCTCTTCACAAAACTTTTTAATATTATATTTTTTCTCCTCTAGTTTTAATAATAGTATTAGCAAGCTCTTTCTTCACTTGAATTCAAATAATGAAGAGTTCTTCTCTTTGTTTTACTTCATGAGATGTGCCCTTTAGAGTCACCATAAATTATAAGCTTTCATGAACTTGAAAAAGAGTTTTAAGTACCCTTTTAGTCTTAGCTAGAATAAGTACTTTTTCCTTTTAAAACTTTTCTAAAATAGTTTAGAATGAAGTTTCTAATATTTTTGTTGTTTGTGCCTTGTCTTTTTGAAATGATTATAATACTTTTGAGCTCTATTGGTAAAAAAAGTGTTAGGAGTTGTAGTCGAATTATTGGAGAATACTCTTTCTTTTACTACCAATATTCGGACTTAGACTTTTGAGTATTCTATCTTTATTATTTTTCATTATATATTTATTATTCTTTTTGATAGCCATCATGAATGCACTATCTTATTTTAAAGATTGAATTGGAAAAGAAGATAATTTGATGATAATAAGATAATACAGACTAATAATATACTATGATAATATTTGTATCTCATCGATAGGTATTTTAAAGCTTACAATATTTTGTCAACATTATGTGATATATTCCCATACCATTTGTCATTGTTAATGTCATAAGCTATTGCACATTCTCCATCTTTTGTCAATGTAACCCATAAGTTAAAATTCTTTTCTAGTTAATTTCTTTGAATTGGTTATATCTTAGTTTGACAATTATACCAATTCTTTAATGAGCATTGCACTAAACTAATGCATGATTGGATTAATAGAGGTTCCTCCATACATGATGATGAAATAATCAACATAGTCACCTTGATTGAAGCCTCTCCAATCTCTGAATTTCCTTTTATGGCTTTCTCTTCAACTACTTGCTTCTAGATCCTATAATCAACATCAAATCAAAGCATTATAATACCAAAAACTATGATCTATCTATGATGTGTTCTCATCCTGAAGCCTTGATAGCATACCATATTTCTAGAATCACAATAATAAAAAACGAAGGGTCAGAATGGTGAGGAACTAAGGAGTAAAGGAAGGACAAGATGGGTTTTTTCTATAAAGAGGTATAATTGAAGAATTTCTAAATTTTGTAAGATCTTAAGAAAAGAATCTAAAATGATAAACTCCTTACCAAAATCTCCACCCTTCTTTTGTATATACTCATGCACACTCTTTCAATTAAGGTTACTTGTTTAGTATCCTGCCAAATGCCCATAAAGTTATAATGTAGACACTCTCAATCATGCTTTCATTGATTGTATCATTGCACATTGTCATTGGGAATTCTATGGTATGTCCATACAAAATAAAGTCAAGATATTCCTAACTAATTACTTTCCTTCTAAATCAATGGTGGTAAGGGATACATGGTAACCTAATTAATAGCAAAGTCATATCACTCATTCTTATTTTAATCTATTAGAAAGAGACATTTACATTACATGGAACTATCTTAACATAGAGGATAACAAAACTACAAAGGCCCTTGCTAAAGTAATATGTCAAGAAGCTTGTGAAGGTATTAATAAAATTTGCAACTATAAGGCTAATATTATAAATGGTGATCTATCTACAAGGTATTCTTACCCTGAGCCCTCAATAGTATACCTTGTTTTAAGAGTTGCAACAACAAAAAATGAAGCATGAGAATGGTGAGGAACGAAGGATAAAAAGGAAGGAGAAGAATATTTATGTCACAAAGAGATTTATTCCTTGAGCCATGCTCCTAAGGCATGTGGGCGTTCAATGTCCAAGCTCACATAAATGCACTGTATTGAGTCTTCACCCTTACTACATACATGGTTCTTGCTGTTTGTGTTGTAATAATGTTTTTTGCTATTTTCTCTCCTCTCTTGATTTTTTTTCTATTTTGGAATTAATAAATCTATAATTGAGCACTTGATTAATGAAGACAACTGGTATACCTTACATTTAAAGATCATAAAAGATACTCAAACTAAGCATACATGATACCTAGAACTTGACATTCAAAAGTAATTCTCTAGTTCGACATAATTGAGTTCATCCATTACGTCTATGGGCATCACTTCATGCATTATTTCAAATAAGAAAACCTTACCAATTATTATTAATGGTATTGTCTTTGAACGATCACATATCATAGCATAATGTCAATGCTTTTATTGGATATTGTTCATTATTACAAATCATCAGATGTGTACAACCTCACATTCAAACTTGTATGCACATTAGAAGACAACAGTTCTCTATGCATTCAACATTATATATGATTCTTTCATGCACATTCCATTAGATGGATGAAACTATGAAAACCTTTATTATTCATTTTTGTGCATTGTTAGACTTGGTTGATTCTTACATCATTCTTCAACAATATGTTATCAAAGCTACTCCTACATTAGACTTATACATTGCATGTTACCAAACTTGAACAAAAGATTGGGGAAATTATATTATCTTTATATGTGTACGAGTATAATTACCATCCACTTCAGAGCAATAAATCACATTGACTTCTACTATGCACTTCATACATCCCAACTCCACTCGACTAAGTATGCATGATCATTCACTATTCACTTCATCAACACTTTGGACACAGATGATTACTTCATCACACTTTTATGAAGACTCCCTAACATTGTTCACTATTATAGCTTGTTAATGGTAATCGACCTCTACATCAAACATGTATGTCCATTCTGTCTCCTCATGCTTACTCATACTAGTATGATGAATACAATGTTACACATTTCACCAAGGTCTTAACCCAGTATGTCGATAACTCATTTGCCTTTGACATTAAAAAACTCACCTCTATAACATTATCTTATAGTTAATAAGAATATTTATATTAACAAAACTTAAGGCATCCATACAATGATATTATCTTTTAACTAATGCAAGTCTAGAGAAATTTATGATCAAGAATTTCTTTTAGCAATGCATGCATGAAATGATTATTTTTAAGTGTCATTTCATAAAACAAATGATGAAATTAACCACTCAAATTATATTAATTTTATATAGTTGAACTATTGATGGCAACCACTTCGTCAAGAGCTGAATTCAAGGCCCCACGATATGCAAGTTAAACCAAAATACTTGAGCATGAAGTTGTCATCCTTTTTTTAGTTCCAAGTGCTTGAACTTTGCTCCTTTTTAATCATTTTCTAGCTCTAGATAACACTTCCAAATATTCGTAGTAGCCAATAGCTTGGTTTTGTAATCATCTCCTCAACGATACAATAATCTTCCCTTGATGATTACATAATCATTGCTAGAAAAGGATATTGCAATAAAGCACTTATTAGAATTAAGTTGCATGCAATAAAGAAATAATTGTAAGAATGATGGTAACAACAATCTAGCTCTATAAACAACAACACTTTAACATAACTATTTAATATATGCACATATAACATTACAAAGTAGCTCCCCTTACATGTACGAATTCAACACAACAATAAATAGCAAAAAAACTAAATCACAAAATCAAAATCATAGTAAATATCAACACAATGCAACAATTTGTAGAAATTTTAGCTCTACAGCAATTCAATAGAAGCTATAATACAATTTAGCTCCCCTTATATCTATGCATCCAACAAAATCACTTTACCCAAATTTAAGCAATTGAAATCTGAATTCCAACAAAATTCCCCTTAATACGTGAATTCTAGCAATAATTACTCTCTTTTTCTAATCACTAAATGGTACATATGAGGGGATATTAAGGCAAGTAAACTAGAATATAAACATTTTAATTTCCTAAATAACCAAATAGTAAAAATAGAAATAATATTTAGAACAATTCAGCACATAAACATTAAAAGAACAAGAGTGTCATCCAAAGATGGAATATCTAAAGCATTTATTGCATCATTTATCAAGAATTATTTCTCAATCTCCTTCAAAATCAATTCTTTTTTCTAATTCAATAATTAAGTTTGATAAAATATCAAATTTAATATTGATTGCACTCTTAAATAGGTGATATTCTTACTAAACCTTTCATCCTTGTGAGATTTTAGGGAACTAATCCTAGAAAGCAATGTTTCATGTGATGCACTATCAATTGAAACACCAATAGAGATGGTTGATGTCTTTTAAGAGAAGGGGCAACATTAGTTAAGGATTGTAAAGTTTGATACACTTCTAATGCTAGTTGTTTTTCAGCCACTTTAGCTGCAACACCTCTTAATGAATATGACTCCACAAAATATTGCATCTACTCCTTGTCTAAAGTCATTATTACTCTAGGATCATTTAATTCCTTTGATTATATATTATATTTAAAACTTATAAATGATGCAATCAAATGTTCAAAACTTAAATTGACCTTTTTCTTATAATTGAGGTTTTTAACTATAATAATTTTGTTCATTAATGTAAATAATATCTCAACAAGGTCAAAAGGATCCTTTCCTAAATAGTTGTAGGTAAGAAGATATAGCTAAGGTGTGATATGTTAACTATCACCTCCCTTTGATGTAATTGTAATTCATAGGAGATGTTGCACCAAGTTAGCTCCTTTGTTGGGATCTTGACCTTTTGTACATATCTACCATTGGTTAAGTCACGATCCCCTAATCTGATCTTCAAGCTCATGGAGTGATGCCCAAATTGAACCATATCACTACACCAACTAATCACTCAATTGACTCGAGAATTTTTTTCTCTCTATGCTAGGTGACTTATCAATATACATTGGCATGCATTTTGAATCAAAGCAAATTTAGTAACTTATGATAAAACAAATCCATAAAAATCTATTACATCAAATAAATAATCAAATGATTCATATTCCTCCAAAAATCTAAGTCTATAACATGAAATAAAATAAAAATGAACACATTAAAGTTCAACATAAAAATCCCATATAATCTAAAGTTCATCAAAAGGAAATCCTTAAGTCCTATTGCAAAAATAGTCATGCAATAGTATCATAGCATATCCAACATAATAAAATCATAAATATAGACAATGATAACATATAGGATATATTAGCCTACCAAGTTTAACAAAGACATGAAATTAAAATTGTCTGGTCTATCTAAAACCCATCAGAGACTCACAAGTCTCTAAGACATCATATCATGTCATGTGGAAAAATAGAATGCATAGTGGCCCACTACTGATCTAACACTCCTTCCAAACCCAAGAGGTCCTTGGCACATGGTCCAACACTCTTATCTCATTACATAACCTAGCAATCCTCCTTAGAGAAGTCTAATAACATGGGCTCTAAGAGTCCTTAATATTTATGTAGCATTATAACAGGTGCATTGGCATATCCATGATCTTGCATGATGTCCTATAAATCAATGAAACTCAGCCAACTTAGAATCTTTAACACATGATCTAATAGTTCAACTATTAGGGCTCTATCAATTACATCGACCATGTCACCTAGGACTCTAATATTCATAAATAATACATGACACTTCATTATCATATGGTCTAGCACATCCATGATACTCCCATAATGTCTAATGCATTGAGAGACACATCTTTATACCTGATTAGAGTCCTACCATCTTGTATATTTGATAAGCCTAACTTTGGCTAAAGGGCTATCATTTATGGTCGACTACATACATATCCTTGTCATTATCAACATAGACTTGCATATTATATACCATTATTCTATATTATTCTAAAATGTGTGAGATAAAATGAATAAGAGAGGAGAGGTGAATTATGCATTTAACAAATTTTTTTATTCAAAAAATTAGAAAAACATTTTTTGAACTTTAAAAAAAATTTATCAACAAAATAGTATTTCTCAATAATAAACAAAATACATAAAACATGTTTAGGTAGTTCGGCCAATCCCCATGCCTACATCCACCCTCGATTCTCGATCGGGCTTCCACTAATCACTCCCTTTTGTCAAAGCCAGTAGGGGTAAACCAAATACACATCAGTGCTCCAATGAGATAACAAAATTAAAGAAATTCAACTATTAAAAAAATTGAAATTTTATAATTTTTTGCTTACAAAAATCTCTATACCTTAATTCTTTAAACAATAGTGACTCAACTAATAAATGAAGTACATGTTACCAGGAAATACAAAAATTATTATGAATAGAAACAAAGAAAAAGAGATCAACAAAAATCTATAGCTCCCCTAATTATGTAGAAATTTGTTACTCACAGTTTGAACTTCACTTGAACTTGTATGAAAATTTTTAAGATTGATTCAAAAACCACAACAATAACCTAACTTAATCGATACTTGGGCTTGACTTTTCTAATTTTTGTCAGGATCCTGGCCTATAGGTTCCCAAGGTTCGTGTCCCCTGGTACTTTGGGCCACTTAACCAAAGCCTTTTAGGCTTAGTAGTAGGGTGCTTAGGCAAAACAAATTTTTTATTTTTTTACAATAAAAGTTTTATAAAAAATATTTGAATATTTAAAAACTTAAATAACTTCAAATAAAATATAACTTGAACCAAATTTATATATGCATGAAAGATGATAGTTCTATATGCCATAATTATGAATAATTTAAAGGTTTAATATGCTAACCATAAAGATTTAGAAATAAAGTTTTTTGTGGATTAGCCACTCCATAAAAACTATTTTCTTTCTCTTCAAAGTCAATAGGTTGAGTCACTAAATTCTATTCATTATTTATGCTATAATACTTGCTCCAACAAATTCAAATCATAAGAATATTTCTTAAGATTTAACTAAAATAATATTAAGCTTAAAAAGACATTAGTAAACACTTTAGCCTTGCTTTTGTGATCAAAGGTACAATACTCTCCCCTTTGAGGATTACAAAACCAATGATAAAAGAAAATTTAAAATAAACAAATAAATCAAAATATTCAATATTTTAAAATACCTTATTTGATAGCCTATACTCCCTCTAAATTTTAGCTTACTCTCTCCCTAAATTCTAACACTAAGTTCTCCCCCTTTTGTAATTATTCAAAGGGGTTAATGACACCTAAGTTTAATCTAAATCTATTAAATACTTTGATAACTAATAGCTTAATAAAAATATCAACTAATTAAGTGGATAATGGCATAAATAATAATTAAATCATTTTCTTTTACACATGCTTTCTAATGAAGTGATATCTTAATTCTATATGTTTTATTCTTGAGTATTGAATAAGATCTTTAACCAAACAAATTATACTTGAATTATCACAAAAGATTAAAATTTTTGTAAATTATAAGTCATAATCTAAAAGTTATTATTTAATCCATAAAACTTGAGCAACAAAGCTTCCTACAACAATTTACTCGACCTCTGTTGTTGATAGTTCCATATAATTTTGATTTTTACTAGTCTAGAAATTAATGAACCACTAATCAATTACCACATACCAGAGGTACTCTTTGAATCAGTCTTACTACCAATAAAATTAGTATCTATGTAGGCTATTAAATCAAATCTAGACTCACACCTAGGATACCATAAGCCTAGAGTCTTAGTTCCAATAAGATATTTAAAGATATACTTGATTCTTATAGGTATAATTCTTTGGGACTAGCCTAAAACCTCACACACATACCTACACAAAACATCATATCTAACCTACAAATAGTAAGATACAATAATGATCCAATCATTCCTCTATATAATTTTGTGTCAATAAGTTTTTCAACTTCATCGTTATTTATGATAATTCTTATACTAATGGGAGTTTTTTATGCTTCATGTTCTTATAATCAAATTTCTTTAGTAACTCCAACAAATACTTGGTTTGAGAAATAAATATTTCTTCACTTGTTTGTTTGACTTAAAGTCATAAGAAAAAGGTTAAATTTCCCATCATACCCATTTCAAACTTATTTTTTATTAAATTAGAAACTTTTATGCATATTTCTTTATTAGAGACTCTAAAAGTTATATCATCTATATAAACTTAACATATTAACTGACCTTCTGATGAATTTTGAATAAATAAATTATTATCAATCTTACTTCAACAAAAATCATTTGATGTAAGAAAAGCATATAATGTTTCATTCCAAGCTCTTGGAGCTTGTTTTAAACCATAAAAGGCCTTCTTAAATTTGTATACATGGTCTATCTTATCGTATATCTCAAATCTTAGGGGTTATTCCACATACACTTCTTTATTTATTTATCTATTTAAAAATGCACTCTTAACATCTATTTGGTGTAATCTAAACCCTTTATAGCATGTAGAAGTAAGATCCTAATTACTTTAAGTCTAACTATAGAAGCAAATATCTCATCCACATTTACTCCTTTAACTTGATAATAACCTTTGTTTACTAATCTAGCTATATTCTTTATAACTTTGCTATTTTTAACAAACTTAGTTTTGAACACCCATTTTGTACTAATGGTTGTTTTATCATTTGACTTAGGTACAAGATCTCAAACTTGATTTTTTTTTTCAAATTATATTAATTATTTATTCATTATAATAATCTAGGACTCATCTTTAAAAGAATTTTTATAGAACTTGGTTCAATATTAGATATAAATACTATATGATTAAAAGAGCTTCTAGTCTTAACTTTCTCTTTTATGTCTCCTATCATCAACTCACTAAGATGATGCTTAGATGTTTCAATTGCTTCTCAATTTGATTTTTTATTGATTTATTACCTTCAATTATATCTTCTAATCTTTCTTCTCTAAGATTTAAATCTTTTAATTCATTAAATTGATCACCTTGGTGATGATTATTAGATACTTCAATAAGAGATTCATCAAATTTGATATGAATTATTTTTTTTCATAACTAGTGATCTCTTATTGTATACTCTGAATAGTCTACTAGTAGGTAAGTATCTTAGAATAATTCCTTCATTAGACTTAGTATTGAATTTATCTAAATCTTTTTTTATTATCTAAAATAAAACATTTGCATCCAAATACATGAAAATAGAATACCTTGGGCTTCCTATAATAAAGTAACTCAAAAGAAGAAATATCTAACAAAGGTTTACATGTTATTCTATTAAACACATAACATGTATTTAAAATAAAACCTTTGCATACAAATACATGAAAATGGGATACCTTGGGCTTCTTATCATAAAGTAACTCAAAAGAAGAAATATCTAACAAAGGTTTACATGTCATTCTATTAAACACATAGCAAGTAGTATTAATTATCTCTACTTAAAAATATTTATTGACATTATACTCATTAAGAATACACCTTGCAGCATCTAGCAATGTTCTATTCTTTCTCTCATCTACACCATTTTGTTGAGAGATTTTAGGTAAAGAAAATATATGCTTCACTCCATTTTTGCCATAGAAAATATCAAATAACTCATTCTTATATTCTCCTTCATTATCACTCCTAATATAGATTAACTTAACTTCATATTCTTTTTAATCATAGTAATCAATTTCATAGATTTTACAAATATTTCTCTTTTGTTTTTTACAAAAAGAACCTATATAAATCTAATGTAGTCATCTACAACTACCAACCCATATTGGCTTCTACCATGACTCTCTAGATGAATAAGACCAAATAAGTCTAAATAAATAAGTTTAATGGTTTCTTAGTTGTAATATCTTTAAATAATTTAAAGCTCTCTTTTGTTTCTTTTCTTAATTAGCATAGACCACATAGTTTATCACTTTACCAATTGAGGTTTGCAAACCTTTAATTAGATTAAACATTAAAAACTTTTCAAAAGAAGATTTTCCAAAATGACAAAATCTCCTATGCTATAATGTAGAATTATTATCATGCATCTTAAGGCATTCTAAACCACTATCCTTAACCATGTGAAAAAATAAAATATATGTATTATATTTTCTACTTCTAAGATAAGTGAAACATTATCTTTTCTAATAATGCATTTATTTTTATTAAATAAAATATTAAAATTTGAATTACTTAATAGATTAATACTAAATTGATTGTATCTTAAGTCTTGAACAAGAATGACATTTTTATAAAAGTGTGTGAGTTGCCCACAGCTCTAATTTCAATAACTTTCTTCTTGAAGTTGTCTCCAAGAATAACTTCACCACCATCATAAGACTTCAAGTGGATGAATAAAGATGCATCTCTAGTCATGTCTTAAGCATCACTATTTAAGTACCACATACCTCTCTTGATCCTTGAATGAAAGCCTACCTACAAACAAATAAAGCATTAGTTTTTAGGACCAAAACCTTTTTGGGTCCAGATATCTTAACTTGATTATTCATTGAACTATCCTTTTTAATCCATACAAATTTAGGAGACTTACTATCAACAATATTTACAAATTTATAATAAATAAAAATATGTCAATTCTTATGTAATAATTACAAACCACATTTGGAGTAAAAGAAAATGTAGTATTTTTAGAATATCCAAATTAATTCCTTTAATGATCAATGAAATGTTTTAAACTATTTAGCTCTCTAACAAAGCATGTGTTTTTGATAATAACAAAAACTTTTTTATCTCTCTCTACCATAATCTTATGCAAGTAATTAGCATTTAACTCATTCAATTGTTCACACAAACCTAAATATTTTTCATGCTCTTCTTTCAATTTAAGATATTTAAAAGCTAATTTTTTATACTATGTGCAAATACTAATATATTGTTCTTCATAATCAACAATAGAAGAATATGACAAAGAGCAGGAAGAGGAACATACCTCATCTTCTGATGTTTCAACTGAAATACTATACTTGGCCATAAGACAACTCAAACTCTCTTTCTTGTCTTCATCACTGGAAGAATAACTATTTGAATCATTCCAAGATATCTTCATATCTTTCATCTTCATTTGTTTTTGAAACCTTTTTACCCTCTCCTTGTAATTAGGGCAATTTGGCCTTGTATGCTTATGAAGTTTACATTCATAACAAATTGTTTCTTCATAGGAGACCATCTTTTTCTTTTGTTTCTTATTATTCCTAAAGTATTTACCTATATTTCTTTTATTATATAATCTTGATAAACATTTTAAGATAAGAGCTACCTCACTTGAGATTAAGAAATCTAAATTTTTAGAGGAATCAGCTACAAATGTTATTATTTCTTTCTTCTTTTTTCTCCTTTTCAATCAAAAGTTCTTCATCCCTTCTTTTTACAAGTTCAATTTCATTTGTCAAAAGCTCATCCAAACTCATCCAATGACATAACTAAAATAGTTTTACTACTTTCAATGCCATCACCAACGGGTCATATTATTAAGGAAGAACTCATAAAATCTTCTTCACTTATTCACTAGTAAAAAACTTCTTACCAAGATTAGACAAACTTTTAATAATATTTATAAATACTGTAAACATACCCTTAATACTCTTATTCATATTCATTTGAAATAATTTATACACATGAACGAGCATGTTGATTTTAGTCTCTTTAACTTGAGAAGTACCCTTATAGATAAGTTCAAGTTTATACAAAATCTCATTTATCATTTTCAAATTATTGATCAAATTACATTCAGAGGCACCCAAACTGCAACACAAAATATTCATACATGAGAATTAAGTTGTACTCTATGTTTTTTTGGGATGAGTTCAATTAAAAGTTTTTTCACTTTTTCACCACTAATAATCTTAGTCAGAATCTCAAATATATTTTTAGCAACATCCTAATTTTTCAAATCAACAGATTCTAAAAATAAATGCATATGATTTTTTCAATAGAGGTAAAACTCACTTTTAAATAAAGGTGGTCAACGTGACAAAGCTATCTCAAATAAAATTGCATTTCCCTCAACAAAGGTAAAGCCATGAGGATCATGTCTTAAATTTTTTTTTCTTTTGATAGAAACCTTGCTTTGATATCACTTATAAAATGTGTAAGGCAAGACAAATAAAAAGGAAGAGGTGAATTATGTGTTCAACAAATTTTTTGATTCTAAAAATTAAAAGAAGAATTTTTTAGCTTAAATTTTTTTATCAACAAAAAAAATTTACTCAATAATAAACAAAATACAGAAAAGATTACCAGATGGTTCAACCAAAACCATGCCTATATCCACCCTCAATCTCTGATCAAGATTTCACTAACCACTCCCATTTGTCAAAGTTGGTAGAGGTAAACCAAATACACACAAGTACTCTAATGAGATACCAAAATCAAAAAAATTCAGACTATTTAAAAAAATTTGAAACTTTATAATTTTTTACTTACAAAGACCTCTATGCCCTTAATTCTTTAAATAAGAGTGACAGTACTAATAAATAAAGTAGATGTTACCAAGAAATATATAAATAATTATGAATAGAAGTAGAGAAATAGAGACTGACAAAAATCTATAGCTTCTATAATGGTGTAAAACTTTGTTGCTTATGATTTGAATTTCACTTAGACTTGTATGAAAATTTTCAAGCTTGATTCAATAGCTTTTATGTTTGATAAATGATCCTTATTTATATTTGAAATGCAAAACTCCAAAAATAACTCCCTTAATGGCTAGAATCTACTTTTTGAAAAGCTAGCCATCACAAGAGGAGAAGATGGTACAGTGATAATTCGACTAAGCAAACAGAGCAATAGTTGTCAGGTTAGCTTAAATAATAAAGGGTCCAAATCTAATCATAACAAGATAAGATCTAATGTGTTGGATTCAAAAGTTGGATGAATGGTAATGATGATGAGGTTATTATTCACAATGGTAGAAAAAATTTTAGTTATTCAATCAAGCATTCTAGATGAAGGGGCAAACACAGAAAACTATTCACAAATGTGGGCATGACCTAGACTCTTTGATTATGAAAACATGCATTATATCGATGTAAAAATCTCAAGTTTGGCAACAGCTTATGTTTAATCCCACATTACAAAACTGCTCAAGTTTTTTGTATTTATAATATATCCACTACATATTATAACCAACCTAATAGGGTTGGTTACCCTGTGGTGTTTTTGGGAAGTCATGACCCAAGTCGTCAGCGAGCATCTACGGATCTGACCTGACCTAATTTACATAAATTAAATAACGAGTTTGTCCTGACTTGTTTCGTCTATGTCAGTTTAGAAGTAATGACATGAACTGATTGACCCAAAGATCATAATAATAACCTGAGTTAACCAATACTCAGGCTTAATCCATCTAAGTTTTAGTCAAGTTCTAACCTGTAGGTCCCCAAGTCCCATGTCCCGTAGTATTTTGAGCCAGTTAACTTGAGCCCTTTAAGTTTGTAGTAGGGGTGCTTAGGAAAAAAAATATTTTTCATTTTTGTTATAATAAAATTTTTATAAAAGCTATTTAAATATTTAAAAACTTAAATGCCTTCAAATAAAATACAACTTGAACCAAATGCATATATGCATAAAAGATGATAGTCCTATATGCCATAATTATGAAGAATTTAAAGGTTTAACATATTAACTATTAAAATTTAGAAATAAAGTTTTTTGTGGATTAGCCACTCTATAAAGACAATTATCTTTGACTCTAAAAACAATAGGTTGAGTCATCAAATTGTATTCATTATTTATGCTACATTCTTATTCCAAAAAATTTAGATTAGTAGAATGCTCCTTGAGATTTAACTAAAAAAGCTACTAAACTTAATAAGATATTAGTAAATACTTAGCCTTGGTTTTGTGATCATCACATCAAAAGGTACAACACATGATTTTATTACTAATTATTTAGGGTTATCTAAAACATTATTATAACCCTAATCTACCATCTAAGATAAAAATAACATTTTACTCAAAACCTTAATCAACTATCTAGATCATCTAAGATTTTCTCAAACTCCTAATACTTATTTTGGCTAACCCTAAGCTTTTGTCAAGTCATAATCAATTTATCTAAGTTAATCATCCCTTATCCAAATTTGTATATCTATATCTAGTTCTATCCAAATCATTATCTGGCATCCATGCTAGAATCTTCTAGTATACTTTAATCACCACTTGAGTACTCACTGAAGTTCTACATCTTTAACTCAAACCCCTAAAGTCACAATCCTTATTTTCAAGCCTAAGTTCATATGAGTTTCACTAGTAACTCATTTACCTCTTAAGATAACATAAGTCATTACACTCTTTCAAAACACCTCTCTTAATCCACAAACACCTCCTAGATCAACATCTAAGGCATTAATCCATGGCTTAAGAATCTAATTTAATACTACTCATGATCTTGCCTAATAATCCAAGCTAGTTTAAGGTTTAACTAATTTCTAACAAAATAGTTAACCCTTTGGTTGAGCTTAACACCTCTCCTAATTCCAAAATTGAACTCTTTAGCTTAATCCAACATTGTACAATATCTAACCAAGATTATCATCAAATCATAACTTTATCCAATGTGTGCCCAAAGTCTCACCAAGCACATGATGTCTATAGTCAAACTTTAATTCTATCTCTAGGGTTTCCATATGTAAAACTAATGTCATTGTGAATTATTTAGTCTTAATATATACTTAATTCTAAAGATATACTTAACCTCATCTAAGGTCCATCCAATATATAATTTACTTCCAAGCATAATTAGGGCTACTTGGGTCCTTACCCTTATTCAAGGCTCATAATTTTACCCAAGATATTTAATATTTAAATCATGGTCTTTAAAATTTCAACACTAGAGTATTCAAATTTCATCTCTAAGTCATTTAAATTCCAAATCCTAGATATTTTAAATTTTAAACCCAAGGTACTCTTAATTGGTCTTTTGACCTAACTTAAGATAATCGAGCCTATTAGTTAGCCTAAGATTTTTTCTAATTCCCTAATCCTACTTGACTGAAACCAAATCATTTTTGCCAACCATGATCAAGATCCAAGGTAATTCAAGCCTTCTAAGCCATCTTAAAATGAACTCAAGAGCTATGCATTCCTTCAAAGCAATCTAAAGTCCTTCTAAGGTCTCTCTTTATAACACAAGACTTTGGCCAAGCCAAATAACCTAAGCCCAAGGAAAAATGCCCCATTTAGTTACAAAATTCACATATAAGGTTTTGTTTTTTTCAAGAAAAATTTATTTATTCTAAATAATGTCTCATGGTATGACCTAAAAATTATTACTAAGCTAACACGCTATAGTTTTGCATCACTAATCATTTCTCAATCTTGGTTCAACAATAATCATGAAAGTCAAGGCCAAATTTTTGTTTCTTTAAGGGAATGAAATTCCTACATAACATGACAAGGTCCAAGAGTTTATCTTAACATGATCAAGTTTAATCATTCAAGAATAGAATTATTATCATGAATCTAGTCATAGTTAACACATGTTATCTAGCATGAATTCAATATTGACTATAATAACACTTAGTTAGACCTTGATTTCCACATTTAAAGCACAATTACGATGTTTATAGTAGTAACATCCAAAGCATAACAACCAAACTCCTAACATCATGTCTACACTTCATGTAGTTTAGCATATCTTACAACATCCATGACTAAGATATCAAAATTTTAACTTAAACATAATTCCAACTTAATCATCATAAATGCAAGAATTTGAGTTAACTTAAATTAAGCTTATCATATGAATGAATTTTAATTAAATTCTTAGCAATCAAAGACATGGAATAATTCATCATAATTAGATATAACCATAAGGTTATCTTCCATTCAAACAAGAAATAGTTGCAACAATTCAATTTTTTCACTTAAGCATGTATTGATATCATTAACATATCTCTATTATAGCAAGAAATAGAATCTTGAACTTATAAGCTCATAGTAATATCAAGATGTATCAGTTTAGCATGTTATTTAATTTTCTAATTAACTAGATTCATAAAATTCATAATTGAATAGTAATTTCATTTAAGAATGAGCATGCATTTTAACAACCAAAAAGTAGATCATTACTTGATTATCATAATTATGGGCTAAATTTAGCATGTGAAATCTTAATTTTAAGATAAGATAATAATATATATTCTTAATCAAAACACTTTTTACATACATGCTAACAAATTACTTCATTCTTATCATCTTAGTATTCTTCTAGGCTTTTATGAAAGATAATAGGTTCCCCATCTTAAAATATAAGTAAAGATCTACACCAAAAGGTCTTCTCTTCTTCCTTGAATCAAGCTTGAGATCTTACCTTCTTTCTTGCTCATGGCTTCACCTCTTCCTTTGCTTCTCTTAGGTAGATCTCCTTGGAGGGCTCATAGAGAGGTTTTGCTAAAATGTTTAGCCCTAGCTATATCCTAAGAGCATATATAGATGACCAAACAATCTTTTAATCCTATTAGGTTAGCTAAAATGAATTCAAGGTTTTAGTTACCCTTTGATTTCTTTTCCCGTAACATGGCTTTGATTACTACTTTGAAGGACTCTCATGCATCCCTTTATATATCTCATCATTGGAGATGAATCCAAATAAGCATTCACTTTTTAAGGCATCAAAATAAAGCTTCCTCATCACATAATTCAAGATATACAAAATAAAATCAAATTCCATGTCTTTATCATTCAAATTTAAAAATGCAAACTTGCTTGATATTAAAAATTTAAATACATTTGAATTTCAAATCATCATTCAAAATTTAAATGATCAACTAAGAAAAAGATACTCAAACAAGAGGATATACTTTGAGCTAGCCAATGTTATGGGTGTAACATTCTCCCCAACTTAATTTAAATTTCAACCTCAAAATCAATAAAATAACTCAAGCTACTTGCAATGAACTTTGGCCTCTATCTCCCACAAAGCCTCTTGCTCTTCTTCATTCTTCCATAATACCTTCATCATGGTCAAGCTTTTATTTCACAACGTTTTGGAACTAAACTCTTGAATACAAACTAGATGCTTTTGAGAAGGAACATCTAGTTATAGCTGAAGATCTTTAGGCCCTTCTTAAAGAATATATGAAAGATTTAGGACATATTTCTTTAGATTAGATATATGTAATACATCATGTAACCCAACCAAAGTATCCAATAACTAGAGCTCACAAGTCACTGACCCAATCTTCTTTATGATTTTATATGGTCCAATATACCTAAGTCTCAACTTAAAAGTTGTCTCAAACCTAAATAATCTATAGATATTTGCAATAGTCTCTTTAATAATATGGGGTCCAAAGATATGCTTAGACTCATCTTCAGTCAAACACAAAGGAGGTCTATAACATTGACATATAAAGCTTTATATAGTAATATATCAATGGCTGACTAATAGCCATTATTATAAACAAATTCTATCAATGAAAACTACATGAACTAATCTGAGAAGTAGGAAAACACACTGAGCCTCAACAAATCCTCTAAGGTCTATATCATCCTTTTTTATTGATCATCTATCTAAGGATGATTGGTTATGTTGAATTAAAGAGTGGTTTCTAATACTTGATGTAGATGACTCCAAAATTGAGATGTGAATTTAGTATATTTGATTTAGATAATCCCTTTAGGAACATCATGTAAAAAAATAATATGTTGTATGTATAGCTCTACCAATTTTCTTAATGAATCTATCTTTTTCTTAATAAAAAAATAAGCTAATTTGGTCAATCAATCTACTATTCCACAAGTCATATCATAACATTGACTAGCTCTTGGTAATCCTAAGGCAAAATTCATGGTAATTTTGTCCGACTTCCACTCTATGGCCAAGTTATGCAAAAACCCGATAGGTTTATGATCTTTAGCTTTAACTCTCTAACAAATCAAGCACCTCTTAAACATAGCAAGCCACATCCTTCTTTAAACCTCACCACTAAAAGATGGTCTTGAGATTCCTATACATTTTAGTTTTTCCAAGATGGTTCACCATCTTGCCATCATAGGTTCTCTTAACAAGCTATCTTTGAACTCTTAATGTTGAGGGACACACCAACTATCATAATAGTTTAAAATGTTATCTCTAATAAACAAGTCCTCAAACTCTTTCTACTATAATCTTGGAAGCTCCTCCTAAAGTGAGAATTCCTCATGTTGAAGTTTCTTCAACTTATTTATTCAATCAACTTGGATGATAAGAGAACTGAGTTAGGCAAACAAAACCTATATTATTAATTAACTCTAAGCTCTATTGACATCAAACATAGCCTCTTTCTCTCTCTAATCTCTTAATAAACATAGAATTGAGAGTTTCACCTTGCTAAAAGAAAAAGCTACTAAATTGGCCTTGCCCTCATAATATTGAATATCTATATCAAAATCTTTAATCAACTCTATCAATGTCTCTATTTTGGATTAAGCTCTCTTTAAAAAAAGATATACTCATGCTTTAGTGATCAAAGAATAGCTCAACCTTAGCTCTATATAGGTAATGATGCCAAATTATGAGAGCAAATATCACTATAGCTAACTCCAAATCATGACTTAGATAATTTTATTCATTGTCATGCGATTGCCTAGATGCAAATGCTACAACTAGACCATCTTACAAAAACACAACTCCTAATTCAATGTGTGAAGCATCAAAATAAACTTGATAAGGCTTACCCCTACTCTAGAAAGGTCAAGACAAGAGCAAAACTCAATCTAACATTCAGTTCAACAAATTGCAACTTACATCGATTAAGCTAAGAAAAAGCCACCCCTATTCTTATCAGTTGAGTAAGGAGTGTACAATTCTAGACACATTTTCAAACAATAGCTTGCAAGACCCAAGATACTATAGATCTCTAATATTGTAGTCAACCTTCTTTAATATATAATGGCTCTAACCTAACTAAGATCAAGAAATACTCCCTTTACACATTATGCCCAAGAAAAGCTACCTAATTAAGCTAAAAGGAGCACTTGGAGAATTTTGCATTAATTTCTTACTCTTAAGCAATTCTAGCATTATCTAAAGATACCTTGCATGATTGTCCCTATTCCTAGAGTACATCAAGATGTCATTTCTGAACACTATGATAAATCAATCCAAGAAGGGCTAAAAATGCAATTCATTAGATTTATAAATACTACAAGTGCTTACATGACCCAAAGGAAAGAACTATAAACTCAAAATGCCCCTATCATGTCTTAAATGTTATTTTAAACATTTTTTCTTAAATTTGGTTATGATGATATCTTGATCAAAGATCAATCTTAAAAAAAGCTAAAGCACCTTATAACTGATTGAGTTAATCATCAATCTATGTAAGGGATATCGATTATTTATTGTTACCTTGTTCAATTCTTTATAATCCACACACATGTGCAAGCTACCATCATTTTTTTTTTGAAAAATAGAATAGAGGATTTCCAAGGAAATACATTAGGCCTAACTAAGCCCTTGGTCACCAAGTTCTACAAATGAATCTTATGTTCTTTCAATTCTATTAAAGCAATAAGGTATGGTGCCATAGCAATGAAGTAGCACTTAGTTTCAAATCAATAAGAAAATCATCCTCTTACTCTGGTGGCAATCTTGGTAAGTCATATAAAAAGACATCAAGATAACCCCTAACTATAGATGTGTCTTACAATGTTAGGTACTAAGTTTGTGAATCCACTACAAAAGCTAGCCATGTCAAATAACCTTAATGATCAACTCTTGCACCTAAATAGCTAAAGTCATAGGCAATTATTTGTTGCTTCCAAAATATACTATATCTCCAATCCAATGACTATGCCATATCGAGTCATGTAATCCATGCCTATGATGATGTCAAATTCAATAATAAGTACTCAAATGAGTTTGATTTTAAACCCTGACTAAGGATAACTAAAGCTCTTCAAACTTTAAACTAGTTAGGATCTCATCACTAGAAGGTTGTTTTATGACTAATGGTGATCATAGGTGGACTTTGTCACCATAAAATCTTTCCTAAGTGATCTTAGAAATGAAGGACTAGAATTCACTAGTATCAAAAGGCACTATAAAAGTAGCATTACAAAATGAGAACACACCATTAATAACATCAGAAGCTTTTATATCTCAGTTACCCTCCTACTTATCTAATGCTTCCTTCTATCCCTCACAACAATTAGCCTTCTTATGTTTAGCTTTAAGAAGATAAAGCAAATATTATGTTTAAACCTCTAGGCCCCATAGTGTCCCCTATAATAATGACTACATCTTGAGCCTTGATCTCTAAACTGATCAGAAGATCGCTCACAAATTGGTTGAGCTATAATGGCTGTAGACTATCTTGATCTGATCTCTTCTCTCATTATTGCCATGATATTTGTTAGTTCTCTTATTCTTGGGTTTATCAAAGTTCTTTCTTTTCTTATTGGCCTCCTAGTGAGCCTCTAGTAGATGATCCACCTACTCAATTGACTTGGTAGCCTCCATTAAGTCATGATATCATGTAAACCAAGTAATTATCAGGTGTTTTTATAAAAAAAGGCCTAACTCCCACTGTACAAAAATTGTAATGGTTCTCCTTTGATGTCACCAAGTTCAAAGCATATCATGTGAAATAAGTGAGTGTAGAAGCATAATCAATTACAATCATTGATCTCTAGCTCAAGTGTGTAAACGTCTTCTAGATCTATGCCTTAGCCATTTCTAACAAATAATAGACTCTAAAAGCTACCATAACTAGCTCCAAGGTATCTCACTATTTAGGACATCTTAGAATATTGTTTGGCACTTACCATGCCACCAAGTAGCTACTTGGACATCAAGAACCAAGACTATCAAAGCAACCATCTACTCAATTGAGCACCAAAATGCATTAAATAGCTCCTAAATGTGTGTTATTTAGTCATTTATCATGCTAGATCTGTCATATGCCAAAAGACCCACAACCTCAATCACATAAAAACCTCTAAGATGGCTAAACTATGGGTGCAAGTTGAACCTAGGGTGTCACAACTCTAGTTGGTCAATCTAACTCCTCAAACTTGGTCTCTATTCATTTTGTCCCTCAAGGCAAAACTATAGGCCTTAACCAACTCTATCAAAGAGTAAACTATTGTACTTAATTAATTAAGGCAAGAGCTGAAACATGTTTTAAGTCATTTAACTTATAAAATCATATATACAACTACTCCTTATCTTAATAAAACAAAATCTAATATGTATAAGGATTCCTTAGCTCTAACTTAGGCACACTAACTTTAGCTACTTAATCTAAGCTCTAATACCAACTCTATCACACCCAACCATTTTAGTAGCATCATTTGTTTTTGTGTGCAACCAAACAAATGCACAAGTTAATGTATTTAGTTAGTCACTTTTCACACCCCCAACTTGACATTCAAATTAATAGTCATGATCCCCCAATATGATCATCAAGCTCATAATGTGCCACCCAAATTGAACCATGTCTGTACACCAACTGATTACCCAATTGATGTAAGAACTACTTCACTCTTGATTAAGTAACTTTCTAATATACACTAAGGCATACATGTCTTCAAAACAAATCTAGTATTCTATGATAAAGCATATCCATACAAATCCATATTATCAAATAAAACATCTCATGATTCATGTGTCATCTAGAAGTCTAAGTCTATCATATGAAATAAAATAAAAATGTAAATAACAAATATTATCATAAAAGTTTCATATAATCCAAAGTCTAGTAAATATAAATAACAATGATAAGTATGAATAGGAAGCTACAATTATAACATCATAAAATGCTAATTGGATGAATAATTTACTAAAGGTACCAACTTTAATATCCACTCTCTAACTCTCATGTTAACTCTAACTCCTTACACTTATAAATAATATAAGAGAGGGGGTGAGACAAGCTTAATAAGAATCCTGAAGTCCTACTATAAAAATAATCATGTAATAATATAATAACTTATCTACCAGAATAAAATCATTAATATGGATAATTATATCATATAAGGTATCTAATCCTATAAATCTAATCCATGGCATGAAACCAAAATCATCGACCATCAAGGCCTCACAAGTCTCTATGACAACATAATCATGTCATGTGGAAAAATAAAATGCACATTAACACATCACTGATCAAGAACTCCCTCCAAACCCAAGAGACTCTTGGCACAAGGTATGACACTATTATCTCATCACATAATTTGGCATTCCTCCTACAAGAAGTTAAATCAAATGTGGTTTCACCAGAGGGCTCTAAGAGTCAATATTATGGAGTACTCTAGTAGGTGCTCTGGCAGCCTCCCACAATGTCTTATAAATTAGTGGCACCCAACCATCTCAAAATCCTTAACACATGATTTGATAATCACACATTGGGGCTCTATCAATCACATAGAGTTAGTCCCTTAGAACTCCAAAGTTCTTAAATAAAGTATGGCACTCCAACACCATATGCTTTAGCACATCCATGGTCTTCCCATATTATCATAAGCAATGAGGCACACAACCTCTAAACCTAATGAGAGTCCTACTATTTATTATATCTAACTATCTTAATTATGGCTAAGGGGCCATCATCTAAGAACCACTACATCCTAATCTATGTTATCATCAATTTAGACTTGTTTATCATGTGACATCATTTCATATGATTTCATCATTAATTGTCTAAAATTATCTAGAACGTTTCAACAACCCTGACTTATCATTTATTATAATTCTAAGGTTCTACTCAAAACCTTAATTAAATAAGGGTTTCTCATAACCCCAAAAACTATTTAAGCTAATCTAGGGCTCCCACCAAGCCATAATTAACCTAGTTGGGTAATCCTCTCCTATCTAATTTTCTATATCTATATCTAGTTTTTACCAAATCTTCTAGGGTCTTTAATAGATCTTTTAGCTATCTTGGCTACCACTTGAGTACTTACTCAAGTTTTAAATCCTTGGCTTAAACCATTGAAGTTATAACATTTATTTTCAAGCTTGGGTTCAGATGAATTCCACTTACACCTACCAAACACCTCTTTTGAGGCACATAAACCTCCCAAATAAAGATCTAGTGCATTAATATATGGATTAAGAGAGTAATTTAAAGATATTTATGATTTAATGTAACAATTCAAGCTATTTTATGATTTAACCAATTTCCAAGAGAACAATTAAATTAGCCCTTTGGTCAAGCTTAACACCACCCCTAAGGCCATAACCAAGCTCTCAAACTCAATGAAACTTTTTCTAATATCTAACCAAAAAGCCTCATCAAATCATACCTTTATCCAACATGTACTCAAGGTCTCACCAAGTGCATGATGTCCTTGATCAAACCTTAATTCTACCTTTAGTGTTCTTTTATGCAAAACCAAAGTCCTTAAAATTTATTTTGTCTTAATATATGCTTAATTTGTAAGTTATCCTCAATCTCATCTAAGCTTCATCAAAGAGATAATTTACTTTTAATCCTACCTAGGTTACTTGAGTACTTATCCTTATTCAAGGTTCAAAATTCATACCTTAAGGATTTAACTTTCAAATCATGAACTTTTAAATATCAAACTTAAAGTATTCAAATTTTAACCCTAAGGAATTTAAAATCCAAGTCCTAGGTAATTCAAATTTTTAAACTTTAGTCCTTTTGATTAATCTTATTTGTCTTTAGGCCAATCATAAGCTAACTTAGCCTACTAGTTTGTCTAAGAAATTTTTTAATTCTTGAATCTAACTTGATTGAATATCAACACATTTTGCTAAGCCAAACTAAGATCAAAGATTAACACTAACCTTCTTCCATGACCATCCCAAACCTCTTAAGCCTCTCCACAAGGAACCCAAGAGTTATGCATGCTTTGGAAGTCATCAAAAGTCCTTACCAAGGCCTCTCTTTGCAAAACAAGCCTTGGATTAAGCCAAGCAACCCAACCCCTCGACTTTAACTAAGGCAAGTGCCCCATTTTGGCTTCCATAATTCACATCTAGGGTTCAAGTTTTATGAAGGAAAATTTTATGAATTCCATATAATATCTTATGGAATAACCTAAAAAGCGTTACTAAGATAACTAGCTATAGTCTTGCATCACTAATTATTATTCAATCTTGGTTTAGAAATAATCATGAAATTCATGGTCAAATATTGGTTTCTTTAAGAGAACATAAATGCCTACTTAACATGACAAGGTCCAAGAGTTTATCTTAACATAATCAAGTTCAATCATGCTAGAATAATCTTTTTGCCAATAATCTTGTCAAGTTAGCACATGTTATCTAGCATGAATTCAATATTGATTTTAATAACACTTAGTAAGATCTTGGTTTCCACATGAAAAGCAAAATTACAAGGTCAACAATACTAACATCAAAATCATAACCAAAATCTTAACTTCATGTCAATGATTAATTACATTTAGCATAACTTACAACATCCATCACCAAAATATCAAACTTTTTACTTACACATGATTGCAACCTAATCATAACAAACACAATAATTTAACTTAACATTAATCAAGTTAATCATATGCAAGAGTTTCAATTAAATTCTTAGAAATCAAAGTCTTGAAATAAGTACAAATTGTACGTGAATTGAATCACATAATTGGTTTTCAAATCATATTCATATGAACCAAGATTGTATCTCACTAACTCATTGCAATTACATTATATTTTTTAAATAAGCAATCCAATTCCTCATGTAATAAATCCATGAAGTTAAAATTCTATTTTTGTCTTTGACTCTACACTTTTGCTAACACATATCATTATTTACTCATTTTAACAAATGAGGAAAAGTTGATTTAAACTACCACTCTTCTTATGACTTTCTTGGATGGAAATATTTGGCACTTACAATTTCCATCAAATCTAAATTAGATTGCCAGATAAATGATGTGAAAATATTTATTATTATGATTAGAATAAGAAATATCACACATGGTGGAGATGAATTTAAATAAGCATTCAAATTTTAAGGCAGTAAAACAATGCCTCCATAACACATAACTCAAATATATAAGATAAGATCCAATTCCATATCTTTATCATTCAAATTTTAAAATTCAAACTTAATATTAAAATTTTATATGCAATTAAATTTCAAATCAACATTCAAAATTTAAATGATTAACTAATGAAAAAGATACTCAATAAAGAAGATCATACCTTGAGCTAGCCAATTTGAGGGGTGTAGCATAATCTCACATTCCTTTGTCTAATTATATGCCACCATGCCATCTCTTGATCTAAAATTCTCTTCATCAAGAACACTGGCATATGAAGCTAAATGTAACTACATAATTACACAAGTATGCATGCATTGAGACCAAGACATATGAAGCTATTCATTAGGCTAAATAGAGATTATCTAAATGGACATGGTGTGGTAGCTTGATGATGTGAACATGAACTCTTGAGGATGAAATGAAATCTACTCTCTCAAAAATGAAGATTTCTTGTGATTAGAATGCTCCAGAATATGATCCTAGTAATGATCATTGAAGAACCATAATAAGATGATTCATCTTCTGTTCTTTCACTACTAAATTGCTTTCTAGGTTGTAATAACCTACCTGACAATCCTATTTATATATATGATACTCGCTTTAGGTTGTAATAACCTACCTGACAATCCTATTTATATATACAATACTAACACAAATATAACCATGTTGATCATACAAGATGATTTGTGAAGTATTTCCAATGGTATTTTTAAAATAGGCTTCATACATTGCTGATCATGTGAACATACATGTTGAAATCACATAACTCTCATCATTTGCTCAAATTGTAATAATTGTACTATTGTGATAATTAATTCATTCTTAAATGATTTCTATATTCTTCTTAACCAAATCTTCACAATCCTATAAGTCATATTTGCATAAATGAAAAGACAATTTAGAATGATTCAAAATGCATTTTAAAGTATGAACAAGGAATAATATCTTACATGATGAATGGCAACATACATGATGGTTTGAGGTCATTACCTTTATTTTTTAACCATTGATGGTATGATGTAACATACTATGATTTAATTTTATAAGTATGAAATGTACACAATTCAACTTAGGAGTTGGTTTTCAAATCATATTCATACAAACCAAGATTGTATGTCTCATTCACTATAATTATATTATATTTTTTTAAACAATCAATCCCATTTCTTGCATAATAAATCCATTAAGTCAAAATTATAATTTTTGTCCTTGACTCTATGCCTTTGTCCACACATCTCGCTACTTACTCATTTTAACAAAATGGAAAAGTTGATTTAAACTTCCACTCTTCCTATGTCTTACTTGGATGGAAATATTTGGCACTTAAATTGCCCATTAGTTCTAATTAAGATTGCAAGATAAATGATGTGAAATATTTATTATTATGGTTAGAATAAGGACCATTTTTACTCCTATGTATAGATTTTTCAGATGAGCCATAAGAAAAGCACACAAGACAAGGCTTGTCTTGTAGATCCTTTTTATGTAAACAAACCTACACAACTATCTAAGCTTTAAATTTTGAAACCCAAAACACCTTTGGTTCTCATGTGGTCATGTGTGGATGAAGTAGTTTTTTAAATACATTATTCACATAGGTTTTTTTAGGAATCCCTTCATATTTATTTCTTTTCAAATCAATAAGTTTCTTGATTACAATCATAAGAAACATGTCAATGCCTAGAGTAATAGTTGCATATAACATTGGATGGAGCATGAGTGTAGGCATGTTTTTGTGCAAAGCAAAGGTGGTAGAATGGTTATGCAAATGAGTAGTATCTCTTTTGATACCATCAAGTAACATTGCATGATAAGGCATGTGTGAAAAAGTGCAAACATAAAGAGTAAGATCATATGAAGTTACATTAAACAAACTTAGCATTCAAATCATTTAATTCCTTTTCAAGCATAGCAAATTTTGTTATTTTTCATTGAGATCAACATTCTCATCTTCAAAAACTTCTTTTATTTTTTTTAAGACAATTAGTTTATGAAATATACTCAAATTAGGGTGTATCATTATCTACAAGTGATTTATTTAGTTTTGTATGTAGAGATATGATATCTAGCTCCTTAGACTATAAGGAATTTTCTTTACAAAATTCATTTACTCTACTTTCATAGTTAGCACAATATTTTATAAGAGAAATATACATATTAATTAATATATTTTTGCTCTTGAGCTATCTCATCAAAACATTTAGATAATTCATTATTAGAACAAGACACAGATTTATTAAAATCATATAGAGATTATGTACCACATCTAAGTGACTTGATCAATAATGCTTGAGATGGGTTTCCTTTGGTGTTCCATTTTCTTTTTCATCTTTATTTTGTCTTGTTTGACTTCAGTAAGAAGATAATCAATTTATCATCAAATAATTTATCAAGCTCTGACATCACTTCAAAGCACATAATCAAGTGACATATTCTTACTCCAATTTGTTGAGACAAAGCATAATATAAATAATTCATTCTTATGGCATTTGTCTAACTCGTCATTCTAAATCTATCACTTGAATCATTAGAAATGATGTAAGGTTTTTCAAATATAAACTATAAGCTAGAATCTAAATTCATAATAAAAAGGCATTTTTCTATGTAGAAAAATGCTTACCATTAAATAAAGGATGTCTATCCATAATTTTTACTCAAAAGAAAATAGTTCACTCAAACAAAAAGAGAATAGACCATGATATTATCTTAATAATTTCTTACCATAATACAATCCACTCTAAAGCTAATTGTTGAAAGAGTAAGGTCATTAAAATCCATAAGTGGGCGGTGAATTATGCTAATTGTTGATTCAATCTAATTATATGGCTCAAATACTTTCTCAAATTTAACTTTAGTAACTCAATAATAGATTAATATGAAAGTGTATTTCTTTTCAATAAACTAAATAATTCAAGTTACTTCTTAATTTGTTACTCAATTTCTCTATGAAGATATTTCATACAATGTAAATGATTTTGCAGCAACTATCTTTTAACTATCTCAATTGCTACTAGAAATTGATATACACAAGTTTAGAAAGCTTATATAATCTTGTAAATCATTGTATGGGAGTGCAAGAGAGATAAAGAATACAAAGAAATTTTTATATTGTTTAATACAAACTAGGTTCTATAGCCACCCCAATCTAGATAGCTAAGCTTCCACTATAAACCATTCTCATTTTGTCATAATAATGCAAGGTAAACCTAATATAAATCCACACCCTTTTTCATCATGGCCAGATAAGCAGTCTACCTTATGCATGTATTGAGTACAAAGACTTACTAAGAATTATAGCTCAGCTACATAATCAAATTCACAAATGTTGTACCATACACTTGTAAAAATCAATATTACACTAAACTAAGATGATGTGAAGATGTTACCAAGGAAAATTACAGTTTGATGCAATGTTAAAATAGTCAAACAAAAAATTCAATGTATGTAGCAATATGAAGATTCTGTTTTCATGTCTGAAATAGCCTATATGAAGATTATTTTTTTCAACTCATGATGAAAATGCTTTTGTAATTGGAACATCATCTTATTCTTCTATATTTATATAGATAACAAAATAATAAGAAATAAAGAACTTCTAATGGTTATTTTGTGCTTTGTAAAGAAGATTAAAATAGTCATTATTCTCTTGAAATTCCATTCATTTTAGTATGTATGCTATATTATAACAAGATGGTAAGAATAGAACTAGGATCATGCTAATGATCCTGCAATAAGATTAGCACATATTGAATCAAAAAGACTTATCGTACAACTCTAAGAAAGATTTTCATATTGTATGATGCTAATTTACAATGCAGTGCTTAGTTCTTACATATATCTTATCAAATAATCACACATATCATACTAGTACAATGTTATTCAATTATATAGTTTAAATATATTATATATGTCTAATAGAAGATCACCAACATATGATATTTTTTTTCCACCAAGAGCTAAGCTCTCAAGAAAATGCTATATGATGTGATTGTATAAGAATGAATACTTATACAATCATATAGTTATTACTTTAATTAGACTTAAGGAGACAGTCATACACATATAATAAACCTATAGTAGTAATATAACAACTATGTACTAGACTCAAGTATTATGAAGAAAGTCTTCATACAAGTGTGATGCATAAATTGTTGTTATACGATAAAATAAAAATTTCAAATTTTAGTCTTATTAAGTGATTATCATACACATATAATAAAACTCTTGTAGTTGTATGACATCAATGTAATTATTTCTATTCTAAGTGAATCATACTTGATCAATACATAGATCATTCTTGTACATTAAATGACATCAATTATAATAGTTTATGTAATCATACAATACAAGTATCATATTCATATGACATAGTAAGCACATTATTATTATAAGTTATTGACATTATCTATGAGTTGAGCTAAAACATACAACTATGATATTTTACTTCATAATACATAGTGCAAAGTTTGGCAATCATATAACAACTATAGAATGATCATCCAAGCTAATAGTAACTAGATAAGGTTGCACTAGTATGATATAGTAATCGTACATGTTCAACCAATACTAGTATTATAAAAATAACAGATTTTAAGGAAATAAATCACGTACTCATACAAATAAAGCTTTGTACTCATACCAACTCTCAGAGAACAAACGACTCACATAAAAGTCTACCACATTATATGATCCTATTCATGCTTCTAATCATTTCTTTAGATAATGGTTGCATATAAAGAATTCATACCTATACAATTCTAAGATAACAATAAACTTTAGTTGAGACTTAACGCTAAAATATAGATCATTCAATTATGACATGAGACATCTTATTGACTGATCAATAAGCTGTAAGCTATATCACTTGTTTTAACCTAATTTCATTATCTTAATATTTAACTTGACTCTAAAGCATGCATGCATTATATTATTATTTAACTAATGCAAGGCTAGAGAACTTCATGATCAAGAAGATGTATTTTAGCAATACATGCATGAAATGATTATTCTTAAGTATCATAAATAAAACACATGATGGAATTAATCACTCAAACCAAATTAATTTCATATAGATGAACTCTTGATGGTTAGCCACTAAGAAATAAATTAAGGCTCCATGATATGCAAGTTCAACCAAAAGACTTGAGCATAGATCGTCATCCTTCCTCTAGTTCTAAGCAGTTGAACCTTGCTCTTTTTATCATTTTTTGCATCTACATAGCACTTTTAAACAATTAATAGTAACCAATACCTTGTTTTTGTGATCACCATTCTCAAGGGTATAATAAGATTGTATCTAAAGAGTCTTTTCCCACATATACAAACCCACACTAATAGTAATTGAAAGAATAGTCTACATATAAGAGAGTGAATTATTCCTTGTTAATCTTTTAAAACAAAGAGTTATGCAAGAAATAATGAATCTTGTAATTGAATTCAAAAATCCAATAATTTTTAAAAAAATCTCTTAATTATTTTAACACAAATTTCTATAAGAAGGAAAGAAATGAAGAACATAAATATTTTAAGTGCTCTAATTCCACCCTCTGTCTTAAACTAGGCTTACACATTAAATTAACAAAACCCTTTGATAAATAATATGTAGGAGAATGACCCTCACAATGCAATGATTTCACTAATCACACAAATCAAGTGAGCTTATAAATGAGGCTAATAGCATGTGCACAAATACAAGTAGTAAAAATACAACTTGCTTAAAGTTTTATACTTTCAACAATGAAAACTTTTGCAAGTAATCTACAACCAAGCAATATCTTCTAATGACACAAGTTGTATATGCAAGATTAAAGATATTACCAAATCATAATTAGTAAAATGAAGAGAACCAAATGAGCAATAGTTAATAATAAGGTCTTTTCACAGCACATAACAAGACAAACAAGATTAGCTTAAATAATTAAGAAAAATATGCTCTTAAGAACTATTCCAATGTTTTAATTAACCTTCTCTCATGTTAAAATATTCAATTTATACTTACAATATGGTTGAGCACAAATTAAAAAACCCCAAAAACTCAAAGATTACATTTCTAAAGTGATTAACTACTAATATAACTCTCAAGATCCATCCATAATTATGGGATTGTACCAAGGTACTTGAATAGATTTGATTTCTTGAAAAAGTACTACATGACATGTATATTTTGGTTACCTAAACTATATCATACAAGTATGACAATAGTTATCATATTGTTTGATACATGTTCTTAGCATACTTTAAAGTGCTCACTCAATTTTTTAAAACTCTATACTAGATTATCAACATGATCATACAATAATGATATATTTATTACTCATATATATAATTATACATGTTTGATAAGTTGAACATTAGCATACAATGAAGTTTTTCATAAAGTCCTATAATCTTGGGTTTTTGGATACTTCATATGAGTACAATAGTAGAATCATATTAGTACAAATATAATCCATTAGTACACTTAGAGAACTACATGTTAGGAACTTTTTGCATGCATGATATTAACATTATAGTTGTATGAAGATAATCTAGTTAGCTTGCTATGTATTATAAATGATTATTGTACTCATATGATATTGGATAATATGTCTATGAAACCATTACAATATAGATCTAATGTTATTTTAAATTTTTATGAGAAAAATGGTTGGTAAAACTATAACATACTACTTCATACTATATAGTCATAAGTTTTGTTGAACATGCAAAATAAAACCTAAACTTATACATGGTTGATAGCTAACCATACCATGTACAACCAAGAAACACTTGGTTAGCCTAAGTTAAATAAAAGATTATATAAGTACGATGAGAACAACATACATGCATGGCATGCAATTCCAACTAAAACCTATAATAAGACACAAAGCAAGAGGCAAATCATACCAGTATGACGAGTGACATGGTTTAGTATGATCACTATGCAAATTGTGAATAAAGCTTGTGTTTAGGGCAATTAAAGGTACTCTTGCATAAGTTTTAATCCTAAGAATTTTTAAGTGTTTAAATTTTAAGATCTTAATTTTACTTAGTAGCTTTTCTTTGTTCTTACTTCATAAGATATAGTTGTAAGTTGAAAAAATGCAAGAGATGCAATGTATGGAATCCTATGTTCCATAAAAGAAAATTTGCATAGGTTTTAACGATCTAACAATACTAAAAGTAAATAAAGATTACTATGATGGTTATCAAACCATCAAGAGTAAATTCTTCCATGGTTTGACACTTGAAGAGCTCGTTCTTAAAATATTCCATATGTGACAATCATGTCTTCAACCTCTTGTAATGTAATTAATTTTGTCTCTCACCTAAATTAACAACTCAAACAAATTTTCACTAAAAATAACACATTATTTTCTTATCATCAAACTACCATAAAGGGTTCTAGGGCTAATAGAACTTTAGTAGATTTTTAAGAGTATTTCCACTATTGAAATGAGGAAACTAAACAAGGTTGGCTTTCCAAAAAAATTCCCTTTAATTTTAGATCTAATTTTTGTTTTAGAGATTAGTAAATAGCAAAGTACAAGGCATTATGGAAAAAATGGTTTGAATGTATATTAAATTTTAAATCCTTATATTCTTGCAAATTAGAGGAATTATTTTATGATGAATATGTGGTAAGTGTTATTTATGTAAAAAGAAACCATTGAGGGTGATTGGTAATCAAAAAATAATGAAAACATAGATTTATATGCTATCTTTCCAGGATCAAATGGATTAATATGCATATGACTAACTATGTAGCAATTTGGTTTGCATCAAATAGACTAGTTGGATGGTTTAATGGCTTATCCAATAACTAGTTGAAAGGTTTAATAATTATTTTGATGATTGAGATAACCAGAGGTTGAAGATAACCAGTCGAATGATCCAAATGATAAATTGGATAGTCTAATAGAGTGATCAAACAATCCAATAAGCATATCAAATGGTTTGTTGTGGTTTTATTAATTATCTGATTAATTGATTGGATGGTCTAATAGATATGATCAAATGATCTATTGAAGGGAGTGATTCAATCAAAGTCTTTGTTTTGTAACTTAGAATATGGTGTGTATATATATATATACTCACTTAACATATTATAATATCAATCTATATGAGTCTTATGGTACACATTAATTATAATAATGTTATGATATGACATGAGATCATGCATGATATAATATATGAGGATATAGTCTTTCTTATTATATTATCCCATAACGTATATACATGATGAGTCATAATTAATGTAATTTGTGCAATGTTAATGCACAAGAGGGGGGTGAATTATGTATTTAATCTTTTTCCTATTTTGAAAAACCTTTTCTTAAATTAAAATTTGGTGATTACTAAATCATTGATTTAATAATTTTGATAAATAAAATATAAAATAAAAATAAAAAATTTATCATTTTAAAATATTTTTTAATAAAATATTTTATACTTGATAAAAATAATTTTATAAACTTTTTTTACATATGTTTTAATTAAATATTTTTAAATAAGAGAAATGTCATAAATTACAAAATAATAAGAAAGTAAAAAATGATAAGATTTTTAGGTGATTCCGCCTAACTAGTGCCTACATCCACCCCCAGTCAACCCGACCAAGATTCTACTAATTAAACCACTCTCTTTTACCGTAGCAGGTAGATGTAACCTTTACAAACCACACCCTTTTACTGCAGTAGGTAAGGGTTTGCCATCACGATTGTAATTATAAAATCTTATATAATACAAAATATTAAATTAGTCACAATATTTTATTATTCTCTTATAAAAGCTTATATGACACAAGTCTATGATTTATATTATTAGAATATGAGTGTATAATTAAAAATTATAAAAATAATTTAAATTATTTAATTTTGAAATGTTAAATCCAAAAGATTTATCAATATGCCCTAATGTTATTAAGAAAAATAAAATCAACAAAGTTTTTACATTATTATGATCTTTTATGAAAAAATAATAAGAAATAAAGAAATAAATAATCAATTATTAAGAAGTCACCAGTAAAATGTACAATCGAAGAAAATGTTAAACCAAGAAAGAGAAATGAGTTGCAAACACGACTTTAGCAAAACATCAAAATTAGATAACACCTCCTCTTCTCAAAGTTAAAAATCATCCCTTCAAACTCTTAAGACTCTTCTATTTATAATAGAACTTCAAGATTAAAATTAGAATTTTTTAACAGTAATAAAGGTCACCCAAAATAGCCATTAGCATTTCAAAGCTCTAAACAAATATAAAAAACTTTCTAGAAAGTTATCACTAGTAGGAACGACAACTGTCGTTTGGTCTGGCTAGACGAAATAAGAGCCACTTAAACAAAATATAGATAATGGGTTCAAATCTAATCCAAATGGTACTTGATCTAAGCTATTAGATTCTACATGTTGGATGGATGATGATGAAACATAAAAGCACTATTCATAAAGGTGGAGATGATCACAGCCATTCGATCAAGTTTTACAGATGGATGATAAAATAGAATCTACTATTCACAAAATTGGGTGCTATCTAAATTGTTTGATCGCAAAAATGCATGATTGGATGGCACTAAGTTGCTTCAACTTTTGATGCAACAAGCATCAAAATTTAATCTTACATGCTCTAATTGTTATAGATTCTACATGTTAAAAGGATTCCTCACATAACACATTATCAGCTAGTACATGTGGTCGGCTCCCCCATGTGTGCTTAAGAATTCATACCCTGGGCCACTCACGTACTTATAGCACTAAATGATTTATTGGGTCTGACCTTTGTTACTTAATAATTCACGAGTCAGTCCAGACTCATTATGCTTCCAAGTCTCATTGGGTTTGACCAAGACTCAGGCTTATCCCATATTGGTTTACATGGTCTCCTTACTCATGGCTTCTTAGGCTCATTGCCCAATACTTCAGGTCACTTGGCCTAAGTCTATGAGTTTAACCTAGTGTTGGGTTCTTTTGCCAAATTTTTGTTTTTTAAAAACATCTTTTATAAATTTATTATTATTATTTTATTACTTTTAAGAGTATTTTTCTAACTATTAAAATAATAAAATATTTTTAAAACTATTTATAATAATAATATAAGTGAATGAATGATATGCAACCTAATTTGAAGATAAATTTTGGTTGGTCAACTAACTCCACCAGAGTTTGATTAATGGCTCCTTGATATGCTATTTAAGCTATCCCAGAAGACCTTGAGATGCATAACCTTAAAGACACTTAATAAAACTATTAGAGAAACTAACACAAAGGTTTTGTTATGACAAAACCATTGATAAAATGGTGAAATGAAAAGATATAAATCATGCAATCATACATATGCTCCCTTTACATTTTTGCTCCCCCTTAATATATGAAATTCATATAATTATATCATAAACTTAGGATGCAATGAATATTTTTTACATATTTCTCCCCCTTTTTGTCATGCATCAAAAGATGAATTATATTAATATTAATTAGTTGTCAAACACTCAATTCATGTTTTTTTAATAACATTTATGATTTTAAAATCTATCACTCTCTTTATATATGTTTTTAATAATTTTGTAAGATTAAATATGCTTATAAAGGCTTCTTTATCTTTTGAGTTTAAAAAGGTAAAGGGCTACACTATAATACTATGAATATGTATCTATAACTTTCGAAAATTATACTTAATTCCTAATCAATAAATTACTTGTTATCAATTCCAACTATAAAAACTAAGATAGTTCACTTATTAAAATTATTTGTAACTTTAACACAAAGATATGTAATAATAAAAAAATTTCATTTTAGCACTCCAAATATTTTTCATAACATTCTAATTTTTATCCAATTAATTAAAATTTCTTTAATCCAAATCATTAAATATTTTAACAAAGAAAGACAAAGGATACATTCAATAAATAAACTTGTTAACTCTCCTTAAAATCTAGCTTATACTCTCCCTAAGTTCTAGCACTTTAACTCTATTAATTCTTCAATGACATAATCTCTAATAAAGTGAAATCTTACATATTTGTTGATTTTTTATATAATGATGAAGTTGATTAGATATCCTTATTAATAAGTCTAATATTGTTTGTAATAGTTGCTTCTATTTCATATAGTTTATTCTTAAATACAAATTTAACTTTAATCAATTATTGATCACTAAGCAAATGAACTAATTTTTATACTTAATTTCTCTCGGTGCATTTAATTATCAATACATGACATTAACTTACACCCTTAAGGGCTTCTTCAACAAATATCGATTATATGAAAGATACAAATGTACTTGATCAATTACATTCAAAAAAAATTTTGTTCTAACTCCTTGACTAGCATATCATTAATTCATTCATATGGATTTTGATACTACTAGACTAAAGATAGTTGTTGACTAGTTTCTCCTCCATATTATTTATTATCTAATTTATTTTCCTCATCCTTCAATTCTAGATTCACCAATGATTTTATCTAATAATTAAAATATTTATTATTAATTTTATAAATAACACATCAAACATAACATGTATGTTTTTATTTTTTTTTTTAATTCCCAAATCAAATTAACAAAATTTTCAATTATCTCTTTTATATTCAAAAGAAAAATAACTAATATAAACCTAGAAAAATCATGGTCAATATCAAATTTTCAAAAATCAAATAAATTATCTCCAAACATGTAGTGTTTATTATTTTCCCTTGAACACTCTTATATGCTTTCTTAAGCACAAAATATAAATTGATCTGATGTTTTTCATTCCTTACAATCATCATATAGATATTTATTTTTAAAATATATTAATTAAAATTATTTTCACTTTCTAATTTTGAATCAATTCAACAAAACTTATGATAATCACATTTTTATTCTTATAAAATTTAACTCTTGTAAATTTAGAAAAAAAATCAATGTCATAAATTCAAGTTTCTTTCATCTAAACTTAAAATTTTTGTATCCAAAATAAGTTCTCTAAAGGTCCATTAATTCCTAGGTCATTTATGATTTAACTATAAGCTCATACATTTTCATTCCTAATAACAAATCATATGATCATTCAATCACATTCATAATGCATGGATGAAGAAATTATAGTATTGACTTAATCATGATATTTGAATTCATCATATAATAATTGTATACATTGATTAACAAGTTTTAAATGATTAATATTGGTTAATACTAAGTCTAAAAGGATTTGATCTTCTAACTTAAACTAAATAAGCTAAGAACCACAAACATTTTGCAAGTGAGTCACACAAACTCACAAATCAAGGCTTGTCTCTATATGTCCTAAACTATGGAGACACACCAATTCAACTACTTGAGCTTTAAATTTTGGAACCCAAACCATCTTAGATTCAATTGTGATAGTATATGATTGAGGTGCTTTTATAATGGTATTTTAAAAATATCTTTTCTTAGGAATCTATTCAAATTTATCTTGCTTTAAATAAATAGGTTTCTTAATTAGATAATCATAGGAAATATATCCATGTTTATCACAATAATCATATACAACATGAGATTTAGCATAAAAATTATGGGTATGTAAACTAGCTTTGTTTCTTACCACATAATTATATGATAAAACATGTTTGTACATATGTAAAATATAATAACTTCTATTATCATTCACATGTACATATGAACATTTTAATCTATATTTTTGAGTCAAATGAGATGTAACATTAAAATTTGCATTCATAATACTATTATTTTTATTCATATGAGTAAAGGATGAAGCATGTAAAGGCACATATGAATGAGGATAAATATAAGAAGTAGAAAAACATGAGGGTACACTAACAAGCTTTTCTTTCAAATCGTTTAACTCTTCTTCTATCACACTAATATTTATTATTTTTTTCAATTAAAATAAAATTTTCTTATTTAAAGAAATATTTTCACTTTTTAAAGAATCAATACATGAATTACTCAAGGCTAAAGATGCCTCACATTCATCAAATTTATTTTAAAAAGTACTTAAATTAGTAGCATGTATAAGTAAATCACTTTGAAGTTATTCATTTCTAACTTTAAGCTCATTGCAATGTCTTTCTAGTAAGCAAACATGATGCTTTTGTTTGTCATATTTTATTTAAGTCTAGTGTATATCCTAATCAATTTCTTATGTTTAACTATAAGTTCATCAAAAGAAAATGGTCAATTCATCATCACTAACGATATGATTATCATTATTAGTGTTAGAAAAATGTTGTACACCTTGACATGAAGAACCTTGCTTCTAAGGTGCTTGAAGTTTCTATCTTCTTCTTTCTCTTTTTCATTTCTTTTTGATTTCCCATTTGTTTCTTATCTTGAGTAGATAGCACAACCTATTTATCATATAAATTTTTTAGTTCTTGCATAACTTCAAAACAAATCTTTAGATGACAAATCTTTAGAAGACAAATCTTGATACCAATTTGTTAAGATAGAAAAATAAAAATAATTCATTTCTTTGGCATTTCTTTTTCTTAGAGTTCTAGATTGTTCATCAAAATCATTTGAAACAATAAAGAATTTTTAAAATAATAACCATAAATCAACATTAATATTTAAAATAAAAGCTTTAAATTAATTTTTTCACAAAACAAAATTTTGACCTTCAAACATAGGTGGATCCATGAATTTAATAGTATAAAAAATAATTCACCATACACAAAAAATAAGATATTATCTTAGAAATTTCTTCTCTCGATGTAACCCTCTTTGATACCACTTGATGTAAAATGTGCTAAGTTAATGCAAAAGAGGAGGTGAATTATGTATTTAGTCTTTTTACTATTTTTAAAATATTTTCTTAAATTAAAATTTAGAAATTATAAAATCATTAATTTAATAATTTTACTAAATAAAAATATAAAATGAAAATTAAAAGTTTATTATTTTGACATATTTTTAATAAAATCTTTTATGTTTGATAAAAAATAATTTTATAAATTTCTTTTATATATACTTTAATTAAATATTTGTAAATAAGATAAATATCATAAATTATAAAGTGATAAGAAAGTAAAAATGACAAAGGATTTTAGGTGGTTCGGCTTAACCCATGCTTATATCCATCACCAGTTAACTCGATTAGGATTCCACTAACAAAACCACTTTCTTTTATTAAGTAGGTAGAGATAACGTTTACAAACTACATCTTTTTGTCATAACATGTAAGGGATCACTATCACAATTGTAATTATAAAAACTTACAATATTGAAGCACAACACAAAATAATAATTAATCATAATTCATTATTCACTTGTAAAAGTTTATATGACACAAGTTTACAAATTATGATGATAGAATATCAGTATATAATAAAACATTATTAAAATAATCAAAATGACTTAATTTCAAAATATTAAATCCAAAAGATTTATCAATATGCCCTAATATTATTATGAAAAATAAAATCAACAAAGCTTTTGTATTATCACAATCTTTTATGAAAAAAAATAATAAAAAATAAAAATAAATAATTAATTATAAGGAAATCACCAGTAAGATGTGTAATCGAAGAAAATACTAAAGCAAGAAAGAGAAATGAGTCAAAAACACAACTCCAGCAAAGACATCAAAATCGGATTATAATTTTTGGTTTTGTGTCTCCTCATCTCAAAATATTGATGTAACAAAGTTAAAAATCATCCCTTCCAACTCTTAAGACTCCTTTATTTATAATAGAACATTAAAGATTAAAATGGAAATTGTTTAATGACTAGAAAGGTCACCCAAAATATCAGTAAGCATTTTGAAGCTCTAAACAAACATAAACAACTTTTTAGAAAGCTGATTACTAACGGGAATAGTGATCGCCATTCAATCTGAGCAAATAGAATAAGAGTCTCCTAAACAAAATATAGAATAAAGGTTTCATTTCTAATCCAAATGGTTTTTGATCTAGGTTGTTAGATTCTACATGCTGGATGGACGGTGATGAAGCACAGAAGCACTGTTCATAATAGCAAAGATGATCATAACCATTTAATCGAGCTTTACGAATGGACAATAAGATGGAATCTACTGTTCACAAAAGCAGGTGCTATCCAGACCGTTTGATCACCAAAATACACGATCAGGCGACACTAAGTGACTCTAGCTTTGGATGCAATAGGCACCAAAATTTAATCCCGCATGCTCTAATTGTTATGGATTTTACATGTTATAAAGATTCCCGACATATCACATTACAAGCCAGCTTTGTACTTCAAGCCACTTAGCCTAAGCCTATGAGTTTGGTCAGGTGTTGCATTCTTTGGCCAAATTTTTGTTTTCTAATAACATCTTTTATATATTTATTATTAATATTTTATTGTTTTAAAATTATTTTTCTAGTTATTGAAATAATAAAATATTTTTCTAACTACTTAAAATAATAATATAAGTGAATGAATGATGTGCAACCTAATTATGCTATATGTAAACAAATGATAGGACAAATAATCAAACTAGTCGATATTTTGAAGATAAACTCCGGATGGTCAACTACTTTACCAAGAGTTTGGTTAATGGCTCCTTGATATGCCATCTAAGCCATAGTTAGAGCATAACTATCAATATTGTTTGATATTTCTTCACTTGTGGATTGCTCCATAAGACATCTAATCAAAACTCATCAATTAGTTGACCCTAAAAGACCTTGAGATGCATGACCTGAAAGATACTCAATAAAAATATTAGAAAAACTAACATAATAGTCTTGTTGTAATCAAACAAGTATTGTCATGATCAAGGGTATAACGATCACTAACACTTTGTGCAGGATTTAATGTGTGGGTCTAAGATTGTGCATATATGATATGTCATCAAATATTATTATAAGGTTCATTCCTAATACTTTGTATAAGGCTTGACAATCGTAGGTTTGGGACTATGTTAAGACATGAGATGATCTTTTTTTACTAATAGCATGTTATGTAGGACTTGATAAGGTATGGATTTTGAATCCATATTAAGAGACAATATCATCTATGATTGATTATATATGTACTTACAAATAAAGGTCTATGGTTTTATGACATTATGAGATGAGTTATAAGATTTTAGTACTGATGTTGTACATTGACTTTAAATGAGATATAAAGTAGAAGTTGGATAATGGTTGTATAAGAAAAACAAAGTTGTAAAATGAAAAATAAATAAAAGTGTATAGATAAAGAATGTAGATAATGATTATTTAGAAATAAAGTGATTATAGAAAAAATAAGATATATGGATATGGAAAATGAATAAAAACTTTTAATTTTATTGATTTTACATGATTATACATTATCTCTCTTTATTATTATCATTATATGATACTATTTATCCAATATCATCTTCACAATTATTTTATCTCATTATTGAGAGCGTGTCACATTTATCAAAAAAAATGCATCTATTGAGCTTTTGAAAGCTCATTACCTATGTATATTATAGGTTCTACCACTAATGTATATCGAGATGGTAGTCAAAGTGGTATATAAGTTGAGATAGTTTCAAGTGAGATTTGTTTTATGAGACAATTGATGAGTATTATTATTTTGTAGTATGAGCAATTGTATACTAATATCTTTATGAGAGTTTGTATGAGATGTATATATGTATTTTATTATTGGATATTTTGATGGTTTATATAATTAATATTTTTGTCACTTTTAAGAAAAATTTTTACTAATTATGGAATGGTATAGAAATGGTTTTCACCATCATCCTTGCCTAGAAAATGTAAAATTATCCTCTATTTTTTATTATTTATGGCTTTAGTCTTGAGAATAATATTATTCATCTATTTTTAGGTTGAGGGCAAAGCAGGGCCTGAAAAGAACTACTGATGCTGCACTTAAAGCAAAAGGGGAGAGCTCGAAGACCATATCTTTATCAAGAATTAGAGTTTTCTCTTATCAAGAATCTTTATAAAAGACATTATTGCCAACCTTTAAAATTTCATACTACATCTTAAGGTTGGCCTATTTATACCATCATAGGATGAGTGACCTTTTACTTGCATGAGCAATAAGATTTTTATTTTTTTAGTTTTTTTTTGTATGGTCTATTTGTACATTTATAATCATTTTTTGTTCAATTGATGAACTATTATGATATATTTCTTATAGTGGTGCTTCACATAGTGACCATAATTTTCATATTTAATTAACTTTTTGGAAAAGAGCAACATAGATTAGTTCATGGGCAAGTTTTTCTTTATGTTTGAGAAGGCTTTGTATGGTTTATTTGTACATTTATAATCATTTTTTGTTCAATTGATGAACTATTATGATATATTTCTTATAGTGGTGCTTAACATAATGACCATAATTTTCATATTTAATTAACTTTTTGGAAAAGAGCAACATAGATTAGTTCATGGGCAAGTTTTTCGTTATGTTTGAGAAGGCTTTGTATGGTTTATTTGTAAATTTATAATTATTTTTTTGTTCAATTGATGAACTATTATGATATATTTCTTATAGTGGTGCTTAACATAGTGACCATAATTTTCATATTTAATTAACTTTTGGAAAAGAGCAACATAGATTAGTTCATGGGCAAGTTTTTCTTTATGTTTGAGAAGGCTTTGTATGGTTTATTTGTAAATTTATAATTATTTTTTTGTTCAATTGATGAACTATTATGATATCTTTCTTATAGTGGTGCTTAACATAGTGACAATAATTTTCATATTTGATTAACTTTTGGAAAAGAGCAACATAGATTAGTTTATGGGCAAGTTTTTCTTTATGTTTGAGAAAGCAAAGAAGCTTATTTATCCTAGATTCATTAACTTCAAGAGTAGGGACAAAAGAAAATGATTTAGATTTCTTCCTCTTGTATCAATCCTAGATAAAGTTATATCTTCTTTGTAGAGTCTTGCCAGAAGTTGAAGTTTCCCTTTGATTGCTTGAAAGATAAGGTGCAAAATTATCTTTTATAGACAGCTATAGTGTCCCTTTTTGATATTTTAATAAATATTGACAAATTTTTGGATTTTTTTCTCAAATAGATTTCCTAACTTCATTAGTTGTAAGATAAATACAATATGCGAGTGTGTGCTCCAAGATGATGGCTCAACCATTATAGTACAAAGCAATTTGATTAAACCAAACTCAAGAGCCTAACTTTTAGGCAACAATAGCACATAAGAGTCATACTGAGCTCTGTTAGTCAATCAAGATAGGCGAAAAATTCTTATGACCAATGGCAAACAAGAAACAAATGTGAAGAACAATGTTACTATTGCTATGAGTAAAGGAAGTTGGTCTTTCCACCTAAAGACCATCAAGGTCCCATATTTGATAAGCCATATGACCATGACTTTCAAGAAGCATGGAAACCAATTATTGGACCTAAAGTGAGTGATTTATGTGGGGCACATGCATATTCAAAAGGATGGTAAAGTAACAATGAAAGAGAAATTCTTTAAGAAGGTTCAGCTGCTTAGTGCTTACAATATATATGGAATCGAAAACATGATCTTCTCATTATAATTCTTTCTAACATTAAAGGATTGTGAACTTATATTTCAAAATTACATCGTACTTTATCCTATTTTGAAAATTGATAAGGTAAGACAATAAAATAGTTCTCTTGTTAGGGTACAAAGGCTCTTAAATACATGGGATACATCTTATAGATTTGTATGTAAAGATATACCTCTCACAATCAACCAACTATGATTACATTGTTTACAAATTAGAGATTGATTGCTTGCCTTTGAAAAAATTGGTCCTCTTTGAGTCAATCTGTTCTTTAAATCTTTCATATCTCTAATATAGCATATTTATATTTGAAACATACTAAGGACAACAAAAAGTAAAAGGAACCCTTAATTTAATAACACTAACCACCTTGTTAAACATGCAATTATTAGAAAAAATTTTTGTGACAACACTATCAATCGATATCCTATTGGGATGTTACTAGCATAGAATATGTTTTGTCGTAGAATGTATTATTGGATTCTTCACCAAACAAACTATGCTTTGAATATCACTAAATAAGTGCAATCTTCATGCACCTTTTTTATTTTTTTTTCAAATGATTTTTAGGCTATATCATTTTTTGCTAGCATCTAAAATGGCTACCTACTCAGCTTATGGTAGTTGTCACATCTTTGAAGTTGTGACATCTAACTAATAATTCAAAAGATACTCTTACAATTTTAAATGCTCCAAGTTCAACATCGATATAGCACAATAAGATGACATATTTTAGATCCCATCTATATTTCCTCTTAGATAATAAAGAACCAACTTGTACCTTCACAATGTTTATTACTTGCTTGCCAATGAACTATTAAACAACTACTCCATGTAAAATCCTTGAACACATACAAATTATGGTGTACATAAGATCACAACTTGCAAAAGCATATAATACCATTGTCATAAACTCCCACTCCACAAGTTTATTCAATGAGTGTTCTTTGTTGAATTTGATTGTTATTGAATGAACTAAACAACTGATTTAAAAATGTCAAATTGATGATTTATAATTTCACTAAAAAAATTATAACTGACAAATATATATACTTATAATTATTAACAAAATTAGAACAATCACTTCTTAATTTGTAGACCAGATGACATGATATGATGATCACAAATAAAAATCTTTTTGAAAAATAATTTTCAAGATATTATCATCATGTTGGAATGCAAGAGATACAAATTGAAAATCAAATTTAAAACTAAAGATTTGATAAATGAATAACTTATGACACCCTTATCGATATGCCAAGTACATTTACAAGGGTTATGAATCACTTATTAGGCCCATTTATGTGATGATTTTCTTTGCTCTATTTGACAATATATTGATTTTCTTACAACCAAATGATGGTTGAACATCTTCATTATAGAAGACAGTTTTTAGTAGTTTTAAGGTAGGACACTGTCAAGTGTATTTTATCACACCTGCAATAACTTTTTCAGGAATATATAAGTTTAAGGAGATGGCATTACAGTTGATCCTGGAAAGTTTAAAGCTACTAGAGAATGGTCACAGAATTATAGTGCCATTACAGTAAATCATGATGCATGCACCAAGGAAGCCATCCATTCATAAACATTCATTAAGAATGCAACCTATGTCCACAGTTCCAGCAGAGACCTAAACTTAACTACAAACATCACCAGAAAATGTATAAATTCCAACAAGATTTCTACCCCATGAAGCAAATGCTAGTGTTTCATGTGAACATTTGGGTAGGGTAACTTAGTGTGCTATGCCCTTTAGAGATCCGGCTTCCCAACAACTGCTTCATCACCGGAATCGGATTTTTCGTCATCTGACAATTCATCGTCGCTCGAGTTTTCTTCTGGGGGAGGACCTGCTGCCCCCTGCTTTGCATATTTTTCACAATACTCTGTTGACAAATCATCATTGATAAGCCAGAAACAAAAAGGTTAATACTTCACTAAGTAATACAGCGAAAGTTTTTTTATAAATCCAAAAACTTTCTAGTTGAATTTATTGTAATCTCTTGAATCTTGAAAATAACTCATGTAACAAGAATTTAAAAAGCATTGTGCTGGTTATTAAAACAAGCAAATTTCTACATTCAACAGGTTATCTCTACTCACACATAACCATGCTCTTTTAAAGAGCAAGTTTCTAAAACAAGGGCCTTTTCAATCACAGCCAGGGTAACAAATGAACCATAGAACAAGGAGTTTAACATGTTTTATTTTCAACAGTCTTCAATTGATGTGTTACTTATTCAACTAACAGAAACCCAAAAAAAAAAAAAAATTGAGTTCTACAATTGGCATATCTACAAAATTTATATAGTTACTGTGAAGAACTGTTTACAATGTCGACAAACATCTTCAACCTAATTGCACATCATACTGCTTTTCCTTTTACATAATTAGCGGTCAAATTTTGGTTAAAATGTACTATGTCCAATTTTACAACTAAACAGAAAGTATAATTCTTGCCATCAACTTTGCTGCTTGATCACATAGAACTAAGATTGGGAGTACTATTAAGTGCATATTGGCAGTCAAATGGTTTGATTTGGCAATAAATGACCACTTGAACTTTATCCTGAATAAATCGTCAACCATAGATATAAATAGGAAGTAAATTTAACTGAACATTTTCTTTATTTCACATAAATTGCGTTCTATTGCTTGTTATCATTTATTATTTCATTATCAACAATTGCCCGTGCATGGTCAAAAGGCTGATAGGAACTAACGGGCACTAGTCTTCGGAATAAAATTAATTAGGTTCTCAAGCTATATTTGATAGCAGCTGGGTAGTTTAGAAAAAAAAAAAAAGGGTTTGAAAATAAGAATTTGAAAAAAAAGCCTATAATGCAAGTAAAAATTGAGTTTTGATGAAAAAAAAAAAAGAAATTAAAATGGAGATTTATAACCAAAAATCAAACAAAGTCTAAAACATTACCCAAAAGGTCATACAAGGAATGGTCAATGCAACACTCATGGGAAAGGGCAATAACAAGTAGATTTAGCAGCTGTGCAATCAAACAATTTGCTGCAAAATAAAGCATTCCTGTGTTCAATAAACAACCGAGTCCACGATCCTTTCTTGAACTTATGCAGAAGCAAAGTTTTTGTAAACTGGGCTCCCCTTTACATACATAACCAAACATTGTAACATGAACCAACTTGTATCAGAGAAGTTCATGATTCTTAAGTGTCATATATAATGTTGTAGGTTGATGAACAGGGGCTCAGGGGTGTGCTTAAGAGAGCTTATAATTGGAATAAATAAAAAAATTCAGTACTTATTAGGATTTAATTGGTTTATAGCTATTGCAAGCATTTCAAATGGCAAGAACATGAATAAAAAATTGATATCTATATTTCCACAATTAGCACAGAAAATTGCACCTCAAATGAGCTTCATTTACTGCTTAATATTTTACTCATCCTTCAAAACAACCAAAGAAAGAAATCTTGAAACTTCACTTTACAATAATAATGGTGACTGGCAAACTAAGAAACAATCAATTATTGTAATTAATACCAAAATCTTAAGTTCAAAGTTTCCTCAAAGAAAATGCACATGGGATAAGGTGTGTAGTCTTTTGATTCCTAGGAAAGAAGAAGAAACAAGTAAAATATTTGACAAGAAGATTTCATTTCAAGGATGAAGTTTCCAGTATGCCAACCTTTCACCCTTAGTTCATAAGCAATCTTGTCTTGCATCATTAATGAAGCAGCTTCTCCATTCAATGGATCTGATGGATTTGGATACAAGAGAAGTTGTGGAAGAAAAACTTCAAACACATTGACAAGATCTAAAAATGCAAAAAAAAAAAAAAGGGAATATTTAGGAAGGCTGCGAACTATTTGAATTACCTGGTACAGTTCACACCAAAACCAACAACTGTTCTACATAAAAATCATTGGTAAGCTAACTCACCAAACATTGGGCTCCAAGTCTGGTTTATGACATCCAAACAAACTGATCCAGACCTGATATAACACGCTATAAGAATCTTAGAGCGTATCTTCAACAATTAGAAGCAAAAGCATTTTAGCAATGGAAAGAAAAAAAAAAAAACAAAAAACACAAACGATTAAAGGCTTACATCTCATCCACATTTGGATGATATATCTTATTCACAAAACCAATAGAGGGAGATTTGTAGGGATAAGCATCAGGTAGCTCCACCCTTATCTTCCATACTCCTCCTTGGTATAGACCTGTTGAGAATAGCAAAAGAAACAGAGAACAATAATATATATGACATGTCAGGAGTTAATAATACAATTAAAGTAGCATACTCATATCTTAAATGAAATACATAACTTTCAAGAAGAAAAGAAAATCTTACAAATTAGTAGCACCAACACGAAAAGGCGACAGGTTTTAAGTGCTTATCGTAGTGGATAATTATAGTATTATTTCTTTACAAACAAGAACAAATTTCTGGAACATATTGGATTTCTACAAAAGAAATGCAGAGGAAGAACAAACTCGACAATCAAGTAAATCTAAGAAATCCACGTGGACTAGGATTACAAAAATACAACGAAAAGGAAGAAATCGTAGCCAAAAAAGAGATTGCTATGGGGAAAATACTGTCTTTAGGCCCGTTAAAATCGACAAAGAACTCCTGCATCCCGTCGTTTACCACTTCCACCTTATAATCGCTCATCATTCTATAAACAAAAGGCAAAGCAATTAGTGGAAGAACAGGAACGACTCCTCAAGGAATAGTCGCGAGTATTACAGCTTCATCAAATCCATTTCCCGCCGCTTGCTTGGAGACGACATCGCTCCTTCCCCCTGCTTGCCTTTTCAGAGATGGCCCTTGTTGCAGCTCAGGAACAAGCTGATCCTTTTTTTTTTTTTTTTTTTTTTTTCAAGAATTGGAGAACAAGCTATCTTTATTAGAATAAAGAAGGGGGATTTTAGAAAGAAGGAGAAATGAGAGTGGTCGACAGGACGGAACAGGACAAAGACACTTGTAAGCCATCGTTGTTTGGCACACAAAGATTAGAACGTCTAGATGGTAAAATTAGATTGCAGTTTAAATGTAATGGTATTTAATAATTTATAATTTAAAAAATTACAAAAATATTTGATAATTTGTTTTCCACTTTTAAAGAAGAACATAAAAAGTGAAACTTTTTTAACTATCAAATGAACTCGAACATATTGGAATCTTCTTGGCTATTACAAATTAGCAGTTATTAGTTGCGTATCCAAGTAAATCAGGTAATGTTTAATATTATATTTTTCTTTTTGTCCTAATATTAACATTAAACAATATATTTAATATTAAAACAATTCAACGTGCCGTTTGTCATGATATAATCTAATAAATATATTTCAATAACAATATAATAGTAAGATTTTTCCATTTTATCTGTATCTATTAAAAAATTATCACTGATAAAAACCACATAACTTTTACTTTCAAAGAACATGAACTTAAACAAGCATTTTTGCTGCCACAAACATTCTTTAGGGTTTAGATGCGAAACGTTGTCTTACAGATGATAGACATGAGAATGGCACACTGTATTAAGCTCCAGTAAAAGGGTAAAACACTACATAAAGCTGCAGCTTTCAGAGTTAATGATCACAACTGAAAAAAAGTTTCAGAAACCTTCTTCTTCGTCGCCATCGCTGTTGTCACCAAACATGGCAACCATTTTCATGGCGAGCTTTGCGGCCATTTCACGTCTCTGGAAATCTGGCATCAGCCTCAGGTTTCCTCGGACATTACCGATTTCAAGCATCAACCTTTCCAGATCGTCATAATTAAAAAGCGAATCATCTTCATCAACTACATTGCTCAACTCCTGATCCTGGGATCTTGGTTCCCGCTCTTGTTTGGTAACTTCGTTGTGTTTTTCGTTCCTCGGCGTCTCTTCGACTTGAGTATGATCTCTACTAATAGATGCTTCAGAAGCAAAATCATGCACCGGATTGTCCACTGTGCCTTCATCGCATGAAACAACATCCTGGTTCTCTGTTTGACAAATACTCGTGCCTTCAATCTCTGCCCCAACCTCGTCAGGATCCCCGGATAAAACCTCATACCCGAATTCATAATCTGACTCTTCGTCTGTCAAATCTACAAAGAATAACAAAAGATGAGCATTCAATTCATTTGTTCACCGGACACATTGCTTGAATTGTATTAAGATCTTTTTGTAAATCATGTATCAAACCAGATAAAACCTTTTCACTCGCATAAAACTCTTCCCAAAACTTCTTTCTCCAAAACATTTTTCGAACCGTTTTTCTGAATTTAGAAGCAAAGAAAAGCTTGGTATGAGTATCAAGAATGGCCTTTCTAATGCCTTGTAACATTAGGTTATCATGAAAGCAATAGAATTTAGAAAACACTGCTTTAATTCTGCTGTGAAGTAGAATGGCTAAACCTAGATCAGTTGCTTTATAAAGGTAACCACATTTTATACATTTAAAATAAAGTTCCTTCTACTTATATTTTTTGCTTAAATCATTAGCCAACCAGATGTAGATTTAGGATGATGGTAGAAATGTGATTGAGAAAAAATTAAATAATACCCCTGTAATACTTGATTGTTGGATAGAATGATATCAAAGCAATATCTCTCATCTCTCTTACGACAAGTTTGGGGATTAACCAAGTAAAAGCCAATCAACCTTCAAGGTAAGAATGATAAGGCAAAGGGTGCAATTGACCAACTATTGCTGGTAGAGCATATGCTTGACAAGGTTTACATTAAAGAAGGTGGAAGTTTCCAGGTTAAAGTATCAAGAAAGGTTATCCCCACATGAAAAAGAGGAGTGAACATTATTAAACAATATAATACAAGTAAAGAAGATGACCTCAAGTTACAGAAAATGTTCAAGCACAATTGAACTTGGTTCATGGCACAAAATATTTTGACCAAAATTGCATCCTTGCTTGCATTGACACAAATTCACAACAAGAGTGATTACTGAGTTAGAAAAGGAGATTGTACAGTGATCTGTACCTATTTTTGTACCAAACCAATCATCCACCTAGATATGTATATGTAGTCTTTTAAGTCTTTCTTGCATGTTATACAAATATTATAGGATGGCAAAATTTTCACAAAGAATATTGTAATCGAAGCAAATATTAGGAATGAATCTGACCTAAAATGGAACGTACATTGATTAACCAGCTTTCTGTAGCAAAAGTATTGGAAAGCTGAATCTGTATTTGCTATAAAAAAGAGGACTTAGTTACCTTCCTTCTTGACGAGGCCAGGAAAGGTTATCCTATCCCCGGATTTCAAGATCATCCCAGGCCACATATGAGCCGAAAGAGCTCCATAAAGCCGCTCTACACCTTGGACATCACCATCAACAGATAAACCTGCAAGCATCTGAGTATGCTTAGATCGACTTTAAATAGTTGTCTTCATTCATAAACCCAGATGGTCAAGATTTCCAAAAAACTTAAGAACATGTGGCATATCATGTGACAGTCATAACAGATATAGGGACATTTGAAAAAACTTCTCCTATTATTGATTGTCACTTCTGCAAGCAGTGGTGTAGTACAAGTACAATTAAAGTCACAAATGATAAATAAATTGATCAAAAAGTGTATTGCTCCTGGTTTGATTGCTATTAAGGTTGTCCCTATGTTATATCATACTTTAATGCATTTCATGCAAAGAAACATCATTTTATGTTAGCTGTTCATAAAACAAAGCAGGGAATGATATATAACAAGAAAGACTTTACCATTTTGAAGGATCATACTCAAACAAAAAATTGTCTAGCATCATTTGTCTTGAAACTCCTGACAATAAAATCAATCAAGAGAAAGAGCATACTAAGGAAACAAAGTCATTCCCCATAACTTGTCAACAAGTTGTAAATTAAGGAACAGGAACAAACAGTTAATACAATTCCCTTCTCTGATCTTAATATGAGCATTTAATCTTGTTTAAGGAACGGAGATGAAATTTACATTTGTCAAAGTCCGCATTTGATGCACATGCTTCAATGTACTCTATGTTATGTTCAATGCACCATTCCATGCATAACTTCTTCATATCAATGGATGACTCTTGATTCCCAAGTAGACTACAACTCTCAATCTCATTGATTCCATAATCCCAAACTTCAGGATTAGAATCTCCTGATGATGCCCTGCTCTTTTGTAAAAATCTTCTATATTCTACATGGGCATAAAGACCAGGTACAAGGTCTGCTTTATTTCCAATGCATAATACAATCTCAAACTTTCCAAGATCAATACCAGCAACCCAATTCTTCAAGGTAAGAAAAGAAGGTTCCTGAATAAATTGAAAAAAAAGTAGTTATGCTATGGCTTAAAAACCATTTAGTCTATGGTTAAAATTTTGAAAATATACAGAAAGAAAAAGAAATAGAAGAGTAAATACAATTCTAACATGATTCATGTCAAAAACCATCACTAATGCCACCAATTTCTTAGATGCCAGCAGTTCCCGAAAAGAAATCCCATCATCAAGATGAGCCATCCAAATTGAAAGCTCAACAGAGTAATACTTCGTCTCCAGAGTCCAGCTGAAAGCCAAATCATGGTAAAAGCTTTTTAGACCTGATGGATCATTAGAGAAAACTACACTTGCCTAAGCAACCAGTAATTTTATCTCCCAAATCACTTACCCCTGGCAAAGTACTTCTGAGGATAAATTAGAAGTGTCTGGAATATCAATAGAAAGCAATCCTGCAATCAGGACAATATCTGCAGTCAGAATTTAAAGAATGAAAAAGTAAAATCCTTTAAAGTGACAAAATCGGCATATGCATGAAGAACATAAATGCCAGAGAAGCAGGTAATGATAGGATCAAACAATTTGCATTAGAACAGTTTTATGCCACCAAAAAGCCAAAGATCTCAATCTTTGAAAAAAAATTCTATATACATATATGGTATAAACACATTTAAAGAATCCTGAATACATAGAATAGTTCTATTATATACTTCTTTTCAAAGTTCAAAAAGGATAGCATAGATTTAAATGCTATTACGACTGGTAAACCTTTTGTAGAAAACATCAATCATTTCTCTCATGTGTTTCCTTTATTTTTTTGTTAAGTTTGAGAACTATGCTAGATTCTTAGGAACATTCTTAACAAAAGATTTGTATAGAACAAGTGTGGCTCATCAAGAGCACACAGAGAAGCCACAAAGCAGCAACACAAATCCAATCCCAGTTAAGCAAACAGACTGAAGACCGAGCGACTCAACGAAAAATTTGGATGAAACTAATTGATAGAGTGGAATCATAAATGCAGAATAACAGTAACCAAAGACATTAGTCTGAAAACTTCAACATGCCATGACATCAACCATCAATAAGAGGAAATTTGAAGTGAAAAACTAAAATAAAGCTAAAAAAACCAGACCTTCCTCAAGGTTATGCTATCAAGGCCATTTACCTCATGAGCCAAATAAGAAAAAGGTGGAGTCAAGGTGAGGTAGCAGTATACATAGGTTGCTTGCACTTGAAATTAGGAGATTTTGCTGAGAGTAAACAAGTAAAAACAAAGAATTCCATGAGGCACCAATGTTAAGGATGTGACATTCCATTCAACAAGGTTGAGAGGGGAGTATAAAGCAAAGGTAGCAATAGAAAAGGATGGAATAAAGTTGATCAGCTTCAAGCAACTATGCTTACCATTGCTCTTACCATGCCCGGGTCTTGGTGGAAGTGGATTATAGATCAAAGTCTTCGTTTTCTTAAAAATAGGTTGGAAGTAAAGGCAAGAGTAAGAGAACATTGCAGCACACAGAAGCGTGCTCAAATGTTATGTAGTGGAATAAGGACTGGGTCTTTTTATCCGACATCCTTTCCTAATTGAATAACATTAAAATTGAGCTCAAAATTGTTTGAAAACTGCACGTTCAACTCAACACAAACTTTAGCACAGGTGAGTCTAGTATTCACAATTGTTGTATAATCCATCATAAGTAGTTTGCTTATGGCACAAGCCATTCTTGAAAGGCAATATTTGATCACCCCAACTGAAGGAGACGGTGAAGGAACTTCTCCTGAATAGGAATAAAAAATGAGCTTGAAGTACTCACTCATCAAAATAAGGAAAGGGACCACTTTTCAAAATGAGTTGTACTAACAATGGGCCAAGCACCAAACTAGACAATATCCAACTAATTTTAGTCCACAAAAAACTTGAACAAAAGGAGTCCCCTATTAAACACAAAGATTTTCAAACCAAAGGTCTATTTCAAGATATTGTGACAAACCTCCACCAAAAGTGCGTACATTGGTTGCCTACCAATGTAGTAACTAACTAAACCAAGTTTCTAATTTTCTATGCAAATAGATGTTTTAGATACTTAGAAGGATACATCAGTCTCCATATCTAAGATAAAAGGTAGGTTACGATCTACATGCATTTGCTTAGAAGGTAAGTTTGACCAATGGACAATGGTGATACCTATAGGTGGCCTAATACCCACCCTATTCAATCAAGTAGTGTCAAGCAAGTAATGGAGAAGGGTTTAAATTAACATTATGTCTAACTGGAAAGGTGCATATCAAGCATCTATATCAAAGATACATAATATTTAAATCAACACATTACTACTTCAAGTGAATTGAACCAAAGATGAATTACTCAAGAAAGAATGAGAGAGGCCAAATATTCATTTAGTGAGAAAATTTATAAGTCTCTCTAAAAGATAGTTTGTCAGCATTATCACTCACGCAATCCACATCCAAAAAATTAACCAACAAAATAGTTTCAAATAACTCTTAATCTAAAGTCAAGCATCTAGCATTTAACCCTCGCCCACAATTATGACTCATACCACTCTTTTTTGGGAAGAAGGGAGTGGAGTTTGAGAGGAAAACTAAACCTACACTATAGAATGGCCACTAAGAATCCTTCTAAACAAGGTGAGATATGACAAAATAGCACTCTTGCAATGCAATAGTGCACAACCTAATGGAAGAAGAAAGATCTTGTATGGAATACAAGGAGAAGAGAATGACCCAAGAATACATAATTGCATAGAGGATCATTGACAAGAAGAGAGTACTCACAAAAATTCTAAGTTAAAGCCTTGCATGTCATTATAGCTCAATCAAAAAACAATGAAGATCATTAAAGCACTGAATCATTAAAACACATTGAAGATCACAAATGTCCATGTGTTTAAAGATAGCTTCTCATAATAAGAACAATAACATTATCATGATTAATATTAGAGCAACAAACTAATCAAATTTGATGAACTCTTACAACAATGTAAAAGTCAGTGAACATGGTGTAGAACCGAATGTTAATTATAACCATCCACGTACTCTTTGGTAGTAGCAGTTAATTGTTCTATATGGATGTTTAGTGGAAAAGTGAATTGAGATCAACAACATACTAGTGAAGAAAAAAGGAGTGCAAAGAAACCCAGAACTATGATAAAAAAATAGAGAAATTGGGAAGAAGTTTCATCATGCAGCTTCTCTTCCTCTCTTCACTCAGTTGGGGGTAGTGAGTAAATCTGTAGCCTTAGCCAAGTTAGTCTCACATGTCACTAATGGTTCCTTAGGGGTTATTTATAGAAATTAGAGATGAATTTAAGTTCTGAAACCTATCTTTATCATCAAATTCTAAAACGTTCAACAACTATAATGGCCTAACCGCCAGGCTGATCAACTAGCCAAAGTGACTTGGGAGCCTGAAAAGTCAATAAGTTTTTGCTGGGAAATGGCGTCAAAATAACCTTTCCTGACAGACAATTTATTAAAAAAAAATGGACCAGGAGATCATCATGGAATAAGGACCATCAAAGATGAATCCGGAGTCCGCCGTAGGAAGAGAAACCACCTTTTGGAGGAACTGCGGCCCTTGAGGGGATAAATTCAAAGACTACTGATTGGGGCCGAATGGCCAATATCGGTCTCACCAAAATTTGCATCAGAGTAAAAAAAAAGAAAAATTCTCTTTTTTTCCACCAGCACACCATCACGAATTCAACTCCAAACAATTCATAGGAATACGAACTCTTCATGGCAATCAAATCTCCAAATTAACCAGAAAAATATAGTTATACATCAACTAAGAAGTGAAATAGGAGGGATGAGAGAAAGATGTAGCCCTACTGGAGAGAAGTGTTCGCTTGCCGACACTGGGGCAACCAATGAACAAGACGCCCGGCCTTCCCTGCAAAGAATCCACACTGCCTGCTTCCTCAATGGGCATCTCCATCCCCAACGACAGTGATCTAGTAGTAGATCACTCGGTAAATGCCCGTCACCCAAGTAATCCCCCTTCCTGGGATGGCATCCCGCTCTCTGAGACCTGCGCCAAGTGCCAGGTTTGACGAAACCCCATCGGTTTTTTCACCTTGAGATTTTTTAAATTTATATTTAAAAAAGTTTTTAGAAATATATTATAGAAACTTAATATTACTTTATTTTATTAAATAATTTGTTTATTTTAGGGACTGCTAAATGTTTTGCTTTCTAAATTCCCTTTAAATTTCGATATTTCGTTTAGCGTGATTACAAATATTTTATAAAAATAATTATTAAACAGTTTTATTTAATAAAATATTTTTAATTACGAGTTAATAATTTTGTAATAATTTATGTATGAAAAATTGAATGACTCTGATTTTTAAATGCATTTAAATATGAAAGCAAAATTATTCATAATTTTTAAAGTAGTTCAAATTCTCTAGTCATGAAAGCATACACATTGTTCAAATATAAAAGATAATGTGTCATGTAACTCCCATTATTGTATTATCATACTATTTTTAGCTCAGTCCTAGATTGCTAATGTGGATGCCCTCTAGAGTGTATAATAGTGAGCTGCATGTTCGCAGTCCTTTATTTATTATTCAAATATAGAAGATAATGTATGTCATCTAACTCCCATTATCACATTATTATACTATCTTTAGCTCGATCCCAGATTGTTAATGTGAATGCCCTTTAGAACATATAATGATGAGCTACATGTTGGTAGTCCATTATTTATAATTAGTATAAATGAACATATGGTCTTTTTATGCCCTTATTGTTTAAACAACGAAGGTTATAAATGACAACTAAGTTTGCAGTGGGGTTCTTGTAGCTAAAACTAATCACAGCATCCATAACCAAGATAATGTGATCTCCCTCAAACACCTCACCTCTCAAAAGCATGAAAGAAGAGGACAACTTTAAAACTACCAATGCCTATAAGATCTTTAGCCTCCAAATTGATAGTGAGATCAGTAATGTCAATGGCATTATTGTACAAGTTGCTTAACAATGGGGAAACTATAAAATCAAAGGTAAATAGGCCATTAGGAATTGGGGCATGAGATACCAAGCAATATAATGGGTCCTTTTTTTATTATGTGATAGAATCAAGGAAGGTTACTTTATATTTTGAAATAATATTGATGGCATTACTTTGGCTTTCTTTTGTTTGCACATGATGACCTCAACTAAGTTAAGGTAAATTGTTGCTTTAGAGCTATTGACTCTTAAGGGAATATTGTTCAAGGCACCAAGAAAATATTTTACTAAAATTATAACAATGGTGATATCCACTAAAGCAGGGAGGATGAATTATAAGTTTTAACATAAAATCAAAATATTTAATAAACTTTAAAATTATTTAAAACTTCAATTAGAATGTAATTGAAATAGAATTGTCAATTGTTTAACTTAATCCAAATTGAATATCTCAAATAATATTAAGGGAAAAACTTTTGTATATCTTAATAGCTCTTATAATAAGTTTTAAAAAATTATTCTTCAAAGTTTTAGATCTTTGTTTTTGTGCATATAATAAGTAATAATAATTATAAATAAGTAAGAACATAAGAGAGAACATAAGAAGATTTTAAATATTGAAACCAAACCCAAATCTACATCTACCCCCAATCAAATGACTTAACTTCCACTAAAAACTATTCTCATTTTTTCACAGAAGGAAAACCCAAGACAACCACTTCTTTTTTGTTATAAATGGATAGAGGTCAACCTTATATAAGTCTATTCTCCTTTTGTCACTATCATATAATATGTTATAACACTTAACAAATCAACACATATGAAAATCATATACCACACACTTGAGAGAATATATGACATAATATTTAAAATGAAGTTGAAGAAATCTACCAAGCAATATGTCAAGCTAAATAGTTGAAAGAATAATGTAGTTAAAGCTCAAAAGAAATAACAAGATGAAGGACTCTTCACTATCTAAAGCACAACCTATGGCTCTTATTCTTCTTTCTTTTCATCAAATTATTCTTGATCAAAACCACTCTTATTTATATCAATAATGAGATATGAAATAAATAAGTTCTAAATACTAGAATAACATTCCCAAAAATAATTGAAATAACCATTACACTTTTGGAATAATGATCATATTATTATGATAATATGATCATACAAATGTGATGAATATTAGGAGTTACTTAACATATATCAAATAAGTCTTATTGTGGTTGCCACCGTATGATAATACTTTTCATCAAATTTAGAGCTCTTAAAAAATTGCTAGATAACAAGATCTGATGTAAATTGTGTGAGTTAAAATATACGAAAAAAGAGAGGCAAATTATGCATTTAATAATTTTTTTTATTTCAAAAAATATTTTAATTAAAGAAAAATTTTATTCTTTAAAAAATAAATTTTTTAAGAAGATTATTGATGAAATAAAATTGTTCAATCAATAAAATAAATACACAGATTTTTCAAGTGATTTAGTCAAAACCCATGCTTATATCTACTCCGGATCATCGATTAAGCTTTCACTAACCACTCCTTTCTGTTGAGACTCATAAGGATAAATTAATTACAACCCAAGTATTTCAACGAGACATCAAAATCTAAAAAAATTAGTTATACAAAAGAAAACAAAAGTTTTACAAAAATTTCTACATACGAAATTTCTTTACCTTTAAATCTTTCAAATTAGAGTGGCATAACTAATTAATGATGTAGATTTTATCAAGATGATACAAAATGATTATAGATGAGAGCAAAAAAATAATAATTGAAAGAACCCATAGCTTCCACAAGTATACTAAAATTTGATACTCTTAGTTTTGGATTTCTCTTGAGTGCTTATGAAATTTTTAAGTTAATTCAATAATCACAAATATTAGTAAATGATCTCTATTTATAGTTCAAATAAAAAACATCTCAAAATAACTCTCGCAAGAGCTAGAATTATCTTTTTCAAAAGCTAGCTATTATAGGAGACAAAAGAGAAAAATGATATATGATAGTCATTAGATTCTAGACAGACAAAGAAAGAACCATCAAATTGGAATAATCATTAAAGGGTTCATATCTAATTATAATGAGATATGATTTAGTTTGTTAGATCTAAAATTTGGATGGATGGTGAAGATGATTAAGATATTTTTCATGAAAGAGGAGGGGTTGTTAACCATTCAATCAAGCATTATGGTTGCACAACTAGATGAAAAATATTGTTCACAAATCAAAGGAAATCATGATTGCTTGACCAAACATTCCAATGATTAGACGAAAAAATACAGTTCATAAATATAGAGGAAGTTTTGATTGTTCAATCACAAAAAATGCATGATCAGTTGGTACAGATGTGCTTAAGTTTGAAACAAAAAAAATCATTTATTTATTCCTACTTTACAAAACAAAAGATATTATTTGTCCTTATATTATTTCCTCTATGTATAATAGTAGCCTAATGAGATTAGCTACCTGCTAGTGCCCTTAAGATGTCATTACTTAAGACTACCTACACGCAACATTAAAATAGATCTAACCTGGTTCAAACCAATTACTTATCATTAATGAGTCAAACTTGACTCATTATACCTAATTAGGATCAGTAGTCATGGTCTGACCTAATAAACCAAGCCACTACAAGATTTGAACCTTGATAGATACTCGAGCTCAACCCGACTCGATTTGGTTGGTCTCCTGATCTACGGCTCCCCAAGACCTATTGCCTAACATTATAAACCACTTGACCCAAGTCCTTTAAGCTTGGAAGAAGGTTTGGGTGCTTAAATCAAATTTTTTTATTTTATTAAAAATTATAAGATTTTAAAACTTAAAAAGACTTAATTTTAAAAACTAAATGTAACCTAAAGCATCACGAAAAATCTAAGTCAAATAGGCATGAATCAAGATAAATCCTATGTGCCATAATTGCAAAAAAATAAAAATTTAACATGTTAATTATAGAGATATTTAGAAATATAGTTCTTTGTGAATTAGCTATCCTATAAAGAGCATGGTCCTTAGCTCTAAAATCAATAAATTGAGCTTTAATCATCATTTATTAAATATGTTAAAATTTTTGCTCTAATAAACCTAAACTATTATAGTACACCTTGAGATTTAATTAAAATAATACTAAACTCAATAAGATATTAGTAATATTTAGATTGGTTTTGTGATCATCATATTAAAGGGTACAACAATCCCTTTTTTAAAGATTACAAAACCATTACTAAAATTAAATATTAGAATTGAACTTATAATAATAAAAAATATAATATTAATAAACAAACCAAGTAATATTATATTTATTATTTTAGCTCACTCTATTTGATAATCTATACTCCTAAATTTTAGCTTATATTCTCCCTAAATTCTGTACTAAGTTCTTCCTTTTTTGTAATCATTTAAAGTGATTAATTACACCTAAGCTCAATCTAAGTCTATAAAAGTTTTCAATGGCTAATGGCTTTGTAAAGTTTTCAACTAATTGGGTAGAAAATGGAACAAATGACAACTAAATTATTTTGTTGTACATATGCTCTCTAGTAAAGTGATATCTTAACTTTTTATCATCAATATAAACTTGACATATTAATTAACATTCAACTAAATTTTGAATAAATAAAATATTATCTATCTTGTCTTTATGAAAAATATTTTACGTAAAAAATGCACATTCCTTCATACTCTTGGAGCTTGCTTTAAATCATAAAATGCCTTATTAACTTTATATACATGATCTATCTTATCATGTAGTCAAATCTCATAAGTTATTCAACATACATTTTTTTATTTATATATCTATTTAAAAATATACTTTTAATATCAATTTGGCATAATCTAAATTCTTTATAACATACATAAATACAATCCTAATTGTCTCAAGTTTAGCTACATAAGTAAATGTCTCATCCACATCTACTCAATCAACTTAACAAGAACTTTTGGCTGCTAATCTAGTTTTATTCTTAATGACTTTGTCATTTTCATTTAGCTTATTTTTGAACATCCACTTTGTATCAATAATTGTTTTATCATTTAACCTAAGTATAAGATCTCAAACTTTATTTCTCTTAAATTATACTAACTCTTCATTCATTATAACAATCTAGGACTCATCTTCAAAAGCATTTTTTATAAAATTTGATTCAAAATTTAACTCTTCATTCATTATAATAATCTAGGACTCATCTTCAAAAATATTTTCTATAAACTTGATTCAAAATTACAAGTAAATATTGTATGACTAAAAGAACTTCTAGTCTTAACTTTTTCTCTTACATCTTCTATGATCAAATCACTAAAATGATCCTTCAAATATCTCAATTATTTATTAATCTGATTTTCTTCTTTTATTGATTAATCTCTTTCAACTGTATCTAAAAAATTTTCTTCTTTAATACTTGAATCTTCTAATTCATCAAGATAATCATCTTGATAACTACTAGATGCTTCAATAAAAGATTCATCAAATTTACCATAAGTTGTCTCTTTGACAACTAGTATTCTTTTGTTGTATACCCTAAATACTCTACTAATGAGTATCTTAGAATCTTCATCAGACTTAGTATCAAACTTACCTAAATCATTTTTTTTATTATTTAAAATGAAACATTTGTATTCAAACACATGAAAATAGAATACTTTGAGCTTCTTATCATAAAGTAACTCGAAAAAAATAATATCTAATAAAGTTATACATGTTATTCTATTAAACACATAATAGATAATATCAACTATCTCAGCCTAAAAAATACTTAGAAACACTATAGTCATTGAGCATACATCTTACGAAATTTAGCAAAGTTCTATTCTTTCTCTGAACTACACCATTTTGTTAAGGGTTACTAGGTAAAGAAAATATGTACAAACTCCATTTTTGTCACAAAAATCACCAAATAATTTATTCTTGAATTCTCCTTCATATCACTCTTAATGAAGACTAATCTAATCTTATGCTCTTTTTTAATCATAGTAATTAATCTTACAAAATTTAAAATACTTTACTTTTATTTCTAACAAAAAGAACCCATATAAACCTAGTAAAATCATTTATAACTACCAACCCATCTTCTACTAAAACTCTCTAGATGAATAAAAGCAAATAGATCTAAATATATAAGTTTTAATGGTTTTCTAATTGTAATGTCCTTAAGTGATTTAAAAATCTCTTTGATTTATTTTCTTGATTAGCATGGACCACATAATTTACCACTTGACCAACTAAGATTTGGCAAACCTCTAACTAGATTAAACTGTAAAAGATTTTTAAAAGACTTTACCAAGTGACAAAATCTTCTATGCCATAAAATAGAATTGTTGTCATATGATATAAGACATTCTTGACCACTATCCTTAACCATGTGCAAAAATTAAAATATGTGTTGTCTTTTCTACATCCAATGATAAATAAAATATTATTTTTACTATAAATATATTCATTTTTATTAAATAAAATATTAAAATCATATAATTGACTAGTGCTAAGAAGATTGTACCTTAAATCTTGTACATGGAGGACCTTTCTTATAAAAGTATGTGAGTTACCCACAATTCTAATTCTAATCATTTTCTTCTTGGAGTTGTTGCGAAGAGTAGCTTCACCAACATCATAAGACTTCAATTAGATGAACAAAGATGCATCTCCAATCATGTGTCTTGAGCATCCACTATCCAAGTATCTTATGTCTTTCCTAATGTTTAAAGAAATGTATTCCTACAAAACAAATTAAACATTAGTTTTTGGGTATCTTTTTGGGTTCACATGTCTTAACTTGATCATTAAATAAACTATACTTTTTAATATATATAAATCAAGAAGATTTACTATCAATAATATTTTTAAATTTACAATAAGAAGAAATATATTCAACTCTCATGTAAAAATTATAAGCAACATTTACAGTAAAAAATTATGTAACATTTCTAGATAAGAAATCTTATGAAAAGAAATCTTACACTAAATGTGTAGATTTTTTAAATCATTTAATTCTCTAAGTATGTATTATTGATATAATAAAGGTTTTTTCATCTCTCTAAATCTTAATCTTATACAAATAATTGGCATTCAAATATTCACACAAGCCTAAACAATTTTCTTGCTCTTCTTTTAATTTAAGATATTTAGAAGCTAATTTTTTGTACTTCATACAAACATTAATATACTATTCTTCATAATCAACTATAGAAGAAGATGACAAAAAGAAGAAAGAGGAATATATCTTATCATCTGATGATGTAATAGGAACAATATTCTTTATCACAAGATAAATCAAACTCTCCTTGTCTTCATCACTATAAAACCTATCTAAATCATCCCATGATATCTTCATAACTTTCTTCTTGTTTTTCTTCTATTTTTGAAACTTCTAAACTTTCTCTTTATAATTGGAGTAATTAGGCCTTGTATGCCTAGATAATTTACATTTATAACAAATTATTTTTTCATGAGAAACTATATTTTTCTTTTATTTCTTAATAGTGTTAAATCATTTATCTATATTTCTTTTATTATATAATCTAGATAATCCTTGTGAAATAAGAGTTACCTCACTTGAGATGGAGAAATCTGAGTCTATAGAAGAATCGAATATAAAAGCTATTTTTTCTTTCTTCTTTTTTCCTTTCTTTTTCAGTCACAAATTCTTCATCTTTTCTCCTTGAAAGCTCAATTTCAATTTTTAGGAGCTCACTCAATAACTCATCTAGTGACATAATCAAAATATTTTTTACTACTTTCAATGTCATCATCAATGGATCATATTATTGAGGAAGAACTAAAAGAATCTTTCTCACCTATTTACGAGTAGAAAACTCTTTATCAATGTTAGATAAATTATTAATAATATTTTAAATCTTATAAATATAGCCTCATTACTCTCATTCTTATTTATCAAAAATAATTTGTACTCATAAATAAGTATATTAATTTGTCTTTTTAATTTGAGAAGTACTCTCATAGGTAACTTCAAGTTTAGACCTCTCATAGGTAACTTTAAGTTTAGACCAAATCTCATTACCATTTTTAATTTTATGATCCAATTATATTTAGAGGCACCCAAACCACATTACAAAATATTCATAGCCCAAGAATTAAGTCTAACTCTATGTTTTTCTTTGGGAGTGAGTTCACCTAATGGTTTTTTTACTTTTTCTTCACTAATAGTCTTAGTTGAAAACTCAAATATATTTTCAATGATATCTCAAATTTCCAAATCAATAGATTCTAAAAATAAATGCATATGATTTTTGTAATAAAAATAAAACTCACCTTCTAAAACAAAGGTGGTCAATGTGATGAAACTCCCTTAGATAATATCATAATATTCTCAACACAAGGAAGAGTCATGAGGATCTTATTTTAAAAATTTCTTTCTTTCGATAGAAATCTCACTCTGGTACCACTTAATGTAAATTGTATGAGGAAAAACATATAAGAGGGGACGTGTGAATTGTGTATTTAATAAATTTTTTATTTCAAAAAATTTTTAATTAAAGAAAAAATTAATTCTTAAAAAATTTGTTTTTAAGAAGATTATTAATAAAATGAAATTTCTTAATCAATAAAAAAATATACAAATATTTTTTAGTGGTTCGACCAAAACATGTGCCTATATCTACCCTTAATCACCAATTTGGCTTCTGCTAACCACTCCATTTTGTTAAGGCTGGTTGGGGTAAACCAATTACAACCCAATGCTCCAACAAGACATTAAAATATACAAAAATTGACCATACAAAAAAATTAAAAACTTTACAAAAATTTTTGCATTTCTTACACTTTTAAATCTTTCAAACAAGAGTGGCACAAATAATTAATAATATAGATATTATCAATATGATGCAAAATAATAGTAGATGAGAGCAAACAACATAATAATTGAAAGAATTTATAGCTCCCACAAGTATGCTAAAATTTGATGCTCATGGTTTTGGGCTTCTTTTGGGCACTTATGAAATTTCTAAATTGATTCAATAATCATAAATATTGATAAATGATCTTTATTTATAATTCAAAAAAAATTCCAAATAACCTCCTCTCCCCAATGACTAGAATTAACTTTTTTGAAAGCTAGCCATTATAAAATACAAGAAAGAAAATGAAACACAATTATCATCCGATTCTAGGCAGATGAAGGAAGAACCATTCGATCAAAAATAACCATTAAAGGGTCTAGATCTAATTATAGTGAGATATGATCTGATTTGTTAGTCTAAAATCTAGATGGATAGTGTAGATGAGTAGGATATTATTCAAGAAGACATAGGGGCTTTCAATCATTTGATGAAGCATTTTGGATGCATGATTAGATGAAAAAAGACTGTTAACAAATGCAAAGCAAATTATGACCATTCAAACAAGCATTCTAAATACATGGTTAGTTGAAAAATATTGTTCACAAATGTAAAGGAGATCTTGACCATTCAATTACAAAAATGAATGACCAATCAGCACAAATGCACTCAAGTTTAGAAGAAAAAAAATACCATTTATTTGGTCCTACATTACAAAACATTAATGTCATTTGTATTTATATTATTTCCTTTACATACAGTAGGGTTTCCTACCTCTTGGTGTTATTGGGATGGCATTACCTATGACCACCAACACACATCATTAAAATGGGTATGACCTAACTTGAACTAATTGCTTATCTTTAATGAGTCAGACTCAACTTATTATGCTTAAGTTGAGATTAGAAATAATGCCTTGACCTTATTAATCCAAGTCACTACAGAATTTGAACCTTGATCGATACTCAGGCTCGGCCCAACTCGATTTCAATTGGTCTCTTGACCTTTGGCTCCCCTAAGACCTATTGCCCAGCATTGTGACCACTTGACCCATGCCCTTAGGGCTTAATATAGGGGTTAGGTGCTTAGGCCAAAATTATTTTATTTTATTTTATGAAAAAAATAAGATTTTAAAACTCAAAAGACTTAAATTTTAAAAACCAAATATAACTTAATGCATCACAAAAAATCTAACTCAAATACACATGAATCATGATAATCCTATGTGTCATAATTGCAAAAAAAAAAAATATTTAACATACAAATCATAAATATATTTAGAAATATAGTTTTTTGTAGATTAGTCATTCCACAAAAATTATAGTCCTTGTCTCCAAAATTATTAAGTTGAGCATTCATTCTATCTTCATTTATTGTATATGATATAGTCCTTACTCCAACAAACCAAACTACCATAATTCACCTTAAGATTTAACTAAAATAATGCTAAGCTCAACATGATATTAGTGATATTTTGCTTGGTACTGTGATCATTACATCAAAGGTTATAACAAGATTATACTATTATTATATGTTATACTATAAGCTCATATCCTTAATCATAATATATTATATTTATAAGATAAGTGGATCATATTTCTATGATACAAATTAGATCGATGCATAATTGAGTCTCAATAATTAACTCCCAAAGTAAATGGTATCATACAAGTATGACAAAAATCTACTTGCTCACAACCTAAGTCCTCAAACCACGATACTTGATTTAGTGTCTCATATTAATATAGTAAGTATATCCTACATACATAATAATGAAAATTTTCATATCATACTCTTATCACTCTAGCCTAGTCCTTTTTTGAGCCTATTAAGGAATATATCATAGAATTATGAATTGTAATGTCATGCTATACAAAGCTTAATAATTTCAAACATTAATAAGCAACTCTTGAAAATACATTAGTTTAAATATACAATAATAGTATTGTACATGTACAAACCTACAACATATGTTAGGATAACATCATACCAATACAATGATAACAATGTAACTATATGACATGCAATCCTCTGACATGACAATAAAATGGAAGGACTTACAAGTATGATGAAGGGCATCATATTATACAATATATACAAGCTTTGAATTCAAGGTTTTTGTTAAGATGATTTCAATTCCTATTAATTTCACACACAATTTAGGATAAACTTAACTTTTTAGACAAAGTGTTTTCAAAATATTAAGTTAATTATTTATGCTTTGACTCATGTGAAGACAAATAGGCACAATCATGCATGAGTGGACAAATGCAATCCAATGTACTATATAAAGAACAAATGAAGGTTTAACAATTCTAACCAAAAAGATGTGTTAAAATAAGCTATAGATAAGAATCTACTCTACCAAGAGCTAAAAAAACAAGGGCTCCAAGATTTGCAAGTTGAGCTAAACTTGAGCAAGGTTACTAAGATCGATTAACTTGTCTTTAGTTATAGATTGTTCCATAAAAAAATTGATCAAACTCTCTAATAAATTAATTCTATTGAATCTTAAGATACATTATCTATAAATACTCATAAAACATATTATTAAAATTAACATAATAATTCTGTTATTATCATTGATATAAAGACCAAAGGTTCAACAATTACCCTCTTTTGATGATCACAAAACTATTAACCAAATATTAAAATAAAAAGATATTAAATAATGAAAACATGCTAATGTTCTCCTTATATCTATAATGCCCCTCAATGTATGTAATTAAACTAATTAATAACAATAAATGAGAATATACGAAATACTTTTCATTTCTCACTATTCTCTCCCCCCTTTTTGTCATTTATCAAAAATTTAAATAAACTGAAATCAACAAGGTGTGAAACTATATTATTGTTGAAAAATATACCAATAAAAACACCAAGGATTCATAATAATTATTAAAAGTTAATCAAAGAACATATCACCTATTGAGAAATAATTTGAAAGGGTTCATTTACAAGTCTTTCCTTAAATTGATGTATATAACAATATATCATGTATAAGAATTTAAAATATCAAATTGAAACAAGTATTCATTCAATGAAAATATTAAAAATAACTTGACAAGCTTTCAAAGAATCCTCACATTGTCTAATTTAAATATAGGAAGCGTGCATACAAGCATCACAAATTAAGATTTAGATTTTGGGACCCAAATTGAATTGGGTATGACTAATCTATAATCATGTTAAAACAACATTTCTATGTACATCATGACAAGTCTTTTTAATTTAAATAAAAATAAGATACGTGGAATTAATATTTAATCCAATCTTATAATCCATGAATATATGACCTTTTAACTAATACCTGCAAAAAAATAGAAGCATTGTAAGAATAATTTTCAACATGCATAGATTTAAGATTTTGAAAAACCTCTTATGATTCATACTTGTATGAAGGAAATCACCCTTCTTAAGGACAAGTCCTCACTTCAAATAATTCTAAAAGATTGATTGTATTCATATGAAAGTGACAATATACTGGTATTATAATGTATACTTATAATTAAAGTCCTAAAACTTTAATATACTCATAAAGGTATCTTACTCATACGAAAGTAATATTGTACATGTATGACATTATAGCATGTAGGTTATATGTGCATCACTTAGTCTACTCTTTCAAAGGAATAAATAATACAAGTACGAAATGTGATATCAAATTATATGAAGCCCAATTAAATTAAACCTCAAAATTTATCTCTTAAGTAAACATTGACTTACTTGTACGATAAGTCTATTATACATATAAAAATAATACATGTAGTATACCTAATTTAGGATTACACACACCTGATCTTGTGTTTGTTCCAAGGATAAACTATAGTCAAGACAAACCTTACTCTAATTAAGCACTTTTCACTCCCAATTTAATTATGCAATACTAACTAATGCAACCCAATAAGTTTTGGTATGATCTAAGTCAAAGAATAATGATTCACTCTTCAAATACTACTAGATTGAGTAATAATGAATGATGAAACCTTAAAAGTTGATCATATCATGCACATGCAAATCGTTATTCCTAATGTTCATTAAGGTTTATGTAAATGTAGGTAAACATGTATGAAATGCATGACTTAAAATAAACTACATGAGTGACAATATGAGTTTGAAAATATTTAAGCACATTCACTAAATTATCATTAAAACCTAATTGTCTCATAACATTGTTATAGCTTTTAATATATATTACCAATAAAAGTAACTCAATAATGATTTTCTTTAAGTGATGCTTGAGTTTGTGTTTCTTTTACTGCTAGTAATGGTTTACACCCAAACACCATCATTATAGATCCTTGAGTCAATTAATTAAGTTCTCTATATAAATAACATATTAGATCTTGAGATGTATAAAATGAAATCATTTAAGAAAAAATAATAGTAAACAATAATACAATTATTTCACTATCATCAAATAAGTGGTGCAATAATCAAAGGGTAAAATAATCTCTCTTTTCTGATGATGACAAAATCATTGATCAAATAATGAAATAAAAAAAATATATAAAAACATTTAAACGCACAAATGCTCCCTCTAACTTCATGTTCTCCTTCAATGCATGCAGTTTGAACAATTAATAATAAATACATCATGATGCGTGGATAGATTTTTATTTCTTACATTTCTCTCCTCTTTTTCATTATACATCAAAAGATTAAGAAAAATAAAGACCAAGCAAATAAGAGGTACACAATAGAAAACACTTGCTCAAGAATATACCAAAGTGAATAACACAAGTGTGTAATAACAACAACAATACAACAAAACAAGTATGTAATTCAACAGCTTGCATTAATGTAATAAAAAAAGAAACAAAAACAGTCATAACACAATGCTGAATTCAAAGCGTATATGTTCTCCCTTAAATAAATGAATTCTCTAATACCAATTGTTCAATAAGGAATGTCTTAAAAGTATTGTAAGATAACACTCATATGGATGCATATAAACATTTTTAAGAATAACTTTAAAACAATTAAAAAGAATATGCATGTTAAAGAATTAAGGCTAAACTACATTAATAATTAAAAGTAAGAAATATGCTTCTAAAGTTTTCTCCACATTTTTAATTAAAACAAGGGAAGCTTACATAAGCATCACAATTTAGAATTTTGAATTTGGAACCTTCATTAATTTGAGTTCTACCAATCCACATGATTCAATTATAGGTATAGTTTTTTTGTTATTTTCAATTCATATAACTAGAGTTGGCATTTACTATAATCTTATAATCCTTATATATATATATGACCTTTTTTTAAACTGTAATTATAAAAAAATAAAAGAATTGTAAGAATAATTTTCAATAGAAAAGAATTTAAAGTTTTGAAATGAAACATTATTATGCATGTGATGGAATCAATCACATTTTAAATGTAATTTCTTAAATTGATCTAAGACAAGCTTGTCCTTAGCATTCAAACTAATGGTATAGGCAAGTTCATTTTTAACATTTTTTAAATCTTACTAACATTTCTAATTCTTCTCATTCAATTCATTGCAAATAGCTAAACATTCTATGTTGTTTCTTTAAATTTTTGTGTTTCTTAAAAACTAATTTGTAAGTATTAAACAATTCAAGTAAATAGCTTTTTAAATCTTTACATGAGAGATTAGGTACCTCATTGTCTTTACTTCCTGATTAATTATCATAGTGATGTTCCATAAGACAAATCACTTCATTTTCCTTATTCTCCTTGCTACTTAAGCATGGTGATTAATCAACAAATATAGTCTCCTTGCTCAACTTCTTTTTCTTACACTTCTTAAGCTTCTTCTTCTTATTGAATAAGGTTCAATAAAAGAGAGATAAATTGCTAGGAATAAAATGTTGAATTTATTATAAACATATTTAAAAAATTAGTTTTAAAATAATTTTTAATAAACTTAAGCAAATATCTAAAAATAATTTTATACAAATTTTAATTTTAATTTAAAACATGTTAATTTTATTTTAATAATAAATGTTTATAAATATTATGAAATAAAAAATTAATAAAAATTAAAAATATATTTTAATAATTTTTAGATTTTATAGCTTAAAATTAAGCCTACGTCCACCTCCAATGAAAACTAGGAAAAACAATAGTCAATATAAGTCTTTTGTCAAAAAATAAGTTAACTAAATCTTCACAATAATGAAATAAAAGAGATAAGCTATTAAAACCTCACAACAAAATAAAATATTAATAGAAGAAAAATATTTGGTGACAAAATATCAAAATCAATATAAAAAAAATTTATGCTTGATCAAATGATTAATGAGTATTTAAATCAAATCAATTAAGAATAAAAAAAATTTGATAACTTAGCTAATTTGATAAGAAAGAAAAAATTAAGTGTTTGACAACTGAGGGACGTAGCATATGGAAGTGATGATGAGCACAGGATGCTAACAACTTGAATTTCATGGTTGAACATTTTTCTTTGGATTATATACAAATTTATCAATTAATATCATTCAAGAATTCTTTTATTTATAGACATTTTATAATGACAAGATACTTACCAAACAAATAAATTATGTATTATAGCTTCTACCAGTATATTTTTTAATTAAAAAGATTATTATTTAAATAGAAAATATAATGGATCAAAATAATGACTAAAAGAGTCATTACTCATAGGACTCATCAACGTCGTTCAATATGCATATGCAAAAATGAGAGTCACATGATTGGAAAAACTTTTGGTTTTTTGATGACAAAATTTGCATAATCAAATATATGGTATTAAACTTGCACTACTTAGAAAATATATTTGATTTGAACCATTAGATCTAAATCAGGATTTGACAGCTAAATATAGATCATATGCATGAATTAAACATGGATCGTGTGATCGTGAAATTGTGTGATCAAATGACAAATATAATGTAATGTTTTAGAAAGGTGAATTAGATTAGGATCGTTTAATTACAAAATTATGCAATCAAATGACTCATGTAACACTCAAAATACAAAAGCTTGTCGCACAAAAACTATGCTGAGTTTTAGCTCAAATTGCATGACAGAAGTAAGAAATTTTATTTTTGAAAAATTTGTATGATCCTCTAAGTCGACCTATTGGGGTTTTCTGCTCCCTAGCCTCTTAGTGAAGTCACAACCTCTTCTACCAATGATTCATTATAGTTGATTTATAGATGTGGGAGTAATAATCTTATTTGGCACAATTTCATTCAGATTTAGGATCAATTTCTTAACCTATTTATTGTACCAAATCGATTCATGATTCATTCCTCTAACCTAAAGTAGTTATTATATTGAATGGGTTAGGTTAGGATAATAGTTTTTTTATTATTTATTTAATACTAATTTAATATATTTTTTTTATAATAGATTAATTAAAATTTTTAAAGATATGATTAAAGTATAAGGATGGTCAAGATAAAATAAATCAAAAGTATTAAAAACCTAAATGTTTTTTTAGATGATTAATTTTAATTTAATTTGTGTGCCTTATAATAAATATTTTAATCAAAATTATTATTCTAATTAAAATAAAATAAAATACTTCAAATTAAATCAAAATATATCTCTTGATATTTTGTTACTCCAACTAAAATAGTCTTCTTAAAATTTCATATTTGCTCATTTTCTTCTTTAAGTTCTTTCATAAACACTAGTATCAATTATCTAAACTTGAAAATTTCTTCAAATAAATTTATTAAAAATACTTAAGATTTATTACCATCAAATAAAGCACCATGGTTATAAGTCAACAACATAACAATCTCTCCCTCTTAGTGATAATAAAACTTTTAATGATATTAATAAAAATATTTAATTGATTATAAAAAAATATGCAAAATAATTAAAGATAAGCTCCCCATACATGTATGCCATGACTAGATTAATGCTCTCCCTTAATTTATGCTTATTTGAATATTTCAATTTCTATTCTCTCTTTCTTTTTGTTATCACTCAAAGGAAGTCAATCAATGTTTTATAGATTGTTTAAAACCTTAGGATTTTGTAAAATTATAAGCTAATTAATTGAGTTTTTTTAAACATTTTTTGTTCTAATTACATTTTTTAGATTGTATAAACATCAACTGACTCAATTCTTTTCAAATTGAGTTAATTTTTAGTTTTACTTTTTTTCATTACTAATATCAAAAAAAAATATTTAAGGCATATTGTATTAAGATTGAATTAAACTTTTCCAAAAAAGTTTAATGATTATGATAAGATCAAAATTTAATACCAATCATAATTTTTCCTAGTTGTTATTTAGGATGATCCTAAATAAGTTTAAGTCTTAGGATTTTTTTTCAAATAGTTGAAATTGATTAATCAAAGTTTATATGCATGCTAGATTTAAATTATTAGATTTGAAAACACATGCCATTTTGGGTCCAACATCTTTAGGTGTAATTAAGCTATTATTTCCTATTAGTATCATGTAAAGTAGCTAATTTCAAATGAATATAAGATATAATCTTACAAGTATATGAAGTATGACTAGCTTGCATGCAATAATAGCATGTAAGCTTGTTGTTATAACCACAAAAAATATCAACATGCCTATGCATATGAGATTTTCTAACATTTGTAACAAATTTTTTTTACTAATTAGTTTTATATTTGAAAATAAGCAAGTAGAGTGTAAAGATTTAAAATCATTAAATTTCTTAACTAAGAATACATACTCATTAATTTTTGTTTTAAATCATCATTGATTGCTTCATATTCTCTAACTAAATATCAATCTTTTCTCTAAATTGTTCATAATGACCTAGATATTCACTTTGTTCTTCTTTTAAATTTTTATATTTTTTACTCAAATGTGCAAACTTTTTACAAAAATAAAGTAATTATTTAGCTAATTTTTTTTGGAGTAATTTACCTTCTCCCTACTTGAACATGTACTTGCTTCTTCTTCTTCTTTAGCCATCATGCAAAAGAGTCATTTATTGTTTTCTTCCTCTTCACTTGCGTTTGCTTCCTTTGCGTCACTCCAAGCTATTTTCATTACTCTCTTCTTCTTCTTCTTGCTCTTCTTTAGTTCATTCTTCTCAATCCATCATTCATAAGTTCTCTCTGACTCATGCCAAATTTCATAAGCCCTTTAAACTCATAATTCTATTAATAGTATGCAAAACTAATACAAAATATTTATGATCCTATCGTTTAATTATACTTTATATTTGTTTTTTATTTATTTCACAAAATAGTTTAGATACAAAATTATCTTATTAGTTTTTATTAATGAAAAAAATCAAAAAGAGTTTGTATTAGTTCTCACATTTTTTTTAATTTATTTTAAATAACTAACCATCATAGTCTTCTAATAGGGATAGTAATCACCATAAAAGAATGGTGGTCTACTAGAATATGCACCATCACACAAACTTACTAAAACATTAATTTGAGCCATGGATCACCAAAAAAATTTCTTCTCATAAGAAAGAGAACTTGCATTGATGCTAATTGAAATGTGGCTCAATAAAAAGAAATTTTTTTTTAGAATAAAAAGTTAGATTTTTCATAAAAATATTTAAAGAAATAATTTTAAATAAGTTTTAATAAATTTGAAAAAATATCTAAAAGTGATTTTACAAAAATTTAAATTTAAATTTTAATTTAAATCATGCTAATTTTTTTAGTAATAACTTTTTTATTAAAATTATGAAATAAAAGAATTAATAAGAACTAGATATAATCCAATAAGTTTGAGGTGGTTCAATTTAAAATCAACTTTACACTATCCTTGATAAAAATTAGGCAAAAAAAAGTACTAAATATGAATCTTTTATCAAAAGATGGGTAAGTTAAACCCTCACAATAATGAAACAAAAAATAGGCTACTACAATCTTATAATATAATATAATAATAATGAAAGAATAACATTCTATATCACAAAATTAAAATTAATATAGATAAAATCCTAGGCTTGATGAAATGATTAATGAGGCATATTATTTGAATTAAATCAATTAAGAATAAAAAAATTGATGACTTAGCTAATTTGAGAAGAAAACAAAAATTAAGAATTTGACAACTAAATGATGCAACAAATGAAAGTTACAATAAGCGCAAGCTACTAACAACTTGAATGTTATAGCTTAAATTTTTTTAGATTATATAGAAATTTATCAATCAATTTTATTTAAGAATTTTTTTATTAATAAATATTTTTTAATAGCTAAAATCATTTGCCAAACAAATAAATTAGTTGTTTTAATTTTTGATGACATATATAGTTTTTAATTAAAATATTATTATTTTAATAAAAAATATAACAGCTCAAAATAATGCCTAAAAGAACCATTACTCATACAATCCATTAGCTTCATTTGATATGGATTTCTGAAAATGAGAGCCACATGATCAGAAGAATTTTGGGCATTTGATTACAAAAACTACATGATCAGATGGATGGTATTATATGTGCACTATTTATAATAGATTTGATTTAGCATATTAGACCTAAATTGGGATCTGATGGTTAGATATAACTCTTACATATAGATTAAACATGGACCATGCAATCAAATGGTGGACCTAATTAGATGTTTTGGAAAAGTGGATGACATTATGATCTTTTAATCACAAAATTATGCATCCGATGGCTCATGTAACTCTTATAATTTGGAACCTTTTATATCAAAAGAAAGCCGAATTTTAATCCGACATAGCAAAAGCAAAGCATGAAATTTTGTTTTTAAAATTTTGTGTGATCCTCTAAGTCATCCTATTGGGTTTGCTATCCCTTGGCCTACTTAAGAAGTCATGACCCATACTACTAGTGATGCATTATACTTGATTTATAAATGTGAGAGTAATAACCTGATTTAACACAGTTTCATTAGGGTTTGAGATTAATTTATCTACCTGTTTATTATATCAAATGGGTTCATGAATCATTGTCTAACCCAAAGTAGTTATTATAATCAATGGGTTAGGTTAGGTTAGGTTAATAACTTTTTAATTAATTAATTAATACAATTATAACATACTTTTTGTAATAAGTTAATTAAGATTTTCAAAGATATGATTATGGTCAAAATAAGATACAACAAAAGTATTGAAACCTAAATATTTTTTAAAATGATTTATTTTAATTTAATTTGTGTGTCTTGTAATAAATATTTTAATCAAACTTATCATTCTAATTAAAGTAAAATTAAGATACTTAAAATTATATTCAAAATATATTTCTTAGTAATTTGTCACTTTAATCAAGATAATCTTCATGAGATTTCATATTTGCTTCTCCTCTTCTTTAACTTCTTTCATGAACACAAGTATCAATAATCTAAAATCTAAAACTTTACTCAAACAAATTTATTAGAAATACTTTGGATTTTTTATCATTAAACAAAACATGATGGCTAGGGGTCATCAAGAACATTGGAAGCAAAGATGTTCCACTTGCAAAAATGACAATGTGCCTCACCATTTCTTCCTTCTCCATTGCTCTTTAATTCTATATCCTAGTCTACAAAAAATGAACATGTTGGCTCAAAATGTAAAGAACTCTCCTCCACATGGTTGGAGGTGCAATCAATCTTCCAAAGAACATAGAGATTTTGTAACTCATATGAAACATCATGAAATCTAAATTCATAATCCTTTTGAATATGCTATTTGATAAGCCTTAAGAAATCATATTTAAAGTGCAAAAATTCAATTAAACAAAATGCTTTTCTTCTAAAAAGGTCATTCAAAGTTTTCTAATAAGCTTGTCATTAATCTTTTTAAAGGAAAATATAAAATTGTTGTTAACAACATTTAGCAATTCAAAATCAATAAACTTAATCAAAATGCACACTTAATTTTTCCAAAAATAATAAATTTTTACTTTAAATAAATGCAGACAAGTAAGGATGTACCATCACACAAAGATGCATGATTGTCAATCATATTATGAGACATTGAATAGATCATCTCATAATAATTACTTCCCTTGATTCAATGTATTATCAAATACTACTTGTTGAGAATATGAAGCATGATGTCCACAACAAAGGGGTTATACAAATTATATTAAGTATATTGAATTCAAATCACCCACTAAAATAATTTTGATTTCAAATAATAAATTTGATACCAACAAAATTCTTTTACTCTCTAAAATCAAATTCAACAACTTAAGCTAAGTTTTGTAGTTTAAGATAATAATAAAAATCCTTTAATTAAAAATAGTAATTTTAGTAATCTCATAGTGGATATGATGTAAGATAAATTAGACTTTTATCAAGTCTAATTTAGAGCCTATAATATTAGAGATGCTCAAGAGATTATTAAAAAATATTAAAGAATGCAATACATAAATTAGGATTAGGTGGCATGTGTGATATTTTATAATTATTCAAAGAATAATATTGAAAATTATAATGTAGATTATTAAGTAGAGTAGGTGGTAACACGTTAAATGTTAAGTATAAAATCTTATTGAACAACTTTTGATTCATATAATTTTATACATATAAAATATAGAATTTAAGGCAAACTCTATATGAAATATTTTAATAGAAGAAAGAACAACTCTAATTTTAGATTATTATCTTAAAATTAAAATTTGTTGAAAGACCAAACCTTTCTAGTGATGATGTCTTATAGTTTTCATTAGAGTTGGCATATGAAGTATCAAAGATAAAAGTGATGAGTTGAAAGTTTTGTGGAGATTTGGGTTAGTTGAGAAGCTTGGCTAAAAGGGGATAGTAGGCTTAGATTTGGACCCTTGTTGATGAGGGTAATAGTTTTATGGTTTGATTGGAAGAGTGAAAAAGTGGGCAAAGAATTGGGATGTTGGAGGTAGAAAAAACTTGCTTAATTGTTGACTCTCCTAATGAAAGGTGTCTCACCTTCGATTCTTGTTTCTCGCAAGGGAAGGAGAAGTTAGAATCTCTCTAACTAGAGTTGGACATATACTCTTTGCTTACAAAGATGGAAGCACATAAATAAGAGAAATTTTATTCATAAAAAATAAAATTATAATGAAAGAGCCTCTCTTATTTATAGATAAGGGAAAGCTCAATAATTTTATATGAAAAAAAGTGAATTAAATGTACCTTAGGAACATATAAGTATGAAAAAGATAAGAAGTCAATATGAGAAAAGATAATTTTGGAGTTAATTACTTGAGAATAAAAAAGGATCTTTAGAATTTTAAGATATTAACTTTAATTAGGCATGGGAAAAGATAATTTTGAAGTTAAATCAATTAAAAATCCAAAAGAGATTTTTAAATTTTCATGACATTAACTCTAAGTGGGCTACCCATATTAAATGTAAAATATAAAAATACATGAAATCATTAAAATTCAATGACATGAACTTTACGTTAGTCAACTACATTAAATAAAAAAATATAAAAATACAAGAAAAAATAATGATAAGAAAAATTATGCAATCATGCAACATGATGATTGGATGTCAATGACGATACAACTAGGATGCTAGTAGTGGACAAGACAGGTGATGGTGGTTGATGATGATCTAAAGGTGGGTGTTTGATAGGTGGCTAGGAGATGTTGGGCAACCGAAGAGCATCAGGGGGCCTAGCAATTATGGGTGACTAGGTGATGTTGGGCAACCAAGCAATAGTAATCACAAGTAGCATACAATTAGGTGATGACAAACTACTAGTGATAGCAGGTGAGGCACATACAGGAACTCACATCGAAGATGACATGTTTTACTACAAAATATGCTTCAAGAAATAGAGTAAAAAATAGTGGAGATAACTATAAAAAAATAGAGTGTCATAATCGACCTTTATGGTTGACAAAGATTACTAATCAAAATAAGATTTAGCTGAGGTACAACTTTGAGTTCAAGTAGGACTAGTGCGACACCAGTAAGTGTGTGTGTTTGTGAGCTAATGCAAGACACCCCTATGTTAGGATATAATTGATCTAAGTTCAAAATATAATTTCTTTCTCAAGTATTTTAAAAAAAATCAATGATTGAAGTATTGTCAAAGTTTCATAAACTCAAACAATATCAAACCTTAAGTAATTTTACTTTGAAGATCTTTGCTTTCTATCAATCTATATTCAACCAACTAAAATATTCTTATCCATTTAAATAATATCATTGTGAAAATGTATTCATTATTTTAATTTCTTTTAAAGTCACACTAACCAACTCAAATATTTTGCAATGAAAGATTTAAATAATCTTAAATGTTATTAATGGTTAATATAAATAAGTTTTAATGATGTTATTGAGTTTTGTAAATTGGTTTGTGGAAGTGCAAAAAATATAAAGAATAAAATAGAATTTTTAATGGCTCAATACAAACCTGGATTTGTATATACCCCTAACCAAAAAGTTAGGCTTATGCCATAGCCCACTCTTGTTTTATCATTTTTAAGTGTTTTACACCTGATATAACCACTTTTGTTTTTGCCATAACCAAGTAAAGGTTAACCTAAACAATGGATTAGAGGACCCAATTGTCAAAAAGACAAACAAACAATAAGTAAAATATTCCAGCAATGGGATAAATAAACTAGATATAAAGCTCAATACAAAAGTCATATAACTCAAGCACAATTAATCTAAGAACCACATTATTATGAATTTAAACCAATGAAAAAGTTATATGAAATTAATTTTGATGCTTTACAAGAATGAGTATTATAGAAATAAATTAAAATAATAATATAAAACTTAGCTTAAGATATGAAGGAAGGTTATAATGAATAATCAAAACTAAATTCCACAACCTTGCACTTTTTCCAAATTTAATGAAGATTTCTAAGTTATGCTACTCACAAAGGTATACAAATGATCATTAACTTTTTTCTATGTTTATTTGCCATTAAAAAGACATTTTCAAGCTCTCAAACTACTCCAAAGCTTCCTCGAATGGCTTTGTCAAAACCAATTAAAATTAGCCATTGCACACATTATGAGTTGATAGTATATGTATTATCCATATATTGTACTGATACAATACTATAAAATTTCTCATTCTAAATTGATATTACTTATATGAACCATAGATCATATAAGTAAAATTCTATATTGTTTCTTTCTTATCAAATGACTAAAATAATATTACTTGTATGACCTACATATCATAAAAGTATGATGTCACGTAGTTTCTTAGTTAACAAAAGACTAATGGATAGTACTTGTAATATCCATAGATTATATAAGTATAATAAAAGATCATCCTCATATAATAAAGCATCATTTAAGAAAGAATTGAACAAGTCTTCTTATAGTCTAAATTTTGAGCTCTAAAAAATGTTATATAATGCAAGATCATACAATATGATGACCCCTATGATCAACTCATTCAGACTGATTATAACATATCATATTCATAAAAAAATAAATTATACTCTTACGATGCAAATCTACTCAATGCATTATAAAATTTTAATCTAAAGGTCTTAGGTAAGTATATATCGTATGTTTGTGAAAGTGTACTCATAGATGTAAGAAGAAAATCACCTAGCTCAAGCCTAAGCCCTCACTTCTTATGATTCAGATAGATTGTGTTATACCCGGTAAAATTTTATGTATTTGATCTCTAATAAATTAATTGTGGCTTGGATGATTTCGAATCGACAGTAGGATGAGCCAGGAACTCAATTGTAGGCTATTGGAATTTCTGAAATCTTTTGGGAATTTTTCGGAGCACTGAGGAATTTTTAATTAATTTTCCCTATTTAATTGGATTTATTAGATTTTTAGAAATTCGAAAATCTAATTAAATTAAACCGGAAATCGTTTTTTTTATCGCGCGTGAACCGGACCGGAACGGTTCAGCGGAGGCGGAGGCGGTTCGCCGGGTGAGTTTGCGTGTGCGTTCTAATAAGCGGATCGGACGGTCGAGATCGGCGGGTGAGATCGAACCGGCTGATCGGGTGCTTACCGTGTCGATAGCGTGTCGACAGCGCGTATTGTGTGCTTACCGTGTGGATAGCGTGTCGACAGCGCGTATCGGGTGCTCACGTGTCGAAAACGTGTCGAACGCGTAACGGGTTCACCGTGTCGGCCCGGGGTATAAAAACCCTCGCGAAGCAGCGAATAGGGTTTTCGTTCGACGGCGATAGTGAGGAAATTCCCGGCGTACGGCGCGTGATTCCGGCGGCCTGGCAAGGGGCTTTTTGTGCCCGGAGATTCACGAGACCGAGGAGAGTCGATTGAGACCAAATTCGTTCGGCGAGGAGCTGCGGCGAACTGCGGACGAGCTTCACCGTCGCCGGCGTCTTCGAGGTAGGAATTTCAGATATTTAAATTAGATAATTAGCAAATTGAAGCATGTATTAGTTTGCAAATCTCTATCTAAGCATGCGAATGTGATTTTTGAAGCTAATTGTACAAATTATCGAAAATTGCATGTTAGGGTTTTCGGGACGTTAATTTGTTTCGCCGAAATTGGAAAATTACCAAGCATGAGGATTTAAATATGCCACTTTATTCATGTTAATATGATTGTATAATGCTAGAACTATAATTTCGTGAATTGTCAACATGAGGATTAGACGAAACTGCTCGGCGGAAAACTTGATTTAAACCTTAGGAAATTAGCGACATTATTGGAACATTAGGATAGTACGAACATGTTCTCCTTGTTCGCAGTCGCCGGAAATCGACGGAATGATCGTATTGGTCGGCTATTGCGGCGGCTAGGGTTTCGCGGACGACGGGCGAAGGAAGGAGACGAATTAAGGATTAATTAGGGATTAGTTGAATTATTAAGAGAATAATAATAATATTAATCATTAATATTATATATAAGCGTCGGCTGAATTTCGGATTAATAACTGACCGGCGGGGTTTGGTTCAGCATGAAAGCCCGAACCGGTGGCAAGATGCGATTCAGGGGATTCGGCGCGGTATAGTGAATAGCAAAATTTTAAATTCGGGGATTTATTCCGAATTTTGGAAAAAAATGGATAAAATGCAAAATTTGATATTTCAAATTTAGGAAAAATTCGATAATTGAGTTTTAGGAATTATTTACATTTAGAAAATTCAAGGAAAATCAGAAAACTCGGAAATGAGAAATTTCGAAAATTCTAGAGATCAGTGGGTAAAGAACAAATTTCCTGAAGTGGGGAAAAATGTTATCACTGATGACAGTACAGCTGGAAACAGTCAGACAAAGGTATGGTACACGGATGCTACCAGAACAGTCAGTAATTGACAATTGTGTTGCTTTGATGGCAACGGCATGGATTGAGTCAGTTTATTCAGTATTGGCATATTTCATGGATTGGCATATTGGACCGGACTACTATAGACCCTATATGATGTTTTAGGGTAGTTGTGGTAGGTAACTGTGCGGTTCGGACTTAGCTTCCACAGTATACATGTAGACTGGTATACGCCTTGTTGTACCTGGACACATGTTGCCGAATCTTGGAGTTAGAGATTGGCAATGACTGTAGGGGCGTGAGCTTCTATGGAAGTTGTTGGTAGAGGACTCCTTGGGACGGTGGCTGAGTCAATCTCTCCTGGTCCATGTGTGTAGGCCTGCGCGCCTGAGGGTGGCAGGGGTGTCTCGCAGTGGCTAGCCAAGTGTGTAGGCCTGCGCGCCTTAGGGTGGCAGGGGTGTCTCACGTTGGCTAGAGATTATGTGACTGGATCTGTCTGTAGTCTCCAGGAGATTGATTGACGAGAGACACTGCGGTGTCGGGTGCTTAGGCGCCATACGTGTTTCGAGATGGGCGTTCCCACTGGCACGTTGCCTGGTAGCCCAGAGGAGAGCTACTCTGGTGTGACTGGGGTGGCTGTGGTTGGTCGGAGTCTGGGACTGAGAGTGCCTATCCACCGTACATTATTATGCTGTATTCCTGTATTTTTGCTATTATCCTTCTCTTGCATGTGAGTTTTACTAGCTGACTTTCCTACTGGGCGTAGCTCATTCCTGTATTATATATTTTCAGTGGCTCGGCAGACTTGACGCTACCGGATTAGGTGGGATCGTGGTCAGCAGGCTTGTGAAGGATTTCTGATTGGTGATTGTCTGAGATATTCTGGTTAGTTGATTGTTGCTGTTGGATGTTTCAGTGAGACTGTTATTCTCATATGTTACATATAATTTGAGGGTAATTCGGAATTATGTATCTGGATGAACAATACTACACTTGTGGACTTGTATCTTATTCTTGTAATGTAGTTCCATTTACTGTCTTATCTTATTGTCTTGGAGTATGGTGAGTGGAGTGCTACATTTATCTGTGGATGTTATATATCTTTCTGTTTGATGGTGAGGTCATTACATGACTATGGAACTTAACCGTGGGGGTTCAGACTTCTATTAGATCGGTTCTCCTACCGGTGTGGGTAAGGAGTATTTGGTCTAGTAGGAGTAACATTTCGCGAGTCCATCTGTTAACTCAGGAGTCATGAACCTGACTTGACGGTGTACCCGGGAGATGGGATCCACATTGTTAAGGAAAGTAGGTGTGTAATGATGTGTTATATCCTATGTTTTCGTAGGCTGCTCAGGTTGGTATGGGACGATCTGAGCTGTCTATATAAAAAAAAAAAAAATGTATGCCAAAAATCAGCCTAGGAAAAAATGGGGTGTAACAGTAGTGGTATCAGAGCCCTAGGTGAGGATAACGGGGCTAGACGTGTATAGGGGTTCAACCCAAGGTGGGGAGAACTGTTGATTCTTTTGTATACTATAGTAGTCCATATGCCAATTGCCAAATGACGACTCTAATGCCAGATTAATTGTTTTTGACAGTATGGCTGGTACCAGGAGACTTTCCGCTCGTGGAGCAGCTAGAGGCAGACCGGTATCTACTACTCCTACCCCGGAGACAATCCCAGCATTGCCAGTTGAGCCAGCCGTGGATCGTTGGATCGATGCCTTCATGCGGTTGCGTCCGCGGAGCTTCAGTGGGTCGGCTGACCCAGCGGTGGCAGATGACTGGATGGCTCATATGCTTGAGCTATTTGATGCCTTGGGATGTCCATTCGGCAGGAGGGTAGTGCTTGCTGCTCTAGTGTTGGAGGGAGAGGCTGCTACCTGGTGGAGAGGCCAGCGGCGCGCTATGTTTGGGGAGGCCCAGAACAGTGAGATAGCATGGGATGACTTTGTTGAGGCATTCAGGGAGTGCTACATTCCGGCCTCTGCCATGGCTCAGTTCAGGAGGGAACTTATACACCTCAGGCAGGGCCAGATGTCAGTGAACGATTACTTATCGAGGTTCACTTATCTGGCGAGGTACGCCGTAGAGCTGGTGCCTTCTGAGGAACGCAGATGTGAGATGTTCCTGGAGGGACTTCGTCCTATGCTGCAGCGCCAGCTAGTTGTGAGTCGGTTTTCCAGGTTTCGTGACTTGGTGGAGGCTGCGAGATCCGTTGAGCTTATTGATATCCGGATGGAGGCCCAGAGAGAGACTCATAACAAGAGGAAGGAATTCAGAAATATCCAACAAAACAAAAAGGGCAAGAGACACAGAGATCACAGTGGTACTCAGGAGGTCGTGGTCCGGCCACGACCTATTTCTGAGAGACCAGTGCAGCAGACAGGTACCCGGACTGGGGGGATTATCTGCTACCATTGTCGACAGCCCGGACACAAGAAGTGCGACTGCCCAGAGTTGAAGAAACAGAGGATCACGGGACCGGTTGGTTCATCTGGGGGACAGCCCAGGGTATTTACACTGACTCGGCAGCAGGCTTCAGAGTCACCAGAAGTGATCACAGGTATGCTTCATTTTGGCAACGTGCAGTGCATGACTTTGTTTGATACTGGTGCATCTCATTCTTTTGTTGCTGAGAGGATCTGGAATCAGATATCAGGATCCAAGGGTTACTTGAAGGAACCCTTACTGGTTAGACTTCTTGATGGGAAAGAGATTCCCACTGTTCAGAAGATTGACGGATCTATTCTGATTAGTGGACACGAATTCGTGACAGAGTTGATATGTGTGCCACTAGCAGAGTTCGACATCATTTTGGGGATGGATTGGTTGTGCCACCATGCAGTGGTTCTGGATTGTTGGGAGAAGAAGGTCAGGATCAGAGTGCCTGGTTCGGGGGATGTGATATACTTTGGTCTGAACAGGCAGATTCCCCTGATCTCAGTTCTTCAGGCTGGAAGGTTAGTAAGTAAGGGTTGTACTGGTTGGTTGGCCTATGTGACCGATAGCCAAGCCACCACTACCCCTATGTCAGATATTCCAGTGGTGAGAGACTTTCCTATGGTTTTTCCAGAGGAGTTGCCTGGATTTCCACCAGCTAGGGAAGTGGAGTTTTCAATTGATTTGGAGGCAGGAGTAGCTCCTATTGCTAGAGCTCCTTACAGGATGGCTCCAGCCGAGCTAGCAGAGTTGAAGACTCAGTTACAGGACTTATTAGACAAGGGACTCATACGCCCCAGTTGTTCACCTTGGGGTGCCCCTGTCTTATTTGTCAAGAAGAAAGATGGTAGTATGAGGCTGTGTGTGGATTATAGGGAATTGAATAAGGTTACTATTCGTAACCGATACCCTTTACCACGCATCGATGATTTGCTGGATCAACTTCAGGGAGCAACTGTGTTCTCCAAGATTGACTTACGCTCGGGTTATCACCAGATCCGGATTAGAGATTCTGATGTACCCAAGACAGCATTCCGTACTAGATACGGACATTACGAGTTCACAGTGTTGCCTTTTGGATTGACTAATGCTCCAGCAGTATTTATGAACCTGATGCATCGAGTTTTTCATGCCTTTCTGGATCGGTTTGTGATCATCTTTATAGATGATATATTGATTTATTCCAGAGATAGGGATACTCATGCAGATCAGTTGAGGACTGTGCTTACAGTGTTGCGGGAGAATGAGCTGTATGCAAAATTCTCCAAGTGTTCTTTTTGGCTGGACTCAGTAGCATTCTTAGGACACATTGTCAGTGCGGAGGGCGTGGCTGTTGATCCTAGCAAGATACGAGCTATTATTGATTGGAAACGGCCATCTTCTGTCACTGAGATCCGGAGTTTCCTTGGTTTGGCTGGATACTATAGGAAATTTGTTCCTCACTTTTCTAGACTGGCTGCTCCACTAACCCAGTTGACCCGGAAGGGAAAATCTTTTGAGTGGACAGAGAGTTGTGAGAACAGTTTCCTAGAGCTGAAGCAGAGGCTTAGCACCGCTCCAGTATTGATGTTACCCACACAGGAGAAGCCGTATCAGATGTACACTGATGCTTCACTTATAGGCTTGGGAGCCGTACTGATGCAGGATAACAGAGTTATAGCATATGCTTCGAGGCAACTGAAGGATCATGAGAAGAATTATCCCACTCATGATTTGGAGTTAGCTGCTGTCATTTTTGCCTTGAAGATATGGAGACATTATTTGTACGGAGTTCCTGTAGATTGCTTCTCTGACCACAAGAGTCTTAAGTATCTGTTCACTCAGAAGGAACTGAACTTGAGGCAGAGGAGGTGGTTGGAACTGATAAAGGATTACGAGCTGACAATAAACTACTGCGAGGGGAAGGCTAATCCAGTGGCTGATGCCTTGAGCAGACACGCAGTTGTGCATAATATGTTAGTCTGTGACTCTATACCAGACTTGGATTGGAATGTTGAAAGATGTCAGGAACAGTTGTCTATTCAGAGACTGGTTCACAGACTCAGCTCATTGACTATTCGGGCTGACTGGTTATCTGAGATGCGTGACCTTCAGCTTTGTGATGAAGAGCTGAAGGAGAAGATTGAGTTGGCATCGCAGGGATTGGGAGGAGACTTTGCTCTCAGAGACGACATTTTGACCTTCAGGGGTCGCTGGTGTGTACCATCACATCAGGAGTTCAGGGAGAGGATCCTTCGGGAGGCTCACTATGGAACCTTGGCTATGCACCCTGGAGAAGTCAAGATGTACAGGAATTTGAGGAGTGTTTTCTGGTGGAGAGGTTTGAAGACAGATGTTGCTGCCTTTGTTAGGAAATGCCTTACATGTCAGCAAGTTAAGGCCGAACACCAGAGACCTGGAGGATTGTTACAGAGATTGCCGATTCCGGAGTGGAAATGGGATGACATCACTATGGACTTTGTGACTGGTCTTCCTCGTACCAGACAAGGTTTTGATGCTATTTGGGTCATCGTAGATCGATTGACCAAGTCAGCCCATTTCTTATCCATTAAGAAGACGGATTCAGCGGCACAGTTGGCAGAGATATATATTCAGCAGATTGTCAGATTGCATGGGATTCCCCGTTCTATTATTTCTGACAGAGACGCCAAATTCACATCACAGTTTTGGAAGAGCTTACACACTGCCATGGGTACACAGTTAAAGTTCAGTACTGCTTATCATCCTCAGACGGATGGACAGTCTGAGCGGACTATTCGGACCTTAGAGGATTTGCTACGCTTGAGCGTACAAACTTACTCAACAGATTGGACTAGACGATTACCCTTGGTAGAGTTTGTGTACAATAACAGCTTCCAGGCGTCGATTGGTATGGCACCTTACGAGGCGTTGTATGGGCGTAGGTGCAGATCTCCTCTTTGTTGGGAGGAGGGTGATTCCAGGAGAGTGTGGGGACCCCAGATTGTAGAGGAGACCACAGCGGAAGTCAAGTTATTGCAGGACAGATTACGTACTGTGCAAGATCGCCAGAAGAAATATTATGATCCTAAGCACAAGGCTGTTGAGTTTTCTGTGGGAGATAGGGTATTCCTGAAGGTCAGTCCTATGCGGGGTCTATTCAGGTTTGGAAAGCCTTCTAAGCTTCGACCTCGTTACATTGGACCCTATCCTATTCTGGAGAGGATCGGTGAAGTGGCTTACAGGTTGGCACTTCCTGAGCATCTGACTGAGATTCACAATGTGTTCCATGTTTCGAATCTCAAGAAATATGTGCCAGATCCTTCTCATTGCATCAGTGATGATCTTCCTGGTTTACAAGTGGCACCAGATTCTTCTTATGTGGAACTACCAGTTCGCATCCTCGAGGAGAGCAGCAGACAGCTGAGGAACAGGTCGTTTCCTATGGTCAAGGTTCTGTGGAATAGACATGACGAAAGGGAGGCAACCTGGGAGCTAGAGCAGGATGTTGCTGAAAAATGGCCGGAACTTCTTGCTGAATTTCGAGGGCGAAATTCCTGATAAGGTGGGGAGATTGTTATACCCGGTAAAATTTTATGTATTTGATCTCTAATAAATTAATTGTGGCTTGGATGATTTCGAATCGACAGTAGGATGAGCCAGGAACTCAATTGTAGGCTATTGGAATTTCTGAAATCTTTTGGGAATTTTTCGGAGCACTGAGGAATTTTTAATTAATTTTCCCTATTTAATTGGATTTATTAGATTTTTAGAAATTCGAAAATCTAATTAAATTAAACCGGAAATCGTTTTTTTTATCGCGCGTGAACCGGACCGGAACGGTTCAGCGGAGGCGGAGGCGGTTCGCCGGGTGAGTTTGCGTGTGCGTTCTAATAAGCGGATCGGACGGTCGAGATCGGCGGGTGAGATCGAACCGGCTGATCGGGTGCTTACCGTGTCGATAGCGTGTCGACAGCGCGTATTGTGTGCTTACCGTGTGGATAGCGTGTCGACAGCGCGTATCGGGTGCTCACGTGTCGAAAACGTGTCGAACGCGTAACGGGTTCACCGTGTCGGCCCGGGGTATAAAAACCCTCGCGAAGCAGCGAATAGGGTTTTCGTTCGACGGCGATAGTGAGGAAATTCCCGGCGTACGGCGCGTGATTCCGGCGGCCTGGCAAGGGGCTTTTTGTGCCCGGAGATTCACGAGACCGAGGAGAGTCGATTGAGACCAAATTCGTTCGGCGAGGAGCTGCGGCGAACTGCGGACGAGCTTCACCGTCGCCGGCGTCTTCGAGGTAGGAATTTCAGATATTTAAATTAGATAATTAGCAAATTGAAGCATGTATTAGTTTGCAAATCTCTATCTAAGCATGCGAATGTGATTTTTGAAGCTAATTGTACAAATTATCGAAAATTGCATGTTAGGGTTTTCGGGACGTTAATTTGTTTCGCCGAAATTGGAAAATTACCAAGCATGAGGATTTAAATATGCCACTTTATTCATGTTAATATGATTGTATAATGCTAGAACTATAATTTCGTGAATTGTCAACATGAGGATTAGACGAAACTGCTCGGCGGAAAACTTGATTTAAACCTTAGGAAATTAGCGACATTATTGGAACATTAGGATAGTACGAACATGTTCTCCTTGTTCGCAGTCGCCGGAAATCGACGGAATGATCGTATTGGTCGGCTATTGCGGCGGCTAGGGTTTCGCGGACGACGGGCGAAGGAAGGAGACGAATTAAGGATTAATTAGGGATTAGTTGAATTATTAAGAGAATAATAATAATATTAATCATTAATATTATATATAAGCGTCGGCTGAATTTCGGATTAATAACTGACCGGCGGGGTTTGGTTCAGCATGAAAGCCCGAACCGGTGGCAAGATGCGATTCAGGGGATTCGGCGCGGTATAGTGAATAGCAAAATTTTAAATTCGGGGATTTATTCCGAATTTTGGAAAAAAATGGATAAAATGCAAAATTTGATATTTCAAATTTAGGAAAAATTCGATAATTGAGTTTTAGGAATTATTTACATTTAGAAAATTCAAGGAAAATCAGAAAACTCGGAAATGAGAAATTTCGAAAATTCTAGAGATCAGTGGGTAAAGAACAAATTTCCTGAAGTGGGGAAAAATGTTATCACTGATGACAGTACAGCTGGAAACAGTCAGACAAAGGTATGGTACACGGATGCTACCAGAACAGTCAGTAATTGACAATTGTGTTGCTTTGATGGCAACGGCATGGATTGAGTCAGTTTATTCAGTATTGGCATATTTCATGGATTGGCATATTGGACCGGACTACTATAGACCCTATATGATGTTTTAGGGTAGTTGTGGTAGGTAACTGTGCGGTTCGGACTTAGCTTCCACAGTATACATGTAGACTGGTATACGCCTTGTTGTACCTGGACACATGTTGCCGAATCTTGGAGTTAGAGATTGGCAATGACTGTAGGGGCGTGAGCTTCTATGGAAGTTGTTGGTAGAGGACTCCTTGGGACGGTGGCTGAGTCAATCTCTCCTGGTCCATGTGTGTAGGCCTGCGCGCCTGAGGGTGGCAGGGGTGTCTCGCAGTGGCTAGCCAAGTGTGTAGGCCTGCGCGCCTTAGGGTGGCAGGGGTGTCTCACGTTGGCTAGAGATTATGTGACTGGATCTGTCTGTAGTCTCCAGGAGATTGATTGACGAGAGACACTGCGGTGTCGGGTGCTTAGGCGCCATACGTGTTTCGAGATGGGCGTTCCCACTGGCACGTTGCCTGGTAGCCCAGAGGAGAGCTACTCTGGTGTGACTGGGGTGGCTGTGGTTGGTCGGAGTCTGGGACTGAGAGTGCCTATCCACCGTACATTATTATGCTGTATTCCTGTATTTTTGCTATTATCCTTCTCTTGCATGTGAGTTTTACTAGCTGACTTTCCTACTGGGCGTAGCTCATTCCTGTATTATATATTTTCAGTGGCTCGGCAGACTTGACGCTACCGGATTAGGTGGGATCGTGGTCAGCAGGCTTGTGAAGGATTTCTGATTGGTGATTGTCTGAGATATTCTGGTTAGTTGATTGTTGCTGTTGGATGTTTCAGTGAGACTGTTATTCTCATATGTTACATATAATTTGAGGGTAATTCGGAATTATGTATCTGGATGAACAATACTACACTTGTGGACTTGTATCTTATTCTTGTAATGTAGTTCCATTTACTGTCTTATCTTATTGTCTTGGAGTATGGTGAGTGGAGTGCTACATTTATCTGTGGATGTTATATATCTTTCTGTTTGATGGTGAGGTCATTACATGACTATGGAACTTAACCGTGGGGGTTCAGACTTCTATTAGATCGGTTCTCCTACCGGTGTGGGTAAGGAGTATTTGGTCTAGTAGGAGTAACATTTCGCGAGTCCATCTGTTAACTCAGGAGTCATGAACCTGACTTGACGGTGTACCCGGGAGATGGGATCCACATTGTTAAGGAAAGTAGGTGTGTAATGATGTGTTATATCCTATGTTTTCGTAGGCTGCTCAGGTTGGTATGGGACGATCTGAGCTGTCTATATAAAAAAAAAAAAAATGTATGCCAAAAATCAGCCTAGGAAAAAATGGGGTGTAACAGATTGAATATACTAAAACAAAGGTGATAACATACTTATTGATAATGCATACTTATAATCAAAGTCTTGAACCCTTAGTATATTGATAAGGGTTTTGTATTCGTGCAAAAGTGATATCGTACATGGATGACATTATAACACGCAGTTTATGCATGCATCACTTGATCTGATCCAATGTTCAATCCTTCAAAGGAATTGATCATACAAGTATGAAATGTGACATCATAATGTGTGAAGTCTAATAATACTAAATATCAAATTCCATCTATCAAGGAAACATTAATGTACTTGTACTATAAGTCCCTCGTACATTTACACTAGTACATGTAGCATACCTAATCTAGGATCACTCTCATCTAATGCTATATTTGATTCAAATAGTTGCATTTTAGAATGGGTTCATTTTAGAAGTATGATTAGTTCAACCAATGAAAACCTTAATTCAATTACTTTTCACTCCAAACTTAATTATGTAATACTAAGTAATGTAAGCCAATATGCTTTGCTATGATCTAAGATAAAGAATATAATGTTTCACTTTTCAAAGACTACTTGATTAAACAATAATGAATGATGTAACTTATGAAATGCATGCCTTAAAACAAACTATTTGAGTGAAAGATGAGTTTGAAAACATTTAAGTACATTCACTTAATTCTTGTCAAAACCTAAGTGTCAATTATAATTTACACCAAAACACTTTCACTATAGCTCTTTATGTAAATTGAACAAACTCCTAATGTAATAGCCTATTAGATATTAAGATGCTTGATCTAAAACCACTTTAGAAAAAGTAATAATAACTAATAATACAATTGTTTTGTTGGCGTAATGACCAAAGGGTACAACAAAGTACATAGCTTTCTAATTCTTTATAAATAGTTTAGATACCTCTTCATTAAGTGACACATCATAATAAGCCATAAGACAAATAATATCTCGTTTCCTTTCATGTGGCTTGGAGATGTAACTTAGTTGAGTGGCAAATCAAATTCTTTTCCTCTTCACTTTCCTTATTTTTAGATGATGTAGAACATGGTTCCAAATCATTCTAAATAGCAACCATTGTCTTCTTCATTTTCTTTTCTTTCAAGTATTTGTTCTTTTTCTTCAAACATTTTGGACATTTTGGGTAGTAATATTCAATGCTATTGAACTCATAAAAATGTGCCTCTACCTTGCTCTCCTCCTCCTCCTCCTCCTCTTCCTTCCTTCTTCTTCTTCTTCTTCTTCTTCTTCAGCTTCCTCTTCTTCTTCTTCTTCTCCACCTTCTTCTTCTTCTTCTTCTTTTTCTTCTTCTACTGCTTCTTCTTCATCTTCTTCTGCTTCTTTTTTTTCTACTTCTTTTACTACTACTTATTCTTCTTCTTCTTCTTCTTGTTCTGCATCTTCTTCTTCTTCTTCTTTTACTGCTTCTTCATCATCATCATCTTCATCTTCTTCTACATCTTCTTTTTCTTCTTTTTCTTTTGCTTCTTCTTCTTAGATTTTCCTGCAACACACTTCTTAAAAATTTTAGTTAGTTATAAATCTTGTCTTATTACTACAAGATGATTCATTAAGATTTTCCTACAATACACTTCTTAAAAATTTTAGTTAGTTATAAATTCTACCTTATTATAATAAGATGATTCATCCTTGGATGCATATGATGTAGGCATAAAAAATAGATATTCTTTCTTCTTTTACTTGAAGTGATATTCTTCTCTCTTCTCCTTGTGATCTCCATTTCATTGGTTTAGATTCTCCTAGTATTTTATCCAATGAGACATGGTCCAAGTCTTTAACTGATTAAGAATTATCACCAAAGGTTCAAACTCAAGAAAAACTCAGAATCTTTCTCATCTATTCCACATTAAAAAAATACTCTACCAAGATTAAAAAATCCATTTACAATTAATAAACCTTGTAAACATACTTTTAATAGTCCCTTCTCTCCTCATACATAATATTCATATTCATGCATAACCAAACTTACATTTGATTCCTTAACTTGAGAGGTTCTTTCATATATCTCAAGTTTTATCCAAACATCATGAGTAGTTTTGAGATTCATTACTCTATTAACTTTGTGGTTCAGAGATCATAATGAAACATATTTAGAGCTTTGCCATTATGTTGTACTTTATATTTTTCTTGTGGGTTGAATTCACTTAATGTCTTTCTAACTAATTTAGTTCTTAGCTTTTTAATGAGAATTTCAAACTTATTCTGAACTATATCTCAAAATTTCACATCAACTAATTCAAGAAAAATACTTATATAATTTTTCTAATAAAAATAAAATTCTCTTTCGAAAAATTGTGGATGATAAGATGAAACCCTTTTCTCCAAGATAGCATAATCTGTTACCAAATTGTTAGACATCATATAAGTCTTCACAAAATGTTTAGTCATTATATAAAACCAAGCTCTAATACCACTTGTTGAAATTATATGAGTAATGTTGTCCACAAGAGAGGGATTGAATTGTGAGGTTTAGCATAGAATATACCACATAAAGAACTTTAAAATTATTTAAAACAATTTTTAGAATGTGATTGAAATATAATTGTCAAGTACTTTTTTTAATCTCAATTGAACATCTCAAATAATCTTGAGAATTTTTTTGATTATATTAAAAGCTTTAATAATAAGTTTTAGGAAATTATTCTTCAAAGTTCAAAACATTTGTCTATGTGATACACAATAATAATCACAAATAAGCAAGAACATTGGGAAGACCATAAGAAGAGTTTTTAGGTGATTCAATCCAAACCTAGATCTACATCCACCCCAACCAAATGGCTAGGTTTTTACTAAACACCGCTCCTACCTTAGGCAACCAAATGGGTTAATCATATTATAACCACTATTTTTCTCACAACTAAGTAGGGTTCAACCTAATACAAATATACTCTCTTTTTATTGTAACTAAGTAGTGATCAACTTAACTTAAAAGAGTACATAATATCTTTATAGCATGTTATAACACTTAACAAATCAATACAACAAAGTCTTATACCATACATTTGAGAGAATATATGCCACAATGTCTAAAATGAAGTGGAAAGAATTTACCATGCAATATGTAAAGAACTTATGTAATGGGTGAAAGAATAATGCAATTAAAGCCTTACTCTTTCTCTTCTAAGTATTTTTTAAATTAAGTTCATCAGTTTATTCTTACTCAAAACAACTCTTATTTATATTAATCAAAGACATATATGCAAATAAAGATGTTCTAATAACTAGAATGACATTCTCAAAATGAATGTAATAGTCATTACAATAAAATAATAATTGTATTATTATGATAAAATGATCGCACAAATGTGATAGGTTTTAGAAAGAGATTGCATTGATGATGCACTTATTTTCTCAGTTTATTTTTTTACTTAACATATATTGTACAAGTCTAAATATTGTTATCATATGATACTAATTTTCATCAAGTTTAGTGGTCTCAAGAATTTGTTGATGATAAGATTGTCTAATATGATATGTTGTACAAGAAGCTCATATCTTTAATCAAAGTAAATGTTATCCATAAGATAAGATAATCACACTCATATGATGCAAATTAGCTCAATGCATAGAAAAATCTTACTACTAGGCAATGATATAATATAAACACAAAGGTGATATCATACAAGTATGATAAAAATCTACTTATTCAAAACTAAAGTATTCAAACCATAGTACTTAGTTCAATGTATTCATTAGTACAATAGGTATATCATAGTAATATGACAAAGCAAAGATTTATAGGGATTTATATATGAGCTCAAAAAGTCTAAAAAAATTTATAAAATAATAAATAAAATAAAAAAGGACATAAACCATATAAATATAAGTATAATAATATCTAATTGGTATAAAAGGAAGGTGAGATGATTAGGAATTAAAAGCCAAGTTGAATTAAGAAAAATAATAAAATATTTTTAAAATAATTTCAAGTTTGAGAAATCATTAAAAATATTAAATATCATTGGAAAGATGTAACATTTAGTTAATTAGTAGAATTCACCAAGTAGAATCATAAGAAATTAAGAGACAAATGTTTGGAGGTCAAATTGATAAAAAAATACTGATAATATTTAATTTACTTATGTTTCATTAAAATAAAATTTTAATTTAAACTAAAATTCCAAAATACATAAATTTATGAATCAATGAAGGCAATTTATTCAATGGTGACCTAAATCATTGGTAAATCACTTGATTTCAAGTGATAAGAAGTTAAGAATTAATCTAAAGGGACTCAAAAGATGTAGTGTTTAGAGGGAGATAGAGATTTTGGAAGAGAGAAAGGCACGCCAAAAGCTATATATGGAGAAGCTTGCAATTACTTTGGGATTTTGGAAAAATTGGAAAAAACTTTGTTAACTAAGATTTAGAGAGAGGAGGAGAGAGAAGAAAGTGTTACCAAAGGTAATCCTTGAAGTTGGGCAAGAGAAAAGCATCTATGTATAACTAAGTTAGGGAATCAGGAAAGGTACTGTAACAAAGTATTATAGAAATTGGGTAACATCAAAAGAAAAAGAAAAAGGTTCCATGGAAAGGCACAAAATTTGAAATCCAATTCAAGATAAGACCACTATGAAATAAAATTAAACTAACTAGGCTTGTACATTTATGTGTTTCTTAGCTATTATAATAGGATAATAGAAATAAATCTAGAACGTTTTAGGATGGTTGTGATTTTTGTTTGTAATGCAACTAATTTCCATTATTTGAATTTAAATGACATGATTATTGTTTCATAAGAATAGTGTTTACAATATGCTATATTACTTGGATAAGTAATATTATGATAAAGATCACTAAAATAAAAAGGCAAAAGTGAAAGAAAAAATAGTTATTCATAATACAAATAAACAAAATTTAGTAAAGGATTTGTAGATTTTAAAAGTTTAATATTGGTTATTATTCAAAGTGATGATTATCATTATGAAATAACATGTTCCAAAGATGAGCTAAAGCATCTATCATTAGGATATCTTATTTAAAATATAGTGTGTCAAGAATGGAGCCATCATTTGAGTGATAGCTTTAAGTTCCTTACTTAAATGTTGTTTACCTTCATTATCTTATTATATAGGCTACTACGTTAGCTAGTAATGTGCTTGGTTTATTATGGACATGATTAATATTTTATTATAGTTATATAAACTTGATGTTGTAAAAGAAATGTGAAATTTTATAATTTATTTTCTTTATGATTTTAGAAAGATAAAAATTTCATAATTGATGGTGTATTAATTTTTCAAAATATGAGCATGTTAAGAACTTTTAAATTATTTGTTTAAAAAATATTTCAAAACCAAGAAAAGAAAAAGAAAGAGATAACATGGCTTCATGCTTAGAATGGTAGGTTAGTGATGTTGCCACATGAGTGGTGTCAGAGAAATTGAAGTTCTAGAGCATAGATTTGTAAGAAAACTAATAATCTAGAATATAAAACTTTAAAAGAATAAAGTTTAAGGTACAAAACTAGGTTAAAAAATTCTATGAAGAAATTCATGACATGTACAAAAAATATGGTGTGAAGTTTAAAAAGAAAAAAACAATCTAAGTCATGAGCATGGATAAATGATCAAAAAGGAAAAACATATATGTTGCACTTTTAGTTTTTTCTTATTTTATATGTAATGGATAATACAAGAATTATAGAATGAATACAAAAAATTTTAGAACTATAGCAAGGGAATTAGGCTTAACATACTATGCTTCAAGTATAGAAAATTGATCTTCATACTAGAATAAAGAGTAGAGTATGGTATAGGTTTAGTTTACTTATGATACATTGACTATCATGTATATTACATTAGAGTATTCAAACAATACATTTGACTATATTGAGAAGAAATAAGATAATTTGAGAAATTACATATCAAGAACAAAACCAAAAGTCTGTACCTAAGAAAGAAAAAGCTAGGAAAACATATGATACATTAATAATTAACATATAATTCATTAAGCACAAAGTGAACAATATATACCTAAGATGAAACAATCTGAGAAAACATACAGTACTTTTAAAAATAAAGTATAGAATGTCAACTTAGTTCAATAGTCTAGTACTTCACTAAATCGTGTGGTCTACTAAGCTATATAAGGGTTATATAAGAGATATAATACAATAGAAGAATAGATGGCACATTAAGCATTGTAGAGGATCAAACAGTCCTTTGTATAGAGAAGAGCTAAGGGACTAAATGCATAATATGTATGGAGGATCATATAATACATTAATAGGCATAAGCATATTATATTTACTAATGTTCTAAAAATGAATCAAAGGTGGAATGTACAATATAGTAAGAGGAACGTAAAATGTCATGTAAAAAAAAGACAAAAAAGAAGAGTAGTTATAAAATATATATGAAATTTGTGAAATGATGTTTGGGGAGACCTTAAGAAAGATAGTATACCTTTTCAATGCTTGTTACTTGGCAATGAGAACTCTTTTAAGTTTTGTGAAGGAGATTAAGATTTGTTTAAGATTCAAGTTACCCAAGATTTAAGAAATTCATATAAAAGAAAAATAATGTAAAGCAAAGCAAGATGATGAAGAAGAAAATCTATGGATTAAAAAAGTCTTGCAATAATTCAAAGGAATATAATCTCATGGAAACTATTAAAAGAAATTATTGTAAAAATTTAAGGATTTTAAAATGTTATAAATGTAGAATAAATTTATAAATAATTTTTAGAGCTATATGTAGGAAATTGATGCCAAGAAAAAATGATCAACATTATAATAATAAAGGATATGAATTGTATTTTTTTATCATGATAGGATGTTTACTACAAATAATGTTATGATTTTATTATAGCATACATAATTTGTAAGATATTATAAAAGTAAATTTTGTTCTATATTATGGTTAAATTGCAAACATTGATTTTGAAATCTCAATTCCATATGAGGAGCAAGTAGCAAGCTCGAACAATGGAATAGAAGGAATGGAGGATGATAACTAAGATGTATAATCAATAAGTAATAAAGCTTACTATAAATAAGAACTAATGGAATGGTATCAAACCAACCAATTAGCAAAATAATTAATAAAGTTTGATCATTTTCAAGTGGAATATTGTCTTAAGAGGGTAATGCTTTACGAAGATATGGCTTGCTAAAACTACAAGAAGGGCTTGATAGTGAACTTGATTTGAAATAGTGATGCAAAATAAAGCCAACAAAAACAAAGAATTTGTTTAGAGGTGACAATAGATCTAGAAATATTTTGGAAAGAATTCTGTTATAATTTTATAAGATGTTATGTTTCAACATTAACAAAAGAAAGGAGGCAAAGAAATAAATCAAGGTGTTTTAAAGATGGAAAATAATTATTGGATTTCAATAGTTATTATTTAAGTTGGCTATGCATAGTCTAGAGCTAGTGTTCATGGAGAAATAGAAGTGTTACATGTTTTGGAGAGGTCTAAGAGACTCCATGAAACATGTTATGAAATTTTTTTATAATTAAGGAGATATTAAAAGTTGCACCAAAGAAGGAACAAACCCAATATACTATAAGGATCAAGGAAAAAAGGGAACAAAAGTGAAAGAATACTTATGCTACAAGATAGGAAAGAATCAAAGAAGATCAGGGAAGCCAAGCCAAGATCTCAATCTATATAATTAGAATAAAAAAATTTCTAAATATCAGACATGTGGTCAATTTCATTGAGGATAATGCTAGAAGGAAGAATTGAAATGTTTTGCTTATGATGAATTTAGAAACAATGCTCAAGAGTGTCCAAAACTGATGGGAAAATCAATCACTAGTGGAATCATGGAGGTCAAAGAAGATATACTTTAAAGTTCTCATATAGGAAGTACCAAGAGTTGTTTTACATGCAACTTGAGGGGTCACTATGCTAAGAATTATCCAAGAATAATAAAAGAAAAATAGAAAAGTGAATGACCAAACAAAGATGCTTTGACATCTCATTGCTAACACAAGTAATCTTTGACATTAGTTGTATGTGTAATTTCTAAATCTTATATTCATTGATTTGCTAGTAGATTAATAGATGCATATTATCTCTTTGGAAGTTTCTAATTATAGTTGAATGAATAAAATCAATATATATGTTCATGATTAAGGATATCATGGAAGGAGATGTCAAAATTAATGAAAGGACAAGTTAGAAATGCCTAAACTATGGACTAATTGGCTAACTACAAACAAAGCAATGGAAGAGATTGAAAATAGATGACAATAGAATTTGTCTAAAAGAAAAGGTAGTATACAACACTAAAACTTGCTATGAGATGCATAAATGATCATGAAGAGATTAGAGTAAAACGAGAATATAATCGATTAAATTGATATGAAAGGGATGAAAGACTTATTCCTAAAGGTAATTATATAGAAAGGGAAAATTACTATGTTTGAGATACTAATGAAAATGTTATAAGAATTTATCAATAAATTCCAACTAAAAAAAATAAAAGTTGACTAGGAATTTTATGAAAACAATGGGATAAAAGAGAATGGAAAGTAATGTTGAACTCTTGGTTCTTATACCACTAGTTTGATGATAATACATCTATTTTATTATTTTATTAAAAAAAAATTAAGTGTTTTAAATGGTGCATCTCAATATTAAATAGTAAATTAATTTTAATTCTTATGAAGTAACTCAAGGAGTTTATTCATAGTATTTTAGTATTAACTATAGTTGGCACCAAGAGAAATTCAAAGCTTAAGCAATAAAGGAGAAGATCATTTTTGAGTCATCTTCATTATAATACTAGTGTAAGGCCTATAATGATCTACTATAAGAACTAAGAATCAATGAGAATTTGAATGCAAGTGTTGAATATTTTTAAAACCAACCTCTGTTTATATAGATTTTAGCTTAATGCATGAATCACATTTAGGTTTTTTATATGTAAATATGTCTTATAAGGTTAACATGATTAACTAGGTCACATATCAATTCTTAATATAGGTATAAAAGAGAGTGTGTTAAGATTGAAATTTTAAAACTATAATAATTGTATAATCTAATATTCTGATCAAACTTATAAGATCAATTTGTCTGAGGGATTAAATAGAGTCAACTTCAATTATTAGGTGTTTGTGTTGGCATAACTGTTTTCATATGGTACAATGATTTTCATTATTTAATATGATCCTTATCTTAATAAAGAAGGTTTTTAACTATAAAAAAATTATTATTATCATATAGTATGATATTGGTTATCATACTTATATGATGTTATTTGTTAAAGAGTTTAAAGTTGAGAATTAAATCTATGCTAAAAAGATTTTTATCAAACAATTTTTATAATCAAATTTGTATGATCATATGATAACAAATATGTTATTAATTTATAAGAACTTCATACAATTACAATCTTCATCATTAAAATCATTATAAAACTAGAGATATTTAAATTGAATATGAGGATAGAGAAGATCTATGTTCTTTGTACATGTACGATGATATTATTGTATAAATATGATCATACCTTAGTAGTAATTTGACTTAATTAGATAAGTCTGAAGGGTGAGATGATATGCTCAATTGTTAACATTGTACTTGTTTAATACTTGCTTCAAAAAGTGTAATTAATTCATAAATTAAGAGTAACAACTAGTTTGACAAAATTTCAAAAAATTTTATTATATCCATTGGGAATTATTTGGAGATATTATAAAGGTTGTTAATGCATAAAAAGTGTCCAAATATTTTGTAGAGAAAAACTCTTATTTTCACATAATTTAGAAGAAATTTTATTTAAAGAATCAACACTACAAAGATAAGGGTTTCAATATAGGATTCAAGCTTACATCTTATTCTAATCAAGCCTTCCTTCTTTTTATACTTAAGCTAAGTTGATAATCATCATAATAATATTTTATCATATTTTAGTGTGCCACTATATTGAATTATATTAGTTTATAGGACTTTTACCTTGTTCATTGTCTCATTGTTAAGACTTTATATTTTATCTTGTATTAGACTTTAAGCTACTATTATAAAATCTTTTGGCATGGTGATTTGTAGAGACCTCTTGATTGGTGTTGTATGATCCCTTTGTCAATGTTTTTAGGTCTTCTAGCTTAGCATGTAAGATCTTTTGGCTCATTTTTTAAAGTTCCTTTGGCTCAGTATGGGTTTTACTTACCCTTTTTTCCATAATATATTTTTAGTACAATCTTAGTATTTTGGATGGGATGAATGTAAACTTGATGTTCTATCAAACTACCTAAATATCCTTATGTATTTTATTTATTATACTCCCCACACAAAGTACTCAAATTTAATAATTATTTTAAAAGTAAAAAAAAAAAATCTAAAACAAGTTACAAAAGGTATTAAAAAATGTAAAGGCTTCCATTACGTTGCCTATGTTTGTTTAAATTAGCGATTTACACAGTTCACTCTTTCTTGTATGGAAATCATGCTCATCAATTCTCAACAAATTATGATAAATATTACCTAAAATGAGATATACAAAATGATATTATGAAGATAATCAACTAAAATAAAAGGATAACATGGGGACATTATGGAGTATATCTGCCAATGGAATCAACTCAAAGTCAAAAGAAATAAGGTCAAACTAAATGCTATAAGAACCCTTATCTATAATATTAACAAAGATTAATATTAATAGTACTTTATATATTTGACAAAGATAATAAAGAGATATTATAGCTTGGTTCACTTTTAAGTAATCCAATTTTGAATTGAAGAAAAGGTGATGTTGAGGAAAGCTAAAGATAATGATTAGAAAGAATAATGAATTATTTCTAAAAAATATTGACATGATAAGCAATGAATTTAAATGGAATCAAAATTAGAATGATGAAGTACTACAATTATGTGACAAAAAATTGTTAGAAGAGAATTATTTGATAAGAAAATGGTTATGTAAGAGAAGTTACTAGATTGATGAAAATTAGTAAACTATATGGCCAACGAAATAAGGAAAAGGCTAAGTTATATGGACCAATAAATTAATGAAAGAGGCATTTGGAAGATAAAGAAGAAAATACAAAGACAAAATATTGATTAAGCTAATTTAAAGGACAAAATTTCTATAAAATAAGAGGATTAAATATCCCAAAAGTGGTGATGACTAGTTAGATAATATTTTGAATATTTTAAGCTTATCAAATGCCTTAATGAAAGGAAAATCATTAATTCAAGAATAAAAGGAGATCCTAATGAGAGATGATTATAATAACCAAAATGTAAAGAAAGTTACGTTTTATAGTTATTTGAAATTATTTGGATTTTTAGAGATTTTTTTTAAAAATTTTAAGAATTAATTTGCAATTCTCCAAAAACTCATATGCTATTAAAAGAAAGTACAATATCTCAAAAAAGAGAACTATGTTGAGAAATAAAGTGTAACACCTAAGGAAGTTTTTCATAACAGATTGGGACACTTTTCTTAGAACATGTTATTCTAAGTAAAATAACCCTATTTATGGCATATTTGACTCATCTTCATAACACTTATCCCATTAGGTGTTATTTTGGGTCATGTTGTAGCTTATACTAAAAGAAAAGTGAATTAAGTAAAAGATAAAAGAAAAGTACCAAAAGAAATTTACATGATTTCTTAAATAAAGATATAAAATGATATTTTATTTCTTATGTATATCATATGTTTATTTTACATGTACAACATTTTTGCTAGTGAGCTAGTGATAATTGACTTAGCCTATTTTATGGGTTCACTTTTTAGGTCATAATGAGATCATATGGGACTTTACACAAACAATAAGAGTGATAGCTCATAGCTTCATTTCTTAGATGTTGTTTACCCTTATTATATTGTAGTATAAACTATTATATCAACTAGTTATGTACTTGATTTATTATGTATGTGATTAGTATTTTGATGTGGTTGTATGAGCATGATGTTTAAAAAGAATTATGAAGTTTGTTTAATTTACTTCAACTATAACTTAAAAAGGTAAAATTTTTATAATTACTTCTAATTTGATTTTCTAAAAGATGAGCATGTTAATGGTTCTAAAATTTTTTATTTAAAAAATTATTTTCAAAACCAAAGGAAATAAAAAAAATAAAGAGATGTTGTGACTCCAAACCAGGAATAGTAGGTTAGGGAAGTTTCCAATTAAGTGGTTTGGTCCTTAATAATGGATCATGCAATCAAACTTACACTGCAACACTAATAATTTGGATTAGATGGAGACACTGCCATTTTCTTGTTCACGAGCTCTGATCACTCATATGCATCTATTTGGTAATTCAATGCCTCAAATGACTGACAATTAGGTGATGGGTTGGTCGATCTTTATGATTAGATTGTATAACTTAAAGCTTGGATTATTTGATTATGAAAAAAACTTCGATAAAGAAAGTCATTTATGCTTTTCTTTAAAATTCATATAAACATCATCAAATAATTAAAGGAATATGTTGTGATTTATATCTTAGGGGAGTCACATGCAAGACTTCTCATCCTTGTTCTCTTCCTCCTTTGATATGGCTACTAGCTATAATGTTAAGAACTCCAACAAAAGTGGAATGCTTTATCCCCTTAGGAAAGCACCTCATTTATCTTATTGTAATGGTTGCCAATGACTTTGTGGATACTTAGTGATGAATTTGTGAGTTCCTCTTCATGACAATAATAAAAAGGGAATAGGCCTAACTTCACTTCTCTTCTCTTTCTACCTCCCCTTATACAGAATTCCTAATGAAATAAAATCGAGTTTTTATATAATTATCTTTTATCATTTGAAAATTTTGGAGGTTTTTGAGAATGTTTATAAAATTATTTATTTCCTTTAAAACATTTGTATGCTACTACAATGAGATACAACACTCAAAGGAAGGAACTATCAATGTTTACAAATTATTAGAAATTTAAGAACACCAAAAGTCAATGAAAATCTAAGTGTCCCAATCTATAAATGAAAGATTAGAGCTTAATAGGGATTTAATTAGTCAAATTATAAAATTGATATGTTTTGAAAATTATAAAAAATATCAATTGAAGTTAGAAAATTATGAGACTTAATCAAGGAATATATCTCATAGAGAGAATTGAAATAAAATTATCAATGCAAGAAAAAAGTGGCATGGTCATGAAATCAAACATCAAACAATTTTAAAAGGAAATAATAAAATAATCATTTCAAGGATTTTTATATTAAAAAATTTATTAAAAATACTAAATGGTACAAAAAAATGAAAATTTTGTGATAAATGAAATCATTAAGGAGAATTATATAGAATAGGTTGATGAATTTTTTGTGATCAAATTGATAAAAACATTTACATAATTCCATTAAGCCTATTTTTTAATTTTAAAAGTTAAATAATTCATATTATTCACAAATTATTAAACCCAAACCATAGAAAAGGGTTTTGAAGGGATGTGAAGGATCATCAAACCTAAACAACTAGTAGCCAACGTGTTAAAATGGTGAGATTAACTTATAAGGAGTTGTTTGTGTGAATCTCAACTATTCTGAAGGGAATAAAGTCACTGAGAAGGAGAAGTGTTGTAAGAGCATTTATAAAAAGGAATTTAGATGGCTTCTATAGGAAATCTGGAGAAACTAAGAAGGAATTGGCCTGTAATGGCCATGCAAAAGTGAGACGAGAAAATCAAAGGTGCAGTCGAGGAAGCTTTAGGAATTTGAAGAAATTCCATGTGTGGACTAACAAAGGAAAGAGAATGAAGAGAGGAATTTGATTTTGGGGAAAAGTGCAATTTCATAAATGGATCAATCATAAGGTGTGACTATAACGTCGAAAGGTAGACAAGTTTTATATATGCATGCAGATGCTTGATGTACTTATGAGTTTAATATGAGACAAAATTAAGTAAAAAAGATTAAATAGAATATAAAATAGCCTCATTATATTGGAGCATGATGTTGCTTATCGTAATGCTAAATTGGTAGATACATGCATGTGTTTCTTGGTATAGTTGAATATAACTTTAGAAACCAGATTTTAGCTTCATTTTTCTATCATCACATTTTTCTTATTGCTTGGTAAAATGCTTATTATGCTATACCCAATTTTTGTTAAATATGGCATGCAACCATAAGGATTTAGACATTGTTAAGTTCAACCATTGGTGAAATTCTACATAAAAAAGAAACTATTTTTAGTGAGCTTAAATAACAAAAACCCAAGACTTTCATAAGATATGCTAGTTATTAATGTACAATACATTTAGGTCAAAGGGCAAAAAAGATTGTACTAAATAGAAGGCTTATAAAATATTCAAAACACTAATATATAAAGAATGAAAACGATAAAACAAAAATTAAGGAAAAAGTTTCAATTGTATACATCTAGAGACTTTTGTATAGTACATTATTTCACTAACATGCATACATTTAATTATAGTTAATAAAAATACCATGCATTAAAAAAAATTAGAGAATTTAGTATAGCACATTATCCTTTAATATATAATACACATAACTCAAATTGAATGGAAAACTTGTGTGAAAATACTAATTTAACATCTCAAAATTTTGATATGTATAATATGTTATAAATATTTAAATTAAACTAGTATACTTATAATTATAAGTATTTGAATAAAATAAAGTTAATTTATTATATTTATTGATTAAAATATTATTAAATTGGAACAATCTTACGAGATGTGTCATAGTTTCAAATGAATTGAATACTTTATTCGAGCATAATCAGAAAGATCTCTTCAAGAGGAGTCAAACACTGGTGAGTTTATATTTTTGTAATGTATAAATAATTAGTTAATATTTTTTAAAAAAATGATATATATATATATATATATATATATATATATATATAATTTTGTAAGTTGTTGGAACACAATATTGCAATTTAGCAATCACATTCTTATTACCATATATTAAATAAAGATAAAAGGGATTTGCTATTGGGTGAGGTCGTAAACTCAGATGAAGTAAAAATAGAGAGGGAGAAGAAAAGAAGGAGAAAGATAGGAGAAGCTCAACTAAAGGAAGGAATTTAAGAAAGTAATGGAGGGAAGAGTTAAGAATAGCAAAAGAAGCACAAGAAACATGGGTTGCTACTATTGGAAATCTAAAGGAGAGTGAAATAATTGTTGGAGGAAATGGTTTCAATAAGAAACTAAATGAGAATAAAGTAGTCGGAGAAATATGCAAGAAATTTAATTCATTTTGATTTTACTTTTAGGTTTATATGAAAATTTAGATAGAGTTATAACTACTCATTTTAGACTCCAATACCTTTTCAAAATTTGATCATAAAAGTAGGTACCTTCAAATTAGAATTCAACAAAATGATAAATCAAAACTAGCCTTTAAAACTCCATATGGTGTTTATGAATAGCTAAATATGCCATTGGTTTATCAAATGATCCAAGCACATGAAAGTATTTAATTAACATATTTCTTACACCATTCATAAGAAAATTTCTAATGGTCTACTTTAATGATAGTTTAATATATAGTTTTAATGAAACACTTACTTAGAAAATATTAAATTAGTTCTCAAAAACTTTGGCTTGAGAAATTATATATAAACTTAAAGAAGTGTTCTTTTATTCAAGAAGTAAATTTTTTTAGGATTTGTTGCTCTTCAAATAGCCTCAAATACATCATTTAGAAATTAAAGTCATTTTAGATTAGTTAATTTTAACATCATTAATTACAATTAGAAGTTTTCATGGATTGTTACTTTTTATGGACAATTTATATGGAATTTTAGCACCATAGTGGCTCCTCTTATTGATTTCCTAAAGAAAAATAAATTTATGTGGAATAATGGTGCAAAATGTGCTTTTGATCAAATTAAAATACTTATGACCTTTGTTCTTATTTTGTGTTTACTAGATTTTAACATGATTTTTGAAGTCTCTTGTGATACTTTTGAAATTGAAACTAGTGGTGCTCTAAGTCAAAATAATCATCTAGTAGCAAATTTTAATGAAAAGTTGGGTGATACAAGACAAAGTTACTCTGCTTATTATAAAGAGTTATATGTAACCATTTAGTTTTTAAAATATTAGTGACACAATTTATTGCACAAAAAATTCATTTTTAATACAAATCATCATGCCTTAAACAACATCAACATTTAACAAAATTTGAACCATAGGCATGCTAAATAGGTTGAATACTTATAGGATTTTTTTGTTTTGTTTTAAAACCAAAACCTATCAAAGACAACAAACCTGTGGATGAATTATCAAGAATAAATTTAGTAATTTTGTCCTTAGAATCCCAAGTTTTCAACTTTGTTGGAATTAAAGATAACTTTCTAACTATCTAGAATTTAATATAATTTATGCTAATTTAAAAGATTAATCCTTGAGAATCGATAATAAATTTGTTATTATTGATGACTATTTGTTTAGAATGGAAGAATTAAGCAATCCACAAGCATCTATTAAATAATTATTAATAAAAAAATACATTAATAAGGAGTTGTTCGACACATGAGTAAGGATAAAAGTATCAATTGAGTTGAAACTAGCTTTTATTAGCACTCCATAAAAGTTAATGCAAAAAATAGTCTTTTAATGTTACACTTGTAATTAATCCAAAACAATAGAACAAAAAAGGGAAAAATACATAATCTTATTGGTTCCTTATGAAGATCTATCAATGGATTTCATTTTGGGTTTTCCAAATACACCTAGACATCATAATAGCATTTTTAGTCATTGACCACTTCTCAAAATAGCAATTTTATCCCATGCTCTAAGGCGAATGATGCATCACACATTGCCAACATTTTCTCTTGAGAAATAGTTAGACTACATGGGTTATCTTCTATATTTTAATTGATTGTGACATCGTGTTTCTCTCTTTTTTAAAATACTCTGGAAACCATTCAAAAGAAAACTCAAGTTCTCCTTAGCTTTTCACCAGCAAGTTGAAGGACAAACATAAGTTATTAACCAATCCATAGGAAACCTTTTGAGATTTCTTGTACAAAAGAACTTAGGAACCTAGGATTTGTATTTTAATAAATTTCTATTTGCCTATGATAGCACTATTTCATAAATTGCTAAGCAAACTCCTTTAAAAGTTGTATATAAGTTTAACCCAAAGTGGCATATATATTTACTTGACTTTCCCATAAATATATGTTCTGAATTTGCATTCATTTTTGCACACGAATTTTTAACAAATATAATAAAGTTAAGAAATGAATAAAAGTAAGCAATGATAAGTATGTCAAGACTATTAATCAAAATAAGTCTTTGATGGAGTTCAATGAAGGTCATTATGATTTAATTGGCATTCAACAAAAGTGTTGCAACTTCATCAAATATAAAAAAATACATGCACAAGCTCATGGACCTTTCAAAATCATTAGAAACATTGGTTCAAATTCTTATATTCTTGAACTGGAACATAACATGTCCATGAGTTCAATTTTTAATTTGGAGGACATTTTATCATATAAATTTGTAACATGAAATTATGCAGTATAACTCTCTTGTAAGCAAAAGTGATGAACAATTGACAAAATTATCAATGCCCCAAATTTTTTAAGATGAAATAATTATCACTAATGAAAAACCTCCTAGTAATGCTTCATCGCATAAGTTTCTCATTCGTTAGAAAAACCAACTACTTTTAGAAGTCACATAGATCGTCAGAGAAGATTAACAAAAGATTGCTCTACAAATGATAGATGACTATATTGATTTTAACTCTATAGAGCAAAGATTTCCTTTGACAGGTAGAGATGATGCAACATCAATAATAATCCTACTTGGCAATGACAAAGAATGCCTCTAGTTTAGGTCAATCAAATCAATGTTTTGGGCTCTCATTATAATGTATGACATAAAAGACCTCATAAGCTAGTTTTGGTCTAACCATTAAAGCCCATTTCAAAGAAATCATAACAATTAAGGCTAGAATTTTGAAAATCTAAATGAAGCTTCTAGACAGTCTACTACAAGGAAAAAACACTATTAGTAGTTGATTATTTTATATAAGTGAGTGATAATACTAAAATACTTTTGTAAAAGTTTATGTAGTGCATGCTAATGATTACTAATGGCTATAATGGAGAAGCATGTATAAATAACCCAAAATATAAAATAAAAGTATGTGATTTGATGGTTTGAGTTATTCCTTTTGTAGTCTTGATTGGTAGCTTTTGTGTGGGAGAAGCTTAATGGTTTTTCCTTCCCACGTGTAAATCTTTAGTAAGTGTACAAGCCCATTTGGTAAGTGTTTTTTCTTCTTGTTGTCTTTCTTAACCTATTTTTATTCTTGATAATTATCTACAACCCAATCTATTTTTTAATCCAACTCTCCTTATATTATTTTCCTACAACAATAACCTAATATTATAGCAATTGCATTCCTAATGCCATAGCAACTACATGACTTAGCCTGAACATGACTCTACCTAGTGAGTGTAATGCCAACACCAATCAGCACTTAACTGGTGCCCAATTGCAAGCATTTGTAGAATGAATAGTACTAAAACTACTTTTAACTTTTGAGCTTGAATTCTATTATTTCCGCTCCTACATCATATTGAGATCAAAGATCATTTCTTTCTTCTACATCATTTTGTTTGTAGAAAGCTAAGTCATATAGCTTTGGTATTCCCTCATGTGGGACTAGGATAGAAAAGACAGCTATATTGTAGTTATAGTCGAGTTATGGGAAGATCTAAAGGCATTTTTGTTCCTACAATTTTAGATGAGTCAAAGATAAGATAATAGAAAGATATTAGAACTATAAATGTGGAAACAAGTATGCTTTTTTAACATTTTTGTTATGAAATTATATGATTATAAAATCATTTGTGTTTTATGCATGAAATGATATATATAGTAGAAGAATAACATTATTGGAATTAAAATGTTCAAAGAATGTCTATTATTGGCTACTCATGAGCATGAGATTAGAAAATGGTATCTTTCTAAAAAATAATTTGTTCAAACCTAAAAAAAGGTATCTTGTGATAAATATAGAAGGTTATGTGAGTAGCAAATAAAGATAGATAGTGGGTAAAGAAGAAGATAAAATTTGAAATAATGAAGATAAAATTTGAAATAATGAATGAAAGAAAAAATTGTAATTGTGTTAAGCTGAAATTGTAATGAATTAAGAATTTCTAGATTTCTATATAGTAAATAGATCAAGTATTTATTTAAATGTAGAATATGTTGTTAAAATGTAAATAATTTGATGAGATTAAAAGAATTTATAAATCTTTAGAAAGAGGAATGGGCATAAGTTTAGTGGATATAATAATAGAGGCACTATTTGGAAATTTTGCACCAAATGATATCTATAAAGAGTACTTAAAATTACAAAAGATGCAGAACAAGAAAAAGATAGATATTATATTATTACTTTGAGTTTGATTTATACAATATATATTGATGACAAGAGTTGAAAATGATATAATTAAATATGATAAGCTTTGGAGGAATAAAGGTAACAAAACAATAAATATAAATAAATGATATATTATAGATTATAGAATGAAAAGATTAATAATATATTATGATATATTAAATAAATAAATGGAAAGGATTTAATTTTAGATTAAGAGAAAGAGACAAAAAAGGGGTTTGGACCAATATAGTAAAAACATGTTATGAAATGATTTGTACATTGTTATAAATTTTATAAGTAATTAATAACTTAAGTAACTTGATTATAGGGTCACAACTTGAAAAGAATAAAATAGTTTAGGATAAAGCTTCCAATATGTTCATTTAGGAAGTTATAGATTTTGTTATGATTAAAAACGCGAAAAGAGATGTACATAAAGTATGATTACAAAAATAAGTTTAAGGAATAGAAAGCTATTATTGACAATTATAGAAATCAATAATGTAGTTATTAGTAGAAATTGAAATCCTTATCTTGATTTTGATTTAAGAATTATATTATTTGTGTTCCTTTTAACAGAAAGTTAAAATAGATATTAGAAACATAATTTGTTATATCATTTTCGAGAAGGAGAATAAGGGACAATCATTTTAGTAATATTGAATTATATGATAACCCCAATTAGCTTTACATGAAAAAATTTTAATTAGATTAGCTTTGATAAACAAAGATATTGTATATTGAAAGTGAATAAGAGAAATAACTTGTGTAAGAAACTAGATGCTAGATGAACAAAGAAATTCTATCATATTCATTATGAGCATATTTGAATGAGTTAATAAATTGATGGGTGTCTTTATGACTTTCCAAAATTTGAAATTTGGATTATAAAAGAATGAATGTTAAAGATACAACTAATATTGCAAGCTTCTATGAATTGGTAAAATCCAAGTTTTGTAATTGTTATTAAAGGGAGGTAAAAGATTGAGAAGAGATAAACGCTTAAGATAGAATATGTTAAGGCTATAAGTGATGAGAAGTTGTGATGAAATAAAAAAAATAACATATGACACTAGTTATGAAATCTATCTAAAACGTTTGATAGAGAAATTAAATAATGCATATTATCTTAGATGATTTAGATTTACTTATCAACAAAAAAGAATAAATATAATAAGATGGTATTAAGTAATTAGATACGTTATGAATATATAATTATTAAAAGAGATATTATGACAAATGGAGTGAATAATATATAAAAATTTGAGAAAAGAATTAAATGTGTGCTATGGTAGTTGATACTTATTAGAAAGTAATGATCATATAATATGAATGAGTTGGTATTATTGCCAAAAGTAGTAAAATAAAAAAAGAATAGTTGGTTTAGGTAGTTGATACTTATGTTACTAGACACTTAAAGTATCATGAGAAAAATTAACCAATGTATAATTTAAAATTGGTAAATAGTGTTTTTGTTTTGAAAATCTAGAGACATTATTTATATAATGTAAAATATAAAGTGTTGAATAATCATTAAAGTTTGAAATATATTTTCACCAAACAAAAGTTGAATTTAAATAGAGAAAATGGTTAGAATTTATTAAAGAATATGATTTAAAAATAATTTATTATACTAAAAATGTTAATTGAGATGGTAATGATGTGAGCAGAAAGCAAATATTAATATGATGGCAATTCATGATGATAAAAAGAAAATAACCAATGAAATTTATAAATTTCAATTAGAAAAATAATTATAAAGAAATGTATAATCATTGCATTAATTATTCATCATAATTAATTGGATAAAATTTATTTAAAAATAGTTCCAAGATGAGGAATGCAAGAATTTAATTTAGAAAATCAAAGATGATTAGATGTTTGTTTTTTTTCCTTGGATGATAAAAATATATTAAGATGCCAAGGTTATTTATGTATACTTAATCATTAATAGTTAAAGCATTTGTTATTAGAAGAAGCTTATAGCTTTAGATATGTTATTTATCTTAAAGAAAATAAAATATATAAGAGATTTAAATAAAGACATCAGTGTCTTAGTTTAAAAGAAAATGCGATAGAATTGGTTAGAAAGTATTTAATTTATCAATAGGTAAAAGGAGAACAATAAATGTCAAATGAATTTAGAAATGCATTACTACACATTTTGTTGCTAATTTTCCTAGAGCACCTATAGGTTATAATCATATTTTTGTTGTCATTAATAGATTAACTAAATCTATACATTTCTTGACAAGTAGAGTAATATATATTCAATGGAGAGTTTGATAAAGATCTAAAAGGAACAAATTGGTAGGTTACATGGTGTATCAAAAGAGATAATATTAGATAGATATTCAAACTTCACATCATATCTCAAAAAATGTTCATCAAGTTTTTAGTACACAAATAAAATTTGGTATAACTTTTTACCTTTAAAAAGATGACCAAATAGATAAAATAATCAAAATTATAAAAGATTTATTGAGATTATGTGCTTCTAATTTTAAAGGAGATTGGAAGAGGCATTTATCTATAATGGAGTTTGGATAAAATAATAGCTATGAGGTTAACATTGAAATGGATCTTTATGAAGCCTACATGAAAGAAAATGTCAATTCCTTTTATACTAGTTTGATGGTAAAGAAACATAGTTAGTTGGGCTTAATTTTATTAATGAAGCTACTAAGTCAATAAATAAAAAATAGTTTGATGTGAAAATTAAAAATATTAAATTATAGAAAGGAGGCCAAAATTTTGTAAAGATTAATCCCTTAAAGGGATTATTAAATTTGGTAAAACAAGAAAAGTAAGAACTAATAGTTTCTTAAATCCAAAAAATTTGTTAAGTAGCCTACAAAATAGAATTACCAATCTCTATTAAGAAAGCATATTTCAAATCATTCACTCAATATCAAATATGAAAAGAACAAATTGATATTTAGTCAAATATGATATATGAGTAGAGATCAATTCAGATTCTAGAAACGAGAGATAAAGTATTAAAAAGTAAAGTGATTCTCATGATTCAAATAATTTAGTAAACTCAAATTGAAAGAGAAGAAAACAAACAATTTAATTAGATATAAAAACTTAATACTTAGAACTATATTAAATTTTAGTATAAAATTCATATAAGGGAGGATTATAATATCTTAAAATTTGTACTTTTTATTGTACTAAAAATAATGAACTATTGTGGATAATCATGCACATATTCGTTTTTAATGAAATAAATGTTATATTTTAATAGTCAGAAGTATTAAAATAAAATAAAAATATTTTTGGTACACTCAAAAAGTGGCAAGTTACAAAACAGTTCAAAATTTGAAATTAAGCATATGGTTTAATAGAGCTAAATGAAAGGACTCTAAGGAAATATGTTTTGTGATTTTTGTATCTATATTGGGTTTGTTATGAATTTTCAAATCAAAAGAAATAAAAAAATGGTTTTAAATTGATTAACCTTGGTATTAAGCTAAAAACCTAGGGATAAATTTAAGTCATGCCACTTTGTACAATTAGGAGATAAGAATGGGGGAGGTGGCTTAATCAATGTAGCAAAAAAAGAAAAGAGGAAAGGAGGAACTTAATTGGGAGAGTTTGTGAGAGGAAATTTAGGGAAGTCATATTATTGCAAGAAACTTTGATGAAAAAGTGTTATTGGAGGAATTCCAACAAGAAGAAAAAAATTACAAGAGGAACCAAGAGTGCAACCAAAACCTTAGCAAGTTGAAGTAGTGGAAGTGAAAGAAGAACAATGACGCAAACAAGAGAAAGGATTATAGGAATTGATTTAAGGAATTGAAAAAAGGAACCTAATTTACTACAACCAAGTCAAGAGTTAGATTAGATTTTAAATGAAATTCCCTAAGTTTTGTTTTAATTATTATTTTAGAATTCCTCGCAACAAATTGGAAAACTAATTAGATAAGAAAATATGGAAATTATAATGAAAAGTTTATGTTTAAGTTTAAATCAATAAAATAGTGATAATTGAAGTGTTTGCTTGATGTTAAGGTGTTACAATATTATAATGTGTTCTTTAATTAAGTTCAAGAACTGAATTAAATTAAGAAAAGAGAAACTGGTCAAGTTCTTACATCTTTCCAAAGTTAGACAAACTGCACGTTACACTCGATGTAAAGTACACCAAGGCCATGCATATAGCAATACATGTTAATAAATAGTAGATGGCCTTCAATGGATGATCTGTCTAATGTTCTAACTAACTATAAAGATTTGAAATTTTAAGGATTTTGTAGAATATGCAATTGTGATAAAAAGAATTTAGGAGAAATTATAATACTTGGTATTTTGAGAAAAATGAAAGTTATGAAGCATATGTTTAACATCAAAATAACATGATTGTGATGGTTGTGCATATTTTTTTATGTAGGAACATAAAGGGAAAAAGAGAACATAAAAGGGACAATCTCTAAAAAAACCAAGAAGAGGAATTTAAACTAATGTAATACAAGATAGTACTTTATTTAATAAAATTACATTCATACAATCATGTTGCATGACATCACAATATTTTTGTATGTATTTTGATATCATTAATGAAATGTAATTAAATTATATTATTGTATATGTTATAAGCATAAAATAATTACATGTATTTGAGATATATTATGTGATCGAAATATCAAAACATGGAGAAAAAAGATAAGAAAGTGATATATAAAAATATTAAAAAAAGGAAAGAAATGTTTGGGGTGATATATCTAGGTCATATGAGCCTTATATGCACATCATTTATGAAACCATTATGTATGATAAGATTGCATACTTATATGTCATGTTATGAAATGAAAGAAGGAATGATATTAGTGTTATAATTATAAGAAATAAAAAAGCACAAGAGGGGTGAGGGAATTATGGAGAGTTTAAAATTACATGATTTCAAATACAAGTATAGATAGTAATCAAAACTTTTAATTTATCAAGTTAGTTTAATTAACTCAATTTGTTTTACAAAGTGAAGTAATTGTTACTCTTAATTAATCTTAAATAAAATTTAGAAAACAAATTATTATTTTTAAATATATTTTTGTAATTATGAAATAAGTTGAGCCCAAAAATAAGATAAACAAAAGAAGCACAACATTTTTAAGTGATTCAACCTAACTAGTGCCTACATCTATCCCTAGTCGACCTAATTAGGCTTTCATTAATAAACTATTCTATTTTATTATAGCCAATAAACAAAATGTTAAAAAAATATAACATTTTAATAAATTTAGTAGGGGTACACCTTACAAAAAAAATGTAAGTATAATAGTTTAAAAATTATTATAACACTTATATAACATATTAAAGCTCATAAAGATTATACCATTTACTTGTTGAATATATATATAACACAAGAACTAAACGATGTAAAGTATATTATCGAACAAAATGAAGCTTGATGCAATGTGGAAAAAGGAAACAAACTGAGAATAAAATAATTGAATTAATAGAATGAACTCTCTTCAATTTGGTATAACTTATATTCCAATGATTTCCTTATTATAATCTTTTAAATGATTTAGCAATCTATGTATCATCAATTTATATAAGTGAATCAGATGCAAATAAAAAAGCTATAATGCCATTTTCAAGACAATGCAACTATCCATTATAAGTTTCGATAACATATTTATATGGGTATGTTCAATTAATCATATTAAACAATGAGGATAAAACTAGGATTATCTTGATGATCCAATGATAAGACTAGCACAATTTTGTTTCAAATGACATATACAAGTACAAGAAGTCTCTTTGTATTATATGACATCAATTCTTAATGTAGTGCTTAAGTTTTATTTGTATTGTACCAAATGATCACAAGGATTACACAAGAAATATTATGCAATAGTAGATCATCACTATATGATAGTTATTTTCACCAAAAGCTAAGCTCTCAAGAAAACAATATGATTATATAAAAGCGAACCATTGTATGATCATATAGTAATTAGGTTAACAAAATTAAAAGGATAATCACACATATATGATAAAATTATCATAGTAATATGATAGTTTTATATCATACTTTATTTAAAGTATCCAGCAAAAAGAAATCATATAAGTGTGATACATACTTAGTTATCATGCAATAATATAGACCAATCAAAATATGGCCTTATTAAATGATAATCATAAATGTACATTACAAATATTGTATTATAAATATATTTCTTAAGTAATTTAAGTTTTTTTATGTTAAGAAGTGGATCATACATATATAATACTTTATGTTATACTTTACGAAGAAGCTAAAAAAAAAGATATTGGTGATTGTATAATGATTATTGTGTGTACAACCAAGCTATAGTATCATGATAAGGTTATAGTAGTATGATATATTAATCATATATGTTCAACCACAACTAAATTTATATCTAAGATACTAGAAGAGAACATAGATAATGTACTAATATTAAGAAATCTTCATACTCATACAATACTGGAGTAAACTCAACTCTTAAAGAATGAATAATGCATGTACAAGGTTGATACCTTGTATGATCAAGTTTGTGATCTCTTAAGTTCAAATGGCAATCACATCTTTATGATAAACCCATCATACCTACATAATTCTATGACACATTTAACTTCAAGTGTTAATATAAGCCATAATTTAGATCATACAAGTACAATATTAACAATCGTATCATATTATCATTAGATAGTAAAAAATATAACTTGTTTTAGATATAATTTCATTAGTTTATGTCTTGAATTGACCCCTAAGTACTAATGTAATTTTATAAGCCCTATATCTAAGAGCATGATTTAAAAGATAATACATGCATAAGATGAAATAATTCCTAAGAACCATATAAATAACAAGAGACAAATTAACAAATTAAATTAATTAATTGCCTTAAAAGTGAACTCCTGATGGGTAGCCACTCCACCAAGAGTTGGGACTATGACTCCATTATATATAAGTTGAGCCAAAGTTAAAGCACTTGACTTCAAACTTCTTCTCATTCCACATGCATGAGCTTCACTCTTTTTTAGCATAAAATTTTGTCATAATCAAAGTTTGCAAGTACACATTTATATAAATGTGCATTAATAACCAAAGCACTTGATTTTGTTATATCATCCTCACAACATTTAGATTCAATAAAATATTATCCAATGACTACAATTATATATAATTAGTCACTAGCAAATAATACTAAGCTTGATGAACATAAGTTATATACCCTATAATGTGATGGCATAAGAGATCTTATTCTTAATTATAGCTTAGTAATATGTATGGGCATGATGTGTTCAGCTTAATGATTACTAGTACTTTGTGGATGACTAATTTATAAATATGATAAGATTATTATAGTTAGTTTTCCATGATATGCTTATGGGTTAAGATCTAAATATGCTGTGATGAAATATTAAATAAAGATGATAAGTTTATATAGATATGTAATATTGATCATTTGGGAAATGTGGGCCCTTTTATGTTAAAAATATGATAGCATAGGAACTAATGATAATAAATTATTAAAGAATTTGATGAAAATAAATATTTTGTTAATATAAAAAACTTGATATGCTTATTTGTATGTTGTATTGGATAACATATAATATTTATTTATTCATTTGAGATATGTTTACATATGAACTTTTCATAGGTGTCATGATTTTAATAATACATTTATTTATTAGTTTACATTAAGATACTTTTTTATCTAGAAATTAATTTATTGAGCTTTTAAAGATAACTATATTATATTATAGGTCTTGCCAAATGTACACATAAAGAGGTAGATTAGAGTACCATGTGAGTTGGGAGTTATTTTTAGAAAGACATGTGTTGAGGTATATTGTATCATATATATTTTGATGATGTACTAGGTATGTTTGTACTTAAAGATTATTAGTAGATAACATGTGATATATGTTTGGCAGTTGATGCTTTATTATTATGAGATTATTGTGTTTGAATATTAAAAAATTATTTTATTAAATTGCATTTTATCATTATTCTTATCTAAGTAGATGTGTGGTGTCCTTTACTTAAACAAATATACTTCAATTTATTTTGATTTTACATTATTATCATATTATTAAGAAGAAAATGCAAATGACTTAACACTTTATCACATATACTAGTTTAACTTTGCTCGTGGTAGGCTTGGAGAAGGTTTATAACCTTGTCAATTGACCCTTCCTCTATTCATGCTTTGTTAGTTTAGGTTTCCAAAGTGATGGTATAAGTGGATTGTAGAATATATATGTAACCTAGGTACTCTATTTGAATTAATAGTAATAAGACTAATTGGATCCTTATGAAGTATGGTCTCTTGTAGGGTTCCTCTTTGTCATCTTATTTCTTTTTCCTCTAAGCTTATATCTTTTTGTATCTATCAACAATTTGTTGCAAGAATAATTTAGGCGTAAAGTTCTCCCCTAATACTACCCCATCAATGATGTTCAACTTTTTGGCCTAGCTATTAATGCAAATGCCTGTGTTAGTCTACATGCTTGACATGTATTGCCTAATGTCTAGTCATCATGCTATCCTCCAAGTTGACCATCTTTTTTGAAAAGCACGCACACCCCTTATAGAGGCATTAGTTGACAATATCTTTGGGTTCAATTGTAAGTAGATGATAATTATCTTTGCATCCCCCTTGATTGTCATGCATTGACTTTCTCTAACAACCATCAAATCATTGATTCTTCTTTAGATAGAATTTTGGGGTAGGACACTAGGGCATTTGTCTATAGCTGATAGAATTATCCTTATCAATAATTTCATGGCCTTCTATCCCTGTATTTCATCTCCCACTCTTGGTTTTATGAAGGTCTTTAATATTATTAGAAGGCTACTAAATGGTTCCTTTTGGAGCATGGTCTCAAATCAATAAGCTATCCACTATCTCATGTAACATAAAGTTTATTGATTGAAATTATATGGGGGTTTTTGTGATGACCCATTTTGCAACATACTTTGTTTTTTAATTTAATTCATTCACTTCCATTAAATCTTTAATTTCTCTTAAATTTCATATTTTAAATGGAGGCAACTAACCCTAGATTTTATTTATTTTCTAATTTACAATTTTATCAATACATCATATATATCAACAAATATAGCATATCACAATATTTATATATATCAACTAAAAACCAAAACTATTCACACCATTCCCACAAACACATTTCATAAATTCATAATTTTACTTAACCATTACACTCAAATTTTAAATATAGATACATTACTGAATACACCATATAATTAACAAACCTTTGTCATATAAAAACTTGGCAATTTAATTTCTTTCTTGTACATAATTCTTATGCATGATCCTCTTTTTGTTTTGGTTCTAAAACACCTAAAAACTTAGGCCCAAAAATATACTAAATGAACCATCATATGCTTAATATTCTACATCTAATCATAAATATATATGCAAGTAAACAAATATTTTAGAACAACTACAAGTAGGGTCTAATCACATATATCAATCAAAGAAGTAAACAAGTAAGATCTCATTCAAATTAAAATATAATAAGAAACATGATATGCTATAAAAAAAATACTACAAACTTAAGAAAAAATAGCAAACAAATGTAATTTCTTATAGTTTCATTCATTTTTTGTAATGTAGACTTATCATTGACTTTTATTTCTATATAACTAAGTAAATCTTATGATAGTAATTTTGTTATACCCTCTCTCTTAGAGTAAATAGTTAGTATCCTCTTTTTAGTTTGTTGAGTTATGATGGAAAACTCAGTTATAAATAAATCATACCATATTTTTATGCATATTCATGCTCAATCTTTTTAAAATTTTCAATTTTCATATGTTTGCAACAATCTCAATTGTGTGACACACTTATCACTAGGCACTTTTGGTGGCAAATCTCAATCATATGGCTCATTAGACACTAGCAAACTCATGGCAACAAATCTTAATCTTATGTCACATTAGTTATTGGCAACCCTCTGGAGATGAATCCCAATCTCATGGTTTGCTTGTCATTAGCTAAAAAGAATATCATTTTATATTATAAAAATTTTCATATTACTGATTCATTTTAATTGAATTCTATTAACAATTTTCTTATTTTACTTTGATGAATGTTTCTCTCAATTTTACTTCATTTAATTAAATATATGTTTTATAATAATACATAAAATATCATACTTACATAATTATACATGCCAAATAAATTCATATTACAATACAACACAATATATAAGGCATACATCTAGTTACAAGTACTAATTCTTGCATAGTAATATAGTGTAACATAATAGCAATACATCAATGCACATGCTTTGTGTAGGATCCTCAAACAAAATCATATCTATGCAAATCAATAGTATATCAGACATATGCACATAATGTTCATTTTAAAATTCCTACCTAAACAGTTCTCAACCTTCATGTTTGATTTTGCATAAGTCAAAATTCTTATCCTTAAAGTTTAACCTATTAAGAAACACATGTCTTAACTCATCATAAAATTTGTATAATTAAAATTTATCAAGATTTGTAATTTATTCATTATACAAGTCACTTCTAATTGATGAAATATTTCTTTTTGTTTTTTCTTCTTTCCTTCTATTCTTCTCTCTCCTCAACTTGCCCCTTTCTCATAACACTAATTTGCGAATCTCTAAAGATTTCTCTTCTAATCAACCTAAAAACCAAGTAAAAACTTAATCAATTCTTAATCTTAACAAACATTGCCAAAATGTAGAGAAACTAAAAGAAAGAAGCAAAAATGTTGCATTAGTACTAAAGTATCCTCATCACCACAAAAACTCATCCTTGATTCCATCAAGGTTTCAACAGCACATGCAAGTCTTATCTTCAGTGACATAAGGTTTCGTAGAAATTTTTAGTTGGCCATATGATGTTGAAACCTAGAGCATAAGAGCATTTAACATAGTTAAGGAAAAAAGAAATAATCCTATTTTTTTGGAAAATCCAAGAACATATATATATATATATATATATTAGTATTTATAATTTATAACTTTTATAATTTATAGTAATTCTAAATGAACTTTGATCAAGATAAAAACATCATTAGACTCATCTCAATGAGTTCTATCTAATTCTATATTTATTATATGTTTTGAAATATTTATTTTTCAATAATTTCAAATGTTTTATGAGACACTTTAATTTGTACCTTATTTAAAGAATAAGAGTATTTCAATTCTCCCCTCATTGTAAGAATTGTTCCCTTAATATTCAAAAATAGCTAAGGGTACTTTTTCCCTATCTCATCCTCAAGTTCCTATGTAGCTTCACATTTTGTTAGGTTTTGCCATTATACTTAACCCTCAGAATTCCTTTCTTTCTTAATTGCTTGATTTATTTGGCTAGGATTCTTATGGGCTTCTCTTCATTGCTTAGATTTGGTGGCACTTTCATAGTCTTTAGATCATATCACACTACATGTGATGGATCAAAACTTTATCTTCTCAGAGCTAAAATATAGAATACATTATGCATAGTTGCCAATAATGTTTGATATACCTGGCTTTAGTTTTCTTCCTTTTCTAAATCTTATTACATCCTTCGTTGGACTTACTCTTAGGAAAACATATTCTCCTTGTTAGAACTCTACCATTTTGTGCTTTATAACAAAGCATTTTCTTTAATTGATCTTGGGCTTCATTTGTTCTTCCTCAAATTATTTTAATCTTTTGGATAGTTTCATCTATCAATGATGGTTTCAATTGAGTTTTATCACTTACTTTATATAATGGTGATAGAAATTTCTTATTATATAGTGCCTCAAACAATACCATTCCTATTTTAAATTGATAACAATTTTTATAAGTAAATTCAATAAATGCTAGATAAGTATCCTTATCATCATCAAAATCTAGAATACATAATCATAGCATATCCTCTAGAACCTTTATAGTTCTTTCAATATGTCCATCTATTTAAGGATAAAATGTTATGCTAAATTTTAATTGAATACCAAATGCTTCATGCGTTATCCTCTAGAAATGCAATGTGAATTTGAAATCATTATTTGAAATAATTGTTTTTTATACTCCATGTAATCTTATAACTTGATCAATAAAAATTTGTACTAGTATTTCAGTTGTATAGGTAGTTCTAATAAGCAAGAAAAAAGTTGACTTTATTAATCTATTGATTATCATTTTTATGACATCATACCCTTGACTAGCCTTTAATAATCCACCTACAAAGTCTATTGATATTTTCTCCTATTTCTATGTTGGAATAGGAAGAGGTTGCAACAAGACACTTAGTTTTTATTACTCTTCTTTCATCTGTTTACATATTATACACCTACTTACATAATTGTAAACATTTTTCTTCAGACCATTCCACCAAAAATCTTTGCTTCAAGTCATGGTACATCCTTGTGAATCTTAGATGTACTATATACCTTATTCTATAAGCCTCTTTCAGTAAGTATTACCTCCACTCTCTTATTATAGGAATACACATTTTGTTCTTATAAAAAGAAACTTTCTTTATTTAAATTAAAATTTATTTCTTTTTCTTCAACAAGTCTAAGCTTTATTTGTTGGACTTCTTCATCTAAGCATCTTTCAAAACATGCAATCAATATCTTATAATAATTAATTGAGAAAACTTTTTTCTAATAGTTATTGATATTACATTCAATTCTAGATGATTCATTTTTATATAGTTATGCTTTTTCTAAGATAGATTTCATGCTATCAAGATTAGGTTTTAGGCTCAATGCATCAATTATAATATTTCTTTACTTAGATGATGGATAATCTCTATGTCATAATCTTTTGGTAGCTCTAACCAACTACATTATCTTAGATTTAACTCTTTCTAAATAAAAAGATACTTTAAACATTGGTTATCAATAAATAACTTTTTTCATCATAAAGATAGCACCTCTAAATATTCAAAGAAAACATTATATCAAGATCAAAATGTATAAGATAATTTCTTTCACAAGATCACCATTTCTTGAAGCATATGCTATTGATGTAATTTGTAAAGTGCTAATACACAAGGAGGGTGAATTGTGCTTTTAAACTTCTGCTATTTTGAAAACATATTCTTAAATAAAAATTTGAAAATAATAAAATCATTAATTTAATAATTTTACTAAATAAAATATAAAAAGAAAATAAAAATTTTATATTTTTAAAAGCTCATTTTTTAATAAAATATTTTATGCTTGAAAAAAATGATTTTGATACTTTTTTATATATGTCTTTTAATTAAATATTCTAAAAAAAACAAATATCATAAATTACATAACAAAGAATAATAAGAGAGACAAAGGAATTTTTAAGTGATTTAGCCAACCTATGCTTACATATACCTTAAGTAAACATGACTAGGATTTACAATCAAAGCTATTTTCTTTCATTGTAGTAAGTAGAGATAATATTTACAAATCACATCTTTTTATCATAGTAGGTAGAAGTAATGTTTACAAACCATGCCCTTTTGTTATATAAAGTAAAGGTTCACCATCACAATCTTAATTATAAAAGTTTACAATATTGAATCATAATACTAAATAATAGATAATCATAATATTTCATTATTCACTTGTAAAAGTGTATATAGTACAAGTCTATAGATTATGTTTGATATGATGTTGAAATATGAATAAATATATAAAAAATCTTGCAAAAACGTAAAGGACCTAGTTTTAAAATATTAAATCAAAAGATTTACTAATGTGTTTTAACATTATTAAAAAAAATAGAATCAATAAAGATCTTACATTAATACAATCTTTTCCAAAAAAAAAAATAAAAAGAGATAAAGAAATAAAAATCAATTATAAAGAAGTCACCAATAAAATAAAACATTATAGCAAGGAAGAGAAAAAATGAGTCATAAATATGGTTCCAAAAATGCATCAAAATCGAATTGTAATTATTTATTTTGCTCCTCTTTTGAAAATATTGATGTAGCAAGGTAAAATCATTAACTATCTATCTACAAAGGCTCCTTTATTTATATTAAAATATTTCAAGATAAAATAGTATTTTTTTCTAATGGTTAAAAAAGGGTCACCTAAATTAGTCATTATAAATAAGCATTTCAAGTTCTAGATAAACACAAACAACCTTTTAGAATACTGAATACGAGCAAAAACAATGATAATCATTTCATCTGGGTGGAAGAAACACACACTAACTGATCAAAATAATGAAAAAAGGGTTTAGATCTAATCCCAAATGGTATTTGAACTTGATTGTTAGATCCTTTATGATTGATGGATAGTGATGATGTGCATGATCATTATTCATGAAGAAAGAGAAACTCTTAGCCATTTGATCATGCTTATCAGATAGATGGTTATATGTAATTTACTATTAAAAAATGTAGATGTGATCATGACCATTCGATCATTAAAACATGCTATTAGATAGCACTAGTTTGCTCCTATTTGAAAGCAAATAGGATCGATCTTATAATCTTACATTATATACATTTCATGCATGTTGGCATTTATAATACTTTTTTCATATGGATAAGTCAACATAATGGGGTTGCCTACCACTAATGCTCTTAGGAAGTCATAACCTAAGTCATCGGCACACACACACACATATATATATATATATATGGGTCTGACTTAACCCAATCTCATTACTTGACAAATTCAAGTCTAACTTGACTCAATATGCCTAAGCTAGTTAAGAATGATACCTTGACCCAGTTTAACCCAAGCAACTTCAACATTTGTGCCCTGGCTAAGGCTCGTGCCTAACCTGACTTGATTTTAATTGGTCTCCTATCTTATAGCTCCCCAAGGCCCAATCTCAACATTGTAAGCCACTTAGCCCTAGCCTTTGGGCTTGATAGAGGAGAAGGTGCATAGACATAATTTTTTCCTTTTTAAAACAATTTTTATATGTTAATCATTTTTACTTTTAAAACATTTGTATAGCTACTCAAATAATAAAATATTTGTATAACTACTAAAATACTAATGCATAAGAAATCAATAATCATACTTGTGTAAAAGGTTATATAATCTAATTGTCATTTGTAAACAAGTGATATAATAGATAATCAAACTAGTTTATTTCTTAGAGATAAAGTTCTCATAGTTAGCTACTCTATTAAGAGTTTGATCAATAACTCCTTGATATGCCATTTAAGTTATAGCCAAAACATGACCATCATTGCTTGACAATGCTTCACTTGTGGATTACTTCATAAGTCATCTAGTCCAAACTCTTTAATTGATTAATCTTATAAGAACTTGAGATGCATGATCTAAAATGCATTCAAGAAAATTGTTAGAGAAACTAATACAAAAGGTTTATTGTCATCTAATAAGTGGTGTCATTACCAATAGTATAATAACTATGACTCTACTATTCTATATTAATACACACCTAAATCCTTGTTAATGCATTAATATATACTTGAAATTTAGTTTCTTGCATAAGTAATGCTAAGATAGGTGTTAAGCTCAATTTCTCTTTTAAAGTTTGAAAACTCTTTTCACAATCTAAATTTTATTCAAGATCTACTATCTTCTAAGTTAATCTTCTTATTGATATTATAATTTCAAAAAAATCTTTTATAAACTTTTAATAATACCTAGCTAAACCCAAAGAATTTTAGACTTCAATTACATTACTAGGCTTAAATCCATTCTATAATTGGTACTATTTTTGGGAATTAATAAAGATTCCTTTTGCACTGATCACATATACCACTGAGGATAGAATGGTTAACCAAAAACTATATTTTGAAAATTTTGCATATAATTGGCATCTTATAGTTTTTGTAATACTAGATGCCAATATTTTTTGTACTTTACATAATCTTTAGAACAAATTAAGATGTTCTCAATAAAAATAATAACAAACTAATCTAAATATTGCCTAAACATCATGTTCAAATCAAGTATATAAAGGTTATTAGAGTATTTGTTAATTTAAAAGGTAACACAAAATTCAAAAAGACCATATCTAGTTTTAAATGTAGTTTTTGAAATATCTTTTTTTTTAATCTTTAATTGATGATGTTAGGTACCTTTGTGTTTAAAAAGACAAGCCTTAAATATTTAATATTTTATTTTAATAGATTTATTTAGTGTGAAATAGATGTTATTTTAATAAACAAATAATGCACTTTAGAAGATGTTAAATTAGTGATCTTCAAAGTACCTTAAAATGTTTAGTAAGTTTTAAAGATTGAAGACATACACACCAAGTTTCCAATAAGTTTTTTTAAAATCAAATGTTAACTTATTAATTTTAAAACACTCTCATTTTGTATCAATTTCAAACCATATTAAAGCATCAAATTATTCAATCATCTCCTTGATTTAGTAAATGAATAGGATTCTATTTTTGAATCTTACAACCCTTTTCTTGGTTAAATTCTATCCTTATCAAATTACATATTAGTTTTTTTATTAACTCTTGATTAAATTAAAAAAATTAATTTGTTAAAATTTTTTATAATTAAAAAAATAAAAAAAAATCCTCTACATCCCAGCATGAGCCAAAGTGCAAAGCTCTTAAATCAGGCAAACCTGATCAAGCAAGCACTCACAAGCCTCATATTAGGTAACAATCAGAACAAAATTGGGTTGAGCTCACTTTGATAGAAAGTGAATTCCTTAATTGAATAGGGTAAGGCATTGGGTCAAGTCGGACAACACTCAAACTCAATATACGTATAGGTCTAGCCATATAATCCTGTATGTTATAAGTACACTCGAGGAATGAATTCTCAAGCACACAAGGGGGAGACAACCATAATTAGGCTCTACAGAATACCTCCATGTGAATAATTATAAAGTCAAAATTCTTATCTTTTCCCCTAATGTGGAACTAAATCCCTTGTTCCTATTGCATCCAAAATTGATAGCACTCAGCAAGCATTTTTGTGATCGCACAATGGAGCATGCCTCTGTTTTATTTATTGATAAGGATCATCGATCTCACCATCCATTCGATCTCCCAGATCAAACCATGATCACTAATTCTATTAATTTCTTATAATTTATCTCAAGATCTGACGATCGGAGCTTCATCCTAACTTATCAGACAACTAGAACTCTTTCTACCTACTTCGTCAATCGTGTGGCTCTTAATTATCCTGTTTGAATCCTATGGCTAAGATCAACTATAACTTTTCATTGTTAACTTAACATTCCAAATCTCATCTGACATGATTGGATGATTAAGATCAAATCCATCTTAATTGGACTATCCATAACTCATCTGCTTATTAAGCATTAAATATGATGATCTATATCACCTCTAATAGGATCCAATAGTCATGGTCTATCCCATCTAGTGGCTAATTATTTAGCAATTGTGTTAGCCATTTCAAAAAATTATTTTAACATATTTTTAAGCTGTTTGGCTGTAGCTTTTTAAATAGCTTTCTACACTTTCTAACAACTATAATCAAAATTTTTTATGAATACCTAACCATTGTAAATATAAGAACTAATGAATGTGAATCAATCTTTCAGAACTTAACAAAATACTACTCCATATTCTACTAGCATTAACTTTGACTTCCCCTTCTCAAATCGTCAAAGTTTTCTAATTAAACCTTACATACATAAACTTTTAATTTCTCATTTCTCTTCTTGAATTTAAGCTTATTATGTCTTGTTTTATTAATTAACAAGTATAAGAAGTTGCACAAATTTATCAAAATTTTTTGTCTTATTGTATTTTTCTTTTTCTCTTAAGTTGGGCGGCCTGACATTTGTTAAAACTCGAGTTTGGTTTGATCTCATAAAAAAATTGAGTTGTGGTTGTGCTCTCAAAATCTTGTGTTATAATTGAATCTATAAAAGCTAATAGGTTTGAGGTGAATCGTAAGAAAAAATCTCAAGTTGTAACATTTTGTTAATGGTGTTTTTCCTAACCTTGGTTAGGAGTGGATATAGGTTCTAATTTGAACTAAACTACCTAAAAATTATAGTATCACATTTTAATTTTTATCTTCATTTTTCTTTATCATATTAAAAATAATATATAAATATAGTCATGGTTTTCCATAAATATAAAATTATTTTTTAAAAATAAATATGTTCAAAAATAACAAAAATTATTTTTAAGATCACAATTCACCTCTCCTCTCCCCCCTCTTGTGAGATTCATACACTAGTTTTCACTTCAGATGATAGCTAAATCTCAGGTCAATCTTTGAAAATATTTTAACTTTTTATAACTAATCAAATAATTAAATATTCTAAGTAATAGATATTTATTCTTAATTATTATTTTTTAATCTTTTATAATCAAAGCACTTTCTTAAACTTTTATTCTTCTTTTTCACAAACAATATAGGTGCACCCTAAGGTGATACATTAGGTATAATAAAGCTTTTATTAATTAAGTTTTGTAATTATTCATTTAACTCTTGTAATTCAAGTGGAGTCATCTTGTATGGTACCTTAGAGATTGGTTCTACACTCGAAAGTAATCACAAATTCAATTTCACTACCAAGTGGCATTTTTAGTAAATCTTTGATGAAACATCTAAATACTCACATATTGAAAATTCTTGTAATTGTTTTCTTTCTTTATAACTTTTTTAAAGCTAGATAACACACATCTTTTTCTTACCAATCTTTTAGCTTCCAAAATAGATATTATAGGCACCTTCTTATCCTCGCAAAAATAAAATAAATCAATGCTATTTGTTATATGAATTTTTTATTTTTTTATCTCAATAGTTAATAATGATCTGATGAGATATTAGCCAATCTATTTTAAGAACAAAATTGATTTATAATATATTAATAATAATTAATTAAGATTCAAAAAAAAATTTATTAATTTTCACATCTTGTTTGACATCTTTTTTTACTCTTAGTTTCTCTCTTATAAGTAATTTTACTATAATATAAGTTTCTAATACATACAATTCAACTAACAATCTTATAATTAAATTACCTGATAGAAGAGAATATGATACACCACAATCAAATAAAGTTGTTATAGGTATATTTTAACAAATGAATACCTATAATAATATTAGGTGACATAAGAGTCTCCTTTTGTGTGATAACATAGATATAATATTGTATAGTCTATTATAAGTGTGTGTTTGTGTGTGTGTCTATATATATATTATATATATAATATAATATATTAGTATTTATACTTAATTTTAAAAATTTATAGTAATTCTAAACGAACTTTAGTTGTAATGAAACTAATATTATTTGACTCATCTCGATGAGCTCTATCTAATTTTATATTTATTTTTATATTTTATAATATTTTAATTTTTAGTGATTTGAAATATTTTATGACATAGTTTGATTTGTTCTTAGTTGTAAGATTGAGGATGTTATAGTTTGAGTATCAATTGCTTCCATAGTTGAAGGCAAATCATTGTAGTGAAGTTTTTGTGTAGGTTCATATATGGGATCCTTCTTTTTGGATTGAATATTTGGCTATCAAATGTGATGGTGGGAGTGACACTTTCTCTACCTATCAACATGACTCTTGATTAAGTATCTTATCTCTCTTGGGTGTAGCATTATTTATGAGAATACTTCATGGAAAATCAAAGATGGTCAATCTTATGATTTTTATAATAACAAATTGGTTGAGCACTCTTCTCCTTAATTGATGGTCCACACTTATCAATATGAACCTCATTTCACTTAATACTATATTATGCCTCCTTAAAGTTGAGGGACATAGTGCCTCAATATCTTGAACTCCTTGTTTCACGCTAGCTTGGTGAACTTAATCCTACATTTAGCTTGATCTCCTACTATTTAGATTCTGTTATACCCGGTAAAATATTATAGGTTTAATCTTCAATAATTCAAATTGGCTGGGATGATTTCAGATCGACAGTAGGTTGAGCCAGGAGCTCAATTGGAGGCTATTGGAATTTCTGAAATTTTCTGGGGATTTTTCGGAGCACCGAGGAATTTTTAAGTAATTTTCCCTGTTTAATTGGATTTTTGGAAATTCGAAAATCTATTTAAATCGGTCCATTAAACCGGAAATTGGTTTTTACCGCGCATGAACCGGACCGAAGCGGTTCAGCGAAGGCGGGGGCGGTTCGCCGAGTGCGTTTGCGCGTGCGTTTGTATAAGCCGCTGATAAGCGGATCGGACGGACGAGATCAGCGGTGGAGATTAACCGGTTGATCGGGGTTAAGCGGCGTTATTAGAAGGTCAACCGGCACTTAATGGGTTCTTAACGGGTTAATACCGGTTTAAAGCGGGGTATTTAACCCGAACTGTTCGACTGTTAGGGTTAGGGTTTCGAACGGCCGGAGACGAAGCTTTCGCGGAGAACGGCGATATTTTCCGGCAGCCTTTCAAGGGGCTTTTTGTACCTGGAGGTTCGCGGGACCGAGGAGAATCGATTGGTACCGGTTTCGTTCGGCGAGGAGCAGCGGTTGGTCGCGTGCGAGCTTCACCGTCGCCGGAGAAGAAAGGTAGGGAATTCAGTTTAAATTAGTTAATTAGCAAATTAAAAATATGGATTATTTTGCAATTAGCTACTTGAGCATGTGGATAAGGTTTTTTTTGGAATTGATTAATGCAAATTATTGATTTTAGTAGGAAATTCGGTTTTAAATTAGTTAATTAGCAATTTAAAAATATGGATTATTTTGCAATTAGCTACCGGAGCATGCGAATTGTGGTTTTTGAAATTTATTAATGCAAATTATTGATTTTAGCATTTTAGGGTTTTCGGAAAAAAAAATTATACCCGCCGAATTCGGAAATTTTACCGAGCATGTGTTGATTCGATTATGTGCTTTAATCATGTTAAGATAGTATCAAATGCTGAAATTTGTTTAATTTCATAGATTGTTAAAATGGGGATCGGATGAAACTTCGGCAGAAATTTTGATTTGAATCTTAGAAATTAGTGACATTATTGACAAGTTAGGATAGTACGAACATCGGATGTTACTTCTCTTTGATCTCGGTCGCCGGAAATCGACGGGGAAAACGAAATTTTCCGGAGGAATCGTCGGCTAGGGTTTCGCGGGCGCCGGGCGGAGGAAGGAGATGGATTAGATTAATTTCGGTTTAGTTAATTAAGTAATTGTAATTATTCAAATATTAATAATAATTAAATACTAAACGTCGGCTGGAAAATTTGATTAAATGTTCGGCCGGTGGGTTCGCGGTTCAGCGCGAGGATTCCGAACCGGCAGCGAAAACCGGTTCAGCGGGATTCGGGCAGACGAACGGGCGGAGGAAAAATTTAATTCGGAAATTAATCCGAATTTTCGGGAAATATGTGGAATTTAAATTTTAATTCGGAAATTAATCCAAATTTTCGGGAAAAGGATATATGTGGAATTTAAAATTTAAATTCGGAAATTTATTCCGAATTTCGGAAAATGGATAAGGGCAGAAATTGATATTGGAAATTAAAATTTCCTGAAGTGAGAAAAAGGTGATTTTTGGAAATCACGTAGCCAGTTGAAATTGACTGTTGGAAATTATACATAAATTCAGTGCAGCTGGATTAGTTGGAAGGAAGTGTGACACTTGGGTAAGTGCTACCAGAATAGTCAGAATTTTGGTACAGTTTGTGTTGCTTGGATGGCAATGGCATGATTTGAGTCAGTTTACTCAGTGTTGGCATATTTCACGGATTGGCATATTGGACCGAACTACTATAGACCCTATATGATGTTTTAGGGTAGTTGTGGTAGGTAACTGTGCGGTTCAAACTTAGCTTCCACAGTGTACATGTGACTGGTAGGCGCCATGTGTGTTTCGAGTGGGCGAATCCCACTGGCATGCTACCTGGAACCCCAGGCTAGGTTGTGATGCGTGTTTCGAGTGGGCGAATCCCACTGGCATGCTTTGCCTAGGCGCCATGCGTGTTTCGAGTGGGCGAATCCCACTGGCATGCTATATAGACGCTGAGGTGTCGGGTGCTAGGCGTTATGATGCGTGTTTCGAGATGGGCAATCCCACTGGCATGCTTTGCCTAAGCACCGTGCATGTTTCGAGATGGGCGATCCCACTGGCATGCTACCTGGAAGCCCAGAGGAGAGCTACTCTGGTGTGACTGGGGTGACTGTGGTTGGTCGGAGTCTGGGACTGAGAGTGCCTTTCCACCCTACATTGTTATGCTGTATTCCTATACTCTTGCTATTATCCTTCTCTTGCATGTGAGTTTTTACTAGCTGTCTTTCCTACTGGGCGTAGCTCATTCCTTTTTTATCTATATTTTTCCAGTGGCTCGGCAGACTTGACGCCACCCAGCTTTAGGTGGGATCGTGATCAGTAGGCTAGTGGAGGAGATCTGATCTGTGATTTTCTGAGACATTCTGGTTAGTTGATTGTTGCTGTTGGATGTATTCAGTAAGACTGTTATTCTTATGTCATGTAATATGTGAGGGTGATTCTGACTTATGTATCTAGTTGGATGATATTGTATTTGCTGGACTTGGATCTTATTCTTGTGATGTAGTTTCCATTCACTGTTTTACTTCATTGTCTTGGTGGTATAGTGTGTGGAGTGCCATATTTTATCTGAGGATGCTATGTATTTTATTTTTGATGGTGAGGTCATTACATGACTATGGAACTTAACCGTGGGGGTTCAGACTTCTATTAGATCGGTTCTCCTACCAGTATGGGTTAGGAGTATTGGGTTTAGTAGGAGTAACATTGCGCGAGTTCATCAGTTAATTCAGGAGTCATGAATCCTGATTTGACGATGTACCCGAGAGATGGGATCCACATTGTTAAGGAAAGTAGGTGTGTAATGATGTGTTATATCCTATGTTTTTTGTAGGCTACTCAGGTTGGTATGGGACGATCTGAGCTGTCTATATGTAAAAGAAAAAAAAAAAAAAAATGTATACCAAAAATCAGCCTAGGAAAAAATGGGGTGTAACAGATTCCCTCTATTAGAGGCTAATAAATTCAGCTCATGTCATTTATTTTATATGAAGTCCCTTTTGAATCTTGATGTGATAATTATGTTTGGATTTGAAAGATCAAAGTCCAACCAAGATGTGTTGCTTTTCTATGGAGAATTTATAATGATGTCAAGGCCATTACATATTGTTTTTACCATCATGGAATCACCTAATCTCACCTCTTTTCCCTTGAAGTTATGGTTGTATTGAGACATTAGACTATGTTTCTAAGAGTGCCCTTATGCTCTTTTTATTTTTTATAGTAACTCTTTCATTATTTTGATGTATGATATCATGAACTAGAATTTTATGCATCTAACATTGATGCAAGGTGTGGTGGAGAGAGTTAAGAATGATAAGAAACTTTCAAGAACTTGCACTACACTCACTCTTGTTGGGCTAGTGCTACCATGGTAACTAAGGCTATGGTGATGTTGGATGAATATTGTAAACTATAATGAGTAACTTAGAAATTAACCTACATATGTTACAAAAAAAATGTGAAAGGTAAATACAAGAAACTTGAAAAAGCAACATATGAGAGATACCTATCTAAAGTAGTCTTAGTGAATAGGGGATCGAGAGCAACATAAGCATTGTTTTATATGCTAGCTTGCAACCTCTTCAATGACATAAAAATAAGATACTCAAAAAAGATTTAATAAAACTAATCTTAAGATAAAGTAAGAACTAAAGTAAAAGCCTCATAAAAAACCAAAGCAACAAAGTAGTTTCTTGTAAAGGTGGTCCAAATATGTAGAGAAAAAAAAATTGAGTTATAGAGAGTAAGGAAGACCATGATAGGTAGATTCATGAATAAAGTTCAAAGAAAAATGTGTTCGCAAAATTTAAGCAAATGCAAATAAAGTGTAAGGGAATTATTATGTTCGTAATAACAGGAAGGCATTACAATAGTATTTTAAAAGTAAATTGGCACAACATCTCACCTCGTGAGCCTCACAACCCTCTTCTCAATATCAAATCCCCAACAAATCAACATATCAGTTTTTTTACTATGATCAACATTAAGACCTCAACAAAATGTAAAAGAATAATGAAGACTTCACTCATGTAATATAGATCCTTTCTAAAGGACAGGTCTCCTCTTTTATAAAGAGACTCAATTAAAAATAAAAATAACATAAAAAAGAAAATAAAAATACAAAAAATATAACCAAAAGATATTATCAAATAGCTTTCCAAAAGTTGCCCTTTTTCATTTTGATGACAATTGGATTCACATAGTTGCCATGGGTTGCATCTGTGTTAGCATATCATGGGTTGAATCGATGGGTTGAGTAGATGCAATGAATTCCATGTACCTTAGTGGGTTGCATCAAACAATTTTGTTGGCAAATTGAATTGGTAGGTTGGTGTGGTGATGATGATTTTGTGTGTTTACAAGTCTTGTGAATTGCATTATTAGCAGTTCAAACTAGCATATCAGTGCAACTAAGTAGTTCCATGTATGTTTTGTGGGTCATATGAATGGTTTTGTTGGCAAATTGAATTGGTGAGTTAGCACAATGTTGATGGTTGAAGTGAAAATGAGTGTAAATCCCATAATAGGGTCATAAATTATAGAGTTTTTAAATAATTTTTATTATTTTCTATTGCATTTATTTTTCAAAATTAATTTTATGTTTGTAGAAAATCTTATTCATTATATATAAATTTTTAACATGATAAAAGAAAATAAAAATAAAAATTAAAATAAGATACTAATATTTTTAGATGATTTGATTTAAACTAGAATCTAAATTCACTCACAACCAAGGTTGAGAAAAAAATATCACTAATAAAAAGTTTACAACTTGAGATTTTTATCTTATAATTCATCTCTAATATATTAGATTTTGTAGGTTCAACTATAACTTAGGCTTTTGTAAGCACAACTCAACTTGATTTTTTATGAGATTATACCAAACTTAGGCTTCAAAAATGTTGGGCTATCCAACCCAAAACAAAAAACTACAATAAGATAGAAAGATTCTAATGAATTTTTATAACTTTCTATACTTATTAATTAATGGAACAAGATATAATAAGCTTAAATTTAAGAAGAGAAATGAAAATTCAAAGTTTAGAAATGCAAGGCTTAGCAAAAAAATTGATGATTTTAGAAGAACGAATCGTAGTTACTGCGAGTAGATTTTATGCCAGTAAAATATTGAGCAACCTTTTGTTGTGATTTCAAAGATTGGTTTACATTCATTAGTCATTTCATTTGCAATGGTTTTATATTTATAAAAAAATTTTGATCATAGCTATTAGAAAGTTAAGTAATAACTATTTGAAAAGCTACTGCCAAACTACTTCAAATGCTTTTCAAAATGACTACCTACAATGGCACATATAACAACTAGTTAATTAGCCATTAAGTAAGATTGACTGGAGTCATTGGATCAATTTAGAGAAGTTTTGGACTGTTAGATCTATCGCTGTAAAAGTGAATGAGTTATGGATGATCCGATCAAGAAAATTTGATCTAGGCCATTTGATCATGTTAAGTGAGATCTAGATCATTTGATTCATCAACTATAAAGTCAGAGTATATCTTAGCTGTAGGATTCTAACTGGATAATTTGAAGCTGCATGATTGAAGGATAAGGAGGAAAGAATTTTTAGTCATCTGATAAATTAAATGAAATTATTGCTATCAGATCTAAGGATAAAACATATGAAATAGATAGAATCAATAATCACCATTAGATCAGGCTCATCAAATGGAAGGTGGTATGATTAGCATGATTCAAAAGGGTGGAGGCAAACTCCTCCATGCAAAACTACACGATCGATCGGCGATGAGTTGCTTCATATTTTGTAAGTAGACAAGCACCAGGAGTTTAGTCCCATATTGTAGAGTAGAAGATAGATTTATGCTTTATAAATATTTTGTGTGGGGGTGTTAAGTGAGCCTAATTGAGCTTAGCTCCCTATTTATGCACTTTGGATTTCATCACCTGAGCATGGTTGTATAAACTATGCTTCGAGTATGTGTCCAACCCAACCCATATGCACATTTGATTCGATATTAACCTAGCTTTGTCCTCTTCCTTAACCCAAGTGGGTTCAAAATGTAGTAACCAAGATTGGGCTTGACCCAATTTTGTTCCAACTATCTCCTAACCTGAAGCTTGCGAGTGCCCTTTCAGGCTTGCTCAACCTAAGAGCTTAACCCAATTTTATTTATTTTATTATTTTATTTATTATAAAAATTGTAATAGACTTATTATTTATTTATTTATTTTATTTAACAAATTAACCTAACATATAATTTGGCAAAGATATATAAATAAGATTTAACCAAGAAAAAGATAAAAATAGAATCTTATTTATTTGCTAAATCAAAGTGATGATTGAGTAAGATTTGAAATTGATACAAATAGAAAGTGTCTTATAATCAACAAATCAATATTCTATTTTATAGTAAAAAATTATTAAAACTCATGCACATGTCTTCAATCCTTGAAACTTGCTAAACCCTTCAAAGTATTTTAAAGGCCACTAATTCACCATATTTAAAGATGCATGATTTACTCTTTAAAACTAAACTTGATTTATACTAAATAAGCATATTATAACAAAATATTTAACATTTATAGCTTGATTCATCAAACACAAAGGTGATCTAATAGTGGTTTTGGTGTTTTTATGAGTTGTATGAATTGCTTTACTAATAGGCCAGATTGATAAGTTGGGTGACATCTACAATTACATGCATGTTCATAGGTCATGTGAACTTGCGATTCAAAATAGGTGCAAAAGACCCATTTGTTAAACCATTTTACCTAAGCACTATCCAGTGGGCCATTATTAGATTAGGTAAAGCCATTAATAGTCAATAGAGCCATTAAAAATGAGCTATTATTTGTTTTTTTGTCTTAAGCACAAATTGTAAACTTAGAATACAATTTTAAGCTTCATCTTTACTCTACACATAAACAAAAATAGATATCTTGATTGTCTAAATGTGTTAGGGCATGCCTAACTAGCTCCTGCATTTCAAACTCCTAATAATATCTAGCGTCATCATCAATTCTCCCAAAGCAAGAAAAACTCATCTTTTACAAGTCGATATCTTCATATCAACCTCATAAGTCTTCAATGCATTGGGTTAGTCACTGTAACTCTTCTTTTGAGATCCAAGTATCCTTATTGTTTAGTTGGCCTTTTCAACAAACAATATACCTCTGATAAGTTTGACTTCTATTTAGCATAGTCTGGTCATCAAGTATTCTTTTAATCTACTAACTATTCTTACAATAATAAACTACTGGGCACTCAGGTAAGGGTTTACTTTATAGGGTTGTTGATGTCAAATCAAATGCCTCAAAATTTTAATTAGCTTCTTATAAGCCACCAAATCTAAGATGTTGAAGGTATTATTGATGCCACAATCATTTATAGCTCTATAGTGCATGCATTTGGTATGACCTTTTTTACAACTCAAAATAGACTGGCCTAAACTATAATTTACTACCTTGGTTTAATTATTAGTTTAGGGGTGGTAAGCAAAATGAGAACTTTAATTTTGTTCTCATAAGATGTCAAAAAGTTTTTTCAAAAGTATGACATAAAATGGACATCTCTATCTGTGACTATGGCCTTAGATAATCAATGAATCTTAACCTTTTTATTAAAGAATAGTTGAGCAATGTGTGAAGAATTAAAAGTTTTAAAGCACACAAAGATTCAAGCCATTTTCATAAATCAATCTACCCCCATGAAAATGAAGTGATGTCTTTGAGAGGTTTTCAGTGTTTCAAGGATAAAATTTATGTTAAGCTCCTCCCATGGTCCTATTAATACTGGCAATGTGGTGTAAAGTTTGGTGTTTTAGGCATGTTGTTTGGCAACTACAAGTGTCTTACACCAAAAACTATTCTAGTGACATATCATTTTAATCATGGCCAATAAAACATGTCTTTAATAACTATGATTGTTTTGTTTGTCTGAAATGACCTATTAATACTCAGCATGCATCTCCTAAACTAAAAAAATCCCTAAATGATGTTCATAGTAGACATAGTTTCTTATCACAAAAAAAGAAAACCCTCTTTAATCATATAATCATATATGGCCTTAGTTGGCTTGAAAACTAATTCTTTATAAATAGGTTCAAAGTTTGTGCAATCAAAGTATAGTCAGGTAAAGTTTCAAAGCTAGTAACTGAGACAGACAATGTGGTGAGTAGGTTCACTCACTTACTAAAGGCATCAACAATCTTATTTTCTATGCTTAGCTTATGTTTAAGAATCAAAGTGTAGCTTTGAAGAAATTCTATCCACTTAGTATGTTGTGGTTTAAACTTCTTCTACGAGTTGTGATACCTCAAAGCCTTGTGATAAAAAATAAAGTACTGTACTAACATAAAAAGTAATGCCTTTAATGCATTAAAGCTTGGATTATTGAGTAAAATTTTTTATCATAAACAAAGTATGTTTTGTAGGACTCATTCAATTTTTTGTTGAAATACATGATTGGTTGCCCTTCCTGACTAAAGACTCATGTTCTTTCTCTTAAGTCACACAAGATACTTCAAAAATGATGAAAAAGTCTAGAAGTTGGAGTATATATGTTTTGGTCATACTCTTCTTAATTTTTTCAAATGTTTTTCTAGCTATAGGGGCTTTTTCAAAATTTTCTTTTCTAATACAATCAATAATAAATATTGTGATTGTAATAATTCCTTTAATGAATCTTCTATAGAATGTCACTAAGACATAAAAACTCTTGAAATGATTAATAACCTAAGGTGTTGACCAATCAATTATGCCTTACTCTTATCAAGATTAGTTGATATACAATCTTTCAAGATTATAAAACTTAGGAAATTCACATGATTAAGTAACAAATGCACTTTTTTGAGTTGGTGTAGAAGTGGTCTCCTTAATAGTAGAGCAAAAATCTTTCTAAAATTTTTGAGTGGTGTTTGGGTATGATTAAAAATTAAGATGTCATCAAAATAAACTATCACAGATTTTTCTTATGTTGAAATATTTGAGTCATTATTCTCATAAACATGATCAGAGTGTTAGACAAATTGAAGAGCATGATTAACCATTCATATAACTCATCTTTTGTTTTGGAAGCAATTTTTCATTCATTCCTTGGTCATATCCTAACTTGGTTGTATCTATCTTTTAAGTTAATTTTTAAAAAATTAGTAGCTCCACTCATTTGATCAAATGAATCATCCAAACATATGACAAGTAACTTCTACTTCATAATTATTTGTTGAAGGCCTTATTATCAATATGCATTCTTCATAAAATCATCTTTCTTAATTGCTAAAAAGGCAAGAACTACATAAGGGCTAAAGCTCTCTCATATGAAGCCTTTGTATAGCAAGTCTTTGACCTATTGGATGAGTTATTGGTATTTAGAGGGATTCGTTTTATAGTATAGCAAATTTGATAAACTAGTTCCAATTATGAGATCTATAACACATTATTGTCATGAAGGGATGGCAAACATTAGAGTTCCCCAATAAAAATATAGAAATACTAGATAAGATTGGCTCTATTGTGGGAGGTATAGTTATATCAAGTACCTCACTTAAGATCTCTCTCTCCTATGGCGGAGATGATAATTCTATCGATAAATTGCTAATATACTTCACCTTGGGATATAAACTAAACTTTCTTTTGATTATATTTTGATAAAATTACTATGAAATATTAAATTGGTAATAAAAACTAAATTTACAAAATATTATTATTATATATTATTAAAAAAAATTATATATTTAATAAATATGCTATTAACAAATATTTTAAAAAATAATTTATTTTATAAATGACGATGACATTTAGTTTTTTTATTAAAAAATAGTTAAATATTAATATTATATCTTCGAAAATATCTTCTAATTTTTTTCATATCATTTTTATTTTTAAACGAAACAAATAAATTTTAACTTTTAATTAAGTAAACAGCTAATGTTATTTCAAAAAAATACTTTTATTACCAAAACTGATTTTAAAAACAGTACATCCAAGAAAGCTTACTGGTTTTGCCATAAACAAAAAGCCTAAAAACGAAGTTTAAAAACCTCATGCAAGTAATAAATCCATCTATAATCAATCATGGCTCAGAAGGTTATATTTGAAAGCAAAAGATTTGAATTAAAAATAAAGAGATTTAATAGAATATTATAAAGCTACATAAACAAAACAAAATGAATATAGTCGACAATGACTTGGGCTTGACAAGTGTCCAAGTTTGCCCCTTTTACTGCATGGGTAAAGCACTTGAAGCAATTTATTTAAACTCCAAAAGCCATGCAATCTCAAAGATTAAAACTTAGCCACACGGGCAAACAAACCTTGACAAGTTCTGCTCTCTAGATTCCACCAATAGATACTTCTTACAAAAATGATACACAACTAAAGAGGTTTTGGACACCAAACAACAATGGTTTGCAGATAACCATCATAGCATATCCACATCAATAATTATACAACATTAAAAGAACCAAAACAAAGGGGAAAATGCTGCCCAATAGAGAGGTAGTTGCATCAATCTTAAAAGCACCATAAAGCTCCTGCTTGCTTTTTCCAAATCAATATAGTTTAGCTTCACAGCTTTCCCCTTTCCTTCTCCTGTTGTTCGTCTTTGAATGCCCACCATGCTCAACTTTCTCACTTTCCATTCCTTTATTACATCAAGTCGTAGTAGACTGTCGTAACAGTCGCTTTTGTTTTGCACCAAATGCGAAGAACTCCGTGATGACCTCGAGGGGCATTCTCTTGGTCTCGGGGACCTTGAGGAAGATGAAGACGAATGCAATGATGCAGGCAATGGTGTAAACCCCAAAGGCACCTGCAAGGCCAATGCTGCTGAGCATCACGGGGAGAGAGTATGTAACGATGATGTCGCCAATCCAGAAGAAAAGAGAACAAATGGCGATGCAGACGCCGCGGACCCTGGTGGGGAAGATCTCGGCACAAAGGATGCTGGGAATTGGGCCAAAGGCCATGACAAAGCAGCACAAGTAGATGATTACACTCACTGTCGAAAGCATGGCGTGCGCCATTGTCCCAATCTCCACTATATTAGCTATGATCAGCACTAGGAGCGAGAAAACAAGGACTGGAATTGTTGACAGGAGAAGAAACCTGTAGAAAAGGCAATAAAACAAAAGGTTGTCAAGGCATGTTTGTGAATCACATTTTAAATGAACTAAAAAGTTTTTTTTTATCTTTTTGAATTCTATTTCTAAGGAAATTGTTTCACCAAAAACACTATTTTCATTCATATAACACTTAACTTTTCAAAGACTCTTTTTTTCAAACCTCACAACCTATTCATAAACATAGATTAGTACTGAAGATATGAACTGAATTTGATAAGAATTATCTTAAAACAAAAAAATAAAAAATAAATCTTGATGGACAAAATCATTTTGATTTGAGCATAGTTACCATATATGATAAGAAGGTTTAGGATTGATCATGGAAATGGTCTCTCAAAGAATACAAGACAAAAGTATATACAATTAAGCTTAAGGAATGACCCTTTAGTGGATCATGTGCAAGAGAGGCTTTCATGAATCCAATTAGTAAATAAATTACACATGAAATTTTGTGGCAAATGCCTCCTTGTCAAGGACAAAGCTATGGAAATTAATCAACTCATTTTGATGAACAACAAAATAATAATAATTTTGGCCACAAAGAATTATGAAATATAAGGTAAGGATTGAGAATTGCAAATAACTAACGCAAATAGTAAATAAATAAATTTTGGGTGGAAATAATTATAAACCTTCTCCCAGATAAATCCATTAGTCTCATGGCCACACCTATGGAAGGGAGCATCAACAGGGTGGTAAGAGAACTGATGAGGATGGAAGAGGAATTGGATCCGAGTCCAAGGTTTTTAAATAGTACTTCTACTCCTGCTTGCTCAAGAATCTGAGGGGTGTAGTATATGACACCATTTATACCAGAGAACTGCAAAATAGAAGCAATGACAGCTTAGAATGATGAAGCAATTCATCAGTCCACACATTAATAATGAAGTGGGGACCTTTTATTGTTGATAAATAATAGTACATCAACCAGACATGAAACCCAGTAAAGAAAACATCTTTTGGCAGCTCTGATTAGTTGTAATATCTCATGGTTCTTGCAGATTGATAACTCACTATTAATTCAATGGCTGGTTATAGCTTTAAAATGTTCGATCATTATATACGAGGTCATGAAACCCAATAAATTATGATTATGACACATCAGGTAGCTGTATATCATTTAATACATTGTGCCTTGCTGCTTCCTTATGGTAACATTCAAGTTAGTACAGAAAACTTACAGATCTATAATCATGAAAGGGAATCCTTTCTTCAAAAGATCAATAGCAAGGCCAAAACTCAGTTGGAAATCTTCATGTGCTGTTTGAACCTCCCTTTATCTCAAATACTATCCATGATATGATTTGAATCTTTACTTTCTAGCCATGTTCTAGATTATCTGATATCATGTGATTAAATACAATCTAGCTATTATCTCCAAATCTTTGTTTATTAATAACTAACATGCTTTTGATTACCAATCATCAAGTTATTATGAAGCAAAATCTAGTCATTAGACAATAACATCCAGTTAGGGATACCAAATATTGGACTTGATCTGATAACCTGACAGAAAATTATTGGTTCTTGTGAACCGAAGCAATACTCAGGTTGATTGTCAACAGATCTTAACACCATAGAGTTGGGTTAGGGTTCCAAAAAGACAAAAAAAAAAACAAAACACGTAAGATAGAATAATTTTTATCAGAAAGCCAAATCACATAACAATTTCCTCAAATTGGTGTGACAAGTTTAAGTTATCATGCATGTTTTAGGTTGGATGATTGTCGTGGCAAAATCAGGTTCCCAAACTTTTTTAGGTTCAGGTTTGCACGACTAAAACCAACCCTCTTTTACATGTATTAGCACCTCGATATCAAATTATCCATAAAAGGATAAGACCTTGGAGTATAATTGATAAAGAGGAATAAATATTCCTTACTATCAAGATGATGTAAGGGTGAAATATCAAGAATCTAAGTTCAAAAATAAAAACAAATTGATTTAGTACATTTATTTTACTCTATAGATAGATTAGCATGTAGATAGTATGCATGCAATTACTATAATACCAACCAAATAATTGCTATAGTACAAGATTCTAAATTACAAAGAAATAACTTAAGAGAAGTGAGAAAAAAAGAAATAGTGATTTTTGGATAATTACCAATAATAAAAACATAAGTTAAGAAAGATAAAAAGAAAGATAACACTCACTAAATGAATTTACAATACTTATCAAAGAATACACAAAGACAAGGAAAGTCACCAAGCTTCACCCACACTTAGCTACTAAGAGCACAAAAATGATAACTCAAATCATCAAATTACATATTTTCATTTCAAATTTTGGAACCATTTATACATGTTTCTCTATTATAACTATTAACACTTTTTAACATCTACTGACACATATTTTTATAAAAATAATGAAATATTAACACCAACTTTATAAAATAACTAATCATTAATACTATTTTGTAACCTAATAAACTCTTAAAATACTTAATATATTTATACATAATTCTGGTTATAATTTGTCATTAAATATTTTTTTTTTATTAAACCTAAAATAAGTTCTATATAGACTTATATATTGTTTCATGTGATAGATTTATGATAAACATTTTATTTATACAATTAAAACCCAAATTGTATTTTTTTTCTTCATACACCTCATGATGTCTATTTTATATTTAATTACTCATTCTTGTCCTACATCATTCCTACTTTATTAAAAAAAACTTTGTTCTACAAAGTTGAACTCATGATAATTTTTCAACAATATTGATGAAAATTGTCTTCTTCCTTTTTGGACAATTCTCTTTTAATAGATGTTTGATTCCTCCATTTTTCAAGAAGTTTATTTAAGGAATTCCAACAAAAAATCTCATGAGCCACAACATCATTATTTTCCAAAAAAATTTGATAACATCGACAATGCCAATCATTGCTTGAATCACTTCCATAAGTATAAGTTTACAAATCCACACAATGAATATTTCCTTTATGTGGTAGATTCTATTTAGTATTGGTGACTAAACTAATAGACATATCTAAGAGCAAATCAATAACATAAGTATCATCACTCTTCTCATGGAGTTGAACCTCTTCCTTTTACTCAATCTTTTCAATAGAAGTGGAAGAATTTTGCATTTAGGATTTTAAGTTATTTCTCAAATTTTAAGAATTGGGTTTTGATGCCATGCTTGAAGGTTTGCAACTCTTCTTGCATCTCTTGTTGCCATTGATTTGTCAATTAAGCCAAAGTTTTCATTAATTTTGATAGGTTTTTGACTTGTTCTCTTCTTGTTAGCCTATATGTCATTTGATTATGAAAATAAAGGAGAAAGAAGCTTTATTAACAAAAAAATAAAGTGAAAAGAAATAAATTTAACCACTTATAGCTTCATGGTATTCATAGTGGATAGTACACTATAATGTTGAGCTCCCAAATGGGATTTAATAAAAAAACAAAATGTTAATTAACAAGCCTTGCAATGTTCTCCAAACTTCAAAATATTTTAGAAGACTTTTTTTTGGCTCTGATACCAAATGACAGAGGAATAAAGGCTCATTGCTTCCAATATGATGTGAAAGTGGAATAAAAGAAATCCAAATTCAAAAATATAAAAAAATATTCTAGTACTATTCATTTTGCAAATGTCTACTAATACGTGCTAAAAGTGCACTCTATGATAGACTAGTGCACAAGTAATGCTCATGTAATCTACATAGTTTAAGAAATAGCTTAAGAAAAATAGGAGAAAAAATGTGATTTTGTGGGTGATTATTAATGATAAAATTAAGGTTAAGAAAGATGGAGGGACGGGAGATAATACTTACCAAATGAGCTTAAAATACTTAACAAAGAGTTGCATAAGGGAAAGGAATGCACTAAGCTTCACCCACACTCAAGCCACTAACTAAAAACACAAAGAGGATAACTCAAATCATCAAATAGTATTTTTATTTCAAATTTTGAAACTATTTATACATAGTTCTCCACCATAACTACTAGCATCCACTAATATCCACTAATACATGCTTTTATAAAAAGTAAGAAAACATTAACACTCACTTTATAAAATAAGAAACTACTAATATTATTTTGTAATCGAATGAACTTAAGATGCTTCATGTATTTATATATAACTTTAAGCATAATTTATTGTTAAATATTTATGCTTTATAAAGCCTAAAATATACTCCATATAAACTTTCATGTAGTATTTCATGTGATGAGCTTATGCTAAACACTTTCTTTATACAATTAAAACCTAAATTATACTTTTTTCTTTATGCACCTCATAATGTCTATTTTCATTTTTAATTACTAATTCCTATCCTGCATCATTCCCATCTTACCAAAAACATTTTGCTCTATAAAGTTGATGTTAATGTAGTTTTTCAACAATATTAATGCCAAATTATCTTCTTTGTTTTTGGGCAATGTTCTTTTAATGGATGCTTGACTCATGAACCATAGCATCATTTTCCAAAAACTTTGGCAGCATAAAAAATGACAATCTTTGTCTTGAATCACCTGCATAAGTATTAGTTTGCAAATCCACACATTGAATACTTCCTTTATTTGGTAAATTCTATTTAGTGTTAATAACTATACCGGTAGATATATCTAGGAGCAAATCAATAACCTTAGTGTCATCACTCTTTTCATGAGATTGAACATCTTCCTTTTACTCAACCCTTTTAATAGAAGTGGAAGAATTTTGCTTTTGAGATTGTAGGTTATTTCTCAAATTTTGGAACTAGGTTTTGATGTCATGTTTGAAAGTTTGCAACTCTTCTTGCATCTTTTGTCACAATTGATTTGTCAATTGAATAAAATTTTCTATTAATTTTAACAAGCTTTGGATTTGTTCCCTTTTTGTTAGATTATATGCCATTTGATTATGAAACTAAAAGAAAAAGGAATTTTGTTACCAAAATAATGTAATGAAAAAAAATTGATTTAATCACTTATAGTTTCGTGATAGTTGTAATGGATAGAAACACTATAATGTTGAGCTCTCAAGTGAGGTTTAATAAAGAGAAAAATGCAGATTAATAAGCCTTGCAATATTCTCTAAACTTAAAAATATTTTTGAGGATTTCTGTTTTGCTTTAATACTAAATGATGGAGAGAAATAAAGATTCTTTACTTCTATAATGATGTCGGAGTGAAATAAAAGAAATCTAAGCTCAAAAATAGAAAAAAAAAATATTCTTGTACTATTCTTTTTACAAATGTCTACTATTAGATGCCTATTCTATGACAAACTAATGCATGAGTAGCGTACATGCAATTGCTGCAATGCCAATTAAGAAATTGTCTAAGTTGCAAATAAATAGTTTAAGGAAAGTGGGAGAAAAAAAAATTTGGTTTTATAGGTGATTACTAATAATAAAAAATAGATTAAAAAAGATAAAGAATGAGGGATAATACTTACCAAATGAGTTTATAACACACAACAAAGAGTTGCATGAGGGAAAGGAAAGCCATTAAGCTTTACCAATTACTCAAAACACTAAACAAGTACACAAAGAGGATAACTCAAATCATCAAATGACATATTTTTATTTCAAATTTTGAAGTTATTTATACATATTTTTTCATTATAATTACTAACAACTACTAATATCTACTAACACATGTTTTTACAAAAATAAGAAAACAATAACACTCATATTTGTAAAATAACTAACCACTAATACTATTTTACAACTAAATTGATTATCTAGATGCTCCATATATTTATGCATAATTTTAATCATAATTTTTTATCAACTGTTTATTTCTTGTTAAGCAAAAAATTAGTTTCATAAAAGCTTTCATATATTGATTCATGTGATGTACTTATGATAAATACTTTGTTTATATAATTTAAGCCCAAATTAAATTTTTTTCATGCACCTCATAATGTCTATTTTCGTATTTAATTAATCATTTTTGTCTAACTTCAATAATATTAAGAATTAAATTTGTAAAGACATAATGTATAAATTGTATAGCATAAGAGAGGCTTTAAAATTGAAGTTTTGATCTATTTTTCATTCTTAAGACAAATAAGCAAGCAAACATGATAGATTGTGGTAAATATTGTAAGAGAGTAGAACTTAACTATTTGATCACAACGTTTTTGAATGATTTTATTGACATAATGCATGACAAGACAAACACTATTTTATATCTTAAGTAACTTTGTCCATGATAGTTTCTACTAACACATCATTCTAGATGTTATCCTTTTTCACCACACAAAGACATAATTTTACCACACATCCAACCAAGAATTTCATTAACATAACAATGTCAAATAACAATTGTTACCTTTTCACACATATGGGGATTCAGTTTTTCCCAAAGATCAAACATGAAGTGAAATTCAAGCTTGGTTTTAAAGCTAAGACAAACCAAAAAATTAAATTGGACCATATTACAAATCATGTTTTAGCTATGGTTTAATAGGCTATAAGAAATTAAATCACATATTAATACACAATAAAATAGATATATAACTTTGTTTATAACAAAGGATTTGACTAAAGATTTGAAAGATGGATAGCTTTCCATTAAATTGAGCTTGAACAAATAACAAACAAACCAAGCCCAACTCAAATCTAAATTGGATCAACATTTTCTGTTCAAAGCTTGGATAAAATCAAGATTAAATTGTACATCTTTGATTTGACAATGAGAAAGGGTCATATAAGCTAGAGATTAAGCTGTTAACCATCCCAATCACACTTAAATGATCCATACAAAAGAGTAAGATCAATTCTTGTTTTTTAAAATGTATCACTTAGGTCTTTGCGAAGCTCTTATATCACAATTTTTAAAGCAAAGATAGATATATATATATATATATATTCATCTTATTATGGTCTTTGATTACCAAATTTTTTTAAAATTATTCTAATTTTCTATAATTTCGTGGATTACATTAAAAATAGTTTATTATTGTAATAGCTTTTTCTTGGGTCCTTCAAGTCAACATTTTTTTTAGTAGAGTTCCACTAAACGTTAGATGCTCATAAACTACTTATCACTATCACTGAAGTATTTCAAAACTCAGTGCAAGCAAGAAAGTGAAAACTAAATGCACTGGAGTTACCCTCAAAGAGCTAGACTGCAAGTAGAGTTTCTGCTAATTCAGCATTTACTTTGATTATACATACAAATAGAGTTAGACGTTTTACACAAAAAAATATAAGCAAAACACTGGAAAATTGCCAATCTTTCACCATAAATAATCAACCAATGTTTCTTTTCAACATCAGGATCATGCCTGAGCGGCATGAATTTTCGGTAGTTCAAATGACCATCTAAAGATATTTAAAAAAGAAAAAAAAAAAAACTAGCCATAAAGAGGTTGTGTTGGCAAATATGATGCTGAAATCGTAGGAAAATTGCAAAAATTAATAAAATAACTGGAGAAATTATGGCCATTGCCTGTAAAAGCACTGCCCTTAAGATTTTTTCCGTCCCTTTAGAGTTAATCTGTTGGTGCAGAGATTTTGTTGATAGTCTTCCATGGTAGAAAGGTGCCTCTCACCTGACATGTACTTGTCAACAAGACTATCTGGCATCAGCCTATAAGGTGTTCTACAGATAAAAAATAGAAACAAATGGTATAAAAGAAGAACAAAAAAAAGGCAGAAGATAGGAAGAGTGCACAAGAAGAGATGGAATAATTTCAAGCGAAAGATATGTGGACAAATATCAAGTTTTGGATAGGCTGACACTTTGTGACTAGCCATCTCCAAAAAGGCACTCTGATGTTCTGGTGAAAAACATTATTCTCATGAAACGTTGATAGGATAATTGTTGGCTTTTTAATTTAAAATAAAATTGATAAAAATACATTTTTCAAAACAGCAAACTAGTCACGCACATAAGGGGGAGAGTCAAATCCTAACTTTTAAACTAGCTACACTCAGATTGTATGCATAAAGTTTGCTTAGAATGAGAGATCATATAAATACTTCATCTCATGTAAAGCACAATTTCATTTATTATAAAATTACAACAATGTGTATATAAAATATTAAGGCATAGTCATGAAATCATGCATCATACTCCCTTAACTTTGCAATGAGCATAAAAAAGGAAAACAGCCCCTTTTCAGCATACTAAGGAAAAAAACAATTAAGCAAAACTCTAAAGTGTATGTAAAAGCAGAATCTAATTGTTGCCCCCAAATTTCAATCAAGGATTAAAAATAAAAATAATTAAAAAATGTAAAAAATATACAACGTGCTAAGGGAAAAGCAATATAAAGAATTGTAAAGATTTTAGAGGAAACTCTATGATTTGATAAAAATGGAAAAAAAAAATTACCTGCTGCAAAATTTGGATCCCAATCCCCACAAGCAATGCTTGCTTAACCCCAGGTTCCATAAGATATGCCCACAAAGGCCTTTCCGCAACTGTTTCCAAGGGATGAACCATTGCCGGCCCAAGCGGCTGCTGCTCCGTCAACTCCTTAGAGTAAAGCGCTGGCTGACTCACCAAAGCAGCAGCAAGGATAAATTCACCTTCTTCTGGGATTTCTTGGCCCGGAAGAAAAAGAAAAGAGCCTCTTTTAGAACCTGGTGCACCTTCTTGGTGAAGAAATATTCTCTTAAAGCCCCCATCATTCTTCCCATCAGTCCCCTCTCTCTCAGACCATTTCCAAGCAAGTTGCCAACCACCACCTATACCCATGCTGCTTCCAGCCTCACCACTACCCTGCATGAGGCTACCATTCCTTCTAATACTTAAAGCACTTCCATGAGCAAGATTAGCAGCAATGTCCTTCCCCTCCAAGCTTGTTGCTTGGCGAGAAAGCAGTGGACTTTGTAAATTGTCATCATCATCACCTTCTACACCATCAGATATATAATTTTCTTCATTTTGGCCAGTCTCTTCATCCCATTGCTCAGCTTTGGGTCCCGCAACACTAAACATGCTACCAAAGTTAGGAAATAAAGTGCTTCTCATGCTTCCCATCTCAGGAACAGGTAGCTTTTCATGCACTCTACCAAAGAGAGTAACAAGAGGGTCCATGAGAGGAATGCTACCTAGTCTTTCTATGCTGCTGCCATGACGAGAGAGAGTGCCAAGGACACTTCCAAGAACACACTGTTCCTTTACGGGCTGTGCAACCCAAGATAGGCCTGCTTCAGGCCCATACAGTGTTATATGCTCCTTATCAACATTTTGGTCCTGTTCATCAATAATTTCATTTGCAGGGCCAATTATATACTCCTCAATTGTTGTATCTGCTCCAACACCCAAACCTTCCACAAAAAGAGCCATTTCACCTGCACATCAGAAGGAAAAGATAACAAAGTTGAGTACTCGAGTTCATTCATTCAAGCATATTTGAGCAACCAAAAATCACAAACTATAAGATAAAAAGATATCGAGGCAAAGTAAGAAGTAATAAATTATCCAACATTCGCATAAAGATTTTAGAACAAATAACCAACAACATTTAACATGCAATTTTGTACTTATATACTTGAATGTGCTCAAAAAATGACCCAAAAGGCTTTTGATCCAAAGAATGAGATACAAAAGAAGAAAGTAAGTATTTCCTCCAAAAGTAAATATACGTTCAGACTACTGTTTACTAGTGATAGACGTAACACTTTCTCACTTTAGTGGAACATGGAGATGTGCATATGATAAGAGACCTACAATACAAAGCAGCCAAAGGGGAATCGCTCTTGGCTAGCTAATATGTTTGCTAATAATCATTTAACACTAATATGATGGGCTGTGGATTTTGATTGTGCTCACATAAGTTTCATTCAATCTTGATTTAGTCATACAAATCAATTCGTACATCAAGTCATGGTTAAAAATCATATGGTTATGAGGTCATGGTCATAAAAGATAAGACTACGACTATGATGAGGTTTAAAAGAACAAAGCACTTTCTTGGTTCGAATCTTTATGGAATATCATTGATAGCATGTAAAGACAAGTAGGCAACAAGTGCATATAGATAGATGTGCAGATCAGGAAGTGCTAAAGGTCTTGTCAATGAGATGCTTGAAGATGGTAGCACACAGCTCAAAGGTCTATAAAAGGAGAGGTAAATTATCAAAAAACAAGAAGTGTGGAATCTGATAAATATTCTAAGGGACCCATAACCCAAGTTCCAACTTATAAGCTAAAATGATCTTGAGGATGTGTGCCAACCACCAATGAGGGTAAGCTATGAACAAAGCTTGTAGGAGAGGTGTATCTCCTTGAGATTTTTTTCAGGTTTTGGTTTCGAATTTTCAAGTGTGACATTGATTTCTCATCAGATTGGCTTTACATAAAACATTTGCATCCACTCTTTGCGTTTCACTTAATATTATTTTTCTTAATGAAGTTCATTATTTTGCTTACATGTTAGCAGGCAAAAAGGTAGATTCATGGGTAATTGATTCCAGGATTCATCTAAAGTATTCTCTCAAAGGTTTTGTCAAAAAGATTCCCTACACAATTGGCCTTTTTTAAAGTATTCACAACACAACATTGATCTTTTTTTACATTTTCAAAGATTAAAGATTATCATATATAATAAGAATACAACATTATTTATAAATAACTTGCAGGTAATAGAAGTTATTAGAATGGCATTTCTTTCCCAAACAAACAGTATATGAAGAAACCAAATTAAGTCGGTTGTAAATCTGCAACTCCCAATATAAAATCCAGTTTCATGGTCAGATTCCCACCCCCTTAGTGCTACTAAAACAAGTGTTTTGCAATCCCATTACCATTTAAAAATTTTCAGAATATGCATTATAGTGGATACTAAAAAGACTTCAAATGCACCACCATGATATGTTTTAACATAAATGCAGCATAAGATACTTCACTGTTCCATAAAAATATTCCTTGAAGTCTCAAATAACACAATCCTGAAGTGTTTCGTGCTAAGGAAATCCCATAAGAGGGGGGGTGAATTGTGTATTTAAAAATTTTATGAATTTCGAAATTAAACTTAAAAACCTTTAAGCAAGAGTAAAGAGAGTTGAACACACAAATTTTTAAGTGGTTCGACTCAAAACCGAGTCTACGTCCACCCCCAACCGGTGTTGGGAAAAATCTACTAAATGCACCGATTACAAGTGAGGTTTTTCCTACGGTTCACCTCAAACCTACTTGGGATTTTTACTATGACTAATCCCAAACCTACTTGGGATTTTTACTACGGCTAATCCCAAACCTACTTGAGTTTTTATCGGGCTCAACTCAAACCCGGGGCTTTAGCACTACTGCCGGGATGCCCTTGCCCCAAAACGAAAAATACAACGATTGGCAAAAAGAACTTAGAAGAAATCGGAGAAAAGAGGAGGCACACACAATCGACAAATTAGAGGGATAGAAATTGAGAAATAATTGAAAAACCTCTAATTCCAATAACCTTCTTGCCGCTTTGCCTTTTGAGCTTGGATGCACCGTTTTTGCTTGATTGCTCGAATTTTGAGATCTGAAATCTTTGGAAAATTTAGCAAAGGTTAAACTGAAAAATACATCAATTTTCCCTATTTATAGAGCTCAAATTTGAGCTCTAAAAACACCCCCAACGGCTCCAAAAATTAATTAGCCGTTTGGGCAACGGACGGAAAGCAGCCACCGTCCGATCCGGGCCCAAAAACGAACGGCGCAGATTGATTTACGCATTTTACCGTTCGGGCTTAATCCAGAGCGTTGGATCCGGGCGCGTAATCGAACGGCACGGATTAAATCTCGCGATTACCGTTTACGCGATTTAATCCCGTGCGTAGGATCCGGGCGCTGAATGAACGGCGCCGATTAAACGGCCGTTCGATTTTGATCTGGGGCGTTGGATCCGCGCGCTGAACGAACGGCGCCGATTAACCTTGCGAAACAGCCGTTCGAAACAATTCTCGCCCGTTGGATCTGGGCGGGCTTGATCTGCGCCTTTGGATCCTCCGAAGTTATAAGGTGGAATTTTTAGTCCCACACTGCAAAAAAGAAATTGACACATTGCTTTATAAAGAATTTGCGCCCTGTAGCTTTCGAGCCTCTGCGGGGCTGGCTCCCCCCTTCCTTGACCAGGACTTGATCACCTGGTTCGGGTTGACTTAGCCAAGCATTGTTCATTGACCGTTGACCGCTCTACAGTTTGACCTAGCCGAGCTCCTCTCGGCGGGCTTTGGGCGGGCTTGGCTTAGCCAGGCACTGTGGATTTGACCGTTGATCAGCGCTAGCCGAGCTCCTCTCGGCGGGCTTGGTTCGGCCTTTTCGGGTCAACCAAATTTTTATTTTTAGATTAAATTTTTAATTTCTAAAAGACCTGGACGGGCTGTTTTCGCGCCGGGTCGACCCGCCCATTGCTACAGTGCATTTTCCCGAGACTTCAGCTGTTTTAGGGTAGCTTTGACGAATTTTTGTGCCAAAAATTTGAATATAAGTATATAAAAATAATTTTATATTCTTATAGTATTATAAGTTATTTAAATAGCTATGAAAAGAAATTCATGAAAAACAATTCCAAAATAATATTAAAAAATCAAATACTAATGTCTATACATTTTGTCAAATATGCTTGACCCAAAAATCAAAATTCAGTATTAAATAAATTTAAAATATTTTTAAATATTAATACTACTAGTGTGCCTCATAATCTCAAAGTTTGGACATATCAAATTCAAGAGAAATAAAAAGAAATTCAATTATAAAAAATCTTGTGCATGTCTCAAATTTTCTTGAAGTATGCCATGACCTTAAGGCTCTTAGAGACCATTATTTTAGACATCTAAGATACATGGCTTGATTTAATTAATTATTAACAATTTTACTTAAAATCAAGCCCAAATAAAATATACACATTTATGCTTGACTCATCAAACACAAGGGTGTAACAAATCCAAGTAGTAGTTAAAGCACAAAGGAACCAAACTGAAGATACGCCACAACATGGGATATATAAGAAAAAACCAGACTTTTCATAACTTATAGAGCTTTCAATACCACAAGAAACTCTTTTGCAAAACATAAAAATGAAAGAGCTAAAAGGTTTAACAAACATCACAAGCAATTAATAGCATCACCATAATCATTACTCTCCTCCTTATGCCAACCTCCACTATTGAATAACTTTATTGCATGGCTTATATCCACCAATACCTAGAACATTTCATTTATTCTACAGAACAAAAAATTGGTACTAGTTTTTTTGTTGGAAGAAAAATTTTAAAAAATAATAGAAACTTAGGTAGAGAGGAAGTGAGTTAGGATAGAGACTATAAAATTGATATTTTCTACTCAATGTCAAATGATATGTTACAACAATATATAGTCTTTTAAAAAATTTTTAGACTTCAACCTTTAGTTAATATAAACTTATGACCCATAGATATGACACCTGCAAAATGAAAATGAGAATGACTCATAAAATATCTCAACTTTATTTTCCAAACTTAAAACTTCATTTTTTTATACCAACTAATTTTGAGCATATCTAAATCATTACAAATATAAAAGCCTCAATTAAATTCATTTTTTAAAAAAAATGCAGCACAAGGAAAAACCAACCATTACACTAAATATAAATTGTTCCTAAAATCTTACAGCATCATCAATCTTATAGATTTATGGGAGAGGAGGGGAAAATTGTTAAAATTGCAACACAAGCTAATAACAATGAAAGGGTATATTGATGATCATCTAACTTTAAATTGGCACATTCACCAAAGGCTCTACAATAAATGCTAAGCTTCTAATTAATTAGATTTCAAGTTTTGAAAACAAACCACGTGTAATGCACATTTATTACACTTCTATTGCTAACTAGACAACATGTCCAAAAGCTTAAAATGTTATAAAATAAGGACAAAAGAATAAATCAATCTAAAGTTCCCATCAAATACCTTACCACAACATAAAAAGGTTATGCAAACAATAATGAAATCAAATAAATAGTGGATGGATCCCTCTAATTTGGTGGTCATATATGTGGATAAATATCTAAATTTACAAAATTATCAAATATAACCCCATAATTTTGTCAATGTAGTAACTAGGTCTCATCCTCCTTTTGTTCCTAAGTTCCCCTTCCCTTCATAAACTTACTTGAATAATGCAAATAATGTTCTATATTGCTATTGTTAAAGACTAATTTAGAAACACAAAGGGTTAAAAATCTAAATATTATACTAACTATTAACCCATCATTTTAGCCATCTCATTAAGAACTTAGTTTGGCAATGTGTCCTCTCAATGCCTTTTAAATTTAAATTTTAACTGAAATATATTTAAATTTAAAATATTGAACAAGTTTGCATTTAGAATTTTAAATTTTGAACTTTAAAATTAGAGTAGATGAGATAAAAGGATAATGTGATTATACATGTCTTCTGTCATATGATAATATTGCTAATATTAATTCTTGATAAGATTAAGCCAAATTTCTCAATAGATAAATTATACATTTTTTTTATCATTATCCAGTTGTGGGGTATACATGATAAGGATGTGCATGAAATTCTTAAAATCTAGGAATTAAGAAGGTGCATAAGGGATAAAAGAATTAAATAAAAATTAACACATTATATACATGACTTATTAAAATAAGGCAAAGGATAATCCAATCATATAAAATATATCCCTCAACCATATCATTCTTTAGATGCCTAATTTTTAGGAAGTGTATATAGCCAGCCAAGTTAGCTTTTTGAAGCGCTTACATTGGATTGAGTGAGCCGTATCCTTGAGATAAGAACCTAGCCGACTGCTAAGTAAGTCCCTTTATTTAAGGATGCTTAGTCGAGTCTATTCAAGAATTAAAATGCGGCTTTGTTAGGTTTTAGAAAAAAACTAGCCATGAGACCAAGCAAGAACGCCAACTGAGAAAACCTAAAGGGAAGAAGAACTACATGTGAGCAAGAAGAAGAAAAAATAATCTCAAGACTTTAAGGAAGAAAATCTTACCTTTGAAAAAGTCTTTAACTCATATCATAAGGTAGAATGACACTCGAGATTACACTTTACTTGTCCTAAAAACTTAGGAAAGAAAAAATGAGCTTTGCTAAATTACATGTGGTGACTTCAGAAATAAAATGATCATGATATTTATTAGCTATCTTTCCTTCCATAAATTTCACTGTAAGAAGATGAACTTGAACTACCAATGACATAAAAGAATTTTTAAGAGCATGCCTTAGAGTTCGTTTAATTAAATTCCATAAGAAATATCGTTAAATTCATATGTGTTTGTCAATATTATCTTAATAAAAAATGTAAGATAGAATTTCGTGAGCACATGCTTGCTAAAGTGAAAATCCTTTATTGAAATATTTATGAATTCAAAATTTTAATTTATAATGTCATATACTAGCATGATTTTTCATACTAAAACAATTTATAATGTCATATACTAGCATGATTTTTAATTGAAATATCCTTGTGTTGTTACCAAGATCTCATGATATGTGAAGTTGAAATTCATGCTCATATGATGATTTTGCTAACTATTAAGCTATATATATATTATGATATCTTGAGTTAAGCACGATGAATCTATATTTTAACTTGAGTATCATAACATGTTGAGAACATAAGCTTATAATTGTAATACCTTATTAAAAAATAGATAAAATTCTATTTTGCATAAATTGAACCTTAATTTAGGCCATGGGTTCTAGAATGACACTTGGAAACTTAGTCAAACCTAGGAATTCTTATAATTAAGTATCTCCTTGTCTCGAATATGCTTGGGAAGCTTGAGACATAGCTTGATTAAATCATATGAGGCATAGGTAAAGCCCATATGGGAACCTAAATGGCTTTTAAGATAAGTATGGCCCTTGGTTTCTAAATGAGATGCTTGAAAGAGTTTAGTTTTGGGCCTTGGAAGAAGGCCCTAGCTAGGAGAATTTAGTTTTAACTAGAAGTGCTTAAGGCTAAAGATAGATTATATTAATAAATATGGTCTTATGGTTGATCCTTAGTTGGGTTAAAATGGACTTAAAGTTTTGGGCAATCCTAAGAAATGATATCTTATATGTGCAAGGCTCGATTAGCATAAGAATATGGATATAATGCTAGTTAAAATTTTGAGTAAGCATATGTAAAGTAAGTCTAGCTATAGGTTAGGCTGATTAAGTCATTTATGTTAAAGAAATTCTAAATGAAATGTCTTAAGATTGGACTGAGATTATTAACAGTTGGCGAGCCTTTATGCTTATAATAGCTAAAGCATTTCAATAGTGAAGTTCATGACAAAAAAAAAAAAAAACTTAGATGAAGGATGGAGGGCTCAAGTTAAGCCTTAGAGATATGCTAGGCTAAGCCAAGGAGTTAATTATGTTTGTAATGTTGGTTAAACCTTTGGCTTAACTTGGTTTATTGGGTATAACCATAAGTAACCCTGATTAGGTTCTTAGGCCACGAGTTTAGACCCTGAATAATGATCTGAGAAACTCGTGTATGAGTTGACACTTACAAGGAATGAGAGTTGCTAGTAGAACTTTTGTAAATCCAAACTTGATTGATGTAAAAATAACTTGGATATTACGCATAAGGGTAAAAATAAAAAATTTTAACCCAAATAGAAACTCAAGATATAGCCTAAACAGGCAATGAAATTCTAGAAAGGATCTTAAATAAGATAAGGACAAAGATAAACTATAAGAATGATGTCTAGATGGATTAGGGTGTCCCGAATAATTGGTTTAAGGTTTAGAGAAAACCTTAAGATACCTAGATACTTAATGGTAATCTTGGAGGGTTGATTTAGAATTAGAAGAAACCCTAGAATGCCTCAATTAAGGGTGGATCCTAGATATGAAAATTGGGTTTGAAGAAGCCCTAAGTACTTGATTTGGGTTTGAGAAAATCCTAGAAATGCCTATATAATGATAGATAAAGGTTGGCATGATGCCAATGGGTCATGAAGATGATCGTGATTGAGATAAAAATTTGGATGCAATGAATACTAGATCTTGGACCCTCACACTAGAGATCTGCAGGTCAGATATTTCTATTCCCCTGATAAGGAGATAACCATTTCGCATGATAAATTGAGCCTTTTGGGAGTATCGAATTACGTGGTAAGAGATTCCAAGCTTAGTTGTGTGCCATTTGTATATTTAATCCCAAAGAGAAGTTGCACATCAGGGAACAAATAATGTGCTAAAATGTGGTAGAGAGTATATGTGGTTATTGAAGATTTCTAGAATCTTATAGGTTTGGCCCATATAATTGACATTATCAATGTGAAGTATCAGATCATATGATATGATAGAAGGCTAGACCTTGCTATCTCTTTGGTTGCAAAGAGTACTAGATTGATGATAGAACATTATGCATCCAATTAGTAACATCATAAATTCATGCATCAACTTAGCTTAACAAATAGATATTTATCTAAAAAAATTTATTTTGATACTGATTATATATTAATTTTATAAATTGATAGATATATCTTGTTGTTACTACATGTTAGTTTTACAAAATGACTCAAGGTTTACTTATCGAGATCCCCGACTCACTTCCCTTTATAATTTTGTAGATCCAATGAGCTATAAGTCATTTAGGAGCCAAAGCTGGGATCATCAATGTTAGTACATCTATTGTATGACATTCTTCTTAGATTTTGTGATTAATAATTATGTTACTTTTTTATTGATAATTATTAGTTGTACTTATTGACGGACACTGGATTGTAATGAAATATTAATATTGGACTTTAATATTTGTATATTTTGTTTATTTCAGGTTAGACTTCAGATCATGACATTATTAGGCATTAGACATGTATGATTTTTTTTTATATTTTGGATTATGGTTTTGAATATTTGTTAGTTATGTGCTTCTGTTAATATTTTAACATATATGATTATATTTGTAAGTATATTGATGGGTATATAGATTTGGTTGCAACCAAGGGTTTAAAAAAAATTGCTAAAAACCTAGGTGTGACACTAACAAAACTATAAATACCTATCTAGCTTTTTTAAAAATTTGAGAAAGCTATCCACACATAATCAAATTACAAGGACATATCTCCTCTTTGTCAAATAAAATATGAAGTAAATACAATACATTCCTTTTATGCTCAACAACTATTAAAATATTTAAATGGCAACAAACTTTAATGCAAGAGATATATGGATATGAAACTTGTAAACATGACAAAAAATGGAAATAAGGAGAACAAGTTACATAGTAATGAGTCTAATATAAGCTTTCTTCAAAGAAATAAGCAACTCCCTTGATCATTTATAACCCCATCTGAATAAAATAAAACCTAAATGTCACCATAATGATAACAACAGAAAAGAGATGTGGTTGGGCAACACAAACCAGTCACATCTTCCCTTCGACGAAGCCATTGAAGAACCTTCTTGGCCTCTACCATCCGCCCTTTATTTACAAGCCACCTTGGAGATTCAGGCAAGAAGAATAATGTCACCGCTAAAAACAACAAAGAAGGTAGGGACAATAATCCAAGCATCACTCTCCAATTGGGATTTGCCATAAGAGACATCGCAAACACAATACAGTATGATAAAAACATCCCTCCTGAGCCACTAAACTGTGGAAGTGTATTTAACTGCCCTCGAATCTCTGATGGGGCTATCTCAGAGATGTAGATAGGAACAAGTGTTACAGCTAAACCAGCTCCAAACCCATTAATGAGTCTCGCGATTAGTAATATGTACACATTTGGCGACCACAATATCACAAGACTGCTAACAAAGTAGAGGATTGATGAAAGGATTAGCATAGGGCGCCTTCCACACCAATCTGAAACAGTCCCAGAGAATGTAGTAATAATCATAGCCCCTATAAGTGACATAGCAACAATTAATCCTTCAATTGTAGGCTCTTTCTGCAACTGAAATTCTGTTTTTATGTAGATAACAGCTCCTGCATAAGAAAACGGTGAGATTGGCATTTAAAACCTTTACACTTATCAGTAAAAAAAAATCTGAAATTTGTTTCTGTAACATATAAATTTTGATTAATTTTGAACACCATTTGATCTCAAGGAATGCATACAAAGAAAAAGGTCATACCAGCAATTGCGGCATTGTCCCAACCTTGCAATAAGTTTCCTATAGTGGCAGCTATAGAGATAAGAACAGCCCAGTCCATCTTTCCAGCCTGTAATACATCAGTCATTCAGCAGCAGAAATACCGTAAGAGAAACTTGAAAATAAATTTCCCAAGAACAATGTCAAGGATTCATTTGAGGTAAAACACAAAAAGAAGTGATCAACTGATGAAAAAACAAAAGAAAAAAACCGCAAATCAAGGTGAATGTAATAAAAGAATCCAGGAAGGAATGAAACTGGAAACAACCGAAGCTCCAATCAAGATTAATACGAGATGAAAGGGAAAGACACAATCTTAGCTGAAATTAGGAAACAGAAATGGATAGGAGCACAAAAAAACCAAATACAAACTAGAATTTTCTTAATCGAAACAAATCAAGATTTCCCTTTTCTATAAGAGACTAACAACAAATATCTTATTTAACTTGGAGAAGCATCAAAAAGCATGCGATTTAATAAGATTACCTTTTCTGGAATCCTGTCAACCGTACGCCGTTGGCAACTACAGCATAACAAGAGTGAAATCTAGCTCTCTTTTATCTCTGGCCGTGACGCCCTCCAGACTCTTTCCATTGAGGAATTAAACTTCGAGCTTCCACCAGCGAAAAGAGCCAATAGGGTATTTAGACAAACCAATAAACGGACGATATGGTAACCAATCTGTTAAATGTAAACTTCCACTCCGTAGGATAGTTGGCCGGCTTGAAATGCCTCAGATCACAAACTTGTCAGATCACTGAAGAGTAATAACTAGGGGGAGAGTGAGAAGAGGAACAGAGAAGAGAGAGAGAAAAGGAAAGAGTACCCCGACGCGCGGCCCGTTGTTCAGATCTTTTATGCCCCTCGTGCCCAGGCACGAGAAAGGGGGAAGCAGCATTTATTTATTAGGATATTAACCGGCCTAACCGGTATTAACTTCTAAACACAGTCCAAGCTAAATTTCTAAAAAAATATTAAATATTAAATATAATATATTATACATATAACATGAAACAATCCAAAAAAAAAAAATAGGTCAATGCGTATTCTCAACAATATTCTACGTGACTTCAGAGTTGTATTAAGATAATATCGACAAAATAGATAATCATAAACTTAACATATTAGTAGTAAAGTATTCCCCTTTTATAAATTTATAGATCATTTTTATTCATAAGTTTTATATATGACTTGCATGATGATAATAAAATTATTTTTTATTGTAGTAATATTTTTTAAGTGTTTTAAAATCTTACATTTCAAAAATAAATAAATAAATAATTTAAAGTGTTTGATATTGACTCAAATAACTAATTAATAGTATTTGGTAAGAGTATAATTGGTACCAAATCAAAGTGAGTTCATGAGTAGCATGAATCATTATGTTGATGGGTAGTACTAGTGAATTGATGTGGTTTGATAAATCCTAGTGCATTCACAAGTCGTACAAAATCACCATACAAAATAGGCCTAGAAGACCTATTCATCAATCTCTTTCGATTGAAATGCGGTCCAGGTCAGTAGTAATCATGTCTGGTCAGGCAGGTGATAGTGGCGATGATAGATGGTGGAACTGGTGAGAATGGGCTCAATGGTCCACTTTTAGGTCCTTTTTGCTTTCTTAAAGCAAATTTTGAGCTCATAATATAAATTTAGTCTCTATCTTAACTCTACACATGAAGAATATATATATTGATTATTCCCAAAATGTCAATGCATGCTTGACTAGTTCTTGAGCATTGAAAATCCTTACTAGTATCTTCACTAGTTCCTTTAGAGTGGGTAAAATTGATGATTCAATTGCTCTAGATTAGTCCTCACAAGTCTCCAATGTGTCTAGATTTAGTCTTTATAACTTTTCCTTATGATCCAAGTATCCTCGGTGTTTAATCTATCTTTCCAATAAATAAGATACCTCTAATAACTCTGATTTTTTGTTGGCATAGCCTGGTCATCAAGTATTCTTTCAATCTACTCACTCCTTTTATCGTGATAAGTTGGTGGGCACTCAAATAAGGGTTCACTCTCAAGGAGTGTGGATATTAGCTCAAATAGCTTATTAGGAATCACGATCAACTACTTATAATTTATCAAATTTAAAACATTGAAGGTTTGTTGATGTTATAGTCATCTGGTAACTCCATAGTATATGCATTTGGTCCAACCATTTTTCAGATTTAGAATGAACTGATGTCTCTTACATGTAACTTCCACAAAATTCCTAATGGAAACCTTTTGGACCTGATTATGTAATCTTTTGAGAATTCTTTATGCTTATGGCTTGCATCAACTAATCTTTTATACTACTCATTATTAAGATTTATTTTTTCTTTAATATGGCAATGTACCTCTCTTTTTTTTATGTAAACTCTTATGGATGTGCATTCTTAACTAGATAATATGATTAAGTTGACTAGGCTATGTGGTTTATATCCATTATAGATTTCAAAGAAGCTCATTCCTATGGACATATTGATGAAACCTGTTATGAGCAAGTTCTACACATGATAAAATTAGATCATAACTCTTTACATTTTCCCTTACCAACTAACACAATTGATTTCCTAAGCTACAATTTACTGTCTTAATTTGACCATCAGTTTAGGGTTGGTATACATATTATAATTTTAACTTTATTCTCATAAGGTGTCACAGGGTTTTCTAAAAATACAAAGTGAAATGAACATCTTTATTTGTGACTATGATATTAGAAGCTTTACCTCTTCATTAAGTAATAATTGAGTAATGTGTAAGGCATTAACAGTTTTGAAGCGTGGAAAAAATTTAGCCATTTTTTAAAATCAATCTACCACCACAAAAATGGAGTCATATTTTAGAAGGGTTTTAAGTAGTCCAATGATAAAATCAATATTAAGCTCCTCCTATGGTCATGATCATGTAGGCAATGGAGTGTAGAGTCTAGTATTTTGGGAGATATTTTTGGCAACTACATTAATCTTACACTTGACAACTATTTGATTCATATGTCATTTTAATCCTAGCTAGTAAAACTTGTCTTAAATAACTATGATAGTTTGTCTCTTTTGAAATGGCCTACTAGTCCTCCTATATGTATCTCCTAAATTAAGAAATCCTAATATGTATAATTTCTTATCACAAAAAAGACAAACCCCTTTAATTGTATAATTTTATGTGGCCTTGGTCGTATTAGTAGCTAATTTTTTATAAATGGGTCCAAAGTTAGTATAATTTGAGTACAAGCCTAGTAAAATTTCAAAGCTAGTGATAGAGACAAACATTATGTTGAGTGGGTTTCTTGTGCCTAATGTATTATAAGATATTTCAAAAATGATAAAAAAGTTTAAAGTTGTAGTATAAGTTTTTGGGTCATACTCTCTTGATTTTCACAAATATTTTCTTAATTACAAAGGTTCATTCAAAATTTCTTTTTTTTTTGATATAATCAATTATTATGGCATTTATAATACTAAAGTCCTTAATTAATCTCTTATAGAAGAACATTAGGCCATAAACAATTTTGACATTATAAATACATTGAGGTGTTGGCTAATCAATTATAACCTTGATTTTGTTAAGGTTAGTTGATATGTCATCTTTTAAGATTATGAAGCCTAAAAAGTTTATGAGATCTATAATAATGGGTTATTTTTTGAGGTTAACATAAAGGTGGTTCTCCTTAATCATAAAGTAAATTTTTTTGAGATGTTCTAAGTGGTGTTCAAAGGTAAGATTAAAGATTAAGATGTCATCAAAATAAACTATCACAAATTTTATTAAGTTAAAGTAGTTGGATCATTATTCTTATAAACATACTTGGTGTATTAAACAGACCAAAAGACATGACTAACTACTTGTATAACCCATCTCTTATTTTAAATACAATTTTTTACTCTTTTTAAGATTGAATTCTAACTGTGATATCTAATTTTTAAATTGATTTTTGAGAAAACTATGGCTCTACTAATTTGGTTTAATAGCTCATCCAAGTACAAGATAAGAAATATATACTTCATAATTATTTTGTTAATGACCTACAAATCTCTATAATTCATCTTTATAGGGGCTAGAAAGGTGGTAATGACATAAAAGCTAAGGTTTTCTCATATGAAACTTTTGTCTAATGAATCTTGCACTTATTAGGTAAGTTTTTAGTGTTAAAAAAGGCTCGTCCTATCATGTGACAAATTCGGTAGATTTGCTCCTAGTATAATATCCATAGCGCATTCATTATCATGTAGGGGTGGCCTTAAAAAAGCATCAGAGAAGCTAGATAATATGGGTTCTATAATAAAAGTAAAAAATGGGTTCTACAATGGAAGTTATTACTATATTAGGTACCTCGCTTGAGTATTCTCTCGCTACTATGGCCAATATGATAGTTTCATTAATAAATTCATGATCTATCTCACCATGGGATGTAAATTGAAGTTTCTTATCTGAGATGGTGGTTAACTTCTCTTAATAGGTTGGATGTGGTCTCTAAGGGTTGATGAGTGTAGCTTGAATTTTTTACCTTGATGTGTGAATGTGCAGGTTTTAGCTTTGTCGATAAGAAGAGCATCATAGTCATACAACCAGGGTCTCCCTAAAATGATACTTGTTAGTAACATAGGAATAATATCATGTAACATATCTTTGAAATATTTATCATATTTAATTGATGCAATATATTATTTTTTTGATAAAAATGATTGGGTGGTAAGTAGTGATATGTCTGAAGTGTGTTACTCTATTAATAGAAATAACAATAGTGCTACAATGACTATCTATTATGACCTCATAAACATTTTCTTCAAGTTTGATAAAAGGTATAGAAACTGATGGCAAATCTCTAATCTTTACTTGCCTTATGTTGGGTAAAGGTGCATCACATATCTATAATAGGTTTAATGTCCTCGAATATGTTCTCTCCTTCCTCCTCAGAGTATTTATTGAATAATTTAGAATAAGAAGCATACTCTTTAATCTCTCCTTCTTCCCTAATGTTAAATTTCTATACTTCTCTTCCTTGATATAGCTAATCTATCTTATGAGGTATTAGGCCATCATATGACCTTGTCCTTTGTATTAGAAACAAGTTACTTCATATGATTGATTAATAGGCTAATTAGGTTTCATGATGAGTTTAGGAATAGGTCTTGTAAAGGGAAGTGATGGTGATAAACTTGTGGATGGTCAGGTTGGTGGCCCAAAAGGTTAACTTTGGCATCATTTCAATTCTTTTGGCACCACAACACAAATGGTACTTATTGAAATAAGACAAATACTGATTAATTGACTTTTCTTCTTGAGTTAAGTATTATCATTGGTCAAGTAACTAATTTTTGTATTCGAGTGGTATGTATTTGTCTCTTAGGATTCCCTTAAACTCAATTTAAGTTTTTATGAGTGGTGATCTTTCTGTTGCTAGCTAGTGTCTATGGTTTCTATGATAGTTGAGCTTATTTAGCCAATTTTATTTAAGTAAACAACACCTTTTATTATTCTCTAAGTCTATATTGGAAGTAATGGTCCAAGGCTTCTTCTTACTCTATGTAGTCTTTAGGGTTGAAGGTACCTTCATGAGCTTGTCATCATCAATTACTCAATGTCATCCTAAGAAAGAGTCAATAATCTTAATGGACATGTTATTAGATGGTTTGATAATGTTAAGTCCAAAAAAGGAGAGCTCAATTAATCTTGTTCTTGTTGGGTAATTTTAACTTCATATTCTTTTATATTAGCTTCTGTGGTTTCTAATATGGTTAAGAGATATTGATGAGTCATTTGTACTTTATCCAATTTATAGGTGCTCCATGTTGTAAGTACTATGTGATCTCATGCACTTATATTGTGTCTTTTTAGAAAAAAAGAAAACCTCTCCTATTGCTTTGTCCTCTTGTCTCATCCTTTTTTTTTACAAAATATTGTGTGCCACACAAAAATAAAAGGAAGGTTTACAAAACTGAGGTTTGATACCAAATTTAATGCTAAATAAGTGGTGCATAACAAACTTAGTGATATACATGTTAGGGATAAAAAATGCAAAAGATAAATATAAGAAATCAAAAAAAGTAATACATAAGAGAACCCTTCTAAGGCAATGATGAGGACATCATGTTCGAGGACTTTCGACGTCCAAGGACCTGGTCTTGAAAAAAAAAAAAAAAAAAAAAAAAAAAAAAAAAAAAAAAAACAAGGCCAAAATCACTATTCCTGCCACCGCTGCCGCCTCCGCTGCAACCACCGCCGCCACAGGGAACCGCCCGCCGCCGTTTCGAACCGCTTGTGCCCGAACCAGATCCGGGTTTGCCTAAACCGCTGTGCATGAGTTCAGCCAGGCGCCTACCCAAGCTACCCACCGGATGACCCGCGCCGACCCACGCCAGCCCGCACCGACCTGCACCGCCGCAGTCCAGCCAGGCGCCTACCCAAGCTACCCACTGGATGACCCGCGACCTGTGACCCGCGCCGACCCGCGCCAGCCCTCACCGACCCGCACCGCCGCCGCCGCCGCCGTCGCCGCGCCTCCAGCCATCCGAAATTAGGATGAATGAACTTAATTTTCATTATTTTTCTCAGATTTTTAGGAGTTTGTTTGTAATTTTTAGGTGACTTTTAGTTTACCCATGTGTCCTTTAGTATTCCCATGTTATGAGTCAAAATGTCTTTTGTACCCTTATGGATTCCTATATAAGGGGGAGTCCTCTTCTGTTGTAAGGATATTGAATAGTTAATGCAAGCTTTTGAGTGTTCTTTGCTTCCATTCTGAGTTCGTGAGTGCTCTGAGTGTCTTTGGCGTGCTGACTCGTCAAAGCTCTGATACTGGGAGGAGGGACGCGAGGTCCAAGTGGTGAGACGCCACTCCAGTCTATCATCTTCCTTCACCGCTCAACCATCTTCAAGTTGAAACTTTTGTTTTTCCTCATCGTCCTTTTTACGAGTAATTTCCATTCCTAGATTATTAATTTGTCTTCAATATATTTTCATTCTACGAAGTGCAACTTTTACTACAAATTATATTTTAAGTTCAACTGGTACTTAACCAATCTAAGTACTCCCCATTTCTGCGTGTTTGAAAGTGTGTAGCCGTAATCGATTTAGCGACTTCTTAGCCGCTATCGATCCTAAGTTTAGTTAGGATTCATTGGTTGGTGCCTTTTGCGTTCAACCCTCATCGTATCTAGGTGTGTGTCCCTTAGGGAGACGGCCCTGCTCTTTGTTGTGCATCAGTCACGAATTTTCTAACTAAGCAAATTTCGTCTAGTCCTACATCACATTTGGTATCAGAGCAGATTATTCGGTTACTTTGTGAGCTGCACACACACACTTTACGAAAACGTTTATGCGAACTAGATCTGGTAGGGAATATACAATGGATAATCAATTTGAACAACTCATGGAACCGATGCAACAAATGCAATTAGCTATACAGGATCTATCAACTCAAACAAATGCAAGACTCAATCGATTAGAACGAAATCAAGTGGAACCAGAAATTACTGAAGAAGAAATACTACAACCCCCTAGACTTAGAGTCACATCGACACAACAACGTAGAATGGAACCAGAGATAATAGAAGAAGGAAGTGACTATCAATCAACAATACCCCCACATAGACACAGAAACCGGACCGAAAATGACAATGACCAATTACACAGAAATCGGACCGAAAATGACAATGACCAATTACAAAGCAATCCTTAACATCTTGTGTTAAAGAGAGAGAGAGAGAGAGTGAGAGATGATGATGATGACATTTGTGACGATGAGGTTGAGTGCGATAGTGCCATTCTGGAGGCCTAAGTGGATGATGTACATAACTTACTCCAACTTCTGCACATTGCTCATTTAGAGTTTGTCTCAATGAGCCATACAAATTTGAGGTAGTTACGAGAGAGAAGGTCCATTTTGCGATCTTTAAATGGTAGATGGAAATCTAGAGAAGCCCATCGTTCGCATTGATTCACCTTAGTGATGATTTATCTAAAGCATGGGTTAAATCTGAAGCTTTGTCATTTCTTTCAATTCTCTCTTCCTTTATAGCCTCTATAAGGATTGCTTTGTAAACTAGTATTCATGCATTCCCACTTGCATGCTTCATCTTGAAGTTAGCATTTAAATCAGGGTGTTTGGTCTACGAAGCTCATCCAACTTATACCCAAGTTTGGATTGTTAATGTTATGTTTATTCTAATTTGTCAAAAGTTGACTTAAAAATGATAAGATGGTTAATACATGTTTTAAGACAACATGCAACATGATCCTCAAAACATATGACATATTTACTTCATTTGTAAAAGTAATGACTAATTTGATTAGATTTTAAAATTTTCTAAAATAGTCATTAAAGAATCATTAAAGGTTTGGAGTCATTGAAAGCATTTCTAAAACTCTATAAAAAAAGATCTAAATATAGTGAAATGGCTAATGAACATTTACAAATTATTTAGAAAAAGTTTCTCTTATGGATCATTGTTGGCCTTGTGAATTTGGTTAAAAAATAAGATTGGAGCCATTGAAAGCCTTCTTAAAACTCTATAAAATAGTTTAAATATTATGAGTGGCTAATAAATATTTTTAAATCATTTAGAAACAATATCTCTTGAAGCTCATTATTGACCATTAGAATTTGGTTGAAAAACAAGGCTATAGTAATTACGAGCATTCTCCATCCTTCCTACCCTTATTTCAAGACAACTTTACATAAAACTAAGTTCTGTATTTCTTTTATATTGTTTTACATCGATCTAGTGTGCATTTTAATCATAGTGTGGATTGTAAGACTTTGTATTTATTAAATCTATATTGTTCAGTTTATGATCTTTTAGCCACTTTGCAGAGTACTTTATCTTGGTATTTGTAAGATTTTTTTTACTTAGTGCATTGTAGAGCATTTTGCCCTACTATATTTAGGCACTTTTTGGTTGGTATGGTGGGGTTTTGTCTATTCGTATTCATAAAAGATATTTTTTAGTATCCTTTTAATTAGAGGTAGATGTAAATCTAGTTTTAGATGAACCACCTAAAAATCTCTTTTATGCTTACTTTATTACAATTTTCATACCAAGGATCTTAAAATTAACATGAGTTTTAAATTAAGACTATAGGAGTAATTCAAAATCTTAAAAATACTTTTGTTGTTTTCTATTGTTTACTTAGAGATTTTAGTTTTTACAATTCACCAAATTCTTGCATGGACATCTAACTCCTATTTTTCTAATAGATTGTGCATGTTTTTCATATTTATTTTGCTATTTCATTCTATTTTGTCAAAATTTTGCATGCATGATTAGTTGTGTGCCTTATTACCTTTTGAAGAAGACTATTATAGACTCTAATCATAACACTTGGCATGACAAGAAACTATGTTCATATGTACTCAACATGTTTGAACATGAAAGCACAATTATTTCTCATTGATGTTTCAATCAAAATTATTTGATTGCTCAAATGTTGATGAAATAGCATTTTATGATTGACTTTAATTTCAAAAAAATATTTTCTAAGTATGAGATGGTCATTTAGCATGTATCTAAAGTGTTCAAGGTCTATGAAGAAATATGCAATATATAATACCTCATATTGCTCAAAATATTGTTGATAATTAGCATTACCAACTAATGTATTCAATCAAGATATTATCCACTAACAATGAGTGATGATATGAATGTTTAAATTTTTTTACCAACATGATTTTAAAGTATCATAAACTGCTGTACTGGCTTTTCCATGATTATCAACTTTAACCTTCAAAATTTAGAAGTGAGTCTTAACCTTAATAAGAAATAAGATCAACCTATATTTGTAGAAACTGTACCCAAATAATATAAATAATTGAATATAATAAATCATATTATAAATAACTTTAAAATCATAAAAAATTTGTGTATATAACATTTTTTGTTCTCTTATTACTCTTTAAGGGAGTTCGACAATCTTTGTTTTTTTGTCTCTAAATCTATAAAATAGTTTAACTTACATTTTTATTCTATAGAATAATTTAATCTCTTTAGTATTTTTTATGATATCTTATTTATTTATTTCTTTTAGTCATTTATATCTAATTATAATAAGAATATAAAACAAAAAAGCATAAAATATTTTTATTTATCATATTCTTAATTCTTGTAAATTAAATAAACAAAACTCGTTAAAACATACTAAATAATATATAGATACATAAAATTACTTCCTACATAGTAGTAGATGTTTCTTACTTTCAAATAAATGAAAACAAGTATGATGATGCATGTCTTTTTGTCTTGAGAGCTCATTAGGATTATGATGATGCAAACTTATAAATGTAATTTATTTGATATCATGTTTGAGTTTATTGTAGGGACTTATTATATTAAGATAGGTGCTCAAATCACTATTATGCTTCATGTGGCTTTGAGCTTAAAAGAAGAACTTATTCACTACAAACTAAATGCTAAAATAATGTTTTAGTGAAGTCATGTTTGATTAGACTCTCAATGCCATGTTCTTACCCATCCCATGTGAGAAAATGATAAATAAAATTAAATTAAAACTCACCATTAATCCATTTAATCACGTGAATTAATCACAATTGATTAAAACTCAAAATTTAAATGAACAAACTCTACAGTTTATATTATCCATTTTTTCTTATACAACAATCATATAGTCACACAACACAAATAAACATGTGACATCCTCCTTATTTTACTTTGAAATTTAATTCTGGTTGTCACACAATTTTTAAATCATCATTTTTATGTACATAAGAAATCTTTTATATAAAAAATATGCTTTTTAATATCTTCTCTATTAATATAATAAAATATTTTGAAATGAACCCACTTTCTCACTTAAGAAAAGTCTCTTTATCTTGATAAAATCTTCTTGACTTAAAGTCAATTCTTTTAAAATATAACCAATAAATTTATTATAAAAAATTCCTTTTCATAGCTCATATTAATATCATATTCCATATTTAGTTAATATCATAGTCAAATCCCTCATGCCTATGCTCATGTAGATGACAAAATCATAAACATAATCATTTGATATTATATACAATTCTGAGAATAGAAAATGATAGCATGTGGTTTTACTGTTGTTCTAAGCATTAATATGATGTGAATTTAGCAACTATACCATTACGTCGTACATCACCAAATTGTTTCCTTCATGAATTTATAAATCTTATGTATAAAAGCTTCTAATTTTACACTATCAAACATTCAACTATATGTACCATAAGGTTCATATATACCTATCTTTAATTTAACATAGTTGTTGCACCAAAGGATTGAATTATTGTTAATTTTATGTCTCACGAGTATCACTAAGGTCAAGCTTTTCTTTCTTCCTTTATACCGCTTCCTAAAATGCCCAATTGAACAACCCTCAAATTTTCAAAAATTTGCAAAAAGTCTAGCTATTCAATTCCTCCCAATTCTTTTCACAAGAGTTTTCTCTCTTTCCTAATTTCTCAATGCAGTAGCAACCTTCTGTCATATAGCAAAAAGCCTCTTTTCACAAGATCTAATTTTTATTTGTTAACTTTCCACAATCATTCAAAAGGCCTTCGATTTCTCTGAAATGTCAAAACAATTAATCTACACTACTTCAATGCATGAGACATCGACTAGAGGTTTCCTCTTAGCACTCCATTGAATTCTCTCACCATTTCTCCCACAAAAAGATGACCATTTCATTTTGTTTCATTTATGGGTTTGTTAAGGATTTTGGTTCATGATTTTTAAAATTTACAATATACCAAATTATATCCTTTATAATTTTTTTTATTTTTTGGCATAATTTTAGTTTTTTTTTAAATCAAATAAATATTATTTTTTCATAGGTTTGGCCTATAAGATATGCCAAATTTCTACAAAATTAATATTATTAGATTTAATAAGATTTTCTATCTTTTATAATTTTTTTATTTTTTCTCTATTTAATATTTTTAATAATTTTTCTTCTAAAAATATTGATAAAAATGCATTTCTTATAACTTTCATCCTCCATTTATGATTGATTCAAGTATGAATCTTATGAAATTTGTATCATAGAATTTTTGATAATCTAATTTCAATGTTTCACATTCACTTCCCTCCAAATAACTCACAATATTTATTATTTTAATGATATATGTTTTTAAAACTTTTCATAATTTATAGAAAAATGCAAAAAATTCATTAAATTATTCTTTAATAAAATTTCTTATCTATGATAATAATGATAAATCTCCTCTCTTCTTTAAGATGTACTTCTTTATCTAAAAAAATATTTTATAAATTTTATTACCATATAATAAAATTTTCTTCCATGAAAATTAACTAAATGATATTATATACATTTGAGATGTTATAGTACAACATTATGAATAACTATATAATATTCTAAACAATGCGATCCTTTATCAACTTTATTGGGTAGTCATGTTATTTTTTTCTTTTCTTTGTGATTTTCAAAACATTTTTTTTAAAAAAACAAGTAATATGTACACTTTTTGAAAACCACATGAAAACAAAATAACATTTTACTTCTTTCCAAAAACTTAAAGTTTATAAATCACAGTAAAATACTAATATGTGTACTAAATCATGTTGATATTACTAAAACATAAAAGAGCTACTACAATAACTTATACAAATATATATACTAAATTGAACATTTTCTATCATTTTAAAAGATTATAACTTAAGAATCTTATCCATATTGAAGAAATGAGGGAGGAAATCAAGGTTGAAATAATTAAGTATTGTCACCATATTTCACAACATTCTTTTAAGTTCATATTTGCTTGTAGTAAGTTGCAAATCATGTCTATGCTATTTTTATAACATTTTAGTGTGATTCTTAACTATATGTATGCTATAAAACTCTTTCATTTTTGAACCTTCCTTGTATCTTTTGTTCTTGTTTTCAGGCTTTGGCTTTTATTTTAACTTAGGCTTTTAGCTACTTTTGGGGTTTTTTAACCCAGTGATTGTATGGTCCATTGGCTCAATGTTGTAGGCTCTTTTAGGCCATTATTATAGGGTATTTATAAAATGATGTTTGTAGGATTTTTTATTCTAATGTTTGAAAGATTTTTTGACCTAAAGTGTTGTTTTGTATACTCAGTTTTGCTAAAGACATATTAGTGTTTCTAACAAGCCTTTTGGTTGAGAGTAGACATAGATTCAGTTTTGGATCAAACCACTTAAAAAATCTATTATATTATTCATTTTATTATATTTTTTATATAAAGTTTAATAGTTTAACAAAAGTTTTTAAAACAAGATTATAAAAGTGAGTAAGAAACTTAAAAGACTTCTATTATTTTTACTATTGTTTATTGAGATTAAAATTTTCATAATTCATATCATGCCACTTTTGCGTGAACATCTCACCATCCATTTTCACTAACACCAACATGGTCTATGACCATATTCAATCACCTAATAATTCTAAAGAAAAGTCAGTGATAATAACACTTGCTTGGCCTCAAGTACCAAACTCAAGCAATGTCATTCAGAAACTTGCTTTCACTTGCTCAAATATTTTTTATTCCCCTTTTATTTTTTTGATTTACATTATGCCCAATTATCAAATGTAAATGTTATCATTTCATGAAAAACTCAAAATTCATAAGTCATACAAGTCTTGTATGAAATATAAAGCAAAATACTTTTTTAAACAAATCTCATGCTAGATCATATGTAATCACAAATAGTGATATTTTATCAATACAACATGATCGAAATCATAATATACTTAATGAATAATCTAATAAAGTATAATTACATCATAATTATTCAATTTATCTGCTTAATCTATTTGATGATATTTATCTTTTTAATAGAATTCCCTTTTTGTTCATACCTATAAAATATCGTAATATCTTATAATTTATACATTCATTATGTCATTTTATATTTTTTTTTTCATAGTTCTAAATAATGTACACCCCATCAAATCACATAATCTAGCCTATTCAATGAAATATTCAAAATTCTACTTGTACAAAATTGAATTTGAATTCACATTAAGAAAATAATGCATGTAAGCTTACTTAGATTTTTTTTTTCTATATTTTGGTTCAATTAAATTAAGAAATTTCAATTTTATCTCACCTTAAGAATTGAAGAATCTATTAGACTCTTTCTCTCCCCTTCCTTAGCCAAAACTAAGATATAGGGTTATGGTTTTGAAGTGAGCAAACAAGTCACAATTTGACAAACACCTCTTCAACACCAACTTGTCTAAAAGCATTACATCTTAGTTCTAATAATATGACAAAGAAAAACAAAAAATAAAAGATTCAAACATCTTGGATTTTGCTATTTGATTGTGAGAGAAAGCAAGAAATTACAAAATGAAGATTTTCAGTGCTCAAAATTAAGGGCATCCTCTTTCGATGGCTACCATAGTGAAAGAGAGAAAATAAGGGTTTTGCAAGGTATTGACTCAAGGGATTTGGATATTTTAGGTATTTAAAATTAGATATAATAAAAAATCAATTAGTAACTAATTTTTTATAAATCTTTAACTTTAAAATTCTATAATAATTCTAAATAAACTATAGTTGAAATGAAATAAGCATTATTAGATTCAACTAAACAACTGTACAAAAACATTATCATTTTGAAAATCCTCAACATTTGATCAATAACATTATTATAAGAAATGTTGCAAAAATTACTCTTTTGTTATCCAAAACACAATTCTCATATTTACATTATCAAAACTCACAAATTCAAAGTCATAACATTAAGTACATATTATAGGATTAAAATAGTTATTACAACAAAATAAAATTCTAGATATTACAATTATCCTCACCTTACAAAAACTTTAGCCCAAAATTTAGAATGACTTTGGATATCCAGACATCATATCCTATTCTAATTGTCAAGCCACTTTTCTTCTAAATTGATTTTGCTTTTATACTTTAATCATTAGGATTACTTAATTCTTCAATACATTTTCTTTTTTTTGTTTAGAATTTGCACTAGCCTCTCATCATTTTACATAGTTAATTGGATCACAATATATTTTTTCATCATAACTAATAATATGTGAGAGAAGTGAAATATAAATTTTCAAAAAATAAACATGAAAAACACTATGAATATTAGTCAACTACAATGACAAAACTAAATGATAAGCCACATATCCAACCTTTTCCAAAATTTGAAAATATCCAATAAAATAAGGCTATAGCTTACCAAATTTACCAACGTATCTCACACCTTTCATTAATTTAAAAACACATGACATCTTTCTTAAAACTCAATATTTATATGTCTTGCATCAAAATACTTATTTTGCATGTTTTGATCTATTTGGAGACTTTTATGATTAGTATTTATCTTTCTTATCATTTGTTTACAAATTTAGAACCCAAACTTTCCCTTTTTTTGCCTTCATATCAGCATAATGGTGATTGACCTATTCTTTTATACAACATTTCATAGGAGATAAAGCCAATGCTGATTGATGGTTATTACTATATGCAAACTTAACTAATAATAGATGACTCTCTCAATTTCTTTCAAAATCTAGTATGCATAGATGCAACAAATCTTGTAATGTCTTAATAATTTTCTTTATCCACTTATCTATTTGGGGATGAAAAGAAATATTGAATCTCCATTGAGTGCCAAAAACTTGATGAACATATCTTCAAAAATATGATGTAAATTTTGGGTCTTGTTTAGAGATGATTATCTTTCCTTAGCTTTTCTCATGTATGTCTCTTTAGGAACATCCATGATTAAGTTTTGCTAAAATTCCAACCTTAATCACAAGTTAAAACATTATGCAGTTGTTCATTAATTCTTTAATTATGGAATATTTGTTAGGCTAGTTGTTTTTCCTACCTAAATCCTTATCCCAAGATTCATATTCTAAGGTTTATACAAATCTTCATTTTCTTTTTCCTTAATTAGCTCTATCCATGTCATTTTTAACTAATTAACCTATGAAAAATCATTCCCAAATGCCAAGATTAAAAGTAACTCAAATACAGAACTAGATTTATTCCATGTCAATTAATCATACTAACACTATAAATGTATCATACTATACGATGAGACTGATCTAACCTCTAGTAGTTCCACTAATCATAATTATATGATTATGTATTCATTTTTATATGATTCATTACACACCACAATAAGCTATTGTAACCTATCATGAGTCCATACTTGTACAATCATAGTATCACTTAATAAACTCCTTATTTTCTTTATTATCATCCCTCTATGATGGAGCAATCAACTTAGTATAATCATTAGCTAAGTTGTGAATCCATTCACACTTACCTTTTTTATCATACTAGATCACATTGTATGATGTGCAATGGTCACACTTTATAATTTTCTATCAAATAAAGCATACTAAAAATGCTTATGATACTATCATATTTACATGATGAATATGTCATACTTGTATGATGGAAACCCATATTTACAACCCATTCACATCGACATCTAAATTTCAATTCTCATCATATTGTAAATCTTCTATTATCATAGTGTACATATTTTCATCAAACATAATAGCAGTAATCTAATTTTATTAAATTTTAAAGCCATTTAATTCATGGATTCAACTAGAAACAACATAATTAACTAACAATTTTGATGGGTGTAAAACACTTCCACAATCCTTTCTTACTTTTTCTAGATATAGCTTATGCAATTCAAAAATCAATTATTTTTTATTTTCTTCAACCAACACCATATTGATACTAGTTTTTCTACATATGGCATCAATCATCACATTTATTTTTCTTATATGATAGATAATTTTCAAGTAATGATATTTAAGACATTTTAGCTATATACTTTGTCTAAAATGTAATTTTTTTTAATGATGATAGAGTTCAAATTGTAATGATTTTTGAATACTTTGAAGTTTCCTAGTTGTGATAAACTTTGGATCATTTAGAATTTTAGAGATTTGTTTTAAAATTTTTTAGTATTGTTGTATAATTTTTTAAGAATTTCATATGTCATAAAAAGGTGGTACAACATCTCAAATGAAGGCAATGGGTTAAGAAATAAAGTGTATAAAATATTTGGAATCTAATAATACTATGTTGGTAAAAATCAAACAATTTTGAGAAAATAAATGATTAGAGAATAATAAGGATTGTTTCATGAGTTTGGGAAAATCACAAAATTAATAAAAATATTAAATAAACTAAAAAATAATAAAAGTTTACTAAAACATTGTGCTTAAAAGAATAACTCTAATAAAAATCTTCTTTTTACAAAAAGGAGGTGTAATGCCATAGACTTAAAGCTAAAAAAGTTTTAAGAAAAAAATAATAAAATGATTTCATAGTAATTTGTAAGCTAAAAAATTATTAAAAAAATTAAGTGTCACCAAAAAATTATGAAATTTATCTAACGAATAGAGCTCACCAAGATAAATCAAAGATGTTGGCCAAGAAGATTTTATGCTCAAATTGATTGAAAAGTGTAAAGAACATCAAAATTATCTAAGCTTTATTTAATAGGATTTTAATTAATCCTAAATCCCTAATTTTCAAAACCCCTAACACACGACAATGGGAATCCAACCTAAAGGTTGTCCAAATCAATGAAAAACATTAAATTCTAAGCAATGACAAGGCATAGAGATACCTAATTGAAGAGGTGTGGCCAACTAAAAGGAAATGTGTTGTAATTATAGGCAATCAATAAGCATAAGTCGAGGGTGAGTTATAAAGTTCTAAAAGCTTAATACAATTTTAGTCTCAAACAAATAATATTATTAGTCCTTTGCTTTTTCATCTCTGATTTAACAAGTGGAGACATTTTTAACTTTCCAAAAACATTTTATAGCATTGTACTTGTTTTGAAATGATAAACAAATATAATATCAAAGGTAAGTAAAGCATGAATAAACATACAATTTTTTAGATTTTAACTGGTTTGTTAAAACCTTTGCATATTTTTACCCCCATTCAACTCGATAAGCTTTCATTAACAAAACCCCACTCTTTGGTCATAGCAATTAGCCGTAAAACCTTATAAAGCTACTCCTTTTTTGGGACAACAAGTATGAGTATAGATTTTTAAAGAGACAATTAAAAGTAGTTTAACCAAAATTATAACATAATTTTTACAATAAAGCTCAATAATATTTATCATAACTTGCAGAAAATATGACGCAAAGCTAAAATGATGCTCAAAATAAGAATAGAGATTGATGTTTTATTGAATATGTTCAACTTGAGAACACAACAATGAGAGCAAGTTCATTAATTATTGTACAACTATCAATAGATCTTGCTTTGTGGCTCTAATCAATATATTTTACAATGATAACCTTAATTTTCTTATTATATTATACATCTATTTATATGATAAAGTGATTTAAATGTAAAGAAGGAACTTATAATGACTAAAATTTCTTTTGTGAGACACTCGAATTAGTTGTTACACCTTTAGATTATATTAGTACATCTAAGACATCGTATTAGAGTGATTAAAAAAGAATCTGGATCATTTTGATGATTAAATGATATAACCAGCATGCTAAAAAACTTAAAATGGATGTAATGAGGACATCAATTAAGATATTCGAATCCCAGGAGCCAGACAAATATTGTCGACACTTATGGATAATTAAGGTATCTATTTTTTATGTTTACAGGAGAAACATGGAATAAAATTACTTTTTGTGCTAAAACATTGTGTTAAAAACTAAATATGGCCTTAAAATGTCCATTAGGTCATGTTCTGTCAGCTGTGTCACTTGGTGCTGCTCGTCATCAGCCCAACCCAAATTGCATTCGTAATATCAATTAGGTGAATAGGGGTCCACTTTGAATTATTGTTCATGAGACCTGTAAAAGATCTATCGTATTGCACTGACCTGCCAACCTATTCTGGGTCACACCGACTCAACTCCAAGCTGCAACTACCTTGATGTCACATTGACCAGCCAACCTGCTTCATGACATGCTAACTTGCCTCATTGTTGACATCATATTGATCAACCCACCCACTTTGTGACATACTGACACTGTCCCAACCAGATGAACCAATCCATGAGACATGACATCAGACCAACCTGCTACACTATCGGTAGGAAGTGGACCTGCTAACTCAGATCAGACCAGAGTGAACTTGGCTGATGAAGAATCAAAAACATAATTTTTTTATAAACATTGTTTGGCAATAACTTTGATGACAGAAGTATCGGACCAAAATGATAGCTTTTCCAAAACTTGTTCAGCTCTAAATTTAGCTATACCTTTGGCAACAACTTTTAAATAAATAAATTTCATAAACCAAAAATGAAACTTTTAAAAAGTTGTTTGAAAATAGCTTTTCAAAAAACTTTTTGGCAATAACTTTTCAAAATGTTTTCTTGGAAACTTCTTTTGAGCAAACTCTTTGTATTTTTTTATTTTTCTTTTGTCTTTTATGCTTAAGCTCCTTATAAAAAGGGGATGCCTACATTTTAGAATAGGGATGTTTGGATAAGTAAAATTTTCATTTTTGCTTCCCATCTCATTGAGGTCTTAGGTTGATCACAACGAGAGCTTTGACATGCTGATTTGTTGAGGCTTTGATGCTGGACGAAGGCGTGCCAGGCCCAAGTAGTGAGATGTTGTGCTAGGTTACCTATATTGTTTCCCTTTTTATTTCTTCACTTTTGTTTTCTTGTGTTTCCACCTTCACGTAGCATCATCTTTTATTCCTACCATTTTGATCCAAATTTCATAACTGTTTGGATTTCCTTTATGTGTAAGTTATTTCAATATTTTTACTTTCCCATTAGCAACTTCTTTTAATGCTTTCAATCTACACGCATGTGAAATTTACTTCATTCTTTTCTTTATCACAACATTGATTTGTCAACCCCTTTTTTGAGTACCACATTTCTCTGCCATTGAAGAGGTTGTCAGCTTAACATATGGAGTGACCTTCGTGTTACTTCTAGTCCTCTCTTGGTTAAGATTGCTTAGATGAGTACCTCTTTTGTATTGTATTTTTTAGATTTTTCATGTTTATCTCTCATATTTTCTTTCTTCCTGAATTGTGCAAGTTAATCTCTATACTACTCAAAATATTTATAGCATCTATTCAACATTAAGATGTATCATACAAGTCCTAGATGGCCATCATATTGTTTGATGCTAATATGGAGAATAACACTTAAGTTCTCTTACATGTCATATCAATCACATGTATTATACTAGTATATAATAGTATGTGTATACACTTTATATATATTATATTAGTTTAAAAATTAATTATCACTATATGATACATATTTTCTCAAAGAATTAAGTTCTTAGGAAAATGTTGTAAATTATGATAATATGAAGTAGAAGTGTCATGTGTCAGCTTACAAACACACACTACTGGCATCGGACGAGTCCCATTCAAACTCAAATCCATACTCGAGCTGAATCTTACTTTGATTAATCATTTTTTTAATCAGAGGGGTCGACTATAGTGCACTATTTTTCTTATGGTTATATTCATTATTTTTTTCTTTATTCATCAAAACATATTTCATAGTATAATATGTCATCATCAATATCGAGTTTTGTGCATGTTTTATCTATTATCATTAGTTATCTGCCATCACCTAACAATTTGATGCTCCTGATAACTACTATCTTGTTGCCCAACATCACCTGATTGCTCACCATTGCTTGGCTGCCTATTAGCTACCATCCTTTAACTACCATCAATCGTCATCATCCATCTCATCCATTGCTAACATCCTGATCACATCGTCATTGACAACTGATCGTCATGTTGCATGATTACATAATTTTTTTGTCATAATTTTTTTATGTATTTTTATTTTTGCATTTATTATGGTTAGCCCACTTGGAGTTAATGTCATGAAATGCTAAAGATCTTTTTAGATTCCTAAGTTATTGAACTCCAAAATAATCTTTTCTCATATATTTTGTATTTAATATAGTTGATCCATTGGGAGTAATGTCATGAAATTCTAAGATCTCTTTTAGATTTCTAAGTCCAAAAATATCTTTCCTTTTTTCCATATTTATGATATTTTTCAAAGGTGGATTTTTTTTTATTTTTTCATGCATTGAGTTGTCCATCTATAAATAAAAGGCTCTCCCTTATTAAAAGATAGTTATTGATGAATAAAATTTCTCTTATTTGTGTGTTTCTATCTTAGTGAGTAAAAAATATACATCCAACTCTAGTTGGAGATATTACAACTTTTTCCCCTCTTTTGAGAGATATGGATCGAAGATGAGAGACCTTTCATCAGGAGAGTTGGTAACCAATCAAACCCTTATGAGAGATAAGGATTGAGGGAGAAAAACCCTCCACTAAGAGAGACTGTAACCAAATAAATTCTTGCTTCCTCCAACACCCGTAAGTCTTCACCAAATCACCACCCTATTTAATAAGATTCCAAATATTATCTTACCATCTTGTCACCCTTTTAAACCAAGCTTCTCCACTAACCCAAATCGTCATCTTAACACCCTTTTCTATCTTTGGTACTCCATATATCAGCTCTCACAAAACTACAAAACATCATTGCTAAAAAAGTATACTCTTTCAATAACCTTTATTTTTTAGATAGTAATCTAAAGTTAGAATTACTCTTTTTCTATTAAAATACTTCGCATAGAGTTTTATCTTAAAATCTCTATTTTATATGTATGATATTTAATGTGATAAAACTCATTTTATAAGATTTTATACTTAATACTTAAGGTGTTATCACTTAACTTAATAATCTATACTAAAGTTTTAAAATACTAACCTTTGAATAGTTCTTAAAAACTACTCATGCCATCAAACTCTAATTAATGTATAATATCTTTTATATTTTTTTAATAATTTATTAAGTATCTCTAATATTATGGGATCCAAATTAGACCTTAGTAGAAGTCTAAATTTGTCTTAAATCATTATATAAGTATAAATGCATGTATGACTCTATGTTCAATTTAAAAAGATAATTATATATATACAATAAACTTTATCATAATGACAAGTGTTGTGAAAAATACCATTGTACAAGTTTGATATAGAGATTATCTTTGTATTTTCATGCAAACATTAATAAGAAGATAATACTCATATTATATAACTATCATAATCATATGATATTAAATTTATGTTTAATAGTGATCATATAAGTTTTATGTATTGATGTTTTTATATGTAAATGAATTTTATATATTAGTTAATGTACTCATATAATACAAATATCATACTCATACAACATAGTAAGTGTGTTAATTTAAGATTATCACTAACACATATAGTTATAATACAAACACTTCATACTATTAGTATGCAAGTTGTAAGATGATTGCTTGGCCATTGTACAATGACTATCTTATATACAACTAACCTAGTAATAATAGGATAAGATCGTATTAATAAAATATAGTAATTGTACTTGTTCAATCAATGTAAAGGTAATACATAGAATAAAGCCTAAGAGGAAATAAGTTATATATTCATATATTAGAATCTTCATACTCATACAATATCGATGAAACTTTATCACTCGTATAAAGCCAATGCCTTGTATGACCAACTTTATGCACTCAACCTTAATTTTAGTAGTGATCACACTTAAACAATAGAGCAATCATACCTATATGATGCTGACACAAGTTCAAACTTTGACTACCACTACAAGCTAAAATACAAATCATCCATGTATGATATTGAGCATCATACTATATAACTAATAGAAAATCAATAACGTAACTTGAATTAAACATGTTTTAATCTTGATTTCAAAATCTTTAGACCTAAGATGAACTTAGAATAAGAAATGATGACATTAATGATATCCCAATGTAATTTTAGTGATCTTAGTAACTAAAGATGATTTAGTAAAAAAATATCTTAAAACCTTAGATTACTTAAAGTAATAGGTGAAGATATTAATAATGTCCTAATGTAATTCTAGAGATCTTAATAATTCAAATGATTTAACAAGAGAGTGCATAATCAAGTGTTATGATAATAAATCAAACCAAGAGAATAAGGTGATGATGAACTTCTGATGAGTAACCACTCCTATGAGAGCAGGATAGTAGCACCTTGATATGCTAGTTGAGCCAAACTTAAGCAAAGCCAAAAACACTTCTTGAATAGTTTTCATATATGCATTACTCTATAAATTATTTAATTAACCTTTTCAACTAAGGAACTTCATAGTTCTAGAATGTATGATCTACAAAAATACTCACTAAAAGCATTAATAAAATAATATAATAGTTTATTATTATCAAACAAGTGATGTAAGAATCAAAGATATAAAAAATATAGTTTCTGGAAGAAGGAAAGTGTCTAAGAAGCTTTATAAGCAAAATGTTTGGCTATTATAAGATTTTTAGGGAAATTAAAAAACTAAGCAACTTCAAAATAAAGAGTGAAAGTATAGCCAAAGGAAAATCCTTAAAGTTGAGCAAGAGAGTTGAGAAGAGTCTTTGCATGGCTAAGTTCAGCAATTGAGTAAGATACTATAACAAATTATTATAGCAACCATACATTACTTAAAGGAAAGGACAATGAAATGACATGTTATTCAAGATCCAATTTAAGATAAGACCATATTAATAAGAAAAGTAATAGTTAAGATTGGTCTTATAAGGTTCTACATTTGCTTATTGTTTGATCCTAATGACTATGACAAGACAATTAGAATTGTTAATTAGAAAAAGAATTAGAGCATGTTTGTTATTCTTGATAGTAATGATAATTGGTGCTGTTGATTAAGTTACATTAATAATTTTTTATATTGTTTTATAAGTGATTATGAAAAACATGTTATAATATCATGTTATGGAAATAAAAGAGAAATGAAAAAAAAGTAAAAAGTTCAATTTGAAAATTGAGGTAAAAAATATTGAGTAATAATAAGAATTAGTGAAATTAGTTCACGTATGCTATTGAAAATTGAAGTAGTTAATGGTTATTTAAAAGGCTAACTTATTATCTAGAATAACATATCTCATAAACGTAGGGCTACAATATGGAATAGCATAGTTTAGATGTGGTGTTAAAGGATTTATTATTAGACCTATATGAAATAACATGTTATGGGTATGTACCCAATTAGATTTAAAAAATGTGAAAGATACTAGCCCTAAAATGAACTAATAGTGAAAAATGAAAAAAAAACAAAATACAAGTAAAAAGATTTTAAAAAATTCATGAGATTTCTTAAAATGCAATAGTGGCTTTTTAAGTAATTTAAATGAAAAGGTTGACATGTTATTTTATTATTTATCACTCAATGTTCACATGTTTATTGTAAGATATGGACCTAATACATAGCATGACCAAAAATTGATTATTTTATATTTATATTATACTATTTTTATTACTAAGATAGTGATGGTTTATCATGACAAACCCTACTTATTTTAAGTAAAATTTAATCAAATACTGAAAATATCAAAATTTTGTATTAAAATAAAGTAACAACATTTCAAGGACATCAACCAAAAGGTAAATGTAGGGTGATGACAAAACATCTCAATCCATAAGTCTTCTCATAAGGAACAACCAAATAAAAGTAATTCATTTGTCTTAAGCTACCACACAACACAAAAGTCGAAAAAAATACAATACACCATCTATCAAATAGTACAACACAACCTTTATTTATATATCAGCTCTCTTAAAGTTCACAAATAGAAACACATTTTTGCACCTAAAATCCAAAGCTATCATCTAAGAATCTTTAGTTTTGCGTGTCGCATCTAACTTATAATGTAAGTGATGAGCATGATATGCTTAGTAGGAAATCACTAGCTATAAGTAGTAAAATAGTTTGAAAATATAATGAAGTAGTAATAAATAAGATAGAGAAATAAATAAAATAATGTATGGCTATTTATAAAGATATGGGTACTAGATCACTACATATATACTTAAATGCATCATGATTGTGTATGTGTGTAGTCAACCTATGGTGTTAATATAGAATAGTACATAAGTTATTTCATAACTTTTAATTTATTTTTTCCCTTTTTCTTACTTTAATATTCAAGTTCATTTATATTTTCTTATTTGTTTTTCATTTCTTTCTTTAAATCCTTGATTTTATTATATGGTTATTATCTCTTCTGTTCATGACTCCATATCATATCATCATATATCATGGTGTCACCACTCATGTAACATAGTATCATATGCTCAAGATAGTAGAGCATCTTCTATGTCATGGCCCTAATATAGTTGCCAATGATGTAGAGATGATCTCATAATATATTGTAGAACCATTGTCACATCTCTCAATATCTTATGTTCACAATGATGAGTTCTCTATCATGCTATGGCCCATGGGTATCAATGATAGTAAAGGTATTTTTCTCTAATTGGATAGCCATAAGGTAGGTTTATAAAAAACATCCTTTTATGTTCTTATTTCTTATTCCTTATGATCTTATAGATCATTATGTTTATTTAGCATTTTATTTTTTCTCTCATTTCTTTTCATTTCATTTATTTCTTATCATATTTATGTATTATAGACAACACACATACACACAAACACAAACACACACACACACAAATATATATATATATATATATATATATATTTCTTATAATAAAATTCTATCTTATATATCAAAACATATGAAAATGAATCCATGTTGTATAGTATGCCCACATCACATAACATCATATTCCATAATATTATTTCTTAAGTAATTAATAACTTAATCTACTTATATCATAATTATTTAGTTTACCTACTTTATGACTTTAGAATGTCTCTTGTATTATTTTTTTTATTTTCCTTTATCCCTACCTCTCATTTCTTATATAATTCTCATTTTATTTTATTAATATTTGCATATTCTCTATATAATAAGAATTCATCATCATAGCTACAAAGAGTGCATAATTACTTCAAACATTTTAATGCAATTCATTATCCAAACTTTTTTATTTTATAATTCAATCCCCATATCACATAGTATGATTAGTAATATAACTATTTATTGGGTCAAATAAACCAATTATGGGCTTTAACCCATTCTTGAAGCTAATTGTACCATCTAATGATCCTATCATATGTTACAATCCTCAAGTTTTGGCTATACAATTTCATTTCAAATAGTTTAATTTATTTTAATTTATTACTCTAACAAGCTAATAAAATGGTCTAATGACTCATTGCATAGTCCAATATTCACAAAACAAGTGTGATGGTTTAATCAAATTATTCATTTGCTTGCTACCTAAGGCCTGATCATATAATTTGTTGAATATTCATGTATCATTAAGAAGCATTGATGATTACATGGTCATTTCTATAGAAAATAGCTAAAAGACTAAACACAAAATACATAAAAGAGAGTATATAGTACATTATTTGGTTATATTATATCATACTGATGGACATTTTATGAATGGAATAAATATGAAATATATAATACTATAAGATGAATGTACAATATTTTATGTAAAAGAAAAAAGAAAAGAAAATAGGAGCTCTAGTAATAGTTTATGAATGAATACCTTACATAATGCATCAAGCATCTCATACATTGGTTTCAACAAACCAAATTAAAGATATGACAATTGATAAAAGAAAATTAAAAATTCCTTTATTGGTCACCTTACCAACTAGAAATATAATAACGATAAATAAGTACATTTTTGAGAATCTAGAAATCGATGGAACACTATTCAAATCCAAACAAATATTAATCAATATCAAGAAGTTCGACATAATATTAGGAATTGAATAGTTAGTAACTCATTGAGTTACTATTGATTATTGAAAGAAAAAGATAATCATTAGATTAGAAGATAAATAAAAAAAAGTCTATTTAGAAAGGGAAGAAAAGTAATACCCATATTTGCAATGAAAAAATGAAACTAATATAAAAAATTCTTGAAGTATAGCTTCCAATTAAAATGTGTCAAATTCTTGGGACAAATTATCAGCATTGAAAGTGTGATAGTGCATACACAAAAGGCGGCAGTGGTAATAGATTGGCCCAGGCTTCCAATGTCATAACAATTTGAAATTTCTTAAGATTATCTAAATATTATTAGAAGTTTTTTAGAGGTATTTCTCACATTTCTATAACTTTGACAAGACTCATATAGAAGATATTTTCATTTATTTAAGATCAAAAGCATGAGGATAGTTTCCAAACTTTAAAAAAAATTAAAATATTGTTCTTATTGATAAAAACTAAAGAGCTTTAATTTTATATTGATGCATCATTACAAGGATTGGGAGCTATACTAATGCAAAGTGGAAAGATAATAGTGTGTGATTCTAAATAACTTTCATTTAGCAAAACATTGGTTGTCTTAAAAATATGGATGCATTATTTATTTGGTGTGAAGGCTCATATTTGTTTAGATCATTAGAGGCTAACATATATTTTTACTTAGAATGAGGTCTATCAAAGGCAATGATATTGGCTAGAATTAATTAAAAATTATGATATAAAAATTGTATATTATACTAGAAAAACAAATATGATGGTAAATGCATTAAGCTGAAAAGAAACTTTAAGTACTTCTAACATTGCATTAAAAGAAGCACAATCATGCATTGAGATAAATAAGTGTGATATAATATAATATCAACTACTAATATAAAAGGATTTAATGAAGTTGCAATATTAGAGGAGTGAATACAAGATTTTAAGGAATTCTAAAACAAAGATGAAGAAGTTTAAAGATTAAAACAAAACTCTTAGAAGGGCATGAGTTAGAGTTCTATATAAATCATGAGAATGGGTTGATATATTATTAAATAGGTTATACATTCTTAAGAAAGAATAAACTAGATAATTACCACTATACTTAGTGCATCTAGTTTGACAAAGATGTGTTAAGATATGAAAAAGAGATTTTGGATAATATGAATGAAAAGAGATACAATAATTTATGATCAAGTGTTTGATATATTAACAAATTAAAGCAGAGCATAAAAAACTAGTAGAACATTACAACCTCTTCTAATACTAATGTAGAAGTAGGATGGAATTTTAATAGATTTTAAAGTTAGTCTTACTAGAACTAAGTAAATGATGTTATATAGGAAATAGTAAATAAATTAACAAAAGAGTGCATTACTTGCCATTTAAAACTTGTTATACAATAGAGAAATTGACAAAACTCTATGTTGATCAAGAGATGAGATTATATGGAATGTGAACAACAATAATATCTTACTAAGAATCAAAATTCATGTCAAAATTTGGAAATAAAGTACAAGAGGCATTTGGGACTCGTTTAAAATATGGCACGACCTTTCATCGTGAAGTAAATGGACAAATAAAAAGGGCCATCAAAACACATGAAGATATTTTAAGGCTATGTGATGGAGAAATGGTGGAAATAAATTTAAGTCACAATTTAGATGTCAAATCATTACTAAAAAAATCATAACCCAAGTTATGCTAGCATGCATGAGAATAAATTGTGGTCTTTCAAAATAAGAATCCAAAGCAAAACAATCATATCTTAAGTATTCAATAAGAATACTTAAATAACATAACCTTAAAGTAAAAGATAGAAAAACTAAAATATCCCAAAGAATATGAACAAATAGTTGAAACACCAAATTAGTCTATGGTTCTCATATATGATCCATGTTAACTCATTAAATCAAAATATTAAATAAAAAAGTGCTATGCAAACTCACTATGGTTTTTGTTTGTGCTTGAGTCCACAACCTATAACAAAATGGGACCTCTTATGTCTTGGAATTCATTGGATCTATCTAAAGAACCTAATGTACTGCATTAGCTCCCTCTACCAAGAAGAACCTTGTTTCACAGAGTTGAACTCTAAATATTCTCTCAAAAGATTTGGTGCAAGTCTCTCAATGTTTTCCAAAGTTAGCCAAGTGTCCATTGATGATGATGGATTTCACCAATGGACCAAGGATCATTGAGGAATAAAAGAACTAGGAGAAACAATAATTAAAATTCTATCAATAATAAATAATCTAACATCAAGAGGTAGAGATAATTGCTTATCAATTGTACCACATGTAAAAAAGTTAGCTTATAAACTCTCATCATATAAATCACTATTATATGACATTAAATCTTCAACACTAAAGACATTGCTAAGAAACATGTTAGGTACTCTAAAACATAAGTATTAGGATTTAGCCTTTCAATAATTTTGAAAGGACCAAGAGCCTATATGTCTCTCTCAAAATACATTCACTAATTTAGACTCTCTCTTATTAAATTCCCTCAAAATTTTATCTTGATTCAACCTACTATTTATTTTTTTCAAGTAAATTTTAAAATTTTTTGTAAATGAAAATATAATATTAGAATAAAAATAAGTATGAATATCCTACAAATCTATGAGTCTTCTAAGATTTTGACTATGAACTATTTCAAAAAGCAATAATTTTGTGCTCTTAAAGATTTTGCTATTATGAGAAAATTTTATCATGTGCTAATATAAATCCCAATTCTTAATACTTATACCAACTATACTTCTCAATAAATTTTTGAATATCCTATTTACTACCTAAGTTTAACCATCAATTTGTAAAATAAATGCCAATTAAAAACTTCAATTTTTCTCCAAATAGTTTACATAAAGTTTTCCAAAAGTATACGATAAACCTCACATCTTTATCAGAAACAATTGTGTTTGATAACCCATATATTCTAAAAATTTCTATATTGAAAAGCATGGTTATATGGATGCTTTATTTGCTTTCTTATAAGGAATAAGATGTGTCATTTTGAAAAATCTATCAATTGTCACAAATATACTATCTGTGTGTCATGCAGTATATGGTAAGTTCTAAAACAAAATTCATAAATAAGTTCTTCCAAACTCTATTAGGAATAAGCAAAGACATATTTATCATATCAATATTTAGTGGCTTTAACTAATTTGCATATTCTATAGTGGGATGTAATCTTATGTACATCCCTTTTTATTGAAAGCAAATGAAACATTGATTCCATTAGTTAATAGTCTTATCTTAATGCTTACAATCTACTATTCCTCTTAAGTGTAACTCAATAATTAGGAAATCACATGATGGGTTCATTAGAATACACAAAGCTTTTCTCTTAAATAAATAGACAAATGTTAAATGAAAAATGTTTTGTAAAATTATGGAACGATAAAGGTTGAGAAAGGAAACATCTTCTCAAATTTAGGTAAATAAATATAGTAATTGTGATGTAATGCACTAGCATTATTTTGTACATTTTTTAAACATTATCTTTCTTTTTAATATGGCATGATATGTCATGAGTTTTATTTTAATTATTCATGTTTTATGTTGTTGTACTTTTGTTTTGCTTATTATGACATAAAAATGGCATAAAATGGATTATAAAAGATAGAAACGTATAAACCTAGGCTTTGACATAATTCAAATACATAGAATAAAAATGTAATATAATTTCTGTTTTTGTTACATTATCCTAAGAATAAGAATACATACATATATATATATATATATATATATATATATATATATATATATATATATATATCCATTTGTACTCTCTACAATGTGGTTGAATAATATTATATAATATTTATTGGTTGAATGTTGACTAAGGTTATTATATTTATAATTAGATTCAGGGGATAACTGTTAATAAAAAATTAAGCCTATTCTTAAATAAATATAAAAAATTAGAAATGCTTTTTAGTTGTTATCTTTACCAATTTTTATGATATGTATATATTATTTTTTATTTATTTTGTATGTTATTTTATTGGTTTACATTATGGAGTCACATTTTTTCATACTTCATTAATATTGATTATATTTGTTACAATAATAGATTTATCTGTTTTTGTTATCTCACTAGTATTATATCATTGAACATGTAACTATGATACCATAAAATGAAGGAGCAGACGCATCAAGGAGAATCATACTCTACTTGAATGAGAGTAGGTCGATGATTTTATGTAGTATGTATTTGAAGTAAAAAACAAATGCACGAATCCCACAAGAAGGGGGTAAATTATAGGTTTTAAAATATTTTTGCTAATTTTAAGATTATATTTATTTTTCAAAATTTTTTTATAAAAATAATTTTGTTTATAAAAAACTTTGATTTTTAAATATATTAATTTATATTTTTTATGATTAAAAAAATAAAAATAAAAGTAAAGATGGTAAACTATATTTTATGTAATTTGGCTCAAACTAGAATCTACATCTACCTATAATTTAGGTCAAAAAAAACTACACTAATAAAAGAGTTATAACTTAAGATTTTTTCTTATAGTTCAAGTCCAACCTACTTGAGGTTTTTGCCTATAGTTTATCTATTACCTACTAGCTTTTATGAGTTTAACTATAACTCGAGCTTTTATGAGCTCAATCCCAACTTGATTTTTTACGAGATCAAATCAAATTCGGGTTTTCAAAAATGCTAAGCTGCCCAACCTAAAAGAAAAAAAATACAACAAGAAATAATTTTTTGATAAAAATATGCAAGTTGTTTTATGCTTATTAATGGATATATAAAGGTACAAAGAGTTCAAAATTATGAAAAAATTTGAGAAAATGAAATCCTTAAAGAACTAGGCTTAGCTGAAATAATCTAGAATTTCAAGTAGCAATAAGTCATAAGTGTTGTGAGAAAAAATTTACACTCATAGAATATGATGCAACTCTTCTTTGAGATTTTAAACTCTTATTCATATTCATTAGTTATTTCACTCATAATAGTTAAGTATTTATGGAAATATTTTGATTATAATTGTTAAAAAGTCAAAAAGCTATTTTAAAAGCTATCGCCAAACAACTTTAAAAACTTTTCATAATGGCTTAAATAGTTCTTCCAAAATGCTTCCCACAACGTCACATGTAACGGATCAAGGCATTGGATCCATTTAGAGAAGCTCTAGATTATTAGACTAAAAGGTTTAAAAGTGGATGAATTCAGAATGATTTGATCAAGGTGGATCAAATATGGGTCATCTGATAAAGTGAGATGAATTCTAGATCATTTGATTAAATAATAATAAAGATAGGAATGATCTCAGTTGTAAGATTCAAAAATACAGAAATATAAGTCATCCAATTTAAGGACAAATATTTCAAAAGGAGAAAACAATAAAAGCCATCTGATTAAATGTGACGTGATCTCTACCATTTGATTGAAGCATGGAAGTAAGGCTTAAAGGTGGTTGAGATTTTAGTAGTCTGATCAAAAGTCAGATAGGAGGAAATGCACATGCTTTAGCCAGTACAAATTTTGTAGGAATATAGTCCTACATAACAAAAATGAGAATACTTTTGCTCTTTGTAATAACTTGCACAGGAGTTATAAGTGAGTCGAATTGGGGTTGGCTTCCCCTTGTGCACTTGGGATTTCATCACCTAGGTGTACTCAATGTTTATAGGACATTTTGTGTATAGGTCCGACAAGACCCATACACATACTTGGTTCAAGTGATTTCTTAGCTCGGTCCTTTGCCTTACCCCATCCAATTTAAGATTGCACCACTGTCATGAAGATCAGGCTCAACCTAATTTGGTTCCGGTTGTCTCTTAAGTCGAGGCTTGTGAGCGCTCTATCAAGCTTGCTTGGCCCAAGAGCTTTCCATTTAGGCATATGCTTGGGATGTGGCTTAAGATAATTTTTTTAAATTATAAAAATTTTAATAAATTTATTTTTTAAAAAAATTTAATTAATTTAACATAGAATTTGACAAAGATATAAATAAGATTTAACTAAGCAAAGGATTAAGGGATTAAAAAATGGAATCCTAAAGCAAGGAGAATATTAAACAATTGAATGCTTAAATAGGATTTAGAATTGATACAAATGAAGAGTGTTTTATAATTAACAAGCTAACATTTTATTTTATAATAAAAAAACCTTATCAAAGTTGATGCATAGGTATTCAATCCTTGAAGCTTATTGAACACTCCAAGATACATTAAAGACCACTAATTCATCTTCTTCAAAAGTGTGTGACTTGTTCTTTACATGTAAACCTCATTCATACTAAACAATCTTATTAGAATAAAATATTAAATATTTATGACTTGACTCATCAAATACAAGAGTGACTTAACAATCTCTCTTTTTTTATGATGACAAGACAAATATTTAGATAAAAATATAACCAATAAAAACATATATTTAAGTAATGATAATAGGTATTAAAAATAAAATATATATACTCTCTTTTACTTCATGCTCCTTTTTACTACGTGTATCTTTCACTTTGTGATTATTCTAAATTTTATTTAAACCATGATCATTCTCTACTTTTGATACCATCAAAAGGGAGGTACAATTCATATAATTTCTATTATATCGTTGAAGGGGTTTTGTAAATATATAAGATAATTTTTATTTTAAATATACATGCTCTAATTTTATTAATCCTTTAATGATATAATATCTAATTAAGTAAAAGTTTATATTTTTATCTCTAATTATTTGTCACTAACAATAGGAACTAATTCTTATACTTAATTTAAAATAAAAATTATCTTATACTAACTTTTATAGGTTCAACTATAAATTAAGCTTTTACAAGCTCAATCTCAACTCAATTTTTTATAAGATCAGATCGAACTTGGGCTTTCACAAATGTCAAATCACTTGACCTAAAGGAAAAAAGAAAAATACGATAAGAAATACATTTATGATAAAAATGTACAAATTTTTCTATACTTGTTGATGAATATAAAAAGTTATAAAGAGTTTAAAATTATGAAGAGAATTAAGAAAATAAAAAATTAGAATAATTACGCTTAGTCAGAATAATTTGAAATTTGAAGTAGTCATAAGACGTAGGTGCTACTAGGAAAATTTATATTAGTAGAATATGATGCAACCCTTTTTTGAGATGTTAAAATCTTATTCATGTTCATTAATTATTTCATTTATAATGGTTAAATATTTATAGAAAAAATTTATAACCATTAGAAAGTTAAGAAAATTCAATTTCGAAAGCTATTACCAAAAACCTTTAAAAGCATTTCCAAACAGCTTAGATAATTCTTTTTTTTATCATAAGCAAGGGCTTAATTAAACCTAACATGAAATCCTCTAAGGAGGATCAAAACAAATGGCACATGAAATGACAAGTGAAATAATTGTTAGGTGGGATGGACCAAAGTTGTTGGATCCATGTCAAGAAGTTCTAATTTGTTTATCAAAAAATTTAAAGGCAGATAAGTTCTATACAATTTAATCAAGGAGAATAAGATTTGGGCCATCCGATAAAGTTAGATAAGTTATGGATCATTTGATTAAACAATAGTAAAGGTGGGAATGATCTCAATTGTAGGATTTTAAATAGAGAAATCTAGGTTATCATATTCAATGACAAATTTCAAAAGGAGGAAATAATAAAGGTCGTCTGATTAAGTCTAACATGATCTCTATCATCCAATTGGAGCTTAGAAGAAAGGTTTAAAGGAGGGTGAGATTTTAGTTGTTCGATCAACAATCTGGTGGGAGGAATTGTACATGCTTCAGGTGTTGCAAATTGTGTAAGAATATAGTCCCACATAAAAGAAATGGGAATACCTTTACTCTTTATAATAACTTGCACAAGTGTTATAAGTGAGTCGAACTGGGGCTCGTTCCCCCCTTGTGCACTTGAAATTTCATCACCTTAGCATAGTTGATGCTTATAGGATATTTCATGTATGGGTCTGACTCGACCTATACGCATACTTAGTTTGAGTGCTTGCCCAACTCAATCCTTTGGCTTACTCCATCTGGTTCAAAATAGTGCTGTCGTCACCAAGATTAGGCTAACCCAATTTGCTTTCAGCTTTCTCCTAAGTTGAGGCTTGCGAGTACTCTATTGGGCTTGCTCAACTCAAGAGCTTTACATTTGGGCATATGTTAGAGAGTGGCTTAAGGTAATTTTTTTTAATTATAAAAATTTTAACATAATTATTTTTTTTAAAATTTAATTAACATAACATGGAATTTAATAAAGATACATGAATAAGATTTAACCAAAAAAAGATTGAGGGATTAAAAAATGAAATCCTATTTGTTTGTTAAATCAAAGAGATTATTAAGTAATTAGATGGTTGAATAGAATTTGAAATTGATATGAATGACGAGTGTCTTATAATCAACAATCTAATATTCTATTTCATAATAAGTAAAAAAAACTTATCGAAGTTGAAGCACATGGCTTTATTCCTTGAAGCTTATTAAACACTTCAGTGTTTTTGAAGACCACTGATTTACTATCTTCAAAAGTACATGACTTATTCTTTACATGTAAACCTAATTTATATAAAATAAGCATATTATAATAAAATATTAAATATTTATAACTTGACTCATCAAACACAAGAATGACCTAATTATTTTAGTTATATTTTTTCTTTGATACTACAGTTTAACTTAAAATTATTATGTTGAAATATATTATATTTACTAATTAAATTAGATATTATCTGGATTGTGCGATTGTTATAATATCATTATCATTTATTTAATAAGTACATATCATATTAATATCATATGATAAAGTTTTGGACTTAGTAGAAGCTTAAATATGAAAGAAAATATGATAAGATTTTGTCCAAAATCATATTAGTATCATATCCTCAGAGATCCTACATCATATCATTATCATTACGAAGCCATCGTTCTTATTGCCAACTTTCTGTGTGGATGAAGATGGAGCCTCTATCATGTTATGGTCTTATTCTGAGTACTTATGATATAAAGGTGAAGTTTATTTTATTATCATGGAGCCACCATTCTCTATTGCTAACATCTTGTATTGATAAGGATAAGACATCTATTATGTCATGAAACCATCTCTAAGTGTCCATAATGACAAGGTTGATGGCTATCTTATTATGTTGGTATAAGTAAGGTCAAATTCATATAAAAAAATATTATATCTTTTCTTTATTTTTATAATATAATTTATCAATTCACCAAGAAATAATAACATGCATTATTTCTCTTTTTTTATTTTCATTTCTTTCATATCATAATTTGATTTATATCCTCATAAATATACACACATGTATACACACACAAACATATGTATATACACTACCAATAAAACAACATCACGAAATAAAAATATATGCAAATGATATTATACTATGCAGATGCTCATATTATAATACATTCCACAACAATGCCAAGGAATTTAGTATAACAACCCACTTATATATCAAGTAATTTGTTTATTTATTTGATGGCTCTAAGAGATTTTTTCTATAAAAGTATTTTCTTTTCTATTATCTCCTTTTATTTTCTACATAATTCATCTTATATTTCATGAATACAACTCAGCTTCTATTTTTAATTGTTAAGAAAATCTTTATGCTTGCTTTTCTACTTTTCATTTTGACTTATTTTATAAAATAACTCACTTTCAATAACAAATACATTTAAAAAAGCTATAATAAATAATCCTCAAAAGTCTTGCAAGAATAATTAAAATCCACATTTTTTGTCTTGGATTGTATAATACAATCCTTTGCATACATAGGTCAGACAAGGGATTTAATGGACAATCTTTGTTAAGCCTTTTTCTAAACTCATCATACTTATATGATTGCCACATCATAATGCATGGTCCTTAGAGTTCATTGTTCAAACAAGGGATTGGATGGATGATTAATGTTGTGCCTTTTTCTGAACTGATTGTACTTGTCTCATCAACATATTATGCTTGTACGATTCTTAATAGTCACTAGTTGACAAGGGATCAAACTGATGACTACCTTAGCATATTCCTTAAACTTGATCATACTTGTCTAATCAACATGTTACATTGTATGATCTTCGATTGACCTAATTACCACTATTACTTGTATCATGTCAATGCCCTTCACTAGCCTTAGTATGCATATCATATGAGATGATTAGGCCAATCTTCTTGTGCGATCACTTCTACTGAAAAATAATAGTGGATCACCTAACCACAACTTCATCAAGTCCATAAAATAGTCTCTTCACAATGGCCAAAGTCACAAATACTTGATTCATGAAAAGAAACTCGAGAAATGCTCAGGATAGGTGAAGGCTTATCCTTCAATTAAATAAAAAAATATATTTTAATAATAATTTCTTGTTTTTCTCTTTCTAACTTTTAAAATTCATAAAAAATTCAAATGATCTTCAAAATAACAAACCTCTTATCTATGAATTCTTCAAGCCGAGACCTTTGTAATGATATGCTCAAATGTGGATCCAAACATTGTCATCTTGGTATGTTATTCGAGGTGCCTACTTGTTGATAATTCTTAGGTTCTCAATCTAAAATACATAAATCCAATAAAATAAAATTTATTCAAAAAATAATTTGAGATTAATTTAAGTGAATTGTTATACACATATTAAATGCACTCACAAAGTTTGGGATATTATGCTCAACAACTTATTTTTACAACTTATAGCATAACATGTTTAGATTTTGATTGAATGGAAAGCTTGAATGCAATTAGTTTCTAAAACATAATGTTTTGTTTAAAATGATAAATTTTAAATTACTACTAACTCAAATCTATTCTTTTATATTTAAATTATTTAATCAATAAGTTATTTGTACAAAAAAAATTAAAATTTAATTTACTTTTAAATAAAATTGCATTTGTTTAACATAATTGATTAATCATATTATAGTCTAGTCTTGTTTCATGTAGGATAAGTGTATCTCCTCTAATTTAGTTTTTTTTAGTTCTTTGGGCATGTTTTTTGTAAGATTATTATATTTGACATGCTTCTTTTCTTTTATGTTGATTTAGATTCTTCTATGCAAGTATAATCTCTCTTAAGATTAGACTTCGTAAACATTTATCTACCTATCATTTGATGAATGTTATATATCCAAGTAAGAAAGTTCGATTAAACTAATTGAAAATAGATGTTGGCTAATTATTCAATTGAATCATTTAAATGTTTGAGCCTTGTCCTTGTTGTGATTGTAATTATTTATCTTGTACTCTCTTTCACACACATATCACAACAATAAACTTTATTACATTTCTTGTTGTGGAGCACACTTAAAAGGGCATACATCATCACATTATCACATGGCTTTCAATTATTATGCTCATATATCTTGTTTCTTAAAAACATTTTTAAAAATTTTTTTCTAATTTTTTTTACATTTGCAATGCTTAAATATTGTTGTGCATGTTATATTTAAAATTTTAATAATATTTGTATAAATTTTAATTTTAAAATATTATTTGACAATCACTTTATTAATATCTGTCTAAAACATGTATTTTATTGATTAAAACTTTTAAATAAATGTAAGCTATATTGTAAATCTACTGAAAACATTTTTGAACAATTTTTATTTTGTAGTGATCAAATATTATAAATATGTCAAATCAATTTATTTAACTTTAAAATTGATTTTTTATTAAAATTTTAAATAAGCATTTAAATGATAATTCGAACACGAAAACTTCCATCACTCCCAGGCTATTCCAGACGTTTGTCTAATAAAAAAATGTAAGATGCAAGTAAATAATTATAAGTTTTTAAAAAGTGTACACGTAGCATTGATGGTATATATAATAACTTATCTATTTATATTATAAAACAAATTAGTTAACATTCCAAAAATTTTTAATGGCCAAAATTTGTGAGCCGTTGTTGAGGCTTACGTCCTTTGGCCTCATGACAATAAATCGGTGAAAGTTACAGATCAGCCATGCAGGGTTAGATTTGTAAAGGTTATTTGTTTTCTCGTGATCCAATAATTCATGGCCCACTTTTTTTCGTTAATATTAACCTAAGAAAAATTATTTTTCAACAAATATATAAATTAAAATATATTTTAAAAAAATAAGACAATCTAAGAAAAATAAAAATTAATTTTAAAACCTTGAAATAATATTAAGAAATTCTCTTATTCTTCTAATGAAAAAGTAAAAATAAAAAAAAAAACGTTTTTTCAAAATATATACTTATTTTTAACAATCGAACAAACCTTAAACATCATAGAAAAAGAGGTCCTTATCTTGGCATCTTGATGATTTTATTTTATTTAAATATAAATATTGGGTTGCAATTAAAATTTAAACAATTGTATATATTTCATTTTTTTCAACTAATGTATCTTTCTAAAATATATTTCAAAACTTGGTTAAATATTTGTCTAAATAAAAAAGTTTTACTTATAAAAATAAAACAATCTAAGAAAAATAAAATTTAGTTTTAAAATCTTGAAATGATAAAATGCCCTTATTCCTTTTTTTGAAAAAATAAAAAAAATGTTTTTCCAAAATATATATTTCTTAATAATCCATCAAAACCTAAACATCATAGTAACATACAAAGCTAGAGATCTTTATCTTAGCATCTTCATCATTTTATTCTATTTTTATATAAATATTGGCAATTAAAGTTTATACATACATAATCCAATCCAAATAGAAAATATTTTGTGTAAGACATTCTTATTTTAATTCTCTCTAAGTACTTTATTTTAGAGATAGTAATCCCAAATTCTATTAAAGCCTTTATTTATTATATTTCCATTAAAAAAACCAATCCATGCTTTCATCAAAATTATAACGTAATTAAAAATATATTTAATTTAATATAAAATAGAATAATTAGAAATTCAATAACATAAAATTAGTGAAAATCAAAATAATCTAAGCGATAAAATGAAATATAAGAGTTTTATAAAGCTAAATAATCATTTAATTTATAAGTCTAAGGATATCCAAGAAAACTATTAAAACAATGTTAAAATTCAAAAGATTATGAAATTAAGAATATAGAGTCTATAAAAATTAGCATAATAATTTTTTATAAAAAAAAGGATGCATTATGATCACAAAATTAAAGATAACTTGTTTTTAAAAAAATATAATAAAATAATTTTCATAAAAATTTAATATTTACAAGATATTAAAATTATTAAATAATAGTAATAAATTTAAAATTTGGGTGACATATAGAACTTTTCAAGATGAATAATATAGAATTAACTAATGAATTTTTTAAGAGCACATTGATAAAAAAAAGTTAGAAAAATATTCAATATTCTAAAGTTTAGTCAATGAAAATTATTTTTCTAAATTTTTAATTTTTCTAAACCTAAGAACTACCTGGTAAAGACAATTTACTAAGAGTCCCTCAAGCCATACAAAATAGCCAACTATTTGCAAACTTGTAGGTTGAGAAAGGCTAAGAAATGTAATCGATGAGAATTGGAGAAGAGACTCAACTGATTATGGGAGAAGAATCCTTGTGGAAGAGGAAGAAGTTTGATAGAAATATAAAAAGGAAGGGTTTGAAGTTGTTGTGAGTGTTTTGAAGAATTAAGAAAATTCCTATACATTAGTTGACCTAAGTGTAAGAAAAGGAATGAGAAAACCTAATTTATAACATGACAAAAGTTGATTAATTTACATATACATTATATCATTCTACTATTGAGCTAATGATAATTAGCTTAGCTTATTTTATAATTCAACTTTTATGAAATGATGAGACACAATATAACACTTCAAATAAATAATGAAAGAAATAATAGTTTCATTATTTTGGTTATAGACATTTAGTTATTTTTATATCATGATGTATAAGTTGTTATAATAATTGGTTTATATTTGATTGGCTATGAATATGTAATTTTATTTTTGCTACATTTTAAATTTGATTTTTAAAATATGATCATGTGACTTTACTTTTATTAAAAAAATGTAAAAAGAAATAAAAGAAGAAAAAGAGAAGACAACTGTGGAATCATGTGATAAGGTGGTTGGTCATCACAAGGTTATATCAAGATGATATTGTTGTGCTAATACAATAGACTTGTTTCTAATTTTTTCTATTTAATAACATTTTGAGTATTAATGGGTTGTAATAGTCATGTGAAGAGGCATATATAACTATTTTAATTATTTTTGCATATTATCTTATTTTTATATTCTAATTATTTTATTAAGAAGAATTTTTTATTATTTCTTACCTTTAGGTCTAAGGTTTAGTATTATACTTTATTTAAACTCTTATCATGGAATGAAAATAGAGAGAATTATTCTTGCATGCATTAATTATTGTGAAAGATATGATTTCTTATTGTGCACGCGTGCACATTGTAGGTTACTATCTAATGATATTCGAGTTGCAATTCAAATCGACTTATTACTATTTCTGTCATCATTATCTTATATTGTAGATCATATTAAGGAATTTATTATACCTCTTTTGTCATCAATTACACTCAAATTACTCTATTTTTTATAACCAAATCATAAGAATAATGTGAATGTTACTTTGACGGAATCAAAATAAATTCGTAAAAGCTTATAAACAATATAAATGTTCAAATTAACCAAATCTTTACTTAAAAGATAAAGATGAAAAAAAAATCAAAAGGAACTAACACCATATACAATGTATTCAATCTAACACATCTCTTAGCCAAGACAACTTTATGATACCACTTGATAAGGGATATGAAACAAATGATTAACTTATATTGGAACATTATACTCTTTGATGGACACAAATCAATCCAAAACTTTAATTTTATATGTAGAGATTATCTTACTTATATATTAAAATATTAAAATTTTGTTTCACTTTGAATATGACACTAATATAATTTCTCTTGCATTTAATAATATCCTCCTCTCAATTAACAATATAATTTATGTATTCATAATTTCCATATTAACCATCAAATCTTTCAATAGATAAGTTGATTTTAATGTCAAACAACATGAATGATAATGTGATCCATTCCAACTTTTAGGATATATTGATCACACTCAAATTACTTAGTCATGGATGACTAAATCATAAGAGTTGTGAGATGGTTTACCAAGCAAAGATTTAGTTGCTTCATAAAAACATATTAACAATATCAAGTGTTATATAAATCAAATCCTACTTAGCCAAGTGGAGGCATAATATCATTTCAACACAATTATGCTCAACCATTAGAGACAAATAAGACTCATCAAAATCACAAACTCAAAAAATCACTTGAATGATATTTGGTTCAAATGCCATATGTTAGAAGAGTTTCACCTAGTTAAAGCTTAGTATGCTCTTTAAAAGATTCATAATAACCCAAAAATTTAGGTTTAAGGCTAGAGATTTCCTCTCATTTATATCAAACAACCTCTCTCTTAAAGAAGCATCATAAAAACTTTTATTGCTCCCTCAACTTTAAAATCTTCTTATTAACTAAGTTAAGATGTCAATATGATCTATTATCTATTGTATCCTTTGATGTGATGATCATAAAACTAAACTAATTATTAATAATTCCTTGTTAAGCTTAGTATTAGTTTAATCTTAAGGTGTTATTATAGTAGTTAGATTTGTTGGAGTAATGATTATAACATTTGAAGTGAATAAAGATTGAAGACTCAATTAACTAATTTTGGAGCCAAGGATCAAGCCCTTTGAGGATGATACACAAAGAACCTACATTCTTAATTGTGTATATGGTTAATTGCCTATATAACTAATCCCTATTATGTTACCTTACTCTTATAAGGGAATTAAGATATACTACAAAGTGCATATGCCTTTTGCAATGTAGGACTAAAGTCATGGCATTTATTGCTTCCAAACAAAGAGTGAATCAATGTAATTTGATCGTGCTCTTTTGAAATCAAATAGTAGAGATCGCGCCCACTATTTTGAATAATAAAACCCATCTTACTATTCATTTGATGAGCCTGATTGGATAGTCATGATCATTTATGATATTTTGAATAGTAGATTTCATATAACTGTCTATTTGATAAACCTGATTGAACAACTGAAATTAGGTTCGCCCTTTGTAAAATAGTGTTCTTATACATCTCACCATATATTCAAGACATAGGATCTAACGATCCAGATCAAATCTCATTCATATTAGATCTAGACCCTTTAATCAATCTTTTGATTAAACAACTCTTATTCTTAGATTGGATAGATGCTGCTCTTCTTCTTCCTTTTACATTTCCAATAATGACTACCTTTTAGGAAAGGTCAATTTTAGTCGTTGAAAGGCATATTTGGGCATGTTTTTGTATGGACTATAAAACAGAGCATTTAATAATATTTAAGGATGATGAATCAACTAAAAAAACTCATAAACACTCAAAAGAAGTCCAAAATCGAGAGCATCATATTTCACTGCTTGCTTACGAGAGTTGTAGCTTCTTTGATCATTTCTTGTTTCTACAACTCTCCTTTTTCATTTATTTTACATCATTCAATAACATTTACATTTATAGTTATGCTACTCTTACTTGAGGCATTCAAAGGTGTAGAAGTTTTGTATATGCTATTCTTATAAAGATTCACCTTTTTTATAATCAATTTTCTTATGAATTTTTGTGTCTCATTAGAGCATTGAATTATACTTAGTTTACCTATATATACTTTGACAAAAGGGAGTGGATAGTGGAATCCCGACTTAGTGATCGAAGGTGGATTTAGGCTCAGGTTTTGACTAAGCCACCTTAAAAATCTTTATACCTATTTTGTTTTTGTTATAAGTACAATTCTCTCCTCCCCTCTTGTGTGTTGCACCTAACATGATTCACATCACTGTTTTTTATATTACATATACATTACACTCCAATCATTCAATTATAGATAACCAAACCAAAAGAATCATACATCAATAAATCTAATGAATGATAAGTAACTCTACAGAAACTTAATGACTCCATCAAGTATTTCACATACTAAACATTAATCTTGTGATTACTAAAGCTTCGTATAATTGTAGTGAATGCTTAATTATGCTCCAATTAGCCTACTATAAATGATCAAATTATGAGAGTTACGAGATAGTTAAATGAGTGAAGATTTAGTTGCTCCATAAAAATTTATCAAGAATATCTAATGTCATACACACCAAATACTACTCAATTAAGTGGATTTAAATTATGAGTATAACATAACTATGCTTAACCATAAATGAAGGTCACAATACTCATGAAATTTACAAAATGCAAGAATCACTCGAGTGATATCTAGTTTGAAATGGGAGCTCAATATACTCTTGGGTAGATATGCAATAGCCTAAGGGTTCATACATCACCTTTTACTTAGACTTAATAACCTCTCTCTTAAAGCAATCTCTTCCAAAATTTTATCTCCCTCAAGAGCTTTGAAAATTTTTTATTAACAAAGTCAAGAAGTCAACATGATCACTATTACTTTCGTATCATGTGTGGGTTATAATTTAATTTCTCTATTATTGATGTTAAATTTAAGTTTTAAACTTAATAATAGATAGTGTTTAAGGCTCACTATTATTGGTTAAAATAAAATTCATGTGAGAATTACATACATAGTGTAATGAGCAAAAGACAATAACAAAAATATTTCATCAAATAGGAGTGCAGTATGCTCTTGGATAGATATGCAATAACGTAAGGGTTTATACATCACCTTTTACTTAGAATTAATAATCTCTCTCTTAAAGTAATCTCTTCCAAAATTTTATCTCTCTTTCGAGCTTTGAAATTTTTTTATTAACAAAGTCAAGATGTCAACATGATCACTATTACTTTTGCATCATGTGTGGATTACAATCTAATTTCTCTTTAAATGTTAATTTCAAATTTTAAACCTTCTTTAGACTTAGAGATAAATAGTGTTTAGGGTTTACCATTTGGTTAAAGCAAAATTTCATGTGAGAATTGCATACATAGTTTAGTGAGCTAAAGACTAACAAAAATATTGAAACAAAATTAAACCTTGATTTTAACTAAACTTGAGTACACTACTGGCTAAACTTTACTAGATTTAAAAAATAATATTTCGACAATCAATATCCCAATAATCTAATTGTATGAGTAACATCTTAATAATATATTAAAACTCTACTATTACACTAAAAATTAATATGAATTTAACTCTAATTTTAAATATACTCAATACAAAGACTTGTTTAAAATAAGATGCACTCCTCTTAACAACAGGTTTAAAAATACTTAACAAACAAAAAAGAAAAACCAAATTCTAGGTCTAACCAAGGAAATATGATCAAAACAATCACCCAAAGCATTAAGGTTATTTTTAATTTAATTGATATTCAAGAAAAAACAAACTTTTTTTTACCATGGTATTATTATTGATATTTGAAAAGAAAGAATTCATGAAATTCATACAAAAATTAAATAGCTAAAAATTTAACTTAATTATAAAATTTCACTCAATCTTTATAGAAATCTATAAAATTATTGAAACAAGTTTACATGTTAATTAAATTAAATTCTCATAAATATAAAGATGAAGGAAGAAAACATCCATTGTATTTTTCTCAGCACCAATATTACAGAGTTTGTTGACACGTTAATAAGAATCTCCACATAAATCAAATCATCAAATGTGAAAGAAGAAATGAATTGCATCAGTATAGTAATCTGGAGCTTATTACACTCACAAAGCACCCACAAAGTCTCATAAGCATCCTGAAGCTTACATAATTCATACCTATATACGTTTCTCAATTGATAGCTTTTCGCTTCACTGTGCAGTTGATATTCGACAACAAAGGTACAGTTTACTCAATTTGTGGTAGACGGCTGCTGTGCATGCTGTTTTTGCCTTGCCCCGACGGCAAAGAACTCCGTGATAACCTCGAGGGGCATCCCCTTGGTTTCTGGAACCTTGAGGAAGACGAAGACGAAAGCGACGACGCAGACGACGGTGTAAATCCCGAAGACGCCCGCAAGGCCGATGCTGTTAAGCATCACGGGGAGGGAGTACGTAACGATGATGTCGCCGATCCAGAAAACGAGCGCGCAGATAGCAATGCAGACACCACGGACCCTGGTGGGGAAGATCTCCGCGCAAAGGATGTTGGGAATCGGACCAAAGCCCATTACGAAGCAACAGAAGTAGGCGATGACGCTGATCGTCGAAAGCACGGCGTGGGCAACCATTCCGAGCTCCACTAGGTTAGCCACAATCAGTACGACGAGCGAGCAGATGAGGACTGGAATGGTGGACAGAAGAAGAAACCTGTACAAAAGGAAGCATATTTGACAAGTATTATGAAAAAATTGTGTATTTAATAAAAAGTTGTATATTTAATAATCTATTGTTGAAAAGTATGTATCTTGAAAAATGTAATCAATTAAGATAATGCAATAAGATAATAGTGATTGAAATCATTAATTAGAAACAAATATAATGTGTTAAGCTATGTTGACATGATTTAAACTAGGCAAAAAGGTGCATTTAGATCTAGGCATGGTTTAAGAATTGCAAATAGCTAATTCGAAACAAAGAAGGAATTTAAAGGGGAAAGATTTAAACCTTCTTCCTGACAAATCCATCAATTTCATGGCGACGCAAATAGAAGGAAGCATCAGCAGTGTAGTAAGTGAGCTGATGAGAATGGATGCCGAATCAGAGCCAAGTCCAAGGTTCTTGAGAAGTACTTCCACTCCTGCTTGTTCAAGAATTTGAGGTGTGTAATAAAGGACACCATTTATACCAGAGAACTGCAGGAATCAATCACAAAATGCAGCTTAGACTTCAGTAAAGATGGAGAAACAGCATTCATGGTGAAATAAGTTATTCAAAACATTCCAAGGTATGACTCGAATTGGTATGATTGTTGTTGAACATTTAGTTGATTGATGAATAAATATAATTGAAAAAATAAAAATGGCAAAAGAAAGATACCTGTTGCAAAATTTGGATCCCAATACCAACAATTAAGGCTTGTTTGACTCCAGGCTCCAGAAGATCTCTCCATAAAGATCCTTTAGCTACAGCGTCTGATGGATGGACCATTGCCGGGCCAATAGGTTGTTGCTGCATCAGCTCCTTGGAGTAAAGCGCAGGCTGGCTCACCAAAGCAGCAGCCTGTATAAATTCGCCTTCCTCAGGAACTTCTCTACCGGGAAGAGAAAGAAGAGAACCGCTTCTTGAACCAGGCACACCCTCTTGATGCAAATAGATTCTCTTAAACCCTCCTTCCTTATTCCCATCCATTCCGTCTTTCTCAGACCATTTCCAAGCTAGTTGCCAACCACCACCAATACCCATACTGCTCACAGCCTCACCACCTCCTTGCATGAGACTACTATTCCTTCTCATGCTCAACACGCTTCTCTCCATGCCTGTTGCCTGTCGAGAGAGCAGTGGGCTGTGTAAATTGTCGTTATCATCGCCTTCTGCAGCATCGGATAAATAGTCTTCTTCTCTACGACCGTTCTCCTCATCCCACTGCTCTGGCTTGTGCCCCGTCATGCTAAACATGCTGCCAAAGTTGGGAAACAAAGTGCTTTTCATGCTTCCGATCTCAGGAGCAGGCAGCTTCTCATGTACACTACCAAACAGAGTAACAAGAGGATCGATTAGAGAAAGGCTTCCCTGCTTTTCGAGGCTGCTTCCATGGCGAGAGACAACCCCAAGGGCACTTCCAAGAACACTTTGGCCCTTTACAGGATGTGCGACCCAAGAGAGACCTGCTTCGGGTCCGTAGAGTGTTATTGTCTCCTTATCTGCATCGTGCTCGGATTCGCCGATAATTTCATTTGCGGGACCGATGATGTACTCTTCGATTGATGTATCAGCCCCAACACCCAAGCCTTCGACTAGAAGAGCCATCTCTCCTGCATATCATAAGAACACAGTAAAATGCTGAGAAAACCTAAACACTCATTTGAACTTATCGAACAACAGTAATCAATTGATCGCAGGAAGTATAAAAATTAATATAAGCAGTCAGGAAAAAAAAGTTAATCACAGACATTTATCACGTTAACTTCAAAAACAAGCGCTCTAATTGATCATAGTTTCTAAGTTTAGAAAGAAGGTCTGGAAAGAAAGTTTAAAAACACATCTTTATGTAAACTAAATTAAATTCTGGTGAATGTGTTTGATAGAAATGAAATTTAAAAAAAATGAAATAGTTTGAAAAACAGAATGCAAACAGGGAAGAGAAAAGTGATTTTTAAAATGCTGAGTTGAAAAGACTGGCTAAAGTTGGCTTTCAGATTTCAAGCCATAACCTTGGAGTCTTCTTGGATGATGATTCAAGCTATTTGATCTAGGTGTTGAACATAAATCTAGAATAACATGTGGGGACTTGCCTAAAAGTTCATATGGGCGTTTAGACATCCATTTCATTTCATGGTAACAAATGCAACATCATGAACAACCACAAAGAAAATTATGATATAATTTTAAATAAGAAAAATAGTGTATAGGTCAAGTCTTTAATAACTTCGAAATATTTAAATAGGTTTTTTTTTCTAGTTCTAATGAAGCTCTTTGAAACTACCACTCTCTCTTTCTCTCTCTTTCTCTATCTATCTATCATTCTATCTCTCTCTCCCTCCCTTCCTCTCCCTTTCTCCTTTATTGTCTATTTTATTTTTATTTGGGAGAATGCTGATCCAAGTGATTCTTATACATTTTTCTAATTATAAAATATGATTCAAGAATAATCATATAAGTTCATATTATTTGTATAATTGAGCAAATAAATCCAAATATAAAAGGAATTTTAAGAATAGAAAAATATTACAAATTATTTATATTAATAAAATTATAAAGACTGGTTTGATTATTTTGGAATCATGCGAGATGTATTAGTACCTAACATCAAATTAGACAGATCTTTTTATTATTTACATTTATATTGAAAAGCATTATTAACTAATCTTCATAACCAAAACATTTTAAAACTTATTTTACAACTTTTTGATTCATTACCATAAATTTCACCAATGTGAATTTTAATGCCACATTTTCAATAATTTAAATTTATATTATGTTTGGAATAGCATTTTCTCTTATATTGTTATAACGTTATCTTGATTTCTCCATTATATTAATATCCTTTAACTCCCTTTATAAATGTTTAAGAAACCAAATCTTTTTTTCTAGCCACATCTTCATTTGTAACATGTAAAATAAATTGCTTGGCACTGAATCTTAATTAAGTTCTATACATATACTTTAATAATGTAGTCATATAGCTTCCACTCATCTTGGCTACTAACAATTTGCTATAGAATTTCATTAAACATGATACTATTGGAAAACTTATTCACCATTGTATTTTAAACACTTATCATTGGATATTTTAATAATTTACTCATATTATGCTCATTCTTCAATAAAATCCAAGCAATCCGAGAATCTCATCTTCATATACACATGCTCGTGCATCATAAATTGTTTTATAATCTAGCTTAATGAAAACCACACAATATCCATTATGTATTGATTTTTTAACTTTGATATAATAATTAGTCACAAGACTAAACTAACTTCTGATATCAATATAATTCTATCATCCTTTATTTTTTAAGTGTTGCTTATAAAATACTAACAATATGGTACTAAAAGTTTTCAAGAAACTAAGCTATGAATACGACACAATTCATTCAATAGAAACAATGAAGAAAAACACTATCAAAGATGGAGAAGATAGGCAATAGGGGCGAGGTTGCAAGGATGGAGAAACATAGTAAGAAGTGTGCAAATGGAGAACCAATACTACCAATGTAGAGATGGCGAACAAAGCAATGACTCAAAATGATGAAGCACAAAGACAATAACCAAGAGAAGAATAAAGAGATATCATCTTTGGAATCAAAGAGGAAGGGAGGCTGAGGTGTCAACCATTCACTATAAAATCAAGGAGAAATTCAGCAGATTTGTTTTCTAGAGAGCTTCAAAACAATTCCCATTGGTAGTATAGACATGATTTGTATTTTTAGATCAGTTTTGAATACAAATTCAAATTAAGAACAACTCTTTTCTCACTCTAACGGAAAGTCATGTCACCTAAACCTTAAAGACCATCCCAAAATCCCCTCCTAACCTTTAGGAGGCTAGCAAAAACTAGTAAAGCATCTTTTAGAGGTATTGGATGGACCAAACACGAATCTTGCAATTATGATCCAATGACGATGGCCTCTCACTCTTGAATTTGGTGTTATGTTCTTTGATCTTTGATTGTATCTCTATTTCAAGACTGTATGCGATTGTTCCACATCAAAGCAATTTGATGTTGAACTCACTACCAAATCTTCATCATGAATTGGTGGTTGATTTGAGGGCATGATATGTTTGAATTATTTAGTTTTCAAATTTTGAATAAAAAAAAGAAAACCTATCTGACCTCGAGATCATTTGGTCAGCAAAATTTGAATAGAATTTAGAACACAAAAAATGCAAAAATGTATTCTATAATAGCACTCCCTGACTTTATCCTTTATGCTATAAATACCAATGAATGAAATAAGAAAACAAAAAACCATGAAGCCAAAATTTACATCCCTATATCCTAACATGATAGTTTCTTAACACATTTAGTTCATACTTTAACATTAACTCGAACAAAAAGAGACATCCAATATTCAAAACCTAATAGTAACAATGAAAGAGCACATTGATGAACACTTGGATTTACAAAACACCCTCTTAAGAAATGCTCTAAACCAACTTCATTTCCTTCCAACTAAATTTAAGCTTTCAAAAACTGTGCCTAACATCAAAAGAAAAAGTGCAAAAAAAAATTGCTAAATTGGTAGACATTAATTGGAACTAGTTCTCCAAGATTTCACTAAGCATACTTCAGTAGTTCAAGAAACGCTTCAATACAGTAACAGTAAGCTCCACAAATGTTTATATATACATATATAAATGACAATATTCTCCTACCAAGACGAATACGTGGGAAAAAACTCACAGCGTAACTACATCAAGGAAACTAAAGCCAACTAGTAAATTAACAATCAATTTGTGATGATCAGATATAAGTTTATTGTGATAAAAAAGCCAAACCTCAATACCAAACAGATAAGAACGAAAACAAGTATGATTGGAAAACACAAACCAGAGACGTCTTCCCTTCTGCGAAGCCGTTGCAAAACTTTTTTGGCCTCCACCATTCTTCCTTTGCTTACAAGCCACCTTGGGGATTCAGGTAAGAAAAACACTGTCAAAGCAAAAAATAACAGGGAAGGCATGGATAGTACCCCAAGCATCACTCTCCAGTTCGGATTTGCTGTAAGAGACATCGCAAACACCATACAATATGAAAGGAACATTCCTCCCGAGCCACTAAACTGAGGAAGGGTATTCAATTGCCCTCTTATCTCTGGGGGGGATGTCTCTGAAATATAAACTGGCACGAGGGTGACGGCTAAACCGACTCCAAACCCATCAATGAGCCTCGCGATTAGTAAAATGTACACATTCGGAGACCATAGCATGATGAGACCACTAATAAAGTAGAGCATTGATGAAAGAATTAACATAGGGCGCCTTCCACACCAATCTGAAACAGGCCCAGAGAATGTAGTAATAATTGTAGCCCCAATAAGAGAAGTAGCTACAATTAATCCTTCAATTGTAGGCTCTGTTTGCAAGTTAAATTCTCTTTTGATGTAGATAACAGCTCCTGCATGTGTTTAAAGAAGTTTGGAGTTCACCATATTGGCAACCATCAAATACAACATAAGAAATCCTATCAACCCAACATAGGTTTACCAAAAAATACATAAAATCTAATGAAATTTATAAGCTATTTCGCTCTCAATGCTTGAGCAGGAAGGACATCATACCTGCAATTGTGGCATTGTCCCAACCCTGCAACAAGTTTCCAATGGTGGCCGCTATAGCTATCAGAACAGCACCGTCCATCTTTGTAGACAAGTAGATCTGTTAGTCATGCAGTTGGAAAGAAAATCTACAAAAATTCTACATAAGAAAAAGCCTCTTCTGGATCATCGTAATGCGCTATTGAAAGGAAATACTAAGAAATAAACGTTGAATCGATGAAGGAATCAAAAACAGCAAGGACGGCAATCGAAGAGACACAGCTCCGTGAAATGACACTGGCCGGCTCGCATATAGCATTTATATCACCCGGAAAAAATCCAGGTTCTACAAAATGTTCTATTCTAAAACTTCACAGGCAAAGGGAGCTACGAAACAGAAAAAGGAGCAGATAGAAGAAGACTACAGGAGAAAATCTTCTCCCCCTTCCTCTATCAGTACTACAATCAACACGACAAACACGAGTTTTTGTTGGGCAGAAATGAATGAAAATAACATTTTTCTATCAATAAAGAACATGAAATCTCTAACCTAATTTCGCATAAATTGATCAAACTTACAACTCAACGAGTCTTCTTTAGATTCTATCCTCACCACGACAAATAAGCTTTAATGAATGAAAAGAAAAAGACTCAGTTCTTGTCCGTTCCTGACCCTAATGCCTTTCCAACCCTTCCCTCTTTAGAGCTTTCGAGTTTCTGGAGCCTGAAAAAGCCAAAAGGTTAATACAGAATCATCCAAGGATAGCTAAAACCAATCTGTCCAATGTGCATCCTTTCCATTCTAAGGCAGGGTTTGAATTAATGAGACCTTGAAATGCATCTGATCCAAAACTCTTGCACCAATTTCGGACCGAAGGGATTCCGAAGCCAGATGAAGAAAGGGGGAGATAAGGAGAGACAGAGGAGAGAGAGAGAGAAGGGGGACGAAAGACGAAGGAAACGTGCCGCCCCGTCATGCAGTTGCTCCTGTACTACCATGGACCAGAGGAGGAGCGAGAAAAAAGCACAAATGTTGTTCAGCGCAAGCTCAAATTATTCAAAATAAGCTTATTTTATACATATTAAAACCATCGTGATTTAAAAGTTACTGATAAAAAAAATATTTATTTTAAGTTTTTATTAAGAATTATAAAAAAAATACCTTCGTTTTAACACAAATTTTTTATTTAAATACAAAGGTTCGGTAATATTTTGTAGAGCTCCCTTTGGAAAGCTAATATGGTTGAACAATAATTTTATTAAAATTAATTTTTAAAAAATTATAATGAGTAATTTTTTTAATAAATTTTTAATATTTTTTACTTTGAAAAATAATTGAAATATTTTCATAAGTGATAAACTAATATAGCCAATACAATCTGTAAAAGATTAAAGAAAAATAAGTTACGTTGGCAGGCAGTTTGCAAACACCAATTTTTTTTTTAAATATTAGTAAGAACATGATTAAGTTTGGTTGATGCTTTTAGAAATAATTTATTTATAATTAAATGGCATTTAAAAAAAATTAAGTGCCTCCATATTGTAGTTAAAATAACAGATTTAGAAAAATGTACTTACCTTTTTTTACCAATATTATAACTACGCTTTAAAAAAGATGTCTTTTCTGATTTAATTTAAAATAGTCACATCAATCGTAGCCCAAATTATGCTATATTTGTCCACATATATGAATGGTGTTTTTTTAGTTTTTGTTTAAAAAAAAAAAAGAAAAACTTCCATAATTTATTTTAATATATTTTTGAAAAAACTTGTAATAAAATATTTTTTAATCATCACCGCTGTCATCAAACATCACGAACGTCGGGGATCGACAGTTTGGAACTGAATCTAATAATCAAGATTCTCTTAGATCTGTTGCCGTGTACTGCGTATCGACTGGTGTTTAATGGGCCAGGTTTATGAGAACCCGCATCGGTTCGGCCGGTAGTGGTAAATAACTAACATTGGTGGTGGACCGGGGTTTTTATAATTACGTTATTATATTGAATTTTGTCCATAATTTCGGTTTGATAATAGATCCAATAATAGAAAATTATTCATGTATTTACAATTAAGCTATGCTTAGTTCATCATTATCAAATTTAATTTGTTAGAAAAATGTTTTAAATAATATTAAAAATATTATTTTTATTATTTATTAAAAATATATTTTAATTATTTTATAACATTAATCACTTCATAAAACACTTATTAATAACATATTCATCAAAATTATATTATTTTAATAATATTTCTTAAACTCATATTTTATTAGTCTCTTTGACATGTAATAATAAAAAGTTTTTTTGAAAAAGATACAAAATATCTAAAAGATGTTCAATAATTGAACATTGTTATCGTTCACAAGACAGCTGCTATGTCTTGTTGGATTGCAAGATGACGTTGATAGGAAATGACAGATCTATAGGCTTGCTTTCATTAAGTACAAAAATTAATATATTTGTTAGATTTCTTTTTTTTATTCTTTGATTGTTTAAAAAGTTGAACCTTGGTGTTAAGCTATACTAATATTATATTAGAACATAAAGTTGGGTAACGATTATGTTCTTATCTTAAATGATATACAAAATGTGGGATATTTCATTATTTTTTTAATATTTTTTAATCAATTTTTATATAATTATCATACATATAGTTTATTTTTTATTTTAAAAAAAATGATAATTATATATACATAAAGTAATTTGTCTAATCTTAATTATTGATAGCATTGTAATCACATATTAGACATATGTCATAGAAGTTCGATTCCTTATGATTATAACTAACTTTGTGGCATTTGTAATAACCATGTTTTAACGTAATCATTGAGTATTATCTTTCTTATATGTAAAAAGTTTTATTTTTATTACATTTTTTTTTCTTATTTTATCTTTTATGAACATTCTTGACATATAAGTTCTATTTTTTTACTCTATTAATTAAGTTTGAGCTTTCAATAAATTAATTTTATGTTAATCTTTTTAATAAAATGAAGCAATATCAACATTATCATTATACAACAACTTTAATTTTAACATTTTTTTAACCAACTTTACTAAATTGCATTGACTTCTGATTTTATGTTACTATTTCATTAAAAATGCTATGTTCCAATCTTAAGGTGATTGGACAAAATAATCATTTTTTTGAATATAAACTATAAGTTTAAAATAATTTTTAAAATAATTATTCAAAAAAGTTACGTGAATAAAAATTTAAAAATAATACAAAGATTAAAAGATAATTGTACTTTGTAAATAACATAAAAAAACTTTATTTTTATCAAAAAAACTTAAATACTATTTTAATTATTTTATAAAATTAATCATCCTATTAAATATTTTTTAATAATATATTTATCAATACATAATTTTTAAAAAGTTAATTGTTTTAATATTTTAAATATTAAATTTATTAATTATTTCAATATTTAATAATAACTATATAAAACAAGTCATATAATGGACACCATGTCATAGTAGATGTGTAGTTTAGCTTAGTCACGTTGAAGTAGAATAAATTTAAACATTAAAAAAGATATCATTGTTTCCACGTTTACGTAAACAAACAGATATTGGTACACATCAATGAATGAGTATTAGTTATGCAAAATAGGTTAAAGATGATTATAAATAAAACCTAAGAACAAAAAACAAAGCTTCAACGGTTTCATTTCATTTAAAAGACCAAACAAAATTCAATGAATCAATTTTTGGATAATTGTGACATGATTTATTTTTATCTAAAAAAATAATACTTTGGTATTTTGGCTAAATTAACTATCATTCATTTTTGAATTATTTTAAAAGAGCCCAAATGTAAAAATCAAACGCCCAAATATTTAATGATTTTACATCACTTAAAAGGTCTAACATATTTTAGTAAATCATTTATGACTATTATTGTTTTTTCAAAAACTAAACATAGTTTGTAGATGCATTCCTTAGGCCTTACATCTTTAAGAAGTGTAGGTATCTCAGAAGTACATATTATAGCTTTTATGATATATGAATTATAAGAAATGGTGAATTGTGAGTTCTTAAAAGCTTAAAATAACAAACTATATCTATGAACTAGATTAATATTATTGTAGCTATTTATTCAATAATCTTTTAAGAAAATACTTAATTAGTTTTGCAAATATATTGTGTGATAAAATAGAGTAAATAAATGCAAATAAATAATATAATTATTTTTAGGTGGTTCAAACTCAATTAAGATTTACATCTACCCTTAATCAAATGACTTGACTTATACTAACTAATTCATTATTTTTTGTTAATAATTGGTAAGGGTAATCTTACAAAACAAAACCAATAAAAGAATCTATGTGTTGTTAAGATGAGCCATAAAATCAAGTATTTTGTTAATCTTGTATGCAATAGCTCTTTGTTTAATGAAGAACATAAGATGTATGCAATACCTTGCTAATCTTGCATGTCATATCTCTCAAGTTGATAAAGAATGTGAAGTGTATTCATTACATTACTGAAATCTACATGCTACAGCTTTATTATAAGGAAGAAAATAAGATGTATGCAATCTTAAACATGATTTTGCTGTGACTTTATATAAAAATTTGCATGCTAATTTCCATTGTTATGTTGAAGATAATTAGATCTTATTATGTTAGAATTGTAATAATGCAATTTAGTGATGCCTTGGAATTATGTTTGATGCTAAAAGCATGCTAGCCAAAAGTTAGATTTATAATTTTGTTTTGATTTATTAGTTAATTTATGATTTGTCATTGTGATCTCTTAAGATTTGTCAAGAATAAAAATATAAAATAATGATCTCTCTTAATGGTAGCATAATCTTAAATTGAGACCCTTTGCTACATGCTTGAATGGTTATTGATATATATAGCATAGATGGCTTACAAAATTTTGATGCTAAATATGAATCCTTATGGTGACATTTTGTTGAGTTTGTAATTATACTTAGAAGTAGAGGAACCAATACTTGGAGACATAAAGAAAAATATGTTAACATGCTTACATTGTTGATATAATCTATTGGATGTGTTGTTATAAGCATGCAATTTATAGGAAAAATTTACTACAAAATATTTGGTATAAAATTCAGCTTGGAACAATTAATAATATTTGAGAGAACTCTTGTATGCTAATTTATTAATATTTATATTTAACTATAACATAAGATACAAATATGAATTAAGAAAGGTTTCTTCTAAAAACTAAACTTAGAATTGAAATTTTTACAAACAAATAGGGTTAATTACCTCAAGTTAAGCCTTGAAGCCTAGTAAAAGGGCATGGCTATGGGCTTAAGATACATGAAGAGACTTTGTAAGAGACATTGGATGGCTTTAGAGTAAGGGAGAGCTCTTGAGTTTCTTATGAAGTGGGCTTTGGAACCTTAGTTGAGCCTTAAAAGAATGCTAGGGTCAGGTGAGGATCTTGGTTGGGTTTGGTAAGAGGAAATGTTTAGGTAAAAAGTCTTGTTACAAAGTTTTTTAGATTTCACTTTTAAACATTACCCAAAACTTTTAGAACTTTTTTTCCTACTTGAAAGGTTTGACAAAAGGCTTTGGAAGTATCAGGTTAGTCCAAGGGATTGATTATAAGGCTCGACTATGGATTTATGAATGAAAAGAAAGTCTTAGGAAGGACCAGAGATGGCTTCCAAGGTAAGTGAGTGCTTTGGTCCTTATGATGAGCTTTGAGAGGCTTGGGTTGGCTTTGGAAGAAGATTAAGGAAGGTTTAGATCTTGACTCAATTAAAAGGAACAGGTTTGGTTGTGTAAGTGTAAGAAATTAAGGGCAGACCTAATCCAAGAGAGCTTAAGGTTTGGAATTTAGAATATTTAGGACTTTAAATTGAAGGTCTTAAGTTTAAAATTTGAATATCCTAAGTTTGAAATTTAAATATATAGAATTTAAAATTTAAATATCTCAGTTTTGAAACTTCAACATAAGAAAAGGTCAAGAACCCAAGTATCATTTGTTGTTGTAAGAAGTTGTGTCTTGAATGGATCTTGGAAGTAAGTTGTGATTTGAATTAACCTTTGAGATAAGGACTTATTGATATGAATCATGTGATTTGTAATGCATAAGAGGAGAGAAGTGAATTATGCTTTTAATGAAACTTTTTAATTTCAAAAAATATTTTTAATTAAAGAAAAAATTTTAAGCTTTAATAAAAAATTATTTTTAGAAAAATTGTTTAACAAAATAGAAAGAAACATTTTTTACAATAATAAAAAGAAGGGCACCAAGTTTTTTTAGATAGTTTGGCCAAAACATGTGCTTACATCTACCACCAATCGTTGATTAGACTTCCACAAACTACTTCCTTTTGTTAAAGTTTATAGAGATAAACCAATTACAAATTGGTGCTTCAATGAAACACCATAAACAATTACAAGAAATTTGACTATAAGAAAAAAATTAAAATCTTTACAAAGATTGGCATATACAATATTCTTATAAGTTTGAAACCTTCAAGCAAGAGTGGCACAAAAAACTATTGATGTAGATATTACTTGAATGATGCAAAATGATTGCAGAGGAGAGTTGTAGAAATAAGGATCAAAGAACTCACAGCTCACACAAGCCCACAGTGAAATTGATGCTATTAATTTTAGACTACTCTTAAGCATTTTTTAAACTTTTTAAGTTAATTCACTAATCCTAAATATTATCAAATGATCTTTATTTATATTATAAATAAAAATATACTAAAATAACACTTTTAATGGCTAGAAATTACCATTTTCAAAAGAAAACTATTATTGAAAATGAAAAGAGGAAGACAAAAAATAGTTACCATCTGATCTGAGTAGATGTCATCCAATCAAAATATTAATTAAAAGGTATAGATCTAAACCTAATGAGGTTTGATCTGGATCATTAGATTCTATATGCTAGATGGATGGTGATGATGCATAATATTATTGTTCACAAAGGCAAAACATATCATAGTTGTTTGATTAAGCTTATTAGATAGATGGTTAAATAAAAAATAATGTTCAAAATGAGGGAATCGATCATGATCATTCGATGGAGATTGTTGGATAGATATTAAGATGGATTCTACTATTCAAAAAGTTAGATGCAATCTCTACTATTAAATAGAAAAAATGTACAATCAAATGACACTGATTCACTCTTAGTTGGATACAAAAGGCAACATCTTTTAATCATATATTATGAAATTGTACATGTTGTTTGGTATTTATCAAAACTTCTCTATGCTATTAAGATAACCTATTGGGATTGGCTACCCCCAAGTGCTCTTAGGAGGTCACGACTCAAGACACTTGCATGCATATATACACAGGTCTAATGTGACCCGTTCCCATTACTTGATGATTTTGAATCTTAATTGACTCATTATACCTAAGATGAGTTTTGGAGTGATGCTCTAACCTAATTTAACCCAAGCCTCTATGGAGCTATATCTTAAATAAGACTCGAGCCTAACTTGATTCAATTTTAGTTGTTCTCTTATCTCACGACTCCCTAAGACCCAGTAGCCTTGGGCCACTTAGCCCAAGCCTTCATGCTTGGTTGAGGAGTGGGTATTAAGGCTAATTTTTTAAAAAATATTTTTGTATAAGATTTAAAATTAAAAAGTCTTAATTTTTAAGATCAAATATATCCTAATATATTACCAAAAAATAACTCAAATATGCATACATCATGATTTTTCTTCTAAGTATCATAATTATAAAAAAAAAGTTTAATATGATAGTTATATAGATATTTAAAAAAATAGTTCTTATAGATTAATCACTCCACAAAGTGCTTGATCCTTAACTTTAGAATTAGCAAGTTAGGCTTTCAATTTCTAGCCACTTTAGATGCTATAGTCATTACTCCAATTAACACAATCATAATGATAACAACTTAATGACTGAATTGAAATAACAATAAGCTCAACAAGGTATCAATAATATTTATTTTTGTGATCATCACATTAAAGATATAATGATCTCTTCCTTGATAATTATAAAATTAAAGTTAGAATTCAAAATATAATATTAAATAAAATATAATAATAAATAAATAATATCTATGAAAATAACACATAATATCAACATTATAGCTCCCCTTGATTAATAATCTATACTCCTCTTAAATTATAACACTATGTTCTTCCCTTTTTATAATCATTCAAAAGGGTTAATTACACATAAGCTCAATCTAAGTCTATAAAAAACTTTGATAGTTAATAGCTTGATAAAAATATTAGCTAATTTGGGAAGAAGATAGAACAAGTAATAGCTAAATATCTTTCTTTTGCATATGCTCTCTATAAAATGATATCTTAACTCTATATGCTTGCTTTTTTAGTACTGAATAGAATCCTTAAATAAACAAATTATACCTAAATTATCACAAAAAATTAGAATTTAGCTAAATTCTAAGACATAATCTAAAAGTTGTTTAATTCATAGAAGTTAAGTAACACAACTACTTACAGTAATGTATTCAGCATCTATTATTGATAGTGTCATATAATTTGTTTATTAACCCAAGAAATTAATGAATCATCAATCAGTTGACACATACTAGAGTTGCTCTTTCTATTAGTCTTATAACTAGTAAAGTCAATATCTATGTAGATTATTAAATTAGATATAGACTCATATTTAGGATATCATAAACTTAGAGTGTTAATGCCTATATGATACTTAAAGATATCCTTGACTATTTGTGGGTGTGATTTCTTAAGATTAGCCAAAAACCTTGCACACAAACCTATACTAAATATAATATCAAACCTAATTAGAGTAAGATATAATAATGATCTAATCATTCCTCTAAATAATTTTGTGTCAATAGATTTTTAAGTTTTATCTTTATCTATGATAGTGTTTATATTTATGAGAGTCTTTCTTTGTTTTATTTTTTCATAATCAAAATTTTTAATACTTTTATCAATATTTGGTTTAAAAAATAAAGATTTATTTACTTTTTTATTTAATCTAATGTCTTAAAAAGAAGATTAATTCTCTCATCATATTAATTTTAAACTCATTCTTTATTGAATCAACAAACTTTATACTCATATTTTTATTAGAAGCTTCAAAGATTTTACACTTGATATACTAGTTGACCTTCAACTAAATTTTAAACAAATAAGATATTATTTATCTTGTCTCTATGAAATCTATTTGAAGTAAGAAACATATATATTCTTTCACAACAAGCTCTTAGAGCTTGCTTCAAACTATAAATAGCCTTCTTAAGTTTGTATACATGATTTATCTTATTATATTAAATCTTGAGGGTTGTTTGACATACACTTTCATTTTTATATCCCTTAAAAATATACTTATAACATTTACATGATATAATTTAAAACCCTTATGGCATGTATAAATAAGTAAAATTCTAATTATCTTAAGTCTAGTTATAAGGGCAAATGTCTCATCCACATCTACTCATTCAATCTAACAATATTGGTTACTAATCTAGCTTTTTCTTAATAGCTTCTTCATTCCCATCTAGTCTATTTTGAAAACCCATTTTATACAAACGATTATTCTATCATTTAGCCTAAGTATAAAATCTCATATTTGATTTTTATCAAATTATACCAACTCTTCATTCTTTACAACAATCTTAGGCTCATCTTTAAAAATATTTTTCATAAAACTTGGTTCAAAGTTTGGTACAAATATTGAATGATTAAAAGAACTTCTAGTATTAACTTTTTTTATAACTTTTACAATCAACTAACTAAGATGATCTTTAGAATATCTCAATTATTTTTAATCTAATTTTCTCCTTTTATTGGTTCACTGGCTTCAATTACATCCTTCAATTTTTCTTTTCCAAGACCTAAATCTTCTAGCTCATCAAGTTGATCTTCTTGATGATGACTATTAGATTCTTCAAAAACAGATTCATCAAACTTAAAATTGATGGTTTTTCTATAATTAGTATTCTCTTATTGGATACTCTAAATACTCTACTAAGAATGAGTATCCTCAAAATATTTCTTCATCAGACTTAAGATCAAATTTATCTAAATCTTTTTTATTATTATTTAAAATAAAAATTTTACATCCAAACACATGAAAATGGGATACCTTGAGTTTTTTATCATAAAATGACTCAGAAGGAGAAATATATAACAAAGTTATACATATTATTTTATCAAACATATAATAAGTAGTATTGATAACCTCAATCAAAAAATATTTAAGAACATTATACTCATTAAGCATAAATCTTATGATATTTAGTAAGGTTCTATTCTTTTTTTTAACTATATCATTTTGTTAAGAAGTCTTAGGTAAAGAAAAGGTATGTAATTTTCTTTTTTTATAATAAAATTATCAAATAATTCATTCTTAAATTCTCTTATGTTATTATTTCCAATGGAGACTAACCTAACCTCATGCTCTTTCTCGATCTTAGTAACCAAAGTTACAAATATTTTAAATACTTCACTTTAGCTCCTTAAAAAAAGAGCTTAGGTAAACCTAGTAAAATTATCTACAACTACTAACCCATATTTACTTCTACATAGTTTCTCTGGATGAATAGAACTAAATCAAGCTACTTCTTCAAGATAACAAATCAAAAGCATCATAGTTTTGATACTCCCTTCTTACTAAAATTCTTTTAAGTGAGCTAACATTTAACATTTAATCTATATATTGAAACATGATTTATCCAATTTACTTAAAGAGATATTAAATAATTCTAGCTAAGCTACTAAGAAGATTAAAACATTTATCCTAAACACAAAGACTACACACATTTTGCAAGAGACTCACATGAAAACTCACAAGACAAGGCTTGTCTCCATAGATTCTAATTATAAAGACATATCAATACAACTATCTAAACTTTAAATTTAGGAACTCAAATCATTTTGGGTTCAGTTATCTTAATAAGTGATTGAGGTGCTTTTATAAAGGCATTTTTTAAGTATATTCTCTTAAAAATCTATTTATAATTATCTTGTTTTAAATAGATGGATTTTGTAATTAGATAATTATAAGAAATACATTCATCCTATCACAATAATTATATACAACTTAAGATTTAGTGTAAACATAAAGAATATGCAAACTAGTATTATTTCTTACCACATAGTTGTATAATGAAGCATGTCTGTGTATATGTAGAATAGAATAACTTCTATTATCATTCATATTTACATATGATTACACCAAATGAGATGAAATATTAGACTCTATATTCACAACACCATTATGTTTATTTGTATGAGTAAAAGATGGAGCTTGTAAAGTCACATGTGAATGAAGATAAGCATAAGAAGTAGAAACACAACATGATAAATAAGCAAACTCTTCCTTCAAATCATTTAATTCCTTTTTTTATCAAGCCAAGCTTTATTAATTTTTCTTTAAAATAAAATTTTCTTCTTTTAAAGAAAATTTTTTACATTTCAAAGAATCAATACATGAATTGCTCAAAGATAAAGATGCATCACATTCATTAAATTTATTTTGTAAAGTACTCAAATCAATAGCACGTATAAGTAAATCACTTTGAAGCAATTAATTTCTAACTTTAAGCTCATTACAATACCTTTCTAATGAATAAACATGATACTCTTATTTGTCATATAAATTTTCTAATTCTTACATAGCCTTAAAATAAGTTTTTAGAAGACAAATCATAATTCCAATTTGTTGAGGTAAAGCAAAATATAGTTCAACATCCTACAAATATCACTTTACAATGATTCAACATCCTACAAATACATATATATGACTCATTCAAATATTATATCCTTAAAAGTTTTTCTTTCCTGAGATGCTAACTACTCTAATACCAACTTATCATACCCCACCTAACCCTATATGTAGGGAGTGATGAATAGACCAGTTTAAATTAATTTTTTTTAATAATATTAAAAAATAATTAAATTGTTCCTAAATTTAGAAATCAAATGGACAAAGTCTCCTTTACAAACTATTCATTTTTCATATATAATATTTATCACAATATATACATTAATAATTATATCATAAAATAATAAAATATATCATCTATATCAAATATAAAACTAAAATCCACATCTATAACACATATTTCATCAACTAAATCTACAAAATCACTAATAATCGATAAAACATGTAAAATACACATGATAACTACTTTAATAATACAACAACATCAATTAATAGTAAAATCTAGATATATCATACTCACATGATAGATTTTCTAAACACATACTCATTATGTATCTGAATCCTTAATATTATTAGAGCCACATCTTAGTATTGTGAACTTAGTTGACCTATAATGTAAGTATGAAGAATAAGTCTAAAAAAGTTTAATAGATAAATCATAAATAGCAAGACAATATAATGTAATAAATATGAAGAACAATAATGCTATAAACCGAATCACAAATGGCATAAGTAAGAAAGAACAACTATATAAAATTAAAATAATAGTAATAAAGAAACGACTTACTTGATTGATTTATATTTTACTTTGCTTATGTCATTTTCTCTATTTTTTATTTAATTTCTTTTTCTCTCAATTTATTTTTTTATTTAATTTGGGCCATATTTTCTCATGACTATTATCCTTACTCATATATCATGTCTATATCAATACTCATCAGATGATATCCAATGAGTTATCATATCATGTTCAAATCAATACTTATTAGACTATATTCAATAAGCTATCATATAATTTTTATATTAATATCCATTATTCTATATACAATGGGTTATCATATTATGTCTATATCATATCTATATCTATACCTATCACACTATATATAATGAGTAGGCTTGTATTTGTAGGCATATCAATTTATTAGTATCATATCAATCATCACTAGTATGGATCTAGAAACCACACCTCAGTCAAGGGATAAGATCATAGAGAAAAACATATTTTTTTATCATTTTATCATTTCCATTCAATAGTTATTCTCGTGCACTACATCACATATACAATCATATAATTAATGGCTATTTTAAAGTCATTCTAGGATCTTAAGAAAAGCTGTTTAACATTGAAACAAACAGCATATCAACAAATAAAGAAAGAAAAAAATTATAAAAAAGATTATTTTCTTCTTTTTAGATTTTCTACCACACAATCTTCTACTCTACAAACACTTGAGCAATAATTGAACACGACAAAATTACTCTTTGAGATATTTTCCAAAATACAAACAGCTAATTTAATCCATTTTAGAATTAAAGACTTCCTAGCTTTGCTCTAAATTTTAATATTAAAAATGGGCAAACCCAAAAGCTAGAGGCTAAAGTAATTGTTTTAGAAATGCTTCAGTTATATCAACAAAATATTTCAGATGAAAAAAATTACTTCTCTTCTTCAAACAATTAGAACATACAAATATAAAAAAAAGCTTTTCAATAATGAAGAAGTGTTCTATACTGAAGATAAAAGACCTCAACTTATTGTTTGCTTCAACAAAATTTCTAAATATCAACAACATATATGCAAAGGAATTGTACATGAAGTTTACTTCAACATTACTTATCCATAAGACTATTTTGGATTTATTTCAGATATTTTTCAAGATAATCATACTACACATTGCAATAAGTTTTCAACAGTCTTCGTTTTTTTGGATTTAGTCAATATGGGAGGAAAGAGAATACATCAACCTATATCCTGTCATCCAACTCTGGACCTTACTTCATGTTTCTAAAACACCTAAGTTGGGAAACTATAGACTAAAAGAAAAAGAAGACTCAGTTTTTTACAATTTTTTCTTTTATTTTTTATTCTTTTATTTTATTCACATATGAATTTTACTTATTCAAGTTATACAAATCTTATTATTCAAATTCAAATATATTAATAGATTCAATTTCATGATTATAAGCAAGAAATACCACTTTTTTCAACAATGCTCAAGAAATGTAAATAAATAAATATAATGAAATTACAGTTAATCGATTTATCCACTTGATCTATGTGTTGAATATCTACCACCTGAATTGATTCGTCCTTTTGATCTTAACTTTTCTTTCACATTTTTTTTGTTACAATTGGGAATTTCAAATTCTTAAATTTCATTGAAAATAGTTCTTGTCATAATGTTTTGAAATATTAATTTATTAACAACTAAAATTAACACATATCTTAATTTTGGTTATCTAACAAGCAACCACATCGAATTAAGGAAAGTCTTAATTTCGCAAATTAAACCTAAAATAATACTTAATCTTCTAGGAAATTTAAATTTCACCCTCAATTCATTGTCGTACATACACAAAAAAATGGAATTTCTTGCCTACCTCGTGGTTTTTATCCATACTACAAAATCTCCCATAATGAAGGTTGCAATAGAAAAATTGATTATAGAGAAATGCTTCTCCTTCAAATTAACAATTTCTCAATTTTTCCTAAGCTTTCTGTGTAAAATTAATAAAGAATTTGGGCTTGCAGTCACTGATGACAGGAATGATAAGGTTTTGAGATATTGTGAGGGTTTTGTTGCTTAGGTTTAGGTTTCATATTTAATTATAATATTATTTAATTATTAAGTTTGTTTATAAATATTTATATTTAAATAATTAATTATATAATAATTTAAAAAATTCTTAATAATTTCAAATAGATTCTAATTAACATGAAAAGAATGTCATTAAATTCATCTTGAATCTATTCAAAAATATTTTTATTATAAAATTTTAAAATGCTTTTTTATGGCACATATTATAAGATATGTTATAAATATCATTTAGATTCATTATTTAACATATATCTTGTACCCATAATTTTAAACTAATGGAATAATAATATTTAAAATATAAGTACATGTTATGCAAAATAAAAATATTTCACCATAATATTTCAAAATTCAAGATATTACTTGAATGATGTGAAACGATTAAAGATGACAACTATAAAAACAAGAATCAAAGAATCCATAGTTCTTACATGCCTATAATGAAATTGATGTTTTTAGTTTTAAACTTCTCTTGAGAAATTTTGAACTTTTCAAGTTGATTAGTGAATCATAAATATTTTTAAATGATCTATATTTATAATTTAAATAAAAACATGCCAAAATAACACATCCAATGTCTATAAATGGTCTTTCTCAAAAGAAAGCTATTATAGGAAATGAAAAGAGGAAGATGAAAAGTAGTTATCATCTGATATGGGCAGATGAAACAGGTTTCATCCAATCAGAATATCAATTAAAGGCCCATGATTTGATTTGAATTATTAGATCTTATATGCTGGATGGACAATGATGATGCATAATATTACTATTCATAATGGTAGAATAGTTCATGACTATTTGATCAAGCTTATCAGATGCATAATCAAATGAAATGTATTATTCAAATTGACAAAATCAATCATGACCATTCAATTAGGCTCAACAAATGAACAATAAGATGGATTTCACTACTAAAAAAGATGAATGTGATCTCTATCATTAGATCACAAAAAGGTGTGATCATATTACATATATTCACTTTTAATTGAATGTAAATAGGCACAATTCTTTAGTCCAACATGTTATACCCGGTAAAATTTTATGTATTTGATCTTTAATAAATTAATTGTGGCTTGGATGATTTCGAATCGACAGTAGGATGAGCCAGGAACTCAATTGTAGGCTATTGGAATTTCTGAAATCTTTTGGGAATTTTTCGGAGCACCGAGGAATTTTTAATTAATTTTTCCTATTTAATTGGATTTATTAGATTTTTAGAAATTCGAAAATCTAATTAAATTAAACCGGAAATCGTTTTTTTTTTATCGCGCGTGAACCGGACCGGAACGGTTCAGCGGAGGCGGAGGCGGTTCGCCGGGTGAGTTTGCGTGTGCGTTCTAATAAGCGGATCGGACGGTCGAGATCGGCGGGTGAGATCGAACCGGCTGATCGGGTGCTTACCGTGTCGATAGCGTGTCGACAGCGCGTATTGTGTGCTTACCGTGTGGATAGCGTGTCGACAGCGCGTATCGGGTGCTCACGTGTCGAAAACGTGTCGAACGCGTAACGGGTTCACCGTGTCGGCCCGGGGTATAAAAACCCTCGCGAAGCAGCGAATAGGGTTTCCGTTCGACGGCGATAGCGAGGAAATTCCCGGCGTACGGCGCGTGATTCCGGCGGCCTGGCAAGGGGCTTTTTGTGCCCGGAGATTCACGAGACCGAGGAGAGTTGATTGAGACCAAATTCGTTCGGCGAGGAGCTGCGGCGAGCTGCGGACGAGCTTCACCGTCGCCGGCGTCTTCGAGGTAGGAATTTCAGATATTTAAATTAGATAATTAGCAAATTGAAGCATGTATTAGTTTGCAAATCTCTATCTAAGCATGCGAATGTGATTTTTGAAGCTAATTGTACAAATTATCGAAAATTGCATGTTAGGGTTTTCGGGACGTTAATTGTTTCGCCGAAATTGGAAAATTACCAAGCATGAGGATTTAAATATGCCACTTTATTCATGTTAATATGATTGTATAATGCTAGAACTATAATTTCGTGAATTGTCAACATGAGGATTAGACGAAACTGCTCGGCGGAAAACTTGATTTAAACCTTAGGAAATTAGCGACATTATTGGAACATTAGGAAAGTACGAACATGTTCTCCTTGTTCGCAGTCGCCGGAAATCGACGGAATGATCGTATTGGTCGGCTATTGCGGCGGCTAGGGTTTCGCGGGCGACGGGCGAAGGAAGGAGACGAATTAAGGATTAATTAGGGATTAGTTGAATTATTAAGAGAATAATAATAATATTAATCATTAATATTATATATAAGCGTCGGCTGAATTTCGGATTAATAACTGACCGGCGGGGTTTGGTTCAGCATGAAAGCCCGAACCGGTGGCAAGATGCGATTCAGGGGATTCGGCGCGGTATAGTGATTAGCAAAATTTTAAATTCGGGGAATTATTCCGAATTTTGGAAAAAATGGATAAAATGCAAAATTTGATATTTTCAATTTAGGAAAAATTCGATAATTGAGTTTTAGGAATTATTTACATTTAGAAAATTCAAGGAAAATCAGAAAACTTGGAAATGAGAAATTTCGAAAATTCTAGAGATCAGTGGGTAAAGAACAAATTTCCTGAAGTGGGAAAAAAAAATGTTATCACTGATGACAGTACAGCTGGAAACAGTCAGACAAAGGTATGGTACACGGATGCTACCAGAACAGTCAGTAATTGACAATTGTGTTGCTTTGATGGCAACGGCATGGATTGAGTCAGTTTATTCAGTATTGGCATATTTCATGGATTGGCATATTGGACCGGACTACTATAGACCCTATATGATGTTTTAGGGTAGTTGTGGTAGGTAACTGTGCGGTTCGGACTTAGCTTCCACAGTATACATGTAGACTGGTATACGCCTTGTTGTACCTGGACACATGTTGCCGAATCTTGGAGTTAGAGATTGGCAATGACTGTAGGGGCGTGAGCTTCTATGGAAGTTGTTGGTAGAGGACTCCTTGGGACGGTGGCTGAGTCAATCTCTCCTGGTCCATGTGTGTAGGCCTGCGCGCCTGAGGGTGGCAGGGGTGTCTCGCAGTGGCTAGCCAAGTGTGTAGGCCTGCGCGCCTTAGGGTGGCAGGGGTGTCTCACGTTGGCTAGAGATTATGTGACTGGATCTGTCTGTAGTCTCCAGGAGATTGATTGACGAGAGACACTGCGGTGTCGGGTGCTTAGGCGCCATGCGTGTTTCGAGATGGGCGTTCCCACTGGCACGTTGCCTGGTAGCCCAGAGGAGAGCTACTCTGGTGTGACTGGGGTGGCTGTGGTTGGTCGGAGTCTGGGACTGAGAGTGCCTATCCACCGTACATTGTTATGCTGTATTCCTGTATTTTTGCTATTATCCTTCTCTTGCATGTGAGTTTTACTAGCTGACTTTCCTACTGGGCGTAGCTCATTCCTGTATTATATATTTTCAGTGGCTCGGCAGACTTGACGCTACCGGATTAGGTGGGATCGTGGTCAGCAGGCTTGTGAAGGATTTCTGATTGGTGATTGTCTGAGATATTCTGGTTAGTTGATTGTTGCTGTTGGATGTTTCAGTGAGACTGTTATTCTCATATGTTACATATAATTTGAGGGTAATTCGGAATTATGTATCTGGATGAACAATATTACACTTGTGGACTTGTATCTTATTCTTGTAATGTAGTTCTATTTACTGTCTTATCTTATTGTCTTGGAGTATGGTGAGTGGAGTGCTACATTTATCTGTGGATGTTATATATCTTTCTGTTTGATGGTGAGGTCATTACATGACTATGGAACTTAACCATGGGGGTTCAGACTTCTAATAGACCGGTTCTCCTACCTGTAGGGGTTAGGAGTATTGGGTCTAGTAGGAGTAACATTGCGCGAGTCCATCTGTTAATTCAGGAGTCATGAACCTGATTTGACGGTGTACCCGGGAGATGGGATCCACATTGTTAAGGGAAGTAGGTGTGTAATGATGTGTTATATCCTATGTTTTCGTAGGCTACTCAGGTTGGTATGGGACGATCTGAGCTGTCTATATATAAAAAAAAAAATTGTATGCCAAAAATCAGCCTAGGAAAAAAATGGGGTGTAACAGTAGTGGTATCAGAGCCCTAGGTGAGGATAACGGGGCTAGACGTGTATAGGGGTTCAACCCAAGGTGGGGAGAACTGTTGATTCTTTTGTATACTATAGTAGTCCATATGCCAATTGCCAAATGACGACTCTAATGCCAGATTAATTGTTTTTGACAGTATGGCTGGTACCAGGAGACTTTCCGCTCGTGGAGCAGCTAGAGGCAGACCGGTATCTACTACTCCTACCCCGGAGACGATCCCAGCATTGCCAGTTGAGCCAGCCGTGGATCGTTGGATCGATGCCTTCATGCGGTTGCGTCCGCGGAGCTTCAGTGGGTCGGCTGACCCAGCGGTAGCAGATGACTGGATGGCTCATATGCTTGAGCTATTTGATGCCTTGGGATGTCCATTCGGCAGGAGGGTAGTGCTTGCTGCTCTAGTGTTGGAGGGAGAGGCTGCTACCTGGTTGAGAGGCCAGCGGCGCGCTATGTTTGGGGAGGCCCAGAACAGTGAGATAGCATGGGATGACTTTGTTGAGGCATTCAGGGAGTGCTACATTCCGGCCTCTGCCATGGCTCAGTTCAGGAGGGAACTTATACACCTCAGGCAGGGCCAGATGTCAGTGAACGATTACTTATCGAGGTTCACTTATCTGGCGAGGTACGCCGTAGAGCTGGTGCCTTCTGAGGAACGCAGATGTGAGATGTTCCTGGAGGGACTTCGTCCTATGCTGCAGCGCCAGCTAGTTGTGAGTCGGTTTGCCAGGTTTCGTGACTTGGTGGAGGCTGCGAGATCCGTTGAGCTTATTGATATCCGGATGGAGGCCCAGAGAGAGACTCATAACAAGAGGAAGGAATTCAGAAATATCCAACAAAACAAAAAGGGCAAGAGACACAGAGATCACAGTGGTACTCAGGAGGTCGTGGTCCGGCCACGACCTATTTCTGAGAGACCAGTGCAGCAGACAGGTACCCGGACTGGGGGGATTATCTACTACCATTGTCGACAGCCCGGACACAAGAAGTGCGACTGCCCAGAGTTGAAGAAACAGAGGATCACGGGACCGGTTGGTTCATCTGGGGGACAGCCCAGGGTATTTGCACTGACTCGGCAGCAGGCTTCAGAGTCACCAGAAGTGATCACAGGTATGCTTCATTTTGGCAACGTGCAGTGCATGACTTTGTTTGATACTGGTGCATCTCATTCTTTTGTTGCTGAGAGGATCTGGAATCAGATATCAGGATCCAAGGGTTACTTGAAGGAACCCTTACTGGTTAGACTTCCTGATGGGAAAGAGATTCCCACTGTTCAGAAGATTGACGGATCTATTCTGATTAGTGGACACGAATTCGTGACAGAGTTGATATGTGTGCCACTAGCAGAGTTCGACATCATTTTGGGGATGGATTGGTTGTGCCACCATGCAGTGGTTCTGGATTGTTGGGAGAAGAAGGTCAGGATCAGAGTGCCTGGTTCGGGGGATGTGATATACTTCGGTCTGAACAGGCAGATTCCCCTGATCTCAGTTCTTCAGGCTGGAAGGTTAGTAAGTAAGGGTTGTACTGGTTGGTTGGCCTATGTGACCGATAGCCAAGCCACCACTACCCCTATGTCAGATATTCCAGTGGTGAGAGACTTTCCTATGGTTTTTCCAGAGGAGTTGCCTGGATTTCCACCAGCTAGGGAAGTGGAGTTTTCAATTGATTTGGAGGCAGGAGTAGCTCCTATTGCTAGAGCTCCTTACAGGATGGCTCCAGCCGAGCTAGCAGAGTTGAAGACTCAGTTACAGGACTTATTAGACAAGGGACTCATACGCCCCAGTTGTTCACCTTGGGGTGCCCCTGTCTTATTTGTCAAGAAGAAAGATGGTAGTATGAGGCTGTGTGTGGATTATAGGGAATTGAATAAGGTTACTATTCGTAACCGATACCCTTTACCACGCATCGATGATTTGCTGGATCAACTTCAGGGAGCAACTGTGTTCTCCAAGATTGACTTACGCTCGGGTTATCACCAGATCCGGATTAGAGATTCTGATGTACCCAAGACAGCATTCCGTACTAGATACGGACATTACGAGTTCACAGTGTTGCCTTTTGGATTGACTAATGCTCCAGCAGTATTTATGAACCTGATGCATCGAGTTTTTCATGCCTTTCTGGATCGGTCTGTGATCATCTTTATAGATGATATATTGATTTATTCCAGAGATAGGGATACTCATGCAGATCAGTTGAGGACTGTGCTTACAGTGTTGCGGGAGAATGAGCTGTATGCAAAATTCTCCAAGTGTTCTTTTTGGCTGGACTCAGTAGCATTCTTAGGACACATTGTCAGTGCGGAGGGCGTGGCTGTTGATCCTAGCAAGATACGAGCTATTATTGATTGGAAACGGCCATCTTCTGTCACTGAGATCCGGAGTTTCCTTGGTTTGGCTGGATACTATAGGAAATTTGTTCCTCACTTTTCTAGACTGGCTGCTCCACTAACCCAGTTGACCCGGAAGGGAAAATCTTTTGAGTGGACAGAGAGTTGTGAGAACAGTTTCCTAGAGCTGAAGCAGAGGCTTAGCACCGCTCCAGTATTGATGTTACCCACACAGGAGAAGCCGTATCAGATGTACACTGATGCTTCACATATAGGCTTGGGAGCCGTACTGATGCAGGATAACAGAGTTATAGCATATGCTTCGAGGCAACTGAAGGATCATGAGAAGAATTATCCCACTCATGATTTGGAGTTAGCTGCTGTCATTTTTGCCTTGAAGATATGGAGACATTATTTGTACGGAGTTCCTGTAGATTGCTTCTCTGACCACAAGAGTCTTAAGTATCTGTTCACTCAGAAGGAACTGAACTTGAGGCAGAGGAGGTGGTTGGAACTGATAAAGGATTACGAGCTGACAATAAACTACTGCGAGGGGAAGGCTAATCCAGTGGCTGATGCCTTGAGCAGACACGCAGTTGTGCATAATATGTTAGTCTGTGACTCTATACCAGACTTGGATTGGAATGTTGAAAGATGTCAGGAACAGTTGTCTATTCAGAGACTGGTTCACAGACTCAACTCATTGACTATTCAGGCTGACTGGTTATCTGAGATGCGTGACCTTCAGCTTTGTGATGAAGAGCTGAAGGAGAAGATTGAGTTGGCATCGCAGGGATTGGGAGGAGACTTTGCTCTCAGAGACGACATTTTGACCTTCAGGGGTCGCTGGTGTGTACCATCACATCAGGAGTTCAGGGAGAGGATACTTCGGGAGGCTCACTATGGAACCTTGGCTATGCACCCTGGAGAAGTCAAGATGTACAGGAATTTGAGGAGTGTTTTCTGGTGGAGAGGTTTGAAGACAGATGTTGCTGCCTTTGTTAGGAAATGCCTTACATGTCAGCAAGTTAAGGCCGAACACCAGAGACCTGGAGGATTGTTACAGAGATTGCCGATTCCGGAGTGGAAATGGGATGACATCACTATGGACTTTGTGACTGGTCTTCCTCGTACCAGACAAGGTTTTGATGCTATTTGGGTCATCGTAGATCGATTGACCAAGTCAGCCCATTTCTTATCCATTAAGAAGACGGATTCAGCGGCACAGTTGGCAGAGATATATATTCAGCAGATTGTCAGATTGCATGGGATTCCCCGTTCTATTATTTCTGACAGAGACGCCAAATTCACATCACAGTTTTGGAAGAGCTTACACACTGCCATGGGTACACAGTTAAAGTTCAGTACTGCTTATCATCCTCAGACGGATGGACAGTCTGAGCGGACTATTCGGACCTTGGAGGATTTGCTACGCTTGAGCGTACAAACTTACTCAACAGATTGGACTAGACGATTACCCTTGGTAGAGTTTGTGTACAATAACAGCTTCCAGGCGTCGATTGGTATGGCACCTTACGAGGCGTTGTATGGGCGTAGGTGCAGATCTCCTCTTTGTTGGGAGGAGGGTGATTCCAGGAGAGTGTGGGGACCCCAGATTGTAGAGGAGACCACAGCGGAAGTCAAGTTATTGCAGGACAGATTACGTACTGTGCAAGATCGCCAGAAGAAATATTATGATCCTAAGCACAAGGCTGTTGAGTTTTCTGTGGGAGATAGGGTATTCCTGAAGGTCAGTCCTATGCGGGGTCTATTCAGGTTTGGAAAGCCTTCTAAGCTTCGACCTCGTTACATTGGACCCTATCCTATTCTGGAGAGGATCGGTGAAGTGGCTTACAGGTTGGCACTTCCTGAGCATCTGACTGAGATTCACAATGTGTTCCATGTTTCGAATCTCAAGAAATATGTGCCAGATCCTTCTCATTGCATCAGTGATGATCTTCCTGGTTTACAAGTGGCACCAGATTCTTCTTATGTGGAACTACCAGTTCGCATCCTCGAGGAGAGCAGCAGACAGCTGAGGAACAGGTCGTTTCCTATGGTCAAGGTTCTGTGGAATAGACATGACGAAAGGGAGGCAACCTGGGAGCTAGAGCAGGATGTTGCTGAAAAATGGCCGGAACTTCTTGCTGAATTTCGAGGGCGAAATTCCTGATAAGGTGGGGAGATTGTTATACCCGGTAAAATTTTATGTATTTGATCTTTAATAAATTAATTGTGGCTTGGATGATTTCGAATCGACAGTAGGATGAGCCAGGAACTCAATTGTAGGCTATTGGAATTTCTGAAATCTTTTGGGAATTTTTCGGAGCACCGAGGAATTTTTAATTAATTTTTCCTATTTAATTGGATTTATTAGATTTTTAGAAATTCGAAAATCTAATTAAATTAAACCGGAAATCGTTTTTTTTTTATCGCGCGTGAACCGGACCGGAACGGTTCAGCGGAGGCGGAGGCGGTTCGCCGGGTGAGTTTGCGTGTGCGTTCTAATAAGCGGATCGGACGGTCGAGATCGGCGGGTGAGATCGAACCGGCTGATCGGGTGCTTACCGTGTCGATAGCGTGTCGACAGCGCGTATTGTGTGCTTACCGTGTGGATAGCGTGTCGACAGCGCGTATCGGGTGCTCACGTGTCGAAAACGTGTCGAACGCGTAACGGGTTCACCGTGTCGGCCCGGGGTATAAAAACCCTCGCGAAGCAGCGAATAGGGTTTCCGTTCGACGGCGATAGCGAGGAAATTCCCGGCGTACGGCGCGTGATTCCGGCGGCCTGGCAAGGGGCTTTTTGTGCCCGGAGATTCACGAGACCGAGGAGAGTTGATTGAGACCAAATTCGTTCGGCGAGGAGCTGCGGCGAGCTGCGGACGAGCTTCACCGTCGCCGGCGTCTTCGAGGTAGGAATTTCAGATATTTAAATTAGATAATTAGCAAATTGAAGCATGTATTAGTTTGCAAATCTCTATCTAAGCATGCGAATGTGATTTTTGAAGCTAATTGTACAAATTATCGAAAATTGCATGTTAGGGTTTTCGGGACGTTAATTGTTTCGCCGAAATTGGAAAATTACCAAGCATGAGGATTTAAATATGCCACTTTATTCATGTTAATATGATTGTATAATGCTAGAACTATAATTTCGTGAATTGTCAACATGAGGATTAGACGAAACTGCTCGGCGGAAAACTTGATTTAAACCTTAGGAAATTAGCGACATTATTGGAACATTAGGAAAGTACGAACATGTTCTCCTTGTTCGCAGTCGCCGGAAATCGACGGAATGATCGTATTGGTCGGCTATTGCGGCGGCTAGGGTTTCGCGGGCGACGGGCGAAGGAAGGAGACGAATTAAGGATTAATTAGGGATTAGTTGAATTATTAAGAGAATAATAATAATATTAATCATTAATATTATATATAAGCGTCGGCTGAATTTCGGATTAATAACTGACCGGCGGGGTTTGGTTCAGCATGAAAGCCCGAACCGGTGGCAAGATGCGATTCAGGGGATTCGGCGCGGTATAGTGATTAGCAAAATTTTAAATTCGGGGAATTATTCCGAATTTTGGAAAAAATGGATAAAATGCAAAATTTGATATTTTCAATTTAGGAAAAATTCGATAATTGAGTTTTAGGAATTATTTACATTTAGAAAATTCAAGGAAAATCAGAAAACTTGGAAATGAGAAATTTCGAAAATTCTAGAGATCAGTGGGTAAAGAACAAATTTCCTGAAGTGGGAAAAAAAAATGTTATCACTGATGACAGTACAGCTGGAAACAGTCAGACAAAGGTATGGTACACGGATGCTACCAGAACAGTCAGTAATTGACAATTGTGTTGCTTTGATGGCAACGGCATGGATTGAGTCAGTTTATTCAGTATTGGCATATTTCATGGATTGGCATATTGGACCGGACTACTATAGACCCTATATGATGTTTTAGGGTAGTTGTGGTAGGTAACTGTGCGGTTCGGACTTAGCTTCCACAGTATACATGTAGACTGGTATACGCCTTGTTGTACCTGGACACATGTTGCCGAATCTTGGAGTTAGAGATTGGCAATGACTGTAGGGGCGTGAGCTTCTATGGAAGTTGTTGGTAGAGGACTCCTTGGGACGGTGGCTGAGTCAATCTCTCCTGGTCCATGTGTGTAGGCCTGCGCGCCTGAGGGTGGCAGGGGTGTCTCGCAGTGGCTAGCCAAGTGTGTAGGCCTGCGCGCCTTAGGGTGGCAGGGGTGTCTCACGTTGGCTAGAGATTATGTGACTGGATCTGTCTGTAGTCTCCAGGAGATTGATTGACGAGAGACACTGCGGTGTCGGGTGCTTAGGCGCCATGCGTGTTTCGAGATGGGCGTTCCCACTGGCACGTTGCCTGGTAGCCCAGAGGAGAGCTACTCTGGTGTGACTGGGGTGGCTGTGGTTGGTCGGAGTCTGGGACTGAGAGTGCCTATCCACCGTACATTGTTATGCTGTATTCCTGTATTTTTGCTATTATCCTTCTCTTGCATGTGAGTTTTACTAGCTGACTTTCCTACTGGGCGTAGCTCATTCCTGTATTATATATTTTCAGTGGCTCGGCAGACTTGACGCTACCGGATTAGGTGGGATCGTGGTCAGCAGGCTTGTGAAGGATTTCTGATTGGTGATTGTCTGAGATATTCTGGTTAGTTGATTGTTGCTGTTGGATGTTTCAGTGAGACTGTTATTCTCATATGTTACATATAATTTGAGGGTAATTCGGAATTATGTATCTGGATGAACAATATTACACTTGTGGACTTGTATCTTATTCTTGTAATGTAGTTCTATTTACTGTCTTATCTTATTGTCTTGGAGTATGGTGAGTGGAGTGCTACATTTATCTGTGGATGTTATATATCTTTCTGTTTGATGGTGAGGTCATTACATGACTATGGAACTTAACCATGGGGGTTCAGACTTCTAATAGACCGGTTCTCCTACCTGTAGGGGTTAGGAGTATTGGGTCTAGTAGGAGTAACATTGCGCGAGTCCATCTGTTAATTCAGGAGTCATGAACCTGATTTGACGGTGTACCCGGGAGATGGGATCCACATTGTTAAGGGAAGTAGGTGTGTAATGATGTGTTATATCCTATGTTTTCGTAGGCTACTCAGGTTGGTATGGGACGATCTGAGCTGTCTATATATAAAAAAAAAAATTGTATGCCAAAAATCAGCCTAGGAAAAAAAATGGGGTGTAACACAACATTTCATAATTATTCATGTTATTTGGCATTTATTTTAGTTTTTACACTATTAAGGTAGCCTAATGGGGTTGGCCTCTCCTTGTTGCTCTCACAAAGACATAACATAAGACACCTGTATATATATATACATTAGTATGACCTGACTTATTTCTATTACTTGATAATTTTGAGTTTAACTTAACTTGTTACGCCTTTGATTAAGAAGTGATGCCCTTACCACATTTAACCTAAGCTTCAATAGGATTCTACCCAAATTAAGGCTTAGACCTGACCCGATTTAGTTTAAACTAGTTTCTTGTCTCACAACTCCTTAAGTCCCAATGCCTAGCACTTCATAACACTTGGCTTGAGCCTTTGAGCTTTGTTGAGGAGTGAATGCTAAGGCTAATTTTTTTTCTTTTTAAAATATTTTTGTATAAGAATTAAAATTAAAAATACTTAAATTTCAATATCAAATATATCCTAATACATCACTAAGAAATAATTAAAATATGCATGAACCATGATTATGATCTTAGATTTCATAATTATAAAGAAAATAAAGATTTAATATGTTAATCATATAGATATTTAAGAATGTAATTCTTTGTAGATTAGCCATCCACAAAGAGCTTGGTCTTTAACTCCAGATCAGCAAGTTACACTTTCAATCTTCATCTACTTCAGATGATAATCCTTACTTCAACTAACCTTATCACAATGGTAACACCTTAATGATTGAATTAAAAAAATTACTAAGCTTGATAAGAGAAATAATATTTAACTTGGTTTTGTGATCATCATATCAAAGGATACAATACTTGTAACTTGAGTTAGTACTCAATTGATAGCTTGGATAATTAAATAATTCTAATAAGACTCTTATATTAAGAAAATGACAAGAACCGATAGACATAGAAAACTTGAAAAAGGATATAACATTGTATGGGTTGATTGGGATTTGATAGAAATCTTAAGTTAGCCTATATGTAAAGTAGGGTTTAAGGAGATCTTAAATGGCTTAGTTAATGGATTATGGTTTTGAAGAAACCCTAAGATCATTTAGATGATAGATCAAGGTTAGATAATTTTGGATATTTGCAAATAAAATCATATTGATGATTAAGAAAGTTAGTTTGATAATGGTGTAAACTAGGGCGTAGTGGACCATAGTTGATGGAACCCTCAACTAGAGTTAGGCTAGTTGGATATACCAATTGGTAAAACTCTATCAATTATGGAGGTTGTGTGTCTCATAGCTTATGGCATCACGAAGGGACCATGATTATGCCTATGCATATGGTGGTGAAGCATCATGCAATGTTAAGAGTCCTTGAGCCTTATAGGGTGGTCATGTGATTAGCAAAACCTTAATATATGGACTGTTAGATCATGTATAAAGAGAATTTTAAGATGGTAAAGTATTATTATAAAACATTGTGGGAGATTGTAGATATGTTGAATCACTTGTTAGAGTGTTACATGAGTGATAAGGACTCCTATAACTTGTAGGACTGTCTTATGTCATTGGATTCTTATGGGTGAGAGCTAAGTTATGCGATAAGATAGCTAGACTTGCAACAAGAATCACATGTTCTTTGAGGGAGTACAAGATTAGTGGTAGGTCACTATCCATCATATGGTATGATTTCATTGATACTTATTAAGCCTTTATAGATATGTTATAAACCTAGTGGTTATGATTTTATATATTAGCTCAGTTTGGTAGGTTATGATATTTATTTGATTTCTCTGATATATCAGTTGTTATATTATGCTATTGTACTCTTATATTTATGTTTTATTAGAAAGAAATAAGAATTTCTTATTGAGCCTAACTCACTCCACCTTCTCATATTATTTGCAAGTGTAAAGAGTTAGTAGTTGGTACAACATTATAGTGAGGGATTTATGTTAGTATCTTTAGTCAACATCTTTTTAGGTCCTGAATTAGTGTTAGTATCTTATTGGATTATTCTTGAGTCAACATCTTTTCATGTCCTACTTTTAGTCTTATTTATTTATAACATTGATGTTTATGTGTTGGACATTGGACTTAGTGTGATATCCTATGTTGAACTTTAAACTATACGAGATATTTTATTTAGATATAGCCTATGTAGTTTATCTTTATATGATAAATTTGATTTGGATTGTGTGGTTATTTATTTATATTATGGATCATGTCAACATAATTATTTGTAGATTATATTTTGCTTTGGCACCATGTAGATGCCAGTGTACTTAGCAAGTTATGTAGCCTAGAGTGGTCTAGTTCTTGACCTATGAGCAATCATTTGGGGCAAAGATATGGTTCATATTGGATGACATGTTATAAGCTTGAGGATCATATTAGAAGATTGCAATTCCTAGTTTAAATATTAAGCTTGATAAGTGAAAAGTGGTTAGTCAAATACATTGACTAGTACATATGTTAAGTTCAAAAAAAGGAAAACAAGATGCTACAAAAGTAAGGTGTGACAAAGAGGTTATTGACTATAAGAGAAACAAGAGAGAGAAAGAGAATTTTCACTCTAAGAAAGCATGCAGTTACTAAAGAGAGAAATAATTGTGTGTGTGTGTGTTTTTATGATGGTGTGAAGGAAGAAGTGAGAGTAGGAAGGTTATGAGATAGTAAGAAACTTGAAAATAGAACAAAAAAAGAAAAAGTTTCTTCACAAAACCAAGTTAGAAAGAGAAGAGAAAAGGATACCAAACTTTACTATTCAAAATTCATTCATCATCACCACTTTTTTCCATTCATACATCATATATATAAACTAGAGAGGATTCATGAGCAATTCAAGTAAGAAGATTCAAATATCAACTAAAAGTATATGATTTGACAATACTTAAACAAATTTAGTCAATTTAAATTCAAATCCAAACTAAGAGATTTTGTAATTAAAGCATAAGTATCTTTTCTATTTGGTTACACTTATCCACCTTCATAAAAATGTGGCACATGAGATTGTCATTTGGGAGGCTTTTGATAGTTCTTCTCTTTATTTCTTTTAATTACTAACATAATTTACTTGTTAAATATTTTGAAAATTTTACATAAAAAAATGAGGTCTTTTCTTGGTTGCATCAAAGCTCTAAATTATCTAAAATAGATCTAAACATGACATAACATGTGAAACCAACTTGATGGATTTGCTTTTTTGCACGTCTACTCCACCACAAAGAACTCTACCTCATAAAGTTATACTTTAGGAGGAACATAAGATTGATATGTCTCTCTAAATCTCCTTTATTAAGAATGATGCTCTTTTTGATATACATAGATCATGACAAAACTAGTATAAAAAATAATAAAAAAGTGGTTATCATAATCTAAATACTTAGATTTCAAAAGAATATGGAACAATTCATATTTTGACATCCTTTAATTGATCTTCATGCAAACATTTAATTAAAAGTAAAAAATCTCAAAAGTATGGTAGATATAATAACCATAAAAGGAGACAAATATAGAATAAACATAGGAGTTTATAATTTTCTAATAAGTTTAAGGGGTTCACAAGCTCACACAAATAATGATGAAAATAAACTTTCATGTGAATATTGAGTATAACATAGCTCGCTTCATTAGACTAATTTAGAGAACTACCCATATTCACTATTTGAAAATAATTTAAATTATCAAATTTCACATGTTTCTTACTTTTGCAAGCATGAAATAAAAATCATTTTTTACTTGTGTATTCAAATAGAATACAAAAGAGTCTATCATGAAGACTAGGAACATCATTACTTTCCAAATCTTTATTTTCAATCCTAAAAATTACAAACATCTTATTATTTCTAAATGTTACCTTGAATGTACTTATTCCTCCATGATATAAAGAATGGAATTCATTTATTCTATTTCCTTTTAATAAGATTCTTGTGTTTCCTTTTCTTCGACACAAAGAGAGGCCTAGCATTTAGTTTTCATGTGCCTAAGCCTTATGGCATTTAAAAAATATATTTTTTATTTTCTTTGAAATATCATCTTACAATACTATTTCAATGGCCATACTTGTACTGTCTTGTTATCCGCTTACAACCTTGTTTCACACACAAGCAATGATCATACTTTGTGAAATATTTTTTTATAGTGGTCCACTCTATTCAATCTCCTTCCCATGTCATCTAATATTTTGAATCATACTCCATGATCCCCTACTTCATCTTAGACTATTACCTATTTGAATATTGCTTTCTACCACTCTGTCTATCCTTTATTTCGTATGTAAGTGTTGTCATCCTAAAAAAGTTGTCTATTGTTCATTATGTTCCATCATCATATTACTACATTGGTCCTTCCTATCCCATCAATCAAGTCTTACTTGCTTTCATCTATAATGATGTGTTGTATAGGTATTACTACTCTTCCTTCTACATCAGTATAATATGTGTTATGCAATTCTTACTTATTAGATTAGTCCAAAATTCTTGCTGACCTTATTTGTGCACAACATCTTCTCAATCACCACTCATATAGTACAAAGAGTGTCTTTGTATAGTATGATGATGCATCGGATTAATTGATCTTGTCATCGTCTAAATATCATTTAATTATAATACAATACGATAATGATCTTTTTATTGTATAATCATCACCTTCGACACACTTAGATGACAATAAAAAATTCAGGTAGTAATAGTCTTTCATGTAATTTACTAAGAATCACTAGCAAATCTTTACTCAAAGCTATATAGAAGAATAATGAAAAGCTAGTATGATTAGTGCAAACATATTAATAGCACTTTTTTAGCTCATTTCTTCCACAATCACAACCATTTAGGCTACATGGCTTCAAGTAGTGGTTAGTGTGTTGGTCTCTATCTTAGAAATATAACAAACCTATAATACTATAAACCTTTTAGATTTCAATATAATATCTTTTTCTTAAAAAAAGAAATATTATTAATAGTGCCTTGGGATACTTAGAAACTAATAGTAAGAAAAATTCATGTTTAGTGGTGAACTTGGGTGCAAGAAAGGTTGACCTTATGATTTCAACATATTTTCATGATGAAAAGCTTCTAAACTAATTTATGTTAGTTTATTAGCCACCTTTCAATTATGATGATTCTACATTTCCAATTCTTTCATAATTTCTAATTAATGGTCTAAAATGAATTTGTTGGCCAATTTTTTATTATTATTAAGGCAATCCATTCTAGCCATAAATCTTCATAAAGCATTTAAATACATTATTAATGCAAAGTTCCCTTGCATATGTGTATGTGGTTATTAATGTAATCTTTATTCATGATACTTAGGGAATACATAGCCCTTAACATTTCTTTCATTTTTAACCATATAGGAACTCTTTTGCACAATTGTTGTTTCATTATTAAGATATTTGACCAAAACATTTTGGTATCTCTTACAAACTTCATCTTAGCAAAGTTGACCATTTGGTAGTCTTTAAATCATATTAATCAAAGGAATCATCAATTTCAATTAATCAGTTAAATACCTTATCACAAGTATGCACTTCATTAATTGGGGGTACCTTAATTTAACTTTCTAGTGAATGCTTAAATGGTGTTTTTTTATGATTATTTCTATGATAAGGATTTCTAATTTCTATTAAATTATTCTTAGATGAAGGGTTTTCAATTTCAATAGGATTTTCAAGGAGTGATTGTTTTATGCTATATGCCTCGAATCAGTTATCATGTTAGTTCGGCCAAATAAACCAATTATTGTTAGCCTTTATTCTATATATCTTAGCACTAGAATGAATAATAATAACTTGTACTTATACATCAAAATCATGCCTAATATTTTCTAAATTATCTAAGTGACTTTTTCTTAGAGGCACAAAAAATATTGAAGATAATTAAAATGTTATACAAATATTTTCATGCATATTTAATAAATATAAGGTATTACAATTAAACTATAATAATTAAATTTATTTTACCATAGTGAGGCTAAAAAGTTTGTAAAAGAGAAAGAATGTTTTTTTCGAAATTGTCTCAATTTTGGCAAACTTTCAAGGTGGTGTAACTTTTTTAGATCTCTTTTTTGTAAAAAGAAAAAATAATTTTTTTTTTCAAGGGGTAGTCTTAGTTTTAGTAAAAAAGAAAAAAAATTTAATTTTAAAAAATAAAACAACATATAATGATTTAACTAAATTAAACCTTTACTTAGCAATGAACAAAATATCTTAAGTACATGAATTTGTCTCAAAATCTTTCTATGAAAGTGTTAAAATATGATATAGATCAATGAATTAATTGTCTCTAAGTGACTTAAAGATATGTTCAATTTGTTTAAGGTTGACTCAAAAGTGAAAAGCAATTAAGCATTTGAAAAAGTCACAAAAATTTTCAACTATCATGCTTGTCCTTATCTGATGTAAATAACCACTATTAAAAGAAAATTACACTTAGGTTTATAAGCTTACCTCCCTTTTAATAGTTCTTTAGATCATGAGTTCTTTTGGATTTAGTCTAGACTTTGAAATGAAAACTTTTTCTTCCTCTTTTGTATCCTTTTGGACTCTTTGAAATCCTTAAGAACCTTCAAGAATCTTTTGGGATTTTTAGGGTTCTTTAATGATCTTTAATGTTCTTCAAGGTTTCTTAAAGTTTTTTAGGTTTTTCAGTTGTTTCTTAGAGTTCTTTTAAGATCATGTGTGAACTTGATGGATCATCAAGGTTCCTTAATAATGTTGTGGAGCCCTTACTTTAGTATCAAAAGGTGGCATAAAAGGTGGTGGTGGAAAAGTCACATTTTAATGACGGAGGTGATGAAGCATTCCTTTATCAAATCTAAAGAGAAAAAAAGAGATGATGACTAAGAGAGTTTCTCTATGAAAATTTAAGGAGCTTAAGATGAATATGTAAGGGTGTAATTGGAATGCCAAGAATTTCTTTTGATGGGGATTTGTAGTCATCTAGAGAGAGAATAATTATGATTTCTTGAGGATATATTGATTTTAAGTCCTTATAAGAGAGAAGGTTGAGTTAGGACTAAGTTGAGAGGAAGGTTTATGAAAGTTGAAGTAAAAACTGGTGTATAAATCTCACAAGAGAAGAATGAATTATAGATTTTAAAATAATTTTTTAATAAGAAATATACTTATTTTTTAAATATTCTTAATAAAAATAATTTTATATTAGTTGAAAACTTTTATTTATAAAAATATTAATTTATAAATTTTATTATTAAGAAAAATAAAAATAAAAGTTAAAATAGTATACCAAAATTTTTAGATAGATCGATTCAAACTAGAACCTATGTCCACCACCAATCAAGATTGAGAAAAACTCTACTAATAAAAGAGTTACAACTTAATGTTTTTTTCTTACGATTCAACTCTCAATTATTTAAGATTTCTTTTCTACGATTCACCTCCAACTTATTAGCATTTATGGGTTTAATTATAACTTGAGCTTTTAGGAGCTCAACTCCAACTCGATTTTTTACGAGATCAAATCGAACTAAGGCTTTCATAAATGCCCCACTTCCCAACCCAAAAGAAACACAAAAATACAATAAGAAAAAAATTTCTAATAAAAAATAAAATTTTTCCTATGCTTATTGATGAATATAAAAAGGCACAAGGAGTATAAAATTATGAAAAGAATTGAGAAAATGAAAGCTTAGAAAAATCGAGCTTAATTGAAAGAATTTAGAAAATTTCAAGCAGTCGTAAGTCATAGGTGCTGTCAGGAGAAATTTATGCCAATAAAATATGATGTAGCCCTTCTTTGAGATGTTAAAATCTTATTCACATTTAGTTGTAATTTTATTTACAATTGTTAGGTATTTATTAAAAAATATTGGTCATAGCCATTAGAAAGACAAGTAAAAGCTATTTAAAATGCCACTACCAAATAGCCTAAAATACTTTTTTAAATGGCTCAAAAAGTATTCCAAAATGGCTACTACATTGGCATATATAATGGCTAATTATTTAGTCATTAGGTGGGATTGATTTGAGCCGTTGAATCATCACAAAAGAGATCTTGATTGTTTGATCAAATGTTGTAAAGGCCAATGTATTTTAGATGGTTGGATTAAGCCTGATTAGATCTCAATCACTCGATCAAGTCAGATGAAATTTGGATCGTTCAATTAATCAACGATAAAATTGAGAATAGATCTGGACCATAGGATCCAAATAGGAGAGATTTAGGTCATCAGATCAATGATAAATTATTTAAAGTGGTGTAAATAAAGATAACAATTTGATGAAGTCAGACAAAATCACGACCACCGGATGGATCAATTAGTTATAGTGGATGAAGCAGTAACCATCTGATTGGTTAATCGAATAGATGGTTGGATCTATTAATATCACTATTTAAATACAGAGGAAATATCCATTGTGCGATCACAAAATATGCGATTGGACGGCACAGAGTGATGCCAATTTTGGATGGCGACAGTAAAAAGGATTTATTCATACATTGTAAGAAAAGATATGTATTTGGATTTTATAACCATTATACTTGGGATTAATATGGAGAGCCTAATTGGTGCTGGCTCCCCCTTGTGTACTCAAGATTTAATCATCCAGGCATAATCATAACATATAGGTTTATTTTGATTGCTATCCAGTTTGATTCTATGCCTTATGCCATCTAGTTCAAGAATTTGTCGTGAACTGAAATAGGTCAACCTGATTCGATTCTAACTATGTTTTCTAACCCAATGCTCGGACTTAAGCTCAGGCCAAGACCTTTACATTCAAGCACAGCTTGGGATGTGATGTACTCTTTTTTATTTATTTAATTATGAAATTTTTAATAGAATTATTTTTTATGTAATTAATATTTAATAATAAACTTGATATAAAATTTGGTAAAAATATAAAGTATGTTTAACCAATGAAAGAATGATTCAAAAATAGAATTATGTTTCTTAAATATAAATAGTTTAAGTAAGATTTCAACCAAGAAAGAAAAAAATTGAGAGATTAAAAACTTGAATCTTATTCATTTGCTAAATCAAGAAGATGATCGAACAATTTAGATGTCTAAATATGATTTGAAATTGATAAGAAATGATAGTGTCTTAAAATCCATAAACTAACATTATATTTTTATAGTAAAATAAAACATTATCAAAGCTGATGCACATGTCTTCAATTCTTGAAGCTTGCTAAACACTCCAAGGTGCTTTGAAGATCACTAGTTTGCCATCTTCAAAAGTGCATGGCTTGTTCTTTACATGTAAATCTGTTTTACACTAAAAAAACTCATTAGAATAAAATGTTAAACATTAAGGCTTGACTCATCAAACACAAAGTTGATTCAACAAAAGTCAGGAGTAGAGACCTTTGGGTTTGGAAAGAGTTGGGCTAAAGAGAAAAAATAGATTTTTTGGAGGAGGGGAAGAAGTTTATAAAGGAGTTGTAGAAGTTGAATTGGCTAATTATGGTTTGGTGTTTAAGCTTGGTTTAGAGGTGGGTTGATGAACACAATTCATGGATATGCTAAAGAGGATTTATAAAAAGAGATTTGGTTGTTTTTAACTAATGAAAGAATCAAGATATATTAAAAGAGAGAAGAAGAAGATTTTTTATCCAAATGAGATAATGGCATGACTAGCAAGATTAGCTCGAGATGAATAAGAATGACATCCGAGAAGGATAAAGAGAATAGGAAGGTCGTATGTTAGGAGAAAACCCACGAAAAAAAGAGGCAAAAGGAGTTTGGTAACCCAATCAAATTAGAAAGAATAAAAATATACCTAGTTTCACTTACATTTATTCAAGCAAAGTATATGCAAGTGTAGGTTCAAGAACAATCTTTGAAAAAAAAATTCAAATATGCACTAAAAGTAGATAACTCAATAACTCTTAAATAAACTTATGCAACTTAATTTCAAATCAAAATTTACCTAATTTTGATGGGCTATAATATAAAATTTAGCAGAATAGATCTTTAATGATTAAGACTATGTGATCTTAAAAATATCATGACTAAATTAACTACATAACATAGTCTTAAATTTTAGAATTTAAATATTAGAACGTATGTACTTTCTTAAAGGTGAAGAGTGTGACTTTCAAAATAGCATGATTTCATGAGAAATACAATAAACTTTTGAAGGAAAGTTATCTACATTAAAGATTGAACTTTCATAGACTTTTCACAAGCATGGGACTATGTGACCTTCCAAACAACACCATTTTGAGAGCTATAAAATTTTAAAGTTTAAGAATTTCAGTATTTTAAATTTTAATAACAGCTCTTGAGAATTTATAACCCTCTCGCAAGCACAATGTTGTGGGTTATATATCACAACACTAGAAATGACTATTTTGCTTTATGTTTTAGGCTATGGATTTATCTTTTATGATTAATACTATATGACCATCAAAATGGCTATATATTTTGTTCTATATGTCATAATGTTAGCAAAAACAATCTCTAGTTTGAGTGTTGAATTTTTGTGGATGTCCCAAAAAAATCTGGTTTTGCAAGTGAAACACAAATTTGGAAAAATGCATTATCTTTTATGCATGACTTTAGTGGAGTTCCTCTAAGATTAAGAATTTGCAACAATTGACGTAATCATATTTTATGAACTAAAAATCACAATTTTGAAACAACTTTTTTTAGTATTTCACAAGGTTTTTATGTACTTTTCTAAGATTGAGCCTAACCTTCAAAACTACCAAATTCATGAGTTATGTCCATGAAAAAAATATATAATCTAAATAATGTATGCATTAAACTCCTATAGGTTTCTCATGATTGTGATTATAACTTTCAAAATAAACATATTTCTTATGTTATGCATGAAACATGGAAAAAAATTACTTTCATGCATGTCTAATATTTTTAGACTTCAATCATTATTTAGTCATAAATGTCAAAAAAAGAATTCTTTTTTTATGCACCACAACTTGAAAACAAAAATTGACAAATTTAGGACAAGAGCTGTAATGATGCCACTCATAATTCAAATTTAGCAAACATTATAGACTTGGGGAAATCTACTCAAGTTTAGAGATTAAACCATTTTAGATTTCCTTCATGATTGAAATTGTGTCCTTCAAAATACTTTAATTAATCATAATCATATGTCATCATTTATGAAAAATGTTTTTTTAATAGAAATTAAACTTTTTGCACTCCAAGATGGAGGCTATTTGACATTCAAAACAATATATTTCCATATTTGTTTTTGTTAAAGTTTTGATAAAAAAAACTTTGGGTTAAATATTAAATTTTTATAGGCATATTTTAGAATTGAGATTTTGTTGCCTTCAAAATGACAAGATTTTATAAGCATTAAATTACAAATTAAAAAAAATTATTAGCTTAAAAAATCAACAATAATTGACTCCAACTTATCATTATTAATTATATATGTTCTTAAAACAGCCCTAAATTCGTGAGTTATAACTAACAATTGTGAAGCAAGATTCCAAATCATTGTTACTAGTCCAATTTTGTAAGTTATACATTCTTCTCAAATAAACTATTTTGTAAGTATATGCATAAAAAATTTAGAATAAAGTCAACAATTTTGTATTAAGCTTCTATAAAATTCATTCTAATTCATATTAAGTCGTTCAACATAGTTTCTCTAACTTATGAAAGCTGTCTATGATCTAGACTTTACAACTTCAAGACTATTCAACATTTTTAAACATTAGAATTTTGGAGAAAAATGTTTTACTTGAAGTATAAAATTTATTGACATCCTTCATGACTTACATTAAGCCTTCAAAACAACAAAATTTTCAAGCAATATATCATTATTTTCAAAAATATATAATTCAATTAGTTGTCAAAATTTCAAGGTGTTTACTCATAATCATGACCATGGGCTTCAAAATATCATTATTTCATGAGTTATCACATTTTTGAAACAAAAATAATAGTTTGGGCAATAGAATTTGTGGAGTGCCTTTAGATTAAAATTGATCAATTTCAAAAAACGATATTTTGTTTTGGTATTTTAACTTCATGGACCCTTTCATTATTTGAGAGTATATGATATTAAAAATAAGAAGGTTATATGAGCTATAAATAAAAATGTTGAAAAACTTTAACTGTAATGCTTCACAACAAAATTACAAATGAGAACTTAAAAATAGTCTTATATTAAAACTATATATGTATTATATTCCAAAATAAAAGTTTTTAAATTGGTAAATGTAGTTTTATAAACCACCTTAATGATGGAGATATTTTTACAAACCTTTAATACAATCCAATTGTGTTATGAATTACTAAATTACAACAAATTTTTCTATTTTTGGTAATATACAATTCGTTGAATTCCTTTTATTCTTTTAAGGACTTTTATATGACCTACACATTATAGCTTTTCAAAAAAATTCTTTGTTTTTAGTGCTAAAAATTTATAACTTTTCTCATGATATAGATTATATGATCATAAAAAATTAACTATATTTCATGAACTATCAAACACAAATTTAGATTTCACTTTGATAATTTAAGAATTATAATTTTATGGGCTTTACACATAGCTCAAATATACAAGCTTAAAGTTTGTTCTATTAATAAATTTATAAATTCCAAGTTTGGAATAGAAACCTAGTATTGGATATTGCACTTTGGAATTGTCTAAATGATTGAGCCTATGTTGCATTACAAAAAAACCCAATTTTGTGAGTAATGCATTAATAATTAGAATAAAATTTCTCAATTTAGGGGATTCCAAGAAAAGAAGAAGAGATTTTTTATTATAAAGAGATTCTAAATTACAAATATTCTAAATTCATAAGATTCTAAGTTTTAAATTTATGAATTACTTTATCATTTTTATCTTTTTATATAAAAATTTGTATATAATAGTTTATCATAAAATATATAATATTTTAATTTTCGTATGAAACAAATGATTTTTAACCAAAAATAAAAATTCCTTTCTGGGCCTTTATCCTTTTTTTAGGTTCACTCGGATTCTTAGTTGGAATCTCCAATTATCTTGGTAGGAATGTGATATCCGTATTTCCATCTCAGCAAATTCTTTTTTTACCACAGGGTATCGTGATGTCTTTCTATGGAATTGCAGGTCTATTCATTAGTTCTTATTTGTAATGCACAATTGCATGGAATGTAGGTAGTGATTATGACCTATTTGATAGAAAAGAAGGGATAATGTGCCTTTTTCGGTGAGGATTTCCTGGAATAAATCGTTGCATCTTCCTTCGTTTCTTTCTGAAAGATATTCAATCAATCAGAATGGAGATGAGAGAGGGTCTTTTTCCTCGTCATATTATTTATATGAAAATCATGGGCCAAGGAATTATTCCCTTGATTCGTACTGATGATAATTTGACTCCACTAGAAATTGAACAAAAAGTTGCCAAATTGGCCTATTTCTTGCGTACCGATTGAATGGAATGAAATATTTTGAAATGAATTGAAGAAAAAATGTCAATATGAGAGAAGGAACTTATTAATTGCCTTTTTAAGACAAAGTTCACGCTAGACCTGCCCATGCCAAGATACTATTCACGCATGCAGGTCCAATTCTATATGTATAAAGCTCTGCATGCACATGTTGATAGACCTATATGTGCACATTGACAATTAGGTGTAATGGGTTCACCTACTACAAGAGTATAAATTGCATGTGCAGTATGTGGCTAACACGTGTGAGTTCACAGTTGCTTATCTTTTGAGTTGAGTTTGATTTATACTATGAAGTCTTCACTGTTGCGGGTATTCTTTGGCATAATTGGTTAAAATTAGTAATTGTTACCATGATCTAAGTTAACTGCTCATTCGATCTGAAAAAAATAGTAGAATCAAGGGTTGGGACACGAGCATTTGTATAGGTTGGCTGCTGCTTATGTTATGATGCCAAGGATTAGTGGAGGTAGACAAATAGATATGCATCAAACAGGTGTAATTTGAGGTGGATTAATTTGAACCCTGGAAGTTTATCAGGTTGAGTTAGCAAAAATCTTTTTGGCCCAAGTATTAACATGGGTCAGAGCATATGTCAAGCTAATTTCTGTTTGGCTAAGTTAAAACAAGTTTATAATAAGTTAGCTTAGGTAAGCTACATTGTATTAAATTTAAACACGAGGGGAGTAACTATTTTAACATAAGTTAGCAATTCAGTGGGCCTTCGAATATTAGATTGCCAAAAATGCATGACAACCAATTTTATTTAAAAAATCCTCTATTTGTTCCAGATTGGAGGCTCTTGAAACGCCAATTCAACTCATATTATTCATAAGAACCAAATGCATTTTGCATAATATCCCATGCACCTTCAAAACTGTTGTATATAGAGCTTAATTATAAGTGCCTTATTCAACACCAAGCAAACCGAAGCAAGCTTATCCATATCAATATAGAGAGATCTATGCATGCAATAGTTAACTACATTAACCAAAATTTGTATAAAAAGAATTGAAATCATAATGAAAAGCATTGCCCACAAAGTAAATCATAATGTACTCTCTCGTCATATCTTATAGCCCAACTTACAATCATTCTTTATATTCTGAAGTATTTTTACTTAAAATAATGCTAGATATGATCGAATTAATTTTCTCCTCAAGCTAAGAACAATAATCCCTCAAGGTGTCCACAATGTTCTTGCATAGTCCCAAAGAAGATGGGAGCACAAAAACCAACACAACGTATATGTATTAAGTGGGAGATCAGGGAAAAAAACACCAACCCCAAGGGAGCTTCACTTGGAAGTAGTGCACGAACCGATAAAGCATTGTAGAATATATCATCATGAGAGGTGCAAAGAAAATGCCAAACAAGAAACGTAGATCTTACCAAGTCCTCTCCATCCCATTGACATGCATAATAATAGGTGACATAGGACATCACTTAGCCACATAGTCTAACTAGAAAGCCAAAATGCTTACTAAGCCCTCTACATCCCATTGACATACATAATAATGAGTGACATAGGACATCACTTAGCCACATAATCTAACTAGAAAACCAAAATGCTTATGCCTAGCACATAGGAATTAATACATCATCTCATAAGCCTACTATATATCCACCTTAGCCAACATCAGTCCAAAAAAGGATCTACTAGAGCGACGTCTATTTATAACTCTTGTATGAGGATGTAGTTGTCAAGAATAGATTGATTCATTAATATGTCTTTTTGCTAATCAAAAATAAGGTTTCCCAAGAACTCCATTTGCAATACCATAACCTTTGCAACCATTTTGTATACTATGGTACAAAGGGTGATCAACCAAAAAGGACTAAGATTGGCACTTACAATCTTGAGGATGTTCCCTTCTACCTTTGTTTCATAACTCTACCCACAAAAAACTACTCCTTGGTATCGATATCCCAATATCTTCTAAAAAAGGAGATTATGATGCTTAACTCTAGGAACCCAATTGTTAGAGGAGAAAAAAAAAAACATCATGACAAAAACTGTTTCGTAAAAGTTAGCACAATTAACGATTCAATCATGATGCTCACTGGTCAAGTCAACTCCAATAAAGACTACAATATAGTCCATTTCTTTTTTAAAGTTGTAGAAAATAGCAAAAATATTTTGTCCCTAGATCATATAGGAGTTCACACTCAACCAAGTTGGTATTCAAATTTGGCTTAAGCCGGAAAAAGACATAGTCCTCATGAGAAAGTCAAGATCTTGAGGATGCCGATTGGTGCTTTAAACCAAATCTAAAGCACCTCCAACACAAGAGATCACCTTAACCAACTTAGTGGGTTGCAGTGCGACACATTATTTATCATGGAAGCCAATCTTGCCAGAGAAGAAAAAAACCATTGAGGAGCTTTCATATTAAACGTGTTGATGGAAACAACCATGGCTCCTTTTCACATCACCATGAGCATAAGTCATGTTCACATAGTGAAGTGGTAATAAAAGACATGATTCTAGAAATATTATTTAAACTGAAACAATAAAACAAACGCCTAAAATATATGACCTATTTCCACAACAAAACACAAGGGATTGAAAAGGGATTGAATTTTGGGATTCATTTTCTAACTAAGGACTTGGATACAATGATACAGGAGTCACACAACTTCACCCTATTCTCAAAGCATCAAATTGACACAAAACAACCATGCTTTTAGGTTAACACGCTTAAAAATCTAAGCCAGTTTAACTTAATCAATATACATATGTCCAAATTTTAATACAATTCAATTGCAATTTTATCCATCATGTCATTTAAAAAAATTGTTTCCACTTTTCCCAACCTCTTCTCATGTTCTATATTTACTCTTACTCATGTTCTATATAGGATTATGAGGATTATGGGTATTGACATTTTAATTCACCAATTTACACTCATTGAAGTTTATTATTCTAGCCAAAATGCATTTCCTCAATTCTCATGCTACAATATGCTTAACGTATACACATCAATGGACCCCTACGCATGTTGGCAAGTGCCAAAGTGATTCTACCAAAGACACTTAGGTTGCCAACGTTTTCTATCACTAGTACCAATGACCGACATTCTACAAAATTTAGAGCAACATTAGATCTACTACTCCACTCCCCACAATTCTCTCTTGTGGATTGTCAACCCTCTTTCCATGTGGCCTCATATAGTCAATCCATCCACCACGTTAACACACTTCAATTGTTTATTACATTAGTCGTAACATGTAACTGCAAACGTGCTTTATTTGCATGTGAGAAATTTTACTGCCATTTACCATATAGCCCACTGCACCATGTGGAAGAATACTTCAAAATGTAGCAACATATTTTTAGCCTTTCCTTGATTCGCTGCTCTTTAGGAACAAGTACTGCTTACATTTCATCAGTATGCTTCTAATCTATCACCTATATTTAAACTCTGCAATTGCATATTAGAAATAAACATAAAATTATTTAAAAAAAGCCGGGCCATGTTCAAAACTTTTAAGATGCTTTATATAGAATATTCTCAAATCCAACATTTCATAAGCAAATTTAGTTTCATGTTTTGGCATAAAAAGGGATGGAAAGTTGTAGTTGAACTTGCCTCCAAAACAAAATTCTGCATTCAACCTAAAATTTCACAATCCTGTAAAAGAACGTTTATAATACAATAAAATTGAAGATGTTGCGCAATCATTCGTATACAAATAACCTGCAAAAGACAACGGGGGTATAATGCACTCCGATTATTTTAAAATTAAAAGCATAGGGTAGAATATGATTGAAAACAGCAGAATAATTGCATAATGCCGCCACGATAAACAGGTAGAAATATGGCACTAAAATGACCACTAAACCAAAAAGTGTTCTGAAAAAACAAATGGCTACATTTAGGACTCTACAGATAACTCCCCTCCGTCCTGAATAGCCTAATTCTAATACTAATGACCAGGAACGAATAAAAAACGATAGCAGCCACATAGCTCATTGCAATTTAAAAATGGTATAAGAAAATAAACGTCACAAAGGCGTTCGTTGGCAGTGAAACAAGGCGTTCGCAGCATCCTGTGGGTCACTATCAAAAGTTAATTCAAAGTTTTCAAAAACGTATAACATCACATACCTTTTGTGAAGTAAAGTTCATCTCAAAGATTAGGATAGTCGAGCAAATAGTCATTTATCGTGCGTGCAAAAGGTCAAGGGGAGGAGAAGAAACTCTTGACCCATTTGAAGATGTCAGGCTGATGACTGAAGAACAAGAGCAGTGCAGAAGAAGCAGACAGATTAAAGCAAGCTGATGAGGCAAATTGGTGAAGCATGATTGATGTGCCATTGAAGCACGACGATGCCACCTCAACACAAAAAAAAATAAGGTTACTGCAGCCTTGGTGACGTTCAGGCAAATCTTAGACATTACACTAAAGTAACATAATATGGGTTCTACGATGTAAAAGTCGCGGATATTAAACAACCTTGTTCAATCGAAAGCATGAAAGGGGCCATCCTTTTTATAACATTAATCCACAAGAGCCAACACGCAATATGAGCATCCTGATGACAAACAGACGATAACTAAGCTCCAGTTTCAACGCTCCGCAGCATCAGCACCATTCCTGGATTGAAGGACATGAAACCGATATTATATAATGCAGATAATAGTAATACGCACAAGGATTTTTTTTGTTTTTTCTAAAGATAAATACAAGCTGTATAAGGCTTCTACCCATTGGCATAAGCTGGAGATCTGCTATAGCTTCGAGCACGAGGCGGCGACCTGCTGTAGCTACGCTTTCGTGGAGGAGGCGATCTGCTGTAACTTCTTCCACGAGCAGGAGGCGACCTGCTGAAGCTACGGCGCCTTGGAGACCGATCACGTGGACTATAACTCCTGTCAAGAAATGGCTCAAAAGCTTTGGCTAAATAAATACATCAATGGGCTTATTATTACTGGCTAAGATGGAACGTGTTTTTTTTTTTTTTTTTAATACTTTAGACCGACTTATCCTTTAAAACCCACTTGTCGGTAATCAACTAATTGTTTCAATTTCAGTGAAGCTATAACAGACAAAATCAACCATATCCAGGCTAATATGCAGAGACAATGGACTATCCAACACCTTTACAGTGTCAGTATGGGTTCATGGAAAACTTACAATACGAGAAACTTCAAAGAACAACCATTAAAAATCATTAAACATTGGGTTAAATATGAACAGAGTACAGCAAATAATCACAGAAACACAACAGAAACCGTAAAACAGCCATCTTGAAATCTCCTTTGCCAACTTCATTTCAAAAATGGTTTCCTATTTCAACCTCACAGGCATCAAATGCGTATCAAATAAATCCCAAAACTCTCTTCGTAACCACAAAAAAGATTCTTTTCTATAAGAACCCCTTTTTTTTTTCATTTCACCATTTCAACAGGACTTTCTCACAGAACACGCTACCAATAGGGCATTTAACATGAAAATAGAAAAGATGTATTAAAAAGGAATTTGCATGGACAATTAAAAAATATCCTACAAAAAATGAGATAGCAGACAAGAAATGTATTCAGTTACCTTCTGCCATAGCTTGGGCTTCTACGATATCTAGGTGGACTTCGGCTTCGCCGACGTCCACTTCCAAGTCCTCCGGGTCCAATTCGTAAACGACACTCACGAGCAAAATGACCAGGCTCTCCGCACTCGTAGCATTTTGAGTCCGAACCCCCAAGGCGTTCACGACCACGAGCACCCCCACGACCACCACCTCCTTTTGAGTTATGCGACAACTCAACCCTCCATCCATTCTTACCTGGATAAGCACAGTAGAAATTTATCAATTTGAATCACTATGACAGGCAAAAAAATAGTAATACATTCGGATATCTAATGAAAATAACACTAGTTAAAAACATTGTGTGCAAAGATAAACACCCTGTTTATGCAAGAATATTAATATACCTGTTAAAGTTGGAGAGTGACTTAGATGCATTTGCAAGCACTAGTGCCACATACGTAAGAATGTGGAGCTTGCCAGAACCAATGACCAGGGCAGGGCAACCAAAATGGTGCTACAAGGAATCATTCAAATCGTTGATGGGAGCGTAGGAAATTGGTAATGGAAGATGAAAACCCCTAAATGTGTAAAAAAAAAAACCCAGCCACAATGATAAAATGAGCTGAAACTGCATCTTTGAGAACAAGGGGAATCTTAGAGTTACAGGGACACTCGACAGATGTCAAACTAACAATTACACTTCAAAAGCTGTGAAAAGTATACAAAGGGATTATTGTGAGTTGTCTTTACTTTTTTCGTCCTTTCCTACCTTCTCTTTTACCATCTTTTTCCATGCCCTTGTTGTCCCTCATGTGAATGAGTGTAGGAAATTGGTAAGCAAGAAAAACACTCCAAAAGGTGTTTAAAAAAAACCCAGCCACAAATGACAAAATAAGCTGAAACTGCATCCATGAGAACAAAGAAGGAGAATCTTAGTATTACAGGGACACTCGACAGGTGTCAAACTTACAATTACACCTCAAAAGCAATGAAAATTATTCAAGGGATTATCATGAGTCGTTTTTTCTTTTTCTTGCCTACTTCTACCATCTTTTTCCATGGCCTTGTTGCCTCTCATGTGCATGGGCCTTGGCTAGGTTTTTAATGAGAGAACATGAGGAGACTTTGGCTTAGGATTGGACAAGCCAAACAACCACCACTAAGACGAGTAATTAAAATGAAAGCTAAAGGGACAATGATTAAGGTCGGTCAACTAACAAAAGAAATGAAATCCAAAAATGGCTCAATGAAGCACGGCATGGTCAAGTAGGAGAAGGCTTAACCATCTGTCAGTGGACAGAATCAGGATTAAAAAACATAATTGGTCTGGCTTGGACGATTGAGCTAAAACAGTGAGCATCCTAAACTAACCAAAGAGGAGATGATCCCCGAGCAGAACAAACTAGACAATATGTTCTAGTCAAACACTTGGCAGGATGACACATCCGAAGAAGTGAAAGGATCTCATATAAACCCATATTCAAAGCATGTTGGGCAAGGGAATCAATAATGAGGTGAGAGAAAGAGAGCACAAAGTAATGGAGCAAACCCAGACCGAAATGAGTACAAGGTCAAGGAAACATAAGTGAATATGACTAACAATAAACAAGACACTAGGCAGCAACTATCAAAACTAGATTGGAAGGCAGACAAATAGAGGTTAATAGAAGCAATCCATTTCAACAAACCCAAAAAAAAATGTAAAAACCACAATAATAATTGCCCTCCAAAAGGTTTAAATTGAAATGTAAGGGACTAAGTCTAACACTTGTTTAAAATGGATCCTATAACAATGGAAAGGGTATTTTTTCAAAAAGCTGACAAAGAAAATAGGCAAAATGAGAATGCTCTCTTAAACCAATAAGGAGACACTGCCAGCAAAAAGCTTAAGAGAATAACACGACTTTTACTTGGAAAATCTTAAGAAATGTGTAAAAAACGCAGGCAAAAAGCAACAGGAATTTCCCCAATTTTGTTTTGTACAAAATCAGCCATTACGATTTGTACAAGACAAAAAAGTGCTTCAAGGGGAGATGTGAAGCAGAAACAAGTATCATTAAAGAGGGAGGAGTTTAAGAGCTCTTCATGGCACATAAGACGTGGGTCTAGAGGCTTACACAAAGTGATAGAGGACTAGGGTTGCTCTTCTAGGTAAATTGGGTTGCTCCAAATGAGAAAATGAGAAGATCATCCGATGATTCCGCTGCAGACAACGGGGTTCCACTTATTGCTAAGAAAAGGGGTTAGAACTCCTACATTATCATTGTCATAAGTTACTACTCCCTTCAAATAGACATTACAACCGATGATGCTTGCACTTTGGTTGATCCCCAAAGTTTTGAAGCTAAAAATTCTACTAGAGTTCAAGGATCGTTGCCAATATGCGGGCACGTAACTTATATAATAGACAAAAAAGCAGGCCACATAGTAGCATACCAAGAGTTTCACATGGTGCTCACAAATCTTCATTATATCTATTTGCACTTGATCCAATGGAGCACCCTCGTGTCTTGATTGATGGGTTGATGTGGTCTAACACTATACAATTGCTCCCAGGATGACCAAATAGAGTAAGGCAAAATTTAAGACGACCATCTAAGTCTAGAACGCGATAAGAAGGTTCTCTTTAAGTAGAACTAAGAAGACATCTTCTGCCACTTCAAACTAATTCCCACATAGATAACCTCAAACAGAATAGTGGTAGTTAAGGAGCTAATAGGCTATAACTACGAAAACTAATTCGACAATGGTATCTTGAACTCTTTTGACAACTTCAATGGCTCACTCTCCCAAACTTCTTTGAAAGTGCTTCTAAAAAAACAAAAAAGCATTTTAAACATTGGCACCCTGACCTTTCTGACCATCTTGAGGACCAACACTCAAAAAAGATCTTTCAAGGAAGGTGAGAACACGCAAAAGAAATTGCTTAGAATTTCTTGTCGAGATCCTGAACAAGCGATAGAGGTCGATCGCCTCACCCAACATCTCATGGATCGAGTGCTTAACTTCCCCCAATGCCCTATGGTGAGGACGTATGTTCTAAACTACATGACAAATGAGTAGGCCATCGGTAGCTACAATACTAAACAGCCAGAACCTACAAGAAGACGACCGTTGGTAGCGAAGATTACAAAAAGAAATAGGGCCAATAAGGCCAATGAAAGATTTGAGAGGTGCTAAAGAAATAGAGCCAACAAGTCCCTTTCAAGATTTGAGAGGTGCTAAAGGCCATACAACAAGCCACCAATATGTTAACATGATAACACAAAGAAGACTCATGTAGGAAAATTATGTTGAAGAGGAAGAGGCAATAATTGCTTCAACACTCTTTAACTAAGTTAGAGCAATACATCTATTAATTGAGGATGCTGGGGGAGGACACCATCTAAGTGTAGAACACAATAAGAAGGTTATCTTTAAGTAGCACTAAGAAGACATCTTATGCCACTTCATACTAACTCCCACATAGAAAACCTCAAACACAACGGTGGCAGTTAAGAAGCTAATAGGCCAACTACGACAACAAATTCGACAATGCTATCTTGAACTCTTTTAAGAACTTCAATGGCTTACTCTCCCAAAATTCTTTAAAAGTGTTTCTAAAAAAAATCAGAGAAGCATTCTAAACATTGGCACCCTGACCTTTCGGACCATCTTGAGGACCAACACTCACAAAGGATCTTTCAAGGAAGGTGAGAACAAGCAAAAGAATTTGCTTAGAATTTCTTGTCAAGATCCTAAACAAGCGATAGAGGTCGATCGCCTCACCCAACACCTTATGGATCGAGTGCTTAACTTCCCCCAATGCCCTATGGTGAGGACGTATGTTCTAAACTAAATGACAAATGAGTAGGCCATTGGTAGCTACGATACTAAACTGACAGCACCTCCAAAAAGATGACCGTTGGTAGCGAAGATTACAAAAGGAAATAGGTCCAACAAGGGCCATGAAAGATTTGAAAGGTGCTAAAGAAATAAAGCCAATCCAATTGAAGATTTAAGAGGTGCTAAAGGCCATCCCACAAGCCACCAATATGTTAACATGACAACACAAAGAAGGCTCATGTTGGAAAATTATGTTGAAAAGGAAGAGGCAATAATTGCTTCAACACTCTTTAACCAAGTCAGAGCAATACATCTATTAATTGAGGATGCTGGGGGAGGACACCATCTAAGTCTAGAACACAATAAGAAGACTCTCTTTAAGTAGTACTAAGAAGACATCTTCTGCCACTTCAAACTAATTCCAACATAGATAACCTCAAACAAACAAAGGTGGCAGTTAAGGAGCTAATAGGCCAACTACGACAACAAATTCGACAATGTTATCTTGAACTCTTATGAGAACTTCAATGGCTCACTCTCCCAAACTTCTTTGAAAGTGCTTCTAAAAAATTCAAACAAGCATTCTAAACATTGGCACCCTGACCTTTTGGACCATCTTGAGGACCAACATTCACAAAGGATCTTTCAAGGAAGGTGAGAACACGCAAAAGAATTTGCTTAGAATTTCTTGTCAAGATCCTAAACAAGCGATAGAGGTCGATTGCCTCACCCAACACCTTATGGATCGAGTGCTTAACTTCCCCCAATGCCCTATGGTGAGGATGTATGTTCTAAACTAAATGACAAATGAGTAGGCCATTGGTAGCTAAGATACTAAACTGACAGCAACTCCAAAAAGATGACCGTTGGTAGCGAAGATTACAAAAGGAAATAGGTCCAACAAGGGCCATGAAAGATTTGAAAGGTGCTAAAGAAATAGAGCCAGTCCAATTGAAGATTTAAGCGGTGCTAAAGGCCATCCCACAAGCCACCAATATGTTAACATGACAACACAAAGAAGGCCCATGTTGGAAAATTATGTTGAAAAGGAAGAGGCAATAATTGCTTCAACACTCTTTAACCAAGTCAGAGCAATACATCTATTAATTAAGGATGCTGGGGGAGGACACCATCTAAGTCTAGAACACAATAAGAAGATTCTCTTTAAGTAGTACTAAAAAGACATCTTCTGCCACTTCAAACTAATTCCCACATAGATAACCTCAAACAAACAAAGGTGGCAGTTAAGGAGCTAATAGGCCAACTACGACAACAAATTCGACAATGGTATCTTGAACTCTTATGAGAACTTCAATGGCTCACTCTCCCAAACTTCTTTGAAAGTGCTTCTAAAAAATTCAAACAAGCATTCTAAACATTGGCACCCTGACCTTTCGGACCATCTTGAGGACCAACACTCACAAAGGGTCTTTCAAGGAAGGTGAGAACACGCAAAAGAATTTGCTTAGAATTTCTTGTCAAGATCCTAAACAAGCGATAGAGGTCGATCGCCTCACCCAACACCTTATGGATCGAGTGCTTAACTTCCCCCAAAGCCCTATGGTGAGGACGTATGTTCTAAACTAAATGACAAATGAGTAGGCCATTGGTAGCTACGATACTAAACTGACAGCACCTCCAAAAAGATGACCGTTGGTAGCGAAGATTACAAAAGGAAATAGGTCCAACAAGGGCCATGAAAGATTTGAAAGGTGCTAAAGAAATAGAGCCAGTCCAATTGAAGATTTAAGAGGTGCTAAAGGCCATCCCACAAGCCAACAATATGTTAACATGACAACACAAAGAAGGCCCATGTTGGAAAATTATGTTGAAAAGGAAGAGGCAATAATTGCTTCAACACTCTTTAACCAAGTCAGAGCAATACATCTATTAATTGAGGATGCTGGGGGAGGACACCATCTAAGTCTAGAACACAATAAGAAGATTCTCTTTAAGTAGTACTAAGAAGACATCTTCTGCCACTTCAAACTAATTCCCACATAGATAACCTCAAACAAACAAAGGTGGCAGTTAAGGAGCTAATAGGCCAACTACGACAACAAATTCGACAATGGTATCTTGAACTCTTATGAGAAATTCAATGGCTCACTCTCCCAAACTTCTTTGAAAGTGCTTCTAAAAAATTCAAACAAGCATTCTAAACATTGGCACCCTGACCTTTCTGACCATCTTGAGGACCAACACTCACAAAGGATCTTTCAAGGAAGGTGAGAACACGAAAAAGAATTTGCTTAGAATTTCTTGTCAAGATCCTAAACAAGCGATAGAGGTCGATCGCCTCACCCAACACCTTATGGATCGAGTGCTTAACTTCCCCCAATGCCCTATGGTGAGGAAGTATGTTCTAAACTAAATGACAAATGAGTAGGCCATTGGTAGCTACGATACTAAACTGACAGCACCTCCAAAAAGATGACCGTTGGTAGCGAAGATTACAAAAAGAAATAGGTCCAACAAGGGCCATGAAAGATTTGAAAGGTGCTAAAGAAATAGAGCCAGTCCAATTGAAGATTTAAGAGGTGCTAAAGGCCATCCCACAAGCCAACAATATGTTAACATGACAACACAAAGAAGGCCCATGTTGGAAAATTATGTTGAAAAGGAAGAGGCAATAATTGCTTCAACACTCTTTAACCAAGTCAGAGCAATACATCTATTAATTGAGGATGCTGGGGGAGGACACCATCTAAGTCTAGAACACAATAAGAAGATTCTCTTTAAGTAGTACTAAGAAGACATCTTCTGCCACTTCAAACTAATTCCCACATAGATAACCTCAAACAAACAAAGGTGGCAGTTAAGGAGCTAATAGGCCAACTACGACAACAAATTCGACAATGGTATCTTGAACTCTTATGAGAAATTCAATGGCTCACTCTCCCAAACTTCTTTGAAAGTGCTTCTAAAAAATTCAAACAAGCATTCTAAACATTGGCACCCTGACCTTTCTGACCATCTTGAGGACCAACACTCACAAAGGATCTTTCAAGGAAGGTGAGAACACGAAAAAGAATTTGCTTAGAATTTCTTGTCAAGATCCTAAACAAGCGATAGAGGTCGATCGCCTCACCCAACACCTTATGGATCGAGTGCTTAACTTCCCCCAATGCCCTATGGTGAGGACGTATGTTCTAAACTAAATGACAAATGAGTAGGCCATTGGTAGCTACGATACTAAACTGACAGCACCTCCAAAAAGATGACCGTTGGTAGCGAAGATTACAAAAGGAAATAGGTCCAACAAGGGCCATGAAAGATTTGAAAGGTGCTAAAGAAATAGAGCCAATCCAATTGAAGATTTAAGAGGTGCTAAAGGCCATCCCACAAGCCACCAATATGTTAACATGACAACACAAAGAAGGCCCATGTTGGAAAATTATGTTGAAAAGGAAGAGGCAATAATTGCTTCAACACTCTTTAACCAAGTCAGAGCAATACATCTATTAATTGAGGATGCTGGGGGAGGACACCATCTAAGTCTAGAACACAATAAGAAGATTCTCTTTAAGTAGTACTAAGAAGACATCTTCTGCCACTTCAAACTAATTCCCACATAGATAACCTCAAACAAACAAAGGTGGCAGTTAAGGAGCTAATAGGCCAACTTCGACAACAAATTCGACAATGGTATCTTGAACTCTTATGAGAAATTCAATGGCTCACTCTCCCAAACTTCTTTGAAAGTGCTTCTAAAAAATTCAAACAAGCATTCTAAACATTGGCACCCTAACCTTTCTGACCATCTTGAGGACCAACACTCACAAAGGGTCTTTCAAGGAAGGTGAGAACACGAAAAAGAATTTGCTTAGAATTTCTTGTCAAGATCCTAAACAAGCGATAGAGGTCGATCGCCTCACCCAGCACCTCACTGATCAAGTGCTTAACTTCCGCCAATGCTCTATGGTGAGGAAGTATGTTCTAAACTACATGACAAATGAGTAGGCCATTAGTAGCTATTATACTAAACAAACAACACCTCCAAGAAGAGGACCATTGGTAGCGAAGATTATAAAAAAAATATGGCCAACAAGGCCCATGAAAGATTTGAGAGGTTCTAAAGAAATAGAGCCAACAAGTCCCATTCAAGATTTGAGAGGTGCTAAAGGCCATCTAACAAGCCACCAATATGTTAACATGATAACACAAATAAGACTCATGAAGGAAAATAATGTTGAAGAGTAAGAGGCAATAATTGCTTCAAAACTCTTTAACTAAGTTAGAGAAAAGGTTGAGTAGCTATGAGTGCGCAATGAACAAGCTAGACTGGGTGACACAAATGTCTCTGTGGTGATGGCAAATTATCGCAAGAGAAAGCTCTGGGAGTTAAGACTGGCCATCTAAGTGTGGGCCTCTTTTTTCCTTGCATAAGAGAGAAAACAGTTGCCCACATTACTATAAAACGACAAGGGAGTTGTATAAGAACACAATTTTCAAACCCGAACATAGGCTTGATCATTGGGACTAGAAACCCTTTCCACAACTTCGAAGTACTAGGCCAACACCAATTTCCCCTTGTGAAAAAAGCCTGAAGAAGAGAAGGGCAATAATTCATTAGCTTAATGACCTTGCTAAATTCTTTCCAAATCACCTACATGACTATTCTTGTTCTAATAGTCGAGGAACAACTTGTAAAGTAGCACGATGTTGTCCCAAACTAGTAGCAAAAGCTAATAAAGGGGGTCATGTACTTAAATGGTATAACAAAGACTTCTCAGAGTCCAACAGTAAAGTTGGATTAGCAGAATGCAACTATTGCCTTGAACCTTGGAAATTGAAATCGAAGACCTTTGTACAAAAAGCCACATGGACACCTTCCATCAAAACCAAAGGGAGATCAAAGAAAAGAACATGCAACAAGCCATCACTCTTTAATCGTGAATCCATCACTCTTTAATCATCAATCAAGATGGATAGGTAAGCAAGTGCTCGATGCAACAAAGGTGACAACAAAGCAACACAAGAGGTCTAAGGAATTCACAACAATATTTAGAATCACCCTTGGAGAGGGTCATCTCCTTCCTAAAGTTAAACGAGAAAGTCAATGAGGAAGACCTAGCCAAGCCGTGGGAAGTATTATGCCTATCAACTAAAGTGATCTGTAGCCAAATCTTGGTAGCTTACTACAGAGGAACAGACCAAATAACACTTTCAAGAACTGGCAACTCCTCGGATCATTGGCACTAGAGTAACAAGAATTGACATAGGCTACAACAAAGAAAAAGAATGACAAGGGAATGCAATGGAGAGCTTCTACAAGACATACAGAGCAAAAAAAAGTTTATGAAAGGAGACCAAGATGCTCTACCAATTCACCTTCTTCAATTTTTGTTGCTTGGCTTCAATTGTTCACTAAGGAAGAAGGAAAAATCAAAAGAAACATGGGCTATTTTCTTATAAATTTGGCTTGACTAGCCAATTCATGAAGATAACCCTCCACAACTTGATGCATACTATCAACAAGATTAACCAAACACATCTAGGAAACACCTCTAGTTTGAGAGAGTGTAGAAAGGCTCAACCCATCAAGCTTGTCTAAAATCATTTGTAACAATCCAAAATTTTTTTGGTTAGCACTAAGGGAAGAGTGCACCTCAAGCCAATAAAAGATTAGGCCAATCTTGGGGTAGATCATAGGCATTTGAATTTGTTCGGATCAACGAGAAACATTTTTAAGCAAGATAAAAAGTAGGATTATCTAGACCCTCAAACATGCACTAGTCAAAATAAAAAAATTCCATTCAAGTGCAGCAAGGAACCTCGTACATAAATTATTCCCGATTAGTTCAACAAAAAATTACTAAATAATCTCAACGTTGCACAGAATAAAATAAACCCACAAGCATTGGTGTGTGAAAAGGTGCTTTTTGTGGTAGAACTATGGTGTTGATGGATGACAGTAAGCCACAAAAATGCTCATTATAACCTAATCCCTTCAACCTTATCAAGATCAAGCAAGCATGATTTTGATTTCTCTACATCTCATAATGCTAGTTGATTGCCCAAAGACATTGACGATGACTCCAACACGTAATGTGAATAATTCTATCACAACGAGATTAACAACATCTATGTCAAACCATATAGAGTACGGTTGATCATTGTGGTGGGAGTAAAGTGATATGCCCAAGGCATCTTAGAAAACTCAACTTCCTTCTTTGAGTTCTCCAACTCAAGACAAGGCCAAAGAATGCCCAAAATCCTCCGATTGGTAGCTTCCACTAGTTTGTTAATGTGTGAATGGTCCACCAACAAAAACTTCATGTCTATCCCGTTCCTCAAATATAAATCCCAAACATCCACGTTATCATAGGTATCAAAAAATCACCTAAGGCAAATCAAACTTGCAAATAAAATGTCAAACCATAAAATTTCGCAAATCACAATGCCCTTCATGGACAAATCAAGTGACCTAGTTCAAATGGACAAAAAACAAGTCAAGTAGTTGGAAAGGTAATTAATGCACAAGCTCAAGGACAACAATAAAGAGAGTGGTAAAAACAAGGTTGTGCCACAATGGTAGGGCAGCAATTGACAAAGCCAAGGAGGCTCAATCATGCGCTTTTAATGATAGAACCTAGCTTATGAAATAGAATTGGTTTGCACTAGCCAATCGAGGGCAAAATAATGATTGTCCTGAGTTGGCCTACAATTGACGAGAAAAGCCACAGACAATCAAGAATTGGTAGCATGTTTGGAATGAATGTACTAAAAGAAGTTGTTGCACAAACTGACCTTAGCTATCCAAAGAAGCCATAAGGTCTCAAATAGACCTCTATCTAAAGCACAGTAATCAAGGCCATCGACACAATTCTAGAGAAATATAGCACAATAAAGTGGAGCAAGCCTAAATTGGAGCAAGTCCACGGTTAGGCAAAGAGTCATTCCCCAATGCCATGCTAACAATAGACCAAGAGGGCCAAGTCATATTAGTGACAAAAGACAAGAATAGGCTACATGCCTAAAACTATAAGTCAATAATACTACATGATCTTAATAAGTAAATTTTTAACCAGTACAAATTAATTTAAATTGTAAAGGGAATACACAAGTAGTAATTGGAAAACTAACTTCCAAACATAAGACTATTTTGTCAAAAGATTATCAACAAACAAGAAGACAACATGCTTAGAGTATTTCAAAGAGCATATCACTTTCAAATATTAAAATGCTGACTCAAGTTCAATGTTGATGTGTTGAAATGTGCTTGAATCAGGCCAACTCATAAGAGAACATGAAACAAAGCAATGATCAATGCTCAAGGTACACAAGGATCCACCAACAATCAGCATTTTCCTCCCTCTGCATTTTCAAACACATTGAGAGAGCACACCAAACATTCAATAGAATGCACATATCAAAAGTTCAACAAAGAGCACATAATTTAGACTTTACAGTCCCCATTATGGAAAGCCATGCCCAAGGCAGATAAGAGGATTTTTTATGTTTAGTACAAGGTAATCTCCTTATGAGCAAAACAAAAAAAAAGAAATAAAGTCTCCTTATGAGCAGAAGCATGGGACTTGAAGACAAATTATAGAGAGAGAAAAAAAAAAGAGGAACTCATCACAATCAAGGCAAAAGACTCAAATTATGGAGATCCAGAGCTCAATGGAAAACCACATGTGCAAACAAACAAAGCTCAATATAGGTTTTTATTATCATGATGATATTTTGAATATCATACACGTAAAGGCCGCATGATACAAATGGTCATTGGGGTGTACAGAATGTTAGAAAATGTTATCTCAATATAATTACATTTTGTGAAAAGATATAATTATTTGCTAAACTATTTTATGAAAAAGATCACTCAAAATGCTTTCATTAATAAAATGTAACTTGCTAAGCAACAAAAAAGCATTGAACTAAAAACATCATTTAAGTTTAGGTCAAATTTCAAACAACGTCTCATAAAAAGACTATCCTAAAACACATTTAACCAATTGGATTCTAAGTAAACTTTATTACGCTAATGCCTGAATGCTGCAATTTTCAAGTCAACCATGTTATCATACGTACTACAATACCCCTTTAATGACAATTCCAAATAAAAGAAATAATCCTTATTCATAGATATTTTTAACAAGAAATATCAAAATATGTTTGAAATTTAATTTAAAAGAGATAAAATCAGTTTCTAACAAAATATTTAATTATTGACTCTTCAAGCAAGCAAAATTTTGCAACTAATTCTATCTTCTCTAATTGGTAAGTACTTAAATTTAACTATTTGAAGCATATGGCCTTCTTGATCGAGGCATCATGATGAAATCTTCAGAACAAAATACCTAACTGATTGACGTCCACTTTTACTTATACAATGCTTTACAAAATACAGCAAAATGAACAGGCAAAAAACCAAAACGTGCTTGGCAAAGGCTACAGGAGGGGTATTTGAATGAATTCTATGGAAAAACCTGAAACTAATACAACAAATCATTGGAGCTAACATAAAGTATTGGATCATGTTTCTTAGCTGTTTTTCCAGGATTTGAGCAAGCAAAGCCTCAGGAGAGTAAAACGAGCTTAAAATTATTTTGTTATCAATGCTGACTTCTAGTTATATGTGCTTTCCAAACCCCAGAAAAATGAACAGGCAAAAAACCAAAACTTGAATGGTGTGACAGGATTGGTTCTTGGATAAGCTGCATGGAAAAACTTGAAACTAATACAATAAACCACAGAAACTACTGAAAATGCATTGGAGCATGCTTGTTAGCTTTTCCTAGGATCTTGATGGGCAATAGTTCATGAGTGTAACAGGAGCGTAACAGAAACTTTAAATTATTATGCAATTGACATCAAACTTTAGTCATAGTGTACTTTCCAAAATTCAGAAACATGAAAAAGGCAATAAATAAAACTTTCATGGCAGAAGCTCAGCTCCCACTTCCTACTCTATGCATGCACTAAACTTCATTTGCACTGGGTTGAGAGGCCAAACCACTTCCAGTAGTAAGTCAAGCAGATTTAAATGGGCTTGGATAGAGGAATTACGGAAATATATGTATTTCGACCATTAAAAAAAAATGCTTGAACAATAGTGATTAAATAACAATAAAAAACTAAACTAGCTTAGAGTGTATAACAGGAATGGTTTGAGAATGATTGTTAGCTTTTTTTTCCACAGGATTCAGGCAAGTGGCAGCCCAGTTCCTACTTCCAACTCCATCCATGCACTAAACTTTCCTAGTACTGACTTGAAAGGCCTAACAACTTATCTAGTAGTGAGTCAAACTGGCTCAAATGGGCTTGGAGAAAGGAATTATGGAATAAAATGTATTACAACTATTAAAAGAAAGCTTAAACCATAGTGAGTAAAAAACATTAAAAAATATCTCCATACCATCCATTCCCCGAATTGCATCTTGAGCATCCCTGTGATCATCAAAGTCAATAAAAGCATAGCCAGGTGGTCTTCTAGCAACCCAAATGCTGCATTTATACACAAATTTCAAAAAATAAGACCAAAATATACATCATAATATTAAAAGATTAAAGAATTCTTACAATAAAAAAAATGTTATGGCACTTCAATTTAGTTCAATCAAATAAAAAATTGGAATAATTAACATCACAAGAATCCATCAATCAATTGAACATTAATCAACAACTTTTCCATAACCTAACTTTAACATTAAACATTAAGATTTTGTAGATTAATTCACATAAGTTTTTGACAAAATCATGTCACTTACTTGCTGATGTATATGTTTCAATGTTGCAAAGTGATATTGAAAAAAGAAATAGTAATAACAACAGCGTGACCACATGCTCCTAAAGCTAAAGTTCCAGAATTGAAGGTTTCAAAAGTCAGATTTCAGTTTAAAATTATGACTTTTTAATGAAGTTAAATCTTGGACGATGTTTCAAAGATATTAAAAGTTTTGTATAAATCATAAAGAAGAGAGTAAAAAAAAAAAACAAATGGTTATAAATTAAAAAGAAAATATTTTCTGCTTAAATAAATAAAAAAAATCCATGAAGCCAATGCCAAAATCAAGAAACTTGTTATCCACTATACATAACGCAATGGAGCACAGTAAGGAATAATGAGCAATGCAATTTTGTCAAAACAGTTTCATGCCAATACAAACCTATTTCACAATATCTACCCAACTCAAGTAACACCAATATTTAATGTTAGAATATATGTCCTGTGGGCTCAGCAAAAACAACTAATCAAGCTGGAAACAAAGGCTTGCAAAATTCAGGACGATTCCTGAATCCAAATTAAAAATATGGAGATCCTTTGTACAAAAGATTCATTTAAACATACTAACAGATGCCATAGGTAAGATGAAATGTGCTCACTTTTTCAACTAACAATTAATTTATGTGAAAAATAACAGCAAATTTATTCAACTGAACTCCTTACAAGTAAAATAATAACAAAAAAAAAAACTACCACACATAACATAGCATGCTTGAGATCTAGAGGAAAGGCCAAGAAAGAAAGGAACATATACAATGTTTGTTAAAAAGAAAAAAATGGCTCCAAAAAGTACTACTATACAATGAAACCTTACATTTCCATTTTGTGGCTGCAACAATAGACGAGTTTTAATGTATTGGTTTTAGAAAAGCAATTCACTTTAGAATGTAAAACTATTGAAAGATAGATGTGTTAAACTACATGCTTTTCTAACTTGGACTTCACTTCAAAAATATATATATATATATATGTATATATATATATATATATATATATATATATTGGTTTCATATACTACGACAAGCCCTATAGATGACGAGTAACTACCAATAATGAAATATTTCCATAAATACATGATTAAGTAATCCCAAACTCCATGACCTTGCAATGCTGCAATGCAAGATTCCATGGTCTAGTTATATTGATCTTATATAATTTTTGCCAGTTGAAAAGGCTTCTTGGATACTACTTATGAGCTCCAGACAGAAAGGAAAAGCTATTTGATGTTTTTGACAGCATCTATGGCTTATTTTCCTTGTATCATACACTTCCATTAAATCTCCTCTGCTGAACCTCGTAAAAACAAACTACAAGAAATTACTATTTCGTTTTTTCCCATTGTACTGCCATGTCATAATGATAGCATCAATCGAAAGCCCAAAGCTCCAAAGGTGCTTCACAAAAGAAAATAAGTGGAAGAGAAGGAAAAGGGTATCACACACCTACCTTATGGAGCAACTTCAAATCCACAACGGATAATCATGACCAGAGATCAGGTTCCTAATATGGTTCAATATCTTGAATCAAGGATCAGATTCAGAGTCCACATCTGAGATTTGGATAGCATCTGTTTCATACATCAGATTTGCTGGTTCTCACCACAAATCAGGTTAATGAAAGCTTTCCCAGATACAGATCTCAAAGGATTCCTAATTTATCATTATCTAGATTAATTTATTCATCAATATAAAAATGAGTTAACCCTTGTAGCAGAAAAAATCACTTATAAGAATGAACTTAAAAGAAATAGAATTACATGAGGTTAATTGGATAAATCTCATCTAAAACCATTACTAAAATTACAGCTGAATTAGGAAGATCCAGCAACCAATCTTTCTTTAGTTCCCTGCACTCAGGCACTTAATTTCTATCCAATTTCAACAACACAATTACATGTGACAGTTCAATATGAATGCACTAATATGGGAACTTAGCCTAACACTTCCTCTGGCATCCAAGCTAATAAACTAAGTTCATGAGAATTATCTCACAAGTCCCATGCAATTTTAATTAAAAAATATGGCTTTCATGATTTCCCCAACATCAATATCCAACAATTTTAGGACACACCATCAATCTGTTTCTCTTCTATGATGATTTTATCCACTGATCATTGTTAGTGTGGCTAGATGAGATCCATCTTCAACACATGAAGTTTGAAATCAGGAAACGGTATGTTTTTGCTTCCAAACAAGGTGGTTTATTAAATAGGGGTATAAAAAAAAGGAAAAGATCAAAGTTAATATATAATATGGCAAACAATTAATTTGAAAAAGATATAGTACAAAATTAAATAGAACACATGAAAAAGCAGGATTCATGAAGACAACAGCAGAAAATTATACTATTTCTGATATCGATGCTAAATAATGTTGGTAAACTGTTTATGATAAAAGAAAATAAAGTAGAGAAAAATTACTTTAATGCTACAAAATACTTTTGTTGAGTTAGGTAACAATAAACAATAATAGCATCGATACTGTAATAAAATATTTATACAACAAGTGAAGCAAAAAAAAGAATCTCTGCATATGTACAAAAAGGACAAGTTAGATGATATGGAATTGTCAAGGAATTTACAATATCATATAATCTACAAACAATATAGATTGTTCAATAAGTGATGAATGCAGAGGTTCACAAGCTAAGACATATTGATAAGAGGATGACGACTCATTTCAAACAAAGCCCGGCAAGGTGGCTGACCCACATCAACACTCCCATGCCTAAGTCAATGACCACAATTCATGAGCCACTTTGACAAGCGAGAAAATGGGCACATTGGTTTTGCTAGATTTACTGAGAGCCATTACAAAAATAATCAATTAGCCCCATGGAGATATTGCAACATCATTGGTGGGTCTTGATGACATGAACACGAATTCAACCTAGTTGGAGCTTGGAGCTCTTGGATATGAGTCAAAATACATTGGAGATTGCAAGGACTAGTTAGATCTCGTTCGTGGGTGTAGGTAAAAGTCAAAAATCATTGGAGGTGTTACATAAGGATTGAATTTAAGGAATCCCAAGATCCTATTAGAGCTTCTTAAATAAACTAAATTTGAAGGCCAACTTTATTGTGTTATCTCAAGGGCATAAGTTATGAGAAATTAGCCTTGCATCTGGATAGTACCAAGAGTAGGATTGGATCAACCCTGTTAAAACATGCAGTATCACACAATGATTTTCGAAGTGAAGGATAAAGATTATGTATCAACAAAAGAAATATTAAACTTATAATTGATTAAGAAAGAAATGATCGTATGACTTGAAAAAATAATTATTATAATAAATGCAACTCCTAAGAAAGTATGACAAGGATACAAGAAACCGAGACTGAACAATGAAAATGATACTTATAACGTCAATCAAATTAAAAATATGTAGACATGCTAAGCATGGTTAGAATAATGTACAAAAAAAACGGTAACAAACAAAAAATAATAGAAATATTCATCCAAGTGCCATAATAAAACAGAAGTAATGAAATTTCAAAACATAACTCAAAAGAACTCAATGTTCATGTAAACTTCATTCACGTTTCCAAAAGAAACGCTTCATAAAATATAATCATGCCTTAGGTAACATGAAGTAACATGGACAAACATAAACAGACCCGGACTTCCACCCTTACCTTCTTATAACTCCATAAACCCGAAACTCATCCTCCAGATCCCTCTCATTCACTCGAGGATCCAAATTTCCAACATAAACACGAGACATCTTGAGAAAACTCAACCTGCAATATAAAATAACACCATAGGATAATCAGTGAATCTAAAATGTAAGAGAAAAGATGTGGATTGAGAGGAAAATAAAAGAATTCACTTCAACTATCTGGTATAAACAGAAATTCAAGGAAGCGCAAAAACATCAACAAAGACCTACAACTCCAAATACAATAATAAAGTATAATTAAAAAAAACCAGGGGAATCACTGAGCACTAATCCTATCCTTGTTTGACAATGCAAAATCAGCAGCTCTCTAGATCTAAGAAATGACTACTACCTAGTTTATGTTAGAAACAAAAAGAAAAGCACCATTCCCACCCTAGAAACAAGAACGTGTCCAATAATATGCCAAACTGTTCTTCTCAGATTTATTCCCCCAGATCCAAGGAGAGATACTGATGACTAACTAAAAGGTAAGTATTCTAATACAAGAGAAAATTAATCAAAACATTTCATCGTTCGCTTCTTCCAATAGATCAATAAAAAAACCTAGAAATAGAGACAGGTATCACCCCGTTACAAATCGTATAAAGAAGAAAAGGTTGCTTGTTTTATTTAGGGTTTCTCGCATCGAGACAGTACGAGCTCAAGCAAAAGGCATTAGAAACGGTCAATACCTGGCAGATCAACGCTCTAACACGAGAGAGAAACGAAGGGAACAGGCGGAGAATTTAACCCTAACAACGTCTCCGCGGGCGTGTACTCGCCTCCGAGAGGGTAAAATTGAAGGGTCGTATGGAAGCGCACTGCAAGGAAATAAATGATAGCAAAATGGAGCAGAAACCTAATGTTTCCTTGAGACATATCGGGTCAATCGTGTTATTACACGATTGTTTGTCGAAACATAAACAAAAATTATAATATTATTGTTTAACTCCAAATATGCCAAAATTCTTTTTAAAACTAAAGATTTCTCGCCTATTTCCTCCAAAACGACCTTTTATAGCAGCTTTGTTTAAGAATTTGTAAAAAGTGTGCTTTTGTTTAAAATTAATTTTGTTTTATTTTTGTGTATTCTCAGTTAGTGATATGTTGTAAGCAAGCAAAAATCTTACAAGATAGAATCAGAGTGATAAGTGACTATAGAACCTTAATATTGTTGAAATCTTATTTAATATATGATTTGCTAATTTCTAATAGGAGATTTCTAAAATTATTACACCTAAATTTATTCAAGCCCATATCTAAAAGGTGAAAAATATGGAATCTTTATCATTTATGATTATTGCAAAGTTACATAAGTAGTATTTCTTACAAAAAAAAGAGATGCATTCGAGAAACTTAAGCCATTACTAGTAAGAATCCCAAAAGAACAAAATACAATTTGTAACAATTATAAGTGATCAAGATGAAAAATTCAAAAATAAATTATTCATAAACTTTTTTTGCTCTTATGTTTTATTTCATATTAAGGATTGCAGTAATAACATGTTCATAACTTAGATTCATTTTTCTCTTGAATGTTGGACTTCTAAAAGTTGTGATCTCATTCATTGGTCTCAAAATTACATAACAAAGATCAAATTATTCCTATGCATCTAATTGTATGTAGTTATAGATATCCAACAAGCGATGTGGTACTTATCACCACCTTTGAGCAGGATAGTATGCCTTTGAAAATATTGTGTTACATATGCCCTTATTGGATTGCTTAATTTTTTTAATTTATTCTTCATTTTGAGGTTTTTTGTATGATTGGATTTACTTCTTCCCAATTAAATTTTATATCTTCACAATGATGCCATAGTGAAGGACTTGATTAAGTATGTCATAGAGTTGATTAGTCGCATGACTAAGTTGTACCATTGATCATTACATTACTTGTTTCATGACAATAAAACTATTGTGTTAGTTTACTAATATTTTTTCTTAAGTTTTTTTAAAATATGCATCTTAAAATCAAATATGTTATTCATATAAATAGCTTAATTATTTGACTCAAGAAACTTAATAAAGATATTTTGGTATAAATCATAACTAATATTAAGAGAAACAAATACTTGTATAACACAAGTAAAAGATATTTATTAAATAATTTTTATTTTGGTTTTAGTATATTAAAACATATGATAATTTTCTTGAGGCACTTAGTGAGCTTCGAGTAATAATGCTTAAATACTTTAAAATCATCTTTTCATTAGCATAGTGTTTACTTAAGACATACATTTCATCTAAGTAGATTAATTCTTTATGTTAGAACATTACATACAAAGTGAGTTACATCTTTTGTTAATGCTAAATAGAGTAAGAATTAAAAAGAGAATGAACTTAATAAAGTATGCAAAATGTGCACTAATTGTACATATGTGATGGCTTATTATATAATATAATTAATTAATTTGTGGGTCATATAGAGTCATTTTGAATGATAAGTTTAAGTAGGTTATTATATTAGTCATACATATATGATACTATTATCATACGTGTACTCTGTTACTTTCTTGAGAGGTGATTTTTGAGGCCTAAACTTATTGAGCTTTATACAATAAGATATATAAGATCATATTTGTATGATCCATTCTTTAATGGGATTAAGGCAAGTGATAAGATCTAATAATATTAAGAATAAATTAAAATTTATATTATCATACTAATATAATTATCCTATAATTATGGCCAATTTAATAAAGTATTAACAGTTAAGGATAGGCTGTGAGTAGAAATTTGTTGTATTAGTACAATATCACTTTCACATCAATATAATACTTTTTTTTCTTGAGAATTCCTAATTTAGATTTAACCAATAAGTGGCTAGATTTGTTTTATTCTAGCACAATTCACTTATCAATGTAAGTGAACTAGTCATAGAATTTATTATAACGTATAATCAACATGGTACAAAATTATTTTTAAAACTCATAATCATTAGATTATGCTAATCATACTTGTATGATGCTTTATTGTATAAGGATATTCATTTAATAATTAAGAAATGAACTAATTAGATGTGAGACAATCAGTTGGACATTAAATTTAATATTGCATTATACTTGCACGATTAGTTCAGAATGTGACTAATGGCTAGTTTTTATTAACATTGCTGTTAAATGGTATTTAAGAGTTGTTTATGAGCTTGTTAAGGTCTATATAAAGGTTTTCAAACTTGATAGAAGAGTTTAATGCTAAATTAGAACATTCTTTTAAAAAGAGCTCACATTACTTTATTCATTTTAAGAAAACAAAAGAGAAAGGTTTTGGTATATGAATTTGTCTCATCTTCACTAAGCTTCCTTCTTGAGTTAAGTTGATAATCTCTCTTGCATTATTTTTAATATAATTGATAGCTTGCCTCTTTCTTAATTGTTATTTTTGGTTTAGGATATTTAAATTAAGTTTTTACTTGGTTCATTTATCCCATCATTAAGACATTTTATTTAATCATTTATTTATAGGCTTTTATTAAGCTAGTATTTATGGGTTTTTATCAAACTGATGTTTAGAAGTTTTTTATCAAACAAGTGCTGTAGGTTTTTTTATCAAGACAGTGTTATATGTTTTTATTAAGTTGGTATTTATGTTTTTATTAAGCTAGTGTTTTAGTAGATTGCTTAACCTTTTTTATTAGAGATGGATGTAGATAAGATTTTGGACCAAATCAATTGAAATTTTTTATGCTTTTATCTTACTTAGATTACAAAACAATAAGTTTTGTATGCCTTAACAATATTTTTTAATACAAGTGTTATAAAAGCTAACAAGATTAAAAATAATAAAAGTTTTTATTATAAAGTTAATTAAGTTCTTTGAGTTAACTTAAATTTTATAAACATAATTTACCCTCTTCTTATGGACATCATGTTCTTATATTTCATATAGACAACACACGTAAGAGATTTATTATTATAAAAATCATCATTTACATATAGATTATTATAGAAATATTTCATCAGGTTTAAATTGAACTTGAAATGTATTTTAAGCACATCACTTAACCCAATTCCTTAAAATAATTTATAATCTCTCCTAGGAAGAAAACAAGTTATTCATCCAATGATTTGTGATATTGATAAAGCAAGTTTTAAATCATTCATAAACTTCAACATTAATAATTGTTCTAAACATATTCTCATCTAAATCATTTATTGTAAAACTCTTCTAACACATTTGACATATTTTGTTTGGGCTCTACTTCATTTCACCATGATAAAATTAGTTTTATTAACCCCTACACTTTATATTTTCCTTTAATTGATCATAGACTCTCTTAATAATAATTACCTCATTAGAGCTAAATAGATATGATTAAGATCTTACCTTTATCAACTTTTTAAGACTTGATAGAACTCACATAGGTGAGGGGAGATCTTAGTTAAATAATGAAGTAAGAATAAAGTCTAGAAAAAAATCTAATTTCACTCTCGAATAACCTCCTCTCTTCAAATATTTTGCAAATCTTTGTGCTTTTCTCCCCAAAATCCTTTTTTAGATGATTTGGCTTCTTAATGAAGTGTTTAGTTAAAGGATAAAAAGTCATAAAGTCATGTCACTTATAATTTAGCAAGATTGCACAACCTGATTAACATACCATTAATGTTGTTCAGTTTAAGAGTTGCAAGGTAGTCTTATAATATGATGGTTTTCTATATATAGTATGATTCCTTCTAATTTCAATTAAGTACCCATAGGTAGGTCACTTATCAATGTATTCAGATCATACAAACTAATAGATTTCATCATATCATATGTTGATTTAAAACAATTAATTTGATAAATTTCTCAATTTCTTTATTATTTTTTATTATATAATTAATTATTTAACCTTAAAAAATGTCTTTGTGTGTCCTATCTCAGGTATAAATTCTCAACTTGATTAATGAAAAGTATAATTTTTTATTAGACTAATCTCATGGGATAAAATTATGAGATTTTTGGACAAATATGTAGTATATTATTAGTCCTAATTATCCAAGAACCCAAATAAATTTTCTAAAATATTTAGCTTGGAAGATTGGTAAATATATAATTTTTTATATTTTTGAAGGAGAGCTCACAAGTCAAGTCTTATATTTAGCAGTCATTGGCATAGAGACATACTTACACAACTATCTGAGCTTAAAATTTAAGAACCCAAACCATCTTAAATTTAGATAGTGTGTAAATATTATGACTTTCAAATTATTACACAAGAAATATTTCCTTTAAGTGCCTACACAAATTTGATGCTCTTAGAATTTATGAACCTTTTAATAGGATAATCAATAAAAATATGTTCTAATTTATAATACTAATTAGATACTATATTAGATGGCACATTTGAGTAACATGTATGCAATGAGGTCATGTGTGAATAAGCATGTTCATAAATAGCTATTATTTCTACAAATTTTTCACGTTAGCAAAAGATAGAGCATGTGGAACAACATATGAGATGAATTTGTAAATTTTGCTTTCAGAACATCTAATTTTTTTAACCAAGGCATAGCTATTCAATTTTATTTTCAAATTAGAATTTTTCTTTTTAAACACAACATTTTTAGTGTTTAAGGAGTCAACACATATTGTATTTTCTTTAGAGGTATGGACAAATTCATTCAATTTGACATGTAAGTCACTTAAAGAAGAGAAATACAATTTAGTATTAGTAGACTGATTCTTTATCTTTTCTAAGTTCATCACATTTTCTTTCAAACTTATGAATATAACTTTTATATTTAGAGAATGACCTTCTAAGATGAACATTTTTTCAACTTACCTTGCTCTTCAATCAACTCTTCAAAAGTCTCTTGAAATTCTTCATTGGATATGGCTTTAGGACTTACACTTGCATTTGAAGAAACTCCAACATGTTTAAGTTCCACTAGGGAAGTAGACTCCAATGTGCCTATAGGACTTCTCTACTCATATCTTAACTCCATTTTCTTCTTTTCATTAGTCACTTGAGGTTTCTTTCCAAATAATATTTCTAATTCTTGCACAACATCATAGCAAGTGTTGAAGAAGAAAGTTTCATGCATGTCTCATAAGTGTACAATACAAAATATTCAAGCCTTTTTTTATTTAATTATGCAAGCATAAACTTGATTTTATCCATAGCAATTATATTACAACTAAGCAATACATGCAATGTTTTGAATAACTCTCAAACACTTGTTTTACTAATTTTCACAAAAGACTTGAATGTTTCTTTCCACTCCTCAAAATTAGTTTCAAGAAAAATAAGAGGATTTTACATAATAAAAGCAAAATCAAAATAGAATATCAAATTCAAAAAATCAAGTGTGCTTATAAAGATTTACTTAAGAATGTTAAGTCTTTTAAATAAAAACCTCACTTTAATATCATGTGTTAAGAATATGAGGCACACCAAGAATGGTGGTGAATTGGTGATGAAAAATTATTAAAGTCTTTTTAAAATTCTTTTATCAAGTCAATACACCAAATGAAACTTTTTTCTTTCAAACAATACATAACACCTCTTGAAAAATTTCATAAGATAACACATACCTTAGGTTGCACTTATTTATTTAAATGAAAGAAATAAAGAACATGCATGAGAGATGAGAGATTTTTAAGTGATTTTAGCTTAACCTTAAGCCTATATCCACCCCCAAGAAAACATGCTTAGGCATAATTAAATTAAATCATTTTTGTATCTAAGTGGGAAATCCATGTACAAAGTGCAATTTGCTTGGGATCATCCTCAACAAAAAACTACTCCACACTAAATAGTTGGGAGCTAGACTAAATCTCTCGACATTAAGTAGTTAAGAGCATGACTATTAAACACAAAATTATAAAAGACAAAAATAATGCATAAGCTTATTATTTATGAACTAAATATATACATAAAATTATAATAAATATAATAGACTATTAAAATAGAATTAGAATTGGTATGAGAGCTTGTGATGTAACTTAGTAATTTGGTGATAGTAATGAAGAGAAATAATGAGAGATTTTGGCAAGTCAATACCTAAGATCAATACACACATCAAAACTAGTTTAACAAATTACTCTAAAGTTTTCTGAAAGCTCTTTCAATCTCTTCAATCAATTTCTCTTTGCTTATTTCCCTTCATACTTTATGAAGTTTTTTGTATGGCTCTATTATATCCACCTACTCTCTAATTCCTTCATCATCTCTAAATCATCTCTTATAATTGCCTACTTCTTATACTCTCGTTGACATTTAGTTTGGTAGGATTTGCTTCTTCATTCATAATGATCTACTCCTTATTTAATAATTAGCATTCATTGCATTTAGCATTACTTTTTTGTATTCACATTTCCTTAGTATGATATCAAGCATCATATGAAAATATATGTTTTACTATTTATCCTGACATATCATTGACACTACCACTTATATTCAAGTTGGCCTGGTACATCTTACTTCATTTTTTGCAATGAGTTACTTATACTTTTATTTAGACCTTCTTGATAAGGCTTATTCAATTCCTTCTTGTTTGCTCCTTAGATTTATCTTATTCTTAAATTGACTTTGTCTATTGTCACATCTCCTTATTAGTCAATAATATGGTTCAAAGCAATTCTTTGTACTATTTGATAATTAATTGTGCATGATTGTTATCTCCTTATAATGTTGCCCTTCAAATTTCTATACTACCACTCACATTTGAATCAGATAAGCACATCCCATCCCATTTCACTCTCTGTAGCAAATTGTAGTTATATTTGTTTTTAGACCCCCTAATTGGACTTATTTATTTAATACTTATATTTTGGCTCGTTAGATTAGTTAAATTCTCTTATTGGACTAGTTTGTATCCACATCTCCCTTTAATTGTTTGTACACTACTTTGTTTTTCTTCAAATTTTATGACTTTTATGTTGTGTGAGCCTACTATATTGTACCAATACAGTACCACTTTGTACTAAAAAGATACATATTTACTTAAGAGGTTGGTTTGATGACTTAGTCATTTGTTGAGTAAACTATTTCAATAAGAGTACAATCCACATATTACACTTATAAAATCATTCTTGACCAACACTATGAGCTTCTTATATGACATATCATATTTTATGATCTTGTATTCTATAACATTTTCTTGAGAACTCAAAATTATGAATTAATAATAATGTCTTAATTGTATAATACAATGCACTCATCATATAAATATGTTGTATTGAGAGATGTAAAAAAGGACTAATTACATAGTGCACATTCTAGGTGATCTAATTTTAATAGATGTTGTCTTTATACAATTTTGTATATCTTATTAATATGATTAATACGTGAGAAAGTAATGACTAGTTTGATCATTTTGAGAATTAGATTTTAGCTTTAAAACTTATTTATTTATTTATATTCCATTGATTTATATATATATATATATATATATATATATATATATATATAGAGAGAGAGAGAGAGAAAGGATGAGCTAATGAATCTATTTTAAAATTATTTTACAAGTGAAATAAAGTTCATAAAAGTGGGTTAACTATTTGCTGTTATTACATTATGAGTCTTAATTATATTATTTATTTCATTAATATTGCTTATATTGCTTGGTATTTTTTCATAACATTTAGATTTGTGTCATATTATTTTTTTCAAATATACAATATGAGACTTCGTATAACTTTGTGTAAGTGTTGTAAAACTTGACTAACTATTTGTATTCTTTCAAGAGAGAATGACATCGAGTCAAGTTACTTCTAACTTGATTTGGGTAAAAAATGAATAGTTTGTAAGGTTTTTATTTACTAATTGCAATGAAAGGATGTTGTTGTTAGTGGAAGCATGGTCGGGTTAATTGTGGGTAAATGTAAAAATATTTTACTGAACAACTCATAAATCTTGTATGTCCCTTTTGATTTTTCTCTAGTTAACTTATTTAATTTATTGTTTAACAATGATCAAATTAACACACAAAGATTTATCAAAACTAAATAAAACTTTTTAAGACTTGTCTATAATAACAATCAAAACAAATAAGAGATTTTCTTTAAAAACATTTCTGTTCATTAGATTGAGTTTGGACAAAAGAATTTTGTTGTGATATTAATTGATTTGGCTTAAAATAATCTGAGTTAAGTTATTGAATTTTGATTTTGATTTTGATTTTGTATTGAGAAATATAAAAAATTTCATTAATATCTTTATCTTGAGTTGAAGTGTTGAAACTAAATTGATTTTAATTAAATTTAAATTTGAACAATTCACTATCTTCTTGTAAACATTATACTCACATATTTCTAACATACATTAGATTTTATTCAAGAAAAAGATTTATTTAGTCTATATAATAATTAAATTAATCTTATATATATTGAGAATAATAATAAACTTTTATAGATTTAAAATTTTGAATTATTAAATATCTATTTTAGTACATGTTAGTTATAATATTGAAGCACATGATGTTAATTCTCTTAAATAAGAGTCCTCATGGGCACATCACTAACATAATTTTTTTTATTTTAAAGGATTTTTGATAATTAAATCCTCAGTATTTTTTTTGTTTTGCATTCTATTTAATTTAAGAGTTTCTCTAAATCAACAATGATATTGTTAACTTTTTTGTGATTATAATTCTTTTTAATTGAAAAAAATTATATTTTAAAAAATATTGAATTATATGGAATGGATAAAAGTGTACTATTGTCTAAAAACAACAAAAAACAGATTTTCGAGAAAGCAAAGTTACCCAAAGCACAGCTTTAATGATGGAACTCCGCTTAGCTTAGACGATTGAAAAAAGTGTAAGAAAACGTTTTATATGAAGAGGAAAATAAACGTTTTGAATTTTTTTATTCTTTTAGATGAAAATTAAAAAAAAAAAAAAACTTTCAAAACTGACGCATCAAACAGAGCTTCGAGTTCCGGAGCTTTTGCCCTCCTCATCTTTATCCTGATCGCCTAATGCTAGAGTAACTCCAGGCTTTAGAAACATACAGAAGTAGGAAATTCTTGAATTTTCTTCAAACATTCAAGAGGTTAAACAAGCCATTTAGGTTAACTTCTTGCAGCATTCAGGCAATGCCTCTGTTGAGGAAATGGTGGAATGGAGATGTTATCCTTTTTATGGTCACCCCATTCCTATTTCTTCAACTTCATGTACTTAATTTGCAGCATAAACACAGATTTTTCACTTAAATCCCCATGCCCAAGACTCCCAAGTCATCCATATTCCACAGTCCCCCCCATTCCCCCTCGCTCCAGCGGTCGTCTTCTCCACCGCCTGCCGCCGACCATCCCACGGAAAACTCGCCTCCTTGGAGGACGCATGGTAGATTGTACGTGTATCCCATCTCCTGCACCTCTTGCGCCCATAGCATCTCCTCTATGCGAGGCATGCAAACCACATCCTTTGCATTCCTCTCTAGAAGCAGAAGTTGCTCCTGTAGATGCTGTTGTTGTTGTTGTTGTTGCTGCTGCTGCTGTTTCAGCTCGCGCTGCTGTCTCAAGAACCTGGCACGAGCCTCCTCAACGTTTTTGGTCGACTTTTGCCTCTTGAAGTGCGTCCTCCAGTAGTTCTTGATCTCGTTGTCGGTCCTTCCCGGTAGACTCTTGGCTATTGTCGACCATCTGAGGATTCAACTTGATGAGTATAAAAACTAGTAAAACAACCTGTGAGCTTTGGTGCAAATTTTACTACTTCTGAGAAATTGGTTCAAAACAAACAGGACTTGTATAATTTGAAAGAAGTAGTTATTACCTATTTCCCCATTTGGCATGGAGCTCGATGATGATGGCTTCTTCATGGGGGGTTATCTTGCCCCTCTTGAGGTCAGGCCTCAGGTAGTTCACCCACCTCAACCTGCAGCTCTTTCCACTTCTCTTCAATCCTGAAGTATAGCCAATTTAATTATATATACAGATAATTAATTAATTACATTAAATGTGACGAATGAATGAATTAGTTAATTACCTGTCAGCCTGGAGATGGAGTTCCATCTTCCTTCACCATGAAGCTTGACGTGTTCCATGAGAAGCTTGTCCTCTTGGGGAGTCCAAGGACCCTTTCTCCAGCCAGCTGCAAGAACTCCCCATCCATAATGTCCATCCATTCTAACTTCAATAAGAGCTTGAGAGAGAGAGAGAGGTTAAGTTCAGTGCTTCAGGCTGGTATGGCTCTGTTGTATTTATATCATGTTGGAGATCTCTTATTACTTACAGGTGGAATTTTTTACCCCAAAGTAGGGGGGTTGAACAACTACCAAAAGTTGAATCGCTTTATCTCAAGTTAAAAAAAAAAAATGAAATGTTTTACAAATTTAATCGTACGCATCCATTCAATAAATAAAATATAAAATAAAGAATAATCAGATTTTTGAATCTATAGAATCTTTTTTCTTCTTTATCAGTTCAGATTTTTTCTTTATATTTTTTTTTATAGAGGAATATTGAGCAGATTAATAAAAAGGATTTTTTATTATTATTAAAAATTTATTTAATTGATAATATGTTATTAAGGAGTAATTATTAGTTAATTTTATTTTTTTATATTAAAAAAATTAAAAATATTGATGATACGTTTCTAAAATAAAATAGTCTTTTGTAGAAATAAATATTAAGTAATGATAGGTTTCACATGCTTCGAGCAAAAAGTGTTTTAGTTGTCTAAAAAATGAGTTTCAAAACGCCGATCCAAACATGGCCTGTGAGATCCACTGTACAGTAAAAAAACACGGAGGTACTTCTGGAAGCCACATAAAGCCGAAAACGCGTGCTAAGAAGGGTCAAATGAGACCGAAGATTTGTCTTATTAATTTCTTTCCTTCTCCTACTTTAGAATCCTCATCAAAAGATTTTTAGTTTCGATTAAATTAAATGTACGGATTCCATTCAAATCATACACGTAATCATGGCCCTTTTTGTGTTTGCTTAAATTAAATTCCGCTACAGAAATGAAAGGTATAGGTGTCAGTTTAGCGCGTTGTTGTGGAATGCTTACTAAGCTTATTCAAGGAGCTTAATTAGAACAGTTTTGTCTCGTTGAGCACATGGATCTCTATAATACTATTTTGCCTAAAGAATGAGTGTAGTTTTTAATTTTGCAATGGAATCAATTTGCACTTCTGTTTCAGTGCCCCAATATTTTAGTTTAATTGGTGGTATTTATTTGGCTCCAAGTTGTTTCAATTTTTAAAATCATATGTCGTACGAATCAAGAATCTTAATAAATTCATAGGATTGATCCACTTAAATTAATATTTTGATATGATATTAGAATATTTGCATATGATTTTATGAGTGGTTTTTATGATATAGTTTTTTGGGGCACTTTTTGATTTCACTTGTGTGGAGGATGTTTATTTGCTTCTTAACTTTTCTTTTTATTTTGATTTTATAATTATAATGAAAATGGGGTTTAAATATCAATTTCTACAAAAATAAAAGATCATGATTTTGGATCAATAGAATCCCAATATGATTATGATAAATTTTGACAACAATAAAATATTTGTGATGCAAAAGAAGTTTGAGAGGCATTTGCACCTTGTCAATGAGATGAAGTTTAAAGCAGATATGTGATAGTATGATATAAGCTTATAAAAGAAGCTAACAATTATTTAAGAAGTCAAAAAGTTAGCATATATACATGATAAAATCCTAAGAGTTTTATTATTTTTCCATCCTATAAGATATTGTGAAAATCATTATTTGTTGTCAATTATAAAAAGTATAAGCTATGAAAGAAGCTTCATAATATCCTCAAAGCTCTAGTCAGTAAATATTTTTCATTTTTTTTCTAACTGTAGTTATGATTTTCTTTGATTTTGGTTTTCTACATAATTTTATTGGACATTATTTTTGTGCTTTTGTGAAATATTTTTTCATCATGATCAATTCTTTTACTATTTAAGTGAGAAATCACTTAATGAAAATTAAAGTATAAAATTTGTGAAGTTGTATTTATCCTTTGTTTCAACCATAACTATTTGTCTTGAGTAACTATAGATTATTGATACTTGTCATTCTCAAATCTTAATAATTTCAATGCTATACGAGATTTTCAAGACCCATCTAGATTTTTCAAAATACAACAATATTTTTTGTTTGATATTTATTCAAACAATGTTACATATCTCAACATTACCTTCTGAAGTCTTAAGGCTATTGACCTTGTACAACCTTATACCTTAAGTGATTTAATGACAATAAAATCATGTAGTTGTAAACTATTATGTGTTATGAGTTTTGATGTATATGTATAAAGTAAAGAAGATAGTACAATATTCAAACATAAATGATTAAAGACTTTGATTGCATTGCGTAAAGAGTAGGTGCTCAACTTTTACATCGTGAATCCAAGTGGATCTAGCTCTTAATGAGTGGCTCTCCATCATGAGTGCATCTTCACTTAATCATTATTGGCTAGAATTTTAGAACTTGCATTAACTTTCTTGTCGCACTTAGAACATGCATAATTATATCTTATCTTTCTTACTCATTCTTGCATTAGTTATCTATATACCTTCTGTGAGTGTATAATGATTGTAATAATTAAAATAAAATTTGAATTTGAGTACACATTGTAGGAAATGATAATAATAAAGTTTGAAAAGGAATCAAATGAATAAAGAGTGTTACAAACTACATATTAATCATATAATTAAATGTACTTATTTGCTCATTTATGATTAGCTTATGTCCATCAATGAATAGTGGATTAGAGTTGATAATTCACGATTAATGTGGTTTGAAAGATATTTTATATAGTATGAGATCTACATCATATCAGTACGATTTTATTTTCTTAAGAGTTACATATAATTGTCCTAAATTATTATTTATTTTATATATTTATTTATTATTAGAGATAGTCGACTTAACCAATGATGGTTGACTTAGTCTTTTTTTAGTATTGATATTTTAGGTACATTAAAATCCTAAAAAAGGACTATCTATAAGAATATCTTTAAGAAAGAATTAAAACTTTAAAAGTTTATGTTGTAATAGTTATGTTGAATGACTTGTTAATCATATGATTTATTTAATATTATATATGTATGTGAGAAATAATCTTAATAATTAAAAGATACTATGGAGTTATAAAATGTGGTTATTATGATGGTTTTAATTGTTTATAGTTGATGTTTTTAATTTATTATATTTAATTATTACATATTTATCATGTTGTGGATATAAATATTATATATATATATATATATATATATATATATTAGAAAATAGATAAAATTTAGTAGATATTTTACTTATTTAAATTCTAAAATTGAGAGAAAATAAATTAAATATATGACAAAAATAAATGTTGCCACATTAGTGATATTAAAGCATGATTTGATTAGAAAATAATTTTATTGATGGCAAATAGAGACACCACATTGATAGTATCAGAGCATTAATTAAATTATAAGATAATTAGAGTATTTGAAAAATAAGGTCGTCTTATTAGTGGTATTAGAGCCATTAAAGTCCCTGGGACTTATGCTTGAAGTACATTATGCTTTGAGTTAGTGAACAAATTTTTGCATCTAGAAGTAGATCATAACTCAAGAAATCAATTTTAAATGAATCTTCGTTACAATCTCTTATAGCTCCTACCAAATCAAGAATCAACTTAAGGTCATAATGTAAATATAAACAAAGTTTTACTAGAGAGAGTGTTGCTAATCAAAGCCAATAAAATGCTATAAGTGTCAACTGATCGACCACATTACTACACGCTGTCTTCTAAATATGGAAAGAGAATAGAAAGTCAACAAACTAGTGGTAGAATGAAAACCATCAGGGGATTTGTAGTAGCATGACCCAACTATACACCTTAGGGTGTAATGGTATCAACTAAGGGTAAGCTTTATAACACAACAAAATGCTGCATAACCTCACATCTATACCATCATAGAAAAGGAGGCCCTTGCATCACTTAATGTTATAGTATATAATATTCTTTTATTTTAGCTAATCTAATTGCATGTTTGTTTGTTGAAATACATGTATTGAAAACTTCTCTTATAGTAAAATTACTTATAAGAGAGGAGATAAATGTAGATAAATATGTCAAACATGATGTTGACATCAATAAGACATCTTTTAAATCATAATTAATTATTATAAAATTATTAAAATTTGATGTTAGTCTTGGAATGAATAGGTTAACATCTAACCAGGTTATTATTGATTATGGAGAAAATAATTAAAGATTCACATGATAGAATCATATTTATTTTGAAGTAAAAGAAATAGAATTTAATTTAAATGAAGGAGTTTTGTTTTATAAGAATAGAATGTGTATTCTTATAATAAATTTATGAAAAAAGAACTTTATTAAAGGGGGTTAATGAAATAAGGTATACAGTACATCCAAGAATCACAAAAATATACCATGACTTAAAATAGAAATTTTCATGAAATGATATAAAGAATGATTTCTATGATTATGCGAGTAGGTATATGATATAACAAATAAAAGGCGAACAATAGAAACTAATTGGATTGTTTTAACCTCTTTCTATTCCAATATAAAAATAAAAAAATATAAATAGATTTTGTAGTTAGATTACTAAAAATTAGTTAAAGATATGATTTTATATGAGTAATTATTAATAGATTAATAAAATCAACCTATTTTTTATTCATTAGAACTACTTATTTAGTTGAAAGGTTATCATAGATTTTTGTTGATCAAATTATGATATTACATTTAATGTTGAAAAAAATTATATCTCATCAAGATTATAAATTCACCTCATCTTTTTTAAAAAAAGTACATGAAGTATTTGGTAATTAATTAAGATTTAGCATAGTATTTCATTATTAAATATATAGATAGACTGAAAGAATTATAAAAGCTTTGAAGGATATGTTGAGACTAAGCATACTAGATTTTGGTAAAAGTTAGGATACTCATATGGTATTGATTGAATTCATTTATAATAATAATTTTTAATCCAACATAAAAATGGTGTAATATAAGACATTATATGATAAAAAATGTTAGTCATCATTATACTGGTATGAAGTAGGAAACAAAGCTCAATTATGGTTAAAATTGATATATAAAATAACTTAAAAGATTCAAATGATTTGAAAAAAATACAAAAAATACAAAATCGTCAAAAGAAGTACTTTGATATAAAGCTTAGAAAGGCAGAGTTCCAAGAAGGGGAACATACATTCTTAAAAGTAAGCCCAATGAATGGTATAACTTGATTTGGTGAAGGTGAGAAGCAAAAGCCATGGTACATTGGACCTTTTTATATACTTAAATATTTGAAGAGTTTACATACAAAATAGCATTACCTCTAGTATTAGTAAGAGTGCATAATATATTTCATATTTTATCTTTAAAGAAATGCATTACTGATCTATCCCATATAATGCAAAATGATCCAAATGCCATAGAATTACAACAAAATCTAAGTTATCAAGAGAATTGTATGAGAATTCTAGCCAAAGAGATCAAGCAATTGAGAAAGTATACTAATAAAATTAAACCAAACATGAAGATACTTAAGAACTTAAGGATGATATGAGAAAGAAGTATCCTATGCTATTCTAAATTTCTAAGGAGTTGAGAGTTTGTAATATCCATAATTGTTAAATTAAGTAAAAATAAAAAGTTTTATAAAATATATAAAATACTAGAAAATAAAATATTTTAAAAAAATATAAAAATAAATATATAATTAGATAGACCTTATCAAAATGAGTCCAATATTTTTTGTTTCATCTCTATCATCATTTAGTTAAAATTTTTATGATTTATTGAAGTTAATAAGTATATAAATATATAACTTTTATATATATATATATATATATATATATATATATATATATATATATATATATATATATATATATATATATACAATACTAATTATTTTTTATTTTTTTGAAAATAATATTTCCTTCCTTTTTTTGAGCCAATTACTGACTTGAACCCTAGGTGCTGATTTTGCCTGACTAGCTGGAAGCTTTGGTGAAACCCATTTTGTTGATGGCAAGGGCTACAAGAACCATTGAAATATCAACAAAAACCAAGAGAGAGGAGGAGTTGGTGTGACAACAAGGATTTGTAAGTTTGTAACATATTACCTATGCTTCTTGTTTTGATTTCCTTTAATTTTAATAATATAAGATAAAATTTGGTTCTAGTCAAGATCCTATTTGGCTATTAGGTTGATGGTATAAAAAATCTCTTTAACTATTTCAAGTTAAGATTTTAAGAAAAGAAAAAATTAAGAGATAGAAGGTGCTTGAAGAGAAACAAAAGAAAACTTCATCAATTTGAAGTGAGTTATACATTTCTATATTTATCATTTAAAAAATTTAAATTTATTTAAAAATTTTGTAATTTCTTTTTCGGAAATTACACTTGATAAGCTAAAATTAAAAAAAATTAATAGTAACAATTAGAAGCACAAAAAATAAAAAAACTCTTAAAATAGATATTATAACATAAATATTATATATATAAGTCTGTTGTAGTGTTGATTATCGAAATTAAGTTATTATATGTGATTTTTATATAAAGTATGTGATATTGATGTAGTGATATAGTACTTTTATATATAACTATATAAAATTTTGTACTTGTAACTAAATATATGCTTTTTAATATTAATAAATTGCTATGTAAAATTGTTTGATATGATTAATTATGTAGACATGAGATTTCATGCATTGATGCAAAAACATACATATAGTTAAATATCGTAAAAAATGAGAACCATACATGAAAATAAATTAAAGAAATGATAATTAAAATTGATAAAATAAAGTTCATAAATAGTGAATTCTCAAATATCAAAATGTATTTATTCTTTGTGGCTAATGGCTTGAGTGTCGCAAGATTTAGATATTATAGTTGTGAGGTGGCTAGTAGCCAATATGACACATTGTTAATATTTATTACGACAAGATGGCTAATGGTCAGTGTGTTACAAGATTAAGATTTTGTTTCTATGAGGTGGTTAATGGCCAGTTTACCATAATGTTTATATTTGCCACCTTAAAGTGGTTAATAGCCAGTGCCCCATACTATGAGATTTATCGCAAAGATATAGCCATTAAAAATATAAAAAAATTGAGCATGATTGTGCATAAAAACATGACATGATAATTTAATAAATAAGATTATCATTATAACTAAGTAAACTAAAAAGAGAAAATTGTTTAACACCTTGAGAAAAAAGAAGCAACGACAATAATTATTATGAGGTTTACTTAGGTGAAAATATGTGTAGATAAACAAGATGAAATTAAGAAAAATTTAAAAAAATAGTAAGAAGTTGTACATGTTTTGTTATTTCATTTAATGTTTATAGTATATTTTTTTATATAGCATATCATATTTTTTTATATTTTAACATGAATGAGACTTTGTTTGCTTAATGCTATGATTGATACTTATAATTAAACACTACATGTAGTTATCTCAAATTATTACTTAATTTATATATTTATTTATTATTAAATATAGCTTGTTAAGTTAATAATGATTGAATTAGTCTTTTTTATACTAATATTTTGGTATAGTAGAAATTCAACAAAAAAAGAACTACTCATAAGAATATTTTATAAGAAAGAATTAAACTATAAAGGTTTCTAATACGAGAGTTTTGTTGAATGATTTATTAATCATGTGGTTTGTTCACTATTGTATCTATTATAAGAATGGTTTGTAATAGTTAAAAGAAATTATAAAACAATTAAATATAGTTATTATGATGAATTTAGTTATTTATAATAGATGGTTTTAGTTTGTTATCGTTAATTATTATGGTTATAAATTACATGTTTGTCATGTTATGGATATAAATTTTTTATTAACGTATTTATAAGTTAAAAAATAGATAAATTATTGTAGAGGTTTTGTCTGTTTGAATTCTAAAATTAGGAAAAAATGAATTGAATATGTAACAAAAATAAGGGTCATCATATTAGTAATAAGGTATTAATTAAATTAGAAGATAATTAAAGTATTTGAAATATATAATCATCATACAGACTTAGACACTTTTTATAATGTTTTTTAATAATACACTTAAGACTCTCATGAGATACTATTCATTATTACAAATCATCAAAATATTTAACATCACAATCAAACTGGTATGCTTGTGGGCACATACTGTTTCCTCTTCCCCTTCAACAAAACATAAGATGTTGCCATGTTCATTCAATCAGGCTGATGAAGCTATGAAAACATTTACTCATTCAATGCTGTAATTGACATTTTTCCTACAATCATACTTATACGTTACAAATAATTAAACTTGAATGAAAGATCAAGAAAATCATTTGAATTTCATAAGTGTATGATGATAATTATTTCTCTCTCTAGAGCAATAAGATTAAATACACGCTTTGGTTTAGCTAAGTATGTTTGATCATCTATTGTTCATTTCAACATCTCCTTGGACAAACAACTGATGCTTTGTACTTTTACAAACACTACATGCCACTATTCATTTCAATAGTTTGTTGGATTGAAATGATGGAAACAGGCTTCCATATAAGTCATGTATGTCCATCCACACTTATGCTTACCCATACTAATATGATGAATATAACGTTTTATGTTTTGTCTTTGTCCTAACTCGACACATCGCTTGAATAATTAGTTCTTTAATTTCATGACACATTATTGTAACTTTATTAAAAATATCCAAATGTAATGGACATGCTTTAAGGATCATTTCTTAGATGTACTTTATAAAATTTCCCAATTTAAAAAAAGCACCATATAAATTTAATTGATAAAGAATTGTATAATACAATAATAAAAGATTATAAGGTATAATAAGAAAAGAAACCTATTTGAAGACTTGATTATGAATATTGTACAATACAATATTGGTTAATCATATAGTATAACTAGTCAAAGGAAGTAATTAGAATGCAAGTGTAAGTTATTAAAGAGATATTTGATTATACAAATATGATGATGTGTTAGATGTTAATTGTCAAACCTATTTAATAAGTTAAGAAAGAAGGTTTGGTGTTGGTACATTATGATCACAACTCATTATAAGGTACATTCTAGTACAAGAAAAAGACAAATAGGAGAGGGCACAAAGCTGGCTAATGATTGTACCAAGTCAATCATACCATCATACAAGGTGTTAATGTAGAAATTTGTGGTATATCTAGGTAATACTATGATTGTATAGATGTCAAAGCATGTATTTTACAAGTAATATAGAAAGAGAAGAAAGCTTAACTAAGTTCAATAGATAAGCATTAGATGAGAATATGAAACATACACTATAATTAGTGAAACTATAAAAGTAAAATCAAGCCAAGAGAGTACAAAAAATGTATCGTATCATACAAGTATGATTATGAAACTATATAAATACAAGGTTGCAGAATGTTTGAATCATCTAGGCTAAAGTTCATTATATTATATAAATAACCAAATTGTACAATGATTACAAATGGGATAATGTAGCTAAAGGTAGGTTTAACTTACTATAAAGTACAAAGATAGGAAATATACCAATATGATATAGAGAATCTATCATAATTACTATAAATTCATGCCAATAAGAAAGAGAATTGAATGCTTAGAATCCTAACCATGTATTGCATTTAAAAAACCCTAAATTTAGATGTGGAATTGGCCATTAAAGGATCAGAGATAATTTTTCCAAGTGGGCTTAAGAGCAAAACATGAGGATTATTTCTTGGAAATAATCCTAAGTATGTGTGGTAAGGAGTGAATCCTAGCTAGAATTCCTTATGATGATTCAATGAAAAGAGCTTTTATTGGCCAGGTATATAATCTTTAGCATGTGTTTTTTTGATAATCTTTAGAAACTTTAGTCATTACTTTAAGCAAGGAAGCCAAATTGAGAAAAGGTGACAAAGTAGAAATCTTATTCTTGAGTAAGAAGTACTTAGACACAAGATGTCCTTAAGGTTTGGCTAAGTTTCAAGTCACTACCCCATTGATCATGACCTTTTCTAGATTGAATTTATACAAGAGCTTGTTCTTAGCTTCATTATAATGGTTTCATATGTGTAATCATGGATTCTCATCAAACCATATCTCAAGTTGACATCCATCATGTACAAACTGATAATATGTCTAAGCATATAAATGTTCAAAGCAAAACATAGCGAATTCATCAAAGAAATAATTTTCACATAGTATAATATATTGCAAAATTAAAAAAAATAGAGCATGCTTTAATCAATCTAATTTCAAGAGATTTTCTTAACAAAGATACAATGATCATGGTCCCTTCACAACATACACTTGTCCTAGTATTTTGTCCTTTTAGTTTCTTTTTCTTTACATTCATTCTTCTTTTTGACAACCATCATAAATATACTAACTTATTTTAAATATTAAATTAAAAAAATAATAATTTAATTGAAATAGTATAATTCTAACTTATAATATATTTTGATAATGTTTGCATCTTGTTGATGGGTATTCAAAACTCATAGCTTGTTGAAATTTTGTCGTATATTCTTGCACTGATTATCTTTGTGGTGTTATAGACTGTCACTTTCTTTACCTTTTCTTTATGTAACAAATGGGGTAAAATTATTTTCTAATTAATTTTTTAAATTAGCTCCATATCACTTTTATAACTCTATTAATTTTTAAGTGAGTATTCCACCAGTCTATTACATGATTTGTCATTTTTAATTGAGCATATATTATTTTCTCAATTGATGAATAGTTGTACAAAGAGAGTTGCTCAAACTAGGTATCTAATTTCTCCATATTTACTATACTATCATAAATTAGTAAATTAAGTGTAGCATCTACCTTAAAAAGATGTTGATTTCCATGGTTGAAAGGTGAGATTTTTGTCATTCTCAACTTTATCTCAAATTATCTTAAGATTACTAATTAATTCAAAATTTTTTAGTTAAGAGTATTTCTTTTGATGGATTTTTTTTGGATATATTATAAGAAGGGATTAAGATTTTGTCATTATATTTTTTAAAACTTACATTTGTTAGGTTGGTATAGTTATATCTTCCTTTAGGCTTGATGGTGTAATAATAGCAATCACCTTAACTAAAGCCTTCTCAGGGTTCTGTTTCTCTTTCATTTCTTGTTCTTTAACTATTTTCTTTTTACCTTTTGCTATCAGTATAAAATTGAAGCTTTGATACAAAAAATATTATGATCCTTCTATGAGGTGTTCTCCTCTAAAGCCCTTAATAGTAGATCTTTTCTTTAAAGTCATAATAGTGAAAATTAAAGTGTGAGAATGATGAGGAACTTAGGAAGAAAGGAAGGAGAAGAACACTTTTGCCACAAGAAGATTAAATTTCTTAAAAATTTTCTCTTCAAGATATTTTGTATTGAAGAAATGCTTAATTGCTTCATTCATCATTCTTATCCCTTTATATAAAGATTGAATATAATATTTTGTTATCAAATACTTAATATTTTTAATTTAATTCTAATAATAAATATGTGATTTTGACAATAATAAGAAAAATTTGTAAACTTTGCATTGCTCGACCCATCCACTCACGTGGGAGACTAGGCTAAGGCATTGTTTAGGCATGAGGGTATAATTTTGTAAGAGAATAATACTTATCAGGCATGAATTCACCACATTGAAATGGTAGGTACATTGACAAATGGGCTACGTGTGTAATAGGTGACTTCCTTAGTACGTGCAGTGCTCACGTGTTGATCCATGTGGTTGTGCACACTCAATTCAATGTACTTCTAACATTTCATGCTTTTTTATGTGTTCACCAGTGGTTCTACAAATGGCACATGACCTGCACATGACTATACATATAGTTCTCACTTCTTGGTGTTGTAACAACAAATTTTATCATTTTGACTTCTTTGCTTGATTTGTTTCAGCACTTTGGGTTTATGAAAGCTTTTGATTAATATCATACCATACACTCTTCTACCATTATACTATATGCTTCTTAATCACTTAAATTTATAGGTATTTTTTAATAAAATTAAGAGTAAATAACACATCTTAGTTAGCCAAAAGAGAATTCTAATAATCTCTCCAGCTTAATTTGGATTTCATCATCAAAATCTGGCTAATAACATCATCCACTTATGCCAAATCTTACTTTTAACCTCCTAGGTATCCTCTTTTCTCCAAAGTAAACCATGGAACTCTAAATCTAGCTATGACAAATTAGAAATTTGACCATTATGGTGCCTACAACATGTCCTAAACACTCTCTATGCTCTTTTAGGATGATTCAAAAGTCAAATAATATGATGTTCTAGAATAAAAAAGAACATTAGGACCATCATGTCAAAAAAAATGATACCTAAAGCCTTTATAGTTTGTGGCAAAAAGGGTGCAAAATCTCTTGGCCACCCTCTTGGAATAGCTACCACCACTATGTTTCCCATTGTATTGATGACAAACCCTAGCTCAATCTGCAAAATGCCCCATCAATTTCTCACTAACTAGCTACTAATGAGGGTGCAAATTAGTTAGCTATATAAGATCTCTTGTACCACTTTTATACTATGAGATTTATTAGTTCTCTTATTCTTAGGAAATAAGACCCTTTTTCTTTTTATTGGTCTTCTAATGAGTCTTTACATGATGCTCCACTTGTAAAACTATTGTGATAGAATATGTTAAGATGTGATGCTAAGTGACATGTAAGACTATTAGACACCTTTGAAGTGAAGATCCAAGTTCCTCCATAGAAAACTCACATTGATGCTCCTTAAAAGTCATTAGCTTAGAGGCATAACAAGTCAAATATGTTGATTTCGAGACAAAGCTTGAAACTATCATTTGGCTATGGTGGGTTAACTCTCTATAAATTTGAGTCTTAACCATCTTTGGCATATAAAACTCTTTAAATATAATTGAAAACTCACCTCAAAGTGTCTGACTATTCAAGGTATCCCCGTGCATAGCTTGATCTGACAATGCTAGCAAATAGCTACCTCTCCATCAAGAACCAAAGGCATGAACACTATCAACCACTCAATTGAACATCTTATAGCATTAAATAGCTCCTGTACATGGGCTAACCAGTCAATTAGCACAATGATTTCTATCATAACTAAAAGACTCATGGCCTCAATAGCATCAAAACTTATAACTAATGGTCCCCTAAAAGACTTAAGTTACCTCTAGGGTGTCATATCCCTAATAGGTTCTTTTAACATAGGCTCTCTTAGAATATGATCATTATAGCTCCACCTATCCTTGTCATCTTTATTAATGAATGATATCACATTAAATTACCTAGGGTAAAGACTAAAATTAATAATAATAATATATCTAATTTATTTAATACTATGTCCTATCACTCCTTATCTTAATAAGAATAAACTTAATATGCTTAAGGATACCCTAAACTATAACTAAGCTACTCTAACTTAAGCTCTGATGCAACTTCTATCGTGCTTATCTTTTACTACCATAAGGCTTAAGCTAACCTTCGACTAAGCTTAGTTGATACTAAGATTTTGGTTTTAGCATAAGAAAATTATAATATGGACTTTAAGGTTAATCCAAGAGCACAATCACTTGGCGAGTCTTATGCATGCTATGGATAAGTCCTTGGGCTTGTGAGGCTCTTGCTTAAGCATTGGATAAGAGTTGGTTGAGCTAAAGAACTTGGTCTTGGCCTAAAAAGATGCTAGACTTGGCCAAGGGGTAAGTTGCCCTTTCGATGGAGGCAAAACTCTAAGCATGGCTTGGTTTGTTGGGTAAAACACAAACTACCCTAACTTAGTTTATTAAGCCATGTGTTAACACCCCCAAATAGACATTTCAAGGATATTATGGCTTCAAGAGAGACTTATGAGATGGGTGTAGTGGCATAGATTTGACTGTGAAGGATGCAAGCCATTGTTGGAACTCATATGAACCCATATTTACAAGATTAATCATGACATTGGAAGCACGTCTAAGGGTAAAGCCAAAGATTTGAACTTGTGAAAGAGCTTAAGTGATATAAGTAGAAAGATCTTAGTGAGTATTACAGATGAAGTTTATGAAAAGTCTAAAGAAAAGATTTACTTTTATTGTAAACTCTAGATATGTTTGAGTGCTTTAGATAGTTAAATTATGGTATAAAACAAATCCTAAGGCACCCCACATAATTGTTGGTGACCTAAATAGTGGTGATGACACTAGTTGTATTTGAGATTTTTGATGCATATGATCTAATACAACACTTTTTAATGATCGATGTATTTATTTTTCATATGTAGATTTAATTTGGAGCCTAAGATGCATTCTAAGTTGAAATTTTTTTCTTGTCTACTATTTGAGCCATGGTAGCTTAGCTGCACCCCATTGGGATCGTTTCGACTAGTTGGCCCAAATCCATTACCAGCCTGACTTGACTCGTCACATGGTCTATGCACCAACCTTCGTTCACTCACTAGTTCACTTGAATTGTATCTATATGTAGTTATCTTAGGTTCACTTGAATAGCCTCCTTGCATTGTCATCCTTGTTTGCTCAAAGGTTTGCACTACCAACAAGCACACATAGATTTGTTGCCTCCATTGGACTCATTGATGTAACCCAAGACTTGTTTCCATTATTGACCTATTGACCAGATCTACAAATCCATGTTGTCTCGCAACTTGCTTCCACCATAGACTCATTAAAATAATTTGATATATGATGACCTAAATCTACCCATGCTAGCACTAAGATATAATTCAACCTCTAACATCCAATGAAGCCATGAAGCAGTCAACTAGTGAAATTTTCTTGTAGTCGTGGCTGCCTGCTGATCCCTTATTGGTTGAACCACGCACAAGAAAGTTAAGCTCATGTGTGCCTTTGCTAATTTTTTGGGAACAACTTATCACAATAGATTTTGAGGGTTTTAATTTTTTTAATTTATCTTTTTGTTTTAAGTGTTTCTATCAATGTACCTTTAGGCTCTTTATAAAAGAAGAGGCCTTTCTTTATCTTTAGAAGATAATCTTTGCATGAATGAGATTTTAACTTTTGTTCCTTTGTATTTTTTTGAGATCTTAAGGTTGATCATAGTAAAAAGTTTGATGTGAGGATTTGTTGAAGCCCTCATACTGGGAGAAGGATGAGTCCATGCGGCGAGACATCGAGCCAATTTGTCGTCAACATAACCATAACATCTTCCTACCACCTATATCATATTCTCTTATGTTATAGTACCATTAATGGTTTGATTTGAATTTTTCATTCTATCTTCTTACTCAACAATTCTTGTATTTGAATCCCAAGTTTTAATCAAATTTTCTATTTTTTTTCGATTTGGTTTCCATAGTATTTATAGATCATATTTTAAGAACAATTCCCTCATTACTCATTACTTTAGATTTTTTGCAAGTATTTAATAAAATTATTGAGTCCTTTCAATCTGCATTCATGTGACCTTTACATTTTTAATTACATTTGAGTACCACATTTTTGCACTAGTGAAATGGTTGTGGGCTTAACATACAGGGCAACCTTTTTGTTGCTCTTGGTTTCCTCTTAGCTAATATTTTCTTATACAAGTGTCTTTTGAATGTGGGTCTTTTTTGAATTTCTCATTATTATATTTCATATTTTCTTCACTCTTAACATCCATTCATTAATCCTTCTTATTTCTAATTAATGTTGTTGTCACCTATCCAATATCAAATTTTGTATCAGAGAAGGTTATGCTAGTACATGCATCATCGACAACTTAAGGTTGAATTAATCTTTTCTTTTTTTGTCAGTAGTTAACATTTTATTAAATTTTTTTCCTAAGAAAACAAAAAAAACCAAAAACAAAAATCTATAACACATAATATATGTGCACACGATCTGAAGGGAATTGCAACATTAAGAATCCCCAACAACGACCCAATGCAATTGACTCTCAAAGACTTCTTAACAAAGATGGAAAATATAAAAGCCAAAAACTATGTTCCTAACACAAATTTAGCTAATTAATACTACAAGGAGGAAGGATGAAATGTCATCAAGGAAACTAAATCTATCATCATTGTGAGGTGCACTTACATGTAGCTTAGGGTAAGTGAAGATTGGAGGCACAACATGATTTTTCGTATATTTGTCAAATTAGATGAAAATGTTGGTGAGGTTGTAATAGATGGTGGAAGTAGTATTAATTCCATTTCAATTAATAATGTGATGTGCATTGGACCTACCACCATGCACCATGCAAATCCACATAATGTTAGTTGGATTAATGTCAACTTTATTTCTGTCAAAAAGCAAAGCATGGTACAACTTTGATTTGGCCAATATTTGAAAGACATTTTATGTGACCATGTTTCCCTTCTTATAGGTAAACTAACTTTTATACATTCGGACATTATGGTTAGAAAATTTAGTTATAACTATCACCATCTAGAGATCATATTTAGGGCATTAAAAAGAAACTTACCATCGATTCATGGAAGAAAATTCAATTTATGTTTCAGAGTGAAGTAAATAGAAAATTTATTGATAGAACTATTATCTAAGTTGTAGTTGAGACAAAAGTTTTAAGTAAAGTACTAGACATAGCCATTTTATTAATAGTAGAACCCATCTTATATAGTTTCCATGATATTCACATAGAAGAATCCCTAATGTTGGTACCACTTTGTGATATCCAACATGTTATTGAGTTAGTACTAAGATATAATTTTCCAAACTTACCACACTATAAGATGAGCCCAATTAAAATACCAAGAACTTGCTAAGTAGGTACTAGGATTATTAAACAAAGGTTTCATAGAAGAAAGAATTAACTGCTACACTATTCCTATCTTCATAGCCTTTGAGAAAGATGGATAACAGGAAAAGTGTATCAATAAAAAAGCTAATAACAAAATATTAATGAAGTATAGGTTTCTTACTCCATGCTTGGATGCTTTTCTTGCTCAAATGAGTAGAGCCACAATTTTTTTTAAAATTGATGTAAAAAGTGGTTATCACCAAGTTAGGATTCAACCAGGTCATGAGTAAAAAACTATCAATAAAACAAGGGTTGAATTATATAAATTATTAATCATGTTTTTTAGACTATCTAATGCCCATAATATGTTCATAAGGATAATGACTCAAATTCTTTTACTATAATTAAAAACTTTATTACAATGTTTAATAATAGAGAACATGAAAATTTGATTTTACTATTGCCACCTACAAATAAATATAAGAACGAATCCCTTTGAAGCATATAATAGGTACAAACCTCATAGCCTAATTGATCTCATCTCACTACCTATTTAAGCACACACATTCAAGTCTTGATAAGAGTTTGCATGGCTTATAAGAGAAGCACAATAGTACGTTAATGATAAAATAAACTTAAGTAATAAGAAATACACAAGATTAAACGTTATGCACTACATGGATAAAAAATTCTTAGAAAGAGACTATGTGATGATTCAAATCAGGTTCGAAAGGTCTCCATCAAGAGCCCTAAGGAAGTTACATGTAAGGGGCACTAGTCTATTCTGAATCTTAAAAAAGGTAGAACAAAATGCATATATTAAAGAGCTATTAAATGATTATTCCATCAATAATACTTTCAATATCTCTAATCTGGTGAACTTAAATGAAACCAATTGAGATTCTCAGTGAGTTTCTTGAGTTGACATCAACACCCTTTTAGATTGAACCCTTACTTGATTGTTCACTATCCAACCATGGTAAGAAGATTGAGTAGATTAAAAAGGTGCTTGATGATCAGATTATATTAAACAAAAATTAAAGTTATTAGTGGTATCTTGCTTGATGAAAATTTTGATCAGATACCAAGGATACCAAGATCATAAGGGAAGAGTTACAATGATTAAACTCAGATGCATTGAAGACTTATGAGGCTTAATCTATAACAATTAACTCATTGGATCCAAGTTTCCTTGCTTTGAAGGATTTAATGGGGACATTAGTTGTATTTGAGATTTTTATGTATGCAACTAGTTTGATGCACTCTAACAATTTTAGATGATTAAGGTATCTATTTTTCATGTGTAGATAAACTCTCGAGGCTAAAATTATATTTTAAGCTCAGTTTTTTTTAAGATCATTATTTTGGTCATGAGAACCCACTTGTGGCATATTAGACTCATTTTCCATTGATCTGCCTTGACTCATCAATGAATTGACTTGACCAACTGCTAGGCCTATGCACTAGCACACTTTCTCTTATGAGTTCTCACAACACTATTTTCGCACCCAATTCTCTTAGGTTTACTTGACCTCCTCCTCATGTAGATCAACTATGTATGCTCATGGGTTTGTATGACCCATGAGTGTACATAGATGAGTTGTCTGTACTTGACTTGTCGATTTGGCTAGTAACTTGTTTCCAGTGTCTACTCGTTGATTTGACCTACAAAATTGCATTGACCCATGATGACTTCAATCTATCTGCTCCAACACTAAGAACTAATTCAATCTATAATATTTTATGAACATGCATTCTTATTGAAACATGAAATCCACTTAGCATTGTGCAAGCGTGCCAAAAGGCTTGCTAATTAAATCATGGAAAAATGTGCAAAACACCCCATTCTATCGACCGACTAACTAAAAATATGGAAAGTTTTAGAAAGCTATTTGGAAACAACTACTATTTTAGAAAGCTATTGTTAACCACAACATCTTCCTACCACTGTTAGTATAACGAATGTCCATTCTCACATTGCCATTAATAGTTTGACTTGAATTTTTTATCACCGATATCTTACTCTATAACACTCATATGCAAATCCTTCATTTTTATCACCATTCGTATTTCCTTTGATTTTATTTTCTTAGTACTCCTTGATCACCTTTTTGCAGCTAGTTATTTGTTGCACTACTCAACACTAACATTACTAATGATATCCTTCTATTCTTGGTGCACATCATGCTTTTGAGCAACAATTTCATGTGCTCTAACCAATCTTCAACCTAAATTTAATCAGCAGCATCTTAAGGATACAATAGATATTGTTTGTAAAATTTCACCATAAACTTCTCTAAAAAATATCCTTCCACCTATCTATGTGATGTGTTTGGAGCCATCCCCCTTTTGATAAGACTAAATCAACTATTTCATCTAACAATAGGTCTTGATTTGTTCTACGGTTCTTTCAATGCTTGACATATTTATTGATGCTATCTACCTCTTCACTTTGATGATTAAAAGGATCCATTCTATCCATGGTTTCAGATCATAACAAGCTTGGATCTTTCCATAGTGACCCTAATCAATTTTGCATATTTTATGTGCTAAGACTGTAAAAGCACATGGAGAAGCACTATGGCTAGCCTTAATCAATGGAAATGTCATACTATGTGAGAGGATTCATTGTAATAGATATTTTATGAATAGATTGGTGATACACCAAGTTAGCTTAATTATGTAACCATATTATGTTGACACAAAATTGTGTCATCAGATAAGTCCATTATGTGTAGTATTATATTATCATAACTAAATGACATTGACACAAGTCAAACATACATTGCATAAATCTAACTAATCCTCATCGACTAGTATACTTAGATGATGATACTCTTAATGTGAAGGTATCATTCAGTATGATGATCAACTTTGTAAACTTACAATATAGGAATGACCAATAAGTGCCATTATCGTTGTATGACTATTGGTAGGGAATAACCATAATAGAATAACACTAACTTAGATCAGAGGTGCATCAAACAAATCTAATCCATTAGTGATAAGAAGTATACTTAGATGCTAACATCTTAGAAGTGAAGTAAGATATCATTCCAAACATTGATGAGTTCCATAAACTTATGATGACAAAAAGACTACTATGTGCATTTGTATTTATCTGAATCTTGATAGTGAATGACTGTATGTATATAATACAAAGCTGTGGCAAAAGAACAATGAATCTAGATGAAGCCTGATGTCCAAATTGAATAGAGAGCCTAATGTATTATCCAATAAATTTCATCATAGTGTACTAATTCCATTGAAATGGCCTTTTCTTGAGATAAATCAAGAGTTCATACTAGTTGAAAATTGAAATCATACCCAATGCTAAATTTGTAGAAAATGTTTGAGTATGATCAGAGGAGACAATTGCAGATGTTGAAGGTGACTATAGGAATAGCTAGTTGACCAGACAAGTGTGATGAACTACAACATTCTATGTAGTTTTAGTATAAATATGAAAGATATAAACTAACCTAAAATTGATGAATACATACATCCACTAACTCATTTCTACTCTGATAAGAATGTGGATGTGATTCATTTGTCTGATTGAGAGGCCACTAGTTAGAAAACTTTGTTTATGATGATTGTACAAATATATAAACATATAACTATATTAAAGCTTAATTAAAGCATTACAAGCTATCAAAATTTGCTAAAAGTCCAAAATCTTTGAATAAGATAGCTGTTAGCCAATAAAGCTAATTAGTTAGCCACTACATTGCCTTCTTTTAATATATGCTAGATTTGAATCAATTTGAAACTAAATTGATTAATTTGATTCAATAGTCTTAGCATATACCAAGGGATTCTTGTGCAGTCCTGGATCATTAGAAGGATTCTACTACTATCTAATTATAAAATGATTTTTCTAAGATAAACTATTATATAAGTTTAAACCAAGTATTAATACCATAGCCTTAGCTTTGTTATTTATTTTAGACACTATATAAATTGAGAATACCTTAATAACTTTACTTAAATGATCTCTAATCATACCACCACAACTAGTAGGGTTGGGGTTCCCTCTAAATAATCAATCATGGTTTAATTGGATAAATTATACTAATGGGGAAGTCCAGTGAACCACTTTTATTATTATGTGTTTAGAAAATGGAAGGAACAATCCTTATTTTACTAGTTGCAACTCAACTAAGCCTTTCTACATGATTGGATTACATTTGAAAATGGCATGGCTACTATATTGATATCTAGTTATCAAGGTACTCTTTGAGATTATTTGGTCATTTAATGGTTTGAAATTTCTTGCTTTCCTAATATTCTAGCTTATATGGGATGAAGGACCCTTGATACTTCATTGGCTAAAGAGCTTGTGAGATTGCAATTCTACTAGTGATGAAAGGAAGGGTGTCATATTGGATGTGTTTGATGCTTAGCTTCGTAGTAAAGTTGTTTAATAAATGTGTCGACCTAGGACATTCCATAAAAGCATGAATATGAGAGTCCCCACATGTATGTATAGAAAGGTCATTTGTCTACAAATTAAAAAATTATCTTTCTCAAATTGTTTGGAAGATGTAGTAAGTTATTTAAGGGCCTCCACACTAATAATAAAGTCTTGGAAGGAAATAATTACTTTAGACTATTTTTGTTGACTTTTGAATAAGGATTTTCCATTTGAGTTGGTCTCAAGCTAAAATTGATAATGAATTTACTATCTTTGGCAAGAGTCCAGTAACTATAACTATCAATGTGTGTTTTTTCCATGAATTATAAAATAATGGGCATGATTTTCTTTATGTAATTCCAAGTCATTGAATTTGCTCCTCCACAATTTTTGGAGAGGTATTTGCCTCTCATATATCTTGTCCAAAGTGTGTTTGAGGTATAAACCTTCCAGTAAAGCTTTGCACAATATGCTTCATTAAGGTCTATAAGTTTCTTGACCCTTAATTTGTTGTCTTTCAAGGGAGAAGATAATATTTTTGCAATTGGCCCAATGATGCTTGCTCACTTGATTACAATCCTCAAAAGAAAACCATTCATCACACTTTCAAATGTGTTTATAATCTTACATGAGGGGTGGGGAAGGGGAGGGGGGTTGGGAGATAGGACATCATTTGAGAGTAAAGTTATATTTATTGGAGAACATGCCTGTCAAACACTAACTTGCATCTATTGAGAAAATTTTCTTCTTCTAGTTAGCCATCTTTTTATGTATTGTGTTAATCAAGTGTTGTAAGTGAACAACCTTATTCCTCCCTTCAAACAAGGTGCTTCCCAAGTAAGATATTGGTAGGTATTATCTTTTAAATCCTAAGAGTTCCTTGATACTATTCTCTTGCTTATGGTTCATGAAAGATGGGTTGACAACTTGTTAGAGTAACATAGTGTTTTACTTTGCCTTGTGCATGTAAGTTGTTTAAACCTTTACTGAGTGCTTTAGTTGCAAAGAGGAATAGCAATAAGAATAGAAGATTACCTTGCTTTAACTAACAAAATGGTTCAAAGAAATTGTTGCTTTTCTCATTAACAATAACTGATAGCCAACACCTATTTATACTTATTAATATATTAATAAATCTATTATTGAATTTAAAATTAAATATCTCTTACTTAAGAAAATTCCAAGACAAATTATTGAATGCTTTCTTTTAGTCTAACAAGATAATATGATTATTATCTCTGATCTTGCAATTTATATCATTAACTAGTTCTTATACAAGGAGGATATTTTTAGAGATTTCTCTTTCCTTAACCAAAGTTGACTACACCATTGAGCTGAAGGTAAGTTAAAGCGATTGTATCCTTATTGCCAACAACTTAATAGTTTCTTTGAAAATTTGCAAATCCTAATTGGTTTGAAATTATCAAAAGATTGAGGGCAATCAATCCTAGGAATCAAGATTCTATTAACACTCATGAATTCTTTAAGTAATAGGCTAACAATAAGAAAATAATTAAAAACGTCATAAATGTCATCATGAATTATGGACCAACAATGCTTATAAAAGCATCCATTAAACCCATATTGCCCTAAAACCCTAGAAGAATCCATTTGAAAAATAATTTGTTGTATTTTCTCCTTGGTAGCTAACTAAATTAGCAATATATTGTCTTTTGGTGAGATGAGTGGGGAAGAGTGCATAATAACTCACCATTCTACCTATTAGGGATCATAGATCAGTGAGAAGTGAAGTAGTCCACTGCATCTTTGGCAATTAAATCCTTTTATGAGATCCAATTTCTACTTTAATTTTATGTATACAAAAAGCTTTCTTTTCCTTATTTTTAATATAGTATGAAATAATTTTGTACTTTCATCACCACCATGAGCCATTTAGTGCCTACCTTATGGTGCAAATATATCTCCTCCATTTTAGTAGCCATGATCAATTGATCGTGAGCTTTATTTAATTCCAGCCTTAGAAATTCATCTCAAACTCTTGGAATTAGCTTTCCTTCTCCTTAACTTGCTTCTTTGCTTCTTATTTCTTTTAAAATATATTACCAAATTGAATTTTATTCCATACTTTATGGAGGGCATTAAGTCTGTTTAGCTTGAAAGATAAGGGCCTTACTCCCAACCTAAAAATTGGAGGGCTACAATTCTGATCAAACATTGGAAGGACTTCTATGCTTTTAGTCCAAGCATTTTAGAATCTAAATTGACTTTATGCAGATTTAATTACTAATGGAAAAGAATCAATAATGGGAATGGTTTGATTAGGCTTTATTCAAATATTCAACCATTATAATAGGAAATGCATTGAGCTAGTCTTGGTTCATAGAGTTTCTATCCAAGCACTTTTAGACCCACTTTCCTTTTCTTTTTTCAGACCAAGTGAACTAATTACACATGAAGTTGAGCTTTTTTAGTATGCAATCATTAATATAATTAAAGAATTTAGTAATTAGACCCAACTTTGTATTAGAGTGATCTTCACATTCTTGAACCTTAGCAATGATATTGATGTCCCTTCAAACCATCTAATGAAGACAATTGACCTCTACCATCTTTCTTAAATCACTTCAAAGAACTCTTTTTTTTTAATAAAAGAGTAGCACATCTTCTACGTATCATGCTCAATTACCATACGCAAGCACTGTTCCTAACTTTTATTTATTTGACATTGGAAGTCATGCAGTTAGAGCACCTACATTTTGATTGAGATGTTGATCTCACAATAATCAATATTTAGTATGCTTAAAAGGATGTCCATCTATTTGTTACTTGTTTCAGCAATGCAATCAACTTTTTTTGTGTGCATTTTGATGATGTTCTTAAGGAGTTAAACCATTACTGAATTGATGGCCCCCTTGATATTATAAATTAAGAAATTATTTATAGTAATCTATAATGTCTACATTTTGAGAAGGTTAAAGGTTTCTTTTGGTTGTTATTGGGCTAAGTTCTTTCCCTACATTCCTTTTATTGGATGTTCTCTTTGACTTGTGGTTGGTAACCACTATAAATCCATATAGGACCATTTGAAAAATCTTAAGAGCCTTTGCTCTTTTTTGGGGTTCCTTACTAGATCTTACGAGTGATTCAATGTCTACTTGCTAGTTGAGTTGCACATCTTTCCAAACTTTCAAGTAAAATTGATAATGTGTATTGTTACTCTCTTGTTGCTTATTGAATTTGATCTTGTAATCATTGAAGAGAAGATTCATTATACAATTTAGTTCTTTTGCTATTGGTTATTGTTTTGTTATTTGGTGTGAGTTACTCATTTCTTTACCTTTTTAAGTTGTGACGGGATGATCCTTGTTGGTTAAGCATCTTAACCTACTCTTTTCAATTCTTATATCCTTACCTTTTTCTTACCAATTTTCCATCATTGTCCATCCTTTGGGTGTTGGTACTAACTTTAGTTGGAGTTGGTGGTTACACATGGCTCATTACCTTGTTGGATTTTTCTCAACTTCTTCATTCAATGTATCTGATTTTTCTCACATCTACTTTTAATGGGTTCTTGACTATAGACACAATATAGAATAGAGCCTATTTCATTAACATGTGACTTGAAGTGTGCTTTAAAGAGATTTATGTTGATGCTTGATAAGCTTTAGTATTGGGCTTAAAATCTAGGTGCCATTTAAGTACTCTCATTTTAAAGTTTGTTATTTTCTAAATTCTTTGCTTCCAATATTTAATGTAGGCCAATTCTAGTGGAAACCTCAAAAGTGCATTCTTATTATCCAATAGCCACATAACAACATATCTAATGAAGAAAAAGTATTTTGATTTCCACTCTTAGAAATTCCATGTTGGTCTTCCATGTCAGAACTTCAAAATTAGTGTTGGTTTAAAGGGAGGGTGCCATTTTGTAGATATCATCATCATCTAAGATGATGTTTGGTTAACCTTTGAACAAAGACATTGGCTTTATCTTAATTAGTAAGGTAGATTTTATTGAACCTAGCTCCTTTGTGAAGAAATGATTTAAGATGGAGAAGTCCCCCCAATTTTTAATAGAAAAAGGACGACGGAGCCAAAGACACACAAAATCCACTAAGTGAGGGAGAGGAGAGCCCTTGTGAAAAATGTCACCAGAATCCCATCGAAAATGTCATCCTTTAAAAAAAGTCATTGTCGCCTCCCAACCTCCACCTCCTAATGAATATTAAGAAACTCACATGAAAGGTTTACTAATTTTTCAAGATATAATTACCACTATAGTACTAGTTGTTCATATTGTTTTCCTAAATAAAACATCACTTTTTACAATACAACATTTGTGTCTTTCAAAATGTCCCATGACATTTCATTATTTTTTTAGCATTGCCTTAGCTCACCTTAGTGTCATATGGTGCATATCACTCATACCTAAAAAATGTTAACAAATATAGGCTAAGCCATTATGACAAGCACAATAGGAAACAACAAAAATAAACATTTCATGTCAATGTGTAGTAATTTTGGGTAATGTTACACATAAGGACTTTGTGACATATAATCATTAATCACATATTGCACATGAACAAGTGCATAAGTGATAAATACTTGTGTGCAATTTTTCTATTATTTATTATTTGATGTGACATTCTAGTTACCATTTATACAATTTTAAGCCTTTCCCACCCCTTTTCTACTTAACATGGCTTATTTACCACTTAAGAATTTTTTAGTCTTTTATTCATTACCTTGGAATTCTTCAACTTTCATGCGACTTATTCATTATCCAAGCATTATTTAGCCTTTATGTGACTTATTTGTCACACAAGAATTCTTCTACCTTTATGTTGTTCACAAATGACCTTTTCATTCTCATGCCTTTATGTGCCTTACAAACATAATTCATCTACCTTTATGAGGCTTACAAACCATCTTGGCATCTCCTATCCTTTATAATTCACATGTATTTTTTTTACTTCACTTGCACATAAGGTAATAAATATATTAATTTAATAATGTGCATTACATAACATATTTCCTTGATCTTCTACAACTAATAATCATGTATCATGCCATATTCATTTTTATGGTTGCAAAACATCATACATCTATAAATCTACATAGAGATAGTGTCAATGGAAAGTTATGTAGATAGACATCAATAAATCAACTATACATACATTCAATTAATGCAAATCACCAACTTGAACACTAAAGAGTTGTATAATTCATTCCTTTCTTACTCTCATTCTTTTCTTACAACTACATATAGGGCATACATTACATTTTATTCAAGCATTCAACAGATTACATGCTTTATTATGCATCTTTATTTATTTCCACACACTCATGATGTTTTTCATAGTCAATTACATATATTAATCCTAATGAACCCATCAAATTATATTTAATTTACTCTAATAAAACCATTTGTTTCCTCACTAAACTATTCAATCCATTTCATTACACAGTTCAATGTGCATTTAACAAAATTTTAGACACATTTAATCACTCAATTTTACTCTCCATGTGGTTTCTTCCCACGTTATCATTAGACCATCCATCTCTCTCATTGGACCATTCAATCCATTACAATTGGTTTTTCTAACAATCATCTAATGGGCATGAGACACCAAAAACTCTATTTGTTTCATTATCCATTCCACTCTAGATCTACATTGAACCATTCAGTCCCCCTATTGAACTATTTGGTCCTAATTAAAGTTTGGTCGATCATTTGACTTGCATCTAACAATGACCCTAGATCATGTTGTTAAGAAGTCTTGATATAACTGATACCTTCACCAAGTATCTAATATGGACTTAAGTGTTATTATACATTTTTATTAGACCATTTACAAGCTTTATCACACAAGCACTTTATTGGTATCATAATTGTCTTATTGAGTTTTCATGGTTCGAAAAGTTATAACTTAAGCTCTTGACTCTAAGGCACTCTCCATATATCTACTTAACTTTAGTTCTCACAAGATCCTTCCCAAAAGCACAAGGACTCTTAGATTGCATATCTAACTTTCTTGAGAAGACTACCTCAATAGATCCTTCTTCATATTAATCTCTTTCCCAAGCCTCTTCAAATCCTTCTCCATTGTGAACATTTTTATCTACTTACATAGTGGCTACCCTTACAAAATGCAAATCTTTGTGAATAGTATAAATCTCTATATTCTTCATATTCTCTTAACCAAATGACTCCTAAAATTTGTCAAACAAATTTTACAAGTTGCTCATTGAGCTAAGAATTTTCATATTAGTTTTATATAGGATAGCATTTGGTATTGATTATTTTATTTTATTATCAAACTATTCCTAATCTCATTGAACTTATAAATATTTTATTTATAATATTTACTCTATCATATTTATAATTTTCCACCTTCATTTTGGAATCACCTTTACATAATAGTCACTATGAATTGTCTTTACAAAAATAAGCCTCTTTTGGTCTTTTTCTCATTCTGATTCACTTTAAAATCACAAAAGCAATTATATTTGTTTTAACAATATTATAATTGTATACAACAACTCTTAGGATGTTTCAAATAATTTCTTGCTAATAGTACAAAAAGTTAAGAATTTTATTTTGGTCAAAGGTCATTTGTTACTTTAGAATTGCAATGGTTATTATTGCATAACAATTCCAAGATGTTCATAGTCGAGTTGCAATCATTTTTGTTTAAGCACAAGATGTCACATAAAATATGCTTGATGGACCACTAATAAGTCTGAGGATAAGTAGAAGTAACAAATAAGAAAATTTTCCTTATGATAAAACTTCACCCGAAGGAGAAGAAAGTCAAGAAAGACAATGCACTTCCATTGATTCCATGGTGCTATAAAACAATTGCAAACATTAACACTAGAGAAATACCATCTTTCTTGGCCTATGAAGTAGGCTAACCATCCCAATAAAGTTATGGCATATGAAATGTGCCATGGGAAACAGTGAATCATGACTCCTCAAGCTTGCTATTATAAAGGAAATTATAAAAAAGATGATTTAAATATAAGAAAATAAAGAATACAATTAAGAACTATTTCAACAAAAAAATGCACTAAAGAACATTCAAGTTTGGGGGCAAGGTCATAGTGAAATGTGATGCTATTGAAGATGAAAGGGAATTGAACAAATCATGACAAATTGAGAAAATGTGCACCTCTCAAAATTAGTGGCTAAAATAAACTCCTATAGGCTCACTTACTTAGAAAGTAATGATATCCTAAAGACATGGAATGGAAATGATTGAGAAAAATTCTTTATATGAATTTAACTTTGCATTAGAATGAAAATTTTTGTGCTTCATTCCAGCTCTAAAAATATAAAATTTTTTAACTATAAAACAAAAGATTCAATGAAGAGGCAATAATCATCCGTTAGTTTTGAAAAGAAAAAGTTCATAAGGAGAGGTGCTATCTATTGGGTGTCTTGGTCTAAAGATCCATCTCAAACAATATTTCAAAGATAAAGGACCCAATAAGAGGCTTTGATAAATGGTTTTTTAGTCAAAAGTTTAGTCTCAAAAATGGAAGGCCTCAGTGAAAGGCCACCATAGCCAATGAGAGCAAAAATGTTAAGGAATGGTCCTAACTACTTAAGGAGAGAATTTAGTGAACTTGTGGCATGGTCTGAAGATTTGCATTGAAAATAAAAAGCCTTAGGAGACACTCTTAAGAATAGGTGCCTTATTCTAAAGATTTATCTTTTAAAATAGAAGACTTAAGGAAGGACCTCTGATAGTGCCCTATTATTGAGATTTGTCTTAAAATTAAAAACCATAAGTAGGGCTTCTAACTAATGAGTGCCTTAGTCTTAGGACCTGTCTCAAAAAATAAAGGACCCCAATTAGAGAAGATAGCTGATTGATGCTCTAGTTTTATGATCTAGCTCAAAAATAATTTATTGATGACAAAATCCCAAGAGACTCTAGTTAACAAATTCCATTATATTGAATAACATTTTGAAAAGTTTTGTATAGGCTCAGGCCTCAGAGAGATGTTATAGCCAATGTATGCCTTGATTCAAAGATAATTCTTGCAAATATTTTAATGATAAAGGCTTTAGGATGAGACACTTCCTAGTGGATGTCCTCATCCTATGATTTATATCCAAGAAAATTTTAAAACCTTATTCAGTTTAGGTTCCATACAATAAATTAGCCAAGTAAAGACCATCACAAAGTTTTAATAGTGTTGGAGAGTGAAAGGTAGGGCCAAACAATTAACTACTAGAGACTAGTGTTGCTCCTTCAATTTCTTATAATATATCAATTATGTATACTTAATGAATATAAAAACCTACCTATGCTAATTGATTATTTTTGGATTTTTTTTATTTATTCTTTTAGGCCTTTTGATACCTAAGAGCTAGAGTCAAATTTGGTTAACCAAAGAATCTATTTGTGATTAATTGATAACTTGAAATTCGTTATTGAATTAATTATAATTTTTAGATTTAATTATTGAGGAATTTTTTAATATAACAATTCAAAGCAAACTCTATCTATTAGGAAAATTTTCCAAGTTATTGTTTTGAGATCAATACACTTTAAATTTAACTTATATCCCACATATTAATTATCACCTTGATTTTAAGAATTTTTAAGCATTTGCTTGATATTTTGGGTGTTTTTGGCCTTTTAATCTTTAATAACCACTTAAGAAATATTAACTTAGACAACTATTAGGTAAAAGTTTGAGATATGCTTCTTAAGAAGTTAGGAGGGTAGCTTGCTTGCCAAACTTTCCTACAATGATCTACAAAAATGAGTTGTGCAAATTACTTCTTAAAAATAAATATCACTTTATCATCAAATGTAATACTTCTATAGCTACATTCAAAAGCAAAATATAATAAGGTTACTCTCAAGAATGATGACATAGATTAAGCCCCATTTGTTACATTGTTTGATATCTCACTTTGCATACCTAAATGGAGAAGGTGACAAGAACGCAAGTTGTGAAAAAAGTTCTTTGTGAGCAATAAGTTTTATCCACATTAAATTAGATAGACGATCCTTGACCTCCAATAGGATGTTGTTAATCAATTCTACTGAGGATCACCAATATAAACCATTGAGGCATATCATCTTCTAGAACCCTTATCATAATGGTTAGTCAATATGCCATACTCGAAAAAGAGACATTTATACTTAGGAAAATCATGCTAATATGAGAAACTTGATCATACAAGATGATGTAATTTTGCCTTCAAGACTTAGTATGTTCATGTCTATCATAAATGAATGGTTAGGGCTTTATACATGATAGAAAGATAATTCTCTAAACTTGTTACCTATCCTTTTAGCAAATCACTTTCTTAAAAATCCCTTGATGCAATACTACTTATCCACCAACAAACAAACTTAGTGACCCACTTCCACTCCATGTGCCTAGTTTTCAAAATAAGAGTTGTGATACCACAATCTAGCCATCATGCTCATGATGTGTAGCCATGAATTAACCTTACCTTTTAAGCCCCAAAAAAGAACTAATGTGTGTATAATCAACGCAATTAGAACCCAACTAATTGGGGGATGAGTTCACCCTAGGTTACAGTGATTAACCAAGAAACTTTAGTAGGTACATGGTACTTATATACAAACTTAATAACAACCTATTTTGTAATCTACAATGCAATCTCGAATGCAAATATTTTCCATGTAAAATCGATCGAAAAATATGCATGAAACTAATAGTGGAGTGGAATAAGTATTTGATACAACCATAATAACCAACAAATACACATAATTATTATAAGTAAACACATAACTACTATAGACTAGAACATCATGAGCTATAATGCTAAATACTAATACTACTTATATACATTGAGTTTTTTTACCCCAACTCTAGCTTAAAATGCAAGTACATAATTTCTTAGACCTACATTCAATGAGAGTGAGATAGGAAGCCTAATAGGGATTCCTTGAGGTCTACGTTAGACAAATCAATTGTAGTAACATGTATAATGCTAACATATGTACAATAAAGTGCAACTAACCATCATATCCTATAATTCTATCATAGTAAAATTGATTGATCACTTGCTTCACGACATAACTCACTGAATTCAAATAACTATTGAGACTTCTTTAATCCCCAAGAATCTCATGATCCTTTGATGTAGCTAAAATGGGTGATCAGTGTTCAACACCTAATTTGGTTCTCCATGTGTTGGTAAAAAAATTGCCACTCCTCATTCAATACCTTAGAAGCTAATCTTATGATTTGGCATTTCATTGTGTGGAAAGTCTAATCATGTAATCTAGCACATCTATTATCCTATGGGAGTCCTTAATAAGCAAGTGATTCTCAATCATACTTAGGTGTTTAATCATGTAATCCTGCACTCCATAATCTAGGGAACGTAATCACATAGTCTAGTACTACCATACTCCTATGCGAGTCCTTAAAAAGTCTAATACTACCATACTCTTATGAGAATCCTTAAAAAGTAAGCAACACTCAAAGATACTAGGGAGTCTAATCACTTAATCTAACACTCCATAATCTAGGGAGTTTGATCAAGTAATCTGGTATCTTCATGGTTTTATAAGAGTCCTCAATAAGCAAATGACATGCAACCATAATTGGAAGCCTATAATCCAATACAGCACTCCATAATCTCTAGGGAGTCCATAATATGCCAACTGACCTTCTCTTCATTACATGAGAGAAAAAAAATTTATAGTGCACTGCATCTCAACCTATACTCCCTAACACCAGGTGTCATGAATGAAGCTCATTAAGATCCAATCATTACAATACTCTATGCAAGTGCTAAAATAATTTCTATTAACTATGTCAACATATTGTAATCCTTGGGTGCCACATTAAGCACCCCCTTTTTCCACCAAGCCAAACCAAAAGCAATTTATACCTTAGCTTGAAACAATATAGCCTATATAATGTAACCCTAGACTAAGCTAAGGTTTAAATCAATCATTTTAGGATCTTTCTTAGGGTTAGTTCTACCTACTAGCCTATACAGGGATTATCCTAAGTTTCTTTAAAATCCCTAATTAACTTATTTAATATTATCATGGGTTCTCTCTCTACAATCATAAATTGCTTTATTTGGGGTTACCACAACTACCCAAATCCCTCTGCTAAGACTATCCCTTAGCCTTAGCCTACATCTGAGTTTCTCACTAAGCTTCTTTTTCCTTATATGAGCTTTCACTTGAGCTCCTACTCAAAGCCCAAAACCTTGGCATTAAAGCTTAAGCTTTAGATAAAAACATACTTCTTTCTTTGGCTATAATCTAAGCTTAGGTTCTTTTCTTCAAGCTCCAATTTAAGCCATTCCTTTGAAATCCTAGGTTCACATTAGTTCCACTAATGGATCTTCCTTTGCAAAATGTCCTTCTTAAGCCACTCTCGATCTTGTACTACCATCTCTATTGGCTTAAGTGCCTTAAAGGCCAATTCATAGCCTTACCCTAAATCTTAAGTTATTCCTAAGGTTTAGTCGAGACTTATGAAAACCACTTAGCCCTTTGGCACATGCCTCAAACACTTCTCTTAAGGCTGTACCTGAGCCCCTCTCTCAACCCTAAGTTTCATCTAAGGTCAATGCCAAAGTTATTTTAATTCAAGGTGTTTACTTATGTATCCACAAGGTTCAAGGGCCCTAACCCTAAATCTTGCTTTAGGGTTTATACATGCCATAACCAAATCTTAAACACCTTCGTAAGACAAAATCATCAACTTTTATTATTATCACATTTTGTGCTTTATCTAAGATCCTTTTCACCCTAAACCTATCATTCTAAGGCCACCTATGGCCTTATCTAAACTTAGACTAAAAATTTTAGGGTTACCTAAGAGCCTCAACCTACCTTTAGATCTAAAACTAAAGATACTGAAGCCTCTCTACATAGCCTTAGATCAATGTTCTAGTTAAACCCACACCACGACATCATAATATCATTCGTAGTTAAGACCCTCCATTGCATTACTAAGTAAGTCCTTACTTAACCTTATTCCCTCTGAGCCAAAACATGAAACCCTATAGACTCCAAAATAAAACCTTAAGAGCTCTACATGCCCTTGAAGCCATTGAAGGTGGCCATTCCTATGTTTGCTTGTCTCTTTCAAAGCTTTTGGACAACCTTTATCACTAAGCCTTAAAGCTGACTTGAGGCAACAAGCCTCTCGTGGCTATAAGACTCGACGTTTAGGGTTTAACTATTATAGGAATAATGCATGTTCACATCATCCAAGCATAGATTTAAGAATTATTTCTAGATTAACATAGTAATAATTATCTTATAATGGCATTAACTTAATCATGACAAAACACAAGTTCATATCATCACTAATAGGTCCAAGTTTTCCATGTGTTATATGATTATAAAAAACATCTTAATAAGATAGAATTAGATCATGCACATAATATCATAATTTAAGGTATTAAAATTACATAAGTACCTAATTTAAGTGCATAACCTTAAAGTTTATCCTACTTGGATATGGGTAGTGAACTTCACCAAGCATTGTGTCTCCTTCTTTTCCTCTGTTAGCTCTAGGCTCTCTTCTTCTCCCTAGCTTTCTCATAGCTTAGATCTTCTTTTATTCCTTAAAAACAAACATCCTTTATTTCCTTTTATTATTTGTCCCAATAATTCTTAAAAGTTAGGCACCTAAAGTAGATATTAGCTAAGAATCAAGATAGATGGTTATCATTGTTTTTAAGTGTCTAAGGGGACTCATGCCAATTTGGTGGCTCAACTCATGGTTTGGAAGAAAAAAAGAAGTGGAACGTTCATGCTAGCCACTCATCTCAACCATTCAACTCATAATATTATACGTTTATGGTTAGATTTTGCTTTAAAGAGAGTTCACATTAAACTAAGCATAAAACCCAACCTCAATAAGATTTAAACCTCTTAGAAGAGAATCATTCACATCTATTATACTTTGATTCTATCCTTAACATATCTAATGCCAAAACTAATTTAAGAAAATAATTTAATGGAATTTTAATAACCAAACTAGAAGGAAAAAGACATACCTTGGGTTGGCATAGAGCTTGTAAAGAAATCTCTTCCGTGCTAGCTAACCTAAGGAATGTGTCATTATTATGTAAGAGATCGTACCACTATATTGATATAGTCATGTTAATCTAATTGACATCCATTCTAATAATAATAGCTAGTGATGTATAATATTGATATAAGGTAAAATTTACACTTATTCAGTGTCTAATAAGTAGTTTCTATTTTATATCATATTCATAATGGATATAATCAAATAGAACCAATTAAGTACACATTTTCATAGTTATATGAGTCAAGAGAGGTCATACTTGTGTGAGGTGTTAATCATACATAAATGAAATATGAATTAGAGATAGAGCATAGTCATGCGATAAGGGTGTCAAACCTGCATGTCTGACTATAGTTTGAATTTCATGAAATACTTCACTCATTCACACTATTTTATTTGTAATTTTGAAATGGGTGCATCATAATTTTACTTTGTTTAGTAAAGATTTTTCATATGTTTTGTTAACTTCATGTCCCTTGAGAGAGTTTGATGATATCACAATCATGTATTGTGTATCTTATTATTTGCTTCAATAGATTTTTTTAGATATAGATTGGATCAAGTGGATGATAAGAAAGACAAATTAGAGTTTGATCCTTACTCTCAAAGGAATCTTGAATGTTTAAGGCTTCAAACAATGGAATATCCCAATGAGAACTTCCCTTTAGATGGTGTAGTAGCCACCATGGTTATTTTTACTTCCTTCGAGAGATTAGATTGCTAAAACATGCAATTTTCTCTTGTAACATAATTAGTATTACATTCATTCTTATTCACACTTGCTAAATTATTTTTAGGTTTATTTACTTTAGATTTTAGGTTCATAATCCTTTCCAAAACTACATTAGGTTATTAGTTATATTGTTACATACTAGTTTAGAGTTAATTTAAATCTTAAGATAATAAAATCAAAGTAAAAAAATGTCACATTTATCGCTATGTTATGATCATACAATACATTATCTTATATCATATGTGTATGTCCACATTTTGGCACAATGTATTAGTTGATGATTAAGATATGGTATGAGAACATATTGGTATGATAGTTTAATCATATAGATGTGACTACAATCAAAATAAAGGATTAGAAGTATTAACTTCATTATATAAGATATTGGTCGAGTATGAGTGTAGACTACTTTTTGAGAGTTGTGTTATGACAAGAATCATATGAGTACAAAGTCCCTTTCATGCACATACATAATTTATTTCTTCTCATATCACTTCATATATGAAAAGATTAGTTGATTTTAGACATACACATTTTATGTGGTATCATATGATTCTATTCATAATACAACCACTTGCTCATATCATAAATTATTACTTATACATTATTAAAGTCTTGTTCAGGGCTATGCATGACTATTATATTGTACAATCCAAAGTAAAGAATCATAGTTGTGCTATCTACTTCTTGACATAAATGACTTAAATTACATAAGAAAAAAGTACACTCATTGTATTGTACAAATACTATGTTAATATTGTATGAGTATGAATATCAACTAATAAGACCCAAAAAATATTACTATTTACATTATCGTATTATGCGATCAATGTGTCACGCTTGCGCTTAAACAAGTTTTGTTACAAAGTTGTCACACCATTGTAATAGTCTTATTGCATTTGTATTATCATTCAATTTGGTCTAATTAGGTCTATTATTTTGTGATTGTATAAGCTCTCATCCTTATATGATCATATTATATAATATTTTCATGAGATCTTAGCTCTCGATGAAAATAAATATCATATGGTGAAAATATACTATCAAACATGTAACTAGTAATAATTTTATATTAGTACGATCTCTACGATCATTTGGTATATTGTATATTTAAACTTAAGCATTACACTAAGAATTGGTATTGTATAATATAACGAATGACTTAGACATATACAAAAAGTTATTTTTAATCTAATGGCACTAGAAATATTACTAGAAGTCAAGACGATTCTAGTTCTATCATTATCACCCTAATATGATATTCTCAATGTCCTAATCTGATATATTCGAAAAAGATTTAATGGATTGTTTAACCATTTTGGGAATGCAAATAAAGTTATCTTTTGTACTTAAAAAGATCATGTAATCAAGCATGATTAGAAATAAGAGGACTTCATATAAGAGATAGGTTAATCATCATAAGTTTAAACAATCTTACTTGAGAAATTTTGTGTGTTAGTATGAAAAAATAGGTTCTTGAGACCATTATTATTTTGGCTTCTATGTTGCATTCACATCCTTTACTTCCTCTTATTGAATCAAACATTGGCAACATCTTACCGTGTTATGCTTCTTTTCCACTCGTACATTTTCTTGGTTGTAGGCTAGTTGTTAGATATTGTCTTGTGAAAGTGATGTGAGTTACTATAGTTGAGTGACTGTTTGAGTTGTACTAGTGTGTGTAGCCTTAGTTGGGATACGTTTGTAAGTTAACTAGAGATTAATCTATTGTATGTTCAGTGGAGCTTTCTTTTTAATCTATGTAGATCAACTATTTTGAGGGTTTTGAGGCCAACCTATCAGTTTGGTTAAAAAATATTAATTAATGGAAGGCTAGTTAGGTCAACTAAGGATGAATGTAAGTAAAAGTTTTATTGAACCACTTGAACCTACTATGCAACTTTGCTTCCTACTACTACTATTTTATTTTATTCTTATCTATCCACAAGTGTTTTCAAAAGTAAAGAAATTTTTTTTAACATAGAAATTACTAAATTCCTTTTGAATGCAATGTTCTTATTATTATAAAGTTATTCAAATTAATGGATTCACATGTAGGTTTTGATTTGTATTGGAAGCAATCATGTTTTAAAAAGGAAATGATTTAAAAAAAATATGTCTCACAACTTCTTTGATGCAACTTTTATGGCAGAAGGTGCTTTCTTCATCAGTCTCTCTTGTTTTATGGAGAATATTATCTATATTGAAAGAATCAAATGAGAAGCAACTTGCTTTTTTGTTGTTGAACTATAAGATATTATACAATGACCTTTCATTTTATCCACTAAAATGGAAAATAATGTTGTTATAAGAAAAAACATATACGAATTAAGTCCATAAGAAAAATACCAGGTATTGTTAATTGCCTATGTAGTGAACATTCTTCAACTAGTTTATGAATCTTGAAACTAGGCACAAATCTAATCAAAGCTATGGATGACTTATGAAGGAACTTCCTTAATAAAAGAAAATAAGATAAACTTGTGAACACATTCTATGAAATGTTTAGAATGAATTCTAATAAATCTATAACATTAATGGTTACATGTTTCACCAACTTTACTAATTGCTTGGAAAGTCTTTGGAAAGTTTTATCCAATAATAAACAAGTTTAGAAGATCTTAAGAGTGCTTCTATAGGAGTACGATCATTTGGTGATATCAATCAAAGAAAGTTTTATCCAATAATAACAAAGTTGTCACACTTGATTTTATGTCTTCATTGATCAACCAACTTACATCTTTACTAAACCATTATCCATTAATGCTATTACTCAAATTATGATGTCTCTTGGAGTTATTAACCCCACTGAATGATACTTAAAAAGAGAAGTAGTTGCTAGAATTTAGGATTCCATAACTATTGGAATTTAAGGGGAGAGATGAGAGATGCATGAATTAAGGGGGAGTTGTTTGCTTTTCTACACTTTTCTAATTTTCTACACTACTCTTTATTTAAAATCTATAGTAATAGTTTTTTGTTTGTATAATTGAGCTTGTTCTATACAATTTATCTCACATGATCTTGTCTTTCATTTCCTTGATGAGATTTTGTTTTCTTCAAAAAGAGAGATTATTAATCCCATAGACCATGAAAGAGATTGGTGATATTAAAATCATGTATTGTATTTCTAATATCTTATTTTAATATTTATTTTCAATATAGATTAGATTAAGTAGATTATAATTAAGGTTAATTAGAGTTGGATTCTTACTCTAATAGGAACCTTGAAGGGAATACTTCAAACATTATAATAGCCTATAGAAAATTTGCTTGTTGATTATGTGACAATTATTATGGGTATTTTTACTTCCTTTTAAGGGTTAGATTGTTAAAACTTATAACTTTCTCTTGTGGCACACTTAAGATTGCTTTCATTCATGTATGCATTGATTAAAGTTTTTTTAAGTTTATATTTACTCTAGATTTTAGGTTTATAATCCTTTTTAAAACTATATTAAATTAACAAAAAGACCAATATATATTGGTCTAGTGTGACTTTAATTGTTAAGATAATAAAATCAAGATTAAAATAAGACATTTTTATTACTACCATATGATCGTATAATATAACGTCTTATATTATATGTGTACACTCTATGCTCAAGCTCAAAGTCTCACATAATGATTAAGATCTAGTACAAGATTGTATTGGTATCATGGTTTCATCATACATATATGATTGTCATCAAAACAAATGATTAAAAGTATTAACTTGATCATACAAAATATCAACCTTATATGAGTGGTCTAACTTTTGAGAGTTGAGCTACCACTGACATCATCTGAGTATTAAGTCTTCTTCATACACATAATTTATTTTCTCTTAGATCACTTCACATATAAAGGCTTAGTTGTTTTTAGACATTTATGTTTGGTGTATTGTATTGATATGGCCATATTCATAAAAAAGCCACTTGATCATATCTCCATTAATACTTGTACAATGTCTGAGACTTATTTTAAGTTGTGAATAACTACTACATTATATAATATGATCATTGTTACACAATCCATTTCTTAACATAAATCACTTAATTACTTAGGAAAGAAATGTAGCCATTGTTTCATACAATTATCATGCCTATATCTTATGACTATGAATGTCAACTAGCAAGTCCCAAAATGTCTTGCTATCTACATAATCATATTGTTGTGATCAATGTATCATACTTATATTTAAAATAAGTTTTGTTATAGAAATGTCATACCATTATAATAGCCTTATCTTATATATATGACTATTCAATTTGGTTTAGTTAGGTCTACTAAAACATTACTATATAATAGCCTTATTCAATCACCTCATACAATGTTTTTCCAAGAGTTTGGCTTTTTGTGAAAATAAATATTATATAGTAGTGATATATAATTAGACATGTATGATCTACTTTAGCTATTAAGAAGAATTATTTTATAATAATATAATTTATTGAATCATTTAGTGCATTATATATTTGAATTTAAGCATTACACTAAGAACACACAATAAAAGGAATATCACAAACTCATAAAATAAGTTATTTTTAGTCTAATAACCTTAGACATATTACTTGATCATCAAAACGATCCTAGTTTTTTCCTTATCATCCTAATACATTATCCTTCATGTATTAATATAACACATTCCAAAAAGATTTAATAGTAGTTTAACCATTTTGTGAATATAAATAAGATTTTATTTGTACCTAAAACATTGTGTAATCAATGTAGAGTATAAATAAGAGGACTTTTTATAGGAAATAGGTTGATGATTATATTATCACATTCTTACTTGAGAATCTTTGTGTGTTCATCTCTAAAAATAGGCTATTAAGACCATTACTATTTCTTCTCTATACTATACTCTCATCATTTACTTCCTCTAGCTAATTCAAGCATTGGTAACATCTTACCTACATTTACTTTTTATGTCACTTGTAGATTTTCCTTATTGTAGGTTAATTTTAAGAAAATTTCTTGTGAAAGTATTATGACTACTATAGACGAGTGACTAGTTGAGCTATATTATTGTGTGTTGGCTTAGTTGGGTTACTGTTATAAGCTTAATGGAGCTTAAGCTATTATTACCTCAGTGAAGTTTGTGTCATAATTTGTGTAAATCAAATGTTGTGATAATTTTGTGACCTTCCTACCAATTTGGTGAAAGAATTTGGTAGTAAAAGTGTGGGTTGGATGTAGGAAAATGTTTTGTTGAACCACTTGAAATTACAATGTCCCTTTTCTTCCTGTTTCCATTGGTTTTATTTGATTCATGTCTATCAATAAGTACTTTAAAAATTACAGTAAGTTTTCTTAAAATAAAAGCTAATGAAACTCTTTTTATTTGCATTGCCCTTATTGTTTTAAAATTATTCAAATCAAAATAAATGATTTTGACCCTCTTATGAATGGTGTGTAGCAACATCTTTCAATTCAAAACTCAAATGATATTCAAACAATTCATGACACATTGATCCATCATGTCTATTCAATAATATTTCCATGATTTTTAATTCTTTCAATCTTTAATTCTTCAATTTTTCTTCATGATGGCATGCAAACAATTTACACTCAATTTTCTTAGTTTATTCATTGTCAATCGATCTTCTTGAATAAAATTAAGAATATGTGTGAGTGTGTGTTTGAATATGTAAGAAATTAAGATTTCTATTAATTTTAAATAATTTCTATAATTATTTGAACTAATGATGATAAAGTTTCATGAATGAACTACAAGGAAAAGTCACAAGTCAACATTTGTCTCTATATACCCTCACTATGGAAACCATCTACATAACTATCTAAGCTTTAATCTTTAAAACCTAAACCAACTTGGCTTCACAATGATGGTAGACTTTGAGTAAGGTGATTTTATAGATCTTGTACACAAAGATCTACCATTAGGATTCTAAACATAGTTGTTTTCTTTAAAATTAATAAATCACCTAAAAGAATAATCAATTGAGATATGACCATGTTTATAGCAATAATTGTACACAATTTTAGAAGGACCAATTGAATTAGTAAGTGCTTAAGAATGGACATCTTTCCTTTTTACATGAGTATGAATCATGATGTGACATATGTGAATAAGAGTAAACAAATTTAGACTTCAAAATATTTAATTCATTTTTAGTGAGGCAAAGCTCTTTAACTTTTCTTTCAATTTATTATTTTCTCTTATCAAATCATTTCCAATTTTCAATTTGTTAATACAAGTAGATTGCAAGAAAAATGATTTTTATTTTCAACCATTTTTCTGACAACATTATAAGGGAAGAAAAGAGCGATTTTCCTTCACTCAACAGTGATTCATTCTACTCCCTAATTTCATTACAATGCTCTTGTAACTCATGAATTTGTTGTTAATGTTTTTTACATTTCCCTTTTGAAGTATCATACATGTTCATTAGTTCTTATATTCATTTATTAATTCATGAGAGTAATTAGGTAGATAAGTGAATCATCATTAGTACAAGAAGTAAACTATGCACCTATCTAAAAAACTTACTTTAAAAGTACTTGAAAGCACCTTTTTTCTACTCCAACTTCTATTTCTTTTTCTTGTGATAGAGTACAATATAAGAAGGTTTATCCTCTTACATTGAGATGAATCGTTATGTAAGTTCTTTCATTACTTTCATAAGTAGTATTGTAAGGATGTACAAAGAATATCACAAATCATAATCTATTTTTTGAAAAAAGAATTTAATGTATTTTTTCATAGATCATAATGTTTTCCAACAAATAAAAGAGTGTAATCCATAATATTAATAGAGATTGCAAACAATTCTAAAATACTCCAAAATCCAAATAATGGATTTTACCTCAAAAAGTTCTTCCATTGAAACAAACTAGCTTTGATATCGATTGAAAGAACTATCCAACCCACAAGATTAGGGGGAGGGGGATGAATTATGCCTTTTTGAAGACTAAAGAGTAAATGATTTTTGCTAGCCAACAATTATTCAACTAATTGATCTTCTAAAATTGTTACACCCCATTTTTTCCTAGGCTGATTTTTGGCATATTTTTTTTTTTTACATATAGACAGCTCAGATCGTCCCATACCAACCTGAGTAGCCTACGAAAAACATAGGATATAACACATCATTACACACCTACTTTCCTTAATAATGTGGATCCCATCTCCCGGGTACACCGTCAAATCAGGTTCATGACTCCTGAATTAACAGATGGACTCGCACAATGTTACTCCTACTAGACCCCATACTCCTAACCTATACCGGTAGGAGAACCGATCTAATAGAAGTCTGAATCCCCACGGTTAAGTTCCATAGTCATGTAATGATCTCACCATCAAAAATAAAATACATAACATCCTCAGATAAAATATGGCACTCCACACACTATACCACCAAGACAATAAAGTAAAACAGTGAATGGAAACTACATCACAAGAATAAGATCCAAGTCCAACAAATACAATATCATCCAACTAGATACATAAGTCAGAATCACTCTCACATATTACATGACATAAGAATAACAGTCTCCCTGAATACATCCAATAGTATCAATCACACTAACCAAAATGTCTCAGAAAATCACAGATCAGATATCCTCCACTAGCCTGCTGACCACGATCCCACCTAATCTGGGTGGCGTCAAGGCTGTCGAGCCGCTGGAAAAATATAGATAAAAAAGGAGTGAGCTACGCCCAGTAGGAAAGACAGCTAGTAAAAACTCACATGCAAGATAAGGATAATAGTAAGAGTATAGGAATACAGCATAACAATGTAGGGTGGAAAGGCACTCTCAGTCCCAGACTCTGACCAACCACAGTCACCCCCAGTCACAACAGAGTAGCTCTCCTCTGTGCTCCCAGGCAGCATGCCAGCGGGACACGCCCATCTCTGCGCACGCATCACAATTCCTAGCACCCGACACCGCAGCGTCTCTCGTCAATCAATCTTCTGGAGACTATAGACAAAACCAGTCACATAGATCTCTAGCCAACGTGAGACACCCCTGCCACCCTCAGGCACGCAGGCCTACACACTTGGCTAGCCACGGCGAGTCACCCCTGCCACTGCCACTCTCAGGCGCGCAGGCCTACACTCGTGGACCAGAAGAGATCGACTCAGCCACCGTCCCAAGAAGTCCTCTCCCACAATTTCCATAGAAGCTCACGCCCCTACAGTTATTGCCAAGCTCTAACTCCAAGATTTGGCAACATGTGTCCAGATACAACAAGGCGCATACCAGTCCACATGTATACTGTGAAAGTTAAGTCTGTACCGCACAGTTACCAACCACAACTACCCTAAAACATCATATAGGGCCTATAGTAGTCCGGTCCAATATGCCAATCTATGAAATATGCCAACACTGAGTAAACTGACTCAATCCATGTCATTGTCATCCAAGCAACACAAACTGTACCAAAATTCTGACTATTCTGGTAACACCCAAGTGTCACACTTCCTTCCAACTGATCCAGCTGCACTGAATTTATGGGTAATTTCCAACAGTCAATTTCAACTTGGCTACGTGATTTCCAAAAATCACCTCTTCCTCACTTCAGGAAATTTTAATTTCCAAAATAAATTTCTGCCCTTTATCCATTTTCCGAAATTCGGAATAAATTTCCGAATAAAATTTAAATTCCACATATATCCTTTTTCCGAAATTCGGAATAAATTTCCGAATAAAATTTAAATTCCACATATATCCTTTTTCCGAAAATTCGGATTAATTTCCGAATTAAATTTTCCTCCGCGCTGAATCCCGCTGAACCGGTTTTCGCTGCCGGTTCGGAAACCTCGCGCTGAACCGCGACACCGCCGAACCAAATTCTTTAATAATCCGTTAATCGGTCGATGCTTAAATAATTATAATTACTAATAAATATTATATAAATACCATTAATTACTTAAATAAATTCGTAATTAATCTAAACCCTTCTCCTTCCTCGGTCCGACGTCCGCGAACCCTAACTGAAGCATTCGCCGACCAATCCAATTCCTTCTGTCAATTTCCGGTGAACGCGAACAAGGAGAAACAAAATTCGATGTTCTAACTATCCTAATGTTTCAATAATGCCACTAATTTAAAATTTCCGCCGAAGAAATTCGCCCATACGCCATTGCCGTAAGATTAATCCAACAATTAATTAACTAATTCAATGGCAAACTGATAATACAAATCCCTAACATGTTCCTAAGCCTTAATTAAATTTTCCGGCGAAATGGGAAATTTTCCACAAATCCAAAAATTGTAAAAGACGCAAATTAGCATTCAACTAAGTCCAATTTTTCATCCACATGCTTGATTTCATTAAGCAAAATATTCCATGCTTTTAATTTCTACTAATTAACTAATTTAAAACCGAATTTCCTACTATTTGCAAAATAATCCATATTTTAATTTGCTAATTAACTAATTTAAACTTAATTTCCTACCTTTGCTCGTCGCCGGCGACGGTGAAGCCCGCACGCGATCAACCGCAGCTCCTCGCCGAACGAAACCGGTACCAAAATGTTCGCCTCTGTCCCGCGAATCTCCGGTTACCAAAAGCCCCTTGGAAGGCTGCCGGAAATCACCGCCGTTCGTCGCGAACACCTCGCCTCTAGCCGCCGTTCGAAACCCTAACAGCCGAACAGTTCAGGTTAAATACCCAGCTTAAACCGGTAATAACCCGTTAAGACCCATTAAGCGCCGGTTGACCTTCTAAAAACGCCACTTAACACTCGATCAGCCGGTTAATCTCCCCCGCTGATCTCGCCCGTCCGATCCGCTTATCCGCGGCTTATCCAAACGCACGCGCAAACGCACCTCGGCGAACCGGCCCGCCTTCGCTGAACCGCTCCGGTCCGGTTCACGCGCGGTAAAAAAGAAAATAAAAATCCAAATTTCGTTTTTTTTAAAAAATCTCGGTGCTCCGAAAAATCCCCAGAAAATTTCAGAAATTCCAATAGCCTCCAATTGAGCTCCTGGCTCATCCTACTGTCGATCTGAAATCATCTAAGCCACAATTGAATTATTGAAGATTAAACCTATAATATTTTACCGGGTATAACAAAAATCCTTCCTTATATTTTTAAGCATTGTATTATTGAACAAAAAACAAGTAAAACAAATAATAACAAGTATAAAAAATGCATTGAGTTCAAGTCGTTTGGCCACAAAAATAAGGCCTCCATCCACTAGTAATTGACTTGACGAGGTTCCAGTAAACCTGTATCTTTTCCCACACAACACGTAAGCTAAATACCCTTATGACAACATGATTAATCATTAATCAATAGCAACTCCCAAATGCTTAAAACTATCGATCAACAAAACCATAATACAACAACAACTTGAATTACTTACAATGATTAATAAAAAAGGTGTACAACACTTAAGACAATTTTACAATAATTTACACCTTCAAACCCTTGCAAAAAAAGTGGCACAATATTTAAATGTAAAGTGAAGATGTTAAACTTAAAATTAATAAGATGAAGAGAATAGAATGACAAACACATAATAGGACGATATTTAAAGCTCACACAACAAAGCATCCAAAATATTGAAGTTGACCTAGAAAATTCATAAAAAGTTTTTCTTAGATGACATCTCCATTAGTGAAGTTGACCTAGAAAGTAGTTAAGTTTGATTAAGATTCTACATGTGAAGACAAGTTCCAAAATATTGAATGATAGTTTAACCATAGTTCCACTTCTAATTTTGTAAGAGGGAACATAAGGATATCAACTCTATAGTGACGCATCTTATCAATATCTGGGTTTTGTGCTAATATAATTTCGAGAAGTTATTGACTATACCTTGAAACAATTGAAATTGCGTAAGTAAAACAAGCCAAATCATGACTTAGAAATTGTGGCCATTGTGTTTGCTCTCAAGTTCTCACAACATTATTGGTATGTAATGCAATACGAAATGTAAACAATATACTAGAGTTTGAAATATGTTTTTACTAAAAAAAAGTATAATTTCCATGGGTGGGAGGGTAATAATCATAAAAATCATTATTGCTTCAATTTCAATGTATTCTTCTATGGCTTCTTGCCCTCTACAAAAAATTCTTCAAAGATTAAAGAGACTTATGAATGGATTTCTATGGGGAGATTCAAGGAATAGTCACTAAAATCATTGGGCTAATGGAAGAAATTTTTCTTCCTAATTAAAGAAAATGACAGGTGATTAAAGAAGCTCAACGAGGTCTGGTAGCATGCACTACTAAGCTCTATTGGACGGCTCACACTTCTACTTTGTTATGGACCCTTTTCATGATATCAAAATATTATTTGAGAAGCAGGAAAATTTTAACCTCTATAACTTGGAATTACATGGAAAGAATTAAACATATTACAATGATATGCAAGAAGTTTTCTAAAATTACTAGCCCTATTTTGTGTTGAATTTCTCATTAATTGTGTGTCTCACAATTGGGATTAGTAATTTATCATTAAGAAGCATTATAGATAATGTCTTATAGAATTTTTGTAACATATTTTGGTGCTCCTGTTTGGCATAAACATCCATATTAGATGCTTAAATGGTTCAGTTTGGTTTAGTTCCTGCCTGCTTTAAGATCAAATGCAGAAGTATTCAAATTGTGAAATGGCTACCTAGCCTAGCAATTTTCTAAAAGTGAATATTGATGGTTCAACTCAAGGCAACCCAAGTCTTGCCTATTATAATGGGATTATTTGTGATTATCTTAATCATTCATTAAAAGAGTTTCTTATATTCATCAACCATAAATTGAATGAGGAAGGATTGGCATCTTTGGGGATGTAACTATGTAAAAAAACTAGGAGCTTCCAACATATTATGGAATCATATTAAAAAAAAACTTCTTGACATGGTTCATGGAAAGGTGTCTATTCCATGGAAGAGTCTCAATAATATCTATAAATCATGAAGTTGATGGACTTTAAAGTAATATATATTTTTGTATATTTTTAGAGAAGGCAATGAAATAGCATATTATCTTACTCAAATGGCAAGTAGTAGCCTCCAATCCAATAATTTTTAACCTACAAAAACTATTCAAACTATTACGAGGCTCTTATCAGGATGGATAGTATGTAGGTTCCTTATTTAACAACTACATACAAGATAAGATGAATCTCATCAGAGGCTTAGTATTTAAGGGTGTTGTGAACTATTGGTGCACTTTCATTGTATCAATTATAATGTAACTTCAATGCTATAAACCTTTTCAATTTCTAATAAAAATATATCAAAAACCGAAACAAATATAATTATGGCCTAAACTTAAAAAAGATGTCACAAATTCGGTAAAGAAATGTCTAGTTAGTTAGTAAGCAAAGAGAGAGTAACAAAAGCACAATAGATTATTACAATATTTAATAATTTATTACAGAAATGGAAGCATATTATTATGCACTTTTTCATTGCAATACCCTAAATATCTATGAGTTATGATTATATATATATATATATATATATATATATATATATATATATATATATATATATTTGTGTGTACGTGTGTGTGTGTATATATATGTACTTTCTAATAGCATATTTTTTTAAAAAAAAATTTAATTTTTATTAGTCATTTTTTTTACTCTCTTATTTTAATTTTGGCTTTTCATTTTTTTTTAATGCATTATCTCTTCTTGTCATATATATGTTTCTATTTTCTTCTAAAAAAAATTATCAACAACCCATATAGGATGAACATGATTTCATCCAACAATATATTAGTCCTATGCCCATCTATAATTCTAGCTAAATTGGTGGGCTTAGCCAATAAAATAGTGGGCGTTTGCTTACCTTTATGATGGAGCCAACATAGCCTATGGTTGCTCTCCACATGGTCAATCTAATTAAATATGTTTTATTGTTCCTACTTTCGGTAAGAATGATCCCTAATTATATTTGTTTATTGTTTCTTATTGTGGTATGTGGGAGTGCTGATTAGGGTAAGCATCCACTAATTTAGATGCTGCACTCCTTTGCGCGTAAGGCGATGACCTTGACGCGTCCTTAGCTTGACACTTGTACTCTAATGATGGAGGCTTAAAAATATTTAAATAAATAAACTATAGTATTGGAACGACATCATCAATGAGTTTTTATTGATGAAGTAGGTGTGATTCCCAATGTTAACAAGTTTAACGGACTCTTTTAAGTGGTAGTTAACAGAGGCTAGAATGGACTATAGGAAACATTAACTTTTGGACTAGGATATTATTTAGGCTTTATTTATAAATAGCTTTAAGCTAAAAAAAAAAGGCTTTGTGTGAATAAAAATATAATTCTTCATTAAAAAAACTATTTATTGAAAAAAGAGTTTAAAGAAAAATTAAAAACCTTTTTGAAATGTGATACACAAAAAAGAAGTATTAGATTACAACTATTGAAAATACTATTATGTAATTATCCAATGTGCTCACAAGGGGTCACTTGATAATTGAATTTTTATTATGAGTGTAATATATATTTTTTGAAAAATTTGTAATGCATAGGTTGATAATATTTTTAATTATATTTCTTTGAAATTACAAATGGTTTATTAAATGAAATTTTGATTTGATATGTAAGTTTGGTATGGATGTTTAGATGACAAATAGTGATATTTAGAAGTCAAATATATTGAGAAGATTGGCTTTAGATAATGTTCATTAAATAATTTTTAATATTAAATTTTATGATATCTTGAAATAAAATTATTAAAGTTTATAATTTGTGTAGCAAAAATAGAGTTAAAGACTCCAGTTCGGTTTATAGAGGTGTTAAGTAATGGCTATTATAACAAGGGTGGCTTTCAAACACAAACAAAACGGATGACTCTTTATTTGATGTCAAAACCTCTCCTTAAATTGTATTGAGTCAAAAAATAAAAGAAAATCAAATTTTACATACTTTTGGTATTTAGATATTGTTGACATGTAGATTTTAAAGTTATTGATGTTGTGTGTTTAGATTATACTAATTACGTTCAATAATTCATGATATTTTTTATTTATGTTTGTGTTTTTGTGACATTTTATTTTATTTTAACATACTCATATTAGTATCATATATTTTGTATTATAATATAACATTATGATGTGTCAAATAAGATAATGAGTTTTCTTTTTGTGATGTTGAGTCCATTTTTATTTTTTTGTGAGTCATAAGAATCGCGTAGGACAATCCAAATAGTAGGTTATAACAAAATAACGCAACATTTAATAGCTTAGCTTACAATAATAAGTTAGCCTCCCAGAATAGTCTCCTCATCATTAACCATTAAGATAAAGTAACTTTATAGGTAGTCAATATAACTATTCAACGATTGAAGGAATAATCAATTGCCCACTCTTTCTCTCATGCTAAATTTAAAAGCCATTGTTCCTAATCCCAAAAGGATGTTTTAATGATTCACATGTGCTAGCAATCAAATCAATCCTTTTACATTAAAGATAAGTCTCTCTTCAAATGTTCATAAGAATGTAAATTATTTGGTTGAAAGAAAAAATTTGAACCAAACTGATAATATTCAGTAGATTTGATTCAACTAAAAAATAATTTTGTTCCATTTTTATGGAAGATAAATAATATTTTTAATTTTAGTTTTTTAATTTAATGCAATGTAAGATTAAAGTAATTGAAAAAAGTTGAATTTTCATGTATATTGTGTATTTTGCAACAATTTTAAATGTTTTTTAGCATGCTGTTGGAATCCAACTTTTGTAGCACTAATGTGCATATAGTTTAATTTACAAAATTATGTTTAAAAATTAAAAAACCTTTTTATATCAATTTTTATGTATTCAAATATCAACCAGAATTGCGAAATTTGGGTTCATAGCTAAAAGTTTTCTAAATGAAAAATAAGTCTTGAGTTTTTAAAGCTTTCTTCAATTAATCAGCCAAAAAGATGATTTAAACATAAAAAATATTATATTCAAAAACACTAATTTATCATTTTTAAGAAACTTTCATTTTTGAAATTTAAGAACTCCAAGGCTTCATTATAAGAAAATGTAAAAAAAAAAATGTAATTCAACTGATTTAAATAAGGGCAAGAAAAATTAATCAATCTCTTTATTTATAAAGATTTTTAGCTAATTTTACATCAAAATAAAAATTAGAGAAATTGGTTGAATATTATTAAATCTTGAATTTTAAAATTCTCTATAAATCCTAGATATAAGACAACTTAATAACAATCTCAAAGAACCCAAAAAGTTAATTGTTTATAAATATATGTGAATGAGAGAATAGTAGAAAAGCATATTAAGTTTGATAGATTTAATAATGACCATGTGAGTCATTGGGGAGATAATGACATAATAAATCAAGTTGTAGATCACAAATACTCTTTAGAATATTAAAGGCCATCATGAGAAAAAGAATATTAGAGAAAGAATAATAGATCATAGAGGAGCCACCATCATAGACTATCTTGTAGGGATGGTGTTGATATTACTAAATGAGTTAGATTGAAGCTTCTATTTTTGAAATAAGATGTGACTCAATGATATTCAGGGATTACTCATTGACAAAGATTATGAATTTGATAGGTATGATATTTCTAAACATCGTTTGTTTTGGTTCGCTAAACTTAAATTATTGAGCTAAGATAGGGTCATAAGATAGGGGTTAAGGGAATTATAATTCATTTTAATATGAAGGATATTGCAAAACATTGGAAAAATATAAAAAAAATTTGAAAGAATCATGTCTTCACCAAATTTATTATAAGAAAATGTTGAATGAAATTTATAAATTTATATAAAACACAATGATTATTACAAAATAAAAAGAGTCCAAAATATTATAAATGAATGATTAAAAAGCCAAACACAATTAGAGACCTAATTTAGAAAAAAAATAAATTTTTAACTTCTTATACAAGATGATATAAATGAATCCTAAACATTTATTCACTTCAAAATTATTCACTTGAAACTTATTATACTCTAGATTATTCATATGACATTATGTTGTTATGAATACTTATTTAGATATTTTATTAATTTTATAGTGTAATTTTCATTATTTGATTTTGCTAATCATGAAGATTTTATGAATCTAGTGAATTTAATATGGTTTTAAATTTAAATGTATTCCTTAAATTTACAAAAGTGGGCAAGTAAAAAACAAAATTCGCTCTTGAGAAAAAAAAAGTTCGCTAACAAGCACCACGGATGGCCGGTTAAAAGGGCCCACATGCGAAAGTGCTATGGAAGAGAATTAAATGATTTGTTATAAATATTTTATATTTTGAAATTAATTTTTTTTCTATTTTTGAGTTGATGTACACGTATTCTTTAACTTAGGTTTCTGTCGTATCTTATACAAATAAAGTTTTGTCTGGATGTAGGACCCATATTTTTGTAACGACTCTCGTATGTTGCTTTTAAATGTTTATCTTTTAGTATTCATAATACTTGAAGTGTTGACAAACATTCAAATGGATTGTGGGGGGTCATGCCCTTAGCTTCAATGGATCCGAGGGAAATTCAAGCACGTCGACACATTGTTCTCATTATTTGACTATATATGGTTGTAGTTACTATCATACATGCATAATATAAATGTGATAGAGTATTTTTTATACTCTTGTTATTTGATATGATACTCAATTCAATTAGTTGAAACATTTAAGAGTCAAAAAAGGGTGTAATAAATAAAGTACATAAGATTTTTACTTGAGAGAAAAATAGTTGAGTATAAATAAGATTTAGTTTAATCAAGGTATTGAGTTAAATATAATGTTAGAGCCATAAAATATAATTAATGAAGACAATAGTTCTATGATTAAACTTTGAGTTATTAAATATTAACTAGGTGTATATTAGGCTCAACTTTGCTCCCATTTCATGTAACTTTCTCTATAATTAAAATTTCATATATCAATTTTTTTCTTAACATTGAAGTTATTCATATCTAAGAGGCAAACCTATTTTGGGGTTATGTATGATCCATTGGCCCAATTGTATAATCTCTTCTATGTGAGTGTATGTAGGATCCCAGTAAATCAATTAATGTAAAGGTCGTTTATTTACATGAGTTTGAAAGATATGCATTAAGTGAAGTCTTGTCTTACAAATTAGGGAAGATGTGAATTTGTCTCTTAGGAGTGAACCACCTAAATGTCATGGTTATATATTATTCCCCCTCCCTAGCTTTGTGTAACATTGTAATTTTTAAAAACTAAAAGATCCAAAGCTTGAAAACCTTGTTAGATGAATTTGGTGTAAGATTTGTTGATAAATTGGGAGCATGATGTCCACAGAAGGAGTGAATTATACAAATGACCAACATAAGGTAAATTTAATTCTCAAATAATTTTACAACAAAAGTTTTTTAAAAATCTTAGTTACTTTTTAAACAAATTTTAATGAATTTGTGTGAGAGCTAAGAAAGGTAATGATATAAAGATTTTAAGTTGTTTGATCCAAATCTAGATTTACATCCATCTCTAACCAAAATGCTAAGCAAAAACTCTAAGCATGGAACTAAAAGACCTTACAATATCGGCTTAGAAAAACATATAGCACCAACTTAGAAAAAGAAACAGCACTAACTTTGAAAAGCCCTACAATCACTAGGCCAAAATAACCTAAAATCAACCAAATGACAAATATTAAAGAACAAGCATAAAGTTTTAATAATAGAACAAAAAAATTATATACAAAGCTCAAAACAATGGTCTTATAACCCATGCATAATTAAACAAGAGGGACATTAACATTTTAGTAAAACAATGTAAGAGAGAATTTCTACTTAGCTTAATAAATGAAAGAAGAAAACTTGTTAGGATAAGACTAATTCATGCAAGCATAGTTGCATTCTCTTCTTCTCTTCTATTAATAATAATTATTCTAATGTGTAGCTCTTTCACAAAGATAAGTAAAACATTAATGTCTTCTCTTAAGTTTGGATTTCTTTTTTATCGACATTTTAAATCTCTCCAATGGCTCTAAACATCTTTTTAATGTCTAAATAAATTTTTATAAAAAATAATCAAATAAACCATTACATATTATTTTGAACTGATTATACTATATGATCCAAGAGATTATAAAAATACAGTGTAACCATTAACACATCATCTAACAAATCTAAACTATATGACTAATTCTTTTTCCAACACAATAGATCCTACTTATAAAATGAGGACAATTACATTTATGAATAATACAAATGTTTTAGGTGTAATTTTTCTAAGCACTTGAGATTTTTTTGCATTATTCATGATCGTACACTAAGATGAGTTCTACAATTAGCTCACTTATAGATCATAAAAGGATTATATTACTACAAAGCCAATCCATTCATTAGGTGTTTAAGTCCTAAATAAGTTTCTCTATAGAAAATTATGTTATACTAATATGAAAGTGATATCATACTAGTATAATAGATTTTAGTTAACTTACATCCTAAGCCCTCAACTAACCAACATACTATTATTTGATTATACTCATATAAAAGTAATAACTTATATGTACAATAACATAAAATATAATTTTGACTACCATCACTTGGTCTAATAATGAATTTGATCCTATTAAGAATGAATCATACAAATATGATTATGTATCTGATATTGTATGACACTCAATAACCCTAAATCTTAACAATCATCTCTTAAGAAAAATAATAGCTTACTTATATGATATGCATATCATATCTATACAATCAACATATCCAATCAACTTAACTTAAGATTACCTATGATCAACTCTTTGTATAATCCTAAGATTAACTAGTTGTATTTTATATTGTGATCATCATATGAGTATGATTAATATAAATAATATATTCATCACACAATTCATTCATTTTTTTATTTCCAGCTTGATTGTATAATAATAATTAAAACAACTTATTATGTATGAAATGTTTAGCCTTAAAACTAAAATCTTCATGAGTTAAAATGTGCTTAAAATTATTTAAGTATTCTTACTCAAATCTCATCAAATCCTAATGTTTCAAGAAACTTTTTATAAGATTAGTATGCTAATATAATAAAGATGGCTCATGACAAATCTTTTTTGTGTTCTACTCAAACTTATGTTTCTTTTGATGTTATTTGTAATTTACACTATAAATATTACTATTAAGCTTCTTGAGTCAATTAATCAAGTTTTTCATATGTTTTACATATTTGAACTTAAGATACATTATTTAAACACACTTAAAAAAGTATTAACAAAAATAACGCAATTGTTTTATTGCCATTAAACAAATGGTGCAAGAACTAAAGATTCAATAAGATTGTGTCTATCACACTAAAGTCAAAGTACTATACTTGCAAACTCTTACTTTTAAGTGTTCTTACTTCATATACCATTTTCTTTATTGTGTAATGAGGATGTTACTTTAAAACTATGTTATCTATTATCCAACTATTAAGAAACATTTTACTTCAAATCTTGTAGTCTAATACTCAAACTTCACATCAAAAGTTTTCAGTTGAGATAATTGATTAAGTTGGGTTTTGAGAGCATTCAAACTACCAAAACATAGCTTTTTCTTGCCTTGAAATTTTTGAACTATCAAATTAGAGTTTAAATTTTCTTTAAACTTAGACTTTTAAATAATTTGAATTATTAAAAAACTTTAGATTTTTGTAGTGCTTACAATCTACTTCTTACAAAGTCATTATTTACGATGATTGAGCTGTGGGCCTAGTGTTCATGTCATTAGTGGAAGAAGAAAAAAAATATTATGGAGAAGTGAGAAAGGGTATGAATGAGAGGTTTCAGGCACAAGGTTTTTAGCATAATAGAGTGGTAGTAATCATATTCATGCCATGGTGGTAGTCAAACATGAGTTAAGATATTTTTTGAGAAATAATAACCAAAAATAGATGGATGCTTATCTTAAGTGAGATTTGATGTGATGAAGAACTTGGTTAGGTTGAAAAAAGTGAAGGATAATCACACCAAGGTTGAGGGTGGTAGACATGGAGGTTTTGTGTAGTAGCTTTTAGTATTTTTGTAGGTTTAAGATGCTAATATTGAAGAGACCTTACAAATGAGTTTTTGAAAAGAATGTCTCAATTTGGTAGGATTATCAAAGAGATGTTATTGTGAAATGCCTTACAGGTAGTTTTATTTTACATATAATGATAGTTTAAATTGCATGTGGCTTCCTCACTTTAGAGTTAATAGAATTTTTAAACCATATATATATATGTATCATATGTTTGAAAATCATAAACAAAAAATCATCAATTTGAAAATTCAAGAAAGGAAAAATAATTTTTTTAAAATCATAAACAAAGTAAAATTTTATACATAAACAAATGTGTTTTTTGAATAAATCAACCCAATATTTACATAAATATAATACAAAAAAATCATAAACAAAGTAAAATTTTATACATAACCAAATGTGTTTTTTTGAATAAATCAACCCAATATTTACATAAATATAATACAAAAAAATTAATGTGTAACATCTTTCAACATATATATGAAACCCACTTTTTCTTGAAATAAGAAAAACAATAACAACATTTAATATAGTTGTTTTGCATTAGAAATAACATAGTCAAACCATTCACGTCTCATGCTAAATTTTTACCATCCAATAATGTCAATGCATACAAAGAATCTAAGTCCTAATACATTATCTCTAATGCAATAATAAAACAAAATACTAAGTAATCCTTCAACTCATTGCTCACCTAAATTCTCATAGAGTTTGTATGCATTACTTAATATTTTTTAAGTAAAAAATAAGTTGAGCTAATTAACATAAACTCAATAAACATTACAACATAATATTAATATAATGTATTACATGCCAAGTCCAAGGCATACAACTAACATAAATAAAGAATGCACATTTTTATGTATAGAATTAGCATATTATCTAATCATGCAATGCATTCAAATATTTAATCATCTTTAATTTCTTATTCCTAATTTATTTTCCCTTGGTCACTTGATCATTACAGTTTTATAGAATCTATGTTATAATTCAATTTTAGGTTTTCATCATCTATATAGAATTAAATAAGTTAGTTCTTTCAATGTAGGTGAATCTTAAATGAGCTCTACTTACTTTAAGATCACATCTTATGAATTTACTTGACTAAGCTAGTTATCTTACCTTTAAATTTATTATTGATTATGAGTTCTACCCAATTAGGATTGCCCTCTATAAGTTTATTTGATTTTTATCTATTTTTTAGATAATTTAATCCAAACTCTTTTAAATCATGATTCAAATCATATCTTATTTTGTTATGATTATGATAATTCCAAATGCCTTCGAAGAACATAGTGCCTAAAAAAACATTCTTCATTTGGAGTGGTTTTTTATAGCTTTTATGATAACATGTTAACCTGTTTACCAACCTAAACCAATTAAGGTTCATTAGAGCTTGTGTTTGCTTATTCACATATGCATGGGAGAGCTATAAAAGGCATTTATTCTTATGGTTGAGCACATTTGAAGCCAAGGAACCAAGACCTGAGATGGATCCACTTTTCATGCTACATGAATTTGTCTTTAAATTTTAATTCGGCGAAGAAAAAATTAACCTTCAAAGATCATCTATTAGTGCTATTTATTGCATTTCTAAAAATTGGCTAAAGCCTGGATATTTGCAAGTTTTGAAATATTTAATTTTGTGTTATCAATTTGAATACTTCTAAGTGAGCTCTTAACGTGCAATTTGCTATAATATTAACACGCATATAATTTACTTTTTAAAGTGAAAATGTATTTTCAAAATGATTAAAAATAATATTACTAGGAATTTTAAATTAACCTACTAAAAATGATTAAAAATACAAAAGTTACATTTGAGAATATATTGATTTTAAGAAACACCTAACATTCTAGAGTAAAGAATTCTTCAAATTCCTTTTCCAAAATTATAAAAATTATGTTTAATTTGTTCCTAAGCAAAAGTTAAAATGGTTTATCCACACATATGACACACAATAATATTTTGATCTTATTTATATTAATTATTCAAAAAAAAAGTCAATCAAATGTCTCCTAAATAATACTCAATAAAACATTCTTAAATGGATCTACAAATTTTTTTCACATTAAAATTATTTTATTCATCACTAAGTCAAAATTTGCAAAAATGAAAAGTTTTTTGCTTAATTTTAAAAACCATTATTGCAAGATATCTTCAACTTTAATTTAAATTGTCCTTATAAGTTGTAAGCACCTGTAAAAATTAATTGGAAAAAAATTAATAACAATATCTATGATCTTATTCTCTCATTCTTTTTTATATATTTTCTATCTCCATGTAAAGCAATCTATAAATCTAAGACCATTTATATCGATTATCTCTTTAGTTTGTGCTCCTAGGCTTCCTACCCGAAGCACTCATTGTTACTGGTTATTAAAAATCATTAATTTTAAATTTTTGTGAGTTTTTGTTTTTGTTATTATTTTATTTTAGTGATACCAAAGAATAGTTGAGTATTAACAGAATTCTTTGATAAACATGAAAAATAAAATTATGTGAAAATAATAAAAAGATTAAAAACAATTAAAAAAATATAATAATATATAATTTAGTGGAGGGAAATAAATTTTATATATAAATTTTATGTCAAAAAAATCATAAATACTACCTTAATGGACTGTTACACTATGAATGACAATACAACATAACTCTAAATCTCATATTAAATTCTATAAGAAAAATATTTGTTTTGTTTTTTTAATAATAACTTTTTGCTTCAAATACTTTTATGATAAATTAATTAGATCTAATTTTATTAGATTAAAAACTAAATAAAGGTCATAATTATATTCAAAAATCATTTATGATTATAAACGTGAACTAATAAAGTTATCATATATAATAAATAGTTGTGGATAAATAAATTAAATTTATTTTTTGTTAATTTTTTTTCTTTTTATATTTAATTCCCTCTTGAAATTGTGAAGGTAAAAAATATAGTTAAAATAGCACAAGTCCTATTTTTTTTGTGAAAATTTTAGGAGATTGAATTCTTAAATTTTGATGTGCCGCATAAGGCTCCGAAACTTGTTGCCCCTATGAGACCGGTTCTCGTCCTCCCTTTTTTTGACACGCGTCATCTAGACCGATAACTCATGCCACGTGTCGGCTTCCGATCAGTAACTAAGTCTATAAAAGCCAATCGCACCGTTGTTTACAAGACGGCAAACGTAGAGCAGCAGCAACAGCAAGGAAATCTCATATCAGAAAAGATGTCGAGCTCACAGCAGTTCAAAGCCGGCCAAGCTTACGGCGACAGTGCGGTGCGTATCCCGTTCCCCTGTCTCGCGAGACTCTTTAGCTTAGCTTATTCCATTCCTTTTTTCCGATGGTGTAGGCCAGGACGGACCAATTGGTCCAGTCCGCCAAGGACTCGGCTCAGAAAAACTGCTCAAAGTGCACTAGAGAAAAAGGATGAGATGGTTCAGACCGCAAGGGACACGGCCCAACGTGCGACACAAAGTGCCGAGGAGAACAAGGAGCACACGGCTGGTTTTATACAGCAGGTTTACATTTTTACCCTGTTCGCTGTACATGTTGGTAATTCTGTAAAATAAGAATTACAATTGCTTTGGGTTTAGGCAGGAGAGCAGATGAAGAGCATGGCACAAAATGCTATGGAGACTGTGAAAAGCACCTTGGGAGTTGGCGAAAGCAATCCCAAACAGTGAGGAGGTGGCGACTTGAGCTCATCCGTTGGATCCCATTTACGTCTTTTTTTTTTTTAAAAATAAAAGTTATTGTTGGAGTTTTTTTTTTTATTTTTCTTTTTGTCATAAATGTTTTGATTTTGAGAAAGCTAAGGCTGTAATTCTCCATCTCCCCTTCTTGTGGAGGTTTTATGCATTGAAACTTCTTTAATATAATAAATTATTTGGAAGGTTTTGAATTTATTGGTGTGAAAATTAGTTTGAGTAATATCTTACTGAAATGTCAAAAAAAAAAAAAAAAAAATTATAAAAAAAGCTCTATCCTAGAAATCTCGGATTTTTATAAAAATGGTTGTTAAGTTTGCAGTTTACCCATCTGATCTCTACATCTCTAGTCCCATCAGTTTTAATGATAATAAATTATCTTTATTTTTATATTTAATTGATAACATTGACAAGGGATATGGTCGTAATTTGTTAATAAATTGTCTTAATTTTTATATTTAATTGATAACGTTGGCAAAGGATATAGTCATAGTTTGCAAATGAACTCACCTAATATCTTATTTATAGAAATTGAAGATTTTTATGATCAACCAGATCACCAAAGTTTGAACAATATAATTAAGATCACTTTATCTCATATTAATAGAAATTATTATTATTTATTACCCCTCAATTTAATAATTTAAATTTGTTAAAAGCATATTCTTGTATTTATAATGAAAAAATTTTAATAAATCATATAAGGACTATAATTGTCTTTAGTTTAACACAAATGAACTATCTATTTTAACCTAACTATAACACTCATGATGTAACAAAATTTTAAAACTCATTATCCTTATAATAATAATCTATGCTAATAAAAGTAATAAAATCTAAATCATAACTTTTACATTAAACATGTGTATACTCTATATTAATTACTTGTAATAAAATAGATTAAGAAAAAAATTAAATCCATAAAATAAAGGACACGTGTCTCATTTAATACAACAATATTATTTAATAGCATATGGCCAACCTACAACTTAAAGTGCTAAAATAGAATAAAACCAATGTATAAAGTGTTAGGTGATCAACTTCACTTTTCTTAGAATCTCATGATGTGTATTCATAATATTTTAAAAAAAATCAAAATAGGCTAATCATCATAAACTCAATAAGTAAATATATATAGTTTCTATGTAATACATTACACATTTTGAGTTATGTCGTATTCTTTGTCTATATCAAAAATTGATTTCATAATAATATGAATATATAAAAGCAAAACGTGATTTCACAATCATATGAATATTTAAAAGCAAGATAAGATATCACAATCATGCGAGATAGATATTAATGATGCTTCTATTGCATAATCTTATGAATGTAAAAATATAACATGTTTTTACCACCAAGTGAATGTCAATAAAATAAAATAAAGGTACATCACATCTTTGAGAGTATTATAAAATATGTGCATACTAACCAATTAATTCATATGATGCTCCCTATTTTTCATATTTTTTATTTCATTTAGTTTAAAGGATATTTTAACCCTATATTAGACTATAATTTATTTTGAAATGATCCTTTTAATCTTTTTGCTTAATCTCTAAAGAATCTATGATCTCTTATTTGTTAAAATTATATTTTAATAAGTCTTTTGACATTCATATTTTTCTACCACCAAGTGAATACCAATAAAATAAAAACAAAGTACATCATATTAATATGAATAATATAATATAATCATATATGTATATTAACCAATCAATGCATGTAATGATCTTAATTTTTTATATTTTTTATTTCATTTAATCTAAAAGATATATCAACCTTACATTGGCTTGTAATTTATTTCAAAGAGATTCCTTGATCCTTTTCACTCAATCTCCAAACCCTAAATACCTTATTTAGAATTACATAACTTCCAAGATTTCTCATCTAAGATTAGCCATTAACCCTAACTAGTCTTTAAGCTTTGTATTAAGTTTCTTGGACCTTATTAGGGCCTCCATTTGAACTTCTTACTTAAGCCTAAGCACTTGGCTTTAACCTTAAACTCAATATTTAAGGTTAATTCATTATTTGGCTTTCCTCCATGCTATTTCTCTTAAAACTTGGCTTCACATGAGTCGTATGAATGACTCTCAAAGCCCATTAAACTAACTTGAGAAACTATCATCTTCTCAAGGTCTCCCTTGAGCTACACTCAACCTTGAACTATATAGTTGCGACTTAAGAAACTTAAAGGCAAACTCGTTGTCTTACCCTTATTTCAAACCTAGGGTTTTGCCCAAGCATATAAGAACCATTTAGCATTTTAGCTAAACCATATAGGTCGAGAGAGAGCACAAGGGGCTAAAATCATATTTGGTCAAATCCACATTCTTTTACTAAGCCTACCCAAAACCCTCACTCAACTTTAGTCATCTTTCAAGTCCAAACTTGAGACTCTTAAGCCTCCTCACAAGGATCCCAAGAACTTTACTTGCCTTAAAGTCATCTAAGATTTTTCTAATATCTCTTTAATGCATCGAAAGCCCTTAGTTGGGCCTTATCACTCATCCTTAAGGCCTATATGATGCAACAAGCCTTTCTTAGCCACAAAAGTTCACATCTAGTGTTTGTTTTTTATGAATCAAAATTACATATGTTCATAGTCATGTTTAATAACATTAGTTAAAATTCTTACTAAATTGACATGCTATACTTTGTAGCATCAATCATTACTCAAATTTGTTTTAATAATAATCATAAAATTTATGATTAATCTTAGTTTCTTCAAGGAAATATAAATTACATACTTATCATATCAAAGTCCAAGAGATTATCTCAATATATTTAAGTTTAATCCTGGTAAAAGAACTTGTTAGTATTGATCAAGTCATATTTTAGCACAAGTTCATAATATCCAATGAAAGTCAACAAGTTGAGCTATTATGCATCTCTTCTCTTCTTGGGAACATCACCCTTAATGATTTCTCTAAGCTAGGTTCAACATCCCACTTTGACAAGAAATTGAGCGGGTCGGGCAATTCGAAGGTGATTTCAGTAGAAAAAGGGATTCTGACGAGTTGAGTGGCAAATCTTTAGCATTGATTGATCTTTTGAGTTAGATATATTTCTTCCTCTCTAATTATTATTTTGGTATTCTCTCTTAGGCCTTTGAACTTGAGAGCCTATCATCATTATGAGTCAAGGAGGGTTCTCCACTCCTGATCAATCCTTTGTTGGATGCTCAGTTTGTTGGAAAACAATTATCCTATCAAAATCAAGCTTATGACCTCATTCAAAAGTGAGATAAAGTAATATTCAAAGAAGAGGACATTATGAAGATGGCAATCCCTTTTACATTTACCTTGATAAGAAAATATTCCCATGGTCGTTCAAGTATGGAATTTATTATTTAGAATTTAAGAAGATTCGCTTTATTAGCTTGTTCTCAATGGGATTTTTGGACCATCGACATATCTTTATTCATTTATCTTTGGAAGATCACTACTTGTGAGGCTAGTTGCACAAAATTTAGGCCATAGTTGAATTCCAAATGAGTGTTCTTAAATGACAGCTGAATTTTCAACTCAATTTTGAACCCTTGTTGGTACTTATGTGGATTTGGTTAGAACATCTCCTCATTCATCTTTCCAACAAACCAATATTTGACTCTATCGCATCAAATATAGGAACTCCATTGAAATTGGATGTAGCCACTATTAATTTACTTAGACAAAATGTTGCTAGATTATGTGTGAAGTTGTCTTGGAAAAAGATCTCCTTACTCAAATTATAATTTCCAAAAAGCAGGGGAGCAACAATGGTTTTTGGTAAAAAAGTAATTTACAACAAATTTACCAAACTACTACAAGGGATGCAACAAATAGGAACATTCTTTACCATAATGTAAATTAATCAAGAATAATAAACTTCCTAGTGAAGATTCTACCATAATTTTGAGGAAGAAAGATTTACCTTCTTCTATGACTTCTCAAATGCTTTGAAATGAAGAAGTTTCAGTGGTTAAAGAACTTCAAGATATTATGGACAACCCAATTATTTAAGTCTCAAATGCTAAAAAGACATCAGAATGGTCTCACAACTTCCTTAAACTTTTAGCAAAAGAAAACAAATGTTGAACACTATAACTATTAACGATTCTAAATGCTCCATTTATGGGCAAATTTTGGTTCTGAAACATAGTCATCTAATCTATTAGATCTCTAAAAATTGTAGTCACATGTGTAAGAATAACATTGAAACTACATCAGAAGTCTTCTTATTAAATACTGATGTGATGCAAGATGACTTCTCTCAACACTAGAATGTGCTCTAAACATTAAAGAATTTTAGAAAGGATCTTCAAGAATGAACATTTAGATCTATCATTTTCAGCTTGATCTAGAATGTATTACACTATTATCAAGTAGAAGGTCTAGGAAATTAAAAGCTAAAGAAGCACAAGCAAGCAAAGTAGTCCATAAGGCATTAGAAGAAGCTCTCAAGCCATTCAAATAGTTAAAAGTTCTGACCACCAAGACTAATTTTTGCCTATGGAATATAAGGAGAGCAATGGATAAAGAACCAATTAACTGACTCAATTCATTATAAAATCTCACAAGATTTCTCTAATAGCTTTGATGGAATCAATGGAAAACAAATGAAAAATAGATCTTCTTAAAAAGAAAATAAACTTTGATCTCTATGAAGGCAATTCTTCAAATAAAATTAGGGTGTTATGAAAAAAGTATTACTTTTATCAAGTGGTACTTAATGATGAGTATTTTGTTCACTTACTAATGAAGCATGGCGATTGGAATGATCATGTGTGCCACTCATTCATTCATGCAAAATGCTCATTTATATATATAAGAAACCTGTGGCATGATCTCAAATCAATTGCTAATGTTTCCAATATGCCCTGGCCAATTGGTTGAGACTTCAACATAATTGTCTATTTTGATGAATATACAGGTCATTCTACTCCCAAGGTTAAAGCCATTCAAGAATTCATTGAAGGTATGAACTAAAATCTCTTATACTATTCAAAATATATTTATATTAGTACATTAATTATGTTGTATCAAGATAATAAAAATAGAACCAGGATCATCTTGACAATCCAATGATATGAATAATGCAATTATCCTAAAACAACTTATCATGTGTTCGAGAAAGGCCCTTATATTGTACAATAGAACAATGCTTAAGTTCATATATATATATATATATATATATATATATATATATATATATATATATATAGATAAATAATTTCATATAATTCTTATTTATAAATAGATTGTATATGTCTGATAGTAGATTATCATCATATGATTTTGCTAAAAGCCTAGTTCTTATGAAAATGTTATATAATTTGATCATATAAGAATGAAAAAACTTGTACGTTCATATAATAACTAACTTACTGAGACTTTAAATGATAATTGCATTCATATGGTAGAACCAACATAATTGTACGATGGCATTGTGATCATTTTTATTCTAAGTCTTTTGTATTTAACAATGAAGAACACTAAATCATATAAGATCGATACATGAACCATTCTTGTATATTAATAGAGAATACTAATTATATTAGTTAGTCTACTCATATGATATATGTATGATATTTATACAACACAACAAACACATTACTATTCTAAATCTTTAATATTATCTATGAGTTGGATTAAAACATATAACTAAAGTACTATGCATTGTATTGTATAGGATATATGTTATAAACACATAGAAAAGAACTTGGTGATCGTATAAGAACCATAGAGTGACAAACAAGTTACCTAGTTAAATACCATGTCGTATTAGTATGATATATTAATCGTGTTTCTTCAAGCACTACTAAGTTTATACATATGACAGATAATGAGAGGAAATAAGTTGGTTACTCATATTAAAAAAGCTTTGTACTCATACGATATTAGTGAAAACTTAACTCTTAAAGAACAAATGACACATGTATCAGGGCAATACCTTATATGATCAAGTTAGCACCTTAAATCGTTTGTTTAGATGATAGTTGCATTTTTATAATAAAGTGATCACACATATATGATATTATGACAACATCAAACTTAATTATAGCTTTAAGAAAAAACATGTCATACAAGTATGATATAAGACATCGTATTATATGATCATTATATTGTAAATAATATAACGTGTTTTAAGCTAGATTTTATTATTTTAAGAAATAAATTGACTTTAAAATAGCTTGTAATAATAATACAATTAAAGTAATTCAAGTTTAGAGAAATTTATAATCTAGAAGATATGTTTTAACAAAGTTGCATAAAATGAGTTCATTATTCTTAAGTGTGACTTTTATAAAGGATGAAAGTTTCACATATTTAATCCAAGTAATATATGATAATGTACAAATCCATGTGGATTACCCATGCCACAAAACTTGTCTTCATAGCTCCATGATTTGTTAGTTAAGCAATCCTTGGGCAAAAATCTTTATTCTTCTTTCAATTCTAAATGCAAGATTTTTGCTCCAATTAATATTAGTTGTATTCATGATCTAAAATTACATATTTACAAAAACTCAAATATTTATAATAAAAAAGAGTTTTGTTTTATAATTGTCATCCTTAAAGGTACAATAAAATACAATGAATCTTATGTCAAAAATCTTATTTTTAACATATTATGCATGCAAATATTTTTTTTACATAAATATCCTTAAAAAGGTTTACTTTATTTCCCTCAAGTTGATTTCATTTACTCTCTCTTGACACAATGTTCTCACATTTTTATTTTCTTTTATTTTGAGTGGAATACTCTTATGGAAGTAATTCATATTTCTATTTTAAGCAAAGACCTTTATGGAATTTATTGTCTTGCCAACTAGAATAATAGTTATTATTTCTTACATTAGATTCTTTTTTTTTCACAGAAACTTTTCATACTTCCAATGCTCTTTTCTTTTAGAATTTCAGTCCTTTAATTGAAATTAGTAGCTTAGCCATCTAATTATACATTAGTTATTTACTTTTTTGACACTTATTACATGATGTAAACATTCCTTTGTATGAAATCTCTTAATGTAAACATGCACATTATTTCAATCATGTGACATGCAATAGTAAGTTAATACTAAAACTTCCTAGCTTATGTCATTTTACTACAAACCTTTCAAACATTCCAATAAAGATAAATAACAATGATGTTTAACTTTCAATTAATATTAAATCAGATAGTTAATAGCAAAGGTTACCTATGTCAGTGTTTTAGGATGTCAAAGCTTCATTGCTTAATCCTTTATGACTTTTGGATTTTTCTTAGCAATATGTTCATTTTCTACACAATTAAAGCATTTAATAAGCTTCTATTTTTTTCATTCACCCGAGTGATTTGTCACAAGTTTTGCATTTCTGCTTCTTAGATTTCAGTCCTAAAAAAGGTTGTGATCTTAATCTAACCATAATCACCCTCATAAATTCGATTCATTGAAGAGGTGGGTTCTTCCTCTTTTGTAGTCTTCCTTTAACCTATCTACAACTTGATTATACCTAGTTAGATAAGCATACTCCATCCTTTCTTTTGCTAAAGTAGAGAACCTCTATTCATAGTTTGCCAAAAGTTGTTACAATTATTCTTAAAACCTTATAGGCTAGTTCTCCTAAGATGATTCCTCTATTGGCATCTCATTTATGAGGCTTTCCATTTCCTCGTTACATAGAAAAGAATTTTTATATTCTATTATATGCAAAACTTAGTTTAACTTGTATTTGAAATATCTAAATTTGTATAGTTTGAATCCAAACATGTCAAAGAAGTGTAAGATGTAATTCCATTTTGACCACATTTTGCAAAGATTTTGAAGCATTTATTCATGCTTGGAATACCTCAAAATAAATTTCCAAATTCATCAAATTCTAGTTGTTTTCATTTTCCTTGAATATTTCAAAATCTAAAATAATCTAATATATAGCTTTTTTCTAGTATCATTATTTTATTCTAATTCTTTAATTTTATATATAATTTGTATTCTAAAGGATACAAAACATACATTAAACACATAACAAGCAATCTAATACGTAAGTGAATGTGCGTCCTTATAGAATGTCTAGCCATGTCACATAACCATACTTATCTAGTTTTTTCTAATTTATATATGTTACACCCTTGTGTTTGATGAGTCAAGCATAAATGTGTATATTTTATTTGGGCTTGATTTTAAGTAAAATTGTTAATAATTAATTAAATCAAGTCATGTATCTTAGATGTCTAAAATAATGGTCTTTAAAGGCCTTGAGGTCATGGCATACTTTAAGGAAATTTGAGGCATGCACAAGTTTTTTTTTATAATTGAATTTCTTTTTATTTCTCTTGATTTTGATATGTCCAAACTTTGAGATTATGAGACACACTAGTAGTATTAACATTTTAAAATATTATAAAGTTATTTAATACTGAATTTTGATTTTTGGGCCAAGCATATTTGACAAAATGTATAGACATTGGTATTTGATTTTTTAATATTATTTTGGAATTGTTTTTCATGAATTTCTTTTCATAGCTATTTAAATAACTTATAATACTATAAGAATATAAAATTATTTTTATACACTTATATTCAAATTTTTGACACAAAAATTCGTCAAAAATACCCTAAAACAGCTGAAGTCTCGGGAAAATGCACTGTAGCAATGGGCGGGTCGACCCGGCGCGAAAAGAGCCTGTCCAGGTCTTTTAGAAATTAAAAATTTAATTTAAAAATAAAAATTTGGTTGACACGAAAAGGGCGAGCCAAGCCCGCCGAGAGGAGCTCGGCTAGCTCTGGTCAACGGTCAAATCAACAGTGCCTGGCTAAGCCAAGCCCGCCCAAAGCCCGCCGAGAGGAGCTCGGCTAGGTCAAACTGCAGCGCGGTCAACGGTCAATGAACAATGCTTGGCCAAGTCAACCCGAATATAAAATTATTTTTATACACTTATATTCAAATTTTTGACACAAAAATTCGTCAAAAATACCCTAAAACAGCTGAAGTCTCGGGAAAATGCACTGTAGCAATGGGCGGGTCGACCCGGCACGAAAACAGCCCGTCCAGGTCTTTTAGAAATTAAAAATTTAATTTAAAAATAAAAATTTGGTTGACACGAAAAGGGCGAGCCAAGCCCGCCGAGAGGAGCTCGGCTAGCGCTGGTCAACGGTCAAATCAACAGTGCCTGGCTAAGCCAAGCCCGCCCAAAGCCCGCCGAGAGGAGCTCGGCTAGGTCAAACTGCAGCGCGGTCAACGGTCAATGAACAATGCTTGACCAAGTCAACCCGAATATAAAATTATTTTTATACACTTATATTCAAATTTTTGGCACAAAAATTCGTCAAAAATACCCTAAAACAGCTGAAGTCTCGGGAAAATGCACTGTAGCAATGAGCGGGTCGACCCGGCGCGAAAAGAGCCTGTCCAGGTCTTTTAGAAATTAAAAATTTAATTTAAAAATAAAAATTTGGTTGACACGAAAAGGGCGAGCCAAGCCCGCCGAGAGGAGCTCGGCTAGCGCTGGTCAACGGTCAAATCAACAGTGCCTGGCTAAGCCAAGCCCGCCCAAAGCCCGCCGAGAGGAGCTCGGCTAGGTCAAACTGCAGCGCGGTCAACGGTCAATGAACAATGCTTGGCCAAGTCAACCCAAACCAGGTGATCAAGTCCTGGTCAAGGAAGGGGGGAGCCAACCCCAAAGTGGCTCGCAATATAAACAGGGTGGATTTCTTATATAGCGCTCCAACACTTTCGCATACGCAATGTGGGACTAAAAATCCCAGTTTCAGCCTTCGCGGAATCCAATGGCTCAGATCAAGCCCGCCCAGATCCAACGCACAGGATTCATCCCGTAAGGTAAAATCTGTGTCGTTCATCTTTGCGCCCGAATCCTACGCACGGGATTAAATCGCGTAAACTGGAATCGCGAGATTTAATCCGTGCCGTTCGATTACGCGCCCGGATCCAACGCTCTAGATTTAGCCCGAACGGTAAAATGCGTAAATCAATCTGCGCCGTTCGTTTTTGGGCCTGGATCGGACGGTGGCTGCTTTCCGTCCGTTGCCCAAACGGCTAATTAATTTTTGGAGCCGTTGGGGGTGTTTTTAGAGCTCAAATTTGAGCTCTATAAATAGGGAAAATTGATGTTTTTTTCAGTTTAACCTTTGCTAAATTTTCCAAAGATTTCAGATCTCAAAATTCGAGCACTCAAGCAAAAACGGTGCATCCAAGCTCAAAAAGCAAAGCAACAAGAAGGCTATTGGAATTAGAGGTTTTTCAATTATTTCTCAATTTCTATCCCTCTAATTTGTCGATTGTGTGTGCCTCCTCTTTTCTCCGATTTCTTCTAGTTCTTTTTGCTAATCGTTGTATTTTTCGTTTTGGGGCAAGGGCATCCCGGCAGTAGTGCTAAAGCCCCGGGTTTGAGTTGAGTCCAGTAAAAACTCAAGTAGGTTTGGGATTAGCCGTAGTAAAAATCCCAAGTAGGTTTGAGGTGAACCGTACGAAAAACCTCACTTGTAATCGGTGCATTTAGTGGACTTTTCCCAACACCGGTTGGGGGTGGACGTAGACTCGGTTTTGAGTCGAACCACTTAAAAATTTGTGTGTTCAACTCTCTTTACTCTTGCTTAAAGGTTTTTAAGTTTAATTTCGAAATTCATAAAATTTTAAATACACAATTCACCCCCCCTCTTGTGGGATTTCCTTAGCACGAAACACTTCAATATACCCTAGGTTTTTAATGTCTACATTGTCAACCTATATCTTCTCAATCTAGTTTGTGTCCTATGCTTACTTTCTAAATTTCACATACAAAGTTGTCAATTTTCAATATTGTTTTAACATTAGGGTTATAATTGTTTTAATACTACTTGTAACACATAACATCACTAAATTTTAATATCTTTTTATTTTTCAATAGTAAACCATGCCAATAAAAGCAATAAAATCCAAACCAAGGATTTTGCATTAAATATGTCAATACTCTTTATTACACTTATTAGTAGTGGAATAAATACAAAGAAAACTAACCTATGAAATAAATGACCAATATCTCCATCAACATAACAACGCTGTTTAATAACATCTAACCAAATTATTACATGAAGTGCTAAAATAGAATAAAATCAAAGTATAGAACATTTGGTCATCAATTTTATTCACTATTTTCCTAGAATTACATTTTGTATATTCTTCCTATGTAACAAATAATATAACAAAATAGACTAAGCTAATAATCACAAGCTTAACAAGCGAATATGTGTGGTCTTTATGCAATATATCACTCATTTGTGTCATACAAGATATTAAGTTTATATCACCAACATATGAATATATATATAAGCATGCTTTCACAAATAATGGAATATATAAAGGCAAGGCATAATATCACAACCATGTAAAATAGATATCAACAAAACATGTATTACATAATCTTATTAACATAACAATCATAACATATTTTTATTACCAAGTAGATATCAATCAAGTACAAGTATATGACATCCTATGAGTAATATAAAATATATGCATGCTAAATAATTAACATGTATAATGTTTCTAGCATCTTTTATTTTCTTTCATTTAATTTAAAAAATCCCTTAACCCTATATTGACTTGTAATTTATTTCTCATTGATTTTTCTCTCAATCTCTTTTCATAAACTCTTATTTCTTGAATTTGTATTTTAAATAAGTCACTTAACCTTCATTCTTTGGTGGTCTTGTGATTATATCCCAATGCTAAAACCCATGCTCCATGGACTTTAAACTTTATACTCAAAATTTTATGATAAAGAGATCAATGATCTAGAGTTTGGGTATACCCTTATAGTTTTTACTTGATTTGAACTACATTTTATTTTTGACCTATTACCTGAATTAGTTTCTCTTAACAATACTTATGCATTTACATTAAGTTAACATTGTGAGCCCCTCATTCTTGAAAGATTAAGTTTTGGTCAATTATTGGAAAACCCTTATTTGTCCCTTTTAAATAAATTTGATCAATTAACCCTTATTTGGTTCTTGAAATAACTTTTATTAATAAACCTTTGTTTATTTCTCAAGATAAATTTGATTGACAACTCTTATTTGTTTTTTGAAATTACAAAATAAACCCTTATTTGCATTGTTAAATTTTTATAGAAATTTTCATTTATATACTTTTTTTTCTTATCCATATATTATATACCATCCAATTTTCTTTTCAATATATTATATAACATAAAAAAATATTAACCAAAAATGCTTATTATGTTATCATTTTTTTATTATTTTTTACTTTATTTAATTCATAAGGTCCTTTAACCATATATTAGCTTGTAAATTTGATTTAATGGATCCTTTGATCCTTTAATTATATTGCTAGTTCAATGACTATCTCCAAATTGTTAGAATCCATGTTCTATGAACCTAAGTCTTTTAACTCTAAAAGATCAAGCTAAGTAGTAAAACTCCTATATTTAGATGCACCTCTTATAGACTTTATGCAATTTAGGTTACACCATTAGAACATATTACCTAACCTAATTTCTTTCAAACTTTTGGGATACCTATCTTGGTTTTGCAAAGTAGCCACACATCACCTTGCTTCCTAGAGATTCGACCCATTACCAAGATGCTTACAATTTTATTGGCAAATATTGTTTATTTTTTTAGATTTTAGCACAAAACCAACAAACCTAATTTTCTCTTGTTTCTCTACTATTTGTTTGCATCCATATGCTATACATAAGTAACATATATGATAAAATAGTACTAAGATTATTCATATATAAACTTTTCAATAGAAAATTCAACCAAAAATTTTATATAAAATAGATAAGGTATTATTATCTAGTACAACAAATAACAAGTTAAGATAGTTCAAAAATACATAAGTTTTATAAAGAACATAAATATAGATAAAGAGATTTCAATATAATAATAAATAATTATACATATAAAATCAGGTAATTTATCATTCTTTTATCTCAAATATAGTAATCACATCTTTAGGACCTCCCTTTCAAGTGTCACACAAATTTCATAACTTTTTTTCTTCCTTTTCTACCCAAAAGTTTTTGGAGTTTTCCCATAAAAAATCTCATCCCTTTTTTTTCCCCAAGTTTTCTCTAGATAAAGAATACTTTCTTTCCTTTAAAACCTTTAGCTAAGAGCCGCAACCAGTCATAGGTGTACCCTTTAGTTTAAGAATAATTAAATATAAAAGCTTGACAATTAGTTTAATTAAATTTCCTGGTTCTTGTTTCCCGTAGCTACAGCATTTAGTTTAGCAGAAATAAATAATATTCCATTTTTTACTCAAACAGTTCTTAAAAATTCATCGGTCATGTTTCAAAATAACTATATATATGATATTTTTTAATAAATTTTTATTCTAATAATATTAAAATATATTATATGAATATTTTTTTAAAATTTGTCTTCAAATAATATCTAATCTTGGTAAATTTAGTATTAATCAAATTCTTAAGAAGTTTCTTTTTAGGAGTCATATCCCTGTTTTTTTTTTCTTTTTTGGCTATATCGTCATTTTGTCAAATTAAATTAATGTAAAATCATCTTCAAAATAGAAATAAAAATTTAAAATAACAAATTTGTTAAAGTTGTTTACCCAAGGATATTATAATAACACTTCATAAACTTCTTCAGTAATGTTATACAAACTTTTGGTACATTACATTTTTTTCAAACACTATTTTTTAACTATTATCATTTATTTAATTCAAAATCTTCATCTTTATATTAATCATTTTATTTATATGTTTAAACTTATCAATGATTTACTACGTATGAAAAATATACTAATAATTTAATTACAAGCTTATATATTTATCTCTAATCTCAAATGAGATTATCTAATAACAAAATAAAAAATATTTGGGCTTACCAAAATTCTTAATAATTTTTTTATCATTTTTTATAAAGTTTTTCAAAATTGACTATGCTTTTATAATACTTATCATCACTATGTTTGAGCCACTTTATTTCAACCTTTTGTTTTACTAAATTTCTTTTTGTATTCATAGCAAAAAGAAAATAAACCCACATTGTCAAGTAAAATAATAATTGTCCTCAATTTTATATTTCCAAATCATCAAGCTTGCCCTACCACTCTTTTAAGTTTTTTTTTCATTATTGTTATACAAAACTTCCTACAATTTAACCCTTTAAAATTATATATTTTTAATTTATCTTTATTGATCAATCTCATAATCTTCATCTTTATATTAATTATTTTATTTATATATTAAGAATTCAATAGCTAATTGCATAACACATATACATAAAAATTTTTATTATATTCCTATAATATTTATCTTTAATTTTAAGTGGGATATTTTAATTCCACAAATTTCTTTTCTTCTATTATTAGTTTCATATTATCAAAATCCCTAATTGTAGGTACAAGAAAAATGAAATATCTAACTACTTAATATTGAATAATTTATAATTATAATTTCTAAAACATTTGTTATTTTTATCTTGACTAAAATTACTAATAATTCATATTTATAAATTTGGAGTTATCAAGACAAATTTTCTAGTAATCAATATTTATTCCCTATAGATCTATATTCGACATCAAATATGATTTTTAATGAATTGTCTATTATGATTTTTTTAACTATTAAGCTTCTCTATTGAATCTCTTAAATTTATAAACAAATTAATAGATTATGAAACAAAACTAAATTGATTTTTATATATATTAACATTACATTATAATTTGTGTTCAAAAACTTTTTCTTAAAAATCAATCTATGGTTAATCAACGTAGTTTTTTATAATTAACATATTTTTGAATATATTTATTTCTTATAAATATGTATAAAAGGACTTACCTTTTCTCTATTTTTTTACATTTAAAATAATATTAAGCATTTCATATGTCAAAATATCCTACATTCACTCATATATGTTTATGTACATACGAGTGACATTTGATGCTCCCATTTTTCAATATTTCAATTTTTGTGATGTTTCTATTGCAACTATTTTATGAATAAATCAATAAAAATTTATTTTCATTTTAAAAATTACGATAATTAAAATTAACTATCTTACCATAATCTTTATTAAAAATCTATTAAAATAAGAAATTCATCTAAATTTAATATACTTATCATGAACTAAATACTTTTTAATTGTTTTAGATCTATAATTTTTAATTTTCCTTGCTTTGGAAAATTATATAGACATTGCTTTTTCATCTTTTTTATAGTATTTGATTCAAACTTTGCTTCTTAATGTCTTTAATTAATTTTTTGCCATTTACATATTATTCATATTTCTTTTAATTTCAATTTTTTACAGTTGAATCACATTTTATAACATTATTTATTTTATTTAGTTATACCTTATACTTATTATTTTCATAGGAACGTTTATTTTAATTTGCAGTATATCCCACAGATTTTCTAAATCCAAATCCTTGCATGTCTTAAAATACAATAATACAATTCTATATATATTTTGCATGCTTCTCTATAGCCCAAGGACATTGCCTAAGACTCTAGTATTAATTAGCCAGAACTTTTCAAAATGAATTTTTATTTTAATCTCAAAATTTTATCAAACAATTTGGATAATTCTTTTTCTCTCACACATAATATTTTTTTTAAAAACAATTCTTTTAAAATCATCATTTCAAGAACTCTTTCCATTAAAAAAATTTCATGAAACAAAACCTTGATTATTAATTAATTTTTATTTATATTCTTAAGATTTCCATATCCTATTTTATGACATTTGCTTGATTTTTCAAACAATTACTATCCAATCTCATTTAGAGGCTAATAAACTAGTAGCATTAATGTGCTGTGCTATAACAACCTTTCAAGAAATGATATTATTCACAATTCTCTTAATTTTCATTACATATCTTTCAATTCTTTATTTAAAATCATTTCATTTACCTATTAATCAATTTTTTTACTTAAGTCTCGTAAATTGAATCATAGAACATCAACATTTTGTTATTTTCATAAATGTTCAATTGATTTCATAAATATGCATAACAGTTATCATCCAATGATTTATAATATTTCTTAGCTCCATCGGCGTGATATCTAAAACACTACAAGAACTTTTATAAACAGATTTTGCCAAAAATAAAAAAAAAATAAATAAATAAAAGTGTTAATATGAATAAAAAAGCCTTTGCAAATAAATATCATAATACCATGACACCCATTTCTATAATAACATACCAGAATAATAACAACAGTTAGATAACAATTGCAAAAAATTCTTCTGAACTACATATTTTCCTCTTCAGATTGATCTGATCTAAAATGAGTTGGTTACCTAAAGATTTGAGAATCAAATCATTAATGTGGCAGACATTGAGGAAGAAAACCAATTGGTTCAAAGATCAAGGTCAAAGCCTATGGACGTTATGCTCATCGGCTTGAAATGATAAAATAGAACACAATTTCAACATAAAACAAAGATTGTAAATCAGGTTATCCAAACATTTATACAGAGAACTTGGTTGTCGACATTCAAGTATCAAAGAAGATTAACATTCAAGTTGCCATAAAGATAAACAGAAGAAATTGAACCTTGCAGAAAGCTGACCAACAGTGTCAATAAGCTAAAAAATAGTTAAGCCACTTCTTCCAACTTCCTTTCAACAAAAACAACAGAACAAAACCATATAGTTTCTACAAAGTCACAGAGCACCACAGAGCACCACAGAGCACCACAAAGTAGAATTCATCTAAAACAACCAAGTTCCCCATATGTTATCAACGAGCAAATTTAACTCTTTAAGCCTCTTCTTTCAACTTCCTTTCAAGAAAATGCCAAGCAAGTTAGGTGTCACCAAGCCACAAATAATGATCGAGGTGACATTCACAAAGAAAATCCAAGTTCCTCGTGCTATCAATAAATTAAACACTTTAAGCCTCTTCTTCCAAAAAAAAAAAAAAAAAAAAAAAAAACAAAACAAAACAAAATCCAAATAACTTCTGCCAAGCCACCAAAAAAAAGCTCAAAGCTGCACCCCCATGATTCTAAATTGAGCTTAATAAGACTTTTATTCCAACTTCCAAACAAAAAAAGCAAGACACCTAAAGCCAGATAGCTTCAAACATGGCACACTAAAAAGAAACAATATAACTGTAAAACAAAAACAAATGGAAGCTAAGCTTATGTGCTCACATTTTCTTCCAAACATCACAATTTACAAACAAAGCTCTTTCTCTCTTTATGTGTAGTCTCAAACATTGTTAAATTCCATTTAGGGCCATAAGGGAACTCCCATTTAAGGCATCTAGTTAATTGATTTGTTTTTTAAATCTTAATAGGGAAGCCTACAAACATTTCATCCTCAGAATCCATAGCTTTTTGGTCCAATAAACATCCTTTATTTTCCATGCCTAGAAATAATCTTTAGACTACCACAAAAGATTAGCTAGATTATTGGGTTTCCTAACTACTTATAGCCTAAATTATTTCACTAAAACCTATATAAAAAAATTAATTACAATATTGTTTTTAGATAAATTTTGAAAATAAGCAGGTTATACCATCTAGTAAAGTGGTCAGTGGCTCAAAGACGCATCTTGTGTAACTTCATGGTATACCCTTAGATTGAACCCAATCTGTTTTGGCCTTAAGAGAAATCATGCACATGAGCAATGAGACTAAGTCATTCGTAGAGCACATTTTGATATACCTATTGATGCTTAAAATGGCTACCAACTAAAAATATTTAGAAAATACTTACATTTTGTGAGCTGTTAAGATTCCAAAATTGCATGCATCTATTTAAGTCAAAATAAAAAAGATTTGTTCCACAAATATGAAAAACAAATCCTACAATGAAGATTAACTCTCCCTGATAAGCCAAGCCCTGGTTTATTTGTGTCAGCACCACCATGTGAAGATCATATCCGCTGATGATATGAAATATTGGTTTGATTTTTTAACTCATTTACAAAATAATTCTTTTTTCTACTTGTGGTGTTGATTTAGGCTTGATCTATATAAAGTGACGGTTCTTTATTATCTTTAAATTTAAGTAAATGTAAAATATGCTTAAACAATTATTGGAATTAATTTTCAGCATCAATAACCCAATAAATTTTGCAATGAATAAACTTATATCACCTGCATTAAGATAATGACTGGTTCTTATCCAACAAACAGGCGCACACACAAATTAGCGCAACCTCTATGCATAGATTAGCCTATAACACAAAACAGCTTAGTATCTAATACAGGCCAAACACACAGCAAAGATCATTAACAGAAAAACAAAAGAGAGATGCATCAAATGAAACGTTGGCATTTTAGCAGTTGCCAAGGAAAACGAAAAGAGGAAGTTTTTACCTGTTTGTTTATTTCAGCCCCAATAGCTCTTGTTCCGACGTTCCGCACCCTTCCGGGCCTCCCATGGCAGAACTTATGAGACATGCCCTTGTGGATGGCACATTGACCATGGAATTGATGTAGTCGCCGGTACTGTATTTACGTCGTCAGAGGAATATACCTTCTGTTCCTAAACGGTCTCGCGAAGAGTACGCGTACAAAGTTCGTGGTCAGCCAGCATATCTCTCCGCCGAAAATCCTCTCTTCTGCGATATGCAGAGAAGGTACGTGAAAATGGTGAACGAAAGAAATCTAGGGTTTAGAAAGTAATGTTTGTATTTGAAATTCGGAAAACGTGGTTACAAGCAAGGACTCGAAGGAGATCATCTGGTTTCCAATTTACTATTTTGCTCCTATAGATTTCAATTAACGGCAAGACCGAACGAAATGTGACAAATACATTGAAACTGCCAAAAGTGAGAATCTAACAAGAAAACACATGGAGTGCATTTTCTGCTGGGCGTTGCGGTCCTAGGTCATCTGTTTCTTCCCCCAAATTCTTTGACATCTCCTTTTCTCTTTCAAGTATGAGTAATGTGTAGTCGTCTTTGGCCTTCACACCCATGGTTATGGTTCTTGATAGCCCTTCTTTGAAACCCTAGAGGGTCGAGTGCTGAAGGTAAACGCGGCAGGCTAATGAAGGCTTATGCTATAGTCCTCGAGACTTTGACCAAGGCCGATGGAAGCATTCTTTTAACTTGCCTCCATTTATGGCAAAATAGGTTTTGAGAAAATCTTAAAAATAATCAAATAGTTGATAATTAATTAAAGTTTTTGAAAAAACCTTAAAAGTACCCATGAAGTTGATAAAAGTATATTAGATTAATATTAATATGGTAAGATTATCCTTATGAAGGTAAGATTTTTGGTGTAATGTATCGTAGGTTTTGGCCACTCATGCAAGGGATTAAACATAACCCCCAAAAAAAAGTGTCAAATTGTTTTATCAGAGATTTATGTAATTGAAATTCTTTGGAGGCGAGTGTTAGATTTTTTTTTTATCAAAGGCTTATGTGATTGACATAATTTGAAGAAGAGCGCAAAATTATTTGATCAAAGCTTATGTGATTAGTATAACTTAGAGAGAAGTGCTAATTTTTTTTATTAGAAGTTTATGTGATTAGCATAGTCTAGAGAAGAGTGCCAAAATATTTGATCAAAGACTTATGTAATTAGAAAAGCCCAAAATAGCGTGTCAGATTACTTGATTGGTTTATATGATTGGCATATCTTAAAGAGAGATTACTGATCAAAGGCTTAAGTGATTAGCATAGCATGGAGAATAGTGCCAAAATTTTAGATTAGAGATTGATGTGATTAGCATGGCCTAAATGAAAGTGTTAGATTGTTTAATCAAAGGCTTATGTGATTTGCATGGCTAAGAGAAAAGTGCCAAATTTTTTAGTTAAAGCATATATGATTACTATAGCCTAGAAAGGATGCCAAATTATAAATTAAAGACTTGTATGATTGACAGAGCCTAGAGGGGAGTCTTAGATTTTTTAAGCAAAGACTTACATGATTGATAGAGCCTAGAGGAGAGTGTTAGATTATGTGGTCATAAACTTCTAATATGATTTAGGAGGGCTAAAGCTTGTCTTGGGTCTCTTAAGCTTAGAGGGAGTATCAGATTTCTTATAAGATACTAAGCATCTAATTAGTATATCCCATGATTATGATGTAATAGATATTTTAGGTGTTTAGATGGATTTAAATGAGGTTCTTGGAGCTATGTTAATGAGGCTTTTAATTATTATAGTTCCTATGCATTAGTTAGCTTAGTGATCACACTTACATATGTATGATATTATTAATCATGAAATTAATTATTTTCCTCTTTCATTGTATGACTTAAAGAATACCTATTGAGCTATAGCTTACACTCCTTTTTTTACATTAGGGCTAAAGGAGTTAAGTGCTTGATCAAGAGCTAGAGTAAAGGCCTTTTGTGTTGTGTATATAATAGTTTTAATAGTTCTACTTGCATCTTAATTTAATGGTAATAATATTGTTTTCTTATGATTATGAAATTTGTACTTTCATAGACTTGGATTGTACCAAAACATTTATCTATTTATGAACTTTTACTTATTACATCTTTATGTTGTATATTCATGATGAACTTTGGATTGAGTTTATATGAGTTATGATGTCATTTGAGCATGTGAATATGTATGTTTTCATTTACAGGTTTGTATTAGTATTATGTGCTTGCAAGTTTATATTGGTGAGTTATCCCAACCTATGGTGAACCAGTTGTTAAATCAGTTAGGTGATTAATTGGAAAAAGAGTTTAGTTTATTATGGCAATGCATCATGAGCATGATGATCAAATTAAGGGATCGTGATTTCTAGTTTGAATATCAAGTTGTGGGAGAAAGGGTAGCTAGTCAATTGTATTGACTAGTTGGGAGAAAGGGTAGCTAGTCAATTGTATTGACTAGTATATGGGTTTTGTTACACAAAAGGGAACTAATCATAGGATTATATTAGCATAATGAGCATTAAAGACATGTTGATATAAAGAATTAATTTTAAACTACATATTTATTATACATTATGTTGTTATACATCATACTTTTTGTCATTAATCTTGCTTTTTTTCATTATGATGACTCCATATATGATCATCACTTGGGATTACATTTGAAAGGTCAAAACACTATTATACATGATATCAGTCATATATGATTTCTTTGTATTCTAAGTACTAAGCTATCACATGTACTTGTATTATCAAACTCTTTTGTAGAATACTTAAGGCATGTTAAGTTAAGGATGAACCCTAATCGAATTGTGCATATACGATTTTAATATCGTATAGGAATGACTCACATGTGTAGAAAATGATAATTAAATTGTTAGGCTTTTATACATATATAATGTATTTTCATACACATATGAAGTAATTGTAGCAACTCAATCCATAAGTTAAAGTCTAATTATTTATATCTTTGTATTACAATGCCTATATTGTACTCGTTCTAAGAAATTGAAAACCATAAAGTTACTAGCCAATGCATAAAAATTCATCATACACATATAATCCACTAATTAAATATGTACAATCTTAAGAATATCAAGAGATCTTACAATAATAATGGTATTATATTTTTATGATCTTCATGATTGTCTAGTATGAAGTTGATAAAGCCTTAGTGCAATTCTTAAGAGTGTGCTATAAACATGTATCATATAGTACTATAATTGGTGTTATACTTGTATGAACTATTTTGGGCAACCAAATTATATGAGTTGTATAGGCACATTGTAAGCAACCTTTCCTTAATGCTTATCACCTTTGTAAGATCACTTATTTGCAATAGTGCAATCAATTCCCAAGAAGGCTAATAGTTAGTAATTGTTACACCCCATTTTTTCCTAGGCTGATTTTTGGCATATTTTTTTTTTTACATATAGACAGCTCAGATCGTCTCATACCAACCTGAGTGACGGGGAAAACGGAATTTTCCCGGAGGAATCGTCGGCTAGGGTTTCGCGGGCGCCGGGCGGAGGAAGGAGAACTTGTAGTCATTAGGATTTTTTTTATTTGCTTGTCTAATGAATAGAGAGTATAAATGGGTATTAAATCACCTAAGATAATGTTAGTCAATACATTGCTATATTTTCGAAAAGGCTTCTTGTGTTTAAACCTACAAGATCATCACGAAAGCTTTATTATGTGCTATGTAAAGCCTTTTTTTTATTACATTTTGATCATTTGGTTCTCATCATCTTACTAATTTTGAGTTGGAAACATCCTTAACTTTGTATATAAAACACTTGCCACTTGGAAATACTACTTTATTATAGGTTGTATATACAAGTTTTTATTATCAAATGATTTAAAGATTGAGTCAATTGTTTGTTTATACTATTTTGTTTTTATGGCTGCCATTAGACATATTTGTAAGCTCTTTTAAACTATGTAGGTTGATGTGATCTTTGTTTTGTAAGAGTTTTTGACTTGCCTATTATGGCAAAAGGTATTTGTTTTAGTGTGTAAGCCTGGTATAAGAATGGGGGTAGATGTTGGCTAGTGTTATGACTGGGCCTCTAAAATCCTTGTGTTCTTTATTTTTTGCATTTTTAAAGAATCATTTTCAAAATAATTAAGATAGTTTTTTAAAATTATTAGGAATTTGAACTTCAATTACACAACTCAACATTATTAGCATAGTATAGTGATTTGAAAATTTTGTTAAGGTGTTATTCACTTTCCCACCCTACCTATTTGGCTCATCTCTCAAACATTTATTCTTGAATGATAATTACCACTTTGGAGAACCAACATTATTACACATAGAGCATCATACTATACGCTTTACCAATTTTTTTTGCTTATCGCCTTTTTGTTCTTCTTCATTTATTGTTTCATTAAGAATAACCATTACTTTTTACTTTTTTTCTTTTGTGACTATTAACACCATGTTGCACATTATTACAACTATTATACAAAATATTATAATGTAGCTACAATCATATCATTCTAAATAAAACATAGAAAGCATGAGCAATATAAACATGAATCTTAATCATCCTAAAAAATTGATAGATTTCAATTCATTCCTTATTTTGGTCACTACGAATCATTTAATACTATATCAAACATATACATTGATGCATAAACCTTTTAACCTCAATTCCACTTTGTAATGGTTTCCCTTTAAAATAGATCTTGAAATTTCTATATTTCCATGAAACCTTTTCGTTTCCTCCACTTTAAGTGTTGTATGGTGTTACAATAGGGTTTTTAGCACCTACGCTCTAATTTCCTAAACTCCTATCTGATTCCCTTGATTAGCTACTTGAATTCCTTTTAACACTTAAATAGTATCTTCTTACTTCTCTTTGACTAATGGCTTGTCAAAATTTCCTAAATTCCCAAGAGTTCTATAACAATGATACAATTTACATTATATACCTTATCAGTGCCACTCCTTCCCAATGCTTTTTCCTTATAATCCTTATACCAACACCACCTCACCTTCTTACAACTAGGAATCTAATGGTTTCACATTTATTTAGGTCATCATCTAGTTAGATCACTACACCTTCCATACATTTGGTTAGAAATTAAGTAGTTAAACTTAATTAAAATCTTAACTAAATGAAAAGAATTCTAATATTCCTTTCTTTTTTTAATCAATTTTATCAACAAATAGTTTACAAAAATTTTGTATGATTCTTCTTGATAGGTTGCCCATTATCCAAAATGCATAATTTTGTAATGAGATTTTTATTTTTAATAATTTTGCAAACTTGAAATTTTTATAAAATCTATTTAATAATGTTTCATAAATCATTTTTTTCTTTTAATTTTATGATCATCATACCTCCTTTCAGTGCCAAGAAAATTTTATCAAGCCTATTTTTATAAATTCTTTCTCTCGATAAATTTTGTAATTCGTTAAAACAATTTAATATTTTTTTACTAATTTTTAGATTTTTAAGCTCATAAATAAATTCTTATTAATTTTTTATCCTTGATTTAATAATTAGAAAATTTTGATTTTTACCAACTTAGTATCATTAAATTTCAAATAATTTATATACTTTGTTTCTCATCATGCCTCTCTCCTTTGAGCCGTTATACTTCCTTTATTGCATATGTTTTTTTTAGGAAAAAATAGTAAAGTTTCTAGAATTCTCAAAAATTCTTTGAAAATATAAATAATTATGAACTTAAATTTTTGTTATGTTTAGAATGATACAAATCTTGTCTCCTTATAACATCTTGGATTAACCTTGAGATCATAATGTTTAGTTAATTTCAATGCCCAATAAATGAAACTTCTTAAACTAATAGTTAAAATAGCTACCCTATTTAATATGGACAATAAGGGCTAAGCAAGATTTTGGAATTTATGGTATGGTCAACCCAATATACAATACATTATGGAGAATTAATATAAAATGTACAATACATTAGGTACAAATTATGGCACGATTGTGTTGTAGTAAGAAACAAAAATAAAAAAGATGGTTTAGAGGTTATTTAGGTATAATAAGTTTGTTATATATGCATTAAATAGGATTATTTAGTAATTCATGTACTTACATGGTAAGTATAAGAAAATAGGAGAAATAATTGGACAAGGAATTTTTATCTAAGATTTTAGGTAAGTAAATCTAATAATTATGATATAAATATATTATTAAATTAATATTTGATATATTTTAAAATTAATTTATTTTAATATACTTTTAATGTTGTTTATTTTGATCTATGGCATTATTGTCCAAGGTATATAGGTATTTCATTTGCACTTGACTTTAATGATATATCTTTTCACAAGATTTTTTTAGAAAGAAATATGAATACATGACATTATATGCATGAAACAGAGTTGGGTTATATTAGAGAAGGAAAATCATATATTATAATGGTTTGATTACATTTCCTATAAATATATTTAGAACTTATGAAATAAAAATTATAACAATAAAATTAAGTTTTCTTAAGACATTATTGTTAGCTCATATGGATATACATTGGATAGCCAATAAGATTTTAAGTAGTGTGGCTAGAGTATTGGACTAAGACCCAATACCACTATTAGACATTGGCCCCATGATTATGATAGAAACTCATTAGATAATCCCTAATATTATGTATAAGATGGTTAAGACATTAGTCTTAGACCTCTTACTTTTGGATGGATGACATGACATTTAACACTCACTTTGTGCAGCGTATCAAGGTATTAATATTAAATTTCATAAACACACTCACACACACATACATATATTTTAATTTATATATGTATATATATGGATATGGCAATGGTCTAGGATCACATATCCATATATGGTGGGTTATTAGCTTTATTTGTGCAAACAAGAATATGTCATTTGGATGTGGATTTGGATATTATTAGTTTTTGAGGATAATGGTAAAAGCGTAACAACAACATTAAATAAGTAAAATATGATATGAAAAATTTGAAATATAAAATATATGTGAAAATCATTACTATATATATTGTTGGTTTTGTATCATGGTTGTTATATCATTTCATTTATTTGATATTGATTTTATTCTTATTTATTATATTATTATTTTGTTGTCTTATTTATTTATTTTTTAGAGTCTATTTAGTCTCACTAGGTTTTACATCACAACACATTCTTCTTCTATGCACAAATATGAGGATTATAAGGCTATGGATAAGGATCATACTCACTAGCAAATTCAATGTGTATAGTTTAATACTATAGGTTAGCCCCATTAGGCTTTTACTAAAAATCACTCCGGTGTTGTAGTTAGTAGGAGTAACCTTGAAAAATAAGCACTCCCTTTCTATAACAATTAGGTAGTGGTCAACCTAAACAAATACCTTTTAACACTTATCTCAACCAAGCAGGGGTTTACTTAAACAAAAACTTTTAAATAATAAATATAAAAATATCAAACACTTGAACAACTTAATTACTAACAAAACATATACCATTCATTTTAAAGAATAATTTAGCACAATGCCTCAATGACATGAAAGAACAAGTATTATGAGAAGGTTTGATGCAGTACCATATAGAATGATGCAATTTTCAAAGTAATTGAATTAGAACTTTTAGAGATATTTGTACAAATATAACTATTAGATTATACTAAGAAAAATGAATCACCCTGATGAAGCACCAAATGACCTTTCAATTATACTAAAAATACATCGTATATGTATAATAAAAAACATTGTATATTAAGATTGCCACTTAGCACACATTATTACAAGTTATATAAACATCATACAAGATGACAATAAAGATCGTGCATGTTGGATACAATTATACTATTGAGTTTTCTAAGAGATTTAGAGATCACACAATCCGATAAAGGGGTCGAACCTGTTAATATTTCGTGTATTACTCTCAGAATTTTCTGTTTGATACAAACTCTTTATATTACAATAGCTTTTACTTGAGAGCAAAAAACTAATTAATTTGTACCTTTATGATACTGATTTCATCTAGGTATGAAGATATTTCAATTGAAATGTTTTAGTTACATAAATTGTTGTAATCATATGATATACTGATCATATTCAAATGGTTTCATTTTAAAATTTTTACTCAATGTTTTTATATGTATTCTATGAATAAAAAAATGATCATACAAGCATGGAATACAACTTTACATTTTATGGTGCCTAAAGTTGCTAAACAATAAAAATGCTAGATCTCATATATGGATAATGGAAAGGTTAGCACTATACGACTAGGCTAGATAAGGACAACAAATGAACATATTAGTATGATGAGGACTAACTATATGACATGCCATCATAACCATGTATAACATATGACATAGAATAGAAATAAAGAGACATATAAATACAATGAAGGACATCATATTGTTTGATCTATATGCTTAATAAGAACAAAGATTGTGTTAACATAATTTCAATGCTTATTTTCTAACATTAAATCAAAGATTACTTTACACTTTAGAAATTAAATTATCATAATTATTTAACAATTTGTTTACAATTTTATTCATATAAAGATAGATTGATAATTAAACCGTACATATGTAAGGTTAAATGCAAACCTATGTGCCATATGAATATTAAGTGATAGGTTTAACAATTCTAACCCAAAGTATTATGTATTAGATAAGCTGTAGATAGCCAACCACTCCACCAATAGTTGGGACCAAAAGCTTGAAGATTTAATAATTGAGCCAAGCTTGAACAATGTCACCAATACCGATTGACTTCTCTTCACTTGTAAATTGCTCTATGAAACTATTAATTAAGTTATCTAATAAATTAAATTATTAGATCTTGAGATACATGATCTAAATATAATAAAAAAAAATATTAGTAAAAAATTATAATTATTTTATTGTCATTAAACAAGTGATGTAAGAACCGAATGTATAATGATATCCCCCTTTAATAACGATAAAGCCATTAACCAAAGATTTAAATGATAAGATATAAATAATGTAAAAAAACAAATGCTTCTTCTTTATGTACAAAATTTAAATAATCGTTAAATCAAGCATTGGGATGCAATGAATACTCTTCATTTCACTCACGTTTTTGTTCTCCTTTTTGTCATGCATTAAAAGAAGAAAAAACAAGAATTTTTATACACATGAACATAATCAATCAAGGGTTGCATAATACCATATCAATTATTAAACTTTAGTAGTAAAAAACCAAAGGCTCACAATAAAACGAATATGTTAAAAACTTAGCAACATCACCACATGGGAGGGTTTCAATCTCAATTGTCCCCTTATATATATGCATGCAACATTTTTATAAGGAAACACATTAAAAAAAACAAAAGAAAATTATCATGCTAAAGAATTTTAAAGCAAAATAGCATTCTTCCAAAGGATTTCTCCTCCTTTATAATCCAAACAAGGAAGCATGCACATGTGCTAAAAAAATTAAAACTTAGATTTTGAAACCCAAACTAATTTGGGTCTAGCCAAACCATAATCAATTGATTCAATTGTAGGTATAATATTATTTTTCTTTTCAATCTAACCATAGTAAGGGTACCTAGAGTTGATATTATGTCTAAGTTTACAATCTCTTAAGATTTGCTCCATCTTCATGCAATAATGAATCATATGGCAAATTTTTGGCAGACATAGATTTAGAGTTTTGAAATGTAACTTTATTATGCATGTGATAAAAAGAAACATAATTTGAATGTAATTTTTAAAATTGATAAAAAAGAAGCTTATCCTTAGCATTCAAACTAATAGATTGAGGAAGTTCATCCTTAGTAATTTTCAATTCTAGTAAACATTTCTCATTCCTCTCATTCTAGCCATTACAAAGAACTAAATATTCTTTTTGCTTTTTCTTTAAACTTTTATACTTCTTAAAAAGAAATTGAAAAGTATTAAGCAATTAAAGTAATCTACTTTCTAATTCAATTTGGGAGAGTTTAGATACTTCATTGTCTCCACTCCTAAAAGATGCATCATAGTGTGCCATGGGATGCACCACTTCTTTCTCTTCTTTATTGTCCTTGTTGCTTGAAAGTGGTGATGATGGATCAGAATCACTCCATTTCACCTTCTTTGTCATCTTTTTGTTTCTCTTGTTCAACAATAATGGACACTTAGAGTGAAGGTGCCCCACTTCCTTAGTATTAGGATACTGTGCCACAACAATTGTTCCTTCCAATTTGCTTTTTGATTCTTTCATTTTGTCCACGAGACATCATCTTATAAGCAAACAATCTAAAGAAAAAATTTGTGACATGGTTGGAGTTGCAACACTTTCCTTGTTCTCATAAATATTCTACAACTCACTCCAAATGTTATGTGCAATATCTAAATTCATATTTTGTTCAAATACAACATTTGATAAACCACAAATAATAATATTTAAAGCATGAAAGTTAAGTTAAATTCTATTTTATGTAGGGTGTGTTTCACTTAACCACTTCTATATAAAATTATCAGCACAAATTATTTAATAAGGAAACTCAAAAATATAATGACATCTTATAATTCAATATCAATTAATTCAATGAAAATGTCTATTTGATTTTTTAAAATGAATAAATTTTCTTTTAAAAATTAGTTTTAGAAAATTCCAATATGAAATAAAAAGACAACTAAATAAAGTAAATAGAAAATGCACACAAAACTTTTTACTTGATTTGACCTATACTTATACCTACATTTACTCTCAGTTGACTCAACTATCCTTTTATTAAACCCCCACCCCTTTTCACCACAATAGGTAGGGCTAAACCTTACAAATAATCAATACTTTTGGCTATAATGAGCTATGAGTCAATCTAAATAGATACCACTCCCTTTTTTTTGTAAATAAGTAGGGACCAACCTAAACAAAAAGGTTTAACCAACAACTATACAAATATCCAACACTTGAATAAATTAAGTGATGTTGGATGGGTAGCATAAATGTTTTGTGTGGTGTAGAAATTAACCTGCATATGTCAAGAATAAAGAGAGGGTGAAAAAAAATATAAGAAAGCCTAAAAGGCAACACATAAGAGGTACCTGTCCATGGAAATCATAGCCAAAAGCAGACAAGGAACCACATAAGGTTACATCATATTCTAAGCCCATAAATCGATGTAGTGATCAAGAAAGAAAAAAAAGTAAAGGTCACATCAGTGTAGACTAAAATCATCAAAAGATTTTATTAAGCCTTATTGGAAAACTGGAATATCAAAGTAACTTGCTCATAAAGGTGACTCAAACACTTAAAGAAATTGAATCAAAAGGGTATATAAAAGGTGATTATATGTAAAAGTGGCAATCTAAGAAAATTTAATTAATGAAGTGATTGGGAAACAATATTGTGAAGAGAAATGATAAAGTAAAGAAGCCATCAGAGTTCTTATCTCGATCACACTATAGCTCACAAGATGCAAAGAAAAAGTAGAAATTTTACTCATTTAAACTACACAATTCCAAATTCTAGACCTCCCCTTTTTATTGAGAGCCTAAACACTAATGATAAAATAAAAATTGAAAAGAAAGAAACAAAAATTGTTGTTAAAAGTTGTTGCCAAACAACTTTTTTAAAGACTATGTTTTCAATTTATGAAATATGTTTACTTAGAAGTTATTGTCAAAACTGTGACTAAAGCTAATTTTAGATAGTGTTTTGAAATGTTGTCATTTTTGAAGGATTTGTGATGGACGCTATTGCTACACAACTTTTTGTAAAGTTGTGTTTTTGATTTTGCATCACTTAGATTCTTGTGTCATCATCGGTCAGGTCTAGGTAAGCAAGTCATTAATGAGTTAGTTGGTCAGAGGCTTATGGAGTAGGTTGGTAGGTTTGTGTGTCTTTGACATTGTCATGGGTCAGATCTAATCTTATGTGTCATGGCATCAAGTTAGTGGGTTGGCATAGCATTGGTAAGTCATATATCAATTTGTCACAGAGTGGTTGATGCAATATTGACATTGATGTGAGCCTACATGTAGCAGAGTACGTTGGAGGTAAATGTGGTGTCAGATAGTTTGTGAGTCAAAGTCAAGTGAATGTGTCATGAAATGGGTAAGCACAAAGGTGTAGGATTGAGTTGAGTCAATGTGTCATGAACTCTACTATCATGCTGATGTAGCACAATGAATCACTTGTGGGTCTAGCATACCCACGATGTGTATTGCACCTGAAAGTCCCATTCACCAACTTAATTTGATCGAACATGGTTGGGGTCAACAGGTTCAGTTGGGCTGGACTAGCGACAGAGCCAGTGGAAAAGTGTCCAATGGGAATTTATGGCCCTTACTATATTTTTCATTGTGAATTTTGAACCCAATGTGCAATTATAAGCCTTGTTTAGACTTTACACATAAAAAAAGATATCTTAATTATTCAAAAGTGCCAACATTTGTCTATCTTTTTAATGAGTGTCAAAAATCTTGATCAGTGTCTTAGCCATTTCTTGCATAATGGAAAAAAGCTCATCTTTGAAGAGTCAATTACTCTAGATTGTCTTTCGTATGTCTCTAATGCAATTGAATTTAGTTGTTGTAACTCTTCTCTTATGATCCAAGTTCTTTCAATGTCTAGTCAACCTTTTCAATGAACTAAATATCTCTAATAGCTCTTGTTTCTATTTAGCATAGCCTTGTCATTTAGTATTTTTTTCAATCTACTCACTCTTCTTACCATGATAAGATGGTAAACCTTTAGGTAAGGGTTCACTCTCAAGTTGAGTGGATGATCACTAAAATGGCTCATTGAGAATCACGATTGGCTCCTTGTAAGCCACCAAATTTGAAATATTGAAGGCATTGCTAATGTTGTTGTCATTTGGTAACTCCATAATGTTGGCATTTGGCCCAACCTTTTTTGAGATTTGGAATAGATTAGTGCCTTTTATATGTAATTTTCACAAAATTTTTGATGAGAACCTTCTAGATCTAATTTGGATCATTATGTAATCTCTTTCCAAAAATTCTTTATCCTTGTGTCTAATATCAACCGATCTCTTATAGTACATATTGCTAAAATTTATGTTTTCGTTAATATGCTCATGGACCTCCCTTATAAGTTGTGAAAACTCTTGTGAATACATAGATGTGCCTACCTAAACAGGTTATAGGATTAAGTTGATAGGACTATGAGGTTTATATCTATTATAGGCTTCAAAGAGGCTCTTTCCAATGAACTTATTGATGAAACTATTATAAGCATCCTTTGGACATGGTAAAACCAATTCCTTACTTTTTTTATTATTAAACATTATAAGAGATTTTCTAACCTATGATTTACTATCTCAATTCAACCATCAGTTTGGGAGTAGTTGGCTAACAAGAATTTCAACGTGAAGTGGAGATTTCTATTGGTGATTATGGTCTTGTGCAACCCATGAAGATTTACCACTTCATTAAAGAATAGTTGAGCAATATGTATAACATTAGAAATTTTGAAGCATGAGATGAATCTAGCTATTTTTATAAATCAATCTATCACCACAAAGATAGAGTCATGGCTTCAAAGCGTTTTGGGTAATCGAAAGACAAAATCCATACTAAGGTGTTGCTATGGTCATGATGGTATTGGTAATAGGGTCTAGAGTCTAGTGTTTCAAGCATGATGTTTGGTGAAGACCCAAGTCTTATACTTGGCAACTGTTTATGTTACATAACACTTTAATCCCAACTAATAAAACAACTTTTCAATGGCCATGATAGTCTCATCTGAAATGAATTATGAGTACTCTTTCATATATCTCCTAAACTAAGAAATTCATAAGTGGTGCACTCGATAAGAAAAGATGCTCATCATGAAAGTGATAACCATCTTTCATTGTATAATCATATATGGCCTTGGTTGGATTAGGAAATAATTCTTTATAAATTGGTCCATAGTCCATGTAATATAGGAATAGGCTTAATAGAGTTTCAAACTTGATGACAAAGATAAACATTATGGTGAGTAGGCTTACTTGCCCACAAAGGCCATCAATGCTTCTTTTTTCTACCCCTAACCTATGTTTAAGGATGAAGGTTTAGCTTTGAAGAAATTTATCTCACTTAGCATGTTGTGCTTTAGCTTTTTCATTAAGTTGAGATATTGTAAGGCCACTTGGGTCGAATAAAGTAAAAATTCTTGAGATAAGAGGTAATGCCTCTTATGATTTAGTATTTATACTATCATATAAAATTCTTTATCATATATAGAGCATTTATTATGAGACTTATTTTGTTTTTCTTTAAAGTATGTGATTGGTTGTCTATCCTAGCTAAGGACTTTTATTCCTACTCTTGAGGTATCATAAGAGACTTCAAGAATCATAAAAAAAATCTAAAAGTTGGAGCATAAGTGCTTGGGTCATGCTTGCCTTGATTTTCTTAAACACTTTCTCAGCTATAGGGTTCCATTTAAAAATTCCTTTTTTGATATAATCAGTTATATGGGTAGCGATGGTAATAAAGCCTATAATGAACCTCTATTAGAAGCTCTCTAGGCCATGATAACTTCCAATATCATGGATGGATTGAGGAGTTAGCCAATCAATTGTAGCCATAATCTTATTAAGGTTAGCTAATATACCATTTTTTGAGACTATGAAAGTTCATGCAACTGGTAATAATAAAACAATTTTTAAGGTTGGCATAGTGGTGATTCTTCCTAAGCATCATGAAAATCTATTTAAGATATTCTAAGTGGTGTTCAAGGGTGCAACTAAAGATCAAGATATCATCAATGCAAACTACTATAACTTTTTCTATACAGGGTCAAAGAATTTGGGCCATTATTCTTATAAACATACTATGCACATTAGATAGATTGAAAGACATAACTAAACATTTGTATAACTAATCTCTTATTTTAAAAAAATTTTCCGCTCATCCCTTAGTTAGAGACTAACTTATAGTATCCACTTTTAAATCAATTTTCAAGAAGATAATAGCTCCATTCATTTAGTCTAATTAGTCATCTAAGCATATGATAAGGACCTATACTTCCTAGTTATTTTATTGATAGTCGTACTATCAATGTACATGTTACACCCCATTTTTTTCCTAGACTGATTTTTGGCATATTTTTTTTTTTTTCATATAGACAGCTCAGATCGTCCCATACCAACCTGAGTAGCCTACGAAAAACATAGGATATAACACATCATTACACACCTACTTTCCTTAACAATGTGGATCCCATCTCCCGGGTACACCGTCAAATCAGGTTCATGACTCCTGAATTAACAGATGGACTCGCGCAATGTTACTCCTACTAGACCCCATACTCCTAACCCATACCGGTAGGAGAACCGATCTAATAGAAGTCTGAATCCCCACGGTTAAGTTCCATAGTCATGTAATGACCTCACCATCAAAAATAAAATACATAACATCCTCAGATAAAATATGGCACTCCACACACTATACCACCAAGACAATAAAGTAAAACAGTGAATGGAACTACATCACAAGAATAAGATCCAAGTCCAACAAATACAATATCATCCAACTAGATACATAAGTCAGAATCACCCTCACATATTACATGACATAAGAATAACAGTCTCCCTGAATACATCCAATAGTATCAATCACACTAACCAAAATGTCTCAGAAAATCACAGATCAGATATCCTCCACTAGCCTGCTGACCACGATCCCACCTAATCTGGGTGGCGTCAAGGCTGTCGAGCCGCTGGAAAAATATAGATAATAAAGGAGTGAGCTACGCCCAGTAGGAAAGACAGCTAGTAAAAAACTCACATGCAAGAGAAGGATAATAGCAAGAGTATAGGAATACAGCATAACAATATAGGGTGGAAAGGCACTCTCAGTCCTAGACTCTGACCAACCACAGTCACCCCCAGTCACACCAGAGTAGCTCTCCTCTGTGCTCCCAGGCAGCATGCCAGCGGGACACGCCCATCTCTGCGCACGCATGGCGCCTAGGCAAAGCATGCCAGCGGGACACGCCCATCTCTGTGCACGCATCACAACGCCTAGCACCCGACACCGCAGCGTCTCTCGTCAATCAATCTTCTGGAGACTATAGACAAAACCAGTCACATAGATCTCTAGCCAACGTGAGACACCCCTGCCACCCTCAGGCACGCAGGCCTACACACTTGGCTAGCCACGGCGAGTCACCCCTGCCACTGCCACTCTCAGGCGCGCAGGCCTACACTCATGGACCAGAAGAGATCGACTCAGCCACCGTCCCAAGAAGTCCTCTCCCAACAATTTCCATAGAAGCCACGCCCCTACAGTCATTGCCAGCTCTAACTCCAAGATTCGGCAACATGTGTCCAGATACAACAAGGCGCATACCAGTCCACATGTATACTGTGAAAGTTAAGTCTGTACCGCACAGTTACCTACCACAACTACCCTAAAACATCATATAGGGCCTATAGTAGTCCGATCCACTATGCCAATCCATGAAATATGCCAACACTGAGTAAACTGACTCAATCCATGTCATTGCCATCCAAGCAACACAAACTGTACCAAAATTCTGACTATTCTGGTAACACCCAAGTGTCACACTTCCTTCCAACTGATCCAGCTGCACTGAATTTATAGGTAATTTCCAACAGTCAATTTCAACTTGGCTACGTGATTTCCAAAAATCACCTCTTCCTCACTTCAGGAAATTTTAATTTCCAAAATAAATTTCTGCCCTTTATCCATTTTCCGAAATTCGAAATAAATTTCCGAATTTAAAATTTAAATTCCACATATATCCTTTTTCCGAAAATTCGGATTAATTTCCGAATTAAATTTTTCCTCCGCGCCGTTCGTCCGCGCCGAATCCCGCTGAACCGGTTTTCGCTGCCGGTTTGGAAACCTCGCGCTGAACCGCGACACCGCCGAACCAAATTCTTTAATAATCCGTTAATCGGTCGATGCTTAAATAAATATAATTACTAATAAATATTATATAAATACCATTAATTACTTAAATAAATTCGTAATTAATCTAAACCCTTCTCCTTCCTCGGTCCGACGCCCGCGAACCCTAACTGAAGCAATCGCCGACCAATCCAATTCCTTCCGTCGATTTCCGGCGAACGCGAACAAGGAGAAACAAAATTCGATGTTCGTACTATCCTAATGTTTCAATAATGCCACTAATTTAAAATTTCCGCCGAAAGAGTTCGCCCATATGCCATTGCCGTAAGATTAATCCAACAATTAATTAACTAATTCAATGGCAAACTGATAATACAAATCCCTAACATGTTCCTAAGCCTTAATTAAATTTTCCGGCGAAATGGGAAATTTTCCACAAATCCAAAAATTGTAAAAGACACAAATTAGCATTCAACTAAGTCCAATTTTTCATCCACATGCTTGATTTCATTAAACAAAATATTCCATGCTTTTAATTTCTACTAATTAACTAATTTAAAACCGAATTTCCTACCTTTGCTCGTCGCCGGCGACGGTGAAGTCCGTACGCGATCAACCGCAGCTCCTCGCCAAACGAAACCGGTACCAAAATGCTCGCCTCTGTCCCGCGAATCTCCGGTTACCAAAAGCCCCTTGGAAGGCTGCCGGAAATTACCGCCGTTCGTCACGAACACCTCGCCTCTAGCCGCCATTCGAAACCCTAACAGCCGAACAGTTCGGGTTAAATACCCAGCTTAAACCGGTAATAACCCGTTAAGACCCATTAAGCGCCAGTTGACCTTCTAAAAACGCCGCTTAACACTCGATCAGCCGGTTAATCTCCACCGCTGATCTCGTCCGTCCGATCTGCTTATCCGCGGCTTATCCATACGCACGCGCAAACGCACCTCGGCGAACCGCCCCGCCTTCGCTGAACCGCTCCGGTCCCGTTCACGCGCGGTAAAAAAGAAAATAAAAATCCAAATTTCGTTTTTTTAAAAAAAATCTCGGTGCTCCGAAAAATCCCCAGAAAATTTCAGAAATTCCAATAGTCTCCAATTGAGCTCCTGGCTCATCCTACTGTCGATCTGAAATCATCTAAGCCACAATTGAATTATTGAAGATTAAACCTATAATATTTTACCGGGTATAACAGTACATTCTCCATAAACTATCTTTCCTGGGGGCTAAAAAGGAGATGACAACATAAGGGCTAAGGCTTTCATGTATGAATCCTTTGTCTAATAACACTTACACTTGTTAGTTAAGTTCTTGGTGTTTAGAACTCTTTCTATAATGTGACTGAATTATATAAGTTATCCTTAGACATGAGTATAACATGTTGGATTTTATGAAGGGGTGGCAAATCTTGGGGATCTTTAGTGAAAACATCAAGGAAATTAGAAGTAGTGGGTTCTACTAATAGAGGTATGGCTTTATCAAGTACCTTACTTGGGATCTCTCTTATTATAATTTGTTAGATGATGTACTATTGATAAATTCTCAATCTACTTCACCATGAGACATAAACTAAATTTTCATATTGGAGTGGTGGTTGGCTTCTTTTTATTAGGTTAGGCACGATTTTTAGGTAGTGACATGTGTAGCCTTGATGGGTAAATATGTAAGTGTTGGCCTTGCTAATTAAAAGGGCATCATGGTCATAAAATTAGGCCCTAAGATGAAACTTCTTACATGCATAAGAATAATTTCACATAAAACATCTTTAGATTATTGGCCAAAATTATATGGCACACCATATTATTTCTTGATAAGAGTAGATATTTCATTGATCTAAGAAATAATGTGTAAGCTTGGGTGGTGAGTGGTAATAAGTTTGAGGCAAGCTATAATATCATTAACACTATTACCTTTATCTATAATTACCTTATAGACCTTTTCTTCAAGTTTATTGAAGGTATGGAAGGTGGTGGTGCATCTCCAATCTTCATTAACCATAGGTTAGGTGAAGGTATATCTCATAATTGTAATAAGTTCAGTGTCGTAGATAGTGTTCTCTCTTTTTTTCTCAAATTATTCATTAGCTAGGTTGGAATAAGAAGTAAATTCTTTAGTCTATCCTTCTTCCTTGGTGCTAAAGTCCTCACATCTTTCTTCATCAATATAGCTTGTTTGTCATGTGTGGCGTTGGGCAACCATATGTCCTCACCCATTACATCGAAAAAAGTTATTATAGGTGTTTTGATTAATTAGTTAATTATAATATTCAATTATAATAATACTATATGATAGGTTTCATTGTACTATAAGAAATTTATGATTCTAATTATAATATCAAATCATATAAGCATATCATGCTTTTGTACTTGTGTAGTGTATTGATCTTGCTATAATTCATGCCACCATATGGTACGTTCTACCCATTTTTTATATTTTTTAAGGTTTTTCATTCTACATATTTTAAACATGATTTGAAAATACAAACCTATATATATATATTTAATCTTTAATAAGTAATTTTTATTAATAGATTGAATACATGACTTAACTTGTCTAGATGAGAAGAAAAGATGTCTTAAAAGCTTTTTATTGACTCACACTTAAAGCCTTATTAGATATACTCAATTTTTTAAGAGTATTATTATAGGTCTTATATTTTTAAAATAAATATAAAGACTCTAGAATTATTTTTTTGGAGTTTTCTCAAGCTTCATATTTAATGATAATTTTATTTTCATCAAGAACCATTATTGAAATGTCTGAGTTAAGACCAAGCTCTCCAAGTTGTAAGCATATTTATTCTTGAGATGCATAATCTAAAACACTTAAAAAAATTAGTAAAACAACGGAATCATTTTGTTATCATGAAATTAGTCACACACGTACTAAGTGTCCAACACATCAGATTATCTAAAAGTGATTCTTATCTTCTTCTTAAATATGAATGAATTATCTGATTTGCACATGGAACCTCTAGTTTCCAAACCAAAGAGTTTTAATTCTCTTTCCAAACCCTTCTTTAGTGTTATAATGTGATATGTCTCACATTAAAGACTCCCAAGTAACCTATATAATCATTTTAAACAAGAAATTCCATTAAATTAGATAAAGATTATTAAATCTCAAAAGCCCAAAGGTGACATTTAAATTTGATGTTAACAAACCCTTTTAAGAACGCGTTGTGGCAATCTAATATGTTTACATGAAGGATGAAGGAGCAACTCTATCCATGCACACATGTCTAAGATTTCTAGGAAAGGCTCTTTAATTTCTTAAGGATTTATGTTAAAAATTACTTTCATATTTACCTTAATTATCAAGATCTTATATGCACACAAACACTTACATTCATTAACATCAACCAATGATTTGATTTTATGGCAAATGGCATATAGAATGATTAGGAAAATTCAATTGATACCATATATAGAAGTCATAAGAAGTATATAGAATTCATTAAGTGCATTATTAATGCATAACTTGGCAATATGATAAAATTAACATCAAGAAGTAAGAAGGAATGATTTTTACTACAATTTAGTAAATGAAAATTAGGCTTAAACTAACTTAATCAATATCATTCAAAAATATTATCTTAACTCACTTGAATGCATCAAAATCATGAGTTTGTTAAAGTTTTATAAGTACTTAGAATGCATCATTTTCAATCTTAAAAAAAAAATTAAGCTTAATGTGTGGTAAATGGTAATTATGTAACATAATTTTGGGCTCCACATATTGTTCATGGACTCATCAAATAAAAAGTAATGAACATTTGCTTCACAAACTATTGTTCTAAGGATAATATATGGTAGGTTAATTATTAATGTATGATATATCATGTATAATTTGTAAGTAATGCATCTTGATGGATAAAACTTGAAAACTAATATGTTACTATAACATTACACCACATGTCTTGCATCATGCCACGTTGAACTCCTTATGTATTACACTACACTATGCTACAAGCACAAGAGACGTGCTTGGTAGCAACCCATGTTGCCTAGTCATATACCCATGTCTACCACAAAAGATGCACATAACTATTCATTTGACCAAAAATTGGAATTTTTCTATACACATTGAATGTGTTTTAGGAGGCCTTTTGGGAAGTTTACTTATCAACAAGTCTCCAAACATTGATAATAGATTGATAAACTTGAAAAATTAATCCAAAACCATTTGAGAGACTTCTTACAATACATTTTACATCTAGAGAGGTTATTTTGTGATCTACAAAAAAAAAAACTTATTTTAGGGATCTTCTAAGTGCATTCAAGAGGGAGTTGTCTAAGAATTTATTACTTGTATACCATCATTAAGGTATTTCTATATTTTCTACATCATCTACACACCTCAATCTGAGAAGCACTTTGTTATAATTGTATCATTATTTCTTAATATTTTAATGAGATTTATTTGTATATTTATCTAATAGTTGGATTATGCTTTATGTTCTTATGTGTTTGTTCTTTGATCCATCTTTGGGTTATTTAATGTGGATAGTGGCCTAACACTAAGCTATTTAGTTTAGATGGATTGGCTAAACTCTAAGTTGTTTAATGTAGAGATTAGGCTAGCTCTAGGCATTTAATGTGAAGTTTGGTTTTACCTAATTTATTTAGAAGCTCTTTTATGATAAGTCTCTCTACTTGTTTGTGCTGATGGAGTAAAACAAGAAAGGAAGCCCAATATTGATTGAGTTGGGGCGAATGTAGACTCAATGTCTTTGAGCCAAACTCGTTAAAATCATGTTGTCAATTCTTTACTTACTTTGCATTGTTGTTCTTGCTTTCTAATAATCATAAATAGTTTTGCAAGTTTTAAAATATTTTCTTAATTATCATTTAGGTGAAAAAAAAACATTCCACAACCAATTCAACCCTCTCATAGTTCACCTTGTGGACTTAACAAAAATTGAAATGAATTGTGAGGAAACCATGCCTTTGCATCCTTCATAGTTTCTCCTTGAATCCCTTACAAAAATCCACTATATCCCTTTTCCTTTTCTTGAGATTAATCTTTTAGATCTTTCCCTAATCATTGAGGCCTTCCCAAACATGATTTTTCCTTTTGTAGATGTGATCCTTTACTATAGTCATGCATGATAAGTTCTGGGTTCTAGGTAAAATTGAGAATATCTATTTTAGGATTTATTTAATACTCCATTTGGTTAAACCCATAAAAAAAATTATATTTTTGAAATTTTCCATAGCATTTGAAATCCTTTATTCCATAAATTATTGTTTTTAGAATTATATATATTTATTGACATTGTTTGATATTTTAAATATTTCCATTCATATTCTTCTTCCTTATTTTGAGATTTATCCCAATTTGTAGAAGTTATAATTATATCAAACTATGTATGAAATACCATAATAAATATTAAATTGGACTACATACCTTTTTGTGAAGTTACTCATGTGCCAATTAAAGTCATCCAAGAATGTTTGTAATGCATCTAGCATGCTTTATAAATGGCTAAAACATGAGTTTTATGAAGCTATTAAGACTTTTTTTGGAGCACTTTCTTCATAAATGTGGGTTTGAATCATATTTGTTGAACTTGGTTCATCAATCAACATGATGAAATCATTTGCAACAAGGCTAGAACTCTTACATCTTAAGGGTCACTAAATCAGCTCAACATCACCCTCATGATTCAACTATCCTATGTCATAACCTCTTTCAATTCATGTTATATATGGGCTTAAAGAAAGGATATACTACTAGAAATTATCACAAGTATATCCTCTAAAGGCTTTAAGAAAAAATGAGCCATAAATTCATCATGACAACCAAGCAAGTATGATAAGATAAGGCTATTATGAAGAGCAAAACAATTATGAAGTAATAAGATCGATACAAATGGAGGAGTTGTACTGTAATGATGTCAACAAGGCAATTGAGAAGGTTTGTTGAGGTAAGTGTGATACCTATAACACCATATAGTCCATTCATTCCCAATTTATTAATGTATCAGACTAATTTAATCATTACTTAATACTACACTATGATGTTAGTAGCACCACCTTACCAATTTATTTCTATTTTGTTAAGATATTAGGCTAACTTAATCATTCTTTAATACCACTTGGTTATGATCATAACCTTTATAACATATGTTTACCAATATTTATGCATCATACTAAAACATTCTTTATAATACATATACTTTTCAAATATCATCGTCATTCTGATAGAACATAAACAAAGTCATAACTCAGTTAATCACTATGGAAATAAAAAATTAAATGTGAAATCTATTTTACCATCTATTATAGTGAAAGACATAATAGAATAAATATATGTTAAAATTAATTTTTCTATAACATTTTATTATTATCATCTTAATTCAAATGTCTCAATGTCTAATATATCAATTCTACTATAGTAATATTAAGGAATGGCTATGCAAAGTTTCTCAATTTTATAAAAGCTCCCTTAAAGTCTCATATTGTGCATCAATAGCACCTTAAATGTGAGCTAAAATAAGACTAAGTGAAAAGAGTAGTCTTCCCAGAAAAAATGGGTGAATTGTACTTAATAAAAGTTTAACACTAATAAGCAATAAATAAGGTTGGTTATCTTAGAATTAGTAATAATTATTCCAACTATGTCTTTAACAAAAGAAACTCTCACTTAAATGTTAAATACATTGTGCAAGAATGAAATATTAAAAGATAGAAGATTTTAGGTCGTTTGACTACACACAAAAGGCATATGTCTAACTCTAGTTTAATGGCTAAGCTTACACACTAAAATAACTATTTCACATGGTAAGTAAAAGACATTAAAAACAAAAGATCCACATGGATCAAATCAATCCAAAAGAGTTAAACAACAAGCGACTCAAAACAGCCCCAATATACAAGCAAAAGCAAATAGCAACTGAAAAATAATTTCAGCTCAATGATAAAAGTGCTTATACATGAAAGCCATAACCAAATCAAATCCTTCAAGTGGAACACGAACTAATTAAATGTATGCAATGTAGTTACCAAAGTTTGCAGTGTTGAAGAAGAGGAGGAATGTTAGAAATCAATTTTTTATTATTATTCTATTATCAGAATGCTTCGCCAATGAAGATGCACAATGTTAAGGCTTAACTAAAGAAAAATCTCTATTAATAAGCAATGTGAAAGTTGCATTAGATCTTTCTCAATGATATTTAGATGTTATTTATACTAGGACAATGGTTGACAATGAAGTTTAAGAAATCTTAACTAGTAACAATGTTTAAAATCAAAATTTTTAAAAAAATTAATTAGTCGTTATAGTTTTTGACTTACATTCATGCTATATGATCAAAAGGAACATAATATACAAAACCACTCAATAAATTGATCATGCAAACCAATGCTTGTCCAATCTACTATACGTAATTATATATTAATGGCCATACAAATACATTAAGGAATATTATACTATATAAAGAACCTTAGTTTAATTCTTAAGTTACATTTCTTAGATTTCATATAATAGTACAAGTATGATTCATATCCTATCATATGAAATTGTTTATTTTGCCATTCACTAAAATGTCATTTTAGGTTCCTTAGAATGAAATGGATTATACAAGTATGATGAACAATATCATGTTGTATGTTTTGCTTCTATAAGATAATAAACTAAATTATATGATTATATTATCTAATAATGGGTATCAAATTATACAAAGTTATTCTACTTGTAAAACATCTTTCTTAAATTAGCATCATATAAGTATGATTCAGAACATTATACTATACAAACATTGTAAGTTTCATCACCTATCAAGTGTTTAAGTATTATACATATATCATACTATATGACTGAAGATATCATATTGTAGTGACAACCTAACAGGTCAACTCTAATCTTAGATTACCAATTCTAACTACTTGTTTGATCTCATAAATAACATATTCATATAGAACAATAGTGATATCATTTTATAATATAAGTACAAATTTGGTATTTTATTAATGTTTTTGAAATTCAATTTATACTCAATTTTATTATACATTATCATGCAATTTATGCCTATTGCTTGATGTGTAGCTTAAATTTACGTGTCAATCAATTCCCACACTTGATTTATGAAATAAAATATTTATATATGCATACGTATGAATGAGATATACATGAAAGAGATATACATGAAAGAGATGTGTCACCTTAGTGCCACATGAGAACATTACATAGGTTCTAGATATCTAATCATAACAAAAGGAAGTAGGGACTACTTGTGATGGTTACATACCATCAAAAGAAAACTTCTCTTTGGTTTGAAGTACATTTTGAAGAACCTTCTTTATGAGATCTCATTATGAATCACTAAGTCATCATCTCTTAAAAGATCTTCAACTTGAACATGTTCTATTCAACACAATGAAGTTAAATATTAGAAACCATAATGTATGGTATATCATCGAACACCTACAGAGGGTCATGGATTTAATAAACTCACCCTTTTGGTATAGAAAAACATTACAATGCATACTAAATTTATGTTGAAATGAAAATGAAATACTAAGTGATGTTGCCATGAACAAATATGCAAGTTGTTCTACTTTTCCTAAAGGTTAGCTCCCTCTGAACTTCAACTCTCCTTTAATTCAAGGCATATAATCATTTATTCCCCTCCTTCCTCTCCCTCTTTTTTATTATCATTAAAGGGGCTAATAACTCCAATTGATATCCTAATCCTAACAAAATCTCATATAGTAACAATTTAGTAAAAATATTAGCTTATTCTACTTTTCAAGGGACAAATTCCAAGATTACAATCTTAAGATTCACTTTTTCTTAAATAAAGTGACATTTAATATCTATACTTTGTTTAAGAATGCTAAATTGGATTCTTAATAAGTTAAATTACACAATCATACAACAATATATGGCTTATAACTTTATAATCTTATAATTGTTTTCTTATCTAGAATATTTATGCTACATAACTTTCTACAACAATATCTTTAGATTCATTTGTAGATAAGACTACATAGTTTTTATTCCTATTAGCCTAGTAAATGAGTGAGTGTCCAAGAAGTTGTCATATACCAAAAGTGCCCTTTTTATCTTTCTTAATAACAACAAAATCAACATCTAAATAAGTACTAAGATCAAATCCTATCTCACTCATAGGTTACAAAAGGCCTAAGGTAGGTGTCCAAATTAGATTTCTAAATATATGTTCTACTACTTATATATGGGACTCCTTTGGATTAGTTAGGATCTTTGCACAAACATAAACACTTTACATTATATCTAATCTACTAGTTGTACAATACAATAAAGATCCTATCATACCTCTATACAACTTTACATCTATAAGTTTTCATTTTAATCTTTATCTAATGATGTAATTGTAAAATTAAAGGTCAATCTTGATTTCTAACTTTCAAAACCAAACTTCATTAGCAATTTCAATGTTTATATGGTTTGAAATATAAAAATGTCATTCTTTACTTGTTTAACTTATAATCCAAGAAAGAAAGTTAATTCTCTCATTGAACTCATCTCAAGCTCCTTCCTTATTAAATCTAAACATCCTTAAAAAAGTTCAACATTAGTTTAGCCAAACATAGATATCCGTATATAATTGAGGAACTAATTGATGCTTACTTGTATTATTAATAAAAAGTTCATTTTTTTACCATAAATCTAATAAAAGCATTTAAAATTAAGAAACTACACAACCTCTTACACTAAGCTCTAAGTGCTTGTATCATTGAATATAATGCTTTCTTAAATCAGTAAACATATTCTTATGTGTCATGAATCTCAAAACTAGAACATTCTTCAGCATAAACTTCTTAATTCATATAACTATTAATAAATGTACTTTTATCATCTATTTGATATAACTTAAAAACTTTATAATAGGCATAAATTAATAAAACTTTAATAACTTTTTACCTAGCCATGAGGCAAATGTTTCTTCTATATTTATGCCTTCCATTTGGCTAAAACCCTTAGTGATTAGATTAGACGTGTTCCTAACAATAATATCATTCTCATCTACTTGTTCTTGAACACACACCTAGTTCTAATGATTGAATGGTTAGTTGTCCTAAGGCTTAACTCTTATACTACATTTTCCTAAAATTGATTCAACTCTACATTTATTATAACTAGCAAAAATCATCATGCAATGCTTTCTCAATCGCTTTAGGTTCATAATGTGGCGCAAATGTTGAATGGTTAATATTAGCTCTAGTCCTCATACCTTTCTCAACTTCTCTTAGAATCTTGTCATTGGGATAATCTTTGTTAAACTTTTATTCTTTAAAAACTTGAGATTCTCTAGAATCCTTACCTATCTTCCTGTTATGCTTGTGGTGTACCTTTATCCTGAATATTGAATTTGTGAAACTCTTCAAGACCTTCGTATAAGGTCTCTACATTATGCTTAATTGGAGAAACTCATCAAAAGTTATATGTATTTGATTCTTCTAGCAATTGAGTGTTTTTGTTGAATACTTTATAGTCTCTACCATTGAGAGATTATCTAAAAAGGAATCCTTTCATCTAATTTTGAATGAAACTTTCATAGTTCATTCTTATCATTATTTAAGATGTAACATCTATAACAAAAATACATCCAAGTGTGCAACCTTGGGCTTCTTGGAAGACAACAATTCATACGGATTCAATTTTAATATTGGTCATGCAAAAACATGGTTCCTTATATTTATTTAGCTTGCACTTAGGCAAGTGGACTAATGCTTTATTCTTCCTTTCTACCGCTCCAATTTATTGTGAAAATGCAGGCGATGCAAGTTTTTTTCTAATATCATATCTACTACAATAATCAATAAAAGCCTCATTTTTAATCTTTCCACCTTGATTACTCCTTATAAACATTATGACTATTATATCCTAATGATTGAGGTAATAAAACTTAAATGCTTCACTTTTCCTCTTAATAAATAATACCCTTATACATTTAAAATAATTATCCATAATTACAACACCACATTTCTTGTTTCCAATCCTAAGTTGTTTAATTGGTCCAAACAAATCTAAGTGTAAACTTTTGAAAGATCTTCTAGTTGATATGCTTTTCTTAGTTTTAGAAGGGGCATAAGATTGTTTACCCATTTGATAAGAACTACAAATGCAGTCATCAATTACTTCAACATTTGTTAATCCATAGTTAGGTTGTGTCCTACAATTTTCTTTAAAGTGTAATTACTAGTAGAACAAAGCTTTCTACACCAAAAATCAATATCATTGGCTAGAGTAGTAAGGCACCAAATTTTACAATCTTCCACATTCCTTAGATCTAACAAATAAATGTTATTTCTTCTATAGGCTATCACTTGAGGTATATTGTTCTTATTAATTTAAAAAACATTTAGTGGTATTGAAAGCAATATAATCCCTTAATGTTAAACTTTACTAATGCTTAAAAAATTATATTTCAAACAATCAATAAGTAGGACATTTTCAATAGATGTAGAAGAGTTACCAATGATACTAATGCTAATAAAATTTTTTATTAAGATAAATTTAAATATTGTGATTAAGATTTACAAAGAGTATAAGACAATTAGTTGGCAATAGCTTAAGCAGTGTTCCATGAATTTTTACTTATACGTCATATTTGGACCATTAAAATATATCTTTATAGGATTAGATTTTATTTCATGTGACATTAGCTCCTTCCACCTCCAAGCTAACTCACCCTCGAAGCTGTTAATTAATCAAACTCTCTTCTTGGTTTTGTCTCCTCAAATGACTTCTCCATAATAAATTGTCTTTTACTAGTTGAACAAAGTTTGATTACCAATCATGTTTATTGAACACTTGCTACCAAAGTACCACATAGCCTCTTATTAAGGAGGAATCTTAAACATAAAAATCTAAATGTTAGTCTTGAGGCCCAAACCATTTTGTGTCCATTACATATAGAGGTAGCATAAGGGTTGATGACATTTAATTCTTCTTCTACAAAATTAAGAGGTATGTCAATAACCCATGCAATAATTGCAAAAAATGCTACTTCTATAAGATGGAGCATGATCATAACTAATTGAAGTACTTCTAGATACAATGAGAGTGCATTTCCTTCTAATCATTAAATTCTTTAACAATAAGAGCATGCAAAGTAATTGAGTTAACAAGCTCACCTCTACAATTTTTTAAATCCCTTTAATACCATTCACATTTTTCATTTATATATTAACTGAGTACTAAATAATCAACAAATTTCTTCTTTAATTTCTTGCATTTATTTAGCAAACTATCGTAGTTTTAGTAAACAAAAAAGTAATGTCTCTTCTAATTCAACTTGAGTTAAAGGACATATCTCACCATTTGAAGAAGAATTTTCATCTTCAACACTAAGGCCATAAGGCAAGTAAATAACTTAATATTTCTTGGAGGATTCCTCAAAATCATTCCATGCCTCTTTCATTCCTTTTTTTTTGTTTTTGTATTTTTCCATATATTCTAGTACAATTGATTAAGCAGGACGAATGTGTTGTGGTGCTTACAAGCATGCCAAATAATTGCCATCTTTCCTCAAGCTTTTCTCCTTAATCTCCATTCATTTGTCCTTGATTTACATTCATTACAATTCTTTAACAAATAAGATAGAAATTTGGCAATTAAAGCCACTTCAACTTCTCCTGATGTGTTGTCTATAGAAGATTGTTCAACTTTAAAAGCAATTGGATCATATTTCTTCTTGTTCATGCTCTTATGTATAGTAATATCCTCTTTTTTTTCTTCTTTCCATCTCCATCATATTTTTCATTAGTTCTCTCTAAAGATCAACCCAAAAAGTGTGGAGAGATTCTTTGAAGCCTTTATTGTAGCTATGAGCAGATCATATTCCTTTGGGAGTATGCTTAGAATTTTCCTTGATAGTTAATAATTAAAGAAAACCTTCTCAAGATTAATAAATCCATTAGTAATATAAGTAAATTGATGTATTTAATAGATTCTTCAAATGATATTCTAATAACTCATAATCATGTGTGAGCATTTTTGTTTTATGCTCCTTAAATATTGAGGTTCCTTTGCATGTCAGCTTATGTTTGTTCCGAATTTCATGTACAATGTCAAGATTCATAATTTTATTACACTTAATAGCATTCAAGCATAATGCATAATATAAATAGCACGTACATTTAATTCTACTCTACATTTTAGTTGTAAAATCAACTCAAAAATTTCTTTTTGCATAACAACATTATTCACAAGTTCAGTAGAAAAAATGTGTGGATGTTGAAAAATGTCCCATAAATCCAAATAAATAGAAAGTAAATAGCTTCTTATTCAAGTTTTCCAATAAATATTAAAATCTTTGGAACATTATGGAGGTCCATAAGAAAAGGTCCCTTTGGCCAAGGTGGCTATGGCTTCAAAAAGATTATAACCCAATTACAATCATATCTAAAGAGTATCATCTCAATGAAAACTAGCTTTGAGATTGTTGATGCTGAAAAGTGATTTTAGGAATCTAAACAAAAACTTACTTAAGGAAACGGTGAGTAAGCATGATCAAGTGGAGTTTCCAAATAAGTTTGGGTGAACAACTTGAGTGTACTTCAGGATGAATTGGTGTAGTGTCAGGAGATTTCAATTTGAAGGCTTAATTTTAAGTTATTTTGTGTGTACAATACTATTAGAGATAGTTTGTTGCTTTTTAAGATGTCTTAACAATGTCAGACACAAAAGAAACATGGTCAATATTGAGGCAACATAGTCATGTGCATTGCAATTCAATCGATTATAGAGGTGATGTAGCTAGGTGTAGAGGTGGCTTGATTAGGCATAAAAGTGGCTTGATTAGGAATATAAGTGGTTTGATCGAACTCATACGGGGGGGGGGGGGGGGCACAAAAGCAAATGGGGCATACACAAAGAACAAAAGCACATGCAATTGGTGTGGTTGGCACAAGAAAGCATGGGTCGACATGGGTGAGAATGATTCAACACTAGATAGCATTAGACTGGATCGATTTGGTGAGTTTTGACTAGCTCATATGCGACCTAGTTTGAAGTACATCTGGTGTAGGTCAAGTGTTATGCATCTTTGGATAACACACGTGAGTTACTAATGTGGGGCAGGGTTTTGAAGATGACAAGCTCGACAACCTCATGGATGTGATCTTTAAAAAATAAGAAAAGGGAGAGCCACAGAGTTCTCTAAGAGGTACTTTTCAGTGAAGATACCATGTTTAAGGGTATGATTATATTAATATCATGATCATAAATTCATGTAATAAGCACCAAATTGTCAAGTTTAAATTAGATTAATGCATAATGTAACCAATTTGATGTCCAATGACTCCATAAGTCATCATATAAAGATATTTAATGATTTTCTATGAGATTTTTTTGTCCTAAACTCTTGATAGTAAACCTTTTTTTAGAGTCATAATAGTAGAATATGAAGTCTAAAAATGATAAATTATTGATAATAAAGAGTAGTAAAATAGAAGTTTTATCACAAGTAGATTGAATTTTTTAAAAATATTTCTAACAATGGGTTCTAAATTCATAAAGTTTTGATTGACAGAATTTTTAATTTCAAATATTTGAATTTTTAACTTCTATAAATTCTAACTTGTTTCATAAATTCTTCATACCCATTTATATAGAGATTTAGATATAATATTTAATTTATAAAATAAAACACATGATATTTTGACAAAAAAATATAAAAATTCACAAATTCTAAATTTTCACTTGATTAGTGCATGTCTGCTCATGCATAATTGTACAGTAGTGACAAGGGGGCTATTCAGACACACGAGTATTATTCCTATGCATAAAAAACCCTTCGAGTATGCATTGACTGCACTAGCATATTAGGTGCATCTATCATGTATGCACAGGGCACATGCATGGTAAGTGGCCGTCAGGGCAAGTGCATGGTAGGTGGTTGACAGGGCACATGTGCAGTGCACATGCACTTGTTCGATAAGCTCGTGTCTTCATGCATGGTGTTTAGTCAGCATGCAGTGATACAAGCTCTAGCATCTTATAATGAGCCTCCATGCATAACCTAGTGTACAGCTCTTACTGCTTTGGGTTGTATTGACAATTTTAATCATTTTATTTTCTCTATTAGTTTTTTTATCTATTTTAGATTAAATGAGCTTCAAAGTGATCTTTTGATCATAAGTCCCTTATTAATTCAAGTCCCATCGAATCTTCTTTGTTGAACTTATTCTCTGACAAATTAGTTGATTGTCTTCTTTGAGATGTTGAAACTCCCATAGCCTCATCAAGTAATTTTAGTATTGTTAACAGCAAATATCTTTGGCAAGAGTTCACTAACCTCTTCATTTGGTCAGCACCAATATCACTTTTTTTAATATTCTTTAACATGAGTAAAAAGAAAGTGTTGTTCATCATTTATGAACTAATATTATTATGCTCATCTATAGTAAATGGTAACTCGATTCCAAAAGTATAGGCTCTTTAGTATAATTTAACAAATATTTAGAGATATTACTTTGTAAGTAATCTTATTAATATAATCTTTAGTGATAACAAACTTCACAATGCGTTATTTTTTAACTCTTATCTTAAAGTTTTTAGGAATGTATCCTAAAAATTGGGGTCTTGAATATTGTGTAGTCTCTAAATTTAGTTTTTTCACAAGAATTTAAGATATTAGGTTTTTTTTTTTCACTTTCAGTGTCAATAATAGTATTACTAAACTCTTCTTCATTTATATTCAGATAAGTTTTCATCAATTTGAAGAGAAAATTTAAGTATCTTTTCAATCTCTATAATAATTAGTATTTTTCCTTAAACTTTCTTTAAAATTAATTTTGAATGCAATATTTTGAATTTTCTTATGTGTCCTATTTTGTTGCAATGATCATAATACCTCTAATTTCTACTAGTAGAAGAAATGTTATTAATTGTGGCCAAAATATATTTTCTTTATGTAACCCATAAGATAAAATTCTTCATATTCTTGAATTGGTTTCAAGCCACTTCTATAGTCGTGTCATTTCTTAGATGAGCATTTTACTGGACTAACACATGACTCACAATTTTTAATCAAGCAATGCCACCTTATTTGATGATGAATAGTCATATAGAGAGAAATATGTTCTAATTGCTCAAACTAAGTATCTAATTTCTATAACTATTGTATCATTGTAAATAGATAAATTAAGTGTAGCATGTACCTTGAAAGGATGCCATCGATTTTCATGCATAACAAAGATATTTATGTCATCCTTATCTTTATCTCTAACTATTTTAGGATTATTACTTAATCAAAATTTTCTTTGATTAAGAGTACTTTTTTATAGATTATCTTTTAGATCTGACACATAAAAAGATTAAGATTTTAGCACCATCTCTATAAATAATTATATTTGTTAAGTTAATATAGTTACTTGTGCCTCTAACCTTGATGACAAAATAATTCACATAGTTATCTCAATTGAGGCCTCTTTTATCTCCTTATTCCATTTTATGTATTGCTTTTCTATTATTTTCTTCTTTTCTCCTGTAATTGACATCAAATTTTAGTGCTCTTCTACTAAACAAATAAGATATGTCTGTAAGGTTTTTTTTTTGCCCTAAGCTCTTGATAACAAACCTTCTTTTCTGAGTCATAACTACAAAATTTGAAGTATGAAAATGGCCAAAAACTAAGTAATAAAGAGAAAGAAAATAGAGATTTTGTCATAAAGAGATTAAATTACTTAAAAAGATTTCTTTCAAAAAGTTCCAAATTCAAAAAGTTTTGATTCCTAAAAGTTTAAATTTTGAAGTTCTGAATTTCTAACTTTTATAAGTTTTGACATGTTTCATAATTCTTCTCATCCCTTTATATAGGGTTTTGGATATAATATTTAATTATAAAACAAAAATATATGTTTTGGTCCAAAAATATAAAAATTCTTATTTTCTACAAATTCTACTTGATCTACTCCTATCCACTTATGCATTCATGCACCCTTTCAGTTGTACAATGGTGCCAACAGGCTATTCATGCACATGAGTATTGTTCTAGCATGTGGAACATGTTCATAGTAGAGGACCGACAAGGAACACGTGTAGTGCATGTACACCTTTCCCTCACTCTTTCTTGCATTGACACACTTGGGCATTTGATGTGCTTGCCCTTCTATGTTCATTTTTGTGCCCATACACGTAGTCCTCAACTAACATGTCTAAGTTGTACCTTTCCATGTAACTTGTATTATTTCATGTTGCATCAACATTTTTTGTCATTTTGTCTCATTCCTTGATTTTTTTCAATTATTTTAGATTCAATAAGTTTGAAAGTGATCTCTTAATCACTCAGTGCCTTAAATCAATCAAGTTATACTTAAGATTTAATCATCATAATAATAAGAAAATCTTTCCTTGGATGAGACTAACATCTTTATATAAGGCTTAAACTATGCCTTTTATTCATCCAAGGCTATATTTATGGACTTCTCTATCCTAATTCCTTATTTTAAGCATAAATAAGGCTCATTAAATACTAATATCTATGAATCAAACTAAGTTCATATTTAAGGACTTGATTCAAGTATTAGAAGACTTAATTCTATCTATAACTTACCTTGATCTATCCTAGTTTAGTTCTCAAACTTATATCATTTTTAATTAATACTTAAGAATTTTCAACAATATATATAATCCATGTCCAATGACTTACCTTAATCATAATAATAGATATAAATGCAACACTAACCTTACTTAGCCCTTATTTAGTTAGATCCCACCCAATTTATGTAAGCTTAATCAATTTCTTAACAAACCTAGTCCTCTTTTAGGGCTTCCAATAAAACCATACTATGTTCTTAAACTAGAATTAAAGAACGCTCTCTTAACTTTAGGAAAGATCTTTGTTACTCCAAAGTTCAACCAAGCCTCTTCATGGCTTAACTAAGGCATATAACTAGTTTTTCAAGAAAAAACAAGGCATGGCAATGCTTGATCACAAGAATACCTAAGGTTTTCATTAAGTTTAGATTTTTATTCTATCATTGATTACCTAATCTAGTTTTCTTTACATATAAATTTAGTCTCAACTTTCTATATTTGGTTTCATGTGTATAAACCAAGTTCACATCATCATATCATAAATCATGATGAAGTTTAAGGTGATTTTGTCCAACAAAAACTTATCTCAAAAAGCAAGTCCTCTAGTAAAATTGGACAACTACTTTATCTTCAATTTTGGTTCAAAATTTTTCAAAGTTAGCAATATCACATCTCCTTATTAACATGGATTCTTATTCACAATTATGACATCAACCTCCATAGCCAAGCCATAGCATCATGTTGCATGAAGTTAAAAGCATTTCAAATCGTAGCAAGGAAATCATGCTCTCATAGTTCTTCCTAATTTCATAGCTTTGCTTAAATTTAACAAATCATTGCTAGATCTCAAAATAACTAGCAAATACTCTTAAAACCTTAGCATGAACACTTGAATAAGAAGTATTGAACAATCATCAAGGGAAGTTTTACATATATAAGAAATTAAACAAAATATGTTTTTATCTAAATTAACATGCTAAAAATCACAAGTCACAATATTAAATTGTCTAGGTTTTGGCAACATGCATATTTTCCTAAAGATTTAAAATTAAATCTTCAAACACGAAACATGAATACAGCATTGCAACCATGACTTAAATCATGATTTCTATCTTTATGTCTCAGCTTGGCCAATTTACTTTTTATCTTAGAAATTCATTAAAAAAGAATTTAGTCCATGAGAGAATGATCACACATCATATGTTTACAAGCACAATTTAAACAAAATAACCTAATTTCTTAACCTATGTCATAATTACATTTAGTTGTAAGATCAAGAGGTTCATCCTTCCTGAACTATGTAGGGTTATATATTTATATACACACACACATGTCCAAAACTCATAATCCCTCTTGTTAGTATTTACGACTAAGATTTGACCATGATAATCACATGATCCAAATTCCCTTAATATTACTATAACTACCTCTAACAACATCTTTTCCAAACCTTAAAACTAGGGCACCTCAAATCCAATGACTAGAATAAAAAATAACTCAAATATAAAACTTGATCTATTAAGTTTCAATGTAGATCAAAGGCACCACAAACTCAATGGCTTGAATAAAAAATAACTCAAATACAGAACTTGATTTATTTAGTTTCTCTATATAATGAGAAAAATCTCCCTTTGATAACTATTAATTCCACTTATCATAATTGTATGACTACCTTCATAATTTGACAATTCTTAAGTTTGATCATTCCATTAGCTTGATCATACTTACACAATTTTTCTAATTATATTATATAATCTATTAGCTCACCTAATTTCAACTCATCAAGCTTAAAAAACTTTTCGTTTATTATTATTATACATATTTGATCTATGACTTCATATCTGTATAATTAAAATATTTCTTATACTGACCTTCATACATTGATGCAATCAACCTAGAATGATCACTACCTAGCTTTGCACCCATTTGCATTTGTCTCTTTCTTATACAAGATTACATCAAATGAGATGTTGTGGTCATAATGTATGATACAAAAACTTCTTTCTTAACTTAAAAAATAAGTTGGACCATTAACGTTAACGACATTATCGACTCATATAATCACCAAGTTATACTTGTATGACTAAGGTCTACTTTAATAGCCTTTTCATACTTGCATCTTGATTGCTTCTCTTGTCCAATTATATTGTACAATTAACCAATATCATATAGTATGATATTCATAACAAAACTTTCAAACAAGTTTCTTTCCTTGATGTACCATACAATCTTCTACCAACATATTATACAATTCTCATCAAAGTATAGTTAGTAATAATCTAACTTACTTAAATTTATAGATGTTTTGAAATAGCCTTACTTTCATAACTAGAGTTTTCAAAAATTTTGGGATAAAAGTTCTATAAGAGAAGATAATAACTCTTAATTTTTAACTTAAATAAAAAAAACTCTAGAATAAAATAAAAAGATTATGATCAAGTATGATTGAGTTTGAATAGCTTAATTTCTTAAAATATGTTATTTATATGAAACAAATATTAAAATAATAATAGTATATTAGAGAGTATGTCATAAGTTCAAACTTAGTTAAAAAATATTATTTAACTATATTAAAAGAAATAACTCTTTAAGACAAATTCAATGACATTGAGTTTATAATTTTTAAAGAATAAGATAATTTTTAATAAATTTTTAAAGATGTAGATATAATTATAATTTTTAAAATAATGCTCAACGTATATTTGTCATTTTTCAAGTTTTTACTTAAGTCAAACAAAATTTGAAAAACTCTTGGCTACAAATAAGGAAAATAATTTTTAAATGTTTAATGCAATTATAGTCAATTTGACTAAGGATATATTTGCAAATATTAAATTGTTAGAGGGGCTTGAACAATTAGTTCTTTTGTCAATTTTTTCACACCATTTGACGCAATGGTAGAAGTGTGTTTCGATGACAATTATTTTTCCAAAATAAATATGCTCAAATAATTGAATTTAAGAAATTATTTTTCACTTGTGCCTATTCCAAGCAATTATTTTTAATCTTTACTGCTTAAAAAATAGAAGACTTGAGCTTTGTAGGAAACCATTGAGAACCACAGATAGAAGGTGATTTGAGGAGATTAGTGTGTCATTATTGTTCTATAATTTCTAGTAAGCAAAGGTACATTGTTACCATGTTACAATTATCAATGAGTAGAGAAATGTATTTAGAATAGTTTAAATGCAAAATGATGTGAGTTGAATATGCTTTGAAGTGAAATCTAGAGACTCAAGTTAACAAAATGAATTGTTATCATACAATTATATCATATGACACTTTTAACTAAACTCCCAAAAAGAATAAGAGTCATAGGATTATGATGATGGCTCATATAAGGTTTCATATTCATATGATACATTAGTCATGCTAGTACGAGAAGAACAAAGTATTATTTAGCTATCAAGTTCATCACACAAAGATGATATGAGTATTGTACTTGTATGATGAGTTGAATTATCAGACATTATATAAGAGCAATATAGGTAACAACCTTGTATGAAGTTTGAGGCAATATACAGTTATATCGATATGATTACAGTGATCATACTTGACGATCATTCAGTGGCTTAAGATGGCTAAATCGGGTGATTATGATTGTATGAGCACATTGAGATGAGTCATAATGTATAAAATAAAATGATTATTACATTTAGGAATCAAACAAGTCAAAACTAAATTATATCAAGGTTGTATATAAGTAATCATAGTGTTATAATTATGTCAATCATAATTCATAATAATTTAAAAACAACAAATATTAAATGAATAATCAATTGATTAAGAAACTAAGGTAAGATCATTTAATACTATCCTAGTAATCATATGATGTGTTTAGATATGATATGAATAATAGAGAGAATTATTTTTAAAGATCAAACAGTGAAATCAAGGGATCATATGGGTATGATATGATTTAGAGTACATATTTACTTTTTAGAACATATGTACAATAGAGAAATCATATAAGTATAATCTAAAATAAAAAAAATATAAGAACATGGGAAGTAATTTATAAAATTAAATAACTTAAGTATGCTAACTCATAAGATATATGTTAATCATTTTATACATATTTTATTATAAGAAATTTAAAGGATGAGAGGATCAAACAAAGGGACAATTTTACAAAATTAGGTAGAAGAATCTTTGAATTATGAGATAGCATAATATTATTTTTCATATTTTTAATACGATCTCTTTCAAACTATATTTTATTATGATAGAAAATTTTATGTTTTGTAGTTTAACATGATCTTGATAAATTTTTACATTATTTATCAAATGGCTTTTTGAATATATGGTTCACTTATTTTTATAGAATTCTTTATTACATGGCAACATAATGATGTGATTAAATGCATATAAAAATAAATCTCAAAATATGATACTATTACTTAGTAATAAAGAAAAATGAAAGGTAATACTTAGTATAGTAGAGTCATAATACATTGCATATATGTGCAACACTCAATGTGACTAAGAGTTATGATACCCTATATATGAAAGTCATCAATACTTTGTATAACTAGCATTATGATATTCTCTATACAAAAATCATCAACTCTTCAATTTGACTAGGTCTATAATACCTTTTTTTGTGAAAGTCACTAATACTTTAGTGTGCAAAGGGTTAATATGCTTTTAAATGAAAGTCATTAGTATTTCAATATGGATAAGGCTATGATATTTTATTACATAATTTGACAAAAAAAATAAAGAACCAAGAAGTACATAAAAATAAAAACAATAAAAAATTACATTCATATTTTATTTAGATTACTTCTAGTATATATGACATTTGATATGGCTTTAGACTTGTAGATATGGTTTATTATCACATCTTATGATATAGCTTTTATTTTATTTATCATATTCACCTATTTATTTTAATATTTATTTATATATTTAATTATCTTATTAGATTAATATTTTATTATCTATAAATCTCATTAGTACTTATATCACAAGTTATACATCAGGTCATACATCTATTATATCAATATTTAGAGATTTTGATGTCACTAGAGAGGACTCTTGAGATTTAAGGTAAGAAATGCTTGGTGTAGGTTGACTAATTAAAAGTGTAATAAAATATTAGTTTGAGTTTTGCACATACTTTTATACAACATTCTATCTAGATTATATTATGTTGTAATTTATTTTGTGGTTTTAGTTTAGTTAGTATTAGTTTTATTACACCATCAAGTCTTCACTTAAGTTTTTATATCTTTACTTGTTATTTTATTTATGAACATCCTTTGAGTTTTTAATTATTAAGTAGATGATGAGGTAGGGCCCTAACATATTTAATTAATAAAATCAAATGACAATAACACACCTTGGCTAGTCAAAGGAATGGTGTAATATATATTAGAATAATATGAATGCAAAGATTAGAAATCATTTAAACACTTCCATTCAAATTTCACCAAATATTAGTATTTCAAGAAAATTGTTTTAGGTTTTGACAACCTAATACCAATAAAGATAACTCAAAAAAATCTTCTCCAACTCTTGCTCAAGCTTGTGTTTCTCTTGGAGCTAGTTAAAGTTAACACCAAAATGCTACTAGTAATCTCCTTAAGTCAAGTGATTCAGATATCCCTATGATTAACCTATCTACTAATGAGTTGTAAATTTTAAAAGTAGTTAAGAAAAAAAGTATTAGTAATCAAATACAATAGTATTGTTATCATGAAATAAGTGGTGCAAGGACCAAGGATACAACAAACGATGAATGATCGAGATTTCATATGAGAACATTGCATAGGTAATCAAATACAATAGTTTTGTTATCATGAAATAAGTGGTGCAAGGACCAAGGATACAACAAACGATGAATGATCGAGATTTCATATGAGAACATTGCATAGGTTTTGATAATCTAATCATACCAATAAAAAAGTAAAGACTATCCACCATCAAGAGCAAAATTTTGCATAGGTTAAAGCATTGTTGGAAGTACCTTCTTTATAAGATCCCATTACTAAGCTATCATCTCTTAAAAGATCTTTAATTTGTATTTGTTCTAGTCCACACACTCGAGTGAATTATTTGTAATAATAACATATAGTTTTTGTATCATCATACTCTTATTGAGGGTCATATGATTAAGATAAGTCACTAAAACAAACTCAGTAAGTAAAAGATAACACAATTATATTCATCTAAGATAGCACATATTTAATATCATATTATATATTGGGTGTATAATGTTTTCAATCAAAATAACAAACTATATATACAATGCAATAGTAAAAAAGATATCATATGTCATGTAATGCCTTTTCATATAATTATTTAACTACATTATGATCATTTAATTCCCTTATGATTCATGTTTCTCTTAAGACTATTCAATTTTTATATAATTATTTAATTATCATTATAATCTAATTTACCTTACCACTAATTCATTTAAGCTAGATTATCACATTGTTCTCATATAATACATACTCTTATAGGAGCCATTTCCTTATTGGTGTATACCATTAAGGACACCATGTGTCGTATTCCAAACACCCCTTAGTCCTTTCCTTGTCTTTATTCGATGGGCCTTCCCTTTTTATTTCCAATTTTCCTTGGCAATAAGAATTGTAATAATCATATAGCCAACCTTTAATGCATAATATTTTTTCTTTGTATTACCAACTTGTTTTTCTTATTCCATTTATATAAAGGTATGCAATATATATGTTTTATTATAAGTAATATGAATTTCATAGTTATAAAATGTATAAGTAAAAAAAATTATAAAAATATATTCAACAGATACTCAATTAGTCTAAAAAAACATATAATAAATATCAATTTATCAACCCAATGCATAATCAAAATTATTTAATATGTTTATCTTGATTAACATATTAGTCTCTCATTTTATTTTTTTTCTCTCATTACCTAAAATTATATATATTTATATTTTATTTTTTTAACTTTTTTATGTATATGTTGTGTTTTATCATGCATAAATTTATTCTCACACCTTCCATAATGCTTACCAAGTTTTATTTTTCTTGATTGTAACATCTTTAATTTTTAGAAATAAACCCTTTGCCATTGATCAAAACATCTTCAACCCATCATATTATCTAAACCAAATTATCAGACCACCACATCCGTTAACTATTTGCTATTCAAGTATTATTATATCAGACCATGACATTCGTTAAGCATTTGCTATTCAAGTTCTTATTATACCATCTTTTCTCTCTATCACATTGTGTGAGATAGTTATTATATGATCTTTTCTCTTTATTAGATTAAGTGATCTTTATTATATGTTTATTGAATCATCCATATCTCCCAAAAGAGTTTCTTGTAAGCTAGAGGCATACTCCACTAACACTTAGTTATAGTTTTAGAGATTAATTGTTTGGGTTATAGTATGATATATTGAATACATTTTTTATTTATAAAAAAATCTCTTTTAATAGTAATAATACCATTTTTCTAATAGTCAACAAAAGCTTCTAATATTTTATCATTCAAAACCGAAAAAAAAAAAATTACAACAAAAACAAGTTTAATCACCGCAGTACTCTCTAACCATTTCCGTTCGTTACGTTTTGGTCAAAAGCGTCCGATTCGAATCTCCCAAGGTATTCTCGTTCCAATGCAGCACATTTCACCTACATCTAACATGTTCCCCTTCCCATTACACCATTCATTCAGAAACTACTACAACCAACCAATCACCGCCACCATCATACAGAGTACAAGAAAACCGCGGAGCAGTATACAACTCCGAAATAAGCCGTATCCTGCCTATAAAATTTCCCTCATTGTTTCTTTCCGATAGGTGATTCCCCAATGGCGGACGCGACCTGCTCGGCCTCGGCTCTAGCCGCTCTCCTCGCCGCCGGGGGGATGTCGTCGAATGCCACGGGGGCGGCACAGTACATATGCTCCAACTTTGAGGCGATGGGTTTGAGGACCACCGATGTCTCCACTGCGGTCGACACCACTTTCCTACTCTTCTCCACCTACCTCGTCTTCTCGATGCAGCTCGGCTTTGCGATGCTCTGTGCGGGATCCGTCCGCGCGAAAAACACCTTAAATATCATGCTCACCAATGTACTTGATGCCGCCGCCGGAGCTGTTTTCTACTACATCTTCGGCTTCGCCTTTGCATTCGGAACCCCATCCAATCCTTTTATCGGCCGCCACTTCTTCGGCCTGGAATCCATTCCCTCCCCTGGCTTCGATTACTCATATTTCCTCTTCCAATGGGCCTTCGCCATCGCCGCCGCCGGCATAACGTCGGGATCCATTGCCGAGCGCACGCAATTTGTTGCCTACCTCATTTATTCTTGCTTTCTCACAGGATTTGTGTACCCTATCGTCTCCCATTGGTTCTGGTCTGCCGACGGCTGGGGGTCGGCGAGTCGAGATCTGAGCAATTCGCTGCTTTTCGGCTCCGGTGTCATCGATTTTGCTGGATCCGGGGTCGTCCATATGGTCGGGGGCATAGCCGGGTTTTGGGGTGCCCTAATTGAGGGCCCAAGGTTAGGCCGATTCGACCACAACGGACGCCCAGTGGCCCTGCGTGGCCACAGTGCCACCCTTGTCGTCCTCGGTTCCTTCATGCTCTGGTTCGGATGGTACGGCTTCAATCCGGGCTCCTTCGTTTCCATCGCCAAATCCTACGGCCCCATCGGGTCCCCGATTCATGGGCAATGGTCCGCCGTCGCCCGAGCCGCCGTCACCACTACCCTCGCCGGATCCACGGCTGCCCTCACCACTCTGTTCGGCAAGCGCCTTCAAACAGGTATAATCGTTCATTAACAACTTCTAAACCAAGCATCCTGCCCGAAAATTGCCATTCTGGAGAAGCTTTTCGTTTCAACTTAGCTTCTTTCTCGACGTAGGGCACTGGAACGTGGTGGACGTCTGCAATGGCCTTCTCGGGGGGTTCGCAGCGATCACGGCAGGGTGTGCAGTGGTGGAACCGTGGGCGGCGGTTTTGTGCGGGTTCGTGGCGGCGTGGGTGCTCATCGGATTCAACCTTATGGCAGCCAGGTTCCGCTTCGACGATCCTCTGGAGGCCGCGCAGCTCCACGGCGGATGCGGCGCGTGGGGTGTTCTCTTCACGGCGTTGTTCGCTAAGGATGAGTTCGTGAACGAGGCGTATCCGGGGAGACCGGGGAGACCGCACGGCCTACTCATGGGCGGCGGATGGAGGCTTCTAGCGGCCCACGTGGTGCAGATTCTTGTGATTGCCGGCTGGGTGAGCGTCACCATGGGGCCGCTCTTCTACGGTTTGCATAAGTTTGGCCTGTTGAGGATCTCGCCAGAGGAGGAGATGGCCGGCCTTGACGTCACAAGACACGGTGGCTCCGCATATGTTTACCATGACGAAGACTCGCCATCCGGCGATGGCAAGAAGAACAACGTAGGAAGAGAAATGCTCACGATAAGAGGGACCGATGCGTGAGTCGATACAAAGCACTTCCTCGACCAATCAATTTAGCCACGTCGATTGTCGTGCTTTGTTTGATGGTTTTCTGTAAATACTTTTTTCCTCTCACTAATTATTGTTTGTTATATTCCCATAAATATTACGAAGACTGCTTTCCAATAGGTTTTTATGTATATATATATATATATTAAATATTTTTGTAATTCATCGTTGTTATTATATGTTGATAGTGATTTATGTAAAAAAATATTTTTCACTTGAAACACCACCATTTTTAAACAATATTTTTATTAAAGCTATTGTTTAGTTGCAATAATAGGACGAAAGTATTATTATCACATGTAACATATACAAACAGAACATCAATAATTCGCCCTTTGACTTGTTAGGTTATGTTTAGCTTTGTTCCGTTATTTAAAAATCTCATTCCGTTGAATAAAACAAAAATTTTAAACCAAGACTTCTTTCTTAGAAAAATTTTATTTTTTAAAAAATTATTTAAAAATATTGGTAAGCATAACATGGTAATTACCAAAACTCTACAATAGATGACATCTATATTAAAAAATCATGACTTAAAAAATATACACTCTACTAGCATCTTATGAATGAGTTGAACTTCAATCATCATTAACCTTTTAATGATTTAAAGCTCAAAAATATTATTCTCAAATTTCTTTAAAAAATAGGTTAAACATAGCTAGCATAGTAAGGCCAAGAATAATTTCTTGTATTGGCTTTCCACGGTCCCTTGGATTCAAAAACCCTGTAACTACAAAGCCCTTGGCTACAAATATACTAATATCAACTTAATTGTTAAACCTCTAATGTAAATTATGACTATGTTTAGTTTAAATGACAAAAAATTATGATTAAAAACTATTTTGTTTTCTTAAATTTCAATTATACATCATAACTTGAGAATTACATGTTTTATTCTCATGTTACAGAATTTTTATTTGTCATTAAAAAAGTATTTTTTTATAAAATATTAAAAGAAATAATTTTTCAAAACACTTAAAAATGTTATCTTTGAAATTTATTTTTTATTAATTAGCACAACAAATCAAACTAACCATAAGTAGTCAAAGATACAATAACCGAACTCTAAGCAGGCAGACTTTAATATGTAACGCACCTACCTCAGCATTACACCAATAATTGTCGATGCATCAACTGTTTTTGAACCATGTGCGGCCTATTAAAAATGCAGCAGTGGAACCTGCGCGCCCTTGGCCGCATTCCAAGCTGGTCCAACGCGGGAAGCCATTAAAAATTGTATAAACAAACTGTCAAGTGGTTATGAAATTGAGCACCTGAACAATTGCTCTTATCATCAATGCATTCTAACATTATATTCATTTGGCTAGGCAATCCACATACAAAAGTCATTACAACTATTCCTAATTTGAAGATAAGATGTTGAGTGATTGCTAAAGCCTTCTATGAAGTCATGACATCCCACGAGAACCCTAAAAAATTGTATCCAACCACAAGAATGCAACATGGACGAACCATATGAAGAGGTGAGGAAAAGGAGAAAATTAAAAGAGAGTAACTTAAGTTCTTATATTCGATCTAGAGTGAGGGAGAGGTTGTGCACATGTCATTTCTAATTTTATTTATACTAATTATTTTTATTTATATGTCAATATATAAAAAATTTCAAATCCAAAAGATGATGATATAATCCAAGTTTAATAGCTTAATTTAACACAAATAATCTTTAAATTCAAATAAAAAATAATTTAATCAAATATAAAAAATGATAAAAATAACAACTTTTAAATAAAAATTGAAATGGCATAATTTATTTAGATAAATTCAAATAACTTAAATTAAAATTTCATGATTATTTTATAAAAATATAAAATAAACAAAAAAAAGAATATTTTTGTCCTACAACACCTACTATATGTGAATCATTAAATATTTTCTTTTTGATTGTTTAAGATACAAAAAGAAAGCTGATTCTTAAGCTAATCAATACGTATAATCCAATAGTTATAGCTTGTTACCTCATGGTATATGAGGAAGCAAGAAAATCAATAAAAGATTAATAATGCAGACAACCTATCGCACTCGCCAAGTTTCTCGAGAAGAGCCCCCCCTTCGAATTAAAAATAGTGAGAATCTGACGTTATCTTATCGACATTCGACAAATACTATTATAAGATGCTTCTTCTCATCGATTGTAAGCGGAGAGATACAAAGAAAAGAGAAAACAAAAAAGGAGAAAGCTTTGTGAAGACCCTTCAATATAATTGAAGCTAATGTAAGAAAAATTAGACTTCTATTAAGGTTTAATTTGAAACCAACAATATAATAGATGCTTAATATATTAATAAAGAATACAAAATGATATTAATCACTAATTAGGGATAAGTAACATGCGATAATATAGAGTTACTAAAATATTAATATACGAAATTATAGTGTAGATTATTTGATAGTGTAGGTGGTAACATGTAAAATTTTTAGCATAAAGTTTTACAGAGTAGTTTTATCACATCTAATTTTACCCATCTAAAATAAAAAATTAAATACAAACTTTATGTAAAATATTTTAATAGAAAAAAATAATAACTCTAATTTTGTATTACTATCTATAAAATAAAAGTTATAAAAAGATTTACCTTTTTAGTAATGATAACTTGTAATTTCTTTTGGAGTTGGCATTTGAAGCACCAAAGTTTGAACAGTGTAATGAAGTGGAGATTTGAGTTGGTAGGAAAGTTTGAATAAAGGGACAACAAGATGGTCTGTTAGAATTTAAAGTCTTGCTGAGGAAGGTGGTGGTTAGTTGGTTTCATTGAGACAGTAAACGGATAAATAAGGACTTGATGGATCGAGAAGAGGGTGGGTGTTGGAGGAAGAAAGAATTTGATTAGTTGTTAACTCTCCTAATGGAAAGTCTCTCACATTCGATCCTTATTTCTTATAAGGGAAGGGAAAGTTATAATCTCCTAGCTAGGGGTTGGATGCATGTTATTTTTTCTTAAAGATAGGAGCATACAAATAAGAAAAACTTTATTCATGAATAATAATATTACAATGAGAGAGCCGCTCCTATTTATGGATAAAAAAGAGCTTAATAATTATGCATGAAAAAAGAGAATTAAATATACCTTAGAATATAACCTAAGTATAAAAAAATTAAATATTCTTTAGAACATAGCATGAGCATGGGAAAAAAAATTAAATATACTTAAAAAATATAATATAATCATGGATAAGATGAGAAGTTGATATAGAGAAAGGTCATTTTAAAGTTAAACCACTTAGAAATGGAAAAGAGATATTAGAATTTTAAGAAATTAATTCAAAATAAGTCAATCATATTAAATGCAAAATATAAAAAATGTTTAAAAAATTATGACAGGAAAAATTATGCAAGTATACAATATGATGATCAGATGTCGATGACAGTGCAACAAAAATGCCAGCGATGGATGAGACAGACTATGGTGGCTAAATGGTAGGTGTCTGATTGGTGGCCAAACTATGAGGGGTGGTTAGGGAGTAACAAGTGGCCTAGAGATGATGAGTGGCCAACAATGGCGAGCAACTAGTGATGGTGGCGATTGAGAGTAGTGGACGACCAAGTGATGGTGGGTGAATCATGCATAAGTTCAAACGAACAGGAACCGATGTTAATTATGACATGAAATTGCTACAAAATGCACTAAGACAAAAGAGCAAAAGTAATGGGGATAACCATGGGGAAAAATAAAGTGTTGTATTTTCAACTCTTATGGTTGACAAAGATAACTAATCAAAACAGGATTTGGCTCCAGCATGACTTCAAGTTTGAATGAGATTAGTGTGATTCCAACGTGTATGTGCTTATGAGCTAATATGGAATTCTTTTGTGTCATCCTCCTCATATGAGAGAGAGCTTATTCAATGTTATCGGGGTGATTGGTACAATAATGATCCAATAGGTGCAATGTAATATGATGTTTGTTAGTCATTATTGGTAAGCCAAAAGTCCTCAATTGGAGGTTTACTCTTTCAACAAACTAAATTTTTTAAGTATAAACTATTTGGTCGGAATTGTCTTATGATCTAAAATTTCTTTCTTATAGTCCTTACTCTTGAGACTAATATAATGGTAAGAACATGTTCCCTCAATATAGGAGAATCAAGTTCAAATTATTCACTAGGTATTGGATATATTTTCTTATACTAGACTAAATATTGAACATTAAAGGTTACATTCTTCTTATATTTTTTTTGATAAATCTAATATATACGTATTAGTTCTTAATTTTTGAACAATCTTAAAAGGTTTAGTTCTATGCACTTGTAATTTCTTATAAGCTTTGAGAGATAATTGATCTATCTTAACTCTAAATATAACATAGTCTCCTTCATTTTTTTTGAAAGAGATATATCATTATATCAAAGGTGGCAATGCCGCACAGGTTTTACAATAAGATCCTCAAGGGAGATCAAACAAAAAATCAGACAACATAAGTTTGAGAAGAGGCTGGAGAAGAGATCCCCCAGGAACCCAAACAAACTCGTGTAGACAAGCATCACGGGCAACCCAGTCGGCAGGCTCTTTCCCCTCCCTGTGGATATGAGAAAACCGGAGAGCCTCCATATCCCTAACATACTGAAGAGTAACTGCAAACACCCCCTCCCCATTGGGGTTGGAAACCATGTCCCGAGCCACCTGAAGTGCAATCATCGAGTCAGACTGGATCTCCATGGCACGATACTGGGGAAAGGATCCCCTAAGAAGGTCGAATGCCAAAAGAATGGCCTGGACCTCCATCATGTCAGCAGCCACTGAGATCATCCTCTTGCTAGCCACCATGAGAGATCTGCCCAAGCAGTCTCTCACAACGACAACAAGGCCAGCTATGGAGTCACCAACCGCAGCATCACAATTAACTTTAATCCATCCTGTTGGGGGGGGGGGGGGGGAAGCCAGCCATGCATAACAAGCAGATCCGAAGATCTGCCAGGATTCCCGCTGGACAGAGATGAATAGACAAGATGCCTCCTGAGAGCCGTGCTCACCTCGAAGCTAATCGTTATAGACAACGAGCAGGGTGTGGGCACGTGGCTATTGTGTTTGAACGCATTTCTCCTCAACCATATGTAGTACATGGTAGTGGCAAGCATTGCCACGTGACGCTCCCCGACGCCGCGACGCGCAGCAGGAGACCCCATGAGCCGAAAAAGCTTGTCCAAAATTCTGAATCCGGACGCCGCACCCGTGGGCCAACCCAGCTCCAGCAGCACCTGACGTGCATGGCTGGCAGCCCACATGTCTCGGGCACGTGGGTAGTCCCACAAAGCGTGCTGTAGGGACTCCGCCTCCGTGCAGCCCAGGGGACACGAGGAATCCCGGCCAATTCCCCTGTGAGCCATCCACGTCGCCGTAGGCAGAAAGTCGCCGGCAGCCCGCCAAAGGAAAACCTGGACCCTCGGTAGCACCTTCCATTTCCAGATCCTCCCCATGATCTCATCAAGACGTCGGCCGCCACCCCTTACGGAAGACCACTCGTTGCACTTGATATGCGCGTAGATCCGGCCGCTGTGAGCCTTTGCCATCTTGGTGTGCATTTGGAGCAGGACGTCCTGGACAGAATCCCGAGCACACGGAAGATGCAAAATTCTGTCGATGAGCTCCGCGCCCGCCCAGTTGGAAATCGCCTCAACATCCCAGACACCGTCGGCCCTGATGCACTCGGCGACACTCTCAGGCCAGCAGGAGAGCATATTAATGAACGTTGGCCAGCAGCATATAGGGAGGATGCGGAGCCAATTATCCTCCGCAAACCGCACCCTCCGGTCGTCGCCAATGCGCCACACAAAGCACGAAATCGCCGCCGGCATAGCTTCCAGGATCATCTTGCACACAGTAGAGGCCTTCCGGGGTGCCTTCATCAGCGAATCGTTGAACCCATACTTCCTCCTCATGATGTCTACCCATAAGCCCGCATCACGTCCAAGGATACGTTTACAGTTCCCCATTTGCAAAGCCTGGTGCCGAATGCAAAGATCCCGAAGGCCAAGCCCTCCGGCTGCCCTCGGCATAGTCACGCAGTCCCAAGATGCGTAGTGCAGCACCTATGCATTACTCGTGCCACCCTAGAGGAATTGTCTTATGCGCCGTTCAATGTCAGCAAGGATCCCCGCCGGCACCATACAGTGCCGCAAGATGTGGTTGGGGATAACGCACAAAACAGAGGATGCCAGCGCAGCCCTGCCGCAAGCGACAGCACCCGGGCGTGCCAGCTAATCATAGTAGTGTCAATCCTTTGGACGAGGAAATTCAGATCATGTTTGGTCAATCGCCACGTAGTAATTGGAACCCCTAGATACGTCAGAGTCTGGCCAAGCTCCATGCCAAGCTTCCTAGAAATCAGGCGGGATTTCTTCTTGCTGAATTTATTGCTGAAGTAAACGTTGGACTTGGAGAAATTAACCTTCAAGCCAGCGCTGTCCCCGAAGGCCAACAGAATGCGACGAACGGCGCTCGTAGCCTCCCTTGATGCAGGAGCAAACACCAGCACATCATCCGCAAAAAGGAGGTGGGAAACCCGCGGCGCGTGCTTCCCCGGTCTAAACCCAAGCAACTGCCAGGATTCGTATTCCCGCATCAGGCACGACAAGTACTCCGTGGCCATAACAAAGAGGAAGGGGGAAAGCGGGCAGCCCTGCCGGAGGCCCTGACGCGCCGCCACCCAAGGAAGCCGCGATCCATTAATGAGAACAGCAAACCGTGGACCAGAGATACACGCTGTGATCCACTGGCACCAAGTGATAGGGAAGTGCATTGCCTTCATAACCTCGAGCAGAAAGTCCCATCGAACCCTATCATAGGCCTGCTCCATGTCGACTTTCACTGCCATGAGGCTGGAGGCAGCGGTACAGGAGCGCATCCTCGCTGCCATCTCCTGGGCAATGTTTATGTTATCCGAGATGCTCCTCCTGGGGACGAAAGCAACCTGTTCCTGCGAAATAAGACTAGGCAGCAGCGTTTTCAACCTGCCAACAAGAATACGAGCCACCAACTTATAGATGGTATTGCATAAGCTGATCAGCCGGAAATGCTCCGACTGGCAAGCGCCCTGTTTCTTCGGAATAAGGACTACAAGGGTGTCCTTCCAGCCCTTCGGCAACTTGCGCTCCTCGAAGGAGGCAAATACAGCATTAATAATATTCCGCTGCGTAATGTCCCAATAGCCATTTACGAAGTCCATTGTGATTCTATCAATTCCCAGGGCGCGATTCCTTTTGATTCCCCTCATAGCCACCATGATTTCATCTTCCGTAACCCTTCGGCAAAGGCTGGAACCCAACTCATCGCTGATGGATCCCAGAAGCGAGGTAATTGGGGGCAGGGGCGTCTGGTTGCCATCACCCCATTTCCGTTCAAAATAGGAGAGGACAAGTCGCCTAACGATGTCGGGAGAGTCCGCAATGTTGCCGTCATCATCCCTCATGTAGGTAATGCGATTCTCCCTTTTCCGAGCCCAGGCTGCAATGTGGAAGAACTTCGAGTTGCAATCACCGAGCTGCGCCCAGTGCACCTTGGCGCGCTGCCACCACCACTGTTCTTCTTGAGCACATCCCTAGTGAAATGCAGCAACCATATTCCCTAGCCGCTTGTGGTCCTCCTCCGAAAGGCCCTCGCTAGACTCCCTCTTTTGAAGCTCGTCGATGTCCCGTTCCAACTCCCTGTTTCAGTCTATAATATTCCCTACCTCCTCGCGGCTCCATCTGCACAGCGCCATCAGTGCGCGCTTAAATTTCATCATCACAACCTCCATGCTGTCACCCTTAGCATGTCTCCTCCAAGCCTTATCCACCACCTGGAAAGATTGAGGGAAATCCAGCCACACGCTGTCGAAGAGAGGCCTGCCGGATTGCGACCAATGATCCCCATCTCCCACCTTAATCAGCAGTGGATAGTGATCCGAACCCAGCCTACTAAGGTGATGAACCGAACAAACAGGAAATGCAAGCAACCCAGCTGAGTTCATAAGAGCCCGGTCCAGACGCTCAAGGATGCGCGCGCCAACCTGCTTCCCGTTGCTCCAAGTAAACCTATTACCGAAGAAGCCCAAATCAACAAGTTGGAGCTCCTGCATAAGATCCGCAAAGTCTTGTTGATCCCTGCCATAGATGAAGCGCCGCCCACCACACTTCTCCTCAGGTGCCAAAACTAAATTAAAATCCCAGCGACAAGAAGAGGCTCGTCGCCCCCGAAGGAGTTCCGGACAGCATCACAAATGGCCCGGCGCATATGGTGATGTTTGGGGGATAAATAAAGAAACAATTAATCATGCCATCAGGTAGGATTTTGACTGTGCAAGCCATTGCATGAGACGAACCCCCAGTTACCTTAAGATCCACCACATTTCTCCACAGAATAACAAAACCAGCCGACATGCCCTCCGAGGGGTAGGCCTCAAACTCCCAGCCTCTCCCGAGGAGCCAATCTGCATCTTGTCTAGAAAAAAGCCGTGCTTTAGTCTCCATTAATGCCACAACAACGACATTTTGCTTGCAGACTAGCCTACGCAAATAGCCCCTCGACTTCTTCTTCTTGACGCCCCTTATATTCCATACTATAACATTCATAAATAATAATGTCGTTAGTACAAGAACCTATAGCCGTGCATCAGCACCTCCCCGAACCTCCACCATCACCGCCTGTGATGGCCACTGCGCCCCACGAAGTGCAGCCATGGCTCGCCTAGTTAAGCCGCGCTGCCGCCCAAGTCCGTGGGCGTGTCTTTCTCTCGAGCCACCATAGACACGGGTAACTTTCCCCTGTCTCCGCCCCCACAGACCGCCCGCTCCGCACCTTCAGCCACCAGGCCTAGATCTCCAGAGCTCGCCAACTGTTGATGCGCGCGGCTCCTAGATGGTGAACTCCGCCTGGGTCTGCTCCTCCCGCGTTCCCTCGAGGGACGGCTGGCACCCCTGGACGAGTCGGCGTGCACCCGCCCACGAGTACGTTTAACGTCTTTCCTGGGGCCTTGGCTTGCCGTGGCCGCTGGGCCACTCCGAGCATTAGCACCCGTTTTCCTCCGTCTAGGTTGAACTAGCATCCAAGGTCCTAATCCATGTGCATCTTTCGTTACCTCTAGATTGTCCTCCCCTCCTTCCCTCTGGCCCCTGTTCCCGCCCATTTCAGAACATTCGCCGTCACCAGGGTGAACCACCTCCTTCGTCAGCTGCACATTACAATGGCTGGCTAAATGACCAACATGACCGCACGAGAAGCAAATCCTCGACAGCCCCTCATATTCGAAACATTGGTAGATTCTCCCATAGTCCCCGTTGAGCCAAACGCCCAGCTTCAAGGGTTTGGAGAGATCCGTTCATACGCAGACCCGGGCATAGGACGATCTCTCCATTGCCGCCGTCCACCCGTCGAGGAGGAATGGATCTCCTATAGCCTTCGCAATGTCAAAATATTGTCCAAATCCCAGTAAATCAGGGGCAAGCCAGGGAATCGCACCCAGATCGACGCGCACATCGCGTGGGAGTCGCTGGGTTTGAACTCATGCTACCAAACATCCAGACGCATAGCTTGGCCTGCGATTTGCCACGGCCCCCCAAGCCACACATCATTCCGGTCTTCCATAGATTCGAAATGTAAGCAAAAGCAGTTCGAAGATAGATCAAACACTTTGAAATTCTTGTGATGGCCCCAGCGTTTGAGCAGCACCCTAGCGATGATCGGGAAAGGAACGTTTTCCCATAAATTCGACCCACCAGGTCGAATTTGTGAAAATCTATTCGCCATTGACAAGCTTCAGAAGAGACGAGGACCTCACCGTCCTCAGCAATGTCAGGAATGGCCGCGACACGTTCCTTGACATCAATATTTGCCGAGCGCATGAAGGACTTCACCATGTTACCATTCTGATTATTACGAGCTGTCAAAACCTCTCTAAAGCTGGCCTTGGCAGGCAAATTCTTCGCAGCCCTCTGCATCTCCGCATCTCCGGTAAATTTGTTCGCCTCCGCTCTCACACCTTTCGTCGTAGTGTCCTCGGCCTCCAGTATGGCGTCGTTCCCTGAGAAGCCTCCAGCCTCCAAATTGATAGGAAGTGGGGGTCCCTCGTTAGATGGCATTCCTCCTCTAGACGATGAGGAAAGGCACTCCCGCACTGGGGAATTGCTCGCGGTAGTCCTTGCTCGCCGGCTGCTCCTCCGAATCGTGCTTCCCGCTATCGAATGTCCGATTAGGGCTGCAGGGTCCATGGCGCGACCTTAGGGACGAAGGGTATAATGCACCGCAGGAACCTGAGGCGATTAATCCTGTCCAAGCGCACCCTGCGTGAACCAGAATTCAAATTCAAACAGGAACCCGGTCCACACACGAACGGTCGAACACCCCACGTGCCACTCACGCGTGGGTCGACGATCACTGACCGTTGATCGTTGACCGCTGACCGCCGCCGCGTCTGAACAACACACCTCCGCTCCAGGCCACGCGGTATCGCCAGTCCCCCTGGCGTCCTCAGGCCCACCGCGCGGCCCCGCAGTCCGCGGCTATTACTCCGCCACCGGTATCGTCACTAGATTGGATGCTACACCTGAGTAAACCTCGCCTTCCAACACCACACCACATCAGACGAGCCACAGCCACCCTCCCGGCAAGTCCCCGCTCCTCCGTCGTCGCTCCTCAGTCGTCGTCGCTCCTCAGTCGCTCCTCAGTTCCTGATGTCTATTTTCCAAATATCCTTCATTAAAGTTTTTAACCTTTCTATAACAATTTGTTAGTTTCTTATATCTTTTATTACTTAAATTAATTTTTTTAGATATTGTTTTACATAATAAAGAGATATGAGAGAAAAAAAGACAAAGATAGATGTAACAGCCTCAGTGTTTCGTATGTTATTTTATTTTATTTGCTTAAACGAAAGAGCTCTGTGAGACGAATCCAACGATGTTTAATTTGTAATTTTCGGAGCTCTAATGAATAAATTATGAATTTTTGAAGATTTGGGATAGATTTGTAACGTAGAGAATAGATCTGTAATTTTTAAATGTTGGCTTAGTTTAAATCCGATTGGCGGAGGATATATGTGCAAATATAAAATTTAGAGGGGGTTTTCTGCAAAATGCGGTTCACGAACGTTCGATTTAGTCGGTTTCGGCCGCGGCTATAAAAGCCGACTCTGCGCGTTTGAAACGTGTTTCTGCTAACACGGCGGCGAGGAATTTTCGTGATTTTTCGGCACGCGACGACGATGGCCAACGAAGGTGAGAATTTTTATTTGCTTTGTTGTTTTTATAAGTTTTTCGGGGAGCGGCGGTCAGTTGGCCGACGAGAGACGCAAGAAATTTCGAAGTTCGCCGGACGCAAGAGAGAGAGTGAGAGAGAGAGAGAGAGAGAGAGAGAGGGCGGCGTGAACCGGTCCAGGCTTTGGACCGGGTGACGCTGCTGAACCAGATGCCGAGCGCGTGCGGTCCAGCACGTCGAGCTCGCAGTCCAGCGCGCTGAGCATGCCCGGTCCAGCGTCGAGAGCGCGCGGTCCAGCGCGCTGAGCGGGCGGTCCAGCGACGGCGTAAGGAATTTGGGAATTTAGAAAACGCAGTTTTGGAAAGCTGTTTGGAAAAGCTTTTAGAAAGTTTTCTGCGTGGGCGGTTCAGCGACGGGCACGGGCGGTCCAGCATAGACCGTGGCCGGTCCAGCGCCTTTTGGGATTTATTTTGGGGTGTGTTTAGGAAAGCTTTTAGAAAGCAATTTTTGACTAATAAGCATATTTAAATTAATTATTTTTGTATTTTACGAGCTTGTAGGACATCAAGAAGAATCAGAAGTGAGTAAGACGGTTGGTACAACAAATTCAGGTAGATAAATTCCTAACCCTGTGATGTAGCACAATATTATGTATTTGTTTTACAGGGTTTTCTTTCAGTTACATGGTGTTTTTGTTGTTCTATATATTGATGTTTATTTTATTTGCATGACAACTAAAAAGGAAAGAAATAATATGGTACAATATGCTAAAGAAAGAGATGAAACAATATGACATGAAAGGACTTTTGATATGACATGGATTGATGTTTGGAAAATGACAAATAAAACAATGGGATTCCCAGAGAACATTATCCTCACCACTAGGCTCAGCATGTGTTGCAGGGTATCGATCTTTGGATCAGATATCTGCCTAGTGTTTCTATCAGGCTCAGCGTGTGTTGCAGGGTATCGATCTTCGGATCAGATATCTGCCTGGTATTATGTACTATGACTCCATGATGATTTACACCAGGCTCAGCATGTGTTGTAGGGTATGGTACCATACCTGCCTGGTGGCATTAGGCTCAGCATGTGTTGTAGGGTATCGATCTTCGGATCAGATATCTGCCTAGTGTTATGTGATTGGTTGGATGCCGGCTGGAGGTCATTTATTGATGATGATTGGATCCAGAGGATAATACGTCAAAGGGAATTGGGCCCGATAACAACACACTATATAAGGAATTGACATTCTTTATGGTTTCCATTTGGCATTACCTTATATGTATGTATGACATTCATCTTTACTGTTAATGGTATTTGTTATGCCTTTTATTTCCTTGGTTAATTATGTGAATTTATCTACTGAGATTTATAAAATCTCATTTAGTGCTTACATCACAGGTCATGAAACCACTGCACCGAGAACTGGGAATGATGCTGTTACAGGAGAGCCCTTTTCACGAGATGTGTAAGAAAGGAGAGAGCTTAGTGTGATTAAAATAAAAAAAAACATGTCTTTATGTATATATTTTGGATTTTAGTTTAATTAGTTTGTCTCACCGTCGGGTCCCCACCTTTGATAGTTTTTGGTTATTTTGTCCTCACTCGATGTAACAGCTAAGCAAATTTATGATAATATTGTTATATAATTGTACTTGGTTAGGTGGGGGCTTGACAATAGAAGTCTAAAAGTCTAATAATAAAAGAATAAGATTAGTGAGAAACTTAAGTTTATTATCATGACAAATTTAGAAAGGACTTAGATACTATAATTTATAGAATTATTGTATGCAAATTTTTCTTTTCATAGTAGTTAATCCCAAAGCTTAGGTTATTCCTCAATTAAATTATGAAGAAGAATTTCTTAACTACAACTTACTATTTTTATTTGTTTATCTATTTATGAGTAGTAGGTTGAAGAAAATTTTAGCTTAATCCCTCATAAATGTCATAAGATCTTCTAAACGTAACTAATAAATCTGATGTCTTGGTTGGATACTATGGTCATTGGGACACTGTGTAATTTAACTATTGCATTAAAAAAATATTGGCTACATATGTACATCCAAGGTTTTATGATAATGGACAAAATGAGTCATTTTAAAGAAAAAAACCAACAACCATAAGGACAGAGTCATATTTATATGGGGTTTTAGATAATTTAAGAACAAAATCCATACTTATGTGCTTCCATGACTTGTTAAGTGTAGGTAATGAAATGTAAAGTCATTTACCCATATTTAGAAATTTTATAGTTGTGCATGTGCAATATTGGGCTACAACATATGCAATATGTTGCATCATTCTTAGCTAATAAAATTTCTTTGAGATATCTCTAGGGGTCTTACCTCTTCCAAAATGACTAGATAATCTGTCAGTATGTATTTCCCAAACTAAAAAATATATGAGAGACAAATTTGGGATACATAATCTATTGTTTCTATATAAGTATCCATCTTTGAAGTCAAAATCTCTAAATATAAGGGTTGGTATTGATTTGATTTCTTAATAAATAGGCTCAAAGTCAAGATAGTTAGGATATTAGTTTTTAATTTGGTTAAAATATGAGACCTTTATAGACAAAATGATGAGTAGGTCAACATTCTGACTAAGCACGTTAGCTATTTTGTTTTCTAAGCTGGGATTATGTTTAATAACAAATGTATACTCTTGGATGTACTCAAACTATTTGGCATGACTATGACTAAGGTCTCATTAAGAATTTAAGAACCTAAGCAAGTCATGGTCAGTGTAGAGGACAAATTCTTTAGATGATAAGTAATGCTTCTAATATTTTAAAGATTGAACTATGACATACAATTATTTCTCATATATAAAATATTTATTTGTAGTTTCATGAAGTTTCTCATTAAAGGAAATAGGATTTCTATTTTAATTAAGGATACAACATATTCTAGCTCCTAATGCATCGCATACTACCTCAAAGGTTATAGACAAATTATGTAGTTTTAAAATAAGTGCCCTATTCATAACCTCTTTCAACTTTCTAAAATCTAGGTCTATAGATTTGGTCCAAGAAACGTTACTAGACTTAATATAATCAGTAATCAATGTGACAATAGTATTGAATTCTTTAATAAATTATTAATAGAAAGTAGGTAAACTATGAAGGCTTCTAATTTTATGAATTATTTTTAAGGTATGCCACTTTATAATTGTATTGACTTTGTTAGTGTCGCTAGAAAATAATTTAAAAGAAACTATGTATCCTAAGAAGGTAAATTTGGGTATGAAAAATTTAATCATTGAGAGTTTTACATAATTTATACAAATGATCTAGATGATCATCAAAAAACTTGTTATATACTAAAATATCATCAAAATATATTGCAATAAATTATCATAAGCATGATTCTTAAACCTAGGTCATCAATTTTATGAGTGTTATTAGCATATTTGATAATCTAAATAGCATCACTAACTATTCATACAAGTTGGCCTTAGTCTTAAATTTTTTTCTTCTATTTATCACCTATTTTAATCTTTACTTAGTGATAACCACTTTTTAAGCCTATTTTTGAAAATATGGTGACTACTAACATCTGATCCAAGAGGTAATCTAATCTGGTAATACAAAACCTATATTTTATTATGATTTTATTGATTGTCTAACTATTGACATATATCATCCATGTTCTATTATTTTTAAGTGCTAAAAGCATGGGGATAACATAAGGACTAATACTTTTTTAATTATTGGTAGGTTTTTTATTTGACCAGTTAACTCAGAGTAAGCCTCTAGGTTTAACCTATAATATGAAAAGTTGGGTAGGCTCACCCTATGAATTAGATTGATCATGTGTTTGTATATCCTACATGGGAGGTGAAGTGTCGGATAATTCATTCAAGAAAATGTGATAAAATTTATTTAATAAGGTTTGAACAATAAGTGGTGGGTCTGGTAATGTAGTGACTAACTCTTTAATTATAAGAAACAAAATTAAATCTCATTCATCAGGGATCTTCCTAACATGAAGTAGTATGATCAAGCTCAAATTTTTTGTCTTTCTCTTTTCTTTGTCCTTGAGTTTAGAATTTTTATGGAATTTCTAAGTTTAAGATCTTGAGGTTTCTCATGAGATGGGGTAGAGTATAATGTGATTGTCTTTTCTTCGTGAACAAATGAACATGTGTTAGTCCTACTCTTTAAAGTCATGTCCTTATCAACAAGCCATGGTCTTTCTTAGGATAAGGTGCCCTACCTATGTATGTATGACATCATATAAAATTTCATCACTATACTCACCCAATTTGAAGGGTATATAACACCATTATATAATAAGTATAGAGATTTTATTTATCCATGTCATAGGGTAGGAGCTTGAGTGTTCCAATAAAAAAGCTCTTATCTAAGTAGTAGCTTTAAAAGATATTGTATTTATATAATTATCGCTATCTATAATCATCTTACATGGTTGTTCCTTAATTTTTATGCTAATGCTAAAGATGTTAGTATACTTCTAATTATTTTGTGATTATGGGGTTGTAAAAGTACACCTAACTATTGAAACTATTCATGTTTTTTAATTCTTGCACAGCTTCCTTATTGAGCATTATGTTTTTTTCTTTCACTAACTCTTATTATTTATTATGACTATCTAAGTACATATTTATGACTCTTTTTGGAAAGTTAATAGCTACATATTTCTTTTTATGACACTTAAAATAGGTGATTCCAAATTAAGTGGTTTGAAACTTAGTAGATTAGCTTGAACAAAGATTTAAGAAAGATGATGGTAATGTAAATTTGGGCAATTTAAAAACTATATTAGAGGGGTAGATGAAGTGGTGTGAGAATAAGTAGTTTGGTTAGTTTTCTTAAAATAGGAGATGTTACTTTTGCCTATATTTCTAGCTATGTGGTAGGCTTTCTCTTAGGTAGTAATATTTCTCAAGTTAATCTTCCTATATGTATTCTTTTTAACCTATCCTAAAATAGGTGAGTACTACACATATAGGTTCATCTATGTCACACCTGAGTTTAAGATCTTCAAACTTATTAATATACTATTCAACAAATCTATTATTTTAAGAAAGTTTTTGTTATTTATCTAATAATTTGATATTATAAGTTATTGAAACAAATTATTGTACAACCTAACCTTAAAATTTCTCCAAGTTTGGGAACCTTTTCATCATTGTTGGCATATTGTCACTCTAAGTTTTTAAGAAATCTGTGGATAGTATCAATTAGTTTAGTAATAATGAATTGATATTTTTTTCACTTATTTCATATCAATCAAAGTAGTCATCAATATTAGTGTGTGAGTCTATGTAATCTTGAAGGTCAAAACTATCATCAAACATTGAGACACATAGTTTCACATTAGAGATATGCTCTCTCTCTCAGCCTCCTAAGTCTTTCCTCTTTATTAGACATATCTAAGTTGTCATTTATATCTGACTCATTAAAAGGTTCATTTCATCTTCTATGATTATGCTTTCTCTTATGGATATCTTAGTTGGATTCATCATGTCTTTTATGGTTCTTATGTGTCTTAAGATTTTTCATCTTCTAGATCATTAGGTGTGATACTTCTTCTTTTATTATCCTTTTCTCTCTTAGGATTTGGTTCACATTATTAGATTAGAAGGTTTTGTCCATCCATCTAGGAGAGTTAGGCTACTAATTAGACTATTTCTAAAATAAGGTCTTGGTTTGAGTTTTGTTCTTAGCTTTAGTTTGGTTCATGACTTTGATTAACAATTTGGTGAGACTTATTAGACTTTGTAGTCAAACAAAAGGTTGACATATAAGGGGATATCAAGGAAAGAAAAATGAGATATTTTTTTTCATTTTTTTAAAATTGTGAAAGAAAAGTGACAAGATCTATAGACCACCAAAGCCAAGATATGATCTACTTTTATGAAAATAATGAGTGATTAAGGTCTCACTTATGCTAGATCACCTCATAAATAGAACCATATGATCCCTAAGAAAGATAATAGAGAGTTATATCACTAATTTTATATCTTCTCCTAAGACAAAGTTTATCCAAAACTAATTAAGAGTTCTTAGTAGATACACTAAGAAAAAAATAATTTTTTTAAGCAAAAAACATGAGGTTTTAATACCAAAGTTGATGCAGAATAAATTAGACTTCTATTAAAGTCTAATTTGGAGCTTACAATATGAGATGCTTAATATTTTAATAGAAAATATGAAAGGATATTATACACTAATTAGAGTTAAGTGACATATGCAATATTTTAAAATTATTTAAAGATTAATGTTTAAATTTATAGTGTAAATTATTTAGTAAAGTATGTGACAACACATTAAATATTAAACATAAAATCTTATTAAATCATTTTGTCACATTCTATTTCAAACATATAAAATAAAAAATTAAATATAAACTCTTTGTAGATTATTTTAATAGAAGAAATAATAAATCTAACTTTGGAATACTACCTAAAAAATTAAAATTGTGAAAATATTCATCTTTTTGGTGATGGCGGTATGTAGTTTCTTTTAGAGTTGACATTTAAAGAATCAAAATTAGAATACAGTGATGAGGTGGAGGTTTGGAATGGTGAAGAAGCTTGGTTAAAAGGGGCCAACTAGAATTTGGAGTCTTATTGAAGAGGGTGGTGATTTGTTTGAAAGAGTGAAAGGGTGGATGAAGACTTGATGGTGTATAGAAAATGGTGTTAAGGTATAAGATAATTTGTTTGATTATCAACTCTTTTAATGGAAGATATCTTTCCTTTGATCCATGTCTCTCATAATGGGAGAAAAATTTAGAGTCTCTTCAACTATGGTTGGGCACACACTTTTGGCTCACAATGGTGGGAGCAAACAAACAAGAGAAGTTTCATATATGAATAATAATTATAATGAGGGAGTTTCTCTTATTTATAGATAAAGAAAAACTCAGTAAGTTTACATGAAAAATGAATTAAATTTACCTTAAAACATAGCATATACATGAGAAAAAGAAAATTAAATGTACCCTGTAACATTGCATAAATATGTAAAAAATGTGAACTCAACATAAGAAAAAGCTATTTTGAAGTTAAATCACTTAAAAAAATCTAAAATAGTTAGTTAGAATTCTATGACTTCAATTGTAAAATGGTCAAACATATTAAATGCAAAATAAAAAATTACATTAAAAATTATGATAGAAAAATTAATATAATCATATAATATGATGATTAAATGACCATAATGCTGCAATGAGGATGCTAATAGTGGATGAGACGTACAACAACAATTTGCAATGGTTAGAGGGTAGGTGGCTAACGGGTGATTCACCACCAATTTTGGATGATTGGCCATCGATCTAGGTGGATTTACCACTGATCCTAGCCAATATTTCCCAGTCCTGGCCTAGTCATTACCATTACCAGCCAAGTCATTGCCATTATAAGTTGAGTCATTGTTGATCTCTATCGAGTCATCGTCAATCCCAACTGAGTCACTGTTGCATCTGACCGAGCCAGTATCAATTCCAATCAAGTCACCAATGTATTAGACTGAGTCATCACCAATTTCAATCGTGTCACCACTGCATCTAACTGCACGATCTCAAAATTAAACATGTCACATTCTATATCACCAAGACATCATTCAATAACTTGTTATATCTGCAACTACTTAAATTAAAGCTTCCTAATTGGACCTTTGCTACATCATGTAATGTCTCAAGCTCCTAGTTTTGGTCAATAACACCAATGTCATCCTAATGATGAGGCTCACCTATTTTGGCAACATAGGTATAACCCTAGTGTCGTCAAGGAGGTTTCACCTTACACAGTAGAAATCTTTTTGACACCTCTACCTCTTAAACTTAAATTGCTTGATTCCATCTTTTACTTTGGTATTTCAAATCTTTATGTTTTCTTTAGAGAATTTGAGAATTTTTCTCTTCACATGTCATTATTGGGTACATCTGACACAAAATGTTCTTTACTTACCTTAAAGATGCAGCCTTTGAATAATTGTAGAAATTATCTCATAAGTTAATTTCTTCATTTAACCAACTCAAAAGGTTATTCTTATCCTCTTTCACTAGCTATATTAGACCTAAAGTTAACTCTAAATGTCTTCTTGATTTAAAACAATATCAATCAGAATCACTTTAAACCTACCTTCAATGCTTTAAGAAGCTCTTAAAGAGATTGATCAAGAGGACTCTCAACTTACCTAAGTAGCCCTTATCAAATCTCTTTAACCATGATATTTCAAACAACATATGATTAAGTGACTACCAAAATTGCTACAAGAAATATTCTATAGACTAGTTTCTTTCATAAATAAGGAGTTCATTTTAGCTTTATTTGGTAGATTGAAAGGGAGGACATTATTACCTCTAAGGCCCCTCACTTGAGAATTGAAAAGGCTATGAGATGATAAAAATTACCCATAGAGGGTTCCACATATTTGATGAGGATACCAAATTAGTATTTCAGCACTCCCTTTGGTGCTCCCCCAGAAGAAATTTTGACAACCACTAAAAATGGTGGATTATATCAAAAGTCTATACCACTCTTAGGAAGTAATCAAGACACAATAAAATTCTATAAATATCATAATGACCATGATCACAACACCTTTAAATACAATACCCTCAAAGTCATAAATAAGAGACTATTGAAAGAAGCCCATCACCAGAAGAACTAGGTAAAAGTCTTTGAATTAAATCATATCTCTAATAAGTTTGCAAGACCAAGTCTTGCTAAGAAAATCAAGAAAGATGATATCTTCAGTTGGCCCATTAGGCCAACATTAGTAAGCGTAAACCAAGCTATTCAGTCAATTCCAAGTGGACAATTAAGCTGGTCTAATGAGCTAATATAAGAGACTACAGATGGGTTTTTTTAAAAAATAGTTAATGTAAGCAAGAACATTGGGATGTCACATCATGATGCACAAATATATTAGTTATTTCATCTATAAAGCTATATATGGGTGCATTTTTAATAGCTTTGGACCTTTTGACTATGTGAGATTCAAAAAACATTGAGAACTTGTAACTTTCAAGATTGGTTTTCTTGCATAGTTAGCGCACAGATCGTGGTACTCATTCTATCACCACTTAAAAATTTTGTTCATTGTTCTCTTTTTTGGCATCTATTTAAAAAATTACTTTATGAAATATTTTTTATTTGAAAAAAATTATGCAAAATAAAACTTCTCCTTGAAAATTTGATAAATGATGATAATATATATCCCAATATATATATTTATGGTAAAAAATTAATGAAGATAAATATCTCTCTCATTGTTTCCTTAGAGTCTTGTAATGTACATGGCCTTTACTTGCAATTATTAAGTTAAAATAGATTGAGCCAATTATCATAAGCTCAATAGAAAAAATCTATATAATAAGGATATAAAACAATTATTAATTGTAGTAGTAAGAAGAGAAAAATCAAGTAATTTCTAATTTTAATATTATGATTTTTTAAATTTTATTTAGTTATAGCAATGATAAGGTAAAGATTTGATACAAAAATATGAAAGAATTTATTAAATCATTATAAGTTTTATGTGGACTTTTAGGGAAAAGATCTATAGTAGTTGGCTGTGAGTCACAGTAAAAAAGAAGAGGAATTGATATTAGAATAGTCCCTAAGGATCTAGGTAGACAAACTTAATAAAATTATGATATAAGTAGTGAATTCTTTGTATAATTAATTTATTAAGATTTTTGATATGAATCATCATTTTTTTTATGCCCTATATATTATATAATGAGTAACATGACATAGCATATACAAGTATTTATATTTAGTTATGATTAATGTTACATAATAGACTTGGTATACTATTATATTCTTATAATAAAAAGATAAATTAAATAATATATGAATATATATATATATGTTCATAATCGAGACTGATCAGTTTATAGATGAAACTCCCTATGCGATATATTAAAGATAGAGAAAAAGAAAGTGAATAAAAAATTTTAGTTCTAAGCCTAATATTCTATGAAGAAATAAGTAATGTTGAACATTATATTTCTCCTGTGACCTTATCCCATAATGTCACTTATTATATGATATGGTAGTTATCATTTGCTATGCAATATGGTGGTATTAGTATCATTAGTATCAGACCTTGATGATTGGGCTACATGCTATGTGATCAAGAGTTATCACTTGCTGTGTGATCTAGTGTCCACTACTTACTGTGTGATTTCATAGTTGTGGTCAATAGTGATGATGTATATATATACTACTTGTTATTGTGTGATCTGAAGGTATTAATGTCACTAACATCAAACCATAATGATTTAACTTCTAATATGTAATTAGGAGCTATCATTTGCTGAGCGATCTGGTGGCTACTACTTGTTGTGTGATATAGAAGCTGTATATATGTATATATTCCACTTATTATGTAATTTAATGACCAAAGTTATTATATTATCTAGTGATAGATATGATGAGATGTTAGGAGATATAATATTAGGATCTTAAGAATAAGAGTCACTAAAAAAATCAAGATATTTATTAATTGAAAAGAAAGGTTGAGTAAAAAAGGAGAAGAACAAAAGCCAAATCAAATTTGATAAATAAATTTGTATAAAAGTATTTATATAATTTATTTGTAAGAAAATAAAAGGGGATTTGAAAATCATTGTGCTATAAAGATTAAATATTATAACATATTTTATATTACATCTCAAAATTTTTTATTGTATGCTTACAAAATTGTAGAGACATAATTTTTAATTTTCTTAATATCATGTATATTATCATATTGCTTGAGATTAGGTTTATGCTTTTTCATATTCATTTTTATACCAATTGATTTATGTCATCAGTTTATCTATGAGTCATTATACTCATTCTCTTATTTATATTACAGAACATGACATAGGTATACATTGAGTTGGGATGTTTAGAGGTATAAGAGTAGGAATTGAAAGCTAAAAATAAGTTATTTTACAAATAATGATAGTACTTTAGATTTTATCATACACTACTATATATAAGCTTTTGGAGATTCTGTGATGTGATTTTGCTTTGTGGTAATTTGATTTTATTATAATGATATAGTGTTTGTCATAGTGTTAATAATTTTGATATGATGATTTGATTTTATAATGATATTATATTTCAATAATGATATATCTAGTTGATATAGATTATTGTTGATATATAGTTAATAAAACAACTATTTATATATAAGAAAACTAATAATTTTTAGGTAAGGTTCTATTCATTTTTTTGAAATCTAAATCTCTCTTGTGCAAAAAATTTGAATTATCAAAGGATTATGAGAAAGTTAATCATCATTCTTTGCTTGAGTAAGTTGTTGATGTCCTTTTAACATGTCGACTCTGTTTATTTCTCAAATATTTTTAATTAAAAAAGAATTAGAAGTTAATGGATTTATAGGATGTGATAGAGCATGACAAACAAAACTTTTAAAAGACATTACTTTATAATTTTAACCCAACAACTATTGCTTAACATTCAAAATCTTAGATGTATCAAGTAATATAAAAGGCATTGTAGTGGTCTCACCTTGAGGATTGTTTCTTCTTAGAAAACTCTTTGTGCTTCTTTCCTTTTGATTACTAATTGGAATCCTCAATTCCTTTTATAATAACTCTCTCTCTAATAATTCCTTTTTCCTTTTATCAAGCAAAACTTTTGCAAAAACTTCTCTTCTCATTTCTCTCTTCCTCTTTCTCTCCCTCCCTTTCACTTTCACTCTCATGTTTCTATCTTTTATATTTTAGGAAAATAAAAATAATTAAAAAATAATACCTTTTTTATTTTCGCTTATTTGAGAAAAATAAAATAAAACAAATCTATTGAATGTTTTATTTTAAGCTTTTAATAAATTTGCTTTCTTTGAATTTTTAATCCAAATGGCCTATAAAAATTTATTGATCAATGTTAAAATAATCCACACAATGAGATCTATCATCATGCAAATTTCAGAATTTTTAGCATTGTTTGGTCTTTAGAATAATTTTATTCTCTAAAATTTTATATAAAAAATATCATATTAGCTTTCTTTATGATGATTTGGCCATGATTTTACCCATCTAACACTTTGTATTTATGTTAAAATAATTTTAAACTAAGCTTCTCTATGAGCTCTTTGCTTAAAGTAGTTTCATAATTTTTCTAGGTTGTTTTGTACTTATTTTAATTTTTCATTTTTATTAGTTTTATAGTTTAAATTATTATTAATTTTTTAAACACCAGTATTTTGTTTTACACTCTAGACATTTCATTTTCATTGACTTGGTACCAATAGTTTCTAAAGTATTATATTTCCTTTTTTAAAGTTTGCATCTCTCCTTTTAGGAGTTATATCTCCTTTCAATGATGCATGATTTTTACCAAAATTTAATAATCCTTGGAAATTAATGATTATCATAAATGTTTTAAATTGATATATTTGATTACTTCTAATGATGATTACATTTTGTTTCCTCTTCTTGAATATATATATATATATATATACTGACATGTTACCATTGGTATTTATGTTGTTAATGGTTAACACATATTTGTATATTTATTATCTACATCCAATGGTTGGAAAAACATATTGGTAAAATCAAATAAGCAAATAGGATTTGCATAGAAAATGATGTATTAAAATGTCCATTCCTAAAATTAAGGAAAAAAATGGGCTCAAGGTTTTGATATGATATTGGATTTCTAAAAATATTATAACAAGAACATTTGGTAAATTTGTAAAACCATGAACAAAAAAAATGATTTTATGTGAAATAAAGGATCATATGAAAATGAATTTGGATATAAAGGGAAACAAAAAAGTTCATAAAAAAGGTTAAAGCTTTACTTTAGTATATTTTATTTATGCACTTTTATTGTAGCAATACTTGTTTATCTTGACATATGATATTGATATATTATGGACCTAACATATGATATGTCCCAAATTTCTAATATTTTGCATATATTATTATCTAGTCTTTATTTACATAGCTTGTGAAGTGACTCTTCTTGTATTTGGCTTATGTTTTAAGTAATTTGAATGCACATCATAGAACTTTGGAGTAGCAAGAGGAGATAGTTGTCTAACATCACTAGTTTTGTTTTACAAGTGAAATAATGTAATGGGATTTGGACATTGGTATATTGAAATGATGTGCTTCATCATCAATAAACATGATTGGTTATTACTTCTTTATATTGATGATGCAAACATTTTTAATAAGATTTGGTTTGGTTTTTATGGCTTGTAATTGTCATAATTATTTGGGATCAACTTTGTGGACATTATACATAGTTAATTTAGATACCATATAATTTTAAATTTCAAAAAAAATATTTGAATAACCACCCTTTTGAGTTGCTATATTGACATTGATGCCTTTGTCTTTAAGGCTTGATTATTGCCCACTTGATGCCTTTGTCTTTGTAGTATTATTAGTGCTCTAGTGGATTTTTTTTTCGCATCACATCATAGTTTTGTTTCTTAATTTATGTGAATACCATTTCATTTGAAAAAAAATGTTTCATTGTTAACCTTTTATTCATATATGCTTTCAATCTTTTTTTTAGATAATTTAGGAGTGGATTTTTACTATACAACTTATTTAAAATTTTGCTTTAGTTTGAAGATTTGTGTGAATCTTCATGATCACCCAAGAAACATTGCAACTTTTTCAAAGATTTACTCATCTTTACACTGTGCATAATTTTCTAACCATAATTGTGGTGTTGTATGCATCATTTGTTGCTTTAAAACTACAGTTATTGTGATGTGACTATTTGTATGAACATGACATGCATTTTAGAATAGAAACAAAAACTTTAGTTGCTAGTTGTTTAGAAAATTAAATTAATTTTTTTATTTTTGTTAAATTTATTTAAGATTAATCCAAAAGATCCAAATCCATTAATATATGATTAACTCATATTTTAATATCTAAAATTTGTTAACTTAGAATTAAAATTAATTATGATAGAGAAATGTAATCTTTGATATAGATTTAATTAATAAAAATTGATTGACGTCAAAAACTAAATTAAAGTTTAATTAGATTTAAATAATCAAATATAATTAAATTAAGTTATTTTTTAAGAGAAAAAATAATTAAAAGATTTATTTTAAAGCAATTAAGGTCAACTAATTAGAATTAGTAAAAACATAAAAATACTAATTATTTTTAAATTGTTGAATTAAGTTAACTTCAAAATATCTTAACTTGTTTAAAATAGAAAAATAATTAAAAATTGAAAAAAATTAGAAATTAGAAAGAAAATAATTAATATTTTATTTTTTTTAAAAGGGTATCATATTAAAATTATTATAAAAAACATAAAGTATATTAATTTAGTAGTCTTAAGTTGAATTTATGAATCTGTGTACAACATCATAAATGCATGATAAGGAATGTACAACCATTTAGCCATTCCACCATCGATGCAATGTTAAATCAATTGAAATCTAATAGATATGGTTACTGATCAGTTATTGAATGGATAAGTTTGTAATTAAAACATTGATTGTATAATGTTCAAAAGAAAAGTTAAATTTATAGTAATATGGGTACACATAAAACAATAACTTTTAAAATCATAATTAGCAATACAATATATCTAGACATTAATATGCTTGTATGTACTACTCATATAATATGGAATATAAATTCTAACAAAAAATAAACAAAATATATGATCAATAAAAATCTACAAATATGTACTTCCTATTATATAATTTCATTCTAAAATTGAGTACAAAAAAGTAAGAAAACTATTGTACAAAATTCTATCTCATCAAGTTCTTGTCCTCACAATAGTTCTAAGTGGGGCTCATAGTGCTCACTTTGTAATTTGATGGTAGTCCCATGATCCACCACTCCATCTCTTTAAATTTTGTTATGTGCCATTATTGTTTAATTAATGGTCCCAGTGCATGAATTTCTATCTCCATAATTAGCCAACTATATATACATTCCTACAACTATCGCCATAGAGTCAAAGAAAAGATGCCTCTCTAAACTACAAAGAGAAATTCTAGAAAAGAATATTTCACTACAAACACAATGGAAGGCATTAGTCAACATATAAATAAAAAATTATCATAAAAATAAAAGGTAGAGAGAAAGAAAGAGAGCCAACAAAAAGAAATTTGGTCTTTTAAATTCAAATCTTAGCTTTTTGTGTAATCATTGACCTGTTCTATTTATTGAAGAAACAAATCTGATAAAGCTAAACATCATAACTATTTCAACTAATATTATCATCTTTGACAAAAATTTGTTGTTCATATCCACGTGTATGACTCTATGCATCAATATCTACTATACATTCATTATCATTTATCTTTGAAGCACTTACAAATGGATAGTCTACTTATTTTAACTTGCACTTAAATATTTAATAAGATAAGAAACACTAATACTTGTACTCCAATTTAGGCAATATCATCATCATTAACCATTTTAATAATTTATTCAAAGCAAGCATCAAGGTTTTGTAATATATTTTTAAGTATTATGAATTACAAGAAAACATAAGTTGCAATCATTAGATAGGTTACCCTTATATTTGACTAGTCAAGTCATAAATATTTAGTATTTTATTTTAATTAATTTGTTTAGTATAGTTGTGAAGAATAAGTCATGTACTTTTAAAAATGATGAATTAATGGTCTTCCAAGTATTGTTGGAGTGTTTAACAAGATTCAAGGATTAACGACATGCACGTCAATTTTGAAAGGTTTTCTTTTTTATGAAATAAAATTTTAGCTTATTAATTATAAATTATAAATCACATTTATCCATTCATATCATTTTCATGTTCTAACTTAAGCATCCAAATTATTCAATCCTTTTATGATTTAGGAAACATCTTGGATTTGATTCTTCACTTATTTAATATTTTGCTTGGTTAAATCTTACTTATACCTTTTTGTTAAATTTTATATTAGATCAATTATTAAACTCTGGTTAAATTAGAAATAATAATTTTATTAAATTTTAATAATTAAAAAAATATATCATAAGCCACAACTTTAAGCATCACTCAAGTGCAAAGCACTTGAGTCGACCAAGCTCGATCAAGCCTGGGAAGTCTCAGATTAGGAGAGTAACAAGAAAGTCAAGTTGAGCCTCCACTTGGTTAGGTGTAGTCCTAAACCCAATTAAGGTATGATAGAAGACTCATAATTATATTTAATCTATAATTTTGTATATGAGTGGCACAAGCACACGAGGGAGGGCTAACCCCATGTTTTTGCTCAAACTATTGACGTGAAAAATCCTTTATAAAGAATTAAGCCTCTACCTATTTTGCAATGTATGACTAAAAATGCATTTTAGTGCCAACCCATACAATTAGTGCTCGTGAGTTATTTATCACCATCCAATTGTCAATTAAATGATGGAGAATTCAACCATTTATAGGCACTTATTCAAGGTTCAAATTTGGATGATCAAGATCTCATCTGATTTAATCAAACTTTGATTGCTTTTTCTTTTTCAAATGATTTATCCATCACTCTCAAAGCCCAGATTCCTCCATTTTGAGTCATACGATTAAGATCATTCCCACATTTATTGTTGATGATTCAAATAATTCAATCACATCCATCGTGACCAGATGGTTCCAATTTAATCCACCTTGATCCAACCATCCATAATCCATCCCTTTTACATTCATTGATTTGTTAATCTAGACCCTCTTTAATTAAATTTAACAACTCTAGTTGATCCTGCCTAATTATTATTTCTCTAATTATTATTTGAGCCCTTACAAAAGCTATTTGAAAAAGTTTTTTCTATAGAATCTCAACCTTTATAAATGAAATGGTTAATGAATGTGAATAAAATTTTAAGATATCAAAGAAGTGCTATATGATATTCCACAAGTGTAAAATCTCTCAATAACACATTACAATTTAGTGCTTCTCAAAACCCAAATTCTTTTAGCTATGTTTAACACTTCTATACTTTTATTTTCCTACTTCTCTTCATAATTTTGAACTCTTTGTTATTTAATTTATTATCAGTAAGCATGGAAGGTTATACTTTGAATAAAAAAATTTCTTATTATATTTTTCCTTCGTCTTTTTGGGTTGGACAATCCCATATTTATGAAAGCACAAGTTTGGTTTGATTTCACAAAAAAATTGAGTTGGGGGTTCAGCTTTCAAAAGCCTAGGTTATAGTTGAACCCTTAAAACCTAGTGGATTGGTGGTAAATCATAAAAAAAATCTCAAGTAGATTGAAAGTGAACTGTAAGAAAAAACTTAAATAGGTTGATATTGAATCATAAGAAAAATCTTAAGCTATAATTTCTTAGTAATGGAGTTTTTATTGATCTTAATTGGGGGTAGATATAGGTTTTAGTTTGAACCAATCTACCTAAAACTTTTGTTATATTTTTCTAATTTTTATTTTTATTTTTATTTTTATTTTTATTTTTTTAATAATAAAAAATTAAAATTATATTTATAAATTTAAATATCAAAGTTAATTAAAAAAATAAAATTAGTTTTATAAAAAATATTTTAAAAATTAATATAATTAAAATTTTTTTAAAAATAAAAAAGTATTTTAAAACTTACAATTCACTCACTTTAGTTAGATTTACACATTCATATTTCTTTAATACGTATTAGTCTTGTGAAATTTTTTTGCTTTCCTCAATTCAACTTAACATATTCATGTCTTCCAAATGGATACATTATGAGCTAATTTCATAAAAATAAATATTCTAGAAACTAAAACTTTGACTTAATACTCTTTGAGCAATTTAAATGTCATGTGTTAATTTTGGGCCTACATCAATTATTTTAGTAAATCATAACATTTATTAAGTTTTACATAATCAATTCCTTAGTTTAACTCTTAGCATGATTCTTCTTCCTTATCATGAATATTTTATAGGTAAAGTACCAAATGCACAACTTTTTTAAGGATGAGTGGAACATTGAAAAAGAATAGAGAATTACATTCTTATAAAAACATTTAATGCACTTGAAATTTACAAAGAATGAAGACAAAAGCTTCTAAAGATTAGAAGAAATGGAATAGTCAACATTTTTGTTTTCCAAATGAATTATGCTAAGATTTAATCTCACATGGTTCATGCAAGCAAAATAGAAATATGATTAACAAGAATAATAATGATAAAAGAGAGGAAAATTAGAGAAACCAACTTTATGTGGTTTAACCATAATTAGACTTACATCTATGAGAGAAAATAAAAGGTCTATTATAGTTAAAACTATAAATGGAAAGCATCAATTCACACAAAGATACAAAAAACATACTTAAGTATTATAGAAAATTTTCTTTTAAGTATTTAGTCAATCTTTATTTATAAAAATTTTTATTGTTAAATCTTTAATTATTCTTTTAAAAAAAATTAGTATTTATATAAATAGAAAACTTATATTCCTTTTCAAAAGCAAGGTTGATCACATAATGTTCTCATAATAAAAATTAAAAGTACACTACTATAGATGTTATAATAAAATATGTAGTTTTTATAATAACTTCTAATACACCAAATAAGCTAGCACTTATACAATTGTCTATGTAAAATAAATATCTAAAAGGTGATGACTCTCCTTCATGACTCCCCTTGAACTTTAACATGTACATCTTTGTTACCTAAAATTATTAGAGCATAGAATAAGCTAAGCCATTTGATACTAATTTAATGGGCAAAAGTTATATATCAAAAATGCAAAACTTTACAATCTTAGGTCTGTTGCAAGCTACATCCAAATAAGTAAGCATTTCATAGCAATTATAAAGAAAAGATAACAATATTGGGCTATTATGTTATTACAATGGTCCTACACTCTTTAAAGTAAATTCTTTTACAATTCATTTGCAATTGTTTTGATTCCTTATTTTACTTCACATTTAAAAACAAATTCTTGTGTCATGATATTTTAACACCTTTCATATTCAACCTTTCTTTTCCTTTTATTGTAAATTAGTTTTTAGGACTAAGGCTAAATATTTTTAAAAAAATTTGGTTCCTACCTCTTGACCATTCCCAAAAGAAAGATTTCCCTATCACTTATTTTATTATTAGGCTCCACTTTCAAGAATTTATTTAAGACTTCTTTAAAACCTTCTTTTTTAAGACTTTTATAAAACCAACTTTTTAAATAATCAAACTTCCCTTCCTTTATACTCTTTGTAATTAAGCCAAAATAGGATATGCTTAAGAAGATATAATACCATCAATAGAGTTTGCATAATATATTTCCTTAAAAGTAATGTAAATAATTAAAATTTTTAACCAACATAATAATCACATCACCATAATTGGTATATAGTTATTATTATTTGAAACTAATGTAACAAAACTAACCTTTTTAATTAGGTGTACTTCTAATTAAATAATAACTTATAGCTTATTACCTCATAGTACAACTATAATTACATTTTTCTAAGATTTTAGGTTATCCCAATGTGTCATTTTAGTCCTCTCTAGTATTTTAATTTAATTGAATATAAATGTGTGCCAAAATATTGTCTCTTATACCTTTTTTACAAGTTATAGTTGTTTCATTTCTCTATTTAATTATCTTTAAGCAATAACCTATAATTTGCTTCTCACTATTAACATTAGGTTTTTGGAGTTGATATTGGATTTCAAGTCATGCATGATAAGAAAATAATCCTTTGCTAGCTAATAAAAACTAATCAATAAAAGGTTATTTTCATCAAAAGAATAAAAAACTCATAAAATCTATTAGTCACAGATAGAATGCTCAATAATATAAATTTGATCATTTGGTTTATTGGTTGAAATAGTAACTTGTAGTGACAAAAACATAAAAACTTGTAGTCATTCACTAAGATTTATTTTAAGATCCCACCCAACCATCTACTAGATCAAATAGAAAATCAAAAGTGATACTCAATTAAAATATTAAATAATCATATTAAACTCAAGATGGAGACCTGGCAGTGCGACAAAATTTCTATACTAACCAAAATAAAATCAAATAAAATAAATTTCCAATGTAATCTAATCTAGATATAGGCTTGCATAAAAATGAATACAAAATTGAAATCAATGTTCTATTATACTTTCAATTATCCAACCTACATTAAACATTACTCACTTTTAATAAACAAATCAAATATGGCAACTAAACATAAAAATGTTAAAATAAATAATTATGATAAATAAATTCAAAGTCATATCATAAGCAATGATGATAAATCACATGTTTTAAATTTAAAAGCATACTAGATGCTAAGTGTATCAAAAGTAAGTAAAAAAAATATAAATGATAGTTTTTCTATTCATTCTAATTTTTAATATTTCATATGATTATTAATCCCAATTTCATTTGAATCCTTATCTATATTGGATCTAATAATTACATTAATAAATGATCTCCACCAGATATCCATCTAATATATCCAAATAATACTAAACAGATATATGATCTAAAGATTGATAGCTTATAATAGCATCCATAGGTCTGATGTCAATAAGTAATACCTATACCTTTTGATAACATTCATTGGGCTTGTTGTTATTCAAGCATATATACTAAGGCCATAACACGAACACTAGTTAAATATCTGACCTAAAGGTCAATACCTTGTAATAGCATCTGCTTAGCCTAATGGTGAGGATAATGTCTATAAGAATCTAATTTTTATTTTCTAATCATGTAATATCATATGATATAATAATCCAGATATATGAAATATAGGTGCTTATCTAAGAGTTATTATCAAAGCTATTATACATTCCTTTCTTTTTTAAGAATTTTTTATATATATTCCTTTCATTAATTATTCTTTATAATATCACATAATAAAGAAAACCATAAATCAAGTAAAACCATATAATCAGTAATATCTTATGTAGAATATTATTGAGATCATGCTAAATTATAAAGCATAAGTATTTTCCAACATAAGAGAATATAGTCCAAAATAAAACATGTAATATTATGTTATATCATATATTACAAATTTATTTAATATTTCTTACATTACAATATGTATAAAAAAAGTTAATGTGCATCTTACAAATTACATACTTTTTAAGTCATTTTATTCTTATAATTTACTTAACATGTTTTTAGATTTCTACTTCATTTCATACTTGAATGATTTCCCAATCTTTAACAAAGAAATCTACACTCTATTGTACTTGTGTGATATTGTTATTATACCATACAATCGTGCTCTATTCCATGCTACTTAATTTTTTTGTTTGGTCTAATCCACAAGTTTTGTAAGGCCATTGTATTGTATGATAACCATATTATATTATACATTCTTATACTATCCCCTTCTATTTTAATATATTTCTTATGATAGCCTAATACAATCATAGAATTATAATATATGACCACTAACAAATTTTTATTTTATTTCTTTCTCTTATTAATTTGTTAATATATTCATTGATCATATTTATATAATAAAAACATTATATTATTCAAATTCTATTAACCAACCCAACCTTATAGACTTAATAACTTTATTAAACTCAAATCAATTATACAATATGTTACCCATATCATCCTATATGATTAACCCATCTTTGTAATGATAATGATACTTATCATACTAGTATGATCCAGACCATTGTTTAATACAATATCTTCACAACTTTGCCCCAACCTTAAGACCAAAGTTTTGCGTACCAAATGATATATGCCATCATACTAGTACGACATTTTTCTATGATAAACCTATCACTTTTCTCTTCTTTTGATGAACCTGACACTGCGTACCTCTTTCACGAGCAAAATCAACCTACTTAACATTTCTTCCTTAAGCAACTAAGGCCACCATCTACTTCTCCCTTTAAACTTAAGTGTTATGTGGATAAATAGGATGCATGTTGATTGAAAGTCATTTATTAATATAAATTATTAGATTTAATAAATATAATAATTTAAAGAGAATTGAGCCCAATAATTACATAAATATTAAATACTAAAAATAACAAAAAACTAATATTCATAATTTATCTGGTTTACTTTTGGTACTTATAATAACAAGTGTGATTTCAGATTTATACGTGTGGTTTTCATCATGACTTATGGTATGATTTTTGTTTTATTCATCATACTTATCTATTTATTTTAATTTTTTTTATTTTGATTAATTTATTAAATTTATCTAATTATTATTGTAAACATAATTAACATTTATATCATAAGTCATGCATCTACTATACTGAGATTTGAGAATTTTGATACCATAGAAGAGGACCACACTATTAAGATTTGGGAGTAAGTAGTGCTTAATTTTTTATTTGATTAAATAGATGATTATGTAAAGCCCTAAAAATTTATCAAACAATAAATTCTATGATTAAGTTTCAAATGCCAATTGATTTGATGTAGAGCATCTCACTTGCTTCCAAGGAGACACCATATTTTCATTAACTATGGACCTAGATTAGGCTAAATAACCTTTTATACATAGTTATCTAGTTATTGGGATTTTAATTTTTATATTGTTTATTTCATCAAACTATTATGTTATGCATAAAGATAACATTTGTGCCCTTTGCTTATTATGCATAGGAATGTTTGTGATCAAGTAAGTTGCATGTCTTGAAGATGTTGCAAGTTGCAAAATTTCGATGAAATAAAAGTACTTTTATGATATATATCTAGAATGAGATATGTCTTGCCATTGTTTCTACTATAAGGTTTCATCTATGGACGATACCCTAGAAAAAGATATACCTATTTAGTAACATAATGATTATTCATTTTTATTTAAGTGACTTGTTTTTAGAAGCTAATCTTTGCTTAGTTTTTATATCTTTTAATATCTTTTAAATAGAATCATTTTATTTATTAAATTTAAAATCTTATTTCTCTTTTTTTCCTTAACTCCATGAAACGAAGTAACATGAAATATGATACATGTGATGAAGTGTATTTAACCATTCATAAAAATAATAAATTATTACAAACGTGATTGTGTAAGAAGTAAATTAAATATAACATTTGAATTACTCAGGTTTTTTATGAATCATAATATCCATATCATGTTAATTATTAATAATTCAAAAAAAAAAATGTTTTCACATTACAATACAACATGTGAAAATTTGCATTTTGTTAGTGCATTTTTTTCATTTTCAAGCAAATGAAATTAATATACCAATTAAGCCTACTATTGCATTATAGGATACAAAATTTCAATACATATTAATTCACAATTTAAAACCAATAGTTATAACTAAATATTCATTAAAACAGATGTACGAAGTTACACAAAACACTTATTTTAATTCGCTCTAGTAGCAATCTTGTTTTGAGGATTGTTTTTTCCTCAAAAAATTGTTGTGAAGCTTCCTCTTCTTTTTCTTCAATTACTCAAGTGAATCCTCAATTCCTCTTAGCTCTCTCACAAGCAATTCTTTTTGTAATTCTTCTCACTTAACTTTTGCTAAAATTCTTCTCTTTTTTTTTCTCTCTTTTTTTCTCTCTTTCTTTCTATATTTTTCCCCTAAAAAACTTCTCAACCAACTACATAATATTTTTAGTCATTTTCTTACGAATAGTCACACACATCCATGTGCGAAGGATAGCATTTTTGAATTGTGATCCTCACATTTCCATGCTTTACACCATATGAAAAAAAAATTAAAAACAGCATTCATGCTTACCAATTTCATGTCTTCTATTAAAATTTTTAGTTAAATCTTATAATTAACTTGTATTTTTAAAGTTTAATTTAAATAATTTTAAAAAATTTCTCACATAATTTTAAAATAATCTACCAGATGAGCTCCATCTATCATATAAATTTTATAATTTTTTTACTATCATTTAGTATTTTTAATAACTTTCTCCTTTAAAGATTTATATAATAAATATGATGTACATTCCTTTTTTAAGGTCTACCTCTTTATTCTTTGTTGATAACACTTCTCTTTCATATTGAAATAATTTTAAAATAAGAATCTCTATGTGTAAAATTTTCATGTATGCATAATTTCATAATTTTTCAATATTGTTTGATTTTTATTTTAATTTTCGATACATATCAATTTTATAATTTAAATAATTACTAATTTTTATCTTTTATTTTATTATTTAGATTCATCTGATTTTCACTAGCTTGATAATAATGGATTTCTAAAAATTCATATTTCTATTTTTGAAAATCATTTCTCTCCTTTTAAAAGTCGTACATTCATTTTGATAGCATACAAATTTTGTAAATTTTTCATAAATCCTTATAAATTAATAGTGACTATAAACTTATAAATTAATGTATTTATTTACCAGCATGGATTATTATAATTTTTCTATTTTTTTTATAAATTTTGACCGATATTGTTATTATTATATTTCGTTAATTTAAATAGTTGATAATTTCGAATTTTAAAATAATTGTTTAAATAATTTTCTTTGATTTGGACATGTTACATCAAATTAGCACCCCACCAAAGGGCAAAGTGTTTGTCCATTTGACAAGATTATTTTCAGTTTCAAGGCATGTGATTGGAGGGTGCTTTTCCTACTATTTTATCTGAATGCTATTTTATTTAAAAAAAAATATTTCTTTGTTATCCTTTGTACCTACTTGCTTGTTGAAATTATTTTTTTTCCTTTGATTTAAAATTTTTTTAATCTTTCATAATCACATTAAAAATTCTGTAACTTTTTTAAATTTTTTATATATTTATATTATACATAATTTGCTAGTCACAATTCTCACATAATATGCATTATTTGTTGTGTTAAAATTAAATTATTATGATTTGATTGTTTGCATGAACATTACATAAATTTTTGGACAGATATTAAAACTTTGCCTATCAGTTATTTGGAAAATTAAATTAATTTTTCTTTTTAAAAAAATATTATTTTTAAATTTAGAAAAGTTTAATATAAAAAAAATACAAACTCATTAATATATAGCTAATTTATATTTTAATTTGTAACAATTGTTAACTTAGAAATAAAATTAATTGTGAAAGAGACATTTAATCTCTAGTTCAGAATTAATTAATAAGATTTAATTCAGATCAATTAACTAATTTAAACCTTAATTACATTTTAATAATCAAATCTTATTGACTTAAATTAATTTTTAAAGAAAATAATTAATAACTTTAATTTAAAATGGATGATATTAACTAATTAAAATTAAAAAGAAATAGAAAATATTTATTAATGTTAAATAATGAAATTGAGTAAATTTTAAAGTCAATTAACTAGTTTAACAATAGAACAACAATGAAAAAATGAAATAATTAAAATTTTAAAAATGTTAAACGTTTTAATTTTTTTTAATATTTTAATAGAAGCATAAAGTATATTAATTTAATAATTTTGAAATTCAACTCATGAACCTTTGAGCTACATCATGAACAGAAAATGGTGAAATAGAGACCATTTAGCTATTTCAACCATTGATGTTATGTTACATCGGTTGGAAGTCGATGTTTATGATTATTGATTGACTGTTGGATGAATGAAATTTCTAATTAAAAAATAAATAGTATCATGTCTCGAAAAAGGCTAAATCTATAATAAATATAGGTAGTCAAAATCAACTCCTTTTTAAAATCACGATTAGCTCCATAATATATTATAGATATTAATACATTTATATATAGAATCATATAACATGGAATAAAATTCTAACAAAAAATAAACGCATTACATAATCAATAAAAATCTATTGAGACAAAAGTCTTCATGTTATACAATTTTGTGATAAACTAGAACACAAAAAATAATAAAAAAATATTATACAAATAGTTTTCATTAGAACAAGAAAAATTACTCATGATAGGAAGAAATACACTGTTGAAATAACATTTATGTACGGAAAAACATCAATTAATTTACACTGCAAGTAATATACTTACATTTCAATTAAAGTGGATGATATTAACTAATTACAATTAAAAAGAAATAGAAAAAATAATTAATGTTAAATAATGAAATTGACTAAATTTTAAAGTCAATTAACTAGTTTAACAATAGAACAACAATGAAAAACAATGAAATAATTAAAATTTAAAAAATGTTAAATTTCGAACATGTTTTATTAGTACCACTTATAAATAAAAGCTTTTTTTTTCAGTTAGTCATCTTATTGTATAATTTTTCAATTAATTGATGAAAGTATATTGATTTCTTTTTGCTAATAAAAATAAGACATCCCAAGTATATAATAGGTAGAGAACCTTTTTTAAAACCCATAACTTTTCTAATCTTTTCAACTACTAATGTCTTCATTGATCTATTAATATAGATTTTACATTTCTATGAGTTTAGCTGCATTCTTGACATTTCTTAAAATTTGTCTACAAAACTTATAAAATATTTTAAGGATCTTAAGTCACCTCTATTTAAGATAATAATATCATCCATATAGCTTAGATGAGTTAACAAAGGGTAGCCTCTTGTTGTTACATAATGAAGTGTTTTTTTTCAATCTACTTCTTTAATACTTTACTAAAAGCCTCATTTTTATAATGAGAAACAATGGAAAATTTGCCTTGTTTAATCCTCTTGTCGGTCGAAAGTAATAATGAGGAAAGCCATTAATCATTATAAATGACCATGAACTGGTTGTGATATTATTGATCAAACTCTTGAACTAAGATAAAAAATAGAAATTTGTGAGTATTATGTTTAAGAATTCCCAAGTATTGTTGTACCCTTGGTCATGGTATCACATGTTTGATAATAATAAAATCATTGTGCTAGTTTCTCTAATGCTTTTATAAAATGTCTTTTAAGTCATGCATCTTAAGCTCTTATAGGGTCAACCAATTGATGAGCTTTGACGAGATGTCTTATAGAGTAATCCATAAGTGAAGTAACATCAAACAGTGTTGGTGGTTATAATTTAATTATAGCTTAATGAAATATCAAGGAGCCATTGATCAAACTCTTACTATAGTAGCTAACCATCCAAAGTTCATCTTTAAAATATCAATTGGTTTGATTGTTTGTCATATCACTCATTTATATATGACACGATTAAGTTGTATATCATTTATTCACTTGTATTTTTATTTTAAGAAGTTGTATATTTTTTTATTTTATTAGCTAGAAAAATACTTTTAAAAGTAATAAAATAATAATAATAAATATATAAAATATGTTTTTAGAACCCAAAACATGGCCAAGCTCATAAGCTCACCAAGTGGCCTGTAGTACTGGGTAATGGGCCTAAGGAGCCACAGGTAAGGAGATCATGTGAATCGATTCAGGTTAAACCCAAGTCTCGATCAAACTCAATGTGGCTTGAAATTGTAACGAGTCATGACTGACTCTTAAAATATTAAGTAATGATCTGGGTCATGTCAGACCCAATATGCTATTTGGCATTTAATTATATAAAGTATGCGAGCAGCTTAGGGTATGAATTCTTGAGCACACATAGAGGAGCCAAGGCCATGTACTGGCTTATAATGTGATATGTAAGGAATCCTTATAACATGTAAAATCCATACCACTTAGAACATGTACGATTAAATAATAGTGCTTACTGTATCCAAAGTTAGAGTGACTCAGTGCAATCAGATCACATGTTTTCATAATCGAATGATCCATATTGCATCCACTTTTGTGAACAATAGATTCCATCTTACTATGCATCCATAAAGCTTGATTGAATTACTGTGATCATCCCTGCTTTTGTGAATAGTGCTTTTATTCTTCATTGTCATTTATCTAGCATGCGAAATCTAACGACCTAGATCAAATACCATTTGGATTAGATATGAACCCTTTATTCTAAATTCTAATCGGGCGACTCATGTTTCATCTACCTAGATGGAATGACGGTCATCGTTCTCACTAGTGATTAGCTTTTCAAAAAGTTGTTTATGTTTGTTTAGAGCTTCTAAATGCTAACGACTATTTTGGGTGACATTTCTAGAAGTTAGAAAATTTTTAGTTTAATCTTCAATGTTCTATTATAGATAGAGGAGCCTTAGGAGTTGGAAGTGGATGATTTTTTACTTAACTACATCAATATTTTGAGAAGATGAGGTGCAAAACTAAAAATTATAATCCAATTTCGATGACTTTGTTGGAGCCATTTTTGAGACTCATTTCTCTTTCTTGTTTTAACATTTTCTTCGATTACATATCTTATTAGTGACTTTTTAAAATTGATTATTTATTTTTTTATTTCTTAAAATATTTTTCATAAAAGATCGTAATAATACAAAATTTTTGTTGATTCTATTTTTCTTAATAACATTAGTGGATATTGATAAATCTTTTAAATTTAATATTTTATACTTAAGTCGTTTAGATTATTTCAATACTTTTCAATTGTACGCCATATTATAATATCATAATCCATAGACTTGTGTCATATAAGCTTTTGTAAATGAATAGTAAAATGTTATAATTAATTATTATTTTATGTTGTGCTTTAATATTATAAGCCTTTATAATTAAAATTGTGATGATGAATCCCTACCTACTATGACAAAAGGGTATGGTTTATGAAGATTATCTCTACCTTTTATGGTGAAAGAGACTAGTTCTATTAATAGAATTCTAGTCAGATTGACTAGGGGTGGATGTAGACACGAGTAAGGTCAAACCACCTAAAAATCCTTTATCACTTTTACTTTCTTATTATTTTATAATTTATGATATTGCTCTTATTTAAAAATATTTAATTAAAAAATAGATACAAATTTACAAAATTATTTTTATCAAGCATAAAACATTTTATCAAAAATATTTTAAATTAATAAAAATTTAATCTTCTTTTTACATTTTTATTTAGAAAAACTCTTAAATCAATGATCTTATAATTACAAAATTTTAATTCAAGAAAAGGTTTTTAAAATAGTAAAAAGATTAAAAACATAATTCACCCTATTCTTATGCATTAACTTAGCATAGATTACATCAAGTTTACTATTAAAGATATTTTTGATATCCAATTTAATAATATAATTTCTACCTTTGTCTTTTTAAGCAAACTCATAAGTTGGTAAGTTTGTACATTATCAATAATCTCTCTTCTTCTTATAAACTCAACTAGCTTTGGAGAAATAATATTTTGCAAAATTGTATGGTCTCTATTAGCCAGTAGCTTATATAATATCTTTTCATAGAAGTTGCTTATGTATATTTGTCTGAACTCTTTAAATGATCTAGGGTTGTGAGTCTTTGGAATGTGCACTAGCAATCCCCTTAAGTATGGATTTCCATCCATGAAATCTACTACAACATCCATGAGATCCAATGTAATGATGTCCTAGAACATAGTGTAAAAATAATTATTAAACCCATCTAGCCTTAGTGCATTATCTTTATCTACTTGAAAAACTACTTATTTGACCTCCCTCAATTAAACGTTTTTGCAAGAAGTAAGTTCTCTAACTTAGTAATCAACTAAGACATATTTCTTAAAATTTCTTCGTAAAAAATTAACTTTTCATCAAATAATAAATCTTTAAAGAATTGCCCTACTGATTGCTATATTTATTTGTGATACCAACTAACTATTTAAGTCTTTCATCTGAGTAATGTTACCTTTTACCCTTTACTAAAGTATAAAATAATTTCATATTTTTCTCTCCTTCCTTTAACCACTTTGTTCTAGCTTTCTATCTCCAATCAATTTCTTCTTTATTTAGTTCATCTAAGAGTTATAAGTTTGTTTTATTTAAGCTCAACCTATCTTCCTCTATTTTACTCTCTTGAAACTTCTTTTCTTTATCCTTCACCACTTCTTCTACTCTTTTGTTGGCTTGAAACAAGCCACAAAATATATTTATGTTCTATTTCTTAAGAAATTCCTTTAATCTTTTCAACTTGGAAGATAAAACTAACATGCCTAACTAATGATAGAATTACTTAATTATTTTTCAATCCTTTGTAAAGCATTGGTTGTGTTTTCTATATATTTTGAAAACTAAAATTCTTAGGTCCAAAATCATATACTTTGGATCATTGAGGTAATAGTAGGGAATGATCAAATCCTATCCTATAGATATACTAAACAATTGTAATTGGATTAAAATACATCCTATCCTTTACCAGAATCTTATCTAGTCTCTTCCAAACCCAATTTTCTTTTCTTTGACTTACCCATGTGACTAGCAACTCCAAAAAGGTATATCTTTAAGCTATGTTTGTTTAGACAATCTATAAATTCATAAGTTGTAGACAAAGAGGGGGTAGAAGATCCCTTGTGTTCAATAAAGAATGCAATCATGTTAATAATCTCCCCCAACTAACCGTGGGCCCTTTTGATTTGTCACAATCATTATTAATCTATTCCACAGTGCTCTTCTTTATCCCCTTGTACACCTTTCATACACAAGTGTGCAATTTATGGCTAATTGATTTCTATGTTTTGTGAATGTAGGTGAATGTATTGATCATCATCACAAATTCTATCACATTGAATATATCTTTTTGTCATTTCCAAATTTTATTGGATAAATTTGTAGTGTACTGAGAAAAACCCAAAGTAGATGCCAAACCAAGAAGCTTCTTTTATTGAGCCATTAGTTCAATTAGAGATATAAGTGTTGTTTTATCGAACCTAATTACATATTTAAGGTAAGGAATTATTTTGGTATTCATATCTCCCTTTATATTCCATATAAGAGTGTTATCCATTAATTAGTGATTGATCAATAATTTGTATTTCTTTTGAGATTCTATGATTTTCCTTTAAATTGGTCTAATAGTCTATACCTTTCTTAGCTTTCCTTTTTTATTTTCTTATCTACATAGGGCTGAAATCATCTTGCTTGGCCAAAGTTAATCTCAAGTTGATTGCACTTTCATGAAACTCATTACTAAAATCTTTTATCACTTGAGGTCCATTTTTCTTTGGTTTTGGTCATGAAAGGCTTCACAATTTGACACCAACCTGTGCTTCTCTTACATGAAGCCCTTCTTAATTACTACATATTCATCAAAGAATTTTATTAAAGGCATTTTCCTCTCTTATTTATCATCTTGAGTTTAGCTTTGTCCTTGCTCAAGTTCATAATTAGATTAACCTTCATAGCCTTATAATTAAGATAACCATCAGACTGAGAAGGAGTTTGAGATTGTGTGGAATTCTACAAAGCCTTTGTAATTGCATGATTTTTAAGCTCAGATGTTGTATTTTGTTTTTTGTCTCGAATTTTCATTGTGGCCTACTTATTTTATTTGAATGATAAGATGATTTGCTCCTTCTTTGGTAGTTTGTTTGTCTATTTTTGTTGTATTGTATTTACAATTTGTGGATGAATTATGCTATTTGTAATAATTGGTGCAATAAAGTGATAATTTGTCATACTAAATCTTCTACCAAAGACCATTAGAACAACTTCTCTTCTTCATGATTCTATGTTGGTTTGGCAATTCCTTTACTAAATCAACTTCCTTGCAAACTTTAGCCATGCTAAACCAAGTAAAATTTAATGTTGCAGCATTCACCTTAAGCAAATTTCCAATTGCAAAGGATTTGGAATACAATGCTTCATGTTAAGTATATGAATAGATGCACAGAAAAAAAAAAGTATATGAATAGATAGATGCTCTAAAGATACCCAAATAGGTGCATGAGATGGTTTATCATTAAAATGAAATTCTAGATGTCCCTTAAAAATTTTCATTTATAAGTCTATTACATTCCACAATATGTGTAGCCTACAATAGAGAAAGACCTTCTCCTTCTCAAATCCAATTACTAAATGCTTGATATCTAGTGATATGGTCTTAACATCACTTTGAAAACCAATAATGTTGAATGCTTTTCTTATTTTATCCATACTAAGCATACAATAAGAAAATTTTCCTAAAAGCACTAGCTTAAATGGTTTTGTCAATTTCTTGTTTCATCCTCCTTAAAGATGATTTATGGTTCTCCTTTATAAGTTGAAGAGGACTTAATCCAAATAAGAGAATGCTCAATTAATCCACACAAAGTCTCAACAAATGTTTGATTAAGGTAAGGAAATCCCCTTGAACCCATCATTACAATAGGCCACACAAGTATAGAACTAAATAATAAGGATTAGGTTGTAAAAAAACTGTGATGAAAACCCATATGGTGGACCATTGTTAAAACCACCATAGTCAACATGCTCCATTTCCTTATCACCTGTCACTCATGTCCCATGCTCAACACTAAAGGCCACTTGGGAAGTTGGCCAAAATTATTTTTCAAAGGTCTAATCAAAACCTTATACCTTTTCACATTTCTTGATTTTTTTTTCTATTCAAATGACTTTCAAAAAATTGTTAACCATTTTTGAAATAATCTACTTCTCAGGCTCCAAAAGCTATGTAGTTTTATAACTTTTTGACATCATTTAATATTTTTAATATTTTTTAATATATATATATATATATATATATTAAAATATTAATTTTATTACAAATTATCTTCCAGTTTATAACCTAGACACATCAAACTTTCACAAAATTGGTATCATCGTATTTTTAAGAGCATAGAATTCAATATTTAATATTCTCCATATTTTTAAGAGTCAACCATTTTTGGACTAGTTTCACAAATTTTTTAAATTAGAAAATAAACAAAAAATATGTTAATTATAAAAGCTATAAATTAATAAATTTTATTAAAGGATTTTTGTAATTTTTCTCCTTTATAAACTTCAATTGATAGTATACCACTATATTTTATTAAATTATATGTATTAAATTTCAAAAATAATTAAATAACTTTTCATACATTTGGGATGTACAAATTCCCCCCTCATTAAACTTTTGTCCTCAAAATAAAAAATAAGTAGCGATAATGTTTTAGCATTTCTTCCTTCGATTCTCAATTAGCTTCCTTTTTGATTGATTAGCCCACAAAACGTTGACCATAGGAATCTCGTTATACCTTAATTTCTTAATTTCTCTTATCATGATCTTATTATTTCTATTCATAACATAGAATTTGTTGAACTTTCATAATGTTTGGATCATAATCCACTACATGTATAGAATGCATCACATATTTCATCGTCCTAGTCTCAATCTCTTTGAGTTCATGTAACTTATTTATTAAGTTTACTAAGATGATTATGCACCCTCCAATCATTATGTTTAATTTTTCTCTAGTCATCTCTTCTAACTTTGATTCACTTCTTTTGAGAAAATCTATTTGATACCTTGATACTTAGAAGATACATAGCTTTTATCACTTATTGGTAGTTGTTATACCCGGTAAAATATTATAGGTTTAATCTTCAATAATTCAATTGTGGCTTGGATGATTTCAGATCGACAGTAGGATGAGCCAGGAGCTCAATTGGAGGCTATTGGAATTTCTGAAATTTTCTGGGGATTTTTCGGAGCACCGAGATTTTTTTTAAAAAAAAAAACCGGAAATTGGATTTTGTCTTTTACTGCGCGTGAACCGGACCGGAGCGGTTCAGCGAAGGCGGGGCGGTTCGCCGAGGTGCGTTTGCGCGTGCGTTTGGATAAGCCGCGGATAAGCGGATCGGACGGGCGAGATCAGCGGGGGAGATTAACCGGCTGATCGGGTGTTAAGCGGCGTTTTTAGAAGGTCAACCGGCGCTTAATGGGTCTTAACGGGTTATTACCGGTTTAAGCTGGGTATTTAACCTAAACTATTCGGCTGTTAGGGTTTCGAACGGCGACTAGAGGCGAAGTGTTCGCGGCGAACGGCGGTAATTTCCGGCAGCCTTCCAAGGGGCTTTTGGTAACCGGAGATTCGCGGGACAGAGGCGAGCATTTTGGTACCGGTTTCGTTCGGCGAGGAGCTGCGGTTGATCGCGTGCGGGCTTCACCGTCGCCGGCGACGAGCAAAGGTATGAAATTCGGTTTTAAATTAGTTAATTAGTAGAAATTAAAAGCATGGAATATTTTGCTTAATGAACACAAGCATGTGGATGAAAAATCGGACTTAGTTGAATACTAATCTGCGTCTTTTAAAATTTTTGGATTTCTGGAAAATTTCCCATTTCGCCGGAAAATTTAGTTAATGCTTAGGAACATGTTAGGGATTTGTATTATCAGTTTGCCATAGAATTAGTTAATTAATTGTTGGATTAATCTTACGGCAATGGTGTACGGGCGAACTCTTTCGGCGGAAATTTTAAATTAGTGGCATTATTGAAACATTAGGATAGTACGAACATCGAATTTTGTTTCTCCTTGTTCGTGTTCGCCGGAAATCGACGGAAGGAATTGGATTGGTCGGCGATTTCTTCAGTTAGGGTTCGCGGGCGTCGGACCGAGGAAGGAGAAGGGTTGAGATTAATTACGAATTTATTAAGTAATTAATGGTATTTAGATAATATTTATTAGTAATTATATTTATTTAAGCATCGACCGATTAACGGATTATTAAAGAAATTGGTTCGGCGGTGTCGCGGTTCAGCGCGAGGTTTCCGAACCGGCAGCGAAAACCGGTTCAGCGGGATTCGGCGCGGACGAACGGCGCGGAGGAAAATTTAATTCGGAAATTAATTCGAATTTTCGGAAAAAGGATATGTGTGGAATTTAAATTTTATTCGGTAATTTATTCTGAATTTTGGAAAATGGATAAAGGGCAGAACTTGATTTTGGAAATTAAAATTTCCTGAAGTGAAGAAGAGGTGATTTTTGGAAATCACGTAGCCAAGTTGAAATTGACTGTTGGAAATTACCCATAAATTCATTGCAGCTGGATCAGTTGGAAGGAAGTGTGACACTTGGGTGTTACCAGAATAGTCAGAATTTTGGTACAGTTTGTGTTGCTTGGATGGCAATGACATGGATTGAGTCAGTTTACTCAGTGTTGGCATATTTCATGGATTGGCATACTGGACCGGACTACTATAGGCCCTATATGATGTTTTAGGGTAGTTGTGGTAGGTAACTGTGCGGTACAGACTTAACTTTCACAGTATACATGTGGACTGAGAGTGCCTTTCCACCCTACATTGTTATGCTGTATTCCTATACTCTTGCTATTATCCTTCTCTTGCATGTGAGTTTTTACTAGCTGTCTTTCCTACTGGGCGTAGCTCACTCCTTTATTATCTATATTTTTCCAGCGGCTCGACAGCCTTGACGCCACCCAGATTAGGTGGGATCGTGGTCAGCAGGCTAGTGGAGGATATCTGATCTGTGATTTTCTGAGACATTTTGGTTAGTGTGATTGATACTATTGGATGTATTCAGGGAGACTGTTATTCTTATGTCATGTAATATGTGAGGGTGATTCTGACTTATGTATCTAGTTGGATGATATTGTATTTGTTGGACTTGGATCTTATTCTTGTGATGTAGTTTCCATTCACTGTTTTTACTTTATTGTCTTGGTGGTATAGTGTGTGGAGTACCATATTTTATCTGAGGATGTTATGTATTTTATTTTTGATGGTGAGGTCATTACATGACTATGGAACTTAACCGTGGGGATTCAGACTTCTATTAGATCGGTTCTCCTACCGGTATGGGTTAGGAGTATGGGGTCTAGTAGGAGTAACATTGCGCGAGTCCATCTGTTAATTCAGGAGTCATGAACCTGATTTGACGGTGTACCTGGGAGATGGGATCCACTTTGTTAAGGAAAGTAGGTGTGTAATGATGTGTTATATCCTATGTTTTTCGTAGGCTACTCAGGTTGGTATGGGACGATCTGAGCTGTCTATATGTAAAAAAAAAAAAAATATGCCAAAAATCAGCCTAGGAAAAAATGGGGTGTAACAAGAGTGGTATCAGAGCCCTAGGTTAGGATAGTGGGGCTAGACATGTATAGAAGTTCAACCCAAGGTGGGGAGAACTGTTGGTCATTTTATTATACTATGGTAGTCCGTATGCCAAATGCCAAATGACGACTCTAATGCCAGATTAGTTGCTTTGACAGTATGGCTGATACCAGGAGACTTTCCGTTCGTGGAGCAGCTAGAGGTAGGCCTGTATCTATTACTTCTACCCCGGAGACGATCCCAGCATTGCCAGGTGAGCCAGCCATGGATCGTTGGATCGATGCCTTTATGCGGCTGCGTCCGCGGAGTTTCAGTGGGTCGGCTGACCCAGCGGTGGCAGATGACTGGATGGCTCATATGCTTGAGCTGTTTGATGCTTTGGGATGTCCACTCAGCAGGAGGGTAGTACTTGCTGCTCTAGTATTAGAGGGAGAGGCTGCTACCTGGTGGAGAGGCCAGCGGCGCGCTGTGTTTGGGGAGGTCCAGAACAGCGAGATAGCTTGGGAGGACTTTGTTGAGGCATTCAGGGAGTGCTACATTCTGGCTTCTGCCATGTCTCAGTCCAGGAGGGACCTTATACACCTCAGGCAGGGCCAGATGTCTGTGAACGACTACTTATCGAGATTCACATATCTGGCGAGGTATGCCGCAGAGCTGGTACCATCTGAGGAGCGCAGATGTGAGATGTTCTTGGAGGGACTTCGTCCTATGCTGCAGCGTCAGTTGGTTGTGAGCCGGTTTGCTAGATTTCGTGACTTAGTGGAGGCTGCGAGATCCGTTGAGCTTATTGACATCCGGATGGAGGCCCAGAGATAGGCTCACAACAAGAGGAAAGAATTCAGAAATGCCCAACAGAACAAAAAGGAAAAGAGACACAGAGATCATCGAGGTACCCAGGAGGGCGTGGTCCAGCCACGGCCTATTTCCGAGAGGCCAGTGCAGCAGACAGGTACTCGGACTGGGGGGATTATTTGCTACCACTGTCAGCAGCCAAGACACAAAAGGTACGACTGTCCGTTATGGAAGAAACAGAGGATCACAGGACCGGTTGTTTCATCTGGGGACAGCCCAGAGTATTTGCATTGACTCGACAGCAAGCTTCAGAGTCACCAGAAGTGATCACAGGTATGCTTTATTTTGGTAACGTACAGTGCGTGACTTTGTTTAACACTGATGCATCTCATTCTTTTATTGCTGAGAGGATCTGGAATCAGATATCAGGATCCAAGGGTTATTTAAAAGAACCCTTACTGGTTATGCTTCCTGATGGGAAAGAGATTCCTACTGTTTAGAAGACTGATGGGTTTATTCTGATTTGTGGACACGAGTTCATGACAGAGTTGATATGTGTGCCGCTAACAGAGTTCGACATCATTTTGGGGATAGATTGGTTGAGCTACCATGCAGTGGTTCTGGATTGTTGCGAGAAGAAGGTTAGGATCAGGGTGCCTGGTTCGGAGGATGTGATATACTTTGGTTTGAACAGGCAGATTCCCCTGATCTCAGTTCTTCAGGCAGATAGACTAGTAAGGAAGGGTTGTACTGGTTGGTTGGCTTATGTGGCAGATAGCCAAGCCACCACTACCCTTATGTCAAATATTCCAGTGGTGAGAGACTTCCCTATGATTTTTCCAGAGGAATTGCCTGGACTTCCACCGGCTAGGGAAGTGGAGTTTTCGATTGATTTGGAGGCAGGAGTAGCTCCTATTGCTAGAGCTCCCTACAGGATGGCTCCAGCCGAGCTAGCAGAGTTGAAGACTCAGTTGCAGGACTTATTAGACAAGGGACTCATACGCCCCAGTTGTTCACCTTGGGGTGCCCCTGTCTTATTCGTCAAGAAAAAAGATGGTAGTATGAGGCTGTGTGTGGATTATAGGGAATTGAATAAGGTTACGATTCGTAACCGGTACCCTTTACCACGTATTGATGATTTACTAGATCAGCTGCAGGGGGCAACTGTGTTCTCCAAGATCGATTTGCGTTCGGGTTATCACCAGATCCGGATTAGAGATTCTGATATACCCAAGACAGCCTTACGTACTAGATATGGACATTATGAGTTCACAGTGTTACCTTTTGGATTGACTAATGCTCCAGCAGTGTTTATGAATCTGATGCATCAAGTTTTTCATGCCTTCTTGGACCAATTTGTGATCATATTTATAGATGATATATTGATTTATTCCAGAGATAGGGAGGCTCATACAGAACAGTTGAGGACAGTGCTCACAGTATTGCAGGAGAATGAGCTGTATGCAAAATTCTCCAAGTGTTCTTTTTGGCTAGACTCAGTAACATTCTTGGGACATATTGTCAGTAAAGAAGGCGTGGCTATTGATCCTAGCAAGATACGAGCTATTATTGACTGGAAACGACCATCTTCTGTCACTGAGATCCGGAGTTTCCTTGGTCTGGCAGGTTATTATAGGAAATTTGTTCCTCACTTTTCTAGACTGGCCGCTCCACTGACACAGCTGACCCGGAAGGGAAAATCTTTTGAGTGGTCAGAGAGTTGTGAGAACAGTTTCCTAGAGCTGAAGCAGAGGCTTAGTACCGCTCCAGTATTGATTTTACCCACTCAAGGGAAGCCTTATCAGATGTACACTGATGCTTCACATATAGGCTTGGGAGCTGTACTGATGCAGGATGGCAGGGTTGTGGCGTATGCTTCGAGACAACTGAAGGATCATGAGAAGAATTATCCCACTCATGACTTGGAGTTAGCTGCTATCATATTTGCCTTAAAAATATGGAGGCATTATTTATATGGAGTGTCCGTAGATTGCTTCTCTGATCACAAGAGTCTCAAGTATCTATTCACTCAGAAGGAACTGAATTTGAGGCAAAGGAGATGGTTGGAATTGATAAAAGACTATGAGCTGGTGATAAATTACTGCGAGGGTAAGGCTAATCCTGTTGCTGATGCTTTGAGCAGGCACGCAGTTATGCATACTATGTTAGCCTGTGACTCTATACTAGACTTGGATTGGGATGTTGAAAGATGTCAGGAACAGTTGTCTGTTCAGAGACTGGTTCACAGACTCAGCTCGTTGACTATTCGAGCTGACTGGTTATCTGAGATACGTGATCTTCAGCTTTGTGATGAAGAGCTGAAGGAGAAGTTTGAGTTGGCATCACAGGGATTGGGAGGAGACTTTGCTCTCAGAAACGACATTTTGACTTTCAGGGGTCGTTGGTGTGTGCCATCACATCAGGAGTTCAGGGAGAGGATCCTTCGACAGGCTCATTATGGAACTTTGGCTATGCACCCTGGAGAAGTCAAGATGTACAAGAATTTGAGTAGTGTTTTCTGGTGGAGAGGTTTGAAGGCAGATGTTGCTGCTTTTGTTAGAAAGTGCCTTACATGTCAGCAAGTTAAGGCCGAGCACCAGAGACCTGGAGGATTGTTGCAGAGATTGCCGATTCTGGAGTGGAAATGGGATGACATCACTATGGACTTTGTGACTGGTCTTCCTCGTACCAGACAAGGTTTTGACGCCATTTGGGTCATCGTGGATCGATTGACCAAGTCAGCCCATTTCTTATCAATTAAGAAGACGGATTCAGCGGCACAGTTGGCAGAGGTATATATTCAGCAGATTGTCAGATTGCATGGGATTCCCCGATCTATTATTTCTGACAGAGACGCCAAGTTCACATCACAGTTTTGGAGGAGCTTACACACTGCCATGGGTACACAGTTGAAGTTCAGTACTGCTTATCATCCTCAGACAGATGGACAGTCTGAGCGGACTATTCGGACCTTAGAGGATTTGCTACGCTTGAGCATACAGACTTACTCAGCTGATTGGGCCATACGGTTACCCTTGGTAGAATTTGTGTATAATAACAGTTTTCAGGCGTCGATTGGTATGGCACCTTACGAGGCACTATATGGACGTCGGTGTAGATCTCCTCTTTGTTGGGAGGAGGGTGATTCCAGGAAAGTGTGGGGACCCCAGATTGTGGAGGAGACCGCAGCGGAAGTCAAGTTATTGCAGTACAGATTACGTACTGTGCAAGATCGCCAGACGAAATATTATGATCCTAAGCACAGAGCTGTTGAGTTCTCTGTGGGAGATAGGGTATTCCTGAAGATCAGTCCTATGCGAGGTCTATTCAGGTTTGGCAAGTCTTCTAAGCTTCGACCTCGTTACATTGGACCCTATCCTATTCTGGAGAGGATTGGTGAAGTGGCTTACAGGTTGGCACTTCCTGAGCATCTGTCTGGGATTCACAATGTGTTTCATGTTTCGAATCTCAAGAGATATGTGCCAGATCCTTCTCATTGTATCGGTGATGATCTTCCTGGTTTGCAAGTGGCACCAGATTCTTCTTATGTGGAACTGCAAGTTCTCATCCTCGAGGAGAGCAGCAGGCAGCTGAGAAACAGGTCGTTTCCTATGGTCAAGATTCTGTGGAATAGACATGACGAAAGGGAGGCAACCTGGGAGCTAGAGCAGGATGTTGCGGAAAAGTGGCCGGAACTTCTTGCTGAATTTCGAGGGCAAAATTCCTGATAAGGTGGGGAGATTGTTATACCCGGTAAAATATTATAGGTTTAATCTTCAATAATTCAATTGTGGCTTGGATGATTTCAGATCGACAGTAGGATGAGCCAGGAGCTCAATTGGAGGCTATTGGAATTTCTGAAAATTTTTGGGGATTTTTCGGAGCACCGAGATTTTTTTAAAAAAAAAAATCGGAAATTGGATTTTGTCTTTTACCGCGTGTGAACCGGACCGGAGCGGTTCAGCGAAGGCGGGGCGGTTCGCCGAGGTGCGTTTGCGCGTGCGTTTGGATAAGCCGCGGATAAGCGGATCGGACGGGCGAGATCAGCGGGGGAGATTAACCGGCTGATCGGGTGTTAAGCGGCGTTTTTGGAAGGTCAACCGGTGCTTAATGGGTCTTAACGGGTTATTACCGGTTTAAGCTGGGTATTTAACCTAAACTATTCGGCTGTTAGGGTTTCGAACGGTGACTAGAGGCGAAGTGTTCGAGGCGAACGGCGGTAATTTCCGGCAGCCTTCCAAGGGGCTTTTGGTAACCGGAGATTCGCGGGACAGAGGCGAGCATTTTGGTACCGGTTTCGTTCGGCGAGGAGCTGCGGTTGATCGCGTGCGGGCTTCACCGTCGCCGGCGACGAGCAAAGGTAGGAAATTCGGTTTCAAAATTAGTTAATTAGTAGAAATTAAAAGCATGGAATATTTTGCTTAATGAACACAAGCATGTGGATGAAAAATCAGACTTAGTTGAATACTAATCTGTGTCTTTTACAATTTTTGGATTTTTGGAAAATTTCCCATTTCGCCGGAAAATTTAGTTAATGCTTAGGAACATGTTAGGGATTTGTATTATCAGTTTGCCATAGAATTAGTTAATTAATTGTTGGATTAATCTTACGGCAATGGTGTACGGGCGAACTCTTTCGGCGGAAATTTTAAATTAGTGGCATTATTGAAACATTAGGATAGTACGAACATCGAATTTTGTTTCTCCTTGTTCGCGTTCGCCGGAAATCGACGGAAGGAATTGGATTGGTCGGCGATTGCTTCAGTTAGGGTTCGCGGGCGTCGGACCGAGGAAGGAGAAGGGTTGAGATTAATTACGAATTTATTAAGTAATTAATGGTATTTAGATAATATTTATTAGTAATTATATTTATTTAAGCATCGACCGATTAACGGATTATTAAAGAAATTGGTTCGGCGGTGTCGCGGTTCAGCGCGAGGTTTCCGAACCGGCAGCGAAAACCGGTTCAGCGGGATTCGGCGCGGACGAACGGCGCGGAGGAAAATTTAATTCGGAAATTAATCCGAATTTTCGGAAAAAGGATATATGTGGAATTTAAATTTTATTCGGTAATTTATTCCGAATTTCGGAAAATGGATAAAGGGCAGAACTTGATTTTGGAAATTAAAATTTCCTGAAGTGAGGAAGAGGTGATTTTTAGAAATCACGTAGCCAAGTTGAAATTGACTGTTGGAAATTACCCATAAATTCAGTGCAGCTGGATCAGTTGGAAGGAAGTGTGACACTTGGGTGTTACCAGAATAGTCAGAATTTTGGTACAGTTTGTGTTGCTTGGATGGCAATGACATGGATTGAGTCAGTTTACTCAGTATTGGCATATTTCATGGATTGGCATACTGGACCGGACTACTATAGGCCCTATATGATGTTTTAGGGTAGTTGTGCTAGGTAACTGTGTGGTACAGACTTAACTTTCACAGTATACATGTGGACTTAGAGTGCCTTTCCACCCTATATTGTTATGCTGTATTCCTATACTCTTGCTATTATCCTTCTCTTGCATGTGAGTTTTTACTAGCTGTCTTTCCTACTGGGCGTAGCTCACTCCTTTATTATCTATATTTTTCCAGCGGCTCGACAGCCTTGACGCCACCCAGATTAGGTGGGATCGTGGTCAGCAGGCTAGTGGAGGATATCTGATCTGTGATTTTCTGAGACATTTTGGTTAGTGTGATTGATACTATTGGATGTATTCAGGGAGACTGTTATTCTTATGTCATGTAATATGTGAGGGTGATTCTGACTTATGTATCTAGTTGGATGATATTGTATTTGTTGGACTTGGATCTTATTCTTGTGATGTAGTTTCCATTCACTGTTTTTACTTTATTGTCTTGGTGGTATAGTGTGTGGAGTGTCATATTTTATCTGAGGATGTTATGTATTTTATTTTTGATGGTGAGGTCATTACATGACTATGGAACTTAACCGTGGGGATTCAGACTTCTATTAGATCGGTTCTCCTACCGGTATGGGTTAGGAGTATGGGGTCTAGTAGGAGTAACATTGCGCGAGTCCATCCGTTAATTCAGGAGTCATGAACCTGATTTGACGGTGTACCCGGGAGATGGGATCTACATTGTTAAGGAAAGTAGGTGTGTAATGATGTGTTATATCCTATGTTTTTCGTAGGCTACTCAGGTTGGTATGGGACGATCTGAGCTGTCTATATGTAAAAAAAAAAAATATGCCAAAAATCAGCCTAGGAAAAAATGGGGTGTAACAGTAGTATCCCCACATTTTTAAAACAACTGTTATAATTATTAGGCTTGATCCATACAAGATAGTACAACCTTGATCCTATTGCAAATAAGGGTCTTTATCTCATAACCTTTTTTTGACATATTGTATAGCATTCCAAGTATTATGCATCTGACAACACATTCTATTGTTTTTTCAAATTAAGAGGTTTTCCTTATTTCACTTATGTCAATATACACAATTATTTCATTTTACTAAAAATTTAATATACTATTACTCCACTTTGTTCTTTCTTCTCAAGTAAATATTCTTATGGGAGCCAATTTCCTTTTTCATTCTTGATAATAGTTGCCATTTTCCACATTTGTTTACTATCCTTTTTATTTACAAGGGTTTTCAAAATTCCATTATTATTTCCTTTCACACTTCAATCTTATAGTTGAAATTGATTTTAACTAATTCTTATGCATTTGTAATTTTCACTTTCAACATTTCTTAAATGACATTCCACTTGCATGAATGTCCTTAAATGTGCATTGTTTTTATTCATATGTCATGCGAGTAGCAATTTGGTTAGGAGGAAACCTCTTAGTAAATGTTATTCTACCACTAACCTTCCAATCATTTTAATGGATATAAATTGTTATGATAATCAATAAAAATTATATTATGCATCCAATATAAGTTACGTATCATATTAACTAGGAATGTCAAATCCTTTTTCTTTATATCTTGGTTTTTCTTTATTTGTTTTAAGTCATGGACACAATGGCCTATCCTACAGTAGGAAAAATTTCTTATTAGTCATTTTTATTCGTTACTCTAACTTTAGAGTCAATGATGTTTGCTACATTTCTTACATTTTGTCTTTTCTTTTGATTAGTTCCAAAAGGTTGAGACCTTGACCCAACTATCATGGTCTTCTTGGATTGTCCACCATGTCGTGAGGATGTCCCTTTTCTTTTTCCCACTACTTTCCTAACCTTTATAGCAACTTGTCTTTGTTAAACACACCAAGTAGCATACTTATAGTGAATTTCATAATGCTCTTAATAAAGTCCCATAGACCCTTTTAGAACATATATCACTTTCCATCTCTATCATCACCATCCTTGGTGCATATATAGCCAATGTATATTCATATTAAATAATGGCTCCTCTAATTCGACCTTGTTAGATCAACCCACATCATTTGTTTAACTCTGAGACTCACCATTCCAAAAATTTATGGAATAATTCTTCGCATAAAATTTTGAATTAGATTTATCTTCAAAGCAAAGTCTTTGTTGACCTCACCACCACTAATTGATAGTATCATCCAAAATAAAATCCATTAATGACGCTTTCTTATGCTTTGGACAATCCACATAATCAATGAGCATCTTGATTCTCTCAAACAAATCTTCTGACTGAAAATGACTGAACTTTGGAAATTGTTCTACCAGATAATTAATTGGACATAGTCCCATTATCATCCCTATTTCTTCTTCATATGAAGGTCCTTTCAATAATATTTTATTTTTTAACCTTGCTTCCTCTTCATAATGCAAATTTAAGTTTCCAAATTCTATTTCTACACATTGCCAAATTTTAGCATGCATTCAACATCTATGTATTCATAAAAATTTGCATGCCATATATGTTAAAATAATACATGAGAAACTCAATTCCATTCTTAAACAACTTTTTCCAATGTTTGGAACATTCATTTATGATTAGGTTCCCTAAAGTTAGCTACAAATCCCTTGAAATTCACAAAATTAACCCTCTTAGCATATTCCTTAGCATTTGGTTCCTTTATATTATAAATGTAGCTTCCCACAAGGAAGGAGAATTACACTTTTTTTAAATATTTGATCAAGTAAGCTTAATGCAAGTATTGAAGTCTTGTAGTTGATGTTATCTATACTAAGAAAGTTTTTAGAAAAACTCTTACTTAACTTTGAAAGAGGTTGTATGAAATTGTAACAGGTTAATAATTCATAGGTTTTTAGGTGATTTTGCGAACATATAATCCTATGTCTATGCCTGTCCATGAAAGACCAGGCTTGCTAAAAACAATCATCTTTTATCCAAAGATGGGTATGTGAATCACACTTACAATAACATCCACAAGGATAAACAAGCATCTAAAAGAGTTCGAAAAATGGTAGCTTACAATAGCCATAATACAATACCACATACAAAAATATAAAGGCAAAAAATATAGCTTCTTAACAATTAAAACTTGTATAACAAATACTTGTAACCAATGTAAAACTCAAGTGGCACACTAAGTATGAAGATGGAAAGATATACCAATGAAAATTGATAAAGATGTGAAGAGAATTAGAGCAAAAATAGCTATAAATTTGGTTTCTAAGAACTTTGAAGGTTAAAGCACTTGCATACTATTACAATGCTTAAAGAAAAGCTTTTGATATATAATTATTTTCATTAAATTATTCACTTATGGATTAATACTCCATTTATAGGCAAAGGGTACTCAAAATGCCAAATATGATAGTTCTAATAGCTAAACAATGATTGTAATCCATTTCTCAAAAACATTAAGCTTGCCATAAGAGAGGAATCATATAGAGCATCTGATGGATTGATTATTTTGATTGGATGGTTAGAAGGACAAGAAAATGATCTGATAGAGAGGTTAAAATAAACATTTTAAAGATCAAGGGGATAAAATCTAATTGCCAATCACTATGAAAATATGGTATCATTTTTAGGCTTAATGTAACATCACAACATGGAATAAAAATTAATAAATATCAAATATGAATAATTTTAAGCAACCAAGAAAGGGAATTCCATAAAGAGTAACCATTACATTTGATTGCAATGTGTCATATTGATAAAACTCTTATTGTGTTTTCTTTTATCGAGCATGCATGTATATCGCTAAGTTACAATCTAGTTTTCTTGAAGTTATGATTCAAAGATATCTGAATTGAGACTTAAAATTATCTTTACCATCACCAACATCATCTTCATCATCACCTTTGATCTCTAATCCTATGATAAGAGTTTCACTTACCCCTTCCCCATTATTTTTTGTACTAGACAAGTTCATTCACCATCAATTTCATAATAGAGCCTTGTTTGTCTATCATCAATTTTAGGTATCAAAACCTTCTTTTATAATCGTCAATTTGTGGTATTAGAGATAGATTCTCTCTCCATCATTTTGGTGTTATAGCAACTTTCATGGTGCTCTAATCATTATGATTATCTTTTACTGTCCCATTTGATTTCCTTAATTATAACATTTTCATTGCATTCAATTCTTTTGATTTTCTTCACTCTTGCCACCAAAAAGGTTTTGGAAAAGGAAAAAAATGAGAGAACTTACCTTGGGTACTATGCTACTGATCCCCACCAATCATGCCTCCAGCACTTAGCCACTACAAGCTCATCCATTGACTGCAGTAGACCCTCAACCATCACCTGCTTTCATACACACGTGATTGCACCAATGTGCACAACTCTCCACCTTTTTGTGTTTCTCTCCATGGTCTATTGAATTGCCCTCATGAGGATCTTAAAAACTTTAAGTACTTCCACTGATATTATTTCCTTAAAGAGATGAATTGGTCATGTGTAGGTAGCTTTAGCATTGTACCATCAAAGGATTTGAATTGGTTTAGAATTGCATGAAATCTTAACTATGTGTAATGATTAGCACAAACCATATCCACCTCTACTCTCCCATGCATTCGTCCATCCAGCCACATTTGCACCACTTTGTTACAGCCCAACTGCTTATGTGAATCACTTACAAACCCTAGCCTCATTGTCTCTTTTTTGCCTAAAGCAATGAACCAATTTTTGCACAGAAATAAGAGTACTTTAGTTGCATCGATAAACTAGCCAAAACTAGTACAATGTAATTCAAACTAGTATGCACCATCTATGTGCCATCCTGAAATAGAATCGCTTGTGCTAAACCACTAATGTAGATCTGGTCCAAAAAAGTAAGAATTGAATTAGCTCTCTTACCAAACTAGGCACACATGTTTTGCACATGCAAATTTAGGGCCCCAACCAAATGCCAAATTCAATTGAGTTTTTGTTTTATCTGATGTTGAATTGTCTTGCCTAGACCAACCTAACCACCTTCTTCTACACTAAAAATCTACTTAACAATATTTTAAAAAATTTGGTGAGATTATATTTAAATATTAGGTGACAAATATGAGAGATTTGATACAAGGAATCTATAAAGGATTATATTTCTTAAAGTATTATTTTTCATTTAATAGAATTAACTTGACCTAAAAGATTAGTATATTAGGATACAAATTTTTAAACCATGGTTGTATAAGTCATTATATTTTACTTTATTCACAAGATTAACCTCAACCTTAAGTGAAATAATCTTGAAAAGTGAAATAATCTTGAAATGTATAAGTGACAACTAATGACATGTTCTACTTAAATTTCTTTAGCCCACTTAAAATACTATTAGTTTTGATTCTTAAGTTAGGCTTCTAAGGAGAACTATTTGAAACTATGATAATATCTTTTTATTATTATTCATAATTTTATTTCTTATTAAAAAAATTAAAAGAATCACTTGATTTAGTTTTCTTTCTTTTAAAACTTGTTTAATTAATTTAATTATATTTGATTACTTCATTTGCATTATTATCTTAGCTAAATAATGCATGATTTTTTTTAATTTGTAATCATATATTTTACCAATCATGCTTCTTTGAAATAAGCAAATTGAAACTCTAGAGTATTTTAAAAACGAAATTAACATATTTCATATTACTAAAATTTGAAAACTAGATAAATTAAAAGCTAAAATAATTATATGAACCTCATGGATAAAATGTTATTACACACATACACCACCAATTACTAAATATCATGATAAGATATTACATAAATAGTTTTATATATTAAAGAAAGGTGATTCTAATGTGATGGAATATTTGAATGCATTTAAAGATTTAATAACAAAGACTAGTTACCATGATGATAGTATCAATTAAATAAAGGATTTAATTTGAGCCTTAGGCAAGAGATTAGAAGAGTAATTGAGACATGTTAGTCTCAAATACTTGAGGATGCTAGTAACTTAGCTCTGGTAATAGAGAAATTTCAAATAGTTGTTATCAGTTTTAAATAGAAATCACTAAATTGATTTATAAAAGAATCTAAAGAAATTAATAAGCCTAATTTGTCTTCTTTATTTAAAACTTATACACATAAGAATACTATGAAGAATAATATTCAGAATGAGGCTAAAATTGCAATAAATATGAGTAGATTAAACATAAGAGTTATTAATATAATAACCTTAAACTTTGAAGTGGAATAACAAGAGAAATCAGAGTAAAACAAAGTATAAATTATGTTATGTCTTGTTAAGAAAAAAAATAGATGATAAAAGATTGGTTTCAAAAATTAAACCCATTATTGATAAGGTTGAAGAAGTCAAAGAAAATAAAAGTGGATTCAAATAAAAAATTAAATAATGACCAAATCCTTAAAATTTCTAAACACATTTATGCATATTGCTCCTTCTTTTCTATGTCCATCCCAAAATGATTTTCATTATATACTAAATTTAATTAACTTATTGAGTCTAATAATTTTAAATATGTTGAATTAATAACGTGAATTATGGCTTTAAGTAAATTTGGTGAAAGTGACTAATTTTTAATATATATTTACCTAGAGAGTTATATCTTTCCAAAATTCAAACATTTTGATATGAAGATATTTAAATTATACTTGAACTTGTGTACTATAACATATATTTTAGATTTATTGTTTATGATTCATAAAAATGTCTTTATTATTAAGTTCTATCTACTTTATAAAAGACTAGTGCATGAAAAGAATTATAGACTAATGCTAATAATAGGAAAATTAATAAACAATTCTTAAATATTTCTTTACTTAAGTATCTTTATTATTATCTTTCTTTGGATATTATTTCTTCAAGTTGTTTTGTTTCTGTCAATTTTAAGATATGTTAGAAGGATCATCCACCACCTTTTGAGAAGGACCTATATATCTTAATATTGAGCATAATAAAAATTCACTTAGATTACAACTGTATGGGACAATGTTTCTCCCAATAGGGTGGATTGAAGTAGAATAAGGTACATTAATATAATGATTGAGTTGATCTTATAGGTCTTATTTATCTTTTATTTAGTTTATTATATTTTTTATTATGACTTGTAATAGGTGACATAAATAAGACCTTAATGATAGTTTCATCTTTATCTATATTTTTTTATTTTTTTTGTATATTTTTATTTAGAATGGCATTTTTATTTTACTTTTAAGTTTAAAATCAATTAAAGCCTTGGTATTGAATTAAAAAAGAATCTTTTGGCTTGGCAACTTTCTTTCAAAAATTATGATTTCTTATCATACATGCATGCACAAACTAAGTTGCAATCTAGGGATTTTTGAGTTGCAATGTGCATCCAAATTATGATTCAAATTTATTTCCATGACCATTATATTTTTCATCATTGCACTCCTTCTTAGAGATAGGTTCATTTTTCTTCAATTTGGTATCAAAGCCTTGTTCATCTATCTTCAACATTAAATCAACAAAGCAGACATATTATATAATTAATGGTTATTTAGTTATTATTTTATGTGTGATAATTCAATTTTCTATTTCTATGCTTTGATTGAACTCATGGATGAGTATGGTAATTATCTATAAATCAAGTTTAGCATGTATATATTATGAAATTTTAGTTGTATATGATTTTACATACATTTAACATGGTTGCATGAAAACAAAAGAGTACCATGATGGTTTTATAAAAAGAAAAAAATAAGATTTTTTAAGGACAAGGACTAGATTTAGTCATCAAGAAAAAGGGCTAAAAAATGAAAATCTCATAAAAAAGATAGGATCCTATGTGGTATTGGCTTGGATCATTAGGTCTACAAACAAAATGTAGCTAAAGCTAGATGCAATACATAAGGTTGAACCCAAATATGGAAACAATGATTTAGTTTAGCCTAGTACTAGTGATTTAACCTAGATTAGATAATGAACATGGAATTATTTAGTTGACAAAAAAGGTAGAAGGAAAATGTCAGATAAAAGGTATTGAAAGGAGGACAAGTTCCTTTTTCAATGCAAATTTTTTGTGAGTTTTCTAACTTAAGAAATGAAATTTTTTGCATTTGGGTTCTTAGTTTGCCATATTTCTTAGCTAAGTTGTTATTACTAAGCCCCAATTGATTGTTCATCTAACTATTAGGTTGATTAGAGGGAAAAATATCAACAAATTTCAAAGCTAGGGCTCAAGAATAATGGAACCCAAGTAGAGAGAAAGAGAACGATGGACGGAAGAAGAGGAAGGAAGAAAGAAAGAGGGAGAAATAAGGAAATATGGGTTTAGGAAGGAAGAAAAGTTGAGTAATTACAGATCTTTACTGTCAATGTAGTTCAATGAGTTCTAAAAACATCCTAACTTGATAAGCTTATATGCTATTGATTAAATTACAAATTATGTAATTTATTTATTAAAATAAGCTTGTTGTCACTTGATAAGTTAAATTCATAAAGCATAAAGCAACGAGTTATAAGAATAAAGCACAAAAAATAAGGAAAAAGAGAAAAAAGATACATAATATTGAAATAGGCATTTGAACACATTTTATAGTTTGATGTAATGTTATGTTCTAAATATGATCTAGGGTAAGAGTTCTACACTATCATTATGATGCACTGATGTACTATTATTTTGTTTGAATTAATTAAACCATGTCGTGAATCATCTTAAGATTACAAAAGTTTGTTGTATAGCTAATGTTTATCCTTTAAGTTGATTGGCGTGTTGCATATGTGAATAACATGCAAGATTAATATGAGTTAAATTTATATGATTGTGAAATAAATGAGCATAATAATCCTTTAGTTAAAACATGTATTACTTCAATTTTTCATTACTTGCTTGGATCTAATTATGTGTTGTGGAACTATACTATAGAAGTGCTTTTGAATTGTGAATCTTGTGTATGTGAAATAAAGAATTTAAAATATCACTAAAAATAGATATAGTGATTAGTGAGTTACATGATTGACTTGTACTACTGATTTACACCTAGTAGCCAATGAGTCAATTCATTAAGATGTGCTGCTTGATTTTCTCCTATAGTGAGCCACATGATTAAGACATATTATTGTCATAGTGGTTAGTAACTAGTAAGTCACATGATTGAGATTCTATGTTATTACATATCAATAAAATAAATGATTGACTATCTTATGCATGAAAAATATAAAATAGTTAAGTAATAAATTAGGTTTTCACTATAATTATATAACTTGAAGAAAGAGTACCGATTGGTTATCCCTTCATAAGTTTTACATAGTTAAGTAGAAATGACATTGATTAATAATACTACATTAAGAAAAGAAATGAAAATGCACAAAATTATTATATGTCTATGTTATTTCGTTTGTGGTTATGATATATTCTTATGTAATGTATAATTATTCAAGCTTATGAGGCATTGATTATTTATTATTTTGTTTGATATATGTGATTTAGACTTTATATATGGCATAAACTATTATTTACTTGTTTCATATATATTAATTAGATGTAGCCAATTGAGCATGTGACAATTGGCTCACACTATTCTTTTGGTATTAAAATTTTTGGTATATTAGAATCATAGTGCAAGGATGAACAAGAATAAAAAATGACCTAAAAAGAAAAACTTTCTATTGTAAAAGTTTTGTATATACACTCAACTTGTACTAGTTATGGCTTTTATATCATGTACACAATATCTATATGGATATTATAGATAGTTATGAATCTATGGATGGATATTATATATGTAGGTAGATGTAAAAATCTAAAAAATATATAATTACATTAATGTGGATATGTAGATATAAACTATGCAAAATGATATAGGCATATTATATTGTTGAAATATAATGTATATGTACACAAGAAAGTTAACCAAATATAAGGGAGGTTTTATCCTTATAAAAAATTAATTTAAATAAAATAAAGTTTTAATGGGTTAGGATCAAGCAATTAAGACCTAATTATGGTGTAGTGAATTGGGTCATCACACATGACTATTTAAATTTGGCTAATGAGCTTGTGATAATTATCTCAACCTAATTTTAGCTAACATTTTAGATAATTTAGATGTAAATCAAAAGACTCTAAGGAGCAATGAGTAGAGATGTTCAATTAACATATTTACTTTTATGTTGCTACCTTAGAAAAAAAATAATGAAATAGAATTTGAACATTTGCAAGGTAATAAAACACCATTGGATCAGCAAGGCAGGTTTTTTATACTTATCTTTAGTTATAAGGCAATGATAATAAAATTTGGCATAATTTTTATTTTAATTGCCTTTGATGCTCATAAAATCAAAATTTTCTTTAAGGGACTAATTTGGATGGACAAGACCAAGTTTCTATATTTTAAAGAATCTTACAGGATCTTAGATAAGAAGTAAAGAAGAGAGAATCATCTACCTCAATCGACTTGCTCTTGCTCTTAGTCAAACAACTTTGAATTGTAGTCAATATCAAAGTCAAGAAAGGGAGTTATCAATTTGTTTGGTGATCTAGCTTTTCAAGATCAAGTAATGCAAAAGGATATTGATACATGTATATACATTTATTCATCAATTTTTTAGAAAGGCTACCAAATCATCATCACAGTAGTGAGACACAACTTTAGGAAAACTAGGAATTGTCATAATTCTATTGGTAAACCTTACATAGGTAGCCTCCAAACTCTCAATCCTCAATCATATAGAATATTTCTAGGATCATACTTGAAAAGTCATGTCGTTCAATGACACAATATATTTTTGTTTTAGCTAACCATTGATCATACTTTGGGAAATATACTATCATCTTTGTCCATTCTATTCAACTCTTTCACTACTCTTAATTAGCCTATATGATTCCTTATCTCGATTGAGTTTGATACCTTTCTGGGTTTGCATTCTACCACTCTATCTTTATTTCATTCAATATGATATGTTATGTCATATTGAATGACCTATTCATTATTCATAATAGATCATCATTGTATTAGTATGATGCTTTTTGCTCCCACATCAAACAAGACTAACTCACCTGCATCTCTCACTTTCTATTGTACATGTACTGCCACTCATCCTTTTATATTGGCCAAGTACGTGCTACTAGATGCTAATATCATTTATTAGTTAAGTTCAAATTTCTTATTAGCTTTTTCTATAGAATCGTTCTCCTTAGTAGTTCAACATATGGTACAAGCATCAATGCACTATGTGATTATATCATAACCTAATTGTTAGAGTATAGCCACTTCTCTTTTTATCTCAGCCTACTCTATCTTGCTATGGCTCATTGTTACTCATTTATTAAGTCTGATCTCTCAATTGCCCATGTATGTCCAACAACTTTGCTCAATCCTCAATCATATAGTATGATGCAAATGTATGACATGTTTTTGTACTTGATAAACACTTCTTATCATTGCTCTTATACTACTAACTCTCACTCCTTATGGAACATGTCCAATAGATTGTGTCTCATACTCCATTATTGGTTAAGTTTGATCTCATCATTAGACTTGTAAATCAATTTATTATTCATACATATGATATTAATGATTTAACACATGGTATGATGTTACACTTTGTATTGTATGTTCATTATCAAATAAGCTCTTTAGATGTGAACAAAACACCTTGGCAAGAAACATTGGTGAAATTCTAGCTCAAACAATAGCTTCTCATGCAATTAATTATGTCTTATTAACAAACTCTCCTTCAAATTTTGGTAAAAAAATGTAAAAGATAGCTAGCTCCATGGATAAGAAAGCTAATCAAATAAAATTTGAGAGAATGCTCCTACAAGTGGCTCAGTCTTAACCTGGTGTTATAACATAGTGGATTTTGTATGTGGTTTTTTCTCAAATATAAGAAATCTCCAATGCTATTATAAAACATCCAGATTATAATTAAAAATTGATATTTTAGAAAAAAAAATAAAGGCTTAGGAAACTGTAGGGAACCAAATCTAATGTATGTAGTTTGCACTCTCATAAAAGCAGACAAACAAATGATCAATGAAAAGTCATGGGAGCCATAGAAGGCATGGGGCTACATGGAAGGCATGCAACAGTGCATGCAATTATGAGTGTGGCTATGATGTAGTAGCCAATTGGCACTAAGAGGTGTAATATTAGATGGAGAGGGTGAAAGGTGAGCAGAAAAGGGCTTTTGCTTGATTCAACTAAGTGTTAAGATGGGATACTAATCAATGACTATCAATGAGGGGAAGATGTAAGAGGAACTAATCAAATTTGTTAGAAGGCACAAGACATTGTAGCAAGTTCTCACATCCAAAGTTTACTATTTTCATCAAAGAGATTTCTTGGAGATAAATATTTGGTGATGCTATGCACTTAGCCTTCTCATATGCATGCATTTGATGTGGCATCAAGAGTATATGTTATAATGCTATCAAAGGAAAAAGTTGTTTAATAGTATGAATTGATAGATTTTAAGTTTTAATGATTAAGGACATTAAATACCCTTCTACAATTTTTTCGACATCACTATTCATCTCTTAAATACCCAGATTAACCACTCAATGTCAGCCTAATCATGCACATCATTTTCTATTATGCCATCCATTTCATCCAAGATGATTCTCTAATATTAATACATAATTAAGAAATGATATTTTCCTTAACGTTACTATATAATAATGATTTCACTCAAATTCTTATGACAATCCAATTTCTCTTAAAATAGTAGTCTCTTCAAATAAAGATGAGTTCCTAATTCAAAGATCATTTCTAAAGTGCCTGTCATGCCCTACCCATCCTTTTTGCTTAATAATACATATAACATAAGTATCAAGATAAATTAGAGCATATAATAATATACAAAATACTTTCCATAAAATCTAATCAAGGACGATGGTAAAAATTATTTTAAAATCCATTTCTATAATAAAACATAATCATGGTATAAAATAATAATAGTAAAAATATCTACTACAAAGTATAAGTATATATATTCCACATCATACTTTAAAAGATATAGTGTCATACATAAATTAGAGTAAATAAAAACATCGAGGATACTTTTAACCACTATAGTCAAGGATGATAGTAAAACTCCTTTTAAAAATCACTTTTGCAATTAAAGAAACCATATCATGGTATAAAACAATAATAATAACTATTGAACATGCATATCAACTATAAAGTATAAGTATATACATCTCATATAATACTTCAAAAGATATAATATAATATAACAATATCTCAATATGACCCACCACACATCTCTCCCTTAAATCACTCATCTCATATGGGACTTTGATCCCCCCACTCTATGCATTTATGACATGCCTTGTGATGAAGTAATGACTTTTATCAAGTTTAGCAAGTAAATTGTATCTATAAGTAGTATTTTGAATATGAAGTGCAATAGTGTGATATTCTATAATATCAAAGATGTAGTATCAAAATCATAGCATCTATGAAGTAATAATGCAAAAGCATGTCAATGATATGTAAATTAAAATCATGTTCTTTCTTATGAATATGTATATAAAAACAACTTGTAGTTTTGATGCATTATTAATTATTTTCATGAAAATTCTTCAATTAGTTCCTACATGACCATTATCCTAGCTCCACATCCCATAAGCATATCATGGCTGGCTAGTAACATCTCTGAGTATAAATCTTGCAATTATACCGATCAAGTCCTACACAAAGTGCTAGCTCTGACTCATATTTGTTATGATAGATGATACGTAATAAACATAAGAGGGGGGGTGAGTTGTGTTGATTTCCTTTTAAGTTTTTAAAATTAAAACTACTTGATTTCAAATATAGTTATAGAATACAACAAAATCTCTTCATCAAATGACCTTGATTAATACAAATTTTTTTGTTAGTAAAGCAATAATTGACTTCAAAGTATCTTAAATTCTTATTAAAAAACCTTTATTATCATTTCAATCTTTTTGTGAAACTCTAAGATAAATAATGCATAATAAGAGGCTAAGAAAAGACACTTAATATTTTGAGAAAGTTTAACAAGACTTTTGCCTACATCCACCCTTAGTCAACTCGACGTGCTTCCACTAAATCAACCACAACCCTTCTCTATAGTTGGTTGGTGCCAACTTTACAAAGCCACTCCCTTTTTGTTATAGCTAGGCAATGGGTCTATCTCATACTAGTAACAAAAACAATGGCTCGAGAAAGATTATAACTCGATTGCACAATATAACGCACAAGATTTATACCATACACTTTGTAAAAATCTATATGGTACTAAAATAAAATGATGTGAGAAATGTCACCAAGTAAGATTAGATTGTAATAAAATATTAAACATTATTAAACCAAGATGCATCAACAAGAAGTTTTTGTTTCTTTGTTGTGCACCTTCTATATGAGAGGTCTTATTCTTTTAAAACTTATAGTCAAAGGAATTTTCAATTCAATCACCTTCATTTCCTACTTTTTTTCTTCTCTATTTATATAGATAATTGACTTCAATGCAATTGAAGAACACTAAAAAACTATCATAACATTTATAATAATACATCATAATAGTACATCAAAAACTTCATTTTAAGACAATAAGAATTAAATCAAGATCATCCCAAAACTCCAGTGATACGACAACCACTTATAGATTTAAAGGACTTACCTTATAAGTTCAAGAAGGTTTTAGTACTATTCAATGCCTATTTTAGGTGTAACACTTAAGTATTTATTTATGTTTATATATATATATATATATACCAAATAATCATACAGATCATAATAGTACAATGTAGTTCATTTATACAATTTCGATAGATTATACTTGTTTGAAATTAGATTGTTGCTGCATGTTATTCAATTTCCCCAAGAGTTGAGCACTTAAGAAAAAATTATACAATATGATCATATAAGAATGAGTGCATGGATAATCATGTGTTAATTAGTTAAACTAAACTTAAAGAGATAATTAAACACATAATAAACCTATTGTAATAGTATGACATTTATTTACTAGACTTTATTCTATGTGCTATGAAGAAAACCATCATAAAAGAGTGATATATTAATCATGATTATATGAAAATAGATATTTCAAAATATAGTCTTCTTAGATGATTATCACACTGATATGATGGAATAATTGCAATTGTATGACAATAACATTAATTATATCAGTTCACACACTTATATGATACAAGTATCATATTTGTATGACACAATAAGTGCATTATAGTTCGAAGTCATTTATATTATTTATAAGTTTAATTAAAATTTATAACAAGGATACTACACTTTGTACTATATGATATTAAGTTGTAAACACAACTTAGTGTTACATAAGAACTATCTTGCACATGACAAGCTAACTATAACAAGACAAGATTATACTAATATGATATATTAGTTGTATATATCCAACCACTACTTAGTTTATACTTATAATTGACTCTGAGTGAAAATAAGTTGTGCACTCATACAAAGAAAGCTTTGTAATCATATGATGCTAGTCGAAACTTAATTCTTAGAGAATAACAACACACGTACAAGGCTAATACCTTCTATGATCTAATTAACACTTCTAATCATTTAACTAAAAAACTATTACATTTGTATGATGAAGCTATTGTACCTGTACGATATTATGACAACATCAAACTCAATTAGGACATTAATTTTAACTATAAATCATACAAGTATGATATCAAATATCATATTACATGATCATTGGGTTATGAGAAATATAGCTAACTTTAAACCAAATTTTGAGTAAATGCAATATTCAATAAGAGATGTTTGATGCTCTACAGGCAGCTAAGGTGATACAATATGCTTAATAAGATGTTCGATGGAGGCTTCATTGATGGCTTGGGGGGCTTCCCTCCTTTAACTTATCTTTCATTGAGGTCTTGGCTAGCCAATTTATTACACCTCAATCAAAATCAAATAAACTATGATTTACAAAAGAGAATTGGAAGTCATTTTTAAGGAGGAGAAAATTAGGAAGATGGTTGCTCTATTCAATTTAGCACTGATAGAAAAATTCTGATGTAGTAAGCTTAGCATGGAGATCATTAGGAAAGCATTCTCTAAAATTATGTTTTAAAATTAGGTTAAAGTGGCATCACTCGATAGAAAATGTCCTAATCCGATTTGTTTAGGAAGATTTTCTTCACTGCTAACTACACAGATCATAAAATATGGGTGACTTCTGAATGTGAGTTTGTAATTGCACCTAAATTCCATCTCAAAACTAAGCCATCCCTAGCATGGGTATTCATCTCATTCAATTTCTTGCCCATTCATCTATTTAACAAGGCATTATGTTTCATAGCCACAACAATTAGAGACTTACTTAAGGTGGAAGTTGCAACTCTCAATCTAACCCATCCAAGCATAGCATGGAAGTTGACTTAACAAAGGACTTACCTAAATGAATTAGAATTACTTAGAAGGGTAGAAACTCCAATGGTTTTTGACAAAGGATATAGTATGAAAATTTACTGAGCTACTGCTTCTTTTATCTTTTCAAAGTAAACACAGCACAAAGATCATAGACACACAAGATCCTATTGTTATACCCGGTAAAATATTATAGGTTTAATCTTCAATAATTCAATTGTGGCTTGGATGATTTCAGATCGACAGTAGGATGAGCCAGGAGCTCAATTGGAGGCTATTGGAATTTCTGAAATTTTCTGAGGATTTTTCGGAGCACCGAGATTTTTTAAAAACCGAAATTTGGAATTTTTTTCTTTTACCGCGCGTGAACCGGACCGGAGCGGTTCAGCGAAGGCGGGGCGGTTTGCCGAGGTGCGTTTGCGCGTGCGTTTGGATAAGCCGCGGATAAGCGGATCGGACGGGCGAGATCAGCGGTGGAGATTAACCGGTTGATCGGGTGTTAAGCGGCGTTTTTGGAAGGTCAACCGGCGCTTAATGGGTCTTAACGGGTTATTACCGGTTTAAGCTGGGTATTTAACCTAAACTGTTAGGCTGTTAGGGTTTCGAACGGCGGTTAGAGGCGAAGTGTTCGCGGCGAACGGCGGTACTTTTCGGCAGCCTTCCAAGGGGCTTTTGATAACCGGAGGTTCACGGGACAGAGGCGAGCATTTTGGTACCGATTTCGTTCGGCGAGGAGCTGCGGTTGATCGCGTGCGAACTTCACCGTCGCCGGCGAGCAAAGGTAGGAAATTCAGATTAAATTAGTTATTTAGCAAATTAAAAAAATGGATTATTTTGCAAATAGCTACTTGAGCATGCGGATATGGGTTTTTGGAATTGATTAATGCAATTTATTGATTTTAGCATTTTAGGGTTTCTTTTTTTATGAAGAAGAATATATATAATTTCCGCCGAATTGGAATTTCTGTACATAGAAGCAAGCCTTAGGTTTTGATATTATCATATTGCCATTATTCAGGTTATCTGAATGCTAGAATGATTTTAATTTCATGAATTGGCATAGTTGGATCGGACAACACTTCGGCGAAAATTTTTGCATGGACATTTAGCTTCGCGACTTGATTATATGGAATTTTTAGGCTAGTACGAGCTTTAGGCTAGCGTTCCCTTGCGTTCGGGTGCCGAAAATCGACGGGGAAAACGGAGACTTCCGGAAAGTCGACGGTTAGAATTTCGCGGGCGACGGGCGAAGGAAGGGGATGAATTAGGGCTAATTAGGGATTAGTCTGATTATTAAGTGAGTAATTATTTTAATTATTAATATTTATATGTTAAGCGTCGGCCCAAATTCGGATTATTAACTTCGGCCGGCGGGGTTCTCGGCTCAGCGCGTAAGGGTTCCGAACCGGCGACGAGAACCGGTTCAGGGGAAATGCAGAGCGGATGAGAGAGAAGCGGAAAAAAAAATAATTTAATTCGGAAATTAATCCGAATTTTCGGAAAAAGGATATGCGGATTTTAAATTCGGAAATTTATTCCGAATTTCGGAAAATGGATAAAGGGCAGAAATTTATTTTGGAAATTAAAATTTCCTGAAGTGAGGAAGAGGTGATTTTTGGAAATCACGTAGCCAAGTTGAAATTGACTGTTGGAAATTACCCATAAATTCAGTGCAGCTAGATTAGTTGGAAGGAAGTGTGACACTTGGGTGCTACCAGAATAGTCAGAATTTTGGTACAGTTTGTGTTGCTTGGATGGCAATGACATGGATTGAGTCAGTTTACTCAGTGTTGGCATATTTCATGGATTGGCATATTGGACCGGACTACTATAGGCCCTATATGATGTTTTAGGGTAGTTGTGGTAGGTAACTGTGCGGTACAGACTTAGCTTTCACAGTATACATGTGGACTGGTATGCGCCTTGTTGTATCTGGACACATGTTGCCAAATCTTGGAGTTAGAGCTTGGCAATGACTATAGGGGCGTGAGCTTCTATGGAAATTGTTGGGAGAGGACTTCTTGGGACGGTGGCTGAGTCGATCTCTTCTGGTCCATGAGTGTAGGCCTGCGCGCCTGAGAGTGGCAGTGGCAGGGGTGACTCGCCGTGGCTAGTCAAGTGTGTAGGCCTGCATGCCTGAGGGTGGCAGGGGTGTCTCACGTTGGCTAGAGATCTATGTGACTGGTTCTGTCTATAGTCTCCAGAAGATTGATTGACGAGAGACGCTGCGGTGTCGGGTGCTAGGCGTTGTGATGCGTGCACAGAGATGGGCGTGTCCCGCTGGCATGCTTTGCCTAGGCGCCATGCGTGCGCAGAGATGGGCGTGTCCCGCTGGCATACTGCCTGGGAGCACAGAGGAGAGCTACTCTGGTGTGACTGGGGGTGACTGTGGTTGGTCAGAGTCTGGGACTGAGAGTGCCTTTCCACCCTACATTGTTATGCTGTATTTCTATACTCTTACTATTATCCTTCTCTTGCATGAGAGTTTTTTTTTACTAGCTGTCTTTCCTACTGGGCGTAGCTCATTCCTTTATTATCTATATTTTTCCAGTGGCTCGGCAGACTTGACGCCACCCAGCTTTAGGTGGGATCGTGATCAGTAGGCTAGTGGAGGAGATCTGCTCTGTGATTTTCTGAGACATTCTGGTTAGTTGATTGTTGCTGTTGGATGTATTCAGTGAGACTGTTATTCTTATGTCTTGTATTATGTGAGGGTGATTCTGACTCATGTACTTGGATGGATGATGTGGTATTTGATGGACTGTGACTTTTCATATGAGTTACATTTTTATACACTATCTTATTTTCTATCTTGACGGTATGGTGTGTGGAGCGCCATTTCATATCGGTGGATGTTATATATATTTTTTTTTGTTGATGGTGAGGTCATTACATGACTATGGAACTTAACCTTGGGGGTTCAGACTTCTATTAGATCGGTTCTCCTACCGGTATGGGTTAGGAGTATTGGGTCTAGTAGGAGTAACATTGCGCGAGTTCATCAGTTAATTCAGGAGTCATGAACCTGATTTGACGGTGTGCCCGGGAGATGGGATCCACATAGTTAAGGAAAGTAGGTGTGTAATGATGTATTATATCCTATGTTTTTCGTAGGCTACTCAGGTTGGTATGGGACGATCTGAGCTGTCTATATGTAAAAAAAAAACAAAAAAAACTAGGGTGTAACACCTATGAAAATGACAAGTTCACAATCTTATGAACTGAACACATAAGAACAATAAGGAATCAAGGAAAGAATTAACCAAAACTTTAGCAAAACCTACATGACCAATAGATTGAATTGATAAAGACAATGGTTCATACTTTCTAAATCCTACTCAAGCAATAATACGCAATAATCTCAAGGTTTCATAGACTAAAACATTTAGCATGAGTAAGGATAATGGTAAGATCGATCTAATTAAAAATGAGAGGAAAATAACCTCACCCAAAATATCTAATGATTATGTTGTAATCAAGAAAGGCTTCAACCAAGAAAAATAAGGCTCTGTGTCAAACTCTGAAGCTTCTTAGGAATGTTATCAAAGAAACTTCAAACTTCAAGTGTTAAAGGAATTGAATAATGAATGTCATGAAACAACAATCAACTTATGATTAATACCACCTAATCAAGATAAATTTACTCCTATATAGAAAAGGATATCAAAAAGAAGAACTAAGAAAGTTTTGTAGCATCAAACCAATCCAAAGTGGATATACAGAAGCTCAAAATCAAAACAAACCATGGTTCAACAACTAATCAATAGATAATATCCTAATATGAAACAAAATAGAAGTCATGAACGTAAAACTTTCTCATCTCAAACATAAAATTGTAACAAATAATATAGCACTAGTAGCTCTACTAGTACCAATGTCTCAAGAGAAGAGGCCTCCCAGCTTGGTTTTGATTTTTCATCACTATATTGGAAATTTAACAAACAAAATTTGGGTGCTTTGAAAGGGGAGCACAAAATGTGCAAGATTATATGATGATGAAAATTGCATTTTTCTTTTCATGTCAAGACCTAGAAACCAAATGTCAACATGTTGAAAACTTGTGTTTGCAAAATGTACAAGGGCAGAGAGAAGGGCATTGTGGAACACTTTAACCTTAGCAATTCAAAAAGATGCACGATTGGTTGAGAAAGATTTTAAAGATATTGCTTCCTTGAATGAATGTAAGGGCTCTACCATCCCTTCTTTAGCTACAACACATGATGCATAGATTGCATAATTCAATGTAGCCTGAAAGACCTTCCTTTTTCAAGATCAATCTTTACATGGGTTTTACAAAGAAAAAGAAAATGGGTTTGGAAAAATGCTTGATAAAGTATTAGTAAATAAGGATTGGATGGAACTCCAACCCATAACAAACACATATAATACCTTTTTAGAATAGGGTCTAAGCACTCTCCACTACTATTGCAAACCCATAAGTCCAAGAACGTAGACATAAATAATATAGGCTTCAAAACATATGGTAGATGCATCCAACTTTTATAGAGTGGTGGAGAATAATTGGATAAATCTAACACATGTTATTGGCATAGCAACTCTAGCTTTCAAACTAAAAAAATTTAAGGATTATCTAAAACTGTGGAATAAAAAGATCTTTGGTAACATTTTCCAAGCAATCAAGAGGGAAAAAGAGGTAGTTATGGATAAATAAAAAATTCAAGATAGCTTATTAGAGGAAGATAGAGTGGAATTAAACAAAGCAAACCATCAGCTCATGGAGGAACTAAATAAGTAGGAAATATATTAGCAATAGAAGGGTGCCTGCTAAAGGAGAAGGAAAAAATACCAACATTTTTCATATGCTCTAGTTAAGGACAAAGCTCAACATTACTAGTATTAAAATTCAAATGGACAAATGATATTTAGGAAAGAGGATATATAGGAGGCATCTATGTAGTATTTCCAAGATCTACTCTCATTTAAAAAGGTCAACTAATTTGAAGAAATGTTAAGCAACATACCATAATTGATAACTAAGGAAGATAATAGTGAACTTGTAAAAGAGGTTGAAATAGAGGAGATCAAAGAAGTGCTATTACACTTAGACAAAGATAGTACATCAAGGCCAAATGGATTTAATGGCCATGTTATTATAAAATTTTGGGATATCATATGTTTTAATGTACTTGATGTTACCAAGGATTTCATTACTAGAAGTCAATTTCTTAAGGAGATTGCAAGTACTAACCTAGCACTGATTCCTAAGATTAAAAACCCTTTTCTATTTAAATAATTTAAACCAATTTATGTGTGTAATATCTTCAAAAAGATATAAGTAAACAATTATTAAATAAGCTTCACAAAATATTTCCAAAGATAATCTCTCCCACATAAGATGGATTCATAAAAAAAGAGAGATTGAAAAGAATATACTAATAGTTCAAAAATTAATAAGTTCTCTCAATAAGAAGGTTAGTGGTAAGAATTGCATTCTCAAACTTGACATAAACCACATTCAATAGCTTATCTTGGGATTAATTGAATAAGATACTTGTTAAATCCAACTTTTCAACTCAATTCAATGATTTAATCAAGAACATTACAAGCAATTCATGGCTTTTCATCATGGTCAATGGGTTGGTTTCTTCCAAATAACATGGGTGCTAAAGTAAAGTAATCTCATTTATCTACCACTTTTTACACTATTAATGGAGGCTTTAGTAAGGCATTATAATTAAAAAGATAGGTAAAGTTATAGTTTTCAAACGGGGCTTTTTTTCTTGTAACATATCTAAGATGTCTATTTCTTGGCAAACAAAAAGCAAAATACTTTTAATAATTACTTGAAAAATTACTCAATAAGATGGCTAGCTAAAAGAAAAAGTTATTAACCATGGGTGATAGATGAACATTAGTCAAGCATCTTCTAACCTATATTCCAACTTACTCAATAATGACAATACATCCCCCAATGCAAATCTTAAATAATGCTAAAAAGATTATTAATGGATTTTTGTGAGGAGAATTTGATAACATTCACAAACATCTTTGGATAGCATGAGACAAAGTTTGTGTTCCTTTGGTAAAGATTGATTAAGTTTGAGAAAAATAAAGGATATCCTAAGGAAAAACTTAATTACATTGAATTGGAAAATGCTAATTGACTAATCACTTTGGACCAAATTCATAAAGGAAAGATACTTGACTAGAAAACAAATGGTCATCAACTCAGATACATGTAAACACATAGAATAAACTAGAGATTTATTGTCAACACCTAAGGACACATGTTTTATCTTAGGCATCTCCATTTGGACCCCCAAATAATAATGAAACATTCAACTTACAAATGAATGGAGTGTAATAATATGCATGTTCTTTGAAGTAAAATAAAAAAAATGATCTTAAATGGAAAATTCCAACCAAGATTTTAGTGTTGGTATAGAGAATTCTAAACAATCTACTACTCTTCTTGAAATAATTACACAGAATCAATATTCAATTGGCTTCCAAATTCCCTCACTATACTTGTGGGAATTCAATTGACCATGCTTTCATTTGTTGTCATTTGGTATAGAAGACAAGGTCTTTCTTTGCCAAAGCTTTAGCAATTTAGGTGTAAAAAACACAAAAAAATTAACAACACCTTCAATAAATGGTGATAGCAATAAGAGTCTAACAAATCATGAAGTTCTTCAAATCATACAACTAGTAATATGTTGAAATATTTAGAATGCAAGAAATAAAAGAGCGTATAAGAAACTTTGTAAATTTGAGACAACCATTATAAATAATAACATTAGCCAATGCTAAATATATTCAAATGTTTTCCCATAATGCAAATTATGCAAGTGGATAGGAATATGGTGTAAATGGGTTTTATTTCCCAATTCAAACAAATAAAAATTAAAATGTGTGATGATATTTATTGGAGTCCTTCACCTATCAACATAATGAAAATAAATATACATGTAGCTATAAGAAGAATAATTTTAATAAGAGAGGTGTCATTAAAGATCATGAATGTAAAGTAATTCATGCCTTTTCTCTTCTTGTTGGCCATTATTCAACTTTAGAAGCCTTATTGGAAACTATAAAAAAGGCTTAGAATTGTGTAATAATAGAAGATGCACCATTATTGAGATTGAGCTAGACTACAATACATTAATTAAAATGATATAAGAAAGCTTAAAACTATATTGGAAAATTGTGGATCTTACATAGCAAACTAAGAGTGTAGTTATAGCACCCTCAGTGAATTAGAAATTGACATATAGGGAGGGAAACAACAAAGATGGCCATAGTTTCCCATCTTAATGCAATTAGGCATATACACCAATTAGAGTACTATGTTAGCCACTTTTCACTCATGCTAGACATTCAAATTCAAAGTCATAATCACCTAATCCAATCATCACACTCATAATATACCACAAAAAATGAACAATGTCTCCATCTCAACTAGCCACCAAGATGATTCAAAAATAGGTTCATCCAGATTAAGTAACATGCCAAATTACATAAGCATAAACATGATACCAAAGTAACCTATAACTTTTATAGAAACATATCCACACACAATCCACAATATACAAATAATTTTCACATGATCCAAAAGTCATCTAAAGACCAAGTCTACTAGATATAAACTAAACTATTGAAATCTAGATCTAGTATATAATGTATTATATAGTCCATAGTCCAACATTATAAATAATAATGCCAAAAGTAAAATGACAATAAAACTATGACATCACAAGATGTTGACTAAATAAAAATTTGCTAAGATATTAACTCTAATGCCCCCACTCTAAATATCTATTAGCTATTAATTCCCTTCTCTTGTAGACGATATATGCTTAATAGGAAATCCTAAAATCTTATTAATAAAAAATACATGAAGTATTATAATAGTTGAGTAAAAATATTTATATAACTAAGGAATCAATAATTATCATAGTCTACCAACCTAATTTGATACACAAAACCATAATCACTAGTATTATCTCATACTTATTAAGACCTTAAAAGTTTCAATAGAATCATAATAAACTCATAGAATGCATAATGATCCACCAATAATCTAGCACTCCATCCAAGCTGAAGAGATCCTTAGCATAAGTCTAGTACTCCTATCTCATCACATAACCTAACACTTTCCCACAAGAAAGTCCATTCACATAGGGCCACCACAAAAGCTATTAGAGCCCTCATCGATTGCACATGTTAACAAGCACTCTTGTGCATCCATTATCTTTCACGATGTCTTATAATGACACTTAGCCATCCCAAATTTGTCCACACATAATTTAACAATCCACACATTGAAGCTCTACCAATCTAATAAATCATCTCGTAATACTCAAAAACTCTTAAACAACATGTGACACTCAACCACCATATACTTAGGCACACTCATTGTCTTCTCATGATATCTTAAGTAATAAGGCATGTAACTTTCATACTAGGTGAGAATCTTATCATCTGGTATATCTAACCTATCTAACTCTAAATAAGGGATCCATCAATTAGAGTCCACTATATCTTAGTTCATATAATCTTCAAATAGACTTATCAATGAAATCAATTATATGATTTTATTTGCATTTATATAAGAAACCCTAAGTCATCATCTAAATGATCTTAGAGTTTATTTAAATTCCTGATTTATTAATTAAGCCATTTGGGGTTTCCTTAGAACCTACTCCACATTTAGGCTAACATAAGGTTTTTATAAAACTCTAATCAACTTATTTAGGGCTCCTTCAAAATTGTACTCTATAATATAAGCTAACCTAAGGTTTTTAACAAATCTTAATTAATCTATCTAAGGTTTCTTTAAAACCTTGCTCTATTATTTAGGCTAAGCTAGCCTTCTTACCAAACCTTAATCAACCTATCTAGGGTTTCCTTAAAACCTTAATTTGTAACTAGGCTAACTTTAAGTTTTTACCAAACCCTAATCAACCTATCAAGGATAACCCTATCTTATCAAGTTTTCTATGTTTTTGTCTAGTTCTTGCTCTTCTCTTATTCTAAAGGTCTTATTAACATCTATTTGCCTATCTAAGTTACCACTTGAGTACTCACTCAAGTTATAAATCATCATCTCAAACTCTTTTAGGCATAGTCATTTATTCTCTAACCTAAGTTCACAAAAATTTCACTAGTGACTCTCTTATCTCGTAAGTCAACTTGAGTCACTCCACACTTCCCAAAGGCCTACCCTAAGCCACTCACACCTCTCAAACCATCATCTAGGATGATAAACTATCACCTAAAAGCCTAATTTAAGGATACTCAAGATCTTACCCATCAACCAAAGCTAGATCAAAGTTTAGTTGAAAATCTAAGAGAAGGGTTAGCCCTTTAGTTGAGCATAACACCACTCCAAATGACAAAACCAAGCTTTCTATCTTAGCCAACTTTCATCAAAGATCTAACTAAGAGCCTCATCAAATCACAACCTTACACCAAGTGTGCTTAAGGTCTCGTCAATTATCAAATGTCCTTAATCCAACCACCGTAACTTCTATCTTCATAGTTCCCTGATGCAAAACTCATGATCCTTAAAAGTAATTTAATTTAAATATAAGTTTATGTTTTAAGCTATCCTCAAATTCAACCAATGACCATTAAAGTCATTGCTTACTTTCAACCTTAACTAGGGTTACTTGGGTACTTAACTTTATCCAAGGTTAAAATTTCAAAGCTTATCTATTTAAATTTTAAATCTTAAATATTTCAATATTAAATCTAGAGAATTAAAATTTAAAATCTAAGACATATAAGTTTTAGATCTTCAATATTAAAATTGTAAATGCTTTTTTTTCTTAGCCTAACCAATAATTCTTTAAACCTGGTTTAAGCCAATTGAACCTACTAGATAACTTAAGGCTTTTTCTTAATTTTCTTGACCTACTCAACCAAAGAAAACACTTTTTGCTGCACCTAACTAAGACCAAAACCCCCTTAACTTTCTTCCAAATCTAACCCAACCATCTTAAGGCTCCTTATAAGGAAACCCAACAACTTTACTTTCCTTGGAAGTCATTTAAGGTCCTTTCCAAGGACTCCCATTGCATTCTAAGCCAATGATCAAGACCTACACATAGCCACCTTATCTAACCTTAGGCATCTAGCCACTCTTTTTACAAAAATCATACCTATGTTTTGGTTTTTTAAGTAGGAAAGTGCCCCATGTTCTAGGTGAATGTTTATAATGTCACCTAACAATAATTATCACTAAAGCTAGATTCATCATCACTATGCCTTTATTACATTTTAGATCAGCAGTAATTTCTTATGATAAATACTAGTTTTTCCAAAGTAGATGAAAAATTATAAGATTTACAATAATATTATCAAAACATAAACTTAAATTATGTCATCAATATTATGCATGATTTTAGTTTAGCATACTTTGACAACATTTCTTGTAATTTCAAATTTTATCATGATAGAAAAATTGAAAAGTATCATGGAGATTAAAATTTTAAACATGAGTATTCATATTTTTATAGATTTTTATAATAATATTTTTTATTACAATTTTTCTTATAGATTGATTCCAAGCAACAATGTTAATATCTTCCTCCTTCTAACCATTATGGTACGATCACATTAGTTGAATGGGTGAGAAGTCAAAATGAGATAAAATATCATGCTGCATTGCCACCAATAGCAATCATTTTTGTCTAATGTGTATATCTAGTACATCGAAGGGGAATGTTGCCACCTTTACAAAACCATTTGATCATGCTAATTCGATGTAATCAATGATTGATTTGTGTGAATGAAACTTGGAATGCTTTGCCCGTGCTCACATTTGAATCTTATAAATGTCTAATCAACTTGGTTATTAGGTTGTTGTAGTATGATTGTGACATTTAATGAACAATATCCATGTCAGTAGTTCACATTTGAACCACGATATCTTTCTTTGAGGTTGTAGTTATTTGTTGTGCACCAATCTATGTATTCCTTTTAGTAGTCTATACACTCTCAGATAATAAATTGAGGTGATTGCCAATTCTAATAGATGTAGTGATACAAGTTATAATAATAGTGTTTTGTAGTATTATTTTAGTTTGATGTTATTTGCTTTGTTACATTCTTGTTTGATCCATTAATTGCTAAAATCATAGTGATGTGATTGTGTGCATAAATGAATAATATTCACTATTTACTACTATGATGATCATAGATGTCCAACAATATTGCTTGATGAAGTTGTAATAGTACAATTTTCTCCACTTAAGAATAGTCCCATGTGCAAAAGTATCTTTCTGATGCAAGAGATCATAATTGTCCAACTTGTAGTATATCAAATTTTACCTATTATGTTAAGGTGGACCAAATTATAGCTGAAGTTTTGTATACTACTAACTAAAGAAACTTACTACACAAAATATGCTAGGAGTTAATATGGTTTGGTCTTACCCCCATCATATCAAAAACATATTTAGAAATTTAAATCTTATACCTTGTACGATGTTCGAATGTATGGAATTTGTGCATTACAATGAATTGGGATTGAACGTACATCCAAAATGGTTATTGAATTACTTTGTCATCATTTTAACAAAGTGATCAGGATACCTTGTTATTTTCTTTATATAATAGGCTCCACTATATATTAAATAACCTCATTTCCTTATGCATTTTTAGAATGTAATGTGCTTCCATGGCTTATTAACTTTTTTCTTGATCATATTAATTAACACTTGATAATCTAATTCAATAATCAAATTGTTAATCTATATTTGATAGCATAATTGTAGACCATCAAGTATACATATTATCATGACTTCTAGTAATGTCTTAGTCTCCTCAACTAATGAAAAGGCTAGAATCATTTCCCCTAAATGATTCTTGATAATTCCATTGCCTATAATGCCATTATTAATGCATAATTTCTTAACAATGATGTTTGACTTCCTGTAAATAGAGGGAGGGGACCACATGACTTCTTCTATTATATTCTCCTATAAGGCTAAGAATTGAGTGATGATTCCTAGAAGAATTGGTGTGATATGTTCCTATGAGGTTTGGGTCATGGTGAAACAATTGAATATGGAATAACAATAGTTCACTTTAATATTACTAATAATGTTTCTTATTGTTTTATTAATTTTCTCATAGATCTTAACGTCCTTTTCTTTCCAAATGTTCTGATAGATTATTATTGATAGTGTGAGTATGACCTCTCGTATTGCTAATTTCTTATTAGTTTGCTCTTACCATGTAGTGATCAATTATTTAAGCTTACTAGTGTCAAGTTTCTTAATAAATAAATTGTTGTAATATATCGTCCAAGCTTGCTTACTAATTCACAACACAAAAAGAAATGATTTAAAGAGTCTTCAGTGGTATAATATGGACAATTTGAAGTAAGTTGAAAGTTGAGTTTGCATAGATTCAATGGGAATAATAATAAGTTATTCAATGTCGTCCATGTCACAATTATTATCTTTAAGAAAACGACTAGTGCTTCATAAGTGTTGTCTAGTTTTTAGGTTTAGCCCTTTTGATTTCATTTCCTCTCAAGAAGAGTGAATGCTAATATTCCCATCACTAGTCAAAATATACAATCCATTATATTTGACCACATTGTGAGCATTGTGACCAATTGTTTTCCATTATGCAGGTGAGCTTACATGTTTGAGTTTATTCTTGTTCCATCCAAGTGTTGATATTTAGCTGACATGTAATTTGACCACAAAGAATTGTTAACAAGTACCTTCCAATTGAGTTTTGTGGAGAATGCTTCCATCATATCCTCAAGTTTCATAAGACCAAGGCCATTTTACTCCATTAAGAATCTAATTTTGTTATATGAGAGCTAGTAATGCCTTTAATTTTTCTCATGGTCCCCCCACAAAAACTAGTTCACTTTCTTCTCTAACTATTATAGAACTTTATTATATGGATTACTTGTCATGTGTATACAATGGAATTGAGGTTAGAGAAGCTTGATAAGAATAAGCCTACCACTCATTATTAGAATCTACTTTGTCCATCCTCTCATTCTATTTTGTAACTTGTCAGTCAGATATTGATAATATGCTACTTACTTCTATCATGTGAATAGTTGCATCCCAAATGAGTCATAAGAAGGTTTGTTTTTTTTGAAATTCTAGCCTCTTATAGATTTTCTTTAACATTATTTTACTTATTTTTGTTGGTAAAATTACCTTGCTTTTATGTTGATTAATTATAAGACCAATATAGCTTTGAAAGAACTACAAGAAGTTACTCTTAGATTGCCAATAGTTTTCAAATCAGCCCTACTAAAAATAAATCATCTACATATGCTAGGTGAGTGATAGATAGCCACTAGGTTAACCATATAATACAATTCTCTTTTGAGAGATGACATTGCTTAGGGTTCTATTAAAAACCTCCATGCATAAGATAAAAATGAGGGGCAAGAAAGGGTTACCATGTTTAAGGCCCATAGTTGGTTGAAAAAAATAACTTAGCATTCAATTAATCATTATTGAGATCCACGAATTGCACACATAATTAATGAACACCTTAATAAGCTTCTCAATAAAATTAAACTTGGTTAGTATCCAACAAAAAAAATCCTATGAGATGCTATCGAACACATTCTTGTGATCCAGAATGATAATACAAATTTCACTTTTTGTTATTTTGTTAAGAGAATACATTAATTCCCATGCCAATAATATGTTCTCAACAATGTCTCTACCTTTTATAAAGCTAGTTTGCTCTAGTGAAATCAACTTAGTTAGAATTTGTTGTATTCTATCTATCATGCTTTTAGTGAGAATTTTTTCAATGAAATTGCAAAGGTTGATTATTAGATTTTGGAATAAGAATGATATTTATACTAGTGGTCCCTTTAGGCATTAGCAACCCATTTAAGAATTATTTAGCCATATTCAATACACCTTTAGATATAAGATACCAACAATAAATGAAATTTTACCATTAAAACCATCTAAACCATTAGCATTGTCTAAATCCATATTAAAATATATCTCTTTTAGTTTATCTCTTGTGAGGTCTTACATCAATTTGTTGTTGCCTCCTTCTATTAATAAAGGAGGGATGTAGTTAATCATACTTTCATTTTCAATTATTATGGAATCCTTTAGAAGATTCTGAAAGTGTGATTTCTACTTTCATAATTTTATCATCTTAGTACTGGATCTTGTCATGTGACATTTTTTAATCAAAAGTTATATCCTTCTCCTTATTTTTCTTTTGAATTCTATTTTAGATGCCATAGACATCCAATATTTAATTAGTTAGTCAATTATGTTCTTTTCATGTATTAAGCATCTTTCTATTAAACTCAAAGTGTGCTCTATCCCTTTTGTTATAGTGAGACTTGTGCTTGATCATTTGAATTAGATTTTCTACCCATACAGTTATCAATTAATGTAGATAGATTAACAACTTCATTTTTTATTGATGATTTTTGTTTTCTTATTCATCACACTCGACATTGAAATTAATGCCTTCTTAACATTATTCCTTAGTTCGAATAACAAAAGTTGATGTTAGTAGATGATCTACCATGTTTACATTGTTCCATCTCATCACCATATTCATAGAACCTCTACAATACTTGAGTAAATTGTCATACTACATTCTCTACCAAAAGCCTCTATTGGTTACACGTTTTTTTTAAATTCTAATTCTATTTGGTAGATTTTTTTCCAAAACTGCCTTAATACATACTTGAGCAACATTCAGGCAAGTGAGACTAAGAGTTACTACATCAGCTCTAAAGCATCTTCCTTTCTTTTTGCTTATCTTCCTTATCTCCCTTGGCTAGATCTTCTTAAGTAAGTCATAGATAGAAGGTGATAAAACATCTAGCCATAATGCATCTTAATAGCTCTTATAGCCAACCAAACTATCCTTAAATCATGATATATATTATTAGATCAATTAAGATATCTCACCTTATCTTTCTCTAATGGATTCATGCATTCTAAGGTTTGATTTAATCTTTAACTTCTTTCCTCATAATAATCTCTATCTAGGTCCTTTCTAACCCTTAGATCTAAGGCACTTTAAACTCAATAGGTGGGATGTAAAGAAACAAAAAAAACTCATTATTCAGTTTCTCTTTGTCATAGTAGTACCAATTTCCTCATATATGATGCTCTAAATATTTCTTAATTAACTACAAACATCATAGATCATAATTATAAGATCCTAAAATTATCTTAATTTTACTATGTGATCCTCAACTCATCCAATACTACTCATCAGATGAAGAATATTTTTCTTCTCATATTATTGTACTTATATGACCCGTGACTTCATAATTGTATGATCATAGTATTACTTGGACTAACTCTTCATTTTCTACATTGACATCATTGTATGATGGTCTGATTGATCTAATATGATTACTAAACAAATTTTGCATATGTTCATATTTTTGGCTTTCTCATACTAGTTGCATTGTATAATATGTTGTAGTTATAGTATATGACACCAATTTTCAACCTTACCTTAGATGTAGCCAACCAAGGCACTCATGACACTACCATAAAAATTCAATAATCATGTCATATATTTATCAACCAAATCTACTTTTATAGACTATTCACACTTGCTTCCCAATTGTTGGTGACAAATTGTACTATAAATTTGATAAATATTACACTGTATGATAGTCCACAAGTGAGAATTTAATCATTTTTTTTTCTCATCATACCATATGATCTTCTACCATTATAGAGTATAATTCTTTTCAAACATAATTAGTAGTAATCTAACTTTATCATACATATTTTATAGATATTTAATTTATAAAAATCAAACGAATATAACATCATTAGTTAGCCAATTTGATGGGTTTAATAGACATTTCTAAGAAACGACAATTGGCCATGATATGTTTTGATAATGTATTATAATTGTATATCAAGGACATCATATTTGGATGACAAGAATTAAATTAAGATTGTTTAAATGATCTAGCGATACAATTAGTGCTTATTTATCTAAAAGATCTTATTGTAAGAGCCTGAGAAAGGAATTCAAGGTGCAGTGCCTATGTATATATGTACATATATATATATATATATATATATATATATATATATATATATATATATATATATATATATATATATATATATATATATATATGCATACATACATATCTTGTTTTAGATGATTATACCAATTTTATTGATACATTATAGTTCATTTGTCGTTTAAATAAATTATATATATTTGAAACTAGATTGCTACAATACATTACTAGTTTCCTAAGAGCCTAGCTCTCAAAAAAAATTTATTATGTGATCACATAAGAAAAAGTATTTGTATTATTATATGCTAATTAGTTAAACTACACTTAAATATGTAATTGTACACATTTAATGAAGCTATCATAATTGATGATAACTATTTATTAAACTTTTTTCTAAGTGTTACAAAGAAAGCAATCTTATAAGAGAGTTACATCGATCATTGTTGTACGACAATAAACATTTCAACATTATCTTATTAAACATTTATCGTACTCATATAAGAGAACTATCATAATTGCATAATAGTAACATTAGTTATATCAGTTCACATACTCATATGATATAAGTATCATATTCGTATGACATAGTAAGTGCATTACTATTCTAAGTCATTTTTATTATATGTGAGTTGGACTAAAACATACAACAATTTTTACACCGATCAATTGGTTAACTCAATGTATAATTCTCTTAATTAAGTACCTTATTTCTCAGTTGATCATTTAAATTTGTAATGATGATTTGAAATTTAGATTTATTGAAATTTTATATATTAAAAAACTATAAATTTTTAAATTTGAAAAATAAAGATATGGAATTGCATCTTATCTTTTATAACTCGAATTATGTGATAAGGAGGTTATGTTTTGATGCCTTGAAAGTTGAATTCTCATCTATATTCTTGTCCAACCAAAAGATGTTTTAAGGGATGCATGAGATTCCTTAAAAGTAAGAATCTAAAGTTGGTTAAGGGAAAAGAGATCAAAGGATAAATCAAACCTTGAATGCGTGAACCCCTGTGGTAAGGATAAGGTAGAGATATCCTTACCAACCTAGTAAGACTAAAGAATTGTTTAGCCAATTGTATAAGATCTTAGGATGCAATTAGGATTGTACCAAAATCTAGCCATGAGCCTTCCATGGAGATCTAACTGAGAGAAGTAAAGGAAGAGGTGAATCCATGAATAAGGAAGAAGAGGTGATCTCAAACTTGGTACAATGAAGAAAAGACATTTTGGCATAGACCTCTAATCAATTTTTAAAGTAGGGAACCGTTCATCCTACATATAAACCTAGAAGCATAATAGGATAATAATGAAATAAACTTCTAGCATGCATGTAAAAATGGTTTCAACTAAGAGCATATATTATTCTCTTTTCTTAAAACCAAGATTTCACATGTTGAATTTAGCCCATAATGACGATAATCGAGCCATGATGTTATAGTTTTAATGGCTAAAATGCATGGTTATGCTTAGATGAAATTGATTTAGTGATTTAAGAACAATTTTTTTTATTCTAATTAATTAGAAATCAAGTAACATGCTTGATCTAAACTTCATAACATTGTTGTGAAATTGTTCATGCAAAATCATAATTCTTATTGTAATAGAAATTATTATAATTATATCAGTACATGCTTGTGTGAAATCATTTATTTGATGCATCTTTTTTAGTTGGGATGGAAGATAATCTAGTGTCTAAAACTTTTTATGATTATATTAATTATTTCATGAATTTGATTTCAAAGAATTTAATTAAAACTCATACATATGATATACTTGATTGATGTTAAGTCCAATAATTGAATTTATTATGATTAAGCTGTAATCATGTGTAAGGAGAATTATTGATATCTTATTCATGAATGTAGTAAGATAATCTAAACTAAATTAATCATAGTATGATTTTAGCTATTAGGTGAGCTCATGAGTAGCTCTAAATTAGGCTCTTATGTCATGGATTGATGTCCTAGATTTTGATTTTGAAGGCACATGTGACTCAAGAGAGACATTTAAGAAGGGCATGGTCACTTAGGTTAGCCTAAGAGGTAAGGGAGTCACTATTAGAACTCATGTGAAACTAAGTTTATAAATAAGGGCTATGACTTCAAAACTTTGAGACAAAGGTTTAGAATTTGAGTGAGTAGTCAAGTGATAGCCTAAATAGACTAAAAAATTTAAGCATCCTAGATAAAGATTAAAAAAGAATTAGATATTGATATAAAAACTATGCAAGGGAAGATTACTCTAGATAAGCTAAGTTAGATTTGGTAGAAACCCAGGTTAGCTAAATAATTATTTAGATTTTTAGAAAACTCTAGATGATCTAGATAGTTGCGTACAATTTTGAAAAACCATGGGATTACCTCAGATGATAGATTAGGAATGCATTAGATAACCTAAAACGATTAATGTTGAAACTATATATAATGATGTTATATAATAAACATGCTTATTTTGATAATGACATAAGATGTAGTAAACATTAGATGATATCCCCTCAATTAGAGTTAAAAATGTCAAATATACCAATTAGTAGTATTCTCACCAAGTGTAGAGGTTTTGTGTCTCATTTCTTAGGACATTATGAGAAGACCATAACTGTAGAAAAGCATTTAGTGGTAGAGTGCCACATGCTATTTAGGAATTCTACAAGCTTGAGAAACTAGGTCCATGTGATTAATGCAACCTTAGTGTGTAGACTTATCTTGAGTAGGGAGGCTAAGTGCCATTAATTTATAGGACATTATAAGAGATCATGAATATATTGGAGCACTTGTTAGAGTGTCACATAGACGTTGAGGGTTCTTAGATCCTTGCTTAGTAGCCTCATTTGATTGGACATCTCTAAAGAGGAGTGCCAATTATGTGATTAGATAAGAGGGCAAAACCTTGCAAGCCTTATTGGTTTAGAGAAATATCACATCATTTGTGAGTCACTGTGCATTTTATTTTACTACATGGCATGATTATGATGTTATAGAGACTTATGAGGCCCTGATGGGTCTTGGATAAGGCAACTTGTTTTAGTTTCATGCTTTAGATCAACTTGGTATGTTGAGATATCTTATATGATATCATTGTCCATACGATGATTTTATTTTATTAAATATGTTAGAATACTATTGCATGACCATTTTTATTACAATACTTAAGAATTCTCTATTAAACTTGGCTCAACCTCTTCTCTTATATCATACATAAGTGTAGGGAGTTAATAAGTCACACACAAAAGTTAGAAAGTGGTGTAAGAGTCAACACCTTTAATAGATTATTCATCTATTTGGCATTTTGTGGTATTATAATTATAGTTTCTTATTCACACATAGCATTGTTATTAATGTTTGCTAAACTTTGGACTGTATGGGATTTTATGATAAACCTTGGTATCTATATTTTTTTTCTTATTTCATATGATAGACTTTGACTTCTAAATGAGTGTGAATTATGGGATGGTTTATTCGATATTATAGATTTATATGGATATACTTTATCACAGGTTACCAAATTTACTTTGATGCCATGTACATGCAAGGATATATTAGTGGTTTTCTTAGCCTAGAGTAAACAAATTCTTGAGTTAATTGAACCACCAACAAGTGTAGGGACATGATTTAACTTAGTGTGATATAATGTGACCATAATGATTAGATTGGGATATTGTGACTCTTAGTTTTAATATCAAGCTCAAGGAGTGAAACGTGGCTAGCCAAATATATTGAGTGGCGCATTGTTCTAGTTGTAGCTAAAGAAAAAATGCTACTAAAAAGCTCAAGTATGGCCATACTTTATATTGTACGATATGCAAGTTCTAAACATGACAATCATATAAAAATTATATTGCACACAACCAAACTAATTGTAACAAGATAAGGATGTGTTAGTATGATATAGTATTTATACATATTCAATCACTACTTAGCCCATACTTATAACAAACCCTAAGAAGAATTAAGTTATGTACTCATACTAAGAAAGCTTCAACTCATATGATGCTAGTGGAAAGTCAACTCTCAGAAAATGAACAACACATGTCAAGTTTGAAACCTATTATGATTTAGTTCACACTTCTAATCATATAACCAAATGTTGATCTTATTTATATGATAAAGCCATTATACTTACATAATATCATGACGACATCAAAATTCAATTGAGGCTTTAAGCCAGAATATAGATCGTACAAGTATGATATGAGACTTCATCTTATACAGTCATTTGGTTGTAAGTAATATAGCTTATTTTAAACTTGATTTCTTTTTCTTAAGAGTTAACTTGACTCTAAAGCATGTAGTAGTGATATTACAATTAAACTAATGTAAGTAAAGAAGGTTTTATGATCCAAAAGATATGTTTTAGCAATCCAAGCATGAAATGAGAATGCAATACACTCCTAACCATGCCATATAACAAAATAAGTAATAAAATTAATAATTCAAACTAGATTGGTTGCATATAAATAAACTCTTGATGGGAACCTACTCCTCCAATGGCTAAAATCAAGGATCCATGTTGTGTAAATTGAGCCATAAGACATAGCATAGAGCCTCAATTTTCCTCTAGTTCCACATACTTAAACCTTACTCCTTTTTAATCATTTATTATAACTACATAATATTTCAAAAAATATTCATTAGTAAGCTAATATCTTCATTTTAAGATCATCAATCTCAAAGGTATATCAAATCATTTAACCTTGTCAAGCCTTACACAACTTATTAACACAACAATTGAGGAGATCACTTATATAGTGATACCATAACATATCTATATAATCCTAAACTTATGCTAGTTAAGCCTTACGTAAAACATTAGTTAAGACTCGTGATATAAGGCAACTATGGTATGATGTTGTTTGAGAAAACAATATTTTTATTTCTCTTATAACATCAACATCATAGCTAGTTTAACTCATAGATCTCATATAGCCCAAAATCATAGTATATAATTTCTTTCATTTCCCTTGCTTGTATTTTCTTTTCCTTATGTTCATTACCCTTTCTTCCTCTTTCATTATGTTATGATATGCTTATATTAATTAAGTGCATCATATACATAAAAATATCTCATTATTAGAATATATGTGTATAAATAAAATGATGTAATGCTATCATATTAAAGTAAGTACATTTTCATGGATACATAATAATAATTTATTTATATTAAAATTTATTTAATTTACTTATCAAGTTTTTCTAATATTATTCCATTTCCAATCTTCTTTTTTCTTTTGACTTCCTACACAAAGCAAAAAATTACAAATCCATTACGAAATATTCACTTTTCCATTAATAGCATATTCCTTATGCCGCACTAATCACATCTGTTCAATCAACAAAACATCTACTTTTCTCAAAATTACAACTAATAGGACAATCTGACTTCTCTCATCAGGCCATGTGATCAAGCTTAACTTATTCTCCATCAATTGAATGGATTGGATGTCTTAGTTGATCGAACTATCAATTAGTTCAATTGACCATGTCGTCTAGAATTGAGACAACCACCAAAAATAACTTCTTTCCTTTGCTTTCCTTACAAATCTAAGCCAAACAATTACAAAACAAATTTTGTAATCATAAAACTACTCCAACAATGACCACGTAGTCAAGAAGTGAGACAACCATCAAAAATAACTTCTTTCCCTTACTTCACTTACAAATCTAAGCCAAACGAATTCAAAACAAATTTTGGACTAGCAAAAAGACTCCAACAATAGTTTCAACTTCTTTTCCTTGTTAAACTTTCTCTTACTCTTCTTTTCTCATAGTTATAGCTTTGTTCAAGCTTCACCTTGGTTTCTCTTCAAACTCTAGTTGAAAGCTTCTTTTAGTATCCTTCTTATTGCAGCTCTTAAGAAGATTCCTTTTAGCCATTTCTCTTTATGCTAAAACTATAGAAACTAAATCTATAGTGGCCCTCTTCTTACTTTATAACACAAACTAAGGCTCCTATTTACTAGAAATCACTTCCTTACATTACTATGGATGTTCCAACTTCCTTTGTTCTCTCCTTACTCTTCTTACAGCCTCTTCAAGAAATAATTTTCGTCCAAGGAATGCCAACATTCTTAATCTTTCAATGCTTATCCAATAGCTATTTAAGTTAATGCTTAAGATTAAATTCCCTTACTACTAATTTTAAAGATAACACTTTAGCTTTTACTTTAAAAATAATTCATTTATTCCTTTAGATTTAATATTTTAAAATAAACTAATTAGACCTCCAAATATTACAAACCTAGTACCCTAGGTTTCTCTCGATGAGTTAAAAACAAAGTGTTGGAAGAATTTGAAATATCAAATTTCTCATAAAAATATTCTTTTTGCCCATCCAAAAGTGTTAAATGAAATAAAAAAATCTAATCCAAATATGAAAATATAGAAAAGTCTATAAGCATGTAACCCAAAACCTATAGCTTCTTCTCATCTCTAGTAGAAAACCTCTTCTCTCTATTTTGAATAGAATTTGTCATTCCTATCCTTGAAAACTCACAAAAAACTTTAAGAACCCTAATGTTTCCATTTATTTGGCACTTGTTGCATTACTGCCACAATTCAACATATATAGTCATCATTTTTTTATGCTGGATGAATTATTACAACCTATTTTTAGCTCATAGACAATTGAAATGTGCTAAAGTTCAAGTAATATATTCATGTAAGTTTTTACACAAAGGTATTATCATATTAGAATTAGAAATCCAAGGATCATTGAGTAAGTAAGAACTTTCTCAAAAGCTAAGAACTTGTACTATTTTTTAATATAAGGGATCTAAATCTAAAAGAAAAATAAATTTAAACAATACACATCTAATCACTTACATTAGTTGTAAAGTGGTATGGTACATAAAAATGGAGTTTATAGAATGCCAAACAAAAAATCACATGATCATATGCATAAACTAGAAAATTGGACATAATGATTAAATTTTTCAAAATATGAAATAAAACAACTAAAGACTATCCTGATGATTTGATGCTCTTTTTGGATGTTGAATAATGAGTTGAGATCTCCTATTTTAGGCCTTTCGCTTCCCTTTCGACTTTTTGCACATAATAGCTCAAATCACACAAGCTTAACGATAGCACTTCATTACTTCATTCAAAAATTCATCACTTACAATATGGTGAGCATCTCTATTTATAGAGACCTTAAGGATACATAATAATTTGTTAATCTAGAAATATAAAAGGACATTTTGGAATACTAAGCGACATACTTTTTGAATTCTAAAAAATATTTCAAATTTTCAAAAGTTATCACAAATTACAAAATAAATATTTCAAATTTTATCAAAAAAATTAAAAAATTGACATAAAAAGTTACAAAATTAATTGAATTATGTAGTTGCCAAACAAGCAAATGCATTTTTAGGTGATGATAAAGACGAATGCTAATGCAACGTATGGTATGAATGACGCAAGCGAAGAGGCATGTGATGCCTTTAGTCTGATTATAGAGTCGATGTGGGTCATAGTGAATGAACATGGATCCACAAGTCAGCGCACATGTTTTGGGTTAAGTGCATCACAAATCAGGTCTGCTCATGTTGATGAGTTGACATGGATAAATGAGTTAATACAAGTCAAACAGGTCAATGAGTTTGAAAGAGTTGATGAGGATCGACATGGCTATGCAAGTTGACGTGTAAGGTAACTATGACTACTGAGCAGCAATAACGATGGTGGATGATGGTGGACAACGGATGGCAGACGGTAGTAGAAACAACAAAAAACTCATTTTTAAACTCTTTTGAAGTCATTTTTTAACCAAATTTTGTACCAATGGAATTACATGACTACTAAAGAGATTTCCTATACTAAATTTAAAACTAAAATATCCAAAAAGCTATCAATGGTTCTTCAAATAATTAAAACAAAATTATAGATCCAAATAACTTGACAAATTGATGAAAGAAAACTAAAATATGTAATAAATAATGGTCAACTGTAATTGATCTCCAAAATGATAATGATAATAAAAACCAATAAGAAGTAGAGGGGTCAATCCTGGCATAGCTCCAAGTATAAATAAGACTAGTACACCTCTAAATAAAATCTCTAGGTTATATACTAAGTGCTACTACATCATCCTCTCTAGGTGGAAAGGAGTTAAACTCTATTAAGATAGATTGAAATCCTAATATTGCTCTAATATCTTTAGGTTTTGTAGTGAAGCTTCTCCTTAATAATCTAAGTGTCATTAGAGGAGGGATGGCCTCACCAACATACCAAAAATCTTTGTTGTGCTTGATTTTATGTGAAAATTATTTGATCATCTAGGACTTGCTCCACTTATTCTCTCAACTCACTAATGGTGTTAAATGTATTGGTGGGATAGATTCTCTTAGTAATGATGGTAAATGCTAAAAAGGCTCACGAGATATTGAGTGTGGTTTCTTATATGATAAAAGATTTTGATTATTATAAGTAGCACTTATTCTATAATCTTTGGATAAATCTAAAATATATCTATTGATATCTAGCTTTGTTTATAATTTTAAATGATCCAACACCATGGGCATACAATTTTTTGAGTGTTCTTGATGGAAATCTTTCAAGCCTAACACAGATCATCACTTAATCACCCTTAGTAAATTCTTTAAGTTTTTTATTAGTATTTGTTAGTTATATATTTCATCATTTAAATTAATTTTCTTAAAAACTTATATATGTAATGATGAAATATGATAAGCAAAATACTTAAAAAACTTAAAAGTATAAAAATAATGAGGTAAGGACTTCAAATCAATAGGACTCTAAGGATGATTTTCAAAATAAATTTTAAAATGATTCAAACTCATTGTTTGATTAATAAATTTAATGCACGATAATAAGTAATCCTAAAAAGTTGATTTAAATTTTGTTTAACTATTTGTTCATTTTTTGGGATGATAAATTGATAAGAATTTAAGTTTTACTTAAATTAATAAATTTATTTGGTAATGTAGTAATGTGGTAGTGAAGTACTAGAAACTAGTTCTATAATAAATTGAATATCTCTTAAAAGTAGGAGTGTGTTTGGCAAGTCATTAGGAAATACATCTAAAAATTCTTTGAACAAAAGTATAGACTACAGGTGGTGGTGTGGGTATATTAGTAAGAGCTTCCTTAATTATTGCAAACTAGATAATAATAATCACACAAGTGATTATATCCCTCTCAATCTTGGTTAGTGAAATGATAAAGTAATTTTTCTTTTATTTTATCTTCTTTAGAGTATTTAGGTTAAAACGTTTTTTTGAAAAAGGTGAAGGATATAACATGATCTTCTTTTCTTCATATATGAAAGTATATGTATTGGCTCTTCCATTTAAAGTAGCATCTTGATCGTATAACCAAGGCCTTCTTAAGATAAAGCTACTTACTTACATTGAGATAACATCAAACCGTAGTTACTCAAAATATTAATCAAACTTTAAAGAAACATAACACTTTTATTGTATGGAAATTGAAGTTTGTCAATCCAAGATACAATGCATGGTTGGGGACAGTCTATGAGTGTTAAACGTATCTTTTTAGCAATATTTTATGCTACGACATTGATACAACTATCATTATTTATAATAATCTTATAAGGTAGGTCTTTGGTTCTAATAAAAATATTAAAGGTGTTAGTTCATGCTAATCATTAGATAGTCTTAGTATAGTCAAAGTGCACCTCATAGTAGTTAATGTATTCCTAGTATTATGTGTAGAGCTCTCTTAGGGCACTAGACTACGACATGCCCTCTCCAAGGACTTAGAAGGTTTTATTTGATAGGTTGGTGTGTGTGTGTGTGGAGGGACACAAGTTGTATATGGAGTAGTAGTAAGAATAATAGAAGTAGTGCTACGAGTTTGAGGGTAGGAAATAGTCAAAGGAATCACACTCTTACAAACAATCAATCCTTTAAATCTTTCTACATCATGGACCACTTCATATGACTTTTCTAAACTAGTAACATTTTTTAAGTATAACTCAGCTTGAATAGACTCTCTAAGCCCAGCTCAAAATCGAGACAATACTACTTGATCTAGCTCTAATACAACACATCAAGCATATAATCCTTAAATTTAGTAATTTACTCATCAATAGTTTTTAAACTTTAGGATAGAAATTATCATTTAACTAAAAGTTCAATTCAATAAGAGGTGGGTACATATTTAGTTCATAGGCAAATCTTTAGTTCTTCTTATGATTGGGGTAATGCTCGATCTTCATCAAGATATCATTTTTTTAATGTGTAAATAAATAATATAACATATGATATCAACTTAGTTTTAACAAATTAGTACTTTTGATGTTCACTATGGCCATACTAATCAAAATAATGATCCATTACCATTTACAATCTTTATATACCTTAGGGTCTAAACTACCATAAATGTAAAGGCTTTTACTTTATCTATATTAATCTAACGATCATCATCCTTACTATGTTTTCTATCATGATTATGTGGAGTAGCTTGAGACATAGGTTGACATTCCTATTGATTACATTCATTTTCAAAAGATATTTTCGCAACTTTGGGGTCACTTGTCAAAGACCTACTTGATCTATGAGATCCACCTGATCTACTATCTCTAAATTGTTTTAATTGGTCGATGCATGCTTTTAATGTAACTCTTAGATTTTGTATCAAATAAGTTAGTTTTAGAATTTCACGTTGACTATTAGATCTATGGTTGATTATGATGGTTGAGAATTAGACATTTTATATTGTTTTTCCAACCTCATGATCATAAACTATTGAGTTAAAAATCAAGTTCTTAATTTAGAATCATAAAGAAAAAGAAAACAAATAAATCTTAAAATGTAATAATAAGAGACCATATATATATATATATATATATATATATATATATATATATATATATATATATATATATATATAACTTCTAGTAATTAAAATAAATACACAAAATCAAAAGATGATAGTTTAATGATAAGGCTAACCACTCTGTGATATCAAAGTTGATACAAGATGATATACTAAAATCTATTTTTAGCTTATAAACAATTAAGATGTGTTAAACTTTAAGCAATATATCCATACAATGCCACCCAAAGGTATTATTGATTTAGAATTTGAAATATAGTATGAAGAAAGGGTTGCAAGGTAAGACTTGGAATCATTTGATTGAGTAGTTATTATTAAAGGAGGGATGAAGAAGAAAGTTTGAAGTATTCTAATATAGTCTAACTAAGCTTTAAATTGAACACTTCACTTGTCAAGCTTGAGTGTAAAACAAGATTAGATCATGTTTTCTTTAATATGTTGTTCAACATAATTTGTATCTATCAAGGAAACTAAGAAAAATGAAAAGAAAAAGGTAGTATAGGAAATTCTCTTAGGAGAACATGTAGATAAATTAGATTACATATCATGTTAGTATAGTATCAATTATTATTATTGAGCATCTTAGATAATAAGATAGAATCATTTCATTTATGTGCCAATGTTATGTATTCTTGGTTGCTTGCGTTGTGAGAAATGACTATAAAATTATATGACACTTGAAGAATTTTGTGATGCTAATAATATAAGAGAATGAAAAAAGAATATGATAGCAAAGAGGAAAAATAAATAAGAAAAAAGAATATAGGATAACAAATAAATGATGTGAAATGATAGTTGTGATATGCAATCACATAAGTATCTAGTGTATTTAGGTTATGTAAGCCTTAGTATAATGATTATATCAGTGATAGTATTGATGTGCCATAGACATATCATGGCTAAATAATTTAAAGTGAGAATGATAATATTTGTTTAATGATATTTTCTCTAGTAATCATACTCCATTGTTACTATGAGTAAGTTTGATATGATAATATGATATACAATACCACTAACATCATACCCCATATAGATGAGATCAACTACTTGCTATGTGGTCTGATAGCTTGGATATGTGATGAACTACTTATGTGATCTAGTAACCTGTGAGATGTCTATTATGAAGTAGACATATATAAGATAAGATCTATTATAAGACAAGCATTATGTGATATGCCTATAAGCTAAGGTTTATATATTATGATATGATATCAAATGATATGATATGAGACCTATATATTGTGTGCTTGATACAAACATGATAAAGATGAGATGGGATTCCATAACATAGTAATAATGGTCATTCAAGAAATACAGGGCTCTTATAATGAGCTTGAGCATTATTAGGTGGATAAGAATATTAGTATGTAAAAGATAAAAAAATATGAGAATCAAAATTTAAAATAAAAATATATATAGAGCTTAGATTTAAAATGGTTAAATAAAATTATAGTATATAGAGAAATATATATGTATGAACATGATTAAGAGTTGCAATTATGTATCCTTTAACGTGGTTTTTCTATAAATTTTCATATGTTGATCATATTCTCTAACATATTCATACTTCTTTATATACACCAATGCCATGACTATATTATATTATTTTATATATTCAAATGATGATTATAAGCTCTTATCTATACATGTTATTTGAGTTTTATACACACATGTTATGACTTTATTATGATTCATTATTTCTGCTTATAATTTATTTTGTTATGACATTTTATTTCATATTATTATTTAATTAATAATTTATCTATTGAGGTTTCAAGTTTATTACATACTTATATTATAGGTCAAAACCCCAAAATACTAAGAGATGATGAACCCTAGCTACACATAAGATGATTTAAGTTTGATAGTAGGATTATGAGAAGACTTGTGATATTTCTTTTTGGATATTACATATGTATTTAAGAAAAGATATTTTAGATTATTATATTTGAGCTATGTTGAAATATATATGTTATTTATGATTTTTTTTATAAGTGGATGCATTGTGGATATGATTCTCTTGAGATTATATTTGAGATATTTCATATTACAATATGTAAATTTATATGTTGTGATCTATTATTAACAATTATAAATGTTTATAGAGAAAAAAAAAGATCATTTTTACGATAAGTTATATCCATTTTAGTTATCATTCATATTTTAAATTAGAAAATTTTTAAAAAAGGGAGTGAAAATTAGTTTTACAATCACCCTCACCTAAATAAGTGAATAGTGTTTTCAATTACATCAAACTCGATTTTAAGATGCTCAAAATTGTGTAGATAAGAAGGATGGGATGTGACAATATCAATATCAAATGATAGATTTAACAATTATAATCGAAGACAAAATATAGATGATGAGCTCCAAATGGGTAGGCACTCCACCAAGTGTTGGAACAATGATTCCATAAATTGTAAGTTGAGCCAAGCTTAAGAAACGCCACCAACACTCATTGGCATGTTTTCACTTATGGATTGTTCTATTAAATATTCGATCAAGTTCTCTAATTGATTAATTCTTGTTTGATTTTGAGATGCATGATCTAAAAATCACTCAAGAAAAATATTAGTAACAACTATACAATAGTTTTATATTCATCAAACAAATGGTGCATGACCAAGGGTTCAACATTAAAAATAGTGTCAAGGGGACAAAAGAGATCTAATTTTCACATTATCTCTCTATGGATGTTTTTGCATATAATATTTTAAATTTTAAATCAACTTTAGACTTATAAATATAAAAAAAATAGTTATTAAAATTAATCAATATGTTCCCATCCAAAATTCCTCTCCCTTTTTAATTCAATTAAAGGAAGCATATAAATATGCATCAAATTTTAAGCTTTTGGTTTTGGAACCCAAACTAATTTGGGTCTAACAAAATTTTTCTAGGTATATTTTTCTTATTCTTTTCAATCCAAATATAAGAAGGGTACTTAGAGTTTACATTAATTCTAATTCTACAATCTTTTGAAATGTTGCCCTTTTTCATATAATAATTGCAAGAGATGTTGCAAATAGAGAATTTTTAACATCCATAAATTTATTATTATGATAACAAACATTTATATGCATGTGATTGGATACTACTTAATTTAAATGTAAATTTTTAAATTGATCAAAAATAATTTTATCCTTTGCATTCGTATTAATAAATTATGCTAACTCATCTCTAGTAGATTTCAATTCAAAGAAATATATTTCTATTTTATCATTCAAATCTTCACATAGCCAAAGATATTCATTATGCTCTTTTTTTAATTTTTTATGTCTTTGAAAGATTTTTAAAAGCTTCAATCAAAGAAAGCAAATTTTCTTTTGACTCATTACAAAAGAGTTTGCTTATCTCATCATCTTCACTCCTAAATAATTCATGATTTGCTATGAGACATAAGGAACTTTGCTCTTCTTAACTTTCCTTACTACTTGAGTATAATGATTTTTTATTTGAGGCTACCATACCCTTCTTCTTATCCTTCTTGAACATTTTTCTCTTATTTCTCTTCTTTTCCAATTTTGGATAGAATAATTCTAAGTCATTGCATTTAAGGTAGCATGCCTCCACCACAACATTTGTTCTTGTAGCTCATCCTTTTTATTCTTAGATTTACCTATAGCATATTTCTTAAAAAAATTTTTTAAAGCTTTTGGAAATAAGTTCTACCTCACTATTGCAAGATAAGTCATCATCTGATTTGGGTGCAACATTCCTTAATGATAAAACCTTTTTTTCTTTTGTTTAGCAATGATTCTTCTTCCTTTCTCCTTGTCACCTCAATCTCATTGGCCATAAGATCTCCAGGTAGTTCATCAAGAGTGGGATTGTTTGAGTTCTTGGAGGCTTTAATTGTTGTGACAAAAGGATCAAACTCCTTGGATAGCACATGAAGCACCTTCTTCACTATTTCACATTAGTAAAAACTCTATAAAGATTAGAAAGTTCATTCATAATACTTGTAAATCTAATAATCATACTTTTTGTTGATTATCCAATATTCATATAGAGTAATTCATTTTCATATATAAGAAAATACTTTTTAGACTTTTTGCTTGACTAGTTCTCAAGCTTCACCAAAACTTCATAAACTATTTTGAGGTTTATTACCATAAGAAATTTGGTGATCAAAAGACCATAATGAAGAATATTCAAGGCCTTTCACATTAAGTTCAAATTTTGATTTAATGTATCCAAGTCGATTCAAAAAGAGAAATCCTAAAATTAAGCAAAAAAAAGATTGTGATTAAATATAATTATTCAATCACTTTCTTAAAAATATATTATTTATACATAAAAATATTAAAAATAATATTTAATTATATCAATAGAAAAAACTCTTTATGACAAACTCAACAACATTAATTTCATAATTTTTGGCGACCAAGAGTATTATCTTATGAAATTATAACGATATGGGTATAATTATAATTCTCAAAATATCATTTATAATAGATTTATAATTTTAAAAAGTGTCTTCTATCTAATATATTTTGTAGATGATAGATTTGTAAATAATAAAAAGTTGAAGGGCTAAAATATAAATTCAATCAATTAAGGTTTTCATCAACTTTTTAAGACCATATGGTATGACAATAAAAGTGCATTTTAGATAAAATTATTTATTTGAAATAAATACATCACATATAATTGAAACCAAGAAATTAATTTTAATTTTCATGCATATAATCCTGTCGCATGAATATGATTTTGATTGCTTATAAAAACAAGAGATTCAACCTTTGTGAGAAACTATTGGGAACTATGGAAAGGAGGTGATCTAAGGAGATTATGACCTCATTATTTGTTGAAAATTTCGATGAGCATAGGAGAATAGTATGCATAAGCATTTACTTATAGAAATTTTTTCAATTTTAAGAAAATAAAAGAATAGATGCATTTAGATTTAAGTAAGAAATATGTTTAAAATAATTTGGATGCAATATAAGATGAGTTATATATAGTTTTTGAAGTATAATTGAAAGGACCAAGTGAGTTATAAGGTTATGATAATGGATCATATAGGGTTCTTGCAAGGTTTGTACTAAGCTAATTCGAAGTGGACGTACTAGTACGAGAAGAACCATTATTGTTGCATAAATGGGGTAATTTTACAGGTACAATATAAGTTTTGCCCATATCATTATTGTATGACTAATTTGAGTATAAAAGAATGTCAGGCTAGTTAATAGGATATAATTGTATAGTGTAAAATTTTTGTCATATTAGTATGATTAGTGGATGATATCAATAGTTAATGAGAGAGATAAAAAAATAAAATTAATAAGTGATTATATAGAATGATGATATTGATCGTACTAATAATCATAAAAAATATGCTAAAATAAAAAGGGATTGTATTAAGTTGTATTGTCATACATTCCTACAAGACTTACGAATCAAACCAAACAATAGATTTAATAACTAAAAATAAAGGAGATCATATGGATCAAACTTATACGATTTTTGATAAAAATAATTTATATAACAAGAATTATTGTATAATACTATGCTTGTACATGCATGAAAAGTATAGATTTTGTAATTCTATATAATCATATAATTAAAAAATCATACCAATATAATTTTGGATAATAACCTAATTATTTAAAAAAAATTAATATGAGATTAATTACTTATAAATATGTAATATATATGATATATATTGACCATTATATATGTATATGATATTATAAAATATCAAGAAAACATAATGATTAAGAAAAAAAGCCAACTCTCAAATTTTGTTAAATACACCTATTAATTATGATATAAATATACTAATAAACTATACTTTGTATTATTTATAAATGATATTCCATTTATGCTATCTTTAGGATTGGAATGAGTCAAATGCAAATTATGGCCTCAAGCTACTAAGCACGTGTACCTTCTTTCAAGTGAATCTCGCAATTAAAGCGCTCTGATTGTATTAGGTTTGTAATCACATACGAGATACTTTTAATGATGTACTCATAACAAAAGATTCCTTAAAACTTCCTCCAAAATCCTCCACAAACCATGTCTAACTACGAACAAGGTTTAAGCAAAGGAACATTTTTAAGCACAGGCAAGCTTTACCAACGCCAGAAACAAATAAGGACTTCAGTAGAACAAAAATGAGAAAACTGCTCTAGCAATAGTTCTTAAGCAAGCTTTAGGAGTGAAACTTGAGCATGGAAGTGAAGGACCAATTCGTTCTTTCATTTCTCTTCCATTTCATCTCCTTAAGCAATGGTATTAATCAGAATCCATTCATGTTTACAACTATAATACTATCATGATACAGAGCACAGAACTACCAATTGCTAAACTTTATACAAAACTACACCTCCCTGCTTGCCCAGCTGGAACTCGACCTCAAAAAGAAACGAAAGTTTCCTAGGCCAGGCCCCAAAAGCTTATATATATAATGATCGACAATCCACAAATGGGCAACACAGAGATAAACAAAGCAGTTGTTTCCTCAACTTCGCCGGATTGTGATGTGAGTTCTCAAGAGTAATGATACATCTCAAACCTCTGGTAAATTGTCAAGAACAGAAGAAAGGGCTTCAGTTGACGCCAATCCAATTGCTTCAGCAATCCTTAGGGCCATGGCGGATTTGTATGCTGCTAAATCAGCATTCTCCATCAGTAACTGAGCCCTTTGGCGCAGAGGGACTGCAACCTCTACCGATCTTTCCCAAGCTTCCTGGGCTTCACGAACCTTGCGAAGGGCCTCATCTCTTGCAATGTCTTTTGCCTTGGCTGCACGTGAACAATGAGAATGCATTAAATCATCTATTAGGAGAAAGGATAAAACCCAAATATTATTAATTCAATTTTTTATCAACTAAAAGTAACCTGTAACAGTTTTCATAGTTTTTTTTTCTTATCTACCGTACGCCCAAAATAATTAGTGCAGCTAAAACAGTACAATACAAGTGAAGAAGACGCACAATCAAACCCGATAGGAGGCTTTCCTCTGCCAACTTGGCTGCGTTGTCGCTTCAATGATCTCCTCTTCCGAAGAACATGCCTTTGCATCAACTGTGGTCTCCTGATTGATAACCCCTGCTTAAATGATGATTCAGATCATATTTCAATTAACAGTAAAACAAAGTATAGCGTATCAAAAAGAACTACAACATTGTGGTAGCCAGTAAACTATTTAAAATTTCAGTGAAACTAGATTAACTGCTCAACTCATGTACCATACTTCATGAGTATTGTGATGTCTATAGTCCTTTAAGATTTTCCATGCGTTTATCATGAAGTTGGTATACCCTCTTTCTTTTCTTTCAAGTCACTTGTGGGACAAGAAATGACTACAAGGTAACTAAATATCAAATTTCTGGGACATTCCAAGAATAGGTTCCAACAGCTTCTTTGAGATTGCCCTTTTATGCTACATAAATTATTGCAGCATCTTATGTTTTAATTGCATTTTTATATTCCTTCTACATCTTCCACAACGTTATTGTTCTAATCAACGCTATATGTTTCTATACCGATTTTAAGTTCCTTCAATTAATTAGTACAAACTTAAATAACTGTTTTGTGAATTACCAATTTCAAGCAAAGAGCTGTTGTCAACTTTCCACCTACCTCAACTATTATAGACAATCAGAGAAGTGAAAGATCACAAACAACTTGGCTCAGTTATTTTAGAAATGAAAAGCATCATACAAGACATGACATTTCCTATGCACCTTTTCTTTAGATTGCAATCAAGAAAAGTGCAATCCTGTTGCAAATTGGTTTTCAAACCAGTTTTTCAAATGTTTCTCTATCAACTGAACTGCAATCATAGACATCTCAAATTGCTTGACTAAAGCAACAAGGTGTGGCTACATGAACATGGAATGAGCCATTACCTAAAATCACTAAAATTGTCACAGAAACAAAACAATGTCGTCGATAAAATAGCAAAAAACTGATTGGGCAATCTTGTTGTTTCTACAAATTCATTATACATCTCCGATTAGTAACATTACCACTTATCAAGCCCCATTTCGACATAAAAAAGACACCTAAATCCTATAGTGAGTAGCCAACAGAAGAAACAACAAATAGAAACGACTGCACCAGACAATAATAGGGTAAGAAAATGATTATATATCATCAGCAACAGACTATGCAAGCCACAAAAAAATGAAAATTAGAACCATTTTGTTATCAACTTAAAAGACAGCAGGCAGTAACATCCCAAAATCACATTGCTTCTCAGCCAAATGCAAGAGAATAGAACTGGTTCAAGAATAGATCAATGGTCGTTTAGAGCTATCATTTGCACCTTTGACTTGAAACATGTTAGTCCTTGGGTTGTCATAGTGGCATGAGGATGGTGGTTGGCGAAAGATAGATTGTATTTGAAATTTTTACAGAAAACAAACATAAGTAAAAAAGGGTTAACAGTTATCATTTCAGTTGTGTATGGAGCTATGAAATAACTTTCAATTTCATAGTAAATTTATAATTTTTGGCTCAAGCCATACAAAATGGAGGAAATAGGTATGTGATGGGAAAACAATCTTCCTAATTGATGAACTGCATAAAAAATGATAAACAAGCAATTTAGCATGCATCTATCTACCACAAAGAAGTAATAATCTGTAGTCATCAATTACCTGGAACACCCGTGACAAAGGGGCATGTTTTCTTTTCCTCTTTTTTAACCAGTAATCATATACATCTGCTACCATTTTTCTATACCCTACTTCTTCCTGATTGGAAGGTTTATTTTCCAAGAAGGGTACATCAGAGGAACAATAATATGCATCTTTTTCAAAAGAAAATATCAATCTTTCAAAGGCTTCATCTGATAACAAAAATGACATGCCTTTCTCTAAATTAGAACTAGAGTTGTGCTTTATCAACCATGCCTCATCTTCGGAATCCATATCATAATAGGGAACTTCATTAACCATTGCTCGCAAAATTTCATCACCATGTTTCATGCATATATATTGCTCAGGGCGTTCAAAATTTGATAGTATGTCATTCTCATAATCAGGAACCTCATGAAACACAGGCACTGGTATAATCTTCAAAGAAGCATCCTCTTTATGAATGTTGCGTCGTTGGCATTCTGCAAGCAGCTCCTTAAAAGTAAGCCATTCTCGTCTATCAACAAATTCAAGCGACCACCCTTCCTCACCAATCCACATATATGAATGGGTATAACGGTTAGGGATGTACTTCATATCACGTGGCCTATGAAGGTATCTTAAACTGTCTCCCACCTTCACTGCCAAGCACCAATCATTTGTACCAGAAAGTTCCAAGAAAACTTCAGCACCTTCTTCCCTCCAACATCTATCACTAGCAGTAACCAGGACATTAGTTCTGCAATGGACTACATCAATGTTCTGCTTAATCTCAGACAACAGTGATTTTAATTCCTTCGTCAAATCTCCATGGCTCCTTTTAGCAATTTTTGTAGGTTTTGGATAGGATCCTGGGGAAGCAGAGATGTCTTTAATATTATGACAAGCAAACGAATTTCCCAGAAAAAGTTCGTGCGGCTTTGGACCAAGAGAATCCACTAAAGGGATGCTAGAAAATTTCTCACGGGGCAATAATGAAACTGGAGAAGCAGTTCGTCCTCTTGAAAGTCTCAAAGAGCTCCTCCTCCTCTGTTGTTTCCTAATCCTGGAACCCCGCAATACTTCAGAATTTTGTGCAACAACTGCAGCTGTTTTAGCTGCACCATCTAATCCATTCCCATTCGACAAATGACTTACAGTAACAGAGAGCATAGGTCTTGCTAGTTTTGCCACCATGGGAACATGAGAATGTCTACCTTGACTCTGAAAACCCAGAAAAAGTTTCTTGGTCAAGAACATTGCTTTTCTTGAAAGATCAAAAAGGAGATTTGGGGAACCAAGATGGGCGGCCAAATGCAAACCCTTAAAATAGGAAGGAAGCGCAGCAAAGTTCAGAGATAACGGAACACAAGACTCTCCTGTGTTGTAAATCTTGAAAATTCCCCAATTAGAAATGGAACTCCCAACTAAGAAATTCTGAATTACACCCAAAAAAATAAAATCGATAAATACTCCATACTTACAAAAAAATAAATTTAAAAAAATGCTGTATATTAGGAAACTTACACTATTCCTACTTGCAAGAGGCAAGAAATGTATGCCATGCCTGGGAAAAACGATGCCCATCGGTTCAGATAAAAGGAATGCAGCGAAGCCGTATAGGCTCCTCGTACCCTTACTTATCCATTTGATAATAGAGATTAGTAATTTCTGAAACCTAACAATGCTTCCTTCGCATGAAGAATCCAACAGCAGAACAAGCACAAACGAGTACCTAAAACAAGTCCGAAGCTCAAGAGAACCATCATGTGCCTGTAGGAAGTTTTTAGTCGGCTCTTTGAGCTGCAAAAAAGCCTTCGTCCTCATTAATCTTTCACGGCTATCAATTTCGTCATCCCTCAATTTACCAGCCTCATTCACGGTCTTCTGCCTCTTTTGGTTCAGATTTCTGAAGAAAACAATCCCAAACCTTCGGTCAATTGATTCCTTCTCAATACTGGGAGGATATGAGTCCAATCCAATCCAACCGATTGAAGGTGATCTCGGACGCTTTCGGCTGTAAACAATGTTATACATCTTTCCTTTTCGCTGCGCCTGCAGCGAATCCATCTCATTCCCATCCAACTCAGGAACGGATGGACTCATTTCCTTTTTTCCCTCCCTTTTCAACCATCGTATGTCAGCCAATCCGCCAGAATCTCCATCTTCTTCCTTCTCCAAAGGCTCGAACTGATCAAAGCGCTTTCCCGAACGAAGAACCCTGGCCGAAAATTTGACGTTTTCTGATTTCTTCGCAACGGTCGCCTTAGGCACGAAAACCCTCGTCGACGATCTCCTGGCGACCTTGGGCATCCTCCCCTCGGGCGGGGTTCGCAAGAGAAAAACCCTCTGCCCGAACTCCGTTTCCGCCTCCCCCGAGGCCACCCCCTCACCTTTCTCGCTGAACTTTCGAACGACCCTCCTCCTCTCAGATCTAATGCGAAGCTTCATGGGTCGAAGGCATCATCTCTGCAACATAGATCCAGCGTCGCAACGGAGAAAATATCGGAGAAAGAAGAAACGAAGGCGAAAAGGGTGACGAAAAGATGATTTAGTGGTTTGAGATGGCGGACATGGAGGATGGCGGTTGTCGGCGGGAAAAATTAGGGAAAGGCGGCGGATGGCAGCAGAAATTTGCATAGTAGGGTTTTGCTTTTTAATTTTGTATGTTTTAGTTTAATATATAAATAATATATTAATTTGGCCCTCCGATTAATAAGTTCGCTTAATTAAATAAATCGCACCTGCCTAACCCAAATGGCAATGCCAATATCCGTCTATATTCGGATCCGAAATCTGGTTTCAATTTCCTGTTTTAAATTCATTAAACCAATGAACTTTGATATAATACAGTTCAAATCTTAATAGTTCTGGCTCTCGGTAACAAGTCAATTAAGAAAAAACTTCATGGAGTCGTTAACAAGATTAAACAAGAGATAAATATTGAAAATTTAATTTGGATGGCATTCGGATAATAAATGGAGGAAGCATTCTGTTCCGCAAGGTTGGGCAAAAGGTGCCTATGTTATCGGATTTGGATGCCCTCTGCAAAAAGGTCTAAGTCTAAGACGAACGTTATCTAAAACCAACATAAAGAAACTGACCATTTTGGGTAAATCCAACAGATCAAGCTGAACAAAGACAAACATGAACGAAAGTGATATTGCTTAATATAGGTCATTTTTTAAGAAGAGTTTTCTTGACATTACATAAACAACTAATGTCTTGGATATAAGAAATATTTGACATCCATGTATTTAAAAGGCAAGATGGGTACATGAACAAGAGTTAGATGTTGTGAAGTTGGCCAAGAAAATTTTAATCATCCTTGTCAATGAATGGAGGGAGACTTTATTTAAGCAAGAGGCCATGAGTAAATAAAGTCCTAATTTGTCTTGTGATCTTTGCCAACAAAATATTGAATTCTTAATATTTGTATTACTTATTTGATGATAATAAAATTATTATGTTTTTTTATACTAATATTTGTTTAGTAATTTTAAATCATATATTTTACGATCAATTAAGTTAATATAATGATAAGTTTGACCAATTGATTTATAGAGTAATTTGCAAGTAAAGACAAGTCATGGTATCTCAATAATTTTGTTTAAGTTTGGCTCAACTTGTAAATCTTAGAGCCTTTAGTTCCATCTTTTAGTAAAGTAATTACCCATTTAGAACTCATCTTCAACGTAGTACTTTAATAAGAATGTGTTAAACCTATCACTTGATATTTATATGACATATAAGATTATATTTAACCAACATAAGAATTGCTCACATGTTTATCTGTTTTTCTCATGAAACAAATAGTATATAAATGGGTTAATAACTATGAAATCATATAATACAATTTGTGTGAATATAAAGACAATGAGTATTGAAGTTATTTTGACACATATCTTAAATTTTAACCTTCACATATATCATATAATATGATGTCTTTCATTATACTTATAAGTATTATTTTCTTACTCTGTATCATAAGTGAAATATAATTAAACTCGCATGTCATAAAGTTATGGTGGTCTTATCATAAGGTATGAAGCCATATTTGTTCTAAGTTGGTCTAGTAATACCATATTAAATTCTATATTAGTTATGTATGATTCTCAGGTTTATCTATTAGCTTTATATTTTTAAGCATATAGTATAAAGTTCTATTTTGTGCTCATATGATCAATCTCCCTTTACAAAAAGGATTAAAAGAGTCTACATGTCATATAAGAATGAATAAATATGACAATTGTGTTAAATAGAATTAAGAAGTGAATATTGACTTATACAAGGGTTCGATTCTATTCAAAAACCCTATATGTTTGGGCTACTAAATCCTTTACTTGCATCATACACATACGACTCATATTTTGTATTTGTACATTCTTACTACCATTTATAACTTAATCTTATAGAGCAACTTAAACCATACAAATACATTTTATGGAATGCATTGATACAATGAGCATATAATAGAACAGTTTAGCCTTTGAATGCATACGATGTCGATGTAAGAATTCCTTCCACAGTTACTAATAAAACCTCTAAACAATAATATGATGTGCATCACACAAGAAATTTCTAAGTGTGAAGAAAATTTATCATATAATAATGATCCACTTATCGGATGTATACAATCTATGGAACTAAGAAAATATAATAATATAACTATATTATATATATGCAATCCTTGTGATCTTCTAGTATAAAGCATTCATAACAAAAGAAGTAAAACTAAGAACATAGACCAATTACCAATTGTATAATACGATGTCCACTAGTATGCACGTATGATGCATTTTAAGTAAGAAAAATTGACATACCATCAAGCACTTTGTAAGGGTGATCAAATCATCTTATCTATCTTCTTAATATAATTATATGGTTTTATTCGTACAAATTATCATCACAGCATATAACTACTAGTTTAATCATATTGAATATGAGATTTTAGCCATTTAAACTTCTTTAACCCAAACATATCTTATTTAATAGCATAAATAGAAGTCTACTTAAGTACAAAAATGATGATACTCTAATTTGCAAACCATCTAGAAGAGAAAACTTATTTTTATAGGTTGTGCTTGATAATAAAGAGTTTTTTCACCATGCTATTGCATTCAATGCTTCATTTGATTTATTTTTTTAAATATTACAAAAAATCTACTCGTATTGATTAGTAACCTTTTCATCACATTTAAATCTTATGCAATATAATTATTTCAAGTGAATGATATGGATTCTAGTAAGTTTGATTTGTTGAAGCGTTGTAATATATTGTTCAACTACTTTGTTACTCTTAGTAAGGTGTAACCCTACTAGTTTTGTTAAAAAAAGATAATTTTTGTAAGATTTATCCTTATTGGCTTGGAAAAGGGACTAACTTTTAGTGAAAGCTTGGTTAAATTGATTAAAGGTAAATGTAAGCATGGGTTTTGCTAAACTATATTAAAATCTAGTGTGTGCTTTATTTTTAATTATTATACTTACTTTACTTTGCTTATCTTATTACTTAATAATTACTATTTTAGCCATTAATGTTTGAAAGCTAAAGAATACTTCTTAAAACTTGTGCTAAGACCAATTAAGATAAAAGAAATATCTCAAATACAAAGCTATTTGATTTATTGACTCTTTGAAAGTTGCATAATTCACACCCTTACCCCATTTTATGAACATTACTCTTGAAATATGGTTCAACAAGAGTAAGTCGAATTACTAAGAATACAAATTTTAAATTTTTAAAAAATAATTTAAAGAAATTGTTTAAATGTATTTAAAAAGTTTAAGAAAATCTTTAAAAAGATTTAATGCTAATTTTAATTTTATTTTAAAATACTTTAAATTTTTTTAATAATAATCTTTTTAAAAAAATTATGAAATAAAAAGGTACAAAAGTGTACAAAACTAATTTTTATATGATTTGACTTAAAATCAAACCAATGTCTATGTCCAATAAAAACTAGGTACAAAAGGAAATTATATAAGCATTTCGTCAAAAGACAGGTATGTTAAACCCTTACAATAATAAAATTAAAAATAGGTTACAATAATCTTACAACAAATAAAATTAGAAGAGAATGAAAAGAAAAGTGATGATCAAAATTTGTACAAACTAATTTTTATGCTTGATGAATTTATTCAATAAGATAATTATTTTAATTTAATCAGTTAGAAAATGAGCAAAATAAGAGCTTAATTGATTTGAAGAAGAAGAAATTAAATTTTGATGAAAAAAGATACAGCTTAAGGAGGTGATGATAAACACTAGCTACTAACAACTTTAAGGTTGTGACTTGAGATATTTTGTTCAAAATTTTTGTAAAATTTCATCATTCCATTATGTTAAAAAATTTCTTATTTTTAGATATTTTCTAACTACTAAAAACACTTATCACATAGTCAAATTAGCCATTACTAGTTAAGGAATAGTTTTAATTAAAAACTTAATATTGTTTAAAGAAATGGGTTAACAGCTCGAAATTAATGGCTAAAATAGTTGTGACATAAGAGTCAAATGATTATAATGATCTTGGATCATTTGATTATGAAAATTATGTCATCATATGGTTGGGTTTAAATTGATGCTATTTAGAATTTTGGAATTGATCTCAAGCGTTAGATTTCAATTGTGATTTGACGATAGGATTTAGCTTTATGTGTGGATGACATTCAGACCATATATCATTAAATTGTGTGATCAAACAAATGATGGAATAAGCACTTTAAAACAAATGGATAAGATGATGACTATTTTGAAATTAGCCATTTAGAATAAGTTTTTGTTTTAGTCTCATATGCTGTATTTGAACTTCTATTTTTGTCTTACAAGAAAAGTTGTGCACTTTAAAGGTAGTATTATGTCGAGATTGGTTGCCCTCTGGTTCATTTAGGTATTAGTCACTCGTGCTGCTAATAGCTTTAGAAATTAACGGATGCATAAAGTAATGGTAGCCTTCTACCCCAACTAAGATGATCTTCATGAAATCTGATATTTATTTCTCTTCCTTTTTTTTTATCTCATGAATAAATATATCAACTATTTAAAATCTAAAATTTACTAAACTAATTTTATTAGAAATATTTAGGATTTCTTATTATTAAATAAAGTATCATGGTTAGGGGTTAACACCACAATAATCTCTCCCTTTTGATGATATCAAAATCTCTAAAAATATTAATAAAAATATGAATTATTTATAAAAGGATTATAAAAATAACTAAAAGTAAACTCCCTCTACATGTTTGTTTGGATTAGTCAGGGCTCTTTTTAATTTATTCTCTTATCTTTTAATTTTGGTTTAATTTTAATTTTCTCTTTTTAATTATCACTCAAATAGATTTAATACTTTTAAACTCATTCAAAGTCTTGTAAATAATTTACAACCTAACGGTTTTATCAAAATATTAACCAATTGATTATTTGTAAGCACAAGTTTAATGAAACATGATTAAATTTAATATGCTCTCTTATAAAATAATATTTAATACTATATGTTTTACTCTAGAATGATTAATTGTATTTTTATTTAAACTTATTACTCTTAAATTATCATAATAAATAGTAATTTGTCTTAGTATAACATCATAATCTCCTAGTTCTTATTTGAACCATAAGACTTGTGATTTATATTAACTTGTAGCTATATATTTTAATTCTATAGTTGATAGTGTAATATAATTTTGTTTCGTAGTACTCCATAAAATTAAAAGAATTTCTTAAAGATTGGCGTGTTTCACTTGTGTTTCTTTTATTTGTTCTACTTCTAAAAATATTTGTATTTAAGAATACTCTTAATTAAAAATGTATATCTTCTTTTGAATATCAAAGTCTTAATTTACTTGTTCCAACTATATATATTATTTATTTTATAGCTATTAAAAGAGATTTTTTAGGACAAGATTAAAATCGAACACATACACAAATATTATAGATTATATTTGGTGTACTTGTTGTAAGATATAAAAGTGAACCTATTAGATCTTTATATATTTTAATATCTATTGATTTTCTTTTTTTCATCTTTATCTTATTGTGTATTAATGGTATTTATGAAACCATATATTTTTAATAATTTTAGAGTATATTTAGTTTGTGATATGAAAATTTTGTTTGTAGTTTGTTTAAATTGAAGACTTAAAAAGATTATTAACTCGCCCATTAAACTCATTTTAAATTTATTTTTTATTAAATTTAAAGAATGTTTACACAATGCTTCATTGCTAGCCCCAAATATTCTATATATTTGACATATAAGTTGATCTTCTCTTTTTATTTTTAATAAATAATATGTTATATATTTTTTCTTTTATAAAATCATTTAAAATTAGAAAACTACATATTCTATCATACCATGATCTAGTACTTGCTCAAATCGATATAAAAATTTATTTAATTTACATACGTGATCTAATTTATCATAAACTTAAATTCATGAGAATTATTTTACATAAACATCTTCATTTATATAACTGTTTAATAAATCACTTGTAATATTCATTTGATGTAGTTTGAAGTTCTTGAAACAAACAAAAGCTAATAAAATTCTTATTACCTCAAGCCTTGTGTTGGGTGTAAAGGTTCTTAAATATCTATACCTTTAATATCTACTAGTGCAACTATTATTTCTTTGTTCTTAATTATATTTTCATTTCAATCTAGTTTGTTTCTAAAAAACAATCTTGTTCTAATTATAATTTTATCTAATGATCTAGGGATTAACTCTCACACATAATTTCTTTTAAATTGATTTAATTCTTTATTCATAACTATTATTCAAAATTCATTATTTAAGGAATCTTTTATTGAGGTTGGTTTGAAATTTGCCACAAAAGTGGAATGATTATAGTAAGATATAGTTTTAATGCTATTTATAATTTCACATACTATTTATATTTTTTTCAATTATTTTCTTTTTCTTATTTACTTGAGTCTTTTAAATTTAATTTTTCAAATTCTATTTGTTCATCATCTATGTTTACCTATTTTGTTTGGTCGATATTAATTCATTAAAATTTATTTGTATGTATTCTTTTACTTGATTAATAATTTTGTTGTAAACTTTACAAGCTCTACCACTAAATAATTATTCTAAGCAAATGCCTTTATTTGATTTGGATCAAATTTTTTTAATTCTTTTTCTCATTATGTAAAATACTACATTTACAACCAAATACATGTAAATATGTAATCTTTAGTTTCTTATTAAATACTAGTTCACAAGATTTGTTTATTTTGGGCCTAAAAAGTATCCTATTTGAAGCATAATAAGCTGCAAGCATAGCTTCTATCTAAGAGAATTTAGGTGTATCATACTCATTCAATATACTTATAATAAAATCTAATAAGGTTTTATTTTCCTTCTCTACTACACTATTTTGTAATGAGAAATTCTATTAATATTGTAATATTTAATAAATTTTTTATTTCTACATTCTTTTATATTATCACTTCTAATGATAATTAAGTTTGACTTAACTTATTTTATAAATTGGTTATTAATATTTAAAAGTTTACATGATTCACATTTTCTCTTACTAAAATGACCCATGTATATCTTGAATAGTGATCTACTATAACTAATTCATATTTGTTACTTCCAAAGCTCATGGGAAGTATAAGTCAAAACAAGACTATGTGTACTAGTTTTAAAATCCTTTTAGAGCTTACACTCGTTTTGGCTTTAAAGCTTGCTTTCGTTGCTTTGCCTAAATTACATATTCTACAATAAAAATCTACAAATGTTAATTTCTGTAAGTCTCTTCCTAAGTTATGTTTAATTATTTTTTCTTAATGTATATATACTAGCATGACAAAATCTCTTATGTCATAAGTTTGAGTCATAGCATATGATGTAAAACATTTTATTTGAGAATTATTAATAGTACTCAAATCATATAAACATGTATTATTTCTTTTAGGTGTAATAATTATTATATATTTATTTTTGCTTATTTTATATATAATAATATCAAATAAAATACTAAAATTACTATCATAAAGTTGACTAATACTAAATAAATTATATTTTAAGACTTAAACAAATAAGACTTTAGTAATTAAAAATGTAATGTTCTTAATAGAACCTATTCTTTTGATAGATTTTATTAAATTATCACTACTAAGTACAACCTTTCCTCCATCATAAACTTTTAGTTGGGTGAATAATTTAATATTTCCTATCATATGTGTTGAACGTCTACTATCCAAGAACCACATGTCTTCCTCAACCTTGGAAATAAGACATACCTAGACTTTTAAATTAATTATTAGATTTAAGAACCCAAATTATTTTGGGTCCAACATATTTAAGAGTAGTTAAGTTATTATTTATCTTCATTACCCATGCATAAGTAAGAAAGCTTGAATGAATTTTATTTCTAATCCTACATGCATATGAAGTGTAATAAAAAAACATGTAATAAAGGCATGTAAGTTTATTATAACCATGTAACATGTTAACATTGTCATTAAGCTTATGCATATGAAATCTATTTGTAATAATGATTTCAATAATAATTTATTTTTCATTTGAAAGTGAACATGTATTATGCAAAGATTTAAAATTATTAAATTCTTTAACTAAGGATGTATGATCATTAACTTCTTGTACTAATTCATCTTGGTCTTTTTCATATTTTCTATATAAGTATTAGTCTTACTTATAATTTGATCACAAAGACCTACACATTCACAATATTTCTCTTTTAATTTCTTAAATTGTTTACTCAAACTTTCATACTTATTATAAACATAATGTAACTATTCAGATAATTTTTCTTTTGAATAATTTGTCTCTTCCTCACTTAAGAACGCACTCTCTTTTTCTTTCTCTTCTTTTCTAGCTATCATGTAAAAGAACCCTTCATTATTGTCTTCCTCTTTACTTGTACATATTTCTTTTGAATCACTCCAAACTGCTTCTAATTCTTTCTTCTTCATCTTCTTCTTACTTTACTTCATCTCATTCTTATTTTCAACTCTTTCTTACATTGCACGACATGCTGGTCTGATATGTCTTAGTATTCTATATTAATGATAAATAATTTCCTTTTTCTTTTTTGCTCTTCTCTTAGACTTTTGATTTCTATATTTTTCTATACTAAGAACTTTAGGTAAACCTTTAAAGATCAAAACAACATCATCATCATCACTAAACTCCTCTTTTATGCTCCTTCCTCCATCTTTAATATTATTTTTTTATTTCTTCCTCTTTATTTGGTTCTTCTCAATTAATTCTTCTTTTTTTTTTCTTCTCTTTATTTCTTGCTCATTCATCATAAGCTCACTCATCAAATCATTTAATACTAAAGTGGAAACTTTTTTAGTTATCTTGATGGTAGTGGTCAATAGTTCATACTCTTTCATAAGCTTTTGAGTATCTTATTCATCTATTTATTCATAAAAAAATTAGTTTTTCTAAACTAACAAGTATATTAGTAATATTAGTAAATCTTATAAACATACTTTTAATAGATTCATTTGAAAGTATTCTAAATAACATAGGGTCATACTTCATGTTTATGTTATTTTTCTTAATTAACGAGGTACATTTATATGTTACCTCTAATTTATGCAAAATTTCATAAGTTATTTCTAAATTAATAATTCTATTAAATTTAATAGTATTCAAAGCATAATATAAAATATTTATGGCACTATTATTTAATTATACTTTATATTTTTTATTTTCATCTATTTCATGAAAAATTTTAAGTATAAAAGTATCTTATGTATTTTTTAATAAGAAAATCAAATGGAGTTTACATTAATTTCCATAGTTCTCTATTAATAAATTTTAAATGACTAGCCATCTTAGTTTTCTAATAGAGATAATAATAGCCATAAAAGAGTGATGGCATATTGGAAGATACATTTTACCTAATCAAATTGAAGTACTAATTTGAGTTATAGATCTCCTAAAGAATTTCTTTTGACTAAAAACGATTTCACTCTTATAGTAATTAAAATATGGTTTAGTAAGAAGTGAATTTCTTGAAATCAAAATTTTAATTTCTTAAACAATATTTAAAGAAATAATTTAAAAATATTTAAAATACTTGAGCAAATATCTAAAAGGATTTAATAATAATTTTAATTTTATTTTAAATTACATTAACTTTTTTAACAATAATTTTAGATAAATTGTGAAATAGTAATGTATAAAAGTTTAAAAGTGTATGTAAGTAATTTTTAGATTATCTTGCTTAAAATTAAGCCAACATTCACCCCCAACAAAAACCAGGCATAAAATAAATTATATATGGCTAAAAAGAGATGTAGGCTAAACACTCACAATAATAAAACTAAAAAATAGGTTACAATGACCTTATAACAAATAAAATTTGTAGAAAAGGAAAGGAAACTATTGATAAAATTTTTTTCAAACTAATTCCTATGCTTGACAAAATACTCAACAAAGCATAATTATTTTAAATTAATTAGTTAGAAAATGAGAAAATAAGAGCTTAGCTAATTTGAAGAAGAAATAAGAATTTAGAGTTTGATGAAGAATGATGAAACTTAAGGTGGAAACAATAAGCACTAGTTGCTAGCAGCTTTAAGGTCATGACTTGAGTTTTTTTTAAAATTTTTGTAATAATTTCATTAATCCATTATGTTCAAAAATTCTCAATTTATAGAGATTTTCTAACGATTAAAAGCACCTACCAAATAATCAAATTAGTCATTAATAGTTGACAAAAGTATTTTTATTTAAAAACTTAATATTATTAAAATAAATGGACTAGAGGCTTAAAATTAATGGCTAAAATAAACATTGTGCAAGAGTCAGATGATTGAAATGACTCTGGATCATTCGATGGCAAAAACTACATATCATGTATCTAAGATTAAACCAGCATTGTTTGGAATTGATATTGGCCGTTAGATCTAAATCATGATCAAACGATAAGATTTAACTTTATGGTTGGAAGAAGTTCAGACTATGCGATCATGAAATTGCATGATCGAAAGACTGATGGAACTAGTTCTTTAAAAAATGGAAAGGATGGTGACCGTTTGATCATAAAATGTGTGATCAAATAACTCAAGTCACGCCGACAATTTAGAAGTTAGCCATGTAGAAAAAGCTTTTTGTTCAAATCGTACATGTTGTATTTGCACTTTCATTTTTGCTTTATAAGACATGTGTGCTCTAAACGTAGCCTAATATCAAGTTTGGCTACCCTTAGTTCATTCGAGAATTAGTCACTCATGCATCCAGTAGCTTTAGAAATTAACGGATGTAGGAAGTATTGCCCCAGTCCCATGCAACACTTAAATATAGGTTTGGGAGTGATGTCTTGACCTGATTAATGTAGCAAATAGTTTTTCGATTAATATTTGAGCCTAGTTTTTGTTAAGATAAATGTAGAATTAGGTTTATTAATTTTTTAAAAATTTAATTAAGTATTATTGAAACAAAAATTTTGAAGACATTAAAAAATGATTCTTAAGATAAATAAGATATGATAAAAAATATTAAAACCCTTAATATTTTTTTAGATAATTAATTTAAATAAAAGTTTGTTTTTGTATGTGCCTTGAAAAAATAGTTTCAATCAAGCTTAATATTCTAATAAAAAATAAAATATAAATACTTAAAAGAAAGTTGAAATATATCTCTTGATAATCTGTTACTCCAACTAAGATGACCTTTATGAGATCTGACATTTATTCCTCTTCTTCTCTAATTTCTCTCATAAAAAAATACATCAGCTATCTAAAATCTCATAATTTACTAAATTAAATTTATTAAAAACACCTAAGGTTTATTATCATCAAATAAAATACCATAGCTAAGAGTCAACACCATAACACTCTCTCACTATTTCAACAAAAACTACCCGATGAGAGAGTTTTGTTGAAAATATTTTGGGCAAAAACATTAGAATAATAAAGATAGTTGAAGTGGGCCATATAAAAAATAGTCAAAACCAAACTAAAGAAGTGTATTACAAGCATGTTAGCATTGAATCAAGAGAGATGGGTTGAGTGAGTGAGACATGGTGAATGAAGAATGGAGAGGGAATTATTAAGTTGGTTAAAAACCTCTCTAGTTATGTAGTTGAAAGTAAATATTGATTGCAACTCAAAATTTGGTGAAAAAATAATAAACACATTATTTTTTAAGCATTTTATCTAATGTAAACAATCATATTATTTAACCCTTGGTCCATATATAATTAGTTTAATGATAAAAAAATTATTCTTTTATTGTATTAATGTTATTTTAAAATTATTTTAAATAATGTAACTCAATAATGAATAAATAAACATGATTGGAGAGCTTGGTCTTAATTTAAGGCTTAAGTATCAATGTTTGGTGAGAATGTAACTTCTACAAAACTTGAAGCATAGGAAAATAAGGAGAAGAATTATTTTAGAGTGATCTTTACTTGTTCTAGAGTATTAAAACCTATGGGGGCACTAAGACAATAGTAAGAAATTTAGTGTGTGTGACAAAAGCTTTTTGAAGATATATTTTCCACATATCTCATTATTTAAGTATGCACTCTTTACATATACAATTGGCTTATTAAAGATTAAAAATATATGTTTACCTCAATAAATCATTGTCATAATTCCTAGGATTCAAAACCTTAATTATGTGCAAAAATGATTATATAATACAATATGATGTTACTATTTTACAATATAATCAATTATAATTAGGCAATTCATAAGGTTGAGCTTAGGAATATCACTATCATATAGTATGTTTAGCACCAATGCTTTGTACATCAGGAGAACTAATTGACAATCAATGAATATCCTAAACTAAAGAATTTCAAATGATACAATAATATTCATCATATAGTATAATTAATTATCTAGGTTAAGGTATTATTAAAGATTAAAACTAATAATTTTGTATAGTATATTAATATTTATTATACAATATAAATAATACAAATTTTAAGATATCATATAGTATGATCCTTTGATTGGATGGTACATTTAGTTTATTTTTGTGAGTATGATTAATTTGACTAGATTTAGAATTTGTAAAATAGCCACAAAGAGCTATCGTGGGAATTTAGAGTCATTGGAGAGACTTTTAATAATTCTATAATAAAGCTAATGATCAAATTACATATCATTTGAAGAAAATTAGTACATGAAGATTTTATCTATATTGAAGAAAAGAGAGTGAAAATTAAATGTTGTAACATATAAAGTATCCTAATCATTCTCAACCTTTCTTCAGGTTCAAATTACTTTAAGCTAGGTTGAATATCTTTCTTTCATTACTTTATAATGATTTTAGTGCACCTTTTGATATTTTTATTGATCTATCTAATCCCTAATCCCTGCTCTTTCATTTGAGCTTTTTGTTGTACTTCGAATTTTATTTATATTTGGTCTTTTAGCTATTGTTGTATAGTCATTTTAGCCCAATGATTTATGAAGTTTTTCTTGGCTTGATGTTGTAGGCTCCTTTGGGTTAATTGTAGTAAGGTTTTTTGGCCTAGTATTTATAAGGTCCTTTGGTCTAGTGTTATAGTTTTACTTGCCTTTGCAAAGGGTATTTTTAGTATTTTTACTTAGCCTTTGGTTGTGGGTGACATAAATCAAATTTTAGATCTAAATGCCTTAAAACTATTTTATGCACTTTCCTTTATTACACTCTTCACACAAATTTTTCAAAGTTAACAAGATTTTCTAAAATTAGATTAGAATTGCATTCATGAATCATAATTTAACCCTATTCTCTTCTCATGTGGATATCATGCCCTCATTTCCTAACAATTGGTTACAAAGTATAGTTGCATCTAGATACTAACCATCTAAGACAAGATCCTAAAGATGTCTAACACATGTGTAATCAATCATACTATGTTGGAAGAAGGGGCTTAATCTTATCATGCATCTCTATTTAAAGGTGTTTTTTATTTATATTAAAAGAATCTAATCATATTTTTCTTTAATCCATTGATCTTGAGAATAGGTATATCTTTAAAAATATTTTTGAATTTTCCACAAAAAAGATGCATAACATATTGGTTAGAAAGGCTTGAGTGAAGTCACCCCTTAAATGAAATGTAGAGCTTAACTGAATTTGATGGCATTGAATATCCTTCATTGTGGATTCATGGCCATTGAGTTTAATAGAGTAATGAGCTTTAAGACCACCCATGAAGTGTGGGAGAAGCTTAAGGTTATTTATGAAGGAATTAGCTAACTTAAGGAGTCAAAAATAAATTTCATATGCATGATTATTTTCTTTCTAAATGTAGAAGAAGAGTCCATAGATTTACTAATATTTCTAATAATCTCTCAAATCTAGGTAAAGTATTTTCAAATGTTAAATAAATGAGAAGGATACTATAGGTGCCTAGAGAGTTTAATCCTTTGGTGACCACCATAAAAGCCTTTAAGAACTTCTCTCTTTGAATGAATTACTTAGGGATCTTATGACTAATGAAATGGATATGATAAGAAGAAAAGAAGAGGAAGTGCAACCCAAGTAGCTCAAGAAAGAGAAAGTTATTGCCTTAGAGGTTTCCCTATTCTCATCGAATGAAGAATATTCTTATAAATATTGTTAATCTATTAGTGTGATGTAAAAAAGATGGCAGAGGTGAACCATGCAAATTTAAATACAGAAAAAATTCAAACAAACTCAAAATTATTTGGCAATGTACAATAAAATGAAAGTTTTAACTTTATAAGATATTAATTGCTCTTAGAATACTTTTTAAGAAAATATTGTTAGGATTTGTATTACGTATTGTGTTGTAGAGCAAGTAAAGAAAAGGCAAAAGAGAATTTAAGTGATTTGATCAAAACTCAAATTAACATCTTCCTCGAGCCACATGACTAGCAAATAATAATAAAATATTGGCTTAATAAAAACTTTTAATATCAGCTTGATAATAGTCTAAAATATAGACTTAATAAAAATATATAAACATTAGAATAATAAAAGCCTACAAAGAAGAAATCAAAATAAAAGGTCCCCAATAATGGGACAAAGAGAACCAAATATATATCAATACAAAATTCTTAAAACCAAATAAACACTTAAGCAAGAGATGCTTACATGAAGTTAAAGCAATATAAAATATGTGTAAAGTTGTTTAAGAAGTAATATGAAAATCACTTACAACTTATCTTAATGAGGAATGAAAGGTTATTAAAATGAGATCAATGCTTGCAATTATGACCTTGATCTCCCTCTCTCATAGAAATAATAAACACAAAAGTGGGCTCCTTTGTAAAGATATTCCAAATGAGTATTAACTTCTAACACTATGTTTTATGTCTTTGAATAGTCCTTTCCTAGCTCTTAAATGACTCTAAAATTATCTCTAATGGTTATGTAAAAAATCAATCAAAACTAGCTATTATATACATTTGAATTGATAGTACTATAAGATCTATAGATCATAAAAGTATAATGCTACAATTTCACATTCTTAATTGATAACACCTATATGATCCAAGCTTATGCATGGATGATGTTATACAATTTCACACTCTATGTTAATAGTACTTATTTGGTCCACATATCATACAAGCATGATGATATATACACATTCTAAATTGATAATACTTGTTCAAGCCATAGAACTTACAAGCATGATGTTATACAATTTCTTTGTTATCAAAAGAGCATCCTTGAATATTGATGCATTGTTTAATTATGAATAAAAAAAATCTTTTTAAAGTCAAAGTTTTGAACTCTTGAAAAATATTGTACAATATAAGTTTATATACCACAATCAATTTTATAATCAACCCACCTAAATTGATTATAGAATTTTGTATTCATATGATAAGTGAGTTGTACTCTTAAGATACAAATCTACTTAATGCATGAATAAGTCCTCAATGATAGGATTTCAAGTAAATGTTATCATATAGATATTAAGGTGATATTATAAAATTATAATGAAAATTTGCTTCCTCATAGCACAAGTCCTCAACTCTTATTACTTAAAAATATTGATTACATTTGTATAAAAAATATATCATACTTATATAACACTTCAATTCCATTCCACACACAATATCACTTAATCTAATCCTTATTCAATCCTTTAGAATAAAGACAAAACTAAATTAGTGTAACATCCTTGATCATCAAATTAGGTATGAGTTAACATGTGTTATAAAGTGTGTCAAAATTCTAGAAAATAAAGTATTTCAAAATAGAAAAAATAGATATAAAATTGGATAGAGTTCATTGAGATGAGTATAAAGATATTTGTTTTATCTCAATCAAAGTTTATTTTAAATTTTAATGAATTATCAAAGTTAATAAGTGTATATCTATATAATTAAAATATATCTATATTAATAGTTTTTGGTTTTTCTGAAAATAAGATTTTCCTTTCCTCCCTCTCCCAATCTCATGGTTGATGGAAACAGTAGGACAGGAAGTTTGCACAGTAGATCGGATGTTTTGCTGATTTCGTCGATGATGAGGGTTATGAGATCCATTAAAGTGTCATGAAATTAAGCAAAATAAGGTGAGATTTGCTGATGTGAAGTTTCGATAAATGCAAAATACTGAAAACATAATTCCTTTTATTTCTTCATGATTTAACTTGAAACTTATGATAATGATCGATGCATTTACCCTTGATTAAGTTTTTATTTGACTATTAGAATGATTGGGTAGGAATTTGTTAAGGATTAGAAAGCTAGGGTTTTTAGGAAAAGGGAAAATTGAGAAAGGTAAATTAAAAAGCTTATTTTTGAGATTTAAAAAGTGAGTTATATAATTTTATATTGATACTTTGATAATTTTTAATTTATGCAAAAATCTATAAATTGAGTTGAAAATTATAATTTAATAGGCTAAAATTTACAAGAAAGGAAAGCTCAATAGTTATAGAACTATCCCAAATAATGAAAAAAATTATGAGATTGGCACTCTAACTAAATATTTATGCATATGCTTGATGTAGTATTGATTTGCTAAAATTAAGACCTTACATAATGAGTAGGCATCTAACACAAAAATTATATGCATATGTTTGATATAGTATTGTTTGTTGAAATTAAGATATTACATGTGATATAAGCTCTCTAGCATGAATAACATATGCATATGCTTGATATGGTATTGAATATTGAAATTAAAATCTTGTATGTGAATATTGTATAGAGTATATGATCTCATATACTGATGTTGAATTATCACATTAGTTGCATAAAAATTTATATTTGAAATGTGATGTATATTTTGTCTAATGTGATAAATTGGTATGTAAAATTATTCAACATGAGTAATTGTATAAGCATGATATTTATTGAATTGGTGGAAAAATATCAAATATAATGAGAATTTTTATGTGAAAATTATATGAAAAGATTAAATGATATGGATGAATAGTAAATTTCTTAAAAATCAATATGTGTTGTTCTTTTTTGCTAGTGGTCATATGGTCATAAGAGTGAGATATTACCATAGTGTGGTGGTTAGTGGCCATGTGGGTCATATTATTGAGATTTTTTGCAAAGATATGTACATTAAAAATATAATAAAATTAAGAATGATTATACATGAGAATATAATATGATAAATCAATAAATGAGATTTTTATTATACTAAGTAAATCAAATTATGGTTAGTATATAAGGTTACTTAGTTAAGTGCAAACATGTGTAGATAATCAATATCATTATTAAGAAAAAGAGATTTAAAAAAATAAAATAAAAAGCTATATGCGTTTTGTTATTTCTTATAGAGATCAAGACATATTTTTCTTTGATAGCATAATATATTTTTTCTTTACATTCATGTTGACTTACTTACTTGTATACTATAATTGATTAGGCCTTACATATGGTTTTCCTAAATTATTATTTATTTTATTATTTGAGATAACCTATTAAGTTAGTGATTATTTTCTCAGCTTTATTTAGTGTTAATATTTCAGATATAATAGAACCCAATAAAAAGATAAGGGGGAGCATATATATTTCATTTTTTATTTCTCTTATCATTTCTTAATTATGTGTTTTTACTTGTTATATTTTTTATTTAAATATTTATGTTTTGTTATCATAAAAAAGAAGAGATTGTTAGATCACTTTTGTGTTTGATGAGTTAAGAATTAAATATTTAGTATTTTATTCTAATGAGTTTGTTTATTATGAATTAGGTATAATTTTTAATGAACAAGCCATGCACTTTTGATGAAAGTAAATTAATGATCTTCAAAATACCTTGGAGTATTCAACAAGCTTCAAGAATTGAAAACATATACATCAGCTTTGACAAGGATTTCCTTTACTATGAAATAAAATGTTAACCTTTTGATTTTAAGGCATTCTCATTTTGTATCAATTTCAAATCATATTTGAGCAACAAATTATTCAATCATCTCCTAGATTTAGCAAAAAAGAGGAATCCATTTTTTAATCCCATAACCTTTTTCTTAGTTAAATTCTATTCTTATCAAATTCAATATTATCTTGTTTGTTAAATCTTGATTAAATTAAAAAAATTAATTCTATTAAATTTTAATAATTAAAATAAAATATTTTTTTGCCACATCTCAACTTGAGCCCAAGTCCAAAGCTCTCGAGTTGGGAAAGCTCGAGTGGGCACTTACAAGTCTCGAGTCATGAAACAGTTAGAACCAAATCAGGTCGAGCCCATTGTAGTTGATAATGAATTCTTGAACTGAATGGGGTTAGGCATTAGGATTGAGTCAGGCAATACTCAAGCTAAGTACATATGGGTCGGTCAAACTGTATAAACCTGTGTGTTGTTAGTACATCTAGCGAATGAATTCCTGAGCGCATAAGGGGGAAACAGCCATATTTAAGTTATGAGTATTACTCCCACATGAATTATTATAAAATCCAAATACTCCTCCTTCCCCACAATGTGTGACTAAATCCCTTGTGTCTATCTGCATCCAAAATCGGTAGCACTCAGTGCCATTCGATTGTGCATTTTTGTTATGGTATGGTGGAGATTGCCTCCATCTTTAAGCAATGATATTAATCAATCCAACCATCCATTTGATGAGTTGATCAGATGGTTACTGTATCATCTACCATAACTGATTGATTCTTGCTCAACATCTGATGGTTGTGAACTTCTTTGACTTCATCAGACGACTCTTCTTCTGAAAAATCTATTCTTCAATTGTGCAGCTCTGAATAATACATTTTGAATCCTATGACTGAGATTGTTCTAGATTTTACTATTGATTAATCAAATGATCTAGATCTCATCTAATTTGATCAAATGGCTTAGATCAAATTCATTTTGATTGGAATGTCCAAAACTCATCTGCTTAATCATTTTCCTTAATTTAAAACTTTTGACTACAATCTTTTTACCTAAGCTTTTTTTAAAATTTGGAAAATATAACCCATGATCAATCTAAGGCAATTTTACATTCAAAATTATTTGAAAATTACATGAATTTTGTTAGATTATCCTTGATTCTTTGCATCTTTGATATCCAATATTTTTTAAAATTTTCTCATTTTTATTGTTAAAAATATTCTACACTTCAGTACATTTCTTTTATTTTGATTTCAAGTTTTTGTCAAGTCCATTGTCCATGGTGATCTCATTAATCCCTTGTCATATTTGAAGCACCACCTTGCAATTATTATTTAAATAAATAAGTATTGAGGCATAATAGTAATTTCTTATTCAACATCAAGTTGTATCATAGTGTTTACTAGTGAAGTTTGCTTCTACATCATGTTCACCCGATAAAATAGTTTTAAAAGTGGCCTTATAATAATTTAAATGAACACTTATATCATAAAATCCTCTTGTTTATCCTACACATCACACATTATAGAGATTCAAATTTTAATTGTACATTCTAACCTAAAAAGAATTTAGTGGTATTACTAAAAATCTTTTTTAATGTCCACATAGTATTACATTGGCTTAATTTCAAGCTAATAACTTTCAAACCCTCTTCCCTAAAGGATGAATCTAAAAGAATACATCAAATATGAATGACAAGTTGATGATCCTATGGGAAAGAATTTTTACAAAAGAACTTAATCTTGTGTATTATCCCTTTCATATTAACACCTAATGGGGTTTAAGAATCTTGACAAGAGGAACTAACTTCTAGAGCAAGGCCTAGCCTCAAGAGTAGGTCTTTATGGTTGATTTGGCATCTCCTCTTCAGAGCAACTTGATTTCTTAAACCTTTTTTTATATAAAAATCTCTTTTGGTTTAATAAGAAAATTATATGTTTTAAATCTACTTTTAGCTTAAGACTTCTTCATTTTTTAAAACCATAAACAATTTCTCTTATTTAAGAAAAATCCTTTTTATTAAAAAAATCCTTTAACCATAACTATTGATCGTTTTGGAAATCATGAACCAAGTAAAATTTTGTAATAAACAAAATTGTGTTTTTATGTTTAATAAACCATCAAATATTCCCATACAATCTTGCAATGAAACAAAAGAAAAACTTTGTTTTTCTATTTTCAAATACGTAATCAAATGATAACATGTTTTTGTACTAGAATATAAATTGAAATCATATATGAGTTAAACCAATTAATTTGTATTGATGTACCAACATCTAATATAATTATAAAATTCAAATTTTAATAAATGATTTGTAGTACAATAGTAAGCAAAAAAAAATATAAGGACATCTGTCTATTCATTGTGCCTTTAGAGAATTGTTACACTTTTCTTTTGGCAAACTAATATATGTTATCATTTTTTTCTAAATAAATGTTTGAAAATTTTGAGTAATTAAATTTGGTTGCTAGTAATTCTATATTTGATGAAAATCATACATAACGATGGTTTTAGATCGTACAATACAATGAAAGGTAAAAAATGAAAGAGTGTTTAGTGATGAATAATGCATAATATGATATTGATTAATTATTGTATGATTGAATAATAGAGGCGATTAGGTTATAAGTGTAAATAGATTATTAAGATGGGGTTTAGTCATATAGTACGGTATGGTTATAATATGAGTACAATATTATCTTCAGTGTTAGATTTGGATGCATCTAATGAGGCTAGGTATCATATAATATGATTCAAGCATATCATAAGGTACAATTTAGTTCAAGAAAGTGAGATTGATCATACTAGATTTATCAAGACATTGCAAAAGGATAACAATATAGAAAATAGGAGTTAAGTTATACTAACAAGCTAATAGAGATAGAGAATCATCTAGTAACATGGGTATCTATTATTGTGGATCATACAAATATGAATACTTTAACATACAAGTATGATCTGTGGAACTGTTAACTGATAATAATAGATTTATTTGATTATATAGTATGATGACCTTATCATACTAATAATATATGTAGACACTAAATAAACTATGGTTCATAATTAGCTACTCTTGATTTGTCATTAAAATTTTGATGCCTTAGATCAATGGTTGGAAATTCGCAAGTTTGTTAAGATAATCTCCTAAATTAGGGATGCTTAGACAATCTTATGTAAGGATAATATTGTGCTTTAATTGATTTTAGAGAAAAAAAACTAGCCACATAGTTCTATAAGGAGGAAAACTTAAAGGTAGTAAAGGAAAAAAAGGTCTTATTGTGATTCAAAATATCTCAAAACTTGGAAAAGGAAGAGATTTCCTTTGAAGAAGTCCTACACTTGGGTTACAAGGTAGGATGACCCTAGAGATTGTACATTCAATTTGGCTAAAATCTAAGGAAAGAAAAAAGGATTATCTTAATAAATTGCATACAAAAACTTTAGAAAATGAATCTAATCTTATTCTGTGAAATTAAATATAAAAAAGGAGAGATTTTCTTTACCATGGATAAGGGTAATTGTAACTAGAATGCAATTTTTGTTTGACTTTATTTTTTCTCAAAAATTGTTAAAGGGTTTGTGCAAAAATCTACCATAATGTCCAACTTGAGCATGCAAATTAAGTTGCCTAAATTTATGGCAACATACTTTATTTGTATTTGTGAATGTTGAACTTAAGAGAATTTTTGTGACCATATATGGGAGTGTTTATCACTCTTTTTTGGTGAAATATTGTTGAAGAACTCATGCAAAAAAATGTACTTTCATATTATCCGTGAAAGAAAGTTAAATTCCATTATTACATACTTGTGTGGTTAGCTTTGTTTATTGATATATGCAAAGGTTAGATTTAGAATATTTATTTTTTTATGCAAAATATCTATTACCCAAGACATGATCATGTAAAATAAGGTTAAAAACATGTTAATTATTGTGTTTTGTTTGTTGTTTAAACCTGTATGCAAAAAACATGGTTTAATATGATAGATATTAGAAAACTTTCAAACCATGGAAGAGAAAATTTCAATAAGTATAGCTTTCATAATAGAAACATGTTAGTCTTATTTTTTATTATATTTTGAGTTAAGATCCTTAAATGATATCTCTTCTTCTTTTAAGTATAATTAATGTTTGATAATGTATATTGAGTGTAATGTTCACTACCTTGATTGTTACATGATTAACTAAGAGTTTTATGACATGATGAACCAAATAATGCATAAAAGTGAGACTTGATTCCATGTTTGTATATAAATTTATTCATTTGAAATGTGCATACGATGTGGGACACTGAGGTTAAGCATGATAATGCCGATAATTTTAATTAGGTGGCATGTCATGATAGAGTTATGTGCTATTATTTTAACATTATGAATAAAAATATGAAACATGACATGTGGTATAATTTATATTTTAGCTTTAGTCATGAACTGAATGCAATGGAACTTTTCAATTTTTGCAAAGCCCTAGAAATTATTGCAGCCAAGTATCCCTTTTCTTAGGTATGCTTGGGAAGTATTGACCTGTGGCTTGGATGTGTCTAAGGCATGAGTTTAATGCTTAATAAAACATGGATGGTTGTGTGGACCTTGGTTTTTAGTTGAAAAGCTTAAGAGAGCTCGTTTTACGGACTTATAAGAAGACTAGAATGGGTAGGGATATAGTTGACAAGCAAAGGGATTTTATATGACTAGTAATGGTAAGGTTAAGAATAGACTTTAATGTCTCTTGGTTAAGACTGAGTATGTTTTGAAAAGAGGACTTGAGATGTTTAAACAAAATTATGTAAGTAAGACTAACCTTAGAAGTGGGTTTAAAGACTTAAGAATAATTCATGGAAAAGAAATTCATAATAGAAAGTCTTAGAGATAGACTAAGGTAATACCATTGGTGAATCTTTATGCATATTATAAATAAAGCTTTGGATAATTAAGCTCTTAATTAAAACTATAGAAAAATGTTAGAGAGCTTGGAATAAGACTTGTGACTTAGAGATGTTCTTGGTTTAGCTAAGACACTGATAAGATAAAAATATTGGCTAAACCCTTGGGTTGACCAAGTTTTTTGGGTAAGATTATGAGTGATCCTAATTAAGCTTTTAGGCTACATTATGATAGATTGGAGAGTGATCTATGGGATATGTGGTTACTCAAGAGAGAATGGGTATTTGACTTAGGATTATCTTGGAGGCATAAGGTTCACTAGTGGCACTTATGTGAACCTAGACTTTGTTGTAATGACAATCAATTATACATTGAATCTAAGGGTTAAAGCCAAGACTATGTGGATAATATGGAGCCTAATTAAGCAAGGTCTTATGTGAACCTTGACCTATTAGGTTATTGGTTAAGTTGAAAACTCTTTACATGTGACATTTAAACTGAGAAAATCTAAATAATACTGGATAGTGATGAATTAAGGTTAAAGATATTGCAAGTCATGGATATAATTTTGATTAGGTAAGGATTAGCTACATTGGACCCTTGATCATGCATATTCACTTGAGAGATAAATATGTTAACTGCTATAATCCATTAGCCTAAAAGTAGTAGGTATACATGGTTGGTTGGGCTTGTAGGAGAAGTGTCAAATATCATGGTAAGAATCTCAAGGGTTGGCTAAATGTCATTTAATAAAAAGTCTCACATAGGAATAATTACACATTTAGTATCATAGGAAACATATGGGTCATGATTATGGTGGGTGATACATGTGATTATTGAGGACTCCTAGAGCCCTACGAGACTAGATCATGTGATCAACATTATCTTAAGAATTTTGAATTACATGATATGATAGGAGTACTAGGTCTTGTCAAGACTTTTTTGGATTAAAGAGTATATTGGATCAATAAGAGGACACTTAGCATCTGGTTAGTCATATCATAAGACTAACTATTAACTTAGCTCATAGATAATGATATGCGTGTGGGAGTAAATATATGATGTCATTTATTTGTATGATTTATTTATATATATATATATATATATATATATATATATATATATATATATATATATATATATATATATATATATATATATATATATATATATATATATATATATATATATATATATATATATATATATATATATATTTCTTAGCTATTGCATGTTGTATATAATAAACATGTATTATAACAAATAAAATAAACATATGATCCAACCATGTTATGTATTTAAAGATTTAGAAATCTTTAATTTCTTTTTTCTAATTTGTTTCCTTTAGTCACTTAACCATTTACAAAATCTATGTTATAATTAAATTCTGATTTTTCATTTTTTATATTAAATTTTTGTAGGTCTATTGTCTCAACTTAGACAAATTACTTATGGGCTCCACTAAAGGCCTTACTAATTTAGGATTACAGCCTATGAGTTTACTTGATTAGGCGAGTTCTCTTTTCTTTGAGTGCATCCTTTATGGGTATCCACTTCAAAAGAAACTTCTCTAAAACTACCTATAGGCGAAAGGGGGCAAGTTATTGATGTGATATGGGGCCATATCAAGGGCATTCTAGTTATAATTATATTACAGAAAGGATTCGTGTATATATTTTACTGAAATGCAAAATCAAAGTGGTTGATAAAGTTGCCTTTTGTCTATACAATATATGCCCTATTTGCAAGATGGAACGCCAGTTGATATGGTATTCAACCGATTAGGAGTCCCCTCGTGAATGAATGTGGGACAGATATTTGAATGTTCGCTTGGGTTAGCAGGGTATCTGCTAAAGAGACACTATAGAATAACACCCTTTGATGAGAGATATGAAGAAGAGGCCATTCTACCTAATCTAAGAGATGATTTAACCAAATCTTTTTTAAAACATATTTCAATTTCAATATTTTTTATGCATGCCAAATTTTGCATACATAAATTTTCTTTTTTGTTTTCCCAAAAAGATTCCCATACCCATGCCCATAGGCCAGATTAAACGTTTTACACAATGCACTTCTATAAGAAATCAAATGATACTATTGACATCATGAATACTATTCATTATATATAAACCAATTTTGAAAGCAATCATAAGATATTATTAATCATGTTGTTCTCACCCAAAAGCTTGACACCCACACACACATATGATAATAATTATAATACATCAAGCATCACGTCATGTGCAAATTATCTCATGTAGATTTTTTTTCATCCATTTAAGAATTAGACATTACATAAAAATGTCACTAGCTAAAACAACGTAAGCATCAATTATATGCATCAAGATCACATCAATCACCACTCATTTAAAATTTTCAAATTATTCAATAGAAGGACAATTTATTATAATATTGTAGGCATCATGCATATGTACTAAAACTCTATAAATCATCTTTCACTTCAAAAGCTTATCCATATTCATCTGAATGATACTAATTGCAAACATTAACCTTTAAATAGATGTATTAAAATATACATACTTTCTCTACTCATTCAAAATTTCCAAATTTGTTAACAAAAAGCAACCTATTATAATATTATAGGAATCATTCATATACATTGAAACTACGTAGATCAACTAATCCATTCAAGTGAGCATATCAATATTTACTTGATGGATGCTACATTAAAATATCAAACATCAAAAAAATACATTAAGATGGTCATGCCTTAGAGATTTATTTGTGTACCTCTTGATGAATTTTCCTAAAGAAAATTCTTTCCTTCTTCTTCTTCCTTACGGCATAATAAATTTCCTCAAGGATCTCTTTCTTCCTCTCTCATGGCGTAACCAAGGTTTTCTCCCTCAATTGAGCTTTGCTCCATCAACTCATCCAAAGAACTTCTTAATATCCCCTCAAGGCATGTAATATTCTATTTATCATGTTTCCTGAATTGTAATGGAGATTTAACCATTTCCTCTTTCTTCTTCTTGAAACCACTCCAATGCACTGTTTCTCTCTTCCTCAACATTCAATGCATCAATTGAGCAACATTTTTCTCTTGGATGATACCTTTTTGCTTTCTCCCATCCCTTTATCACTATTTTTAAACCACAATCATTTTTGCTAACTCACATTTGTTTATTTTAGAAAATTAGAAAAAGCAAAATTTAGTTTAAGATTTAATTAAAACTATAGCCTTATATGTATTTCTTAATTGTTCTTATCAAAATAACTTATAAAAATTTGTTAGCCAATTTTAAATTTTTTTTACTTCATTAACTCTATTTGCCCATAAAATGTTTATAATTTTAAAAAGATATTTTATATTTTTAATTTTTTTTTAAAATTTCATATATTAATTAAAATAGTATTATATTTTTTATAAATTTGCATTTTATTTTATAACTGAGACATGTCTAATTTTGATAAAATTGGCAACATCAAATTCTTAATAAAGAGAACTTCAATTTTTAAAATTCAACCCTTTCCTTTTGAAACTCAATTTATTTTTGATCGATGTCACATATTTTGCTAGTTTAAATAATTTACTAAAATTGATAATACTTATCAAATTTCAAATTTATAAATTTACATATTTCTAAAAATTTTATAATTTTTTTATCCCCATATAGAGCTCAATGTCCTTGTGATCTTTGTAATTTGTTTTGATAAATATATTTTAATTTCTAAAAATAATTATTCAAATAAATTTAATTGCCCTTGGGATGTTATAAATTTCTCCCACCTTATTAAACTTTTAACCCAAAATTAAAATAAAGTAGAGATAATTTTTTGTGTTTCTTTCTTAAATTTTCAATTTTCTTCTTTCTCAGAATGATTAATCCACTTTAGTTGTTTTCTTCCTTAGTTAGAATCTTTACTAATCTTTCAGCCTTATTTAGTCTTGTAACTCCTTCCCTAGGATCGCTTTAATAAATACATGGTTCTAGTTTGGAATTCCCTTTTTCTTACTTTTGATTCATAATACTTTTTATTTTTTTCTCATCTCTCTTTGAGTTCTTATAACTAATTTATTACAATTATTAGAATAATCAACTATTCTTTGAATTATGTTCTTTAGTATACTATAATTATCACTTGTACCTAAAATTCACTTTTTAAAATAATATATTTGACCTTGTTACTTATAAATTATATAATACTTAGCATCTTTTTATTAATATATCCATATTATTTTAGACAAACATAATGATAACTAGTCTCAAGTAGTATAAGCAATTTTGTAGTCAAATATTTTTATACTATTTTTCATTGAATATCTATCATATTTCTTCCTTTACATAATTATCCTTAAGATGATTTTCTTATCTTTTTCATGTTAATATCCATAATTATTTCATTTACTCCAACTTTGCTATATCATCAATCTATTTTTTTTTTATGAAACTTCCAATAATTTCTTATATATAGTGAATTACATATTGCTCCTCTTAGAGCCTTATAAACCTTTATAAGACATAAAATACTTATGCTTCTCTATTGCCATTAGCTCTGGTGGGTACATGAATATTTTGAATAATATATGCTATGATTCAATAGTAGTTGATCTCCTTTTATACCATAATTTTAGGTCATCTTGTCTCTTTTAACTTTCTAATTTTGGGATGTATTCCTCTAAAAAACTATGATAGAATTCTTCCCATCATAATTTTTAAGTTAGATTTGTTCTCAAAACAAAGTTTGTACTAACCTAATCACCACTAACCAACAGCACCATCTAGAATCAAATTCACTAACAAATCTTTCCCATGTTCAGGGCAAGCTGTATTATTAAAGAGCATAGTGATCCACTTGAGCCATTCTTCTACTTGAATGGATCATGACTCACAAACGTTTCTATCATATGATTAATTTAACAAAGTTCCTTTTTTTCTTCATTCCTTGTTGGGAAAGAATTTTTAATGCCATCCCTCTTATTTCTTGATTCCCCTATTCTATAAAAGGTTTGTCCTATATTATTCAATTATTGGAATTTAATACTTCATCTTTATGTAGTTTTCTAGATTCCATTTTGCAAATTAAAAAATTTAACATGTATTCAATGCATTAAGTAGTCATAATAACTTGTATGAAATGCATGTTAAACTAATGGTGCAAGACTAAATCAATCTCAACATTTGTATTAATCTTTTTAGCATCCAAACACACATTGGATTCCTTGCTACAGTTCATTTTAAAATTCACCAAATTAGTTCTCTTAACATTTTCATTTGCCATTTAGTTTTTCTAAATTACTCCAAATCACTTAAAAAATTCACCAAATTAATCCTCTTGTCATTTTTCTTGGCATTAGGTCCCATCAAATTACTTTAGATCACTTTTGAAATTCACCAAACTAATTCATTTAATACTTTTCTTTAGCATTAGGTTCCTTTAAGCTACTCACAATCACTTTCAAAATTCACCAAAGTAATCCTCTAAATATTTTTCTTGGCATTTGGCTCGTTTAAATTACATTAAAATCTTTCAAAATTCTTAAAATTTGCCTTTTAAATCTCTACATTCCTCATGCAGTACAAGTCTTAACCATAAGCTATGCTTATAAACTTGATGTTCCCTACTTGTGCCACACATGCCATCTATTTACTCTAAATGGGCTATATGTTGGACAATTTGATTAGTTGATGTACACCATATAAACCCTAGCATTTAGACATTTTTATTTATTTCTTCCATTTAAGTTAGATGTACTATACATTTGCATGACTTATTATATGTAAGATCTAATGCACCATAAAATTTTGTCTTTTTTAGTTCATTTTTCCATTGTTCATCCCTATTTATTATATGTGGTCATTAATATACTGTTCATTTTAGCATTATTTTAGTTCTTCTTTTTTCCAAAATTTCTATATGAGATTTGCATTGTGTGTGTGTGTGTGTGTGGGTATGTGTATGTGTGTGTGTGTGTATGCCATGTTGTCCCTGTTATCTTTGTCCATGAACACATAACCTATGTTGTCCCTTTTTCTAATTTTTCCATCTTAGTTTTCCACCTATATGTTTTTTTATCCTTAGTTTTTTGTTTATTAGGGTTTTGACCTAAGTTCAATCATTTTTAGGTTCTGCATCTCATGTTTATTCATTTTCTTATAGCTCTCTTCCTTAATAATTCAACAACTTTGATACTACATATGTCACATCCCCTCTTTGATGCCACTGATTTTAAAAATCATATTTCATATATATTAATTTTTTTATTAATAATCTAATCTTAATTTTGAAATATCTTTTTTATCAAAAGATTTATTATTTTGAAAGCATAAACCACTTCATTTAGAAAAAATCTTTTCTATTGTAAAAATGCCTTAAGCACAAGGGTTGAATATTTTGGAAATAAAGAATGAAGTAAAATTTTATAATGAAAAAAATCTTTGTTTAAGGTTTAGCAAACAAAAATAATTTCCATATAATCTCACCACAAAATATAAGAAAAACTATCATTTTCAACTTTTAGATATTAGGCCAAATGATAATATGTTTTTTACTATAAAATATAAATAAAAATTATACATAAATCAAGCTATAACATCTCAAAAGTGGAGAATCTTTATTTTAAAAAAATGTGTGAAAGTAAGAATGAATGATGATCTTAAGGGAAGTGTTATAAAATAATAATTTTGATTTACAAATATTTTAAAAAGTTTTTAAAAATTTTTTAGAATGTTTTAAGATATTTTTAAGATTTCCAAGTATTGTATAGTATGAATAAGTGAGAGAATCAATTTGGTAAACAAATTCATATGATTAGTTATAACATACAAGTATGACTACTAAAATACACATGTATGATAGTGTGTCAACTAAAAGTCAAATTAGTCTACAAGAAGAGGAAATAGTTCATATAATATACCATAAGAATATTGTGTAGTTTGAAGTAATAGAAAATGGAGATACAAAGCCAGTTATTCATCATACAAGTACAATAATAGAATCATCTAAGTACAATAGACTTTAGTCAGTGCATAGCCACTATAGATTAGATGAGTCAAAGAGGCAAAGATAAGGATTTGACTATGCAGTATGATTGAAGAATAACATACAATACAATCAACTAGGAGAGAGAATTAACTTGGGAGAAATATGAATAGACATAGAACATACAAGACATCATATAAGGTCATTAATGCATAAGAACTAATGGTTAATGTAAGAAATATAGTATCATACAATACAAAAGCAAAGAACATACAAGTACAATCATAGGGGAAGAAAAAAATAAGTCTAATATGTTGATTAATAGATGAGAAAATCATACAATAAGATGAGTATTAATGTTATATAATATGATAAGCACTAGTGTATAAGTATGATTAGGTATATAATGAGCATAGCGCATAAGAATCGATGGATTTCAACAAAAGAAGAAAGATATAACCTATAATATAATAAGGAACTATATAAGTACAAGAATGCCTACATTAACTAAGTGGATGATACACATCTAACTAGTGGATCATATCATTATGATCATTATGAATAAGCACAAATAATGAGAGATTTAACAAAGAATATAATATGAGGCTAAGTATAATCATATAAGTATGATCAAGTCAAAAGTAGTGATATATAAGAAAAATCATCCATACAAGATAAGATAAATAGAAATATCATATGAGTATGATAATAATATCATAAGATTATTATAAGAAGAATGAAGAACTTAAGATAGATTTAAGTAATGTTGAGAAACAAATAGTAAGATCATATTTATCATAAAAGTAGGGCCAAGCATTAGAAGAATTTCCCATGCATGTATCGGTGTAGTTAACTTTAGTCACTTGTATTAAAGTGAAAGAAAGAGGGAAATGAAGTGCTCTCAAGTTTTAAAAGAAATTTGAGAGAAGTTAAGTTTACAATAAGGATAAAAATTAAAAAAAAGCTCATGGGTATTGTATTAATATTCTTAGGGCAAATATCTAAACTTTGGTGAGAACATTACAAAGGAAACTAGGAGAGAGGAAATACTCGTTCATAATATATAAAATGTTTGAGTAACGTGTATTATAGGCTAGGGGGTCATATTGACTTGAAAAAAATAAAATGAAAGATGATTGTGTAGGCAAAACTTGTATATTATTTATACGCTTAATATAATATATAATGCTAAGTTAAAAGTCTCAAATGATATTTGAAATATCAATTAAATGATACTTGTTATATGTGATTACAATAACATGTTGACATAATGATTTGATACATGATTTTTATTAGCATGATAGTGTTATGATCAATGGTTACATGCTTTATTCAAATGAGAAAAAAGGATCAAGTAATGTATTGTTGTTTAATTTAAAAAAATGTAACAAAGTGATGTAATATGAGAACTATCAATGATTATTTTACAAAGTAAACTTAATATATGAAATAATTTTTCTCTAAAAGTATGTAATTTGTTATCCAAAAAAATATTTCTTTAGAAGTAGGACCACTACCTGGAACAACATTTCTCTAGGAGTGTGGTCTATCTATGAGACGGTCTTGCCCAAAGTCTTTAACAACAAACCTTATTTTAGAGTCATAATAATAGAAATTGAAGTGCAAGTATGATAAGGAACTAAGGAAAAAAGACAGAGGGTTTTTGCAACAAACGGATGGAATTTACTTCATTCATAAATCTTACCCTTTTTTATAGAGTTTTTTACATAATATTATATATATATATATATATATATTTACATAAAGAAGATGAGGCCTTGACTAAAAATCAAAAGTTTGCAAATTTTTCCAAATCTACATCACAATAGACCTATTCAAGTGTCTACAATCTATTGCATGCACATAGATGATGAACATTGGAACTATTTGTAGGTGGACAACATGCATAGTAGGTGGCATGGTGTGCACATGTACATCCTCCATGGCATGTGCCCTCATATGAGTCAGTTCGGTGTGTTCATGCTCATGCAGTGCAAGTGGGCTTCCAACACATCGCATCATCCCGATCACAAACTTGTTTCTCCACACGTGGTGCACAACCTACACGTTGTAGCACACTATTCTCCTTTCTTGGTGTTGTAATGATAATTTTCATCCTTTTGTCTCCTCTCCTTGTTTTTTTTCTCAATTTTTGGATTTTTTTTTATGATTTAATGAACTATAATTGAGCTTTTAATCGTATGTCCCTTTTGTTGTTCGAGCCCAACAAATCTTCTTTCCAACAAAAACCTAATTCTTTCCAAGATTGTGTTTTGCTATTTTCTTAAGTGTTCTTGAGAGATTCAAACTTTCATCAATCACATCAAGTGATTTATCTAACTTTTTTACCAGTAGCACATAACATTGGTAGGCATTCACTAGCCTGTTCACTTGGTCAGTACCAATAATGCTTTTTATCAAAGCTCTCATATCACAGCTTAGAAGGAAGAATCATCCATCCATGAAAATTGATATCATTATGCTCATTGATAGTAGATGGCATCTTGATCCCATAAGTATAGATTCTCTAATATAATTTGACAAACTTCTAAAAGTATTACTTAGTAGATAACCTTATTAATATATTCTTCGATAATGAGAAATTTTTGAACTCTTGCCTTGTAGTCTTTATGATTCCAACCTAAAGAATGGGGTTTTAGATGTCATGCAATCTTTATTTTTGAAATCTTGCCTCTTCACATGGCCTTCTAATATTAGATTATTCTAACTTTTATTATCAATAATAACACTGATAAGATCTTTCCTCACTTTTATTTAGGTGGTAAAGAATTCTTCTTTTTTTTCTTCGTGCGAGATTTCTTTTGGCTAAGAAGCTTTTATCAACTTGAATAAGTGTTTCAAACTCCTTTTTAATTTGAACTATAATAAGTGCATTCTCTTTGTTGATTTTTTGGAAATATTTTAGGGTGTAATTTTTTTAGTATTTTTATTTTTTGTGCCCTATCATCTTGCAGTGACTATAATATTTCTAGGTTCTATTAGTAGGAATTGTCGTAACATACTTTATTGGAAAATACATTTCTAATTATTGCCAATTTTAGGACTTGTACTTAGGCTTTTTGGTATCTTGTCATTTTAGTTGTCTTTTTGCATTCATTTTTCTTTAAATATTCATTACAAATGTACTAGCTTTCTTTAATGATTTAATAAAAAAAAGAGTTAATTCAGTGGCAATAAGATAGTATAGACCAACAATATATTTTGATAATTTTTGCATCTCATCGATGAGTATTCCCAATCTTAGGGCCTATAGTAGAAACTTTGTAGTATATTCTTATATTGTTTATTATTGTCCTTGCCTTTCTCTAACTTTCTTTTATGTGACCCATGGGATAAACTTCTTTTTGATTAATTTTTGAAATTGACTCCATGTCACTTCTACAATTATTCCAATTCTTAAATGAGCATTCCACTAAGATAAAACATGACTCATCATTTTTAGTCAAGCATACACCATCTTATCAATTGATAAATAGTCTTGCAAAGAAAAATATATCTCTAGTTGCTCCACCTATATATTTAATTTTTTTACATCTATTGTACCATCATAAATAGGTAAATCAAGTACAGCATCTTTCTTGAAAGAATGTTGTTAATTCCTTTGCAACAAAAGGATGAGATTGATGATGTCATCCCCATTTTCATCTCAAATTATTCTTGGAATACTACTTAATCCAAAATGTTTTTGGTGAAGAGTATTTTTTTAATGAATTATCTTTTGGATTCATAGTAGTAATAGATTAAGATTTTAGCACCAACTCTATTAACATATACATTTATTTGGGTTAATAGAGCAACTTATGCCTTCAAACGTAATGGTTGTATAATCAGTACAATCTCTTAATTCTTATTTATAGCTTGCTTCTCAACTACTTTCTTCATAACTCTTATCATCAATGTTGAATTAAAGAAGCTTTGATACAAAAAATAAAATGATATATCTACAAAGTATTCTTACTTCAACCCTCAACAACAAACCTTATTTTAGAGTCACAACATTAAAAATTGAAGCAGGAAAATGGTAAGATGAAGAAGAAAGAAGGAGAAGATAGTTTGTTTTACAAAATGATGGAATTCCCTTAGAACAATATTCAAGATGGGATTTGCTTTATTCATAATTCTTAGCCATTATATAGAAGCTTAGATATAATATTTTATTATAGATATATAATTTTTTAATTTCCATAACAAACATGAGATTTGATGAAAAATCACAAAATTTGTAAATTCCACACTCGAACAATCATGCACTAACACTATTCACACTTGTAGGTACTATTCCCATGTGTAGTGAGAACATGCTTTTCAAGTGTTGTGGTCTTGTATGGTTGCATGCATGAGCTTCCATCATGTTGCTCCTTCTTGATTGTATGCCTACTCCTCTAAACAAGGCTCTCAACCTTCCTATTATAGTGCACACTCCAACGCATGGTTCTAGCTACTGGTTGTCACAATAATGATTTTCTTTGTTTTATCTCCTCTCTTATTTTTTTCTTAATTTTTTAGATTTCTTAAAGGTTTAATGACTCCATAATTGAGCTCTTAATTAGCTGTTATCAAGGAGATGTTGCTGAGCAATGAAGAATAAGATGTTTCAAATGCATAAAAGAATGAAAAAGAGTTAAAAATAAATTAATAATACTTCTCAAATTTGAAACTTTTTTCGAATGAATCCAATGAAAAAAAAAAGATAATGTCTTTTATTGCTTTCATATATTTTGTTGATATAGATCATGTATGTAATTATTGAAGAATTGTGTTACGTTACGTTATATGCATTTACCATTGAGCCAGCATCAATTGGCTCATGTTTGGTATGGCTTAACACTTTTAGGTCAAAAGAGGGCACAACATGGGGCTACCATGAAAGAATTGGAGCTAGAACATGATGATTAGAAGATGCTAGTATATTATAATGTTTATGTTTATTGTATTAGAGTAAAATGACATAAAGGATATTGATATTGTATGGAACATGTTTTTCTTAAACAGAAATATGAAAATTAGATATTCTATAAGTTGTTAAAATGTTACTTCCATAAAGGTTTTAAATCTTTTCCTTAATAAAATTTTTCTCTCTTATACAACTTTATTTTTAGAAGGAATTGAAAAGGTTTTCCATATTTGAAGTTGGAAGAAGCAATAGAGAACTGTAAAAGGATGTTAAGTGGCACCCAAGATAAGAAAAGGTCTGTGATGAAAATAGGATGCCATAAAAACCAATAGTTATTATTGGTGCAACAAATGTAATACAACCCAAAAGTTCAAATCATAATACATGATTTCTAGTGTAATAATAAGCAAAAAGTACTAGGTCATCCTTTCACTCATTACTCCCCTAGGGTCCTATAGAGCACATCCATATTACCTATAATTTTTAAGTAAAAATAGTCATTGAAATATAATCATACTATAAAATATTATAAAGTTGGGTCATGTCATATGTTGGGTCCATATACAACCTTATGACATAAATAAAGAACACATAGTGTAATCTATAAAATAAACAAATAATCAAAGTATGCAATGCATTTAGATATTTAACTATTCTTTCCTTATTTTAAATATGTTTCCCTTAGTCACTCAACCATTTATTGAATCCATATTACAATTAAATTTTATATTTTCATCATTTGTATTGAATTTAAATAAATCCATTTTCTTTACTTGGATGGATCTTTTATGGGCATTACCTAAGGCACTAATTAATCTAAGATCACACCTTATGATTTTACTTGATCAAACTAGTTTGCCCATCTTTGAAGTGTATCTCTTTTAGGTACTACCCAATTTAAGATGATACTCATGTATTTACTTCATGCTTGTACATTTTTCTTTAGATGATTTAATCCAAACCTTTTAAGACATGTTTTAAAATCAAACTTATTTTATTCATGAAAAATTTTTTCTACACAAATTTCCTTTTTAATTTTTTTCAGAAAAAACATGCCAATATCAATGGATAAATTTATAATTTATTAATGTAAAACTTTATACATAGCACATTTCTATAAGAAACCAAATGATAATATTAACATGTTGAATACTACTCAATCTATATAAGCCAATTTCAAAAGGAATCATGAGGAATTATTAATCATGTTATTCTTTTCCAAAAGCTTGACATATAAATATAAAATAATAATTATATTACATCAAGAATTACATCATGTGCAAATTACCTCATGAAAATTTTTCCTCATCCCTTTGAGAATTAAATTTACTTAAAAAGAGCCACTAGTTAAAACACTCCAATCATCAATTAGATGCACTAATAGTTCAGAGAGCATTAAAATGTCCAAATTTATTAATGGAAGGCAATATGTTGTAATAATGTAAGCATTACTATTATGTTTCAAAACTACATTAGTGATGTATCCACTCAAGAGCTTATCCGTATATACAAGAAGGTTGCTATTTTGAAAACATAAGGCATTAAATATCAAATTGAGTTACGATGCATGCATAAGATAATTTATTAGTTCATGAAGCAAACATCATTATTGAAGAGATAAATGATATAAGGGTTAAAAATCTAGCCATTATTGGCTATAACTTTGCCATTAGAAAAGATAGGGAAAAACAGGGTAGCTTAACTTATGTTGTAGTGTGTAGTGTTATCTCCAAGGAAATATAAGAAAATAGATAATATTCAACCATTCTAGTTCATTCTTAAACTCAACTATAAAGAGACCCTTGGGTTCATTTGAAGGAAAGAAGTTAACCCTGCTCAAAGTACTAATACTCTCCCAAGAAGAATAGACCTATAGCCTACTCTCTAAGCTTCCCTCTTTTTCCTTAAAGGACCTACTATTTGTGAGGCTCCAAGTTCTTACTTACTCTCCTTACTTTCATTTCTAATCACCCTCTTTAGTGATTCTTCACTAAGTTTTTGTTTAATTCTTTGAATCTATTATTTACATCATCATAGTTTGACAACTTTTATGAGAAATATAACAAGAAAATTAAAATAAAGAATAAAAAAAGTGTGGCATTATTTTTAAGAGAGAACCACTCAACAAACATGGTCAAGAGGTGGCAAAGATCTGTGCATCTCTACCTTAAATCTCAAAAGTCTTAGAATCCTTTCCCTGATTCACCATTAATCATTTTCATATGTTCCAACAATATATGGATCACTTTGCTAAATTCCTCTCCACTCTTTTTACACTCAAAGTAGAACAAATTAGAGATTGTTTAGCTACTTCAAATGACTCTCTCTAACAAAGAGTCACTTGAGGATCATTGTTCCACACCAAAGATTCATCATGTTGCCTCCATTTTCACTAATCCTCTACCTTATACTCCTTCATAGCATCATAACATTGACACCCTCATGATGTCATATAGTTCAAGGCCTTTTAGCCTTCACCTAGTTGAAATTCTTTTTACACTTAACCTACTATCAAGGAGCAATAGGTTCCCCTTTTTAGTATGTTCAAAGATTCCATTATCACCATGATGAGAAGTTCTATTTATATTGGGTGTATGTATATAATAAGCAAATCATCTAGCAAGTTTCTTCTAATATAGAGAAGATTCTCTTAAGAACTCTCTAATGGATAATGCAAATCACAATTTGGATGTTTGAATGGCAACATAAAAACACCCAAATCATAATCGAAGTTATTACTCATTCTTAAGGAGAAATCATAGTTTTTAAGAAATAAAATGCCAAGACAAAAAGATCTTTCTTCTTTTATTTGGTAGTAATACTTAAATAACATAAATCTTAAAGTAAAATGAAAAGAATAAAACATATTTAAAAATAAGTAAAAAATAATTAAAACACCAAATAATTCTATGGGTCTTACATATGACCCATTATAACTCACTAATGAATCAAAGTACTTAATAATAAACTACTATGTGAACCAACTATGGGCTCCTATCTATGATCTAATCCATGGCATGCAGCAAAAAAAGATATCTTGTGTCCTAGGCTCTATTGGATTTGTCTAACATATTGGATGTGCTACATCAGCTCCTACTTCCCTTCCTTCCTCACCAAGAAGAGTTTTACTCCATAGAGTGAACTATAAATAGTCTCTCAAGAGATCTAGTATAAGTCTCTCTATCTCCTCCAAAGTCAACCAAGTGTCCTTCATCACTTTCATATTTTTATTTGCTTTCTTCTTCTTAATTGTCTCTTACATTGCTAGATAGTTAGAACAAATATGTCCCAATTTTCCTCATTGATGGTAAAGAAGTTATTCTTTACATTTTGATCTCCTTTTAGATTGTCATTATTTTGCATCAAATTTTCTTACACCATGATTTGTAAACAACTAAGTTAGTCCTCCAGCAATGAATGCCACCTCATCTTGATCTAAACTCAAATGATGTCAAAGGTAGATCAATACTTAGAGCTATTGGTTCTTCCTTCTTTTTTGACATTTCTTTTCTATGAAATGTTCTCTTCAACCCTTCTTCACTCCATCACCATCTCATTTGTTAAAGTTCTGTCAACAATTCATTAAGAAAAAGTAAAAAAGACCCTTGGTTGCTTTAATTATTGTAACCAAAAGAATATATTCCTTTGGAAGTATTTGCAAGATTTTTTCCGACCTATTCATCATTGAGAGCACTCTACCAAGATTAGCCAAGCCATTAGTAATATTTTGTGAACCTTGAAAAAATAGTTTTAATAGATTCATCTTGACTCAATCTAATAAGGTCATAGTCATAAATCAACATATTTATTTTTCTTTCTTTGACTTGTGAGGTTATTTCAAAGTCACCTCTAATGAGGTCATAGTCATTATTCTATGGAACTTATTGGCATTTAGACCACAATGAAGAATATTCACTATACAGGAATTCAACTAAACCTTGAGTTTCTCCTCTAGATTTAGCTCATATATCTCTTTCCAAATTGAAATAGTGCTTACTAATTTAGTGGAAAAAAAACAAAATGATGTTGTAGAATATCTCACAAATCAACATTAATAAGGAGAAGATGACTCTTCATAGAGTTCTTCTTATAGAGACAAAACACTCCATAGAACAAAGGAAGCCAATGAGAGGAGGCATATCCTCCCAAAGAGATAGATACATCAATGATATTGTGAGCCATATATCATATCTTTACAGAACTTATTTTAGATTCAAACCACCTTTGATACTAGTTGTAAGCAACTTGCCAACCCCATGAGGGATGATAAATTATGATCGTTCAAATCTTCTAATAAATGAGAGTAATCCTAATTAAAAACATCCAAAATATTAAGCTTTTAGAATACCTTCCTTAATATTTTGAAGCATGTTATTGTTGAATAAGAATCGATTAGAAATGAAAAAGCACATGTAAAGAAAATGCATATAAGATCTTCAAGTGGTTCAACTACCAACACTTGGCTTACATCTACACCTAATTGGCCTAGCCAGGCTTCCATTAAACTAATGCCTTTTGCAACCTAAAGGATAGGCCACAATCATCATAACACCTTGCTCTCCATAGATAAAATAGAAACTCCCTCAAGCTACAATCATAGACCAACCACAGCCACATACAAGCCAACAACTCCAAAAATAAATGACAAGGTTATAGAGTTCTTTAATATAAAAATTTATACAAATGGCTTACAACCAAGCAAATCTATAAGTGGCATTTGAACTAAATGTAAGTAGAGATGTTACCAATCAAGAATCAATAAAATGAGGAAAAAGAAATAATCACTATGTAATAAGAATCATTGTGTTCCATACAGTCCTTTAATAAAGCTTTTTGTAAGTTGGGAAGCTCTCTTTTGGAAGACATAACAATATTTTCATCAATCTATTCTAAGCTTAAAGCACTCTTATCTATATTCTCGACCAATCTCTCATTATTTATAATATGTTTAATCGCTTTATTTGCTTTCTAAAAATGATTAAACTAGTTATTATGAATTCTAACTATTGATCATAAGAGTGCAATATAAAGATTGTACATAAGTGATAAGCAGTAGACTGGGATCACTCTGATTATTGCACCCACCTAAACCCATATGTAGGGAGTGACAAAAAAGACCAATTTTCAACCAAATTTTGTTTTCTTTTATTTTCAAAACAAATTAAATTACTATTAAATCTAAAAAATAAATGAATAAATCTCTCATATAATTGTCCATTTTTCATATACTATATTTATTATTACATACACATTATTAATTATATCATAAAATAATTACATTTGTCATTCACATCAAATGTAAAACTAAAGCCCACATCCATACTATATATTTTATCAACCAAATCTACAAAATTAGTAATAATTAAAATGCACATCATAATTACTCCAATAATACAACTTTATCAACTAATAATAAAAATCAAGATTTATCACAATCACATGATAAATACCTCCAACACATACTTACTATATAATTGAATCCTTAATCTTGTTAGGGTCCTCATCTTGGTGTTGTAAACCCGACTGGCCCATAATATAAATATAGAGAATGAGTCTCAAAGAACTAAGTAGATAAATCATATATAATAAGATAATATAATATAATAAATATAAAGAATAATAAAATTATAAACAAATAACAAATGGCATAAGTAAGAAAGGATAGTTATATAAAATTAAAACAACTTTAATAAAGAAATAACTTATCATGTCTATATCAATACATATATGACTATATCAAATGAGTTATCATATCATTTCCATATCAATATCTATATGTTTATATCAAATATGTTATCATATCATTACCCATCAGACTATATCTAGTGAGTTATCATATAATGTCCACATCTATACCAATTAGATTATATCCAATAAGTAGAACTCTATTCATAGACATATCAATCTATCAACATCATAGGGGAAAAATATTTTTTATCATTTTAATGTAATGTGTCATTCTCAAGCATGATATGTCATAAAATAATAATATATTTCTTAATTTGTTGCACATTTCTTTTCTTTCATTTTTATTCACATATTAATCTTACTTATTTATCAAAAATAAGTTATACAAATATTGTTACTCAAATTCAAATACATGAATAGGTTCAATTTTATGATCATAAGTAAGAAATATTACTTTATTTCAATATGCTCAAGGAATGTAAATCAAAAAATATACTTATATTATAGTTAATAAATTTTTTCATATAATCTATGTGTTGAGGATCTGCCTCATGAATTGATTTGCTTTTCAATGTTGACTTCTTCACATTTTTGTGCTTACAATTGGGAATTTCAAATTCCCAAATTTCACTAAAAGTAATTCTTATCACCAATTTCTTAAAATATAAATTTATTATAAAAAAATAACATGCATATCTTAATTTCAACTGTCCTGATGAGCAATTATGCAAGATTATGGTAACTCTTAATTTCTCAAATTAAATCAAAAATCATACTTAATCTTCTAGAAAATTAAAATTTCACCTTCTATTCATCATCGTTAGTGCATGAAAAAAAAGGAATTTTTGGCTGTAACTCATGGTTTCTATCTGGATGATGAAATCTCCAACAACGATGGTTGCAATGGAGAAATTGATTGAAGAGGAAGCTTTTTTCTTCCTTGAATTGATGATTTCTCAATTTTCTTGAGCTTCCAGTGCAAAATCGAAGGATATTTTGGGCTTGTAGTCATTGAAGATGGGAAACAAGTTGGGTTTTAGGAGTTAAATCAATTTATACATATTTATATTTAAATATTTAATTATAATATATTAGTTAATTATATAATAACTTTAAAATTTTGTAACAATTCTAAATAGATTATGATTAATACGAAATGAATGCTATTAAATTCATCTCAAAAGGATCTATTCAAAAATATTTTTAGATAAAATTTTAAAATATTTTTTTTGTAAAACGTATTATGAGACATGTCATAAATATGATTTAAATCAGTTATTTAACATATATCTTGTATCCATAACATCAAACTAATAGAATAATAATATTTAAAATATTAAGTACATATTATAAAATAAAAAATTCTATTAAAATATTTCAAAATTTTGGTTGTTACAATTCTCCCCTTCTTATAGAAAATGTTTTTTCTAAAATTTAAAATAGTTCTGAATATTTTTTCATCATGTCTACTTCTACCTGCCATATTTCTTCTTATTCAGATTGGTTTTGTAAAAGTAGTTTAACCATTGGAATTATTTTTTTATTAGCATCTTTTCAATACAATCTAAAATTTTCATAATAATTTCCTCATATTGACATATTCCAATATTCTTTGTATCATATCTTATAATATGTGAGAGATATGAAATGTACTTTATTAAGGATGAACATGAAACATGTTATCAAACTTTGTCATTTGTGGTAGCAATGCTAATCAATTAGCCACTTATCTCACTCTTTCTAAGATTTAAAGAGGTCTTATAAATTTGGGCTTAAGCTTACTAAGCTTATCAAATATTTCACACCTCTCATTGGACTTACTTTTAAAAACTTATGATCCCTTTCTTCAAATTTCATGTTTTTGTGTCTTGCATCCAAGTACTTCTTTTATCTATCCTATGCTTCTTTAAGTTTTTTTTTAATGAATGATCTTTATTTTCTCACTAGCTTCATCCACAAAATCAAGACCCAAAATTACCCTTTCTTTACCTTCACACCAACAAAAAGGTGATTAACATTTCCTTCTATATAAGGCTTCATAAGGTGCCATGCCAATGTTAGATTAATAACTATTATTATAGACAAACTTTATTAATGATAAATGATTTTCCCAATTACCTCCAAAATTAAATACATACAGGCATAATAAATCTTCTAATATTTTTATTTCTTTTTGTCTGTCTATCAGTTTGAGGATGAAACATAATACTAAATCATAATTGAGTGCCAAAAGCCTAATGAACAAGTCTCCAAAAATGTGATGTCAATTTTGGGTCTTGATTTGAAATAATTACTTTTGGTATACTATGTAGTTTATTATTTGCTCTAAGTAGATTTTTGTTAATTTTTTTGCTACAAAAGTTTTCTTTATTACCACAAAATAAGCCAATTTAGTTAATCTTCAACTATCACCCATATAGAATTATGTCTAGAACATGATCTAGATAATCCAATGATAAAATTCATAACAATCTCTTACTACTTCCATTCAAGGATAGGTAACATTTGTAGTAATCCACTAGGCTAATTTTCTCCTTTCACTTGCTGATATGTTAAATATTTTCTAACCCACTTTGATACATCTCTCTTTAAACCAGGCCATCAAAATATCTATCTTAATTACTGACACATTTTATTGTCTCTTGAATGTATAGAATATATAGAATTATGTGCTTCTTTTAATAATTTTTATTGTATTTATTAGTGATTAAGATTACAAAACATATTCTAAAACTTTAGTATTCTATTTTCATCAAAGTTAAAATCAGAGATTCATTTTATTTCAATTTTCTGAATCATCTTTTGTAGTTTTAGGTCTTCTTTTTAATCTTTCTTTATTAATTCCAACTAAACAGTCTTTAATGATAACTAAAATAATATTCCCATATTTCTTCATACCTCCACTTCTAACTATAGCTTATTAAACTCAAAAATTAATTTCTTCCCATGTCCTTATACTATTGTCATATTAATACTCGCTTTCCTGCTTAAAGCATTAGCCACTACATGTGTTTCTTCTAGATGATAAATAATTCAAAGTCATAATCTTTAATAAATTCCAACCATCTTGTTTGCTTCAAACTTAGCTCTTTTGGAATAAAAATATATTTTAAACTTTGATGATCCATAAATACTTCATATTTAACCCCATAAAGGTAATTTCTTCATATTTTCAAAGCAAAGATTTCTATTAATTCTAAGTCATGCATTGGATAATTTATTTTATGGGTTTCTAATTGATGGGATTCATATGTAATTACTTTTGCAAATTACATCAACACATAGCTTAAACCTTGATAAGATACTTCACTAAAAATCTAATATCCCTTTAATTCTTTTGACAACACTGACACTAGAGAGGTAGTCAACTTTTACTTTAATATTTGAAAATTTTGTTCACATGTAGAGTCCCATTCAAACTTTGCTATTTTTTGAGTTAAACATGTCAAAAAGGAAAAGCTATCTGAGAAAATATTTTCACAAACTTTTTATAATATCTAGTCATTTCAAAAAACTTTGAATTTTTGTCACTATGGCTGATCAAGGATAGTCCATAATTATAGAAATATTCTAAGGATCTACTGAAATATCTTCTAAACCAACTATATTTCCAAGGAACACTACACTAGATAGCCAAAAATCACATTTTGAGAATTTAGCATAAAGTTGACCTCTCAATATTTGTAGTACCACATGTAAATGATTAGCATGTTCTTTATTTTTTGAATAGTCTGGAATATCATCAATAAATACAATAAAAAATTGATTTAATTATTCTTTAAACACTCTATTCATCAAGTCTATAAATACTACAGATGCATTAGCTAACTCAAAGGATAATACAAGAAATTCATAATGCCCATATCAATTTCTAAAAATAATATTTGAAATATCCTTCCTTTTAATTCTCAACTAATTGTATTATAATCTTAAGTCTATCTTCAAAAAGTCTACTACATCTTGAAGTTTATCAAATAAATAATTTATCATTGATAAAAGATATTTATCTTTTATAATGATTCTATTAAGTTTTCAATAGTCGATACATATTCTTAAGCTTTCATCTTTCTTTTTCACAAATAAGATCAGAGCACCCCACAAAGATACATTAATTCTTATAAAAAGTTTTCTAACAATTCTTATATTCACACTTTTACCTCATATAACTCAATTAGAGACATTTGATAAGAAGCTTTAGAAATTAGTTCAGCTTCAAGAATCAATTGAATTTTAAATTCTTATTTTCTTTTAGGTGGTAACCCTAGTAGTTCATCTAAAAAAGCATCCAAATATTCACACACTATGGGTACCTCTTATGGTTGAAAAAATCTCTTATCTGCATCCATCATAGATATCAAGTATCTTTCACATCTTTTAGAAAATAACCTTTGTGCTTTCATCAAAGAAATAATTGAAACTCTTAGTTCTTGCCCAAAATATACTAATTCTTTCTCACCATGCATTTTTATTTTTACTTTCTTTTCCCAAAATTCTATGGCTTCTTGATGATCTAATAGTCAATCTATACCATAAATAACATCAAATTCTATTATTGGTATCTTGATTAATTACAATAAGAAATTTTCTTCTCTATTTCTATTTCTTCTCGAATGAAGAGTTCCACTTAATTTTATTCCCATCAGATAATTTAACTAATAAAAATCATTTTAATTTTTGAAGTTGTCCACTTAAGTTTCTTATCATGTATAGTGATATAAAAGAGTGTGAAGCTACATAATAAAATAAAATAACAATTGATAAACTTTATAAAAATAAGGTACCTATAATCACATTAGTAGACTTTGATGCTTCTTATTGAGTGATGGCATAAGCTTGTGGTTGTCCACCTCTGCCAAAAGTCTATCCTCTACCTGAACCTTGGGATGTTAAAGTAGATGCTACACCTTTGCTTCTAGCTACGATACCTCTATTGTAACCTTGGTATAGAGGTGTTGTTATTATTTATGATCTTAAATGAGGCCAAAATTTGGTTGTGTCCAACCTTCTCACAAATGTAACATTTCATAAACCTTTTTATGAATACCAATAATCACCTTGATTCAAGCAACCACAAATTTCACTTTGAGGAATACCACTTGATCCTACACCAAAACCACTACTAAATTCTACTCCTAAATCCCCACTACCAAAAGTTCTCGTTCTATAACTACCATTATTGCTATTATTAAAAGATATTTTCTTGAAAGATAGGCCACCTCTAAACCTTTGAAATCCACTTATTTTCACACTTGCCTCTCTTATAGCCTCTATCTTTAACAATTCTTGCTCTACTAACTTGGCATTTTCTACTAATTCTTCATAATCAGTAGTCCTTAATGTTAGTAGTATGGCTCTGATAGATTCCCTTAAACCCTTACAAAACATATAACACTTAACTTCTTTTAAGCTAATCATATCTAAAGCATATCGAGACAAAATTTTAAATTTGCACTCATAATCTACTACTGATAAACCCTTTTGAGTTAGTCAAGATAACTCATACTACAACTTCTGTTTAATAACCAAAGGAGCATACTATTTTTCAAATACCTTAGCAAATTCCTCCCACATAATATCTCTAGTGGAACAACCGTTAAATGCAAGTCTATGTTTAGCTTCCTACTATGAACCAGTTGTATCATCCAAAACCATTACTACCAAACGAACTTTCTTATCCTTAGGACACATCATATCATCAAATACTTTTTTATTAGTCTTAACTAGTTCTCTGCCACTAAGGCATTTGAACAACCTAAAAAATGTGGAGGATGCATATGATGGAATTGCTCCACTGTCCTATCCATTGATGGCCCTGTAATATGATCACCACATCCAATGGATTACAAAGGAGAAGGTAACATTTAAACCAATTCATTTCTATTATCTACCTATTGATCAGGTCACCTCTTCAGGTTTCTCTCCATTACATTGGATTCTCCTTTTTTAGACTCTTGTTCATCTCTAGCTTCTTAAAATTTACATAAAAATTCGAATATACACTAATTAATTTGCAATAGATAATTCATTTATACTTTTACTTTACTAAACTTAATCATAAATATAAAGGTATACTAAAATGATACATATGTACATGTCATGAAAATATTCCCACTCACCTAATCACAATCTAAACAAAAGCTTATGACTTAACTCTAGTTCTAAACCCTTGCATCAACTCTTAAATTTCACTTTACAATGATTCAACATCCTACAAATACATATATATTACTCATCTAAATATTATATCCTTAGAAACTTTTTTTATGATGTCAATTGCTCTGATGCCAACCTGTCATGCCTACCTAACCTCATGGGTAGGGAGTGATGAAAAAGACCAAATTTCAACCTAATTTTCTTTTTTTTATATTCAAAATAAATTAAATTGCTTTTAAATATAAAAAATAAATAGATAGAGTCCCTCTTATAAACTATTTATTTTTTATATGCAATATTTATCATTACATATACATTAACAATAATATCATAAAATAGTAAAATATATCACCCAAATTAAATATAAAACTAAAATCCACATTCATACCACATATTTTATCAACCAAATTCACAAAATTAGTAACAATTTATAAAACATATATAATATATATCATAATAACTTTGATAATACAACTATATCAACTAATAATTAAAATCTAGATCTATCATAATTACATGAAAGATTTCCTCAACACATGCTCACTATATACATGAATTCTCAATCCTATTAGAGTCACCATCTTAGCGTTGTGAACCTGAATAATCTATAATATAAGTATGGAGAATGAATCTCAAAGAGCTCAATAGATAAATCATACATAACAAAGTAATATAATGCAATAAATGTAATGAATAATAAAGCAATAAATGAATAACAAATAACATAAGAAAGAATAACCATATAAAATTAAAATAATAGTAATAAAGAAATGACTTATCTGATTGATTTGTATATTCTTTTACTTATTCCATTGTCTCTATTTATTTATTCAATTTCTTTTTTTCTCAATTCATTTTTTAATTTATTTTGGTCCCTATTTTCTCTTGACTGTTATCCCTACTTATATATCATATCATGTCCATATAAATAATTATAAGACTATATTAACTAGGTTATCATATCAAGTCCATATAATACTCATAATATATCAAATGGGTTATCATATTATTATCTATTAGATTATATCCAATGAGTTATCATATCATGTCTACATCTGCCCATGAGATTATATCCAATGCATAAGCCTCTGCGCATAGGCATATCAATCTGTCGACATCATATCAATCATCACCAATATGGCTCTTGAAACCATACCTAAGCCAAAAGATAATATTACAGGAAAAAACATATTTTTTATTATTTTATTATTTCCATTAATTACGTCATTCTCATGTACCATATCATAAATAATCATATATTTTTTAATTTCTTGCATATCTCTTTTCTTTCATTTTTATACACATATAAATCTTGTTTATTTATCAATAATAAGCTATACAAATATTGTTACTCAAGTTCAAATACATGAATAGGTTTAATTTTATGATCATAAGTAAGAAATATCACTTTATTTCAACACGTTCAAGGAATATAAATAAATAAATATACTTATATTATAGTTAATCAAAATTTTTACCTAATCTATGTATTGAGGATCTATCTCTTGAATTGATTTACTTTTTTTATCTTAACTTTCATATTTTTGTGCTTATAGTTAGGATTTTAGATTCTCAAATTTCACTAAAATTAATTCTTATCACAAATTTCTTAAAATATCAATTTAGTATTAACAAAAATTAACATACATATCTTAATTTTGATTGTTCTGATGAGCAATTAAGTAGGATTAAGAAAACTCTTAATTTCTCAAATTAAATCATAAATAATACTTAATCTTTTAGGAAATTAAAATTTCACCTTCAATTAATCATCGTTTATGCACCAAAAAATAGAATTTTAGACCATAGCTCGAAGTTTCTGCCTGGACTACCAAATCTTGCATAGCGAGGGTTACAATGAAGAAATTGATTGAAAAAGAATGCTTCTCCTTCCTCAAATTTTGTTGAGCTTCTCATGTGAAATCGAAAGAGATTTTGGGTTGGTGTCGTTGTTGATAGAAAAGGGGTAGGTTTTCAAGATTTTTTCCCAATTTTACAACTTATGTTTATGATTTATATTTAATTATAATATGATTTAATTATAAAGTGGTTTTATATATATTTATATTTAAATATTTAGATATAATATATTAGTCAATTATATATAACTTCAAAATTTTGTAATAATTCTAAACGGGCTTTGATTAGTATGAAACGAATGTCATTAAATTCATCTTGAAAAGATCTATTCAAAAAATATTTTTATATAAAATTTTAAAATATTTTATTGTGGTATTACAAGATATGTCGTGAATATGATTTAGATCTATTATTTAACATACATCTTATGTCCATAATATCAAACTAATAGAATAAGAACATTTAACATATTAAGTACATGTTACAAAACTAAAGAAATTCCATTATAACATTTCAAAATTTGAGATACATTGACGATGCTTCAGTATAACTAGTTTATTTTAGTACTAGAGGATTGTCATACAAATATGACAATTAGCATCACTATGTTTAGCAAAAGTTCTAAATACTTTTAAGTTTTTAGTCCATCATATTAGATGATCACAAAGATTATAGATGTAAATATTGTTTATCTCTTTTGATCAAATGGATGATAAAAGTCTAATATTTGAATAATCATTTTATGATAATTTATTTCACTTGGTGCCAAGCTCTCATGATGTTTCTATATAATGTGATTTTATATAGATGAAGGACACTACAACCATGTTATACTTACTTTTTTAAGGCTTAAAAAAATATCATACACATAAGATAAGATTATCATAATTATGTGATAATATTTTACTAGTTTTTATCCTAAGTCTTTTGAACTGTTTACGAAGAGAACTGAATTATACTAATACAAAATATTTCTTCAAATTGTGTGAAGTGAAAGTTATACAAATATGCATAATAGACCTTGGGCTCATACATGGATGACCTGATGTACAACCAAGCAATAATTGGTTACACTTAATTAAACACTGAGTTGTATCAGTATAATGAAATACATCATACATGTTTGACTCAATTATTATTCAAGTATCATTATGTAGAAATAAAAATCACACACATACAAAATAAAATTTGTGTATGAACGATGCATATACTAACTCAACTCCTCGAAAACTGACATAAATCACACGTGACTGATACCTTATATGAATAAATTTAGACTTAATATACTTTGAGCAGACTACTACATCTATAAGATGAGGCCATCATATCTATATAATGTTTTTAGAGTTATGAACACTATTGGTAATGTAAACTAGAACTTAGATTGTACAAGTATAATATTGATTATCAAAAGGTAAATAGAACTTATTTCAAACTTAATTTCTTTAACTTAAACAGTTGATTTACATCTAAGGTGATCTTAATTAATGTCACTCAAGTTCTAATGCAACTCCAAATAAATTAATAACTCAAAGATAGATTTCACAAAAAATCATACATGTATGAATAAGATGTAATACAAACCTAAATATCACAAGAGAAAATTATAGGTTTAAATAGTTTAACCATAACAAGAAGTAAAAATTATCCATGATTATTTCCACACCATTAAGAGTAGAGTCCTCCATGGTTTATTCCATTATTTAAATTCTTTAGTATATATTGTTCCCATGAAAGTAAAGATTAATCTTCAGTTTGTCTTGCTTGTAAAACACTTGATCTTATCTTCTTAAAATATCAACTCAAGAAAACCTTTAATAACACAATACATGGTTTACCATCAAACAAACTCAAGAACTATGGGGTTAATAATTGATGTTGAGCTTTCATGACCATTAAAGTGGGCATGATCATCTCCTATTATTCTACCAATGAAAAGTATGGCCTAACTTGGCATGAAATTCTTATATTTTATTTCACTTGAATCCTTATTATTTTGTTAACATAAATAGTTCTATCTTAATAAGTTAAATTTTAACAAAATAAAATAAAGCTTGAGGTTAAAACTAGCATCCATATCTCAAAGTGTATTTTTATATATCTCTTGAGACATAACCCTCTTTGATAAAACTTTTTCCATTGACCTTAATTGAAGCACATCTCACTTAAAGACTTAGGAATGCAAGTATCACTTGAAGCTCATCCTTTCACGTAGCAATTCAAAATAAAAATTTGAATCTTGATTAATTTAATCCCTAACATTGTTCATTAGTGCTCCAATGCATAAATGTCTTAAGTGGAATGCTTTCAACTTCTTCTCACCATCATCACTACTCTATAGAACAAAAACCTTGAGAAGCATCGATTTGATTTCTTCTCAAAGTTCAACATTATTTCATCACATGTGGGCCACAAAAAGAATGACCTTGCCTTCTTCTTTTTCTATTCATTAGTGATACATTATATGAAGGTCTCAAAAAGTGAGTCTTGCCTTTCACTCCTATCATTCATCATTGTTTAGTCCTATGAAGGCCTTAAGAAGAATGATCCTAAATCTCACTATCTACCCTCATTGCTATGTCATTACATGAAGGCCTCATCAAGCCATAAGGTATAATTTTTATTTCCTTTTCTTTATTTCACCACTTTTTGATCATTTTAAGTCAAAGCCCTTACTTCCTTCCTTCTTCCTTAACACAAGGATAAGAAGAATGATTAGAGTTTTTAGAAGTCATAGCTCATTTTCCTCTTATCCCTCTAGTTAAAGTATTTCTATTATTTCTATTGAACTAGCAAATCATTGTCAACCTTGGGCTATTCTCATAATATAGTGCATTTGTGGAAACTCTTGATTATGCCATTGGGACCAATGGAGGTCAAAAATTATCTATTGCTATTAAAATTACAACATAAAATTCTACAAGGGGTGAGCTTTCCTTTACAACCACCATCATCATTGGTTTCTTTTATAAATACATCTCAATAACATATCTTTCCCAATAAATTCATCTCCTTTGCCAAAAAATTAAAAGAAGCACTCAACTTTGCATTGAGTTTGTCCTCATTGGTAATTCCTTCTTCCAAAACTAAGGCAAGTTAATAAGGGTTCAAACTTAAGCTAGAATTGATAACTCAATAAGAAAATCAACGACGTTGATCACCATTTTTAAAAATTAAAATTACATGTTACCTTTATTAATTAATTTTATTTTGTAGAAAACTCTTCATTACAAAACAATGATGGCTTAAAAAGTTTAAAGATAAAAAAAATTTAAAAATTTTCATCTAAAATTTAAATCATCGATCTAACATATAGTTTTGTGGCAAGTGTCAGTGATACAAGCCTCAATACCCTATTGTTCGAGGCTACAAGCCTTGAGACATCGTTTCTTGAGACAAGAAGCCTAAAGGCTAAGCCATTATGGTTATCATCTCAAGATCCTACTCTTGAGTCTAAGCACTTGAGGCTAACTCCTCAAGATCTATTTGACAAGGACAACAACTCAAGATTTAGCTCTTAAAGCCATGCCCTTAAGATATACTCTTAAGGCTTAAACTCTTATGTTAACTCCATGAGGCTTATTCTTCATTCTTAAGTCTCCAACTATGACCTTTAGTTAGTAATAATTGACATGACCATGTCAAAGATAACACACTTGAAGTTAAATAAGACACTACTAAGTTATGCATTATTGCTAGCACTCCTCACCATGCATGCATAGGAAAAATTACTAATACATAAATGTTATCAAGGAGATAAAGGAAATAAGGGAAAAAATTCTAGTCATCATTAACCATAGTAGTAATACCTAAGGACATACATAATAAAATGTCTAACACCAATGTCACTTCAATGTAACCATCAAGGAAATAAAAAGAAGACAATAACTTGTGATTTTTAGTACATGCTTAAGCTCAACTATAAAGAGAACCTCAAGCTTTAATTGAAGGTAAGTAATCTACTTAACTCAAAGAATTGATGCTCTCAAAAGAAGAATATACCTCTACCTTACTCCCCTAACTTCCCTCTTTTTACTTAGGGACCATTGTCCTGTGAGGATTGAAGTTCTTTCATACTCTCTATATCTTATTTTATGGTCACATTTCTAAAAGATTCTCCATTAAATTTTACTTAATCCTATGAGTCCTTTTTTTGCATCAACACTTGTCACATTGGAATCTAAAATATAGAAACTTGATGTCATGTAAGGAAAGATAAATCCATCTATTGGATGGATATATATCTATTTGGTCTTCAATGAAATAAGATGTACAAAAATTATTGAACAATGTTTAACTTGTAGATAGGCTAAATCTACAAAGAAAAAAACAATGAAATACACATGTTTAGCTATCTTTTTTTATAGTACATGGACGTTTGTACTTGTCCATGTATTAGTGTTGCAATCAAGTCTTCTAAAGATTACAACTATTCTACGAGGGTGTGGATGAGCTTCCATAAGCTACCAATGTGCTAATCTATGTGAAAGTTGAATGCTATCTGACTACAATTGAGCAATTTAGAGAGTCCCACTAAAGTATTACTATGATCCATTCAATCTATTGGTTTGTATAAGTGTGTTGCCTAAAGGTATCCATAGTGACATTATCAATCTACATAAGTTATGCACTAAGATAGAATAAGCACACAAAGAAGTACAATGGGTGGCCTTGATATGCTATTGCACTGTATGAAGGGAACCATCATAACAAACATTATACAAAAAGGTTGGTAAAGCAATGGATTAGGATAATGGAGGAACCACATCTCTTTGATGAAGACAATTTGCCTCAACAAATAAGTCCAATACATGCTTTATTGTATTATTGTAACTGAACAACCCTACCACAAAAATGTAAGCATATCAGACAAGACTAAACAATCTACATTGGGTCATGTACTTGACCAATGACAATCTTGAGTAAAGTAAGGTATTGTATAGTACATTGATGAATTTCATAACCTTACATTATAGGAAATACCAATTAGTGCATACATATTAGTTTGATCAATGGTAATGAGTAATCGTATCAAATTAACACTAACACCAGTCAGAGGCTGATGGATAGATCCAATTGATCAATGCCTAATAATGTATTTGGAAGTTGGAAGTGTTCATGTGCATTGGACCAAACTAATTGTGGAACAATTTTGCGCTTACTAAGAAAATTTGTCTCATCAAATTTGTCTAAACTATGTATATTGATGCATTATAGTAACTGAATGACCTTGACACCACTCAAAAGCATGTTGAATAAATTTGAATAATCCATGTTAGGTAGCGTACTTAGCTGATGATAGTCTTATTATGATAGGATATCATATAATACGATGATGAATTTCATACCCTTACGATGTTGAAATGATCATTGTGTCTCAATGAATTTGTTTAAACATTGTGTTTGTAGGAGTATTATACAAAGCTCTGACAAAGGCTAAAGTAATCTAGATGAAGCCCATAATGATTTGAGTTGAATGGAGAATCTAATTTATTGTCCAATGAAGTCCATCATAATTAATGTGATTGAAGTGGTCTTTACATGGGGATGATTGAGTGAACAAACTCAATGATGAGTCAAGATGGACTAGATGATGAACTTTTAGAAACTTGTCATGAATTGATCAGAGGGAACAATTGCAGATGTAAGAGGGAAAATGAATTGCTAGATGACTTGACTTATGCAAGGAACCACCTTAATTTACATGATTTTAGTGTGAATTTGGTTGACATGAACTAAGCTTAAATTGATGACTAACACCACCAGTTCGAAACAATCTTGATGACCATGTGAATGTATTTCATCCATCTGATTAAAGATGCACTCATTGGATAACTTTCTCTATGGTCACTATATGAATGTACAAATATCTTTCCTCATTGAGCTTAACGAAATCTTTACAAACTTTTAGAATTTACTATAAATTCAAAACCTCTGAATGAAGTTAGCTACTAGCCAATTGAGCTAATTGTTTTGTCACTACATTACCTTTTTGAATATGCATTGGAATTGAATCACTTTAAAATGAAATTAATTAATTTAATTCAATAGACTTAGCATATGCCAAGGGATTCTTGTGCTTCCCTAGATCATTGCAAGGATTGATTTAATGTCTTATTCTACAAATAATATAAGTTTAAACAAAATAGTATCACCATGGCTTTAGTCTTAATATTTATTTTAGATCCCATGTAAATTGAGAATGCTTTGATAGCTTTACCCAAATGGTCTCTGATCACAACACCACAACCTATAGGTTCTAAGTTCCCTTTAAGTTGATTTATTAATGTTCAATTTAACAAAACCCATAGATGAAAGAATCCATTGAACCACTTCTGTGATCATGCATTAGATCTTAAAAAATGGAGTAATCAAAGCATATTTTACTAATTGAAGTTCTACTAAGCATTTATATCTGATTAGATTGCATTTGAAAATGGCATAGCTATTATGTTAAATTCTATTTAGCAAAGTACTCATCAGAATTACTTGCTCATCATATAATATAGAATTTCTAAATTTTGAGATATTCTAATATGGGAGATGGAAGGATCCTAGATACCTCAATGAATGCAAAGTTTGTGAGACTTCAATTCTACTAGCATAGGAAAATTTTATGAATTGTGTCATGTTGGATGAGTTTGATCCCATAAATATGTATATCTAAGACACTTTAAGAAAGCATGAATTTAGTAGTCCCCACATGTATAGAAAGGAAATTTATTTATAAATTGAAAAATAAACTTCCCTAAGTTGTTAGGAGAAGACAATTAATTATTATGGACCCTCCACATTAGTAAAGAAATTTTGGAAGTCAAATAACTACATATTATTTTCTATGACATTTAAATAAAGCTTTTACTTTTGAGCTGATCCTAAACCAAATTGATGGTAAAGTTACATCCTTCATGAGGGTCTAGTAACTATAACCATCTATGATTGCCCTTTCCATGAATTGCAAAATAATGAGCATGATTTTTTGTATATGATTCTAAGTACCTGAGCTTGCTCCACCACTTTTTCATTGAGGTATTTGTCTCTTTGGTACTTACCCCAAAGTGTTTGAGTTGTAGGCCTTACAAAAAAGTTTGGCATTGTATGCATTCTTAAGATATTTTAGTTTCTTGACCCTCAATCCATTTTCTTCTTAGAGGAAACTAACCTTTTTCCAACTATCCCAATGGTGCTTACTAACTTAATCATTGTCTACTACAAGAAAACCAACCATCATGTTTTCTATTATGTTATAATCTTGATAAGAAAACAAGATGTCATTAGAGAGTAGAGTGGCATTGATTAGTGGACATGCTTAATGAGCACTAACCTACCTCCCATTGAGAGAGCAATTTATTCTTCCAACTAGCCATCTCCTTAAATATTTTGTAAAGCCAATGTTCAAAGTGGACCACCTTGTACCTATTTTTTAACAAGGTGCTTCCCAAGGGATTGGAAGGTAATGACTTTTGAAACACATAAGTTCCTTAATGCTTTTCTTCTACTTATGTTTTATCATTTTACTTCCAATAAAGAAGCTCTTTTGAATGTTAATCTACAAACTCTACACATTTTAGAGCTCAATGAGGAATAACTTGATATTTTTGATAGAGTGTCTATCACCTCTTAAGAAGAGGATAAAAACATTTGCAAAGCCTAAATGGGAGAAGAGTTGATAGCCTCTTGAAGTGGTAAAGTGCATCACTTTCTCTATGTATATATATTATTTAAACCTATACTTTGTGCTTTAGCTTTAATGAGGAACAATAATAAGGATAAAGTGTTGCCTTGCATTAGCCCACAAATGGCTAGAAGAAACCACTATCTTTCCCATTAATAATGATTGATAGCCAGCTTCTATTATAGATACTCATAATTATATTAATAATTCTATTATTCAAGTTAAACTTACACAATACTTATCTAAGGAAATTAAAAGATTTGTCGTCTAATACTTTCTTAAATTCTAGCTTGACAATACAATCGTTATCTCTAATCTTGTGATTTAAATCATTAGTCAATTCTTGTGCAAGGTGGATATTTTTAATGATTTTCCTTTCCTTTATGAAACCCAACTATTCCATAAAGATAAGATAGGGTAGGAAATACTATAGCCTTATTTTCAATAACTTAGAATTTTTTTAGAGAAATTGTAAATGAAAATTGGTCTAAAATCATCAAAAAGATGTAAGAAAAACAATTTTAGGAATCAAAATTATATTAGAACTAGTGAATACTTTAGGTTATGAGCTTACCAACAAGAAAATCATTTACTACTTCATAAATATCATCCTAAATTATGGTGTAAAAGAAACCATTAAACCTATCCAATAAGACTAAAGGAAAAGAGCTAACACCTCACCCTTTTGCTTGGTGGGTACAATAAACCAATGAGAGGTGAAGTAATCCATGATAGTTTTGGTAATTAAATACTTCTTTAAGACCAAATTCACACTTGCATTTTTAATTCTACATATATTAATCTTCCTTTTCCTATTTTTGGCTATTGTGCAAAAGAAATTTGTTTTTTAATCACCATCATTGAGCTACTTACTACCTATCTTCTAGCTCTAATACATCTCCTCCATTTTAGTAGCCATGATTAGCTAATCTTTCACTTTTGTCGATTCCAATCTTGAAAATGCATCTTGCATCTATTGGAATTTATTTTCCTTCTTCTTAACCTAGTCTTTTACTTCTTGAATCTTTTGAAATATATAACTGAATTGAGTTTTATTCCATTCTTTAAGGTGGGCTTTAATTTGCTTTAGTTTGTAAGCCAAGGCCCTTATTCCTTACATAGTAGTTGGAAGACTAGAATTCTAAAAAACTATTTTGAAGAAATTCTTTGCTTGTAGTCCAAGCAATTTGAAATCTAAATTGTCTTAGCTCATATTTAATTACTAATAGTAAAAGGAAACACAATGATGAATGGTTCGATGGGGCCTAGTTCAAATGTTGAACCACTGTAGTAGGAATTGTTTTGTGCTAGTCTTGATTCACCAAGGTTTTATCTAAATGATTCCAAACCCATTTTCCTTTTCTTTTTCTTGATCATGTGAATTGATTACCCATGAAATTTAGCTCTCTTAGTGTGCGATCATCAACATAATCATTAAATTTAGTAATAGGGCCTAGCTTGGGAAAAAAGTGACCTTTATATTCCTAAATCTTAATAATGACATTGGGGTCCCATTTACCATATAGGGAAGAAAATTAACCTTTACCATCGGTCTTAAATCACTCTAGAGATCTCTTCGGTGAATAAAAGAGCTCTTAGAATATACAAAATAGCAACACTTCATCTATGTATCATACTCTATCCCCATGTGTAGACATTATTTCTCGTTTTCCATTATTTGGGATTTGAAGTCCTACTGTGAGAACACCCAAATTCTTTTAGAGATGTTTCTCTTGTAATAGTCAAAATTTAATCTCTTATAATGGACATCCATACTAAAGGTTTTAGAAATGTACATAACTTTATTTTGTGCATATGTTTGTGAGGTATAAAACCACTTTAGAATTGATGCTCCTTTGATAACCAAATCAGAAGATTATTCATCACACTCTATAATGTTAGCATTTTGAGATGCCCAATGGCCTTTTCTTTTTTTTATGAGGCTAATCACTTTCTTTGTATTCCTTTAATTTTCTTTTCTCATTTATTTGTGAATGGTAACCATTGTAAAGCCATCAGGGTCCATCTTAAAAAGCTTGAGAGCCTTTGCTTTTTTTTAGAGACTTCACTAAAGCTTTTGAGAGAATGACTGTCTAAAACCTGAGCTACACATCCTTCCTAACTTCAATGTTGGATTGATATTATTTATTATTACTCTACAATTACTCATTGAAATTGATTGTACAATTGTTAGATAAATGATTCATAGTATAATAAAGCTCTTTAGCTATAAGCTAAAGTTTAGCAATGTAGTTGGGGGAGTTACTTCTTCCAATTGTTAGGGGGTATTCCTCACTGGTTAAGTGCCCTAATCTACCCTTATAGATTTTTGCACCCTACTTTTCCTCATGAACATTTTATCATTGTCCAACCTCTCAATGTTAACATCACAATTATCAAAGTAGGTGGTTTTACATTGCTTACCACTTGACTAATTGGAACCATCTCATCTTTTCCATTTCATGCATCTATTGATCTAGACCTTTTTGCTTGTTTTTTTTAGAGAATTGAGTGTCCTTGTTTAAATAGTAGTTGACAAAATATTCATACTCAATTTTTCCTTCCAAAATATATTTTTTCTCCTTTTTTTTGGTGATTATAATCCATGAAGGAAGCTATTTAGCAAGATCAACCTCTAAATAGACACAAACCATATGGGGCCTTATTAACTTGAAACATTTACGTTTGATGATTACCCATTATAGACATAATTGAGAATAGAGCATACATGTTGAACAGGTGGGTTAGAAGGTTATCTAGTGAGATCCACACCAGAGCTTGCAAAGGTTCAGTATTAAGCCAAAACTTTTAGGTGTCATTTGAGAACTGTCATTTAAAGGTCTACAATTTTCCAAATTCTATGTATCTAGTATTTAATGTAGTCTAATTCTAATGAAAACAATAAAGCTATATGCCGATTATCTAACATCCTTGTCATGATAGATCTAGAGAAGCTAATCTTTAGATTTATGTTATTAGGACATTCATGTATGCAAGAACTTCTAATTAATGTTAGTTTGAAGAAAGTAGCCATTTTAAAGACATTGTGACCATCGAAGTTGATCAATAATTCACCCTTGAATGAAGATACTAGCTTTATCTTTTTTGGCAAAGCAAATTTTTCCAAACCCAGCACCTTTGCAAATAAGCAATTTGGGGTGAAGGACTCACCCCTATCTGTCATAAAAGAAGGGCCACTAAGGTGATGTCTCTTTAAAAATCTACCTAGTAAGTTAGAGTGTACCTATGAGAGAATGTCCCCATAATCATCATTGTTTTACCATTGTCATTTCTCATCCCGACTCTTTATTATTGATGATGTCACAACTACCAAGTTGTCATGATGGGGTTGGGAAAAACGATCAATGAATTTTATTTTATGCCTCACACATTACTAAGATATTCTTCTATGAAATTATTCGACTTCCTGATATATCATCCACCATCATACCCAATAAGGATTTCAAATTCACATTTTATTTTCCAATTATCATTTTAATGTTTTGTGGCACTTTATTAAAATTCTCTTTACCATTTTTCTCACAAAGGGTGGCCAAACAAGAGTAGTGAACAAAGTCTTAAGCAACATTCTTACAAATTTAATGGGCTAGAACATAGGCACATGAAACATCTACTAATCAAACTATGAATTTTTAAAAAAAATTGCTTAAATTCTAATGCTACTACATGGTCCCCATTCCAATTTTTTTGTGCTTAATCATAATAGCCCTCTTGGCTAAACTATTATAGCATCACATGCATTTTTTATTTCGTTTTTACATTGAAGCATGACTTTTGGCATAAGCATGAACAAGTAAAAATCAAATTTGGAGAGAGAAACATCAAATAAATGGATAATAGATTTTTAAAAAACTATGATAAGGATGAATTTGGGTTATTTTGAATTAGAGTTTAATATTACTCCACTAAACATGATTATAATGCTAATATTTTTCATTTTCCCCTTAATATATTTATTCCTAAAACTATTTTATCTTATCAAAGAACTTTAAAGTAGGTGGCCTACAGAAGAACTTTGTTGTTGTTTTTGGTGAACAATGACCCTTCCAATTGAAACACAATTTTCTTGATATTAACATTATTGATATGAAAGACATTTCATCTAATGTTGATTCTCCTAGCGAGTCTTCTCGTAATTGTAAAGAAGTTTCACTTTTAAAGGATGCATAGAAGGCTTAAGATAATTTCTAAAAGTTAGAACCTCTCTTGGTCGAAGATATCTTAGATTTAAGCCTTACATAGTAGAATTTCTCTTGGTTGGTTAGAGTTGATGTAGGATAGCAATCTAATGAATCGCTGGTGAACAAATATCAAGTCAGGCATAATCTAGTTATAAGGATTCAAATAAAGGGAGGAGAAGAAACATTTTACATCATGATTCTCATTTTTCATGAAAAAAAATTCTCAAAGATTTTCTATATTTAAGAAAGTATTTTAATATATGTTATTATTTCATAGTCATTTCTTTTCATATTTAAAATGATAAAGTTTGGATATTTGTAATTATATTACTTCATACTTAGTTTGATAGTGTGTTCTTCATGGTGTAATTGGCAGTCTTCTATAAAAGGAATGCTTGGTGGCTCCCTCCTATCTCATTCTCTCTATTCTTTTCTTATGTTTCTTAACCCTAGTTATCATGTTCACCCATCTCCTTAACCCCCATGCCACACTACTCATAATTAATAATTATTCTACCTACACTACATCCCAAGGGATTCCAAACTCCCTCTTTGGATGTGTCCCATTTCTATAGACCTTCAACCCACTCTTAAGAATTATTTATAAGAGAGAAATCTAGCTTTTTCCCTCCTTCTCTCTGTACTTGTGGGCTTATTATTGGTCTTCTAATTACTTTACTTACCTATTAAGCTATCTAACGATACTACACTATCCAAGTGAAATTCCTACAATTGATGTGATAAAAATAAGTATAATCTAAACAAATATAATGAGTAAATGGTATCTTGGCATATCTAGTAATTTGTACACTATTTATTGACTATTTAAGTGATACATATGCATAAAGTAAAGATAATTAAGGGAGATCATGATGTAGGACAAAAAGGGGTAGGGTGACACGAAAAGATACAGGTTTGTGTGTGTAGATAGAAAAGGAAAGGGAAATGGTAAAACTTTAGATTTTGGGATAGGAAGATGGATAGTAGAACCAGTGTCGGGGATAACTTACTGGTGTGGCGTCTCACCACTTGGACCTCGCGTCCCTCCTCCCAGTATCAGAGCTTTATAGACTGGAGTGGCGTCTCACCACTTGGACCTCGCGTCCCTCCTCCCAGTATCAGAGCTTTGACGAGTCGGCACGCCAAAGACACTCAGAGCACTCACGAACTCAGAATGGAAGCAAAGAACACTCATAAGTTTGCATTAACTGTATTTCCCTTACAACAGAAGAGGACTTCCCCTTATATAGGAATCCATAAGGGTACAAAAGACATTTGACTCATAACATGGGAATACTAAAGGACACATGGGTAAACTAAAAGGCACCTAAAAATTACAAATAGACTCTTAAAATTCTGAGAAAAATAATGACAATTCATGTATTTATCCCTAATTTCGGATGACTGGAGGCGCAGCGACGTTTCGGCGGCGGTGGCGGCGGTGCGGGTCGGCGCGGGCTGGCGTTACTCGGTGCGGGCTGGCGTTACTCGGCGCGGCTGGCGTGGGTCGGCGCGGGTCACAGTTCGCGGGTCTGGCGTAGGTCGGCGCGGGCTAGCGTGGGTCGGCGCGGGTCACAGTTCGCGGTCTGGCGTGGGTCGGCGCGGGCTGGCGTGGGTCGGCGCTGATCACAGTTCGCGGTCTGGCGTGGGTCGGCGCGGGCTGGCGTGGGTCGGCGCGGGTCACAGTTCGCGGTCTGGCGTGGGTCGGCGCGGGCTGCAGGTCGCTGGCGCGGGTTGGTGCGGGCCGACGAGCCCGGGAGGGACTCGGGCGCAGGTCTGGCTCGTCGGTCAAACCCGGGTCAGGTTCGGCGGCGGACGGCGCGGCAGGCGGCGGCTCCGGCGGCGGACGGCGCGGCAGGCGGCGGCCGTAGGCGGCGGAGGGAGCCGGCGGCAGGAAAAGTGTTTTTCGCGCTGTTTTGGCTCCTGGGAGTCCGTTTAAACTCCGAATTCGATTCCGAAAGATGTTCCGGAATCCATGTTTCGACGCGTACGTCACTGCATCATTTTTTACCTCATAATATTTCAAAAAATATTTTGAAAATAAAAATTGTTCCCCTGTTGTTCGTGCAACGCCAAGCTTTGATATCCGCATCAGATCAGTTGTCCAATCAAGTCATTATTAATGCAACATTGTGTATGTGCTTTTGACTCCAAAGAAAGAAAGACAAAAGAGTGTTTTGAAAAAGGGCTATGTGCATACCAAAAAAAAAAGGAAGAAAAAGGTTAGTTTAAAGAGTTTTTAATATATTTAGTTTATTTAAACTTTTTATGATCTTGCATATTTTTGTGAGCATAACATTATGGAGCAATATAAAATGTAAGAATTAAAGAAAGTTGCAAAGAGATAAAGTAGAGGTAAGCTAAGAAATTTTTGTTTAAAGAAATTGAATAATGACTATATGTGCTTGCTTAACCATATTTTGATGTCGACTGATGTAGGACAAGAAAGACAAATAATAACAATATAGGGCAGCCTATATTCATAGATTAATCAAGAGAAAGATTCATGAAACTATGCACAAATTTGTGATATTAATAGACCAATCACAATTATTTGCAACAATTCTTGACAAATTTGGATCAAGACAGCATAGAATTTATCATCTTATATTAAGTTGAAGCATTCAAAATTACAAACAGAGAATAAGTGGAAGGTGTGTAGGGGTCATTATTAAAAAATAGTTTGAGAACAATATTAGAAGATCTAATGGGCATAGAAATACTAGTTCTAAACTAGAAAACAAATTCATCACAAATGAGTGCAAAGTGGATATACTTTGTCCTTAAATTAATCTTCTTGATACATTTGAAAGACCTTAAGTCTTAAAAGATGCTTTCAAATAAAAAGTCAAATATGAAAGAAGAGGGAAGCCAAGGAAATGTGGCACGTGGCCATGCCATGTAGAAGAAGATAAAGTAAAGTGGTGTAAAAGTAGAAGAAAAATGCCATAAATTGAAAGATGAAAATATGAAAAGGACATGTGGAATTATAATGGAGACAAAGGAAGAGTGAAACTCTTGAAAATGGACAAAGACAATTAGCACAATCTCTTACTTCTAGGGCATTTGCACCCCCTCTTAAGCCTTCTTGTCCATGGAAAAATTTATTTTTTAGGACTCGCATAAGAAAATAAGCTCCTATAAATTATTTAGAAATTCCATATCAATAGCATATCATACATGGAGGTTGGAAACCTAAAATATAGGATGTGAAGGGCTAAAAAGGTGTAAAAGAAAAATGTGAAAACATTAGTAAACTTCTTGTCCATTTATTAAATGAATGGTCTCCAAGATCTTATTTAAGATGAGAAATTTGTATCTTTCATTTATCTTGTCAATAAATAAAAAATAATTCATATTGGAACATGAAGTAAAACATACAACCAAAAGAACAAACTTTGCAAATGAGATAGAACATATGAACTAGAGAACTATGAATGCTATAATGAAATAATTGAGGCTAAAGATGGATTAGAAGTATGAAACCATTTAGATGTAACAATGAAACATAGTAAGGTTGTGACTTCGATCATCATAACAATTTGCATTCAGTATCATGCAAAGCCTTTATCAAAAATACTTAACATTCATTTTCTTTATATGAATAATTTCATAAAAGATAAACATTCACATACCAATATCAACTTTCATTTTCATTCATTAGTCATTTGACTTTCTAATTAACAATTATTCTATTTTAGGAATTTCTCAACACTTTCATTTTTTTCATGGCCTATTTACCACCAAGGCATCCTATAGTTTTTATGTGGCTTATTAACCATCTAAGCACTCTATAGCATTTATGAATCTTATTAAACACCCATGCATTCTTTAGGCTTTATGTGACTTATTAACCACAAATTTTATAGACTTTACATGGCTTAACCACCTAAGTAATCTACAACATTTATGTGGCTCATTAACTACTCATGCATTCTATAACTTTTATAATTTGCATGTATCTTGATACATCACATGAACTTAAAAAATATAATATATTTCTATAACATGCTCACTATCTAGCATACTACCTAGTTTTCAAGCAAGTACTAATCATGTTATATGCTATACTCATGCTCATAGCAATCAACATATCATACATCTCTAGACTTGCATAGCGATTGTGCCAAAGGCAAAGCCCATAAACAAGAATCATTACATCAAGAATATATACTTTCAATTCTTGTAGACCTTTCACCAAAATTTTAGAAAGTTGTATAATTAATTCCTCTCACTTTGTTCTTTCTTTCCTATGATTAGATGTACAATAAACATTACATTCCATTTGTCTATTTAATGAACAGCATGCTCTACTATGTCTTTTTATTTGTTTGCATACCCTCATGATATCCATCAAATTTAATTACATAACTTGATCCCCAATGGACTCATCATATTTTAGTGAACTTGATCTAATTAAACTATTTGTTGCTCCATCAAACTATTCATCTCATTCATCAAATTGTTTGATATGCATCCACAAAAATTTTACCAATTTGATCACGTATAGTGACCCTTTGCATGATTGCTCCAAGGCCCTTATCAAATCTCTTGTCCTTCTATTAGATTATCTGATTCTTATTAGATGTTCATTAGAACATCCAACTTCTGATAAAGATGCATAATCTTTGTACTTAAAATTCTTAGAATATATAATACCCTCATTAAACTTTTTGATACCCATCAAACAATCATTAGACAGTCTAAAAAATATTTGATAATGACTTTGATCTCATTCATTCTCTTATCATCCAATCCATTAATCAAACTATTCAATAACCATCAAGAACTAACCAATTCATTAGAAGCAATGCTAACTCTTACAACACTTCAATACAAGTCCCAATAGATCTATAAAATCACATTAAAAATTTATCATTCATAATAATATGGATCCTCATTGATTCTCATAGAAATCAAAGTGTATAACATAAGCAAAAGTCACCTTGATTTGCAAGCAAGATTGCTTGCATTATCTTATTGGATCAAGCTTTTTCCCTAAACGCAAAAGATTTCTTTGTTTATGAATTGCTCTTTTTATTCTAGTTATCCTAAGGAATCTGAGCTTCTCTTAATTTTTTTGCTCTCTCTATCTATCTTTTGAATAAAAATCATATAAGTTTTTGTATTCTTTTATAATACCAATCGTGTTGAAAATTATTTAAATAATTATTAATAAAAATTAAAAATAATTGTCTCATAAATTAATAATAAAGTAGATTTAGGATAGATGAGGATGAACAAAAATTATAAATAACAAAAAAGAGAAGAAGAATTTTTTTTAATTTATCAATTTAGCAAAATAAGCAACAATTATAAAAAAAAGGCTTATGAGTCTAAAAATGAGTGAAGAAGATTTCAAAAACTAAAGTATGAATTTTTATGAATTCTAAAATATAAATTTCATGAGACTAAGACATAAAAAGTGATCATAAAATGAAAAATTAAAGAAAGAAAAATTTATTAACTTATTATTTTAACAATAGTTAATGTTTTTTTAATTTATTAATTTAGCAAAATAAGCAATAGTTATAAAAAAAAAGCCTACGAGTCTTTTTAATTTTTATGAATTCTAAGATATAAATTTCATGAGACTAAGACAAAGAAGTAATCATAAAATAAAAATTTTAAGTTATAAGAATAATCTTATTGAAATAATTTTTTGTGATTTTTAAAAAAGGAAAAGTATTAAATATCAACTGATGTCAAAATAATTTTAAAAATTTATATCAAGTATTATTGAAAATCTAGAGTAAATTTTTGTGATACTCAAATGTGTATCAATCATAAAATGATTGGTTGAACCTATATGAATAGTATTATTTTAATAATTATATGAATTTTTGAAAGAAAAATTATTAAAAGTATGCAATGATCTAAAATAATAATGAAATTTGCATGACAAGTAGAACTTATAAAGTGTACTATTTTAAAGTTAGTTGATGAATTTTTGGAAGTAATTTGAATAGAAAAAAGTTAAGAAAAATTTATAGTTAAGGTGTAATTAAACTCTAATATTAAATTTTAATTTTTTGACTTTCGATATGAAAGCCTTCAAATTCAATCCTTTACATATCAGTATGTATCCATATAGGGAGGAAATTGATGAGGGTATGGATCTCTTAAGAGAAATGACAAACTTATGAAGAAAATTGTAACATACCAAATTTATAATAAAATATAATTTTATTACCATTTTGAGTTATCTAAATGTTTTAGAATTTTTACGAACCTTTATAGATTATTTTATTTTATATAAAAATTGTATATTGTTAAATAGAGATATAATATCTAAAAAGAGTAAGATGAACGAAAAAATAAAGTATAAAACTTATTAAACTCAAATGAACAAAGTTTGTATAAATTAAAATTTTCTACGTGATAAAACTAAAGATCCTTCGATTAGTAAAGATTAATTTATACACTTAAAAAGTCTCAACAAATATTATAAATATGAAATAAACTGAAAAAATTATAGAATTTAACAAGTATATGGAACTTATAAATATAATGCTAATATAATGTTTACAATAAAAATGGAGATTCAACAATCATGAAATGAAAAGAAAAAATGGTTTTAAATAAAAATAATAAAATGATGTCCAAAATATTTTTATGTTTGAAAATTTATCATAAAATACTAAATATTATTAAAATTATGAAAAATGGCTAATTGGTAGAACTCTTCAAGGATAACCATAAAGTATGGACTATAATATTTTGAGACCAAATTGATAAAAAAAAATGCAATATATATATTAGATTTATGTTAGTTTAATTAGATTAGAATTTTAATTAATTCTAAAATTTTTAAGTCCTTAACTATTGAACCTCACCTTTGGCTAGTTACGATATATTATTTTTAATTGATTTTGTGAATTAAAAAACTTATAGATTCAAGAGATTAAATTAGACTATTACTTTGATGAGAATCATATAATATGATGGTAGAAGATCATATAATACGTTGAGAAAAGTACCTATTTGAAAGCCTAATTTAGAATATTATATAATATGATACAAGGTAATTGTATAGTATGAATAGGTAAGAGAAGCAATCATGATACAAGTGTGAACAAGTTATTTATGTGAACTTTGCTCATACAAGTACAATTTGGTTATCGTATGAGTATGATGATATCATCAATGTTAACGGTCAAATGTGTTTGATTAGCTAAGGAAGAAGTTTTGATATTGTACACTACAATTGCAACATATCATACAATGTGATATAGTATGAGAAAGAGAGATGTGAATAGGTAAAAGCTTGTTAGTGATTGCACCAAGTCAACCGCAATAACATTTTATCACATTAATGTAAAACATGAAGAGTTGGTATAGGTAATATTGTGATTATGTAAGTACAAAGACATGAATCATATAATAATAAAAGAAGGAAAAAAATTTAAGTTTTGAAGTTGATTATTGATTGAACTAATTGATCATATAATATTGTTAAACCAATCATTTCAGTATGATCAAGATAAGAGAAGCATTGAACAATAGAAATCATTGGGTTAAGATGGGTTGTTGGTGTGCATAGCATATCATACCTATACAAATGATGAGATCATACGATTATGATCAATAGAATTAATAATAAGTAAAGGGATAATTAGCCATCATACAATATGAAATAATTGTAACACTAATACAGTATGGAAATAGAAAGAGTAACCCTTTGAGATGACCTCTACATGGTTAAGGTAGGATGAACCTCTTGATTGAACAACAAAATAAAGATATGCATTATATTAAGAATTTAGTTTATTTTGTTTACATCGTACATGTAAAGATGTGATGTATAATCATGCTTACATTGACTAAAATTACTTTTCATGAATTTCAAAGATAAAAACTAAATTGGTCAAGCCAAAACCTAGTTATAAGAAATCATGATTTAAGACATTCTTGCAATGTTATATTCATAATTTCTTGTTTGAAATTTAAATTTAAATCGATTGGAAAATATTAATGTAGCCAAAGTCAAGACCATGTGTTGTTATGACTTGTGATTTCATCATGTTAAATTGGATTCAAAATTATATTATGTTAAATTGTTTAAAGATGCAAAAAATGCCTTGATGATTGTACAATCCTACTTCTAATTAGAGGGTTCATGCTAAGGTTTTAAGAGTGTTTGTTGGTTATGTTGAGATCTAGCAATGACATGTGAACTTCATGCAAAACTTTGAATTTGATGAATTATGATAGCATGATTTCCCTTAATATGGTTTGAAGAACTTTTAACTTCATGCAAACATGATGTTGTGACTCATCTATAATGTTGACTTGATAATTGCAAATAAGAATTCATGTTAAAAAGGAGATATGATATTAATAACTTTGGAAAGCCTTGAACCAAATTTGAAGATAAATTGTCCAATTTTGTTAGATGACATGCTTTTTGAGATAATTTTTGGTTTGACAAAAGCACTTTAAGCTTCATCATGATTTATAGCATGATGCTAAAAACTTAGGTTTATACACTTGAAATAGACTTTGATGCAAAACACCTAGACTAGGTAATGGACACTAGGATGGAAACCTAAACTTAGCCATAAACTTAGGCATTCTTGCAATTAAGCATTGTGATGCCTCGAATATGCTTTGAAAGCTAGTTGTATAACTTGGTTAAGCCATGGAGAGGCTTGGGTTTAACTTTGGAATGGCTTAGATGGCTTTTAAGGTTAAGAGAAGTCTTTAGTTTCTAGTTCAAGAACCTAGTAAGGCTTGATTGGAGGCCTTAAAGGAGGACTAGGTTGGCTAAAATTTTGACTAGGCTCACAAGAATCATGGTTTGGCTAATTTAGTTTAAGTGTAGTTAGTGTAAAGTTGATAACTATTATATGATTTGAGGTAACTCCCTAGATGGATAAGTTCCTATGTCATGTGGATGGTCATCTAGTAAGGGAGCTTAGTTCATCGTGAGCAACACAACTCAACCTTGGTGATCAAATTATAAGATTGTGACTTCTATTTTGAGTATTAAACCCAAGGAGTGAAAGGGTATTGGACAAATGTAATGATGGGTATAAGGGTTGTTTCATCAGGTGATTATAAAAAAAAAGAAAATTTGCTAAACATTTTAGGTTTGATAGATAAGATATCAAAGCCTAAGTTGGAGAATATGGCATACCTTGGTATATTAGGCTAGAATTACTTAGGTGAGAGAGTAAGAAAGCCCTAAGAATACATAAAGTAAAAATAATTTTCATAATATTAGTATTTGTTCTTTGGTGACTTTAAGATGGTATGTTTTTAGCAAATATGGTTAGGACTCACGACATTATTGTGATATATTTGCTAAGTAGTGTGCATGCACAAGGAGAACCCAGATCAAACTGATTGGCTCAAGCTTTGAGACCCAAGCATAGCTTGAGCCCTGAGGGGATAGTTAGCTAGAGGCATTCATGTGACTAAGGTTGTGGGTTCTATGGACCCAGTAGTAGCTGATGACTACATAGCACACATAATGGAGTTGTTCATGCATTAGGGTGCCCAATAGAGTTAGGGTTTTTCATGTGGCTTTTGTCTTGGACGATGAGGTACCTACATAGTGGCATGGGAAGTGTTACACTATGCTTAGGGATACTCTTAACAGTTAGGTACCATGGGAGGATTTTGTTACTACATTCAAAGATTATTATATACCTAAGATAACAAAAGCTTAGATTCATAAGAAATTGACCCACTAAAGGTAAGGCCATATGTCATTACTAGATTACACATGCTGCTTCACTTACTTTGACTATATGTGCATCTAAGCATATGACATCAAAACAATGTTGTTGAGAGCTCTTATTAGATGAACTTAGGTTAGAAATCTAGACATCTTTGGTGATGACTAGATTTTCTAGGTTTCGTGACTTGGTGGAGGCAATGAGGTTAGTGGAGTAGGTTGAGTGATGCATGAAGGCTCAACATAAGGCTAATAAAAAGAGGAAAAGTTCTTATTTTTACAAAACCAAGAAAAATAACAAGTCTTATGAAAAGAAATCATATCAAGATAGTCAAATGACAACTATACTAACTTGTCCTATTAGTGAGAAGAGTTAGATTAACCAAGAAAATAGGCCCCAGGATGTCAATGCTGTGGCATGAAGCATAGAGGTGCTAATAGATATCAAGAGAATGTTTGTTTTACTTGGTTAAAGCCTAGTCATATAAAGGAAGATTATCAAGAGGATCAAAAGATGATTCAGGGTACTAGTTAAGCAAGAGCCACATCAGAAGGATAACTTCACATATATATGCTTAGCCAACACTAGGCATTAGAGGCAAACGTTGTCATTACAAGTATGCTTTTATTATTTGATGTTAACTTTATTGTGTTATTTGATAATGGTGCATCACATTCCTATATATCTAAAACTTCTTAGAAGAGAGTTGGTGGTGATAATGGCCAATTGTACTCGCCTTTAATAGTGAGGTTACCTTCTGGAGAGAAGATTCATGCTATTTAGAAGTTAGGGGTAATCTTGTTATTCTCGACCTTGGTTTTAAGGTGAAACTTATTTATGTATCTCTTGTGAAATTCGACATTATATTGGGCACAAACTAAATGACATAACATGGTGTGGTGATTAATTTCTAAGAGAAGAAAGGTAGCATTAAGATGAAAAATTTAGTTGATCTTATGTATTATGGAACTAACTACTAAATCCCTATGATATCTACTCTTCAAGCTTTAGTTTTGATTCTTAGATTTACATTCATTGGTTAGCATTCAAATTTGATTCCTAGGCAATAACCTCGATGTTACAAGATACTCTTATTATGAGGGATTGTCCAAATGTTTTTGCTAAGGAGTTGCTTAATTTCCCACTAGTGAGAGAGCTAAAGTTTTCTATTGAGTTGGAACCTCGAGCTATTCTTATTACAAAGGCACTATTTTGCATGGCTTCATTAGAACTTTAAGATCTCAAGATCTAGTTATAAAACTTGGTTAGTAAGGTTATGATGATGCCCAAGTTTTTATAGTGGGAAGTTCCTATTCTCTTTGTCAAAAAGAAGGATGAGAGTTTTCATATGTGTGGACTATTAGAATTGAATATAGTGATTATTAAAATTTGGTGTCCACTATCTCGTATAAATGATTTCTTGGTCAATTATAAAGTACATCAGCCTTCTCAAAGATTGATCTTTGATACAAATATCATTAAATTAAAATTAAGGATGAGGACAATCCCATGATAACTTTTAAGACTTAATATAGACATTTTGAGTCTAGTCTTATCTTTTAGCTTATCTAATGCCCCTGTGGTGTTTTTTCATGCCTATGTTGATCATTGGCCATTGTATTTATTGATGATATTTTGCTATACTCTAGAAGTAAAGAGAAGTTTGTTGTGTATCTTCAAATTATGTCAAAGTTGTTTAAAAAGAAGCAACTATATGCAAAATTTTGAAAATGCTCTTTATGGTTAGATTAGTTGCTTTTCTAGGTTATATTTTTCATGTAATGGGGTGTTAGTAAATCCCAACATGGTGTAGACTATTACAAAATAAAGAAGAGCTATCACAATATAAAACATTTGCAACTTTTTGGGCCTTGTGAGGTATTAATGCAAGTTTGTGCTCAATTTTTCTAGAATTGTAGCATGACTTACACAATTGACTAAGAAAAGAGTAGCTTTCTTTCTGTCTAACCAATATGAGTAGAGCTTTGTTAAATTAAAAATCATATTAAGTTCAACACCAATTTTGACGTTAAGGTAAGCCCTATTAGGTGTTTGTTGATGCTACACATGTTAGCTTAGTGTTGGCCCCTATGTAGAATGGTTGACTTGTGGCCTATGCCTTCAAACAGTTGTGTGATCATGAGCATAATTACCCTAGTCATGATTTGGAGTTGGTAGTAGTTGCCTTTACACTCAAGATGTGGTGGCATTACTTATAAGGTGTTCATGTTAAGCTTTTTTTAGATCATAAAAGCCTTATGTATATTTTTACTTAAAGAGAGCTTAATCTAAGATAGAGATAATGGTTATAACTCATAAAGTACTATAAGTTGAATATTAAGTATCATGAGGGTAAAACAAATTCATTGGTTGATGCCTTGAGTAAAGGTGTAATTATTAGATCTATTATTGTGGATGATTCAGAGAGGGAGGCCAAGTTTGATTTGGAGAGGATTCAAGTGAGCTAGAAATGTAGATCTAATGGTTATGCTCAGTTTTATTTCAATTCAAGACGACTAGCTTAATTAGCTAAGGGCATTATATCAAAAGGACATAGAGCTTCAAAAAGAGATAGCCTAGTTACAGTAAGAACAGTTTGACAACTTTTCCTTAAGAGATGGTATTCTGGTTTATTATGGTAAACGATGTTTTCCACCAAGGGTTTAAGGAGAGCACTAAAGGAGACTCATGATAGTAGGATGGCAATTCAACATTGAGAAGTAAAAACATATCATAACCTAAAGGCTTATGCTTGGTGGAGAGGGTTGAATAAAGATGTGATAAATTATGTTTAAAGATGCTTGACTTATTAAAAGGTAAAACTAGAATATCACAGGTGTCACGCCCATTTTTTTGTCCCAAAAACAAGTGTAACTTAAATCTAATAATCATAATATCGAAATGTACTTATACATTACAATATAATAATATACAAAAAATATTAATATACTATGAATTTAACAATTTTCATCATCTATAAAATTGAAGCATAAATAAAATATCTATAAAATCAATAAATCTCTTGATACAAATCTAATTTAAAGTAGCACTATAATTAACTGTCAAAGTCTAATAAAGTATAATAAACACCAACAAAGTCTAATATAATAGTTTGATATAATCCCATTTCTAATAAAATTTAGATAATAATAAATAAATAATAAATTTGTTATTATTAATGATGAAATATAAATGATAAATCATTCAACCAATGTATTAACTATAATAATCTTCAGCTCAACTCTTACTCAACACAAAGTTCTTTAATCCTACAAAAATATAAGAGGGGTGAGTTGGTATGCTTAATAAGAAAATCTTGAGTTATATTATAACACAAACATGCTAACCAAGAAGTACATACATAAAAACTGAGTAAGTCATGTAAATGAATGAAACCTATTTCTAACTACAATAAAGACATCACCATCTACTAGCTAAATTAATACATATTCTTACAATGTGACTAACCAGATGCTTAGTATCTCTCCCTAATTTAATATATTATCTTATCTAAGAGAATCATGATAAGGCCTAATACTCTTAATACATCATATAATCTAACACTCCACAAGGTAACATCAATTACATAGGTTGACCCCATAAGATTTTAGGAATTCTTAAAAATTAACATGTAATTACCTCTATTCTAAGTGAGTAAAGTAGCTAATTTACCTATTTCTTGAGTAACAGAGCATGATCAATGGTCCACTAAATTTTATTCTCATATGATCAAAATCATAACCTTAACTTGTAGTATCCTACTAACTCTAATCTATTACTATCTAGTATTAATTAGATTTTCTTAATTTTAATCTAATATGCAAGGAGTTCTCATCATAAAAGTAACTTAAGAAATTAAGAGTTTCTTTTAACCCTAAAACTATAATTTATAACTTTTTATGCCTTGATTAAGTCAATCTAGACCTTTAACTCAAAGTCTTTTCTTAATTATTCAAGGTTACATCACCTCAATGCCTTAAGATTTTCAATAAACCTTAATTCAATTATTTAGAATATCTTAGCTCATTTTTTATATTTAATCTTAACTTAATCTTGCTATCTAGGCTAACTTTAGTATTCAAATTCCTTAGCTTTGTTCCATATAAGCTAATTACCATTATAACTAAATTTGGCTTCATACAAGAAACACTAGTGATGCTTATGCCTTCAAGATAACCTTGAGATATTATACCCATCTTAAAACCTCTTTTGAGCTACCACATCTCTTAGATCACCATCTAGGGTGTAATAAGGCCTAAAAGCCTGATCAATCTAAGGGTCTACCCAATATCTTTATCTTACTTTTTTGTTGGTTGAACCTAACACATTCTTAAGTCCCAAACTCTTTTACCTTTTTTTAGGGTCTTGTTTAAGAGTCTAAATCCCTATTTATAATATGCAAGAAGGTTCACCAATGGTATTTAAGAACCTCAATATTTTTTAAACCTTACTAGAGATTATCCATAAGACCTAAAGTCTAACCTTAGTCTTAGCATTTCTAGCTATGATCAAACTCTTTGCTTACCAACCATATTACTACCAACCTAGCTTGCTTCTAAGCCCCTAAATCAAGCCTTCCAAGGTTTCCAAAATAGAAACCAAAGGCTACACATACCTGCAAAGACATCTAGGTTCTCTTAAAGGTTGAACCATGCCTTTCATGACTTAACCAAGCCATGGATCCATGGATCCATGATTCCACACATACCCAAAGAAAAGGGTTTCTTGGTTGCAATATTTTTTCTAAGATTTGTCTCTATTTCTAAGTTTCAAAACATGATTCATCTTTCAAGATAATATTTAAATTATTTATTTTTCATGTGGAAAACTTTTATACATAGTTTTGTAATACATATATACATTCATATCATGTCATAAAGTGGAATAGCATATATCTTCTTATATAGCTAAAATTTCTACTTATGAGTTACTACTTGAAAAAGCACTTACATATAAACTTGGAGTTTAATTTCCAAAAAATAAATAATAAGAAAATAAAAATAACATATTTTAGTTATGAGATCTATACCCATTGTTCTTCCATGGTTTAAAAATTTATAACAACAATCAAGTTAAATCTTGCTTATTGCTTACATGTTTACACTATAAAAAAAGAAAAATAATTAACATGTTTTAAACTAATTTCATACGATCATGTCTTAGGTAAAAGATATTTTGCATCAACAAATAACAATTCTAAGTCTCTCTTTCAAGTATCTATTTACAAGGCTAAACATACAAGCATATGATTATAAAATTCAATTTGCATTCATGGTTTTTTAATACATATTTTTGTATGATTTCTTTAGAAATATTACATAAGAAAGGAATGATAAATAACCTTTTATAAGCTAATAAAAATTCCCTTGATTTGGGTAGAAAAAAAGTTCTCCCTTTTTTAAGTTTATGAAAGAAGATTGACTAGTTTTTGTCATAACATTTTTACAAGGGTTCCACATCCATTTTAATAAAATAATTCATTTTTATCTTCACTTAGATATTAAATAAATTTATTTTATAAACCTAAGGGTCATCTTACTTGAAAATTTTTGTAGAGAAATTCTCCTTGGTTAAGTCTTTCCTTTCTTCAAACTTGAACTCTCTTTCTTCCTCCTTACAGCTTATCTTGCTTTCCTCCTTGGTATTCTCTCGAATGGACTCTCCAAATTCCTTTTTGAGGTTAATTTTTTTAAAACCATTACAAGAACATTATTAGGGCTTAAATAGACCCTACCTCCAAAATCTAAGGTTTTGCTTAAGGAAAAAAAAGTCTTGGGTTAGTTTAAGCCATGTTTCAACCCTTTCAATTTAAACCTCTTCTTATAAGGTCTTTTTGGTTGGCCATTTCTAGCTTCTAAAATTTAGGGATCTAAGTAAGATATGGCTAAAAATGGTTTAGCATTTATTCTTTTTTTCTATATATTTTTTCTTAAGATATTTCTACATGCATCACATTTTTTTTTTTCATTTTTTAATCCTTTTATCTTCATCCATCAACTAACTCCTAAGTTTTGGGAGCCCTGTTTATATCTTTTTCATGCATTCATGATTAAATAAAAATAAGAATAATGGATAAAATTGATAATATAAATAAAATTATAAGCTCTTTTCTCAAAGTATTAAGCCTAGTCTTATCAAAGCTCATGTTGTGCAACTTGATTCTTGTCATTCAATCATGCTTCTAATTTTAGTATTTTAAATTTTAAAATTCAAATTTTAATTTATATATTCAAAACTTAAACATACTCAATTAAAATTCAATTTTTTATTTGTTATAAAATAATACTTTGATTAACTAAATTGTAATAAACTAGCCAAGAATGCTTAGAATAACAAAAAGCTTGATAATCTATTTTAAAATTTAGCTATATCTGAGTGGAAATGGGATGAAACCACTATGAATTTGACAAAGGTTTTCCTAGGTAGGACTGCAATGTGAATTGGGTTATTATAGATTGATTTACTAAATTATTTATTTTTTATAGAGAAAAAGAGTGATTTTAGAAGCAAGCTAATAAAGCTTTATGTACAATAGATAGTTTGTTTACATTAAACACACTGAGTAATTTTCAAACTATGATACAATGTTTACATACTACTCATAAATTTAGCATAGCTCACTATCTTTAGTCTGATGAGCAATTAGAGAGGATGATTTAGACTCTAAAGGATCTTTTGAGACTTAGTGTGTAGTCTTACTCCTTAAATTGGTTCAAACAGTTTCCATTAATAGAATTTATGTATAATAATAGCTACCAATCTCTATTAGCATGGTGCCATATGAGGTTTTATGTGGTCGATGTTGTAGGCCTCCATTATATTGGGTTAAGGGTGAGACAAGGTAGGCTCTTAAACCTTAGATTATAGAGGAGACTATTAAAGAGATTTGCAAATTATGAGATAGACCATATGTTGTGCAAGATCATTAGAAAAAGTACTTTGATAGTAAAAACAAATCAGTTAGTGTTGAGGTTGGAGGCAAGGTATTTCTTAAGGTTAGCAAGATGTGAGAATTATTTAGATTTGAAAAGGCTTCCAAATTATAGTTGAGGTAAATTGGACCCTATTAGATTATGAAAATTTTTGATCCATGGCATATAGACCTTAGTTGTAAGAGACACTAGCTAGGATATATGATATTGTTTATATATCTAATTTGAATAAATATATACTATACCCATCACATGATTTTAAAAAAAAAAGCATAATGATCTCTAATTTAATCAGATGTGTCATACTAGTAGTGCTTAATATATATTATTGAGTTTAGTACCAAACAATGGAAAAATCAAAGTCTATTTATGGTCAATCCTTTGGAACAATCAGGTTGATGAGGCTACTTGGGAGTTAAAAAGCGAGGTTTGTAACAAATTGTTAGGATTGTAATTTGAATTTAGGGAATGAAACCTTAATTAAGGTATTAAGATTATTACACCTCTTCTATTTGAAAGCTTAATCAAGAATATCTTTTAATATGATATTAAATAATTATATAGCATGAATGGGCAAAAGAATCAATTGGGATGCAAGTGTGAACAAGCTCTTTAAATGGACTTTGGTCATAAAAGTACGACTTAGCTATTGTATGTGTATGATGGTATCGTGAACATTAATGGCCAGTAATGTATGATAGGTTAAGAAGTTTTGGTATCGTACAATATGACCCAATCATATCATACAACGTAATATAATATAATAAAGAGACAAATGTTGATGGGTGCAAGCTAGCTAGTGATCATACTATGTCGATTGTACCAACATACTAGAGCATTAATATAAAAAATGAAGAGTGTGTCCAAGTAATACTATGATCATATAAATACAAAGTCACGGATCATATAAGTGCTAAAATAAGAGAAGGAAAATTTTCCAACATGATGAGTTGAGTATCATGTGAGCTAATAAATCATTAAGAATAATTAGCTCAATCTTATAAGTATAATCAAGATAAGCAAAGCATCAAATAATAAAAATCATTAAGTTATGTTAGGTGAATGTTTTTACATAGTTTATCATACATGTATAGACAATGGTATTGTACAATTACAATTAATTGGATTAATAGTTTGTAAAGGGAGATTTACATCATTGTATAGTATGAAATAGCTATAACACTAATATGATATGAAGAAATTGAATAAATAAAATTTTATATTTGAGTTGTTTTTTATCCCAACCATTGGACTTGAGATACTTTAGATCTAAGGGTTGAAAACAACTTTGTTAGAAGTGGTTACACTAGTATTAAGAGAATTTGGATTGTGTGATCATGATCCAACCTAGTCATAAACTCGAAAGAGAGGGATTATGGGTGTATGATCTTATATATATAAGATATTTTAATTATTTAACTTAGAAAGCCCTAGTTGTCCTTCTAACCTATGAGACTAAATTAAGGTAAGGAGGATGAGAAGGAGAACTTACTATGAGCAAGAGGAAGAAGTAATAAATAATTGAAGAAAAAAAAGTAAGAGAAACCCTTGGTGAAGTCCTCTAAACATTTAAGATAGAATGAATCTCTAATCATACAACTAAAGGTATGATATATGATCATGCTTATATTGATTAAATTTCCTTTTCATGAATTCTTATGAAAAAAATTAAATTGCCCAAACCAACACATAGTGATAAGAAATCATGGTTTAAGGCATTCTTGAACATTCTGACACTTGCTTTGTCATTTTTCACTATTACAAACCATCAAACATGTATGATTTCACAATCAAACTAGTACACTCACTATAAGTTATTATTGAACCAGTACATTCACTGCAAGTTAATATTCTCTCCATGTATTCGTCGTAACATATGATGCACTCGATCAAATAGAAGAAGCTATGAAATAGCTAAAACATCATTGAACTTGTAATTTTCTTACTTCTTTCAATAATAATTGATCAGTGCATCTCATTTTTTCAAACTTCGCATTGATACTCATTGGTATAGTATGTAAATTTTAGGAATTTTCTTTTTGCTGTATCTTTATAACATTAACTACTATTTGCTTCAAACTATATGATCACCTCCTCACTAGTTGGCACCATGTCCACTTTGGTTGTACTTCTACAAAGACTACATATCACTCATCCACTATTTATTCCAACACTTCCTTGAACACAAACAATCCCTTCATATTTTTATAAAGACTCATGTTACATTCACTCAAGTAGATTGTTAGACTCATACGATGGCAAAAGTCTACCACTTCAATTAACTACTTCTACATAATCTTCTAATTACATAATGTACAATAACGATTAATATTAAATTGTACATTCCATCATTGTTCCAATTTGATGTCATTCAAATATTTCGAGTTAACACTTCTTAATGCACCACTTTAATGCCATCATATTGATAAAAATAAGTGTTATTTGTGTGGTAACTTTTCTTAAAATTGATTAAGCTTGATGAATTGGGTAAGGCTTGGTTAAGTGAGGCTTAGGTGCTATTAATTTAAAGTTGCTAGCATTATATGATTGAAGGTAAATCCCTAAGTTTGGATTTATATCTTGTTGGAGGCTTTTAGTAGATCGATTAAAGGTGATATAGGTTTTGAATAAATTTTCATCAAAGGTCAGTATAGACTTGAATTGGAGTAGACCAAGTAAGGTAAAGTTAGATAGAATTAGGCCTTGATATATACAAAAGAAAATCTTAAATATGAATATAGAATTGGTTCATAGATAATGTAAGAGTCATGTACATGTTTTAAAGAAGGCAAGTAAAGTCATGGATAAGAAGTGGAGTAATCGATATAGGCCTTTGATAAAGATGAAGAGCTTGACCAAGGGAAAAATTGCTTATTCTTATGATGAATAAACCTTAAGCATGGCTTGATTAATTTAGGTAAGACATTGAGTAACCTTAGGCAATGGGTTGGCACCTTAAAGAATGATTAATAGAGTTGTTTGAGTAACTCAATAAAGACATTGAATGGGCATAATGACTTAAAATGTATTAGAAGACAAATGAGTCATTGATAAGACTCATATGAACCTAGGTTAGTGAGTAGTTATATTTTGAAATGATGCTTAAGTGTTAATCAAAGATTATGACTTAAGTCAGAGCTCAAGGGTAGCCTGATAAGAAAATTAATTTTAAATAAAACTCCATATAAGGTTAAGAGAAAGGGTTCATTAAGAGAACTTTTAGATTTATTAGATTATATAGATAGCTAAATTAAAGGTTTAAATGTAACCATAGAATATTCAGATTATAATGAGATTCATTGATAATGCATTATGGGGTCCTAATGAAACCTTAGACATATGACCTTTTGAGCAATCTTTTTTTTTGTTGGGATTCTAATATACCTGAAATATTTGTGTCAAAAAAAGGCGAAGTCAATCATCATTAACTTACTAAGATATATCTAATAATAAATAAATGTGAAATAAATAATAATTTAGCATAATTACATATAAGATCTAATCATAAGTATTAACCCTAATATGTAAGCAAGTAAAGTCTTATTCATTTTAAAATAAAAAAAATATAAAATACTTTTAAAAAATAACTATAAACTCTAAAATAAATAATAAGCATATGCAACTTTTTATTATATTTTCAATCTTTTTCTTAACATAGTCTTATTTATCGATACATGTTTCTACGTAACTGAGTAAATCTTAAGATGAATAGCATTGTTGCTTTTTCTCTCTCTTAGAGGAGTTAAATAATATTCTCTTTTTAATTTATTTAATTATAATATAAATCTTATTTATGAATTTATCATAATATCTTGATATTTTTATATTTCTAATGGCTATATCTTTGTGATAAATCTTAATAATATGTCTCAATGGTTATTAGCCACCTTACAATAAAAAATCTATATCTTGTGACACATTGGCTACTAGCCATCTTATAGGTACAATATCAACTATGTGACATATTAGCTACTAACTATCTCACTACAGTAATATCTCAATCTTGTAACACACTAGCCACTACCCATCTGATGATGGTAAATGTCAACCATGTGTCACACAAGCCACCTTAATGATGATGGGTTAGGAACTCATGACTTATTGCCATCACACCAACTCCTCTTTCTTCTTGCTTTCCATCATTATTTTCATGGTTCTCACAACCTTACCACTCATGAAACAAGTTTCAAAGAAGCTTTTGGCTAGTCATTAAGAAATCTTTTTTTAAGGTTTACACCAAGCACAGGGTTGAGAGAGGAAGGAAATGTTTTAAAAAAATGTTATGGTTTTATACACACACACACACACACTTATTAACTTTGATAATTAATAAAATCTCAAGTAAGCTTTGATCGAGATGAAACAAATATCATTGGACTCATCTTGATGAGATCTATCCAATTATATACTTATTTTTATATTTTAAAATATTTTATTTTCTAAGATTTTGATATGTTTTATAAGATATTTTAATTTATAATTAATTTGATGATTGAGGATGTTACAAATTCTCCCCTTCTTGTAAGAATTTTATACTTAAAATTTAGAATAGCTTAAGATACTTCTTTCTCATCTCATCATCATGTTCTTAGATAGTTTCATGTTCAGTTTGATTTTGCCATTATACTTCAACTATAAGAATTATTTTCTTTCTCAATTATTTGATCTCTTTGTTTGAGATTCTTAAAGGTTTCCCTTTATAACTCATATTTGGTTACACTTCTATAGGGTTTGGATCATATTGCATTATACAAGATAGATCAATAATGCATTTTCTTAGAGCTAAAATGTGAAATATATTATGCATGCTTACCAATTTTAGAGGTAATGCTACTTTGTCTATAACGTTTTCAATGCTTTCTAAGTTTTTGTGATTTTTGGATATACTATATACCTTATTCCATGAGCCTTTTTAATAAAGTTTGTTCCCATGTAGTTATTATAAAAATATATATTCTCCTCATATAAAACAAAACTTCTTCATTTAAATTAAAATTTGTTTCGTTTTCTTTAAAAATTTTAGCTTCGAGATGTTGGATGTCTTCAATCTATACCTTAAGTAACTTTCAAAGCTTATAAACTCTATGTTATAATAGCTAATTAAGAAAAATTTCTTCTAGTAGCTATTGATATCGCATTTAATTCTAGTTGATCTATTTTAACTATTTATTATGTTTCTTCCAAGTTTGATATAATGTTATGAAGGCTAACCCTCTAGCTCAATGTATTAACTATAACATTAGCTTTACTTAGATGATAAATAATCTTCATGTCATAATCTTTAAAAAGTTTATTTTTTGCATTGCCTTAAATTTAATTCTTTTTGTATAAAAATATATTTCAAACTTTGATAATAAGTAAATATATAATTTTTTACTCCATGAAGATAGTGTCGCTAAATCTTTAAGAAAAACATAATTACAATAAGTTCAAGATTTAGCGACACTATCTTCATGGAGTAAAAAATTATATATTTACTTATTATCAAAGTTTGAAATATATTTTTATACAAAAAGAATTAAATTTCAGGCAATGCAAATAATAAACTTTTTAAAGATATACACCCAAGTCCTTACAAAGATATATCAATATATATCAAAAATTTAGTTTCTCCCTTAATTATTGCTAAGATAAGTGCTAAAGTCAATTTGTCCTTTAAAGTTTGAAAACTTCTTTTACAATCCAAATTTTATTAAAAAATCATTATCTTTTGAGTTAATCTTATTAATGGTATTGTAATTTGAGAAACTTTTTTTTACAAAGTTTTTTATAATACCCAATCAAACCTAGGAAACTTCATACTTTAGTTATATTACTGGGCCTATATCATTCAACAATAGCTACTATTTTCTAAAAATCTATAGAAATACCTTTTATACTTATTAGATGTCCTAAAAAAGATATAATAGATAATCAAAAATAATATTTTGAAAATTTTGTATACAATTAGCACTTTCATAGCTTTTGTGACATTAAATGTAAGTATCTTTTGTATTCTACTTCTATAAAGTATATCAAGGTATCATCAATAAAAATAATAATAGCATAATCTAATCATTACTTGAACACTTAGTTCATCAAATCTATAAAAATTTTTGAAGCATTTGTTAAACCAAAAGTCAATATGAGAAATTCAAAATGATCGCATCTAGTTTATATAAGTATCATTTAGAATATCTTCTCTTTTAATTTTTATTTGATGATAATCATATCTCAAGTCAATCTTTTAAAATACTTTATTTTTTTTATTATGATCAAACAATTAATCTATCCTATGTTAAAGATATTTATTCTTGATTGTGATCTTGTTTAATTTTCTATAATCAATACTTATCCTTAAACTTTCATTTTTTTTCTTTACAAATAATGCAGGTGCACCCTAAAAAGATACCTTGGTTCTAATAAAATATTTATCAATCACATCTCATAATTATGTTTTAATTCTTGTAATTCAAGTGGCACTATTTTGTAAGGTGCTTTTAAGATTAGTTATATTATCAAAATGTCAAATCAATCAAAAATTTATTCTCACTATTAGGTGACATTATAAATAAATTTTCAAAAAAAACATTTGGATAATCACATGCTATTAGGACTTTTTTAGTTGCAATTATTTTTTGAACTTCTTATATTGATGTTAGATAGTACTCATAACTTTTTTTATTAATATTTCAATTTTGAAGATAGATATTATAAGCACTTTTTTGCCTTTATTAAAATAAATCAAATCAATTTCATTTATCATGTGAATATTTAATTTCTTCTCCTAATAATCATAATGACTTGATGGAAAGTTAATTAATTTATTTCAAGAATAACATCAAATTTTGATAATTTTATAATAATCAATTAGGATTTAAAAAATGTCTCATTCATTTTCACATCCTACTTGATGTATTATCTACTTTTACTAAGAATGGAGTTGTTAGTACATGTATTTCAACTAATAATCATTAATTAGATTAATTGATATAAAGAAATACGATACACTATAATTGAATAAAGTTGTTACAGATATAACATGCAACATAAGTCTACTTGTGATAACCTCATGTAACACAAGAGCCTCCTTTTCTGTGATGACATAGATATGAGATTGCGTAATATGTTGTAGCACTATAAAAAGCCTACCTTCAGTTAGTACTATATGCACTCTATGGTGTATTATTAGGTCTTACTATTATAGATCCCTTTATGATTTTCATTCCACCACGAGCTTACTAACTTCTTTTCTTTACTTTGACATTTAAAGGATAATATATATTAATGTGGCCAACTTGTTGACACTTGTAGTATTTAATTAACTTTGACTTGCAACACTCTCCCTGGTAAAACTTGATACAAATTTTACATTAAGGCTTTTGGTTCATTCTTGATTCAGTGGGAGCTGTAAGAGATTATGGTCCAAATTTATTTGTAATTTATTTCTTGAAATCAGATTCACTCTTCGATGTAAAATTGGATCAACTATTAAACATCATGTCATTCAAGTGTAATTTTCTCAATGAAACTTATTTATTTTTACAAATTAAAAATTTTTAAGTTATAAATATACAAATACATAACTTAATTAAAATTGATGAATTTTTCTTTTCTCACTTCAAGCATTTTCTCTCTCTCAATTTTCTCTTTTTGAAAATCATAAATTACAAAACTTAAGAAATTCTGTATACTATCACCTATTAGCTACAAAAAATCTTGATTAGAATCAAATCCTATCTTATATTATAAAAAATTAGAGGAATAAAAAACAAGAAGCGTAGATGATGGGTTAAAAACACATAGATCCTTATTGCCACATCAACTCCTTGTTTTCTATCATTATTTTAATGGTTCTTGTAGCCTTTGCCACCATTGAAAGAGTTTTAATGAAGATTATAGTCAGTAATGCTAAAATCCTCTTCCAAGGTTCACGTTAAGCATGGGGTTAAGAAAGAAAGGAAATGTTGTTTTTGGGAAAAATGCTTTAGTTATATATATATATGTATATATATATATATATATATATATACATATGTAGATATATATACATATATGTATATACATGTATGTATATCATATATGTATATATATGTACATACATATACATACATGTATATACATATATGTATATATATGTACATACATATACATACATGTATATACATATATGTATATATATATATACATATGTATATATATGTACATACATACATATATATATATATAAATATATATATATATATATTAACTTCAATAATTTATAAAAATTCCAAATAAATTTTGGTCAAGATAAAATAAATGTCATTAAACTCATTTTGATGAGTTCTATCTAATTATATATTTATTTTTATATTTTAGAATATATTATTTTTTAAGATTTTGGCATGCTCTACGAGATATTTTGATTTGTATCTGATTTGATCAAAGATTTTACATTAAATAAAGCATATATCTTAGTAATCTTCTAAGTGAAAGGTTATAAGGATGAATCATCCAATGTTGGCCATCGAGGAAGTGTTTTTAGCACTTATAAAAGATGCAATGGTTTTAAAATATTAATGACCATTTTAGGAAGGATAATATCCACTTAGGTTATTATGGGGTAACCCAATGGGACAATACCTTAATTTAATAAGATAGAGATATTATATTTGGTATTAAAGAAGACATTTGACTAGTCTAATGTGATTTGAGGATGAATCTTTGAAGAAAACCACTACCTGAGATTAGAAATATAAATAAGCTTATATTATGTATATATGTTTATTGTAATGGGTGTTGTCTATTAGAGGCCTTAATCATTAGAAAAATTTAAGAATGCTCATACTTATTAAAGTTTGATATATATTATATATTAGAAGAACAAAAATTAAGATGATGATCTCATATGATATTTTGAAGATGATTGATCAATTTTGTATTGTAATGTTTACCACATGTTTAATTTCACATAAAGTAAGAATATGTTAAATGTGATTTTCTTATTTTATATTTATTTATCATACTAATGTATTAGTGATATAAAAAGAAAAAAGAAATGGATGAACCATAACTTGTAATGGTAGATAAAAGAAAGAAAATATAAGCTTACAAAAAAGAAAAGAAAAGAGAGAGAAAGAATTGAAAGAAAAAGAGTTTGGTGAAGTAATGGCAAAGTTCAAAAGATCATAAGATGAATAATTTTCCAAAGTAATGATTAACATTCTAAAATAATAATTCTAGAGATGTGCTAAAGGAGACTTTTTCAATATGGGCTATTTAAGTTGGAATACAAGGTTCTTAAATATATGTAATTGTTATGAAGTAAGCTTTTCCTTAAACTAATCCTAAAAAAGATGGAAAGAGAAAAGAAATAAGAACAAGTATAAAGATGATAAATAAATAAAAATAAATGAGATTTTACTTGAAATATGCTTTACACCATTTTGTTCATTTGTTCCAAATTATATCATTCATATGCTTTTGTTCTATTATATTATTGTAATTGACCATGTATATGGCTTTTCAAATATTGCTTTCTTTGCATATATATGCATGTTTTGTCACTGAGCTAGTTTTATTTGCTCATACTTATTTTTGTCTAATATTTAGAAGATAAAATAAAACCTTACATGGGACTATAAGGGCATAGTGAGAACTAGATCATTGATAACATGACTTAGAGAATGCCAACCTCCATTACATGCGTTACTATAGTTTTTTTTTATGTATTTTAGAAAATGGCATATAATATATTGTAAATTTAGTAAATTGAATGAAACATTATTATTATGAGAAAATGTTTGGGAACTTATAGATTTAAAAGATTTGTCTAAAAAATTGATCTTTATGAGAAAATGTTTATATTAAAATCCACATGCATTTATTAAGATTTGAAAAGAAAGAAAGTTTATCATGGTTTCAAAGTGAAAAAAAGTGATAAAAATTAATTTGTGACACCAATCTAGGAAATGCTAAGTTGGGGTCGTCATATAAGACTAGAGCAATTAATTGTTATGAAGAGAAATATTGTAACAGCCTCAGTATTTCGTATGTTATTTTATTTTATTTGCTTAAACGAAAGAGCTCTGTGAGACGAATCCAACGATGTTTAATTTGTAATTTTCGGAGCTCTAATGAATAAATTATGAATTTTTGAAGATTTAAGATAAATTTGTAACGTAGATGATAGATCTGTAATTTTTTAAATGTCGGTTTAGTTCAAATCCGATTGGCGGAGGATATATTTGCAAATATAAAATTTAGAGGGTGTTTTCTGCAAAATGTGGTTCACGAACTTACGATTTAGTCGGTTTCGGCCGCGGCTATAAAAGCCGACTCTGCGCGTTTGAAACGCGGTTCTGCGAACACAGCTGCGACACACGACGGCAAGGCACTGCGGCGAGGAATTTTCGTGATTTTCGGCACGCGACGACAACGGCCAACGAAGGTGAGAATTTTATTTGCTTTGTTGTTTTTATAAGTTTTTCGGGGAGCGGCGGTCAGTTGGCCGGCGAGAGATGCAAGAAATTTCGAAGTTTGCCAGCGAAATTTTGGTTTCGCCGGACGCGAGAGAGAGAGAGAGAGGGCGGCGTGAACCGGTCCAGGCTTTGGACCGGATGACGCTGCTGAACCGGAGGCCGAGCGCGCGCGGTCCAGCACCTCGAGCACGCGGTCCAGCGCGCCGAGCACGCCCGGTCCAGCGCCGAGAGCGCGCGGTCCAGCGAGCCGAGCAGGCGGTCCAGCGACGGCGTAAGGAATTTGGGAATTTAGAAAACGCAGTTTTGGAAAGCTGTTTGGAAAAGCTTTTAGAAAGTTTTTCTGCGCGGGCGGTTCAGCGACGGGCGGTCCAGCATAGACCGTGGCCGGTCCAGCGCCTTTTGGGGTTTATTTTGGTCTGTGTTTGGGAAAGCTTTTAGAAAGCAATTTTTGGCTAATAAGCATATTTAAATTAATTATTTTTGTATTTTACGGGCTTGTAGGACATCAAGAAGAATCAGAAGTGAGTAAGACAGTTGGTACAGCAAATTCAGGTAGATAAATTCCTAACCCTGTGATGTAGCACAATATTATGTGTTTGTTTTACATGATTTTCTTTCAGTTACATGGTGTTTTGGTTGTTCTATATGTTGATATTTATTTTATTTGCATGACAACTAAAAAGGAAAGAAATAATATGGTACAATATGCTAAAGAAAGAGACGAAACAATATGACATGAAAGGACTTTTGATATGACATGGATTGATGTTTGGAAAATGACAAATAAAACAATAGGATTCCCAGATAACATTATCCTCACCACTAGGCTCAGTATGTGTTGCAGGGTATCGATCTTCGGATCAGATATCTGCCTAGTGTTTATATCAGGCTCAGCGTGTGTCGCAGGGTATCGATCTTCGGATCAGATATCTGCCTGGTATTATGTGCTATGACTCCATGATGATTTACACCAGACTCATCATGTGTTGCAGGGTATGCTACCATACCTGCCTGGTGGCATTAGGCTCAGCATGTGTTGTAGGGTATCGATCTTCGGATCAGATATCTGCCTAATGTTATGTGATTGGTTGGATGCCGGCTGGAGGTCATTTATTAATGATGATTGGATCCAGAGAATAATGCGTCAAAGGGAATTAGGCCCGATAACAACACACTATATAAGAAATTGACATTCTTTATGGTTTCTATTTGGCATTACCTTATATGTATGTATGACATTCATTTTTACTGTTAATAGTATTTGTTATGTCTTTTATTTCCTTGGTTAATTATGTGAATTTATCTACTGAGATTTATAAAATCTCATTTAGTGCTTACATCACAGGTCATGAAACCACTGCATCGAGAACTAGGAATGATGCTGTTACAGGAGAGCCCTTTCCAAGAGATGTGTGAGAGGGAAAATTTTAGTGTGATTAAATGTTTAAAAACATGTCTTTATATATATATACTTTGGATTTTGAGTTAGTGTTTGTCTTACCGTCGGGTCCCTACCTTAGGTTTTCTTTATTTGTCCTCACTTAGACGTTGTATCTCGCAACTCTGATGATAACTTTGTTATATAGTGGTACTGGATTTAGGTGGGGGCTTGACAAATATCATTCATCATACAGTACAAAGTAAAGTGTTGTATAGTATGATATTATATAAACAAAAGTACTTAAAATCAAAATAGTGAATGATTGATTGCAAACCATTAGAAGTGGAGAGGGCAAGAAGGTAAAAAGTCATCATTTGATAGATAAAGTCATTAAAGGAAGATGGAGGATTCATGAAAAGTTGAATGGGCATTAAATGAGTATAAAAAAGAGGGAAGATGAGACTTAGGAAATTTTTGGGGAAAAAATTTGAAAGGTTAAGCTTTGGCTAAGATCATTAGAGAAAAGAAGAGAGAAGTAAGTAGCTCCAAGAGTTGGGAATGTAATTTGTGAAGATTTAAGCAAGAAAAAAAAGCAAACCTAAAGAGGTTTAGCCAAAAGTACTTTAGAAATTGAGAGTAGAATGAAACATTTTAGTAATTACAAAATCCAATCTACAATGTGGCTATTATTTTGGAAATATAGGAGAGGTAGGTTTTATATCATGGTTTATATGTTTATCATGGTTTATATGTTTGATGTTTGATTTTTACTAGAATTATAAAGCCTTAAGTGATAATATAAAATATTTTATTTTGGGGATGCTTATTATCCTTGATTTACAATGACATATTGTCAAGTTGATTTGATAAATAATTTGTTTAAAACAATTATTTATAAAATTAAATGTAAGTGAAATAATAAAGTACCAAAATAAAAATAAGAGTTGGTAATTAGGTTATGCAAGATTTTTTATCATAGATGTGACGTAATCATTCTTAATTGAAATACCTTGCATTAAATCAATATTTTTCTTTTTTTAAATGTGACTAAAAAGTAAACGATAATTAATTTTTGTATGAGTGATTTGATAACATCCTTAAAAATATATGCCTTTAAACAAACACTTTTAAACATTATAGTGCAAAAAATCATAAGATTTTTTCACATTAGTTGATTCTTTTATTTTTTTTAAATATGCAAGATAAAATTTTTCGTTGCCAATTTTTTGAAAAATACTAATAATAATTTTTTTAAAAAATATATAAAATAATAGATTAATTATTACAAATATCTAATCCACAATTTGTTTAATAGAGATGGTAAATTGTTAACTTAAAAATACTAAACGCCATTCAACTTATAAAATGTCTGAAAATTGGCATTAAGATATATTGGTTTACTCTAAAACTTTTTAATCTCTTTGTTTGCAAGATAAAATAATAAAATTTTTTACCTATCTTTGCTTTTGCAAATTGTTTTTAGTATTCAATAAATAAAAAAAATTAAAAATGAATTTTAAATATTTTTTAATAAACCAAAAAAAAAAAAAAAAAACTCTCTTTGAATTTGTAGTTCTCATATGGAGGTCGCGGCTGCGCTTGACTTTCCATAGCTCGGGCGGCGCTGTCATATGTATTCCCTGAAGATTGTCCTTCATTCTCGTGGCAAAGCCCTAACTTCTTAATTCTAGGATTTTTCCTACGGCCTGAGGATCCCCTGAATGAAGCTCCACTAATTTTTATAACGGGATTTCTCTTTCTGCCCGACAACCTGCTAATACACTTCCTTTTGTCTTCTTAATCGCTATTGTTTGCGCCGGAGATGGATGGTTCGGATGATTACATGATGGAAAACGACGAGGACGAGGAAATTACTCAGGAGGATGCCTGGGCGGTGATCAGCGCTTACTTCGAAGAGAAGGGTCTCGTAAGGCAGCAGCTGGACTCGTTCGATGAGTTCATCCAGAACACAATGCAGGAGATAGTCGACGAGTCTGCCGATATCGAGATCCGCCCAGAGTCCCAGCACAACCCTGGTCGCCAATCGGACTTCCTCGAGGTATGCCTTTCTACCTGTGTCTATTTCTCTTATGGTTTTGTTCATGCGATGGGGATAGACGAGGGCTAGTACTGTGGTAAAGTAGAGAAGTTTTTTTGGGATAATTTTTCCTGGGAAAATCGAAATGGAGATTATTTCACGGGTTTTTATATTGTTGTTGTTGCCGCCTAGCCCTAGAAGGGCCTGTTTTTGTGGTCACAGGAGAAGTTTTACGATCTGTGATGCAGTATCTTCCTCTATATTTTGTAGAAGGCGTGTTGTTAAACTTCTGTTCTTTTGTGGTCTAATCAAATAGCTTGATTATCCTAGGCAATTGAATTTTGGAGGCCAGAGTTTACTTACGTAGGTCGGATGAATGTTTTTACTGCAAATTCACTCTCTAAGGACTTATTTGGTAGTGGTGTAGGGTAAGTTAACCCAGGATAGCTTAGCCACATTTCAGCTTAGGTAAGGGTTTTATCCTGTATTTTTGTTTGGTTTTTCACTCGGGATTATTTAAGCTCACTGCCATGGACAGCAGGAGCATCTATAATGTTGGAGCTGAAGGTCCATCATAACAGTTGATACATTGTAGGAGATGATAGCAATGTTCTACTGTTCATGATAGTTATCTCTATTTTCTCTGACGAATAATAAAGTAACTCTAGAAATTGTAATGAAACAAACTAATATGGTCAACAGTTTTTTATACCATGTAATGTGAATCATTTTGATAGATTGTACCTTTTTTTGAAAAACATAACTTATGCATGTGATTTTCATTTTGTAGCTTATGTGGGGATATTAGGATCTTAAGTTTGACATGCTTGATGTTGCTTGTTTAATGCTTCTTAATAACCATATATCTTTTTCTTTTGTGGCTTTAATTTCTCTAAATTTTTGTGAGTTAATGCTATGCTATTATATAAAGCATTTAACAATGTTTTTAGCAACAATTTATTTATTTCCATTATGGAACTTTTGAGTGCTTTTGATATTATGAGAATTTTCTTTTTGTATTGAGAAATGCATTCCTTGATAACATCAGTATTTAAATCTCGTTGTTCATAACATCTATTAGTTTTGTGTTGCAAACAATTTACAAAATCAGCTTTAGCCAAATGTATATGAGTCAAATAATAAAGCGGTTTAGAAATGGTGATCATTCAAGCTAATGGGCTGAACAGATTTTGTTACAATGGAATATGAATCCTTTTAATATATCGTATGCTTTTCTGAAGAACATAACTTGTAAACATGGTTTTCATTTTATAGCTGTTATGGGGATATTAGGATCGTCATTTTGGCATGCTGAATGGCATGTGTTCAATCTTCTTATGAACAAGATATCTTTTTTCTTGCAGCTTTAATTTCTCTCAATTTTTGCAAGTTAATGCTTTGTTAATACAGATAATATTTAACGGTGGATTTAGCAACTATGACTACTATTGTTCTGTTTATTTCAATTAAGCAACTTTGGATTTTATGAGCATTTTGTTTTTGTAATGAGACATGCACTGTCCATGACATTATTTGTTTTGTGTTGCAGACAATTTACAAAATCAGCTTTGGTCAAATATATTTGAGCAGGCCCATGATGACGGAGTCGGATGGAGAAACTGCAACATTATTCCCAAAGGCTGCCAGGTTAAGAAATCTCACGTATTCAGCACCACTATATGTGGACGTCACTAAAAAAATTATAAAGAAGGGACATGATTGTGAAGAAGTTACCGAAACACAGGAGTTCACCAAAGTTTTTATTGGAAAAGTATGTGTAATCAAGATCTGTCTTTTATTGCAATTTTTGTTTGATGCATTGTAATACTCCATTATTTTATCATATTGCAGGTCCCCATTATGTTGAGGTCTAGCTATTGTACACTTTATCAAAATTCTGAAAAAGACTTGACAGAGCTAGGAGAATGTCCCTATGATCAAGGTGGATATTTTATTATAAATGGTAGTGAGAAGGTTCTGATTGCACAGGAGAAGATGAGCACCAATCATGTTTATGTTTTTAAGAAACGACAACCCAATAAATTTGCATATGTTGCTGAGGTCAGATCTATGGCAGAAAATCAAAATAGACCAGCAAGCAGCATGTTTGTGCGAATGCTATCTAGGACTAGTGCAAAAGGAGTAAGATACAGTCATTCCTATGAACATAATTAACTGTTTTGCGGTTTTTTTTGTTTTATTATTTTAATCATAAATGAAGTTTAAATTCATTTATTGAACTTTCAGGGTTCTTCAGGACAATATATCCGAGCCACACTTCCTTATATTCGAGCAGATATTCCTATTATTATAGTATTTCGGGCATTAGGATTTGTAGCTGACAAAGACATTCTTGAACATATATGTTATGACTTCTCTGATACCCAAATGATGGAATTGTTGCGGCCATCTTTGGAGGAAGCATTTGTTATTCAAAATCAACAGGTAGGTTACTATTACCATGGCCAATCTGGTTCTGAATTGCAATTGATTGTTAGTTTACCTTTTTTGGTGATTCTTAAATACCATGCTCATTTTCTACACCACCGTTATCGACTACATGACTGTAATACGCACATCTTAATAACCATCATTTTGTTGTTTTCACCTGCCTGCTATTTTCTGAAAGTTGCTTATTCTTTTGTAACAGTTGTATCAAGTAGGTTATATATGAAAGATGTAGTAGGAAATAATTTGTACATTTATCCTTGCATATTGTGGGTTCAAATTAATGATGCACATATGCTCATGACAAGTTGCATGCATCAATGCAAATCAGTGACACCATGCTTAATAAAAACTAACATATATTTAGAATTTGTTCATATCTAAGATAAGAAGACCTTATCCAATATTATAATTAGATGAACTCTTTTTCCTATCCACATGGAGATTGACCATGTAAACTATGGATTGATCTTATGGTAGTTGATCAATAGATAGATGGAGACATGATTTGGTTGATGCTTTCAAGACCCTTGTGTATGCAAAATTGAGGAATTAGTTGTTATATCAAGGATTGCGAACCCATCTTGTAGCTTCTTCTAAAGGATTGTTTGATTCATATAAGAGATTTTGCTTGCTTCTACGAGCCTTTTCATGACCTCTAGTTTTTCTTTGAGGTTCAACAAAGTGCCATACTATTCCATTTCGTTGTAGTTTCCTTCCTTGAGAACAATTTATCAAATTGGTTTATATATCTTTGGTTATCTCTTTGAGTTCTGACCATCTTAGTCTGGATTTTCTTGGAAGCTTCTAGATTATACTTGACATGCTTGCATGTTTTTGATGTTTGCATATTTGTTATAATAATTGGTTGCTCATAACCTTGGCCATATGTGGTTGGTATGAAAGCAAAAAATTATTATTGCCTATAAATTACATGGTTCAAATATTGATTAACATGTTTGATTACATATGTGTTCTCCTTTAACAAGAGAATCAATGGGATATAGAATATTGAAATAAATAGATGGATTGATAGATAAATAAGATTAGATTTGGATTTTGGATTCTAGATCTTGGATCTTGGTTCTAGATTTGGTTGATAGAATCAAGGGTTAGATCTAGGCATCGGTAGGTTAGACTTGGCATGGATCATGTTTGTTTAGACCAACTTCTTGGGCTTAACCATTGGGCTTGGGTCGAGTTGTCAAGCATGGACAAAAAAAATATTTGGGCCATCAAGCCCCATAACTCCAAATGAGAAAATAACAAATTTAATATAAGGGACAAAGAAGTATAGGATCTAAGAATGTGGTTGATGAAGAAAGTATGCAACTATAACAATCAACAAGAGGGCGACCATGATGTGAAAGCCTCAAAATAGATCGTGGTCAAGCAATAGATGAAAACAAGGCGAAAGGATGTCGATAATGTGATCATAAACTCTCTCTGTTGGTCAAGCATTAGCATTGTTGGTGGATGGTGTTGCTAGAAGGGTGAACAGTATTTATCGCCATTGATTTATCAATTTATCTCAATTCTTATAAATCCTAAATCTTATCAACTTATTTTCTTAAAATGGCATTAGGGTATAGAACTTGTATGTAATGTTTAGGATTCTAAAAAATAATTAGGATTAGGAAATAGCTCTTAGGATTCCAAAATTAATCATTTAATGTAGTTCTTCGTTCATACTTAGGAATGGAATCAACCTTCAAATAAATATTATATTCAATTGCTTGATTAAATCTTATGAAATGAACATAAGAGTTAAGAACCATAGTTTGTGCAATCAGGTCAAATGGGCTTAGAGTTGGCTCAAAATTATGACATGAGCTCAAACCGACCATTTAGAGAGTTTAGGCTTAAAAGCTATATATGGAATTTTACTTGTCTCCAATACTATCTATGAAATATTATTTCTTGGTTTGTGTGTTTGGCTTTAACCTAATGCTTAGGTCCATCCATTCCTTCAATACATATGAGAATTTGCATGCTTCTTTGAGTCTTTTCATGCACTCATGTTTTTCTTTGGGGTTCAACCAAGTGCCATCCATAGCCATTTCGTTGGATTTTCCTTGAGACTAGTTTATCAAGTTAGTTTGTACTTCATTGGTGATTTCTTGTAAGTTCTACAATCTCGATCTAAATTATTTCCATTTCATGGTTAGTTTCTGGATTGTGCTTGATGTGTTTGCATGTTTGATAAGTTAGTTTATTTGTTATAATGATTGATAATTGGAGAAAACCATGGCTATATGTTTTTGGTATGCAATTATAAAGTTTTATTTGCTTATTAATTACGTGATTCAAATGTTGTTCATAACCAAGGACTAGACTACTTATAAATTCTCCTTTGCTAGGAAATTCGAGGGGGATATAAATCATTGAGATATATAGATTAGGCTATAATTGCAATTAGAATTTTGATTTGGATTTGGGATTTTGAGTTTTAGGATTTCAAGGATTTGAGGGGATTTGGTGGATTTTGATGGATTTGATTTGGCATGGTTAATTTGATAGAGATTTGTGGGGGATTTGGTGCATTTGAGTGATTTTCATGGATTTGATAGGAAGCGATAGGTTTGCTAGGGATTGGAAGATTTTATGGGAATTGGATTTGATGGGGGAATTGATGGGGATTTGTATTGATGAGGATTGGGTTTTGTGATTTGGATTTGGATTTAGTGATTCGCAATTTTAAAGATTTGAATCTTGGATTTTTGGAAATTTCTTTAATAGGATTTGAATTTAGATTTTCTTATTTCAATTTGGATTTTGGACTTGGAGATTTGGATTTATGGAGATTTGTATTTGTGTTTGGATTTTTGGAGTTTTGGCTATTTGAAGTTTTGGAGATTTGTTTTTGGATTTTTGGATATTTGAATTTTGATATGGATTTTTGGAGACTTGGTTATATATTTTTGAATTTTTGGAGATTTAGATTTGGATTTGGATATGGATATTTGCTCTTTCGGTGTTATAAATTGGCTATAGTTACAATAGCCCTTTTTGATTGTAGAAAGTAATCACTTTATTATTGAAATTTTTGAAGCTGAATGATGTTGTTTGATTGATTAATTACTTCGGTGAATATGTGATTAAAGTGAATATGCATGTTTTGATTAAAATATTTGATCAAAACTCACATGCTGATTTGATTTACTTGATGTGAAATGTTGATTTTTTTTGTAATTGCTTTTAAAGGCCAATATATGTTGGATTTATCATTAAGGTTATTAGCTATAAAATTTATTGATGTTGAGTTATGGGTTTCAGTTTATGCCTAGTCAACGCAAACAACTATGAATCTTGTGTGAATGAAGTTTGACTCAAATGCAAACCACCATTGGTTGGGTGGAATCAGACTTGCTTGAAATCAAATCAAAATACTCATGTGTTATCAAACTCAGATGTTTACAGTTTGGATGGAACCTTATTATGGATATGTTCAAAATCCTTAACTTGCAACCATGTTGAGATTGAAAATTTGGACTTGCATCATTGTTCAATTGTCTAAAGATTTGATTGATAGCAGTTCGCTCATGTTTTGTGAAGAAAAACCAAGTTTAAATTCATGTCTTTTTTAAATAGATAGATAGGTTGCACTCATAATAAATGGATTGTTTGGGATTTATTCAAATTAGCATTGTTGTTTATTTTTTGAATTTTTGCACATATTTGCGATTGTTTTGTTTACCAAGATTAAAATTTAGCCCTCCTTTTGATTGATAAAAGTTAATGCTACTCAACAATCTATATGTGCTACTCAATATGTGCTTTGCCTATATTTGTGATGCCATTGGGTGCTACTAATGTAGCATTGGCCTTTTCTGTTGGGTGTTCTGTGCAAAAGACTAAATATTTGTGTGTTTTATTTGCTAAAAGCAAATATGATAGTCAATATTAATGGTGGATGATGGACTCTTATCTTTTACTCATATTTGTGTTCATTTTTTTTCTCTTTATTTATGTGGGGTGTACTTGAGGTTGTCAGACTGTCGGGGATCTCAATCAACTCTTCATTGGATGTTGCTTTGCCTTAATAGTATGCAAGTTTCTGATTACTTTGGCTATATCTTTGATGCTCTGACTTTTCTTTTGTCGTTACCTTGAGACTTTTGTCTTTGTTACTAAGAGAAACCCTTGGGACAGTGGAGCCACCTCATTGACTATTGCTCTCTATCTTGTTTGGTAGGCATGCAATGCTTGGTTTCACGTGAGGCTTGCCTCCTTTCCTGTGGTTTTGACATCTGTTGTAGTTTTCTCTTAATTTGTTTCATTTGAGTTTAATCCAATATGGAGAATGGAGACTCTTTTATAGGCCTTTGGGCACAAGTCACTCCTTTTCTCACCAATGGGGTTTTCCTCTCCCTTGTTGGATTTTAGTGAACTTTGATGTTTCAATTGACTATGATGGTTCTGTTTATTGGGACTTCGTTGATCATGATCACCTGGGTCATTTTTTTTTGCTATCTGTCTTTGCCTCTCCTTTTCTTCGGTCGATGTAGTTGAGCTCTTGGATGCTTTACTTATCACTAACATTATTGTCCTGTGGGCCACTTGGTTATTGGCTTCATTATGATTGGAAAGTTTGGTTTGACTTAGAATTGCTTCTCTTATGCCCTCCAATCTGGTTTGTACAATGTGAGTGGACACTTTTTGCGTCTTGAAATTTTGTTATTTTTTTGTACTATTTTAAACTGACGTGCCTATAGATCAATGAATTGTTTTGCAGATTTTGTGATTTGACTTAAACCTTTTTTCGAATTGTTTTTGGGATGGGGTAATGCATGTCCTAGTCAGCTTTTGGGCAATCCTCGATGAACATAACTTTATCACTTAATAGGTTGATAAATACCATTTAGGCTGCTTTTGACTTTAAAAAAAGCTCTTAGAAGTAATAAAAAAAATCTCTTAGAAGTAAAACATCTTTAGAGATCATATTTTAGCCATTAGAAAAGTGGGTGCAAGTTCTAGGATGATTATCAAGATTATGTTCCAGCTATTTAATTGCATAGATGGAAACAGCATCCACAAAGCCTCTTAGATCACTCATTTGACAAATCTTATCTTTACACTTGAACTTGGAATTAAAGATTTTTTGTAAGCACAATTGCTTATGTAAACTAAAGTGATAAAATGACTTAACTAAAAGGTATTGAAACTAGATCCAAGAAAACAATTAAATTATATCTCAAGCATTGTCTATTAATTTATGGTACAATTGAGTTATTAAAAGTTAAAAAATAATGGGGCAAATGAATTATACCTTAAATTAGTAATCCTTTTGGAGTTTGGTTTCGGCTTTATTTTAGATTTTGAGCACAAAGGGTATTGTATTAAAATAATGATTTAACAAGTTTAATTCTAAGTGAATTTCTTATAAACCTATGAAAAACAATGAAGTTGTAAACCTTATAAAAACTTCTGCTTCGTTTTCGTCAGCACCTATATTTTTGCAGCCAATATCATGCCACCACTGAAACTTAAAGAAAAAATCACATTATCCTTTAGGCATTTTCTCCTCATCTGTGCGAAACTGTCTTTATCCCATCAGTCACTTTCAGTAATATTAACACAAGATATCTAATCCATCTCTGTTCAGTAAAGTTGGGGTTCACAATAAGTGTCAAATTATAACTGAGGTGAAATTTAAGAAAGTAAATGATTGTATTCTAATTTGGAAGCAAGGTGGGATATAATATTGAAGAGCTTCGCAGTTTGGTAAATGGAAAAAAGGAAGTGTAGGGTTGGCTTTAATGAGGAAGAAACAACATGGAGAGCTGTTGGGGAATAGGCAATTTGGATAAATTGAAGTTCTAATGGCAGGAAAACAGAGGGTGGATGATGATCAAGAATAAGGAATAATTGGCTTTGTTCTTGTTGGCTTAAGGAGACTGCCATGGATACCAAAAAGGCTTGGATTTCTTTTATCTTTTTTGGTGTATAAAATACTGGAGTTTTTATGCAGAAAAGAAGGGCTTAAGAAAACTCCAGCATAGCTGCACCGAGTCGTGGATTACAACTTTTTTGCTACCAATAATTATGTTAATTATTGCGGATTGGGCAACCTGTGTTTTCAATGACAGTGCATGAAAGATAGCTCTCATGGCATTCAAATGTGACTTATCCGACCCTGGCCTCCACCACCGGGTAAGATTGATGGGCATACTCCCATCCACCCACTTGCCTGCTCGTATGCACAATTTCAGATTGGAATGCATTCCTGGCTCTACCAAATATGACGTGCAATGAAACATGAAGTGTCTAGGTATAAGGAATTTCTAGTGTGCAACAGACAAGAACCATGACAGCAGAGTCGAGACAGTTTAAAAAGAGGAAATCTTGATGTCAAGAGGGAGGAACTCTGAAAGCAACTTTTAGACACATGGAAAAGAGGAAAAGCTTATGTCAAGAGATGTTAAAATGTCAGAATTTGTTGTTCTACTTTTAGCATTGGAGGAACATGAAAGTTTACAATTGTGGAAATTTAAGCATGTGATAAAGAGGAAGCCATGAAACCATGAGGAAACACAATGAAAATAGAATATTAAGCATAGAGGGAAGAAGGCAGAGATGTTGAAGGAGAAAGTGATGCATATTGTCTATGTTGTAAAACACGATGCGTAATTTCGATTGGCTTCCATTCATAAGATTTAGGAAAAGTTTTTGGTTCCTAAGAAGTGATTGTTTCATTTCATTCAATTGATCTACTAGTGCTCATAACCTCCCTAATAAAGGATGATCAAAGTTCAATGTTACAGATTTGCCATGCATTGCATGCAATGCATGAATGTCATATTGTGCTTCATTTTCATTTCTGTTTCCTTGACTTCCACAACTGTATTGCTGTTTGAATTTGGCTTTTCTGTTTGCCCCTGAAACAACAAGGCAATACCTAGGCTTTCATTGATTTTTGGATTTTGTATATTGCATTCTTAGTGGTTATCATGGTCCATTGTAACTACGTAATTGAGGCTGGCTTTTCATGTGTGGTGTTAATCCGAGGAGCGCTTCCAGATTGTATAAGTTTCTTGAATTCAAGTTTATGTTGAAGCCTATTTTGATTGAAGCTTTAATAGTCTAGTTTATTAGTTGATCTGAAAACAACTAAAATATTTATCATGTTTTTTGTTTATCTGATTGTTCTTTGTTCTTTTCTCTGGCAATCCTCTATGCTGCATCAAACTTTTGTGTATAGCTTCATTGTGTTCATTGTTATACATGTTTTCTCCTTAGGTGGCATTGGATTACATTGGGAAACGAGGTTCAACTGTGGGTGTCACAAAAGAAAAGAGAATCAAGTATGCTTTCGCTATTCTGCTTTGTTCTTTCTGGATGCTTGTTGACTGATTTTCAGTTCTCTGTGAGAACTTGTCATCTGTTCGTGATGTTATAATTCTTGATGTGTAGGTATGCAAAAGAAATTCTTCAGAAGGAAATGCTTCCACATGTTGGTGTAGGGGAGTATTGTGAAACAAAAAAAGCATATTACTTTGGGTATTGTCCCCTCTTATTGATTATGTTTGTCCATTTGAAAATGTACAAATTCAAGTGACTTACATCACACACACACACATATATATATCCCATTGTAATACTTGCTTTTACTGATAAAAGCAATTGATTTTTTTGTGGTTCTGCTAGGTATATTATCCACAGGTTATTGTTATGTGCCCTTGGTCGTAGACCAGAAGATGATCGGGATCATTATGGAAACAAAAGGTTGGATCTTGCAGGTCCTTTATTAGGCGGCTTATTCAGAATGGTTTGTTTTGTCATCTTGACAATTTCAGTTATTATTTCCCCATTTCTTGGCTTATATTTTCTTGATTTTTTTTTTGCTTGGAAATGCAGTTGTTTAGAAAATTAACACGGGATGTGAGATCCTATGTTCAAAAGGTTTTTCCTTTGACAGAAGTGTTTTGGTTATTTTTTTTAAAATTGACAGTTTCTGTAGTTATCTGTTTTTTGGTATGATAAATGGCAGTGTGTTGACAATGGTAAAGATGTCAATTTGCAATTTGCAATCAAGGCAAAAACCATTACAAGTGGTTTAAAGTATTCCCTTGCTACTGGAAATTGGGGTCAAGCAAATCAAGCTGGCACTAGGGCTGGGGTTTCTCAGGTGTTTCTCATTCTCATGACCTTAATTTATCCATCTCACAATTTGTTATTTCTTTGCTGTTATTGTATTCATGAGCTGATGACATACTAATTTTTAGGTTTTAAATCGTTTGACATATGCTTCTACATTGTCACACTTGCGGAGATTAAACTCTCCTATAGGACGAGAAGGTATGCTTTAACTAAAGCACTTTTAAAGTGTGAACTGTGTTGACTATTCCTTGGTTATCGTTCAATATTTTTGTTCATTTGTCTAGGAAAATTAGCAAAACCACGGCAACTTCATAATTCTCATTGGGGGATGATGTGTCCTGCGGAGACACCTGAAGGGCAGGTAAACCTGTTTATGCTATTTTCTGTCATGCATTTAATTAGAATGGCAGTTGATTTCTCCTCATCATAATCTTTATTGTCAGCATTTTCTCAACTGTGTTGCTTCTACAGTTGACGTTACTTATTAAATTTTTTTTGGTTGCGTGCAGCCTGTGGTTTTAACTCTTATTTACCTGAATTGTGTTTTGCAGTCTGAAAACATATAATTGAATTGTGTTTGAGCTTGCAAAATTCATCACAATATACATGATTTGAATGTTTTAGCATTACCGTGGGCTGATTTGACTCAAACATGATTCCATTGATGGGTGTTTTTTTGATAAATTCAGGCTTGTGGTTTGGTGAAAAATCTTGCTTTGATGGTGTATATTACAGTAGGTTCAGCTGCACATCCTATATTGGAATTCTTGGAGGAGTGGAGTACTGAAAATTTTGAGGTGCTTTAGTTAGCCGTTGTTCTCTGCTTTTGAGCTTCTTTTTTTGTTGCTTGAGGCTGTTGCAGTCCCAAAAATGGCATTTTTCTTTTACATTCAAATCTTTTCCCTTTGTGTACAGGAAATATCTCCTGCAGTTATTCCACAAGCAACTAAGATTTTTGTTAATGGCTGTTGGGTTGGCATCCATCGAAACCCTGATCTCCTTGTGAAAACCTTGAGGCAGCTACGGAGACAGGTATGTGATCCTTCCAACTGAACTTGTATGCGTAGGATAATATCTGAGTTTATTTGAACAATTTTTGGTCTGTGTTTCTGTATTCTTTTTTTTTTCTAGAAGTTCATTTTTTAAAATCCTCTTTTACCAATTTTCTGTTTAGCCGAGGAGTTGTAAATCTTCTAGTGCAGTTGTTACTTTATGTTTAAATTTTCTTGGTATTTCTTGTGTATTTTTTCTTTTTAACAACTTATATTACAGCATGCTTTAGTATTGCTTTAATGGTTACGTTCGTTTCCTGGCATGCTTATTTGGATGATGTGGTACTATGCGAGGTCAATTAACGATTCATTGGGTCTTGCCTTTGTTAGTAATTAGTGAGCAAGAAGTGGACAGATTATGGTTCTGCACTAGTTTAGTTAATAATGGCCTTGAGAGTAGTAGTCAAGGTTTTGATATTGTTTCTCTCACATACTATTTTGGCTTGTCTCTAACATAACCCCAACGCCCCCCCCCGAAAAAAAAAATGAACATTTTTATTACTTGTGAATTTAGGGCTCATGTTTGGTTACCTTGGCTTTTTTCGTAAGGTTGACATAATTACAATTTTGGTGTATATATAAAATATTTTTATAAGCTTGATAATGATGTTCATATTATATGTGGATTCCCAAATAAGAGCAAAATTTAATATTCAATTTATTGTTTAGAGAATAAATCTTATTTTATTTCATACAGTACTCCAAGTAATAACTCAACAACACCATCCAAAATGATAATGCACAAAATGGCAACTATAAATTGGAACTATATTGTAGCTTTGATTTGTTGTGGTCTATGAAAATAAAACTATTGCTTGTTAAGTATCATTAAATTACTAAATTGGTGTAATATAACAATCTTTATTGTTTTAATAGGAGCATTTAAGATTGCTATCATCGATACCATAAATTTGTAGTTTTACGAGTAATAATAGATTTATTTTGACCAGTTGAATAGGAGATTAATGCTTGATTGATGAAACAAATTTCTGGTAATAGAGTAGGTTCATTTTTGGAGTTAGAAAAACAAGGGGTAATAGAGAAATAATCAAGAGGAGAAACAAAATATCAAAGAGAAATCCATCATTACTTATGAAGGAGAAGTTTAGACCAATCCATTGGAACTACATATTGCATAATTGGTGTAACAGGTTCAAATTCTTCAATGGATACTATTGAAGAACAAATCTACTTTGGTATTGGCATTACAAAAGTTGAAGAAATCAATTTCTCAAAGAAACAGGAGCTCCACCCAAAAGGTACATAGAATAATAGATCACCTATGATAGATGATGGTGAATGAAGCATCATATTGTTGTTATCTTGATCGCTAATAAAGATCATCTAAGATAGAATTTAAAACTAATTTGTTAGCTTATGATAGAGAAATCAATGTTTCAAAGCTTAATATCTAGTCATATTAGTTGGAAACCTATTTTTCTATCAGTGGATGTTCATCCATTGACAATGTAGCCATTATTTGTCTTTGGCATGGTGTAATGCATAATTAATATTTGGATTGACATGAAGTATACTATGGAATCAATTGAGATAAGCCCATTTGAGAAGAATTCTACCCAAATTTTGTTTTGAAGCAATAGTAAGGAAATGACATAAGTTGCATCATTAGTATTGAAGAAGTGTGTGCGAGCATACGATAGTTATAGAAAGTTGTGGCATTAAAATATCGCTTAAAAAGATATATAAAGACTAATGAACTATTCGACCAATATATATTATCCAATCGTTATTGAACTTGGATTATTCATTATCCAAAATATAAACGGAGTTAGTACATATGTGATATTTATAAAGAACTAGTCTAGAAGTGATAAGCCATCAAATCAACAAGTTGGGAGGCAAGCAATGACTTAGGCAAGTGGAAGATGAAAAAGGTGGCCATTTTGTAGGAGAAAACAATTGTTAGTATAGTCATTGTATTATCTTCCTTGAAGATGAACTCAACTATTATGAAAAGTCATATTTGAGACAAGTGTTGGAAGGTACATACTGAACCATATCTTAATCGAAAAAAATTGGGAAAGGCAATGTGATTATAGCTGTGTAGGTTTGGAAGGTGCTCGAGATAGTTTGGAATGTACACAAGAAAATATCCTTGATGGCAAAACCCAAAGACAACCATTGAGTCTCTTTGAAGCGAAGAAGTGCTGTGCTCTTCACAATGAGAATGAAAGTGAAGAGGTGGTATGTATTATTATTTACCATGTAACCAAAGAATTTAATTTTGAAGTCTTGTGAATGGTTTAACTTGATTATCACACCTTAAATTAAGTCTATTTGTTGGATTGGGCTCAAGAGGATTTGTAAGAAAGGGGTTAAATAATAATGTAAGTTGAAGTTCGTCATTACTTTGAAGTATATAGATGATTTTTTTTTGTGAAGAGTTATATTCGATTGTCTTTATTTGTGGGTTTGAGATGCATTATATTATCCATCTGTTTAATTTTGCCAAATAATTATATAGATGGTAAGAAATTCATCCTCAATTGAGATAAAAGAAACATATTGTAGAACTCATAGTTGTTGCATGAATGAAGACTTGTGAATGTTTATCAAAGTTATGTTGTAATACTTATTCGATTTAATAAAACAAAAGGGGGTGTTAAGGAGTTTGATGAGTCAAGCAAGCCACTTTGGAATATCGTCAATGGAATCCCTATTCTATATGAAAAGCCTTAACAATTACTATTGAAATGTGCTATGGAATATGAGATTATTCTCGCATCAAATACTCCCTTGTTTGCTATGGCATTTATTATAATTTGCTAATGTTAATGTGGGGATAAAAAAGTAGGTCCAAGAGTTACTCAAGATTGGAGAGTGAAGTCAAATAGTTTTCCTTGTATCTCTCCGTTAGTGATGGTACCCAAGAATGATGATAGATGGAGATTGTGCATGGATTATTGAGCACTTAACAAAATCACTATTAAAAATTAATGCCCTTTTTTGTTTCAATAATTTACTTGACCAACTCAGACATTGTTGTATATTCTTGCAATTAAACTTAAAATAGAGGTATCACAAAGTATGAATATATGAAGAGGATACTTGGAAAGTAGCCTTCAAAACACAATAAGGTTATAAGAGTAAAAGTTAATGTCATTCAGGTAATGCATTGATGACATTTATGAGATTGGTAGATGAGGCTTTAAATTAGGGATTAATTTTTTTAGCTTGACGTTATACAAACATATAGTCAAAATATGATACAACTTTTCTAGCATTTAAGGAAAGTGTTCAAAGTTTTATAAGTGGTTCAGCTCAAACTTAATATGAACAAAAGCAAGTTTGACAAAAAATTACCTCATGTTTTTGGGGTCTAGAGTTGGAGATGAGAAAATCAATATTGTTTCAAAGAAAACTTGGGCCACTCGAGAATGATTGAGGAACCAAGAATGCTACTAAAGTGAGAAGTTTTATGGTGGGTGCTTGAGAAAATTCGTTAAAGCATTCTATTGGACAGTTGTACTCATCCATTCCTTGAATCATATTCTTAAAGTTGAAGGAAATTAACATCATAACATCTATAATAGCTAAACCTAATCTTCAACAACTATTTGATGTCATGTTTGATGTCTATAGATATGACATTTGAATAGTGTTGATGCAATAGAGAAGAAAGAAGCTATCTTGCCTATGATTAAGTATGAACTATTAGTACCACACCAAGCTATTAAACTCTAGCATCCACATTCTCTTAGTAGTGAACTTGAATTAGTAACCATTGTAATATTTGCAAACTCAATTAAAACATTGACTCATGAAATGATTAACATATTTACAATAGACCAACCTTGTGATCTATTAGGACATCTAAAATAAACGGGTTGATAGTTTTTTCCATATTAATATATTTTGTTGACACATTTGAATCATACTCAATTGGAGGAGAATGAAGAATATACCATGAGGTATATTGAGGATCTTATGTTCGAAGGGGCTCTTGAGGAGGTTGATTGGGGAAAATCTTTTTGAGTATATGATCCAAAATAAATTATTATTCAAAGGTAAACAATTATGGATGTGGTGATTAGTTAATGTGGATATGGGAATCATGCATCAAAGATATTAGTTTACCTTGATATGATTAAATCAATTCAAAAAATTTGCAAAGATATATTCATTGGCCTTAAATGAATGTCGAGGTTGAGAAATATATTTGGGATCTATGATCGAGCATGTTAAATAGAAACAAGGGTTTATTTGGCATTTCCATTATCATTGAGAGTGTGGAAGGGTATTTCAATTGATTTGATAAGAGATTTTCTCATTAGGTGGGCCATAATTACTTTCTTTTGTTGATTAATGCATCTTTGAAGGTTACAACATTAATATTGTGTTGACAAGAAATCACAAGTGAATAAAAACTTTTAGGGTACAATTGGAACTACCTTCTTCTATCATATTTGGTAGAGATACAAGGTTTCATAGTAGATTTTTGCATGTATTTTCATATCAAATCGGATTTGGCAAAGGAATTGACCAAAGTTTGTCGTGCAATTTTTGAGAGGATAGAATTAACAACATCCAAAAATTTGGGACATGTAGCTTATAATTGATTAGTGTATGGATCAACTCAGAAAAGCTCATATAAGATGCTTTAAAGAATTATTTCTCAAACTTAGATTGTATGGAATTCAAATGAGCTTAAAATTTTCTTAGGAGATCAAGAGTAATTGCTGTAGATGTTAAAAAGCAATTGGGTAAGTCTTAACAAAAATGTGAAGAGATGAATGATTTACATGGAGTTGATAAGAAATTTGAAGTTGGGGTCCTTGGCTAAATTTTGGTGAAGTGAGACTGAAGTGGAATTGATTTGTTTTTACATATTTCTCGTCACTAAGTCATGACAACTCTTATCGGCTCGAACTACTTGCATACATGGAAATTTATTCAGTAGCAAATGACAAGAACTTAACCATTTGGTGCTATAAGAAACAACAATGAGATAATGCAACAAATGAATAATCATATTCTTTTAGGAGGATTGAGTTGAGGGTTATTTGTAACGAGAATTTTTTATCATGAAAATGAGAAGGTAGTATTTTCTCATCTTAGTTTTGATAATTAAGCTTTTTAATGTAGAAAATTAGAGTTCATTTGGGGACATTTGATTGTACTTTAATAAAGGAAATTTGATGGGCTTAAATTCTTAGAAAAAGGGTCATGTGATGATGTGACCAATGAAAAATCATATTCTGTTAAGAGGATTGAGTCGAGGGTTATTTGTAACAAGAATTTTCTATCATGAAAATGAGAAGGTAGTATTTTCTCATCTTAGTTTTAATAATTAAGCTTTTTAATGTAGAAAATTAGAGTTCATTTGGGGACATTTGATTTTACTTTAATAAAGGAAATTTGATGGGCTTAAATTCTTAGAAAAAGGATCATGTGATCAAGAGATCTTCTCATGCCAAGATTGTTTTCAAGGTAAACAAATTAGGGAGGAATGAATGATCATCGAGACCATATTGAGTCCTCTTTGAAGAGAGAACTCGCTTTTGTGAGTCAAATAATGTAAGATGAAATAGCCCAAATGCCATTGCAATGTTGAAACTTTCATTGATCTTCTCTGGTAATAGTCTTGCTAGGTTGAAGCTCTTTGATTTATGGTGTCCCTTTGGTGATGATCGCCATTAGGAAGTTGTGATGTGGTGTACTTATTGTGCTAGATGTTGGAATCATCAAATCAGAAGTTTCTATTCACAACTTGAATTATGTTTTCTTTATTAAGTAAATTAACTTCTGCTATACTCAACTAGTTTAAATTTTAGAGGGTCTTTGACTTTGTTGGAATTTCCTTGCAAAGCAAGTTCTTAGAAAACAAATAATTTTTTTTAGCAACTTTCTATTGGTGATATATAGCAAATTCTATCTCAAGTAATTCAATAGTTGTGATCCCAATGATAATCAATGGCATCTTCTTAGCATAATATTGCAGACATTGAGAAATATCACATCAAAGTTAAAGTTCTCAATAAAACCACAACTTGTTCCATGTCATTAAAAATCTACCCAAATTTATGTGAGCTTGGGTGTGGCTTTGTTTCCAAGTTTAGCTTCTTTATCATATTTGTAAAAACTAAGAAGGTTGAAATTCTTGTGTTGAATATTATTCCCAATGGCATGCACTGGACTGTTAAGTCCTTTATGGGATTCATAATCTCTTGCATTTTTAGAGGTGGTAATGTTGTTGCTTATTGGATGACAAACTTTGCTATTCTTTTAATTCTACGTGGGTTAGGGGAATGGCTGATTATTATTTTTGGCACTATCTTGTTTGATGACTATTTGTTTGAAGTACCTTAAGAATTATTAATATAAGGTATTGGCCAATCTTTCATGAATAACATGCACTTAACTTAGACTTTGATTTGGATAAACTTCTTTATTTAGAAACTAATTGCCACATTTCTTTAATACATCATGTCTAAAGAATGATGAGGATTCATGGCTTTTAGCCCACCTAAAGTGATGTTTCCATTTATTGTTGTTTTTACCTTTTCAATTCAAAATAAGTTCCTGACACCTTTGTTTAAGATGTTCAGACTTCTTGCAATGCTCACAAATCTGTTTGGAATCTTTCGCAATAGAAGAATTAGCTTTAGACATTTTCTTATTCTTTATACCATTACCTTTGCTATTATGGGGTGGTTCTTTTATATCATTTTGTCCACGCTTCTCAACACCATAGTGAATTAGCTCGCATGGCTAGTCAACAAGATAGGAAATGGCTAGATATGCATGCAAACTAGAGATATTTTTCCTTATGATAGCTTTATTATTTAGAATAATGCCAAACATCATTGCTTTTTGGTGGAACTTCGTCATGTACTCATGCATTGATTGTTCTTATTGTTTTCTAAAGTTATGCCAACTTCTCTCACGTTCTTTATATATATAGATAAATAAGTGAATGATATAGCCTTAAATCCAACTTCTTAGCATTAGTCTCCTCATCATGAGTTGATATTCCAATCTTGGCTCCTACTTGAAAGGTTTGGGCTAACCATATGTAACATAAGGAATGATGTTGAAGTTACTATCTCTAACATGAGGGCCTTTAGATGTTCTTACATTTTGGTTGTCATCTACACTTTCTTTTGCAGTAGGAATATTCTCTTGTTGCTCAAGCACTATAACCACCATTAAATGTTATTGATTTAGAATCTCTATTTGTACCTAAGGTTACTAATTGATTTTTGTGAAAGTTGCTTCCCATGTAGTGGGCTAATCTTTCCTATAAGCCATTGCTCTATCATTGCTGTTGCATGTAGAACTACTATCTAGATCTCTGCCACTATGCAACTATATCATAAAAAGCTCTACAAAGTTGTGGCATGCCAACTTCTACACATGCTGGAACTGAGGTTTTGATACCCAAACCAAGTCTATGTCCTTTCCTTGAACCCCTTTATGAGGTATAATTCATGTTGATTGGGCTTAAGAAGGGCATGTTTGACATGCAAAAAGTTGAAAATTGAAGAACTACATAGATTAGGGATTAGGGAAATAATGTTTGTGACTCTTTGGATATTCAGAAACCTTGCATAAAAACTCTTCCCACTATTATAAATCTTGTAACATAATAAGATCTTATTAAGGTACTCAGACATTCCCTAGAGAAAATCTAAAATTAGTAGGTATAATTTGATCTCTCTAGTCTATGGGCATCCTTTTTTACACATTTAGGATCCCATTAGAGGAATCATATCTAAAATTAGATACGTGCAAATTTTTAAGGATGCTTGGATTCAAAATCTAAAGATCCAATTTTTTGATAAAAACTCCACAATTCTCCCAATTAATTGTTTGACATGTTGGAAGATGAATCCAATCATATATGAGCATTCTTGAAGATTTGAATCGATAATGGTTGTGGAATGATACAAATTGAGGAGAAACAAAAAGCTTTATATTGTTTTATTCTCGACAGATGACGATGTATGATTGGCTTGATGGGGCTTTTCAATTCAATAATATAATCTTGATCCTCGTAATCTGTGTCTCTTTATTGGATGAGAATGTATGGTAGAATGATCCAAATTGAGGAGAAACAAAAAGCTTTAGATCTTGTTATTCTTGACACATGAGAATGTCTGATTGGCTTAATGGGACTGTTCAATTCAGTAATATAACTTGATCCCCTTAGTCTAAATCTCCTTCAATCCCATGTCTCTTTATTGGATTGTTTAATATGACGATTAGATGGTTCAATTGTTTTGTCCAATTTTGTGCCTAGAAAACTTAGTTGTCTCTAGCATCAGATAACATTAATTGGTTGATGGTTCGTTCTGCTCTATAGATTTATTTTTGTCTTTTCCTCTATGATTTTGATGCACATTCCTTAGACCAATATTACCGATTTGATTGAGGATTATGATCACTTAATTAATCCACAACTGATCCTTTGATCAAAACAAAGACTATATTTTGGTAAAAATTATGTTCAGCTATTGGAGCAATTTAGCCAGCTTGTTTTGCATGTGCTCAATTTGGCTGACTTTATGGTATCTCTGGAGCTATCAACTCATATTGCATGGTTGATAATTCATGATTTTGTTTAAGAGTATCTGAGATTGTTTAAAAGGCATGCAAGAATCAATGTCATTTTACTAGTTTTTTATTGATATTACTTATCTAATACCTTGTTAATATTTCATCTTTAAATATTGGCATATGCATTTCTTGAACATATGGCTATGATATGTATGAGGTCGTAAATATAACAACCTTTGATTGCTTTGAAGTATTAACTTTGAGAAATAGTATAACTAGAATGCAATAAGTGAAAACCACTTGAAATTTAATGAGTTGAACTCTTTTTGTGAAAATCTAGTTTCTAATTATTGTCTCTGCTTTGAATGCTCTCGTTGTTTTGCTTGGTACTTGTGGCATGTGGTTTTTTTCTTTAAGGTTTACATATATATGTTTTGTTTCGAAAGCTCAAAAGTTGCTTTATAATCTTGTAACCCAATGATTTTTGTTTCTAATGAACTAAAACAACCTGAAAGTAGTTGATTTGCTTAGTAGAGAACCACTAATTACTTAAGATGGTCCTTGCTAATATAATATGAACATAAGCTGCTCATTCTTTCATTAACGATGCTTATCTTGAAATAAATGGATTTTTTTGTATTAAAGTTAAAAGCATAGCTCATTAACAGTGATATGATCTTGTAAATATAAAATTCATGGTTTATTTTATTTTTTTTTCTTATTTAAAGCTTAGCAAGTTAACTGTCATAATGATCTTTTATAGGAGAAATAAATTGTGTTAAATAGATGATTTCATGATCATTATTGTTTTTTCGTTTGATTTATTATGCTTTTGTGTTGTTATTTTGGATTGTTAACCTTGCAATGAGCTAATTATGAATGCAATTCATGTATCATGCAATCTGGAAGACAACATAAAAATTTCATTTTACATGAAGAGTGTTTAAATCTTACATGGACCTAATTGATACAGTTTTAATATTCTCTTTAGATTGATGTGAATACTGAGGTGGGAGTTATTCGCGATATTCGTCTCAAAGAATTACGGCTCTACACAGACTATGGTCGATGTAGTCGGCCATTGTTTATCGTTGAAAAGCAAAGATTGTTGATAAAGAAAAAGGATATTCGAGCTTTGCAACAGAGGGTTTGTAACATTTAAATATCTTAATTTAGTGTTGTTTTTTTATTACAATTCAATTCATGATTAGTGAAATCTAATTTTTGTGCTTGCCTTTGTAGGAAACCCCTGAAGAAGGTTGGCATGATTTGGTTGCCAAAGGTTTTATTGAATACATAGACACTGAGGAAGAGGAAACCACTATGATTTCCATGACCATTAATGTGAGTTTCTTTGTACATAAGATTTCGTATTATTTACAATTTTTAACAGGATAGCTTTTGCTTTTGATAATATTTTCTCTTGTAAAATTTCTTTTTTAATGCAATATTTGTGTGGAACAAGGAACAAATGATATCCAAATATATCTAATGTTAGATAGATGCGATGAAAGCATGTTTCATTTAAATCACAAATGATGCAGTAGGCTTTAAAAATCATTCTAAGCTTATATAATTGTAATCAACCAAGGAACACATTGTAACTTGAAGAAGCAAAGAATTGTTTGATGATAATATTTTTCTCTAATAAAATGTTTATTTTTGTTTGCAATATTTGTGTGGAACAAGGAAACAAATGATATCCAAATATATCTAATGGCAGATAGATGTGATGAAAGCATGTTGTTTCATTTAAATCTCAAGTGATGTAATAGGTTTTAAGAATCAACCTATGTTTATATAATTGTAATCAATCAAGAGACATTATTATTTAAAGAAGGGAACAAAGAATTGTTTTGGTTGTTGAAATCAACAAACACTTGGAATTCTATCAAAAGGATTAGAATTATGACTAGTGTCAAATAGAATAGATTCAAAGTTATTTGAGCAAGTGATTTAGGCATTATCCATGAGCAATCACAATTTGCATGCAATTGAAAGTCAATAGGCAGAACACAATGTGCAAATGAACCAATTAAAGATCATTTAAGTTATGCAATTTAGTTTGAGTGCAATGAAAGTTGAAGTGTTAATGGAAAGAAAATCATTAAAGCCTCAAGTTGATCTACCTATCTTCCTGAGCTTTCTCAAGAGATTGTCCACAAAGTTCTTATAATAGCCTAGTGCAATTGCAGACAAAAAAAGAATTATTGAATTATGATAAAAAATGGAAGTACTTACCAAAGAGTCCACCCCTTTGGAGATATACTCTTCTTTCCCAAGCATTATTTGAAACTCCAATTAAGATTTACTCATAAAATGCAGAATCCACTTATTTAAGGTTTAGACATTTGAGTTGTAAAAGAATATCAAAAACAGTTCATTTCTTCTTCAAAGTTGCAGCAGGATTAAGATTTACTCATGAAAATGAAGAATCTGCTCTTTTAAAGTTAAGGCATTTGAGTAGTAAATGAATGCCAAAAACTTTTCATTTGATCTTTAAAGTTCTACTGCACCCCTAGTTCAAGATTCTACTTGTAGAGGCCTCTCACATGCCATGGAGCTCTTTAGGTAATCTGAGAATAAGCTCCTATACATTATGCCAAAGAAAGTTCACTTATTATAGAGTTCCCTCATATATCAAGAGGGCTCCATGTGTTGTGGGATTAAAGGTGGCCAGTTAAGGAAAAAATATAGAGAAAAGTTCCAAGCTCTTTGTGCCTGGCTGCTTTGTGCAAGCAATCAATTGCTTGAGGAGGTTAGGGTAAATCACCTTGGAGATTTGTGAACCGTCTCAATGATTAGCTTAAGACATCTATGCCAATGTGTCCTTGGTGATCACCTTTACTGTTGTCATTGTTGTTGTCTTTGTCCTTGGAAGCAGATAAATATGTCAATCCAATTATTTGGAATGCATTTGTGTGCAACTTTGGGTCCAAACTAGATCACATCTCTTATGTCCTCCAAATACTAGTTTGGTGGATACACTAGTTTTGCAGATGTTTGGAGACCATATCTCTATGATGTAGGTCCAGGTCTGTATGGTGTTGCTCTGAGTCATCTGAGTTAGTCCAATGTAGCTATTCCTCAATGGTTCTGGTTTCTTCTGAGGCTGAATATTGCCACTGTACCAAATTTTTTTAATAGGTAAAACTTTTGGTGAAATTGTCTTATTCATGCAAAAATCATTCTATTTGCTCACTCATCTCTTCACATGACACAATGGATTTTATGGGTCCAGCTGGCTCACAGGGGTTTGAGATGGTTCGATAGATCAATTTGTATAGCATAGCTATTGGCTCTTCATTGGCTGTTGGATTTGAAAAATTAAACGTGGCACAAAAGATATGAATAGCGTTCTGGTAAGTGATAAAAAATTAGTCTTGCCATTCATATGAAGTAGAGATAATATACTCAGTTTTTACAATCATTGACTTGGATGAACTTTTCAATTTGAACCATAAAATGAATTGCAAAATATTCTCTTCAGCAAGGTCATTTGATCTATATCTAATTGTTTTCATTTTTGAATTTAATTATTTTTAAGTGTGAATTAAATGAAATGTCTAGCATAATTGCTTAAAAAATTCTGACGAACAATGAAAATGAAACCAAGACTTTATTCAAGTAAATTCGAAATGAAAATGTGAATATAGAAAATATAATACTTTCTAGCTGAAAAGAAAACAAAAACTAAACGAACAAATCTTGTTTTCATCTATAGCTTGTGGAAAAATAAACAAGTGGTGGTTCCTATTTGATGTTTCTGGTATATACATTGTTGTCACTGCCGCTGTTGCGAGAAAATTCATGCAATGGAATGAAGTGGTGTCCTGAGTCTGGGTCCAATACTAAATCGAGTCTATGTCCTTCGATTGTCTGCCATGTCTTGACCAATCTCCCCTCTTAATCTAGATATTTAAGAAGCATATGATTGAAGGAGTTCTTCAGTATTTTTTGTGGATTTTGTATGTGTGGTGAGAACGTTTTTGGATTAAATTTTTTGTGGAAGGACACTCAACTGTTTTTTTCTGTTTTTTTCAGGATCTTGTGAATGCCAGGCAGAACCCCGAGGAAGCATATTCAGAAACGTATACCCATTGTGAAATTCATCCATCTTTAATATTGGGTGTCTGTGCTTCAATTATCCCTTTTCCTGATCACAACCAGGTTCTTCTATAAAGTTGATTCATATGATTCATTAGTTTCCTTCAATTTTTGCCTTCACTTATACTGTATTTTACGTTGCAGTCACCCCGTAACACATATCAGTCAGCGATGGGTAAACAGGCCATGGGTATATATGTGACGAACTATCAGTTAAGAATGGTGCGCATGACATACTCTCATCAATTCCATGTGGCTGTTGCTTGATCTACTTGGTGTTAAATCACTTCATTTTCAGGATACCCTAGCCTATGTTCTCTATTACCCACAGAAGCCTCTAGTTACTACTCGTGCTATGGAACATTTGCACTTCAGGCAGCTTCCGGCTGGAATTGTACGATGCCTCATCTTTCTTTAGCTGCTGAATGTAGTTCATCTTTATTGTTGGTAGCTCTGATGCCTTGATGAAATGCAGAATGCTATTGTAGCAATCGCCTGCTATTCAGGGTATAACCAAGAGGACTCTGTTATAATGAATCAATCCTCAATTGACCGAGGGTTCTTTAGATCCTTATTCTTCCGTTCTTATAGGTACAGTTTCTCTCAATTTTTCTTTCTGCAGATGGTTTTCTTTATAGCTTCCGATGTCAAAAACTGCCTTTATTCAGAGACGAGGAAAAGAAAATGGGCACTCTTGTTAAAGAAGAATTTGGACGGCCAAACAGAGAAAACACCATGGTATGTTGTTAAAAACGCTTGGAGATATATAGTCCATGTTTCAATTTCCTCTTGGATTGATTCTATATTTTTTAAAGGGCATGAGGCATGGATCTTATGACAAATTGGATGATGATGGTCTAGCACCTCCTGTGAGTAATTTATCTTTGCTTTCTGGGCAACCATTTGGTCCTGTATGAATTTATCGAGTGTTTCCATTTTTTATGTCAAAATTTTCAGGGGACTAGAGTCTCTGGTGAAGATGTCATTATTGGGAAAACCTCTCCAATTCCTCAAGATGAAACCCAAGGAGCAGCTTCTAGGTATACACAACGAGATCATAGTACTAGCTTACGGCATAGTGAAAGTGGGATGGTTGATCAGGTGCATTACCTGTTCTTCATTTATCACATTCTTTCATATTTTTGCTAGAATGGTTGTCATGATCTTCTCATTTAAACATTAGAGAAAAATCCTTGCTGTTCTGACCCTTTTTTGTTAGTTATCTCTGGCTATTTATATTTCATCTTGTTTCCCTTCGTCTGTAGGTGTTATTAACAACTAACGCTGATGGTTTGAGATTTGTAAAAGTGAGAATGAGATCTGTCCGGATACCACAAATTGGAGATAAATTTAGTAGCAGGCATGGTCAGAAGGGAACTGTTGGTATGACTTACACACAAGAAGATATGCCTTGGACTGTTGAAGGCATTACACCTGACATTATTGTGAATCCACACGCCATTCCCTCGCGAATGACCATTGGTCAACTTATTGAGTGTATCATGGGTAAAGTTGCAGCTCACATGGGTAAAGAGGGTGATGCCACTCCATTCACAGATGTCACTGTAAGTAAAATATTCAAGATCTGTTTCTTGGGAATAGCTTTTACATGTTGTTCCTTGTGATGTCTGTTGTAATTTAAAAATCTTGTATCTGTTTTTCCACCAAGGTTGATAACATAAGCAAAGCTCTGCACAAATGTGGGTATCAGATGCGAGGATTTGAAACAATGTACAATGGTCACACAGGAAGGAAACTAACTGCCATGATATTCCTCGGTCCCACATACTACCAAAGACTTAAGCATATGGTTGATGACAAGATCCATTCGCGAGGACGTGGTCCAGTGCAGATTCTCACAAGGCAACCAGCTGAGGGGCGTTCTCGTGATGGTGGATTGCGATTTGGAGAGATGGAACGGGACTGCATGATTGCACATGGTGCAGCACACTTCCTCAAGGAAAGGTTATTTGACCAAAGCGATGCTTATAGAGTTCATGTATGCGAGAGATGTGGCCTAATTGCAATTGCCAATCTCAAAAAGAATTCTTTAGAGTGCAGAGGTTGCAAGAACAAGACTGACATTGTACAAGTAAGCTCTTTCTTTCTCTCAGCTAAGTTTTTTTTCATATTGATTTGTTTGTGGTGGTAGTTATTATGGTTTTGTTTTCTTTTATAGTTTCACCATTATAATTGGAACTTACTATATTGTGTTATAGTTTTATTTGAGGAACTGTATTTCGACCTGTGTAAGTTCCATGGGAGACATTACTAATCTTCAAAAATTAAAAATAAAAATTCTAAATTACTATCGTTTATATTTATTAAATTTTTATTTTCTCTCCTAAAGTTTAAGATAGTTTTAGGTTTACATGTTTTATTTTATTTCTAATATTATATTTTGATTGCAGTTTACCAAATATTATTATATTTTGATTAAATGTTTTCATCACACTAGTCTCATTGTATTCTCTTTGCATCCACAACCAAAAGTGCCTACACGTTTAGCCAGTGGATGTTACTCTTACTCACTAGTCATTATTAATTGATTATTATCTTGCTTTTGCATTTAGCTCTTGAGATTCTTCTTGCACCATAGTTTTGCTCCTTTAATTAAATCTTTTTTGTTTACGTGTGCTTGTTTGCTACTTGATTACTCTAATTAACTTACCGAAGCTAGTCTTGCAAACTTTTCTTTCGCCTGATTTGTTCTTGATTTGAGTCAGGTGTACATCCCATATGCGTGCAAGCTTCTCTTTCAAGAGCTCATGGCGATGGCCATTGCCCCAAGGATGCTTACAAAGGAAGCAAAACCTTCCAAAGAGTCAAAGAAGAAATGATTCTGATTGAAGTTTAGCCTTGTATTACATGTGAAATGCAAGCCAAGGTACCCCTAGAATAGTTTGTTGGAAGCCATGAACTGTGTAGCTATCGTTTCTGCGTTGTGCATGCAAGCCATTCCTGTTAATTGGCGTTAAATGCCATTCATTGTGAGTTAGAGAAGTGATGCAATTGGCCCGTGCTTTTGGGCTTGTTTTGTAGTAACAACGCTTGGAAACATCAAAATGGTTTCCTTTCCTGTGAAACATCACGCGGCAAGTAGTGAACATTTAAAAGTATTTGCCCTATAGTAATAATGTACATGTAAATCTAAAGGTTTTGATTTTTCTGGTGTCTATGTTTCTCATTGTGTTTTTTAAAGATAAAAACATTTGTTGGATTCATTAAAAAGATGTGAGCATTCTTTAGAAATATAGTATCTCTGTACATTGTAAGTAGTTTCTCTGTAGAAGTGATTCTTTCTTCACTACTTGTACTTTATTTTCATGGCATATTATTTTCAAATCAAATTTTAGGATAATTCATAATAGAATATGTAGTGTTTAAAGTCTTTCAAAATGCCTCTTTGAGCAGAATTTTATTTGCTAATTTTTGTATGGTTTCTTGAGTAATATGAAGTCATGATTTATCCTAGGTTTCAAGGTGTAAAATGTTAGTTTCATGATGTATCATTCACAACTTTGATATAAAAACTATCTTATTGTGGTATAATTATTATTTTTTTTTTTTTTTGCATCCTTGAACTATATGTAATCTCATAAATAATGCTCATATAAAATTTTTTTATTCTTTTTATTAAAAATTTTACTTTTTGCAGTTGAAAATCACTATAGTGTAGCTTTTATTGATGTTTCTCTTTCGTCAAAAAAATAAAAAAGCCTAGAAATCATCGACAGCATTAACATAAACACCAACTTAAGCTACTGTTGGTGGCAGATTGGTTAAATGTAGCTATCTTATGTATATTTTATGCACACTGGACAACGTGAGCATTGACATATAAGCCTTCATTTATCAAGTCCCCACGAAGTGGTTGATGTAGGTTAACTCTTTTAAACACTTTGACTTTATTTATTAATGATCACTATAAATGTTCTCTTTTTGAAAAAAAGCTTTTAAAAAAGACATTTAGGGTTTGATCTGGAAAATTTTGAACACAACCCATTCCTCTATTTATCTTTATTATGCCAGCTTGTTCACTTAAACTTTCTTGATTGGCCAGTCAATTAGTAGTCCAAGTAGTCACAAAATTCTTCTTCTATTTGTTACAAGAGCATTCAAATCTTCTCTATCCAAGTCAATCACTGTTTAGCCATTTTGTGTGCGCTTTGCTTGGTTTTATATGGCCTTCTTAACCATTACCCTAAACCTAAAGCATTAAATACTCATTTTATGCCATTGGATTTTTTTTGCTAAACTTTAAATCTACCTCCTCTCTAAACTTATCTTAGCTTTACCTTATCTTATAGCTTCTATCACTCTCTTTGTCATAAAAAAAAACCCACTTATAGCCAATTAGAGAGGACGTTTCTTGTATCATGAGGCTAAAACAATTGCTTTCATGATGATCTCTCTAAGTTTCTAATCAAATCAAGTTTCCCACATTAAAGCTTTTTTTATTTTGTGTATTTTTATACCACATTATATATTCTTTATGATATAACAAATATCTTATAACTTTCAAAGCATAAATTGATAGTTTACATATATATAAAATCATAAAAAATTTAAACATGAATCTAAAGTTGATATCTAACATCAAAATAATGGATGCTGAAATGATAATAAGTCTTAATACCAACTTCACAATTTTATAGATATTACAATTCCAACATATTAGAAGATTTAATGTTTATTTTTTATTCTCACTCTTCACTACATAAATTCGATGAACTAATCACCAATTTAGCAGGCAAAATCAAACATAACATTGACGCACACACAACATTCCAAGCAAGTATATACGATGCATATGTTACACAATACATTGATAATATTTTCAATATATTTTCTTTTTTTATATTTTATTCCTATACTCTTCTATGTAAAAACTCAAACAATAGTCTTTTATTGTTTGATGATCCTACACAAAAAAACATTACCCTACAAATATTCCTTATGCTCATCAATTTTGGGGTTATAAGCCCACTATTATTAATCTATTTATTTTCATAAGGCTCATTATCTTGCATTGTCAAGGTGATCTTTACTTAATACTTATCGACTTTCTATGTTAGCTGCATCATAATAATACGATCAATCACCAAAACTTACAACGATTAGTTCAAAAATTTCAAGAATAGGGTTTTAGTCGTTGGAACTATTTTTTTATTGAACTTATTTCTTTGTGTGATATAACTAGAAACATATTCAAGTATAAATAAGTTGATGAATCAATTACTAAATCATTTACAAGTGAAAGAAAATCTATAAATATTGGTTGTGTCTTATTTTGTGAAGAATTCTTTCATCATATTACTACAGCTACTACATTCTGAGCTTAATTATATTATTATCTCATTGTTTTGTAAATTTGTTCCATATCATTTAGACATCATTTCATATTTTTTCCTCAAATGTATGATTTAAGATTTTGTATGTATTACTTTGCACAAGTTTTATATTACTTATTTAGCTACTATTATACTCATTTGAGTGAGGTGCATTCTATCTGATTTTAAGCAAAAAGGGAGTGGATTTGAGTGAGAAGACTCTGACTTTGATGTAATGAAAAAGGAGTTATGTAAAGTTAGTACTTATTAGTTACGATGAAAGGGTGTCAGTTTTAATGGAAGCTTGGTGGGATTTATTGGGGATGGACATTGGCATGGGTTATGCTTGACCACCTAAAAACCTTGTGTGTAGTCTTTATTTTTTTTTTACTTTCATCATTTGTTTTATTAACTCACAACAAATATCATTATCAAAAAAGAATTTGGAAAGCTAAAGAACTTCTAATAAACTTATTATAATAGACATTAAGATTAACAATGAGATTTTTTTGTGATCTTATGAAGTTATTAAATTTGCATAAGTGTTTTTGCATCCACTAAACCTAAAGCACCTACACGTTTAGCCATTGGATGTTACTCTTACTCACTAGTCATTATTAATTGATTAATATTTTACTTTTGCATTTAGCTCTTGAGATTTTTCTTCTACCATAGTTTTGCAACTTAATTAAGTCTTTTTTGTTTATGTGTGCTTGTTTGCTACTTGATTACTCTAATTAACATATCGAAGTTAGTCTTGCAAACTTTTCTTTTGCCTAATTTGTTCTTGATTTGAATTAGGTGTACATCTCATATGCATGCAACCTTCTCTTTCAAGAGCTCATGGTGATGGCCATTTCCCTAAGAATGCTTACAAAGAAAGCAAAATCTTACAAAGACTCAAAGAATAAATGATTCTAATTGAAGTTTAGCCTTAGATTACATGTGAAATGAAAGCTAAGATATGCTATAATTGTTTATTGCAAGTCAATGACTTGTAGCTATTATTTTTACTTTGTGTATGCAAATTGTTGATATCGTCTTGAATTTTGAACTTCAAAAATTAAAATGAAGTATATCTTAAATATGTAATTAAATACGATGGATAGGATAACTATCATTGGAAGAAATAAAGGAAGGAATGTTATGAGAGCATATTTATAATTTTAATTCTTTAGTATTTTACCTTAAACTCATTTATATATATATTATGTTGGCTTAGGATTTTGTAGCATTTTTAAGGCCATTTTAAGGGCAACATTTTTCCTCTTTCAAAACTCTCTTGTAACCCTCAATTATATTAAATTTTTTTGCTCATGCTCTCTGGTTTTTTTCATTTGCATTTTTGACATAACTCTGTGTCATTTAGATTTTGGTTTATTGTGATTTGATCTAATTTCATAACAAATTGGTATTAGAGGCACGTTCATTGATTTATTGGATTTTCTGTGAATGGCAACCATGAAGTACGACATCGAGAAGTCAAATTAGAGTACATGGTTTGCTTTGAGATAAGTCAAGATGTGAGTAATTTTGATATAGTTAGATTTGGATGACACACTTCTCAGAATGAAGATGTTATCAACCTTAATAGAAGAGGAGAAATAGAGAAAAAATTAGAAAGTAAAAACCTAGATCTAATTATATTTATCAAATGAGATTTTGTAAGATTACCTAAAGGAATAGATGGTTGTGACTTTGTGGCCTAGATTGGAGACTCTTTGTATGACAAAGAGTTTATCGAACAAACTCCTTTTGAAACAGCATTTGTACACTTACTGTCTCACTGAAGGAAAAGATATTAAGTCTTATTTGGAGGTGTTCAAGAGAATTGTTATAGATCTGGAGATACTTGAAGTTAAGTATGATGATGATGACCTTGTTTTACTTCTATAAATTTTGTAAAAAAAAAAATCATAGTTAGGCATAGAATTTGTGCAGTAATTGCTTAACAAAATCTCTAAGAGGTATAATCAAACCATTTTAGAGAGGGCAAGATGCATGCTGTTTACTACAGGTCATTCAAAATCATTTTGGGTAGAAGCATGTTCTATAGCTTACCAATTGATTAATATTTCACCCCACACAACCTTAGACATGAAGGCTTTGAAGAGATTTGGTTAGGTAAATCTTTTGATTATTCTCACTTAAAGATTTTTTTGTTGTGTTGCTTACTCTTATTATAAAGAAGGAAAATTAGGCCCTATGTCCAAAAATGTGTCTTTCTTGGTTATGCTCAAGAAGAAGGAACAAAATGTTACAAACTTTGGTGTTCTTTTGAATCTAAATTGATAATTAGTAGAGATGTATTTGATGAAGAGTCTATTTTAAATACTTCTAAATAATCTATTGTTGTTTGTGATGATGTTACAAGAAATAGTCTAGATGATATAGAAATTAAGATTCATTTAAATAATTTACCACAAGATATATAGGTTATTGAAGATGATCAGACCCCATAAGAAGAACAATCATATAGCATTAGAAAGGATCGAGAAAGAAGGGCGATCAAACCTCCAAAGAGATATATAGATACTGATTTGGTTGTATATGCTTTGTCTATGGCTTAAAACACTAGTTTAAGTAATGAGCTTTGTACTTATTCAAAGGCAATTACTTGTGAAAGCTCAAAATATTGGTTATTGGCTATGTAGGAAGATATTGAGACCTTAAATAAGAACAAAACTTGGGATTTGATAAAGCTTCATGCTGGTAAGAAAGCCATTAAATACAAGTGGGTGTTTAAGAAAAAATTAATATTCTAGGTGTTGAGGAAGACAGGTTCAAGGCTAGGCTTGTAGCCAAGGGATACAACTAGGTTAAAGGTATTGAGTTTTACTTATGTCTTTGCACTTGTGGTAACTTACATATCTATTATAATTTTTCTTAGTTTGGTTGTTCTAAATGATTTAAAGTTGAAGTAACTAGATATCAAGACTACTTTCTTACATGAAAACTTGGAAGAAGAGATATACATGGAGCAACCTGAAGGTTTGTTTGTGAAAGTAAAGAAGACTATGTGTGCAAATTAAAGAAGTCTTTATATGATTTGAGACAGTCTCTTAGATGGTGATACAAAAGGTTTAATTCTTTCATGCTATCTCATCAGTTTTGTAAGAACAATTTTGATAGCTATATATAGTTGAAAAAACTTGTAGATGGATCTTTCTTGTACTTGTTGCTCTATGTGGATGACATGCTTATTGCAGTAAAGAGTAAGACTCATGTGAAGAGCTTAAAAAGACTTCTCAAACAGGTGTTTGATATGAAAGACTTAGGAGCAACAAGGAAGATACTTAGGATGAAGATCACGAGAGATAGAAAGAAAAAGAGGCTTCTTTTATCTCAAAACGACTAATTTAGGATGGTGCTTAAGAGATTTGGGATGAAAGAAGCTAAACCTATTTCCATACTTTTGGTCACTCATTTCAAGTTTTTTAAAAATTTGTGTCCAAACACTAAGAAGGAGGTAGAATACATGCAACATGTTCTTTATATGAATGCTATTGATAGTTTGATGTATGCGATGGTTTGCACTCATCCTGATTTGACACATGCTGTTAATGTTGTTAGTAGGTACATGACTGATCCAAGCAAACAATACTGAAAGACTGTTAAGTAGATTTTGAGATACTTATGTGACACTATTGATACTTGTCTACATTTTGAAGAAAAACTTTTAGGATTGAAAAGTCATGTTGACTTAGACTTGGAGGTGATTAAGATAGAAGAATATCCCTCACAGGATATGTCTTCACTATTAAGGGTTATGCTATTAGTTGAAGATTAGTTTTGTAGAGTACAGTCACACTATCTACTACAGAGACAGAGTATATGACAATTATTGATGTTGTGAAAGAAGCTATTTGGCTATGAGGTTTGTTCCGAGAGCTGAGTGGGATTGGTGGAGCGATCACCATATTTTGTGACAATTAGAGTCTGTATGTCTGTCCAAGGATCAGATTGTCATGAGAGGATAACGCATATTGATATTAGATACCACTTTACACGTGATAGGATTGAGGCTGGAGATGTAGCTATTTAGAAAATCAACACTATGGAGAACCCCATAGACATGATGACAAAGGCACTTCCAGCAACCAAGTACAAACTTTGTTTGGACTTGGTTAATGTCATATGATTCACGGAGACACTTTCTGGAGAGCCAAGCTTGCTTTAGTTGATTTTAATTCAGGAGAAAATTCAATTCAAAGTGAAGATTTGTTGATATTGCCTTGAATTTTGAATTTTAAAAATTAAAATGAAGTATATCCTAAATATGTAATAAAATGCGATGAATAGAATAACTATTGTTGGAAGAAATAAAGGAAGGGGTGTTATGAGGGCATATTTTTAATTTTACTTTCTTGATGTTTTGCTTTAAACCCATCTATATATCTCTTATGCTGGCTTAGGGTTTTGTAGTAATTTTAAGGTTGTTTTAAGATCAACTTTCTTCCTCTCCAAAACTCTATCATAACCCTCAATTATAATGAATTTCTTTGCTCATGTTCTCTCGTGATTTTTTCATTAGAATGTTCCACATAAATCTCTATGACATTTAGATCTTGGTTTACTATGATTTGATCCTATTTTGTAACACAAATCATGCTAGTAAATCAGTTAGAGAAGTGATGCTATTGGCCCTTGAACTGTGGGATCATTCACAAAAAAGGGCAACCTTTATTGTGAAAACACCACGTAGCAAGTAGTGAATATTTGGAAAAGCACTTTGCTGTAGCTTTTATTCATGTTGTGTTTGTCAAAAAAAAAAAAAAAAAAAAAAAAAGAAATAAAAAAGTCCTCCATGTCACAAACAAATTAAGATGAACACCACCTTAAGCCTCGTTTGGTGATTAGTTGGTTAAATGTGGCTATCATTTGTATATAAACAGACAGGATGAACGTGACCCACGTAATGGTTGATGAACATGTTGCATTGCATTACGTTTTCCATTTCAGATCTCAGTTGAATATTTCCACAACAGCACTTGAACTTATCAAATTATTAGCTGACTGCTCTTCTTTTCACTAGATAATAGCATGTAGGACCTGAAGATTTAAAACAAATTGTTATTTCCCAAGAGCAAAACACATTTTTTTTTTCTATTATTGAATTATTTATTTATTTCATTTTCATTTGGTAGTGACAATATAAAGTTTTTTTGAAGCAATTCATTGATCAAGTTTAAGATAGATCGTAAAGGACTCTTCTAGTTGGAATACTAATCAATGATTATTGATTATTGAGGCCCATGCCAGCAATGGAGTTCTGAACAAAGCATGTTAGGGTTAGGCGAGCACTTAAGTGACCACTATGAACCCATAAATGTAATGATTTGATTTTGGTTAACTCGTTTGAATATTTTAACTTTATTAGTTTATAGATGATCTTTCTTTTTTTTTTTTAAGAATATGTTGTAAAAATGAGTTTTTTTTAAAAAGAACATATGTAAATAAAAAATTATAAAAAATTAATTTTTTATGCCTTCGATTTTTTCGCGAATAAACATTTTTGAAAATAGCCACAAGATAATTTTTTTTTTCTTGATAGTTTTTCGTATTGAAAGTAAATTTTTAAAAATATATTTTAAAAAAATATGTTTCAAAAAGATATTTTATGTGAAACAAATTTATAAACTCTTTAAACAATTATTTAAAAAAAGTGTTTGAAAAATTCCTACCAAGCATAACGATCTTTATTTTTTTCTCATCACTTCATTTTTGCATTTTTCTAAAATGTGTTTATTAGTTAAAAAAATGATGAATACATGATAATTATTTTATTATAATTATATAAATTCAGGATTTATTTATTTGATTTAATTATTATATTATTGATAATATATTGTTTATCAAATTATTTGTTTTTTTGTGTATTGTGTGTTGCTTACATTATCTTTTAGGCTATTCCCAACATGGTTGTGGTCAGTCCGTTCCCCTTTATCTTAACAATTTCGTCCACAACTCGTTCCACTGTTTGTCATTATTGCTCTAGCATTAATGCTCAGTCCTTCTTAATTGGCTAAGCAGTTAGTAGTTCAAGTGGTCATACAAAATTCTTCTTCAACATAACCATTACAACTAACTATATGATTTCAAATTTAATTAGGTGATAACAAAATCATACATCCTTATTGACTAATACTTAGCCATCTAGCCACTCGAAGCAATGACAACTTGGATTACAATGAATAACCTCCTGACTTGGAACATTAGGGGTTGTTAAGAAGTAGTTGGCCACCTTAAAGTATTGATAAATCTACATAAGATATCCCTCATAGCCTAACTGAAATCCATTACAAGTAAAAAGTAACTTGAAACTCTTAGGAGAAAACTCAATTTTGATTTTTTGTGAATACAATTCTTTAAACAAAGTTTAGGTTTTATGGAAAAAGGAATTCACATGTCAAGTATTAAGGCACTAAGAACAATTTTTTGCACATGTTAATTAAATGTAAGAGTTGCAAAACTCATGTTACTCTTTCATGTATGCGAAGTGCCAATTTATGGAAAGAATAAATCTTTGAAATGAACTTAGAATAATGTAAGATGCTAATAATCTCTTCTAACTAGTTGTTGATGATTTCATGTTATAGTCTCAGTTGAATATAAAGACCCTTCAATACCTAAAAATGGCCTTATTATAGAGTTTACAAAAGACAGATTATTGTTCTTTTAAAGATTTCTCTTTCTCTAGCATTAAATTTGCTTCGTTGAGGGTGTGAAAAGAAAAATGGGTATAAAAAAGACTTGATGGAGCACTAGTAAATCTAGATTGGTTAAATTTGTTCCCTTCATTACCCATTCAGCATCTCATCAAAGCTTGTTTGATCATGCCCCCTTATTGTTCAAGTTTCCCTGAAAAGCAAATTCATCTCTTAGACAAATCAGATTCCAAAATGTGTGGACCAATAGTAAAGACTTTTATTTCTACTATGAAACAAAATTGGAGTTTATGAGTGCTAAGTTCTAGAATAAAGGCCATGGATTTTAAGTCCAAATTCCTCAAATGTTGCCTTAAAGAATGTAAATTAAACTTTGGTAATATATTTGAGATATTGCAAGTAGAAAAAGTATAAGTTCTAGAGAAAAAAATAATTTGAATCACGCAAATTGAAGCCTCATGGTTGGAACTAATAGCTATGAGATCTAAAGAGGATTTTGGTGTCAGAAAGTAAGGGCTGGATGGCTTACTGAAGGAGATAAAAATACCATTTTCTTCCATAGGATTGTCAAGGATAAGCAAAGAAAATTAATAATACAGAGAATCAAAGATTCACTTGAAAGTTGGATAATAATGGATGAAAAAATGTGCAAGCAGCTATTCAACATTATAAGGTCTTATTATTTACAACTCTTGGTAATCAAAAGAGTTCCTTAATTCAATTTTTCTTCTAATATACTTTGAAAATGATCAAAATTTATTGTAGTAAGCAATAGGGGAGGAAATTCAATAAATTGTCTTTCAGATAGACCTCTTATAGTATAATAGGTCTTGATGGTTTTAATTCAATTTTCTTCAAGTACCACAAGCGATCAAGAATGATGTGTTAGAGGTGACTAATGCTTTTCTTTTAGGATCCCTTGTCCGAAGGGAGATATCTAGCACCAACTTAATCCTTATTCCCAAAATTGAAGACTTATCAACTTTTGAGGATTTTGGAACTTATTTGTTTATCAAATTTCACAAAGAAGATTTTCTCTAACCTACTTGTGTGGAGTTTATAGAACTTCCTCATAGCCTTAATCTCATCAAAACAATTTGGGGTTGTAATGAATAGATACATAAAAGTGAACATAAATTTTGACTCAGGAATTGGTTGAGGAAATCAATTGTAAAACAAGAGGTAACAACTACTTAATTAAGTTGCACTTTAAAATGTCATTGATTACTTTTCTTGAGACTTTCTTAGATAGATTTTTCACAAGTTCAACTTCAAAACTAGATTCATCAATCTCATAATGAACACTCTAAAAAGTGGTTGCTCTCTATAATAATCAATGACAAACGTAATGGGTTCTTTCAACTTGCTCTGGGTTGGAGAAAGGTAACCCATTATCTCTTCTACTTTTCATTCTAGCTATGGAAGTCCTTAGTTGTGGTTTAAACAATTTACATACTCACGACAAAGTGAAGAATTATGCTATACCAAAAGGTTGTAAGACCATCACACACTTGAGTTTTGTTGATGTTTTTGTTATTTTCATAATAGGTGACAAGGAATCAATCACAAATTTTAAAAAATTTCTTCTTGAGCTTAAAGGTTTGTTAGGTCTTCACAATGAACAAAACTTTCTTTTATAGGAAGTAAATAATCAAATCAAGATAATAAAAATTTTTTATTAAGGTTTCAAGGTTTAAGACACAAATATGTATCTTGGAACCACCCTATTCAAGGGTAGGAAAAAGATTATACATTTTTAGCACTTGGTAGACAAGATCAAAAAGAAAATGATAGGTTGTAAGAAGGGGCTATTATCTATGGGTGGTATGTTGGTGCTTGTGAAACACATGCTACAATCAATTATACTTTATTCCTTAATGGTAACTTACCCATCTCAAAAGATCATATTGATAGTTGGAAGAGCTACAAATAGATTTCTTTGGGGAGATAATGGTCAAAATCACAAACATCATTGGCTTAGTTGGAAAACATTGAGCTTACCACTTAACAACTTCGGTGTAAAGAAACTTATGGAGCTTATGAAAACATTTAGCATTAAACACCTTTTGAAGTTTGACACAATTAATTCTCTATAGGATCAATTCATAAGAGCTATAAATTGAGAGGAAAAGGAGTAGTTTATACTAAAAGAATGGAATATATTAAGAAAATTGTTTTGAAGTATATGGAAAAACCTAAAACATTTGATCACACATACTAAAAACTTACTAAGGATGATACTTTCAATATTAAATCAAAGTGGGAGGAGCTAAAAAGCAAAAGTCTTATTCTAAATTCAAGAAAAATTATGGAAAAACAATATCTCCTTAAAACTCTCCATACTAATGTAGATGATTCTTAATAAGTTACTATCTTTCTCAGAGAACTTATGTAAGCTAAACTATCAACTAGCTAACAAATATCTTTTTTTGTGCAAATGAGACTCATTAAATCATGTCTTTGTGGAATGGTCAAGGTCAATCCAATTGTGTTACTTCTTTGCTTCTCGTATGATAATTTAAGAAGGGAATCATAGCTCTAGTCAACATAAACTTTAACAATGATGGAGAAAAAATTCCATAAATTTTGCAATATGTGAGGTAGTATGTTTGGTCCCCTCACTTATTTGCAAGAATATATAAAAAGTGTTCAACTAATGACTATGTGATGATCAAACTATTATGATGAGAACTATGATTAATAGAGTCTTATCAATTATCTATGATATTTTTAGTTGCTATCCTTAACATAAACCTCCTAGCTTTACTCTTAATTGGTTTAGTGTGGATTTGCCCCTTCATTTTCAAAAATCAAATTTATGATCACACAAGCTATGCACTAGGCTACTTTATCAAAAAATACTTTTAAATTAATCATTTATAGATTAACTCAAGGTGAGCTCAATCATAAAAGTTGTAGGGTGATAATTCAAGATCACATAGGGCAAGTAATCAAAGCATCTTTTTCCTTTGTAAGTCACAAAATCAAATATTGAAGTAGAAGGGATGGCCATTATGTTAGGTCTAAAATATTTTAAAATACTAAGAATCCTTAAATTTATAATTGATTGAGATTAATTTTAAGTTCATTGAATCCAAAATTATGAAAATAATTATGAGAGAAAAAAAAGTGACAAAAATATCAATATAATATGAAGCAGTAGAAGCCACATACAGAGGTGCAGGCATGCATGTAGAAGAGCATGTTGTGTCAGACACTCACGTAGGGTGGGCACATGTGTGCATTGTATGTGTGCCTTATTAGCAACTTACCATGCTATTGCAATCAAACCAAGCATAGAGGATTATCTATGTGCATCACTAGTCCCCCTGGCACAATCATATGTAAGCGAGGGCATGGGCTCCTACACGTATAAGTGTGGGATCAAGTTAGATTTTGTGAAATTTATGAAATTTTATATTTTTAGTCAAAATATATTTTTTTATTCTATAATAAAATATTATATTAAACTTTTATATTAAAGGATAAGAAAGATGTATAAAATATTCATAACTCTAAGAGTTAAAACTTTGTGAATTCAGAATCCCATGAAAAATGTTTTTAAGGAAATTTAACCTCCTTTTGACAAAAACTATCTTAAACAGATCATTATTTTTTTTGTATCAAAGCACTTTGATTCAACATTGATGGTAGGTGTAAAGAAGATAGTTAAAGAGTTAGATGTAAAAGGGAATCAAAAGATTAAAGAGGCACGAGTCGAGATGACTGTGTCAACTATTTATTTAGTAAGCTTTGAGATACAAGCAGTTATATTAAACAAAAAAATACAAGTGTTAATAGAGATGATGCTAAAATCCTAATCCCTTCTTATGACAGATCTAAAAGACAGTCTACCCAAAAAATATTCTTAATAAGGAGAATTCTATATCAAGTAGTAATCTTAAAATAGTTAGAGATAAAGACGTGAATGACGTCATTGTCATTTTTTTGATGCATGAGAATTAACATCTTTTTAAGATAAATAGTACACTTGATTTATTATTTATTATGCTATAATATATGCCAATAAATTAGATACCTATTTAGAGTAACTAGAGACATATTTCTCTTTATATGACTTTTCATCAACTAATAAAGTGGCATATGCTTAATTAAAAATAATGAGTTATGCATTAATCTAATGGAATGCTCACTTCAAAAATGTCATAATTATAAAAGTGATATGGAGCCAATTTAATTAATCTAAGAAAATTTTATCTCATAGGTTAAATAAAAAAGATAGAGAAAGTGACATAATATATGGCAATAATACGGACAAATAGTTTAGAAATATGCCATAAAACTTTAATGACAAGTCGTGAATTTAAGAGTACCTATTAATGAGATACAAATATTGTCAAAGTATTTTATAGATCTATACAATCTTATTATCATTAAATTATGTATTTTTCTTAATTAATGTTTAAAGTAAGCCAATACATTCGTAATGGCTATTAAAAAAAGAATGAATATAAATACATAAAACCAAAAGGACAAAATATCAAGAAGTCTAAGTATAAAAGCAAAAATTAGTGACAAAAGAAATAATATTCTTCAGAAAAATATATTATGTCCATAACTAATTATACTCCTATCAATAAAAATTAAAAGTATCATGATCATTACAAAAAGATAAGACACATATGATAAAAATGCTAGAAATTATGTTCAAATTATTTCCAAAAAAGTTTAAGGACAAAGTACTTATTACATTAGAGACTGAAAAGATATTTGAAACTCTTCTTCAAATTAATGAAAGTTTATCTCTTATGTTGAGTCTAAAGGATAACTTTGATGAAAAAAATAAAGAAAAAACTCTTAACCATCCAAATATAAGTGAAAAAAGAGTTTATCAATGCTATTATCAATATTAGAAGAAAGAAAAACCTAAGATCAAAAAGTCTTATGAAAAGACTAAATTTAGAGAGTACATTAAATCTAAGACCCTATTTCTTGAGATAGATTAATAAAGATTTTGAGATAGGAGTTGAAAAATAATATAAAATTAAGGTTTTTATCATTAAAGATTATGTTAATGAGGTTATCTATGAAGTGGTACCTCTAGATGTATGCCAAATTATGTCAAAGAATGTATACTTATGGAATTGAGATGTCATCTATTATTGATGAGTACAATGATATTAGTTCACAAAGGATAGATATACTCCCTTCTAACTCAAGACAAAGAAGCATTGACAAAGGTATTATTGGTGTTGAATAAATGAAGAGACTAGTGAATATTTGTTAAAGATAAATGTTGCTAGTAACACCCACTTGATGGGATTGTGGAAGTCTCAATCCTCCAAAGAAGATAATAAACTAGATTTGTAAGAGAATTTGTTAAAAAAAAGAAGACTTGATGGGACTCAAATCTTAAAATAAAGAGACTTATAATAAGGAGATCAGTTCAAAGTTCAATGAATCTAAAATTATGGAAACAAATAAAAAGAAAAGAGACAAAAACATTGATGCAGCACAATGCAATAAAAGTTGCATGTTAGGCTACACAGAGGCTCACTGAGATGCATTGTCTAAAAGCCATGCATAGAGGCATAGGCACACATGTGGAAGGGCATGATGTGTTGGATGCTCATGTGTGCTGATGAGCATGATCGTGTAGAGTGGGAGAACGTGTGCCCTATTAGCCACTTATCACTCACGTAGTTTGTGCATATGTGGTAGGCGCACTTACTACATAATAGTGGTTAACATGAACGTAGAGGACTGTCCACACATGAGAACAATATCTACATGCATGAACTGTCCCCCATGGCTTAACTGTATGCATGCAAGGGCATGGGAATTTATGTGGATAGGTGTGAGATCAAGTTGGATTTTATGAAATTTATAGAATTTGGATTTTTTTATTTCTAATCAAAACCAAATATTTTTTATTTTATAATAAAATATTATATCCAAATGTTTATATAAAGGGGTAAAAAAGATGTATGAAAAATTTAAAACTCTAAGAATTAGAACTTTATGAGTTTAGAATCCTTTGAAGGAAAACTTGATGGATTAAATCTCTTTATGGAAAAATCTTGCTTCCCCTTCTCTTTCATCCTTTGTTCCTTGTCATTATGACACTTCTGCTTCCATGTTGCTACTCTGAAAAGAAGATCTACTATTGAGGGTTAGAAGCACGAATAACTCACAAGTGGATTAATAGTGGATCTAGATTATAAATTAATTTTAGGCATGATGCATGGCAGTACAACACTCCTTGGAGGATGGAAAGTGTTATAAACAAAATAACCCACTTAGCTTCATAAGTATCTAATACTAGCATATTTGTAGGGAAGGAAAAGTAATAGCTAATCACATAGAGCAATTAGCTAGTAGTAGCATGTAGTCAAGCTTCTTTGATCCACTACAAATCCTAAATCTATCCAAAGCTTTGATCAAATTGGACAAGGCTTAATATCCTTATCTAAGGTTAGTGCATGTGATGAAATCAATTTAATTTTTTGCTATAAAGCTTCCTGAAAGTTCTTTCAATCTCCCTAATCCTATCATTGGACCTCTCTTCACTTGTTTTCTCATCGTACTTTACAAAATTCCTCATTGTATGGATTTGTTTAGCATCTCTAAATTGTCCCTTATGACTATCCACTTCCAGTCCTCTTGTCAATAATTTGATTGGTATTATTTTCATCATTGATCAATATGATCTAATATCTTTTCAAAAATTGGCATCCATTATATTTCATGTCATTTTTTGTATTCACATTAGGTAGGTACCATATGATGCATCATATGAAATGATTTGGTTTATTATTCAAGATTGCATGCCATTGCAATACTATGTTATCACTCTCATTCATGTCAGCTAGGTATGCCTCATTACATCCTTTGCATTAAGTCATATTTGTACTTGTTTAGACCATTTAGATTATGATTTTCTTATTCACTAACTTTTTTAGATACCTTTATTGGTTTTGTTTGTATGCTACATCTCCTTATTGGTCAATCATATGGTTTGATGTCATTCTTTCTATCATATGATCCTTTTGTTGCATGTAACTCTAATTTCCTTATCACATTGCCAATTGTATTACTATGTAGTCATCTTTATTCAAGTTGGATAGGTACATCCCACTTCACCCATTATAACAAGTTGTATTGGTACTTCCTTTCCAACTTTCTTGATTAGATTTATTTAATTCTTACATTCTTTCTCTTTGGATTAGTTTGATACTCTTTTTTGATTAGTTAGCATGCCACATCTCCTTATTTATTAAACGAATGCCACAAAGCCATCATTCACTCTATATGATGCTTTGTCACACGTGGCTAGCTTCATTTTATCAGATAATACATTTCATTCACTATTGTGATCCATCCTTGTACTTGTATTTTAGCCTTCTCAATTAGACTTATTTGTTTCTTATTTATTTGCTCATCAATTTTGTTTGATTCTCTTATCAACTTCGTCTTATTGGTACATTTCCTTATTTGTTAGTCATATGATTTGAAGCTATTTTACTGTATGATTCTTTGTTGTGTATTATCTCCTTATCTTGTTGCCCTTCATATTACTATAATGCCACTAACATTCACTTATAATTCTCTTATTAGATTAGTCTATGTGCTATACTTGCCTTGTTGGCTAATGGTTAGTGTATCACTTTGCTGTTTCCCTGCACCAAGCTTCGTCCATGTACGACACACCACCTTAGTTGTACATGTTCCTCTATTTCTTCCTCTATAGTTGGTCTATCAAAAGTAATAACTCTCATTGGTGACTATTATTTGGTATAGCCTCTACCTCTAGAATTTGAAGGTTAGCAAATCAAATCCTTTTGTGGACATGGGATAACCTTTCAGAAAGTAATATAATTTACATTTTGGCCAAAAACAATTTTTACCTTTTAGTTTTTCTTTATTAGGATTAGCAAAAAAAGATCTAAGTGAAATAAAAATTAGAGAATTTCATACAATATAATATGTTTTATTGTACAAGTATGATTAATTATAGAACTAAGCAACCTAAATGAAAGATAAATTAGATAATTTTGTATAGTATGATTTGTGTTATCTTACAAGCATTATATGTTTCATACAATATAATATAAATCATATTAGTATGGTTATGTATTGAAGATTAAGTAGTGAAAGAAAAGAACCAAAGGGTTTTGTATACATCATAGTATACTTGTTGTATAGTTTGATCAATTATTTGAATCAAGAATACCGTGAGCAAGAAAAACCAAAGAATGTCATATAATAAGACACACTAGACAAACAATTCACTTATAGTAATCATACAGTATGATCCATTTTATTATACATTATGAATGGAAGTAAAAGAACTTGCCTCAACTATTTTATTATCTCAAAAATAAAAAATTAGCCATTTGGTTATTATTGTCTTAAGTTGCATATTCAACACTCCTTGTCTATAAATGCCCTTTAATACCATATAAGAAAAAGCTAATGCAATTATTTTCAAATCCAAGGATGCGATTTTAGCTTCAACATTCAAGATTTCTTCTACCTTTGCATTCTAGCAAATTGCTTGAGAAAGTTACTATTCAAAAGTTGTTTTATTTTCAAGTGCACCTTTCTCCTTCATTTGATACTTCTAATTGGTAACATTATTTCATACTTCCTTTACATCATTGTGTGCCACTCACAAATTGGTAAAAGTTATAGGTTATCTTATAAAGCTTATATTATAAAGTTGTTGTATTTTTTTCTTGTTATTCTTGTATTAAACTCATTTAAGTCATTACTTTATTAGCTCATTTGGTCCTCTTTTTCATCCTTTTGGATCATTTTGTAAGGTTGTTCACTTATTGGTCATTAATAAAAGGAGGTCAGTGGAGTAAGGCTGATCATTATATTAAGGGTATATATAGACCATAATTTGGATTGAAAATCTAAAAAAATTAAGCATTTTTTATTACAATATTTATAACGCAAAGTTTTTCAAAATTAATTACAAGTTTTTTAAAAATAATAATTCACCACCTCTTATGACTTGACCATTCCTACAATTACCACAAATACAAAGCATTAAATACTCATTTATTACCATTAGATTTCTCACTAACCTTCAAATGTTTCTCATCCTTAGACCTATCTTAGCATTACCTTTTTGTGCACTTTACCTAAAAACCCCACATATAGTCAATATGGGAGAACTTTTATCTTCTGTAGGATTCAAATAATTGCTTTCATGATGCCTTCTTTAGGTTTCTAATTGAACAAATCCTCCACATTAATCCCTTTCTATTTTGCATGCACTTTCATACAACAATGTGTAGTCCTCATTGTATGATAAATGTTTGATAACTTTTAAATCAATAAATCAACATATAATAAGTATATATGGAAATGTGAATTATGATAACTTTAATCACGAATCAAAAGTTTAACAACATCAAAAGAATGTATGCCAAAATGATGATAAATCACAAAACCAACCTCATAATTTTTTAGATATTACAATATTAACTTATTATCATAAGATTTACTTTTTACTTCTATTCTCACTCTTCATTAAACCTTAAATTTGGAGCACTTTAAAAAATTTACTAAAATAGGGTTGAGTTAATCTCTAGTCAACAAGAAAAATCTTTGCTATAAGCTAAAGCATATATGACATCCTAAACAAGCATGTAAGATGCATATGTCAAGTAATGCATTGATTATTTTTTCTATGTTTTTTCTTTTTCTTTATTATCTTTCATTTTTGCACCTTACTACTTAGAAGCCTCTAATAAGAGTTGCTTATTGTTTATTGATCCCACACAAGTAGCATTTGCTTGTGATTATTTCTCACTCTCATTGGCTTAAGGTTACATACCCACTATTATCTTTCTTTTTAATTTCACATGGCCACTTTATGAAGTTTATTAACATCTTTACATCCATCATATCATGTCAAAGTCATTCCATCTTCTTTTTGGTGTAAGACTATTCTTCCATATACTTCACCATATAGATGTCCTATATGTGAGCCACTCCTTGTTTGATGATCCTACACTTGGGGCATCACTTGACAATCACTCTCTTCTCTTATTTGTTCTATAATGGCAAGTTCAGTAACTTCTTTATGATTAGTACTCTTGCCTCCACACCATACTTCAAAGAAAATACTCCATTCTCTAAAGAAATTATAATCATATGAGTTATCTATAGAATGTGTGAGGTATAGACCAAATTCATTGATCAATTATATTCTAGAAATATGATCACCATAAGAGTTACTTATAAAATATATAGTGTTTATAGTACATTCATAATCAATTATTTTTTAGAGATTTGATGAACATAGGAGTTATTTATAGAATGTGCAAAGCTTGTAATGCATGCACTAATTAACTATTTTACTAAGGAATGTGCAATGACGAGGAGCTTCTTTTGTTTCATATCGTATCATCTAATCTCATTTCATTTGAAGGTTATTGTTCTCTTTCATTTGAATTTTATCTTACTCTTTGCACATTAGCCAATTATAAATGTTCTAATGCTAATATCATGGTGCATGAGAAAACCAGTGGAACAAAATCATGCATATGAATTCACATGTTCATACTTAAAGAAAACAATTATCTCATATAAAGTAAGAAGTTATAACAAGAAGATGTAAGCATGTGATAGAATAATACAAATGACATCATTAATCATCTAGCATCAAATGAATTATATTAGAGTTGATCAAACTATTTAATATGGATTGGGCCATTCAATTCCCTTCTTATTGCATTTTTTGTAAGGTTCAAATTGTTCAATTTCTACTAAGAAAATCATATGGTAAAGATTAAACTATTAACTTTTTTTTTGATTTGATCATTTGGTTCTATTGATCATACTATCTAATAAGTTTATTCCCCTTTGTAAGTAGATCAGGCCATTCATTATGTCAATTAGGCTTTTTAATGACTTTCACTAAAATCTTTTCAAAAATTTTTGTATACAAGAAAGGCTATCATTTCATACCTAGAAAGTAAATTCTTAACAACGTTATGTTAAAAATCATGATAAATTATTTAGGATACTATTAGACCTTATAAGCTTTTCAGATAATATTAAGTATTTATTATGATAATTTAATATGTTTACGTAGTATGTTTTATAGGTTACATTTAAGATAGATAGACTTGGTGATTACCTACCATTGAGTGATTTAATAAGTTCTCATATTGTCTAATCTTCACCAAGCTTAAATACCTAAAAGAAGGAGTACTTCAAAAGTTTATACGATCTAAAACTTTTGAAAGAGATTTTTTTATTTCTTAGGGACATATGTAAGTACTAAAAATTAAGTTTTAATTATTTTAATCAATAGCTTTCTTAAGTGTAAAATTCATATTTACATCATGCCTATGTTAGATCTCAAAATAAATTACACATTGTACGTTTAGGAAAATTGATGTAAGACATGTTAAGTCAAGATGATGGTTGAGCTAATTCAATATATCTTATTTAACTTTTTTTAAGTTTATTATATTTTTAATTTATTATGGGTCACATGCATAAGATCCTCATGGTGTTTTTATCCTTTCATAAATATTTGATTTTTTATATTTTTTTGTTAGAAAAGGTATTTTAATCATTTTAGTTTTTAGTCTATGTTTAGTCTTGTAATCTACTCAAAACCATGCCATTACAAGAAATAGGAAAGAAGATCATTTTCTTGGCATTGCCTCTTAATTGAAAATATGATTTTTTTAATTATGCATACATGCACATGCCTAGCTTATGATCTAGGTTCTTTCAGGTTGCAATCTAAAGGCATCCAAATTGTGATTTGGATTTATCTCCATTGACATCATCATCTTTGTCATCATTATTTTTCACCTCAAATCCATTTGTAGGATTCACTGTTAATCATCTTCTATTAATTTTGGTATCTTAGCTTAGTTGAGATCTAGTTATAGAAGTTTTTTTCTATTCCTCTACCAATTTTGGTATTAGAGATTGGTTGAGATCTAGCTATAAGAGTTCTTCTTATCTCATCCTTTATCACAAATTAACTTAAGTCTTGAGTTGAATCTAAATTGCATTGGCTACAATCTTACTCCATGAATTGAACATTTAGCTTAAAGTATTTTTGAAACTAAATTTAAAAACTTAAGAGGGTTACAAGAATGTTTGTAAATTTATGATTTCATCTTTAGAAAGTAATCAAAGACAAAACTGCCATTTTACATTTTCAAATGATTTTTTAAAATCATTAGAATGTATTAATCTACAAATAAATTTGAAGTATGATCCTTATGTTGTATTCTTTTGAAAAAAAGTTTTATACTTAACATATGCTATGTGAATATCATGTATAGTGTGTTTGGGTTCCATGTACTATACATGGACACCAACATATTATACACCTTGCACATTACCTTCACATTCTTGTGTCTAGAGAAAACATATTTTAATATTAGTATTGATGTAAGATATATCTACTTGTAAAACCATGATGTATAGGTAGGAAAATGATTCATAGCAAAAGAAAACTCGACACTTAAGACTTGCATACAATATGTCAATTTTAACATAATACATGAAAGTTGGGCATATGGATGTCTTCATTCACATGTGATACATTTAATTGTTAATACCTGTAATGGAAAATTTAACCAGATTTTAGAAAATTGGATATAATTGTTATTATTTGTTAGGAGATGTTTGAGGGAGTTCTTTGGATTCCATTGTTGATACATAAGAATTGATTCATAATCAAGAAAAAATATTTATAGAGCTTTATGAGTCTCTTTGCCTCAAACTTGTCATATATATAAATTAAGAGGAATTTGAGTGTTGCTTAAGTGCTATATCACTCTTGAAGGAGAAGGTGCAAGAAACAAAGTTTCACTATATTTTCTACATTTCTATACGCCATCACATCTCACTAGAGCTTTTGATTATCTTTAGTAACTTTATTCTTCATTTATACTTTCCTTACAATGTATATTTGTCCATATTATTTTTTGATCTTGTTTTATAAATGTTTTATCCCTTGCTATTCATCTATGCTTCTTTGCTTGGCTTGTGAGCAAGAAGAGAGGTCTACTTTGGGCCTTTGAGTGTGGGAAGAAGTGCCTAACTTTAGGAGTTGGAATTATGGAGGGAATATTTGTGGTTGAGTCAAAACATTTTCATTGACTCAATAGTGCCTAACTTTTGAAGTTGAGAATGCTTTTTACATGATTCTAAAATGGTTAATATCAAACTAGCAACAGCAATTGTTGAGTCTCCAAAAATCTACATTTGTTAGAAACCTATTATGTTCAAATTCAAATGTCACGTACCATACATTATGGTTAACATATCATACACTATTCACATTTTTAATACCATGCGCTATACATTAGAAATTACTATGTTGTACATTTTCTCTATTTCTTAGGTTTTTCTTTTTAGTTAGCCATAATTTTAACTATATGTTCTATACATAAAAATTAACATAGTATATGCAAGTCTCAAGTTTTTCAATTTATAGGTTACTTGACTTGCATAGGTTGCCTTAATGAAGTTGATGTACTATATTTCAAAATGGTATACCATACATTTGTGTTAAGTTTCTTATATACCTCTTAACAGTCCATCTACAATCTTGCATATGTTGAACAAATAACTTAAACATACTATATGTAAAAGAAAGGCATACCATATGTTTGTGTTGATATTTCTGTTAGCTATCCATGCATCATCTACAAGGATACATACACTTGTTAAATAAATTAAATGTATTATATATTGATGGTAATGTACCATATGTTTAGACAAAAATTTTATAAAACATAATTTAGATGATTAAATCATGATTCTCCTTAGATGAAGTCTTTTTGAAAAACATGCATGAGATTATTTTCAAATGTTCAAATGTCATGAATGAAATGCATTTTAGCCACATGCTAGATCAATTTATAAGTACATCTCACAAAATTCCCAACCTTTACATTGAGCATCTCAACTTAACTTGATTATTTTGAATATAAAGCCTCTATCTTACTTTGTCATGACCAAGCATCTTGCGGCTAATGCTTCCTTGAACTCCAAGTATGTTTTCTTCATCTCCTACCTTTGTTTATCCTATAACCAACTAGAAAATTAATTAGAACTAAATTTATTAGATTATTATCATCAAAACTTCTTTGAGCAAACATGGTCTCCTGAGACTACAATCTCCCCCTTTTTATGATAACAAACTAACCAAACTTATAATATAAAAATATAAAAATAAGTGTAAATATAAAAGGATAAATTTAAAGATTCTATTAGTGAAGGAACGAAAGTTAAAAATAAAATAATGTGGAAAAGCTTCCCACATTATAGTGATTCCCCAAAATTTATGCCTAGTTTATTCTTCCCTTTTCATATCATTAAAAATTATTTTTAATATGAGGTGTTTAATAGGCTTAAATCGCTCCTTATTTGGAAAATGCTTTCTTTGCTAAGAGGTTTGACGAAAATGTTTGTATGTTGATCATTAGTACTTACATTTTGAATGTCAATTTCATTCCCCTCAACATAGTCCCATAAGAAATGATGTCTAATTTCAATGTGCTTCATCCTAGAGCATTGAATGGATTCTTTTTTAAGGATATGGTACTAATGTTATAACACTTAATTTGGATGTGCTGTAATCTCAAACCAAAGTCTTTTGATTATCTTTGATGTTAAAGAATTTGAGCTACATATCTATCTATGGTAATATATTCAACTTATGCTTTTTATTCGACCAAGGGACTAATAAAATGCTAAAAAATGTACAAATTATAGATATACTCTTTCTATTGACTCTACGTGCTACATATTCAGCATCACTACACCCTATCAATTCTTTAGAAAATTCATTTTTATGATACAAAATATCTATATTTTTGTGTCAATGAAATATTTAAAAATCCTTTTTCTTGCTTTTATATGTGATTCCTTTGGGCATGATTGAAACCTAGCACATAATCCTATACTAAATACAATGTTAGGACTAACCATTAAATATCACAATGATCTTATCATTTTGTTATATAGTTTAGGAACTATAACCTTCCCCTTCTCATTTTTTCTAATATAATTAATGGCATATAGGTGTTGAGATTATGTATAAAAGTTTCCATTTCAAATTTCTTTAACCATTTCTTTAAATATTTTTTTTGTGAGATGAAGATTCTTTTAACAACTTGTTTAAGTTGTAATCTTACCAAGTTTGTTATTTCTTCTATTAGGCTAATCTTAAATTCTAAACTCCTCATCATAGTAAATTATTCACATATTCATTGATAAGTTGATCTAAAAATTATGTCATCAACATAAATTTGTACTAAGAGAATTTCATTATCTTGATTATTGATAAATGGTCTTATCCACATTGCCCTTTCTAAATTACTTATTGAGCAAATAGTTACTTATCTTCTCATACCAAGCATGTGGTGCTTGTTTCAAATACCATGAAGCTTATTCAGGTTGAAGTGGAAGACCACTAAGAGATTAAATTTGAATTTAATTTTATGTACTTTATTTTTATTTTGATTGGAATGCTGATGAAATAATTTTTGTTAAGGCACAAAAATTTGATTCAAGTTAATCCATTTAGAAAAACAATAGGATTATACAATCATAAATCTAAGTTTTGATTTATCTTGATTAACTTACCTTGACTATCTTAATAATTAGTTTATCATATCATATCTCTTAAAAGCATCTTTTAATAACTTATGACAAAAAGTATATTATAATATTAATTATTAATTAGTATAAAAAATTATAACAATTTAGAAAAGAAAACTTAATTATACTTAGCATAAACTACCTTAGAACCTAGGCACTACTCATGAACCCCTCCATAGTAGTCGAGTTAGGGCATCACCACTAAACTTGTATAGGTCAATAAAATTAAAGCATAACCTACAAATCTAATTATCTATTACTGGCAACACTAGTAATGAATTCTCGAACGAACGAGGGGGGTGTCAAACAAATTATTCAACTAAATTTCAGGCACAAACAAATCCTTTAAAATAAATGTCATTAGTTAATATATGAAATGTTAGACTAAGCTTAATTCTTTTATTCACAAGACTAACGTTTTGAATTGTGGGAGTAACGTGCGTCATTCGATCACTCAATTTTGTGATCAAATAGCCATCATCTTATCTGCTTTTATAAATATGCTAATTTGAACAGTCATTTAATCACGCAATTTTGCGATCACATGGTCCAAGTTTAATCCATGCCAAAGATCTAAATCCAACCATTTGATCACAATTGAAATCTAATTATTAAGATCAAATACTATTTTTTAAACAATACTAATTTAAATCTAGTCATTCAATTTGTGTAATTTTTACAATTGATGGGCCAAGATTCCTTTTTAACATGTGTCTTTTCTTTTTGATTTGGATCAAACAATCTTGATGAAGTCCAATAAAATGTTTGTGTAATATCTATTTGACCTATTATCTGTGAGTAGTTTGAAATCATTATTAAAATAATAATATCTAAGTTTTTAATTAAAACCGAAGTCAACCTAATTTTAATTAAAATAAGAAATAACGACTATTTTGTCTATTTGATGACTACTTTTAGTCTTTGAAAAGTGTTTATTAAAAAAAGAGATTTTTTTTAATATAATTGATTGATAAAATCTTAAGAAAATTTTCAGTCACAACATTTAAGTCGTTAGCAACTAATGCTCATCATTGCTTCCATTCGCTACAAACTTCATCATCATGCTCCAAGTTCTTCTTTCTTCTTAAATTAGCTAAGTTTTTAATTTTCTTACTTCCTAATTGATTCAATTAAAAAATATAATACATTTGTGTCTCATTAAACATTTCCTCAAGCCTAGGATTTTTTTGTATTAAGTAAGTCTTTATTTCATTAAATTCTTTCTTCTATTATAGATCTTATTAGTTGTAAGGTCATTATAGCTTCTTAATTTTTGTTTATCTTTTGTTGGGAGTAGAAGTTGACTTGAATTTAAGTTGAACTATCTAAAATATTTTGGAGTACTTTTTAATTATTGTTAATTCTCTATCTTACGATATTTTAAAATTTTTAAAATAAAATTAACATATGTTAATAAATAAAATAGATTTAAAATTTGCATAAAATTTATTATAAATAGTTGCTCAAACTCATCTAAGTAATTACTTTAAAAAGTTTCTTTAAATTTTTTAAGAAAATCAAAATTTTTATTCTTAATAATTCACCCCCTTTTATTAAACTACACTTTATGCTTAGCCTTGGAAATAAGCTTAAAGGCTTAGGAAGAATTCATGGTAAAGAAACATATCATAGAAGGTCTTAATGGTGGGCTAAGAAAATATCATTAATAAACCTTTATGCACATTATGAAATGAACTTTGTATAGTTAATCTCTTAGCTAATATCTTGGTTGAAGGTAGAAGAGCTTAGAATAAGACTTACAAAAGTGTTAGTTTCAAACAAAGAGAAGGTAAAGTGTTGGCTAGACTCATGGGTTGACTAAATTCTTTGGATAAGATTATAAGTGAACCTATCTAAGTACTTAGACCACATGATTACACCTTGGATGGTGATTTAGGAGATGTGTGATGTCTTAAGAGAGGCCTTACAATGGGTATGGTGACTCAAGGTTATCTTAGAGGTATAAGAGTTACTAGTGATACTTATGTGAACCCATACTTAATTGTAAAGATAATCGTTTATATAACAAGTGATGGGTAAGATTCTAGATGAAATCACAATAAAACTAAAAACAAGAAAAATAGATTAAGACATACTTAATAGATAAATTAAGATTTAATAAAAACCTTAAGGAATTTAGATAATAAAAACCTTGGATAATTCAAAAATGATTTATGATGAAAATCCTAAATAGTTGATTTAGAGTTAAGAGAAACCCTTGACATTTTTTTGTTATTATTTATAATAAGAATTCCTTACATGTTAGATTAAGAATTATGAAAATTTAGTTAACACTAAATATTGTTAGAATAGAATTAATACTAAATGATAAGGTATTGATTAATCTAGTTAGTAATTGGATATAAAGAACTTTTTGAATATGTGTGCTCAATTAAGAGATATATAGGTTAGCTATACTACTCCCTTGACCTAGAGGTAATTACATATGGATGTTTAAGCCTATAGGAGGAGTGCCAAATTACATGGTAAGAATCACTAGGATTGGCTAGAAGCTATTATATAAATAATCTTAATAGGAAATAATTACAAATTTAGTCTCATGAGAAATTGCATGATATGCTATATTAGGAAAGTGAGTAAGAGCACATATGGTTATTGAAGACTTCTAAAACCTTAAGGATATACTAAGCATTTAGCTAGCCATATTATTTATATATATTTCAGTTTAGATGGTAGTAGATGATGTCTTATGATAATTAGTAACTGTTATCACTCACTTACATAGTTTACTTAGTTGTAATATACATAATTTGTGATTATTGAATATTAGTTTTATAGTATGACTTAAGGATTCTCTATTAAGCCTCTCAACTCATCCCCTTATATTTTTCTAAGAATAAAAAGTTAGGAGTTAAATTAGAGATTATTGGAGTTAATGTAGTAGTTAGATGATTTATCCTCTTTATTTCATCTTTAGTTTTAGTAGAATTGATATTATTTTTTATCAACTATATTTATTTGACATGAGATTATATTAAATTATTTATTTAGATTTCGTAATTATTTAATATAATTTCTATTAAATTTTGGCCATTTATGATATTGTTTCAGATTGGATTGGACTTGAGTGGTCTATTGATTTCATGGATAACTTATTTATACTTTGGAAAATTATTGGAATCTTATCATGATGGTATTTTGTATGAAATCATATGGTAAATGTTAGGTATATTTGATATTATGATCTTTGGATTAGTTATAATTATGATTTAAAAAAAATTGAGTATGATAATATGTTAAGGCTAGATGTAGAAAATATCAACTTTTGACATATGGGACATCTGAGTAGAATGATTTAATGAATATAAGTAATTTTGTACTGTAAGAAAAGTAGAAATTTATGCTTAGAGAAAGATGTAATTAGCAAGAATGATATTAATAGACATTGACAAGATTGTCATAGAAATTTTGCATAATGCTCCTTATCTAGGAAACCAAAAATAAAGGAAGAATGTGAAGTGAGTAAATTTTGAGAAACTAGGTACGTGAATTTAAATTAACCATATTGTAAGTAAGATGGTGCTTTATTTCATAAAAATATATTCATGTAATCATGTTGGATGGAATCATTATATTTTTGTGTTTTTGGATGCTATATATGGAAAGCAATCAATTCAAATTACTATTTATCTTATAAATGTAAAATAACTACATGTACTTAATATATATATATATATATATATATATATATATATATATATATATATATATATATATATTGTGTGATTGAAAAATCATAACTTAGAGAAAAAAGATAAGAATGTAAAATTGAAAGATAATAAGAAAGAGAAAGAAAAAGGATGATATATCTAAGTTATATGGACTTTATTTGCACATCAATTATGATAATTTTGTATTCTGATATGATGATATGACATTGTGACATAACATTAGATAAGAATGATATTAGAATTTTTCTAAGATATTGTCCCATGGCTATCATTATATGTAATTAACCATTAGCATGTAATGCTGGTCTTGATATGTACAAGTTATAAACCATGTTATGAGAAGATGCCAAAAGCCAAATTCTAAAGTATCACTTTTATTATACATTGGGCATGATGTGTTGAGCTTTATTATCACTAGTCCATTATATAAAGCTGATGTGTAAAGATGATATGATTGACATAGTACTAACTATGATATGCCTATGGTTTGGGTCTATACGTGATATAATGTGATCTAAATAGAGACAAGATGGGATGAGATAATGAATAAAGGTGTAATTATTATTTGCTAAATCTAAGCCTTTATATATTGAAAATATATACCATAATAAATGGTGGAATGGCAATGATTAAAAAAGTGATGAAAATGAGTATGATAATGATATGGAAAGCATGATATTTTTATTTGTGCATTATTTGAGATAACATATGATATTTATGTACTCATTTGAGATATGTTGTTACATGATATTTTCATAGATGTTATTGTTGATCCCATGCCTTGTGAGGTTTGATAATAATGAATCCAAGCATTTGTAAACTAAGGTTTTGTTTAAGATGTTTTGCATAGAGAATGGATTGATGAAGAGTGGAGAGATGGAGTAATCAACATGTAATAAGGTTCAAGATTAATGGTGGCATTGCTCAAATGATGGCTCAACTTTTGGATCATGGAACCATTTGGTTATAGCTCTAGTAGAGTTGCTATCCATCAAGAGATTCTTATTTACTACTTAAAAATGTTATAATGTCAAACATTCACTTGATACATTATGGCACATAGGAATGCTTTCATTTCACTCATGCATATTTTCAAGATTTAAAATTGTGATAAACTACTAATTAATAGTATGAATTCAAACATCTAAATAATCAAACTAACTTTATGATCAATAATAACCATGTGTGCAATGAAGTTAAGTTTAAACAAGGCTCTGAATTTATCTTACACATTGATCATACAAAATGATTTCTCTCATCATATGTGTAAGTTCAACATTTTTATTGTACCTCAAGTCTAGTATAGGTAACATTGCATGTAGTATATGTATGATGATCTTATCATAGCAGTACAAGAATTAATTTTAGTTAAGTAAACAAGCTATAGCATTATCATTCATTAATGATATCCATTATTAGTCATGTATGATACTATTTTATGTTTTAATTTCAAAGCTATTATTTGCATTATATAAAATGAAAGCATTTAACTTGTATTATCTCATTTCTTCATAGAACACTTAAACTTAGGGCAAAATTGAGTTAAAAGGTATCACTAGTAATGTTTGTGTATGATTCACATATGCCAAGTATTATAACAAAATTATTACAACTTTATACAAAAATGATGGACATATAATACACATAAAATGTAAGAATAAGTTATAACTCAAAAAGTGAAAGCTCAAAAGGGAACAACTTCATACTGATATGATGCAACTATCGTACTCATACAAAGAGCTTGAAAACAAAACTCATCATACACTAATGATCCTTTTATTGGTGTGCAAAATTCTAAGAAAATAGAGAAAAAAATATAAGTCTCAAGAGTAAAATACTTGTATAGTCCTCATGATCATCCATTATAAGGTTTTGAAAATCTTTGTCAATTTTAACATTAAGTGCTATGCATGAAATGTATAATATAATATCCATTATCATAATTGTATCATGCATTTAAAGTAAAAAATATTAAGCTCTTATAGGCATTTCAATGAACTATTAGTTCTATTCTATTATCGACTAATAATGATCTCTTAATTGTAATTGAATGAAGATAACTTGAGAACTCTCATGGCTAATTAATCTCATTAAAAATTTAATTTTAGCCATTAGATCTTTCTAAAATGTTGTTCAATCAATTTGGAAGCATAAATAGTAAGAAAAAAACTTACAAAAAGTTAACGATTTTTCTTACATACCACTATGAAAAAAAATAAAGGCTTAACTTCATAACAATAGCTTTGTAACATCTTTTTCATATCATTTAGTGTTTATAGCATATTGATTTATAAGTGAAGGGTGTAGGATTTGTGGTTTTATCTTGTGCAAAGTGTTGAAATAATGTCGCTTAGGTATTGTTGTATTAACTCTTTTGATTTGAATTTATGAATTTTTTTAATTTGATAATGATCCTTTTGTGGATCTTCTTTTATAAGATTTTCTTTATTGGCTATGACAAAACGAAGTGATTTAATTAGAATAAGTCTAGTCATTAGACTGGGGGTCAATTTTGGCCTTAGTTTTGAGCTAAAATACCTAAAAACTACAATTATTGTATTTCCTTTTACCTAGTTTTTATGACATTAATTATCACAAAAATATTTTAAAAAATTATCAACTATCTACTAAAAATAGACTTTAATCATATGCTATAGTTACTAATTGTTCAAATCTTTTTTTCTTATACCACAAAGTTTTAAAAGGGTACAATTCACACCTCCCATTTATTATGGATGCCACATTCTAGCAAGTGATATCAAAACCAAGGTTAAATCAAAAGAAGTTCCTAAGAAAAGATGTTAATGGCTCTAAATTTTATTGAGATTTAGCCACACTAGGATAGGGAACCTCTTCTCATAGGCTACCCTTATTTAAAAGTGAATATTATTTTTTTAGAAGTATCATATGTGCAATTTCTTTGAGTCTATATATAGGGATATTTGGGACATAGTTAAAAAACCATTTACATTTCCTACTAACCTAGTGAATGGTGAACATATAAGGAAACCCATTATTAAACTTATTTGTAAAGAGAAACATATGGTCCAACTGAATTCTAAAGCTATTAACATATTACACTATGGACTTTTTTATTTAGAGTAGTATAAGACCATGAGTCTTAAAAAGACTTATGATATTTGGAACTAGTTGGAGGTTATCTATGAAGGTATCTCCTAGGATTCAATATTGGTTTATTGATTCATGATTATAGGTTACTTCATACGATAATTGATGAATCTATTGAATCAATGTTCATAAGGTTTATTAACATTATTAATGGTATGCTAAACTTGGGTAAAATATTTGTAATATAGAACAAGTGTGTGAGATCTTGAGGGTGTTACCAAAGTGACATGTTTTCACTTGCATATGATCCTTTGGTTACTGTAATTAAAGCTACAAAGGATGTGCCTACACTTTTAGTTGAAGAACTCATCGGTGAGCTCCTCACCGAAGAAATAGAGCTTGTTGGGAGAAAATTAGAAGAAATGCCAATGGAAAAGGAGAAAAAGAAAAAGGAGCAGCCACTAGCTTTGGTGGCAAACTTAATTTTTGGATTAGATTCATCTTCCATTGATTATGTAGCCTTAATTGTTATAGGGAGATTCAATAAAGAAAAAAAAAATTAAAGGGAAAGATGCAATAAAAAGGTCAACTAGTGTGCCATGAACGTAAGATACCTCGACACATTGATCTTGGTTGTGCCTTGTACAAGGAGAGAGTTGAAAATTTTTAAAATCAAAAGAAAAAGAAGTAGGCCATGAAAATTACTTGAAGTGACTCTAATGAATCCTCCTCCAAAGGGGAAGAAAAGAAAGAAAGCCTAATTTTTCTTATGGTAAGATATTAATGTGTAGATTTTACTTCTAATAGTGATGAAGTACACTCTTCTTTTCCTTTCCTTTTTCTTCTTCTTCTTCTTCATCTTCTTCTAATATTGATTATGAAGAGAAATATGTAGATGTAGTTCTTAAATATAAAAACTTAGGTACTTAGTAAATTGAAAGAAGAACATGAAACTTTTTTGGGTTTATGTAAACATTTGATTGACAAAAATAATGATTATTTGCATGTGGTAACAATTTTTAGAGGTGAGTTAGCAGTGCAATAATTCAAACACTTTGTTAACTCGTGAATTGAATTAGCTCAAAAGAATCCACGTGTATTGTAGTATGTCATTTCAAAGACTTTATGCTATCACTTCACATGTTGATTCACATGCTAGCCATGTCAAATGTAATTGTTGTTTGGAATTTGATCATATTGCATATCATTGTAAGATTAAAAGAAATGCTCATTCCAAGTTTCCAATATATGTCTAGGTAAGAAAAGATAGGATATATCTTGTTGATGTTAATATAAGTGGACTCAAACTGATATGGTTTTCCAAATCTAACAAGTGATTGAATTTTGTAAGAATGTCTTCCTTCTATGACCAAAGAGAGTGTGTGGTATCTTGATAATGGATGCTCAAGATATATGATTAATGACTCTTCTTGATTCATTAACTTAAAAGAGTATGATGGTGGTGAAGTAACACTTGGAGACTTTCATTGGAATTGAGATAGTATGTAACTCTCAAACATTCATAAGAAAGGTCTTTTTGGTACAAGGTCTAAAATACAATGTACTTAGCATTAGTCAATTGTGTGATTCTAGTTTCTCAATTATTTTCAATTCTAGAGAATGTGTTATTAGAAAACAATAATAAACCAAACATTATAACCCTTATAAAGAACAATATATATATATATATATATACATGTTAGATATGAAGATAATTGATTTTATTGGATTACAATGCCTAGCATCTCAAGTGAATAGAGCAAACTTGTGGCATAAGAGATTAAGTCATCTAAGTTCATCATCACTTTGGAAAATCATTACATACAATTCATTTAGGGGTCTACCTAACTTATATTAGAATGATGAATATGTTTGTGAACCTTGGTAATTAAGAAAGCAACCCAAAGCTTCACTCAAATCTAAGAAGGATGTAATGACTAGAAGGCTAATAGAATTGCTACATTAAGATTTATTTGGACCACTTCATCAATATAGCATATGAGAAAAGACGTATGGTTTTGTGATTATTGATGATTATTCAAGGTTTACAAAGGTGATGTACATTAGGAAGAAAAGTGAGGCATATGAATGATTTAAATATTTAGTTATTAGATTGCAAAATAAGCATGATTTATCACTACTGTCCATTAGTAATGACCTAAGAGGTAAATTTAAAAATTAATTATTCATAGATATTTCAATCTTAATTAAATGTCATATATTTTTTAATTTTCTAAAACCTCTCAATAAAATGGTGTGGTTTAGAGAAGGAATATAACGCTGTTAAGCATGGTAAATGTATGTTGGAAGAGTATAACACATCAAAATATTTTTGCCCTGAAGAAATTAATACTACTTATTTTTTAATCAATAGAATTCTTAGATGACCCTTACTTCATGTTTCTTCTTATGAACTCTTGTATGATATAAAACTAAACATTTTTCACTTGCATGTGCTTGAATATAAGAGTGCTTAATTCTAATTAATGAAAAATTGATTTAGATATGTTTGAAGAAAAGTATGGACTTTTCTTCGGATACTCCATGAATAAAAAGCCCTATAAAAAGTTTAATAAGATGACTTAACGTGTATAGGATTCTTTTCATATAAGGCTTGTTGAGTCTCTTTCGGGTTCATTTAGTAGCAAAATTGAACTAGATCAAAAATTGAAGCTAATGAACAAAGATAGTAGCCTCAACTTTGTAAAGCACATTACAATAGAGCTCAAGTTAAAACCAAATGATCAAATACTTAGTTTTTAAGAACTAGACTAGAAGATGTTTTTCAAGTTAGAAACCCACACAATGAGAAAATGATTAAGTAGTTTTACTCCAATCATGATATAACCAAAGATTTTAGTGCTACAAAGCCTTATTTGTGCAAGATAGATGTGGAAATAATAAAGATAAAATATTAATAATTGTTTTAAAATTCTAGTTGTTGATCTTTCATTTTGGCCAAATTGTGCATGTGTAATATTTGATTAGGAATAAGTGAACCATCTTTTATCCAACACACTAAGGAAAACACACAAGCATTTTGCCTTAAGAACATATCTTTTGCAACATTTTTTAAGGTGTACAGTTAGGCCCAAAGGAGGAGATGGATAAAGAATAACCTTGGAATTCATTGAATACATATTTTAATACGAAAGGAGAAACATTTGACATGATAGAGACAATATTCAAGTTAATGGAGAATATCATTACAATCAAGAATCCCAAATACAAGTAGATCAATCTAAGTTTCGAACACTTGATTATGCCTATAATGAGCTACAAGTAAAACACAACAGTAGATGGCATTGATTACATTCCAAAGGCATTTAAAAGTAGTAATATGAAGCATCTATAGTATTTTTCTCTAACTCATCTAGGTCACGTTGATGGTGCTATATTAATTAATGATAAATGGGCAATTAGGCCTTGTGTACCACCGTCAACTCCTCCTATTGAGAAGTAAGCTATTGTTTCACCATCTATTACCAATATATCTACCTCTATCAACTCCAGTGATCTAGCTATTACACCAAAAATTGCTACTTTGGAAGTTAGTTTCTAGTCATTTTTAACTTATGAGTCAGCGAATTAACCACTTGTAGGGATCAATTATAGATCTTCAACAAAAGTCCAAAATTTATTATGAACTTATTATTAATGTACTTATTGGTTCCATGTCTAAAATAAAAAATATTATTGAAGAAAGATTGAGAGAAGAATTTAAGCTATAAGTACTATAAATGTTGACTATATTTTTGAAACAACAATTATATTTGAAATTGCAATGTTTGATTGTGTTTAAATTCACATTTTTTTTCTTTCATTTTAATGAATGTTTTATGTTATAGAGATTTATTACATTTGTGTGATTCCAAAATTGATGAGAAGAATTATTCTAAAAATTGAGAGGGAAATAAGAATGATGCTTGAATTAAGGGGGAGATCCTATTTTGGGATGTTTTCCTTGATTCAAAACTTGTCCATATGGTAAACTTTGCAACGATGAGTTGAATTATGATTTGTATTCTAATTCAAAATTGCTGGCTTATTGATTATGCATATTTGTTGTAATTATATACAACATCCTTGTGTTGTGCTAAATTATGTTTATTTCATTCTAGTAATTTGTTGTGTTAATGATTCTTAATGTTAAATATTGCTCTAGCTAATTGTTTATTTATATTAATTAATTTGGCTTCATGCATATTATTTTATCATTAGCTTTGTAATTATATATATGATAATTTGGTGAATTTAAAATTGAGTTTCTAATGAGCACTTAACAAAAGAAGTGATATTGGGATAAGTAAATTTTTTTTAATAATATGGAGCATTTTAGTTGTGGTTCTATTGGGAATATTTATGGATTCTTAGATTGTGATTAAGATTGTAAATAAATAAAGGTTGAAAATACAATTGGTATAGCAAGTTTTTATGAATTGCAATATATTAAGCTTTATAATAATTGTTAAAAAAATTAATAGATTAAGAAAATGTGAATGTTTAAGATAGAATAAAATAAGATGGTAAATGATGAAAGGATGTAATGAAATAAACACAAGAATTTATTGGTATTGATTGGCATTAATATTAGAATATTGGGCCATAATCTTATTAATGCATTTGATGCTAGAATATGAAACATAACTTATGACTTCAATTATAAAATTCGTCTAAAAATTTTGAAAAAGAAATTTGTTAAACCATTGGTATTTGTGTGACTTATTTCATGTCAACAAAACCATTCTCTTATTTTATTAATATTTTTTGTTTACAAGTTTTAACACATGTATCTCAAGAATGAATAGGTGAATCACTTAGAGGGCTTTCTCTTAACTCAAAGGTTTCTTGATTTTTAGTGAGCACATAACAAGTCCCGAACATGAAGCTTTAGCAAAGTTGGAGAAAACAATTTTTGAGTCCCTTTATTTGGTTTAGAATGTAACACCAATAATAATACTCATAAGGCATTAGGAAAATGAAGAGGTTTTGAGTGTTAGTGATAAAAGTTTTTAGACTTCACTTTTCATTAGGTTTAGCTAAATTTAAGACATTCATTTGCATAGGGTTCTTCACATATAATTGAGACTTATGAAAGACTAAAATGGTTAGGATGTGCTATCTAAATAAGTTTAAAACTATTAGAATACAAAACTTTAAAAGTGCCCAAACTATACTTTATTATATAGTATTATGACACTATCATATAATAAATTTAGTTAAACTTGAGCAACTATAAGGTGGAGTGAATGATATGATTGAGTGAAAATTTCATTATATTATGCATTACACTTAACTTACATTACATATAGTTCAAACTATTTCATACCATAAGCATAAGAAATAGTGTGCTAAGTGTTTAACGTAAACTTGGGACTTTCATATGGTATGATGATATAATCTTGCAATATAATTAGGTCATTTGGTTTTAGGTCTTATAGAGTGAGCTAAATCTGAGGATTTCATATAATACATTTCTATTTCATGAAATAAGTTGGAAAACTTTTATCTAACATACAATGCAATATTATGATCATATGGGTCATTTAGGTCATTTTTGTGTAAGCATTGGCTAGTTTGATGATATTTCAAGAAACACTTAATAGTTTTTAGAGAGACATTTATAAAGATTAGAGCCATTGTAAGACTTGAAAAATCTTTATAAATATCCTCCAAACATTAAGAAAAAGTTGATGAACAATTTCACATCATTTAGAAGATTTTAAGATTGAAGATCATACTTGACCTTAAGAAATTTGGTGAAATATAAAGATATAACAATTAAAGTTGGTAACTCAACCTTGCAACCCTAATTTACCATTAAGCTATATTGAACATCATTATTGCATTGTTTTACAATATGTTTTGTGCCCTTTGATATTCTTATTGGGTTCTAGGACTCTTATATTTGAGTTTTTTATTCTATTTTTTGCCTCATTATTAAGGTTTTTCTCTTTTATCTTTTCTTTGTCTTTTGTTCCCTTCCTAAAGTTTTTTGGTTTGATGTTTAGGATCCTTTGAGTTGGTGATTTTTAGGGCCTTTTGGCTTAATTCTAGTATGGTCTTTTGGCTTGGTGGTTAAGGTCTAGCTTAGTGCATGTAAGGTCCTTTAAAAGGGTCCTTCATCCTCATGTGTGGTTTTTCCTTCCTACTTTTACAAAGTTGTTACTTTGTGTTTGTCCTTTCATTTGTCTAGGGGTGGATGTAATTTCAAGTTTGGGTTAAATTACCTAAAAATTATTTTATGTGCTTTCTTTCATTACACTCGTCACTTAGAGGTTTCAAAATTAACAAGATTTTTAAAAATAAGATCCAAGACCATTCAAGAATATAACAAAAATCTACTATTTTACCTGATATTATTAAGTTTGTGATTTTCACAATTCACCCTCTCTTGTGGAATCATCATTTTGAAGTATATTAACAAAATGAATAGTATATTATATTTAATGATTTGAATTTTATTTATCATTTTGAAGGAATAAATATAGTAAGATGATGTTGAACAATAGATAACTTATGGAACATTTATCTTGAAAAGTAATATACAATTAATGAAAGATATATTATGTCAAATATGGTGGATAATATATGATGAATTAAGAAAGAAAACAAATATGCATTATAGTGATTGATTTCATAAAAAATGCAATACTCAAATTATATGAATAAGTAAATTTATTTTTTCTAAAAAGAATAAAATGAAAAAGGAATTAGTGAATCAAATGGAAAAAAACAATGATAGTTTATTTATGTTTATAGAAAAGTAATAGTTTTTTCCTTCAAAAAGTTAAAATCTCATAAAAAAACTATCCAATTGATAATTTAGAACTGATAGTAATTTTGTTTACTTTTGGATAAGATGTGAACTATTTAATTATTCACTAAAGTTTGTAATATATATTTGCATAGAAGTAACTGAAACTAAGATAAAAGTGATGGTTAAAATTTATTAAAGATTAGGATTTGAAAGTAATATATCAACTTAGAAAAGCCAAAGTGGTTTTGATATCTTAAGCAAAAATAAATATTAATATAGTAATTGCTTAACCAAATGAAAGATGAATAACCTCTGATGATGATGAGTCCTTTAGGATGTTTCAATCATTGTCCACCATCCTCTAATTTTGTCACCTCTTGCATAACACAATCCTTCTACTTAATCCATACTAACCCATGTGGCATGTTGCTCGCTTTGCTTGCTCAACACATATTGACCTATCATCTTGCATTAATTTGTTCTAACATGTGTTAACTCATGTAGATCCACTCTACCTGTGTTGTCTTGTCAAGCCACATTAATTTACTCTAACCTCCAAAGATTTGCTTAACCCACATCAACCCATCAACTCACACTGACCAACTATGATCTATTATCACCTACACCAACCATCGGAGATCCACAAACTGTGTCTAGTTATGCCGATCTACTTAGAACAAAGCTGACCCATGTCTTGTAAATCAGTGCCAACCCATGAACCATACCTGAGGCATCGTTGTGCTTCTTTACCTTTGTTGTCATGATTTCATTGCTTGTAGCCTTACTGTTCATCGCACTACTGCATGAGATCACTACTATTTTGAAACTACTTGTTGCATTCAATTTGACAGTGTTTTAAGGATTTTTTTTATAAATTTGACGTATATTTTTTTGTAATTTGTGATGAATTTTAAAATTCTTAAAATATCCTTTAGAATTCTTAAATGTGATGGTTAGTTTTCCCAAGTATTCTTTGAATTCCTATCTCAACAAATTATATTTGTACATTTTAAGATCTTTATAAATAAGTATACTCACCATTTTGTAAGATATGAAATTTTGAATAAAACAATAAATTTCTACCATTGAGCTTGCTTGATATTAGATGTGTTGTGTGAGATCATCTAATAGCGTGATTTCAAAGTTCCTTGTGAAGGTGAGTGATAGGATTGAAAAGAAAGATCTCAACCCATTATCTAGCAACCTCAAGAATGCTAAATCATCAAGAAAGTGCTCAACTTACTACCTTTATTTCATATTATGGCAAGGACTACACATCATGTCCAATTCTCTGGCTAGTGTTAGTGAATGTGTGATTTACTTTGTTTACAATTTAAAAACTCTACTTGTGTACCTTGGATGTAGGTCACAAAATCACTCTTCTTTGTGTGTTGGGATCCCTCATGTTAAGGAATTTGTGTAACTCCTTAGCTTCTAAAGAAGTTCTAACTTATCCGAAGATCCTAAATTTTTTATTAAACATGAATCTTTTAATTTTATATTGTTTCTAAATACTAGAAATTATTATATGAAAAAATACAAATAAAAAAATTATTTGTCAAGCCCATTGTTATAATATTTATAAAAATTTGATGTTATTTTGTTATTATAGTTTGGTATTTATTTATTTGTGATCTTAATTAAGAACTTTGTTTTAAACCTAATAGTTTATGACTACTATGTCTAGAAGATAATATAGAATATCTAATTTTAGACCACCAATGGACTAGTAATATAACATTAAATTCTAGAACTAACTAATTTAATGCAAGACCTAACAACAACTATAAAAACATGCATAGAATGATTAGAATAATATAGAGATAGTAGATTGGGTAGAACCCATGGATTAAGGATTAAGTCTATGATAAGCAACACTAAAGTAGAGGAATTGCCATCTTGGACCTTTCAGAACATAAAACCTAAGTGTCGAGCTACTCCACGTGCCCATGATAGAAGACACAAAATGATGATCATCAAGTTTACATGGTTAAAATAAAATCCAAAACCTTTGGTAGAAGTTTGAGCTTATCAAGAATAAAAAATAAGAATAAAGCATTATTTTGATTGGTATGATCTTAGTGGGTGTTAAAAAACATGGCTCATATCACATAATAGGTTATTTACATACATTAGAAAGATGGTATCTAGATGAAAATCAAGCATTACCTTGGTCATGGGAAAGCTCAAGATTACCTTGAGCTAAATACATACCTACATCTTATTCAAATGAGTTTTAAATAAATGACAACATCTATCCTAAGGTTCAAGGTCTATTGATGAACACATTAATGACTTTGAATATTATATGCTCAGTTGTGGTGTCTAAGAGCTAGATTAAGTAGTACTATCTTGATTTTGAGTTGAGCTCAGAGAGTTATCGAGAATATGTTATACTTAAGAAATGTTACTAGTTTAGAAAAATCATATAAAGTGGAAAGACTTAGAGGATCAATTACTCATAAGTGTAGGATTTCTTTAACCACTTCTTATCCTCAAACTCTTACCACTACTTCTACCACTCATACTACTTCTACTCTATAAGTAGCCCTTACACCTTTACCCATAACACTAACCCATTGAATCCAATTCTTAGACAAACCATTTACTAGTTTTTGAGTGTAGTACCATTTTCACGGGAGGGGCATGTCATAGCCTAGTGTCCTAAGAGAGCTTTACACATAGACATAATTAAGAAGTAGAAGAAAGTACTAAAGTTGATGAAGAGGAGAATATATAACTCGAGAAAGAGGTTGAAGAAGAATTACAAGCATTAGGTGAAAGAATTTATTATATTAGACTACCTATAACTATTATTAGATGCACTTTAACTACATCAAGACTATTTAAAGATTAGCCACATAATAATATTTTTAGTATCTTCATTAGAATTAAAGATGAATCTTGTAAAATTTATAGATATAGATAGTGGTAGCTATATAAATGTCATAATGCAAAAGGCAACCAAAAGGACAAGCTTAACACTTATAGACCATCCCTAAGCATACACTATATCTTGGACTGATAAAACATTAATTTTCATAAAATAAAGATTTTACATTCCTTTGAAACTTGGTCAATATTCTAAGAAATTATGTTGTGATTTAATTCCAATGTAGATGAGTAACCTTATTTTAGGAAGACCATGATTATATATAGATATGCTATCCTAAACAAAAGATGTAATACATGTACTTTTATATATGAGAAAAAGAAGTTTATGTTATACTCTTCACCTACCTAAAAGAAAATTTCTAACCTAAATATTCTAAAAGAAATGGATAAGAGAAAAAAATTAATTAGTATTATTTCACTAGCCAAGATTGAGAGGGATATGACTATTGGCGAAGTTATTTAGTTTGTAGTAATTACTAAAGCATGTATAAGTATGCCCACCTGGCCATTCGTAATGCAACACTTTGTTAGAAGAATTTTGTTGATGTATTTCTTGATGACTTGTCAGACATGCTACCACCAGTTGGAGATATTTAGCTTGTTATAGATCTAGTTCTCGATGCCTTAATACCACATTTAACCACATCATTGATTAAATCCATTGGCCCATTTGGAACTTACTAGACAAGTAAATAAGCTCATTCAGAAAGGATTTATTAAAGTATTAGTTTGTGTTGTTCTCATTGTATTGGCTCTTAAAAAAGATGAAACTTGGTGCACATGCATAAATACCCATGATATTAACAAAATAACCATCAAATATAGGTTTTTAATTCCTATGCTTGATAATCTATTATATCAAATGGTTGGGGCCATCATATTGTCTAAAATAAAATTGAACAATAGATACCATTAGGTTAAAATAAACCCAAGTGAATAATAAAGAATGTCTTTAAAATCAAGTACATTTATGTGATTTATGACTCAGATTTTGAGACCATGCCTAGATAATTTTGTATTTGTTTATTTTGATGACATATTAGTTTATAGTCATAACTTATCTAAATATTTAGGACATTTTAGAAAAATATGCACCCAATTATGTGAACAATATTTATTTGTTAGTCTTAAGAAGTGTGAATTTTTATCAAAACTAGTGTCTTTCTTAGGTTATAGTTTTAAAGAAAGGTTTTACTACTGAACTAGAAAATATAAAAGCTATAGTCAAATGGCTAGCTCCTATAAATTACATGAAGTTCGTAGCTTCATGGATAGTTTAATGTTTACAAATGGTACATTCAAAGATTTAGTATGATAATGGCCTCAATTATGGATTGTATTAAAATGTAAGGGTTTATCAAGGGAAAAGTAGCAAAAGTAGCTTTTGCTAAGTTTAAAGAAGCCTGACTCAATCTCCAATTCTTATGTTACTAGATTTTTCAATGACCTTTGAAGTCCCTTGTGATGCATCAATAGTAAGCATTGGTGAAGTCTCAAGGTCAAGGTGACATTTTGTTGCATTCTTCAGCGAAATGTTGAAAGAAGTGAGCAAGAAATATTCAACATAAGAAAAATAATTTCACATAATAATCTAATATTAAGACATTAGAGACACTATTTGTTATCCCAAGAACTTATTCTTTATTCTAACCATGAAGCACTTTAGTAAATTCACAAAGTAATTTAAGTCATGAACAAGCTGAATAATTTGAATACTAGCAAGAATTTTCTTTTGTTTTAAAACATAAGTTAGGAGTCAAAAATTTAGTAACTGATGCATTAAGTCTCATGTATACTTATTATTAGTAGTGATTGTACATGTTATTGGATTCAAATGCTTCAAAGATTTATATAATGAATTCCAAGACCTCAGTGATATATATCTTTAAGTTAATACATCATCTACTAAAATTTTTATGGTTACCATTTAAAAGATGAATTTTTGTTTTGTAGACCTTGACTCTAAATTTCTTGTACATCTTTTAGCAATTTTCTTATTTGGGAAATACATGCAGAAGTCTCATAGAGAATTTTGGTCGAGTCAAAATCATGAGAGACGTGGTCAACAAATTGTATTGGCCAAGAGTACCCTAACTTGTTGCATTGATAGTTACGTAATATAGAACTTGTGCTACAATTAAATATGGGAATTATGACCAAGGAATATACACATCATTACATATACCATAATGACCATAGGAAGATATAAGTATTAACTTTGTATTTAAATTATCAAAAATTGATAGAAAGCATGAATCTGTATTCTATTAAAAAGCATACCTCTCATAGCACAAAACTATTTCGTGATAAAGTCATGAAATAACATAGTTTACCTTAAATAATTGGGTCAAATCATGATGTCTAATTTACTATTACTTTTAAAAAAATATTTTAATAGTTATTGGGAATGAAACATAAAGTTTATCATCTTATCATCCCTAAACATATAAACAAATATAAGTAATTAACCAAAACTTAGACAACCTTCTTCATAGTCTAGTAAGGGAACATGTTTGTAATTGGGATCTTTTATTATTGTGTAGTGAGTTTTCATACAATAATTTTGTTAATTGAATAATAGGTTTGAGTCCTTTCAAAATTTATTCAAAAAATCATTCCTTAGATTATTTGATTCTCTTAAGTCATGATTTCTAAATATCTTTGTTTGTTGAGTTTTTTGCTCATCATGTTTCATCATTGTGCAAACATATTATCAAACAAATTAACTTAAATAACAAAATATATAAATAATTAGAAGATGCTCATCAGTCTAAAGAATTTTTTACTTTGTAATGATCTATGTTAGGTGTGAGAGATTCCTACCAAAAACTAATAGAAAAGTGAATACCCATAATGTTGGACCTTTTAGAATTGTGAAGAAATTAGGTATCAATATGTATGTTTTGAATTTATATAGACATTATGGAATCTATGATACCTTTAATATTTGGGATCGTGCATCTTATAAAGAACCACACCTAATACCTAGTGAGCTTTTTAAACTTCTCCATCATCACCAAATGTACTTATCCTAGTAATATCTTTAGCCTCATCTAGTGAGTTGAGAGATCAATTGAAGCAAATCTTAGATGATCAAATAGTTCTAAAAATAGAGATTTTTAGTATGTAGTGAGGATGTCCCACCCATGATGACACTTGAATTTGTAAGGAGGGGCTTCATCACCTAAAGTTATAGATGTTATAGTAGTATTATAGATTTAACCCAAGCTCCATGGAGTTGAGCTACTTTCCACTAAAAACAATGATGTAGTACCATGGCATACATCATGTAGAGGTTTCACTTGGAGACATATATGTTTTATTCAAACTTAAATTTATTCCAGGGTTGGCTTCTCTACTTCTTATTAGTCTATAATATCATCGTAATTACCAGGATTAATTGTAGCCAACCCTTATTTATAAGAATAATTTTGTTTTTATTTCTAATTTATTCATTTGGTAATTTTTCAAATATTTTTAGCTTAAAATCCAACCTAAGCAATCCCAATAGTAGTCTCGTATTTCTATTAGTACAAACATTTGGTCCACTTTGACTTAAAATTAAGCTTTTGGGTTATTTCTATCATTAGCATCTATTCACTACCATTTCCATCATCATCCACTACCATTGCTACTGCTATGTCACTTGTGGAGCCTAGTCCACCCACTTAACCCGTTCTAACCTACTCTCCTATATAGGTTAAGATCCTTAGTGTCAATGAAGTTTTTGAAATCCTTAGATTCTAGAGAAGTTCTTACTTATCCAATGATTTTAGAATTTCTTAATTCTAAACCTATAGTATAAAAGCCCTTGTATTGATCTACTAAACTAAAAAGTGGTTCTTAAAGCCTGATGCAAGTGATTCTAAAGCTAAGAAATGAACTTAGCATCTCTATATGAGATAATCACTCTAAATAATCCATTAATGAAACAATCTATCATATATATAACTTGATAATTTTCTTATTAAATCTTTCTTCTTCACATCAAGAAAATGTCCCAATTTTGTCAACAATCAACTACTAACCAAATGCCTTTCCTAGTCACTGACAAACTTAAGGTAAAATTCATAGTGATCTCATTCTTTTACCATTATGGTATGGCAAAAGTCTAGGGTAGAAGATGAGGATTTTGATGCTTTACTTTAACTCTATGAAAGATCAAACACCTTTGGATATAGTGAGTCATATCTTTATTTAAATCTCACAAGCAAAAGGTCTTGATGTATTGTACATCTTTGTCTACTATAGGTGAATTACTAACTTATTATCATGAGCTTCTATTAACAAGAATTCTCTAAACTGTTAGTGTTGTGGGACACAGCACTTACTATAGTAGGTCAAGATGTTATTCGTGATAGTGAAGTTCTTAGACTCTGCCTATTGTAGTCTAGCAATCACATCATGCAACTCATGATCCTCTTATTGAAGTGTCCTTTACTCATCTAACCAACCAACATGAATACTAAATTCATTAGGTTGAGTCACTAAGGCTTAAATTGCTAACTAAGCCTCTACTCTACTGATATCAAACACAACCTTTCTCACTAATCCCTCCATGATCATAGATCGAAGAGTTGTGCCTCTACTTAAAGCATAAGATATTGAGTCACTTTTCTCTTATAGTAAATAATGTTCAAATCATAATCCTTAATGAGCTCTAGCCAACACCATTACTATAGAGAAAACAGTGAAGTTAGCTATTATAAAACAAGGAAAATAGAGAATGGAAGTTTCACTAAGGACAAAGTGGTTATTAGAGGAATTTTGAAAATGTTGCTTCTATTATATGAGAACTTAGTATTGAAAAGAAGAAAGATGTAGTAAGTAGAAGTGATGCAAAAGAAAATTTATATTACTGTATAAGAACAAATTAGGGAGAGAAAAGTTATTAGTTGCTACTATAGAAGAAACTAAGGAAATCAAAGAGGATTTGGGAGAATGATTTGGGAATTGTTGAAGAGCTTGAGGAAGAGGATTTGGAAAGTGTTGAGCTACTACAAATATGATGCCATTAAGGAATATCTTTTATATGAAGTATATTAAGAATTTCTTCTAAATTTAGTTTAACACATTCTATAAAATTTAGGTATATAAAAATCTAGAAATATAGAAGATTAAAGCTTGTGATATGGAAATCCATGAGATTTTGGAATTAAATAAGGTGTTATTATTATTATTTTTATCTTAATTCATAAGGACTTTTTTATGCAAGGTATGGAATCAATTTGAGCATGGAATATAATGGAGGAATTGAATTTCATCTATCTTTCCAGAATAAAGCATATAATAAATTGGGTTTGCACATTGTGTATAGAGTCAAACATATTATATGCCAAACTTGATGAATGGTAAGCAAGGCTAGACATATAGTACATTAACTTTGACATATGATATATCTAAGGAGGATGATTTAATGAATATCAGTAGTTTGTAAATTTGAAAAATGGAAATTTTTACTTAGAAAAAAATTTGAATTAGCAAGCACAATATTAATAAATATTGATAAGATTATCATAGAAATTTTGTATCATGTTTCTTATATGGGAAATAATTGAGTAAGATTAAAAAAAGAGCAATCTGTGAGAAACCAAATATGCCAATTTAAATTAATTATAATAAAAACAAGATGGTGCTTTATTTTATGAATATATATTTGTGTAATTACATTTCATGGCATTATTGTATTTATAGATGTGTTCTAATATTATATATAATATAGTTAAATCATATTGTTACAATATTATAAACAAAAATAATTATATATATATATATATATATATTATGTGATAAAAATATCAAAACATAGAAAAAAAAGAAAAGATAAGAATAAAAAAAATAAAGACATAATGAGATAGATAAAAGAAAAAAAGAGATGATATATCTAAGTTATATGAGTTACATATGAACATTAATTATGATACTATTATATTATGAAATGACAATGTGACATGATAATTAATCATAAAATAAAACGAGATAAGAAATTATATTGTAATTTGCTTAAGTTATTACCTCATAACTATCATTATTTAAGAATAGCTATTAGCACATAATGTTGAACTTAATAGATATAAGTTATAGTGCATGCAATGAGATGACATCAAAGTCCTCATTTTTAGTTATCATTAGTCATATGTGAATGGTATAATATTTTGAGCATTGTGATCATTAATGCTTTTATGTAGGTTAATGTGATAGATAATATGATTTATTTGGCTAGTTAGTTATGATATGCCTGTAGATTTAGTTTAAATGTAATATGATGAGATGATGAGATTATATGAAAATGGGATAATGGCTATAAAGAAAACCTAGGCCCCTTGTATATTAAAAATATCATAGTATAAGTAATGGTGGAATATAAATAATAAAAGAAAAGTGATGAAAATAAATGTGATAATGATGTTAGAAGTATGATATGCTTATTTGTATAATGTATGATATAACATATGATATTCATTTAAGATATGTTATTACATGATCTATTTACAAAAGTCATGATTTTATTATTTTATTTTATTATCTTTTTATATTGAGATATTATTTGTATATAGAAATTAACTTATTAAATTTTATAATACCATTTTCATACTTATATTATATATAGGTCATATCATAGATACACATAGAGAAGACGATTAAGATGGCATATGAGTTAGGAGTTTTGTTGCAGATAAACATATTAAAAAGCATTGTATCATATATATTCTAATATTATTTATAATTTGTTTATAGAGTGAGATTTTTAGATGAATTTATGTGATATATATATATATATATATATATATATATATATATATATATATATATATATATATATATATATGATAATTGATGTGTTGTTAGTATGAGATAATTTTGTTTAAATATAAGAAATGACTTTATGAAACTAAGTTTTATCATTATCCTTATCTTATTAGCTGTTTGATGTCCTCTATTTATACATATATATACTCTAATTTATTTAAGTTATATTATTTCTAAATCATTAAGGAGAAAAGTTAGATGGAGATTCATAGACTTCTTTGAGGCTCTCTTGGATTTCTTCTCTGGTTGATCTTCTAAACTCTTTGCTTCTTTTATTGCTTTTGATGATCATCGTATCCCATTTTCTTTTCTACTCTATAAATCCTTCTAAAGGTTTAGCCACTTGCAAGAAAGTCTATTTGGTTCCAAGTTTTTAATCTTTTGGTTTTCTTGTGATATGTACAATTTTGATACCAAATTATTTTCATAATTCGCCTATTATTTTTAATATATTTTATTCCTCAAACTCTTTGATTTCATATGTAGATCAAAATTATTGATTATTATTTGATATTTTTACAAATTATCTATGAAAATCTTTCGTTACAAAAACTTTATTGTTTCTTAAATTATTCCAATAATCGATTTACTAATCTAACTACTTCTCGATAAACAAAATTATAATCACTAAATTATTTTAGATAGATTTTTCAATAAAATTGTGATATTTATGTATTTTAAGTCGTGGTCACATACAACACACTAAAACTTTTCTATTTAAAAATTTAACTCTACACCATAAAGCCTTAATATCACAATTGAATTCAATATTTGAATTATTTAAAATGATAAAATCATACCTCAAAGTTTGGAGTATTTTATATTCTTTTTCGATCTATCTATGTGTACAGGTGCTAGTGTTTGCTATATTTATATTTGGATACAAGATTTTATATGTATGTGTGTACATGTTCTAGTTTTGTTTATTAAAATTTTAATTTATTACAATTTATTATCAATTGTTAAGAAAATAATTATATTCAATAACAAGCCATCTCCCTCTCCCACACCCAACTTCACACAAAATTATAAAACTTTCTATTATTTGAGTTCAAGTTTTTTGGCCTTGTAAAGGGAATTTTACTTAGTGATTTAGTTGATTATTTTGCTCCCTTTAATTTAATCTTGATTCCAACAAAATCTAGTACATTTATTATAAAATGAAGCTTGATTTAAATCAAAGTTAATCCAACTTTCAATTAATTTTTTATTTTTTAATCAAAATTTTTATAATAGATAACTTTATATATTTAATCATATTAAATTAATAATTTCATAAATTTATGTGTTTTGATATTTAACCATGCTTAAATTAAAAAAAAAATAAAAAGTTAACTCATAAATATGTTTTGATATTTATAAATAGTTGCTACTTAAAATTCGTTGAAGTTAACTCATATAATTCATTACACATAAAGCAAGGGAGTAGCCAAGCGTCTCTTACGATTTATCCCGACCTCTCTCCAAGATTCAAAGTCTTAATAACGATAGTGCACGCATGCATTTGTTTTTATTAATGCAAATTAAAATACATGATGAATATTCCCATTTTATTTGTATCTATCAATGGGATGATTAGATAATTTCTTCCCTTCTCATGACCTTTACCTTGAGCCCATTCCTCATCTGCAGGATGATGGAGACCTTCGGCGCCACCACATGTCCCTCAACCATCACCACTCTAAACTCCTTCAAAACTGCCGCCGCCGCCGTCTTCAGCTGCGTAAAGGCAACCTCCTTTCCGAGGCACGTCCTTGGCCCGCAGTTGAAAGCCATAAACTTGTATGCAGGCTCGTGTCGAACCACCCCTTTCTCGGTTATCCACCTCTCCGGCAGGAACTCGAGGCAATCTTTTCCCCATATCCCCTCCATTCTGGCCATTGAGTAGATTGAGAACAGAATATGCATGCCTGGCTCAACCATCTCCCCGCTCGGCATCTTCTCCGCCGTAGCCACCTCCTTTGACTCGAACGGCACGGGCGGGTAGAGTCGCAGGGACTCACACAGCGCAGCATGCAAGTAAACGAGCTCCTTCCCCTTCGCCGTGGTTTCCTTTGGCTTCCGTACTTCGTCAAGCACTTTGGCTTCGACACGTGGATTTTTGCAGAGGAGGTAAAAGAACCACGAGAGCGCCGAACCGGTTGTGTCCCGGCCAGCTAGCATCATGTTCACTGTCATGTCCCTGAGAAACTTGTCGCTGCTGTTAACAGTGGCAGCCGAGTCCTGGATGTATGCCGAGAGGAGATCGTCGCCCCCGTCGGAAATGAACCGACCTTTGCTCTTGGCGATGTTCTCTTGGACGAACTGGTCGATGACAATCCAAGCATTTGCCAGTGATCTTTCTCTACCTAGCATGAATCGTCTCATTAGCTTCCAACAAGATGGCGGCATGATGTTGCGGTGCAGGATGGCTACCATGGCGTCGTCCATGGCCTTGGCGAAGGGTACGGTGGGAAACTCAGGCGAGAGGGAAACGGGGTCGACCCCGAAAACCAGGTTGCAGGTGATGTCGAACGTTAGCCTTAAAAAGACATCTTGCAGGTCGACCGTCCTCCCTTCCTCGCTGATTCGTCGCAGTAAGGGGAGGAGCCCGTTCTCGACCTTCTCCCTGCAGCAGCGCTTGACATAGGCACGAAACCTCGGTTGCACCATCAAAAGCTGGGCCTTTCTGCGCTGGCTTCGCCATGACTCGTCGTCAGCGTTGAAGATTCCGTCGCCGAGAATGTCGAACATCTCGGAGAAATCCGGGCCTTTAGGGAAATTGTGGAAGTTTGCGTTGAAGACGTGGTTGATATTCGCAGGATCACACGTGATGAAATACTTCGTTCTGGAGAGCCATGAGCCGTCTAAGACGAAGGTGCAGCCGGTGGCGCCGAGGAGCTCGGTGCCGAAGTCGTGAAGGCGGTGTAGATTGGCCATGACGGCAGGAAGCACGCCAAAGATCGGCCAGTTGGTGGGGAGGTGATGATCGCTCCGGCGGCGGCGGTACACTATAAAGAAGAATAAAAAACAGACGATGGAGGCGAGGAACTCAGCAGGGGGAGTATCCATTATCGTTTCAAGGCTTGCGATTCTAAGCCTGAAAGGGTGTATTTATCTTCCGCAAGGGTGCTGAAAAATAAATTTGCATAATTTCATAAATAAATTTAGAAAAATCAAAATCGCGCTAAAATTAAAAATTTGTTAAATCTTTTTTGATTAGAGAGTCTACAGCGCCTGCAGATGAATTGGTTGATGCGATGGATATACAAACGTGTCTGATAGGCATATTTACTTGTTGAAGCATGTCATGTGGATATATCGTAGATCCTCAAGTAAATATATAGTAGATATGCATTAATTTTTTTATGGAAAGTATTTCAACCACGGATCAACCAAAATGGGGTTAGAGGTGGGCCTTGCCCCTTTTTTCATTATTTTTTATCCCTCAAATTTTTTTTTTAAAAAATTGTGAACTTTTTTCTTTTATGCTTTTATTATATTCAAAACAAAATATGTTTATGAAAAGTCAGATAGAAATTTATTAAATATGGTGTTAAATTTCTAACGATTTTTTTCTTCAACGAGAGTATATGAATTTCAAAGTGTCAAAATTTTTTGAGGTCAAGATCATATTTTGGAAATAAATTTTGTAGTTTAGGTATAATAATTTTAAAAATTTGTATTCTTTGATTTGAAATTTTTCTCCCCAAATAGGTTTCAAATTAAATAAAATTTTGTAGAACATAGATGAACTGATCCTTTATAGTTTTGAAGTTTAGAGTTTTGTTTGAAAGTATTTTATCTTATATTTTAAAAAGCCCTATTTCATACTATTCAAAAATTTAGTTTGAAAGAAGGTCTATTATTTTACTTCTTTCTTTATCAAATAACAACAAAATTATTTAAAATTTTAAAAACACATATTGTCTTCAAGATCTACAATTTTCACATTGTATATTTTTGCAATTCATTTTCCTTCAATTTTAGTCATCTCAAGCTATACTTAAGAGATTTTTTGTTTTTCTTTTCGACTGCTTATGCTTTCTTACATTTTTTACTTTCCATTCTCAATAGTGCTATATAGGAAACCCTCCATCACAATTCATTCGTACTAGAATTTAAATGCTAAACGAGTTTTTCTGGGCATGTGAGCCAATACTTATTATTAAGTTTTTGTGATCAAAAAAACTTATCAAAGGATCCTCCAAGGTTAAGGCATGCCAATAACCCTTCTAGAATGTATCCTTAGCAAATGCCTTCGCTTTTTCATTTTTGAGAAAATTACTGATGCATAACCCAAGAAGGATTGAGCAATCATTGATGCGTTATTTGTGACATCTTTAAAGCATAAAACAAGGATCTTTAAACTAATGAAGCTAAGTGACTTGTTATAAAGATATTATTATAAAAAGATAACAAAAATAAATCATAGAAAAATAATCAAGTAGAAGACTCATAGTAATCGACACATATGGAAAGTTCTCACACGAGGAGGTAAATATTATTTATAAAATTTTAGAATTTAAAGAATTTAGTGATGGTAATTTAGTTGTTACTATTGGCTTGGTCATAGAACAAATTATCAAAACATTTTAAAAAAAACAACTATAATTCAATCATAATGTTAGTTTGAAAGGGATAATGATAAAGTAATCAAATGGTGTCAAAAAATTAACAATTTAATATGTAAATAAAGAATTTGAGGAATAAGTTATTTTAAAAATAGTCTAGAAACTATTAATGTTGTTTATGAAGTAAAATATGAGAATGCAAGTTGGAGCATAAGTTTTGAAATAATATTTAATTAGTAACTCCTATAAAATTAGTTGGTTAAGATGAGGAAGAGAGAAAAGAAGAGTGAGCCAAATAAGGTTAAAGGAAAGGAAAAAAGGGGGTGTTGGAGAAGATGAAAGATTAAAGAAGGTGAAGAAACTGGCTTAAGAATAGGTGATTATCAAAATAAAGCTTGTTGGAAGGAAAGTAGTAAGCTTCTTAAGCTATTTTCACTTGCTTTGTGGTGAACTAGTAAGGTTCAAAGTTAAAGGCATTTGTGCAGTCATATGTGTAAGCTCTAATATGTGTTTCAATGAAGATTAAAGTCATAAAAAGCTTGCATGTATAGGGTGAAACTTATAAAGTGGTGTGCATTTCAAAATGAATCTTTAGGAAGAGTATTAGGCAATTCAACTACATGATCACATGCTCTGGTTCTATTGGGAAAAGCTATTGAAGTCTCTATCAAACACCTAATAAGCAACTTGACCTTCTGTTGGATTCTCTCCACCAACTAACACTTTGACGAGTTTGGAAAAAAGAACCCGAGTCTCCATTAGATTTAGATCAAATGGTTCTATTTGATCAACATCTGAAGAGTTGAATGAGTTTTTTGATAGACACATTATTGGTTGGTCCAACACTTCAATAGTTGCACATTAGATGGTTTGTCAAAGGTCATCAAATGGTTTGATAAGGGTAAGAAGGCATTAGTTCGATAAGGCAACTATGAATCTAATATTGGAATATAAGTTGGTAAGCACTACAAAGGGTGTGGAATTGAAGAGAATTCAAATTAAAGCATAGTTTTTGTTAAACTAAGTGGAGAAATTATAAACATATATGTTGGGTAATTTTAGGAAATGATAAATTGAAAGAAAGGACCAAACTATTAAGTAACCGATAGGTAAGCAGCACAGTTAATCTATGTATATGGCTTGATGTTATATTGAATATTCACATGTAAGTAGATTGGACATCTTATCTATGTGTATTATGTAAAGCTATGATGTATGTTCACATGCAATGTTTTATGATATGCATACAATGTACTTAATTGAGATGATTTACTTGTTAAATGACATGAGTATATGAAATACATATGATACATCTTGTTAGTTGCATGGTAAAACAGTGAATGCTATATGTTGAACATGTAATAGAACTTGTTATATATTATGTAAAAGTAAGATACTTTTATAATGAAAAAATATAAAAATAAAGCATGTATTTATGAATAAAAAATAATGAGTTAAATGAAATGAAAAACTAACAATGCTATTAAAAATGTTGAAATTGCTAATAAGCCAAGTGAAATGGAAAGAAAAAAATGTTGTTGAAAATGATGAATTGTTTGAAGAGCCATATGAAACTGAAAAGTCAAAAAATTCTTTGAAAAATGAAATGACTATTAAGTCATGAGAAATGAAAAGGTGAAAAATATTTTGAGAAAACAAAGTAGCACCATGAAATGGAGCACTTTATTGGCTAGTATGATTGAGCCACTATAACGTTCTTAACTTAGTTAAGATAAAAGTAGACCGAACAGGAAGATATCACATGAAGCATTATTAAAATTCATACTTCTTTAATAACAAAATATCATGAAATGGGACAGCTAATTTGGTTGCTATATGAAATAGGGTATCATGATTGGTTTTCCATGTTCGTATAAATAGTTAAGAGACTAATAAAAAAGACCATTGTAAATAAAAAAAAGATCATTATCACCTCCTAGACAATTCTTATATAAATGTATAATATAGTTTAATAAAATACAATTTTATTTGAAACATTAATGTAATGTCAAAGTGAAAAATTTCTTAGAGAAGGAAAAGTTCACAAAATCTAGTGATAGTGATTTGACTAAGTTTGGATGTCATTTGACGATAAAATAAAATGCTAAAGTTTATAATAATATATAGCTATTTAAATAGATATTCTAACAAACCTTAGTGAAGAGATAAGAGGTCATGCATCGATTGGGAGTTGAGAAAGAAGTGAAGGGATAACTCCTAGAATTAGGGCTACTATTAATTTGGAAAGAAAAAGAGTGTGTTTCATATGGAAACATTAAGGGAAAAAATGTGATCTACAAGAGATAGAATGAGGAATCCAATTTTCGAAGTTAGGTTATTGACATGCTGATCTCACTATATTGATGTTTCTTTTTCTCTTCCAGTAATCTCTCTCTTTCTCTCCTCCTATCTCTTCCTTTCTTCGTAGTCCTAATCTATGAATGCAGGCTACTCTCGACATTTTAAACCTATGCACCACCAACCTTTCACCTTCTTAATGGTTCAACTCCTTGGGAATAGCTCTAGTTGTTTCTCCTTCTCATAATTGTTCCTTGCTCCTTACAAGTTACCAATGGTCTATCACTTTTGATTTTTCTTATTATTACTATTATCATGTTGATAGAAGTAATTGGGGGTTAGGAATTATAAATATTAAGTTTTAAATTAATTAATTAAATTATTAACTTAAATAAGTTATAATCTCTCCACCTCTATTTATCCACCATAGGTGTTGTATTATAGTGAAGATTAGGATTATTTATTTGGGTGTTATTATTATTATTTATTTAAATTAAAACATTAGGGTAATTAACTTTTTTATTTTTTTAATTAATATAGTCTACAAAACTTTATCAAGCATACTTTGAAATTCCAATGTTATAAAATCTATTTGTTATTAAATTTTCATTTTTTTTGAATTTATTTAGCATTTTACATAATTTGTTTTTTGGTAATTAATTTCCTTATTTATGTTTTGCTTTTTATTTTGTGATCAATGCATTACATATTTGTGTTGAGAGAATTTTAACCTAAACTTTTCTATGGTCTTTAATCATTATCTAATTTCATAATTCTTAAAAATCAATTAATATTTATTTTAATTTACTAATTAATTATAATTATATATTTAATTTATTATTAAATTTACACAAAACTCTAATCCTTTTTTATCATCTAGATGCCTCTTAATTTCATCATTTTGGTATTGCTAAGTTCTAAATAAATCATAATTATAATTTCAAAGTTTATGTCCCTTTTAGGTTTAATAAGCCATTTTTGCCTATCGTACAAGTTTTTTTTGAAAAAAAATAATAATTCAAAAAATTCTAAAAATTTGAAAATCATCATTTATCATATTTGTTTATCTTAAATGATATTTTTAATTTTTTTTCCTTCATTAAGACTTAAGCTCATCCATTGGGTTATTGCAAATTTCTCTATTATAATTTCATCCTAAAAATTCAAGTTAAAAGTATTTTTTTAAAATTGAATGCTCTTTAGAAATAAATTTGTTCTCTTAAAGTTTCAATTGTCCTTGCTATATTTTTCATTGGTTTCTTCTTTGAATCCAATTCCATCATGTTTGAATTGTGGTACATAGAAATTACTATATACTCCCTCATTTTGTGATGATTTTTTTCATAATTTTTAGAAAAATCAAATATATTTTAATCATGTTGCTTAATCCCTAATTTGCATTGAATATTCTTATAGTTATGGTTCTTTTCCCAATCAATATATCTTATTCTTATTAATCACATAAAAACTTATCTTTTTTTCACGCAATAATTATGTTGTCCATTCCCATATACTATTTAATTTTTATGTATTTATCAATTTATTGCAATTTTATTATTAAGGGTGTTTCTAACGTAGGGATGTCAACTATCAAGTAAAAATCTAATATATAAAAGATGCTACATAATCAAAGTAATTTCATCAATTATTTTACTAACATTAGCACACCTATTTAGCATTTGGATATGTTAAAAAAATTGAAAGGCAACATAAATTCCTTTATTAAATTCCTCAGGGTATCTCCTTAACAATGTTTTCTATGTATTCCAAAATTTTGTTGTAGTAATGCATTATTAATTCAATGAATCTTCACATGTTCCACTCTTCATATTGACCCTTGATATCATTCTTACATTTTTTTAAAATATTGCATATAAGCTTTAATTTAAATTTAATTCTAGTCATGTTGTTTGGATAATTTACTCTAAGGTTTTGCATTTCAAATGATAAGCAAGGTTCCTCTTTTATTTTGCTTTTCAAATAAAAATCACATGTAAAGAGAAACATGTATTAAATAAGCTATAACAAAATGAAGTGCACGATCTACCCATGCTCACACACTTATCTTGTACATTTGTCATGTTTTGTACCTAGGTTCTCATACTAGATTTGGAATTCTGAATTGTCCATTCTATGTTTTCATTCTTGATTTATACAATTTTAGGTTTTCTCCCTAATTGATGTTCATTTCTAAATTATTTGCCTATGCTTGTCCTTTCCAAGACATTTTAACCTAGATTTGTTATGTGTTTGATGTTTTTCCTTTTTAAGAATTCAACTACTCCAATAACACCTTTTGGTATCCCCAATTCCTTATTCAAAATTAGGACCACCAAATTGTTTTATCTTTTTCTACTTATTTGTTTGAATAACATTTCATTAATTTTTAAAACTAATATATCTTTTTATTTAGTTATTTGAAAAACCTTTTTTTTGAAATACAAATGTTTACCTTTACAATATCATAATAGATTATAAAAACTAATACAAATATTACTCTTCTTTGAAAATCAAGTACAATTATACATTAATATGTAGTGAAATAACACAAGTAGTACAACTTAATAAAAATTATTAATTTAGCTAATTCAACAGCTTACTACATTTCCAAGAATTGTTTTCTAGTGCATAATGCTAAAATAGAAATAATAAAAATACTTAAATAAATTTTCTTTGTTCATTTAATTTCAATGTTCCTAAATAACGTATCATTATCACTTATAATTGTTAATATTAATGAATTATATAGCCACCATCATAGATTCAACAGACCAATACTATATAACATAAATATATGAAATTACAACGTTGGTTTATGTCTCAGTTAGGATACAAATGGCAAGCATTCCATTAAAAGCTAAGTAGAATAAAAATTATGCACATTTATATGATGCTTCCCACCTTTTATAGTTAAACCTCTTTTATCTTTTTTTATTTTCATTTTTCACTTTATTTTTCCCAATTTCTCATCTATAATTTCTCACCTCTTAAATCTTTTAAGGCTACATCTTTGGCCCATTTCCTAAAAGGTACACCTCATGATTTATTTTGATTAATTGAGCCCAAGACTAGGCCATTCTCTAATAAGAGATACACTCAATTGGTCTGCACAATTGAGCTACACCACTAGGCCATTCCATGATATAATATATACCTTTTTTAATATAATAATGCAAATTATGTTGCATTCCCTTGAATAACTTTTATTTATTTTTTCTTTTTGTCCCTTGTTCCATGCAAGTAGGTTTTATGTATTTAGATAATTATTCTTTTTCTCCTCCCTTTTATCATAGTTCTATGAAACTAAGTCTATATACTTGCAATAGAATATAAAATAAAGTAGTTGTTTTTTATCAATATTAAAAAATTTTATGCTAATTTCATAACAAAATAGGCCTGACATTTCACAACATGAAATATACCATTTTTCTCAACCTTTTATAACATTTGCAATACATTAGTACCCTTATTTTGTCTTTAAAAAACCTTTATTTTTAAAATCATTCCATTTATAAAAATGATCTATAACTATGAAGAATCAAACATCAAATTAATTGCACTTATATTACACAACAATTCCTAATTCTATTTCGATTTAGTAGTCATGTAAAAATGGATTTGATACTTAAGAAACACATTATGAGTTCGATTCCTTACTTCCTTACCAACTTCGCAACTTTTGGATTTCCTAAAATTCTTGCCTCTTTTACAAAAACAACACCTCTCTATTGCACGTCAACCTCAAAATTTTCTTTTATTTTTTCCTCTCCTCTTTCCTTGGTTCTCCAATCCCACTATTTTCTATTCTAATATTCCTAAAATATTTCATTTTTTTTCAATATTTCAACGAAAATTCTTTCCTTTATCCTCTATGTCTTTTGTCAAATTTTCTCAAAATATTCCTTCTTTTCTTTTTACCACTTTCTCTTATTTTTCTTTTTTCCTTACACCTTTATTTTTTCCCCTTTTTCAATTGAATGTCTCTTCTCTCCCTCTCTTTCTCTCACTTTCTCCCTTTTTCTCTTAGTGTTCTTCCTCTCTACTTCTTACTAATGCCTTTTTTATCCTCACTTGTGCAACATTACTTCTTTGTCTCTCCTTCTCTTGTCTTTGTATTACATGCTTCTCTTGTTCTCCCTTTCTCTCTCTCTCACCCATTTTTATTGATGTTTTCCCACTTTCCTCTTCTCTCCTTTTTGATGCCATCTCTCTATTTTGTCCTTTTTCTATTCCTTTCTTATTAAGCAGCATCATTTCTCCTCCTATCTTAGTGATGTCTCTCCTCTCCTACTTCCTCTTCCTTTCTCCATAAGCCAAATCCCTTTTTTCTCTCTTTCTCACCTAATGATTTTTCTTCTTCCTCCTAGTCTCAAATGCTTTGTCAATGATCTCAATCCATGCATGTAGCTGACTCATAATTTTTAAATCTCATGCATGATTGACCTCTCACCTCTTCAATGGTTCTACCTCCTAAGAGCAACTCTCATTTGTGAATGTTCCCTATTGTACATGTGTTACCAGTGTTACCTCCCTCTGATTTCTCTCATTATTACTATAGTAGTGTAAATAAAAGTAATTAGGGTTAGAGTTAAGAATTATTAATATTAAGATTTTAAATTAATTAGGTTAATCATTTTTAATTAACTTAATTAAGTTATATTCTCTCTACTTCTATTTACCTATCATAGCCAATCTATAATAAGAAATATTAGGATTACTTATTTAGGAATTTTTTTCTTTATTTATTTAAGTTTAAACTTAGGGTAATTAATTTTGCAAATATTTAATTAATTTAGGCCCGAATGTTTTTTGACTTATTTAAAACTTCATACTTTATAAGATCTACTAGTAATTAAATTTTTATATTTTTCTAACAATATTTAATAATTTAAATAATTTTTTTAAATTAATTTTCTTACTAATGTTTGAATTTATATTTTATGATATTCACATTACATATTTTTGTCACAATAATTTTAAACTAAATTTCTCTATGGTCTTTACAACATTATCTTGTTTTATAATTTTTTCAAATTATTTAGTATTATTTAAATTATTGACTCATTTGAATTATATAATTAATTTGTTATTAAATTCTCATAAACATCTAATCTTTTATTTTGTCATCTAGAGACCTCAATGTTTTATTATTAAGGTGCAATTGAGTTTTAGATTAATTATACTTATGTTTTTAAGTTTTCTCTTTGTATAAGAGTCCTAGCTTTTTTATCTAATGTACATGTTTTAAAAAGAAAACTAATTCGTAAAAAAATTTTAAAAATCATAAAATCAAGGTTTATCATAATTTTTTACACCTTATAATTTACCTTCAATATTCTCTTATTCTTGGTTCCTTTCTTAATTAGCATATCCTATTCTTATCAATTTTGTGAAAACTTATCTTTCTTTCTCATAACAATCAACTTGTCAATCCATTCTCAAAATAATATTTCATTTCTAAGTAATTATTAGCCATATTACCCTTGAATTGTTAGAGGTGTTCATAAAACATGGATATCAACTATCAAGTAAAATTATAATATGTGGAAGATGCTTCATGATCAAAATATTGTCATCGTTTAATTTAATAAAGTTGGCACACCTATTATAGCATCTAAAGAGGATGGTGTCTCTTTTCAGGAGATAGCTTAAAATTAGGGTTGTACCTATTGCAGTTGAGAAGTTGGAACTAACTTCTTATCTTTATAGCTTCTATATTCATTTGCATTACTTTTAGTGATAAAATTATGCAGACATTCAATGGAATAGTGTTCAAATTCATCACAAATAAAACACTTACTAAGCATTTTTTCTTACATTCACTACATATGTTAGGAAACAAGAAATATGTATGAAACATATATGAAAATATGAAACAATAGCACACAAGAGATAGTTGTCTGAGGCAAACTCAGCCAATGGAGGACCATGAGGAACACAGAGGTTGCTCTGATGGCTAACTCCACAATCTCTCGATGGCATAGAAATGAGATACTAAAAAATATTCAATAATAAAAATTTCAAATAAGAGAGGTAATATCAAGGTTACACAAGGATATATTTGAATTTATAGTGCAATCTAACAAAATTAGCACAAAAAATTTAGGGAAATAAGATAAAGTTTACTTTAAAGATGTGTTCTAAAATACCAAACATATCAAATCTAGGAAAAATAAAATAATAAAAAAAACCTAAGATTCATAGAGAAGAGTTATTGAGTAAAAGGGATGGTGCTGAAAGATTTTGAGTAGAACACAAATGATGGCATGAGCACAAAAGACATTAAGTACTAAAGATAGTAGTATGAAGATGTAGATGGTTGAGTCGATGATAAATTGGAATGTGTCTCATTACTTCCCCTACCATAGTGTTAGAGCCTCAACTAGTTTATGTCAAAGTTCTTGATGCAATTAGGTTGAAGATTTAATTTAAATACAAAGGTAAATAGTGGCTTTCATTCATCAAAGGTAACTTTACATAAAGGTAGGCCTTTTAATTTATAGAGAGCTTAGATGTGTACATAAATAAAAGCATATATGGATGCTAGGAGTTTCATTGAAAAATAAAAAAACACTTTACTCTAGCTAAAAAAATTGGGGTATAAAAGAGTAAATTTGTTGTAGGATTGAGCTTCATAGATTCCCAACAAATTCAAGCCTTAAAGCCTAAAATTATCCTTAAAATGCCTCAAAATTGGTTGCCAAACACTATTCATAAGTAGCTTTGATGAAAATTAGCACTGTTTAGGTGACTAGGTGGTAGGTGGGTAGACAAGCATGAGGGTCCATTTGTACATGGGTGGGTTAGCATTGGCTAAATTCAAAAAAAAATACTAATTTCGTGTCTGGGCTTTGGCAAATTATGTCAGTGCAGAGTAACAATTTTGTTGGCCCTAGCTTTAGTTGAGAGCAAATCAAAATCAGGTTGATAAGGGTTATTGGATTGGATCAATAGTGAAAGTAGGTCAAAATTGGGTCTACAAACTAGTGAACAGACATCGATCCAATTATGCAGCTACACAGTAGGTGGGGTAAGCTAAAACATAAATCCCAAAGTGGAGGGTCTAGGCTCAAAAAGTAGTCATAAAGTAAAATTTGAGTCCAAAATACAATTTTGGGGTCAAAGTTGAACTACATATGAAAAATAAATCCCTCAACTAACTAGAAGTGCTGGAGCTTACTTGACTAGATCATTTGCATTAAAAGTCTTAGATGTAACCAGTGTTCACTCCAATTCCCCCAGAGAGGGGAAAACTCAACTACGTTGAATCAACTACTCTATATTGACCAATGTAAATCTTTATCATGCTCAAATTTAATCTTTAAAATTCTTTTCTTGTGACCTTAGTATCTTTGATGTTTATCCTGTCATTCAAAAATGCATGATACTTCTAATAATTTCAATATCTTGCTGATGTAGTTTGAACATACAATGCCTTTTTAATCTAGTGGACACTTAGGTAAGGCTTCACTCTTAAGGAGTGTTGATGTTAACATACATGACCCACTAAAAATCTTGATTATCTCATTATAAGCACCAAATTTGTGACATTTAAGGTATTACTTATGCTGTCGTTATTTAATAGCTCCATAGTATATCCATTAGGCCAAATTGTTTTAAGGATTGAAATGGATTACTACCTTTTGTATGTAACTTTCTCAACTGTCATCATGGTAACCTTTTAGACTTGATTCAAATTACCACATAATCTCTTTCTAAAAATTCTTTATGCCTTTGGTGTGCATTGGTTAATCTCTTACATTGCACATTACTTATGTTTATTTTATCTTTAATATATTTATGAACTTCTCTTATATGTTGTGCAGACTCTTGTATAGGCTCAAATATGTGTGCTTGAATAGGTAATGGAATAAGGTCAATTGGGGTATGAAGTTTGCACCTATTATAGGCTTTAAGGGACTCATTCTTATAGATTTATTAACTAAACTATTATATGCATACTCTGTACATGGTAATAGTAAGTTATAATTTTTCACATTTTGTCCTACCAAACATCTTAATAAATTTCCTAAGCTTTGATTAACTACTTTAGTTTGACATTAGTTTGGGAGTAATAGGTGGATGAGAATTTTAACTTCATTCTTATATGATGTAAACAGGTTTTTCAAGAAGTAAGTGAAATGGATGTCTCTATTTAGGATTATATTTTGGGCAACTAGTGAATCTTAACAATTTCATCAAAGAATATATGAGCTATATGTGAAGCATCAGAGGTTTTAAAGCATGAGATAAATTCTATCATTTTTGTAAATCAATCTACTACCACAAAAATGGAGCCATGTCTATGAAGAGTTTTAGGTATCCCAAGGACAAACTCCATTCTATGGTGCTCCGATGTTTTTGAACATGTTGATAATAGGATATAAATCCCAATGTTTTAGGCACTTTACTAGGCAACATCATAAGTGTTAAGCTTGACAACTAAAAACATGTTATTTTAGTCCTAGTAAATAAAGTCTATCTTCAATGACCATAATCAACTTGACTCATTCAAATTAGTCTATTATATCTCCATCATGTATTTCCAATACTGAGAAATTTCTAAGTGATATTTAAGGTGTGCATAGTTGCTTGTCACAAAAAAGGTAACTATCTTTAATCATATAGTCATATATTACTTTTGTTGGATTGGTTACTAGTTCCTTATAAATATGTCCAAAATTAGTATACGGGAGCAAGTTGGGTAAAGTTTCAAAGCCAGTGATTGTGAGTGATAATATGGTGAGTAGGTTTACTCATCTATTAAGGGTGTCGAGAACTTTATTTTCTATGCCAGGCTTATGTTTTAGGACAAAGGTATAGCTCTAAGGAAACTCTGTCCTCTTAATGTGCTATTATTTTAGTTGTTTTTGTGAGTTTAAGCATCTTAAAGCTTCATGGTCAGAATGTAATGCAAATTTGTAGGGTGAGAGGTAAGCCTTCAATGCCTTAGAATTTGGAATATCACATAAATGTTTTTGTTATACATAGTATTTCCCATAAGACTCATTCAAGTGTTCACTAAAATAATAAGTTGGTCATCCTTCATGAATGAGGACCCTTATTCCTATGCCTAAGACATTACAAGATACTTCAAAAATAATGAAAAGAGCCTAGAATAAGAGTATATAAGCTTTGGTCATACTTTTATTAGAGAATGAAGTCAAGCACAAAACTTGATAAGAGATAGTACAAAGTCAATGCGCAAGCAATAAAGTTGACATATTGGTACAAGTCACTGATCATATTAGTAAGATAATAAAAGAAAATAAATATTCTAAGTTTGATAAGGTTAAAAAAGTTAGCATATCATACAATATGTTTAACACAATTGTATAAGTATGATCAAGCTAATTGAAATATCAAACATTGAGAATCATTTGATTGCAACTCATGATTGAGATGCGTAGTGTATCATACAAGTATTAATATTAGATCATACAATTTTGATTAGTGGAATTTTTAGTTGATTAAAATAAATATGGCTCATTATATAATATGTTGTTAATATAGTAGTAGTATGATGCAAAGAAGAAAAAAACCAAGATTTGTAATTCAATTATTCCTAATCCTAGCCATTGGAACTTAAGTACCCTAGCTTTAGGGTTGAGAGTAATTAGAGGTAGTTATACTAGGATTAAAGGAATTTGGACTATTAGATTATCACAATTTAATTTTAGTTGTGAAGCTTAAAAGAGGAATTGAGATTTTAGGCCATTATATATTAATGATTTGTTAATTACCTTGGAGACCCTAGCTATCTAACTAAAATATGTAGGGGAAGAATAATTATTGAAAGCATGAAGAGGAAGAATGATCTTTAAACTTATAGGAAGAAAAGCTCATTTTTGGTGAAGTCTTCTACTCAGTACACAAGGTAGGATGAACCTCAATATCATGAGATTTAACTTAGCTAGTTAAGTGTAATTAATTGGTTACCTTGTCAAGTAATTACTTGTGGTTTATGTGGATTCATATTATTCTTTGAAAGCTTTTCACCCTTTCATGAACACTAATGATAAATTGATGAAATTTTCCTTAACCTGGCTTGCTTGTATTTTTTAAGAGCATATTTGAATTATCTTAGTCTCTTTATGAAAGTTTATTGGAAGTAATGCATGTTTAATTTTTTATTTATCTAAGAGGTTGTTCTTAGGTTTTTGTTCTTAGATGCTTGCTCATGCTAAGATTCAATATTGATACATGCAATATATAAAATTGTGCATTTTGAGATGATTTAAATTAGCATAATCACCTTACTTGAGATTGACATGCTTTTAAATTATTCCAAATTGAGGATTTGTTGATGAACTACTTGTATGAAATTAAGAATGGAATATATGTTATTAAGATCTTATAATCTTGATAATGTGTTAGGAAAGAACTTATGAATCGCGATTGCCTTGAAGCATTTTTTTAATTATTCTCTAGCTTTTACAAGAATATCATTCCATATGAAAGTTATTGCTTGATAATTCACTAGGTGTTACTTAAATATTTACACATTTATAGGCACCTTATTAAATTGGATGTAATGAGCTTCAATTTGAATAATGGCTTGATTAGAATCCTTGATTTTACATAGGGGATCATTATAAGAAATTTATGGATAACTTTAGTGCAATTAAACTTTTACAAAGACTATGGACATTTTGATTAAATCCTAAACTTGGACAAAATCTTAGGTATTCTTTTCCAAGAATTTTCATGCATAATTTTACTTGGAAAGCAAGCAACATGGCTTGATTTAGTCATTGAGATACACGATTTGGACCATGGAATGACCTATATGGCTTCAAAGGTTATGTGTAATTCTCTATTTCTAGTGGAGGATCCTAGTAGAGCATTGTTAGGTGCCTTAGTAAAGGACCAAGTTACTTGAGAATTTTTCAAGATTATAAAAATTCAATGGTCTAAGTGAGGGTTAGGTGTGATTAATGTAGAATTAATAACCAAGATATGATTTAAGATAAATCCTTAAACATGTATTTTATATCTTTTTTGAGACTTTTCAAAGATTAATTAAGAATGAGTTATTTTTTGTATAGCTTTTGGTTAAAGCTTAATTAGAATTAAACTAGGATAGGCCAAGTTAGGTAGGTTATAGATAAACTTAAGTCTTGTTATACTTGAATGAAGATCCTAGATATGAACCTATGATAGGATTATGGATATTAGTATTTGGTGAGTCTTATGTAAGCTTGGAATAAGGCCTTTGGATGTAAAAGTCCTCAAGTAAAGCCTTGGATGAGAAGATGAGAGTTTGGTCTAGGCCTTAAAGAAAAATGCTAACCTCGACCAATGGAAATATTGCTTATTCTTATTATAGATAAACCATAGGTATGTCTTGTTTGATTTGGGTAAGAACTAAGTAACCTTATAATCATGTAAGCCATGGGTTAGCTCCCAGATAGTGATCTTAAGAGTTGTATAAGTGACGTAAGGGAGACTTTGGATGGGTACAATAACTTAGACTAGGTCAGATGATAACAAAGTTATTAATGGGACTCATTTGAAGGCAGCTTAATGAGTTGTCATATTTTAAAAGGATGCCTAGTTTAAAGAAAAGATATGACTTGGGTTAGAGCTCAAGGTTAGTTAGACAGGCAAATTGGTTCCAGACAAGATTCTAAATAAGGATAAGGTTAAAGAGTAATCAGTAGAGGGAAAATTTTGGATATATTAGTTTATACATATTATATAAAAGTTTAAAGATGATCTTAGAACTTCTTAGATGACACAAACGCTTTTAGTTGATTGATTTAGAGATTTTAAAAACATCCTAGATATACTAGATACTAGATAATAATGATTTGAATTAATGTCAATGTGTTAAGTAAGGATATTTTAAAGTAGAAAGCTTTTTGTTGCAATGGACCCCAGGATTGGAGCTGTTATATCAGTGATAGCATATATTAGAAAAGAAGTGTTGGTTTATTTGGTTATAGTATATCTTTGAAAAAAAGTGCTAAGTTATATGTTTATGGCATACCTTAGATAAGAGTGCTAATTCATATGGTGATAGACCCTTACATGTGTTACATTGGCTTGGAGGTAATTCCAAATCTTTATGGGTCATTGCGCATCAAGCTCGTTACATCATGCATACAAGCTTTTGTGGGCTCTTTAGACCCAACAACAGCTGATGACTAGATATCAGACATCATTGATCTATTTGATACATGTGGGTGCTCGATAGAGTGGAAGATTGTTCTTGTGACTCTAGCATTGGATAGTGTGGTAGATATATGGTGGCATTGGTTGAATCACATTATTTTTGGGGTTACACTAAACAATGAAGTGCCATCAGAGGGTTTTATGGCTATGTTTAGGGACTATTATGTACTTGAGACAGCTTAAGTTTAAATTCATTTGGAGTTGACCGATTTAAAGTAGGGCTAGATATTAATGTTAGATTATGCATCTAGCTTCACCTACATGCTATGAGCTTGTGATATTAGATAGGTACCATTGTGAGCTCTTCTTGGATGAACTTAAGCCATCACTTCAAAAACATTTGGTGGTGACAAGAATTTCTAGATCTTGTGATTTGGTTAAGGTAGCCAAGTTAGTGGATCAGGTTTAGTCATGCATAAATGCTTAACCTGAGGCTCGTAAAAAGAGGAAAAATATTGATTATTATAGGAATAAGAGAAAGACAGGTCTAATGATATGAAATAATAGAAAAAAGTTGATGAAACTTGTGAGATGGCAAATATTCTAACTTAGCTTATTAGTGAAAGGTAGTCATATTAGCCTAGGAAATATGCCCCAAGATGCTGATGTCATGACAAGAGGCATAGAAGTACTTGTAGATATCAGAAGAATTTATGCTTTGCTTATTTGAAGCCTACTCTTAAGAAGACAAATTGTTTAGAGGGTCTGAGTATGATTTAAGGTATTGGTTATGCAAGAGCGACATCAATAAGACAACCTCGTATATATGCACTTACATAAGAGAACAACTCTTACCATTTGAGATGAACTTAAGATTTTACCTCCCATGTAGCTTACTACTTCTTATGATTGTTCCACAATACTTTTATCATGGGCAATCTTCAATTCCACTTTTATCTATGCTAAATTCTAGAATATGAGCTATGCATTCTTGATAGGTAAAATTTGGCTAAATATTAAGTTCATCAGGCTCTCTTCAAAGAGCATGCGAAGGATTTAGGACATGTTTTCAAGTTATCTACATGGAATACAACATGATCCCAACCAATGCTTTAAGAAATTATAGACAAATTGTTATGAACAATCTTTTTTAAGATTTGATAGGGCCAATATATCTAGGTCTCAAATTAGAAGCATTCTTAAATTTAAACAATCCTAACATGGGATTGACTTTCAAAATACATGGTCTCCTATCTCAAAGTTTATTGGCCTATGTTACTATTAAAATATTTCTTTCACTAATCTTATAGATTTTCTTGATTATCTCTTCGATAATCTGGGGTCTAAAGGTTTGTCTCAACTCAAACTTGGTCAAACATATGAGAAATCTATTATGCTATCCTATATAAAACCTTAAATGGTTCCATGCTAATAGCTAACTAATAATTGTTATTCTAAATAAACTCTATTATGTTAACTAGTTAACCTAGTTTGAAGTGTATGATGGTACACTAGGTCTCATCAAATCCTTTAAGATTTGGATAGTCTTTTTTGACTATCCATCTTTCTAAAGATGATATGTTGTATTAAATTGAAGAGTAGTTCCCAATGTTTGATGTAGATGATTCCAAAATTGAGAGATTAATTTAGCATCTCTTTTTGAGATAATCACTATAGGAACATAAAGGTTTCTTAGTCTTTCTATTATCAATCTTTTGAATAGGAAGATGCACTAATTTAATGAAATTGTTCATAATAACCAAAATCATGTCACATCCTTGTTGTGTCCAAGCTAATCTGAAACAAATTCTATAGTAATCCAATCCTATTTCTAATCAGGTATGCCAAATTCTTTAACAACCCACCAAGTTTTTACTATTTAGCTTTAATTCTCTAACAAGTCAAGCTTCTTTGAACATGAATAGTCACATCCTTTTTTAAAACTCTCCATTAGAAGATAGTCTTGAGGTTTTTTTTACATTTTAACATCTCCTAAAAGCATTGTCATTCTATTATAATGGGCTTCTTTTAGCAAAAATCTCTAAATTCTTTATTGTGAGGGACACACCACTTACCATGATAAGTTAAGATACTATCTTCAATAGTGTAGACTTTAGATTCCTTCTATTGTAATCAAGCACCTTCTAAAGTTCAAGATTTTCTTATTGAAGTGTCCTCAACTCATCTAACCAATCAACGTATTTATTAGGAGTTTTAAGACAAACTGACACATCATGGTTTACTAAATAAATCTAAGATCTGCCAATGTATAAACCATGGCTTCCTTTTATGATTTGTCTATAAGAATTGACCAAAGAGTGGCATCTTTACTTATGGCATCTACTACTATATTAGTCTTGCTCTTATAATATTCTATATCTAATTCAAAGTCTTTTATAAGCCCCACATAATTAATTTACCTTATATATAGTTCTTTCTTAAAAAATACATAAGGCTTTTATGATGCAAAAATAACTCAAACCTTGTACTATATTGGTAGTGATACCAAATCTTGAGGGCAAATACCACTATAGTGAGCTCCAAAAACATGAGTTGGATACTGCATTCATGATCATATAACTGCCTAGTTGTATATGCCATAATCCAACCATTCCAGATAAGAACTACTCCAACACCATTGTGTAAGGAATAAAAATAAACTTGATAAGGCTTACCATGCTTTGGTGAGTCCAATTCAAGTAGCTCAAGTGACTCAACCCTACTTCAAAAAATAATCTTTGATCTTTAACTTGGATTCACATGAGTTTTATTGGTAACTCTCTCTTATCTCACAGACTAATCTAAGCCACTCCATCCATTCCAAAGTCCTCTCCTAAGCTACATGGACCTCCCAGACCATCATCTACATTCTTAATCTATGGCCTAATAGCCTAATTCAAGGATACTTATGATCTCAAACATCAAAACAAACTAGATAAGAGTTTATACAAAATCCAAGTTATCATTGTTCCCTTGGTCAAACTGATCTCCATATTAATTAACCTTCATCCAAGGTTTAACTAAGAGACTCCTCAAATCATGACCTCATTTTGAGTGTGCTTAAAGTTTCACAATATACGCAATTTTTTTAATTTAATTACAATTCTTATTTTAAGGTTTGGTTCTCATAAAATGTTAATCCTTAGGAATTTCACCTACATAATTTCTAAGCTATTCTAAGCCTTATCCAATGTCCTTTTATGTCGCAACTTACCTTTGACCTTGTCTTGGACTTTCGGGTACTCAATTGTAACTTATGTTCAAATTTCAACTCTAAGATATTTAAATTTTAAATTTTTGATATTAATTTTCAAATATAAGATATTCAAATTTTAAATTTAAGAATTCTAAATTTCAAATCCTTCATAATCAAATTTCTAAATCCTAGGTTCTCTTGATCGATCTTATAATTTTCATAAGTATAGTCTAAGCCAACTAAACATAGATCTACATCGAGTTTGTTCCTAGTTTTGTACTCTTTCTCAACCAAATAAAAAGCTTATTTCTTCAATTAATTAAGACCTAATCTACCCTTGGCCTTGTTCCATGGACAATTCAAGTTCCTCAAGGCTTCCCAAAAGAAAACCCATGCCTCTCAAGCCTTGGACACCATCGAAGGTCTTTTTGAGGTCTTTCCTTGCATTACATGTCCATGGACGAGTATTACACTCAACCTCAAAAGCATAAACGAAGCCATTAATCCTCAATTTGGCTCTAGGAATTAGTCTTAGGTTTGGTTTGAAGAAGATCTTGCTTGTGATTCATTTGTTTGTTATGATATGGCTTAAAAAAAAAATCATCCCTAAGTTATCATACTATGATTACCTTAATTATGTTTTATTGTTCTAAGCTAAAATTTCCACCACAAAGTTGTAATAAATCTTAATTCTTCCAACCAATGTGAATTACAAACTTATTACAATATGTTTAATAGTTTATGTCAACAATTTATGTTAACGTAAGCTTAATATTACATTTCTCCTTATATGTTCAAGCTATGGTGTTTCCTTTTTATAAGGCATAATTGTAAATTCTAGCAAGATGTCTTCATAAAAAACCACACTTTGCATCATAATTCAAAAAATTAACACTTGTTTACTTATAACAAAAATCATCTTGGCATATACTTAAAAGATCTTATTCAAGATCATGCTACAAATCATACAAATCATACAAATCATACTTTACAAGATCATATTTTATATTTTTATTTTCAATCAATCCTTAAAAGATTACAAACACATGCATGAATTTAACTATGATAATCACCACAATATGATACGTATAGCTCTCATCCAACATGCTTTAAACACAATTCATATTTCAAAGCATTCTCATTTTGCACAATTTTAATTCTAACATGAAGAGATCTAATCATCCAACACAACATGGAATCATCAATGGAAAATGTACATAAAATGATGAGAAGCCATGATTATAAATTTATATTTAACTCAGCTTTACACCTTAATTAAGGGTTTATGATGAAATTCCAATCATTATAAGGTAAGCACTACCCAAGTTTCAATCAACTTGAGAGCCATAACATAAAAAGCATAACATATTCTTCATATTCATGCTTAGTCATGACTATAGCATACAATTTTGTAGCACAATACTCCATGTTAAACTCTTAATATATATCTACATTTATATCCAAGGCATGAGGTTTCTTACCTCTTCAATCAAGTAAAAGTCTACACCACTTTGGTTCTCATCCTCTTCATAGTTTAGCTTGCAAACTCTCCTTCTTCCTCTTCCTAGCTCTTGGTCTTGGCCTCCTTAGTCTCTTCAACTAGTGCTTCTTAATTTTAATTATGGCTAGGGTTCAAAAAAGTGTTTAATCCTAGTATATCATGCCTTTTTATAGCCAAATAATTCCTTAAAGTAATGCTAAATTTGTTAGTTGGTTAATATCTTGTTCAACTGTCAGGTGCATTGGCCTTTTTAAAATTTGATCTTTGATCTAGATATCATTAGATAAAAATTAGGGAGGATGACATCCCTAAGATGGCTTTCAAGATGTAATATGAACAATTTGAGTGCACAATTTTATCTTTTGGCTTATATATTGCACTTTTGGTGTTTATGGATCTCTTGAATCATGTTTTCTAATCTTATATTAATAAGTTTATTATTATGTTAATTGATAACATATTTGTTGATGACATACTAGTGTATTTCATGAGTAAAGAATTGCTTGTTAAGCATCTCAAGACTATTTTGGAGTTTCTTATGAAGATGCAACTATATGAAAAATATTCGAAATACTCCTTTTGGTTATATTCAATTTTCTTTTTAGGTCATATTGTCAGTGCAACATGTGTGTTAGTAGGACTTTACAAGGCATGAGCTATTATAGATTGGAGAATACCTACTACTATATCACAAATTTTTAGCTTTTTGGGCCTTGAAGTGTATTATCACAAGTTTGCACCTAACCTCTCTAGAAACTTACCACCCGTTATGAAATTAGCTTAGAAAGAAGTTTCTTTCTTTTTGTCCTTCTAATGTGAGTAGAGCTTTCCTAAATTAAAAACTAAGTTGAGTTTAACCCTAGTTTTGACATTACTAGAGTAGGGTAAGCTCTATCAGGTGCTCACTGATGCTTCATACATTGACTTATGGGAAATCCTTAAGTAGGATGGTCATGTTGTAGCCTAAGTCTATATATAATTATATGATCATGAGTGTAGTTACCTTACTCATGATTTAGAGTTGAAAGTAGTGGTCTTTGTAGTCAAGATTTAGTGACATTACTTATGTGATGTTTAGGTTGAATGTTTCTTAGAGCATAAAAAGCTCAAGTATATTTTCCCATAGAGGGAGCTTACGTTAAGCTAGAGATGATGGTAAAAACTTATAAAGGATTATGAGTTAGATATGAAATGTTATGATGGTAAGCAAATTCAATAGTAAGGGATGGCCCTTAGATCTTTATTGATACATGACTTAAAGAGAAAATACATATTTAATTTCAACAAGGTTCATGATTTGGAGTGTAGTTGTTAGTGACTAAACTTAATTCTCTTTCTATTCATGCTTATTGGCTTGATGAGTTGAGGGCACTTCAACTGAAGGAGTCAGAGCTTTAAGAGGTGATAACTTGGTGGTAGTAAGGAGAGTTTGAGGACATTTCCTTGAGAGATGGTATTCTTGTTTACCATGGTAGATGGTGTATCTCTCAATATCAAGGATTTAGGGAGAGCCTATTAAGGGAAGCTCATGATAATAGATTAGCAATTCACCTTGGAGAAACAAAAATGTATAAGAACATCAAGACCTTCTTCTAATGGAGTGGTTTGAAAATGAATTTGGCACATTATGTTCCAAAATGCCAAATTTATGAAAAGGTTAAGGTGGAACATCAAACACTCACTATTGTACTCCAAAACTTAGCCATATAAACATGGAAATGGGATGAAATCATAATGGATTTTTTCTCAAGTTTGTCAAAGACCAAGCGAAGTTGCGATGTGATTTGGGTTTTGTAGACTTGTTGGCTATTTTGCTCACTTTCTTATAGTAAATAAAATTAATTTTGTAGGTACTCTAGTGGATGTTTATGTGCAATAAATAGCTCATTTGCTTAGGGTACCTTGAGTGATCATTTAGATCATGATAAAAAGTTGACATTCTAGTTTTGGAAAACTGTGTTAGCCAAGGAGTACTACTTTTATTTAGCACAACTTATTATCCTTAGACTGTTGGGGTAATTAGAGAGGATAGTTCAAACATTGGAGGATCTTTTGTGGCTTAGTGTATAGTCTAACATCTCAAACTATTTTAAAGATTTTCTATTTATAAAAGTTTTGTATAACTATAGCTAACATGACGTCATATGAGGCTTTGTATATTCAGTGCTATAGGTCTCCATTATGTTGGGTTGTAAGTCCAAGTAGGATTTTAGATCTCAGATTATAGAAGAACTAAAAAAGAGATTCACAAATTAACATATATACCACAAATTGTACAAGATCATCAGAAAAATTTCTTTAACCATAAGCATAGACTAGTTAGTTTTGAAGTTAGAGAAAAGATGTTCTTAAAATTATTCTGATGCAAGAATTATTTAGACTTGGTAAGGCTCTAAAATTGTAGCTTCAGTATATTGAATCCTATCAAGTTTTGGCAAAGAATAGATTAGTGGCATATAAATTTTGATTACTAGATACTTTACCTGAGATACATTTTGTTTTTTTTATGTATATAATTTGAAGAAATACATGCCAAACCCATAGAAAGTCCTTCAAGAGAAGCTCGAGGAGCTTTAGTTATATTCATATGTGACTTATTAAGATTATGTGATTTGTAATTTGGAGTTCAGTACTAAGCAATTGAGAAATCAAAATATACATATGGTCAAAGTTCTTTGGAACAATCATGTTTAGCCAGAAGCTACTTGGGAGGTGAAAAGTAAGGCTAGCCACACATGGACAAAGTTATTTTCTTAATTTTGAGGGAAAAATTCCAATTGAGGTAGCGAGATTATAACATCTCATTTTTTGCTAACCAAAGTGAGTTAATTTCCTCTTGAGTTTATTAAATTAATACTTGTAATTGTTTACGATTGCTATTATAAATCAATCTTGTGATGTAGATTGTACAAAGCAATGGTAAAGATTGTACTATTAGATAAGGAAGGAAATATGATTAAAGATTTTATTTTAAATATTGTGTAGTACAATATTGGCTAATTTTTAATGTGATTGAGCAAAAAAAGCACTCAAGGTATAAGTGGGAACATATAGACTTTGGTTGTACAATATAACTTTATGCTCATACAAATATGAGATGTTATGGCCATTAATGGTTGGATGTGTCTAATAAGATAAGACAATATGGTTAAATAAGAGAGAGAATGGAGTTAGGTAGAAAACTTGATAAGTGATCTTACAAGATTGATCACACCATCGTATAAGGATTTCAAAGTAGAAACTAGATAGTTGTTCCAAGTAATAAAGTGATAATATTTGTATGAAATCACTTATTATACTAGTAGTATAATAATAGATGAAAATTTTCTAAGTATAACAAACTCAAGAAAGCTAGTATACATATAATACAATTAACATAATCATATTAGTTTGATCAAGCTAAGGGAAAGGTTAAAAATAAGAATAATTGGGTTATGATGGGTGGTTGAAATATGCAGTGTATTATATAGGTATGAGTTTTTGATGAAGCAAATACAATCAAAGGAACTATTATTCATTAAAATGCATTTGAATCACTATATTTTGTGATGTTGGTATAGTACTAGTATGATGTAGAGATGTTGAATAAACCAAGATTTATAATGGAGTTTTTCTCGATCTCAGCCATTAGAAATTGGGTGCCTTAGATCTAAAGGGTTAGAAAATAGTGTGATTAGAGACAATTACACTAGGACTAAAGAAACTTAGACTACTTGATTATCATGATTTAATCTTAAAATTGAAGCCTAAAAAGGAATTAAGGTTTGTGGCCCTTATATATGAATTATTTGCTAATTATCCTGGAGACCTTAACCATTTAATCAAGGCATGGATGGGAAGATGAACTACAACAAAAATGAAGATGAAGAAGGATTTTCAGATTTCAAGAAAGAAAAGCTCAATCTTGGTGAAGTGCTCCACTCTAATCACAAAGTAAGATGAACATCAAGATTGTATTATTACACAAAGTAAGATGAACATCAAGATTGTATTATTAAACTTAAGTAATTAAGAGTAATTAATTGGCAACCTAGCTAAGTAATTACTTGTGGTTAATGTGGAGTTGTATTATTCTTTAATGATTTTCACCATTCTATGAATCCTAATAATAAATTGATGAAATTTTCCTTAACTAAGGTTGTTGGTATTTGGCAAGAGCATGTTATAGCTATCTCTTAATTGATCTCTTAATGAAAATTTAATAGAAACAATGAATGTTTGAGTTTCCCCTTACTTGTGACATTGTTATTCAAGTTTTGTTCTTAGATGCTTGCTTATGTTGAGATTCATAATTTATGCTAGAAATATATGTTTTTGTGGATTTGGAGATGAATTAAATTGGCATAGTCACCATACTAGGGATTGCGATGCCTTCAAATTATTCCAAATTTAAGATTTGGTAACGATTTAATTGCATGAAATTTAGAATGATATATATGTTATTAAAGACTATGATCTTGATAATGTGTTAGGAAAAAAACTAATGAACCATAAATGGCTTCAAATATGTTAATTATTCTCCAAATTTTAATAGAATATCATGCCATGAGAAAGTTATTTCTTGATGAATCACTACATTTTTCTTTAAGGATTAACATATTTATAGAAACTTTATTAATTTGGACATGGTGAGCTTCAATTTGAATTATGACTTGATGAGAATCCTAAACATTATAGGAGAGATCATTATACTAAGCTCGAGAATAATTCTTGAATAATTAAACCTAGATTAGGACTTTGGACACTAGGATAGAAACCTAAACTTAGTTAAAACCCAAAGTATTCTAATGGGAAAAGCATTGCCATGCCTTGACTTTTCTTTAGAGGCAGCAACATGGCCTAGTTAAGTCATGACGAGGCATGATATGGACCATGGAATGGCTTATGTGGTTTCTAAGGTTAAGCAAAGTCCTTAATTTCTAATAGAGGAACTTAAAAAGCCTAGATTGGTTGCCTTAGAAGTGAACTAGATTGGTTGAGAATTTGTTTGGAATTGTTAGAATTTTGAGGGATTTGGCTAGGTAAGTTTAGTGTATAATTGGTAACCAACATATGATTTGTGGTAATTCCTTAAACATAGATTTTACATCTTATTGGAGATTGTTAAAAGATAAATTAAGAGTGACATAAGTTTTTAATATTCTTTCATTAAATGAAAATATAGAACTAAACTAGGGTAAACCAAGTAAGGTAGGTTATAGATAGGCTTAGGTCTTGCTATGCTTGAATGAATATCCTAGATATGAACCTAGGATCGAATTATAGATATTTGCATTGGCTATGTCTTGAGTTCCTTGGAATAAGGCCTTGAGATGAAGAAGTCCTCAACTAAAGCCTTAGAAAAGAAGAAGATGATTTAATTCAGGTCATAGAGGAAAAGTTTAGCCTAAACCAAGGGAAACGTTACTTATTTTTATAATGGCTAAGCATGGCTTGATTTATTTGTATGAGACACTAAGTAATCCTACACTCTCTTAGGCAATGGGTTAGCACCCCTAAATAGTGATTTAGGGAGTAATATGAATGACTTATGAGAGACTTTGGTTGTGCCTAGTGGCTCATACTAAGTTAGATTGTGACAAAACAATTGGTGGGACTTATGTGAACCTAGATTAGTGAATTACCATGTTCTAAAAGGTAAGGCTAAGGTATGACTAAGGGAATTGAATAATGGGGGAAAATTTTAAATTTATTAGATTTTCTATACTATATTCATAATTTAGAGATAACCCTAGAAAGGTTTAGATGATAACAAGATTCTTGAATGATTTATTTGGCTCTTCTAAGAAAATCTAAGAAATTCTTAGATTTTAGATAGCAGTGATTTGATTTAATGTTAATGTGTTAAGTAGGGTAATTTTAATGAGAGATAGTATTTTCATATAATAGACCCAAGGCATGGTACCCTTGAGCCAGTGATTATATTTATTAGAAAAGAAGTGCTAGTTTATTTGATTATGACACATCTAGGAAAAGAAGTGTTTGGTTATATGGTTATGGCATATCTTGAAAAAGAGTATTGATTTATATGATGATAAACACTGACTTATGTTACATAGGCTTGGGGATAGTTCAAGATCTTGGTGGGTCATTGAGAATCAAATTAGTTACTTCATGCATTCATTTAGGTAAACTTAATAATCAAGTTTCTTGATGAATTACATGAATGATTATGAAACTGATTTAATTTGAATTTATATTACTTATATATTATTATTATAGCATCATGGATTGCATGTGATTTTTATAGTATAATTTGATGGTTTCTTATTTGGGTTTATCTCACTCACCTTATTTTGTTTACATGTAAGATCAAAGAGATAGAAGATTGCATAAGAGCTTATCATTAGTATAGCTATTAATTACATAATATTTTAATTATTTTAGTAAGATTCATCTTTTAATTTAAGAGTATAATAATTAAACTTTTATATAGTATTAGATTTTATTGATAGATAATGATTATATCAGGCTTATTCGATAGACTTTATTATTAAATATTTCATTAACATTATAACATTTCTTTATTAGTTTTAATGATAGATGGTACAATATGATACATGTAGATTATTTGTATATTGCATATTATATTGGTACCTTGTATCTTTCATTACAATTGAGAAGTTTCCTTAGCCTAGGAGGAATCGATTCCTAAATCATGTGGATGACCATCTAATAAAGGAGCTTGGCCAATACAATGTGACCATGTGATCAAATTGGGATCACAATTTTTAGTTTGAATACTAAGTTCAAAAGTGAAAGGGTGATTAGATAAACATAATAATGGATATTGGTGTTGTTGCACCCAGTGTTAAAAACAAAACCTAGGTGTGACAAGTACCTTTCATTACTTTTTAACTTGAATGGAGGCTTCATTAATCTAGGAAACATTTTGTCAATTTGGGTGATGGATTGTTGTAAGACAAAAGAGAGTCACATTATTAATGGAAATGACATTTTTATTACTATCACTTTTTATTACAATCTTATAAACCTTTTCTCCTTATTTGATAAATGTATGAAAAATCATGCTGCATCTTTAATCTTTTCTGACCCTTGGTTGGGTGTAAGTGTACCTTACAAATGTGATTTGTTCAATTCCCTAGATTTCATTATCTTCTTCTTCCTCATAGAATTTATTAGCTCAATTTGTGTTAAGAATGTAGTCTTTGGTCTCAACTTCTCATCCTTGGATTGGTTTCTTATATTCTTCTCCATTAATATAGTTTACTTGTTATGTGAGATACTAGGCTACAACTTGACCTTTCCTTTTACATTGAAAACATATTAATTTAGAGGTTGATTAATAGTTTGACTAGGTTTCATGGTGGAATTCAATGAAGAGCTTCGATGGTAAAGGAGTGTTGTAGAGTGGTTAGTGATAGGTTCTAGGTTATTTGTTATATAAGTCAACTTAAGAGTTGATTTAGCTATCCTAGTAAGATAAACATTTTGGAGGCATTCGAATTCATTAACAATCTAATAGGTCTTATCTTGAGAGTTGTTTGTTACATATTAAAATTTTCCTTTGCATATCCTATTTAGCTCGAAATTGAGAGAGGGAAACCAAAGGGTCTTCATTGACACTATAGCACAAATGATACTCATCAAAGCAAGAAATATACTCATTTAGTAACTTTCCACTTTGGGTTAAATACTATCTATCTAAGAAAACCTTGATACCAATTTTGATTCTTGATGAGTGACAAATCACATTAATGAGAAATAAATAGGATTAACTTGAACACATTAAGAAATAAGAAATACAAAAAAACTATGAAAATATGAAATTACAACACACAAGAGATGGTTGTTTAAGCTAATCATAACTAAGAGAGAACAATGAGAATCATAAGGATCACTCTGATGGCTAGGCATGCAACCTGTCTATAGCATAGAGATGGGGTTGCTATAATAGGTTCAATAATATTGATCTCAAATAAAATAAAGGCATGTAAAGTTCAAATGAGCATATATTTAAAGGTATGGAATAATGTAGTCAAATCAACATGAAAAATATAAAAAAAAAGATAAATGTTTGTGAAAGATGCATTCCAAAATACCATTTAAATTGAATGAAGGAAAAAGAAACAATGAAGAAAACCTAAGCTAAGTGAAGGAGAGGTATAGAGTAAAGGTGATGGTGATAAAAGATTTTGTGTACAAACATTAACTATGATGCAAGCATGGAAAGTGTTAAGTGTTAATAGCAATGGCATGAAGATGTTGGTGGTTGATTATTGATAAATTGGCATGGCGTCACACCACATTGGCCTTAAACCCCTCCTCTTTGTACTAAAGCCCTAATGAGTCAGCATGTCAAAATTCTTATTGTAATCAAATTAAAGATCTTAAGAAAATGCATAAGCAAATAATGGCTTTGATTAATCAAATGTAAGCTTACATAGGGGTAGGACTCAGAGGTACATAGGTAAAAATACATAAGGATGCCAAGGGTCACATTGGAATTCAAAAGAACACCTTACTTTTATGAGAAAATTAGGAAATAAAATTTTAAAAATATTGTAGCATTGAATCTCATAGACTTGTAACAAAATCAAGCCTTGAAATGTTAAATTATTTTTAGAAAGAATCAAAATTGACAACTATAAGCTACTCACTAACAGCTTTGTTGAAAATTACCATTATTCAAGCAACTAGGTGGCAGGTGTGTTAGTGGATGTGTAAGGGGATCGACACTAGCTAGAGATAGAAATAGATTGTGGTTCATAATCTAGTCACCTATGTCATGTCAGAGGCATAGGCAGAATTGGGTCTGTGCTAAGTCAAATGTGGGTCAAAATTAGGTTAGTATTAGCTCAAGTCAAAAGTGAATTGGAATCGAGTCATCAGGGTTATTGGATCATATCAAAGCTAGAAGTGGGTCATAATGAGGTTATTAGAACTAGTGAATTGACATAAGCCTAGCGGTGTGAGTGAGTGGTAGGTGAGGTAGGCTGGTGAGAACAAGATTAATGGGCCATAAGAGGATTGTGAGACTAAAATGTAGTTTAGGCTCAAAGTTGAACCTATATATGAAAAATAAGTCTTATGACTATGTAGAAGTGTTGAAGCTTACTTGACTAGATTGTGTGTATAAAAACTCTTGGATGTAAGTCCACACCAAAATGTCTCACATGTAAGTTTAACCCAAGGAATTGGTGATCTAGATTTAGATGATTCACTCTTCATTTGTTTTTTATTCCATAAAAGATAAGAAGAACTCTTTTCTTTTACCAACTATTCTTTATAACTATTCAATTTGTGGCCTCCATTAATTCTCTATAAGTAGAGAACTACATGGGACATATGACATTGAATGGAATCTTACAAACTTTTGTGAAACAAGTACCATTTTTAATTTTTATGTTGTGATTATCTCAGATGCATACCTTACTAATCTAGAGAATGTTTATTCATATGATTGGCTTTCCATGATCATTTTCAATGAATATTTATGCAATAATTAACCAATCTTATTTTATAAATCAAATGAATACAATTAAGAAATATGTTATCTATGTGCTTATAAATTTGGCATATAAAGTATAGTTTCCTAAAGGCTTGTGTGTAATGATGTGAAAGCTTTTGAATAGTAGATAACCAAATGTTTTGATACTTAAATATGTCCTAAGTCATATGACCATTGAGACACTTCTTGGACATTCTGATCTTCAAAGTGAATACCCTTATGTTCTTGCTTTCAAATGGTTTAGCTTGTAGCTTTGAAAGCATCAACCATTCACACTATGACAAGTGATCTCATTATCTACCTATCTCAATATTAATCTATAGCACATTAAATAGATATGTCAAATCACAAATAGAGTACTTAAAGGATTTGTTATCATCAAAATAATATATTACTTTTGGGGTTTAGGAGATATAATAATTTCTTTTATTTTGATGATGACAAACTTTTAAGAGTTGGGATTAAGTATAAAACAAGTAAAAATGCTTTTGTATAGTTTATGCATAATTTTTGATAAAAAACAATTCATTACATAGCAAATTGTGTAGCATGTATAGTATAACACAAAAATAAGAGAGAATTATATAACATGTATGACATAATAAAAAATAATAATTCACATTGACATTCATCAATAGTTCAAAGAATTGAATAGCACTTGTACTAATAGAAAATCGAGTTAGTCTATATACTTCCCTATGCACTCATATTGACCAGCCTATATGGGTCAAATATATGAGATTAGATCATAGAAAACACATGGGTAAAAAGTCAAACACTTTGAAAAACATAGAAAGGATTACATCTTTAATGATCTAACATTTAGATCAATAGTAACTAGTAGAACATATTAGAAAGCAGGTCAAGATGGAGAATTTAAGCTAAACTAAGCTTGGAATGTTATTAGAAATTTGTTTGATAATATGGCTTGGAAGAGGATCTAGGATGGAAAATACCCTACTAGAATGTTAATGATAGTTTGTTCTTAACAAGTTATTAACTTTTTAAGAAAAAATAAAACATATAAACATCCATCTTGCATCTGAATGTTTGAATGATGCAAATAAGAAAACAATCAATCATGTAATTTTAGAATGTTATCTAGCTCAGAAAACTTCTATGCTCAAGCACTTGAGGTTAAAACTTAAATGAAACAACCAATCAATTCTCTTTTTGACAAATGGTAGAAATCTAGATTAGGTAATTCATTACCCTCTTATTATATAAGAATATCTTGAGGGTTAGAAATAAAAGATCATATGAGAAACTCAAGGCTTCACCAATAAGTGTCATGTTTATCATAAACTCTCAATGTCTTAATACTTTCAAGTGCACTCTAATGCTATAGATTGATAAAAAAGGATACATTTCTTACTCAAATGGGATTGCACCCATTCATTCAAATGGTGGTGAAATGTATTGATAAGATCCACTGAACTCCATCCTTAGCCAATCAAGTTAAAATTAGCATTCATGCTTGTACAAAATTCAATAGCATTTTTGTTGAGGCTATTTTCTTGGATCATTAAGCTACACCCATCCATGCTTTTATCGAAACAATATGTCCATTTTTTTTGTAATAATAGTAGTTTTTTAGAGCATTAGAAAATTGACCTACAGTGTTTGAGATATAATATCATTCAAATGAGATGTATTACAAGGAAGCCTTTGGAATGATAATAGGTGCCTATAAAGCATATCAAAGTGTCACAAAAATCATTCATCAAATTCAAAATGACACAATGGAAATTTCCATCTCCTAGAATTTATCAGAAAAAGAAGCTAACAAAGTGGTTGGTTCCCTTATTAAATCTACTATAAACCAAAAGGAGTCACCAATGTAGAAATCCCATCAACTCCTAAGCACAATAGAGAACTGATTTAGCTAGAAAACTTAGGTACTTCTTATCTATGTACTTCATACAAAGTTTGCAACCTAGTTATGAGCCACTTTGTGACACTGTTTAAAAATAGTTTTAGAATTTGATAGGTCTTTAGTTTGTCTAGTAGGATAGCCCTTATCATACTCATATGTTTTGTTGGGTTGGTTTGCACCACCAACTCAACCTTTTATCTCAAGGTTGTCAAAAATTAGTTTCAAAATGTAGGACACTATTCATCCAATTTCTCCTTTAGTCATGGATAGTGTGCACTTAACTTTACTACAACATGCAATTGGTGCTATTATCTCTTGCTCTTAGTGTATTGTTACAGTAATGGATAATTTCAATATGCAATCACATCTTCAAGCACTATTCACAATCACAACCCAATAAATAATGATGATTTTCTCTTTAGCTTTGTACATCCATTCAATACCCAAGTTTTCTCATCATAGTCATTTGACATTAGCATGTGCATTCCTTCAAACTCTAACAACTCAAACAAAATCAATACAACACTTCATAACCTGACATTCCAACATTGGAATAATAAGACAATTAAGCATTATTTATTTGGGTACTTGTACATACTAACACCATCTCATTGACGTATTTCAATTATAAACAAATATTATTATTCAAATCAATGCTCCTTCATTCAGTTATGATGTGGCTCTATTCTTAGCATCGAACAAGTATGTGAATCAGTTTACCCAATCTCATCTTCCCTATGATGTTAGTCTAATTAAGGGATTAGATTAATGTGTTTGGGTCCCTTTGGTGTGATGTGAGGTGCCACCCATGACCAATGGTCTGCATAGATTTCATAAAACTATTTTGCACTACCATCAAGCAATAAAAATAATTTTTTATAAAAAAAAGTTATGCACACTCAATGTCCCCCTTTTATCATTACTTATATATGGGGCTCATAGGGTGACTTAATCCACATGAATGATGCTCACCCTTAATTTTATATAAATAAATGTTTTTTCATTACATGTGGTTATACCTTATCGTGATTTTTACTCCCTGAAAATTTTATCTTTAATAAACATAACATTCTTTCTAAGAATATACTATTTTTTCTCAAGAGGATACCCCTTATTTTTCTTCAACTATAGACATTATTAACTCATGGAAAATTCAATATTATTGAAATTTTGAGAGGCAAAAAATTGAAGAAAACATTTATTTAATCAACAACATAGAATTTCACAACCTAAGTGTATCTTCTTAATACAACAAGAAATCTCTTACTAATAAAATTTGTGCTTCAAATGTCCTAATGCAAAATTCTTTGTGTCATTTTAAAATTTCTCAATTATGGAGGTGAGTTTAGAGATTGAACCAAAGTTTTAATTGAGTTGAATTTTGGTTTATAACCAACATTCTTCAGTTTGCGTTGCCTTAGTTGAATGTTAGCCTAAAGCTATTAGATTAGTAAATCATTACTTCTGATCCCATACTCCATGACTTCAAGCCTTATTGCTATGTTAGAATCAGGATGTGCTTATTGTTGCCCATTATCTTAAGAAGAGCCCTAAAAAATAACTAGCACTTTTTTTTGCTAAACCTCTATAGCATTTTTTTTATTATTAGATAACTTCCTTATTAGGGCAAAAAGACTCATCATTTTAATATTTCCTTGTGTTAAAGGCCTTGTGATGCAATCAATGCTTTCTAGTATAATGTTACATTTGAAATTTATTACAGGTTCAATAGGGTGTCCATAGCTTAAATTCACTTTTCTTCTCCTTAAAGTAGTTATCTTCTTTAGAAGCATAATTATTGCATCATATCATCAATTGTTTTCTTCTTTGCAAATAGAGTTGATTAGCCATGGATATGTAAAGGGTGATGTTTTGCATTAGGTAGGCCTTCACATCTAATAACATTATTTCTTTGACATGCCCTATAGTTTGATTTTTTGATATAACTCTATTTACACTTTCCCCCTATTATATGTACTTTTTTCACAATGTGGCTAGTCTTGAGATAGATATGCCGGAAAATTGGTTGAGATCATTTTGGTGATGTCAATCTCTTGATCACAAATATGTGAAGTTCTCCTATGTAATCGTCATTTATAGTTAAATTGCTATAAAAAAAGTTTTAAGTTGTTTTGAATTAAAACCATGGTTCACCTCAACCAAGTCCTCTAAGCCACTAGTATCCATAGCTTTAAGATGGATTCTCTTCAAAAGAAAAAAAGATCTTGATCTAGAATTTGTGTAATGTTTATTGAACTAATTTTTATTTATGCTTCAACATCTTCCTTGGTTCTAAATTTTGTCTAATCAAACTCATAGCTTATAGAAGCTCAAGCACATCTAGATTGAGACCTTGCATGCTTAACTATCTTTAATAAATAGGAATAACAAGATCATGTCTACAATATCCCAACCGTTAAAGTAAACAATTTCTCTAATTAGCTATATTTTGCAAACACTCAAGAATGGAACCTAATTACTTTTAAGTTGTCTAAATATCATTTATCAAGTCAGCATTCTAACTTGAAAGCTAAATCTATGCACTACAATGCCCTACAAAAGTGATCCGAGCAAAGAACCAAACTCAAGTAGTGAAATATAGAATGATCCAAAAGAAAAATTTGATTCTAAGAAAAAATGAACCACTCTATTAGAATTTGACACTAATCTGAAGGTTGTTTCCTCCAAACACTTCAACTTCCTTATGAAAGTATGCCAATCATTGGTTAGGAACTCTAAATCAGAGTGCCTTACATAGAACAAAGCTAAACATATCATAACATTGCTTGCTAACATAACATATGTTCTTCTCTATCTTTGTACATTGAGATAGATGTACCATACATTGAATATTATTGGGTGATACAAATTTCATTGTCTTAAGTGTAGTTCTACAAGCCTTCAAGCTGATTTCTCATGGGCAGAATGCATAATATATTCTTAAGTTTTAGTAATTAAATTTAATTTATTTAATTTTTTATCTTTTAATTTTAAAATATTCTTTTTATGACTAATTAGTTCTTTACTCTAGCTCAAATTTTAGTGTGCTCTCTTTCTAGTTCCATTTCCAACTAATCCTTTGTATATGGCTCTTTTTGGTCCAAATTCTTAGCGGGATGTTTAAGTAAGCTTTTTTATTGATTTTTAATAGATTCATATCCTAAAGGTAATATTGTGTTTAATCATTTTTTAAGTAAAACCTTAATAGGCTTTTAGTTTAGAAATTTGTAAACCTTTTCAATTAGCATACTAAGGGTTCAATCATCCATATATTAGAAATTTGGCGTTATGTCCAAATAATGAATTTTAATTTTCTTTTAACATTATGCACCATGAATATGATAAATCTAATTATCTCAAAATTTGAGAAGGTGAGAAAGGAGTTCAATCAGCAAAATAATGCTTCAAAGCTATGGCTCGTCTCCATAGGCGATGGCCATGAAGACACACTCCTACACATGTACTTTTGCTTAAAATTTAGGAGCCAAAATCATCTTTGCTTCACATGTGGAGGAATTTTGTGCAACATGTTATTTCATCGATGTTTCACCAAAGTTAGTCCATTTAGGAATCCAAACAAATTTGTTTAATTTATGATTAATGGATTTCGTATAAGGGTAATCTAAAGAAATATGTCCAATGTAAGTGCAATAATTGCATGCAAAATTTTAATGGTCATGAAAAATATAATGTATGCAAAGATCTTCTAGATGTAAGTGCTTGCATATGATAAAATTTCTATTTCATATCATTTCTCACATGAGTACAAAGTATGACATGTGTATGATTATGTGAAAAAGAACAACACAACCCTATCTTTAAATGACCTAAATCATTTAGGATCAAGGCAAAAGCATTTAATTGTTCTTCTTTATATTTAAAATTTTCACTTCTTAGGCATTGATTTTTAGTTTTTAAATTGTTAATAAAGGAAGCATGCTTAAAAGATGGAGATTCAACATCAACAATTTGGTATGTAATTAAAAAAAATGACTACTTAATATAAATGATATTGTGCAATATGCGATAACTATTTCATGTGATGAAGACAATTTTATGAGACAAGACCCAAAATTATGCTATTTCTTATAGTTGTGATTATGCTAGGTTTTATTAATTGAACTTGTAATGATAATGTTTCTTACAATGGCTATCATTTCAAGTATTGTGGCCATATTGCATATGAAACAAGGGAAGTAGTGAGAGTGTATAGAAAATGAAATTCAAAATGATTTTGTTAAATTTTGGCATACCTAATGTTTTAAATAATTTTGTCTCCCTATAACAATTATGAAAGGTTGTAATAACTATTTTTGAGATTATTGTATAAGCTAATTTGCAATATAAATGTATATATATATATATACATACATACATATATATATATATATACATATGTACACACAGATATATATGAGACAAATATGTATTATTCATTCTACTGCATTGATTTATTACTCTAAAAGGAGATGTTATTTGTGTCAATCTTAAAGGATAATATTAAAGCACTCCCTTTTGAAAAAATAAAAAATAAAAAAATAAAAAAAGTTGGCAAATTGATTAAAGTGTGTTATGACAGGAAGGTTGAACCATGATCTTAGACCCTTAGGTAGTTGGTCAGGTTTTAGGCCATTATATTAAAGCTTAAAAAAGGAAGTTAGGCTATAATCTAACATGAAGTATTGACAACATATCAACTTTTCCATTATGTATCCCAAAGTAAAAATAAAGCTATTTGTTTTACCATGTTAAGAATAAGGCTATTAATTTTAAATTATTATTCACTTGAGAATTTTTTTAGCTTTTGCAAGAATATGTTTAATATTTATATTATTCATAATTTGATGGTCAAATTCCACACCTTACATGTATCAATCAATTACTACATTGAAAATAAAATCACTAAGATTTTGTTATTTGCATGTGCATGATATGAACTTTTGGGATAGATACAAAACGTTTGGTTATTAAATATTTAAAAAATTAGAGTAGTCATTCTTTCTTTAGAAAAAAATCCTTTTTAAATTTATTTTAGATTAATCTAGAAATCCAAAGCAATTAATATTTAATCATCTCATATTAACATTCATAGGATTTATTAATTTAGAATTAAAAATAAATACGAAAAAATTGTAAACTTTAATTTTAAATTATTGGAAAACATAATTAATTTTTGAATTTAATTTTTTAAGGTAGAAAATTTAATTTTAAATTTAAAAAAGAATAGAATCAATTAATTAGTTTGATTATTTTAAATAAAGTTTTACTAGAAAAATAAGTTAATTAAGAACTTTAATTGAAGGTTGGACTAGAATGATTAATTATTAAATTTAAATAGAAATGAGACATTCTACTATAAAAATAGAAAATATCATTAATATTAGATAATTAAATTAAGTTAAATTTAAAAATAAATTAACAATTCAAAAAATTAAAGAAATTAAAATAAAAAATTATTAAATTCAGATATGTGACATACTCTTCCTAAACTATGTTTTTTTAATGAAGCGTATTTCAAATATTGATGTTCTCATTTATAGGAATCCATTAGTAGCAAGTTTATCAAAATTAGACATCGCTTAAAAGTAAAACTTATAGGAAATGAATAAAAATAATATAATATTCAAATTTTATATAGAATAAAAAATAATTTAAGACAATTTATTTAGCTTGTACGTGACATGGAGTAGCCCATTATGGCCAAAGCATTTTAGGAATGTTTTGGATAAAAAATGCAAGGAATTAACTAAAGGGCCAAGTTTTTAATTAAATTAATTATTAATTATTTTCTAAATTACCTAATGTAATGACTTAATTGTGAATTAAATAATTATAATACTTTCCTGTACCTAATGCTACATGCGGAAGGGATCGCGGAAGGCGGAGTGAAGGCGCGGTGAAGGCGGAGTGAAGGCGCGGGAAGCATTATCCGGCGGAGCTGCTTGACCGTAACCCTATTCGAGAGGGCCGAACGGTTTACTGTCGTTGCGTGAAGGCGAGTTCGTTATCTGTGCGCGCGGCCCCGCGCGCGGGTGCAATTCCCTCATCTTGGTGCTCGACTGGCCTTGCTACTGTTCAGCTTACAATTTGGGCGGGACTCGCGCAGCGCGCAGGTCCGGTTCGAAATTTCTCTCTCTTAGGATTTCTCTGCGTCTGCGTACGCGCGGCGCTGTGGGAGGTTGAAGACGACCATTGGCGCGCGGCTTGTATTTCGAATTGCGGTGCACGTGCGCGGGAGGCGTTGGTACAGTATTAAAGTAATAGTTGTTCCGTGTTACATCTTATCTTGCGCGCGCGCCACCTTGCTCATTTTGCGAGATCGCGATGGTTATTTGTGTTGCGTAACCTTTATTCGACGGCGCGTGATAACTGTGCTGTAATTGCATCTGGTTTGGGATTATTTCTTTGTCATTCTGGCTGGGGCGAAGGTCAAGAGGAGCACAAGAAGGTCCGAAATTGTGCTGTAATTCTCCTAATTCTGTGAAGGACGCAGTTGATGCTTTTGATGCTGTTACTCGTGAAGCTGATAAGAAACTTATTTCGGGAATGTCGGTTATAGATGGGGACTCGGGATATGTATTACATAATACTGACATGGCTACAGATTCTGGTGAATGTTCGAGCATGGCTGCTTCAGCAAGCAGAGTCACTGTTTCCTGCAGTGAAGATGATGATGAGGCTTCAACACATGCTGAAGTTGGGGTTGCCCCAAATGTGAGTAACGAGCAACGCCGCGCTGCTTCCCCTATGGATGCAGCGCCGCGTGTGGATGCATGCGGGGAGTCATTAGCTGCGCCACGCGCGGTTGGTGATGATGCTGATGCTGATGGTACTGGGATGTCGCATGATGGTGCAAAATGCCATGACCATGTTTCGCCCACACTTGCTGCGGGAGACAAAACACCTATTGCTGCTGCTACTTCGGTCCAGAATGTCACCAGAAAGGATATCAACAACGCTCCAAATTTGCCTAAAGTAAGCTTCAAGGATGTGCTAACCAATGCATCTCGGGGAGGCACCTCGTCTCTTGTTCGGCCGTCCCCCATCGACATCAAGGATTGGGCTGCTTCTATGCCAAGCCATATTGTTAATGATTCCATTATCATGTCTTCGGAAGCATCTACACGGCGTAGGGACTTCCATCAACATGATCTCGTTGGCCGGGTGTATGGAAACTCCCTTCCATTCCACGCCATTGCTCGACTGCTTACCCGCCGCTGGGGACATTTGAAGAATTTCAGGGTACTGGACCTCACTGCTGGGTGCTTTTGTCTGCACTTTGAAACCCTTGAAGACAGGAACTCAGTGTGGTTGGGCGGCCCTTGGCAAGTTGCCGGGCAGGCGATGGGACTTGATGTCTGGACACAGGATTTCTGCCCCACTGCAAATACCGCAATGCATGCCCCCGTTTGGGTTCGTTTCCCTGCTTTACCTCTTCTATACTGGGATACGGAGAACATAATCAGAATTGCGAAAGCTGTTGGCGATCCTATTTTGTTGGATGGATGGACTGGTGACTTACAGCGATCTACCTATGCTCGTGTGTGTGTTCGCATGGATTTGTCTGAGCCGTTGATTCCGGGGATGTGGCTTAGTGGTGACCTGGGGAGGACTTTCCAAAGATTTGAATACGAGGGATTATCACAACTATGTTTCTCTTGTGGCTGTGTTGGCCACCTTGCGCAATATTGCCCCAAGAACCAGGCACTGATTGGGAGATCCCAAGATCACCCTGCGCCCAATGTGGTTGGGGCGGGCGCGCCAGCGCATGTTCAAACTACTATGCATAAGGCGGACGTTGCGGCGTCGCCTGCAGCGGGCACATCTCTTTCGCACGCGCGCATGTCTCAGCCCGCATCTTCTCGCGCGCCTTTGCGCTCCAGTATGTCCCCTGGGACATCTGCGCTCGTGGTGGCTCCTGGGCGTGGCCAGCAGCAGCAGCAGATGTTTGGCGCAAGCGCGTGCCATGGTGCAGCATGAGTCTGGGAATCGCGCGGGACATGCGCTTGATGTAGAATTTGACAGTCATAATAGCATGGATAGTGCGATCAAGGATGGTTTCGGTCCTTGGATGTTAGTTCAACCAAGGCGTCGTAATACTGCTGCCGCCTATCGTCGAAGCCAAGGTACAAGACAAGATGTTCAAACTAACCAAACTAGCCCTGGGAGGCCAGGAAGCTTTGATGGTAGAGGACGCGTCAATGCAAGAAGGAGGAGCGCGTCTGTTGTGCGTGGCAGGGAGCCATTCAGCAGCGTATGGGCACGAAAGGCCCCAATGGCGGGGGGCGATTCTCCTGCGACATCACGGCATGACGATGCTGCGACCGTTTCCACCGCAGTGAATGTGGATCGAAAGGGAAAAGTAATCATGTTCTATGACACGGATGGGGAAAATGGAGTCAAGGATCCCTATGTTACACAACCGATACGTTACTGAGGGGATGGCCCCTTGGCTGTACTTCGTGGGGTACAGTCTCATTTTCTACATTCTGTGCGTGTGGGGGATTCAGCTTTGCATTGGACGATGCAGGGAGGTACCTGCTGCGACAAGTGATGTGGCCAATTTGTTGCGCGTTCACGGTGGATGCCTTTGTGGACGTATGGTTGCAACAAAGAGGATGGGTTTGGCGCTTATGCGAGTCTGGGGGCTGCGTTGCGTGTGCATGCTGCTCTATGGATGCGCGCGCGCGCGCGGACCCTTGTGGCACAATGCGTTGCAGGCTGCTGTCGGGGAGCTTGGACATGAATGGTGTGGCTGTGCTGGAAGGGAGGTTCCTCGCTTTGTCTGGATTATTTCTCTATGAAGATTATTGTATGGAATATTAGGGGGGTACGGGACAAGAAGTCAAGGGTATATCTCCAGAGGCTCGTGAGGGAGGAAAATGTCGCTGTGGTGGCTCTTGTGGAGACCCGTGTGCAGGAGTTTACTAGGAAGGATGCTGACGTTCTTCTTGGAAGGGATTGGCAGTTTATAGTTCAGCCGTCTATGGGTAAATCTGCTGGAATCATTTTGCTATGGCGTGGCTGGTGTCACCTTAGAGTTATTCGTTGCTCCACACATGCGGTGTCTGCTGCTGTGACCATCAATGGGGACCGCACTATGACTTGCTGCGTGGTTTATGGCCCCAAGGACGTCTATAAGAGGAGACAAGTTTGGGACTTTATGCGCGTGGAGGCTCGTGAGGACACACCTCTCCTTGTGGCTGGTGACTTCAACATTATTACATCGCAGGAGAAGCGCGGAGGAAAAAAATTCGCTATATGCAAGCCCAGCTTGAATTCTCGGAAATCATTCAGGAGCTCCAACTTGAAGACATGGGATTCATAGGTAATAAATACACTTGGTGCAATGGCAAGGTGGGGGGTGCTCGGATTTGGGAGAGGCTCGATAGGGCCTTGATGAATACTTGTGCAATGCATGCATTCCCAACAACCACAGTGACACATCTTCCCTGAATTGGCTCTGATCACTGCCCTCATTTTAATCAGCTTGGGGGGAGTCCAATGTAAGTCCACTTGTCCGAGACCTTATTTTGAAGCCACTTGGCTGGAGTTCCCACAGGCTGTGGGGATTGTTTGCAGCGCTTGGCGGAGGCGCGCGGGCGGCAATGTCATGGAAGGACTCTCTACTAAATTTGGTCGTTGCTTGCGCGTGCTCCGCCGATGGAGCAAAACCAAGGCGGGAGCGCTTATTCACACTAATGGGAATTTGGCTTATGAGATCTCTGCACTCCAGAACAAGGAATCCGAGTGTGGCCTGGACAATGAGGAGAATATCTTACATGGCCGTCTTATCATGGAGTTTCACAGGAGCCGTGCGCTTGTGGAACGTTGGTGGTGGCAGCGCGCCAAAGTCCACTGGGCTCACCTTGGGGATAGAAACACACGTTTTTTCCACGCTGGGGCATCTACTCGGTGGCGCAACAATCGTATTACGCATTTGAAGGATGATTCAAGTGACATGGTCACCTCGTCTGAGGGCATTTGTCGAGTTCTTATGCAGTTCTTTGAAGCCAATTAGCAGCGTGCTGATGCAATTACCCCCTTGCGCCATTTCGTGCCGCGCACGCGCATATCTCAGGACCAAGGAAGCATGATTATGCGGGACATCACTGGGGATGAGGTTATGTGTGCAATTAGAGCCATCAAGAAAAACAAGTCACCTGGAATGGATGGCATTACCGCTGAGTTTTTGTGTGGATACCAGGACATTGTTCATGCAGACATGTTGCTTATGGTCAAGGCCTTTTTTGAGATGAAACAGATGCTTGTGGTATGGAAGGATACTTTGATCAGGCTTATTCCTAAGAAAGTGGGTGCCAACATGCCAAGTCAGTTCCGTCCCATCAGTCTTTGCAATGTTATTTGCAAGGTGGTTGCTCGTATCCTTGTGGAGAGATTGAAGCATGTGTTACCCGATATTATCTCATAGGAGCAGGGCGCTTTTGTCCCCGGCAGATCAATTATGGATAACATTTTTGTGGCTCACGAAATGGCATCTAGAATGCATTCATCCACTTCAATGAAGGGTATGATGGCTATAAAGATTGATATGGAGCAAGTCTATGTCCAATGGGATTTTATCATTGACATGCTATGGTTTCTTGGGTTTCCCCCGCTATGGTGCGAGTGGGTCACTGCGTGTATTTGCAATCCCCGTTTCGGCATGCTACATAATGGCACTAGGCTTCCATGGATTACGGCTCACAGAGGTCTACGGCAAGGCTGTCCTCTTTCACCGTACTTATTCTCTATTACCATTGAGTACATGTCTGCTCTCGCGCGCGAGTATGAGGCCCGAGCGCTTTTGGGGTTTCGCTGCACTCTGCGCGCGCCCCTTGTCTCTCATCTTCTATTTGCGGACGACATACTCATGTATGCACTGCCTTCGCGCCGCGCCGCGGGCGCTGTGCGCGCTATTTTGCGCAAGTTTGGGTGCACCACGGGGCTCAATGTCAATTTGGCCAAATCTGAGATCTTCTTCAGCAGGGCCATGAAGAAAAGCAGGAAAAGGAGAATAGCGAATAATTTACAGATGACTCAGGGCGAGGATCTTACCTATCTTGGTGTACCCATTTCCGCCAAATTTCTAGTCAAGGATGAATTTAACTTTATTATCCAGAAGCTCGAAATGCAGATTGCAAAGTGGCGCATTCGTCCCTTATCTATGGCCGGGAGAGTGCTGATGATTAATGCGGTACTGCAAGCTATTCCTAGTCATGTTATCACTCATTGCATGATGCCTAAGGGGGCTATCGATGCCATTAAGATGATAATTAGACGTTTCCTATGGTGCGGCGCCAGCAACACTAGTTCGATGCACTATGTTGATTGGGAGACGATCATCATGCCGAACGAGTTGGGTGGCCTTGGTATTCATTGCTTGCACCTTTGGCAACGTGCGTTCCAATTGAGGCAGTGCAAACGAATTATTATGGATGAGGACTGCATATGGATCAATATTCTGTGCCACAAATACCTCTCCGTGGGCTACCCGTATCGCACTCTGCCCCGTGAGTCTCATGCTGGCAGGCTCACCTTTGGCGCTATGCATGATGCATTGTCCTGCCTTGTTTGGAGAATTGGAGATGGTGCTGTTGCTTGATTCGATGAGGATAATTGGTTGGGCATCCTTCCCATTAGGTGGTGGCCGACTTACATCAACATGGATACCACTTGGCCTACACTTGTGATGGATTGTCTCGACGATGCTGGGCAGTGGGACAGGCACAGAATCTCCTCTTGGGCAAGTGATGCACTCATTGACAGGGTTATGCATCTGCCGCGCAGTCGTAAGCACAGTGATACCCTAGTTTATTCCTTCACGGAGGCTGAGGATTCTACTATTGGCAAAGCCTACATGCACCTGGCTCGTGGTGTTTATAAAGATGGTGTGATGGGTCCTCTGGTCACCGCCGTGTGCTTTAAGAGGATTTGGAAACTCAAAGTTGTGCCAAGAACCCGCATATTCCTTTGGCGCCTGGTGCATGACGCACTGCCCACGCAGGTCTGGCTAGCGCACAGACATCTTGCTGCACGTGACAATTGCGTTTGGGGGTGCGACATGGCCGAGACCTCGCATCATGTTCTTTGGGACAGCCCGCGTGCGCAAGAAATTTGGTGTGCGCGGGAGGTGCATGATGCCGCCGACGCGCTTCGCCGTTGGCTTAATGTTCACGGGGTGCTGGAACCTGTGCAGTTCTTCTTGGAGTCTACCACCGCGTCGGGGACAAGATGCCAATTCGATATGCTCCATGGTGCGACCATTGCTACGACCTTTCTAAGTCTTTGGGACAACAGAAATCTCAAGAAGCATAACAGCGTCATCCTGGATTGCAGCACTATTGTCTGCAATGTCATGGTTGCTACCGCAGCTGCAAGATCATATTCTACTCCTTCTCCATTCGTGCCCAGCTGGAACTCCTTTAGCTCCCCGGAGCTGCATAATACCTCAATTTGGGTTCCTCCTCCAGCCGGATGGGTCAGGATTAATTGCGATGCTGCTATGGGTAACGAGTTATCTGGTGTGGGATTCGTCATCAGAGATCAGTGGGGCAAGCCCCTACTCGTTGGTGGCAAACGATTCTTTTCTACGTCTTGTGATGCTATGGAGCTTCAAGCCATATTGGAGGCTCTCGATGCGGTTCGGCTCTATCTCCCCGAGCTTCACGCCATTGAGATCCATTCAGACTCGGTCTCGGCTGTTTTGGAGATGCACCGCATGATTAATTGTCCGCCCGAGGGGGGTTTCCTCTTGCCAGCTATTGTGCACGTGCAGAGACTCGTCGCGCTTCGCATCGCTCATGTTCGTCGCGAGTGCAATGCCCCTGCTGACTGGGCTGCACGCGAGGCATGTTTTGATGATTATGTTTGGGGTTGGGGTATGCCTCTCCCTAAACTGCTTCTTAATCTGTTGCTGAATGATTTCCCGTTTGATCCTCCTTAGAGGATTTTTTGTATTGGCTTAGGCCGCTTTTGCAATCAAGAAGGGCGTAGAGAAGAAGCAATAAAAGGAAAGAATCCTTTAGGAGGAATTTGAAGAGCTAAAGCTTTTTTGAGAGCCATGTGGAGTTTGTGAAAGGAAAAGCTGCCAAAACTTTGAGAGAAAAAAGAATAGAAAGGAAAAGAAAGATCCTTAAGGTGTGTCTACTATATTTGAAAATTTAAGGTAGGAATTATATATAACTTCGTTTACAATTTATGGTTGAGTTGTGCTTTACAAGGTTTATTTTTGTATGGATTACTCAATGTGATTACTTACATATATTAAATTCTTTTTACATATAGAAGTGACCATGTTGGTATGGGAATTAAAGAACTTAATGCAAACACGATATAATATATTAAGATTATAGGATTATCCTAAAATTTCAAATGGAGCTAACTTTACCTAAAATAAAAAAAATAAGGAATTTAATCAAGGTTCAATTCTTTAAGAAAATAGGACTTTATGTAGAAACCCTAGTGAAAAAGGTAGGTGTCCCAAAGGTTTATAAAGAGTAAGTAATGGATCCTAGAGAAGATGTTGACAAAGCTAGATAGAGTCTATAAATGTGTACCCTTATTTGGGAGAATTGACCTAAATAACTTGACTTTCTATGGATGAGAGCCAACTTTTATAAAATAATTCTTTTAAAAAAGTTGAAAATGGTTGAATGGAGCCCTAAAATTTGGAAAAATGTTTGACAAGAACAACTAAAATGTGAAAAGCATCCTTCCCACAAGAGGGAGATGGTGAATTGTACTTTATAAAAATTTGAAAGCAAGCAAGCATTAAACAAAGTTGGTTATCTTGAACTTAATGTTATTACAAATGTTTCTTCATTGTAAACTTCTCGTTAACCTTGAAATAAGTTGTGTAAGAGTGATAGGAGTTGTTGGTTTGGCTGACACACAAAAGACCTATATTCACCCTCGGCCACAGAAGTCCACACTTACACTAATAACTACCTTACTTCTATAGATGGCCTTATAAACCCTTACAAAATAATGATCCATAAAGATTAACCATAGCCCAAAAGAGCTATACAAAGGAGGATTATAATAACCCCAATAGAACAGTAAATATAAGTAATAACTTAATGATGAAAAAAATAGTACAAAAAAATCTATACCCAATACAAATCTTTTAAGTGGCACATTTAAGTGAAGGTATGCAATGAAGTTATTAAGAAAATCTAAAGAAAGAATATAGAACTTGAGAGTACATTAGTTTTGTGAATATTCCAAGAAATATGAAATAACAGAGCTCTTTCAACTTAGCAAGGATGATGAAAGTGAATTTTTTTCTTGAATGATTTTGCATTAGCTTCTTTTTTCTATGTTAAACCATTTATTTATATATAAAGGCTACTAAACAAATCACATAAGGCAATACCTATAGCAAAACAATAGCTACAATCAAATTCCTAAAGGGGTTAAAGTTGTCATTACCACAATATTGTGCTGATTGTACCATACAATCAATTAGATCCCTTTGTATGATGCCATTGAATAAGCATTGGGTTAATGAGTTAAATTATTGATGACCTTTGTATATAGCAAAAAAACTAATTATATTATATAATAAATAAATGTTGTATTGTATGAAGTGCTTAGGTTTAGTTTTCTTAAATACAAACTGTTTGTTTGACACAATAATAAATGTACAATAGGAAATATTGTACTATACAAACGTTATAAGTTTACTTCTAGGTAGCCTTTGACAAAGAGCATATTATATGATAAAAAATTACTATACCATACAAAATTCTTAGGTTTTCAATTTTTACATAATTCACATACTCTAATGATATATCGTATGCACAAAGACATGTTATCATACTACACAACCATTTAGTTTTAATAATTTGTCCTACATTCCAATGTTTATAGATGATCATGTTACATGATGACATATATCTTACTGTGAGGCTATATTTCATACAATAATTAAGGAATTGACTTACTTTCCTTATTGGAATATATAATTACTATAGATTATTGAAACAAAATATATAAGAAATCATGTTACATGATTGAATGACACTTCTATTTATTTCAAGAGTTTAACTACTGATCATGTTGTAAGACAAGTATTTTTTCTATATGGTCAATACAACATTAATTTGAAATTCTTGATTTTGTTTCATACTTATCGATATTATTATGTCCTAATAAATGATCAAGACTAAAAAAACTTAGGAAGATATGTCAATGGTTAATTAGAAATCAAGTAGATATGAAATTTAATTTTAAATATAAATGACATCCTATGTGCCACAAAAGAATATTTTATAAGTTGGAACAATCGAAGAATACCAAAAATAATTAAACAGTACTAATGATTGATGCCACACCATCAAGAGCAATTTTCTCCATGGGCTGCATCATTGTTTGAAGCATCTTCTTTATGAGATCCCATGTGAATCACTATGCCATCACATATTAAAAGATCATCAGCATATGCTTCTCTTGAGGTAACAATTGAAGTAATATATTAAATAATATAATGTATGATTTTGGTGTCATCAAACTCCCAAAGAGGTCCATGAGATTAACAAATGATAACTTATATTGAAAGAAAATGAAAACAAAGGGTCAAGGGACCATCCAAAATTAGTAGGGAAAATTTGGATGCAAATTGATTTACCTTGTTATACTTTTCTTAGTTCACATGATTGTTATATCATACTTTTACTTTATTCAATTGGTTGTGATATTATATCATACTTCTACTTTATTTACATGGTTATGATATAGACCTAGCATGTATCAGAACCTAAAATATGCTATGGTTTGCATAAAGATCACGTAGTTTGCCTATTAAGCCTATAAAAATTGGCTCAATCTATTTTAACATATCTTCTTTTTAGGTAGCATGGATGTGCTCCACGAACCTTATGGGGAATAATGAGTAGATATGGATGTATAAAAGTCTCTTTACTTTGGTTCTTATTTTTAAAAAATCATTTATTAGGACTTATTATTTGGTGTGGTAATAATGCTACTACTACAACAAGGACAAAGTCCTATGTTAGTTTTATTTTTTTGTGCTACAATAATTATATTTAATGTTGGTTATTTAAATGAAAATAACTTTGGTTTGGTTTTACATCATTTATTTATTTGATCCATTTGATTCAAATGATTTTACTTCACATTGTATAAAATGAATAGTTGTTCAACAAAGGTAAGAAACTTCTCATGGTGATGCTATGGAAACTACAAGGTGGTATCAAAAATAATCTTACTATGATCTCAATGTCAGTATTAGGCTCTAGAGACTTTTTATGAGCGGAGGAAAGTTGAAAATGTTAAGTAGAGCATGAAAACCAAAGTGTAGGAGTCAAGAGGGATAGTTCTATAATGTCTATTACTATGGTGTTCTATAGAATTTTGTGTAAATCTATAAGCATTTAAGGTGATGCACATTTATTGATAAAGTTCCTTGAAGAGAACAAAATCTTTTGAAACAATATCTTGACATAATGACAATGGTGAGCCATACAAACATAATTATTGAGGTATATTTTGAGATGAAAAGGACAAATTTGACTGCTATTTAAAGAACATGTCACCAAAAAGACCTATATTATAATTTGTTGGGTTAAACACCTATTATAGAGAAATCTACATAATCTAAGTTAAGTACCTACCATGGGAACACAAACAAATACAAGGTGATAACATAAACAATAGTGCAAAACATGCCAAATGACATCTGAGGCTATATAAGATGCATAAGTGGTCATAGAGGAGAATATGCACATAGATCCTTACATTGATTGCTATAATGTATCCATAAAACATATGATATTTACTTAAGATAAATTGAGACATGTAGAAATTAAATTAAAATTAATTTTGGAACATGAAATTAAAATGACCTTCAAGTATTGTACGTTGAGACCCATGTATTGTAGTTAAGGTTAAGTGGAGTTGAAGAAAATATGGCAACCAAAAGAAAAAGTATAGTACATCGAATTGAGGTGTGGTATAGGAAGATTTTGCATATGAACATTGGCTTCAACATAAAGTGCATTTAAGTTAAAAGGAGGAAACCTAAGAAAAGCATATAATACAATAATATTAAAATATGATACCTTACGATTAAATTACCAAAATGAATGAACTATTAAGTTAAACTGGAGAGAAACCTACAGTTTGTTAGTATTAATGTACAATATTGGATTCGATGGAGTAGACTATGAAGGTTGGATGGTATGCAAGGCTAGACAATATATAAGGTTAAGGCTAAAACTTAAGAGAAACATATATTATATTAATATTAACATATGGTACTTTGGGTTCATAAGAGTAGACTATAAGACAAGGGGATAGTAGATGAGACAGAATATGGTGAAGCCCAAAGGAAATGTACTATTATGACCTTACCTAACTATATACATAATAATCAACATAAATTAGAGATTATGTAAAAAAACATAGAAAGGTGAGAACATTATAATCCTAAGTAGGGAATAATGGTGAAAAAAATCCAAAACTATCCAGCTACAGTATGTAAAGTACATAAGCACTAAAATAAATAGAAAATATGCACTAAAAAACTATAGATAAACACCAATAGCATATAAGATACAAACTAGGTATAAACAAAAGTAAGTATTGAAAATCAACATGAAAAAATTTCACTTTGAGCATAATCCATTCTAACATCTTAATTGTAGAGTCCTTTTTAGCATCAATGTTCCTAGCTCATGGTGTAGTTGATGCATTGTGAATGACGTAAATTATGGTGAAACTTCAAAGAAGACAACATATAAACCTAATATGGCTCAATATAAAATATCATAAAATAATGCTAATGTGAAACAACATCCAAAAGCAAGAGAATGAATCATGAGTAAACAAATAATAATAAACATAGTGAAATGTTTTTACATGGATATTATCTTATTTCTAATTTTGATGTATTATATTCTACAAGCCAAATTTTTATTTGAACTATTATTCTTTAGATTCAATAACCTATATCATATGACCTTGATTGGCATCCAACAGTTATAACGACATACTTGCTTATTCAACCTGCATAAAGTACTAGTAGAAGTATAAATAAAGGCATCCTCACCCTATCATTCAAGGTAATGTCAATTGTAAAGACATCCTTTATCTAATAATATGAGAATAATGTCTTTGGGAACCAATTATTGCCTTTTGATATTATATTTTATAATTCAAATTTCTTACCATGTAATATGCTAATATCATAACCAATAGACATTTTCATTCTTTTTTTTTATCATTCTTATGTTGATATGCAACAAGTAATAATACCATACCAATTAGAATGATAATATGCAAATAGAAATGATGGTAAACGAATTATGTAATAACTACTTATGAATATGAATAAGTTGACATAAACCTTGCTAATATAAAAAGATATTATGAAATCCAAATGCAAATATTAATATAAAAATATGCTATTTCATTACATTACATGGTATAAATATTGTTTACCTAAATGTAAGAAAGAAATGAATTCACTAATCTCATTCTCTTTAAGGTTTTCTACAAAATCATACTTCAATAATTATCACCACATAATCTTCTATGTGGCATAATTATCGACTAGCCTAAATTAATTTTAATCCTAATAATCCTTTATCAACTCATTGCCATATATCTCACTTGTATGACCTAGTTTCCATAGTATCTGTATTAATATGTAACTGACCATACAATACAAACTCCCAAATCATATGGTACAATCCTCGCACATCAGATAATTGACTCATATGATCCAACGGATGATCTACTATTCCCAATTGATTGTGTAGTATGACCACCCGCCTTACATTATATGATTGCTATGCTCTATCCAAGTAATAACTTAATTTAACCAAAACATATTGTTATGGTATAATATACCCCATATTCCAAAGCTATCCACTTTTTTTAACTCTCTCAAGCTACTTAACACATTATATAGTATGATTTGTGATCTTACTATATGATCTACTTTGGATTATCATCAACTAACTTGGTCATCTAATACAATTGATCCCATTGTGTTGGTACGATACTCATATATGAATCCTACACAATTTCTTAATGAACTCATTTGAGGTCTTTATTAACTAACTCAACCATCAATGTATCATATAAACACCATAATTATACATGTTTAATCTATTTGCAAGTTCTACAAACCAGATCAGACAATTATGATCCACCCATTGCCCTTGTATGATGCAATTAACTACTTAATCTTAGCAACTTTTACAACCTTTGTATTATAGAGGTTATTATATAGTATGATCTGTTGACAAATGATTGTATGACCCTTTAATCAGATTATTCTATCCTTCTTATCTTAGTTATTTAACATTGATTATATATGTATGATTTGCACCTTTATTCTTATATTATATTTAATTAATAATTGTTTGTTCAACTTTGACCTCTCAGTTTTGATCAAACCTCTTCCTAACTATTCCAAATCCTCCAAACTATTCTAATATACATTCTAACTCAACTGCAACCTCATCATACCTTATTTACATAAAACTAAAATGAATCCAACCACAAAATAAATCTTAAACATTTACCTCCTCTTATTAAGAACTATTCCTTTCTTCCTTTATGTTTCATTTGTTGCAACCTTATTTCTCCTCTTCCACTTGCCTCCAACTTTCTTTCGAGCTGCAACATGTTCCACTCTCTTTTTCACTAATCTCCTTCTCTTTTCATGCAATTTTCTTCTCTACATAAGGTCTCTCTCTGAACTACTTTTTAGAAATCTTTCTTCCTTTCCTCTCCCTTCCTATTTATACTCCTTAGGTTTCTTCTCATCATAATCATACATAGCCAAAAATCAAATTTAAATCCATCACCTGAGGTCATTATCTTCAATTGAAAAATTATAAATTTACCCTTCAACCTTTTAAGGAAATAACATTCATACCTTATTCTTTAAAAATTCATAACTAATTATTTGGATGTCAAAATAATAAAATTCAAAGCTATTGGAATCCTTTTAAAAAGTTCTATTTAATGGTATGCTTAAATACTTTTTTAAATAAATTTGAAATCATAGCACACAAACTCAAGATCATAATAATTTAATATTATTTTAATCTATAAAAATGAAATTTTAGAATTTTAACTTTATTTACTTAAATAAACATCAATACAACCATATTAGCTTAATTTCAATGGTTTATAACATTTTAACATAATAAAAGTATTGGTTATTACACGAATGATACTTTAATATTGATGTATAGTACTTTGATTTGTAAGTTATGATCTTATGAAAATTTCACTTTCTTGTAAGATACAGTATAGATAGGTTAAATGATTAAATATTTTTAAAAAACTACCAAATGTACTTTATTTTAGGATGAATACACATACAAAATTTGATCTATTAATGAGATATCTTACTAAAGTTCTCAATAATAGATCTTATTTTAGAGTTGTAATAGCCTAATTGAAGCATAAGTTTGACAAAGAAACTAAAGAAGAAAGAATGAGAGTTATTTTTGACCAAAAGATGGAATATTTCTTAAAGGGATCACCTTTTCTTCCCAAAAGATAAGATTCCTTCTTCAAGGATATAATTTTCTTCTCCATGGATGCAATTTGTCCTATTCATTATTCTTCCCTTTTTATAGAGGTTTTGATATAATATTTTATTTTTTTTCCATTCGTATGCATGGTCGTTATTGCACAAGTGTGGATATTCGTGTGTTATTACTACACTTGTGTGCAGATGGCACCTAGCACTGTATCCACATTCTATGCAACCGAGAAGGTTTACCTATTGTGCATGATAATAAGTGTTGTGATTGAACCCTATGTGTTATGGTCCTACATGGCACACACCATTGTCCCACTTGCAGTGAACTTCTTGCATATGTCATGCTGTCCCACATGTGCATCAAGGCTTTTGCACATAGTTGTAGGTGCTCTAGCATGCATTTTGTTAGTTTTTGAGTGAAGATGCATGAGTGAGTGGCACCACATGATGCCATTTAATGTTTCCTATGATTTTATCTCCTCCTTAATTCTTTCTTAATTGTGGGTTTCTTTTTGATTGAACAAAGTATAATTGAACCCTTGTTAAACAATTGTGCAACTTTCTTAGAATAATAATAAAAAGAAAGGTAATATATATCCTTTGGGATGGATATGGAGGATTGGAGTTTGTTTGAGAGCCTTGAGGAATTTAGAAAGGGAAACATCATTGATGCTTTGAAAAAAAATGGAAAGGAAAGAAAAAGAGAAGCACCATAAGCGGTAAACAAGGACATGATGTTATGGTTTTTTAAATTATTTTAAATTTTGTGAAAAATATTTGGGAAGATTGTAATAACCTACTTAATTAATCCAAAAATCCCTTCTAAATATTTTATTTATTAGATTTGTGTGTATAGATATAAAAATTTGGAATTTATTATCAAATTGGTGACACATAAAAGATGGGAGGATGTAATCACCAAACTAAAATTTGAGCAAATTATAATAAAGCTCTGAGCTTGAAGATTTCGTAGGTATTCCATTTGTATTTTTTGGAGGAAAATTGGAATTTTTGTAGATTTTCAAATTTGGAAAAGTAAGTAATGATTTAAGATTAAAATAATCCTCTTATTAAATAAAAGGATAAGTTTTAACCACTTCTGCTTTGACTATGCTTGGTGCTTATGTATGAATGAAGAAGGATAATGAGGAGAGCTCAAAAGGAAAAAGGAATAAAATGGATCTTAAAACTCACTTTGCCAAATTGCATGCTAAAATACATTCTTGCTTGAGTTCCACTTCATAAAATTTATATTTTTTGGTTGGGGTGTTGTGGAAATGGGTCTTATAAGATTTTGATGGAGTTAAGGTCAGGTCACCCATTATTATTCTTGGGTCACGATAATTGTACAAGTCAATTGGGTAGATCATCTGATATTGTCTATGCAATAGTGGTACTAAGGGGCCTTTGGTTTAATGTTCATGGGTTAATAAAGTAAACATCATATTCACATGCCAAGTTGATTATACTATTGTGATTAGTTTAGGAGTGGTGCAATTATAATAGTCCAATATGATCCTTTATTTGACCATTGAGTATTAACATTATACATGTATGTTTAGATGATTAAAGAAATATGATTGTTTCAAGAAAGGCCAAATAATCATCATCTAATCTGATTACTTGTCTAACCATTGATCATTAATATCGTACAAGTAGGATAAGTTGATCAGTTAGCTACAATCAATTTAAGAAACATGACATAATCATCACCCATCTAGTCATATGTCCAACTTCAATATACCTTGGATCATATTGATAAGGGGGATCATACTACATGGTATGAAGCCATATATCTGAAAGTATGTTATTTTTTTGTCTTCGTTTGAAATAACTTTTGTAAGTATTTTTCTTATAGAAAATGAGTAACATTGATAAAATGTAATGTGAATTTTGTACAAAATATAAAGAGGAGATAAGGGAAAAGGAAAGGCCATGGAAGAGACTTTTAATAGCCATCAAATAGGTGAACTAATTAATTGTTGCTAAACTTTTTGACTATAACTATGGTATGTATGTTGATATGAGAATTAAAATAATGTGGACTCATTTCCTTTTTTTCTAATATTATGATGGAATTTTCTTACTTGTGATATATATACATATATATACACATGAATACATACATGTATATAAACTATAAATATTTATATATGTACTTTGATAATTCTATAAATCAAAACATATGAAAATAAAGATAAGTAAGAAATGAAAAGAAAAAGAAAGAGAAAAAAGGTTATTATTACTGTGTGATTTGTTAGATTAGAAGAAGGAAAGATACTTGTGATAGAACATTTCCCTTATATAACCTTATCTTAAAAGAACTTATAGAAGAGATTGACTTCTCACCCTATTATTTTAAGCACTTAGAGGTGAGGCCATGATATGATAAAGGCTCCATCCTCTTTTGTATGGAATGTTGGTAGTAGGGGGTAGAGGCTCTATGATAATGAGATAAAATTCACACCTTGCAAGGCAATCAAAGATTTAGCCATGACAAGGTAGAGGTTTAGTCCTTATTAGCACAACATTTTGGTAATAGTGGGTGGTGGTCTATGATGATGACAATATTATATGGGATCCTTTAGGAGTAAGGATGTTGGTGATAGAGGAAAATCTGGGCCCAATGGAGAAGAATAAGAAAAAGATATGTATGAAATATAAAGTAATAAAATGAATTCAAATATGAAAAAGAAAAGAAAAGTATGATACACTATGAGTACTATATGAATTCAAATATTCAATGATTTTTGTTTTGGATGCTTTAAATTGGATGCTTAAATTTGAGTTATTTTCTTTGTGTTCCTTTGTCATTCTTAATTGATGTCCTCAATTTTTTTGCTAACTATATTTTTGCCAAGGAAAATTATGTTTAGATGTATTTTATCAAGATTTAATAGATTTGAGTTAAGTGAGACATGATAATCCTCCTCTTCCTCTATGTCTAGCTATAGGTTTTAGTTATAATTTCATGTCATAAATGTATGATGTCCTAATCAAATCGATATAATTGTCTATTTAACATAGCTAACTGAGTATCACTTGGTCGTACATGGTATAGTTAGCTATCAGCTAAGACAAGTGCAAACGTATTTCTATTTGTTCAACAAAACTTAAGCAAAGTATAACACAAAGTAGCATGTCATAATTATATGAACCATTTCTCTTAAAACTTTCTAAAATAACTTAAGTAAAATCTATGTTGTAATGGAATATACACATACGATCCAATAGCATATAAGTATGACTATTATGTATAATATGAATGTATTAATTAGAATACCTTCATGTAGATATGATGTTAGTATCACACTTATACAAAGTTAGCTCTCTAAGTAAATGTACTAAGAAGACATTTTTGTAATGATACCATCCCTCTATTGTAGTCATTCAAAGTTTCCAAAAACTTATGAGCATATCACTTCATAAAAAAATTCATCATATGTTGATGATCCACTTATTAAAATCTATGATCATATATACATATAATTAATAAATAAATCATATTTATATGATCTTAGTTATTTTCTAGTATTATATTTTGAAAACCTAAAAGACTTTAAGGTTGTCTTGCGATCATATATCATATAATACATTGAACATTATCATACATGTACAATGTATTTTGGGTAATTAAAATATTTTGGGCATAAGGGTGCTTCATCGAGAAATATATCCTTTTCAAGTATCACTCTTGTATGATCCCTAATTCATTTTTGCATGTGGATCAATGAATTGTAACAACTAGCTAATCAGTTAAAAAATGAGATCTTTGAGTCACCAAGGTTTCTAATTTCATGCTTAATCAAATGGTGAGTATATATAGGAATCTTTTCATATGTAGAAAGTTTAATATACACACTTTCATATTTCCAAGAGGTTTCTAATGCTTAAACCTACAAGATTATCCTAGAAGCTCTTCTGTGTGCCATTTAAAGACTTTCTTACTAAATTTTGATCATTTAGTTCTCTTCACCTTACTAATTTTGTGTTTGTAATATCTTTAATTTTGCATATATAACTAAGGCACTTGGAACTATTTCTTGGTTTTAGATTGTATGTGTAATTTTTTATTGCTAAAGGTTTTAAACTTTGATCTAATTGTTTATTTATCTTGTTTTTTTTATGGATGCTATTAGTAATATTTGTAAGCTTTTTTAAGTTATGTAGACCAGTGTGATCTTTGTTTTGTGAAGGTTCTTAACCTATCTATCATGTGGCAAAAGGTATTTGCTTTAGTGTGTAAGCATAATTTGGGGTCGAGGATGGATGTAAACCAATGTTGTTACCAAACTACTTGAAGTCTTTGTATTCTTTACTTCTTGCATTCTATCAAAAATTAATTTCAAAATAATTAAGAGATTTCTTTAAAATTGTTAAGACTTTTAAATTCAAATAAAAGACTAATCGTTGTTAGCATAAGCTATTAATTTTAAAATTTGTTAAGGGACAACTCAACAGATTGTCACTAGTTGGATTATTATTCTTTTCAATGGTTTGATTATCTCAAAATGAATCTTTCAATTTTAACATCCATTTGTTAGATCAGAAAATGATCTATTTGATGAAGGTTAGACTACCAATTGAATGATTTAATAGACTTTTCACAAAACTTGATTTTAGTTAAGGATGATCAGACTATTCATCTTGCATTTTTATAACCTTTCAACAACAACTTGATTTTTATCCCTATTTTAGTTAAACTTCAATAGATGGTTTGAACATATGTTGAACTCATCATCAAATTATTCATCAATGTCATTTGATGGTCCCTTGGTCATCTAAAAAAGTTAATTTTAATTACCAATTTTATCTTTTATTACCTTATTCCTTAATGATTTTAGTTGCTAGTTTTACCTTTTATTAGATTTTGCCTCAATGATCTAATTATCATTAGACAACTAATAAAATAGCTTGATGACCTTTCAATAAAAAGTATGCTAGCTATTCTACATAAGATTGGAACATGATGGAGTGTAATTTAATATTGAATGTTTTGTAATGTAGGAGTGGGAGTAGTTGTTAAACCTTGATTTCTTAAAGAAAAAAGATGGTACATTAACCTTTAACATACTATACATTTATTTTATGAGAGGTGAATAAAGAGAGTAATGAATAATCTATTTGGATTCACATGGTGCCTTGTGAAGGATCTATTGTACATTGGGACTAACAAACCATATGTTAGAATCAAGAGTGAAGTGTAAGAGCTTGGAATGGTCTATCTATTTCACTACCACAAAAAGCTAGGAAAACATAATTTTCCATATGTTAAGGAAATGAATGATACATTAAGAAGGTCATGAAAAATTAATTTCATTAGTTTTAAGAACTTGTGTGCTTTGTTTGTGAATACTTTAAGCAAAGAAATTATGTTATGTTTGAGGAATTGTGATGGAAAGGAAAAACTTAGATAAATTTGAGAACTGTGAATGCTTTGTGAATGAAAAGCAAGCACGTAATGATAACTGAACTAGATTTTGTGTAGGTAATGAAAGAGAAAGATAAAAGAAAGACAAACTAAGATAACTATGATATAAGTAAGTTCATTATTAATTATTTTGATATATCATTATTGAGATAAGATGTGAGCATACTACATGTCATAAATTGATTTTATGTATGTTCTAATTGATGGGATAACTTTCTAGCATAAGTTGCATATATATATATATATATATATATATATATATATCAAGTTTAGAAATACTAAATTTAGAATTGATTATTTTTATAGAAACCTTAAATTCTCATATCAAGTTTAGAGAAATATAGGTAAACCTTTTAGTAACAAATTAATATTTTTCATAGCCTTCAACCATCAAATTAATGGAAAAGTGAATTTTTTTTAAAACTTTAAGGATTTTATGAGACATTTTGTATTAGATTTTGAGGGTTGGTAGAGCCATTTGTCATTAATAGAATTTGTTTATAATAATAGCTTTCAAGCTAGGTTTTTAATGGCTTCTTATTAAGTCCTATATAGAAGAAAGTCCTAACCCCTTTTATGATGGCTTAAGGATTGGGAAAGGTGGATTATATTTTATTGAGGAAGCCATTGAAAAGAAAAGATCAATCAAAGATAAGATGCACAATACTCAAGATTGAAAAACAATACATTGATAAGAAGCATAAAAAATTGAATTTCATAAAGGTAGCATTCCTTTCTTAAAATGAGTGTGCTAAAAGGGTAATTAGATTTGGCAAGGCAAGGAACCTAGAACCAACAGATTATTAATTTTCAAATATTATAAAGAATTGGTCTTATTCCTTATGAAGTGCTTTTGCTACCATAATGGCTAAAACACACAATATTTTGCGTGTTTCTTATTTTAGAAGATATGTTCGTGATTCATCTTATATTATTTGATACGACTTTGAAGAGATTGAAATCTAATAAAATATGTCATATCAAGAACAACTAGTCAGGATTTTAGTTGTGAAAAGAGATTGAAAAATAAAATTATCTTCCTAGTTAGGAGGCTCTGAAATAGTTAGAGTGATAGAAATGTGACATAAAAAGTTACAATTGACATGATGCACTGGAATCATGAGTTATTTTAATTTTTAGGATGAAATTTTTACAGTATGGGAAAATTAAAACAACATGAATATTTAATTGTAAATACTTAGTTTTTTGAATATGTGATGTTAGGTTTTGTTTTATTGCAATCAAAATTTAAGAAATTCATGAGTTTGACACATTTTAAAATGCATGCCATTTTGTAAGTACCCAAAATGGTGCCTTAAGCATACATTAAGAAGAGCCTCACATTAGGAATTTGTTAATATGTTAAAAGTATTTTTCATATGTTAATTAGAATTTATAGAATGTTTTTAAGAATAAAGCTATTATTTGATTATTTTATTATTATATTAAATAAATGGAATTTTATAATTCCTTTCCTAAAGCCGAATCTATTACCAACATCTTTGAGAAATCTTTTAGGAGAAAGAGAGGGAGAGAAAGAGGTGAGCTTATGAGAGTAAAGGAGAAGAAGTTGTGGAATTGTTAGAATAGTTTTGAAAGCTATAATAGGCAAGCTTAAGATGGGAGCAATTATAACTAGTGCCCTTTTTCTTTGTTAAGAGAAAGGCCTTGTAATGGAAGTGCATTATTTTAGAGCAAAAGATTAAGAAAAGATATGATTGGGTTATGATTTCTCTTCTTTATAATGCTCATGTGAATAGTTTGACCAAATTAAGTGTTGGATTTCAATTGGATGAGACTTAGGATGATTTGGTGAAGTTGTAGTCATTGTCCCCATATGGCATACTGTATGCAAAGGGTAATGTACTATATGTTAGGCCAAGTGTATCATTAATTGAGCACCAACAAATAGTATGATAGGTGGTCTACATATGACTTCTTTTCTCAAAGATAATGAATAGTGTGTTAATATTTAACATACCATACATTTAGCATAAAAGCGAGAGTACTTATTGCACCTTGATTTTGTAAAGAAAAAAGATGGTGCATTAATATTTAATGTAGCACATGTTTAGCTTTTAAGAAAAGAATAAGAAGTGCTATGAATAGTCTGCTTGGACTCATGTATGGTTCCTTTTGAAGGGAATACAATGTGTGTAAGATAACATAACATACATTTAGCTTCAAGTATGAGGTGTAAGAGCTCAAAATTGTGTACTTGTCTTCCTAACATACAATGCTAGGAAAGCAAAATACACTATACATTAAGGTAAATAGATGATAAATTAAAAATGTTATGAAAAGTAAATTTTAGTAAAATTTTAGGAATCTGTGTAGTTATTTTAATACTTCAACATATAAATAATGCTTTATTTGAGGAATTAGGAGGGAAAAGAGAACTTAGATACAATTGAGAATCATGAATGCTTTGCAATTGAAAAATAAGTATGTGTTAATAACTAAAATGGATTTTGTGAAAGCAAAGAAAAGAAGTGATAAAGCTAAAGGAAAAGCTATAAAAGAGGCACCTCAAATCCATCAGAAAGTTAAACTAAGATAATTTTGATATAAGTAAGTTAATTGTTACCTACCTTAAAATATCACTATTGATATTTAATGTGATGAGATGTGATGTGAACATTATTGCATAGCATTGATTGATTGTGTGTATTTTCTAATTGATGATATAACATTCCTGCATGAGCTACATATGCATATATACATACTATTATGAGTATGAGAATATAAAATAAGAAAAAAAAATTAAATATGAGAGTTGAATGAAATGAAAACAAATAAATGAAAAGAGAAATGTTGATAGTATGAACTTGATGATCTAAATGATCATGAGAAATATAAAAATGAGAAGATGTTAAGATTTCCCTAATGACCTTATGTTTTAATTGCTTGATATGATGTTATCACATTTATTGTTTATAGCACTTTAGAGCAAAGTAATGATAAGTGGAGATCTCATCATCATAAGTACTTTGTATAAAGTGATGCTATGTAAAGAATTTGTGATTAAGTTGGCATCAAACCTCATTCCTTCCATTGTTTGTACTTAAATGTAGGATGATTATAGAAAAGACGCATTTCCATGTTTGTCTAGTCAAAGGAATCACAACAATTTGGGAGCAACCTTTGACGAACTTCTTATAACATCTAGCTAGTTCTAAGACCCATGCCATTTGTAGCACTAGAACAATCAATTACTAATGCTACTTTTTGTGTGTCTAATGGCACACCGTCAACATTGATTACATGTCCAAAAAATGAAACTCTTTTAACTAGGAACTATACCTGCAAAACTTCTCATACAACTAATACTCTTTCAATTTCAATATCACCATGTCCAAATGTATTGTATGCTCAACTTCAGTTTTGGGATATATTAAGATGTCATCAATGACTATTATCATAAAACTATTAAGACACAACTTGAATACAAAAGGAAATAAAAAAATTAATAAACATATTCATTCTTAAATAGGTTCATTCATTAGTCTAAAAAGAAGTACAAAAAAATCATAATGACCATGTCTAGTTGTAAATATTGTTTTTGATATATCTTTCTTTCAAAACTTTACTTGATTGTATCATGACTTGAAATTACTTTTGAAAATACCTTGACTCCTTGAAGTTGATCAAATAAGTTTTTTATCCAAGGTAATACATACTTGTTCTTCATCATTATTAGCTTTAACTGTCTTTAGCCAATGCATACATATAGACTCTCATCCTTGTTATTAATGAAGAGTGATAATGCTTCCAATGCGGGACATTAGATTTGATAAACACTTAATCTCGTGTAACTCCATAGGTTCCATCCTTTAATATTCCTTAGATAAGTTTTGCACTAGATACGAAGTCAATGGCAAATTATATTTCCTTATTTGATGGTATCCTTGGCCAATTCTTTGAAAAGGCCATGTATTTGCATACTGCTAGAACATTTTATAATCATGGAACCATTTGTTCCATACTTGACTAGAAATTAGATAGAATTCACATTTTGTTGTATCATCATTGTCACCTTCATTGTTGACACGTCCTTTGCTTTATCAATATAAATACATAATCAGAGACTTAGCTTAAGGAGGTTGATCCCTTGATAAAACCCCTCTACTTTCACTTTGCTTACCTCTCCTTCATTAGCTATTCTTGGCCTATGAGGTTTCAACTTTCTCATTCTTTTTATTCTTATATGAATTTTTAAATTTCTTAATTAAAGTAAATTTCTTTCAAATTCTTGAGTGAAATTTTCATATCAACATCCAATGATTGTCAAATTATTGTTAATATTTGATCAATAATAATATACTTAGTAGTGATGCTAAATTGGTTCAATAAAAACATTATTAGAATTTAAGATTCAAAAGAAAAAATGAAATAAAAAATAACAAGAATATCTTAAATTAAAAATATTTTTCTTCGAAAAGGAATTTTTAATATTTGTTTAGCTAACCCAAAGAGTATTTGAATGCACCTTTTCATGATTTCATTGGCATTGTCATGTGTCCATAGACATGGTTTACATTGTTTTTCATTCTCATGGCTAATCCTTACCCTTTCATTTCTAGGATTTTTCCTACAACCTAAAGATCTATTACCTCCTTAACTTCAATGATTTTTTGCATGGATTGTATAATGCATCTTTGGCCAAGTAAATTTGGGAATTTAGTAGTTATGCTTTGATCTATGATTGGGTACTTTATAGAAATTGTCCACTAAATTTGGATTAGTTGCTCTTATAATATATAAATAAGTGTTCAAGGGGTTCTTTGGATCCATCATTGTATCTTTAAACTTTTCATAACCTTATATGTTGTTTACTTCAGTGAAATACATCAAAGGGAAGAGTTTTCCTAACCCTTATCACACATATGCTGTGTATTTGTTTGTTTTAGTGAGGCTAGACTATGAAGTAGAGTTTCTAGTTGCTTCTTGGGAAGAACATTATTCTAAAAGTTTGAGAGAGTAAAAACTAATGGTATGGTAGCTTGTATCATATCTATCATTCATCAAGATGGCTAGAAGTAAGAATGAACTAAGAGAAAGGATGTTGCATTAGGAAGTCCTTCATTGTGCTAGACTTTATCAGGAAGGTTTGCATGCCATTTTAGAAGATGTTCTAGATTTGGAGTCTATTGTGAAGGGGCTTTAGCAATCCATGTTGAGGATTTTGTGTGAATCTGTTGTGAGCAAGATGAAGTACATTGCAAGTTGGAGGTGACGTGTAAGGAATTTAGAAATAGAAATTTGTGGTAAAAAATTGGACACTCCATGAGAGTTCTAAAACCAAAGTGCTTCAATAGCACTACAAATGCTAAGTAATTGGAGAACTTCCTATGAAACATGGAGCAAATACTTCACCATTGCTCATGTGCCACATGTAAATGAGGTGATAATTTCTAGCACATGTCTTATGAGAGCTGGAAAATTGTGGTGGAGAACATGGAGCTTTGATTTTGCAAATGCTAGAAGGCTAAAAATTGATACATGAGAAAATCTTAAGAGAGAAATGAAAGATCACTTTCTTTTTTATAATACATCCTTGGTGCCTCAAGAAGCTATAAAAGGCTAATGCATAGTGGATCTATGCAAGATTATGCCTAGGAATTCATGTCCATAACATTGGGTATCCAAAACATGTTTAAGGAAGACAACTTATTCAACTTCTTGTCCAGGTTACAACATTCATCATAGTTAGAACTTTATTGGCAAAATGTGAAAGACTTGTCAAGCATACTTGCTCTTATGAATGCTCTTGTGGACTTGAAAGTCTCCAAAGTTTTGGATGTACCCTCAAAATTGAAAGAAAAGGAAAAGAAAAAGAAAGTTGAATGGAAGCGGGATGCCAAGAAGCATAGTGGAGGAGAGAAGAATGACAAAGACAAGAGGATGCAAGGGTCATCTTCTTTTCGAGGTATTGCATAACTCCAATAATTAGCAAGGTTGTTTCTTGTGTAATAGATCTCATCATACCCAACATTATCCCAAATGTAAGAAGCATAATGCTTAGATAATTAAGAAAAAGATTAATAGTTGTTACACTTGTTAATCCCTTATAATTATTGAATTCATTGGTGGCTAATTCAATCGAAACATTGAACACTTATGGTAGTGACTTGGCTATAATACACTCATTGTTGATTCATCTTTTAGTGAAGATAAATAGCTAAGAGATTGTTGTCATAGTGGACATTGGTGTGACATGCACCATTCTGGCTATAAGGAAGTTGATTATGGATTATCAATATTATCCATTATTCATTGACCTAGAATTCAGTCTTCCTAGGTCGATGCTAGAATGGTTAATGGGGACACACTACAAATTCATTAGAAAAAGTCTACACTAGTTCAAATCCAAGTCATGTCAAGAATGTCACTCGATGAATATGATCTAACCAATTTTTCTCCTAGGAAAACTAATGTTGAATATATAAATCAGTAAAAAGAGTCCATTTTTCCTTTAGCTTTTTCTCATCCATTCTTTCCTATTCAAATGTATTCAGATGAATGGAAGAATGGATTAATAGATTATTCATATCTATGTCAATAGAATATCCAAATATGATTCATGTTTCTATTAAATCACAAGACTTTGTATGCATGCAACACAAATGGCTAAGATTATAGCTTAATAGGTAGAAGCTACCCTATCAAGGTAGAAGCTATGGGTACAAACTTCATCAAACCAACACTAGAATTAGAACATGAAGAATTGATAAATTGATCTCTCCTTTTTCATTAAAGGGAGAACAAGGAATGTAATTTCATCTTTGAATCATTATTTATTTTGTATTTTTTTTTGTATTTCATATCTCATAAAAAAATAAAGACTCATTTTTGTTTCTATTTTTATTATTTCTATTGAGTATGAATAAAATATGAGTATGAATAAATAATCTTTCTAGGTTATATTATGTTCTTGTTATACTATTCACTTCATGATGACAAGTCTATTTGATGTATTAGAAATTATGATTCACAATATTTTTTCCATGTTAATATCATCAATTTGTACCTTTGAATTGATAAGAGTCCACTATCATCTCCACATAATTAGATCTTGAATTATTGTGAATCAAGAAAGGAGCTTGTAATAGTCACTATTCTTGCACTTATTATTATTGTACTATTCATTTTCATTCTTATTACTTTTTTTATTATAAATGTCAAAATAGTCAACCAAAATGATTAATTTGAATTAAACTATGAGTTTTACTTTTTATTTTTTTTAATTAATGATGGAGAAAATGAAAGGGTTTCAAACTCTATTAAAATGTTAAATGACTTCAATCAAATGATTGGTTTAGAGTCATAAGTATCCAAGATAGTATGGTAAAAAGAGCTATGTATGGCTCTATCTAACACACTATACTTTAGATCACAAAGTAGATTTTATTATTGTATTCATATTCCTATTCACAATACATAACATGAAGTTTTCTTCTATATAGAAAATTTAAAAAACTCTCTTTTCTACCTATACTTGATAGTTTGATTTAAATACTTCAATATTACTATCTAATATCTATTACATATATATGATATCCATTGTACATATATGATATGTACTTGAATTCACTATTTTTTATTTTATCCCTTATATACATTACATATTTAGATAAATCCAAAAGAATTATCAAAAGAATCACAAGAGAAATGCTAAGATATTTACAATCCATAAGATATTGAAATTATACATATATACTTATATATATATATATATATATATATATATATATATATATATATTAAAATTTATAATTATTTAAGAGAATCTTAAATTCATGGATTATAGAATCCTATTCTTATTTTTGATATTGATATATATAACAAAAAAATAAGAATAAATAAATTAGATAAATAAAAATAGAGAAATTTAAAAAATAAAAATCGAAATAAAATAAATAAATATTATTATCAAATATACATATTGAATATAAAACTCAAAATATGAAATTAAAACTAGTAAAAAATATAAATTAGATAAAATTAGATAATAAATATTACTGTACTTTAAAATTTTTTTCTAGAAGAATTATCTATTAGATAGAATTTAAATCTTACTTTTATGTTCTTGGATATTCTCTATTCCGATTTTTGTTCAATTATATATATATATATATATATATATATATATATATATATATATAACCAAACTAAGTCAAGGTAGTTTTTTCACTTTCACAAATTGATTATAATTAATGTAATTTCATTCTTCTTTTAACTATAAAGTACTCATTTCAAATCAGTAATCTATCTAGCTTTGAAGCCCACTCCTCCCCCATACTACTAATGAAACAGAAAGTAAAAATGACCATTAAAGTAGTCAAAGTTAGACTTATTACATTAATATCCATGCCCTCCTTATGCTCTATGAAGTCAAGGAATTAATCCATTATTGATTCATTAATCATAGTAAAATCAATGGTATAGAGAAAAAAACAAAATCAAATTATTGCTTATGTTCATTGATGGAGTAATTTAATGATTCTATTTTTAAAGCATAAAATGTTCTTATCTTTATTAAGATTTTTATTTTTTATTATTTCAAGTCTTATTTCTTTGTTTATTAGATAATGCTTAGATTCAAATTAGGGGAAAATGATCTATTATCTCCCACCTTACCATGTGGACATGATGCTAAATTACATTAAATGAGAATAAAACTTCCATCAATATTCTTTTATTTATCTCCTCTTTTCTATTGAATCCTTTTTTCATATTCATTTATTTCCATTGGTTGTACTCAAAACACTTGTTTCTTAAAAACATTTCTTTTCTTGATCTAGAAAAGAGAAAAGATTCTTGACATCAGTCAAAGATCATAAAATTCAAGTAAAATTTGAAGAATTCTTTCTTTCCTTCATGAATTATGTACTTCATTTCCTTTTCTTTTGTCTTTTACTTGACTTCGACTCTAAATTATCTTTGAATTTGATAATAGTTATGAGATTTGTACCTAAATTTGCATCCCCTTAATGGATGTTGTATGACTAATAATGATAATTATTAATTTTCATTATCATTTTCCATTCAAAATTATAAAATTTATAATCATATCAAATACATGTGTATATGTAAACCCCTAAACAAGCTAAACTCCAACCATATTTATACATGTCAACTAAGGTCAGGATTGTCTATTAGGCACATATTTAAATACTCTTGCTTGAGTTTTGCATTGCATATGAGTAAAAAAATAGACATGATGACCAAATGCAACTTCTTAATGTATTGCTCCACTAAACTCAATTATGATAAAAGATATGTTATATGCATTACAAGATAGTTATGCATCTATTGGCATGTACTTCCTAAAGATTATTCCTATGTCTAGGAGGTATGCAATTCAATTGTATTTCTCTTTTTATTAATTCTACTACCAAATTTATAATTAATTTTTAAACATTCAATTTTTAATTACACATGCTAAAAAATAGTACTCTATATTGTTCCAAATTCTTCTCTTTTTATTTCATTCATGGAGTGCAAATTGAATCCTAAATTAATGAATACATTTTTTTCTTTTTTGTACCCCAATCTTAGGTAATAAAAATCACATTATCCAAGGTTAATGTCATATTATACTTCTAATATGTTAATATATAATATATAATATAATAATATAATAATATAATAATAAATAAATAAATTTAAGATATTATTAAATCTCCACTTGCATTTATAGATTTTACAACAAATTGTACTTATCCTTTTCAAAATTTCCATATGGAACTTCCATAGCACTAGAGGTCATTATGAAATGTTTAGATTTACATGCAAGCATCAAACTTGCCTTTCAACTTTGATTACAACTAGATTTTTTCAAAACACAAGTTTAAATCTTATAGAAACTTACCTTGCTTTCCCTTAACAAGATTTCTTCAATGATCTCCTCACAAATCAATTCCTTCTCCTTCCATGAAGATTTATCACAATGCTTTTTCTTTTTTTCTTCCCACTAACCTAGATTTGCTTGACACCTATTTGATAATCTCTTTGTTTCTCCTAGACAAGTAATATAAAGGTATATTATAAAAGTTTATATTTTTTACATTTTTTTTATCTCAGACAACTTTAGTAATTCATTGGATTAATTGAATGAACTACTCCTTCAACTGCTCATTTTCATACAAATTTCAATATTTTTGACATCAATCAGTATTTTTACCACCTTTTCATTAACAAGAGTGTTTAATAAATCAAATTTATAATTTTTAAAATGTTATGGTCTTTTGTATTATGACCGATCCACATACAATCTTAATAAAATTAGTATTACTAAATTTTTTATATTTTATTTAATCATATAACTAAAGCTCACCTCCCACATTGGGAGTCTTATTTATACATTATGATTTTTTATTGAAATTTCCTTTTTATGATTGTTTTTTATTTCCTTTCATAAAAATGTCATAAATACATTAAAAAGTCATTCAATAAAGTTTAAAATAATACAAAGTTTTTTGGGATGTTATTTTTAAGTAATTAATTTTCACTTTTAAAATTTTAACATGAATTTTTGTAGGAGTTACACCAAAAAACTCTTTTGTGTGATTGCCAATGTTGGTTCAAAAATATCCATCACAACCAGCTTCTTGGTTAAAAAATATTGATTTTCATTTCAATTTTTTCTTAACAAGCATTACCTTTTTCTTTGTTTGTACTTCCCTCCCACCCAAAGTTTCCTTGTGCTTGCCCAAAAGGATAATCATGTCTTTTCTTTTTAAGTCGATGACAATTTAACCTTTATTATTGTGCTTAACTTGTATACTATGCTCTTCTTAATCATTTAATGATTATTCCAAATCAAAGGTATTAAATACTATTTAGTCTCATGCATGGAATTTACTTTACTCAATAACACTAATAATGGCATCATGATAATGTACAAAGAATATTTGTGTGAGAAATAAAATTATAAAGTACTAAATAAAACCATGATTAAATTTGAGTAAAAAGTATTGTATTAAACTTTATTATACATTATTTAAGTTGTTTACCTAAATTTCATTTCTTGTTGGTAAATTTCATCATAAGTTATTTCTTAAAAATATAGAAATTTTTTCCTACCAAGAGTCTTATATATTTCTATTTAAATTAGTAATTTTATCTTTAGCAATATCCTCCTTAGTCTCTCTCAAATTAATTTTTAAACTTTGTAATTAGGCTTCAAAAAGCATTCCAATGCACTTCCCAAATGGTTTAAAGGCTAAAAGCATTCAAAAAGAATTCCATCCCAATTTAGGCTTGATATTTTCTTGGACTAGCTCAACTATGAACACATGGATTGAGTTTAAGGCTAAAGAGGTTAATCAGGTCATTAATTATCTCAGGTTGTAGTTATGTCACAAGTTAAGGTGGTTTTGATTTATGGGTTAAGGTGAGTTGAGTTTGATTATGGTGACATGATCTACAAATTTGAGTCACAAGTTTGAACAAGCTCTCAAGCATGGATAGAGCTAACTTGGGCTCAATATAGGTTAGCCAATTAGCTGATTCAAATTTTATTAATAACACCATATAAGTTCTTTTCTCTTACCATGACCTTTCTCTCTCCTATGTACTTTTACCACTACATTCCCTAACTTTGGCAAAAATAAATAAATAATAAGTCTTCATACTTTTACTTGATTGTTTTTTGACTTTCTCCTTTTGACATTGATGGTAGTTTTGTTATAGTTTTTAGGTCTCTAGTAAGCAAACCAAGAAATTCTTCTCCTTTTCAAATCTCTCTCTCTCTCTCTCTAGGCAAGGGATTTGTCGAGCTATATATCTCTCTCTCTCACCTCTTTGACAATATTATTGGAAAAAATAGGACATAGTAGTCGCTGAGAGAGTAGGCTCACCTTGCCTAATTATTGCAAACCATGTCCATTAATATTTCCAAAATATTATATTGTATTTATGTAATAGGTTTACTAAAGCATATCCCACAAGTAACGTAATGAGTTATTATTCATTATTATTGTTAGTTTAGTCTACCCTGCTTAATGTTATTGTCATACATTGTAATGTAAGCAAAAGGAAATAATGAGCATAAAGCACAATATAAAAATTATATAATAAGAATTACAAATATTAAATAAAGGTAACATAAAAATATTGAAATAAGTTGAATAAATAAGCATTATAACAAAATTATCAACTAACATATGTAGAATAATCCATATCTCATATATTCTTAAACATATTTATTACTAAATACTCTTTATTGTAGCATAGCACTATATGTTAGAATTTTTTTATATATAGTGTATAGCCTTATATGGGCATACCCATCTAGATATATACTTATATATATATATATATTCATATGTATGTATATATGTATGTAAGTATTTATGCATGTATATGTATATCAATTAATTTTTATTCCCATTTTTATTTAACATCATTTTATCATATCTAAACCTCGTGTAGGCACATCATAGATGACATGTAATTATATCATATTATATTATATCTACTTATCAAAGTTTTGCATAAAGTACTAATAATGATGCACCTTATTATAACCAATACTCTACAAAGAACATAGGTTATGTTTGAGTACCATAATTCTATCATCTCTATATTTCAAGGACTTATACAGAATATTAGTGATATATGGAAGGAAATCTTTAATGCCAACTCATTATCACGTTTACCACTAATGTCTCATCATGTCTTTCATCTTATGCTATGATTCCATTCATTTTTTATCATCAGCTATGGGATAGTGATTAAGGAAAACCATATTTGTTTCACATTTTCTCTTACCTCATGTCATATATAAAAATGAGATATAACAAGACTTATTTGACTTGCTTCAATACATATTCTCATCATTGTTTCTTTTGCCTATTTATATTCCCTTTTTCTATCCTCAATTCATGAGGGGGTTGTGTGTTCCTTTATAATATTTTAATGACTTATTTTGGTTAAGCTAATCTAGCTCACCTAATCTATCAATATAATACCTATATATTATATTCAATATATCTCATCTCATATAATATAAGATTTATATATTAGATCTATATACATATAATTATTCTTTCATAATAGTTCTATTTAGATTTCATAAGATATATCATGCCATGTAAAATAGATCAATCATGATGCCATGGTTATGCTCGTACAAATGCATTCTTTTAAAACTAATCATTATTTTTTAGTAACCCCATCGCTTTATGTAAGAGCTTCATGATAATAAAACTATTTATTAAAAGTTATTAATATATTTGTTAAGATTTTTATTTCAAAAATGTTAAAAGATGTTTAAATGAGTTGTACTTTATCATAAAGGTTATCAAGATTAGAGAATTTCATAATCTTGGGGCTATAGATAAATGTTGAACTTTATTGTGTGATAGTTATTTTGGACAAATCTTATTTTCTTTGAGTAAATTAGAATGTCAAAATCTATACTAATTTACATTTGACACTTAAGGTCATTCACAAATCATATTGCATACTTAAGGTTTTTCTATTAACAATCATATTCCTGAAGAAGCATGACTTTGCAAATAACCTTTTAACATGGAACCTCTAACTAAAAAGAAGATATCAAGAAAACATATTCTTTGAAGTCATAATAAATACCCTTAAAAAATTGTACATTATTTGTTAATGTTTTGTATGTTCCACTTTGATCTATAAAGGTTCATAAGTTATCATTTACAAATGGTATGATATTACTTGTGCATAGTTTGTATAGTTAACTTGGCATGGAACTTTGTTAAGCAAACTATGCACTTGATATAATACAAAATTGTTAAGCTCAGCATAAAGTATGTTATTATTAATGTATAATAAATCTAATTCAAATGGGAAAATGCACAAGTGAATAGATTTTGTGTTGATAGAAATATGTAAAACTTGATTGGTACATTATTTATTAATGTATAATACATTAGCTCTTCTTTTTGAACATACTTCAACTAAACCTTATCTACATAATTACGTATGGTATGTCAATTTTTAATTGATAATATTTTTGAGTAATATTAAGAAAAACTTTTAACTTAAATATAGTTTGTTATCTATTAACATTCCATAAATATAGTTAATTTTGTGCATATCTTATGGTAAACGTCTATCAAATAAATATTATGTATGAAAGTGTAAGTCATGTTAAAATTTGTTAATTTCATTGCAAAATAGAAATTAGTCTTTACTTAACCATTTATACTAACTAATAAACATCTTATGCCATATATACCCAAAATAAACCTTAAAAAATAAGTATCGAATAATACAACTTAAATCTTGATATTCCACATATAAGGATGACTATGTTGATCATGCTTTAGCAATCACCACTTTTATGCAAACCTTCTCTAAAGCAGCTTTCACTCCTCATTCAACATTCATTCTCTCTTGTAATGTTTGATAATGTTATTCCAATCAGATCTTTTGTTTGTCATCTCATATACATTATTTATAGAAGCTTTTGTATGTGCTTAATTTGTGAAAGTACTATTTTTTTATATCTTTGTTTCATTGAAGTTTCTTCATATTTTAGCTCTTTAAAGCCATTTGCTATATTGGCTATCATGGGCCTTCTCTGGATCCTTTTGGATTGACTTGTAAAGGTGTTTGCTTACCCATTTTTTTGGCTAAAAATAGTTGTGGTAGTAAGCTTAGGCTTTTGTGATTAAGGATAAATATAGGCTTTTGTTTGTGCCAAACCACCTAAGTATTGTCACATATTTACTTTATTGCAATTCTCACATAACTCATTTAAAAACAAAGATTTGATAACCTTCTATTTTAAGTAAAATTAATCTTTTGTTTTAGCATTACATTTGAAGCGTACTAAGTTATTGAAAGAAGCACAGTTTACCTCTCTTTTATAGGATAGCTATTATCACAATTGGCATCAAAGAGGGTTGATTATATATGAAAGAAAAATCTCCAAAAACTACTAATCATGACCCATAACATAATAAAAGAATCTACTTCATTAGGAGAAGATACATCCTCCCATCATCCACCATTATTTGTAGGAGAATATTACTTGGATTAAAAATTATAATAAAAAATTATCTTATATCTAGGCACACAATAAAGCATCTATTTAATTTCTTATTAGGAATGTAAATAATGAAGTTGTTAAGAAAAAAATTTAGTAATTATTTTTTAAAAAAGAAATGTACGGTGCAATTAAATGCAAAAGCTATAAGTATTTTGTATTGTAGCCATTTTACTACTGATTGCCATCAAATTATGAATTTAAAAATTTCTCATGAGATTTTTGTTAACCCCATGACCCTTAAGGGATTTTGATGTTGCCAAAATTATGTATAATGTTTCTAATGGATTACTTGAGTGGACATTTAAAATATAGATTAGATCAAGTAGACTATAAGCAAGTTAAATTGGAGTTCAATCCTTACTCTCTTAGGAAACTTAAAGATTGAAGGCTTCAAACATTGGAATAACTTATGAAAAATTTCTTACTTGATGGTTTATATGTTTTCTATAGGTTGCATTAGTTTAATGATCATATCATTATGCTGCTCAATTAGGTTGTATGATTATGCAGTTTATTTCCTCTTTGGACTCTTTATATATAAAAGTGTTGTTTTTGAACTGTATAATTGGTATATCATATTAAAACAATAGCATGTTCAAATATTATAATACAGTCACTTGGTTGTATTGCCATTAGCTTATGTATAATGTCCAAATCTTGTTCAATGTTGTGCATACTTGTTATATTGTATATTATGAAGTAAAGTGTCATAACTATATGATCCATTTCTTATAATAGATTACTTAAGCTACTTAAATTGACATCAGTTACATTATCATACTACTATGATCAATGTGCCATTCTTGTACAATTTTTTACACTTAGAACAAGTTCTGTTAACAAACTTTTATACTACTATGGTAATCATATTATATGCATATGACTAATTCTATTTGTTCTAGTTAACGTTATTACTACATGATATTTCAAAGATTCATTCATATGCAATCTCATCATATAATATTTTTCCTAGAGCTCTACTCTTGTTAAAAATAAATATCATATAGTGGTAATATACTATCAAACATATATGATTTATTTAAATCATAATGATGAACTATGATCTCATCATATAATATTTGGTATGATGCATATTGAACTTAAGCATTATAATGTGAGTCAGTATCATATAGTACAAACACATTTCTCATTCTCATACAATTAGTGTTTTTAGAGCGTCTTGCACTTAACCTATTGTCGCATCTTTTATAGCAATCTAAGTATTATTCTTATCATCTTAATATGAGCCCTGTGACAAACTCGTATAGTAAGTCATACCAAAATATGTAATAGCTAGTTCAATCCTTTTGGAAATGCAAATGAAGTTGACATGTCTACCTGAAATGTCATGTAATCAATCTAAAGTATAAACAAGGAGATCTTTTATAGGGCATAAGTTGATGTTAATATTGTTACATTTTTTTCTTTGAGAAGCTCTATGCATTTAATTTGAAAACCAAATCCTTGAAATCGTTATTATTTCTTTTATTATGCTACATTCACATTGTTTATTTCTCTGGTTGAATCAAGCATTGGTAACATCTTACTTGAATTTAACTTTGGTACCACTTAAAGATTTTTCACATTGTAGGCCTATTGTAAGAACATTTTTTGCAAAAGTGATATGTAATTGCTATAGTTAACTTACTATTTAAGTTGTATTACTTTGTCTAGCCTTGGTTGGACTATTACTATATGCTTGGTGGACTTGATGTTATTATAATCTTTGTCGAGTTTGTGTTTGATCTGTGTAAATCAACTACTATGAGGGTTGTCTTACCCACCAGTTGAGCAAAAGGTAATTGGTAGTGGAAGGCTAGTTCAGTCAACCTGGGGTGGATATATGCATAGGTTTTGTATAACCACTTGAAAATAGTGCATCTATTTTAATTTTTAATGTTAGCTTTATTTGATTATTCTTTATCAACAAATTCTTTAAAAATTAAAGAAACATTTTCAAAAATAAAAGGTATTAGATTGTTTTTGAGTTGTAATGTCTTTTTTATGACAAAAATCTTTCAAATCAATACAATCCACCCCTTCTAATGATTTGTAGGTAGCATTCTATTAGTATTAAGATAAGTTAGGATCTAAAAAAAGAAATTCTTTGAGATACAATTTATGGCTCATAATGTGATTAATGCATCTTCCAACATGGATGAAGGTTCTTCTTCTTATCTACCTCCTTTATTCTATGAAGAATCTATCTTTTTTGGAAAATCAAAATGTGAAGTCATTTTGTTGTTTGATAGTGTTGATCTTTGGGAAATTATATGATGTTCTTTTGTTTTTCCTGCTAAGTTAATAATGTTTTCGTTGAGAAAGAGATATATGAACTAGCTTTTAATGAGAAACATAAGGTTTAGTTGAATTCCTTTGCAGTGAACATTCTTCACTACAACTTGAATGCTCACGTGTTTAATAAAATAATGAACATGGAAATTGGGTATAAGATCTCACCCAAGTTGGAGGTTACTTATGAAAAAACCTCTTCAATAAGTGAGAACAAGACAAATATGTTAACACACAAACATGAATTGTTTAGAAAGATTTGGATGAAATAATTAAAGACGCTTTCACTCATTTTGCTAACATTGCTTATGGTTTAGCTAACCTTGGTACCATTTTGTCAAATGATATGTAGGTTAAGTTGATTTTGCATGTGCTATCAAAGAAACGTGATCCTTTGGCTATTACAATCAATTCAAGAAAAGGATTTGTCAACATTCTTCCCTAATGACTTACTTGGAGAACTTATAACAAAGGAGATTGAAATGGGGAGGAGAGAAATTGAAGAGACTATAGCAGACCAAGGGAAAAAGAAAAAGAAAGAAGAATTAATTGTCCTAAAAGTTGATGAGCCATCCTTATCTAAAGGCTCAGTTGAGGTTAAAGTAGCTTTAATTTGCAAGAGTACTAACTTGATTATTTAAAATCCATGGTGCAAGAAGATTAAGAGCAAAAGAATGAATGTCCAAAAGAAAATAAAAAAGGAAGAAATTTTGTGCCATGAATGTGACGGACACATACGTGCATACTACCCAACCTTCCAAGAAAAGGATGATTTAAGGAAAACCAATAGAAAATAAGAAAGTTATGAAGGTAACCTAGAGTGATTTTAAAGAGTAATGAAGGATTGATTTGTCTCATGGCTCATATAAGGAATTACAAATGGAAGTTCAAGCTCCCACTTCAAATTTTGAGGTATGTTACTTGTCCAAAGAAGAATTAGAAATAGAAATTACTCTTTGTTTGTGAGAAATATAATAAATTATTGAACAAACATAAGACATTGAAAAAGAAATATATTGATAATTTAGGATTATTTGAGTATTTAAATGAAAAAGTAAAGAAATACTTTCATGACATACATGTATCTAGAGATTAACTTGTCAATTTTACTACTTTACTTGCTGTAATAACTAATGAATATAATGAATTTAAATAATTGTTTACACATTGTACATTGCATCAAGTAACAGTAGATTTTTTTGTTTATATATCCTTCTTACCTAACAACTAAAGGTTCGATAATCACTATTACATAAGGCTTATGCATACTATAAGTTTTTTCAAAATGAAAATGAATGTACATTCAAGATTTCATTATTTTGAATGTGTAGAAAAGAATGATATTACATAATCATCTAGGATCACCTCATGTCTTATTGGAAAGATTTGGGTCCCCAAATCTAACACTTAATTTTATAAATATAAGGATGTCTCCTTAAAAAGATTAAGGAAGGCATGTGATACTTGGATAGTGGATGCTCAAGGCACATGATTAAAAAATCATAATTTCTCATCCAACTACAAGCAATGGATGGAGGAGTAGTCATCCTAGGAGATAGCTCCAAGAAACAGGTCATTAGTATTGGCATAGTTAATAAGGACCTTTTAGTTGAAGTTCCAAAATGTAATCTTTTTAGATAAACCAACTATATGATTCTTGTTTTAATATTTCATTTGATTCAACCTTCTATATAGATAGTAAAGATAATAATCCATTAATCATAGCCTTTAAAAAATAATATTTAATAGCAAGGCATACAAATATCATGTTTAGTGTTTGCTTATGTGCTAGATTTCAAGCATGTACTAAAGAATCTCATTTTCAAGTAGTCAAACATATCTTTAAGTATCTCATTGGAATAACTTTTTTAGGATTATTGTATCCCAAGAGTAACTATAAATTGTTCTCATTACATACTCTTAAGCTAATTTTATTAAGAGAAGAAAATAGAAAAAAAATACTTTTTGTGCTTATTAATTCCTTTGGAGCTCACTCATTTCTTAGGTAAGTAGAAAATAGAATTGTGTGGGTTATTTAAAACTAAATATGAATATAATATAGCTAATAGTTATGTAACACATGCATTTCTGATTAGATAACTACTAGATTATGTTGCTAAGTTATGAGAAACCCCTATACTATGTGTTCATGCTAATGGATATATCTTTCTAAGAATCCAATTCATCACTCATGCACTAAACACATAGCTGTGAGATTTCACTTCATATGAAAGCAAGTGAGTAACAAAATTCTAAGACTTGATTTTGTTCCCTCTATTACTATATTAAAAATTATCTTTGCAAAAACATTACCAATCAATGCCTTCACTAGAAAGAAGTTTCTTTCTTTTTGTCCTTCTAATGTGAGTAGAGCTTTCCTAAATTAAAAAACTAAGTTGAGTTTAACCCTAGTTTTGACATTGCTAGAGTAGGGTAAGCTCTATTAGATGCTCACTGATGATTCATACATTGACTTAAGGGAAATCCTTAAGTAGGATGGTCATGTTGTAACTTAAGACTCTATATAATTATATGATCATGAGTATAATTACCTTACTCATGATTTAGAGTTTAAAGTAGTGGTCTTTGTAGTCAAGATTTAGTAACATTACTTATATATGTTTAGGTTGAATGTTTCTTAAAGCATAAAAAGCTCAAGTATATTTTCCCATAGAGGGAGCTTACGTTAAGCTAGAGATGATGGTAAAAACTTATAAAGGATTATGAGTTAGGTATCAAATATTATGAGGGTAAGAAAATTCAATAGTTGATTCTCTAGGTAGAGGAATAGTTTTGATCTTTATTGAAAGGTGACTTAAAGAGAAAAGACATATTTAATTTCAACAAGGTTCATGATTTGATGGGAGTGTCATTGTTAGTGACTCAACTTAATTCTCTTTCTATTCATGCTTATTGTCTTGATGAGTTGAGGGCACTTCAACTGGAGGAGTCAGAGCTTTAAAAGGTGATAACTTGGTGGTAGTAAGGAGAGTTTAAGGACATTTCCTTAAGAGATGGTACTCTTGTTTACCATGGTAGATGGCGTATCTCTCAGCATCAATGATTTAGGGAGAGCCTATTAATGAAAGCTCATAATAGTAGATTAGAATTTCACTTGGAGAAACAAAAATGTATAAGAACATCAAGACCTTCTTCTAATGGAGTTGTTTGAAAATGGATTTGGCACATTATGTTCCAAAATGCCAAATTTATGAAAAGGTTAAGGTGGAACATCAAACACTCACTAATGTACTCCAAAATTTTGCCATATCGACATGGAAATGGGATGAAATCATAATGGATTTTTTTTCTCAAGTTTGTCAAGGTCTAAGCAAGGTTGCGATGTGATTTGGGCTTTTGTAGACTTTTTGGCTATTTTGCTCACTTTCTTATAGTAAATAAAATTAATTTTGTAGGTAATCTAGTTGCTGTTTATGTGCAATAAATAGCTCATTTGCTTAGGGTACCTTGAGTGATCATTTAGATCATGATAAATAGTTGGCATCCTAGTTTTGGAAAACTTTGTTTTAGCCAAGGAGTACTACTTTCAAATTTAGCACAACTTACTATCCTTAGACTAATGGGGTAATCAGAGAGGATAGTTCAAACAATGGAGGATCTTTTGAGGCTTAGTGTATAGTCTTACATCTCAAACTATTTTAAAGATTTTCTAGTTATAAAAGTTTTGTATAACAATAGCTAACAGTTGACCATTGGCATGGCCTTGTATGAGGCTTTGTATTGTCAATGCTATAGGTCTCCATTACATTGGGTTGTAAGTCCAAGTAGGATTTTAGATCTCAGATTATAGAAGAAACTAAAAAAGATATTCACAAATTAACATATATACCACAAATTGTACAAGATCATCAGAAAAATTTCTTTAACCATAAGCATAGACTAGTTAGTTTTGAAGTTAGAGAAAAGATGTTCTTAAAATTATTCTGATGCAAGAATTATTTAGATTTGGAAAGGCTCTAAAATTGTGGCTTAGGTACATTGAACCCTATCAAGTTCTGGCAAAGAATAGATTAGTGGCATATAAATTTTGATTATTAGATACTTTACCTGAGATATAATTTGTTTTTTTATGTATATAATTTGAAGAAATACGTGCCAAACCCAAAGAAAGTCCTTTAAGAGAAGCTCAAGGAGCTTTATTATATTCATATGTGACCTAATAGGAGTATGTGATTTGTAGTTTGGAGTTTAGTACTAAGCAGTTGAGAAATCAAAATATACATAAGTTCAAAGTTCTTTGGAACAATCATGTTTAGCGAGAAGCTACTTGGGAGGCAAAAAGTAAGGCTAGCCACACACAGACAAAGTTATTTTCTAAATTTTGAGGAAAAAGTTCCAATTAAGGAAGCGAGATTATAACATCTCATTTTTGGCTAGCCAAAGTGAGTTAATTTCCTCTTGAGTTTATTAAATTAATACATGTAATTGTTTAAGGTTACTGTTATAAATCAATCTTGTAATATGGATTGTACAAAGCAATGGTAAAGATTGTACTATATGCTAAGGAGGGAAATCCGATTAAAGATTTGATTGTAAGTATTGTGTAGTACAATATTGGCTAATTTTTAATATGATCGAGCAAAAGAAGCAGTCAAGGTATAAGTGCAAACATACAGACTTTGGTTGTACAATATAACCTTATGTTCATACAAATATGAGATGCCATGGCCATTAATGGTTGGATGTGTCTAATAAGATAATGAAGATGTTTTGGTATTGTACATGCATGTTATTAGCATATAAGACAATATGGTTAAATAAGAGAGAGAATGGAGTTAGGTAGAAAACTTGATAACTGATGTTACAAGATTGATCACACCATCGTATAAAAGGATTTCAAAGTAGAAACTAGATAATTGTTCCAAGTAATAAAGCGATAATATTTGTATGAAATCACTTATTATACTAGTAGTATAATAATAAATGAAAATTTTCTAAGTATAACAAACTCAAGAAAGCTAGTATACATATAATACAATTAACATAATCATATTAGTTTGATCAAGCTAAGGGAAAGGTTAAAAATGAGAATAATTGGGTTATGATGGGTGGTTGAAATATGCAGTGTATTATATAGGTATGAGTTTTTGATGAAGCAAATACAATCAAAGGAACTATTATTCATTAAAATGCATTTGAATCACTATATTTTGTGATGTTGGTATAGTACTAGTATGATGTAGAGATGTTGAATAAACCAAGATTTATAATGGAGTTTTTCTCGATCTCAGCCATTAGAAATTGGGTGCCTTAGATCTAAAGGGTTAGAAAATAGTGTGATTAGAGACAATTACACTAGGACTAAAGGAACTTAGACTACTTGATTATCATGATTTAATCTTAAAATTGAAGCCTAAAAAGGAATTAAGGTTTGTGGCCCTTATATATGAATTATTTGCTAATTATCCTGGAGACCTTAACCATTTAATCAAGGCATGGATGGGAAGATGAACTACAACAAAAATGAAGATGAAGAAGTATTTTTAGATTTCAAGAAAGAAAAGCTCAATGTTGGTGAAGTGCTCCACTCTAATCACAAAGTAAGATGAACATCAAGATTGTATTATTAAACTTAACTAATTAAGAGTAATTAATTAGCTACCTAGCTAAGTAATTACTCGTGGTTGATGTGGAGTTGTATTATTCTTGATGATTTTCACCATTCTATGAATCCTAATAATAAATTGTTGGAATTTTCCTTAACTAAGGTTGTTGGTATTTGGCAAGAACATGTTATAGCTATCTCTTAATTGATCTCTTTATGAAAATTTATTGGAAACAATGAATGTTTGAGTTTCCCCTTACTTTTAAGGCTGTTATTAAAGTTTTGTTCTTAGATACTTGCTCATGTTGAGATTCATAATTTATGCTAGCAATATATGATATTGTGGATTTTGAGGTGAATTAAATTAGCAAAGTCACCATACCAGCGATTGGGATGCCTTTAAATTATTCCAAATTTAAGATTTGGTAATGATTTAATTGCATGAAATTAAGAATGATATATATGTTAATAAAGATTATGGTCTTGACAATGTGTTAAGAAAAAAACTAGTGAACCTTAAATGGCTTCAAACATGTTAATTATTCTCCAAATTTTACTAGAATATCATGCCATGAGAAAGTTATTTCTTGATGATTCACTACATTTTTCTTTAAGGATTTACATATTTAAAGAAACCTTATTAATTTGGACATGGTCATCTTCAATTTGAATTATGGCTTGACCAGAATCCTTAAAATAATAGGAGAGATCATTATACTAAGCTTGAGAATAATTCTTGCATAATTAAACCTAAATTAAGACTTTGGACACTAGGATAGAAACCTAAACTTAGTTAAAACCCTAAGTATTCTAATGGGAAAAGCATTGCCATGCCTTGACTTTTTTTTAGAGGCTAGCAACATGGCCTGGTTAAGTCATGACAAGGCATGATTTGGACCATGGAATGGCCTAGATGGTTTCTAAAGTTAAGCAAAGTCCTTAATTTCTTATAGAGGAACCTAAAAGGCCTAGATTGGTTGCCATAGAAGTGAACTAGATGTGTTAAGAATTTGTTTGGAATTTTAAGAATTAGGAGGGGTTTGACTAGGTAAGTTTAGTGCATAATTGATAAACAACATATTTTTCATGGTAATTCCTTAAACATAGATTTTATAGCTTATTGGAGATTGCTAAGAGATAAATTGAGAGTGATATAAGTTTTGAATATCCTTTTGTTAAAGCAAAATATAGAACTAAGCTAGGGTAATCGAAGTAAGGTAGGTTATAGATAGACTTAGTTCTTGCTATGCTTGATTGAAGATCCTAGATATGAACCTAGGATCGAATTATAAATATTTGTACTGGCTATGTCTTGAATTTCTTGGAATAAGACCTTGAGATGAAGAAGTCCTCAAGTAAAGCCTTAGAAAAGAATTAGAGGATTTAATTTAGGTCATAGAGGAAAAATTTAGGCTAAACTAAGGGAAAAGTTACTTATTCTTATGATTAATAATCCCTAAGCATGGCTTATTATGTTTGTATGAGACATTAAGTAATCCTATACTCTGTTAGTAGCATTCCTTAAATAGTGATTTAGGGAGTAACATGAATGGCTTATGAGAGACTTTGGTTGTGCATAGTGACTCATACTAAGTTGGATTGTGACGAAACAATTGGTGGGACTTATGTGAACCTAGATTAGTGAATTACCATGTTCTAAAAGGTAAGGATAAGATATGACTTGGGTGAGATCTTAGGGGTAACCAAATAGACTCAATAATTTGAGTTAGGACTTTATATAAGACTAAAGGAATTGACTAATAGGAAAAACTTCTAAATTTATTAGATTATTTGTACTATATTTAGAATTTAGAGGTAACCCTAAAAAGGTTTAGATGATAATAAGATTCTTGAATGACTTATTTAGGGATTCTAAGAAAATCTAAGAAATACCTAGATTTTAGTTAGTAGTGATTTGATTTATTGTTAATGTGTTAAGTAGGGTAATTTTAATGAGAGATAGTCTTTTCATATAATAGACCCAGGGCTTAGTACCCTTGAGCTAGTGATTATTTTTATTAGAAAAGAAGTGCTAGTTTATTTGATTATGACACATCTAAGAAAAGAAGTGTTTGGTTATATGGTTTTGGCATATCTTGAAAAAGAGTATTGATTTATATGGTGATAAACACTGAATTATGTTACATAGGCTTGGGGATAGTTCAAGATCTTGGTGGGTCATTGAGCATCAAATTAATTACTTCATGCATTCATTTAGGTAAACTTAATAGTCTAGTTTCTTGGTGAATGACATGAATGATTATAAAACTGATTTAATTTGAATTTATATTACTTATATATTATTATTATAGTATCATGAATTACATGTGATTTTATAATATAATTTGATGGCTTCTTATTTGGGTTTATCTCACTCACCTTAATTTTGTTTACATTAAGATCAAAGAGATAGAAGATTGCATAGGAGCTTGGCATTAAGATAGCTATTAATCACATTATATTTTAGTTATTTTTGGTAAGATTCATCTTTTAATTTAAGAATATAATAACTAAACTTTTATATAGTATTAGATTTTATTGATAGATAATGATTATATCAGGCTTATTTGATAGAATTTATTATTAGATATTTCATTAACATTATGACATTTCTTTATTAGTTTTAACAATAGATGGTACAATTTGATACATGTAGATTATTTGTATATTACATATTATATTGGTACCTTGTATCTTTCATTGCAATTGGGAAGTTTCCTTAGCCTTGGAGGAATCAATTCCGAAGTCATGTGGATGACGATCTAATAAAGGAGCTTGGTTCATCATGGCCAACACAATGTGACCTTGTGATCAAATTGGGATCACAACTTTTAGTTTGAATACTAAGCTCAAAAGTGAAAGGGTGATTAGCTAAACATAATAATGGATATTGATTTTTTTGCACCTAGTGCTAAAAACAAAACCTAGGTGTGACAAGTACCTTGCATTGCTTTTTAACTTAAATGAAGGCTTCATTAATCTTGGAAACATTTTGTTAATTTGGGTGATGGATTGTCATAAGTCAAAGGAGAGTCACATTATTAATGGAAATGACATTTCTATTACTATCACTTTTTATTACAATCTTATAAACCTTTTTTCCTTGTTTGATAAATGTATGAAAAATCATACTACATCTTTAATCTTTTCTGACCCTTGGTTGGGTGTAAGTGCGCCTTACAAATGAATTATTTTATTTTCCTAGATGCCATTTTCTTGTTCTTCCTCATAGAATTTATTAGCTCAATTTGAGTTAAGAATGTAGTCTTTGGCCTCAGCTTCTCTTCCTTGGATTGGTTCCTTACATTCTTCTCCATTAATATAGTTTACTTGTTATGTGAGATACTAGGCTACCACTTGACCTTGCCTTTTACATTGAAAAAATATTAATTTAGAGGTGGATTAATAGTTTGACTAGGCTTCATGGTGAAATTCAATGAAGGGCTTCGATGGTAAAGGAGTGTTGTAGAGTGGCTAGTAATGGGTTCTAGGTTATTTGTTATATAAGTCAACTTAAGAGATGATTTAGCTCTCCTAGTAAGATAGGCATTTTGAAGGCATTCAAATTCGTTAACAATCTAATAGGTCTCATCTTGAGAGTTGTTTGTTACATATTAAAATTTTTCTTTGCATATCCTATTTAAGTCTAGCTCAAAATTGAGAGAGGGAAACCAAAGGGTCTTCATTGACACCATAGCATAAATACTATCTATCTAAAGCCCTAATGAGTCATTACATCAAAATTCTCATTTTAATCAAATTTAAGATCTTAACAAAATGCATAGGTAAATAATGGCTTTGATTAATCAAATGTAAGCTTACATAGGGGTAGGACTCCTAATTTATAGAGGGCCTAAAGAGGTACATAGGTGTACATAGGTAAAAATACATAAGGATGCCAAGGGTCACATTGGAATTCAAAAGAACACCTTACTTTTATGAGAAAATTAGGAAATAAAATTTTAAAAATATTGTAGAATTGTATCTCATAGACTTGTAACACAATCAAGCCTTGAAATGTTAAATTATTTTTAGAAAGCATCAAAATTGACAACTATAAGCTATTCACTAGCAGCTTTGTTAAAAATTACCATTATTCAAGCAACTAGGTGGTAGGTGTGTTAGCGGATGTGTAAGGGGATTGACACTAGCTAGAGTTAGAAATAGATTATGGGTTAGAATCTAGTCACCTATGTCATGTCAGTGGCATGGGTAGAATTGGGTCTGCACTAAGTCAAACGTGGGTCAGAATTAGGTTAGTATTAGCTCAAGTCAAAAGTGAATTAGAATCGAGCCATCAGGATTATTGGATCATATCAAAGCTAGAAGTGGGTTAGAGTGAGGTTATTTGAACCAGTGATTAACATTGGCCTAGCGGTGCGAGTGAGTGGTAGGTGAGGTAGGCTAGTGAGAAACATGCTTAATGGGCCACATGAGAGGTTCCATGGCCCAAAAAGTTGTCCTGAAGAGGATTATGAGACTAAAATGTAGTTTTAGGCTCAAAGTTGAACCTGTATATGAAAAATAAGTCTTGTGACTATTTAGAAGTGTTGAAGCTTACTTGACTAGATTGTGTGCATAAAAACTCTTGGATGTAGTTCCACACCAAAATGTCTCACATGTAAGTTTGACCCAAGGAATTATTGATCTAGATTTAGATGATTCATTCTTCACTTGTTTTTTATTCCATAGAAGATAAGAAGATCTCTTTCTTTTACCAACTATTCTTTATAACTATTCAATTTTTTTGTGGTCTCCATTAATTCTCTATAAGGGGAGGACTACATGGGACATATGACATTGAATGGAATCTTACAAACTTTTGTGAAACAAGTACCATTTTTAATTTTTATTTTGTGACTATCTCAGGTGCATACCTTACCAATCTAGAGAATGTTTGTTCATATGATTGGCTTTCCATGATCATTTTCAATGAATATTTTTACAATAATTAGCCATTCTTATTTTATAAATCAAATGAATACAATTAAGAAATGCATTATCTATGTGCTTATAAATTTGACATATAAAGTATAGTTTTCTAAATGCTTGCATGTAATGATGTGAAAGCTTTTTAAAAGTAGATAACCAGAGTTTTTGATACTTAAATATGTCCTAAGTCATATGAACCATGGAGACACTTCTTGGACATTTTGATCTCCAAAGTGAATATCTAAATGTTCTTACTTTCAAATAGTTTGGCTTTTAACTTTGAAAGTATCAACCATTCACACTATGACAAGTGATCTCTTTATCTACCTATCTCAATATTAATCTATAGCACATTAAATAGATATGTCAAATCAGAAATAGAGTACTTAAAGGGTTTGTTATCATCAAAATAATATATTACTATTGGGGTTTATGAGATTTAATAATTTCTCTTATTTTGATGATGACAAACTTTTAAATGTTGGGATTAAGTATAAAACAAGTAAAAATGCTTCCGTATAGTTTATGCATAATTTTTTATTTAAACAATTCATTACATAGCAAATTGTTTAGCATGTATAGCATAACACAAAAATAATAGAGAATTATATAGCATGTATGACATAATAAGAAATAATAATTCACATTAACATTCATCAATAGTTTAAAGAATTGAATAGTACTTGTACTAACAAAAATTAAGTTAGTTTATATACTTTGTCCTATGCACTCATATTTGAGCAGCCTATATGGGTCAAATATATGAGCTTAGAGCATAGAAAACACATGGGTAACAAGTCAAACACTTTGAAAAACATAGAAAGGATTAAAACTTTAATGATCTAATATTTAGATCAATAGTAACTAGTAGAACATATTAGAAAGCAAGTCAAGATGGAGAATTCAAGCTAAACTAAGCTTGGAATGTTATTAGAAATTTGTTTGATAATTTGCCTTGGAAGGGGATCTATGATGGAAAATACCCTAATAAAATGTTAATGATAGTTTGTTCTTAACAAGTTCTTACCTTTTTAAGAAAACTTAAAACATATAAACATCCATCTTGCATCTAAATGTTTGAATGGTGCAAATAAGAAAACAATCAATCATGTAATTTTAGAATGTTATCTAGCTCAGAAAACTTCTATGCTCAAGCACTTGAGGTTAAAACTTAAATGAAACAACCAATCAATTCTCTTTTTGACAAATGGTAGAAATCTAGATTAGGTAATTCATTCCCCTCTTATTATATAAGTATATCTGGAGGGCTAGAAATAAAAGATCATATGAGGAACTCAAGGCTTCACTGATAAGTGCCATATTTATCATAAACTCTTAATGTCTTAATACTTTTAAGTGCATTCTAATGCCTCAGATTAATAAAAAGGGTACATTGCTTACTTAAATGGGATTGCACCCATTCATTCAAATGGTGGTGAAATGTATTGATAAGATCCACTGAACTCAATCCTTAGCCAATCAAGTTAAAATTAACATTCATTCTTATACAAAATTTAGTAGAATTTTTGTTTGGGCTATTTTTAGGGATTATTAAGCTACACCCATCCATGATTTTACTAAAATAAAATGTCCAATTTTTTGTAATTATAGTAGTTTTTCAGAGCATTAGAAAATTGACTTATTAGTGTTTGAGACATAATATCATTCAAGTGAGATGTTTTACTAGGAAGCCTTTGGAATGATAATAGGTGCACATAAAGCATATTAGAGTGTTGCAAAAATAATTCATCAAATTCAAAATGACATAATGGAATTTTCCATCTCTTAGAATTTATCAAAAAAGAAGCTAACAAGTTGGTTGGTTCCCTTATTAAATCTACTATAAACCAAAAGGAGTCACAAATGTAGAAATCTCATCAACTCCTAAGGACAATAGAGCATTGATTTAGCTAGAAAACTTAGGTACTATTTATTTATGTACTTCATACAAAGTTTGCAATCTAGTTATGAGCCACTTTGTGACGCTATTTAAAAATAGTTTTAGAATTTGATAGGTCTTTAGTTTGTCTAGTAGGATAGCCCTTATCATACGCATATGTTTTGTTGGGTTGGTTTGCACCACCAACTCAACCTTTTATGTCAAGGTTGTCAAAAAATAGTTTCAAAATGTAGGACACTATTCATCCAATTGCTCCTTTAGTCATGGATAGTGTGCACTTCACTTTACTACAACATGCAATTGGTGTTATTATCTCTTGCTCCTAGTGTATTGTTACAGTAATGGATAATTTCAATATGCCAACAAATCTTCAAGCACTATTCACAATCACAGCCCAACAAACAATGATGATTCTCTCTTCAACTTTGTACATCCATTCAATACCAAAGTTTTCTCATCATAGTCGTTTGACATTAGCACGTGCATTCCTTCAAACTCTAACAACTCAAACAACATCAATACAGCACTTCATAACCTAACATTCCAACATTGGAATGATAAGACACTAAAGCACTATTTATTTTGGTACTTGTACATACTAACACCATCTCATTTATGTTTTTCAATTATAGGAAAATATTATTGTTCAAATCAATGCTCCTTCATTCAATTATGATGTGGCCCTAGTCATAGCATCGAACAAGTATGCCAAAGTGAAGCAGTTTACACAATCTCATCTTCCCTATGATGTTATCTAATTAAGGGATCAGATTAATGTGTCTGGGTCCATTTGGTGTGATGTGGGGTGCCACCCATGACCAATGGTCTGCATAGATTTCATAAGACTATTTTGCATTACCATCAAGCAATAAACATAGTTGTTTTTATAAAAAAAGTTATGCACACTCAGTATCCCCCTTTTATCATCATCAATGTGGGGCTACTTATATATGGGGCTTATGAAGTTACTTAATCCACATGAATGATGCTCACCCATGATATTATATAAATAAATATTTTTTAATTACATGTGATTATATCTTATTGTGATTTTTTCTCCCTTAAAATTTTATCTTTACTAAACATAACATTCCTTCTAAGAATATATTGTCTTTTCTCAAGAGGATACCACTTATTTTTTCATCAACTATAAACACTATTAGCTCATGGAAAATTCAATATTATTGAAATTTTGAGAGGAAAAAAAATTGAAGAAAACATTCATTTAATCAACAACATAGAATTTTACAACTTAAGTCTATCTTTCTTAATACATCAAAAAAATCTCTAACTAACAAAATTTTTACTTCAAATGTCCTGATGCTAAATTCTTTGTATCATTTTAAAATTTATCAATTATAGAAGTGAGTTTAGAGAATGAACCAAAGTTTTAATTGAGTTGCATGTTGGTTTACAACCAACATTCTTCAATTTTAGCTTGTGTTTGCCTTAGTTGAATGTTAGCCTAAAGCTATTAGATTAGTAAATCATTACTTTTGATCCCATACTCCATGGCTTCAAGGCTTATTGCTAAGTTAGAATCAGGATGTGCTTATTGTTGCTCATTATCTTAAGAAGAGCCCTAAAAAATAACTAGCACTTTTTATTGCAAAACCTCTATAGCATTTTTTTCATTATTAGATAATTTCTTTATTGGGGCAAAAGGATGCATCACTTTTATATTCCCTTGTGTTAAAGGCCTTGTGATGCAATCAATGCTTTCTAGTCTAATGTTACACTTGAAATTTAATATAGGTTCAATAAGGTGTCCGTAGCTTAAATTCACCTTTCTTCTCCTTAAAGTAGTTATCTTCTTTATAAGCCTAATTATTACATCATGCTCATCAATTGTTTTCTTCTTTGCAAAAAGTGTTGATTAGACATGGATATGTAAAGGGTGCTATTTTGCATTAGGTAGGCCTTCACATCCAATAACATTATTTTTTTGATATGCCCTATAGTTTGATTCTTTGATATAACTCTATTTACACTTTCCCTATTATATGTACTTTCTGCACAATGTAGCTAGTCCTAAGATAGATATGTTGGAAATTAATTGAGATAATTTTTTGTGATTTATTCTCTTGATCACAAGTATGTGAACTTCTCCTATGTAATCCTCATTTATCGTTAAATTGCTATAAAAAAAAGTTTTAAGTAGTTTTGAATTAAAACCATGGTTCACCTCAACCAAGTCCTCTAAGCCACTAGTATCCATAGCTTTAAGATGGATTCTCTTCAAAAGAAAAAAGGTCTTGATCTAGAAGTTTTGTAATGTTTATTGAAATAATTTTTATTCATTTGTTTGCTTCAACATCTTCCTTGGTTCTAAATTTTGTCTCATCAAACTCATAGCTTATAGAAGCTTAAGCATATTTAGATTGAGACCTTGCATGCTTAACTATCTTTAATAGATAGGAATAACTATGTCTTGACTACAATATCCCTACCATTAAAGAAAAAAATTTCTCTAATTAGCTATATTTTGCAAACACTCAAGATTGGAACCTAACGACTTTTAAGTTGTCTGAATATCATTTATCAAGTCAACATTCCATCTCAAAACCAAAATCTATGCACTACAATGCCTTACAAAAGTGATTCGAGCAAACAAGCAAACTTAAATCTAAGAAAAAATGAAACACTCTATTAGAATTTAACACTAATCCAATGGCTGTTTCCTCCAAACCATTCAACTTCCTTATGAAAGTATGCCAATCATGGGTTAGAAACTCTAAATCATAGTGCCTTACATAGCCCAAAGCTAAACATATCATAACATTACTTACTAACATAACATATGTTCTTTATCTTTGTACATTGAGATAGATGTACCATACATTGAATATTATTGGGCAAATTTCATTGTCTTAAGTGCAGTTCTGCAAGCCTTCAAGTTGATTCCTCATGGCTAGAGTGCACAATATATGCTTAAGTTTTACGATTAAATTTAATTGATTTAATTTTTTTTATCTTCGAATTTTAAAATATTCTTTCGATGACTAATTAGTTCTTCACTCTGGCTGAAATTTTACTATGCTCTCTTTCTAGTTCCATCTCCAACTAATTCTTAGTATATGGCTCTTTTTGGTCCAAATTCTTAGGGGGATGTTTAAGTAAGCTTTTTTATTGGTTTTCAATAGATTCATATCCCAAAGATAATATTGCATTTAATCATGTTTTAGGTAAAACCTTAATAGGCTTTTAGATTAGAAATTTGTAAATCTTTTCAATTAGCATACTAAGGGTTCAATAATCCATATATTAGAAATTTGGCATTATGTCCAAATAATGAATTTTAATTTTCTTTTAACATTATGCACCATGAATATGACAAATCTAATCATCCCAAATTTTGAGAAGGTGAGAAAGGACTTCAATCATCAAAATAATGGTCCATAGTTAAGGCTCGTCTCCATAGGTGGTGGCCATGAAGACACTCCTACACATGTACTTATGCTTAAAATTTAGGAAACAAAATCATGTTTGCTTCACATGTGGAGGAATTTTGTGCAACATGTTATTTCATTGATTTTTCACCAAAGTTAGTCCATTTATTAATCCAAAAAAATTTGTTTAATTTATGATTAATGGATTTCCTGTAAGGGTAATCTAAAGAAATATGTCCAAAGAGAGTATGATAATTTTACACAAAATTTTAGTGGTCATGAAAAATAGAATGTATGAAAGAATCATCTATATGTAACTGCTTGCATATGATAAAATTTCTATTTCATATCATTTCTCACATAAGTACAAAGTATGACATGAGTATGAGTATGTTAAAAAGAACATCACAACCCTATCTTTAAATGACCTAAATCATTTTGGATCAAGGCAAAAGCAATTAATTGTTTTTCTTTATATTTAAATATTTCAATTCTTAGGAATTGATTTTTTGTTTTTAAATTGTTAATAAAGGATGTATGTTTAAAAGATGGAGATTCAACATCATCAATTTGGTATGTAATTAAAAAAAATGACTATTTAATATAAATGATATTATGCAATATGCTATAACTATTTCATGTGATGAAGACAATTTTATGAGACATGACCCAAAATTATGCTATTTCTTATAGTTGCGATTATGCTTAACTAAACTTGTAATGATTATGTTTCTTACAATGGCTACCACTTCAAGTATTGTGGACATATTGCATATGAAACAGGGGAAGTAGTGAGAGTGTATAAAAAAATGATTTTTTAGAATGATATTGTTAAATTTTGGCATACCTAATGTTTTAAATAATTTTGTCTACCTATAACAATTATGAAAGGTTGTAATAACTATTTTTGAGATTATTGTATAAACTAATTTGTAATATTTATACATATATATATATAGATATATATATATATATAGATATATATATATATATATATATATATATATATATATATATATATATATATATATATATATATATGTATACATAGATATATGTATGAGAACGATATGTACTATTCATTCCATTGCACTGATTTATTACTCTAAAAGGCGATGTTATTTTTATATATCTTGGAGGATAATATTAAAGTGCTCTTTTTTGAAAAAAAATTAAAAAAATAAAAAAAGTTGGCAAATTGATTAAAGTGTGTTATGACAGGAAGGTTGAACCATGATCTTAGACCCTTAGGTAGTTGGTCAGGTTTTAGGCCATTATATTAAAGCTTAAAAAAGGAAGTTAGGCCATAATCTAACATGAAGTATTGACAACATATCAACTTTTCCACTATGTATCCCAAAGTAAAAATAAAGCTATTTGTTTTACCATGTTAAGAATAAGGCTATTAATTTTAAATTATTATTCACTTGATATTTTTTTAGCTTTTGCAAGAATATGTTTAATATTTATATTATTCATAATTTGATGGTCAAATTCCACACCTTACATGTATCAATCAATTACTACATTGAAAATAAAATCACTAAGATTTTGTTATTTGCATGTGCATGATATGAACTTTTGGGATAGATACAAAACGTTTGGTTATTAAATATTTAAAAAATTAAAGTAGTCATTCTTTCTTTAGAAAAAAATCCTTTTTAAATTTATTTTAGATTAATCTAGAAATCCAAAGCAATTAATATTTAATCATCTCATATTAACATTCATAGGATTTATTAATTTAGAATTAAAAGTAAATTTGAAAAAAAATGTAAACTTTAATTTTAAATTATTGGAAAACATAATTAATTTTTGAATTTAATTGTTTAAGGTAGAAAAATTAATTTTAAATTTAAAAAAGAATAGAATCAATTAATTAGTTTGATTATTTTAAATAAAGTTTTACTAGAAAAATAAGTTAATTAAGAACTTTAATTGAAGGTTGGACTAGAATGATTAATTATTAAATTTAAATAGAAATGAGACATTCAACTATAAAAATAGAAAATATCATTAATATTAGATAATTAAATTAAGTTAAATTTAAAATAAATTAACAAATTAAAAAATTAAAGAAATTAAAATAAAAAATATTAAATTCAGATGTGTGACATACACTACTAAACTATGTTTTTTTTAATGAAGCGTACTTCAAATATTGATGTTCTCATTTATAGGAATCCATTAGTAGCAAGTTTATCAAAATTAGACATTGCTTAAAAGTAAAACTTATAGGAAATGAATAAAAATAATATAATATTCTAATTTTATATAGAATAAAAAATAATTTATGATAATTTATTTAGCTTGTATGTGACATGGAGTAGCCCATTATGGCCAAAGAATTTGGGGAATGTTTTGGATAAAAAAATGTAAGGAATTAACTAAAGAGCCAAGTTTTTAACTAAATTAATTATTAATTATTTTTTAAATTACCTAATGTGATGACTTAATTGTGAATTAAATAATTATAATACTTTCCTGAACCTAATGCTATGTTTGGTGGAGTTTGTGAAAGGAAAAGCTGCCAAAACTTTGAGAGAAAAATGAATAGAAAGGAAAAGAAAGATCCTTAAGGTGTGTCTACTATATTTGGAAAATTTAAGGTAGGAATTATATATAACTTCGTTTACAATTTATGGTTGAGTTGTGTTTTACAAGGTTTATTTTTGTATGGATTACTCAATGTGATTACTTACATATATTAAATTCTTTTTACATATAGAAGTGACCATGTAGGTATGGGAATTAAAGAACTTAATGCAAACACGATATAATATATTAAGATTATAGGATTAACCTACAATTTCAAATGGAGCTAACAAGTGTTTACCTAAAATAAAAAAAATAAGGAATTTAATCAAGTTAAATTCTTTAAGAAAATAGGACTTTATGTAGCAACTAAAATGTTTATAAAGAGTAAGTAATGGATCCTAGAGAAGATGTTGGCAAAGCTAGATAGAGTCTATAAATGTGTACCCTTATTTGGGAGAATTGACCTAAATAACTTGACTTTCTATGGATGAGAGCCAACTTTTATAAAATAATGCTTTAAAAAAGTTGAAAATGGTTGAATGGAGCACTAAAATTTGGAAAAATGTTTGACAAGAACAACTAAAATGTGAAAAGCATCCTTCCCACAAGAAGGAGATGGTGAATTGTACTTTATAAAAATTTGAAAGCAAATAAGCATTAAACAAAGTTGGTTATCTTGAAACTCAATGTTATTACATGTGTTTCTTCATTGAAAACTTCTCGTTAACCTTGAAATAAGTTGTGTAAGAGTGAAAGGAGTTGTTGGTTTGGCTGACACACAAGAGACCTATATTTACCCTCGGCCACAGAAGTCCAGACTTACACTGATAACTACCTTACTTCTATAGATGGCCTTATAAACCCTTACAAAATAATGATCTATAAAGATTAACCATAGCCTAAAAGAGCTATACAAAGGAGATTATAATAACCCAATAGAACAATAAATATAAGAAATAACTTAATGATGAAAAAAATAGTATAAAAAAGTCTATACCCAATACAAATCTTTTAAGTGGCACATTTAAGTGAAGGTATGCAACAAAGTTATCAGGAAAATCTAAAGAAAGAATGCAAAACTTGAGAGTACATTAGTTTTGTAAATATTCCAAGAAATATGAAATAACAGAGCTCTTTCAACTTAGCAAGGATGATGAAAGTGACTTCTTTTCTTGAATGATTTTGCATTAGCTTCTTCTTTCTATGTTACACCATTTATTTATATGTGAAGGCTACCAAACAAATCAAATAAGGCAATACTTATGGCAAAAGAATAGCTATAATCTATTTCCTAAAAGGTTTAAAGTTGTCATTACCATAATATTGTGTTTATTGTACCATACAATCAATTAGATCACTTTGTATGATGCCATTGAATAAGCATTGGGTTAATGAGTTAGATTGTTGATGACCTTTGTATATAGCAAAAAAACTAATTATTTTATACAATAAATAAATCTTACACTTTATGAAGTGTTTGGGTTTAGTTTTCTTAAATGCACACTCTTTGTTTGACACAATCATAAATGTACAATAGGAAATATCATACTATACAAATGTTATAAGTTTACTTCTAGGTAGCCTTTGACAAAGAGCATATTATATGATAAAAAATTACTATATCATACAAAATTCTTGGGTTTTCAACTTTTATTTAATTCACATACTCTAATGATATATCGTATTGTACAAAGACATGTTATCATACTACACAACCATTTAGTTTTAATAATTTGTCCTACATTCCAATGTTTATAGATGATCATGTTGTATGATGACATATATCTTACTATGAGGCTACATTTCATACAATAATTAAGGAATTGACTTACTTTCCTTATTGGACTATATAATTACTATAGATTTTTGAAACAAACAATATAAGAAATCATGTTACATGATGTAATGACACTCCTATTTACTTCAAGAGTTTAACTACTGATCATGTTGTATGACAAGTATTTTTGCTATTTGGTCAATACAACATTAATTTGAAATTCTTGATTTTGTTTCACACTTATCAATATGATTATGTCTTAATAAATGATCAAGATTAAAAATACTTAAGAAGATATGTCAATCATTGATTAGAAATCAAGTAGATATGAAATTTAATTTTAAATATAAATGACATCCTATGTGCCACAAAAGAACATTGCATAAGTTGGAACAATCTAAGAATACCAAAAATAATTAAACACTACTCATGATTGATGCCACACCATCAAGAACAATTTTCTTCATGGGCTGCATCATTGTTTGAAGCATCTTCTTTATGAGATCCCATGTGAATCACTATGCCATCACATATTAAAAGATCATCAACATATACTTCTCTTGAGGTAACAATTGAAGTAATATATTAAATAACATAATGTATGATTTTGGTATCATCAAACTCCCAAAGAGGTCCATGAGATTAACAAATGATAACTTATATTGAAAGAAAATGAAAACAAGGGGTCAAGCGACCATCCAAAATTAATAGGGAAAATTTGGATGCAAATTGATTTACCTTGTTATACTTTTCTTTGTTCGCATGATTGTTATATTTTACTTTTACTTTATTCAATTGGTTGTGAAATTATATCATACTTCAACTTCATTTACATGGTTATGATATAGACCTAGCACGTATCACAACCCAAAATATGCTGTGGTTTGCAAAAAGATCATGTAGTTTGCCTATTATGCCTATAAAAATTGGCTTAATCTATTTCAACATATCTTCTTTTTAAGTAGCATGGATGTGCTCCACAAACCTCATGGGGAATAACGAGTATAGATGGATGTAAAGTCTCTTTACTTTGGTTCTTATTTTTAAAAAATCATTTATTAGGACTTATTATTTTGTTGTGGTAATAATGCTACTACTACAACAAGGACAAAGTCCTATGTTGGTGTTATTTTTTTGTGCTACAATAATTATATTTAATGTTGGTTATTTAAATGAAAAGAACTTTGGTTTGGTTTTACATCATTTATTTACTTGATCTATTTGATTTAAATGATTTTACTTCACATTGTATAAAATGAATAGTTGTTCAACGAAGGTAAGAAACTTCTCATGGTGATGCTATGGGAACTACAAGGTGGTATCAAAACTAATCTTACTATGATCCCAATGTTAGCATTAGGCTCTGGAGACTTTTTATGAGTTGGAGGAAAGTTGAAAATGCTAAGTAGAGCATGAAATCAAAAGTGTAGGAGTCAAGAGGGATAGTTCTATAATGTCTATTTCTATGGTATTCTATAGAATTTTGTGTAAATCTATAAGCCTTTAAGGTGATGCACATTTATTGATAAAGTGCCTTGGAGAGAACAAAATAATATGAGACAATATCTTGACATAGTGACAATGGTGAGCCTTACAAACATAATTATTGAGGTATATTTTGAGATGAAAAGGATAAGCTTGACTACTATTTAAAGAACATGTCACCAAAAAGAGCTATATTATAATTTGTTATCAAAGTGGGTTAAACACCTATTATAGAGAAATCTACATAATCTAAGTTAAGTACCTACCATGGGAACACAAACAAATACAAGGTGATAACATAAACAATAGTGCAAAACATGCCAAATGACATCTTAGGCTATATAAGATGCATAAGTGGTCATAGAGGAGAATATGCACATAGTTCCTTACATTGATTGCTATAATGTATCCATAAAACATATGATATTTACCTAAGATAGTTTGAGACATGTAGAAATTAAATTTAAATTAATTTTGAAACATGAAGTTAAAATGACCTTCATGTATTGTGCGTTGAGACCCATGTATTGTAGTTGAGGTTAGGTGGAGTTGAAGAAAATATGGCAACCAAAAGAAAAAGTATAGTACATCGAATTGAGGAGTGGTATAGGAAGATTTAGCATATGCGCATTGGCTTCAACATGAAGTGCATTTAAGTTAAAAGGAGGAAACCTAAGAGAAGCATATTGTACAATAATATTAAAATACGATACCTTAAGATTAAATTACCAAAATGTATGAACTATTAAGTTAAACTAGAGAGAAACATATAGTTTGTTAGTATTAATGTACAATATGTTGGATTCAATGGAGTAGACTATGAAGGTTGGATGGTATGCAAGGCTGGTAATATATAAGGTTAAGGCTAAAACTTAAGAGAAACATATATTACATTAATATTAACATATGGTACTTTGGGTACATAAGAGTAGACTATAAGACAAGGGGATAGTAGATGAGACAGAATATGGTGAAGCCCAAAGGAAATGTACTATTATGACCTTACCTAACTATATACATAATAATCAACATAAATTAGAGATTATGTAAAAAAACATAGAAAGGTGAGAACATTATAATCCTAAGTAGGGACTAATGTTGAAAAAAATCCAAAACTATCCAACTATAGTATGTAAAGTATATAAGCACTAAAATAAATAGAAAATATGCACTAAAAAACTATAGATCAACACAATATCATATAAAATACAAACAAGGTATAAACAAAAGTAAGTACTGAAAATCAACATGAAAAAATTTCACTTCGAGAATAATCCATTCTAAAATCTTAATTATAGAGTCCTTTTTAGCATTAATGTTCCTAGCTCATGGTGTAGTGGATGTATGGTGAATGACGTAAATTATGGTGAAACTTTAAAGAAGACAACATATAAACCTAATATGACTCAATATAAAATATCATAAAATAATGCTAATGTGTAACCACATCCAAAAGTAAGAAAATGAATCATGAGTAAAAAAATAATTATGGCTCAATATAAAATATCATAAAATAATGTTAATGTGAAACAACATCCAAAAGTAAGAGAATGAATCATGAGTAAACAAATAATAATAAGCATAGTGAAATGTTTTCACATGGATATTATCTTATTTCTAATTTTGATGTATTATATTCTACAAGCCCAATTTTTATTTGAACTATTATTCTTTAGATTCAATAACCCATATCATATGACCTTGATTGGCTTCCAACAATTATAACGACATATTTGCTTATTCAACCTGCATAAAGTACTAGTAGAAGTATAAATAAAGGCATCCTCACCCTATCATTCAAGGTAATGTCATTTGTAAAGACATCCTTTATCTAATAATATGAGAATAATGTCTTTGGGAACCAATTATTACCTTTTGATATTATATTTTATAATTCAAATTTCTTACCATGTAATATGCTAATATGATAACCAATAGACACTTTCATTCTTTCTTGTTTATCATTCTTATGTTGATATGCAACAAGTAATAATACCATACCAAGTAGAATGATAATATGCAAATAGAAATGATGCTAAATGAATTATGTAATAACTACTTATGAATATGAATAAGTTGACATAAACCTTGCTAATATAAAAAAATATTATGAAATGCAAATATTAATATAAAAATATGCTATTGCATTACATTACATGGTACAAATATTGTTTACCTAAATCTAAGAAAGAAATGGATTCACTAATCCCATTCTCTTTAAGGTTTTCTACAAAATCATACTTCAATAATTATCACCACATAATCTTCTATGTGGCATAATTATCGACTAGCCTAAATTAATTTAAATCCTAATAATCCTTTATCAACTCATTGCCATATATCTCACTTGTATGACCCAGTTTTCATAGTATCTATATTAATATGTAATTGATCATACAATACAAACTCCCAAATCATATGGTACAATCCTCGCACATCACATAATTGACTCATATGATCCAGCGGATGATCTACTATTCCCAATTGATTGTGTAGTATGACCACCCACCTTATATTATATGATTGCTATACTCTATCCAAGTAATAACTTAATTTAAACAAACATATTGTTATGGTATAATATGTCCCATATTCCAAAGCTATCCACTTTCTTTAACTCTCTCAAGCTACTTAACACATATAGTATGATTTGTGATCTTACTATATGATCTACTATGGATTATCATCAACTAACTTGGTCATCTAATACGATTGATCCCATTGTGTTGGTACGATACTCATTTATGAATCCTACACAATTTCTTAATGAACTCATTTGAGGTCTTTGTTAACTAACTCGACCATCAATGTATCATATAAGCACCATAATTATACATGTTTAATCTATTTGCAAGCTCTACTAGTTAAATATTTATTTTCATATTTTAAATATTTTATTTCATAAAAATTTGTCAAGCTTAGAGAGTTACTTTAATTCATACCTGATTTGATGTTCAAGGAGTTTTTGCTCTAACTCATTTGTATCATGAAATATAGTGTTCCCAAATAATTTATCCAGTTTTTTCAAATTTTTTGCTTTGTTTTAGCCATATTATAATGTAACACTTAACCACCACTCATATGACCATCATGTGTTTTATATGTTTTTTTCACATTACTTTAATTTATCTCAAATCATCTTTAATATTCATTTTTTGAATATTAAAAATAATAATTTAATATTATTTATTTTTTAATAAATTTTATAATTCATAGTAATTCCAAAGGATGTCTTATCTAATTGAATAAACGCCATTAGGCTTGCCCCAATTGTCCTTATCCAATTAATTTTTATTCAATATTTTTTAAAACTTTTTTCTACTATTATACTCATTTTGTGAGATATTATTATACATACATGATTTGTCAATGAAGAATGTCACACTCAATCTCATTAGTTCATTGGAATGCTTGTTTTTTTAGAAGATTTCATCACTTTACAATGTAACATTAAATATTCTTTCTTGCAACCTTTACTTTTCTTTGACTTAGTTGTATTGCATTGCTTTAATTTATTTCATTTCGTATCTTATATATATTTATTTATATTAAATATATAACTTACTATTATTTATGCTTATTTACTTTCTAATTTGCAATAATTGAAAATGAGGATAGATTAAGACAAAACAAAACACATTAGACTCATGTTGATTAGTTGTATCTAAATAAATATTAATTTATATATTTTTAGTGTTTTTTTAAGGTTTTTGCATCTTTTATGAGGTAATTCGTAGCTGATTTGATGATCATATATGTTACACTTGATCTTTAGTATCATGGAATTGACTTTTTTCATACAATTTATTTCATTTCTTTAAAATTTTTATGTAGATTGGGTTATATTAACATGTAACACTATATCCCCACTCATGTCACCTTCGCATTGCCTAACTAGGTTATGTTATATTGTTTCAATTTTTCTCCTTATGAATTATATTATATATTTACTTGATATTAAAAATAACTTTTTATTAGTATTGATTCTTCTTCAAATTGGAAATTCATGGTAATTCCAAACAAAATCTAACCAAGATAAACTAAACATTATTAGATTGTCTAAATTAGCACTATTCAATCAAATAATCATCTTAATAATTTTAAAATTTTTATTTTATGTGATTTTAATAGTCTTTTAGTGATTTTTTGAGTTATATATGATTTGATGATCTAGAATGTTACACACAATTTACTTAATAGCTTGGAATGCAAGTTTCCCATGAACTTTTCTTATTTCTTTAAATTATTCATTTTGATTTTTTTTATTTTACTATGTAGCATTAAACCTTTTATCATAACACCTTTAAATGCGCTTAATTTTGTTAAACTATATTGATTCCATTTATATCATTTCAATACTAATAAAAATTTCCTTAATATTGAAATAATAATTTATTATTATTTATGTTTTTTTGTAATTTGCAATATTTCTAAATTACATTTTGTTGATACAAAACAAATATCATTGAACTCATGTTGATGAGCTCTATTAATTAAATATTTATTTATATAATTTTTAAATATTTTTTTCTAAGGCTTTAGTATGTTTAACAAGTCATTTTTAATTGTATAGTTTTGATGATCAATGATACACTCAACTCCTTACTATCTTATAATGCTACTTTTCATATAATTTACCATGCGTTTTCAAATTGTTAACTTAGATTTGGTTATATTACAATGTAACTTTAGATCTTTTCTTGTGTGACCCTTACACAATTTAACTTGGTTATATTATACTATTTCAACTTACTCATTTTGATCTATATCATATATTTACTTAATATTAAAATAATTGTTTATTATTTTTAAGGCTTATTTACTTTAACAACTCACAATCCTTCAAAATAAGGTTTGATGAGACAAAACAAACATTGTAAGACTCTTCTCAACAAACTCATTCTAGTTAAATATTTTTTTTATATTTTAAATATTTTATTTCATAAAAATAAGCCATTCTTAGAGAGTCACCTCAATTCGTACCTGATTTGATTTTCGACGATTTTACACTCAAACTCTTTTGTATCATGAAATATAGTGTTCTAGAATAACTTATCAAGTTTTTTAAAATTTTTTGCTTTGTTTTGCCTTATTATAATGTAACACTTAACCACTACTGATATGACCATCATGTGTTTCTTTTACACTTTACTTTAATGTATCTCAAATCATCTTTAATATTCATTTTTGAATAATAAAATAATAATTTATTATTATTTATTTTTAATAAATTTTATGACTCATAGAATTCCAAAGGGTGCCTTATCTTGTTGAATAAATACCACTAGGCTTGCCCCAATTGTCTTTATCCAAATAATATTTTGTTGAATGTTTTTTAAAAATTTTTTCTACTATTTATTCTCACTTTGTGAGATATTATTATTCATACTTGATTTATCAATAAAGAATGTCACACTCAATCTCATTAGTTCATTGGAATGCTTATTTTTTTAGAAGATTTGGTCACTTTACAATGTAACATTAAATATTCTTTCATGCAACCTTTACTTTTCTTTGACTTAGTTGTATTCCATTGCTTTAATTTATTTCATTTCATATCTTATATATATATATTGAATTTTAAATATATAACTTATTATTATTTATGCTTATTTACTTGGTAATTTGACATAATTTAAAATGAGGATCGATTAAGACAAAACAAAACTCATTAGACTCATGTTGATTAGCTGTATCTAAATAAATATTAACTTATATATTTTTAGAGTTCTTTTTATGGTTTTTGCATCTTTTATGAGGTAATTCATAGCTGGTTTATGATCATGTGTGTTACACTTGATCTTTAGTGTCATGGAATTAAACTTTTCCATACAATTTATTTCATTTCTTTAAAATTTTTATATAGATTGGGTTATATTAACATGTAACTCTATATCCCCTCTCGTGTGACTTTCACATTGCCTAACTAGGTTATGTTATATTGCTTCAATTTTTCTCCTTATGAATTATATTATATATTTACTTGATATTAAAAATAACTATCTATTACTATTTATGCTTCTTCACATTGGAAATTTATGGTAATTCCAAACAAAATTTGACCAAGATAAACAAATCATTATTGAATTGTCTAAATGAGCACTATTCAATCAAATAATAATCTTAATAATTTTAAAATTTTTATTTTATGTGATTTCAATAGTCTTTTAGTGATTTTTTGAGTTGTATATGATTTGATGATCTAGAATGTTACACACAATCTACTTAATAGCTTGGAATGTAAGTTTCCCAAGAACTTTATCTTATTTCTTCAAATTATTCATTTTGATTTTTTTTTATTTTACTATGTAGCTTTAAATCTTTTATCATAACACCATTAAATGTGCTTAATTTTGTTAAAATATATTTATTCCATTTATATCATTTCAATATTAATAAAAATTTCCTTTATATTGAAATAATAATTTATTATTATTTATGTTTTTTTTGTAATTTTCAATATTTTTAAATTTTGTTTTGTTTGATACAAGACAAATATCATTGAACTCATTTTGATGAGCTCTATTAATTAAATATTTATTTATATAATATTTAAATATTTTTTCTAATGCTTTAGTATGTTTAACAAGACATTTTTAATTGTATAGTTTAGATGATCAATGATACATTCAAATCCTTACTTTCTTATAATGCTACTTTTTCATATAATTTATCCTAAGTTTTCAAATTGTTAACTTATATTTTGTTATATTACAATGTAACTTCAAATCTCTTCTTCTTGACCCTTACATCATTTAACTTGGTTATATTATACTCCTTCAACTTACTCATTTGATCTATATCATATATTTAGTTAATATTAAAAAAATTGTTTATTATTTTTAATACTTATTCACTTTAATGACTAACAATATTTCAAAATAAGATCTGATTGAGACAAAACAAACATCGTAAGTCTCTTCTCAATGAACTCTTTCTAGTTAAATATTCATCTTAATGTTTTGATTTCGGCATGTTTTAAAAGGTATTTTGATTTCTACTTGATTTAATGGTCAAGGATGTCATACTTGATCTTTTTAATATCTTGGAATAAAACTGTCCTATATAACATATCTCATTTGTTTAAAGTTTTCATTTTTAATTGGATATATAACTAGGTAACTCTAATTCACCCTTCATCGAACCTTTAAATGTCATTGATTAGGTTATATTATGTTGGTTTAATCTATCTCATTATAGATTTAATATTAATTTTCTTACTCTTAAAATAGTAATATTATTATTATTTATGCATATTTATTTTTGTAATTCGTAGTAATGCCAAATGATTTTTAATCATGAAAAAACAAATATCATTATACTTGTGTCGATTACTTGCTTCTAATTAATCATTTAATTTTATATTTTTAAATATTTTATTTTCTTGGTTTTTTGCATACTTTATAAGATTTTAATTTGCACGTGATTTAACAATTGAGAATGTCATAAATGATCTTGTTAGTATCTTGAAATGCAACATTCCTAAAGTATTTATCACATTTGTTTAGATGCTTTTCATTTATTGGTGATATTACTATATAACTCTAAATCTTTACTCATGGCCTTCTCATTGTTTCAATATTTTTATATTATAATGATTCAAATTATATTATATCAAATTTAATATAATATTAAATAATATTAAAATAATAATTTATTATTATTTATACTTATTTACTTTGGTAATCGTATGACTACATATGAGGTTCAACTAAGAGAAATAAACTTGGCTAGACTTGTCTCGACGAGCGCTTTTAAATTAAATATTCATTTTTATATTTCCTAAATATTTATTTTTTTAATTATTTGCATGCATTGTGAGACATTTTTATTTTTACCTAATTTCATGATTGAGGATGTTACACTTCTTTTTCTTAGTATCTTGGAAAATAGCTTTCCCAAACAATTTATCTCATGTTTTTAAATATTTTGCTCCATTTTGCCTATATTACTATGTAACTTTTAATCTTCTCTTATGGATTTTTTATATATTTGATTTCGATATATTTAATTATTTTTAATTTATCTTATTTTTACTTTAATATATGTTTACTTAATATAAAAATAACAATTTAATATTTGTTATTCTTATTTATTATGGTAATTTAGAGTAATTTCAAATTTGCTCTAATCATTATGAAAAAAAAGTTATTGCACACTTCTTGATCTCTTCCTTCCAACTACATTTTTATTTTTTTATTTTAAAATGTTTTATTTCTTACGATTTTGGTATGTTTTATAAAAGATTTGATTTGTATCTATTTTGTTGATTGAGAATATTATACTTGGCCTCATCAGTACCTTTGAATCTAGGACTCTGGTATAATTTATCTCTTTTTCTCATATTTATTCTTATGATTTAGTTATACTATTATGTGACTCTAATTGTCCTATCATGTGGCTTTTGTATTTCTTTAAGTTTGTTATATTACACTACTTTAATTTATCTTATATTAGCTTTGCTTCATATTAAAAAAATTCATTATTATTTGTTCATATTTACTTTCTAATTGGTAATAACTTAGAATGAGGTCTGATTAAAATAAAACAAATGCAGTTGGACTAAACTTGATGAGTTATATCAAATAAAGTACTCATTTTATATTTTAAATTTTTTCCCAAGTTTTTGCATTATTTATGAGACATTTTGATTTTCCGTTGATTTCATAATTGAGGATGTTATACTTTATAACCTTAGTATCTTGAAATGTAACTTTTTATTGTAATTTATTGCATTTTTTAAAACATTTCACTACAATTTAGCTATATTGTTGTGTAATAGTAAATTTCCTCACATGTGACATTTACATTACCTTGCTTTGGTTATATGTATTACTAGAATTTGTTTTATTTTCAGCATTCTTTTATATCTATTTAATATTGAAATAATAATTTATTATTATTTATATTCATTTACATTTGAAATTTGTAGTTATTCTAATCAAGGTTTGATCGAGATGAAAAAAATTTGGATTCGTCTCATCGAGATCTATAAAGTTAAATATTTATTTTCATATTTTTCATTTTTATATAACTATATTACTAGTTAAATCAAAATCTTATATCATGTGATCAATGCATGTCTTTTATTTTGTTATATTACTTTGCTTCAATTTATCTCATTTTAAATTTAGCAAGTACTTACTTAAAATTAAAATAATAATCTATTATTATTATTTCTTATTTATTTTAGTAATTTGTAATACTTCTTAACAATGTCCAATGGAGATTGAGTAAACACTGTTGGAGCTTTATCACTGAGCTTTATATGATTAAATACTCATTTTTTATTTGTAATTTTTTTTATAGTTTTAGCATGTTTTATAATAAATTTTCATTTGTATCATATTTTATAGTTGTTGTATATTACACTCAATCTCGTTAATATCTTTGAATGCAACTTTTTGGAGTAATCTATGTCATTTTTTCAAATGTTTTGCTTAAATTCGATTATATTACTATAGAAGTCTAAATACCCTCTCAAGTGACCTTTACATTGCTTGATTTAGTTACATCTTATTTCTTCAATTTATTGCATTTTTTGTTTTATTATTTATTTACTTAATATTAAAATATAATTTATTATTATTATTTCTTATTTTCTTTTGTGATTTGTAGTAATTGCAAATAAAGTCCCATCGTGACAAAAAAACATCATTGGACATGTCACAACAAGTTCTATCTGATTAATTATTATTTTTATATCATTTAATATTTTCTTTTCTATAGTTTTTGCATGTTTTATTAGGTTTTTTTAATTCATACTAGATTTTAAGATCTATGAGTCACACTCGGTCTCTTTTGCATTTTAGAATGCAACATAACCACATAATTTATCTCATTTCTTAAAATTTATTGTATTAATTTTATTATTTCATGATGGTATTCTAAATCTATTCTCATGTGACTATTACATCATTTGATATAGTTATATTATTACTTCAATTTTTCTTTTTTTAGTTTTGTAATATATTTACTTAATAATAAATAAAATAATTTTTTTTACTTTTTTTGCTCATTTACTTTGGTTATTCTAAGTAATTATAAATGAGGCTTAATCAAGACAAAACAAAGGTCATCAAACATGCCTTAATAGGCTCTATCTAATTAAATATTTATTTTTATATTTATAGATGATTTTTGTTATTATTTTGGTATGCTTTATTAGTTATTTTGATTCATGTCTTTCTTGATGATTAAGGATTTTGTACTATTTACCTTTTGTACTTTATATTGTCTCAATTAATCTCATTTTAACATCTATATGTATTTATATATTATTAAATACATAATTATTATTGTTTATGTTTTTTAATAAATTTATAATAATTCCAAATAAGGTCTAATGAAGATGTAAAAATTAGTATTAGAGTCATTTAGGCAAGCTCCATCTAATTAAAACTTAAATATTAAAGTTTTAAGAATTTTGGCATGTTTTATAAGATATTTTTATTTATACTTGATTTAATGATTAAGGATGTTACAGCCAGTCTCTTAGTACCTTGGAATAAAAAATTTTAGTATAATTTATCTTAGTTCACCAAAGTTTTTTTATTTTATTATTTTATTACAAAAGTAAAACTACTATTATATTTTAACACTACATCATCTTGATTTAATTATATTATATTACTTTAATTTATCTTATTTTGAGCTTTATTATTTATCTAATTAATGTTAAAATAATGATTTTTTTATGGTTATTCGTTTTGGTAATTTGTGATAATACCAAACGAGGCTTGATGACACGAAACGTACATCATTGGACTTGTCTCCATATGATCTCTCCAATGTAATATTCATTTCTTATATCTTTTAAATATTATGTTTTCCATAGATTTTACATGTTTTTAAGGTATTTAGATTCGTACAAGATTTGATAATCAAGGAACAATCAATTGAACTTGTTAGTGTCTTAGAATATTATTTTCTTATACATTTTATCTTATTTTTTCAAAGTTTTGCTTTGATTTTGTCATATTATTATGTAAATCTAAATATCGTCTTATGTCACCTTTGCATGTGTTTGTTTTGATAACATAACATTGCTTTAACATATTTAGTTTTAGGTTTGACATATATTTCCTTAGTATTAAAATAAAATGTATTATTATGTATGCTTATTTAACTTTCTAATTTATTTCAAACCAAAAATTGATCAAGACATAATAACTATATCAAACTCACCTCGATGAGCTCTATCTAATTAAATATTAATTTTTTAGTTTTGAATATTATTTTTGGGTTTTGGCAATCTATATGAGAAATTTTCATTTGTACTTGATTTCACAATAAAGGATTTTATCATAGATCTACATAATATAAAGGATTGCAACTTTTTTATACAATTTATCTTGTTTCTTCAATTTTTTGTCTTTGATTTAGTTAATTTCTATGAAACTCAAATTCCTTTCACTTTTATATCTTTTGATTTGGTTATATTACATTGCTTTATTTTTTACTTATTTTGGTTTTGATATATTTTTAGTTAATATTAAAATGATAATTTATTATTATTTATTCTTGTTTTTTTCATTTAGAGAAATTTCATACAATGTCTTATCGATTTGAAACAAATGCTGTTAAACTCATCTCATTTAGTTCGATCCCATTAAATAATGAATTTTTTATTTTTAAATATTTAATTCTCTCTAATTTTGGCTAACTTTATGGGAACTTTTGATTCCGAACACATGTGAGAATAAGGGATGTTACACCTAATATCATTAGCATCTTAGAATGTAGCTTTCATATTCAATTTAACTTATTTTCTTCAAATTTGTTTTGTATTTAGTTTTGTTGTATTAATTCAATTTAAAAAATTTTGTCTTTTTAACATATTTAGTTAATATTAAAAAATCCATTTATTATTTTTAAGTTTATTTACTTAGGTAATTCACTATATTTTCAAAGGACATCCTTTTAAGATGAAACAAAAGATAATGAGCTCTATAAAATTTAATGTACATTTTTTAATTTTCAAATCTTTTATTTTCAAATATTTTTGTATATTTTACAAGACAACTTGATTTGTACTTGATTTTATGATGCAGAATATTATGCTTAATCTCTTCAATATCATGGAAGGTCACTTTCTCTTACAATTTATTTAATTTCCCATTTTTTCTTAATTTGGTTATATTACAATGCCACTCAAAATCTTCTATAATGTGTGCTCTACAATGCGTTGATTTGGTTACATTAAACAACTTCAATTTATGAAATTTTAGCTTTAATGAATATCTACTTAATATTAAAACTAATAGTTTGTTATTATTTATTCATATTTATATTTTAACTCGTAGTAATTTGAAATGAGGCCCGACTAGGATGAAATAAACATTGTTTCACTTGTCTCGATGAACTCTATCAAATTAGGTATTAATTTTTTTAATATTTAATTCTCTGTGGCTTTTCATGTTTTATGAGACATTTCTCTTCGTACAATACTTATCGATCTACAAAGTTATGCTCAATCTTGTAAGTATCATGGAATGCAACATTCCAACATAATTTGACTTATTTATTCAAATTTTGTGTTAATTTGGTTATATTACAATATTACTCTATGTCTCCTCTCATGTAGCCTTTACATGTCTTTTAATTTGTTATATTATATTTTTTAATTTATCTCATTTCAACTTTAAGATATATTACATAACTTTAATGTAAAAAATATCATCATTTATGTTTATATATGTAGGAAATTTGTAAAAATTCAAAACTAATTTCAATATAGATGAAGTATTTATTGTTGAAAAAGTCTCACTAAGCACTATCAAACTAAATATTTTTTATTATATTTTTTACTTTTTAATTTTTAGGGTTCTATCAAACTTTATGAGATATTTTGATTCATAAATCACTTGGTAATCAAGGAAGTCAAATGTGATCTTAGTAGCATCTTGGAAATGCACCCTTACTTTATAATGTATTTAATTTTTTCTACTCTCTTGCATTGGTTTTTATATACTATTATTTAAATCTAAATTCCCATTAAGTGACCTTTATTTCTTTTTTTATTTTATCATATAGCTTCGCTCAATTTATCTTTTTTTAGCTTTACTTGTGTTTACTTAATATTAAAACAATAATTTGTTACTATTTATTCTTATTTTATTGTAATTCATGGTAACACAAAAGGATGTTTGATCTAATATAACCAAATGATGTAGGACTTGTCTTGAAAACATATATTGGAATAAATATTTATTTTTTATTTTTTTATTTTTTATCTTTTATCACTCTAAGATGTTTTACGAGACATTATGATTCACACATGATTTGTCAATCAAAGTTGTTATAATCAATCTTCTTAATATCTTAGAATATAGTTTTCTATATGATTTATCTCACTTATTTTAGATTTTTCACTTTAATTTAGCTATTTTACTATGTACTCTAAATCTTCTCTCATGAAAACTTTACAATGATTTGATTTTATTTTATTATATTTCTTTTATTTATCTTATTTTAACTTTTGTATATATTTATTTAATATTAAAAATAATAAGATATTATTATTTATGTTCTAATAAAATTTTTATTTGCATCTGATTTGATTAGATAGGATGTTACATTTGGTTTTTTAGTATCTAGGAATAAACTTATAAAATATTTCTTATTCTTTCAAATATTTTGCTATGTTTTGGTTATATTACTATATAAATTTAAATCCACTGTCACATGATCTTTATATTTCTTTTATTTTGTTGTATTACATTGCTTCAATTTATCTCATTTTAGTTTTTATATTATTTACTTCATAATAAATTATAATTTGTTATTATTTAAGTGTATTTACTTTGATAATTAACATTAATTCAAAACTAGGTATGATTAAAAAGAAACAAACATTATTGTACTCATGCCACCAATCTTTATTTAATTTTTATTTATTTTTATATTTTTAATTATTTGTTTAGGATTTTAGCACATATTAAGGTACATTTTTATTTGTTCATGATGTTATGATTGTAGATGTTATTCTATCTTCTTATTATCTTGAATTAAAGGCTTTTGGTACAATTTAACTCATTTCTTCAAATATTTTGATAACATTTGGCTATGCTACTATGTAAATCTAAATCATCTCTCTCGATATCTTTAATTCACTTGATTTAATTATGTCATAATGTTTCGATTTAACTCTTTTTGAGCTCTATTAAATCCTTAACAATAAAAAATAATTAATTATTTCTTTTCATATTTTTTTGTGATTCATTATAATTCCAATCGAGGTCCATTGGACATGAAATGAAAGTCATTACACCAGTCCTCATTTGGTTTGACTTAACAAACTTCGAATTTTATATTTTTAAGTACTTCAATTTTTAGGGTTTTGGTTTGCATTATAAGACATTTAAAATTGTACATGAGTTTGTAAGAATGTTACACTTGATCTCCTTAGCAACTTGGTATACAAATATCCCACCTAATTTATCTCATTTCTACAATTTTTTTATATTGACTTTGTTATATTACTATATAATTCTAAATCTCTTTTTGTTGACCTTTACATCGCTCTGATTGGTTAAATTATATTGCTTCAATTTATCCCTTTTTTAGCCTTAATATATATTAAATTAATAATAAAATAATAATTTATTATTTGTTTTTTTTATTATTTATTTTTTTAATTTAGAATAATTACTAACAAGGTCTAACCAAGATGAAACAAACCTCTTTAGACTAATCTCGTTAAGCTATATACAATTAAGTGGTCATTATAAAATTTTTAAATATTTTTTTATTATTTCAAATTTTTTATCGGATATTTGGATTCATACCTAATTTGACAATTAAAGATGTCACACTCAATCTTGTTAGTATCTTTGATTGCAACTTAAGCATACAATTTACACCATTTCTTCAACTTATTTGCTTTGATGTGGTTATACTACCAACTGAATTTATATCTCCTTCTAAATGATTGTTACATCACTTTAATTTTGTTATACTACATAGTTTGAATTTATTTTATTTTTCGTTTATTATATATTTAATTAATATTTACAATATAATTTATTATTAATTATTTTTATTTAATTTTGTAATTTGTAATAATTCAGTAAGAGGTTTGATTGAGACAAACAAAACATTGTTAGACACATGTCGATTATCTTTATTGATTTAGATATTTATTTTTATATTTTAAATATTTTTTAGGGTTTTCGTATGCTTTTCAAGACATTTCAATTCATACCATGTTGAACGATCAACGATGTTTTGTCCAAACTCCTTATATCTTGGAATATAACTTTTTCATATAATTTACCTTATTTAATTACATATTTTACTTAGATTTGATTATATTATCATGTGTTTCTAAATACTCGTGTGACCATTACATTGCTTGACTTTTTATATTATATTTTTTAATTTATCTCACTTTGAGCTATAATATATATTTATAAAACATTAAAAATTGTTTTCATTATTATTAATATTTATTTATTTTAGTAATTCACATAAATTCTGTATAAGTTAGATTGGGACAAAAGAAATCTCATTGCCTTCATGTCAATGAGCTCTATATAATAAATAATCACACTTATATTTTTACACTTTTTATTTTCTAATATTTTTGCAAACTTTAATTGTAGCTAATTTGAAGATCAAGGATGTTATACTCAATCTACTAAGTAGCTTCAAATGCAACTTTTCTATATAATTTATCTCATTTCTTTATATTTTTTTATTAAGTTATATTATAATGCAACTAAAAATTTGAGCTCATGTGACCCTTTAAATTCTTTGATTTATTCATATTACATTACTTCAATCTATTTTATTTTTAGCTTTAATATACATTTTCTTAATACTAAAATAATTATTTGTTATTTTTTATGTATTTTATTTTATTAATTCATAGTAATTCCAAAGGAGGTATAGTTGGTGTAAAATAAATGTTGTTAGAGTCATGTCAACATGCTCTATTTGATTAAATATTCATTTGGATATTTTTAATTTTTTTTAAGGAATGGCTTGAAATATTAGATACATTGATTTAAATCTTATTTGATGATGGAGGATGTTATACTCAATCTTCTTATAACATTGAATGCAAATTTTACATACAATTTTTCTCTTCTTTTAAAATATTTTGCTTACATTTAGTTTTATTACCATCTAACTCTAAATCTCCTAACATGGGACCTTTACATTGCTTGGCTTAGTTATATTGTATTGCTTCAATTTAGCCACTTTGAGTTATATTATATATTTACTTAATATCAAAATAGTTATTTAGTATTATTAATATTTATTTATATTACTAACTCACAATAAATCCAAACAAGGTGTAATTGAGAAAAAATAAATGTCATTGGACTCATCTTAATAAGCCCTATATAACTAAATGGCTATCTTCAATTATGATCCACTCATTACCCTTGTATGATATAATTAATTACTTAATCTTAACAACTTTTACAACCTTTGTATTATAGAGGTTATTATATAGTATGATCTGTTGACAAATGATTTTAATCAGATTATTCTATCCTTCTTATCTTAGTTATTTAACATTGATTATATATGTATGATTCGCACCTTCATTCTTATATTATATTTAATTAATAATTGTTTGTTCAACTTTGACCTCTCAGTTTTGATCAAACCTCTTCTTAACTATTCCAAATCCTCGAAACCATTCTGATATACATTCTAACTGAACTGCAACCTCATCATACCTTATTTAAATAAACCTAAAATTAATTCAACCACAAAATAAATCTTAAACATTTACCTCCTCTTGTTAAAAACTATTCCTTTCTTCCTTTATGTTTCATTTGTTGCAACCTTATTTCTCCTCTTCCACTTGCCTCTAAACTTTCTTTTGAGCTGCAACATGTTCCCCTCTCTTTTTCACTAATCTCCTTATCTTTTCTTGTAATTTTCTTCTCTATCATAAGGTCTCTCTCTAAACTACTTTTTAGAAATCTTTCTTCCTTCCCTCTCTCTTCCTATTTATACTCCTCAGGTTTCTTCTCATCATAATCATACATAGCCAAAAATCAAATTTAAATCCATCATCTGAGGTCATTATCTTCAATTGAAAAATTATAAATTTACCCTTCAACCTTTTAAAGGAATAACATTAATACCTTATTATTTAAAAATTCATAGCTAATTATCTGGATGTCAAAATAATAAAATTTCAAAGCTGTTAGAATCCTTTTAAAAAGTTCTATTTAAGGTTATGCTCAAATAATTTTTTTTAATACATTTGAAATCATAGCACACAAACTCAAGATCATAATAATTTAATATTATTTTTATCTATAAAAATACAATTTTAGAATTTTAACTTTATTTACTTAAATAAACATTAATACAACCATATTAACTTAATTTCAATGGTTTAAGCATTTTAACTTAATAAAATTATTGGTTATTACACGAATGAAACTTTAATATTGATGTATAATACCTTGATTTGTAAGTTATGATCTTGTGAAAATTTCACTTTCTTGTAAGATACAATATGGATAGGTTAAATGATTAAATATTTTAAAAAAACTACCAAATGTACTCTGTTTTAGGAAGAATACACATGCAAATTTGATCTATTAATGAGATATCTTACTTTGAGCTCTCAATAATAGACCTTATTTTAGAGTTGTAATAGCCTAATTGAAGTATAAGTATGACAAAGAAACTAAAGAAGAAAGAATGAGAGAGTTATTCAAGGATATAATTTTCTTCTCTATGGATGCAATTTGTCCTATTCATTATTCTTCCCGTTTTTATAGAGGTTTTGATATAATATTTTATTTTTCTCCCATTTGTATGCATGATCGTTATTGCACAAGTGTGGATATTCGTGTGTTACTGCTACATTTGTGTGCAGATGGCACCCTAGCACTGTATCCGCATTCTATGCAACTGAGAAGGTTTAACTATTATGCATGATAATAAGTGTTGCGATCACACCCTATGTGTTATGGTCTTACATGGCACACACCATGGTCCCACATGCAGTGAACTTCTTGCATATGTCATGCTATCCCACATGTGCACCAAGGCTTTTACACATAGTTGTAGGTGCTCTAGCATGCATTTAGTTAGTTTTTGAGTGAAGATGCATGAGTGAGTGGCACCACATGATGCTATTTAATGTTTCCTATGATTTTATTTCCTCCCTTAAATTTTGGATTTCTTTATGATAGAACAAAGTGTAATTGAACCCTTGATAAACAATTGTGCAACTTTCTTAGAATAAGAATAAAAAGAAAGGTAATAAATATCCTTTGGGATGGATATGGAGGATTGGAGTTTGTTTGAGAGCCTTGAGGAATGTAGAAAGGGAAACATCATTGATGCTTTGCAAAAAAATGGAAAGGAAAGAAAAAGAGAAGCACTATAAGAGGTAAAGGAGGACATGATGTTATAGTTTTTTAAATTATTTTAAATTTTGTGAAAAATATTCTATAATATGGGAAAATTGTAATAACCTACTTAATTAATCCAAAAATCCCTTCTAAATATTTTATTTATTAAATTTGTGTATAAAGATATAAAAATTTGAAATTTATTATCAAATTGGTGCCACATAAATGATGTGAGGATGTAATCACCAAATCTAAAATTTGAGCAAATTATAATAAAGCTCTCAGCTTGAGGATTCCGTAGGTATTCCATTTGTATTTTTTGGAGGATAATTGTAATTTTTGTAGATTTTCAAATTTGGAAAAGTGAGTAATGATTTAAGATTAAAATAATCCTCTTATTAAATAAAAGGATAAGTTTTAACCACTTCTGCTTTGACTATGCTTGGTGCTTATGTATGAATGAAGAAGGATAATGAGAAGAGCTCAAAAGGAATAAGGAATAAAATGGATCTTAAAACTCACTTTGCCAAATTGCATGCTAAAATACATTCTTACTCGAGTTCCACTTCATAAAATTTATATTTTTTGGTTGGGGTGTTGTGGAAATGGGTCTTATAAGATTTTGATGGAGTTAAGGTCAGGTCACCCATTATTATTCTTGGGTCACGACAATTGCACAAGACAATTGGGTAGATCATCTGATATCGTCTATGCAATAGTGCTAGTGAAGGGCCTTTGGTTTAATGTTCATGGGTTAATAAAGTAAACATCATATTCACATGCCAAGTTGATTATACTAATGTGATTAGTTTAGGAGTGGTGCAACTATAATAGTCCAATATGATCCTTTATTTGATTATTGAGAATTAAAATTATACATGCATGTTTAGATGATTAAAGAAATATGATTGTTTCAAGAAAGGTCAAATAATCATCATCTAATCTGATTACTTGTCTAACCATTGATCATTAATATCGTACAAGTAGGATAATTCGATCAGTTAGCTACAATCGATTTAAGAAACACGACATAATGATCACCCATCTAGTCTCATCTCCAACTTTAATATACCTTGGATCATATTGATAAGGGGGATCATACTACGTGTTATGAAGCCATAAATCTGAAAGTATTTTATTTTTTGTTCTTTGTTTGAAATAAATTTTGTAAGTATTTTTGTTATAGAAAATGAGTAACATTGATAAAATGTAATGTGAATTTTGTAGAAAATAAGAAGAGGAGATAAGGGAATAGGAAAGGCCATGGAAGAGACTTATAAGAGCCATCAAATAGGTGAACTAATAAATTGTGATGTAAGTGGATTACTTTACTAAACTTTTTGACTATAACTATGGTATGTATGTTGATTTGAGAATTAGCATAATGTGGAATCATTTCCTTTTGTTCTAATATTATGATGGCTTTTTCTTACTTGTGATATATATATATATATACACATGCATACATACATGTATATAAATTATAAATATTTATATATGTACATTGATAATTCTATAAATCAAAACATATGAAAATAAAGAAAAGTAAGAAATGAAAAGAAAAAAAAAAGAGAAAAAAAGGTTATTATTACTTGGTGATTTGTTAGATTAGAAGAAGGAAAGATACTTGTGATAGAACATTTCCCTTATATAACCTTATCTTAAACAATTTATAGATAAGATAGACTTCTCACCCTATTATTTTAAGCACTTAGAGGTGAGGCCATGATATGATAAAGGCTCCATCCTCTTTTGTATGGAATGTTGGTAGTAGGGGGTAGAGGCTCTATGATAATAAGATAAAATTCACGCCTTGCAAGGTAATCAAAGATTTAGCCACGACAAGATAGAGGTCTAGTCCTTATTAGCACAACATTTTGGTAATAGTGGGTGGTGGTCTATGATGATGATGATATTATATGGGATCCCTTAGGAGTAAATATGGTGGTGATAGAAGAGAATCTAGGACCAATGGAGAAGAATAAGAAAAAGATATGAATGAAATATAAAGTAATGAAATGAATTCAAATATGAAAAAGAAAATAAAATTATGATACACTATGAGTATTATATGAATTCAAATATTCAATGATTTTTGTTTTGGATGCTTAAATTTGAGTTATTTTTTTGTGTTCCTTTGTCATTTTTAATTGATGTCCTCAATTTTTTTTGCTAACTATAATTTTGCCAAGGAAAATTATGTTTAGATGTATTTTAACAAGCTTTAATAGATTTGAGCTAAGTGAGGCATGATAATCCTCCTCTTCCTCTATGTCTAGCTATAGGTTTTAGTTATAATTTCATGTCATAAATGTATGATGTCCTAATCAGATCGATATGATTGTCTATTTAACATAGCTAACTGAGTATCACTTGGTCGTACATGGTATAGTTAGCTATCAGCTAAGTACAAGTGCAAACGTATTTCTATTTGTTCAACAAAACTTAAGCAAAGTATAATACAAAGTAGCATGTCATACTTATATGAACCATTTCTCTTAAAACTTTCTAAAATAACTTAAGTAAAATCTATGTTGTAATGGAATATACAAATACGATCCAATAGCATATAAGTATGCCTATTATGTATAATATGAATGTATTAATGAGAATACCTTCATGTAGATATGATGTTAGTATCACACTTACACAAAGTTAGCTCTCTAAGTAAATGTACTAAGAAGACATTTTTGTAATGATACCATCCCTCTATTGTAGTCATTCAAAGTTTCCAAAAACTTATGAGCATATCACTTCAAAAAAAATTCATCATATGTTGATGATCCACTTATTAAAATCTATGATCATATATACATATAATTAATAAATATATCATATTTATATGATCCTAGTTATTTTCTAGTATTATATTTTGAAAACCTGAAAGACTTTAAGGTTGTCTTGCGATCATACATCATATAATACATTGAACATTATCATACATGTGCAATGTATTTTGGGTAATTAAAATATTTTTGGCATACGGGGGCTTCATCGAGAAATATATCCTTTTCAAGTATCACTCTTGTATGATCCCTTATTCATTTTTGTATGTGGATCAGTGAATTGTAGCAACTAGCTAATCAGTTCAAAAATGTGATCTTTGAGTCACTAAGTTTTCTAATTTCATGCTTAATCAAATTGGTGAGTACACATAGGAATCTTTTCATATGTAGAAAGGTTAATAAACACACTTTCATATTTCCAAGAGGTTTCTAATGGTTAAACCTACAAGATTATCCTAGAAGCTCTTCTATGTGCCATTTAAAGACTTTCTTACTAAATTTTGATCATTTAGTTCTCTTCACCTTACTAATTTTGTGTTTGTAATATCTTTAATTTTGCATATATAACTAAGGCACTTGGAACTATTTCTTGGTTTTAGATTGTATGTGTAATTTTTTATTGCTAAAGGTTTTAAACTTTGATTTAATTATTTATTTGTCTTGTTTTGTTTTTGTGGTTGCTATTAGTAATATTTGTAAGCTTTTTGGAGTTATGTAGACCAGTGTGATCTTTGTTTTGTGAAAGTCCTTATCCTATCTATCATGTGGCAAAAGGTATTTGTTTTAGTGTGTAAGCATAATTTGGGGTCGAGGGTGGATGTAAACCAATGTTGTGACCAAACCACTTGAAGTCTTTGTGTTCTTTACTTCTTGCATTCTCTCAAAAATCAATTTCCAAATAATTAAGAGATTTCTTTAAAATTGTTAAGACTTTTAAATTCAAATGAAAGACTAATCGTTGTTAGCATAAGCTATTAATTCTAAAATTTGTTAAGGGACAACTCATCAGATTGTCTCTAGTTGGATTATTATTCTTTTTAATGGTTTGATTATCTCAAAATGAATCTTTCAATTTTAACATCCATTTATTAGATCAGAAAATGATCTATTTGATGAAGGTTAGACTACCCATTGAATGATTTGATAGATTTTTCACAAAACTTGATTTTAGTTAAGGATGATCAGACTATTCATCTTGTATTTTTATAACCTTTCAACAACAACTTGATTTTTATCCCTATTTTAGTTAAAATTCAATAGATGGTTTGAACATATGTTGAACTCATCAACAAAATTATTCATCAAAGTCATTTGATGGTCCCTTGGTCATCTAAAAAGTTAATTTTAATTACCAATTTTATCTTTTATTACCTTATTCCTTAATGATTTTAGTTGCTAGTTTTACCTTTTATTAGATTTTGCCTCAATGATCTAATTATCATTAGACAACTAATAAAATAGCTTGATGACCTTTCAATAAAAAATTCAAATGTAAGGGCTAAAATTGATTAATGGTTCAGATTTGACCAAGATATTTATTGTCCATGGTACACATGCTGGATAGCTAATTAGATAGTTTGATGCACAAATTATTAGAGATCTTTATCCCACTTTGCTTTTACCTAATTTCCATGTTTTAGCAAAAGAATGAAATTTTTCTAAGTGATCATTATGCAATTTTACGTAATAATTTCATGACATAAAATATTTGAAAATATCAAAGAATATTTTATTTATCTTGTCATGTATCCTAAGTTCAACTCTTCCTAGTTTGCTATTTCATTAGACTAGTATGCATTTAAATATTGTTTCTTAATTTAGGTATTAAGTTTAGGTCAATCATAAATAGCCTAAAGGAATGATAGGGATATAATAATATATGTATATAGTTAGGTGTATATGTAAACTCTTGATCATTTATGTTAAGAAACAACTCAAATCTTAAATCCTTAAAAGAGTTAAACATTTTATGATCATGAACTTCTATTGTCCTTTGAAATTTTCACCAATCTTTCACTTCCTTGAGCTATTTGGTGTCTTCTAAATGCCTTTTGTAAGTTTCATTCATGAATAATTTGATTCTATTGGATGACAATCATCTTCTCTATATATCTAAATTGTAACTTATAAAAACATACTAAGTAGATCATTAGATCACCAAGTTAATTTACCTGAAGTTTTTTTTACTTTCAGAATCATGTTTAGCCTTTTTGTGTCATCGAGACAATACATCCTTAAGGTTCTTTATTGCTCATCATAATATCTATTTGATACCTCTATATAGGAATCTTAAAACCAATTACTACATAAGAAGCTTGAAGCTATGAGCCTACTCTAAATGAATATGCCATTAGTAGGATTTATTTTTTCTTTATGTATACAACTCCTCAATTAAAATTCCTCGTTGATCATTTTAATCATATGAAGTTATCTCATATACTGATCTGATGTATCATAATTTTAGTGATAAACTTGTAAATACTATTTATTTGATTGTTGTTGGAAAACCACAAAAAGTCATAGAAAGTAAAAAGAGTTTAGTTAATCTTATTTTTTTCAAACCTCAAATGTAATAAACCTGCAAGTTAATAATCATCCAAAACATTATGCAATTAGTTTTGGGGATGTATTGCTTATAAAAGTCGTACAATGATGCCTTTGTTTCTCTTATGGTTGTTGCGAAGTTGAGTGTGGTCTAGCTAGCATCCTAGATACATGCAATGATACTTTAAAGTTAGAGACTGATAAATTAAGCAAAGAAAATTGTTTGCTTAAAAAAATAGAAATATTTGTTTCACTTGAAAAGGAAATACATGATTTAAAGTCAAAGTATGCTTGTTTACTTTCTCATGTATTTACTTGTAATCATTTACATGTACCTTCATATGCTACTTCATTCAATCATATGAAAAAGAATAATGGATACTTGAATGCTTCACATATGATTAAACATGCTTCATCTTACAACCTTGTGACAAAAAAATTGTATGTTTGAATGATAATTATATATTGAAAAAATCAAATATCCTTGTGTTCGATCATCATCTATTTTTTCCTTGCATACATCTAATTATCAAGTTAAATCTAATATTATATGAAATTATTGTTCTAAATTTTTACATCTCACATTTGATTACTTAATCAAGAAATCCATAAATCTAAAACATAATAGATATGAGTGGATTCCTAAGGGAAACAATTTTAGAAATTTTTTTATTAACTCAGAATATCCACATCCTAGCATTATTGAACCCAAGATGATTTTGGTTTCTAAATTTAAAGCCTAGGTAATTTTTAGGTGTGTCTCCATATTTTTGGACTTATGGAGACAAGCTTTGCTTTGTGAGTTTATATGACTCACTAGCAAAATGTTTGCATTCCTTAGCTTATTTAGCATAGATTAAAATGTCAAATCTTTCTAGACTTACTTAGTATCAACCAATATTTATCATTTAGAACTTATTTTACAATCATGTGATGATGGTTATTATGTTAGTTTTAATATTCAATGTTATAAAATATTAAATGAATTTAAATAATTGTTTGCACATTGTACATTGCACCAAGCTAACAGTAGATTTTTTTTGTTTATATATCCTTTTTACCTAACAACTAAAGGTTCAATTATCACTATTACATAAGGTCTACGCATACTATAAGTTTTTCAAAATGAAAATGAATGTGCATTCAAGATTTCACTATTTTGAATGTGTAGAAAAGAATGATATTACATAATCATCTAGGATCACCTCATGCCTTGTTGGAACCAAGAAGATTTGGGTCCCCAAATCTTACACTTATTTTGATTAAATATAAGCATGCCTCCTTAAAAAGATTGAGGAAGGCATGTGATACTTGGATAGTGGATGCTCAAGACATGATTAAAAAATCATAATTTCTCACCCAACTACAAGCAATTGATGGAGGAGTAGTCATCCAAGGAGATAGCTCCAAGAAACAGGTCATTAGCATTGGCATAGTTAATAAGGACCTTTTAGTTGAAGTTCCAAAATGTAATCTTTTAAGTATAAACCAACTATATGATTCTTGTTTTAATATTTCATTTGATTCAAGCTCCTATATAGATAGTAAAGATAATCATCCATTAATCATAGCCTTTAAAAAATAATATTTAACAGCAAGAAATACAAATATCATGTTTAGTGTTTGCTTATGTGCTAGATTTCAAGCTTGTACTAAAGAATCTCATTTTCAAGTAGTCAAACATATCTTTAAGTATCTCATTAGAATAACGTTTTTAGGATTATGGTATCTAAAGTGTAACTATAAATTGTTCTCATTACATACTCTTAAGCTAATTTTATTAAGAGTAAAGAAAATAGAAAAAAATACTTTTTGTGCTTATTAATTCCTTAGGAGCTCACTCATTTCTTAGGTAAGTAGAAAATAGAATTGTGTGGGTTATCTAAAACTAAATATGAATATAATATAACTAATAGTTATGTAACACATGCATTTTGGATTAGACAACTACTGGATTATGTTGCTTAGTTAGGAGAAACCCTTATACTGTGAGATAATGCTAATGGATATATCTTTCTAAGAATCCAATTCATCACTCATGCACTAAACTCATAGATGTGAGATTTCACTTCATATGAAAGCAAGTGAGTAACAAAATTCTAAGATTTGATTTTGTTCTTTCTATTACTATATTAAAAATTATCTTTGCAAAAACATTACCAATCAATGCCTTCACTAGAACTAAGATGTCTATTAGCGTTATTTACTCGTTTGAGTAATGATAAAAAGGCAAACAAATTTCTACAACTTATGGAGAGTTGTCATTCAGAGGGAAAGATGCTAAAATTAAGAGTTTTTTGAATTTCTATACTATTCTAATTTATTTCACTATTTACTTAATTTTCTTCATTGATGTCTATTAAAATCTATTATAATAGTATTTGTTAATTAGATTGAGCTTGTTCTTTACAATTCATTTTACATGATCTTGCCTTTCATTCTTTTTTTTGAGCTTTTGTACTCATCGAAAGGGAGATATTGTTAATATTATTGACCTTGAGGGAGTTTGACGAAACCAAAATATGTATTATTTCTCTAATCATTTGTTTGAGTGGTTATTTCAAATATAGATTGGATCACAAGCAAGAAAAATTAGAGTTTGATCCTTATTATCATGGGAACTTTGAAGATTGAAGGCTTCAAACTTTGGAATATCATTTGGATAACTTTCATCTTAGTAGTGTGACAACCATCATGGATATTTTTATTTCTTTCTAAAAATTAGATTGTTAAAACTTGAAATTTTTTCTTGAGAGACAATTAGGATTGATGCATTAAATGACAAATCCTTAACTATAACTTTTCTAGAATTGTATCAGTTTATTGGTCATATCATTACAAGTTTGTTTAAACTCATTTCAAGTCTAAAGTTAAGGAATTCAAGATTAAAGAAAGCCGTGTTTATTTACTACCTTATGATTATATAACAAAATGTCTTATATTATATGTGTATGGTGTATGCTCTAGCTCAAAGTATCAAATGAAGTTTAAGGTATCACAGTATCTTATAGGTACGATGGATTCATTATATAAATTTAAGTGCCACCAAGTTTGAAGATGAAGTGTGGATGCTTGTCCATAAAAAGTAAAGGCCTTATACATTACCTTGTCTTGTCTTTGAGAGTTTAGATTTATTTGCATTGTATGAGTGTGATGTTTCTATCAATGAGTACATAATTTTTTAGAAAGTTTTGGATGTAAAAGTTTTGTGGTTAAACATGTATGATTGGTCTATTGTACGAATATGACCATAATCACTTCGTTGTATCACTATTAATCATAATACGATGTCCAAAACATGTTCAATGGTATGCGTACTTACTACATTCTACAATACAAAGTGAAGTATCATAGTTGCACGATTTATTTCTTATCATAGATGACTTACGTTACTTAATTGACATTATCTATATTTTCATACTACTATGATAAATGTGTTACATTTGTACATATTCTATATACATAGAATAAGGTTTATTATGAATCTTTCATACTATTATGATAATCCTATCATATGCATATAACTATTTCTATTTGGTCTAGTTACGCTTATTGTCGCATGATCATACAAAAGTTCATTCTTTTATTATCTCATCACATAACATTTTTTCAAAAGCTTAACTCTTTGTGAAAACAAATATAGTACAATGGAGATAAATTATTAAATATGTATAATCTATTTAAACTATAAAGATGATCTGTATTATACTTGTATGATCCTTATGATCATTTGATATGTTGTAGATTGAGCTTAATAATTCCACTTTGAATTAGTGTCATATGCCACAAGGACACTTCTCATACTTGTATAATAAGATTGTTTTCAGAATCATTTTGCACTTAAAAATCATTCATTTGTTTGGGGGAGATCTAACTATTATGCTTATCTTCTTAATATGATCTTTGTGATATACTTGTATGATAAGTCATTAAAATACTTAATAGCTAGTTTAATTTTTTTAAGAATATAAATAAATTATTGTGTCTACATGAAACATCAAGTATAAATAGGAGGATTTTCTATAGAGAATAAGTTGATGATTGTATTATTACATTTTTTCTTTAAGAAGCTATATGCATTTATTCTAAATAGATTCTTAAAACCATTGCTACTACTTTTATTCATTTACTTTCACATTTTTTACTTCATATAGTTGATTCAAAAATTAATAATATCTTACCTACATTTAGTTTTGGTGCCACTTGAAGATTTTCCTAGTTGTAGATCTATTATAAGAAATTATTTTATAAAATTGCTTTGTAATTATTGTATTTGAGTGATTCTTTAAGTTGTATTATTACATGTAGCCTTCATTGGGTTATTGTAATAAGCATAATGAAGCTGATGCTATCATAAGCTCAATGAGCTTGTGTTTGACCTATAACAATTAATTACTATAAAGGTTTTTCAGCCTATCCAATAGTTAGGAAAAAGTCATTTGGTAATGAAAGCTTAGTTGGATCAACCATGGGTAGATGTAGGAAAAGGTATGTTGAACCACTTAAAATTGTCATACATCTTTTTTTATTTTCTAATATTAGTTTAATTTGATTCTTATCTATCAACAAGTGCTTTAAAAATTAAAGAAAGGTTTTTAAAAATAAAAATCGATTGGATTGCTCTTGCGTTGCATTAATTTTGTTATGAAAAAAATGTTTAACTTAATACTATAAAACTCCCTTATCATCCTTCTTGTGATTGCTAAGTAGCTTTCAAATTTGGATTAAACTAGAGATAATGTATAATGTTACTTATCAAGTATTGGAGAAAAAAAATCAACTTGCTTGTTTACAATTATGAGATTTTAAGAATGGCATTTGTTGAGACAATTAATTTTATGTTTACTCTATTTCCAAATATCATTAATGATCATTCTAGTCTAGGAAATATTTATTTTAATGATAAATAAGTGCAAAAGATTTTAAAAATATTGTCCAATGAATATAATCCTATTCTTATAACCATTAAAGTAGCAAAGGACATTTTAAAGCTCTCCCTTAATGAACTCATGAGAGACTTAATGACTAATGAAATAGAGATGGCATGTCCCATGGGGGAGGAGAACTTTGTTGAAAAACAAAAGGATATGAAAAAGGATGAAGGAATTTTATTGAGATCAAGCCTTCCTCAAGATTCAACACTTTTGGAGATGATGAGGCAACTCTTATCACTAATTTTTTATCTCATCTACTTCAATATTGTGGTTCAACAAAATGTGCACCAAAGGAGTGAAAATTTATACATAAGATTAAATATAAAGAAAAATTCATTTATTATAAATGTAGAAAGCCAGGACATATTTTCTTAAATGCACTAAAGTATTTGAGAGGAAGAGTAATCAAAAGAAGAAAATAATGAAAGTTGCTTGGTGTGACTCAAAAGAGTCTTCCTCTAATGATGATGACAAAAATTAAGGTCAGATCTACTTTATGGCTAAAGAAGATGATATTGAAGGTGCTTCTTCTAATGACGAGATATGTCCTTCCATGTAAGATAACATTGAAGAACAAATTATTATTATTTATCATAAATATGAACAATTATATTTAATATATAAAAAAATTAAAGAATGATCATAATAATTAACTTGGTATTTATGAGCATTTAAGGGAAACTAATGAAATGTATTTAGTTTATTAAAAAACTCATTAGAGATTAATTAGCTAATACAATTTCTTAACATTTAATAGTAGTTGTTGATTTCAATTCTTTTAAGAGTTTGCATTTGCAATGTTTTATTTCTTAGTATTATCATGTTGACTATATGAAAGCATCATTTTTACATTCTCTTACTTCATCATAAAAGGGTAAATTTTGTTAATATTATTGTAGAAACTTGAACATATAGAAAAAGTTTGTAAAATTAAAGCTAATGCAAATTCTAGATTTTCAAAGTTTGTATAGGTAGCTAAGAATAAGGTTTCATAGTATAAAAGATCTACTTTTAACTCGTTTGGAACCAAAATTGCTTGGACTCTCAAAATTAATACATGATCCTTTATTTGTTGGCATACCTCTTAAACAAGGTCAAGGGGTCTATGTGATATTTGGATAGCAAATGTTCAAAATATATAATGGGGAATCCATCTATGTTCACCCAGCTCAAGGCTATTGATGACAAAGATGTCACACTGGGGGATAACTCCAAAAAAAGGTTCATCAACGTGAGTAGTGTTGGCAACTCTTCTACAACTATTAGTAAAGTTTTATTAGTTAATGTTTTTAAAATATAATTTAATAAGAATAAGTCAGCTATGTAAGTCTTTTTTAAAGTTTTTTTATTCTAAAAATTATGTTATTAGCAAATATAATGAATCTTTCATTGTATTTTCCAAAAGTAATAATACTTGTTATACTTGAAGAGTGTTGAAGCATGTGATATTAAGTATCTTACATAGCAAGCCAATGATGCCAACCTTTGGCATAGAAGGTTTCGTAATACAAACAATATAATTATTAAGAAGATAATGAGTTATAACTCAAGGTATTACTTGAGTAGCATTAAAATAAGGAGCACATATATAGCCCATGTGAAAAAAGGCAAGCAAACCAATGATCTCTTCAAATCTCAAAGAGGCATTTTTATTAGAAGACCTTTCGAGAGATCTTTTTGGACCTATTAAACCCAAAAAACTAAGAAGGAAAAAGTGCAATTTTGTAGTTAAAGATAATTATTCTAGGTACACATTAGTTTTGTTTCTAAAAAAGAAAAGTGATGCTATTGAAAACTTGTTCAATTAATTCCTAAAATTCAAAATGACCATGATGTAATGATAGTCTCAATAAAGAGAGATTATAATGGAGAATATAAGAATGAATTATTTATAGATTATTGTAATAAGTATGACATCAACCACACCTCCTCATCACCTTGGACTCTTCAATAAAATTGAGTTGTAAAAGGAAGAATATAACCTTAGATGATATAGCCATATATATGTTTAATTAGTATGATTCACTTAAGTATTTTTGGGCTGAATTAATTAACATAACTTGTTATGTTATGAACCATATACTTTTTTGTCCTATTTAAAAAATGAAATTATATAAACTCTTGTTCACTTAAAAAACCAAATATTATTCATTTGCGTATATTTTGTTGCAAATGTTATATCCTTAATAATAGAAATAATGATTTGGCCAAATTTGATGTAAAATCTGACAAAGGAATTTTTATAAGATACTTATTAAATAATATATTATATATGGTATTTAATAACAAGACCTTAATAGTAGAAGAGTCTATTCATATAATGTTGAATGAATCTCTTTTAATTAGGAATGATGATATAGCCATGTAAGAAGACCTTGAGGGTTTTGATAAGTTGAGTATTGAAAATAACATCGCACATAATCAAACTAAGGATGAAGCTCAAAAATTTATAATAAGTCAAATTCCTAAGGAATGTAACTTCAATAAGGATTACCCTAGAGACCTGATACTATGAGATATGAAGAAATGAGTATGAACTAGGGTAAATTTAAGCCAGTTACACATATTTTTTTTGTAATGAACCAAAATTTATTGATGTGACACTTCATGATAAGTTTTGGTTATTGGCTATGAATGAAGAGTTAATGCGAGAGTATGAAGTATAAGAACTAACCTTAGGTTTCTAAATCATTCTATCATTGAAACTAAATAAACTTTGAAGAATAAATTAGATGAAAAAGGAATTCTTGTAAGAAATAATACTAGGTTAGTAACAAAGGATATAATCAAATTAAGGGAATAGATATTGATGAAACATTTGTGCTCGTAGCCAGGTTAGAAGCTATTAGGATTCTTTTATATTATACTTATTATAAAGGGTTCTCAATAGTATCAAATCAAAGGAAAAAAATCAAAAGATTAATAGTTCATTTGTTAATGTATCTTTTTTTATTCCTACTACTGTTTCATTGATTATTATTTGTATTTTGGGTTTATCAAGTCATTTGCATATTTGTCTCTCTTGGGTCATTTTTTGTTCCTTATGGATCTATTTGTGAAGGTTTTCACCTACTCAATTTTTAGCTAAAGGTTTTTTGCTAGTAATCCTAGTCTTTTGTGGTCGATGATGGATGTAGGCTTATATTTGTGTCAAACCACCTAAGTATCATTATATATTTATCTTACTACAATTCTCACACAATTTGTTTTAAAACATTGAGTTTTTCAAAATAACCTTGAAATATAAAATCATTTTGCTTTTGATTCAAATATACATTTGAAGTGTACTATGCCATTAAAAGAAGCATAATTCACCTTTTTTGTGGGACAAATATTCTTATAATGTCTATTTACATTATTAATATAGGATTTATTTACTTAAAATCTCGAGGATGAGCTTTGATCTATCATTACCTTTTTTCAATCCCTCATTCATTCGTTGTGTGCTAGTAATAGCAAGTATTTGCTTTTCCTTAATGTCCTTTCTCCCTGAGCTTTTATTTTTTCTACTAAACTTCTCTAGTAGTTCCAAGGAGACTTCTCTCTCTCTCTTTTCTAGTATTTACTTGAGTTAAAACAAACTTTTATCCTCTCTTCATAGATTTCTTTCTTCTTCCAATTTCCTGTTATCTATCAAGTGAGGCTTCTAGTCTCTTAGCATTTCCTTTCCTAAACCTTCTAATGTCTTGATCTTTGTTTAACTATTGCTAAGTCAAGTAAGAGAAAGACCTCCAAAGACCTTGTTCTCATTTTAATATATATATATATATATATATATATATATCTGTGTGTGTGTGCGTGTGTGAGTGTGTGTGTGTATGTATGTATGTGTAATTCTTAATTTATCTTTATAAATCATAATAATTTCGATTGAAAATCAAGAATTAAAACCCAAAAATCATTATATCTTTTAATGAGCTCTACAAAGTGGTATGCTTAATTTAATATTTTAAACTCTTTAAAGAATTATTTTTTAAGATATTATCAAAATAATATTATTTTTATTTTAGCATTGAATTATAAACTTTTCTCAATAATCAATGTCTAATTATATACCCAATTATTGAATTACAGGATTACTAAACGATTATTCCAAATACAAAAAAAAAAAGATTTATTTTAAAATTAAAAAACAATATGTTTTAATTTTTTGCAAAATTTGGGATATCACAAGTCTCCTCTTGTTCAGAAATCTTTAGATCTAAAAATTTGAAAATAGGTGAAAAACAGAGTCTCATATTTTCTTCTCATTTTCTTAATTGTGGTTCTTTCAAAGAATATTGATAATAGAAATTTGGTTCCTTCAAAATGTTGAACCGACCCAAAATTCACAATAACCGGCTTACAGTAATCACGGATTTGCTTTTATTAATGCAAGATAATACGAAATATAACATCATAAATATTCCCATTTTATTTGTAGCTATCAATTATATAATTAGATATTTTCGTCCCTTCTTGTGACCTTTACCTTGAGCCCATTCCTCATGTGCAGTATGATGGAGGCCGCCGGCGCCACCACATGCCCCTCAACCACCACCACTCTAAACTCCTTCAATACTGCCGCCGCCACCGTCTTCAGTTGCGTGAAAGCAACCTCCTTTCCGAGGCATGTCCTCGGCCCACAATTGAAAGCCATGAACTTGTATGCGGGCTCGTGCCGGACTGCCCCCTTCTCGTTGATCCACCTCTCCGGGCGGAATTGGAGGCAATCTTTTCCCCATATCCTCTCCATCCTCGCCATAGAGTAGGTTGAGAAGAGAACCTGCATTCCGGGCTCAACCCTCTTCCCGCTCGGCATCATCTCCCCCTTTGCCACCCCCTTCGACTCGAACGGCACAGGTGGGTACAGTCGTAGGGCCTCACACAGCGCTGCGTGCAAGTAAACTAGCTCGTTACCCTGCCCCGTAGGTTCTTTTGTCTTTCTAATTTCATCGAGCACTTTGGCTTCGATGCTCTGGTTTTCACAGAGGAGGTAGAAGAACCACGAGAGCGCGGAACCGGTTGTGTCCCGGCCGGCCAGCATCAAGTTCACCGTTGTGTCCCTTAGGAACTTGTCGCTACTGTTTCCTGTGACAGCTGAGTCTTGGATGTAGGCCGAGAGAAGGTCGTCGCTGCCTTCAGAAAAGAACTGGCCTTTGCTTTTCGCGATGCTCTCTGAGATGAATTCGTCAATGACAAGCCAAGCATTTGCCAGTGATCTTTCTCTACCTAGCATGAATCGTCTCATTAGCTTCCACCATGTCGACGGCAAAGTGTGGCGGTGCAGGATGGCGGCCATGGCTTCATCCATGGCTTTGGCGAAGGGTATGGTGGGAAACTCAGGGGAGAGGGAAACGGGGTCGACCCCGAAAACCAGGTTGCAGGTGATGTCGAATGTTAGCCGCAAAAAAACATCTTGCAGGTCTACCGTGCTCCCTTCCTCGCTGACTCGTCGCAGCAAGGGGAGGAGCCCGTTCTCGACCTTTTCCCTGCTGCAGCGCAAGACAAAGGCGCGAAACCTCGGTTGCGCCATTAAAAGCTGAGCCTTTCTGCGCTGGCTGAGCCACGACTCGTCGTCGGCGTTGAAGATTCCATCGCCGAGAATGTCGAAAATCTCGGAGAAACCTGGGCCTTTAGGGAAATTACGAAAATTGGCATTGAAGACGTGGTTCACATTTGCAGGATCGCATGTGACGAAAAACTTCATGCTGGAGAACCAAGGGCCGTGAAAGACGAAGGTGCAGCCGGTGGCGCCGAGGACCTCGGTGAAGAAGTCGTGAAGGCGGTGGACGTTAACCACTAAGGCAGGGAGCATGCCCAAGAATGGCCAGATGGTGGGAAGGTGACGATTGCCCCGATCGCGCCGGTGGAGTAGAAAGAAGAACAACAAACAGAGGATGGAGATGAAGAAAACAGACCAAAAACCAGAGGATGAATCCATCAGCGTTTCAATAATTGTTGCGATTCTAATCCGCCGACTGTTTGTAAGATTGCACGTTAGTATTTATCTTCAGCAAGAGTTTGTTAAAAAATAAATTAGATAATTTCATAAATAAATTTAGAAGATTCAAAATTGTGCTAAAATTTAAAGTTTGCAAAATCTTTTATGATTAGTCTAAAACCGCTGCAAAGGAATGTCTGAGATATAATTACTTATTGAACAGTTTGCATGTACACATATAGCAGTAGATCCTCAACTAATATATAGTAATATGCAGTATTGTTTATGGAAAGTATTTAAATCATTGGATCAAGCAAAATGACTTTAGAGGAGGGTCTCCTTTTCATTTGTTTCCTCATCTTTTATTCATCAAATCCTTTCCATTAAAGGTTTTTAACTTGTATTCCGTTATGGTTATATCGCATTTAAAATAACATAATTTTATGAGAATTCAGAAAAAATTCTTTAAATTTAGTATTAAACGTCTACAAATTTCTTTCTTAAAAAATAATATGTGAATTTCAAAATATCAAACTTTTTTGAGAAAAATATCATTATTTTGAAAATAAATTTATGATTTAGGTATTATAATTTTATGAATTTGTATTCTTTGAATTAAAATTTTTCTCATTAAATAATATTATAATTAGTTCTTTGTCCTATTCTTTTTCTCTAAAAAATGTTTAAATTTTAGTAGATCTTTTTAGAATATAGGCAAACTTGTCCTTTATAACTTGTAGTTAGAGGTTTTTTGAAAAGAATTTTTGTTTGGTTTTTAAAAACTTATTATTTCACCAAAAGCTAGTGTTTAAAGAAATATTATTTTTGACTTCTTTTAATGTCAAATGACAACAAAATCACTTAAAATTTTCAAAATTACTATTGTCATCAAGATCTTCAATTTTCATATTGAAAGATATTTGAGATATGTTTTCCTCTAGTTTTGGCCACCATAAGTCATGCTTGGTTTTCTCCTTGTTTTTTTTATTATTTCTATTTTTTTTCTTTTCACTTTTAACTTTTCACTTTTGGTGATGCATAAACCATTTGAAACCCTCCTTAACAATCCATCCATGATAACTTAAGAAATTGTTATTAAATAAGGGAAATAATTCTAAGCATTCCTTTTATACTAGAGAAATTGAAATAAATTGAGAATTAAAAAAGGGTTATTAGTCAATCAAAAAAAGAGATGTCTCAAATTGGATCAAGAAATGTTTGATTTGTTAATACATAAGAGAGAAACAAAAGCTAAGAGGATTACTAAAACTTTTACCTAATATAGAGGAAGGGAGGAAATTATAATTAACAGTATTTAGAGATTATCTTGATCATAAACAAGACATGATTCAAGATAGGAACTAGCAGATAGACTAATAAAGCAAGCTCATTTTCTAACTATAAAAATGACATTCAATTAAGTCTTAGCAAATGTTTATATGAATCAAATTGTTAAGTTCTATGGTGTGCCAAAGGAAATTATTTTCTATAAAGATGAAAAATTTACTTCACATTTTTATGAGTATTCCTCAATAATTTGGTATAAATTTATGATTTAGCACAACTATTTATTCTTAAATTGATTGATAGATAAAAAGAGCAATTAAAATCTTGAAAGATTTATGAGACTATGTATACTAGACTTTGGTGAAGATTAGGAAAGTCATTTATCAGTAATTTAATTTGTATATAATAATAATTGCTAGTTTTGTATTAGAATGGAATCATATGAAGCTCTATATGAGTGAAGTATTAATCACCTTTAATTTGGAATGAAGGCAAAGAAAGAATTGTAATAGGTCTTGAGTTTTTTGATAAAGCTATAGAAAAGATAAGAATTATTTGGGATAGATTGAAAACTCTCAAGATAGATAAAAGAAATACTTTGATGTCAAGCATAGACTAGAAGAATTTCAAAAGGGAGAGCATTATTCTATTAAAGTAACTTAACCAAAGGAGTGATAAAGCTTGGGTAACCAACAAAATTTAACCTAAGTTCATTGGTTCAACTTAGATTCTAAAAAGAGTGAGATTGGTGGCATAAAGAATAGCTTTACCACCATAATTATTAAGAATGTACAAAGTATTTTGTATTTCATTTATGATGAAGTATACTTTAGATCCATTACATATAATAAGCTATGATACTTAAGAAATTAAAATTTAACAAAGTTAAAATTAACTAGAAATGTCATTACAAATCTTAGAAAAAAACATATTGAAGTACTAAGGAATAAAATAATCCCAGTGTAAAGTTTTATGGAAAGATTAAATTGAAAGAGAAGTTATATGGAAAGTCTAAGAAGACATGATGGAAAAATATTTAGAACTTATCTAAATTTTGAGTAAAAGATTTTTAAGGTCTCAAAATTTTGACTTGTCTAAGATGTTGTAAATAGCAACACTAAGTTAATTTGACTATAAGTATGAGTATTTTAATGAAATAAGTTTTATTTTCAAAAAATAACTATTAGTGATTAAAATATAATTATTTTAATGTTATCTTAAATAGTGTATCATATTATGAAAAGAAGTTAAATTTATTGTTTGAGCACACCATTGACAAAATTCTCATTGAGAGAAATCCAACATAGTTAGTTCATAGTTCTTGAAGCATGCCATTACATGCTTCACATTTAGTTTCCTTGTGCTTGCTCTTTTGAACCATGATGAATGCCTCATAAGGCTATGTTAAGCACCCTTATTATAAAAAAATACTTTTATTAGAGTTGTTAGGGCATAAGGTTCTTAAAATATTCTATTATTAGCATTATTATATTATGAGAATATGTTAGGTGGGGCCTTAAACATGAGGCATGAGGAATGTTTCATGGGATATGAGAGCATTTATTTAAGACCTTGAAAATAAAACTTATCTTAACATATGCACTTCATTAAACCTTATAATCATTAATAAAGAAAGGATTTTTCATTCATAAACTTTATTTCAAATTCATGTGATTATCAATAGAAAGTAGTGATGTTAGACCAACAATCATATCACCAAACTAGTTTTCATCACAAGGCATTAGAATTTAGACATTTTTAAAATGTATGAATCATAAGAATGCATGCCTTTAAAACTCTCAAAAATACACTTAAAGTGTGGTACATGAGAGTTATGTACAACACATGCATGCTCACATATTGTAAATAATGGAGTGCTACCTTAAGTTCCCTAAGAAAATGGATTGTGTACAATACGTTTGCTCTAACATACGACTCATCTAGTTCAAACAACATGGTATGCTAGAAGCAGTGGATAGTACACATCAAGTAATCTCAAACCCATGGCTTATATAATGTACATTAAGTTTTACGTACAGTGCACAAAGGTTGAATGTACAATACATGAGAATTAGACATACAATTTTTCATCGTATATATACAATATGTCTATTATAAGAAACTTATAATGACTAGTTTAACTATTTCTGGAAATTTTTAACTAGACATTATATAGGTAATGAGCTATTTGCAACCATTTTTATGGAATCAAAATGTCTTTAAATATCCTCCAAATATATAAACAAATATGTATATAAAGATTTAAAAATCATTTAAGAGACTTTTATAAGTATATCACTTGAATATCTACTCAACTCCATTGCAAAATTGTATATCCAACAAAGTTGAAGATTAGCAAAAAAAGAGCTTTAAGTTTATCTTTCCACATTCTTGAAGAAAGGCAAATTCATTGTGCAAAATTGGCAACATCTTTCTAAATGGAATTAATATTGAGTAAATGTGCCTCTCAAATAATTTGATTGGTTATAGGATTTTGCATTTTGAGCTTTATTCTTATTTCTTTGTTCCTTAATGTGCTCTTTTATTTGATCCTTTGTGATAATTTTTATTTAGACATTTATTCTAAGTATGTAAATCTTTCATCAAGTTGTCAGAGATTTACCTACTTACTTTTGTGAAAGATTTTGAGATTGCAAGCCTTGTCTTTTGTGACTAAGAGTGGATATAGATTCAGTATTTGAGGTTAAATCACATAACTATAGTAGTGACATTACTTTATTCAATCCTTAAACAACAACCTTTCAACCTTAACAAGTGCTTTCAAAGAATACTTAAAGGGAAATTCTAATTAATGCTTTATTTTAGACTTCTATTAAATTTATATTATTACTCTTGAGTTTATTAATTTGGGTAAAAATTTACAATTCACCCCCTCTCATCGTATGTGGACATCTTGTCACTTCATTGTAAATAATTTGCTAAGGGGGCAAGATAAATACTTTTGTAGCAAGATTTTAATCTTTGATACAAAAGGAAGGTAACATCGTACTTTACTAGAAAAACTTCCTGCTATACCAATAGAGAATAAATTTGCTAGCACCAAAGTCTAGTCCATAAAAGATATTTATAGAAGCACAAAGCAAAACCTTGACCTAAAATCAAAATAACAAATCTACCCTTTTTTTTTCTAATAAAATATACAAAAATAATAAAAATATATAGTAAAGGATACTATAAGGGTATTACATATGTCACTTATTATAACTCAAAAAATTAAAGATCCAAGAAACTAAAGGAATGATAAAAAAAAATATCCATTTGATTAGCTCAATTCATTTACTTGATGTTGCCTATCCTACAACAAGCCACCCACCAAGAAAAACTTTATCCCGTGGAGTTGTACTTCAAATGGATCTTTATCAAGCTCAACAAAAAGCTCAATTGTACCTTTCTAAAAATCAACAAATTAAATAGCCTCATTGCATGAAAGATTATGTAAGTTAACTAGGCACATGCTTTGTCTAACTCATCTGGTGGTCTAGCTAAGTATGATCATGTAACAAGCAAATATAACCATCTTCAATATCGAGGACTTATGGATCATAATAATGATATCCTTAAAGCATCCCAAATAATAATGTAAGTTTGTAAATGATAACTAAAATTAAGTATGTTATCAAATAAATATGAATAGCATACTTACAAAATAAGGAATTTGGAGAGGATAAATGGATAAATAGTACAAATTTAATAATATGTACATCTAAACTAGAATAGTGTCTTCACTATTTATCAATCGTAAGACACAACTTTAAGAGAATGCTTTATGTATGTAAAGAGATAAAGTCTATAAATTTTCTTATAGAAGGAATAGCATCACCTCCAACATATAAAAGAGAATGATGACTAAATCTTATAAAAACAAAACATCTTTTGTGAATCTCATAGGACAGGTTATTATCACTAATATAATAAGATCGTAGATAAGATTATATTACAAAACCATTATCTATGATAGTATATATATCAAATATAATTCTATATAGTTTGACATTACTAAAGAGTGTGAAAATGTCTTATCTATCAACAATTCAATTGTCATAAATGTTTTTATAATTTCAAGATGATTAACATTTTTATTAGTGATTCATCTTCTATATATGATGAAATAAGGTTTTAATATAGATCATTCCAATAAGAACATAATAAAATGTAAAGATAAGATAATCATTAAAGAAACTTTCAAGAGAATCAAAAGAAAATTGAGCAAACTATCAAATTATTAATGATATAAAAATAAATAAGTTAGTTATCAATAGCTTTATGACTAATGTTAAGAGTCTAAACTCCTAGTATCATAATTAGTGATGCAAAATCAAGCTAAAACTCTTATCAAATGGCTCTAAAAAGATATTTTGAGTACTTATTTCAAATAAAATTTTATTTAAATTGATCTAGTTTGGTTCAATTATTGGTGGCTCAGTTTAGTGCTAATTTAGTAGCATCTTGGGGTTTAGCTAAGCTCAAGTCAAGCATTTTAATGAGCTAATAATGCACCAATACCACACATGCTAGTTTAGGATGTTGGTTAGTTTATTTATATTGGTAGTCAGCTTGGTTTAAGGACGTACAAGTGCATGGTGCATGTTGATTTACTTGTAAGGTGTACTATTTGATTCTCTGGTTCAATAGCTATGAAAGGAAGAGGTGGAGTAGTGACAATAGTTCATGGAAGGATATCATGATAAATTATGAGTGGACATGATGGAAAGCTAGATGGAACACAACAAAATGCATGTGGAAGTAAAGCAACAACTATAAGTTCATGCATGGCTACTATGTGAGGCAATTGTTTGGGAAAGCAGGTTGTAATAGCATTATAGGGTTGTACCATGTAGGGTTTTGAATGCATGTCTACCTGAGTGTAGGAGACATAGATTCAATATAGTCGTGGTGTGTTATAGTGCTAGATAAGATAAAAACCAAGAATTGTTTGAAGGAAACATGATAGAAGTTGTTCCTTATATAAACCAAACATGATAAAATTATTTTGAACCAAGAATTGTTTAAAGGAGACATAGATTCAAACTACATGGATGCTCTCTTTTTCATGTTCCTTATATAATTAGCATATGATAAAGGTTTTGATATTGTAATTGTAATCTAAATTTTAGGCTTATTATGCACTTTAGCTTTCTATGTTCAATCTCAATTACCAATTCTTGTCCTACATTGAATTCTCTACTTAAAAAATAGGTTGAAAAGAGGGAAAAACATGCATATGTGAACAAACATTCAATTTGCCAATAAGTAAATGCAAGAAAAAAATGTCAAATGTATTATTATAACCACCCAATATAAAAGTATGGGAAAACATCAATTATTTTCATTGTTTGTCTTTTTAAAGCTAAGGGAATGATGTTATGTGGGTAGTCATGGATAGGCTAATCAAATTAGCAACTTCTTACTTATTAAGTATACATGCTATAAAACTAGGTTGTCAAATATATGTTGATTAGCTAATAAGACTACGTGTGTGCCAAAAACCCAAGTATTGGATAGAGATTCTAAATTTGTATCTTATTTCAAGAGAAAGTGCATGATGCCTTTGATACTCAACCAAAATTTAGCATAATATTCTATTTAAGCACTGATGGTTGGCTATGACAACAATAAAAAGCATTAGAAGAAATATCAAGTTATATATATTAGATTTTTAGATTAACTAGGAAATGCATCTAACTTTGCATATAATAATAATGATTAATCAAGCATAGAGATGGAACCCTATGAGACATTGTATAATATAAAATTTAAATCACTATTATGTTGGTATGATAAAATCAAAAAGACACTAGTAAAAATAGAGATGATTAAAGTACAATGGATTATCCAGATTAAAAAAGAAGTTGCCAAAAAATAAAAGTAGAAAAGATAAAAAGATATCTTAACTTATTCTATATTTTTAGAATGAAATTATAACAAAGAGAAGGAATTTGTAACACCCCATAAATTTTGGAATTTATTTAAAGCCATTTGAACAAATGAAAATTTATTTTGATGTTATTTTTGAATGAAGTAGAAATAGAATTATTGTATATTTGTTAAAGTGATAGTGTTATATGAGGAAGACTCCCAAAGGAGGGAGGTAAATATGAAACATGATGGGATAAATTATAAGTAATCTAATGTTGGTAGCTTTGCATGACAGATGCAAGTAAATCTTATTTCACTTTAGTGAGTGATGGGAACTCTAAGAAGATAAATTGGAGAAAGTTGAAACATGCAAAACATATGAAATCTTTTGTTTTTGATATAGATAAAATGATCCAATCAATGGATATAATGGTCCAAGAAAAATAAAAATAAAAGAGATGAAGTATCTATCAAATGATTCTCATATGAGATGGTAATAGTTTGATAGAGATCAAAAGGATTGTTGCATAGATGTGATGGTCCAATAATTTTGGTATTTTAAGTCCTTAGTCATTGTCACACACCCAAGTTGGTTTGATGATTATTTGATAGGTATCAAATCATCCAATAATGGGTTAAGATGGTTCTATGATGACCTAAAGAGGAATCAAAAAGTGGTTCAAATGGATGCTATAGCCATTTGATTTTTGTCAAATGTATATCAAACATTTTGATGTGGAATTGAATGGTCCAATAGGTTGACAAATGTTCCAATAAATAGTGCTATACTTTAATTTGGTTACATCAGTGGTGACTTAAATAAGGAAATTAATGCATAATAAGAACTTGGGAAATGAGAGAAATAAATATATGCATGATAAAGCACTTCATGTAATGGATAAATGAGGGAAGATTAATATATATGCAATGCATGTAAAATTTTGGAAAATATAAGAGATATAAAAATAGAAACAATTATTAGAAACAAGGTTGGCAAACTACACAATTGGATTGATGGTATGTTAAATGCCTAAGGATAAACATTCAATACAATCAGTATGTAAGGTTTATTTGATGGTCGATTATATTAGTAGTTAAAAAATGGTTTATTTAAAAAAATGGCATGTGCTATAAATGATGTAAAGAATGAATGAGCATGTACTTAATATTAATCAAATCATTTAAAACATACATTTCATTTGGTTTAAGATAAATGAGATATATGTATATGTTTAAGTTATGTCCACATTCAAGTAGAGCATAGGAATCATGCACATAATTATAGTAATGGCAAGGAACATTTCATAACTCCCATGCTTAGAAAGGCCATGTCAAAATACGAGAATTGTCATTTTCATTACAATTATATAAAAAATAGGAAACAAGAAATATGTCTTACAAGAGCATAAAATACACTCGAATGATAAAATAAGCCCTATAATAATATGCAATACAAAAATGTGTTGAACTTAATCTATTTGATAAATGAAGCAGCAAATTCAACTAAGTCATAGTGTAAAAAAAGGATATGATTCATAAAATATTTAATTTATTTCATTGCTTGGAAAAGCAATTTATATCAGTCGTTATATATTAAAGACCTAACATACAATACAACCCCAAACTTGTATAATGTGTATGAATATGATTATGTTAAACTTTGCCTACTAAGTTTGTGACATTGATGTAACATCTAAAGTTGTAATGAAATATATTTTCATTGTTATCTAGAATTATTTAGATTTCTAGAGAAGTTTTAAAAATACTTTAGAATTAATCTTTTTGAAACAAAAAGGGCATACACCTAAAAGATGGAGGTGAGTTAAGAATAAGGTATATAGATTAATTAAAATCTAAGAAATCAAGTTGCTAAAAATTAAAAATTTCTAAGTTGTAAAATAAAAGATAAAAAATTAACAAAAATTAATTTATGCTAAAAAATATTAAAAATGTCAAAATAGAAAAAATGATGAAAATTTATCACGACATTGATCTTATAAAGATAATCATAATAAAAGTTTCTTAATGGAAAAGAGGAAGTGAGTTGATCCCAAAATTAAAGGTTGAATGGTTTTTAAGGGAAATTATAAAATAATTTTTATAAGGATTCTTTAAGTTTGTCAAATTATTAAAAATTCTAAGTAATGACAAAGAAATGTAAAATTTGTAGATAGGTGAAACTTGTTAAAGATAACCATAACAAATTTGTTAGCAAATGTTTTATGGTCAAATTGATCAAAAAAATAAAATAAATGTTATATTTTCAAAATTTGATTTTCAACAATAATTAAATTTCTTAAATCTTTAAAAATCCTAAAATAATGTGTGGTAGAGTAAAATCCATTAAAGATAGATCAAACCAATGCAAAATCACCCAATTCTAAATGGTAAGAAGCCGACTAGGCATCCAATGGAATTCCTTGTGTAAGTAAGACCATTTGTGGTTGATTTGGAGTGCCAAGTAGCAAAGTGAATGTTGATTGTACATAAAAGAAAGGGGATTAAAATGGTAAGAATTTTCATAATTTGAGAAAATTCTACTAATTTTTGAGTAATGGAGAGAGAGAAAGGCGTTGCTAGAGATTTTGAGTGCAACTGTGCAATTGAATGAAAAGAAAGAGTTATGTTCATGAAAATGCTTACAACATGAGAGTCATAAGACCACAACAAACAAAAGTAAGGTAAAGCTTTTTACCATTTACATATGTGTTTTTTTGTATTGTTATATGTTTCTAAGCAACCATAATATGGTAATTAGATTAAAATTAATGATTTCAATGAAGATTATGATCCTTTCTTGTATTACTATTGACTATCAAAGTTTGAGTTACAATGATATGATTTTTTTCATTTGTTTTATAAGAATATTGTGCACAATATGTTCTAATATCATAATAAAAACAATTACAAGAAAAAACATAAAAGTGAGAAAGAAAAACTAGTTGTTATAATGCAAATTAGGAAGGAAATGGTGTAAGAACAAAATGTTGCTAAAAGGGTAACAAATTATTTTAAAATAACATAGATGTTGGTTGTCCAATGTGGCATAACTTACTATTTGAAATAAAAAATATTTCAAAAGTGAAGCCATAATCCAAAATAACATGTTGCATATGTGATGCCAAAGGGGCCACTACTGTGACAATAATTATTTAGATTAACATGTTCTAAAAATATGCCCATTTTGATTTAAAAATATGAAAAGTGTTACCTCGTAACTAACTAAAAGTGTAAGTCAATTAAGAAAAGAGTTAAAAGAAAATTCACATGATTTTTTGAAAAATTATTAGATTTTTAAAGATAAAATGACATGTAATTTATTATGCTTATCACATATTGTTACATTAACATTATATAATATTAACATAGTATGATGAATTACCCAAATTATGCTTGGTTTATATATATATATATATATATATATATATGTTACATTATTTTTGCCATTGTACTAGTGATGATTAGATCAACCTATTTTTATAACCCAATATTTATGGTCAAGATGTGACACAACATAAGACTCCAAGGGAACAGTGAGAGATATAGCACATATTTTATTTTTTTAGTAGTTTATGCTCTATGCTATCTTGTTGCATAATCTACTATAATAACTAATTTTATGGCTTAATGATGGACATATATGACTATAGATAGGTAATAGTTATTTCTAATGTGATTTATGAACAATGTTTTTAATGAAATGTGATGGTTATTATTGCTATTTATTTTTCACTTTAAATTTGAATTTTAGAAATATGAGCATGATATTTATCTATTATTAATTAAAAAATGGTTTTCAAAAAGAAAATAAAAAAAAGTTGGAGGCATCGTGGCACCACCTAGAAAGATACATTAGGTCACCAAAGGTGCATTAAACTATTTTTGGCTAACATGTTTTGGGTGCTAAAGTTACACATCAAGGGACACTAAGATAACGCTGAACTTAGGTGACAAATGTAGAATCATCAACCTTTTTTTTCATTTATGGGTGCACTCTCTCTCCACCTACTATTATTTCTCTTAACAAAAAACCTTTCTTCCCTATCTCTAAAGCCATGGCAGTAACCAAACTAATGTGATTTTGCCTTACTTTTTAATAGATCTTTACTCTTCCCTTCAATGATAACTATACTGATGGCCCCCAAATGGTGAATCTTTCTTATTGCTCCTCTTAAGAATCCTTATAAGACATTTATGGTATAAAATTTGGGTGGCAAAGCATTTTCTAAATCCTAAATTTCTTCATCCATAGTGATTACATAGAGACAAAGTCATTATTATGGTGTTTAGGGCATGGCTCTTGTATATTAGAGAGCAATAATTGATCCAAAAAAATTATCCATGAAAGGGATAGGATATAGATGCGACAAAGAGGAAGAACTATAAAGGATTTAGGAAAATTATAGTTTGTAATAGATTTTGAAAAATATCTTTTTCAAAAGCAACTTTTCTTGAAAATGTGGCATGCCATAATTCTCCCATTAAGAAATGTTTGCCTCCAAATTTAAAAATAAATAAGGGAACTATTCTTGTACTTCTCTCCAAGGTTTCCATGTAATTTCTATTTCTGTTTGATTCTTCCAAGGATTGTAGCTCCTATTTATTTTCTTCGTAACTCAAGTAAGATTAAATTTTCATCAATTTTGAATCATATTTTATTTATTAATGTAACCCAATATCATACTTCCCTTCTTTTATTGAGAATCTCAAATGGTGCAACAAAACTCACCTTTAATTTTATTGTTTTTCAAAATATGGAAATTCTTTTCATTAGGCTTTCATATATATATGTGTTGCTTTTTCTTATTCTTTGATTATTTGGATCCACTTAGTTGTTTCATCTACTAGTTGTGGTACCATTATCATTCTTTCCTTTCCCCTATACCAAGATAATAGTGAAAGAAATTTTTGTTCATACAAAGATTTGTATGCTACTATCCTTCTTATTGGATTTGAAGTTATTGTTTTAAGTGAACAACAGCAATGATAAATTGTTCTCCTAGTGTCCTCCTTAGTTTAGTTCATAAATTCATTTTAAGACTTGCAATGTATAAATTATTCTTTTTATTTGTCTATCAATCTATGGATGGTGGAATATAATAAATTTTAATTTGGTACCAAATTCTTCTTGAATTTCCCTCATTTAATGAGATATAAATTTTGGGTCTTGATTAAATACAACTACTTTTGGTGTATCATGAAATCTAATAATCTAATCCACATATAGTTTAGAGGGCTTATCAACTTAATTAGTAGTTTTAAAGGGTAAAAAGTGTGAAACGTTTGTTAATCAATTTTTTATTAGCCATACCATTCTTGACCTTTAGGGGTCGTAGTAAAACTACTTACAAAGTGTATGAAAAGTTCCTCCCATTTTGATATAGATATAGAAGTGGTTGGAGTAGTCTACCTTGCTCCTGGTGCACTCTCTTTACTTGTTTGCAAATTAAGTAATGGATGATGAAATTTGTAATATCTTACTTCATTCTAGGCTACCAAAATATCTTTTTGTTGTCTTGGTGGATTTTTGTACACCTCAAATGGATATAATTTTTATTATGTGTGCTTGTACCATGAGTAATTGTTTCCTTAAAATTCCACCTAAAAAACAATTATCTTTGAGTCTTTGTTTGCTATATTCTCTTAAGTAGAACTATCATATTGGACACTCAATCAGCCCTTCTATTATTTTCTTGAGATCTAAGACTTTTCCTTATATTTTCTTTAGTTCCATTAACTAGGTTAGTGAGGCGATCATTACTGCAATGTTTTGCACATTTTATGCAAATATTACACTTAAAAATAAATTTACTCATCCTTATTTGTAGTTGTACATCCTTAAAGTTAAAGTCTTTAAGCTTAGTGCATTAGCAACAAGATTAGCTTTCCTGAATGATAATGAATTTACATATCATAATCTTTGATGAGTTCATGCCACTTTCATTATCTCATATTTAGCTCTTTTTGAGTAAATATTTATTTCAAGCTATTGTGGTTAGCATATTTTTCACAATTTACCCTATATAAATAATACCTCTAGATCTTACAAGTAAAGATAATAATTACTATTGGGGTAATTTTTCTCATGTGGTCATAGTTGTCTTCAAGTATGTATGATCATCTTTCCTCTTTGCATGAAGATGCAACCCAGTCCTTACAATGATGCATTATTATAAACTTGGAAGTTGTTTGTCCCTTCTAGTAAAGAATGAGTTGGAGATATCACTAAGCATTATTTCAAAATTTTGAAACATCTCACAATCTTCACTCCATTCATATTTAACCACCTCTTATGTTAAGATGGTCAAAGGTAGTTCTAGCAAGGAAAATTTCTTAATGAACTTTCAATAATACCTAGCTAATCCTAAGAAGCTTCAATTCTCTAACATTTATAGGTCTTGTCCAATTTGAAATAGCTTCAACTTTCTATGGATTGACAAAGCACCTTCTTTTTAATAATATGCCCCATGAAACTTACATTTTTTAACAAAAAATTTTATTTCAAGAATATGACATATAATTGATATTTTAAAAGATATGCAATACTTTTCAAAATTGTTAACATGTTCCTTTATGTCATTAAAGTAAATTAGGATCTCATTGATGAATATTATCACAAACTTATCTAAGCAAAAGCAAAAGTCATTACTAAAAATTAGGATCTCATCAACGAATATATCACAAATAAGGATCTCAGATAATAGCTAACACAGTTATCAAATCAAAAGCCATTACCAAAAATTCATCACTTTCATACCTTTTTGAAAAGACATCTTTCGCATGTCTTCTTTATATTAGTTGATGATATGCTAATTGTAAGTCAATTTTAGAAAAGATTGTAACCCCTTTAAATTGATAGAATAAGTCATCAATCATGGGTATCAAATTCTTGTGAGCTCCCTATAATCGATGCATTCTAATGATGTCATCCTTCTTTACAAAAAGAGCCAGTGCTCCTCATGGTGATACACTCAGTCTAATAATGCCTTTTTCTAATAGCTGCTATAATTGGCTTAGTATTTCCTTTCACATAATTGGAGCCATTTTATAGAAAGCTCTAGATTTTTATTTGTGCTAAGATAATGTCTGGTAAATTCTACTTCTTTATCTGGTTGGGGTCTATGATGTTCTTTTAGAAATATATCTTTGAATTCATAAACTATTAATACATCCTAAAGTCCAATTATCTTTTATTCACATGTAATAGTTCCCAAGTATCCTTAGCCTTCAAAATTGAAATTATAGGTATTTTTACCACTTTAAAACAATGTTATGCTTGGGCATTCTTTATGTGGATCTTTTTCTCTTAACAATCTATAATCATATAACAATTGGGCAAATAGTCCATCCCTAAAATAATTTCAAATTTAGTTAATGATAGAATAATTAATTTTTCTATAAATCTTTTCTCTAAAATTTTAACATTTGCTTCAACATATGTCTAAGTTTCTACATTTATCTTTATATGTAATTTCACTGACAAGCTTTTATTGAGTGGTAATTATTTTGTAAGTAATGCTTCAAGTATTGATTACAAAATAAATGAATGTGAATTACCTTTCACAATGTTTCTAAACTCTTGTGCTTCAAAACATGTGATGGCATATACTCAAGGTTAAGCCCCTTAATTCCCACGTTGTTCCTTATTTTGTGTTAAGAGACTCCTATGATTCTATGATAAGGTGCTAAAGTTCTTAACTACACATTACTATGGAAATTTATTGCTGTGTTGTAGCTTGCAACACTTAAAACATGTTTGCACCTTATGTTGGTAGTAGATCTCACAATGTTTTTTGTCAGACTTTCATATTGTTGCATTTCATTATGAGGGGCTTTGTCACACCACAACTATTCATTTATCCAACTATCACCTATTATTCAATACATCACAATAAATCAGAGTAAATAATTGCATTTAAGGACACTCCAATCCATCCATCAAATGAGCATGATGATAAGACATAATTCCTCATCATATTTCCATCCATAAACATAAAACAAACCATATCAAACCATTCCATATTTACATTCACATTCATTCTAAAACAATATTCACATTTTGTTTCCAAAAGAACATTTGCAGTATTTGAACATCTAGCATAACTCCATAAAAAAAGCTACATAAGATATACAAAATCAGCTAGCATCTTCCAAGACAATTTATTTCAAAAGTATAGTACCAAAAAATGTTATGCCTCGACTATACTAATCATAAATTAATAATTTATCAGAGTACTTAAGCAAAAAGATGAGGGAAACTTTTTCCTCAGATAAGGAGTAGTAGTTCTAGTTTCTTTATTTTCACTTTGATATAAATTGCCATTTGGTATATCACATTTCCATAACCAAAATTTATGTTTAACTAATATTAAAAATATTTACTATCTATTATTCATTCATGTGATCCTATAAATATGCATAATCTCCACTAACTTATAGTGGATGGCTACCCATCCCCATTTCCATTATGCTCTTGCCTTTAAGTTTGGTGGTCACTTGTTTTGTAATATAAACAGAGTAGATGTGAACAAATTTCCTAGAAGACAAGTTATAACAAAAGTAATATTGAACTAACATTAACATAGATAATATTTGTAATAAATTTAATAAAATACGACATGGCATCTATTACTTATTTAACTTGAAAGTAGAGTTAAAAATAGATAATCTCTTTCTACGATTCTCCAGAAGGATGACCACAAAAATAAATCTAAAAATATGCATAGCTATTCTATCTTCATTTTTTCAAGGTTATTGGTTCCTTTATCTTTTATGTTTCTCTTTCTTCTTTTTTTTTACTTTCTTATTGACTTTTCATATTTCCAATATTCTTTTATCAATGTCTATTTCCCTTCAATGCTACTGTCACATAATTTTTATTATCTTGGCTTAGTATACTACTAGTGTCATATTCTTTTATTTTGTATTCCTAATTTAGTTTAGTATTTGTAGTTGTTTCTTTTTTCTTTTATTTTCTGGCTTTTTTTACTACTAGTTTAACTTTCTTTTCCTTCTTTTTCGTGCATAGCCTAATTTATTATCAATGCTAGTTTTCTTTTGTTTTCTTTCCTTGCCCAATTTAATGTTAGTTTTATCATTCTTTTCATTCTTTTTCATGCTTAGCTCAATTTAAGATCAATGCAAATTTTATTTTCTTTTTACCATAGGATAACACCTTTAAAGAAACCATAATTTCACTTTTCTATTTCTTTCCTTTATATTTTTTCTTGGTAAACCTAATTCTATGTTCATTTTGTTCCTTTTTTACTTTCTTTTTTTCTTATTTTAATTTTCATGATTTCATCTTGCATAGCAATGGGTTTAAGAATACACACAAATGCAACATTTTGCATGCATATGTTCAAACAAGTAAATCCTGTCTCTAGCCTTATGTGAGGCAATTATGATGCCAACCTATATGCATATGCCAATGCCTCATTTTTACTTCAATTATCCATCAAGCTTACATTACAAATTAGATTCACCATCTTAGACTTTTTAGGATGATCTTCATTCCAAGAATTATACTTGCATAATAAATTAGGTGTAATTAATTAATTAGTAAGTTTTTCTTAATTTCTTTTATATTCTAAAATTCAATTATAATTTCCCTTATCACTTCTTTTGTTATAATGACATTGTATAATATGTTCACAAGATCATATCATATGAAAAAAAACATGAGGCTTTCCTCTCAAACTGTCTGGTCTTGCTCTCAAACTATTCTACATATGCTAATCATATTGTTCAATGTTATCATATAGTATGATAGTCTATTGAAATTGCTTCCTAAGACTCACATTGCCCAGTTCCTTCTTTGGAGCAATCCTTCTAAAACAAGTACTATCTGATGTCCACATTGTACAGTCAGATGATGTTCTACCACTATTTTTTAAATCACCACACTTTAAGATTACTTCATATGATTCTATTCAATTATTTTCCTTGAGCATATCATTCTATAAAAAATAATATTAATGTATTGAATGATTTTCTTAGAAATCTTATAATCTATTTTTCTAAACTAACCATATATGCTAAACTCTTGAGGATAATAATCACAAAAGCAAGCTATTAGTTACTAATAACTATTTGTAAGTGTTGTGTCAAAGCAATAAATGATTAAAAAAAGAGAAAGGGTCAAATACAAGGAACTAGAAGAAGAATGAAGACTTTAACTCAAGTCTTTTGGATGAATTAACATATATGATTTTAGTTCATTATGAAGTGGCTGACCATCATGAGTTGATCTACATGCAATTTTTGTTTAATTGGTTAATTTTATCACTTATTTTATAATAAAACAATATTAGCTTTTCATTTCATTTTTATTTCATGCATTTATTTCTAAAACACATCTCTTGATCTTAATGTTCACTAGACTTGCATTAGTTAATGACAATATCATTACATGCATACTTCAAAGACAAGTTAAATCTTAAGATAATGGAATTAGGTTTAAAGCATGCCATATACCTTATAACCTAATGATCATATAAAGTACGATGATTTCATCATACAAATGTGGCCTCTATTTCGAAGAACAATCAAAAGAAAGAATAGGATCATAAAAGTATCATCCATGTATGTGTGTTATTCATTTTTTGAGAGTTAAGTTTCTACAAGCATTTTATGAGTATGAAGCTTTCTTTATACAAGTGATTTATTTCCTACTAGAGTCTATTATTCTAATAAGCTTTGTAGTGATCAGACATGTATGATTACTATATCATACTAGTATGATCATATCTTATTATAATTAGCATGGTCATTCACTCTATAGTTCTTATATGATTGCTAAAGTTTACATACCATATAGTACAAAGTATAATATCATATAAGTTCATGAACTAATATAAATAATTTTTTTAAATTATGAGAATTTTCTATGCATTAGTCTTATTCAATTTATTTTTAGTAAAAAAATTTAGAACAAAAATGCTTACATTGGTGTCATAAAACTATGATAGTTCTATAATGAGTATAATAGTCATCAAATAAGGTTGAACTTTGAAATGTCTACATTGTTGTACAACAATAATCTTATATCATACTTGTATGATGTCTTTCTTCATAACACTCGAGTCTAGTATATAGCTATTATACTTCTACGATGGGTTTATCTTATTTATATGTCTGTCTCCTTAAGTCTAATAAAACTAATAATTACATGATCATACAAGTTTTGATCCTTATATCATCACATACTATAGCATTTTTCTAGACCCTAGGCTCTTTGTGAAAATAAATATTGTACAATGGTGATAAATTATTACGTTTATATAATCTATTTAAACTATATTATGTTAGTATGATTTATGTTATTATTTGAAATGATAAATATAAGAACTATAAATTGGTGTCATATAGAATAGAGCCTTTTCAAAGTTGATTGATATGTCTTTTTAACTTAATAAGTATTAATTATATCACTAGATCATCAAGACAATCTTAGTTACATTCTTATCATCTTGACTTGACGTCATAAATGTAATAATACAATACTTTCATGAAACATATAATTATTAGTTAGAGTGTCTTGAAAATATCATTATAGACATTACAAGTTCTTTATTCACCTATTATTCTTTTATCTGTATAAATAGAGAGAAACATATAGAAGAATGTTACAATGATCTAATTGCAAATTTGGTGGCCATGAGTTCAAAACAACATCCTTCGTACAAGATGACTCACCAAATAATCAAAGAATTTATGTTCTTGCATATATTGTGTTTATTTTAACCTTTTCAAAATTACATCAAACTTTAATTTTACATGGTAGTAGGTTTATGTCATCTTACATTAATGCTTTATTAATTTTTACAATTGCATATACAAAGTTTTTTAGTTGTATTGTATAATCAAGCAATAATTCCTATTAAACCATTTTACTCAATATTTGTATGAAGAAATACCCCTTACCTTGTTATGAAAAAAAGGGGAGTAGATTTATATTAGGTTTATCCCACCTTGCTATGATAAAAGGGAGTGATTTTTAATGGAAGCCTAGTCATCTTGTTAAGGACAAATGTATAGTCAAGTTTAGATTAAACCACCAAAAAATTGCTTTATTTGTTCTTTATTTTTCATGTAGTCTCACACAAAAATTTCTAAAATTATTCAACCTTTCTATGACTTGCATATATCAATTCCAAAAAGCATTTGAGATAGTCAAAACATACTTATTACAAAATCATTTGAGTTGTATAAAATACCTTCACAATGAAATTGAGTGAATTGTGACATAAATTATTGAATTTGGTTTAAAGAAAGTAATATATTTCCATGATTTCTTATTAATAAGTTATTAGAATTGAATTGGAGTTACAAAATAAAATTGGTGTAATTACTATAATTCCCCCTTCTCTTCCCCCTACTATCACCCCACCCCACCTATGGACTTGAACAACATTATATTTATTCTTATACCATATGATTTTTCTAAAAAGACTAGATTCTTTCTCTTTTGAGCTTAATGTATAGGTACTTTGGATGCAAAGATACTATACATTAGATTCAAGAATGTCTTCTTCAAGTCAAACTACACTCTTTTTTCCAAAAGAATGACACAATAGCTTTATAAGGACTTTTAAACAAAAAAAACATGACTCAAATTATCCTCAAGGAATCAAAATCAATTCTAGCTTACTTTTCCATGATCTTTGCCCTAATTTATTCTTTTCCTCTTCTTATTACTCTAATGTAACTCATCATCTTTCTCGTGCTTTCCCTTTTTATGGCTTCAACAACTACTGCTTTCTCTCTTGCCCATTTCCTCCGTTACCTTCTCTTAATTCCTAAAGTTTCTTTAAAAGTATTCCCTACAAGTAACTACAGTGAAGTTTTTGGAAAGTTATATACATGAAAATCTTAATTTCTGCTCTTTTACCCACAAAAAAACTTGTTGAGCTCCAAAACTTGCAATTCGATAAGTAATAAATTTTTTTAAATTTCTTCTTCTTAATAATAAATTTACTTTGATGTTTAGTTCAATTTTGCAAAATTTCACATTTTCCAAAGCAACATAAAAAAATGGTATTCTATTTAGTCTCAAAATATAAACTTTACTTGACCATCTAAAGATTAATTATGCACTTAATACTTCAATTATAAATTTGCATAATAATTACATCTCAAGGATGTCTCATCCATCCCCTTCAAAGAAAATTTATTCCCACAATTTATATAGTTTAGGATATTGAGTTCTCATATCATGTTCTACCACCTAGGTGGCTTCTTTTTTACATTGAGCTGTCCATAAACCTTCACTTTTAGAGTTATCTTATTCTTAATACCTTGTTATGGCAATCTAAAATTTTCATTTGTTGCTCAACAAATATTATATTTGACTACAAATTAAAATATCTAGATTCATAATTGATAATGTAAGAAGGATAAGAGATATAATTTCTCAAAGATGAGATAAAGAAGTCATGAACTCTGGCCATGTTAAAAGGTAATGCCAACTAGCAAGCCAATCAACTTATTCTTTCCATAATTTGAAAGGACCAATTTATCTTGGTTGCAACTTCACTACTTTTCCAAATCTAAAGGTTCCTTTCAGGAGGCTTGCTTTCATAAAAAGATGATTTATCTCTTTAAATTCCACATTCTTGTTCCTAACATAGAGTATTAAGCTTGAATTCTTGATCTAATTTGTTTCACTATATCAATAGTCTCCTCTACAAAATTAAGGCCAAACAATGGTCTTTCTTTTCCTTATATCCAATAAAAGAGGAATTTACAATTCCTTCCATATAATGCTTTGTGAGGTTCCATGCCAATACTTTATTGAAAGCTATTATTATAAGAGAATTCAATAAGAGATAGTGACATTTTTAGTCAACCCCAAAGCCAAGAATACACATTTGCAAGAAATCTTCCAAAGAATTTATTATTCTTTCTATTTGACCATTAGTCCCAAGTTGAAATGCAGCATTAGGATTTAGCTTTGTACAAAAAGTTCCATGTACCTTTTCCAAAAATGAGATATAAACTTGGGATCCATATTAATGGCGATCTTAGCACCTTATTTGATTCACATGCAATGTAACCAACTTTTCTACATAGTAGGTCATTTTAATGGTTGAAAAATAAGTTGATTTAGTTAGTGTATCATTACAAATATGTAGTCATGTCTTATAAGAGATCTAGATGATCCAAGTATAAAATCTATTACAATGCTTCCCTATTTCTATTTAAGATTGTTTAAGGGCTGCAAAAGTTTTCTTGGCCTATGTTGTTCTCCTTTGATTTATTACCATATTAAGCATTTTCTAGTCTACTTTACAACATTACATTTCATTCTTGACAACCAATTATATTTTCTTTCAAGTCATAATAAATCTTTGTAGCTCTTAGATTAATAGAATATTTAGAATTATTGGCTTCATTCAATAATAAATACATAATTTGTTGATGGATTGGGATGTTTAATCTCTTTTGAAAATGAAGAATTTATTATTGAATGAAATCAAAAGGATGGGTTTTTGATAATTATTACTTCATAAAAACAATTAATCTCTATGAATTTCAAAAGAAATATATTGTTCATCACCTTGAGCTAAGAATAGATTAATATTAGCTTTTTTCGTAGCACATCAACCACAAAGTTAGCTTTACCTAGATGATATAAAGTATATAGTTCAAAATCTTTAATGTATTCAAACCATTTTTTGTTTTCTTATATCAATTCTATTTATGTGAAAATAAATTTCAAGTTTTGATGTGTTAAGATTAAAAGAGAGCGATATCCATAAGAGGGGAATGAATTGTGCAAAATTAAACTTAATTCAAATTAATAAGTCAAGAAAATTTAATATCACAAGTATTCTTGACTCATTTCAAATTCAACCAAGAACTAAGCTAATAATAGAAGTCTTTTACTTTTTGAAAGAGATTTCAATCAACTTATGTTACAATCAAAGATATCAATTGAAATCTTTTACTTTGAAATGCATAGAGTAACATGTTTGCTTTCACAAAACAAATTCATTAAACTTAATTGCATAAATCTTCGTAATGTTTAATCTCAAAAGATTCAAGAAACCTCAAATATTCTAGCAATAGAAATTAGATGCCTATCTTAATGGTTATTATATCAATTTTTACAAAAGATTCTTTAGCTTTTCATTCTTTTGTAGCAGTGATGTTTGTTATGAAGTAATAAAATAAGTAAATTAAATTAACACAAATATAGAAAGGGAACAAGAGGTTTTTAGGTTGTTCAACAAAACCTTTGCCCGCATACATCCCCAATTGAGATAAGTATGCTTCCGCTAAGACCAACACCATTTTGTCATAGTTAATAGGTGCAAACCTTACATAACCGCTTCCATTTTTCCCATGGCCAAGCAAGAGTCACATTCACAAATCCACTCCTTTTTCTCTCATGGTAAGGTAAAAGTCACCTCAAATAAATCTAGTCTATTTTTTCCTATATTCAAGTAAGAGTCACCTCACTAAAAGTGAATAACAATAACTAAATAGGTATTATAACACTTGTACAAAGTAATAAAAACAAAATCTTATATGCTTTACTTGAGCAAAAAATATAACACAACTCTAAATGAGTTGGAAAGATATTATGAAAAAGGATGCAAAGATCTTAAGAATAATGTACATAAGCTTAGAATAATGCAATAGGATAAGATGTTCCGCACTTTGGAACTCAACAAATAGTTGTAAAGCTTGGTTCACTTGTAATTGATTTAATAATAGATCCATTAGCCCATTCTTCCTCAAAACTACTTTTATGTTTATGAATCAAAAGAATATAAGCAAATCAAGAAGTTTTAACAACTAAAAACCCATTCTTGTATTGATCAAACAATTGTTATATTTTGGAATATTGATCATACTAATGCAATACTTGTACCACACAATGATAATATGTATTACACTTGGTTCTCCTAAACGATGTGCCTATTTAGTTAAATACTATTTACATCTCTTAAAGTATTATACTTATGAGATGTGTACATCGTATTATGCAATGATATGTTTTATAAGAAGCTCACAATACTGATCAAGGATGAACATATTTGTATGAACATTGGATCATGCTAACATGCCACTAATCTAGTACATATTGAAAAAGTTCTCTCTCATAAAATGATTGTTTAGGCACAATGGTCAAATAAAACAACTAATTCATAATGCAACACACAACTTAAGTCCTAAACATATAGAACACTAATATATTGTCATACTTATACAACATGCCAATCCATAGCTTACATACTTAATATCTATCACATCTATTCTTTTTTACCTTTGAGTACAACAACACTTATACCTATCATTACATATGGCAATCACTCATTCACTTTCTAGGAACCCCTAATTTGATCACCAATCTTACGTTGTACCAACAAATATGAACCAAGCTTCTTTACCAAATGGTCACCCACATGACTTAGAAACTGATTCATCTTGGGCTAGGGTAATTTGCTAACTACAATGGCACATACAATGAACAATTTAGCATGTAATATAAAAATATTCAACATGCACCAAACTACAGTATTATCATATAAAAAAATAATAAAATAATACAAATGTTAATGAAATATCTAACAATTAGATCTATCAAAAGTTTAATAAACTAGAGTCAATCAATAAAATCCAAAACAATGCACAAGTCCAATTATTACACCCTTAGCATACAAACACCCTACTACTAAGAAAATGAAAATAACTAGAAATACTAAGTGATAAAAAACTATCCCAATCATAGGTTCATATGAAATCTCATACCTCCTTGATTGTACATGTAAAATAAAGGAAGTGGAGTGAGCCAAATACTAAGAAAGAACCCCTAAGTTGTAAAAATTACATGAAATCCAAGGTACTTTAAAAATAATGCATAAGTAAAATAAATGAGATCAAATCAATATCATTATCATATATGTGTATAAGAAACTAAATTATTAAATCTAACTAAATGAATGCATGATGTAACACATTTGTTGCCCACAAAGATTGGGAACTTTCTTAGAGCCTATGCAACCCAAGTTAAGATCAATCACCACATAAATCGATACTCTTTTTCAAGATATACTATAACCATATAACTTACTGCTTCTTTTTCCAGACATGTTATAGCCAAATAATCTAACACTTCTTTTCCAAGATATGTTTTTCAATAGTTTGATGGATCCAATTTTGGGTTTCACAGCATTAAAGATGATCTCCCACCAAAATAACTATACTTAACACATTGGCATTAACTTAAATAAAAAATATCTAGTGTCTAGTTATTTCTAAAACTTTCTTAGGATTCTTAATCAATCATTCGAGTTTGGGTACCTTATTATCATCTAAAATTTTTAACATTACCTCTAAATGTTTATCATAGTTTGGATGAATTAATATATCTAAAAGTTTCTCCTTTTAGTTAGTCTTTTCTATTAGCCTTATCTAGAATCCTAGCTAGAATCATTTTCTTTATTTGGCCACCCTTTGGCTCTCACCATTTTCATATGATATCTTTACCCTTAGGAATTCTTCAAGAACATGTAACTAACTAATCTAGGTTGAAACAAGTAACATCAATGACTCCTTTGTCATCTATCCTAGTCTAAGTCATTGTGCCCATCAAAAGTTATGATAAAGCCACCCATAAACTCACTAGATGATCACCTAAGGTTAGAGAACCCATGGCTTAATTGACTACAAGGTTACTTATTATCTCTCCGTATATTAACCTCGCCATATTGCTAGCTTCCTAAGCAAAACAAATGAATGACAATGCTTGGCCACAAGAATACCTAGGGTTTATGCTAAATTTAGGTTTTTATCCTTTTATCTAAAGTCTTAATCGAAGTTTAATTATGCAAGAAGTGACATTAAACTCATTATGATAATCTCCCATATAAAGTCAAAGGTTCTAATCAAATCTTAGGTTAACTTGAAACTCATCCTATCCAAATTAACAAGGTCTCAATAAAAATGTAAATCTCTAAAGAAACACCTAATGATTTATCTAGAAATAACTTTCTTATGGCATGTTATTCTAGTAAAAATTGAAGAATAATAGACCATGTTCTAAGAAATTCTTGGTTCATGAGTTTTCCTGACACATTATCAAGATCAGAAGCCCTTAATAACATATATTTTATTCTTAATTTCATGTAATTATTTCAAGACCAAATCATCCATTTGTAATAATTTAAAAGCATGCTAATCTTAGGCAAGTAGATTATGCTATTAAATCAATTCAAAATCCACAAAATTCCATACATTACAAGCATCAACAATGAACTCATGTTGCATAATAATAAAAGTCTAAGAACAATCTCAAAGGAATGGGGGAAATTAAACATGCATTACCTTTAATAGGCTTTCATTCATTAAGAGATAGCTAAAACATGATCTTAGAAAATACCAATAAGTCTTGGTTAAGGAACTATTCATCAATTTATCACCAGGTTTCATGAAAAGGAAAAATCATTCAAAGCATAATATGAACCACAAGCACTTAGCAAGAAAGAAAATTACTCCTAATTTTCTATGTTTAATTGTATGATCTTACAGTTCATTCTATCTTATGATTTGAGTAGATGATTTTTCCAAGAGTACACTATTCTTCCTCAAACTATAGAGATCATTCTTCCTCTTCTTGGTCACAATATTTCTTCTTTCCCCATGTGACTTGATTAAATAGAAAATCATTAATTAGGAAATCATTATTATATATAATTCCTACAAACCCTTATTCCTCCCTTAAGTTTCACAGCTATGATTAAATCATGATAATCTAATGATCCAAATTCCTTTAATCCTAGTGTAACTGGCTCTAATCATATTGTTTTCCAACCCTTAGATCTATGGCACTTAAGTTCCAATGATTGGTGATAATAAGTTTAGGATCCAGTATTCATACTCATATGATACATTGTGCATCTCAATTACTCATTGTAACTCATTGATCCCCATCTCTAACAATTCCTTTAGATTGATCATACTTATGTTATCGCTCAATCATATTATATAATACACTAGGTCTCTTAAGCTCACTAGACATGGAATATTTTCCTTCTTTTATTATCATACTTATATGATTAATGATTTCATACCAATACAATCACTCTATTACTTGGATCAACTTTTTGTTTTCTTTATTGATGCCTTTGTATGATTGTGTGATCGACTTTGTAAGATCACTTATCAAGTTTTGTGTCTGACTTTATTCTCTCTTATTTGCATGTACTATTTGATATGGTAATATTTACTTGTATGATACCAAAGCTCCTTCCTTAACCTTTTAGACATGTTGGATTGCTAACATGGATGACATCATCAGACTTATACAAACATTGAGTCTTACTAATAAAACTAAGTCCACATGTTAACATGTATACATTGAGTGTTATTTTTGCTCAATTGTATTATACAATATTCATTACTAGACCTTCAGCCAAATTTCCTTCCTTATTGTACCATTCAATCTTTACGGCCTCCTTTTTTGATCTTCTTTACAAGCATAATTTACATTAAATAGCTTAAATAATTACAAGTATTAAACTAATAAAATCAAAAGTATTTTAACACACTTTAGCTAACATAAAAAGAGATTTAACAATCTCCCCAAAATCTTAAAAATAATCCAAACAATTTAATACCATGTTTTCCACCTCTCTGTTGCCAGCTTGCTCATCGTGATCATTCTAAAGAACTTTCACTATGGATAGATTTTGATTTTTCAACTACTTGGTACTAAACTCCAAAAGGTGCACTAACTACTTTTAATAGAAGACATCTAACTATGCAATATTCTTCTTAAGGATATGCAATGGGTATAGCACATATTTCTTTAAAATAGATACATGAAAACATTATGTATCAACTAAGAGTGTGTAACAACTAATGTCTATATGCCATAATTTTATATGGTCTAATGTACCTAGGCTACAATTTGTAAGTCTTTCCAAATCTAAATAATCCTCACATCAGGCTAACCTTAAGGAACACCTGATCTCGAACCTCAAAATTAACTAGTTTATGTTTATAATCAAAGTACTCTTTTAACAATCTTTAAAAATTCATGAATCTCTTTAGTTGCCCTATTTATATTTTGAGGTTCAGAAGTCTACCTAAACTCACCCTTAGAAAAATATAATAAAGACTTACACTAACCATAAAAATCCTCATATAATGCCATGCTAATAGTTGTCTGGTAGCTATTGTTATGCAAATATTCTATTAATGAACATGCTTGAACTAGTTTGAGTAAGACTACTCATTTAGTCACAAAAGGTCCTACAAGGTCACAATTGCCCTCTTGGATTACCCATTTCTTGTTACAGATTCTTAAAAAACTAGGATGTGAAGTATGGGTACTCTATGCAAACCAACCACATAAAGCTCCACCCACTTATCTACAAAATTAGTTTTCTTCACAACCAAATAGTAAGTCAATTTAGTTAGTTGATCCATAATAACCAAAATCACATCATAACTTTGGTGATCCTTAGCAAGGTTGAGACAAAATACATTATGTTTTTATCCTATTTCTACTCGAAGACCACGTTCTAAAAAAGACCACTAGGCTTCTAATATTCCACCTTAACCTTTTGAAAGACCTAGCATTTTTTACATTACGTGCCACATTTGTTTTTCAAACCTCACCACCAAAAGCAGGTTTTGAGCTTCACGTACATCTTGGTTTCTCCAAGGTGAACTATTAATCTACTATCATGAGCCTTTCTTAGTAAGCTCCCCTTAAATCCTTAATGCTAAGGGACACTCCATCTACCATAGTAAACTAGAATACCATCTCTCAAGGAAAATTTATCAAACTCTCCCTACTACAGCTAAGTTAAACCTCTGAAGCTATAAGTCTTTTTACTGAAGTGCCCTTAACTCATCAAGCTAATTAGCATCAATAAAAAGATAACTAAGCCAAGCCACTAGGGATTGCACTATTAGCTAATCTAGAACCCTATTGAAATCAGTTATGGTCTCTTTTTTTAGTCATTTACTAATAAAGATCCAATTGTCATGCCCTTATTAGAGCATCATCTATTAAATTTACTTTTCCCTCATAATATTTGATATCTAAATCATAATCTTTCATTAGTTATAACCATAATCTCTACCTTAGATTAAGCTCCCATTATGTGAAAATATACTTGAGGATTTTATGATTTGTGAAAAGTTTAACTTAAACACTATATAAGTAATGCCACTAGATCTCAAGTGCAAAGACAACTATAACAAACTCCAAATCTTGAGTAAGATAATTGCAATCATGATCACACAACCATATAGAGACATAAGCCACTACTTAGCCATTCTGCATAAGCACCAAGCCTAAGACAATGTGCAAAGAATCATTGAACAATGAATAGGGCTTACCCTACTCTGTCAAGTCAACACAGGGGTTGAACTCAATGTATTTTTTAATTCAATAAAGATCTTCTCACACTAGCTAGACCAAAAGAAAGCAACTCCTCTATTTGTTAAGTGTGAAGGGTGCTACAATGATAGAGAAGTTGGGAAAAAACCTATGATAATACCAAATAAAGCCCTAAAAATTATTAATTTCTAATATAACAATAGGTCTCCTTCAATATATAATGGTCTGCACCATTCTTGGACCTACAAAAACTCTTATTTCATTTATAATATGACCCATAAAGTTAGCTAAATCCAACTAAAAAGAGAATTTTGAAAATTTTGCATATAGTTGCTTCTCCTTAAGAAATTCCAATGCAGTCTTGAGCTGCTCAACATGTAGCTTCTGCTACTAGAGTACAACAATGTTCCATCAATAAACACAATACTAAACTAAACAAGATAAGGTTAGAAACATGATTTATGAGAACTAAAAACACCTTAGGAGCTTTTGATAAGCCAAAAGATAAAACTATGAACTCAAAATGTCAATATCAAGTGTTATAACCTATGTTCAGAACATCCTCCTCCTTAATTTTAATCTGATGATATCCAAATTGAAGATCAATCTTTAAGAAGGTTGATGCACCCTATAATTGATCAACCAAACCATCTATGTAAGGTAGTGGATACTAATTTTTAATAGTCACTATATCCAATCTTTGATAGTCCAAACACATGTGCAAACTCCAATCCTTCTTTCTAACAAAAATAATAAGAACTCCCTATGATGAAGAACTTGATCAAATCAAGCCCTTAATAACCAAGTCCTATAACTTGACCTTAAGTACATGAAGTTTTGCTAGAGTCATGCAATATGGTACCTTTGCAATAAGAATGGCTCCGAGCTCCAAATCAATGGAAAACTCTAGCTCACTCACTAGTGGAAAACTAGGCAACTCCTTTGGAAAAATATTAGGATATTTCTTCATAATAGGGATACCCTATAACATAGATGTCATAGCCTAGAAATCATATATGAATGCCAAACAAGCAATGCAGACTCTACAAATAAAAAATGAAGCCCAAAAGGCTGATATCATAGGAATGTGGCTATTAATTCCAAAGTACACAAGGTCAACTGAATCTGGCATCTTGATACAAATATTCTTCTTTTAGCAACTAATCATAATATCAACTCATCCAATCCATGCCTAATATAATATTAAATTCCACAAGAGCTATGCAAATAAGCTTGGCCTCAAAGCCATGTTTAAGAATAATAAGGTCTCTTTTAACTCTAAGTCGAGTAAGAATCTCCTCCACAGAGGGTAACCTGACCATCAAAGGTGAGTGCAACTAACCCTTATCACTAAAAACTCTCTCTTAAGTAGATTTAAATAAAAAGAATGTGTTTCACTAGTATCAAATAGTATAATAAAATAAACATCGTAAAATAAAATGGTAATGAAACCAAAAGCCATTATAACCTATAGCTAAAAGTGCATAAGTGTGAAGCTATCCCCCTAATGTAGCTTTTGTCATACTGGTACCCTAAATGATCCTCTCTCCCTTTGAACAATCTAGCTTCTTATGACTAAGCTTTAAAAAAGCACAATTGTCAATCTCCTAATAGCTAAAAGTACCTCTATGTCTATTAACACACTGTTGGCATCTTGTGGCTTGTATTCTAGCTTGATCTAACTACTTACTAATATGCTAAGCTAGACTAGGTGCCACCTAACCACTTCCATTTGATTTCTTCTACCCTTTCCTATCATGAGACTTTACATTTCTCTTATTTATGTAAGAATAAGAATTTTTCCTCTTTTTACAGACGTTGCATTGGGCATCTAGGTGAAGTAGGATGCATAATTTGACACTAAATCTTGCCCTATCTCAAGTGCTTTAATGTCTTATGAATTTAAGCTTTAGCTATCTTAGGGTACATAATAGTCTTTGAACATAATCATAAAATCCTATAACTATAACTCAATTCTTAGAGTGTGCCTAAACATAGTGTGATGTTGCTTGTGACCATCATGTAGTATGATTTTATTGAGCTATACAACTCTCATATATGGGACTCTATTATCAACTACATAGCTATCTCACCATCAAATACCAAAATTATAAGAAGAACCTTCCTCTCTATTGCAATCAAACAACTCTAAGATATTTGTTATCTAATCATCAGCTACTATTGGGTCTCAAGAACCCATAAAAACTTGCAACCTTAACCACAAGAATGCCTCTAGCCAATGATCCTCTTAGGTCTCAAGTTGTGTTTAGGGAGTCAAAGTCAATGCTAGTTGGTATAACATGTGCTCCACCTAGGCATGTTCTCTACCATAGTATCTCTCATAATAGTTTTGCAAGTCCTAACCATATCTACCAAAACTTACCATACCAAAGTTGCAAAAATGTAAAGACTAATCTTATAAGAATTAGTTTTATTTTATGTAATCTTATTACTTACTCTACCCTCATTAATAATTCTAACCTAAGATGCCTATGTATGCCATAACTCTAACCCAACTCTAATACCACCTCTATCACACCTAGATTTTTTACTATGGGGTACATGTAACAATCTTTATACCTATCAATGCATTTGGATAATCACCCATTCAATTCTTGAGCTTAATATTCAAACTAGAAGTTGTGATCCACCAATATGATCACCAAACTCATGTTGTATTATTCACAATGAACCATACTGATTTAACACATGGTCATCAATAAAACTTAAGAACCAATTCATTCTAAGCTAGAGTAACATTCCAACTGCAATGGTGCATATAGGGACAAATATAATATTTAACATACAAATAATTCATATGCACATAACTATAGTATCTATCATTAAAAATATAAGAAAACAACATAAATGGTTATAAAATACTTACAACAATGGCCTTCACAATTTTGATATAACTAGAAAACATCAATAAAATCTAATATAGTATAAAAGTACAATTACTGCACCTTTAAATTAAAAGATCAAAATCCTATCACTAAGAAAAAGCAAATAACTAAAAACACTAAGTGATCAATAGTTGTTTCAATCAAAGGCTTGCATGTCGTCTCCTAACTCCCCTATCTTGCATCTAAAAAGTGAGGGAGTGAGCCAAATCCCAATTAAGAACCCTTAAGTTATACTATAAAAATTACATGCAATCTAAAGTGCCACAAGAATAATACATAAGCAACATAAATCAAGACTAGATTAGTACCACAATCATACATGTCATGTAACAAGTAAAATGACTATCAAGTCTAACTACCTCCAAGCTTATGGAAACCTAAGTCGGGGTCTATCTACATATCGATTAGCACTCTTTTACAATATATGACATAGCCATATAAACCAACACACCTTTAGAAGATATGTTATCAATAGCTTAAAGGTTTTAATCCTGAGATTCATTATAACAAAGACTATCACCCACACAAATTATCTTACGTTACACATTGACATTAATTCATATCAATGTTATCCAATATCTTGGTATTTTTAGTATTTTCTTAGGATCCCTAAATCTATCATCAAGGAGAATTATAGTCATCTAAAAAGTTTTAAGGTTACCTTTAAACCAAAAATATAGTTTAAATAATCCAATAAATCTGGAATCTTACCCAAATTAATAAGTCTTTATCTTTAACCTTATCTATAACTCCTAAAATTATGTTTCCTATCTAGCTACCCTTAGGCACTCACTGAAGTCATACCTTAGCTTCACCGTTATCAATCCTTTAAGAACAACAACTTACTAATCTAGATTGACACGAGTCCCTCCAATGACTCTTTTTTATTTGGCATAATCTGAGTCACTATGGCCATTAAATGTCTCCTCTAAATCACTTAAACAACTACATGGATCCTTATCCATGGTATTAATCATGGTCTAAAAGGTTACATGGTCACTTAGTGTCTTACTCAAATCAAATAGGCCATGCCTAGAGTTTATCTATCAAAACAATAACACCCTTTTCCTCTGTCGAGCTTAACATTTTCCTTTAGGGCCTAGACTAAATCTTTTTCTTCTCATGCAAGACATTACTTGAGGACTTCTCCATCCCAAGGACTTATTCCAAGCATTCATATAACTCAAAAAGTACTAATATCTATTATTATTAGGTTCATATTTAGGATCTTCATTCAAACATAGCAAGACTTAAGTCTATCTATAACTTTTGTCTACCCTAATTTAGTTTTATACTGAGCTTTAACCATAAGCTATTCAAAACCTACATCACTTTAATTGATCTCCTAAGAGTCTTCAATAACACATAAAATCCATGCCTAGGGATCTACCTAAAATCATATAATAACTATCAATTCTACACAACCTCACCTAGCCAAACCCCACCAAAATCTTACAAACCTAGACAAATTCTCAACCAACCTAATCCTCTTCTAATGCATCCAATTGATTCCTACTAAGTTTTATAATCATAAAATATGGACTTATCTTAACCTTAGAAGCCATGTAGGTCATTTCATGGTCCAAACAATGCTTGTCTATGACTTAACAAAGAATTTATTATCGGCTTCCCAAGTTAAACTTAGGCATGGAAATGGTTGGCTGCAAGAATACATATGATATTTTTGAGGTTAAGTTTCTATCTTTATGTTCGAAGTCTTAACCTAAATTTAATTTTGCAAGAATTGATCTCAAATTCATTATAATGATCTTCAATGTAATGTTAATGATTCTCATCAAACCATAGCTCAAGTTGTGTGGCTCATCATGTCCAAATTAATATGGTCTTTATAAAGAAGTAAATATTTAAAGTAACATCTAGTGTTACATCAAGAAATAACCTTCATAAGGCATGATAGCCTCATAAAAATTGAAGAATAATTAGAACATGTTCTAAGTCCTTGGTTCATGAGATTTTGTTTACACATTTTCAACATCACAATCCCTTAATAACATATATTTGATTCTTAATTTCAACCAATTACTTCACGATCAAATCATCAATTTGAAATAATTCAAAAGCATGCCAATCCTAGGTAAGGTCATTATGCTAATTTAAATCATCTCAAAATAAAAAAAATTTCATATATTGCATGCATCAATAATAAAAGCCAACATAAGAAAGCATTTAAGAACAAAAGCTTGATAACAACCTCTTGGGTAAGGGGAAAAGTAAGCATGAATTTCTTCTAATAATCTTTCATAAGTAGATCAATCAAGAGATAGTCAAGACATACTCTTAATAAATATCAACAAGTCTTGATTAAGGTAATTTCGTTAATGTATTGTGAAGATTCAAGGAACGAGAAATTATGCAAAATATAATATCAATTTATATCAACCTCAAGAAATTGCTTTGCAAGGTAGCCAATTAATCACTCCTAATTAGATAAGTTTAATTATATTATCTTGAGGTTCATCCTATCATGTGATACGAGTAAAGGACTCAACCAAGAGTGAACATTTCTTCCTTAAAATATGGAGATGATTCTTCCTTTTCTTCCTCACATTAGTTCTTCTTCCCTTTCATGTCTTGTTTAGATAAGAAGGGTCTCCATGTTAATTAGCAAATAATTAACATAAATAATGTCCATAAACTTAATACCTTCTTTAGCCTTCTTTGTTAAGATTAAACCTTGATATTCTAATGGTCCAACTTTATTTAATCTTAGTGTAACTACCTCTAATCATGTCATTTTATAGAACTAAGTTCTTGGGTGTCTAAGTTCCAATGGTTGAGATAGAGAACAACTCAATCATAAATTTTACTTTATTTTACTTTTCTTCATCATAGTAGTGTTATACCAACATCATATTGTATGACGAGCCAAATATGCTTTTATTGACTAAGATTTCCTTTCATCATAATTATATTATCCAATATTCATACTCATACAATACACTATGCATCTCAATGACCCATCATAACTTAATGATTTCCTTGTCCAACATTCTTTTTAGCTTGATCATAATTATATGATTGTATTACTTGTATTGTAAGATATACTAGCATTCCTAATCTCACCAAACTAAGAATATTTTCCTTCTCATATTATCATAATAGTATGATGAGTGGCTTTGTACTAGTACAATCACAGTAGTATTTGGATCGACTCACTATTTTCTTCATTGATGTCCTTGTATGATGGTACAATCAACCTTGTATGATCACTTATCATGTCTTGTGACAAATTTTATTCTTTCTCATATATGATCATACTATCTGATATGCTATATCATACTTGTATGCTCTCAAAACTCCTTTACCCTATTAGACACATTCAACCATTAACGTTTATCACACCATCATACATATACAAGCATTGAGTCATATTAGTACAACCAAAGTCTACTTATTCACACTTATACCTTAGTGCTTCTTTTACTTGATCATTTTGTACAATCTATCAATATCATACAGTATGATATTCATAATTGAAACTTGAACTAAATATTTTTATCATACTATACAATCTTTAGCACAACATTGTACGATCTTTATTACAAGCACAATTAATAGTAGATAACTTAAACAATTACAAGAATTAATTTAATAAAACTAAGAGGAATTTAACATATATTGGCTAGTTGAAGATAAGACTTAATAATATCTCTTAGATAAAAACTCTGTTCGATTCTCCTAATAACTACATCATACATGTATGAAATATGATAATGTCCTATATGAAGATTTAATATTCCAAACCTCAAAACACTCTTCTTGAGCATTCATTTATCATATTAATATGATAATGTTATCATAATCATACAAATAATGTAACTTATAAGTATACAATAGGGTTGCTTAAGATTTATGCTCTATATGATGCCATGAAACAACTAGTAATATTATACGAAAGTGATCTTGTGCAAGCACAATTAGTGCTTGTATGCAACACATGATTTTTTTTGTAAACCAAAAAAGTCAATCATTTCATGCACGTACAAACCTAAATATCTAATACTAATTAAAGTATATTCATATATTACAAAACTTGTATGAAATGCATGCCATAAGGTCTCTCCAATTCAATTTGATAAGTAGTATAATGAAACTCTATATGTTATATATATATATATATATATTGATAGGTCTAACCAAAATAAAGTGGTGAAGATTAGCTTTGGATGGGTAGCCTCTCAAATAAGATCTAGAATAATAACTCCATGATTTGCATGTTAAGCCACACCTAAGTAAAGCCACCAAGACTCCTTAACTTGTCTTCTCTTGCTCCATGAATCATTTGATCAAGCTCTCTATTTGGTTAGACTTTTCTAGTCTTAAGATGTATGATATGGAAAAATAATAATCAAAGAAAAATATTAGTAACAACAACACATAAGTTTTGTTATCATCAAGCAAGTAATGCATGACCAAGTGTACAACAAGATAATCAATATAAACTCCACATTTCACCCCATACAAGTAATTTCCCTACCATTTTAGTACAAAAACAATAGTTACACGTTATATGTCATGAACTAGATAGTTCTTTTTATGTAGCTTCATTTCACAGAACCATAGGCAATTTCATTATTATTTTGCATTAATACAAATCCTAGTCCCTCATATGATGCCCCACCAAAGATTTGAAAAACATATTTTCCTTTAAAAAACAAAGAATTGGGGTTGTATTCATCTTTTCATTTAGAGATTAAAACTTTCTTCGTATGTTGTATCACATTAAAATTTAACTTCTTTTTATGTCAATTTTGTCAAAGGTTTACTAGTTGAAAAAATCCTTTTACAAATTTTTTGAAGTTTTTAATTAACCATAGAAAACTTGGCTTCTTTATCACATTGGTGAGTTTCCACCAATTCATAATAACTAAGATTTTAAATGGACCTACACTAATTCTTTGCTTACTTACAATGTGTCCCATGAATGAAACTTGAGATAATTAGAATACATAATTTTAAACTTTTGCACAAAGTTGATGTTTCTCTAAACTTGGAATGTGTGGAGATATCATCAAGGAAGATGATCACAAATTTATCCAACTATTCCTTATGCACTAAATTCATAAGATCCATAAATATAATTGATACATTAGTTATGCCAAAAGGCAACATTACAAATTCATAATGTCTATGTCTTGTGTGGAAGGTATTATTAGTTATATATGATTCTTTAACTTTTAATTAATGATAACCTGATTTCAAATCAATAATGAAAAAGATGGCTACTCCTTGTAGCTGATAAAATAAATCATTTGATTTTGCATAAAGGAAATTTTTCTTTATTGTAATTTGTTCTTTATTGTAATTTGTTCAGCTCTTTATTGTTAGTGCATATTCGTAGGCTATCATTCTTATTTTTCACAAATACAATAGATAGTCCCTAGGAGACACTCTAGAATGGATGAAACCCTTATCTAATAGTTCTTGAATATATATTTCCCCTTTTTTGTTCTTCTAGAGCCATTCTATATCAGGTTTTTGATGTTAATTCTAGTATAAGGACAAGTTGAATTTTAAAGTCACTTTCTTGATCTAGATAACCTCTTGGAAACTCCTCAAGAATCTTTCAATGTTATCATAAATCACAACAAATCATAAGTACACCTTATGGTCTCTCAAACATTTGATTTAACACTTTAATGTATGATAGAAATCTTTCTCTTTTAACTCTACTAAATGGACTACTATAAATTCAAAAGTGAAATCCTTAGAATTTTGATAGTCCCTTTCACACATTTATCATTTTGAATTTTTGCAACCATTAAGTAGTTTAACGATTAATGGAAATATTCATTTAATGAAACGATAATGATAACTTTTCAAATAAATGATAAGACAAAAAGAATGGGATACCCTATAGTACAAAAATACTAAAATGGGTAAGTTACCAAATAAAAGAGTTCTTGCAAGAACTTTTATGGAGCTTGGAGCATTATATTTAGATAAAGCATACACTTGAGGTTGACCATCTTCTCCTAAACTTCATCCTCAATGGTACCCCCTTTCCTCTATTAAAACTTCCTTTGATACTATCAGGAAACACATTTTGAGGACCAAATGCTACCTCTAAACTAGTTCCCAATTGAGAACAAACTCTTGCTATATAAGTCAAAGTTCTACAAAGAAAACATCTCATTTCATTTCTAACTTTGTACTAACTTTTTTTCATTATTAAATATCTTGCAATATGGGTAATAGGAGTCCTTTTCACTAGAAACCATTTCAAATTTTTCTACTATAAGTATTAGATTCAAGGTGTTTCCTACAAATCTTCTATTATTGACCTCTCTTTTGTATTTTCTTTTAACTGAGGATATATGTTTTATTCTTAGAGGTTGTTCCTTCATTTTGTCTTTAATTTTCATAGTTTTATAACCAACAAATCTTATTTTATTATCACGTATTTTTACTAATTTTGTGAAATTAGTGGTACTCAAAGTAACAAGAGCAAGTTTTATTTCACACTTTATCACTTTTTAACTAAAAAACACCACTAAGCTTTAGTTCCAAAATTTTCAAGAGCATGATTGTACAATTTAGTAAACTTTCTTTCATATTTATTGACTATAATTCCTTTCTATGTTAGACTCATTAGGTTCTCTCTCATCTACTCTTTGATGAAGGTAGGGATGTACATTGCTTTAAATCTTCTACAAATTCTTCCAATGTTAAATTTTGTATTAGTCAATTTATAAACTTCACATAATGATAGAATTCCCACTCAAATCTCTACATCATCTCCCAAAACCAAGGTAGCTAAAAAACCTTTTCATTATCAAGTCATAATATGATTTTAAATATTTTGTTACTACTCCTTCCTTCTACAACTAGAAGATTAGTCTCTCTTTTGAAATGAATGGGACGCATTTGATGAAATTGATCTAGAATCCCATGCATATCAAACCTTTCTTATTACTTTATAGAAAGAACTATGGATGAAGAGACAAGCTGTATAAGATTATTCAATTCCATACCAGTTGGTCTTTTTCTTTGCCTCTTCTTAGTGCATAAGACTCTATTTTATCTAAATCTCCTTTAGTGATTCCCTCCTATGGTTAAAATTTGTAATAATAATAGGGTATCTAAATAATAATATTTAAGAATGTTATGCATGAAATGTATATGATGTACAAATTGTATTAATGAACTCACTCAATAACTCCCATAATTCTCACATTTATCCCAAAGGATGTGAAACACTCAGATACCATCAAGTCATTGCATGCTTGTATAATCCTTAGTTTCATCATAAAATAAAGTACTTATGTGAGAAGATGAGAGCATTTTTTCTTTAGATAAAAAGTGACATTACTATCTCTATTTTCCTTATTTTTTTCTTTAATATTAATTATAATTTATTATGTCACAGTTCCACAAACATAATTTATGTTTAACTAATACTAAAAATAATTATTGTCTTCTATTTATTCATGCAAAGCTGTACATATGCATCATTTCCATTAATTCGTAGTGAAAGCCTGCTCATCCCTATTGTTACCTTTCTCTACCTCTTAAAATGTAGTAGTATCATGTCTTATAATATAAGTGGAGTAGACATGAGCAAATTTCCTAGTAGATAAATCATAACATAAATAACTTTGAACTAACATTAACATAAAACATATTTGTAATAAATTAAATAAAACATGTCATGGAATTTGTAACTCATTTTAAATATAAGTAGGGTTAGAAATAGATAATCCAGTTTTATGATCCTTTTAGAGCATAACCATAGAAATAAATGTGAAAATATATAGCCATTCTATCTTTTTTCTATGAAGATTACTAATTCCATTCCATTTTTCTTTATCATTTTTTCTTTCTTTTACTTTCTTTTTCTTTTTTTACTTTCTTATTGCTTTATCAAATTTTCATTCCCTCTATTAGGGTTCCCCTTTAATGCTAGTATCTCATAGTTTTTATCATTTTAATTGAGTATAATGCCAGTGTTGTACTGTTTTCTTTTCATTCCTAGTTAGTTTATTACTAGTGCCAATTAATTTTTTTCATTTTTCTTTCCTAGCCCAGTTTATTAGTTGTGTCAACATTCTTTTCTTTCTTTTTTATGGTTTGCCCAATTTACTATTAGTGATAGTTCTTTTTTTTATTTCTTTCCCGACTCAATTTACTATTAGTGCTAAGTTTCTATTCTTTCTTTTCATTTCTATCCAATTTACTAACAATACTATTCTTTTTTCTTTCTACCATGACATAGCACCTTTCGAGAAATCATAATTTCACTTATTTCTCTCATTTATATTATGGTTTATATAGCCTACTTCTACATTCATTTCATTCCTTTTCCCATCTTTTTCTTCTTTATTTTCATTTCCAAGTTTTCATCCCACATTGTCAAGAGTTTAATAATTCATATGAGCATAATACATGTGTGTGTGTGTCTATATGTACATAAATAAATCTTACCACTTGCTCTATTCTATGTAATTATAATGACATGCAATATGCATAAGCTAATGCCTATTTCTTACTTCAATTATTGTCTTTCTTATAATACCAAATTAGATTTAGCTAGTTGGATTTATAAGGAAGGACTTCATTATAAGATTTCTTTTTCTTTTGATACCTACAACAACAAAAAAATCATTTTTAAATTAATTACCAAGTTATTCTTAATTTTTTTGTCATTCCTACCTTCACCATAATTGTTTTTATCACCTTTTTTCAATATTTCAATTGGTCCACTAGATATATAGTATATATGTGCATAAAACTTTTCAAACTATCAAATTCAACTCTCAAATTGTTCTTCTTATGATAGTTGTATTGTTTAATGTTGTTATTGTACAATATGATATCCTATTGAAACTACTTCACAAGCATTCCATTAATCAATTCCTTCATTTAAACTTTTCTGTTAAAACTAATTATATTATCCAATGGTTATGCCATACAATGCAATGAGGGCTAGCCAACATTCTTCAAAAAAATAGACCTTAAGATTGTTCCATACAATTCTATTCACTTCTTTCCCTTAAGCATATCATATTTTATGAAAAAATAATAATGCACTATATGATTATCTCAAGAATCTTGTAATTTATTTTCCTAAATAAAAAACACAATCTATTTTCTATTCTTTTTCTTATGCTTTTCTCAAGAACATTGGATTTCTTTTCCTTTGATCTTAACATATAGTACCTTACATACCAATGCATTGTACATTAGCTCCAAGAATGCATTTCTCTTTTAAGTCAAATCACACTCCCTTTTTACTAGAAATTGACCTTATCTCCAAATGAATGGCATCATGGCCTCATAACAACCTCTAAACATCAAAAATATTACTCAAGTTGTCCTCAAGTAATCAAAATCAATTCTAGCTTACCTTTTTCATAAACTATTATTTCTCTCTCTCTCTCTCTCATTTTGTTGATTTCCTTCTCTTAATTCTTATTAGTTCCTAAAAACTCTTCCTTATGATCAACTATATTGAAGGGTTGGGATGGCTTATGCTCATATATATTCATATATATATATATATATATATATGAAGATCTCAATTCATCTTTCTTTATCCATAACAAATCCTATTGGGCTCAAAATATTACAACCCAATAACTAATAAATTCTTTTAAAATAGACCTTCTTAAAGGTATATTTACTCTAACAATTAGTGCAATTTTACAAAATTTCATGTTTTTAAGAAAATGCCAAAAGAATATTATTCTTTCTAGCCTTTAAACATAAACTTGGCCATGTAAATACTAATTACATAGTTAATGTATTAATTACTTATTTGCACAATAATTACATCTTAAGGACATCACAACAAACCTCTCATAAAAGGAGCTATCAATCTTATTTAGGTGCTACTCAAATCCCCATCACATGGTGTAATATGAGCAGGATCTATAATTAAGTAAGCAGTGATCTATACACAGCTCAAATAGAGAAGCATTATCTATATGAAATATTATAAAATGTAATGCAATAACAATAAACTCTATTATAATAAAGGAAAAATAAAAAATACATGGAATTTGTGCAATAAAAATAAAATATTTGAAGAATGTCATAACATATGTTAGAGCATGTAAAAACATTTGATCGGCAAATAAATTTGTGAAACATGTAAAATGCATAACATATAGAGGCATTTAAGAATCCAAAAATGCACAAAAGATCATATCCATTACTATTAATGTTTAAATCTATTCAATTGTTTAATTTCTTGTCTAATTCCATTCTCACTTTATTAACATGATCCATTCCTCAAAATACGTCATATGTCCTCTCTTCTTTTCCTTTCTTTCCTTTTTCATATGCCTAGAATTCCTCATTATCTCATTATTGCCGCTTTGCTTTTCCTTTTATATTTCATACTTCTCAACTACCTCATTTATTTCATTTCCACCAGGACCCACTTTTTGTTTTTCTCTTTTTTCTTGAAGTACTTTCTTTTCCATTCCAAAGGGTTTCCATTTCCATTTCCATTTTCATCTTCATTTTCATTTATTTGGAATCATATTATCATATCTAGATCTCTACCTATAGGCATAGAATGATTGGCTAAAAAGCATACCATATCATGTCATACTCACACATCAAGGTTAAAGCATAACATAACTAGCAAGAAATTATAACAGATCATGTCATACTTATACAATAAGGCATAACACAAAGTACAATAGATAGAGGAATTCAGTATATCAAGGCCCTATGAAAAGTGCTAAAACTATCTAAAAAACACAATCCCATGTTCTCCATACATCAAGGTCGTGCAATAAGTAACAACAATGTAAGAGAAGATCTCTAATGCCAACGAATTTTACTTTTTTAGTGGTAACATTTTACTCCATTTGGACTCATAGTCATTTCTAACTCATTTATTTAGTCACCAAGTCAAATCATAGAGGAAACACACCTTTTCCCTATGCCACCTTATAGTACTAAGGAATAGCATGCAATAACATATAATGTTTTTCAATACCTTCATTAGCTTAACCATTATTTGTGTAATACAATAGGCCTCATGAATCATATCATATGACATTACCATATCCTCCATTATTTTTCCTTTTTAATTTTCTTATTTCATTCAATTTCTTATTTCATTCATTTTCTCTTTTTGCATATTCTAACACTACTCTAACCATAAATATCTATTTGTTATGCCTATATTTCATCATAGGGCATGCAATTATAGACGTTGTGAACATGTTGTGCCATGCCAGAATATTTACGAAATCATGTTATGTTAGAACATGAATGAAATAAGGGGTTGATGTAGTGTTATCAAACTTATATCTATGTGTTTCTTAAGAATAATAAGAATGATGTGCTTCCACTATAGAAAGTCAATCCAATACCTTTTTCCTTTTCGTTACTTGGTTTCTCACATAGAAAACAATATACATCTTTCATCACAATTTATTCAATTTATTATTAAAAATAATTCACTAATTTCAATTTTATTCATGCACTAAATTTCCAAAGAATTCCCAAGATAAACTACCCATATGTGTTATCTAATCCCTCCTAATTTATCATACATATGGTTCCAATATACTATACGTCAGCTTCATATAATGCATGTTAGGCTCAAGGTAGTGTAAGTTGAAATCCTTCCCTCTTTTGCTTACCACTTCAATACCATCAACCCATAATAACTAAAATTTTAAAAAATTATTAACACTCCAACACACTTAAATACCAAATATCTTCAATTAAACGTACATGCAATGATAATAAATAAAGTCCTTAGTAGTATACTTTTCAAAATCCTTAGCTTCACAAATCTAAACTATCTTAGTTAACTATGCTTTAGTTAAACTTTCCATAGCGAGCAAGTGCTCTTCTAATGATAATAACAACTCTTCTTAGCTTTCCTTCCAATAATTTCTTTCACTAGATTCTCCTCAACCAACAACAACAACAACTTTCCTTAAATTTAATATCAACTTAGGGAAATTTGAAATATTTGTTCCCACCTTATGCTGCAACAAATACAAAATAAGTCTTCTCCATCCAACAAAATGATCTATTTTTTGGCAATCATAGTAACTTAGAAATATTTCTTAACTATTGATGTTACACCAAAGTATGGATCTCTTCATTTAGCACCTTTTCCTTAGTTCATCACTTAAATTTTGAGTAAATATTAGAAATTTAAATGTGTTTAGATTTTGAAAGAAAAGTTAGTTTAAATTTTGAAGTTTGAATTTAAATGGTAGAAAATGAAATTGGATTTTTATCTTGTATTTCTTGAATTATGAAATAAGTGGCTTTAATGTGTTATCTTTTCCAACCATCACATGATAAGGAGATTTTCTTGAGATTCCAAAAAAGTAGGAATAAATGATCCAAATAAGGAAAAGGGAATTAAAAGGAATAAGTCTAACTTAGAATGCATAACCTTTTAAGATAAGGGATAAGATAGGATAAGAAAGAATTATCTTAACTAATCTAACAAGAATTAAGGAAGGGTTTGTTAACTATATAAGGTTAAGTTGCTCCATAGTTTGACATTTATCCACAACTTCTAGTCGTGACTTACCTAAGGAGATTTATTTATGGAAGCCAAGAAAGATAAGCTAAAAGCAAGGAAGAAGAAATTAAATTTTCAAGATCGGTTCAAGAAGAGGAGGAACTTTTACTTTTATGTAGTCTTCTACTCGATTAAGATTTGGGTAGATCCTTATGTTATGCACTTAAATCTAGATACATGTTAGGCATTTAAATCGAGTGCTTTGCTAAATTTTCATGCTATAACTCTTGAGTTCCTAAATAAATTAAGACTTATACAAACTTAAACTTCACTTTCTACTTAGTGTTTTCATATCTTACCATGCTAATTTCATGTTATGTTAATGTACAAATAAATCTTATAATGTTAGCATTGAAAATATGTAATTTGGGATTGCAAAGGATATAAATTTGCTCCCAAAAAATTGAACTTGGATTGTTGGATGATTTTCTTAGTTAAATTCATGCCTTACTAAAGTAATCTTTTAAGGCTTATGAAGAATATAGAATGTGATTATGATCACTTTAAATTTTAACATGATCTTTAGTTAAGATGAATTTATCACAAGTTATACATGATGTTTTGTAATTTATTACTTGCTATAATGATTTCTTAAAATGTAGGATTATTGAATTGTGAGTTAAAACATGTTAGTCATACATTCCTATGACGATATTTGTTCAATTTTCAATCATGCTTAATAAGAAGGAAAAGTTATTTCTTCAATAGGTGTAAAGGAAATGCTCATTCATGGCTACACTTGTTGCAACCAGCATGCTAACTATATTTACTTAGAATAGCATAAATTTAGCTATTAAATTGTGGTTTAGGATCAAATTAGGAATGATCAAACTTACTTGAAAAAATTCTATGTTAACCTATGTATCATCTTGAAACTATGCTCCAAGACCTTAATAAGCAAGATTTGCTTCTAAAAAAACCTAAAGATGTATATTTGCAACCACAAAGGGCTAGTTTCTTTATGTTAAGCCTTTGGGTTGAGTAGAAGGGCTTAGTTATATGCTAAAGATGCATAAAGAGGCCTTGGTAATATCCTTAGAAGGATTTTGGGTAAGTGAGATCTCTTAAGTTCCTTATATAAAGAGATTTATAGTCTTGATTTATCCATAAAAATAGATTAGGGTCATCTGTGGTTCTTAGATAGGTTTATTAAGATGATGAATCTAGCTAAAAATCTTACATAAACATTTTTAGGTGTTACTAAAAAATAGCACCATGAACTTATGGCATTTGTCTTACTTGAATAGTCAAACCTTAGTTGTGAATTGTGCTGCTAAAGGAGGCTTTTTCCTTGAGCAAAGCCTTGTGGTTAGGTTGGTTAGCTTGGACAAAAGTTTTTGTTACAAAAAGGGACTAGGAAAAGGACTTCAATTGGCTACTAAGTCATACTTAGCTCTTGGGTTTTGTTATGAGGAATCTTGAGACAATTAAATTGGCTTTGGAAGAAGGCTAAGGGAAGTGTTGGCCTTAATTTTATGTAGCAAAAATTGTTAAGTTTGGTTGACTAAATGTAGAAAATAAGGAAAATACTTAAACTAATTAATGAACTTGGCTAGCTTAAATTAGACTTATGAAATTATAGGATTGATTAAGAGAATAGTGGGGTTGGAATTTAAATTTTGAAGATTTAAAATTTAAAAGCATTAAATCTAAAGTTTCAATGCCTTATATTAAAAATTTGAATATATAATATTTAAAATTTAAATTCTTAATGATTAAAATTTAAACCTTGGATAGGGTTGAAGTGAGCTTGAATTTAATGAGCTTTAGAAAGCTTAGGAGTTAAGAATGTATTTATATTAAATAATTATTAAAGACCTCAGCTTATGCATGAGGAAATCCTAAATATAGAAATTTGGGTTGATCTAAGCATATCAAGCACTTGATGAGACCATGAGCACACTTAGCTTAAGGTTGTAATTTAGTGAGGCTCTTACTTAGACCTTGGAATAAGGTCATTTTTCACCTTAAGAGTTGTGTTAGGTTCGACAAAGTGGCTAAAATCCTTCTTAAAGTTCTTGGCTAAACCCAAATCTAGCTTGGTTTGTTGGGTAAGATTGTTAGTAATCCTAAATTAAGTTATTAAGACATGTGTTAACACCCTAGATGATTGTTTAAGAGGTGTAAGTGGCTTAGGAGAAGTCTTTAGGAAGGGTGGAGTGACTAGGTCAGCCTATAAGATAAGAGAGAGTCATTAATAGAATCATGTGCACCAAGGTTAATGAACAAAGGACTATGACTAAAAGGGTTTAAGCCAAAGATTTAAAACTTTAGTGAGTACTCAAGTGGTAACTTGGATAAGTAGAAAGATTCTAGTGAAACTCATAGATTAAAAAAAGGGCAAGACTTAAACAAAGACACAAAAAACTTGATTGGGTGGATTACCCTATATAAGAAGAATAAGGTTTTACAAAAATGCTAAGTTAGTCGAGATTACATAATAGGGTTCTACAAAAACCCCTTATTGCTTTGTTAACATATTAAGGTTTTGAAGAAACCCTTGGATCATTTAGAAAATAGATCATGGTCAAGTAACCCTAGATAAATGCAATTAAATCCATATAGTACAATGTTATAAGAAAGTTTATTTGATGATGACATTAAGTAAAATGTAGTGGACCCTAGTTTATTAACCCTTGAGTTAGAGTAAAATAGGTCGAATGTACCAAATGGTAAAACTTCAACCAAGTGTAGAGGTTGTGTTCCCTATTCCTTAATTCATCATGGGAGGATCGTGGATGTGCCCAACAATATGATGGCCACTATATCTTGTTAGGAGTCCTTAAGCTTTACAGGATAGTCCATGTGATTGGCAAAGCCCAAGATGTAGACTGTTAGATCATGTCTTAAGGATTCTAAGATAGGTGAGTGCCATTATAGGACATCATTAAAAACTATAGATATACCAAAGCACTTGTTAGTGCATTCCATAGTTGATGAGGACTCATATAGCTCTATAGGGTAGCCTTATATGACTAGAATTTACTGTGTGGGAGTGTTAGGTTATGTGATGAGATAAAAGTCTTAAACTAATGGGCTTGAAGAGAGTAGCAACTATTAGTGGGGTCACTTTGCATTATATGGATTGATTGTGATTCCATTAAGGCTTGCTCTACCCTAATATATTCGAGATATAGCTGATGGTTATGGTTTAATGCATGAGATCAACTTAATAAGCTATGATACTCTATTAAGTCCATTTTTATTAATGATTTTACTCTTCTATTATACTCATACATATATGTCTTATTAGCAAGACTTGAGGTTTTTCAATTATGCTTGACTCATCCACCTTATCTTTTTGATAAATGAAAAGAGTCAGGAGCTAGCATATGAGTTCTAGTAGGGGCATAAAAATTAGAACTTTGAGTAGCTTATTCACTTATCTAGATTCAAGATGATATTATAGTTGTAGTTTCCATTCATTTGATGTCGTGGAGTTGTATGGATACGGTTTATTGTAGGTTTTCTTTGATAATATATATTATCAAGTTACTTAGCCAAAAATCAGAAATAAAAAATCAAAGTATCTTGGCCTTTTCTGATAACATAAACAAATTTGAAAATTTACTCATTACTGATTACTGAACCAATTCTTGAACCAACTGAGCAACTAGTTTGGGCAAGGATGTGGTTCATTTTTAATGTGTCATGATCTTGACGATCCAAGGAGATCATGATAACCATTTTGAATGTCAAGATTAAAGAGTAAAATGTGGATAGCAAAATACATTGATTGGTGCATAAGCTTGGTTGCACCTAATAAGAAAAAAGTTTCTACAAAAGTGAGGCGTGATAGAGATGGTATTAGAGCATAAGTTATAGTAACCTAGGTTAGTGTGGCCAAGGTTAGAGTTAGGGAAATCCTATGCAATTTAGGTCTATTACAACAAAGGTGAGGAACATTTAGATATATATATATATATATATGTGATTTTGTGTGCCACATGTTCTTGCCCCAAGTAAATAAATATTATATTTTCTCCTTCATATAAATGGCCAAGACCCATAGTACTACCTTAAAAATAATGATGGATGTAGACTAGGTCCATGAGAACCAAAGTCACATCGATTAGTAACACCCTGGGTCAAGTTTATGCATAGAGTGGAGTATTCGTGGAGGCATTTATAAGATTAACATTACACATCTTTTTGAGTGTGGCAGAATAGATCATAGCAAATGATTTGTTGGAACACATTAAGGAGTTGTTTGATGCATTTTTGAGCCTAGCTAAGTGAATGGTTGAACTAATAACTTTGGTTCCTAATGAGGAAGTAAGTACTTGGTGGCATAATTAGCATAAACCTTGTTTAAGGATGTTTTGAAAAGTAAGATTCCTTTGAACTAGTTCTTGGAATCTTTTGGAGATTATTATGTGCCAAAAATAGAAAAGTCTCAGATCTATAAAGAGCTAACTCATTTAAGCTAAAGACAAATATCTATAATGGATAATGCTACTATATTTACTTATCCATAGGATATGTATTAGAGCTAATGACTTTAGATGAGAATCATTGTGAACTTTTTATAGAGGCTCTAGGGATTTTTTGCAGAAACACTAGTAGGTTATCCAATTTGCATGATATTTGACTTTATTGAGGATGCCAAATTGATTAAGTAGGTAGAGTGCCAGATGAAGGCTTATTGGGAGGCCTATAAGAGATGAAAGAACTATGATAATCCCAAATAAAAGAATGGTAAATTTCACGACAAGAAATAGAATAAGAGGTCAAATCAAGACAGTTGGCCTATGTTGATTACAACTTAAGAAATTAATGGGATACATTCAGAGCAAACATTATTACGAAGGACATATAGGAAGCTAGCAAGTTTAAACAAAATGTTTTCTATAACTTTTCTTAACCACAACATATTAGAAAAAATTGTCTTAAAGGATAGATGGCAATTCAAGCCATTAAATATGCAAGTGAGAGGCAAGAACTTATGCACTTACCCAATGGTAGGCTACAAAGGCTTCTGATATTATTTTTGGTCCATCTCTTTCCTTCATTTCTAAGATTTCTTGGAAGGAAATTGAGGGTGAAAATGGCTAGCTTGTAACACCATTATTGGCAAAATTCCTTATAATAATGAGATATTGATATATTCAAAGTTGATTGCAATTAAGTTATCCTTGGTAAGAGTTTTGAAGTAAAACTTAATCAAGTTTCTATTGCTAAGTTCAATATTATTATTGTAATGGATTGAATTACTTAATATGGCATATGGATTGACTATTAGGAAAAACAATGTCTAGAGTAGGGTACAAAACTATATTATATAGTCCATTTTGGAATCAAATGATAGATATCAATTATTTCAACTATTCAATATTCAAAGTTGGTCTATAGGGGTTGCACAACATGGCTAGCTTTTGTAGCTAAATGACATACTTGACCCCAACATTATAGGATATACCCATTATAAGGGTTTATTCTAATGTCTTTCTAGATTGAATACTAGGTTTGCCATTAGAGCATGAGATTGAGTTTTCATTAGAGCTAGAAGCTATTACAACTACTAATGAATCATATCATATTATTCTAATAGACTTAAAAGAACTCAAAATTTCATTGTAAGACTTTGTGAGTAAGGGCCAGGCTAGGCTAAGAACATGCTTTGCCTTTTGGATAGTAGCTTATGCATGTGTGTGGACTGCTGAGAACAACATAAGGTAACAATTATGAGTCAATATCCCTTGCCATAGATTGATGATCTACTTGGTTAGTTTCAAAGCACTTTTGCTTTTTTCAAGATTGATCTTCAATCATGGTATCATGATATCCAAATTCAAGAAAATATATTCTTAAAATAGCCTTCAAAACATGGTTTGGACTTTTTGAATTTACAATCTTACCCTTTGGGTTATTTAATGCACTAGTAGTGTTTATGGATTTAATAAATCATATCTTTCAAACTTCTTGGACCAATTTTTATATGTTTAGTAATAACATCTAATTGTATGCTAGGAGAAAGGAGAGCATGTATTGCATCTTCATATAGTGTTAAAACTATGTTGGTGTAAGCAACTATATTCAAAATGTTGCACCTAATTTTTTTAAGTTAATTGAAGAAGATTGACTAGTTTTGTCACAATTATTTTTAGAGGGTTTTATATGCACTCTAACAAAGTAATTCGTTTTTATCATGTCTTAGATCATGGTTAAATTTCTTATAAGAAGTCAAGGGTCATCCAACCTAGAAATTTGTGTAGAGGTCTTCTTGATAGTTTGGACTTTCCTAGCTTCAATGTTTGAACCCTCCTTCTTATTCCTCCTTATAGTTGTCAAGTTGTCCTCCTTAGTATCCTCTCAATTGGCCTCTCCAAATTCCTCTTTGTGGCTAAGTTTTTCTAAAATGCATACAAGCATATCTTAAGGGCTTAAATTTTCTTGACCAACATCCTTAAACCAATGATTTGCTTTAACAAAAATCAGCTTAGGTTTGTTTAAGCCATGGTTCACACAATAAAATTAGACCTTTTCTAATTAACCCCTTTTTGGCATATCATTTCTAGATTTTAAAATTATGGAATATAATGAAAGACATGGCTAAAAGATATTTCCATATTTATTCTTCTTTCTCATATGCTTTTTCTTAAGATATTCCTATATGAATTACACCCCTTTCACCTTTTTAATCCTCTTATCTTTACCCTTCAACTAACTCTTAACTTTTAGGAATCTTATCCATATCTTTATTATACATTCATGGTGGGATAAGAATATAGGTAAGGAATAAAATTAATAGTATTAATAAAATTATAAGATTATTTTATATCATTTAGCCTGATCTTATCAAAGTTCAAGTAATAAAACTCATGTCTTGTCATTCAATCATAACCTCAAATTTTAACTAAATTGTAACAATCTGGCCAAGAATGCTGGGGCAACATTCTCTCTCCAATAACTTGGATTTTTTCCTCAACATCTAAAAATAATTTTTGGCAATTTTGGAGGCATGTCACACTCAACTTCCTTAGTAGCTTCTCACTCTTCTAGATCCTTCCTATGGACCTTAAGCATATGTAATTTCTTGTTTCTTGATTATCTAACACTAAATTCCAAAATATGTATAGGTTACTCTCAATGTGATGCATCCAACTATAATTAAAGATCCTTATGCTCCCTATAGAGAATGAAAGATGGGTCTAGACCATATTTCTTTAAATTGGACACATGAAAAATAACATGTATTCTTGTTAAACTCTCTAGTAACTTCAACCTATAAGAACCTAACCCAATTTCTCCATAATAAAATAAGGTCTAATGTATATAAACCATAATTTAGAAGCTTTTAAAAATCAAATTAATCCATGCATTGGACCAATATTAAGATATACTTAATCATAAACTCTAAAATTAATGGGACTTTATTTATTATCAAAGTACTTTTTTGATGATCTTGAACTATTTGCAACCTTCCTTGTAAATTGCACCTCTTTTATAATATCCTTAATTATCTGAGGTTCAAATGTTTACCTAGTCTCACCATCTATCAAACAAATGGGAGATCTAGAATGTTGACCAAGAAGGGCCTTGCATAGTGCCATGCAAATAGTTGACTGGTTGTTATTATTATACACAAGCTTTACTAGTAGCAATTCTCAAAAATAATCTATGGAGTAAGATTTTATACTTAGTCTTAGAAAATCCTCTAAGGTTTTAATAGCCCTCAAAGATTGATCATAATTGAAGGATAATAAGTAATGCTAAATTTTAAAAGTTGTTCCTAGGGTATGGTGCACATGACTCAAAAACTAGATAGTAAACTTTTCATCTCTAATAGAAATAATTGCTTTTAGAACTCCACATAGTTGTATTATTTGTTAAACATATATATCAGCCAACTTACCTATTAAATCAATCCTTCTTATTACTAAGGAATTAGTTGATTTAGTCAATTAGTCCACCACCACCTCTAAATCAGATCATAACCATGTTTAATCATAAGTAGACTTGAAACAAAATCCATAATAATCTTTTCTTATTTCCACTTTGATGTGGCTAAATTCTAGAGCAAATTATTGATCCTTTGATGTTTTGATTTAACATTTTGTCAAATTAAACCTTTTTTGGCATATTAAACCACATCTTTCTTTAATCATCTCCAACAAAAATGGGATCTAAGATTCTTTTAGATTTTTTAGTCTCCCTCAAGAGTACCACCAACTTACTATATAAGCCTCTATCATGATATTCTCCTTGAACTTTTGATGTTAAGAAACACAACTTCAATCATGATAGCTCGATATGCCATCCCTCAATGAAAATTTTGAAGTCGCATCATTCAATAGTCAACCAATTTTAGCCAAAAGCTCTACATCCATCTGTTGTAATGACTTCAATTCATCCGCCCAATATAAAAGATTGCATTGCCAACTATACTTGACTTTGACTGAATGCAAACTCACTTTTTGTCTCTAATTTGTAAGCAAGCATAGATGTAAGGATCATACAACTACTTAAAGCATCAACAACTAAAATGGATTTACCTATGCAGAATTTTATATCCAATTAACATCGTATGAAATTCAATTCCTTTTTGAGTGAACATTTATTTTAGATTTTCAAGAATGATATAAAGCTTAATTGGAACCCAAATAAATGATGGCACCAAAGTTTCAAAGTAATACTATTGGTACTAGTTCCAAATCATAATTTGAGTAGTGGTGTTCATAATCACGTAATTGCTTAGATGCATAGACCATAATTTATCCTTCTTACATAACTACATCCCCTATTCCCACAATTGATGCATTTGTGTATATTTGATAGGACTTACCTTACATCAATAAGGTCAAAAATAGAACTAAACTCAATCTACTTTCCAACTCGATGAATCTCTACTCACATTAATCCAACCATTGAAAATCAAGCCATTTTCTTATTTGATGAGTAAGGAGTCCCAGAAACATTAAGCACACCTTGTTGTAGTACCAAATAATGCTCAATAAACTATAGATCCAAGTTACAATAATATTCTTCACCATTCACTAATAGCTTGAATCTTACTAGGATCTACATAACCCATTAACACTAATGATATGCCTAAGAAAAGCCATTAAATTAGCAGTTCATCTAGTTAAACATTAGGATTATCTTACACAAACATAATTAGGGTATCCTATAGAGCTAGAATTCCCTTCTATGAGTTAACTACAAAAGAAAACCCAACCAATCACCCTATGAACCAACTTTGTAGCTCAAAGCATCAAAATTATAAAGATTTGTCTATTGTCTCAAAAAAAGTCAACTTAGTTAACCACTTTAAATTGGACCTTCTTTTCATAAAACACATAACCACACTACTCTGGGTCATCCAATCCATGCCTAAAATAGTGTCAAACTCAACAATAAACACAAAATGAACATAGCCTCAAGGCCATGGCTGACAATAACTATATGACCATGAATGAAAGATCTAGTTGGGATCTTGTCTCAAAAAGGTGATTTCACCATCATTGGTGACTACAACTTATTATTGCTACCCTTATTTCTCTCCCAAGTAACTCAATATTAAAATAACATAATTAACTAGTTTTGAAGATGATAATAAATCCAATATTACCAAATAAAGGAATATTGATGATTCCATTAGGTGCATCAACCAAATCTCAATATATAATAAGATGGGTCATTACTAACTATCTTTGAAGTGAAGGTCTAAGCCCCTTCATGAATAGCACACATTAGTGCCTCTCTAATGTGATCAATTCTGAGATAAATCTAGTTAGATCTTTGAATCAAGATGCATTGTCTATAATTGACATCTAATTCTATCTAGATGGATCAGCTTTATTTTGATCTAGGCTTGGAAGACTTTAGCACAAGTAGCTTATGTAAGTAACCACAAAATCATCCCATGATAAATCATTATTAGTGATCTCCTAACCATATTCTTGTAATGACCATGCCATCAAGTATTTGACTCCTCATTTAAAACCAAGGTTACAAGTGCAACCTTCTACTTAACTATGCACCTCAATATGTCTAAACCTCCTAGGCATTGGTTAGCTATTCATCATTAATATCTATATTCTTAGCTATATAATGCCTCCCACCAATGTTCTCCTGAGGACTCAAGCTATGCCTGGGGTGTCTTAGTTGTCACAGGTTAATCAACCATGGGTTCTCCTTAAAGAGACTCACTTCTTACTAGACTTCTTAAAGTAGCAATATGGGTCCTAACCATCTTAGCAAGAAAAACACCATACCTAAGTTATACATAGTAAGACTAGATTCAATCTTATTAACTTATTCATTCTCTAAGTTTTCTCTCTTCAATTTTTTTTTAACTTAATATGCCTAGGTATGCCCTAACCTAAGCTCTAATACCATATCTATCACACCCTTTTTTTAAACCATAAATGTAACCAAAATTCAATTATCATAATATCAAAATGTGCTTATAATTTACAATATAATCTAATATAAAATATTATCTTGCTAAGAATCTAACAAATTTTTCTTATCTATAAGACCAAATCATAAATAAAATATCTACAAAATCAACAACAAATGTAGTCTCATATCTAATAAAATATAACTAATAATAAATAAATTTTAAATCTACTATTATTAATAATGAAATTAAGATAATGAATCATTCAAGTGATACACTAACTCTAATAATTTCCATCTTAATTAAACACTTAGCTTATTGAACTTATAAAAATATAATGAGAGTGAGCTTGGTAACTCAATAAGGTATTCTTGAGTCATACTATAAAACTTATATGTAATAACCAAGAAGAATGTATATAACAATTAAGTAAATATTATAAATGAATGGCATTAATTTCTAATTATAACAAAGACATCACCATTACCAGCTTAGTTAATACATATTCTTATAATATGACTAAGTAGATTCTTAGTGTCTTTCACTAATCTAATATACTCTCTTGTTTAAGGGAATCATGATAAGGCATAGTAATCTTATCATATCACTTAATCCAATATTCCATAAGAAAATGTCGATCACATGTGCCAAGCCCATAGGATTCTAGGAGTCTTCAACACCTACATGCACTCTCTTCCATAACATAACACATCATGCGATTCTCAATAAGATTAAATGTGCATTTATTCCCTCCTGATACTATTTTATATTGGCTTTTAACCAATCTTAAAGATTTTTACCATATGATCTACTTCTCTTATTAGCTCAACCAACCATGAGTAATTACCTTCAAGCTAATAGAGTAAAGTAGCTAATATGTCTATTCCTTGAGTGGGTGTGTATGACCAAGGGTTTACTATATTTCATCTTTATCTATTAAAAAAATAACCTTCACTTGTAACATCATATTAACTCTAGTCCATCACTACTTATTATTAGTTAGATTTTCTCAATTTGAATCTAACATGTAAGGAGTTATCATAATAAATAAAAAACTAATAGGTCAAGGGTATCTCTTAATAATTAATCTATTATCTAGAATTATTTACCCCTTAATTAAGTCACTTTTAAGTTTTATCTTAAGTTCCTTTCAAATTATCAAAGGTTATTTCCATGTGAATGCCTTAAGGTTTTCCCTAATCCCTAATTTAATTGTTTTGAATATTTTAAACCATTTTTCTTGTATCTAATCTTGCATTGTTTCATCAAGAACCTTGGCTATTAGGACAAACTTAGCATTCACATTTCCTTGGCTTTTATCCTTAGGTTCCATATATAACTAATTGTTATTACAATTAACTCTTGATTCACACAAATATTACAATGACCCTTATACATCCAAGAAAACCCCGAGTTACCATGCCCATTCTAAGGTCTCTATTAAGCCATTCACATCCCTTAGATCACTATCCAAGTTATCACCACATGGTCTAAAAACTTAAATAGGTTTACTTATGGTCTTAGAAAAAGAACCTAATAAACCTAAAGGTTTACCCAACATCTTCACCTAATAAACCTAATGGTCTACCTCCTTGGATAAACTTAACACAATTTTAAGTCTTAATTTAAGCTCTTCCCTTTCTCCTAAGTCTTGCTTGAGACCTTATCCATCAAAATCTTTATCTACAATGTCAATAAAGGTTCACAAATGGTATTTTTATTGTCCATAATTAGAACCTTCTATTATAGGTTCCTTTCCCAAGGATTATTTCTAAGCCTTTAAAACTAATTCCAAGGCTATGCCACCTTATAGAGCCATATCCAAGCACCACAAACCTCTAATTTAAACTCTACTAAGGATTATCCATAAGACCATAAATTCCAACCTCAACCGTAACACTTTTAGTCATAACAAAACTCTTTGTTCCATACCCAACTTAACCATCTGTTAAGGCCTCAAATCAACCCTACAAGGATTCCTAACTAAAAACCAAGTATCAAACACATATTAAAAGCCATCTTGATTCTCTTAATGGTTAAACATATGCCTTCCATGATTTAACCAAGTCATGTCCCCATGCTCCCAAAAAATACCCAAGGTAAAGAGTTACTTGGCAACAATATTATTTTGGGAGTTTTGGCTATATTTTCAAGTTGCAAATTATGGTTCATCTTCTAGGATAAGGTATAAATGGTCCATACAATATTTGGCATACTTTCATGCATAGTTTTGCAACACATATACACATTCACATCATGTCATGAGTGGAATATCATGTATCTTCTTGTTTGTCCAAGGTTTTTTATTTCTTATGAATTACAACTTGGGAAAACATATACATACAAGCATGAAATTTAATTTAAATAAAATAAATAATAAGAAAATAAAACTAACATGCCTTAGTTATGAAAACCATAAACATTAGTAATTTTCTCTTCATTGGTTTAACAATTTTATAACATTAATTAAGCTATAACAAAGCATAAAAATTAATATGTTTTTAAATTTATTTCATATGATCATGTCTTGGGTAAGAGGTATTTTGTATCAAAAAATAAAGTTTTCATCCCATTTTTCACATATATCTATCGATAAGGCTAATCATGCAAGCACATGATCATAAAAATTAACTTACATTCATAGTTTTTCTAATAAACATTTTCGTCATGAGTTCCTTAGAAATATTTCATAAGAAAGGAATGATAAATGACTAAGCTAATAAAAATTCCCTTGGTCATAGATAGAAGAAGTTTCCTCATTTTAAAATAGGTTCATGGAAGAAGATTGACTAATTTTTGTCACAATTATTTTCCAAGAGTTTCACATGCACTTTTATAAAGTAATTTATTTTCATATTGCCTTAGATCTTAGATAAATTTACTCTATGAACTCAAGTTTCATCCTAACTTGACAGTTGTGTGGAGTACTTCTCCTTGGTTAGGCATTTGCTTACTTCAAAGCTTGAACCCTTCTTCTTCTTCCTCACGACTTATCTTACTTTCCTCCTTGGCATCCTCTCCATTGGCCTTTCCAAATTCTCCTTTGTAATAAACTTTTTCTAAAACCCTTACAAGAACATCTTAAGGGCTTACTTACCCTTATCCACTCCTCCTTAAACCAATGATTTGCTTAAAGAAATTATTTGAGCTCCATAGTTCACCAATTCAAGTTAAACCTATTTTAATTAACCTCTTTTTGGTTGACCATATTTAGCTCCTAAAATTTATGAATCTAATATATGGACAAAAAATATTATAATATTTATTCTTTTTTCTTATATTTTTTTCGTAGGATATTCTTATATGCATCACACACATTTTTTCTTTTTAAACTTCTTATTTTCATCCATTAACTAACTCCTAATTTTTAGGAATCTTATCCATATATTTAATATGTAATCATGGTTGAATAAAAATAAAGATAAGGAATAAAATTAGTAATATAAATTAAACTACAAGTTCATTTTAAAGCATTAAGCTTAATCTTATCTAAGCTCATGTAGTAAAACTCAAATATTATCATTCAACCACACCTACAAGGTGGTTCTTCCTTTAGCCTAATTGGACCAAAGGATCTTCACATTTGTTGTCAAAATATTCCTTAAAACTATGTCTTTGTAGTCTATAACTTCAATTTTCCTTTCAACATATGGTGTATTTAGCTAAAAATAAGATCTCCAAAACGATATTTCATATTATGAGAAGGATCAATGTACTTTCTTAAATATGAAACATAAAATACATCATGAACTCTAACTATTTGTAGTGGTAATACCAATGTGTAGACCACTTGACCTATCCTCTCCACATTTTGAAAAGGACAAATTCTTCGACCTCAACTTTCTTACTTGTTCAAAGCTAAAAATGCCTTTTGAAGGGCTTACATTCAGAAATACATACTCTCCCATTACAATTCTATGCTTGTGCTTGGCATCAAAATATTTCTTTTTCTTATGTTAGGGAATTTGAATTATTAAACTAATTAGTTTCACCTTTTCAACGTCTTCATCCAAAAAATTAGTCCCCAAGCAATGGACTTTCCTTCCTTTCAATCCAACATAAAAGGGATTGACATTTCCTTTTATAATTCTTCATAAAGAGCAATATCAATACTTGATTAAAAATTATTATTATAAGAAAAATAAATTATGAGTAAATGAATTTCCCAATCCTCAAAATCTAAATTGCACAATTGTAGCAAATCCTCTAAATCTTTTACAGTTCTTTCTATTACGTCATTTAATTGTAGATGAAATACAATACTAGAATTTAACATTGTTCTAAAAGATTGAAGCATGTTCCTCCAAAAATGAATTGCAAATGTGGAATCTTTATCTTATATAATCACATCTGATATACATGAAGGTGCATAATTTGATTCATATAAATCATGGCTAACTTTTTGAGAGAATAAGTTGTTCTTATAGCTAAGGAATAGGTTCATTTGGTTATCCTATCAATTATCACCCAAATATAGTCATTTCCTTTAAGGGATTTAGGAAAACTAATCATAATAGCCTTGGCAATACTTTTCCATTGCTAAATTTCATTCAACTTTTTTTTTTTTTGTCAATTTAGTTAATGGACTAAGTATTTTAGAAATTTAATTTTAAATAGTTTAAGATATCTTACTAACCCAAGAAATTTTGCACCTCTAATTCATTAGTAAGTTGTGACTAATTTATAATAGTTGAGATTAGTTATGGATCTATGGAGACCATTTTTTCTTCATAATATGTCTGAAGAATGAAACTTGAGACAACCATAGTTCATATTTTAAAACTTTGTAAATAACCAGTGTTGTCTTAATATCTCGACACAATGTGCAAATGGTTGTCTTGCTCTTCTATATATCAACATATTATCTATAAAAACAATAATAAATTGATTCAAATATTTATTGAGTACAACATTCATGAGATCCATAAAACTATCACATTAAATACTTAAGCCCAAAGGTTACCCAAGAACTCATAATATCTATACCTTGTTCAAAAAGAATCTTAGGAATATCAGATTCTTTGACCTTCAATTAGTGATAACATAATGTCAAATCAAGTTTGAAGAAGATAGCTACTTCATATAATTGATCAAATAGATCTTCAGTTTAGGATAAAAGATATTTGTTCTTTATTGTAATTTTGATCAACATACTATAATTAATACAGATTTCCAAAATACATATTTTTTCATGGAGGCACATTATGATGGAAAACTTCTTTTCCTAGCAAATCTTGAATTTGCACTTTGACTTCCTACAACTCTATTGGAGCCATTCTATATGGAATATTGATATTCGTTTTACCTTAGTATAGGTTAAATTTAAAACTCTATTTCTCAATCTAGAGGAATCCAAGTAATTACTCAAGATATTTGTTGATATATTCACAAATCACAAGCACTTCTTATGAATTTTTAAACTTTTGGTTCACCACATTAGCATATGATGAAATCCTTGTTTTATTTTAGATAGAATTTTTTGTGCTTTTAGAATAGATATAAAAAGAATCTTCCTTCTTTTAGCATAGTATAGAATTTATTCCCCTTCTTTGGTTCTTGCATTTATAATCTTTTCCATTCAATCAATTTTAACTTGATGTTCATGAAACCAAAATATGCCTAAAATAAAAACTCCATTAAAAGGAGTACCAAAATTTTAGTAGAAAAGTCTTTTCTAAGACTCTCTATGGCTCATTTTACATATTTGGAAGTATAAATTCTACTACCATCAAGTAGTTTAACCATTAATGCATGTTTCATTGGGTGACACATTAAGATATGGGTCAATTAATCAAATAATGCTATTCTACTTTAATAAAAGAGTGTGGAGCTATTTGGTCTATTTGATCAAATAAAAGAGTACTTATAATTACATTTATAGAGTGTGGAGCTTTTGTGTTGAGATATGGCATATATTCTATGTTAACTACTCCTTTGTAAACTTTCTCATCTGCTAGATCCTCCTAACACAATGGTAATTGTTTTGCCCCATCCACTGTTGTCTCCTTTTCTACCAATGCTTGAAACAAGATTCTAGAGGTCAGATGCTACCTAATATCCAAATCCAATTTGAGGATAAACACATTCCATGTGGCCCAAGATTTTATAAACAAAACGTCTTATCTCATTTCCCTATATATACCAACATTCTCCTTTATAAATTTCTTATAATGTAGACATAAGAAAATTCTCTCATTAAAGACTATCTGAAATCTATTAATGTTAGTTTATGATTAAGTTCTCTTTCACAAAATTTTCTACATACTCCCCCTCTTCCAAGTTTCTTTTGAAAAATGTTGTTCCTCCAAAGATTTGTCCTTCTTTTTTTCCCCAAATTTTAAAGTTTTGGTGGATAATAAGTGTTATTCAACAATTTTAGAATTTTCTATAGTTTTATAGACCCAATGGCTTTTAAAGTAATAAAGTTTAATTTTTTTTAGGCTTCAACCCTCTTTTAAATGAGAAACATTGATGGGCTTTAAAACCATAAACATTAGTCGCATACTTAGATAATTTAGTAAATTCTCTTTCATATTTAGTTGTTGTGTGCTTTTTCTAAGTTAAGTTTGTGACAATTTCTCCCTCATTTATTTGATAACTAATGCAAGAATGTACCACTATTTAATGTCTTTCACAAATTCCTTCCATGTGATATTCTATGTAGGTCTATTTTTGAACTTGATATAATGATGGCACTCCCACCAAAACTCAGCATTTTCTAAAACCACCAAATAGACTTTCTGATTTCTAGATAAAAAATGCTATTGAAAAATCTATTCATCTTACTAATCCACCAACTAAGGGATTAAATCCTCCCTTAAAATAAGGGAGATATAAAAGATCAAACTAATCATCAATTTTGTTTATGTCATAGCCTTCTCTTTGTTCGGTACAAGTTGCTATTAATGAAGAGGTAAAATGTACATGATTATTTTAATTCTCTACTTGCTCATTTTCTTTGCCTCTACTAAGGGCAAGAGACTTAGCTTTGTCTAAATCTTTTTTTGGCATTCTTTCCTAATTCAAAAGTTGCATAAATATATAGAAGAATAAAACATGAACATTTGTTTATGCTATACGTGCATCTGATGTGCATGTTATGCCATTGACCTCGCTCAATTTTTCTAGTAATTTCTTTACTTCCCAAGTATATCAACTACTCTAATAGCAACTTTTCATGCCTTATCAATAACAATTACAATAGTGTTGAAACCTTGTTCATGTGTGACTTGTTTGATCGCAACAAAATCTTTCTCTTATTTTACTAATCCTTTTCTTGTTTCAAACCATTCATTTCCTTAATTAAAGAACTTTGTCTTAACTCAAAGATTTATTTGATGATGTTTAGTTAGAATATAACTGACAACAAATATGAAACTTGAGCAATAAATGAGAAGAATATTTTTGGAGTCATCTTTAATTATTTTAGATTTTTTTAAGACTAATAACAATATTTATGAGACATTAGAATAACAATGAGGAATTGAGTATGCATGGAAAAATATTTTCAAGATGTATTTCTTAAACATATCATCATTTAAGTATGCATTCTTTATATATAGAATGTCTTATTTAAGTTTAACATAGGCTTAAATTAATAAAATGTGATTAAAATACTTAGGATGCAAAGCCTTAATAATGTTCCAATTAAACATATCATACAATATGTCATTACTATTATACAACACTATTACTTATAATAGTGCCATTCATAGGGTTGAACAAATTATATAATTGAGAGTAAAATACTATTAAAATAGTTTTGTATGATATAATGTCACTATTGTGCAAACATTCATTTCAAATGCTTTGTAAGTTGGGGGATCAAATAAAACAATCAATGAATATCTTGAACACAATAAGTTTATATCATATAATATAATTAGTTCATCTAGGATAAGATAATATATAAAGAAAACCAAAGAATTTCTTACAATACATTAACATTTAATGTATAGTATGTATAATACAAATTTTAAAGTATCTTACAATATAATTACTGGATTGGATGGTAAAATTAGTTCATTTTTGGAACAACTTTGACAAGATTTCAAGAAGTTCAAAGTTGGCTTTTAAGAGCCATATGGGGATGTTTAGAGTTCTTACAAATCCTTTTAATAATTATATAAAGAGACCCAAAATACTGATAAGCTAATGATGAATTTCATAACATTTAGAGAAATTAGCACTTTAATATATTATCTATATTGAAGAAAGAAAATTGAAAATCAAAGTTTATAGAACATAAGAGCATTCTAAACTTTCTTAGCCTTTATTTTAGTTCATATTTTCTTTGACTTTAGTAAAGCATCCTTGTTGCACTACTTTATAATGATTTTAGTGTGCCTCTTGATATTTGTATTTGGTTTTATGACTCTTATATTTCATTTTTTCTTTGTATCCTTTATCCTAGGAATTTGACTAGCTCTTATACTTCATCTTTTGGCCCTTTGAATTGTGTGGTCCATTGGTTTAGTATTATAAGCTCTTTTGGATTGGTGATTTGTAATGTCTTTTGGCCCAATGCTTGTAAGATCTTTTAGCCCAATGTGTATGGTAATTTTGCCTTAGTATGTAGTGCCTTTTGGCACAATGTGGAGTTTTAGTTACCATCTTTTATGAAAGGAATTTTAGTATTTTTATTGGACTATTGGTGAGGACATAAATCCAATGTTCGACTAAATCAATTAAAAATCCTTTATGTACTTTTCTTTATTTCACTCTCTATATAACTATTTTTAAAGCTAACAAAATTTAATAAAATAAGATTCTAAGAGCATTCAATAATCTAAAAGACTTTTGTTAAGTTACTCTTATTATTAGCTTAACAACTTTCATAATTCACCTCCTTTATGGAGACATTATAATCTCATATTTCTAACATCGTAATTACAATACCTATGTTGAAGGTAAGGGCAATAAACTATTCCTCAATAGAGAAATGATTGTACTAGTTTTAGTTCCCTTATGTTTTCTTCTTTCATATTAATTTGTATTGAATAACATCTATAAAGCTCTCACTTATAAGTTTAACTTATACAAAAATATCATCAAATCTTCTAATTATCACAAAAATATATAGATATACATTACTCATCTTCTTGTGATAAGCATCATGGCATTAATAGCATATTATACTCTCATGTATATTAACAAGTCATTAAGACCTTGCTAAGAACACACTATGCTTTTTGTCAGATATTTCTATACGTAATCATCATTATATATAACCATATATGTATATATATATATGTAGACATATATACATATAGTTGTTTGAACTTTTATTTATGTTATTACTTCCTTGTTCCTTTTTTACTTTTTCTTTTTTAGACTGTTCATGTTTTCATTTCTTTATTTTTTTTATGAAGGACTAGTTTTCCTTTAATACTACTAACCCATTGTTTCATTTTTTTTCTCTATTTCTTTTCATTTATCATATCATCATCTATAGAGCTCTACCCATAAGCATTTATATCATATCATATCCTTGCATCATGGCCCTACAATGAGTACTAACGACAGTGGTGTACACGATCGTTGATGTTAACTCATGGCCTAATATACTACTAAGACCACATCATACTCTATATTATGTGCTAGGGTCTTATTTCTTCTTCCACTTATTTTTTTCTTTTTTTTCTTTTTTTTGTCTTGTTCATTCATGGCCTCGTATACTACCAATGCCACTTTATACTCTACATCTTATGCTAGGAGCTTATTTCTTTTTTTCTTTCATTCATTATGGGATCATGCTTTTAGGAAAACAAAATTTGATTATCTTATTCTTTTCTTTTTCCTCATAACATGTGTAAAATGAAGTAACAAAAAGTTATTCTTAGTTTACTTACATGGTTATTTCATTTCTATTTATTCTCATGTGTTTTGTCTCCCTATTTTCCTCTTGCATAATAATTAATTTAGATATCATACAAATGCATCATTTTCACATGTATAATATCTTACCAAATATTGTCATTTGTTTTATTTCATGTAATCATGATGTCATGCTAATTCATATGCCTTCTTTTTATTTTAATGAATCTTTCTTCTAATATTAGTAGTTCCAAATTTATGTAACTAAAACCTTGAGGATGGTTATGTTCTAACCACTCCATACCCTTGGTTCCTTAGATCACAAAATAGATGCGATTTAATTAACAATGAGAGATTCCATAGCTTTTAATATTCTTGAAAGTCATAAAATTTCACACATTTGTTTCTTCTAAATGTATAGTATGTTTAATAGAGCATACCATATGTTAAGGCTTCTTCTCACCTTGCAAACCATGCACTCCTTTTGAATATTTGAACTAAGATTGACAAAATACATTATTTATATGTAAGCTAGTTTTGGGAATAGAAATTTAAACTAATCACATGGTTCTTTGTACCTATCACATTTAGCCTAAATGTATTATCTATTTTTATATGACGGAAAAAGGTAAAACATCCCTTATTCACTTCAATAAACTTTAAGATTCTTTCATTTGCACTTTACCCTTGAATTAAATGCTTCGTATATATAATACTTGAATGCCATATGTTTTTCATGAGAAAGTTGATTCCTATTCCACTGAGCTTAATGTATTATACATTGCATACCAATATACCATATTGTAGATCCAAAAACTCTATTCTTTAAGCCCAACTTGAACATTTCTTATCAAATCCCATTACAGGCCTAAAGGATATCCAAGACATCCCATGATCCTTTAGGCTTTAAAAGCTCATACAAAACACCGAAATTTTTCACATGAAATAAAAATCCCAAATGCAAAGGATTACTTGAGCTCTCAAGAAATGAGAATGGAGAAAGACCATATTATGTGATAAAATACCACACCAACTCACACATTATTCACTTTTTTTATTTCCAATAACAATAGCTACTTGATTCTTTTCTATGTTTCCCTTGACTTTTTTTAAATTGCCTCAACTTTTGTAGTATTTTTTTCTTATTGAAGCTTATTGGGTATTAGTAACAGGAACTCCCACAACTCTCATTCTTGAAGCTTCTTAATGCCTCTATTTTTTCCTTCACAAGACACCAAAGGAGATACTCTAGCATTTCACTCCTCTATAATATAATATAATATATATATATATATATATATATATATATATATATATATATATATGCATACATATAGCTCAATTTGTTTCATAATTTGTTGCAAATTTGATTGTGTTTAAAAAATTGTGAACCACAGACTAGCAAGTTAATTCTCATAAGCTCTTTCCAATGATATACTAACCTTAAAATTTGAAACATTCTTTGCAAAATAGCATACTTTTTGTGATAGTTCAAAATAACATAATCTTATTTTTCTCATTAAAAGAAATGTTATATTATTTTTAGAATCTACTTACACGCTTTGTCACATATTTACAATGCAAAAAAATGATTATTCTAAGCTGACAATAATGAGAGGTCATATCTTAGCTTCTAGCAAAATCTAAATCTCAAATTCAATCTCCCAATAAGTTGGAAGAGCCAATAATTCCTTAGGAAAGATATACAGATATATATAAATATTCCTTGAATCTATAGCAACTACAAAAACAAAAAAACCTTTGCTTCCTTTCAACAACATCTTTTTGTGCCTTCAACATATAAATGAGATATAGTCCTCTCCATGTTCAAATTTAAATTATTTCTTCTCCATCTAGAATTCTCAATTTCAATTTCTTTATCACATAAATTATATGTGCTTGATGATTACACAACTAGTCCATGTCTAGCATAATATCAAATTTTGTTAAAGATAGAATAATCAACTTAGTAAGAAAATATTTAGTCTCTCCTTGAATGAAACTTTCCCACTCTAATCTCACTCCCATCAAGTAGTTTTACTAATAATAAATTTGACTTGTTTTTTAATTCAACAAATAATGTATCAAATATATGATGGGACATAACAAGTTCATCCATAATCAAATAGAACAACTAAAAAAATGGTAAAAAGATAAAGTACTTATAACAACATTTAGAAGAATAGCAAGCATCTTATTATAAAATAACATAAAACAAGGATGGATTAAGTGATCTATCCTATGTGTCTAGTCCAGTATGCACCTCTTTGAAACTTTTTGCATTATTTTCATTAAAATGACTTCCCATTAGATCCTACACCCAATGTGCTAAGACCCACACCAAAATCTTACTTTTTAAACTCAACCCTACCAAATCTTTTAATGATTCTTTTTTTTCTTCTCTCCCTTTTTGAGACTTTAGGCCACCAAATCTTGCGAATCATACTTTCATTATTTAAAAAATTTGCATAATTTATAGTCCACAAAGAAATTAATGCAAACTTAACAAAAGTTCTCAAGCCTTGACAAAACATAAAGCACAATGGCTCCTTTGAACTAGAAAAGTTAAAGGCATACATGATCAAGGCTGGGATTATATGCTTATAATATATTATGAACATGTCTTTCTAAGACAAGTTAAATATTTTCTTTTATTCTCCATTATAGAAATAAGAACATACCATTTATCAAAATCCTCTACAAAGTCTTTCCAAAAAATCTCCCAAACATGTCTCAAAATTGAATTTGGTGGCAAAATTCACATCAAAGATGTAAGACAAGAAGAGTAAGTGGCACCCTCTTGTCTTCCATATAGGCCATAGTGTCAAATATTCTATTAATTTTGTTGATTAGATCTCTGCCACAAAAGGATCAAACTATTATATGAAGTTGGGAAGGTGCATTCTATGGAACTAGTCTACAATCTTATCCTCTTGAAAATTTTCTCACATACTATGCATAAATTGCAACATAGAGAAATATGACAATTGAACTAGAATATTTTGATCATCAAATGCCTATGCAAACTCTCTTTTTCTACCAAGATTTCAATATTTTGCTATATCAAAGCAACATCATACTCTCTTTTCTTAGCTTTCAATGAAAAACAATCTATAAGTATATGCAATTATATAATGTGCATAATGTGTTAGTATTCTCATTCATAAAGCCATCCAATCTATCAATTGTTTATTTTGATACCACTCTATCATGCTTTAACTATTCCTCTTATCAATTATAAACAAAAAGCAAAAATATCAAGAAAATACATTAAAATCAAGAACTAATAGAAGACATTGTCAAACCACTAAATGAGTATGTAATGATTTCCATGCAACTAAGTTCAAATCCATTTTTCATAACCAAAAGGAAATCATAAATAGTACAACCATACAAACTAATGAGTATACATAACCATAGAAAATCCCCAAGATATGTACTATATAATAAGATAAACCCATATAAAGTTCCCATGATACTTTCTCTCATTAACTTATCTCAATTACTACAAGGTTCTTTAACTTTATACACATCTATGACTTAACATATAATGTAAGTATGTAATGATCACCACAAGCTTGATAGATAAATTATTAGGTACAAATAAGAATATAGTATGAAATATAATAATGATAATAACCCATAATAATAAAAGGACAATAACAAAAACATGGCATTTTTAAAGTACTCAAGCAAAAGCATAACATTGATGTACAAATGATTGACATGCTTATTCTTATACATATGCCCTGCTTATTCTTATATAGATGCCATGCTTTTTATTATTATAATACTTCTCTTACTCATTTTTTTAATCATTTCAAACATCTATCATAATATTCTCATCTTTCTCAAATATGGAACCATGTTTTCTCCAATGACCCTTACTATTAGCTCCAAGGGATCCCATCAGATCTAATATCTATTTGGCATCTCATCACATCATACCTCAACCATATACTACAAGCTCATCAAGGCTAAGTAGACATTTCAATCATATCATCTTTGCTCATCAAGTCTTAAATAATGTTCTAATTATAGCAGACATTAGCTTATCATGTTGTATGCCAAATATTAGTGATAGATAAGAAGGAGGTCGAATGTTATGCTTTTGCTTGGGTACTAGTAATAACAAAACTCAACTCATCCCAAAGGGTAGATGTTGTCTATTTCTCATAACATATATATTATCATGTCATATCTTATTCTTAAAGACCATATAAATTGCTTTCTTTCACATTTCTCATTTCCTTCCTTTTGTTCTTTAGAATTTTCCTCGTTTTATGATCTAATATATATAATATTCAAATGTATTACATAGATGCATGTCTTATTCTCATTGCATGCAGCACAAGATACTAGCAATTGTTATTTATTATCAAAACATATATGCATATCATGGATGCTTTTGTCTATGTATGCAAGATTTCCATTATTTTCTCTTCATACTAATTAATAGACAATGCTCCATAATCTAAAAAAATATAAAAATAATTAAATTTTGAAATTTTAAATACTTGATAATAAGTGAAGTTGGAGTTGGTGTCATGTCACTAGTTTTCCTAATATATCCTACAAGTGATGGTATTTTTTAGCTTTATTCTTAATATTGGTTGCATCCTCTTCATGAGGATTTTGGGCTATCAAATTTCATATTATTTTCTCAAAAGATTTCCACTTTAATTGTTTATTCTACATAATTTATTCTAAAGAAATTTTATAATATATGAAAGAAAATATATAATAATAGTGTTACTTGTGAGTGTGATCCTTATTATGGTAGTTTACACACATCTAACATCTGTGTTGTCATTTATCATTTCAACTTCTATGTTTTTATTTTATAATTTCAAATAACAACTAGTTTCCTATACACAAAGACTAGGATTATTCTAATATCCTATTGTCACCTCCAAAGATATTCTCTTATATTTAGGAATCAAAACTACTCTAATATAATATCTATAAATTTCTACTCCTATGTAAAGTAAGTCAAGTTAGTTTTAATATCATAATGTCATCTAGAGTTTTTCTCTCCTAGAATATCAATTTTTTTGATGCCACTACTATAATGACCCTAATTTTTTACCATTTTTTCTATATTTCACGTGGCCTTGCCACATATTAGTACTTCTTATTATTATTGAATATAAAAATAACTAACTTTATTTTGTTAATAAGAAAAAGAGTATACAATAGTACACCAATACTTATTTTCTTTTACTCTTTCATATTCTTCATTATTACCCTTAATGTTTGGTGGTGTCATCATTATGTGGACTTAAAAATGTTAATAATTAGGAGTTGTGTCTAAAAAAGACTTAGTAAGTAATGTCAAGAAAAAAATCATATTGTCTAAACTTTAGTTTATCTTTTTTAATATCAATTATGTCAATCGAATCTTCATTTTACATAAGACATCATCAAGTCATTTTTGTAAATATAATATGCAACGAAGTTAGACAAAGGTAAGCATAATATAAGATAAAGCACAAACAACATTTGAGTAGGTAAAGAAGTCATATAATATACATGTCTTCATGCCCTACCCAAACCCAAACCCAAAAAACACATAAAATACTAATCTTAGGATTATAATCATAAATAAACATAATCAAGATGGCACTATCTAAATGAGGGAGATAGAAATACTTATATTTATGACTCAAAAACAAACATAAACCATCTTAAAACATGCAAATTAGTACACAATATTAACCATCCAAACAAACCACTAGAGAGTATATACATATATCTCAAATAGAATCTCCCACAAAAAATAGAATAAGCATAAATATAGCCCATTACTATAAAGTAATAAAACTCATCACCTTTCTTATATGATAAGCTTCTCATTAAACCACATCATTTCAAACATCACTCTAATCCTCATCTTAATGTGTATAAATTGCATAACCTATAATGTCTATTAGGAATGAGCTTCCAAGATCTAAATAGATAAATTATTATATAAATAGAATAATGTTTCCTTCCCTTATCATGAGTCTTTGGAACCCCTTAGCCTTTTAGGATATAATAAACCATCTTGCTCTCAAAAGTTCAATTACTCTACTAAGTTAGATGAAGATTAATGTTAAAGAGATAATCTCTCATTATGGTCTGGAAGGGATTGCCACAATGATCCACAACTATAATGGTCACCTTTTAGCTATTCTTAGGACTTATCTGTACAACTTTGCTACTACTAGTGTGGAGCTCTATAGCTCCATGGATGCTACTGCCATCCTTCTACTTGTCAATTATTATGTTTGTGTTCGCTTAAAGATAGACTTAGCCTCTTTTATCACCAAGATCTGATATGCTTCTCAAGGTGATAGTTTCAGGAATGATTGGACTACAAGAGGGACGTGAATTATAATTTTTAGAATAGTCTTAATTATTTTCAAATCTTTTTGTGTGAAGTATCCAATAAAATAAAATGCATAAAAAATAACTCCAAGTTTTTTTTATGGTTTAATCCAAAGTTGAATACATGCATTACTAGTATTATAACTAAGGTAACTCCCTCAAACACTTTCGTTAGATGACCAATAGATGAAAGCCCTTACAAATGTGATTTGCAAGGAACCAAAGAGGGGGCCCAAAATTACTACAAATAATAAGAACTCAAATAGGTCAATACAGTAATGGCAAAAAAATACAATATCTTTTACAATAAGAGATTTATAAAATACCTATACCTTTAACAAGTTAGTAAATGTCACAATCAATATAAAAAACGATATGATGTAATTTACCCAATAAGTGAAATGAGAGAAAATGAAGAACTAAAAATCTACTTTGGAATAGTTTAAACATAGTTGCAATGCTCAAATGTAGAGGTGAGCAATAGGAAATGAAATGAAGCACAACCACCTCTTTAAATTAATGTATAAAATTGCATTAGTCCTTTCTAATATGTTTTTAGGTATTATTTATAATGGCAAAATGGTTAACATTCTTATTAAAGCAACCCCATTTTTGAAGTGTTTAACTAGCCATTATGTGATTTTTACCTTCATTCATATTGTAAAATCATAAGCATCGTAGTATATGATACATTAAATGACTTGATTGTCTAATACATAAAACTGATTAATCCTTTATCCCTTCAACATTCTTAGTTCAAACGAAAGATTACATCATATGATAAGTATCATTGTATTGTAAGATATTCTCCATTTACTTCATTCAAAACTTGATCATGTTATTAGCTAAGATCATAATGGTATAATGGGTCGCATTATACTATACAATATTATCTATCTAATTCATTCAAAACTTGATCTCTCTATCAGTTAAGATCATACTTATATGATGGGTTATGTTATATTGTATGCCAAGTTCTATTTAATTCATTCAAAACATCATCTCTTTATTAGATAAGATCATACTTATATGATAGGCAACATTATATTGCATGAAGCATTCTTATCTTTTATTCTCTTAGCCTATTACACTCTTAAAATTCTCATATTATATGATACCTACGTATCACATTGTATAAAGCTTCACAGATTTATATATTTACTTGGGTTAATTTGCCCTCATTTTGATTATTCATGTATGACAACCTAGTATTATACTATATGAACATTTTTGTTTGTACTCCAATTCAGTATAATTATCCTTATAACCAAGTCATATTATATAATAAGAAATATCTTACTATAAGATCCATTTTACAATACTACTCTAGGCATGAATTGTATACTACGATCATTTGTATTATATATTAATTGACCTATTCATATTGTAAGATAATAAAATCATACTATATTATTAGTATGATTTGTACATTTTAACACTATGTTCTTATTTCAATTTTACTTTATTAATGCTTGAATCATGATATTTAATGAATATCACCTAATGTGTAAGTTAAATTAGGCTTTTAACTTATGCATTGCTTGTAGTAAGGAGAATAATAAACAAGCATGCATGACACTTGCATAAGAAGTTTATGATGGAAGAAAATGATTCATGAACCTATATGTCAATTTTTAGTAGATGTTTGGATAGTCTACCAAAGTAAGTCAAGATTTCCTTTAAATAGATGCCACCCCATCAAGTGTAATAACCACATGGTTATAAAAAGTTGAGCAAACCTCTGTATAATCATCATCCTTGTCATCACTCATGCTTACGAATCCCAATCATCACACACTCAAAGCACACATTAACAATCAATCTTTGATTTTGTTATAGCCAAATCACCACATAAGGGTATGGGCTTAACAATAATGGTATACTTCATGTGTGACACTTGACTATAGTTCCCATAGCTTTTGATCACATTTTGATTTTCTACATTTTTTATCAGCCAACTCTGTTAAAAACTTCTTTGTTAGCATGGGCTCTTAAGAGGGTTTCACATGGAGAAGGGCAATGTGCCTCCTATGGTATTTTGCTATCACTATTGATATAGACCTCTATGATTGTAGTATTCAATAATTTGTAAGTTTTGACCATTTTCTTAGGAAAAAGATTGCCAAACTTCATAAAGCATAAAGGTATGGAATAGATCATTCTAGAAATGTGGGCATTACAGGATGAGATCTAAGATCTATTTGATGGTAATCTTTCAAAAATATTCTCTTCTTTTTAATGTCAAAAATTATCAAAGCCTCACTTAACCATATTTTTAATAAACAATATATTTGTAGGATTAGCACAAGTAAAGAATCAGGTAATGACATAAAATCTTAAATAAGGACATAATGATGAGACCTTTTTTTTCTAATTTTTGATAAAATAAAGTCATAGAAATAGAAGTAAATATAAGCATAACAAAAACTCCTAATACCAAACTATAAACACAAGTACATAACCAAAATCATGTTATCAACATCCAATCCTAACAAAAGTTTCTCTATGCTCACATCTCAACGATGTAGTATTCTCTCATGACATCAAAATCCTTAGCTCTCAAATATAGTGGTTGCATGACTGTAACACTATGTAAGATTTTATAATGCTTAGTAGATAAATCAATTATAGTAACCAAATATAAAAATAAATTGTTGAAAAATGTCTCAATGTAAGCATAACTATAAACCATATTGGAAGTCATACCAAAATCCATGCATATAATATAAGAAAACCATATACAATGCAAATATAAGTTTTCTTTTGTCATAACATATAACATACCAATGTAAATACTTTTGAATCATTATCATCTCTAAATCTAAATCATAGTTATAACTATCAATAAGCTGTTGTCGACACTAATCCATAATAAAGCTACATAAAATGCTGAATAGGCATAGTTCAAAGACTTATACCATGTGGTCCATTGTTGGGTATAGCACCTAAGCAATATGCTCCAAAGATTGATATCCTATGATCCATTACTGGGTCTAATATTATCACATACATATCATGTGGTCATGATAAACATGTACATTACGTAGGTATGGTTTTGAAGATTGATTCCCTAAAGTTTATTGCAATGACTAGTGTTGAAGACAATGTCTCTAGAAATCTATTTTCTATTTTCAAATTTTAAATATTCAATTCATGTCATCATGCCAATCAAAATGTTATTTTGAAAGCCAATATACACTCCATTATATTTTAAATTTTTTTATGTTTTTATACAATAAAAAAGTCATATAACATTAAAGTCATGAAACAAGTAAAACCATATAATAAATAAAGTCAAATAATAAGAAACTATGTAATAGATAAAATCTAGTAGCAAATTAAGTCATGCAAAAAATTATAATACTACTAGCATAATAAAATAAAATTCAATCCAATAAAAAGACTATAAAATTTGCAAATTATACTATTATGCTATATTATTAGTTACCGAATTTATCGAACTCAATTTGAGGGTATGATGTATCTTCCAACTTTTGGTCTCTCTCAATTTCCAAAAATAAAATGCATACTTATTATTAATTAATTCCTATAATATCAAATGTCAAATATTTTTTTATCTAATTACACTCAATTTTATATCAATTACAATACTATATAATTAATATTTATCTTCATAATTTTTCCCAAATACTTTATCTTTCTCATCTTAGCTTTTCCTCAAATTTTAGCTTTTTCCTACATTTTTATTATTTTTTATTATATTTTACTCATTTAAATTTTTATTTATTTTTCTTATATTATATTTATTTTTTTATTTTTATTTTATTTTCCTTTAATTTTTATTAAACCATTGTTTTCCCACTGTTCTTCCTCCCGCCCAAATTGGCCGGTTTAATAACTAAACCAATCAGCAATAAACATGTGCTTCGATCTGAACCCTATAATTAACACTCGGCACTGTTCGATCCCTAATTAAATTTAAATAACCCGACCACGAACCGAGCGGGCTAACCCCCGTATTTTCTCTCTCCTATTCCTCTGAAGCAATTGTCATCTTTCTTCTCTTTTAATGGTGAACCCAAAACTCTCTCCTCTTCTGATAGAAAGCTGAAGCACGCACACAAAATAAATCAACTGAATCTTGAAAGGTACCTCAGCAACAGTTTTAGATTCGCAAACTAGAGCTTCTTCTCAATTGAAAACACATGCTAATAGTTTAACAGAAAGGACTCCCAAGCTCTTTCTTCTCCTTTCCTGGGTTTTCTCTTTGTTTGAACGCCTCCCACTCTTTGTTCTCTTAATCCCAAACTTCACATAACTGCAAATGGCTTGCCAACTATTTATAAACCAAGATGAAGGCATGCTCGAGTTGGGTAAAGAATTATTGACTAATGTTCGAAAACGTCTGCAAGATTAAACTAAATCTAAGCAATCGTTGAGAAATTAATTTAAAAAGTCATTATTATTAGCTTTTCCATTGTCACACTCGAAATTTCTACATTCGATTCACATTAAAAGATTCAGACAATTTGATCATTTGTCATTCTTTTGTGTCAATATCTAAGAAATTACAAATCCACGTTAATGCAACCAATAATTATATATTTCTCTACTTACCACTCCTAAAATTGATTCGACTTAGGCTGACATTTACAAAATTGTAAATCTATTTTTATATAATCTTGAACATTATAATTATATATTAAATTTTTAAAATTCATAATTAATTTTCTAGATCTTCAAAAATTATAAAATCAACCTCATTAGGTCAACTTTATAAAATTTTTTTATTAAATATTTAAATAATATTTTAATTTACCTAATATCTTGTAACCATCTTTTATGGCCTTGAACTATATTCACTCTCAATGGTCTTCAATATACTTAAATGCTACATCTAAAACCTCATAAACAATGCATTATGCACCAACATTATTTTATATGATTGTCCTCATGAATTCATTGGCATACTCTTTCTTTTCTTGGCAAAATATTAATCTTAAAACCACTAAAGATTACAAGATTCATGAATTATATATAACAATTTTGAAAATAAATTTATGAATATAGAAATTAAAGTTTTAATAATTTACTTCATAAATATGATTATGTAATCTTCAAATTAGGTTTATTTTGAGAGTTACATATCACCTTTTTATAAAAAAAATGAAATTAATTATTAAACTTTTAAGAATTTCTCTCAATATGGACACTATAAGAACCTTGAGAGACACCAAATTATGTGAATTAAAACAAAGCTTTTAATGAAAAGTAGTTAATAAAAATAAATTTTGACAAACAAAAATCAAACAAATTCATTTCACATACGTATTCTCATCTTTCACCTTTTCATTGTCATTCCAAGTCTTGATTAAAGACATCTTCTCTTTTTTAATGCTTGCAAGAACCACGTCTATATGCGTAAATACATTGGTTTATAATTGCCTTTGACAAGGAATAGTATGATATTGAGCTTTCAATGCCTGTCTTTATCAATTGAACCACCAGAGTTTTTTTTAATTGGAGGGGAATCAGTAATCTCTGTTTACATGGCAAATTTTAAAGATTTGCTATCTTATCAACAACATAACATACATATGGAAAAATGTAAAAACAAGTGATTTCTTACCTTATAAAAGTGTGAATGTACAACCATATAAAAACCCAACATTTAAATGTAAAAAAGGAGAAAACTGTAAAAAAAAATACTAATGATTATGATAATACATACTTAGATAGGGTTTAATTATTGCATATTGATAGTATCCGATGAGCATATGATTGAACTGAGCTAAAAGTTTATAATCATATAAAGAAAGTGCATAGTGATTTCATTAAACATAGGGGTTCATTTTATAACGCAAATTTCAAAATCTTGTTCCCAAAATGATAAAATTAGGATCATCCTATCATTTGATTGTATTTATTTGTAAATCCACATGAAGTTTAAAATCACTATGAGTCTGAAACATCAATAATTTCATTTTGCAATGAAAATAAGATAAAATATAATCACTTTTTCAAATCACCCTGCTATTGATTGAAAATTGCCATCAATAGGAATCACCGTCATTGTAATTTCACTGTCAAACATTTATTGCTTGATCCTTCTGAACCACAACTGGACCAAAATGATATCTGCTACATCTGAAAGTTATTTGTTGAGGAAATGGTGCACCCTTAATGAATTTTAATTCTGATAAATCTTCTTAGTCTAATTTTGTTGCGTGTATTTTGAAAAAGCCAATCTTTAGTTTATCTACGACGTAGCGTTTATGCTTAGTTCGGGAATCCAGCAGTGATAATCAACTTCATTGGTCTTGTTTGTATTCAACACTTGGGCAGAAATCAGGATGAGATGCTTGATACAAAATAATATGATGGTTAACTCACATTAAACATGCTTGGATGTCGAAACTTTTGCTCAGAACACTATTTGATTGCAAACTGTTTCATGGAATATCTAGTTACATGAATCGCAAACTAAGGCATGGACTGTTATTTGAACATTGGTAATAGCTTTAACAAGTTTTTGTTGCTTGGGAAGTTTATTCTACTTAAACTACATTGTATCTATGAAGTTGTAAATGTGAGGCGACTTCCTTTTCTTTTTTTAACTCCAGCTTGATAACACAATCAAAGCTCTGCACAAATGTGCGAATCACATGCGAGGGTAACTTATGTACGATGGCTACACATGAAGGAAACTAGTTGCTATGATGCTCATGGGTCTCGCATATTACCAAAGATTTAAGAACATGGTTGACGACAAGATACATTAGCTAGAACGTGGCCATGTGAAGTTTTTACGAGATAACCTGCAGTGGTGAGCTCTCGTGACGGTCACTTGCGATTTCGACAGGTGGAGCGGGACGGCATAGTGGTACATGGTGCAGCAATCTCAAGGACAGGTTGTTTGCCCAAAGTGATGCTTATGGAGTTCATATGTTCGAGAGATGTGTCTCTATTTCAATTGTCAATTTCAAAACGAACTCTTTAGGATGCAGAGACAGTAAAAACAAGATTCACCTTGTAATCTTTTTCTTTCTTTCTTTCTCTCTCTATCGATATATATACACTTAAGTTTTTTTCTTATTTACTTATTTCTCATGATAATTCTTATGATTTTAATTATTTTAGAATTTTATCCATTATAGTTATACTTATTATATTATGTCTAAATATAATTTTATTTGAAAAATTATATTCTAATCTTAATGAGTCTTAAATGAGAATAGTAATCCTATATTATCATCTTAATTATTAAAAGTAATATTTAAAAAAAATTAAAAGATAATTTTATCTTTATACATCTACTCTATTTCTCATACTCAATAAACATTATTATTTAATTAGCATCTTACTGTTAAAAATATAAAATTAATTATTAAATATGGCTTTCAAGACAATCAATTTTGATAAAGATTATACAATTAATCTAAGACCTATAACGACCAAAAAATGATATCCTATTTTGAAAAAAAAAATAGAAAGAATCAAATATTAAAAAAAAGTAAATATTTATTTTGTAATATACCTAATTTAAAATTAATTAAATATTTCTAAAATAATACAATTTTAATTCAATAGCTCATTATTTTGGGAAGATTTATTTGTATATATATCTAATATATATTAATAACTAATATATAATCTAATTATCTAATCTAATATCTAATAATAATATATATTAAAATAATCTATATATATATATATATATATTAATATAAAATAAGAAAATATAAGAAAATATAAAATATAAAATAAATAAACTAAATAACAAATAAATAAGTAATAATAAAATGAGTTAGAAATTTATTAGAAATCATGGATCCCATGTGATAATGTGAATCTTTTCAAATTATGAGTCGACTGCAATTCCTTATAAAAGCAAGTCGGGTAAAAACGATTAAAAAAATATTATTTTCCAATTATGAAATTAGGATTTTTTTTAGAGCAAAACATATTTTATTTTAATTATTAAATTATTTATTTTATTTTATTTTTACTTGATAGTGAAAATGTTTTTAAATGATTAAATACTACAAACACAGTTTTGAACTGGCGATCAACTCTATCCGATATTGGAATGAGCATTAATTATTGAGAAAATTACAAAAGCATGTTACGCTGATGCTAGCCTTCACATGGCCTAGAAAGCACCATTATTAATGGCGGATTTGACGTAGCTTTTATTTCTTTGAACCTTTTAATTTCAGTAGTACATGACAACCTTTTACGGCTTTTGTTATTGAAAGAAAGTTCTTAAAACTATGTTTTAAAAAAGTGTTTCGAAAAAAAATATTTTAAATGAAAAAATTATAATTTTTTAATAACTTTATTTTAAAAAATTTTACAATAAATTTTTGCCAAGCCAAAAAATTGATTTAAGATATATTTAATTGTTTGTATTTATTTAATAAAAACATCAAAATTTAAAATTCAAGTATTATATATTATTGAGAACATATTATTTATTAAATTATTTGTTCTCTATCCACTTGTTGATAAGAATAAGTAGTCTTTGTCCAAATCAATTATCACATAACTCTTTTTAGAACACTCAGTTGCTTATTTATGACCCTTTGTCTTTTAATAATTATCCAAAATTCAGCAATAAATACTCATTTAAGGTCAAAAATTTTTTTATCAATCTTTGATTATACTTCATCTCTCTTATATTACCCTACATTGTAACTTATGTCACTCTCTATCATAGCAATTATAAGAAAACATTCTAGTCAATTAGAGTGGATTTTCCTCTTATCAACAATTGTTTCTATGATGCTCTCTCTCTCTCTTTCACACACACAAACACACACACAAAAAAGTTAACTTTTCCTTGTGATTGCAACTTTGACTATTTAAGTTTCTTTAAATCTTTTTTTTTTTTGTGCTTTATTGACATTGTTGAGAAATTTATTTTGATTTGTAATAAGTTACCTCTTTCTTTTCCTCACCACTTGATAAAACAATGAAGCTCTTCTATCATTGGTTATTAAGATATTTCTCTTCTTAAGAATTTTTAAAATTACAAAATGATTTTGTTGATTGTTTTTCTCACCTTTTCCCATCTTTTCATAGTTTATAGTTCATATTTGTAAAAAATATGAAGCTTACGATACCTACAAGAAAGGGATGAATTACGTAAATATAAGACTTAATTTGATTTCCAAAACAAGTTAAGGTATTTTCTTTTTCAAACTAATTTAATATCTCTAATATTTTTAACTTAATTCAAACTCAAAGAAAAGATAACGTAGCTCATTTCAATTACAAACACAAAATAAGAATTCCACAAAAAACCTTTTGCTTTCCCAAATTGATTTGAATCAACTCCAGCTAAATTTGTAAATTCAAGTTATTTTGTGATTTTAACAACTTAAGTAATAACATATCTCAAGCAATTTCACAAATAATATCTTCACATAATCTCAAACTAAAATCAACTTATTTAATTTCTTTTTGCAACAAAAATTTATTATTTATCTTAATGACTATTATATCAAGTTTAACAAATAGTTCTTCAACTTTTCCAAATTCTTTTGTAAGAATGATTTTTGTTGTAAAGTAATATAACTAATAAAACAAATAAAATAAAAAAATATAAATATAAAAAATGCATATAGTATTTTAAGGTGGTTCGACAAAATCTTTGCTTGCATGCACCCCTAGTTGTTCCAACTATGTGTTAATTATCGCAATATCCTTTTCCTTAACTAATAGGTAAGCCAAAACTCTCACAACAACTGTTAATCAACTTGACCAATAAAGCTTTATCAAGAACCCAACATAGGAACACATATAACAAAATCACACTGGTAAAGTAATAAAATATACAATACTTTAAAATTTTGTACAACCTACACCTCAATTATTTAAGACAAAATGTGACAAATATTAAATGATTAAAATATGGTATTAACAACATGTTTAAAGCAAAAAGTGTAAATTGAGCTTTAAAATATTTTTTCAAATAGTTTTCCAACTGTATGTAAGAATGTTGCTAAGTAATTATAACTGTTAAATATAGCATGTTGAAGCATCCAAATATTTTCTTATTATATTCTAAGCTTATTTTATATAAGAGATTGAAATATATTCAAATCATGAAGTTGCAATGGCTAAAGTCCCTTTCCCGAAAAGATTGAAATAGCCTATTATGCTCTTAGGATTTAGATTGTACTAGTATGTTGATGACATAATATCATGGCTTAAGGGTTTGTACAATAATTGTCTTGACAATGCACTTACTTGATAAGTTAATTTCTGTGCACAAATATATCATATAAATACAATGAAATAATATAATAAAAACAAATCAAAATCTTTCGTAATCAAATTATAAGCTCAATGCTAGATTGTACAATATAATATGTTATACAAGAAGCACACATTATTGATAAACTACAATCGACAAGTTTTAAACAATGATTGTCGAAGTTTGAGACACTCTCGTACTACACTACTCTAAGATATAGTAAGCAATGCTTAAGATTTAATATTAACAATACTAATCTATTGATAGACTGCATCAAATGATACATTTTTTCAATAAAGCTAAGCTCTCTTAAGAAAATATCATCCGTTGTGATCGTACACTACAAATTCTTGAATGAAGCAAACTTTACTTAAATTAACCCTACTAGAAAATGAATCATACTTATATTATATACATTATCATATTTGCATGATAGTGATAAAATTATACAAAACATGATGTATTAGCTCAATTTTAAATCATTCTCATATGCTCATAAAAATTCTTAATAACTAAACTCATCAATACTATATTATAATAATTATAATAAGACAATAAAAAATCTAAAAAATATATAAACTAATGGTTTTAACATTGATCGTGCTTATTTGATTATAAAATATCCTAGTATTAAATACAATATATACTAGTGTTGGACATACTCCTACGATATAACTATCGTATTAGTATGATGACTAATTTGCATTTAACAGTGATTGTATAATGCTAATACAATATCATCTTTATATGTACAATGATCTTATATACTGGTTCATATACTCACATAATATAAATATCACATTCGTATGGTACAATAAGCATATCTATTGACAAATGTATAGTTATGACACAAATACGTTATATTGTACGATGTAGAATGTCCATTAATAAATATAAAGTCATGATACAGAGACTTTCATATTGTACAGTACAGTATGTACATCTATTAATGAATGTATGGTTATAATAAAGAGACTTCATATTGTATGTGATCTATTTGCATTGTGTTCTCATCCTGAGCCCTCAATAATAGACAATCATTTTTGAGTCACAACAATAGAAGTGGAAGCATAAGAACAATAGGAAACTAAGAGAGGAAATAGATTATGGGTTTTTGCAAAAGGGTGATTGAATTCTCTCAAAAAGTTTTCCTCTAAAAGGTTCTAAATTCACATAGTTTTGAATTATAGAGTTATCAATTCCTTCATTCATCTTTCTCACCCCTTTATATAAATATTTAGATATAATATGTTATTATATATATATATATATATATATATATATATATATATATATATATATATATATATATATATATATATATATATATATATATATATATATATATATATATATATTTAATAGTTTAGTTTTTAACAAGAAACATATGATTTTGGCCAAAAAATATAAACTATGGCCAAAAATATATAAAAATATAAAACTTTTATGAATTCTTGCATGCCTACAACAAGCTACCATGCATGAGCATGTTCATAGTTCTTGCTGCAAGGTGCCTCTACAATGGTTTTCATCATTTTGTTGCCATGAATTTTTTGATAATGTTTGGGTTTAATGAACCTAGAATTAATCTTTTGATCATAAATTCCTTCTTTTTGTGATTTCAGTCTCATTGAATTTTTTTTGAACTGATTTTTTGTAATATCTAGTATGTTTGTCTTTTTGGGAAGAGGTTGAGACTACTGTCATCCCTATAAAATGGTTTCTTTGACTTTATTACTAGCATCACGTAACTTTGGTATATGTTTATTAGTCTCTTTACTTAGTCAACATGAGTAATTCTTTTTATCAGTGCTTCTTTATCTAAGTTAGAAGCAACTGTTACCCATCTTTCCAAATTAATATAATTATAGTCGTTAATAGTAGAAGGCATTTTGATCCCATAAATATAGATTCTAAAGGTAATTTGGTAAACATTTAGGGATACTAGTTCTTAAATAACATAATCAATATAGACTTTGGTGATGATAAATTTTATCTCACATTATTTTTTTCTTCCATCTCAAAGTTTTTATGAATCCACCCAAAGGATAAGATCTTAGATATATTGTAGTTTCTAATTCTAATCTCTTCATAAGATTTTTTGATATTAGATTTTTCTTGTCTCTATTATTGATGATAACACTCATAAGCCCTTTGTTTACTTAAATTTGGATGATAAAGATCTCTTCTCTTTATTTTGTTTCATAAGATATCTCCTTTGGAATCACTATAATAGATAAGTTTTTATCAAATTGAAGAAGAGTTTTAAACACCTAAGTTGCTTTATTATTTTTGAGCTTTTCTAAAAATAATTTAAGATGTTATTTCCAATATTTTTATCATTTGTGTATGTCTTCTTGTAGTGATCATAATATTTTTTATTTCTACTAGTAGAAAGATTATTGTCAATTGTTACTATAATATATTTTATTGGAGAAATATTTATTATTATTAATAATCAACCTTAGACTTCTTAGTAGGTTGTTCCTCTAGTTTTATCCCTATATATTTATCTTCTTTCAATAGTTATTGCAAACATATTGGCTTTCTTTAAAATTTGAATAGGATAAAGAGATAATTTAGTGTCAGTAAGATAATATAAACATTCAATATACTTTAATAATGTTTGCATCTCATTAATAGGTATTCTTAAACTCACAACTTATCATCAAAATTATATGATATATTCTTGCATAATTTGTCTTTGTTAATATCATAAATTGTCACTTGATCCACTTTTCTTCTATGTAATCCATTAGGTAATTTTTTTAATTAATTTTTAAAATTAGCTCTACGTCACTTCAAAACTTTGTCAATTCTTAATCTAAAATTCTTTTAATTGACATTATTTTTTTGTTGGATTTTCTTTTGAATTCGTCATTGAAAGAGATTAGGATTTTAACACCATCTTTATTAATAATTGTATTTGTTAGCTTAATAAAGCTACCTATGCCTTTATACTTGATGACAAATAGTTAGTGCAATCACCTCAACTAAAGCCTTCTTAATCTTCTAATTCCTGTTTGAAGCTTGCTTTTTAATTATCTTATTTTTTGCTCCTGTCATCAAAGCTGAAGAGAAGTACTTTTATACTAAAAATAGTAAGATTTATTTGATAGATATTTTTGTCCTGAGCCTTTGGCTACAAACATTTTTTTAACGCATCAACAAAACTGGAAGTGTGAGAATGACAAAAAACTAAGATAGGAAGGCTAAAAGGTTTTTTATTACAAAGAAATAGAATTTGCTCAAAAAGTTTTTCTTCAAGTGAGTTTAAATTCATAAAGTTTTGAATTAAAAAAATTTTGAATTATAATATTCTAAATTTTAAAGTTATAAACTATATAATTTTAAATTTCATAGTTTTAAATTATTTTATTTATCATTTGTATCCTTTTATATAAAGATTTAAATATAATATTTTATTATAAAATAGTAATATCTTAATTTCTAGTATGAAACATGTGATTTTTATCAAAACAGTATTCATGCACATAATCCTATGCTATCATGGGCCCCAAAGATGTAGGAGTCAGCTATTCCATACCTTCAGACATCTGTGCATGTGCCTCCATGCTGCAACACATGCTCTGTTGTGTTTGCGGTGAGTTACAACATGTGTAATTCTTGCTACATGCTTTTATAACTACTTTCATCAATTTATCACTTTCATTGATTTTTTTTCATAATTTTTTTGTTTAATAAGCCTAGAATAATGCTCCTAATTAGTATGACATATAACTCTCTCTAAATACACTTAACATAATTTGATAATAATAACAGAAAACATGGAATCGTATTTAACTTATGCACATGGCGAATCTAGAGAGAAAATAAGCTATAGATTTGAACAAAATAGGCTTCATATGCATATGATGCAAACATAAACTCAACTCTAAACAATTAGACAATGTTCGTACAAGATGATACCTTATATGATTCACTTTGCATAATCACAAATAATTTAGCTATTAATTACACTTGCATAATGAATATAGCATACCTATATGGTTCTAGCACTAGTTCACTTTTGAACTCAAATATAAGTAAGAAAATAGATCATTTATGTTGATATTGATTATCGTACTATAGGATTAGTAGAGAGTGAAGATCAAGGCTTGAATTTACATACTTTAAGTTAGATATTTTGAAACTAAGAGTTGTGTAGCACTCAAATAAATATGAAGTGATATTTAATAAATCCTAGTATAGTTTTAGTGATCATAAAAATATCAAAATGATATTCAACAAATGCATGCATGAAAGCATTCAAAAGAAGGGTTTAATAATCTAACCATAAGTAATGTATAGATAAATGTCTCCAAGTAGTTTAGGCACCTCACAAGGAGAAACGTAATGTAGCACCCCTGATTTTATAATCAAATTATTCCAAAGCTTTTGGACAAAATTTCTATAAGGAGGAACATTATAACAACTATTAATTTTTAACTCACATAAAAAAGAGAAACCCTGAAATTAAGCAAGCAAGGTTGTGATCAAGTATTATTGAACCTAATCACATTAATTTCTTCAAATATATTATTTATACATAAAAATATTAAAATAATTATAAAATATTAGAGAGTTTATTGTAAGCTTAAACTTAATCAAAACATTATTTATGTATATTAATAAAAAAAAATCTTTGAGATAAACTCAATGATATTAAGTTTATAACTTTAGAAGGCCTATAGAATTTATTATGAATTTTAAAGATGTTAGTATAATTATAATTATTAAAAGGTTACTTAGGATAGATTTATAATTTTTGAAATTTTGACTTAGGTCAATTGTAATTGATGATGATAGATTTGCAAACATTAGAATGTTAAATGTATTAGGGTAGATCTGTAATTTTAGAAAAATTGGCTTAGCTCTAATGTGTTTGTGGATAAATTTGTAAATAATAAAATATTTGAGAATAGAATACATATTTGATTGATTAGGATTTCCATCAATTTTTTCAAAATTATTTGGGCTAACTATAGACGTTCTTTTCGATGACAATTATTCATCTAAATTAAATGTGACACAAATAATTAAATCTAGAAACTAATTTTAATTTGCACGCATAATCCAATCACATGCATACATTTTTTGTTGCTTATAAAAACTAAAGTTATGGAATTTTTGCAAAAAGATTTAGTGTAGTTTGAAGAAGTGATTGGAAGTAAAAGGAGAAAAAGAAAAACTATAATAAGTAAATAACAAAGGAATAGATTGATAATCACTTAACAAAAATGTAAGCATTTAAGTGACTCTTTGATAAAATTCTTTTAGTTTAAGCATGGTTGCACTTGGGTTTAAGTAATAAATGAATTTAAAATAGTTTAGCTATAATATAAGGCGAGTTGTAAATTTTTTTTAAGTGAAACCAAAAAGATTAAGTGAGTGAATGAGTTGTTGCATGTATTATACAACAAGATCATATGGTATGATAAGCTACAAAATTAATGAGCCATAAGGCTATGATAATGGGTCATACAAGGCTTATTAAATGCATTACACTAAGCTAATTCTAATGATCATACTAGTACAAGGGATAGCATTACTAATCTTAGATTAGCTAATCATATAGGGATGATAATGTTAGGTCGTATTTGTGTTTGATGAGTTAAGTATTAAATATTTAATATTTTATTCTAATGGTTTTATTTAGTATGAATCAGGTATAATTTTTTAATAAACAAACCATGTACCATTGAAGATGGTGAATTAGTAGTCTTCAAAACATATTAGAGTGTTCAACAAGCCTCAAGGATTGAAGACATGTACATCAACTTTGATAAGATTTTTCTTTACTATGAAATAAAATATTAGCTTATTAATTTTAAGATACTTTAATTTCATATCAATTTCAAATCATATTCAAATATCAAATTATTCAATTATCTCATTGATTTAGTAAATAAAAAAGATTTTATTCTTGAATCTCATAAACTTTTTCTTGGTTAAATTCTATCCTTGACAAATTCCAAGTTAGTTTGTTAAACCTTGATTAAATTTAAAAAATCCTATTAAAATTTTTATAATTAAAATTTTAAAAATATTTATGCCACATCCGAGCTTAAGCCCAACCGTAAACCTCTCAGGGCAGGAATGCTTGAGCTTGCACTTGTAAGCCTCAGATAAGGAAACAAAGTAAACCAAATTGAGTAGAGCCTATTCTGACTAACGATGAATTCCTAAACTAGATGGGGTAAGGCATTGGATTGACTTAGGCAGCACCCAAACTATGTATAGGTTGGTTCAGACTCGTATAAACCTGTATGTTATATTATGAGTATGCCCAAGCGATCAATTCTCGAGTGCACAAAGCAATAGCCAACCTCAATTAGTCTCTGAGTATTACTCCCATATGAATGATTATAAAATCCAAATGCTTTTCCTTTCTTATAATATGGGACTAAATCCCTTGTACCTGTCAACATCCAAAATCAGTAGTTCTCAGTGTCATTCAATCATGCATTTCTGTGATTGCACAGTAGAGATTGCTTTGTCTTTATGTAATGATTCAACTATCCATTTAATGAGCTGATCAGACAATTACTATGTTATTTGCCATAATTGATTGATCCATACTTGACATCCGACAGTTGTGAACTCGTTAGACTTCATCGGATGACTTTTCTTATGAAAAATACATTCTTGAATCGTGCAGCTCTTAATAATTCATTTTAAATCCTATGGCTAAGATCATTCCTAATTTTATCATTGATTAATTAAATGCTATAGATCTGATCTGACTTGAATAGATGGCCTAAATTAAGTCTGTCTTGATTGAACTATCCATAACTCATATGCCTATTCAATATTAGATTTAATAGACTATATCACCTTTGATCATATCCAATGGCCATAGTCTATCTCTCTTAATGGCTAATTATTTAGTCATTTTGAAATTTTATTTTAACATGTTTTTTAGCTATTTTACTGCAACTTTTTAAATAGCTTGCTATACTTTTTAATGACTATAATAAATTTTTTTATGAATATCTAACCATTATAAATAGAATAATTAATGAATGTTAATCAATCTTTTTGATCTCAATAAAGCATTGCTTAATATTCTAATGGTATAGATTCTACTGGCAATAACTGTTGCTTCTCCTTTTGAATTATCAAATTTTTTTTAGCTAAGCCTTACATATTTAAAATTTCAAATTCTCATTTCTCTTCTTGAATTTAATCTCTTTGTGCCTTGTTCTATTACTCAACAAGTATAGTAAACAGTTCAAATTTATCAAAATATTTTTGTCTTATTGTATTTTTTTCTCTTAGGTCGTGCAGCTCGATATTTATGAAATCTTGAGTTCAATTTGATCTCATAAAAAAATCGAGTTGTGGTTAAGCTAACAAAATCCTGGGTTACTGTTGAACTTATAAAAACTAGTAGGTTGGAGGTGAACTATAAGAAAAAATCTCAAGTTGTATTTGTTTGTAATATTTTTCCTGACCTCGATTTAGGTTGGATGAAGGTTCCAGTTTGAATCATACTACTTAAAAATTATGGCATTTCATTTTAATTTTTTATCTTAAATTTTTTATCATATTAAAAATAATATATATATATATATACATATATATAATCAAGGTTTCTACAAGCATAAAATTATTTTTTAGAAATGAGTACGTCCAAAAATAATAAAAATTATTTTTAAGTCCATAATTCACTCCCTTTTGTGAGATTCGCTCGCTAGTTTTCACTTCAACTAGTAGTAGTGTAGGCTTCTTACATAAAGTGAGTCAAATCACTTGGGTGATCCATGTTGTGCATTTTAATTATTTTATTTAGTTTTTTTAATTATTATTTTGGTTGTACTCTAATTAAATTTCTCTTTTATCATTTTTGCGTGCTTTCAAAAATATGTGTTTATTTGTTTTCTCCTTAAGTTTTCAATATGTCTTTACCCATGATTGATATCGGTGCGACCCTTGATGAAGTATCTTCTTCAGTCCACCCATAATTATTAAAAGGTAAATTTTATTTAAATTAAAAAAATAGATTTAAATTTTTTATTCAATCAATTGATTTAGAACTTCTAAAAGTATTTACTAAACCATGTGATTTATCTAGAGATTCATGCATAAATAAAATCAAGTCTTTTAGTAAAATTCATAGTGATCAAAGGAGAATGGCACAACTCAATGCAAGAGTACTCAACTACCTTCATTATGACATATCCTCAAATAAATTTAATCAAGTTATGAATTTTCATGCCACATATGAAGTTTGAAAAAAATTAGAAGTTACTTATGAAGGTACTTTACAAGTAAAAGAAACTAAAATAAATCTTCTTACACATGATTCTGAGTTATTAGAATGGATTCAGAAGAAACTAAAAAGAAGAAGTTTATGTAATTTACTAATATTACTAAAGGATTAACTAATCTTAAAAAATTACTTTCTTATATAGATCTTATAATAAAGGTACTAAGAATTATATCAAATTTTATGATCCACTTGTTATGATAATAAAGTTGGTTAAAGATAGAAATAAGTACATGTTGGATGAGCTACTTAGAGAATTATTAATGGATAAAAATAAGAAGAATAAAAGGGCTGAAATGGAGGCTTCCGCTTGTAAACCAAAGCATGGAGCAAGAAAAGAGGAACCATTAACATTTAAAGCAAGCAAGGAAGATTTAGATGTGGCATCCATCTCTTCCATGGATTTGGAGGAAGAGGTAAATTTTCATGTTATAGCAAAAAATTTGACAAAAAGTTTTGTAAATAGGAATTAGCAAAATAACAAAAGAAGGAAGAAGATGAAGGAACAAAAATGTTATGATTATAGTCAAACTGGCCATATTTGACTAGATTATCCACAACTAAAAAAACTAAAAGAAAAGAATAGAAAAAGAAGAGAATGAAGAAGAAGAAAGCCTTTCAAGCTACTTGGAGTGTTTCAAAAGTTTTTAACTCCATAACTTCAAATTACAAGGAGGAAAGGATGTTGTGCTTTATGGCAAATGATGATTGAAGCACATCTAGTGAAGAAGAAGAGAATAAAGTAAGCACTTGGCCTCGTGATATTCTTGAAACTAATTACATAAATTTTATTATTACTTTAACTTCTTTAATATGTGTAAATAAAATATTAAAATAGTTTTACAAAAAAAGGATTGATCTTCTAGATTTTTTCATGAAAGAAGACAAGAAAATGAAAATAGAAATGTTCCAACTTTTTGATGAAAAAACTTTTCTTGATTACTAAGAATACTTCCTTGAATGAGAAAATTACTAGTTTAAAAACAAAATTTTACTTTCTTGAACATGCAAATTTTTCTATTACTTCACATGGTGTTCATTTTTCTAAACATACATGTGTTCTTTTGAATACATGCAAAATCTTGTTTTAAATGGGTAATTAAAAATTATATTGTGATTGCTCTCATAATGAATATTAATGCTCAACCCAAGCTTACTTGGGTTCTTAAGGTTAAAGAGTAGAAAAATTAACATAAGATGTCTCCACAATCATATTGTGGAGCTCTGATGTATTGGAAACATTCATAGGTTAGAAATAATATACTTAAAAATTTTGTAAATAAAAAAGCATACAAACTAAGCAAATAAAAGTTATATTTTATGATTATTAAGTTAAAAGTTTATAATTTATGCAATCATACAAATAGAAAAAATCAAGATCTGGGTCTTGGGTGTTGGATAGTGGATGCTTAAGACATATGACTAGAGATCGATGAAAGTTTGCATCAATAGAATGCGGACCACATAGATCGGTAACACTAGAAGACAACTCTAAGAAGATGATAATTAGAATTGGTAATATAAGTATACTTAATTTTACATTTTTTTAATATTTTCTTATTTGATGGATTAGAATTTAATTTAATTAGTGTTAGTAAATTATATGATAATGGTAATTTTTTTAATTTTGATACTCAAAATTACAAAATATTAAAATATGATGAAGTATTATAAGTTGATAAAAGAAAAGGTGACACTTATGTGGTTATGATCAACAAGAAGTTAGTGTAATAAAATGCCTTGTTACACATTCAAATGAGAAAAATTTATGATATAAAAGACCAAGTCATTTAGGTTGTTCTATCTAAAATAAGTAAGCTAGATATTATTAGAGGTCTTCTTAAACCAAATAAAACTAGTTTTACAATATGTGAATTATGCCAAAAAGGAATGACGATTAAATCTTCTTTTAAACAAAAAATTGTCTTAACCATTAGTAGACCTTTAAAGATAATTTATTTAGACCTTTTTGGACCCTTACAATCCTTGAATTTAGGTGGAAAGAAATAAGAATTTAGGATTGTTAATAATTTTTGTAGATATAATTGGGTTGAATTTCTTAAGAGCAAAAGTGAGATATTTGAAAATTTTGTTAATTTGATTAAAAAAGATAGGAAGACAAACCAATCTCAAAATAATTTATATTAAAAACTATAATGGTAGTGATTTAAGAATGAGGATTTCTATGATTATTTTAAGGGCAAGGGAATAATGCATTATTGTAGATGTCCTTGTACACCTCAACAAAATGGGATTATTACAATAAAGGATAGAACCTTGATAAAGATTGGTAGAATAATGTTGGTTGAATACAATCTACTAAAGTACTTTCGGCCTAAGGAAATTAATAATGCTTGTTATATAATAAATAGAATAAATTTAAAGCCAATACTTAACAAAACTCCTCATAAATTATTAAAAAATAAGAGACCAAATGTTAGCTACTTTCATATATTTGGGTGTATATATACCATTCTTAATAACAAAAGAGCTAACTTAAGCAAGTTTAATGAAAAAGCAAGTGTAAGAGTTTTCTTAAGATATTCTTGTCTTAGAAAGGCATATAAAGTTTACAACATAAGTACAAAAGGTAGGAGAATCAATACGTATAATATATAATGAGTCTATTCAAGAGACAAATAATAAAAATTTAGATGATGAGATAAAATCCTTAGAAAACTTAAGCTTCAAAGAGGATGAAGAAAAAATCAAAAGTAAAAAGTAAGGAGAAGATATTAGTCATCAAATATCTAAAGATTGGAAATATCAAAATTCACATTCAAAGGAATTAATAATAGAAGATGTTAATCAAAGGGTTAGGACTAGAGCTTTTTATAAAAGAAATTGATCATAATACATTTGTAGCTTTCACATAACCAATATCTATAAAAGATGCAATTAAAGATGAATACTAAGTTTAAAAAATAAATAAAGAATTAGATCAATTTGAGAGAAATAAAATATGGGAATTAGTTTATAGGCCTAATGATCAACAAGTAATTGGAATCAAATGGGTATTCAAAAATAAATTAAATGAAAATAGAGTGATCACAAAAAACAAAGCTAGACTTGTTATTAAGGGTTATAACCAAGTTGAATGTATATATGTTGAGGAGTCATTTACATCGATAGCAAGATTAGAAGCCATTAGTCTTCTCTTAGCATACTCTTGTCATAAAAATTTTAAATTATTTCAAATGTATGTAAAAATCACATTTTTAAATGGTATAATAAAAGATGTGAATGTGGAATAACCTCCTGGTTTTGAGACCCATACACATGGTGATTATGTATATAAGCTTAAGAAGGCACTTTATAGTCTTAAACAAGCTCTCCATGCATGGTATCATAGATTAAACAATTAAGTAGTTGATAGTAGTTTTAGAAAATGAAAAATAGATACCACATTATGTCTAAAATATTTAAAAATCATTTGTTGCTTGTACAAGTTTATGTTGTTGACATAATTTTTGGAAGCATAAATGAAAATATGTGTAAAGAATTTAGTGAGTTAATGACAAGGGAGTTTGAGATGAGTATGATGAGTGAGATGAATGTTTTCCTAAGATTGCAATTTAGGCAATTAAAAGATAAGATTTTTGTTTCTTAAACTAAGTATTTAGAAGAATTATTCAAGAAATTTGGATATAAAAATACGAATCATAGAAAGATTTTAATAAATTAAGCAATCCATTTAGACTCAGATGAAATTGGGAAATCCATTGATCAAAAACTTTATAGAAGTTTTATTAGATTATTATTATATCTCATGACAAGTAGACCAGACATCTTATTTAGTGTTGGCTTATGTGCTAGACTCCAATCAAATCCTAAAAAAAGCCATCTAAAAGTGATTAAATCAATCTTCAAATATTTAAAAGATATAGTGAACTTATGTTTATGGTATCCTAAAAATATTCTTTCATATGATCTTATAGGCCACAGAGATTCAGACTTTGTAGGTTCTATGGTAAGTAAGAAAATTATCTTAAGTACATGAAAATTCATAAAAAAATTAATTTCTTGGTCAACAAAGAAGCAAAACTACATAACCTTTTTGACCATAAAAGTCGAGTGTGTTGCCCAAGTATTATGGTTTAAGACTATACTTTTATAATTATGGTTTAGATCTCTCACATATTCTTATTCAAATTGATAATACTAATGCCTTTTCCATAGAATAGATTCAAGTTTGACATTATAGGACCAAGCATATTGATGTAAGATGTTATTTTATTTGAGATCAAATAGCTAAAAGCTTAATAGAATTTGAATATGTTCCTACTAAGTAATAATTGGCTGACATATTTACTAAATCCATTCCAACTAAACAATTTCAAATCATAAGATGACAATTAAGTGTAACATAAATTATATAATTTTCCCTCCCTTTTGATAGTGTCAAAGGAGAATGGTTTTTGTTTAGATAATTGATGGGGAGTATAAAGTAAGGAAAAGCATAAATATATATTTCATTTTTAATATCTATTATCATTTCTTAAATATGTTTTTTGAATTGTTATATTTTATCTAAATATTTAAGTCTTATCATTATCAAAAGGGAGAGATTGTTATGACACCTTTGTATTTGATAAGTCAAGTATTAAATCATTAGAATTTTATTTTAATGAGCTAGTTTAGTATGAATTAGGTATAGTTTTTAATGAATAATGCACTCTTAAAGATGGTGAATTAGCAGTCTTGAAAGCACTTTAGAATGTTTAGCAAGCTTTAAGAATTGAAGATATGAGCATCAACTTTGATAAGTTTTTTCTTTACTATAAAATAGAATATTAGCTTGTTGATTTTAAGACACTCTTATTTCATATTAGTTTCAATTCATATTCAAGCATTAAATTATTTAATCATCTCCTTGATTTAGCAAATGAATAGGATTATATTTTTGAATCCTAAAAGCCTTTTCTTGGTTAAATTCTATTCTTATCAAATTCTATGTTAGTTTGTTTTACAAACCTTGATTAAATTAAAAAAAAATTAATTCTATTAAATTTTTCATAATTAAGATTATAAAATAAAAAAATTCTACCACGTCCCAACTTGAGCCCAAGTGCAAAGCTTACGAACTAGGCAAGCTAGAGCTGACACTCTCAAGCCTCAAGTCAAAAAACAGTTAGAACCAAATTGGGTTAAGCTCATTTTGGTTGATAGAGAATAATTGAACTAGGTAGAGTAAGGCATTGGATCAAGCCAAGTAGAACTTGAACTAAGTATGTATAGGTCAGGTCATACCCATGTAAACATGTATGTTATCTTACGAGTACACTTAGGTGATCAATTTTAGAGCACACAAGGGGGGAGTCAGCCTCAATTAAGCTCTGTGTATTACTCCTATGTGAATGATTATAAAATCCAAATACTTTTCCTTCCTATAATGTGTGACTAATTCCTTGTGCCTATCTACATCCAAAATCTGTAGCGCTTAGCACCATCTCATCGTACATTTTTTCCATCGCATGGTGAAGATTGCTGTCTTTATGCAATGATTCAACCATCCATTTGATGAGGTAATGACATGGTTACTACATCATCCACCATAACTGATTGATTGTTTCTCAACATCTGATGGTTGTGAACTCGTTCGACTTCATCGAACAACTTTCCTTGTAAAAAATTTGTTCTTGAATTGTGTGGCTCTGAATAATCCATTTTGATTTCTATGACTACAATCGTTCTCGATTTTATTGTAGATTAATCTAATAGCCTGTATCAACTCTGATTAGATCCAATGACCTTATACCATCCTGCCTAATGACTAATTATTTAGCCATTGCCTTAACCATTTTGAAATATTATTTTAACATGTTTTTAAGCTGTTTGGCTGTAGCTTTTTAAATAACTTTTTACACCTTTTGATGGCTATAATAAAACATTTTATATAAATATCTAACAATTGAAAAAAGAATATCTAACAAATGTGAATCAATCTTTGAGATCTTAATAAAATGCTACTCAATATTCTGTTAATATAAATTCTACTGACAACAACTACAACTTCTCTTTCTTAAATTATCATTTTTTTCAAACTAAGCCTTGCACGTCTAAAGTTCCAAATTCTCATTTCTCTTCTTAAATTTAAGCTTATTGTGCCTTGTTTCATAAATCAATAAGTATAAACAGTTATATAAATTTTTTATGTTCTTATATTTTTCTTTTTCTCTTGGGTTGGGCTACCCAGCATTTATGAAAGCTCGAGTTCTATTTGATCTCATAAAAAAACTAAGTTGGGGTTGAGCTCGCAAAAGCCTGGGTTATATTTGAACCCGTAAAAGCTAGTAGGTTGGAGGTGAAACGTTAGAAAAATATCTCAAGTTGTAACCTTTTATTTATGGTATTTTTTTTTAACCTTAGTTAGGGGTGGACCTAGGTTTTAATTTAAATAGAACCACCTAAAAATTATGGTATCTCATTTTAATTTGTATCTTTATTAATATTTTTTAAGTTTTTAGATCATGCATCTCAAGGTTAAATGAGCTAAATAATTATAAAGCATAGTCAATGACTCAAAAAACTTATTGGTAATGTTTTAGTGTTAATCATAACTTGTACTAAGGAAACAGAAAGCTTGAGCAAACATGAAGAAGATATTTTGGAAGTTATCTTTTTTGGTTGGGACTAAAAGATCTATAATAATTTACTTGAGACATTAAGATTCAATAAGATTGAGTTTGAGTGATAATTTTTTTTTAAAACTAATCTTTCTCTCTCTTAAAATTTTATAAGACATCATTTCAATTAGGTTCCTTAACAATCAAATATTCCTCAGAATAGTGTCAAGTTGATTGAATAGTTTACTTATCAAAGCTTAGTTAAAGATGAATAAAAAATGGAATAAGTTAAGTATGAATTGGTAAAATTGTGCTAATAATATAGTTTGACATTGTTATATACTTATGATTAGTTCATTTAGGAGATTAGATAGAGAGTCAAAATCAGTAATCTAGTTTTGGTTTATATCTTAGATGTATGTACAATATTATTTCTTAGTTGAACCAATATGATAGTTGTTTTCTTGATAGATGTTATCTAAGAGAAAACTTATGTGCTTCATACAACATGATATCCATATCATAAAGTATGACTTGTTCACTTATATCATTAGACAGACATTCGAACAAGGTCATCTTGTTCTAATAAGAAATGCTTACTTAATCATACAAAATGATTTCTTATACTTACATGATTATATTTATTAGAGAGATAAAAGATTGACTTAGGAAATTGTGAGAGCTAAGAAGCTTCATCTAATATGTATTATCTAATTGTATTTATATGATGTTGTGATAACAAAGAGAATATAAGTCATTAAGGGCTTCATACATGTATGTTCCTTATATAACCCAAGAGATGTAAATTGAGTATGAAGATAGAGTTGACTTATGTCTTCGTACATGTATAATAATCTCAATGTATAAGTATGATCATACGTTAATAATAATTTGATTTAAACAAGTTTGAAGGGCCAAATTATCAGCATATTGTGGGCATAATACTTGCACCGCCCTTAATAATAAAAGTATAATAAATTTATAAATTGTAGTTGACAACTTATTTGATAGATTTAAAAAAATTATTACAATAATTAGTGATTTTTTAAAGTCATTGTAGTGTGTAATAATGCATATATAAAGTGAGTCAAACATAGCATAGAGGTTAATGATCATTTATACATTCCTAAGGAAAGGGTCCACTTAAAAATTATCATTACAAAGAGAGGGGAATACCAAGACTATGGTTTTTAAGAATTCTAACTCTATCTAAGCCTTCTGTTAAGTTCATTCCATTAAGCTAAGTTTCATATTTATTCGATATTACTTTAACTTCAATATAGTCTGTCTGTTGATTAAATTATATTTTTTGTTTTATTATTGGGACTTTCTCTTTAAAGCTTTCATTTTTACTTTTTGGTCATTCTTTTAGGGCCAATTGACCTGATAATTTGTGTGGCCTTTTTGGATCCATGTTATAAGTTTCATTATTCCAATATTGTAGGGCTTTTTGGCCTTGTACTTCAAAAGGTCTTCTGGCTTGGTATTATAGGCCCTTTAGGGTAGATGCTTATAAGGTCCTTTGACCCAATGTGAGGATTTTCTTACCTATATTTGTAAAAGGCATTGCAGTATTTTTTCTTAGCCTTTTGATTGGGGGTGGTTGTTGGTCATTGTGTGGATTAAACTATCTAAAAATCTTTTATATACCTTTTCTTATTGCACTCCCACAAAAAAGTGCTTTGAAAGCTGATAGGATTTTCTAAAATAAACTTTATAAGAGCCATTATTAAATTATAAAAGACTTATGTTGCAATATTTGTGATTATTTGAATTTACAAATTAAATAATTCACTCTTATCTTGTGTAAACATCACACCCACTCACTTTAATGGTCATAACTTCATGGTGACCCAATAGTGTCGCTATCAAATTGTCCCATTTATTAGTAAACTTGATTATATTGGAAATTCTAATCGTATAAGAGATTTTTAATCTTAGATACCCAAACTAATGTATGCAATATTTTTTTTTTGTTTCTACTTAACCAAGAAACACTCTTAGTGGTAATGAATTAGAAAGGTCTACCCTATCTTATTGTTATAATAAGCTATAGTTCCCAACCATAGGGTCTTGCCCTACTTGACTATCACATGTTTCATAATCAGAGGGTTCTATCTTATTTGACTATCACAAATAATAGTGGTATCAATTGAAGATTCTGTCATGCCTAGTTATCATAAATGTCTCACGTGTCATCTCATATTAATATTTGTTAATAAGCATCATTGCTTGGTTGCTTTAGTGTGCTTCAATATAGTAGAAACTTTAATTTTATCTCTCAAATTTAAATGCATGAAAATAAGAGTAAATGGTATTTACATTTTTGTTGACTTTTTTGAGTTATTTCTTTTACTATTTCATCAATTTTCTCAAGCTTAGCTTACCCACATTACTAGCTATAAAATATCCAACAACTTTTGTTCATCAAGATGTATCCAACACTATAAATTTATCATATCTCATCATGCATCATCATCATGTGTTAATGGTTCATATGCATCATATTCTGATTGTCACATCAAAGTATTTTCATTTTAGTAAATTTATCATGTATGCCATTTACTTAATAATATCATGTATTGGCATCATAAGTATTGTAACACCTATAAAGTATGTTTTGTATAAATGTCTTAATCATGATGATCATATATAAATGATCATATAAATATAGGTATTTTAAAAAATGAAATAGATATTTTAAAATTTGGCATAAAGTGAAATAAAAAGTATCTCAAAATAGTGATAAATTGAAAAGTAATTCAGATTTTTAGATTAAACATAATTTGGAAAACATTCATTAAGAAAAATCCAAAGGTTCTTGCGTTGAAATTTTTTGAGGTTCAATAAATTTGTTATGAAATTTTGAGAATACAAGGGATTAATCTAGTATTAATTATAGCTCAATGGGTTTATATTTATTTGCTGAGGTTAAGAGAGATTGAGTAAGTAGTTGAGGATTAATTAATGGAATCCTTAAGCATCACGTAATCACCTTTCTTAGCTTTTGGATAAGAAAAAAAGACTTGCGAGGTAGTTTGGCTTTGAGGAGAAGAAACGCAAGAGAAGATGTTATAAGAGAAGCAAGTAAAGTAGGAAGAAAAGAGAACTATTAAGAGAGAGAAAGAGGGTGGTTCAATATAGAAGGGAGAAGACTTTCAACTTTAATACAACAACAAAAGAAGGAAAGAAGTTTGTTGTTGAAGTGGAAAAGAAGGGAAACTAAAACATGGTAAGAGTTATCACTTTTGAAGAAGCTACTACAACATTAGTATAAGGAGGAGGTCTAATTGGAAGGAAGCCAACTTGAGGAAGGGAAAGATATATTTGTATGTGATTACGCCCCTACAAATAAGTTGAAAAATTAAATAAAGTGAGATTTTATGGATTTCAATAATTTTAAATGATTTAGGTTTATAATTTAGATTAATATCATCAAGAATCTTGGGAAGGTAGAAAGCTTATTTGTTTGTGTCATGTTATTAAAGGGCAATCTTAGAAGTTTTAATGTTTGGCAGTGTTGCTATGGCTTGAATATTTGGTGCTCACAAATTTATATTACAAAAAGCTTACATTAAATTAGAAGCAATAAGGGGGGGGGGGAATAAATTAGATATGGATGTTTATTGTAGCACTAGATGTACAACACATCAAGCCTTTATAGACAATTTGTTGAGTCAATGGATGGTACTCTAGTTAGAATGAGTGATCCAATGAACCAATATGGATAGTCTACTGTGCCTGGACATGCAACTTTTTAATCATAATGAATAGAGTATGCCCAAGAAATAAAAATGTGGTATTTTGCAAATTGAATAAAATTGAAAATGATGAATATATGATTAATAGAAAAATGAATAAATTACTAATGTATTGTGCATGATTATGATCGTGTAAGAAATGAAAGAGAAAAGAAAATTGGAGATAGTATAACCTCAATATGAGTAGATACTAAATGAAATTAATTAGGATATAGGTATTTTTTTTTATAAAATGCTTATATTTTTATTAATAAAATTGACATTACAATAGTGAGTATGAAACACAAAGTGAAAATGTCCAATCGGCATAATAAGTTGGGACAATGATGAAAGGTATAATTTTGTGTTCATGGTATCATTATAGGATGAAAGTACTTGTTTGATGTGTAAGCCTATAACCGTTATTTCAATGTAGATGTACAAAGAAATGGTCATTTATTTCAAATGAAGTGTTGAAAATGAAGAGTCATATATAGGTTGCCATGATTGGTGTACAAAGTGCTAGATAAGTGTGGAGGAGATTGTTGAGATCCAAAGGGAACTATAGTTAACAAAATACACATATGACGATGAGATTAATTTGTCAGTCTGAAAAATAAGTTCAATTATCATGGACATATAATCTGATTATATGAGAAGCATTGATTGAATCATATAAGTACGATGTAGTATTCGACTCTAATAATGAAAAAAATGAATAGTGGATGTTTTTTAGCTTCATCCATCCAATTGAGTGAGCAAGGTATGTTACGTCAAATGTGCAAAGGAAAATAGTGAGTGCACAAGTCTGATTTTGAGATCATTTGTGTTTGATGATTTGTAATAATGAATAATGAGTGAAAACATTGAATCATTAAAGGATGATTTAGGTATCAACAAAGCTTGATGATGTGTATAATGAACAATAATTATTTGCATAGCTTCGCTCATCAGATCAATTGAACATTGAATTATTGTAAATTATGTTGAATATCGAAGTAGTACAGTGATGTCTAATAGGTGTACTCATTTGATTGTGAGATAATGTGAGATCATACTCATCTAATGTGTTGTAAGAACTAGTGAGGTATTTTAAATTGAAGAATTGGATGAAATGATGCCCACTAATGTCCCAGGTGATTATTTGAGTGGACATTGATTTTGAATATCATCTTTGAAGTCATCTTGTATGTAGAGTTTAAGAATCTTGTATGATTTCTTAATGTAGTGTATGCTTGCTTTCTCCAATGTAATGGTAGCCATATATCTTGTCAATTTGTTAACACCAACACAAACTTCATGGCTTGCCATTATAGCTAGGACCCTTGTTGCTTTATTTTCCTCCTTTGTAATATATTGTCACATAATGCACAGGTCTTTTCCTAGCTTCTTGATATTCTAAATCATCTCCGTAGATTTCCATTATAGAGATTTTGATCCTAAAATCATTTTGATTAAGTAAGAAGATTCAAGATAAATGATCACTGGACTACACTTTTGGGTAAAGCGCCATTGTAAACTTGTTAAAACACCAAGTTTTTGAGCTTCCAATTTTGAATTTAGATTAACAAGTCTAGTAGGCGAGTGGAGAACACTTTAGATCTAGTTCCTAAATAAGTATGGACATTATTGTTTTGTTTTGTTTGGATTGCCTATACACATTAACTTTTATAGCATGTGATAAAGGGGGACCATGAAATGTGTTGACAATAGTTGACCATCCTAAATTGAAAAGGAGTTATTAATCCCATTTGTATTAAGACTTAATTAGTTGATTATTTTTGAATTAAAGAGTAAGCCTTGAAAATACTAAAGCATAACCAGTTAATATTTTTTTTATCATTTGTCCTTCTGTTACTATTTTCTCTTCATATAATCTTAGATTCCTTGCTTTCCTAATCTCCTAACAAATTCACTTTGGCATGAAAGATAAACTTTCCCTATTATCCTTGCTACCATTCGCCCTTGCCACCATTGATTTAGAAGTGAAAATATTGGTTGTTATGTTTTAACTTTGTTCTCTAAAGCCATACCATAGAAATCATAAATCCTTTGTGTAGTGTTGTAGCCAATGAAAGCATGATCAAAAGAGTTTTTGTGACAACATTGAGACATTTAGAGGGATGTTTAACATGTAATCTTCTTAACTAGGATGAGAAAGGAAGAACCTAATTAAACATATGATAAAGTAAGATAAAGATTTTGATAAGAAGGTTTTCATTTCATATTCTTATCTTGCTAGTTGTTTGAAAATTTTTATTTTTGATAGCACTCCAAGTCGATTACAAGATGAACATACCATCCTCATTTAAGGATTAGACCACATTGTTACCATTAGATAGTTTAATCACCACTCATTCTACTTGCTCCCTTATTTTTCCATACTTCTCAATACTTTAGAAGCATATCTTGAATATTTAACATTTTTATATTTTATATTTATAAATTTTCCCAAAGTGAGTTGTCTATTGGAAGTCTCTAATTTATTTTAGCAAAATATGCCAAAGCTAAGTCATTTAGCTTTCTTAAGTCGATACCATTTTTGTCACATAGTTCACTTATCCTTTCCTAGTAAATCTAGTGGTGTTTATGAGTACTATCCAAGTTGCCACATAAGAAGGAAGACTTAATTTTCTCAATCCTTATCACAATCTATATAAGTGGAAATAGAGTCATTAATGAATGAATTGGGATTTAATTGAGAACATGCATAATAAGAATTAGCCAGCTTGTAGCTTCTTCTTTCATCTAGAAACCTTATTCTTTAGTTTTTCTACCAGATGCTAATGATATCTAACTTTTTCCTTCTAGAATAAATAGAGCATCCTTGGTACATAATGGTCATTGGTGCATGTTTGAATTTCAAAACCTTTGCATTCTCCTACTTGTAAAAGCCTTCACCTTAAAAGAGAGATAAAACTTGTATTTGTCCTCATTTAATATTAAACTTAATATGTGTTGAAAAAAATTCAAGAATTCTATAGATGTTCATCAAAGAACTTAATGTATGATGTCATAAGTGTATGCAAGATGCATGATCAATGGAGAGCCTCTTAATATATAATAATGCTGAATTGTCTTCTTTTTAAAACAAGGAGTTAGACTTTGAAAGAAATATACCATTGCAATGATGAAACAATAATGGAAATATATGACTATCTTGTAAATGGCCTTTTTGTGGTTAGAAGAAAATGTAAGGAGAACCATTAAGTATAATAGATAACTATAAACTATTAAGAAGATTCTTAACGAAAGAGCTAAACTTGGCTAAAAATTTGAAGTAATGAAGCACTTTAAAGAGAAATTTCCATGAGATTTAATCAAATGAACTTTTAATTTTTAGCTTAATTATACCAATTTTCTCCTTATTTTCATATTTTTTTAGGCTATTAATGCGTCAGTAGTTGAGCTATTTTGTTTTATTTTCCTTCCTTTAACAAATCCAACCTAATATGTTGAAATTTTTTTGTTGAGTAAATTTTGTAGTTTGTTAGCTAAAAATTTACCTAGAATCCTTCCTTCATAATTGGAAACATATATTGGTCCAAAGTCTTAAAAACTAGATCAGTTATTAGATTTTGAGATTAAAACAATGTGTGAGCTTATAATTCCTTTGGGTATGGGGTTGCCATATAGAAAATCTTTTACAACATTCTTATCATTCAGCATAATAATGTCCCAATATGTATTGAAAAATATACCATTAAAGCCATTTGGTTATATTGCATTGTATTTGTCTGACTAAGTAATAACTTGAACTTATTCAAGGTCCACCTCTTTGGTAAGAGAAATGTTGTCATAATGAGTAATAAGTTGTGGGATACAATCTAACTAAGCTTATTGGGAGGTGTTATCTATTCTCATAAAGTGTTCTTTAAATTGTAGTATGGTAGCATTCTATATTTATTCTAGCCTTGAGAGTTTGGAGCCATCTTAACTTTTTATTTTAGAGATCTATAGTTCAAAGCATCAATCATACACTAAAGCATAGAAACATTTCATATTTGTTTCACCATCAATTAAGCATTTAGCTTGTGCTTTTTGATGCTGAAATGTTTCTTCCTAACTCAACTCTTCCATAACATGTTGATTTATTACATTCAATTTGATATTATTTGCTTCTAAGGAACTTTCCAAGACTTGATTGTCACACTTCCTAACTTCCTCTCCAACTATTTTAATGTTTCAAAAAATGTTCCAAAAAAAAAAGCCTTATTCCAATTTCTTGAGAAACCCTTTTAGCCTTCTCTGCTTAAATGCAAGTGCCTGCATATTAATAAGGTGAGTAGGATTCATCCAATTGTTTTCAATCAATTTGTATAAGAAGAGATACAAAATCTATATATTTTGAAATTTAAATTATCGTGGTCCATAGAATTGCTCAGTGGAGTGCTATAATAATAAAAAGGACTGCTTAGACCTTGTCCTACTTAAGTGTTCCTCTATTATAATTGGTTAATTGTCTAACCATTAATTGTTTACTAATATTCTATTTAGTTACTTTCATACCCATTCAGCTTTCTTCTTACCAACCCATATATGTGGTGGGCCCCTAAAAGAATCTCAGACAAGTCTCATTGATTAATGCAATCCATAAACTCATTAATAGATTCCACATTTGGATTTGATGCCCACTTATATTCATCGACTAAAGTGATAACATTGAAATCACCATTAGTAATTTTTAGTACTCTGATTAGAAGCAATTTAATTAATCTTTCTCCATAACTAATCTCTTAATGTTTTAGAACTTTTAGCATATATGATTGTGTAATTTGAAAGTCATTCCCTAAAATCATTAAAAGAATGAGCTAATCATCATCATATATAGTCAAGAATTGAATATTGTTCTTTTGTAATATTTAGATCTTCTTTGACTTACTAGTATATTGATTAAATTCACATTTGATTGCCAATTGCTAAAATTTCCTTTCCCAAGCCATAGGTTTAAGCATCGCTAGTAAGCAGATTGTTTTTTGTAGTTGATTATTTTATTTAGTCTCCAAATTGACTCATCATTCATAGCTCCCATAATAATCTAAAAATAATGTTATCCTTAAAGAGAATAGCCTCTTTAATTTGTGTTGTTTTGACTCTTCTACAATTAGCTTCAAGACTAGTGCATTGCTTAATGATTTTCTTTGCCCTTTTTATATTCCTTCTTGTTTGGGCTAGAGTAAAATCATCATGTTTAGTATGCATTAGATCTAAATTTTTTCAGTTTTTCATGGAATTATAATCCAAAATCTTCAATGTTTGGAGATTCATGGTTGATTGAGATTTATATGGAGCTAAGAATTCTGAATCTATTACATATCCTTTATGAGATTGATGAGCTTTGTTAATCACTTGATCATAAACTTAACACTTAATTAACTAAGATGCTGAGACTATCCAATTTTCTCCTTGTTCCATCTATCTTAAAGTTTCATTGACACCTTGTTTGATGTTTGTTATAGTGGATATTACAATCCATTTTGTTCTTCCTCATCGTTATTTTTGGCAAAAATCACAATGAACTTGGTTATTATCTTCACTTTCCACATTCTATTGCTCAAACTTGACGTTAACCTTGATTGAATCTTTTTTAATTTCAAGCTCTTCAAGATGTTTCTTATAATTTGTTATGGAATGACATTGCTTACTTTAGTCTCCATGGTAAAGAATAAAATTGTCATATTGTATTTTTTTCCCAAAAGACACTTGATTTTCTTTCTCTTTGGGGTATTTATATATGTTTAAGAAACTCTTTTATTAGATCTAGCTTAATAAGCACCCTAACAACACTTGGCCATGTGAAATTTAGAGTAGCTGCATCAACCTTTAGTGGTTTTCCTATTGTAGATGCAATAAAATAAAGAGCTACTTTTTTAAAATTTGTTTTGGAAAATACTTAAGTGAAATCCAAATAGTTGCCAATGAAGGCTCCTTATTCCAATGGTAATAAAAATGCTACTTGAAAATCTCATCTGGAATTTGCCCACATCCTAGGAGCAATGTAACCAACAATGAAGGAAGTCTTCTTTTTTATCAAATTGGATCAATATATGCCTACTATCTAGTAAACATATTCTAACTTCTTTGAGAAAAAAAATAATAATAAAAGCTTTCCTCATCGATTCTAAGCTCAGTATACCATAGGAAACTCTCCTAATTAAAGCCACTTTAAAGTTAGTTACCATTTTGTTGATATCATCCTCAAAAAAATAACCTTTAGTTCACTATTCTAGGTTGTAGGAATTTTGATTTTGATAAGAGAGCATAAGGTAGCACCACCCAGAATGTTTGCAAATAAACAATTAAGAGATGGGAATCTCAACCCATCTATATTTGTTATTCCTAATTTTGAAAACATTTAGATGGCTAAACCATGAGATGGACATACTCACATCCTAAATTCATGCAAAAAGCTATTATCAGGATATAAAATGTCTCTCCTTCTTAGTCGCCCCTTCATTTGCTATCCTAATTGTCACTTTGATTGTTTCTCTAATCATTACTCCATTCTCGATCACTGACCAAATTAATTGAAATGCTAGATATAAGTACACTGTTGCTATTTGTCTATAAGAATTGTATTGATATGAGCACAATAGTATTACATCATTTCATTTATGAGTATTTGTTTTGATATAATGAAACATGTAATTAGAATAATTTTTCATATGCTATAAACATGAGACATGCATGTATTGATGTGCTTGACTTGTTTGACTATATCAAAACATGAAAAGAAAGGAATGATAAAGAACATATGGTAACAAAATGAGAAAAATGGTAAAAGAATGAAACCACATGGCATAAAGTTAGATTATATAATACCAGTTATGATATTAATATGACATGATGATATGATATGATATAAGAGGTAATGATTTTATTTTTCCCTATGGAAGTATCTTCTATTTGTCACAACATTTTTGACACTTGCACTTTGTGTAGGGTTTAATGATTATAGATTTGAAACTATGTTGTGATATTGCATTAGAGACCCTATTTGTCATTAGAACTTTGTGCAAAGCTTGTTTGGCACAAATCATGACTATATTATGATATAAGATGATTTGTTACTAGCACCATTTATAGCTAACATAATTATAATCTTAGAAAAACAAGAACATCTAATATAAGAAATACATCAAATGGTAAAAAAAAATAAAGCATATTTAGCAAAATATTATTAAGGTATTAAATAGAATGGGACATCTCTATGTATATATGGAAAAGAAATAGACATGAAATTCAACTGTACATTTATTGCATGCTTATACTTGATTGCCTAATAAAGGACATAATCATTCCTTTATTACTATAGGTTATTCAACTATTGTATAATTGTTTTGATATTTCTTGTATTTAGCAATTTACTTGTTTAATTCAAAATTATGGAAACATAGTGCATGTTATAACATGTTAACTGGATAACACACAAAAACATAAAAGTAATGACCCTACACATGTTGGCACATATGAGCGCATGGGACAGATGCACATAACTTGAACATGTAACATATTGGCCACTTATCATGCATCCGTAGTCAACGTGCATGTGGAGGAGCTATTTGTATGAAAGAATAGTACCCACATGCATGAACAATACCTAGTGCAATAGTACACATGCGAGTGTGTGCTTGTGGTCAAGCTACAAATTTGTAGAATTCGTTAGATTTTGTAATATTTTATATTTTTTGTCAAAATCACATGGCTTTTTATTTTATAATAAAATATTATATCCAAATCTTTGTATAATGGGGTGAGGATGTAAGAAACAATTTAGAACTTTGGAAGTTAAACTTTTTTGAATTTAAAACCTTTTAAAATGAAACTTCTTGAGATGTTCAATCTCCTTGTAGCAAAAACTCTTATTTTTCTTCTTGCTTAACTCGATGAAATTTCCAAAACTTGCACTTCCAATGTGTAATTTCTTAAAAAAGGTATGCTCTTTAAAACTTAGGGCAAGAACATCTCATAAATAGATAATATTATTTTTAATATCAGAATGCTAGTAATAAAGTCAACCAAAATAAGGATAGTAAAAGTCTCAACCTCTCAAAGACGATGATAGAATTAGATCTTCTAAACAATTAGTTTAAAAGAAGATTCGATGGGACTTGAATCTCAAAAAAGGAGACCTATGATCAAGAGATCAATTTCAAGCTTACTGAATCCAAAATTAACAAAATTAAGGGAGGAGACAAATGATGAAAAACATCATCATGGCATGAAGTAGTAGGAGTATTACATTGGGCTACATGTTTTGTCTCTCTGTAAGTGTGATGAAGCACACTGTCTAGGTGGTACACACACAGGTATAGATGTGCATGTAGAACAACATGACACACTAGATGGCTGTTTGCATTGGTGCTAGTGATCAAGTGAGAAGTGTGTTCGTACGCTGCATTTGTTCCTTATGAACCACCTACCACACCATTATGAACCACTCATGAGTGGATGGCTTGTTTAAGCATAGGAACTATATATGCATGCATGAATAATGCCTTAGTAAAGACGCATAAGTGGGGAGCATGAGCTTGCACATAAGGTCAAGCCACAATTTCAAAATTATGCAAAATTTTGTGAAATATTTAATATTTTGTTCAAAATCATATATTTTTTGTTGTATAATAAAATATTGTACTTAAATCTCTATATAAAGGGGTGACAGATGTATGAAGCAGTTAAGAATTTTGAAAATTAGTATTTTGTGAATTTAGAACCACTTAAAGGAAAACTTCTTAAGGTTTTAATTTCCTTTGTAACAAAATCCTTCTTCTCTTTCTTCTTTAGCTCATTTCAATTTTTCATGCTTCCACATCCACTAATGCTACTAAAAAAAGGATTTGTTGTCGAGGGCTCAAGGTGAGAGCATCTCACAGACAGATCACTTACATCATAAGTCTTACCATTGATGCACAATGAGAGAAGGATCTTAATGGCATGTTAAATTAGCTATTAAAAGATTAGTTTTGTTGAGAAATTGTACTTTTTCTTAGAGTATATATATTTTAATGTTTTCTATGTGATGTATGTATCAGTTTGTAATTAAACTTTTATATGTTATATATAGTTGATATTTTATATGTCAATTGGTTTTATTTGGTAATGAAAAAAATGTGCTTTGTCGTCATCCTTTCTTGGATGGGTTAAAAGTGTCTTTCATAATTATTTATACTTTGATTAATGTTGATAAATGTGTATTTCCATGTATTATAAGGTCAAAGGATAACCAAGGCATGATAAGGTGGTATCCAAAGCTAAAGATTGAAAGGTTATGGTATTTTATTAGTGATGATATCATCATAACATGCATATTTGCACAAATGTTTGAAGTTAAGTATTACTATTTATTGACATACTAATATAAATATACGAAATGGAATGGAATAAGTAGAAGGAATATGAAGATGAATAGAGCTCATAAGATGAGTTGAATGAGAACAATTCAGCATATAGCCTAGAAAGAGGATAATGCAAAAGAAAGATGATGTCTAAGAATTATTGGTGAATCATCACTCAAAAAGGAGTTTTGTAGTATGCAAAGTAGATGAAACAAGAATTAGCAAAAAATGCAGAGGATCTCATAGACATCATCCTAGCAAAGGTTTGGCTAATGCATGATATGGGAAAATAGTGTTAAGAAATTTATTGATTTGGTTAAGAAAGGTTATTAAGACATTTTGTTTGCAAAAAGTTTAGGCATACAATTAGAGAATAACATCATGTGGAGACTAAATTGGAAATAATATATGTGTTACAAAGTAGTGGTAACATATTAGTGAGCATTCTATTTTCTATAGTTTTGGCGATTCCAACAGAAGATAGCTAGAGAATACCATAGCCTTTTTAAATTCACAACAAAAGGATATTTAGAGCTATATACATGAACATAATTATTATATTAGATGCAAACATGGGTAGTTTTAGCATCTCTTAGTTATGGTAGTGTATATTACACAATTTTGTATTTTCTATATATTATGTGGTAACTTTGATGTCTTCTTGGTTGAGTTGAGGTAAGTAGAGGGCAGACTATTCTAAATATTGATGAAAGTGAGAGAAAGATAAGAAACTTTGTATTGAAGTTATTTTTTTATTCTAATAGATGATAATTTGTATTAGACATGGAATAACTATGTAAGCACCAAATAGAAATCTATTATGTAAAGAAAAGCTAAAACACAGAGAAAAGTGGGGAGATGAAGTATTTTGCTTTGGTATTGAAATAGGAATTTTTATGGTTTATATCAAAAGTATAAAGAATTATGTTTGAAAAAAGTTATTAGTAGTGGATATAGATTAGAAAATTTTATACCTATGAGATATTATTATGAATTATGAATATGTGAATATGATTCACAAAATTTACTTCAATTTTCTTTAGATGGAGAAATAGAATTTGATGCTAAGTAGATGTTGGGAGTGGTTGTAAATTTTAATAGTTTTGTGCATAATAACATCTATAGAGATTGATTTGAGACTAAAAAAGTTTGGAATGGGATAAGGGTATATCACATGCTATTTCATAATGATTTACTTATATAATATGTTTAAATAAACAATGTTAGTTAACGAATAATTAAATATAATGAACCTCTGTGATAATAGTTATTAAACAAAATGTGAGTATTATATATATGTATATATATGTATGTATGTATGTATTTATTGATGAGAAGAAAGTCACATGACAAAATTAACAATTAAATGAGTAATATCAAATGATTTGGAAGTTGATATTGATATTATAAGTGATGGTTTGGTCGATTTTATTATGAAATCACAAATATAAAAAGTTAGAATAGCTTGTATAATATATCCACCACATTTATAAATTTGATCGATTTAATTATGATTAAAACTTTTTAAGACATATATATATAATATTATTGAGATAATCTATTTAAATTATATAGAACTATTATTAATAATTATAGTAAATGTTGATATAGTTAGTTTATTTGAGATCTCCACATTGTATATGCTTTGAAAAATGTCATTTATGATCTTTTAAGAGAAATTAATAAAAGATCTCGAAGAGATATTCTATTTTATCATCTATGTTAATGATGATGGTCAATAAACTCTTCCATTAATGGTGAAACTATATGATGATTTAGGAATATGGGATAAATGTATGGGTTTGTTTATAGTTAATTTAATAAGGCTAGTCATTTTGAGCAAATAGATGATATGTTTGGATGTGACGGAGGGAAGCTAACAAAGTAAAAGTGAAAATTTATATGAGTAAAGAGATTTACCATATATATATACGTTCATTGTTTGAATGGCTTAATGGATATAAGAAGAAGTATTTAAGGAGTAATTTGCGAAGGAAAATAAGGATTGGAATTATTGAGAATCAATTATATATATATATATATATATATATATATATATATATATATATATATATATATATATGCATGTATTAAGCATAGTTAGAGATATATTTTCACTGGGTGTATTTACATTTCTTTATATTAGTAAATTATATATATATATACATTTAAGTATGTATCTATGTATTAAGCATAGTTAGAGATATATTTTCACTGGGTGTATTTACATTTCCTTAGATTAGTAAATTGAGATTGAGAATGCTTTAAAGGTATAGTTGATATTAAAAATTTATATGAGCCAATATAAATGATGTGGTATAATGATTGTTAAAGAAAGGTAGTAAATTAAAGAAATATGAATGTTAAAGATAGAATACGATCATGTGATAAATGAGATAATGTTGAGTTGAAATAATTATAAGAAGTTAATAGTGTTGATTTTGAAAAATAAATAATGGCAACTTTTAAGTTATTGATGCATATGACACTAGAATATGATGCATACAATATGAAGTGTTAATTGGATTTAAATAAAAGATTTAACAAAGAACATGAACAGGGTTTATTAGATATGATGAAGTGAATATCATTTATCATCTAGAAGGAGCAAATGTATTGGTGCTACATTAAGTAGAAAAGTAATTAGTGATAAGATTATGTGGACAAATAATGAACAAGTAATGAAAGAGCATAAGAAAATATATAATGGCAAATAAAAGTAAATAACATATGGTGAATTGAGTTAAGAAATAGTTATTTGATGAAATTCTAAGTATGGTATTCAATGATAATTAAATAGTAATAAGCATATTACATGAATAAGTTGAGAATTGTGTAAAGGAAAGGATAAATAAGAGAGTATGAAAAAGGAGTAGTGGGCTAAATAAAGGAAAATAATTGGTGATTTGTGACTATGAAAATTAATTGTAAAGATATGTTATTAACATGTGGATGACTCACAAAACGAATACCAATAATATATAGATATTGAAAGAGAAGTTATGAGAATAAAATTGAATTGTTGGCCTCAATAAGTAAAGAAACGATGGAAATTTGGTTTTCATTTTGAGAAAAGTGGAATATTGGTATTTGGAAATAGATTATATTTTATACACTTATGTCACTAACTAATTTTGTTTATCTATTTTCATTTTGAAATCTTTTTTTAATAAGGAAACCATTTATCTAAAAATCCCTTTTGAAATAAATATTATTTGTTTTGAAAACCATAAACCAAGTTTTGTAAAGAAAGCAAACCATGGTTTATATTTTAATAGTACGAGCCAACATTTACCTTGATCTTATAACAAAATATGAAATAAAACATTCTTTCACTTTTTAAATAAGCGGATCCATTTGTTAACATGTGCTTATAATGGAAATAAAATAAATTTGTAATACTAATTATGCCCATTTTGTTATCATAATAATATTTTAAAAATGTATAATACACTGATACTAAAACATTATAGTGTTAATGGATACTAATTCAAACTAATAAACTTGTCAACTCCTCTCATTTCTCTTTAGGAGTTTGTATAGAACATCAATGTTACCTACATTTATTAAGCTAACATAGTCTTATTATAAAATATTATATATTTTGGGTTAGGTCACATGCTGGGTTAATATAATCAACATGAGATAAAAAGAAACATGCACTACAATGATATAAAAAAAATATATGTACAAAGATTGCAATTCAATAAATCATTTATAATTCTTATTCCTTATTTCCTTAATTTGTTTTTGATTAGTCCCTTGACCTTTTTCAGTGCTAGGTTCTCATGTGTCCTTTTATCCCTTTACTTTGTTCAATTTATAGAATTGATATTTTTAATTATTCTTGGGTCTTCATCACTAGTGATTAGGTTTAAAAGTTGAATTTTTCATCTTTAAGTGCATCTTTTATGAGCTTTACCTATTCTAAGACTACACCCTACTTATAAGTATTCTTGACTAAAACAATTCTTACATTTTTTATTGCATTTTTTATGAGCTCCCAATTTTTAGTTACATTATAATTATATCTGACCTAAACTAATACATTTAGAAAGCTTATCTCTTTTTCTCCTAGACTATTTATTTTAAACCCTTTAAAAATATGTTTCTTAGATGATATATTTTTGCTTGTTGTCTCCATTCTTTTATTTAACCATTATGATTTCCTTTTCTTTTTCTAATGTTCATGTTCATATTCATGCCAACATAAGTGAAACCACTTGCAATGCTAAGGCAATGTGTAAAGGCATCTATAAAAAGAAAACCATGTGATATTAATAGCATGATAGCTATTGAATCAAGAGTTTAATGTGCATATAAAAAGTAATTATCATAATACATCAAGCGTCGATTCATGTGTCTTGAATTACACATATTTTCTTAATCATTTCAGGGCTAAATTTACATAAAGATGACTAATTGCAATATAGAAAGTATCAATTAGATGTACCAAAATATATAAATCACTAATCACAATTTTATAATGTAATGCCATTATTTAAGGATTTCTTTTCTTCCTTATTTGCCTCTTGACAAACTTCCCATGTAAATTACTTTGTTTCTCTCTTTTCCCTACATAGCTATACACTCTATTTCTACCTAAAAAGAATTCCCCAAATAATACTCATGGTAGCAACTCCGTCATGCTCATAGAAGAACTTAACAATTTCACCAACACTAAGAAAACTTGGCAGTTGCATATCCTGTTTTTATAATAATCTTGAATCAAATTCTCAAATTTCTAAGCCTTCCCCAGCCTCAATGGCTTGGGGGTATCTTTTAAAGAATCTCCTTCTTTACTAGCCATGCCTTGCCACCTCTTATTAGGATTTTTTTTCATTGTCATTTTGTGTTGTTTTGGTTCACTTCCGTTGGAGAATTAGGAATTCAAAAAATTTTAAAAAATTGTTAATGTTGATATTTAAATTCTCTTCCCTCCTTTTAAGAGTCAAGGACTTCTTTTGACATGCGTAGTAATTTTTACTAAATTACATAAATCACTAAAATTAATAATAATAATTCAAATAATAAGTTTGTTTATCTTTAACGATGTTCATAATTCTCCTCTCCTAAAGCTATTCAATCCATCATATGATTATTATAATTTTGTTAAATTATGCCTACACATTTTAAATTTCTGAAAAACTTTAATAATTTCTTTACCTTTGAACATTACAAATTCCTTCCTTCTAATTATAACTTTATCACAAAAATTAGCAAATAAGAATGCCAAATTTCTTTCTTTAATTCTCGAGTGCCTTCTCTCTTTGATTGATTAGCCTATAAAACTTTGTCAATGAGAATCTTCTTGTCCTTTAATTTCTCAATTTATTTTATAAGAATTTTAACTAGTTTCACTTCCATAGTGCTTGGATCATGATGTATTACATGTATAGGGCCTAATACCTTTTTTCTTAGTAAGAAAATTTGAAATACATTATGCACTCTAGATAATGCTAATTACAAAGCTACTTTATAAGCAACCTTATCAATCCTTTCAATAATTTGGAAGGGATCAATATATCTTGGTTTTAGTTTTGCTAACCTTAGTAATCCATTTCATAGGATTCATATTGATAAAGGCATGATTCCTTTCCAAGAATACTCCTTTTCGATGCTTTAAGTCATTATATATCCTCTAACAATCCTATGCCTTTTTTACCTTCTTTTTAATGAGTTATACATTTTTTTAGTTTAGATATTATTTTTGGTCCTACTAGCACTTTCTATAACTTCATCATACTAAGAAATTGATGATTGGCATTTTCTTTAGTATAGTACCCAATGTGAGCTATTTTTATAATTAATTGGTAGCAAACTTAGTTAGAGGTTGATGCATATAGTTGCTTGCAAACTTAGTTAAAGGTAGATGCATATCTCAATTTTTACTAAAGTGTAATATGAATAGTCCAAGCAAGTCTTCCAAAGTCATAATTAGTCTTTCAGTTTGATCACTAATCTAGGAATGGAATATTTTGCTAAATTTTAGTTGTGTTCCAAATGTGTCCTATACCTTGCTCTAGAATTGTAATGTGAATTTTAAATCCAGATTAGAAACCATAACACACAATGTAGTCTAACTATCATAAATTTATGCAAACTTCTTTAATATATATGTAGCTTTGATTGGTAATGGGTGTACCAACATAGTCTATCCATATAAACATATTTAGTCTATCCATGCCTACTTAGAATCCATCTTATTCTTTGTTAGTCTTAGGAAGACCAACCAAATAGTTTAAAGATATCTTTTTCTAGTTCTATGCAAGGAAGACATTATAGTATACCACTTGGCATTTAGTGTTCTCTTTTGACCTATTGGCAAAGTTGGTGTTCACTAACATAGTTCTTAATGCACAAATGTACAAATATACAAATGTGCCTCTTCAATATGATCATATAGTTCAAACTTTCTCTTCATCATAGAGCATCTACCACCACATTGGCTTTTAAAGGATGATATATAATAAATATATCATAGTCATTTATTAATTCAACCCATTACTTATACCTTTGTTAACTTTTTAAATATATATATATATATATATATATATATATATATATATATATATATATATATATATATATATATATATATATATATATATATATACTTTGGTGATCAAAATTTGGTTGGATCCTAGTTCTAAATAGATAGTGTCTATATCTTTTTAAAGGAAAAATTATAACAACTAGCTCCACAATATGTATAAGACAGTTCTTCTAATGATGTCATAATTACTTGTAATAAAGTGCTATAACTCTACCATTTTTCACTAAAATTCTTCATCATTCGTGGGTAAAGAAACATTGATGTCAATGTCAACTTTTTCTTAAGAGTTTAAAAATTACTCTTATAATCCTAGTCCTATTTGAATGGAATTTCTTTTTGTTTTAGTTATGTCAAGGGAATAACAATTAAAAAAATCATTGATAAACATTTTGTAGTACCCATGTAGTTCTACAAGGCTTCATGTATATGTAAAATTTGTAGTTTAGACCATTTAGTTATTATTGCCACCCTTTGTGAATACATCGACAATATTTTGGCACTAATCACATCTCCTAATAATGAGACCCTATATAACAAAAAATTGCATTTGTAGAACTTGTCATATAACAAAATATTTTTTAATTTTTATAGTATAATTTTTTAGTTCATTATATGATCCCTTATAATATGTGAATAGATTATGATATCAGTAATGAATATAGTGATGAAATTAGCTAACTAGTACTTGAAGAGATAGTTTATCGAGTCCATGAATGCCATCCAAAGGAAAGTATCAAAAAGTTGTAATTACCATACCTAATCCAAAACATCTTGTTGTATATCTTTCTTTCTAACCTTTACTAATGTCTAGACTGTAAATCAATCTTTAAAAATACCTTTTTCCTTGTAATTGGTCAAAAAGTTCATATATTCAAAGAAATAATATTTTTTTATGATGATTCAAGTTAGCTCAATGTAGTGTATGAACATGCATAGGCTATCATCCTCTTTTTTGACAAATAGAATTGCTTCTCTCCATGAAGTGACACTTGATTTGATGAAACCTTTATTAAGAATTTCCTATAATTGAATCTTCTTTTTTTGAAGTTTTGTTAGAACCATTATTTATGAAGCCTTTAATATGGGTTTAGCACTAGATACTAAATTGATAACAAACTTGATCTTGTTATCAGGAGGTAGTCCTAGTTAAAAACTTTTGGATAGATGCATACCATAAATACAACCTATATTTGAGGCTTTCCTTAATCAAAAACTTCAAACCCCTTTTTTGACTACCTTTAATACATAAATAAGCGGTATTCTTTGACCTTTACCAAAGTAGATTATATTTGTACCATCAACCATACAAATCTTTCCCTTTTTATTCCCACAATATATAGTAACTTTATGAATTAACAACCAATCTCTTCCCAAAACTATATCACATCTCCTTAGATTAACTATAATTAATTGGGAACTTAAAGGTTTTTCATTTATTTATACATTGTTGTTTATGTAATTCTTTATTTTTACTTTCTCCCATAGATAGGCAACCAATAATGGTGAATCAAGTATGTATGAGTCAACTACCATCCTTGCAACCAATACGATAGAAATAAAAGAATCTTAAGAACTGTAGTTGAAACGAATCTCCATAGTTTCATTTAATAATAATAAAGTATGTATGATGATTTTAGGAGATGATGGATCACCCCTATGAGTGATGGCATGGATTCTTGGTTGAGCTAGTTGGGGTTGAGTTGTTGAGACTTTCCATTTTCTTTTGTTTGATGAATTTAATTTTTGTTCTCCAATATAAGAACCCCTAAGTGCATTCCATCTTTTAAAGCATTTCCACCATCAATAGAATTCTTTGTAATTTGAGGAAATTTTTTAGCAAAATATCCAATGTTGTCATAGTTAAAGCTATGATGGTTTTTTCTATAACAATTCCCTTGTAATTTTTGTCTCATGCTTTACATTTTGGTTTTTTTTTTATTTTATATTTTATAGTTTAAGGCCCTATCCAAACTATCATAGTCTTCTTAGATTTATGCTCCATTTCCTTTTCCTTTTATTTTCTTAGCTTCCAAAACATTTTAACCTTGTTTAATGCATTGTAAAACCTCCAACAGCTCCTTATAGATTTTGAATTACATAGGAGCCATAACACTTTTTATTAGGCCCTTCCAAACCATTGTGCATATTCAACCAACATCAATTATGCTTGCTCATATTCCACAATGGTTGATCACCTCCAATATAACATTTTCTAAACATCTCACCTTTTTTCTTTGGCTAATTTTGAAAAGTACCATTTTAGATCACAAAATTCTCCATGTGAAATTTTTGAGTTAATTCTATTATATAGAAAAGTCTCAATTATCCTTGGTAGAAAATGGGAGCAAAATTTTCACATAAAGAGGAGAGTGATGAAATGAAAAAAATCATAATATTAATAACAATTAATAAAAAATAAAATTATTTAAAGACTCTTTATTATAATGGTTCGTAAAATCTTAATTTAAAACTCTTACTAAATTTTAAAACCTTCATGTGAGGAATGCAAAAAAGTAAATACATAAGATATTTTGTGTTTGATCCAAACTCAGATTTATGTCCAACATTAGCCAAAAAACTATGCTAAATCAAATTCCTTTCATAAATGTAAGTATGCAAAAAATCATACATAAGTCTAGAGAACTTATACACACTAAAGCAAAAGACCTTATATAATCAACTAAAAAGAGTCTACACACTAGGTTAAAGGACTCTACAACAATTGAGATAAAGGACCGTACAAAGTGGCCAAAGGATCAATAGAATAACCAAAGATAAAGTTATAACAATGAGATAAAGATATAAAATAAAGATCACAAATACGATGTTCTATATCCTAATAATAATATTAAGAGGCATATTAAATTGATGTTAAACATTCTTGAATTGTGCATCTTAACTTGAAGTAAAACTAAATTGAAAAAAGATTGTGAAGGATGGAGAATGTTCAAAGTTGCTATAGCCTTGCTTTTCAACCAAATTCTTAAATGTGCTCAAAGCTTCATAATTGGTGTCCTTTATGTCCTCACCAAACACCATCATTTAAACCTTTGATTTAAGGCTAAGATCTCTAAATTGTTCACTTATTTAATCTTAAGATATTAGATTTGAAATACATGAGGAAAAGTGTAATAGCCCACTTAATTAACCATGAACTACATTCAATTAAATTTCGTCTATAAGATTTGGATATTTTAGATCCAAAACCTTAAACTTATCTATGGGAATCTTAAAATGTATACTAATATGGTAGTAGCTAGAAAAAAAATTTGAGTATGCCATTATGAAGATCCTATCTTAAGAAATTTGTAAGCATTTGGTTAGTATTTTTTTAAGTAATTTAAATGTTTTTGTGTAATTTTTAAAGCTAAAAAAGAGATTATATTAAAATTCCATATATATATATATATATGTGTGTGTGTGTGTGTGTGTGTATTATTTTAGAGTCATTGTGCTAACCTTTCTTCCTTGCACTCAGTTTGATCTCAAATAATGTGCAAGGGAAGCCAATGATAGTACTACTCATGAAGATGGAGGTAGGGAAGGAGAGAGGGGAAGAGAGAGATCTAGCTCTGGTCCTTATAAGATTTAAGAAAATTATAGAGTAAGGAGAAGAAGAACATGAAGCAAAAGAGAATTGTAATCTCATTTTTGATATAATAACTATCACACCTCTCTTTTGGTTAGACCAAACAATACATTTGTCCTATTAAAGTATATTCTTCTCTCTTAATTTTATTAATTATATATTTTGTCTAAACTAGCTTATTGGTGAATAACATAAGATAAGATTACTTAAATTACTAAGAAAGGTTAACCATGCATGTTTTTAATTAACCCAGACCAAGTGCTAAGAATCCAATGAATCCTAGCAACTTCTACAATTTAGGAATCCAAGGTGCCCATTTAAGGATAAGGAAGACTTAAATTGGAATTTATCCTTGAATGCTTGTAATTTAAAATGGAATTTTTTATGTGTTAACTCTAGTCTTATCATGGATGTAGTGCCTCAAATTTTGGAAGGTTTTAATTAACCCAATTATGGATTATGGTAGTTTTCCTTAAAGGAATTTAAAGGAATCGAAGCAATTTTTTTAGAATTAATACTTTGAGAATTTGTTGATAGAAATGTCTTAAGTTTAGGATGTGGTTAGTCGACTACATAAGGTCAAGTGTGTGGTTTTGCTATAGTTTTAGAAAACCTTAGTTGTGGAATGAAGTAAGGGGGCCTTACTTAATAGAAGCCAATGAAGGTAGGTTTATCCATGAGCAAGAGGAGGGGACTTCAAGACTTGAAGAAGAGAAACTTTACCCTAGAATTAGTTTGTTACATGATACTAAGAGGTAGGATGAAGCTTAATATCATGCATTAAATATAAGCACATGCTAAGTAAAAAATCAAACATTTTGTTTAGTATGCTTGTGAATGAAATTGGTTATGATCATGATGTGCTATGCTATGATTTCTTCTCATGAAACATAACCCTAAGGAAATTATGGATAAAACTGAACCATGATGATAACAAATTCTATTAAAAGAATTCTTATGATGTATATTCTCATGTTCCATGCATGAAGTTCTAGTATTGATTTAAGAATGGTAATCATGTTATCATCCCTAAGACTTATGTTTCCTTAATAAGATTTGTATTATGCTAATTTGATAGTTTTGGTTGTGATGAAATTCATGAGATTATAGAACAATTTATGCTTAAGAGAAACCAATAACATTATAGTTATTATGTTATATTTTAGAAAAGGAAGCACTGGAACAAGGAATTACAAGGGTGACATAATTTTATTCAATGTTTCTATTGCCAATAAATCATGTCTAATGGATGATTTAGTTTTTATTCATGAAAATGATGATCCCATTAATTATAAAGAACATTATCATGTCTTTTTATGTGATAAGTTAATAAATTTTTATTAACTTTATGTTACCAAAATTTAGCACCATCACATGGTGAAATTATCTACATAAACTTGAGATTGTTAATGAAGAGCTGAATTTATTCTTATGAAATTAGAACCCTAGATTAGATCATGAACTTATGATGGAATTTATAATCATAAGAAAATCCTAAGGATTTCTTACAACCAAATATTGCATTGCCTTGGTTATGGTTGAGAAGTTGGTTTACATGATTAAGGCCATGTGAGGCACAGTTAAGACCTTATGAGGATCTAAATGGCTTGTAAGTTGCTTAGAGCTCTTAGTTTTTAGATGGGAAGCTTGAGATGACTTGGTTCTAGGTCTTAAAAAGAGGGCTAGATGATTAGAGGTTATTTTAAGCTATCAAGAAGGTTGGGATTTGCTATACATGTGATGGGGTTGAGGTTACTTTAGGGTTAGTAAAGTATGAATTAGCCTTATTAGATTTAAGGTTGGAAATTGATGAATTCAATGAATCATGATTTCTAGGGTTTGATAGTTAGACAAGCTTAGCAATGTGTAGAAAATTCTAGCCTTTATATGATCAATGAGGTGATTAGATTTGAATTGCTTGAAGAATTAGGCATGTGCTCAGTTAACCCTTGTTAAGTTTAAAATTATATTATGACTTTTGGATAAACCATAGAGTGATGATTTAGATGAATGAATGTATAGGTAGAATATGTGGGTCCTAAAAAATTATTTTTTGGGTAGACACAAATACATTAAGTCTAGCTTTATTTTAGATTTTATATGGTTTTAAGGTCTTGGTTTTACATGAGATTGTCTTGAGAAAGGAATTTGGATTGGATTGAGAACATAAGATCTTGGTGAGCCCTTGAGCATGCTTGGTATAAGGCCTTAAGTTAGTGAGGCTCTAAGTTAAACCTTTGATGAAGATTAAAGGGCTCAGGTGTGTCCTTAAGAGTTACTCTAAGCTCAATCAAGGGGTAACTTGTTCTCATGGATATTGGCTAAACCTTAAGAATGGCTAAGGATTATTAGGTAAGAATATGAGTGATCTTGATTAGGCTCTTAGGCTAGAAATTAACACCCTACATATTAGTTTAGGTGATATATACTTAAAAGAGGCCTTTGATAGAGTGTAGTAGCTTAGGTTTTCTTGAGAGATATGAGAGTCACTAGTGAAACTTATGTCACTCTAAGAATGAAAAAAAAAATCATAGCTTGGAAAGTGTACCTAATGGTCAAAGATTTGGAGTTGAGTGGATGCTTAAGTTATGACCCAAATAAGAAAGAAGATCCTAATGAAGATAACATATAAGGTTAAGGTAAAGTCTAATTATAAATATGAAATCTAGATGGAGTGGGGTATCCTAGATAATTGATTTAAGGATTAGAAAAAAATTTGAAGTATCCTAGATAATTGATTTAGGGTTTAAAAAAAACCTTAGGCTGCCTTGGTTAATTAAACTAAGGTTTGAAAGAAATCTTATAGTACTATAGATATCAGATAGGCAATTTTAGATAACTAATTATGGTTTTGAAAAAACCTTAAGAATATCTTATATTATGTATTAGTGTTAAAGAAGAAACCTTAAATAGTTGGTAATAATGTTTGAGAATAATGCCAATCTACCTAATAAAATGATCTTGATGAAGATAAGATTTAAGTTGAAGTAGACCTTAGGTTTGAACCTTCAAACTAAAGATAAGAAGGTAAGATACTACGACAACCATTAGATAAGGAGGAAATCAGTTTGCATGATTGTCTAAGCTCGTAAGTGTGCTAGATCATGTGATTAAAAACTTTAGGAGTGGATTAGTGCCACTTGCATGTCAAGCCCCAATGGGGATAATGGATGTTAGGAGTGCCACATGCTATTGAGATTTCTTGGAGCCCAAGATGCATTAGCCATAGGATCATTCGAGCCAAAGTTTAGGAGTGCTAGATTACAAGATGATTCAACAGTTCTAGACCCTACTATGATTCTTATGGGGCTAGAGGGAGTACTAGATTATTGGTAAGACACTGAGCATACAATTAGCTACATCATATGATTATGATGCATATGGAGATTTGAGAGATTCTAATGGATATTAATTGAATAATATTCTTGGAGTTATGTCATTTGGGCCATTAATTACTAAAGTTCCCATGTATTAGTTTAGCTTAGTTATTTAAGATATTTTTGATGTTATCATTATACATGTTGTTGGTTATGCTTTAATTTTTATATATCCTTATTACTACATGATTATGTTTCTAGTTTGATTTGAAGATTCATGATCAAGCTATGTAGCTCAGTACACTTACTTGTAGGTCTAGGGAGTTAAGAGTTTGATATGAGCTAAAGTTTTGAAGCATTAGAGTTAGTGCTTCTTGTTAGCTTGACATTACTACTTTGCATCTCATTATATTTTGTAGCAATGATGTTATTTTAATTTATGGTTTTCAAATTATATTTGATGGATATTGGGTTATATTAGATAATTTATTTATGACTTTGATATTTGCTTCCTTTATATTATTTCTTATATGCTTATTAATGGAGTTATAGATTATCTTTAAGTTATGATGTTACATTGGCATTGGTGTATGTATGCACTTCATTATAGGTTTGCTTTAGTTTCATGTACATGCTAGTATATATTAGTGATTACTCTAGCCTAAGATGAACTAGTTCGTGAAACAACTAGGTGACAAGTTGGTATAGGAACATGGTTCATTTGGGACAATGTGCAACATTAATGATGATCAAATTGGAGTATTATGATTCCTAATTTGAATATCATGCTCAAGTAGTAAATGACTGGTTAATCAAGTAATTTGATTAGTGCATGGGTGTTATTACACCTAGGTGTTTTAAACAAAATTGTGCTAAAAAGTTGGATGTGACAACAGCACTTGAAAGGTATACTTCTAATAGAGTTTTTCTTAAATAAAGTATTTTGAACTTGAGGTGTTGTCGAGATGAATTTTTGTGGCTTTGGCAAAGTCTTGGTCACGTAAACCACTTGCTATTTTTGCCCAGGAAAATTGTACAAGATGATCGAACAATTTTCTTGTACGATCTATTTAACTGGGGCTAGAAATGGGTCATTAGCTTGGTACATTGTGGTGTCGAATGAGGGAACATGCATTATAATGCACTAATTAGACAAGTGTGATTGAATCCAAGAAATGCATAGTAATGATCAGTTTTTCAACCCTTGTTTGACCAATAGTGTTGAAGATCATATATTACGATGTGTTGGTCAAACAAGTATGATCGGGTTCAAGAAATGCACAACAACAATCATTCATGTGACCCATTGTCCAACCAATGGTTGCCAATGATTGTATAGTATGATGCACTAATAGAATAAGTATGATTAGGTTAGTGAAATGCATAGTAGTGGTCATTCATTCAAACCCTTGCCTGACTAGTGATTGCTAATAATTGTACAACATAATGTGACATTTGGACAAGTAAGATTGGTTCTTTAGTAGGTATAGTGATGATTGATTATCCAATTTCATGTCTAACTAGTGTCTATTGGTGTCTAACTGGTGTCTAAAGCCAAAATTATGGATTTTATTTGTTTTTATAACTTTAGGTATTGTTTTATGAAAGACTTTTTTAAGTGCTTCTGGAATAAGAAATAACCTATTTTGTGAAATAAGAATAATAAAAAGTGGAAAAGAAAGTGTATAAATTTCCTTAAAATTGAATATAAAATATGAAGTATTTTTAATGAAATGTGATGGGAATCATGTAAGAACTAAAGAGTGAAAAGAAAAAGAAAGGTGATAGAAAAAATCTCTTAAAGCCATCGTGTAAGTAAACTAAATACCTATGACTTAAGTCGGATTACTTGATAAATTTCTTGAACTATTATTATGGAGTGCATGATGGTTTAAGCATTTGTGTAGGAAGTTATCATTTGCATATTTTCTAATTATGTGATGGAATTTTCTTATTAAATATATATATGTATGTATGTATGTATGTATTCTTATATATATATATATATGATGTTATAAAATCATAATACATGATAAGAAAGAAAAGAAAAGAAAGAGAAAAAAAGGAGGTTGCTTGGGCCTGGTGATCTGGGATACCACCATAAAGAAAGAAATATAAATATAAATATTTCCTTTATGACCCTATGTTGAAGCTGCTCAATATGAGATAGACATCACTCTATTATCTTAGGCACTTAGAGATAAGGCCATGGCAAGATATGGTCTTTATACTTGTTAGTACAAGATGTTAGTAATAGGGGTTAGGTTCTATGATAAATGAGATAAACACTATACAAAATGTCATGGGCACTTAGAGATATGGTCACATCATAATAGAGACTTTATTCTTATCAGAGAGGATGTTAATAATAAGAGATAGTGACTTTATGATAAATGAGATAGATATCATACTTATTATTGTAAACACTCAAAGATAAGATAGGCCACAACATAATAGAGGTCCCATCCTTGTAGCATAAGATTTCATAATAAGGGTAGTGACATTATGATATATGATAATATGATGTGGTATCTTAAGGAGCAAGGATTAAGGTCATATGAGGAAATATAGGTTTAAAACAAAGAAATAAAAAAATAAAAAAGAAATAAGCAAAAATGAAATAATTCAATCAAGTAAGAAAGAAGGCAAAATACATGTTATGTTATGTGCTATATCATGATAACATTATATGATGACTATGTGAACTGATTTAGTATATGCAACATTTCCTTATGAATTTTTATGCAATATTTAAATATTACTCTTTCTTTATTATTAGCTACATGTTCTTATCTTTTGTATTTCTTTGATATTTATAGCTAGTAGTTTACTTACTGAGCATATTTTGTTTATTTTCTACTTACATTACAAGCTATGATGAAAACACTAATGGAGCTAGGAGTTCATTTATGATATACCCTAAGTTTTAAAGGTTGTATTGTTTTGTACATTCTGAGTTTCATGAGAGATTCTTTGTTTATGAGAATAGTATGTATTTTATTATCAGAATTTTGGTTAGTACATTTTGCTAAAATTATTCTTATTGTATGACAACTTGGACATTATGTGTTTCATTTAATTGGCTATTAAGGATGTCTTTTTAACTAAGATGTTTTTTCATCACCCTCACTTATGTTTGATGTGTCCTCTATATTTTGTTTCCTACATTACACTTTACCTAATAAATTAGTATTTGGATGTATGTTTTTAGGTTTTATTGGACTTATGTCAGGTAGTAATTGATAAAGTTGTATAAGATTCCATGGTTAAGAAACTAAGATGGATTTTTAGGTAAGAGCATTAAAATGACATGCAAATAAATATGAGTTATTTTATTTATGTTGTCTTATTATTGAAAAGATAAATTATGGAAATGAAAAGAAATTAATACCTTTCCTTTTCAAGGGAGAATGTCCATAAGAGAATTTAAAAGAGTAAAATCTCAAACTTGTGCCAAAAAGGAGAGACGAATTAGTAGGAGATTAAAGGTGTAGAGTTTACCCACTCAAATGCAATCCTCTTCCCTAGTTTCTAAGAAAGTCCAAAGAGTAGCTTTTGTGTTAATAAATTGATAAAAACATTTTGGAGGATGCAAATTCCTACTTTTCTAGAGGGTCTGATCTCTTTGAGATAAATAATTTGATTAGTCAAGTAGAATTTTTGATGGAATTGACTGCCCCAAGCATAGGAGGGTACCACTCACACTTTTTCTATTAAATGGGATTGCTTTTTTTGTGGTGAGAATCTTATCACCTCATTTGCATTAGGAGTTTACCAACAAAGGAAATCCTAAGGTTGATTTTATTGACTTGGAAAGATGGTTTGTTTCCTCATCCCTTAGAGAAAAGATAGGTGAGGAACTAATAGTCTTAGAGTAGAGGAGCATGCTTATTATAGATTATAAGAGAAAATTCTTTTTTCTTACATTTTATGCCCATTAGGTGGTGAGCATTATGGAACAAAGGTGCTTTGTGTTTGACTAATGAATAAAAGAATCCATCAAGTTTGCTTTGGTCACATGTAAGACTACCAAATTTGTTGAGCGCTTGGAACAAGATATGTTAATGAAAAAAAGAACAAGAAATATTTGATGCTTATAAAATAATGGTTATAAAAAAGGAATCTAATTTTCTAGTGGAAACTTGAAAACACTTCAGAAATATCTTTTAGAATGCTTGAGGTAGTAAGCGATTTCAACAATTTCAATCCAATAAAAAGGACTATAGTGCTTGTAGTAGCAAGTTGGATACCAAATCTAATGGGAAGATACATCAATGTACTAAATGTGCTAAATTGCATTGTTGAATCTATTGGGATAGATAGGGATGTTGAGAAATTGGGTGCGAGATGTTTATAAGAGTAGGAGGGGGGAGGTTTATTATACAATTTACAAATTGAAGTAATGCAATTAAATTGCAATGAAAAACTTTTGATAATTCTTAATTTCTCTTATAACAAATTTTCTAATACCTTGTTAAACTTTCAGAAAACTTTGTATAAGAGTAAAAATAAGGTAAATACACAAATATTTAAAGTTGTTCAATCCAAAACTAGATCTACTTTGACCCCAAACCAAAAGGCTAAGCAAAGAACTATACATTAGGCCAAAGGACCAAATAAGCATTGGACCAAATGACTTATAACATTGGAATAGAAAAGCTTACAATATTAGCTTAAAAAAGCCTACAATTTGGGTCAAAAGGCCCTAAAAAATATAACCAAAAGAGCAACAAAAGAATAACTATAAAGTCAAAAGAATGGTAGAAAGAAATTGAATGCAAAGCTTAATACAATTGGCCTTATAACAAAGCACAATTAATTAAGAGGCTCACTAACAACATAGTAAAAATATGAAAGAGAGAATTTTCACTTAGCTCAAGAAGGCTTGATAAGATAAGATCATTGCATGCTACCTTAGCCTTCCTCTCCTCTTCTCTTATTAATGATATTTTCAATGAGTAGTTCTCTTAGAAAGATAAATTAAGCATTTTTTCTCACATTTTTGGATTCCCATAAATAATCCACTTAATGATCTCAAATGATCTCAAATGATCATATCAATATTTTCTAAAATATACCGAACTAGTCATTACTCACAATTCTAAAACTTCACATATTGTTAAGAGATCATACAAGTTTAATGTGACCAACAACACATCTAAGAGATCATAACTTTTTAATTTACTTCATATATTATTCTCACCCCTTTATATAGAGATTTAGATATAATATTTTATAATAAAATAAAAAAATATGTGATTTTGATTAAAAAAATATAAAATTTTCCCAATGTTTAAAAATTTTGAAGTCGTACCCCTAACTCTGTACACACCCACACCACCACATGTGTACAACCATGCCATGGGAATTTTCATACATGTTCTTATTGTTCTTGCTCACAGATAGGCCCTCCATTATGCATTGATTTTGGTAGTGTAATAGGTGTGCTAATCGCATGCACTGAAAATGTATGCATAATTGGTGGTTGATAAGATGCATGTTTGTCCATCCCACAATATTGCATATGTTGGCTTGTGTGGGCCTCCAATCCACTCTTTTGCATGTATTCCCATGTCTTTGAGTGTGTTGCCTAACCAATGTGCTATAATCCCCACTACTTTATGCTTCGATGATGATTTTCATTTTTTTGTGTCATCTTGTGATTGCTTTTCTACAATTTTGGATTCAATGAGTTTGGCATTGATCTTTTAATCACTACATGATTAGCTTATTTGATCTTGAGCTACATGATTTGATAATACTTAAGAAAAAATAAAAATAATAATATAATAATTTTATTATCATCAAATAAGTAATGTAAGGACCAAAGGTTTAATAACTCTCATTTAGTTTTGGAGAGTTAGGAAAATGATTGGCTATTTAAGCATCACGTTGTCCTTTATTATTTAGGGAGGAGAATCAAATTGACCACGCTAGATAAAAAGGAATAATCTTCTTTAATGGAGGTATAGGAATCCAAATTATTTCTACACTTAAGGCTAGAAAATGTTAAGGAATGATAATGCATTGATCAAAGTTTGCTAAGCCACAAAATGTGTGATGATCTATGAATGCTATGATGTTTTTCCTTAAGAGCTACCCAGTCTTTCTCCGATAGAGAAATTAAATTTAAAATTTCGTTAGTATTAGGAGTTGAGTCAATATCCAATACTTTGTATAGAATGGCAAAAACAAAATTTGTAGAGGTGAATGTGTAGATTCAAGAATTGTTAGATAAGGGATCAATTTTCCCTAGTGTGTCCTCTTAGAGAGCATCAACCCTATTTGTTAAAAAAAAATTGGTAGTCTTTGAGTGTGCATAGACTATTGAAAATTGAATAAATTATTAATTAAAAATAAGTATCAGTTTCTAAGAATTGATCATCTATTTGATCAGTTGTAAGGTATTATAGTGTTTTTTAACATTGATTTGAGTTGAGATACCATCAACTAAAAATTATAGAATTACTTATAGCCAGAGCTATTGTAGAATTACATATAGCCAAAGCTATTTTAAGGACTTCAAATAGACATTATAAATTCATAACACTATGTTTTAGTCTCATTACTACACTTGTAGCATTTATGGAATTAATAAATAAGATTTTTATAAGGTTTTTGGATCAATTTTGATTGTCTTTATTGATGATATCCTAATGTACTTTGTCCTCTGAAGATCATATTGTTCATTTGTATGTTATACTACAAACTTTGAGGGAGAACCATTGTATCCCATGTTCTCCAAATTTGAATTTTCACTGTCTCAAGTGGTGTTCATAGGGCATGTGATTATTACAATAAGGATAACGATTGATTTCTAAAAAATATCAGCTATTGTAGATTAGCTTATACTTACTTTAGTTTTAGAAATCTAGAGTTTTCTTGATGTAGTAAGATATTACCATAAATTCATACAAAGATTTACCCAAATTGCATCCCCCTTCAATAGATTATCTTAGAAAGTGGTAAGATTGGTATGAGACATCGAATATAAGGATAGCTACCTAAAACAAAAATAGAAATTGACTACTATTCTAGTTTTGATTTTATTTGAAGGACCTCATGGATACCAAATATTTAGTGGAACTTTACTCTAAGGGCTTGTATGTTTATTGAAGTAGAATAACAAAGTAGTTTCTTATGGTTTTAAGAGAAAAACTATCTAGAGCACAACCTAGAATGGTTATAATAGTCTTTACTTTGAAAATTTGGAGGCATTACTAATGTAGGATGAAATGTGAGAAGTTCACTAATCACTAAAGTCTAAAATATCTTTTCACCCACAAAAAATAGAATTCAAGATAGAGAAACTGGCTAGAAGTCATTAAAAACTATGATTTGACCACAAACTATTACATAAAAAAGATAATGTGACTACTAATACATTAAGTTGGAAAGCTATTTTGTATTCACTAGCTAAGAAGCAAGATCAAAAGTAGATTTCTTTGAAATGGATAGATTGCAGATGGAAAGAATGTTGTGTAAAAACATTAGGATATTTCTCCAACTTCTATAAGACCTTATTAACTTGTTTTTGTTTAAGAAGCTCAGCTTCAAGATAAGGAATACTAAAAGTTGATCTAGAAAGTTAAGAATGGATAAGAATTTGACTTCACTCTTGATGAATGTCATGGGCTAAGATTTCAAGGAAGTGGCAACAATAATTGTTGTTATCTGAGGCTTACAACCCAAAATACTCCATCCATCTAGGAAGAAACAAAATGCAATGAGAATTAAAGGAAATTTATTGGTGGACTAGTAAGAAAGGAGATGTCATAGAATGGGTGAAGAGATGTTTTATTTATCAATAGATCAAGTGTGAATAATAAAAGCCTTGTGTTTATTGCAACTCTTATCAATTCCTAAATGGTAATTGGAGTGTGTAGCCATGGACTTAATTGTTGGATTACTTAGGACCCCTGTAGAGCATGTTCTACATTGATATTAGAATAGATTGATTATATATACATACTCTTTAGATATTAGAACAACCATTTCTATAGAAAAGTTATCTTTTTTATATATTTAGTAGTGCAAGATTTGGAATCCCAAAGGTGATAATCTCTAACTATGATTCCAACTTTATCTCTTCATTTTGAAAGAAGGTGCACCAAGCTTTTAGGACTTTATTGAGATTTTGTACAACCTTTCACCAGCAAACTAATGGACAAATTAAAAAAACTATCAAAACTCTTGAAGATTTGTTCCTATTTAATGTGATGGACTTTAAGGCTAATTAGGAGAGTCACTTATTCCTTATGAAACCTTATAATGGATTGGGGTAAGGAAAGACATCTTCTTGGAGCTAATTTTGTTGATGAGGCCATAGAGAAGATTACATTAATTAGAGACAAGATTCAAATTTCTTATGATTGTTGAAAGAAATATTTTGATAAAAAACATAAGAATGTTGAATTCTAAGAAGGGGAGCACATCTTTCTTAACGTAAGCCCCCCTTAAAAGGGTAATAAGATTTGATAGTGTAGGTAAGCTAAAACTCAAGTATATTGAGTGTTTGCATATACTATAAAGAGTTAGATCTATTTCCTATAGTGTGTCCTTTCCTCAACAAATGTTGGGCGTGTATAATGGCTTTCATGTGTCTTCACTGAGGAGATATATTCTTGATCTATCTTATGTAATATGATATGATATAGCAGAAAATAAAATCCATCCCAACATGTTTTATCAAGAACATGTCCAAATCATTTGCATGGCAAAAGTATTTTGAAAGAACCAAGTTGAAAGAAAAATAACCTAGTAAGTGAAGATGGAGATGATGTTGATTATCTTAAATTGCTCTAAATTTTGGGATGAAAAATCTGTAAAGTGGGATGATTGTAAAAGCTTGATTAATTAATCATGAACTACATTCTTAATAAACTTTTTCCTATTAAATTTGGGTATTTTACATTCAAAATATAAGGATTATGTTAGTATGAGTTTCTTGAAATTTGTGTTGAGATGGTAGTAGTTGGATCCAAAATTTGAGGATACCTTCATGAATGCCTTGATATGTGGTTGGTAATTTTTTAAATGCATGTGAACTTTTTTTTATGAATTTTTAAATAAAAAAAGAAAAAAATAAAAATAATATATATATATATATAATGTCTTTTTACCTTAAATTTTCTTCCTTATGCTTGGTTTGATCCCAAATAACATGCAATTGAAGTCAAAGAGAGGAGTGCTTGGTAAGTGAAAGAGAGAGAGAGAGGTGTTTTAAAGACATCTAGCTTGAGTCATTATGAGATTTAAGGAAATTAGAGAGGAAGAGGAATAACATGATAAAAATAGTGGATTTTGATCTCATTATTATTAAAATAATGCATTGAAGTTATAATATTAATAGAGTTCCTCTTCTTAAATTAATCATTTGCTATTTGAGGTGTTGTAGAGATAAATTTTTATGGCTTTGGTGAACTCTTGGTTGGGTATCCAATTTGCTACTTCAAATTGTGGTGATCATATAAGATAATCAAACAAATCATCTTTTACAATTTTTGAAACTGGGGCTAGCAAAGGGTCATCAACCTAATATGTTGGCAGAGTGGGGAGTAGCTAAGTCAACTAGAGATCATACAATATGTCATGATTTGATAAGCATGATAAAGTGCAACAAATGTGTAAAAGCTACCATTCATTTGACACTTTGTTCAACTATTGGTTATTGATGATTATATAATACAATGCATTAATTAGGCAAGTATGATCAGGTTTAGGAAATGCACAACAAAATAACACTTCTAACCCTTGACTAACCAATTGTTGCTAATAATCATATATCAAAATGATCTAATTGGACAAATGCATAGTGACAATCATCTTTTTTATTCTTTGTCTAGCTAGTGCTTTTTATGATTGTACATTATAATGGCTATTAGACAATAACAATTGGTTTCTAAGTAAATATAATTGAGATCACCCATCTGACTCCTTATTTGACTAGCATCTATTAGTGATCATGTGTTATGATGATTTGGAGCAAGAAATGTGGATTTTAGTTGTTTTTACAAAGCCTCTAAGGATTGTTTAAAATGATTTTTATAAGTGCTTTTACTATTTTATGTGAGTAGTTTTTTGAAATAAGGAATAGAGAGTGAAAAGGTAAGTGTAAGAATTTCCTTAATATTAAAAATAAAATATAATTATTATTAATAAAATGTGATGTCAATTGTTAAAGAAATGAATTAAAGAAAAAAGTCATGAAAAAAATCTTTTAAAGCTATTAAGTAGGCTAAACTAAATAATTGTGATATAAGTATGTTGGCTTGATAACTTCCTTGAACAATTATTATTTAGTGTGAGAGCTTTTAACATTTGTTTGCATGACATGGCATTATTTGCATATACTTTGATTATGTGATGGCACTTTTCTTTTAATGATATATATATATATATATATATCAAATATATAAAACTATGACATATGATAAGAAAGAAAAAAGAAAAGAAAGAGAAAAAAGGTAATTTAGACTAACTAATCTTGAAAATCATAATAAAAGAAAGATCAATATGAATATTTCCTTTATGCCTTATCTTGAGCCGCTTGATATGAGTTAGACATCACCTTTGGTGTCATAGAGACTTAGGGCTCTCCTTCTCAATAGCACATGATATTAGAAAGAGGGGGCATTGCTCCATGATAGATAATATAGACATCACCTTTCTTATTGTGGGCATTTAGAGATGGGTTCCAATATGATTAAGGCCTCACTCATAACTCAAATTATTAGTAATATGGTTGTTGCTTTATGATAGATTACGATATGATATAAAATCCAAAGAAATAAGGATAATGGTTGTATAAGAAAATGTATGTCCTAGAAAAGAAATATTAAAGGAATGAGAAAGAAAGTAAGAAAAATGAAATAATTTAAATATGAAAAAGGAGATAAAAGAAATGATATTATGTGTTATTTAATAATAGTATTATATAATGACTATGCACATCCATAAGTATGATGCATATGAGCATTCATTTAATGATTTATTATGTGCACATTTTCTTACAAATTTTCATTCATTGTTTAACTATTACTCTTTCTTTACTATTGACCATTTATTTGTATCTTTCATACAACTTTTATGCATGTAGTTAAAAGATTGCTTGTTGAGAAAATCATTCTCATTTCCTATTTACCTTACAAGCCATTATGCTAACACTTGTTGTACTAGGGTTCCTAAATGATATATTAGGAAGCGTTATAAGTTGTATTGTTTATACATTATAAGTTTCTTAAGAGATATTATGCATGTTAGAATGTATGTCTTTTGTTGTAATGTGTTGTATCAATACTTTTATTGTAACTTTTTATTTTATGACATTTTTGATATTATGCTTTGCTTTTAATTGGTTATGGTAGCAGGAAGGTTCATTAATTAAGATGTTTTTTCATTTCCTTACTTATTTCAATTTGTGCCCTTTGTGTTTTGCCATTTACATTGTGTTTTACTTGGTAAATTAATATTTGGATGTAAATTAACAAGTTTTATTACATTTAAGCTAGGTGAGGTCAAACAAAAAAATATGATTATAATATGAGAATTATTTTGTTATTTTCAAAGTTATACATGGAACAAGGATTGAATAGTTCTTACCACCAATGTTTAGTGCTACCATGTAGTGTGAGTAATACTAAGGTATAACATCCCAAAGGGTGGATTGAGCTTTAAAGAGGGAGAAAAAATTACAAATATCATCAGTGATAAATAAATGTGCTGAATAACAATTTTACAATTATTGGTGAGTTATTGGTTCTCCTTAAAAACGTGAACATTGAATAAAAAGAGTTACAACTCATAGAAGGACAAAGGAAAACATAAAAAATGAAAATATGATTTATTTAAACTCAATAATATCAAGTCAATAAAAATCAGTAGTTCATAGAAAACATTAAAGATTTTTAGAAAAGAAATAATAATTTTTTATAGAACTTAAATATCCAAGAAATAAAAACTTAATATTAAATGAAGTTAAAAGATTACAAAATTGATTTGAGAGATAGAGCTTATAGATATGATCAATATCGAATTATCTTGATGTGGAGAGGGAGTGCTGCAAATGCCAAATATTAAAAAAACATAATAAAGTAATTGCAATAAGGATTTTTAGATTAAAAATATTAAAATATTAAATGATATAAAAATTTGTAAAAATTGGATGAAAGTAGATCTCCTTGAGAAAAGGTCATAAAAATTAACTGATAAATTTTTTAAGACCAAATTGATAAAAACAATAAAAAGCATCATCAACACTAAATTAATTAAAGATTATTTAATTTTTACTCTCTAAATACCTAATCTCTGAACGAACTTGCAAGGGTGAAACCAACTGATGAAAACTGCTAGTTGAGGAGGCACATTTGTTCCAAGCAATGGATTAAAGGATTTGAATAGTTGGGAGAGAGCAAGAGATTGTAGAGGTGATATGTTGGATGAGGAGTTCTAACAAGCGATAGTTTGTAGCTATTGGTGGTTTTTAGAAAAATTAGGAACAAAATTCAAGCTTGGGTAAAGGAAAGAAAGAGAAATTAAAGGACAATGAGGCAAAAGAAGCAAGGGATTTATTGAAAGTTTTAGTGTGGCCAAGCAAGGAGAACTAAGTAAACCCCTTTATATTATCTCACTAAAAGGAAGAGAAAAAAATTGAGAAACTATTAACTGTAATAGAAATTAACTAAGAGGAGAAAGAATGTGAGTCAATCTAATGAAGGAAAGTTCATAAGCCAAAACAATTGTGAAACGAAGACACTATGAATCAAATTAGGGTAAGCAATGCTATATAGATTATGTGCAACTATTTTATATATTATGAATGTTATTTAGAGACTTAGAAATTGAAAGAATTTGAATACTAATAAGTGTTGTTATTGACTTATTTCACATGCTTGTCATGGTTATTACTTGTTTACCAGCTTCAAATGTTCTACAAATGTTCTATATGCTTGATTTATTAATATTAATAGCTAATTATTAAAAATGATTTATGTTAAAATTATTGATTTCATAGGTGATAATTTTTTGATGCAAATCATGTTCATATGCTTGCTAATCTTGGTTAGGAATATTGTGGTTTGTTTCATATGTCTTGGTTTTACATGAGATCTATTTTATACCAACTTTTGCCATGATTATTAGCATAAATAATGGAACCACAATAAAATAGAAATTTAATATAGGATTCCATAAAAAGAAAATTTAAATCAATAAGAAACTAACTAAAAGGTATTACTCTAGTTTTGATAGGGACTCTCCAGAGTGCATCCTATACTACCTTGATTTAGCATAAGTGTTACTCAGGTTGGAAAGGGTACCTTGAGAATGCATTTTATGCTATGGTTGGTAAGGTTAAAAGACCAAAAAAACTTTATAAACTTAAAGGTAAAACAATTGAAAATTTAAAAAGAGTAAACAAAATAGTAGAGTTATTAAATGAGCAAAGGATTATTATTGTATTAAATTGGTGCATCTAGTGAAAGCATTTCATTACTATGCATCTATACTTGATTATCTTTTTAACTTCTATATGCTATAATGTGATACTTAAATTAACATGACATATCATCTCAAAGATGTAATGTTCTACATGTATGTTTTATATTTTTTTCCACTAATCCAATTTCAATTGTCTAAGTAATTTCTTTAGTATAACAATTTTTAAAGAAAACATTGGATGCCACATGAATCTAGGGACCTATGAAAGAGGATGAGATATCTTCAAATATCTACTTTATTTTTTTCTAATGATCATGTAATAGGTTTACTTTTATGAGATTATAGTTCAACATCAGCTAATATATTTTGTTTATATTTGGTTGTTACTTTATTTTATCATAAAATTTGGTTAAGCTTTTGATTAAACTTAATATATTGTATGGTTTTTATTTCCATAATTAGCTTTGTTTCTTAAAATGTTGTTTGATTGCAATATAGTAGAAAATGTTATATTAAACATGGAGAAAGCTTTAAAAGGTATAATTATGTATCAAAGCTTACAACATTAAAACCAATAAAGCTTATTTGAAAATAAAAGAAACAAATTTTCAAATAATAGTTTTGCTAATTTTTTACATCTATTTTAAATATGGGACAATAGGGTACTCTACACCATGAGGCTTTCTTTTACTTTGAGCATTCCATACTATCAAAGAATATCTTGATCCATTTAAGCCAATCCTTTCCCTTAAACGAATCAATCATATCTATGATGCATGGTGAAATTAGCTTCATGAATTGTTTGACCAATATATTAATTGAAAACTTTCCCCTTTGCCTCTTAGATTTAGTAGGTGCTACATCTTGTTACATCTTCATCCTAACTAACATCATCCTCAATCCTTAGCCCCTCTCTTCCAAATATATTTTTCTAATTCCATTATATTATTTAAGCTTGCTACTCCTTCATCTTGTAGATTTTGTTTTTGAGATTCCATTATGCAAATTTATCTTTTTTTAGAATATATTCATTGCATATGTAATCAAAATAAGTGGCCATGTGACGCTTGTTGAAAACTAAAGTGCAAAATTGAATTCAAGCTTTAACAATATTTTTTTAAAGTTTGGAGCATTTTCCTTGCCATTAGTTTCCTTTAGATTACTTCAAATCCTTTAAAATAATCATCTCCAATCATAGTATCATAGGCATCTCTACACCTTTGCAACATATAATATTTTAATCTAATGGTACCGTATATAGACCAAACCTATCAATTGGATTGTTAGACAAAACTGACATGGTATTTGTAAACATACCATATGTTTCCTTTTATTTCTTTCCTTTTACATAGATTTATCATATATTTGGGTTGATGTACCATACATTGAGGCATACTATACCATATGTAGAACCCTATGTATTATCCAAGTTTTTCAAATTCTATTCATTTTCAATTATTTTACCTTAAGTGCAATTCATGGGATCTTATGTATGATATGTGAAGGTCATTTCTAGTCCTTTGAAGCTACTCAAGTTTTTAGAATTTAATGCATAAGATGGAATTTTGAATAATAAAACATTATATCAATTATCTAACACATAATCAATGCCAAAAGGAAGTGTGTGTCCATTATGATTATATATGCATGCTCATTAAGTTTATGGTGTCATTATTTATGTTCTCATCTTAGGTATATCCATTTTCCTAAAATTTTTCTCCTTAGGATTCCAACCATTCTAATACCACCTGTGTGGGGCTCATTATTATACACTTCAAATTAATAATTACAAAACAAAGCACTTGGTTAGTAATGGATACTTGAAGTGTTGTGTGTATGAAAACGTAACTAGTGGAAGCAGTAGATGTTGATGTTGAGCAAGGTTCATATTCTTGAAGTTAGATAAAGCCTAAAGACCTTTGCTCATGGATGGATCAACTTATAGATAATTGTGCCATGAAGAAAAACTCTTTATGGCATGGCTAAATCAAATAAAGTTGTTCATTGTCTATAATTATTTGGGTTAGAATATCAAACCTTTATCCTTTACAGAGTGTCACTTAGGACTTGGTCAACACATGCATTCTTTCTTGTACAAATCTTTATACTTGATCTAGAGTGACTTAGAACATGAGGAACCTTCATATAAATCTCTTTAAATGAGGTTAGAATGTCTAAATTAATGAAAATAAATTTAAAATAAGCTATAAGCTTCACTGTAGTATGATTGTTCGATACAATGATTAATACAAAAATTGTACAATTTATTCTTAGTCTTGAAATATCAATGAATTTGAAGTTATCATGACATCATAAAGGTATGACATCATCTGGATTAAGAATAGAGTATAAAATCAGTAGTACAAGATAATATCCTTGTACATGTATTGTTTGTATTCTAAGAGTTGAGTAATCACTAACATCATATGAGTATGAAGACTACTTTGCATGAGTATGATTATTTTCTCTCAGAATCTAACTCATAAATAAGAACTAGTGTAGTTAGGCATGCATGATGTATTTATCATATTGGTATTATCATATGATTAACTTAGAATATGCAATTATAGCTTGGTTTTATAATCAATCATTAATATATGAAGTCTAAGCTTAGTTTTGTGGTATTTGTATTCTCAACATCATATAATATGAAGTAGTATACTATAAACTACAATCTATTTCATCTCATAGATAACTTTAAAGACCACAGCATAGAAATACTTTTATCTTGTCATATGAATATGATATCTACATCATATAAGTGTGACCTTTATTTTATATGATTTTTACTGTTGATCTCATGTAAACGTTAATATATTATACGATCTTGCATTATACATAATTCCCAAGAGCTCCTATTAGCAAAAAATAGTATCATATGCTGGTGATTCACATATTGCACTTGTGTGATCTATTTGAATAATAGAATTAAACTACACATATACGACTAACCCTTGTGATAATCTAGTATGATGTTTTAAGGACTTGAATAATCTTCTAAGAATCTTTGTCATATAGTTTGAGGACATTTGTTGTACTTGTATAATTATCTATTACTTGATGAAATACAGTAATCATAACATCATATTATTAGGAAAATCTTAGTTTTATTCCTATCATTCTGATATAATCCTTGTGATGTATTTGATTTATCAATAAATCAGACATAATGGCTATTTTGATCACTTTGGAAATCAAATTCTAGTTCTTGGATGTTCCATTTTCTTACCATAAATTGTTCAAAGGTATACATTTTCTAAAAAGAATATGATGATGATCAAGAGTGCAAGAACAAATAACAAAGAGAAAAGGTCTTGACAAGTTATCTCTCTTGATTAAAGCTAATGTACTGTATTTGCAACATATTCTAGCTAAACTTGCACTTTGTATTTTTTTTTTGTTCATATTGGTAACTTCTTTTACTTAAACACATGTCAATTTTGCATTAAAGTCTAAAAGGTATAGGTTTATTGTGAGTTTTTTTTAAAGTGCTATAAATCGATTGTATTAGATGTTCTCTATTTTTAGTAGTTGTATTTTGTCTTCTCTAAATATATTTTATATTTTGGTGTGCCCCTATTAAATTAGTAAAAGAAAATGATTTTTACGATATTTTTCCCCTACTGGATATGATAAAAGAAAGTAGATTTAGTGAAAGTCTAATCAAGTTGATCTGGAGTGTATGTAAGCATTGGTTTAGGCCAAATTTCCTAAAAATATAGTGTACATTTTTTATATTTACTTGTTCTTACTTGCTTTCATTGGTACTTATTTAACAAATATTGACCATGCTAACTTTAAATAATATTAAATATTAAAAGAGAAACTAAATACAGCATAATAATAGTCATTCAACCTTCTCACAAGTAATTTAAGTATAAAAGCATTTAAATTTTATCCTAATCTCATAATTCACCTTCTTTTTATGGGTTTCACACCTCCTTAACCTCAAAATCCTTGTATCTCCATCTAACTTTATTTATCCATTTTTATTTTGAAATATTTTCTTTTAATAAGAAAAATGATTTATTGTGGCAAAATAAAATAAATCCACATTACTAATTATGCCCACATCATTATCACAATAACCTTTAATACAAACCAAATATTGTAATATTAAAACATCATAGTGTGAATGGATAATAACTTAAACCACTAATGATGTCAATTATCTTCATTGTTCCACTATAGTCTTATGTAATCCATTCATATTACTTATAATAGGCTACTCCAATCAACACAACGTCAATAAGCAAAAGAGTCATTATCTTAATGCAAAAGTTTACATAATTTTTGTCATGTTGCATATTGGATTCATGTCATGAATGTGAGAAAATAAATGCATATTCATTGTAACATTATAAAAACAAATATATGTTTTAAAAATGCAGTTCAATAAATCATTTGAAATTGTTAATCTATATTTCATAAATTTTTGTTTTATTGGTCCTTAAACCTTTTTCAATATCAAATTATCATGTTTTCTTTTTTCCATTGATTTATTTTTAATTTTAATAACCCTTGTTTCATTACAAGTGATTGGGCTTACTAATTCAATTCATTCGTCTTTGAAAGCATCTTTTATGAGCTCTACCCATTTTAGGACTACCATTTACAAGTATACTTCACTAATTCTCTCAGCTCCATGTAATCTTTTAAGGGCTTTACATCATTTAAAACTATAGCATATGAGCATACTTGACCTAGAATAATACCATTAAGACTCTTATCCCTTCTCCCTATATTATTTAACTTAGCCTTTTTATGAACATGTTTCTTACTAATCAGTTTTTTACTACGCCTTTCATTCTTTTATTTCACATTGTTATTTCATTTTTATTTTTTAAATAACTATGCTAATGTTCGAGCCATTATGGAGCATTCAAGTTTTGGCTCTTAAAAGTATCTTAACTTAAATGAACTAAACATACTAAATGATAAATATTATCATATCATGTAAAATTCTTAGATTTTGGATATTCAGGTATCATTCTATTTGATCCCTTAATATATGAAGTAGATGAACTGATTGTACTGTATTATAGTTATATCGTATCATTAAAATATTTCTAAAAGTTATTTTTCATTAGTTGTACTATTCAATCAACCCTATGAACTATCCATGTATAATTGATCATAGTAAATGATAGTAATATCACACCATATAATGTGATAATTTTGTAGAAAATTGAAGTTTTCTGTCATGAAAATTTTCACATGTTTTGTTAATGCAAAACAACATTTTTAATCTTAAATGAATTAATTTAGTTTGTAAAGATTGTATACCTAAATGATGATTTGTGCATGAAATATATTTTGAGAAGTTTGTGTTTCATGCACTCAATTCCACATTGTTGGCCTATTGCCTTATAAATATTATTATAGGTCTTACACTCTAAATCAAATAAAGACACCATAATAGTCTTAGCCAAGTTGCTTTAAGCTTCATGTTTGGTACTTGTTATATTCTCTCTAAGCACTATCATTAAAATCTTTTAGTAAAAACAAAGCTTCTCCAATTAAGTTCACCAATAAATTCTTAAGTTACATGATTTGACACACTTAAAGAAAAATAATTAATAAAATAATAAAATAATTTTATTATCATCCAACAAGTCAAACATGAATGCAAAGGTTAAATCATGGGATGATATCATAGAAAAAGCTCACTTTTATTTCTTATTTTATATTATATTATATCTTATCATATTATGGTATATCACCCAGTCATATCGTCATCACATAACATTACACTATCATAAATGATGCACATATAAGGCATGTTAGCCTAATCATATCATATTTTTCTTTCATTTTCTGTTATTTTTTTACCATATTTCTATCTATTTAAATACATCATATATGTGCATATATGTTGTCATAACATATAAGGCATTTTACCAAGGGTTGTAACATATAAATATCAGAACTCATGCATAATAAATCAATGTTGTTGAATCCTTAGTCTTTACACTACATATTTGATAGCAATGAAACAATTGTGTTTGTACAATGCTTTTCTTAAGTGATTTCATATTTTGTTGGAGTGAGTCACATGCAAAGATCATTTGTGACAACTTGGTGGTGTTGTTAGTGCTTGTCTTAACTTGTACATTTTGATGCTATTATTTCAACTCTTGGTTGAGTAACTGTCCATGAAAGTTTATCCTCAATGCATCATATTGGTTAAAATTGTAAACCAATCACTTGACATTTATATAATAAATAGGATTACAATTAACTTACTCAAGCATTCATTTCATCTAGTTTATCTTTACACATGACTATATCTTAATGAGTATTTCAGGTAAGATGTTTGAATTCACATGTAAAGGTCAATTTTCATATTTAAAAAATAATCTAGTGTAGCATATCAGTATTAATCATACTTGTAAGAGTTTATTTTTATATAATAAAATTACTTATCTTGTGAGATCAAACAAAGTATCAATTATGAGCAATCATGAATATTATATATGTCCTCATTGTATCAGTATGACTCTTCATGCACATTAAAATCAATAAATTAGACATGAACTTCATTAGATTGATCCTTTCTTATTGTTCATTGCCTTTCTACAATCTTGTGGTCATAACTCTTTGACACTCTGAAATTTGTAAGAGCTATATTATTTGCTTTGAGAATCCAACTCTAGCCATTAAAACATATTTATTTGGACATAACCCATTGATTAATATAAACAAAAGAGAAAAAATAATAAAAATATGATGATGGTTCAATTGGAAAATTATTTTTGAAAATCTATGAGGTGAAATCCCTGAATATGAACTGTGCTTAAATGTGAAGAGAGTTCTTCATATTGTTTCAATCATAACATTCCTTATTTATTTATTTCCAACATTACATCAAGCTCTATTTCAACTGGTAACATCTTTTAATAACATTTAATTGTTGTGCCATAAAAATCTTACAAGTTGTGGTATGTTTTTTGTGAAGTTTATCATGCTAAAAGTGCTATAAAATTTGTAAACCCATTTCTTCTACTACTAGTTTTGCTAAAATGGTATAGTTTTATATGGTTTGCCCCTACCAACCAGAGCAAAAGGGAGTGGTGTTTTAGTGGAAGTATGGTAAGGTTGACCAGGGGTGAATATAGGAATTGGTTAGGCCAAGCCACTTCAAAAACTTACATGCTTTTAACTTTACTTGCTTTATATGTTTTGCTCAATTTATTACTTCACAATAATTACAATTATAGAAAAGGGCTTTAGAAAAAGTATGAATGTTTTTTAAAAAGTACTTTTAAGTAATTAAGATTCATTATAAGATTACTTAAGTTCATTGAATTCAATTGATAAAATGAAGGACCTTTACTACTTTTTTTCTTTTGTTTGGAATCAGAATAAAGGACCTTACAAAATTCACCCCCCTCTTGTTATTATTACTAGAATACATTTTCAAGTATTAGTATCAATGATGGGTTGTATCAAGTGAAGAAATTTCTAGGAGAATATCCTAATCTACTATCATTTGTGTGGGTTGAAGCATTACATTTGTGTCATCACTATGGATTGACCTCCTATATTTGAAGGAAAGAACTTTTCCACATCAAAAATGGAATTAAGACTTTATTATGAAAATAGATCATAACTTGTGTTTGTTATTTGAACAACCATATATCATTACTAATGTTTCATTTGAAAGATCTAGAATATTGATGCAAATGATTACAAGAGGAATTATTTACTTATATTGTACTTCATCTCAAAACATTAGAATAAAGATGTACCATTTAACTACTTATTTTGAGGTGTAGGAACTATAAAGGTTATATGATGATAAACATGTTAAAATCCCTTCTAAAGACAAGCAAGAGAAAAGAAAGAAGTAGGAACATAAAAAGAAAAGGAAATGGCTTCAAATAAAGGTAAGTAGTCTATATCTTGTTTTAATTACTTTTTTTATTCCTATGATGAAAGATCTTACTTCTTTGAAGAGTTATTTTAAAAGCATAAGATATTGCTTAATATAGATGCTACTCTTAAGAATTATGCAAAACAAAAAGATGGAATAATTGATTTGCAAAGGCACCATGATACTCTTAAGGAGGAGAGAATATCACTAATTAATACTAAAGGATCACATATTTAGAATCAAAAGTTTGAATAAATCCATAGAAAAAATTGATTCTAACTTAGTTAAGCATGCTTCATGTATTGACTCTCTAAATTCTAAAAATAAGATTCTTAAGGATGAAAGCAATAACCTAAAAAAGAAGTTCAAAAAATTTGCCATGACTAAAAAGAATTTGATAATTTGAAAGAAAACTTTATTTGTATGAGTGCACATAGTTCCCCTCATGTTCAAGTTCTTTCACATGTGTCACATCTTGCTTTATCACATAATCATCTGAAAGAAATAATGCTCATTTGCATACATCAACATTATCAATTGGCTCAATTAAGATGGCATGGAATTAATGTAGTAACCATGGTTATATCTCTACTTATTACCCCTTTAGAAAATCCATGAACTTGAAATAAATAAATATGGATTCTTAAAGGCATTTATGTAATTGATTTTGTAAAATCAACTCAATCACTTGCTATTAATTGAAAACCCAAGATGTTTAGGGTTCATAAAATTATGGCATAGGTAACTGTGTTGTGTCTCCATAGAAAGGACTTATAGAGACAAAACTTAGTTTGTTTGCCAAAGTTGTTGCTTTGACGTACTTATCCAATGCAAAAAGTAGCTTAGCCTCATATTAGTTTGGCAGACAATTAATTTGAATGGTATTGACGAGTCATCATTAGAGTATGATGAGAGAATTGTCTGAGTTCAAAGAAGTACCTAATTGAATAGTGATTAAATTATCATGCTACCTTGATACCAGACCGGAGTCTAAGCCATGCTCAATAGGAGTTGGTTGAGTTGTCCTATGATGATTAAGCAGGGGACAACATCATATAAATATTAGGTTGTACAAATAGGTCTAAAATGATGTACATATCTGATGCGATGTCATATCAGATAAAAGAGCAATAATTTTAAAATGCATCATGAGCATGTCACTGAAGTACAATAATGGAGTCATCCAAGTCTAATAATGCAATCAAATGAATAGTTTTAGATCCTTAATCTATTTGACCAATTGTGCTTGAGGGCATCAATGTTATGGTGAATGGGAGAAATAATTGTAACTTTGAAAAAATGTACTATGTTAAAGTGGTGAGCTTCCTTGTTCGACAGGTCGTTAGAATTAACAGTACCTAAAGAAGTTCATTCGTAATAAGATTAACTGTTATTGTATTGAAATGATAGGGATAAAGAATTCTGGTGTGAGACATTGAGTTGTAAAAGTTTATAGAGTGATGAATGCCATTGTACTAAATGAAGGTAGAACTAATTGAGCTAATCATTAAATTTAAATGTCATTAATAGTGCCATCTTGTAAACCATGATTAAGGATCTTGTATGAGCAACAAAAATAGGGAATTATGACTTTCTCCATTATTATGTTGGCCTTGCATTTTTTTTATTAGGATAATTCCATTACTAGCCTTTTGTCTTACAGATTTAGTGAGAGACCTTATAGCTTTTTATCCTCTTTTTTTATTGCAATTCTCCAAATGATTTGACCATGTTTTTGCATTTTCTTAATTAGTTGAATACTATCCACAATAGACTAGTGTGGAACTAAGATACCTAATATCATTTTAGTTAGATTGGAAGATTCAAAATCTGTGATTACCTTATAAAACTATTTATCACAACATCATTACAAAATCTTAATGATGCCAAACATAGTAGCTTCGAATGTGGTGTTAAGTATAATTGGTTCAGCAAGGACTAGAGGACATTTTAATCATTATCACAAATAAGTACTACCACTTTAGCTTGTTTCTAGCTTTCCATGTGTGTCAGTATATTAGGAGTGGAATGAAGTTCATGACTTCTTAGTTTGTCAAGCCACCATTAACACCCTACTACCATTGATTTAGGATAAACAAAATCAGTTGATGTACCTTGATATGATTATCTAAAGTTATACCATAGAAGGACCAAGGACATTACATGATATAATAATTTGTAAAAGCATGATTCAGAGTGTACTCATTAAGATAATGGGGGCAATTGTATGCATGTTGAAAATGCAATCTTTTTAGGTGATCTAAACATGGGAATGCATAGTTAAGTATTCACCAAATGATGATCAATATCTTCTTAGGGAGTTTCTCATTCCAAATTCCTTTTCTATAGGTCCTCTCAAAATTCTTGCTCTTAATAATATTTTAGATAGATTTGAGTGAAAATTTATTATCATTGTTTAATGTCTACTAAACTTTTCCTTTTATAAGAGATTTATGCACAAAAGTTGAGACCAACTTCATTACTTTTTCCATATTTCACCATATGTCAAATTTGATCAGTGTGCTTCCATTAAAAATTTTAGCCTATTTGTATTCAAACCCAAGGGGTTGGCCTGATAGCAATTTCCAATTTTTCTTTGGTAAATAGCTAAAGCAATGTCATCTATCTTCCTTATGAGAAGTTTGTTCTCCTCACATAGTTCACTTATTTTTTCCCATTTGATCAAATAGTTTTTGTGATAACTCTTTATACATCCCCATAAGAAGGCATTCATTAACATTTCTAGCCTGTTTATCATCTATGTAAGCGAAAGCATAAACATTAATGCATTAGTTAGGACCAAATTTAGTACATACTTAACAAGTATTAATCGGCCTCCTTTAGATAGTACATTCTTCTTCTAACTAGTTATTTTATTTTGCAATTTTTCTATTAGTTATTAGAAATATATTGATTTCTTTCTACTATCATATATTAAGCACCCCAAATAGGTTATGGGGATGGAAATTTTGCTTAAATCCCAAAGTATTTTCATTGTTCTTCTTGGAACTACTTTCAGCTTTCTTAAGTCACAAAATTTGCAATTTTGCATACTCGATTAAGTGATCAAGGTCTATTGCAAAGATTCAAGGTGCTTGTGAATATTTTTTAAGGACCTTAATTCCTCTATACTGATGATTATGATGTCATATGCATAGTTAAGATGTGCTATTTTAGGTGTTATGGCATAATTCATTATTTCCTTATTTTTGAAGTTCTATTTTAATGTTCTAGTAAAGAATTTCTTTACAATAATGAAGAGTAGCAAGAAAATGAGGCTACCTTGTGATTTTGTCCTTTGTGGTTGAATGAGCCCATGTGGAGAGCCATTAATTATAATGTATATCCATCTAATATTGATGATATGTTTGACTAAAGAGTTAAACTACACTAAGAAATTAAATTTGCATAGCATTTTGAAAAGAAAGTCCTATGAAACATTGTTGAAGGCACTTTTAATGTCCAACTTTATTATGTAGTTCATCCCTCTAATTTTTCTATTCAATGAAGCTGCTAATTCTTGAGCAATTGAAATATTATCAACTTTCTTCCTACTTTAAAGAAACTACCCTTCTCTATTGAAATAAGTTTTCTTAGATGTTACAACCTATTGGCCAAGAGCTTGCTCAAAATTCTTCTAACAAAATTAGTAAGTAATACATATAGGCTTGAAGTTCTGAAAGGTGATTGGATTGTTAAACTTGGGAATAAGAATTATATGAGAGTTGGCAATCCCTTTGAGGATATCACCATTCCTTTGTTGCATCCTTAACATATAAAGCAATGATATTTTAGTAGGTAGTGAAAGCCACATTGTTAAATGCATTTGGACTTACAACACTATATTTGTCTTGTTGAAATACCACTTGACAAACTTCCTCTAGTTTGACATTTTTATAAGAATTTGATTGTGCTGCTATGAAATAAGCTAAGGAATATAGTTTGTGCCTTATTATAAATAAATCTACTCTCTAGCTACAAGTTTTTTAAAATATTCAACAACAACATTCTATAGCTACTTCTGGCCTAAGACCTTTGTGCCAGCTTTCCTTTTAATCTTAGTAACGTAAAGTTTAGATCCTTTGTCTTTTACAAGTGCATGAAAAAATTTAGTATTACTATTAGTTAACCTTTAGCCCTTACATTTTTTGCACCAGTAGTTTCTTCTTTTTTTAGCTCAAACATGAGCTATAGATTGGTAGTGTTGAGTCTAATCTTATCTTCTTCTAAGCCATTTTCTAGAATTTTTTTTCTTTAACCTCAATTTTCTCATCAATTCTTTTAATATTTTGAAACATGTTTCCAAAAGTGCTCCTATTATGTTTCTTTATATAGTCCTTGAGTCTTCTAAGCTTGAATTTTAAAGCCTACATGCCAGCTAAATGTGTAAGACCTATGTGATTACTTTCTATTAGGTTGTAGATATTAGAATGTGATTTCCACATGTTATGGAGTTTGAATTTCCTTGGACCAAAAAATTGCTTAGTTGTCTGATGAAATAGTTAAGGTGAATGGTCAGACCCTCCCTTACACAAGTGGTTAATAGTTATTGTTGGGTTTCTATCCAACCATTATCTATTCACCAATTCCTATCTAATCACTTCTAGACCCAATAAACCTTTCTTTTGCCTACCCAAGAGAAACAAGAGTCCTTAAATGAAATCTCAGATAGCCTACATTCTCTAATATGACCATTAAACTCATTTTTTATTATAATATTAGGAGTTGATGCTCCCTTTATTCTTCTATTAATGATATAACGTTGAAGTTTCCCCCATTATCCATGATGCATTCAAGTTACTAGAAATTTTAGTGATTTTGCACCACAATTCATGTCTTAATGTTTTAGAACATATGGAATAAATAAGAGTGCAATTTGAGGTTGGCCCATTCTTGATAACCTCCAAATAAATAGGCTAATCATTTTCATAAATGGTAGTACATTAGATGTCATTCTTTCAAAGTATCGAAATTTTAGTAGATCATTGCTGGTATGTTGAGTTTACCCAAGTTGAAGTCAAGGTCTTGTAATGTTTTTTTAACTTTTGGCATAGGTTCAAGTAGAGAAAATAATAAGATGCTTTTGTTTTTAAGTAATTTGTTTGATCTAGCAAAACATTTATGATTTGAGGCTCCGTAATGTTCCATATATGCATGTTATCCATTAGTTAAAGCTTCAACAGTTTGTATTAATTTGGTATTCACACAATTCCATTTTTTGGATGTTATCTAGTGATATTGTTTGCCCTTTTTTTATCTTCTTTTTTTAACATGAGTAAAGTCTTTAGGCTCCATTGAAATTAAACTTGCTTTCATTACTTTTTCATGAAATTCTAACCCAAAATCTTTTACTACCTAAATATTTAGAGTGAATTGAGAATTTGTTTTGTTGTAATTTCTTTATCCAATTGAGGATCTTTGATAATGACTACCTAATCATCTACTAGCTTAGATTGTAGCATTCATTTTTTACTACATGTCATATTGGGTCAAGTAATTTCCTTAGACAAAATTTCTCTTTGTTCATCATTAGCTCCTTTAACCAAATGTCATTGAGGTTGAAAATCTAGTCTAGTTTGTTCTTTCTAATCATTAGATATTTTTTCTTAAATTTTATGTGAGTACTCTTATCCTTTTCTTGGTCTTATTATGCAATACAAGTATTAGCAATGATTGGTGTCATTTAAAATGTTGATTTCATTGGGTTGTGTTTGCAAGTTAGTTTAGTATTATCCTATTTACAAAAATGGCTATAGTGAAGTGGAATATTATTATATTGTCTTCTACCAAAATCCACTCAAACTATTATCTTTTTGAGTTATTCAAATGTATTTAGGAAGCTCATTAATTCAATTAATCACAACAAAAACTCTTACAATACTTAGCTGAGTCAAATTTAGAGTAGTTGCATCACTTTAAGTGGTTTCCCAATCTTAAAAGTGATCAAATGTAGTGTAAGCTTGTTAATAAGCGAATTGGTAGATGCTCAAGTGAAATGCAAACTGGAGCATGCAATAATTTGATGTTTAAATGAATTCAAGGTGCCATTTAAGTACTCACACCTAAAATTCTCTAATATTTTAGGACTCATGTAGCAAGCAATGAAGGAAATCTTCTGACTTATTTAATCGAAGCATGATGTGCCTATTATATAATGATTCAATTTTGACCTCACCTTAAAAGCCAATCAACAAAAGTGCCTTTCTCATAGATTCCATACTTTGTATCCTGTACGAAAATTTACTGATTGGAACAAGTTTGAAATCAGCAACCACTCTCCTATTTTCATCTTCTTTAAAAATGACTTTTGGCTACCCTTTAAAAATAGTAGGGAGTGATTTACTACAAATATATTTCTATTTTCTAGAAGTATGCATATCTATGTAAAAGTCTTATTGTAAACCCCTTGGCTTGTCTCTCATTTTCTTTATTTTTTATGCCTGATTAGAAGGAGAGGATGTGTGAAATGAAAAGTATTAGCATTTAGCACATCCCATGGTTGTACCATTGCTATCTAATTTAAGTGGAAGTATGAATGTAGAGGGAGCATGAACTCTTATTTGTTTAACATTTTCATTTCACTCTTATCAATGGTTTGTCATCATCAAAGGGGGAGATTGTTAAAATCTTGGTCATTGCATCACTTGTTTGTTGAAAACAAAAAACCATTTCCTTTAATGATTTTATATTTGGTTGGAGTGACTCATATGTGAAGACCATTTGTAACAACTTGGTCTTGTTGCTGGTGCTCAACTCAACTTGTACATGATGGAGCCATTATTTAAGCATTTGGTGGAGTGGCTATCTATCTAGAGTTTATCTACAATGCATCATTTTAGTTAGAATTATAAACCTATCACTTGATATTTATATGGTATATAGTATTACATTTGACGTACTCAAGCTCTCATTTTATCTACATTACCTTAGCACATAAAACTATCTTAACGAGCACTAATTATGTAGGTTGGCATGCACGTGAGGTGGTCATCTTGCATACTTTGCAAAATCATATATTGTAATATATAGTACAAGTTGTACAAGTTCAACTTCGTGCAATACAATTTGTTATCATGTGAGATTTGACAAAGTATCAGTTGTAAGGGATCTTGAGTTATTACTTAGTTATACTACATGAACAATACTTCAGTTGTACAAGGTAATCTATTGATTTTGTTTAGTTGAATTAGACATGGGATTAGATTAAGTAATGAGAATATGAATTAGATGAGTTTATTTTCTATGTATCTATATGATCCACCTTTATACAAGTATTATAATTTTTCCAAAAATACCTAGCTTTTGACTTAGATAGTTTGTTAAATCAAATTCTTTGTACATGAATGATAAATGCTCACTCGAGATCCTCATCTAAGATTTAGACATATTATGGACAAATTTGCATCATATGAGTATAATATACATATTGTATGAGTGTGATCCTTTAGGAATAATAGAAAAGAGCATGTTATTGGACTCATTGTAATGTACAATCTTACATTTACAATATTTTATCAAGAGTTCATATATTGGACTTGAGAAGATTTTTTGTTTTATATATACTATACAATACCCTCATCGTATTTTTATGACTCTTCATGCTCTTAGAAATCAATAAATTAGACAAGCACATTGTTGGTGTAATGCTTTCTTTGGGTCTTTCCATTGTATGATTTTGTGGTCATAATTGTATGATGTATCATCGAAACTTATAATAGCTATTTCATTTGGTTTGAGAAACTAACTCTAGCTATTAGGATATCTTTATTTTAACATATCTCATAAAAGAGAAATATAGTAAGAAGTTGATGATAGTTCAACTAAAAAGTCATTTTTGCAAATTTGAAAAGCAAAATCATTGGATATAGGCTATGTTAATCATGAAAAGAGTTCATCCTCTTATTGTAACCATAACATTCTCTAATTGTTAATTTTCGACATTACATCAAGTCCCATTTTAATTGATAACATATTTTCACAATATTTAGTTTTTTGTACATATAGACCTTACAAGCAAATGGTATGGTACTTGTAAGCCTTATCTTGTTAAAAGTGCAATAAAATTTGTAAAGTCATTTTTATTATTTCTTTTATAAGGTATACCCCTACGAGCTTTATTAAAAGGTTGTGGTGTTTTAAGGTTTACTCTAACTAGTTGTAGTGAAATGGAATGGTTTATTAATTGAAGTCAATCAAGTTGATTAGGGTTAGATGTAGGCATTGGTTAGGTTGAATCACCTAAAAACTAGTCTACATTTATCTTATCTTGCTCTATATGGTTTATGCATCTTATACTTCATAATAATCACCATTTTTGTAAACATATTTGGAAAGCTAATGAAATATTTTTAAAACATTAGTATGAGTAGTTAAAATTCATTATGAGATTATTTAAGCTAATTGAATTTAATTGATAAAATAAAATACCTTTATTGCTTATTATCTTATATATGAAATTAGAATAAGTTTTAAATCTATAGAATTCACCCCCTCTTATAATTATTATTCACTAATACTTTCAACGAAGGTTATATTATCATGCTTAATTTATACATTTTCATGAACATAAACACTAGCTTACTCATATTACAGTTGATTTAATTCACACATTTGATTTCTTAGAGGTTTCTCATTTCAATTCTCTTTTACTTTTTGTCTTACATAATGTAATTATGCACAAACTATTACAATATGATCATTTTGATGTCAATAATAGCTTGCTAAATTTCATTATTTTATGCACAAAACACCATTTATTCATAAATACTCCCTTCTTAGATGTGTTGTACCTTATGTTTGTTCTAGTACATGTTGGTCCTCAGCATAGCATCTACTAATTTTGGGCATAATGTATATTTGGATTAGGTACATTGAACTCAAAACCTAACATACTATATGTTTGCTCTCCAATGAATTCAAAACTTAACATTTCCTTCCCATGTTTTCTACTCAATTCATTTCTAAAAGCATGCCAAGTTATAGTAATAACCATAATAAAATACCTTTAATAATCAAATCATTTGGATTTCATCTAAAATTAAATGTTAAGACTTCCAAATAGAGTTTCCATAATTAACATGCAATCTATAGCTTATGGAAATGAAATGAAACTAAAGTCTATAAAGAAACTTCATAATTTACTAGTCTTACTATTCATCCTTATGCATTCAACCCTTTTTTCAATATCCTTCTTTTAATTTGTCTTTAGTATCCCATTTTCTAATTTTGGCATACTATATGTTTGGATTGGGTGTACTATACTCAAAACCTAACATGGCATATGTTAAGTCTTGAATGAATTCAAAACTCAACATGTCCTTCATTTGTTCTCTACTCAACACATTTTTAAACTCGTGCAAAGCTATAGTAATAACCATTAAAAATCCCATTTATAATAACATACTTTGAATTTCATCTAAAATTAAATGTAAAATCTTCCAAATAGATTTTTCACAATTAATACACATTCTATAGCTTGTGGGAAGGAAATGAAGCAAAAGTCTATAATGAAACTTCATAAATGATTAATCTTAATTTTCCTCTACATGCTTGTAACCCTTTTCAAATTCCTTCTTTAAATGGCCTCTTTTCCACTATTGTACAATTCCTTTTTGTTCTATGTTTTCGTTATTTTTCTTTCTTAAACTACAACCTTAGTTTCTAATGAGTCTTACAATCCTAGCTAACTTCCCCTTTGAATGCTTTTCAATAATAACTTATGGTAGTTGAATTTCTCCTTGGGTCACTTCTTTGATTTAAATTATTAAACTCATAGCTATCCTTCCTTCTAAGCTCTCCATCCCCTCTCTAACTCTCTTTTAATTTCTCTAGTTTAACTATTCTTAATTTCTTTTATATCTAATCAATTGATATTTGTCCCTTAATTATTATCTTTTGTCAAAGCTTAGGTAGTTTAGAGGTAAGATTATTCCCTTATTGCACTTTTCAATTAACATAATAACCATTCAGTTCCTTTATTTCAAAAATTCAAAACAGTTAATTAAAACTCCAAAAATTAAAAACATTGCAAGAGTTCTTTTCATAAATATGCTTAATTTAAAATTCTAAGATACTATACTAAATGGCATATTTTTGAGATACAACTAAAATATTATTATTTTTATTTTAACACCTCGGTCATGATAAAGTACAGTGTACTACTAAAAAGTATGCTTATTCGCACATCTCTCAACTCTTTGGTTCCTTATCCTTAGGAATGTTTAGAGTTGTGACATCAAAAAGTTGGTGTATATATATATATATATGAAAAACACTTCTAATTAATGATATGCCTTTCAGAAATGATGCCCCAACTTTATTGGTTTACTAATTAACAAAATAAGTAATCATTGTCAACTTGATCAAGCTCATAATATAAAAATTATGGACATAACCAATCCTTTAAGTTGAGATTTTTAATATTACTTCAAATTCTTATTTTTCTAAATAAACAATATCATTGATTATAAGTCTTACCTGTCTAAGAAGTTAAACAATAATAAAATACATCCCAAAATTATATAAATAAATCACCAAAAGTGTTTTAGGGAGTAACTATTCATCCTCATAGCCATCTTGGTCTATCACCTTATGTGTGTTAAGGGCATGTCCTATAATGTAAGTAGAACAAATAATGAGTATAAAACTCATAAGATAAATTAAAATTACAAAAACATGAAATATAAAATGAGTAAACAAGTAATTATGAATAACTAAATAATATGTCATGGCATCCATAATATAATGTACTTAGTATGCATACAAAAAAATCACTTAGACTCTACTGAGAAAAAATTGATTATAATGTCAAATATATATATATATATATATATATATATATATATATATATATATATATATCTCAAAACTATATGTAATTATATATCCATTTAGGCATTTCTTCTTCAATAATTTTATGGCTTCTTTATTCTCCCATTTTTTTCTTTTGCCACCTTTTCATATATTCATCTTTTTGCTATTTGGACTCTATGTCCCTTTAATATAAATATCTTATTCATTTAGTTTCTTATTATTTAATTTTCTATTTAGCATCTCATTATTATTTAGAGCTCTACCCATATGTGTATCATAGCTACCCAATAATCATATTAGATCATATCATATCTACACATGATGGCTTTGCATAAACTATTAACAATGGTAGTCTTACCACATCTACTCTACAAAGAGCATAAGTGAACCTTGAATATCATAGTCCCATCATCTCTCAACACATCCACCTTACATAAAGCATAAGTGATGCTTGAATATCATAATGCTATTATCTCCATACATTAAGGCTCTACATAATGTACTAGTAATGTAGGAAAAAGAGGACCTTGGTGTTAACTCATGGCTTCTTATGCAACTAGTGCCTCATCATAACTCGTATCTTATCATATTTCTTTTCCTATAATCACTATGGGATAGTATACTTAGAAAAACTACACTTTATTTCTTATTTCTTTACTACATCATAACATGCATAGTAATGAGGTGTAATAGAGCTTAATTAGCCTAATGAGTTTGGCATTTTAGGTAATACTAATATGAGATGGAAAAGTTTACCCCAATGTTGAGTAAATAAAAAAAGGGTTAAGAGACACCCATTAGCTCGAAGGGTACTTTTAACCTCCTAAGCCATGCAAATTACTAAACAAATGAATCACAATTAATAGTATTCTAATCTCAAATATAAAGGAAGCATCAAATAAAAGCTCAATAAGTTGGCTAAACTATCTAGTTAAAATAAAAAAGATACTTTTGCTTGCACTAATGGAAGCAATGGCACATAAAAATAGAAGGTCTCAATTAACAAAGAGGTTGAACTTTGATCATTATGTAGGAAATATATCCAATAAGATTAGGATACTATGATAAAAAGAATTGAACTATCGAATACTGATAGATGAGAAGCAATTAGTTCATTTAGTAGACAATCCTCTGTGGAATACATTTAATAATTGTACCTTTATTTATGCTAAAAGCTCATGCATAAGAATAAGGGCACTTCAGAATAATCTCATCCACATTATAGAGTACACTAATAGGCAGTGGTTTGTACGAAATGACTTTAGCAAAATTTCATCTATTGATGAATAGAATGGCAATTCTTCACCCAAACTAGAAGTAATTTATAAATTCTTGGCTTGTATTAACCAATGCAATATAAAGAAATTCCCTTTTATAGTTTTTGCATTTACATGGGATGGTAAAAGGAAGGGTAAGTGGATCTGGAAAAGGTTGGAGAAGATATTAATAAATAGCACTTAGTTTCATCTAATTCTTATAGCTACAGTACAACATCTATGTAGATTAGGATCTGATTAGATCCTATTACTTCTTTAATGGAAGAATTAGTTCCAACTCCTAAATAATTTAGATTTAAAAGCGTGTGACTAAGGCATTAAACATTCATTCATACAATGGAGAACAATTGTACAATCTTGACAAATTACTTGAGCATGATGGCTATTTCTATCAAAATAAAATGGTTGAACGATTGCCTCATATAATGCAATAAAGCAATGTTTGAAAATATATTTGATACAATTAAATTGATCAAAGATCTATTGAAGAGAAAGATAGTTTTTGCAAATGAAATAGGTCTCAATCAGAGAGGCCACTTTTAAAATGGATCAACATTGTGCTCTTGACCAATTTGATATAGTGGGACTTTCTTCATTCACTTCTATGACATCATAGATAATTATGTATTGGATGTAGCTAAGGACTTCTTAGTGGGGGCCCACATTCCTAAAGTTATATCAAGTGCAAATGTGATTTTAATTCCAAAAAAGGAGAAGCTAAGTCATTTAATGACTTTAGGTCAACTTATGCAATTTTAAAGATAAATTATTCATAAAATGTTGGCAAACGCTTTAGAGTTTTTGTCCAAGGCTCATATCCTTGGAATAAGTCAGTTTTGTTAAAAGAAGAGAAATAGTTGTTAGCATTTGTTGGCTCATGAAATGATTGGGTCTCTAAACAAAACAAGTGAGTCTTGATACCTATGTCATTAAACTAAATAAAAAAGTGCACTTGATTACCTTTCTTAGGATTTCTTAAGTAAAGTGCTTATCAAATTCAATGTTGTGGAGTAGTTCATCAAGTGATTAAAAATATACTTTGAAGCACTTGGATGTCAATCATAATAAATGATATGCCTAATGGTTTTTTCTAAGTATCTAGGGGCTCAATTAAAGGAATGTAATCTCCTTTCCACTATTCATTCTTACTACTAATCATTCTAGTAATGGAAACCTTTAATCAAGCATTAAACAAGTTCATTAATCAAGAAAAAGCATTACACTATAATCAACCTAAAGCCTATCAAATGATTACTCATTTGGGATATGTAGACAATATCATAATCTTCTATACAAGTGATATGGAAGACATATCTAAGATCCATTTATCTAAGTGCATTTCAATTAGCATCACATCTTCAAATTAATAATAGAAAAGCAAGTTATTTCCCTATAGAAATATATAATTTAGATTGATAATAGATTTGAACCAATGTCTTACATTTTAGTAGTAAAAGGTTCACTTACTTTCAGCATATAATAAACAAAATTAAAAAGAAAATAGTAGAATGGAAAAAAATTCTTACGATTTGGGGAAGACTAACTCTAATGAAGTATGTTTTGACTTTATTTCTAATTTACTCTAGGATGGAAATTAATCCACTTTATGATTATAGTTAATCTATCTCTCAACATTTTGAATAAGGTAGAGAAGACCATGAACTATTTCATGTGGGGTTATTTAGACAATGCACACATGTCTCACTGGACTAACTATGGAAAGATCAATCTACCAATGAAAGAAAATGGTTTAGGACACAAAAAGCTAAAAGGCATTATGACTACATTTCATGCAAAACTAAATTAGAAATTGTTGTCAAGTAATTCACTTTGGTCAAGCTATATGAAAAGAAAATACACAAGTTCAGAAAGAAAAGGAAACAAATCATACACCTAGAAGTTCATGGAATGTACAAAGGAAGTTTTCTTAGAACATACTTAGTTATGCAACAAACTAGGCTCCTTTCATTGGACCCCAACTCTAGATGAAAAGTTTAGCAATTTATCAGCCTAGAATGCAATTAGCAATAAGATCCTTATTCATAAATAATGACAAAATGATTTAAAATTCTAAATGTTAGGTTAAAATCTCAATTCTAGTGTAGCAAATATTAAATAAGCTCCTTTTATTTTCAAGGAAATTAAGAAACATTAACTTTTGATTGGACTTTAAAGGTTGTCATTGCCTTAATGAGATATATTAGATGCTTTTGTTTGCTATGAAAAGGCAAGAGAAGTGTGGTCTACCTTTGCTACTACTATGAAAATTTATAAGTAAACATAAATAATATAACTAATTTATTTTTCAACTAGTGGAAGCAAGGCGTCAATCATTTTGTTAAAGGAGAGACCATTACAATTCAACTACATGTTATATGTTTGAATATATGGAAAGCAAGGAATTTCAAAATTACAAGGAAGTAAACCAGTTGAAATGACAATTATAAACAAAACATGTTTAAAGTTTTATTTTCTTATAGTTTACAAGAGTTTTATTCATAAAGAGAGCAACAATATGGCCAAGTTTCCAGTAAAAATGGTAGCAAAATTAGCTAATTAAAAAAATTTGGGATTTAAAGCCAAAATTTCATACTTTTGATCATTGTACAAAGTACAAAGTATTGCTCTAATGTATAAAACTTGATACGATGCAAGAAAATTGGTGTTTCAATTTGACAACAAAGCTTTCCTACAATACATTCTTTTTTCATATTGTGCAAAGAATCAATTGCCAACATAATCCCAACTAGCCTCAAAATATACCACTTATATTTGGCATTAGACAACTATGATCAATAGTAATATTAAAGTATTATTTGTGTGGTCATTTAGATTTCTTTATGTACTTGACAATTTTAAGGTATATAGAAAAAAATCAAAGCCAATTCATATGATAGTTACGAATAGAGGTTGGAGACATTGTTTATATTTGTTCTACATCCTGACATATACCCTTCAAAATTCACATCGAATTTGTACATTGATGGTATTTTGATTATTCATATTAGGTCATTCTTATTGTAACTATATGATTACACTTACTACTTGGATAAATATTCCCGTTGTAATATATGTTTGCAACATCATACTTTTGTGGTGGCATGCCCTTTTTTAATGGTTTGATATGATCTTCTTACCATACATTTTTCATCCTAATGCTACATCATACTTCAATGATATATCTCTGGTCAAGATTAGACTACTATGATACATCATTCTAATGATGGCACAATCATACTTACAAAATGGCTCATTGAATAGCATTAGACTAGTATGTTACTTAAACTTCTTACTACTCTATGCCTCTTAGCATGAGCCCCATTGGATTAATTTATTGGTCAAAGTTACGAAGTGCAAGGTTCGAAATCGTGGGATCACCAATATAGGCTTAAGTAGTTCCTCATTAATGTATGACCATGTGCTTAGTTTCAACATCAATTGGTGGAGCCCAATTTGGGTTGTAATGCATAAACACAATTTATCATTGAACAAAATCTCTATTTTATAAAACAGAAAGACTTATTTAGTCAATTTCCATATTTGTACCCCATGTTTATTCTTTTTCCATGCATTATTTTCCATATATTTTGTCCAACATTGAAAGGGATGAAGATATATATTTTTATGTAAGCTTGCATATGTATGTAATCATCAATTATCCAGATCTCACAACTTGTTTTAAGCCATAGAATTTAAATGAATCATAATACCATGCTTGTGTATGTTCCAGTAAAGTTTTATTAAACCCATTAATATTTTGTAAAACTAAAACCTTGGGGTTGGGCTTTATTCTAATTTTTCATTTTCTTTTGAACGTTGTAGCACTCAGTAAATGAAATTGAATTCAACAACAATTTATTCCATAACATCTTACATTCTAATTCCTTCCAATATTTTTTAGTACATTTCTCCATCTTTACATATAATATGTTAAGTATGACATAACATATGTTATTTTTTAGCTTAACATGATAAACTTGCTCTACTTATAGACTGACCCAAAAGTTACTTTACAAACTATATGTTATTTATAGTATATCATGTTGAGCTCAAGAATCTAATTTCAACTAAATGGATAGCTTCTTTTATTGTACTCTTATTATTTCATTATTTTTTCAATGACAACAAAACCTTTATGTTTGTTTACTAAAGCTTTTCTTTAAACAAGCTTTTGTAAAACTTGTCTATAAGAGCCATTTAGATTATTAATGTCCTCTTATGTGAATTTACCATAATTATTGAATCAAACTAAATTTTGTAGTTTGCACAATTCAACCCCTCTCTTATAGAAATAACTCTTCTACTACTTCAACACCTTCTTTAGGCTACACCTTCATTTGTAAAAAATATACATCCATTACTAGCAATGTGTAGTACATTAAGGTCTGACATTCCTTTGTTTTGACTAGGGTACCATACGCTACACTAGCTTCACTTTGCCCTTAAAATAAATGTATTGTGCAAATACCACTAATGTACCATTTCTTTTTCTTGAAAAAAGGGTTCCTTCCTCTCTTAAACATAATAGTATAAGTTTCATGCCAATGTACCATAAGTTAGCATTAAATATATTCTAAGGAAAAACTCAACCATAATTTTGAGAAATCTTGTCTATATGTCACAGACTAATAAAGAATGCATTGTAATTGTCATGTTGGTTCATATAACACTTGAAAAAGCATACAACTTCACAGGGAATCCCATTACCATGACTTAATGAATTACTTGAATTTTTTCTACAATACAACATGAAGGGAACATAAATGAATCACTTCATTTACTATAGTTTCTTACAAAATTCATTTACTTTAATCTCTTAGAACCTTGTATTCTTTCCCTTAGTTCCTTCCACCTCAAGTATCGTAGTTACAAATTTCACAACAACAATAAACTTAATCTTCCCTTTTCTTCACTATTCCTGGAATAAGCAATCAAACAACCCCTCTCTCATTTTTGTTATAATATATATCTATATATATATATATATATATATATATATATATGAGAGTTACTAAAAGTTTATATTAGTCCTATTCTTGTAGCTACTTATAAGAGAATGAAATGGAGTGTTAGAGAGAGAGAGGGAAAGAGATGGATTGTGGAAAGATCTTTATATATATATATATATATAATCTCAATTTCTCTTCTTTATTTCATTACAAATTCATTTGAGCTTTAAAAATTGCAACCCAAAAATCACTAAATTCCTTTTAATGAGCTTTGCTCATTTTCATGCTTACTTTTACCTTTTGATCATTTCTTAAAAAATTGTAGATTTTTTAGACAAATCTAAAACAATATTATTTTATTTATACATTGAAACATAAGCATTATGAGATGATTAGAGTCTAATTATAGGCTTAGTGTTATAATTATGAAGTTACAAAATAGTTGACCAATAATACAACATAAGGACATCACATCCTTCCCCCCTTTGAGAAATTTCATTCCTAAATTTTAAAAGAGATTAAGGTGCTACATTTTCATATCGTACTCAATCTACTAAGTATCCATCCTTTTAGTTTGACTTGACTACAAAACCTTAATCATTAGAATCACTTTATTTCTCAAAACCTTGCCTTCACATTATAATATTTGAATTTGTTTTTCCAAATGTCATATCTGGCTACGACACAATTTTATCTTAATCATATTTAATAATATGAGAAAGTTCAAAAATACAGTTTCTCCAAGATGAGACATGAAATACATCTGATAATGCCAATATATTAAGTAAAATCACACATTCTAATATAAAAAATGGAATAATATATTTTTACCTCAACTTTGTTGCTTTCTCAAATCTAAAACTTCATTTTAGAGGGCTTCCTTTTACACATACATGATCTCTTTCTTATTCTTCGCATTGAAAACTTTCTTTGGCTTATCATGCATAGTTTGGATTTTTTTCCCTAATTAATTGAACATTTTCAACGTTTTGTCAACAAAATTTTGGTTTTGAAATTTTATTTCTTTTCCTTCAACCAAATAGTAGGAAGATTGGAACTTCCTTCCATGTAGTATTTCATAACAAAAAGGTAAAAAAAAATACTTTCTTAAAAATGAGACATGAAATATATCATGAACTTTAATTAAAGATAAGGGTAATTCTAACGTGTAACTCAACATAGTGTTTCTATTATATAAAATGGATTAATATGTTTTTTCCTTAGCTTTTTTCTTTTAAAATCTGAAAATTCCTTTTAAAGGGGTTTCTTTTAGAAATATGTAATCTCTTTCTTCAAACTCCACTTTCTTATGCTTAGCATTAAAAATTTTTTTCTACCTTCCATTGATAGTTTAGACCTTGCCCTAATTAATTGAACCCTTTCAATGGTTCATCTATGTAATCATGGCTTAACAATTGGCTTTCTTTTTCATGAACCCAACATAAAGAAGATGGCACTTACTTCCTTATAAGGCTTTATAAGCCAATGCGAATACATGATTGGAAACCATTATTTTTAAAAAAATTCAATTAAGGATAAATGACTTTTTTGTTCACTCTCAAAATCCAAGAAACATAATCACTATAAATTATCTAGCATTTTATTTTTCTTTTTGCTTTGGCCATTTGTCTACAGATTAAAAGTTGTTAAGTTTATAGGCAACTAATAAGCACAAGATGGGAGGTGAATTGTGTTATTTTTAAAAACTACTTTATTTCAAATACAAGTATAAAAATTAAACAATTCTCTCACTTTATCTAACCAGTTTGATTAATACAATTTCAAAATATAGCAATTGATTCTCTTAATTGATTATGAATTTTGTTTAGAAAACTTTTATTATTTGTTAACTCTATTTGTGTAATTGTGAGATAAGAACAGAACAACAATAAGTTTAGCAAAAAGAGCAAGAGTTTAACTAGTTTTACCAAACTTGTGCCTATATTCATCCCAAATCAACCTGAGCAAGCTTCCATTAATAAAAAAACTTTCTCTTGCCTTAACTAATAAGGATAAAAGGAGAATGCCATTAAAAAAAAAGTATAATTACTTTACTAATTTTAATGCACTTATAACACAAGAAATTTAAAAGGCTTATATCATTCACTTGTTGGATCTATATGGCATAACAACTAGATAATGTAAAAGATATTACTATACAAGTTGAAGCTTGATGTAATGTAATATAATTGAAAGAACAACTTAAAGTGAAATAGATGTGGCAATTAAATGATTTGTTCAGATTTATCATATGTCATAGTCAAGTAAGTTACGTATTTTGATCTTATAAAATGACTTTGGAATCAGTGCTTCATCATCTATTCTTCTTATATTTTATCTTTATTTATGTGTAAGTAAATTAAATGAAAACAGGGAAACTTTGTAGCCCTAAAATGGCATTTCTAAGATGAATCAATTGGTCATTGCATGTTTTAAACAATGTATTATATTAGTACATCAAAACCATTATATTTGAATAATGAGTATAGAACCAAGATAATTCCAAAAATCCAACAATTCTAGTTGCATTAATGACTAAAATAGGCTTATTATAAACATTTTAGATGTCCTCATACTAAATAATCCCAATTCATAATGTAACACTTAAGTTCTCAAATTTTTTGTATCATTTGGTCACATAGATTGTATAATCATTATAGTTTATATTTATAATCTAAATAGATTATACATGTTTGATAGAAGATTGCTACCATATGAGATTTCTTTTCACCAAGAATTGAGCTCTAAAGAAACTTTTGTACAATATGATTGTAGAACAAACAATTGTATGAACTAGTAATTAGTTTACTTAGATTTAAAGATATAATCATACACTTATGATAAGCATATCACAGTAGTATAATAACTAGATATCAAACCTATCCAAAGTTTTGTGTGATAATGAATCTTAAAAAAGTGATACCTAGATTGTCATCATACTATAATGTAGAATTTCAATATTTATTCTAATTTGATGACTATTTAACTCATTCTACACAAATATCATATTCGTATAACATACTAAGAACATAGTTATACTAAGTCATTAAGTTATCTGACTTGTAGAAAAAATCATATAGATACAATTTGATATTTTAAAATACTATAAGACATGGTGATCTAGTTATCATTTTTTGAAATACATTAACATATTTTAATTTTTACAAAAGTTTTAAGGTTAAACAAAAGCAATTGTTCATCATTAAACCCATCTTAGAATGGAATTTTTAGATTAACTTTTTGTTTATGATAACTATAGAAGACTACATTTGTTAAGAAAATTTTATTGATTTTTTATGTCTTTAATTTTTCCCACTCAAAAATATATAAAAGAATCATATTATATACACTTATTCTTAATCACATAAATCATATTTTTAAGAAATTATTTTAAACTCTCAATTTCTATCATTTATTTTGAAAAAACAATTAAAGCAAAGAAATCATTTATACTATGAAAAACTTCCAAAAATAAGAACATAATAATTGAAGCACAAAATACCTAATACTCCATAGCCAGTCCAAAATCAAAAATAAAATCATTCTCTTATTTTTAATATCTCGATTTCATCTTCATCCAATGAAATATAGTTGATGACACTTAAATCACTTTTAATTAATGATAAGTTCTTGCTTTGCTATCATTTCATTTACCACATATCAAACATCAACAACATGCGGTTGGGTTCATACATGGTTTGTAAGAAACTTAAAAATTAAAAAACATGTTACTTATTCCTTTTAATAATTTTTATCTATTTGTTGTCATACACAATTTTTTAAAGGTGATTTATAAGAATCTATTAGATTGTGTTAAACATTTTATTGAATCTTTTCTAATAATTTTACTCTCTTAGTGCACCTTATTTTGATACCAATAGCAGTGAATTGTGTCCACACATGTGAAGAAGGGAAAGGGGTTTGGGGATAACTAAAAACCTATTATCTAAGATGGAATAAAAAATGATACAGAGAGGCTTAGTGCCTAAAAGTAAACAACAAGCCTACACCCTTCATCGATCAAGAACAACTAGGCTTCAAAAATCAATGTACTTTTCACAAAAGTGGGAAAAAACCCTCATAAATGATCACCATAGATCAATGTTAGTGTAAAAGAGCCTACACAAATTGATTACCATAGATGAAATCGTTAGCTCAAAAGAGCCTACATAAGTGATTAGAATAGACCAAAATTACAATCCAAAAAGAGTATACATAAGTTAACCAACATGGATCAAATTATCGACCCAAAAGAGGCTACACAAGTGATCACCATGGCTCATAATCACCAACCCACATGAGCTTACATAATCCAATCACCACAAATAAAAAAACAACATACAAAAAAATATGAACAACAAATATGCTCAATTATCGATCCTATAAATAAGGAATTAATTTATGTGGCATAATAAGCATTATTAAATGACTAGAAGGATATTACCACTAAACATGAAAATAATGCTTCTCTTCTATATTTGTAAAATAAAAAAAAATACATTTTTAGCTCATGATCAACTTAGAAACATATGATAGATTTGAAATAGAGTTATGAAAGATTTTTAAATGTCAAGAGTAAAAATTATTCTTGGTTTAGTTTTATTTGTTAGCTAAGCTCAATTAAGAACTTAGACAATGACAATATGACTATTTTAGCAATTGAAATGAAATTTATTATTAAAGCTTTGATAATATGGTGACTATTGTGGATCTTTTGCAAACATGTCAAATGGTTTGATCAATTCAAGCTCGAACAAATACTAAATTAAATGGTCTATGAATGGTATGGTATTCAATCTAATTCCTATTAGATTATTCATTGGATAATTTAATGATCATTTAAAAGAAGCCATATTTTCATATCCATTTAACAAGAGTAGGCCACCATATAATCTGACCATAATCAAATTAGTCATTAGATGTTAAATGGATAGCTTGAGGCATTTTTAGATGTGAACTGATTTTATGGTACATTAAGTAAATATTAGATCCTCCATAATATTCTCCAATTACATTGAACACAACATTAAATGCAAGTTGGATGTCCCATAAAGATCTCATTTTAAAGCTTGATTAACTTTATCTTATTGGACCAACGATTGGATGTTCAAATGCCTATCTAATAAGATGACTATCTATATAGAAGCTTGAGTTTAAATTTTGTTGAAAAGGAATCTATTGTGTGAAAGACATTTTGAAAGGTTTTTTATGATATCACACATACCTGTAATCTCACCAATTAAAATTTTGTTGCCTTAAGAGACTAAATCATTGCATTCATATGATATACAATACTTAAAAGAAGAATAACTCAATTTAACACCTTTGGTCAACAATTATAACAGCTTTGAATGTCATATTAATTTTATTGAGCCACATTTAAATCTTCTCACCCAATTAATAGTTACATTAGCCCTTAAAATTCTTCTAATTAACCTTTGGTTGTAAATTTGTACTTCAATTCTTTTTGTCTTGTCATTTGTTATGTCATTATCAAAAATGTTTCTAAAATAACTTAGAGTCAAGATATGTATAATCATTAAGGAGAAAGGATTAGATCATAAAGATTGTGGTTCTCTTATCAACAATTTAACCATACTAGGTCCATTAGGTCAATATTTTTAATAAGCTTCAAGCCATCATTGGCATGTTATAACTAAGAACAAGGAGCAAAGCTCATAAACCAATAAGAAGGATTAACTACCTTACTCATTTTATATCTTAGAATAGCAAAAAAATATATTCCTTTCTTTAAAACCCTCTTCAATAAGACTAAGGATGGATTAGATTGAGGTTGCAATAAAGCATTTAGTGTTAAAACCCTTTAATATAATGCCACCAACTCTTAAAGGGCCTTAGATAAGAGAAGCTCTTCTTTACTTGAGCACCATAGTGTTATCAATTGTTTAAGTTGTAGCTATAAGTTAGTGCATAATGTAGACAATGTTTTTGCTATGAATATTCAATTTTATGACATTATTTCTTTTGTTAGCTCATATAAGTATTTATATTTCTTATGGATTAAATCGAACAAAAATGTTATAATGAGGTTTCTTCATAGGTTTTAGTTACGATGAGATGGTTTACCTCCCTAAACAATAGGGTAATTCCAACCGCTCTAGATATTTTTGCTGAGCTATTTTGGTCAATTAATCTTTTCAATCTAATCTTTATCGTTGGGATTATATATGGCCTCAATTTAGATTCTGAAGGGATCTTAACTCATTATGGTTTAGCAAGCTTTGATTGTGTTGCTTACCATGAAAATGTGTCTCCTCCTTTAATGTGATCATTTGAGGATTCTTATGATGTTAGTTGGAGTGATGTGACAACCTTCTTGAGCCATTCATCACTACAAAGGATGAGATGTTCAACTCTATGAGTGAATGCAATGAAGATGCCATGTCTCTGACATTTGTCACAAGTTACTTATAGGAGTGCTGTGAGAGCCCTATTTCTCTTTTGACTTGGGCGAACATTGCTTGATCTGGCTAAATATTCTATTTTCATAAAATTCATAAATTTAGGTGTATACATTTTTTGTTCTTTTGTTCTCTCTTGAGTCTTCTAATATTTATTTTTATTTGTGTGCAAGTTCCCTTTGTTTCTCCCACCCATAAAAAAAATTTAAAATTTCCTTGATGCCCTTAAATTTCATTCATTTCTTCAAAAACAATGATCTCTAAAACCCATGAAATTTTAGAAAATAAAAGTTTACAAAGTTCTCAAAAGAAATGATCTTTGGAGATTAGGTCTCTAGGCTTACTAAACACAACACCCTTTTAGATCTATCCTCATTGTTTAAGTTTCTTGCATAGTCTTGGTTTTTTGTGCCCAAAAATCATCAAGTCATCTCGGATGGTGGCGAAACTTTATTTGATAATTTATAACTTGGCTTTTCATCCACCTCTAAGAATCCATCTCTATCCTTCATGATAATTTCATCTTTCCCTACATAGTAAAGATTTTCAACTTGCCAATTTGCATTTTTATTTTCTTTCCTATTTCTAGACATTGCAACTACCATCCAAATTTCTTTTACTGTTATCATCTCCAAAACAAGAATTCCATTCATATTTCTTCTATTGTTGAATTAAACTTCAAAAAAAAATGAATTCCTAAGATTTTTTACAATGGAAAAAAATCCACAATGGAAAATTTCCATTCTATCTCAGGAAAACTGGTTCTTTTTTTCAGCAACATCACATGCCACCATATTATTCTCCATCATAGATGCTTCATTATAGCCTGGAGAATCAAATCAAAGAATTTAGCTCATAAATGATGATTATAGATCAGAAACATTAGATTATTTGGGAGGTCACATATGGTCCTTTGAATAAGAATTTCATTAATGTAAAAATAAGAGAATTCAACTAAAAAACTAAACATATTACTCAATAAAACATGTTGTTTTGAAAATTACATTTTGATATTTGAGTGGAAACTCCAAAAAAGCCAAAAGGACTTGGACAATTTAGCTTATTAATCATAATGTATCACAATCCTATTTGAGGTATTTTGAAGAAAATATATTCTTAGTTATTGATGAATTGAAAAAGCTCGACAAGAAAACTAGTCAATTGGGCTTCATAATTGTTTTGTATAACTAAAAAAAGCAGCATTTTGAAGGAAATGTATTTTTGATTTTTGGAAAAATTTAAAAACATTACTAATTCATTAATTAAGAAAAATGGATAAAAATTTGAATGGTTGCTAACAAAGTTTGAGATATTTTGAAGTTCACTAATGATAAATAACATAAGAACTTATTAAATACCTCATAAAGAATTAGATATTTAAGCTTTAAAATCTTGATGTATATATCATGGAAATACAATTATTTTAAAGGTTAATCACTTTATATTATGCTTCAAACTCAATAAAAAAGGTCATGAAAATAATTGGAGAATTAAGCTCTAAAATCATAATGCATGACTTTAAAATTGAGCTATTTCAAAGTTGCAAATGGATGATTATGCAAGATCTTCAATGATTTTAAAAATGGAGAAATTAATTCAAAAATCTTGATTTATATATCTTTGAAATGAGGTTGAAGAAGCCAAAAAAATAGGAGGCCTACTACACTTTGCTGGGTTCCCCAAGAAAAGCCCCCAATTTGAGAATAAAAAAGGGAAGAAATAATCTGATGTGGTCTTGGCACCATTCATTAAGCACCACTATAAGATCACCCTTCTTGTCGATTGTAGGGTGAAAGAAAGAAAAAAGATAAGAAAGCTTTGAGAAGAGCCTTTAGCATGGTTGAATCCCTTCACCCTCACATCGAAGGTTATTCACAGGATGAGTCATCTTTGAATGAGGTTTGAAATCCTCGTGTCCACAATCGTGAGTTCATTAGAAGCCCTAGTCGACTTCTCTCCTCCATCTTTGGAAGCTATCCCTATCTTCACCAGCTTTTGAGCCATTGAATTCCATTAGTGTTTTTTTAAAAATTGCTTGCACAGCCTCGAGGAAAGCCTAGAAGCTAATTGAACCATGTCAACCTATATGCTGACATGCACCAACATGCAACAACATGCATCGACAATGACGATTTGGATGACCTATGTCAACAAAAGTTGAAGATATCGACCCACACTAACATGTGCCACCCATATTAACACACACTGATAAGCATCAACAACATTGATGCGTGCCTACCCAAGTCGACCCACACTGACCCAATTCATATAAGCCACCCCTGTGCATACCTAAGCTGACTATACTGGCCTACAAGTACACAAGCTGACCCAAGCTTCGAGGTCACTCGAGACTGTATCATACTCATGCAAGCGATTGCATGCACCAATAAGATTTGGTCATGCCATCGCCTCTTCAGACCTAATCATGGTCGAAACTAGCCGAGTAATCGCCACATCTAGCTACAACTTCTTAATGTCAAACATGTTGCATTCTTTTTTATATCATTGAGACGTCCTTTAATAATGTCATATATCCACAACTACTCTAATTAATTTGTCTTAATCATAGTATTGCCGTATCATGCCAATCTGCGCCAAAGTGTGCTCCAACCTTCTCCTAAATAAATTAAAAACTTCATCTACTAGAGCTTCCTTATATTTGTCCTAAGTTTTTATTTAAATTCTCTCCATATCCTTTTTTTGGTACTAACAATTTTTGGTGTCATTTATGGGAAACATCTAATAATCATGCTCAATAAATCATTTCTAAGCTCATTGAATCCAAAAAAGATGAAAAAAATCAAGCAAGGAAGAAAAATGATGAAAAACCATCAACGTAACACTAAGTAGTAGGATCACATGCAAAGACTCACGACAGATGCACTGGCCATGCATATGTGTGACATGATCGTGCATGCATGGATAGGTGAAAGATTTTTGCAAAATTTTGCCAAATTTTGAAAATTTTAAATTTCTAGTCAAAATCACATGTTTTTTATTTTATGATGTAATATTATATCTCATTCTCTATATAAACAAGTAAGAATAATATATGAAGCAACTTAGAGAATTTAAAAAATTTTAAGAATTAGAACTTCATAAATTTAAAACCTTTTATAGAAATTTTCTTAAGAAATTTAATCTCCTTGTAGTAAAATCCCTCTTCTTCCATCTTTCTTCCTTTGCTCTTTACAATTATGACTTGAAAAAAAAGCCCACTAATGAGAGCTCTAGGTGAGAACAACTCATAAATAGATCATATTATTTTTTGTATCAAAATGCTTCACTTCGATGTCAATGACAAGTGTAATGATGAAGATAGTTGAAGAACAAGTCGTAAAAAGAAATCAAGAGATTGAAGAAACTTTAGTCGACATGATTACACAAACTATTTCACCATCAAGCCTAGAAGCATAAGTAGCCAAATCTAATAAATACAAATGTTAATTGAGATGGTGCCAAAATCCAAATCATGTTTTACTATAGATTTGAAAGATATTTAAAAAAAAAAATACTCTTAATCAGAGGAATTTTAGATTAAGGAATAATCCTATATAATTGGAGCTAAATACAAAGATGACATCAATCTTACTTTTTTGAAGCATAAGAATTGGTCATGTTCTAAAAGTTGATGTTACACTTAATTTACTAATTTTTAATAGTATAATAAATATAAAGAAATTAGATACCTTGTTAGAGCAACAAAAGACATGTTTTTCTATGTAACTATTCATCATTAGATAAAGTGGTATATGTTTGATTGTAAATGATGAATTATACATGAGCCTGGTGGAATGCTCATCAAAGATGACATAGTTATAGAAGTGACATGGAGCTAATTTAAGAAATCAATTTGAGAAGAATTTTATCCCAAAATTTATATGGAGAAAAAGTAGAGAAAATGACATAATCTATGACACCAATAATGACAAGCTATGTAGGAATATACCAATAGAAGTTTGTTGATAAGATATGAGTTTGAGAATACCTATTGAAGAGATGCAAACATTAACAAAATGTATTATAGGTTTTTATAATCTTATTACTAATGAATTATCACTTTTTTATTCAATATCTAAAACAAGCAATACATTTGTAATAACTTTTGAAAAAAAGAGTGTACACAAAGAGACAAAACTAGAAAGATAAATACTAGAATGTCTAAGTATAACTCTAAAAATAGTGACAAAAGAAAGAGTATTGAAGTGACAACTAAAAACACTATTATCAATAAAAAATAAAAAAATATTATGATCAATGTAATAATAAGATAGAACATGTACAACAAAAATGTTGGAAAGTATAATCATAATTATTTTTAGAAAAGTATAAGAAGAACAAAGTTCTTATTATATCTAAGACTAAAAAGCTACTTCAAACTCCTTTACAAGTTGATAAAATATTTTCTCTTATGGTGAATCCAAAGGAGATATTACAAGAAGTGAAACAAAGAAAAAACTCTTCATTATCTAAATACAATTAAAGAAAATGCTTATCAATGCTATCATTGACACTGAAAGTAAAAAGAACTTAAAATCCAAAATTCTTGTGAAAAAATTAAAGTTAGAGAGTACACGACATCATAGATCTTATTCTTTAAGCTATAGTCAAAAAAATACTTTAAGGTGAGAGCTAAAAATAATGTAAGGCGAAGTTTGTCATATCAAAAGACTATATTAATGAGATTATTTGTAAAGTGATACCCTTAGTAGACTATCAAATTATACTGAAGAATCCATACTTATAATATCGAGATGTCGATTATTATCAATGAGCACAATGGTATCAGTTCACAAAGGATGGACAAAATTTCCTTCTGACTCAAGACAAAGAAGTACGAACAAAAGACATTATTGGTGCTGACCAGATAAAAATACTAGTGAGCACTTACCAAAGAATGTCTTACTAAAAAATCAAAGAAATCATATAGTGAGACTGATGTAAGTCTCAATCTCCTAAAGAAGACAATCAAAATAGATTTATTAGAGAATTAGTTTAACAAAGAAGATTTAATACAATTTGAATCTAAAAAAGAATAGACTTATAGTCAAGAGCTCACTTTGAAGCTCACTGAATCCAAAATAAATGATAAAAATCAACTGAGGCCAAACAACAAAACAAATTTGACATAGCATAAAATAGTATGATCGTGTAGTGGGCCACACATGGAGACTCATTGCAGGAATGCCAAACTATCAACTATAGTGAACCAACTATAGACACGTGCAATGTTGGTGCACTCATAAAGATAGATGTAAGATTTTGTAGAATTTACAAAATTTTGGAAATTTTAAATTTTTAGTGAAAATCTTTTTTTTTTATTTTATTATTAAGTATTATATCCCAACCTCTATATAAAAGAATAAGAAAATATATGAAGTAATTTAGAGAATTTTGGAAATTAAAACTTCGTGAATTTAGAATCCCTCAAAAAAAATTTTAGAAAATTTAATCTCCTTGTAGCAAAAATCTCTACTTTCTATATCTTCTTTACTTCTCATTATTATCATGCTTCTACTTTTGCTATAAATACTCTAAAAATAAGGTCGTTAATAAGAGCTTGACATGAGATCACCTCATAGACAAATCAAGTTGCAACCAAAAAATAGTGGAGATCCCTACACCCTTATCTCAATTTTCATATACTTTTGAACCTCTACAATTACCTATTAGTAATCCCTTTTATTTATTTACACATCAAACAAAATACTTTACAAGATTTCTTTCCACCCTTCCCATGCTTATAGGAGAGCAAATTAGAATAAGTTTATCCACCTTACCATGAGAAAGCTTATCAAATATGCCAAATATCTCTTTTTTCAATAAAGAGTCACTATAGACCCTACCCACAATAGTTAAACCTCATTACATTACACTAATTTTCAAGAAACAAGTATTATACACCTCTTCTCAATGACATCCTATCGATCTATCCATACCTTATGATGCAAAATTTTCTAGCTCACACAAAGCCGAAGGTCTTTTTTTATCCATGACTTGATTTTGTAATAATGAGCCTCGCCTATTTTAGAAACATGGGTATAATCCAAATATCATCAAGTTTCTTCTTTCAATAAAGAAATCTTTTTGACACCTCTATCATCTAAATTCCAACTACTTAACTCCATCATTTACCACAGCAATTTGGATCCCTCCATTTTCTTAATAGAAACTAACATAATTGCCTCTTTACATGTCATAACTGGTCCCATCTAATGTAAAATTTTCTTTTCTTTTCTTAAAGATATAGCCTTAAAGTAATTTAAGAAGTTTCCTCGTAGTTAAATTTCTTCATCTAAAAAGGCTATTTTTAGCATTTTTCACCAACTTTGTTAAACCAAAAAAGGTCTCTAAGTCTCTTCTCAATTTAATGCAAGATCAATCAGAACCACTTTGAGCCTGCCTTCAATGCTTTAGAAAAGCCCTTAAAGAGGTTGATCAAGATAACTCTTGACTTACTCGAGCAGCCCTCATCAGGTCTCTTTAAAAAGAGATTCCCAAAAGCATCTAGTCTAATGTCCATAAAAATCCTTACATGAAATTTCAACAAAGTCATTTATTTCATCAATGAGGAGTTCTCTTTAGATCTATCTAATATAACAAAAGGGAAGGCATCATTACCTACATAACCCATTGATCAAGAATAGAAGAGATCGTAAGACGATAAAGATTGACCTCAAAGGTGCTACAAGACCAACAAAGGTACCAAGTTCAACATTTCAACACTCCCCTAAATGCACCAGAAGAAATTTTGGAAACCATTAAAAATATGGATTATATAAAAAGTCATGACCACTCTTAAGAAATAATCAATACACAAAAATTTTATAGATATCATAAGGACCAATGCCACACAACTTCTAAATGCAAGGCTTCCATAGCCTTAATTGATAAACAACTAAGGGAAGGCCACTTTTAGGATTACTGGATAAAAGTCTCTAAACTAAATTCTATTTCTAGAAAACTTGCAAGATCAAGTACCACCAAAGGAACCAAGAAAGATGATTAGACTTTTTAGTTAAAACTAAAAAACAAAGGTAATGCCTCTATTAAGATCATTTATGTCACTATTAGATGAAAGTTGTCCCACATAAAGAACACCTTAAGAACACTAAGACAAACTATGATTGCTAATTTGACTAGGAATCAAGAGCCATTAGTTTCAATATCATTTGAACCTAAAGACATGCTACCGCTTGGTAACCCCTACGATGATGCTATAGTAAACTCGGGAATAATTACCAACACAAAGGTCCATCATGTGTTCATCAACATCGAGAGTTCATGCAATATCTCTTTTCTTAATACCTTAATAAAATTTGTATTAGTTGAAACTTATCTTTTCAATTATAGCATCACTTGTAGGTTTCTCTGGAGAGTCTCTAAAGCCAGAAGAAATCATGGCATTGCTACTTACAATAAGAAATCTTTCTAGCTCAACCATGCATATGATCTACTTCATCATCATCACTACTCCTACTTATAATGTTATCCTCAGGAGACCCACAATGAATACGTTCCAGATGGTTATCTCGACACCACACCTATGTGTGATAATAATCTTTTTGGGATGGTCCATGTGCAAGGGAACCTTCTATACTCAACTTGATGCTCCCTGAACACCATTAAAACAATAACTAAGTTATCTATTACATTTCTCAAAAGAAAACTTGTTAACCCTACATTCCCTTGTGCCTCATTACATCTCGACCCTTCAGACTAGACTAAGCTTATAACTATTTTTGTTGAGTGAGATGAAAAGAAAAGGAGATCACCTTTAAGGTTCTTACTTAGTACCTTAATTATTTATGTGCAAACCCTCAAACATACAAGGAGTAGACCCATGAACAACCCAACACCCTCTTCATGTAGATCCATAAGTCATGATCATTCAATAGAAAAAAATGAGTGTTTAGCATCAAAAAGAAAAAGAAAATTAAAGAAGTTTCAAAGCTCCTTAATAATAGTTTCATTCATCTAGACTATTATTCTAAATGGCTAATCAATGTGGTACTCATCAGGAAAAGTAATGACAAATGATATTTGTGTCAAGACTACATCAAACTTAACTAATCCAATCTAAAAGACTCATATCCTCTATTTTTAATTAATGATCTTATGGGTTTGGTCTCTAGATTCAAATGCTTCAATTTTTTAGATTCGTTCTTAGGATATCATCAAATTAACATGGCTAAAGAAGGTGAAAAGAAAATTGTATTCATTATGAAATTTGAGATAGTTTGTTATAAAGTCATGCCTTTTGTTCTAAAGAATGTCGAGACAACTTATCAAAGGACGATCTATACTATCTTTCAAATCCAAAAAAAGAAATGTTGAAGCTTATGTTAATGATCTTCTGGTGAAATCTTTTTATTTGAGACATGTCTACAAAACTTGAGAGAAATCTTTGAGATTGCCAAAAATTTAATCTCAAGCTCAACCCCCTAAAATGCACTTTTAGCACATCCTTAAGAAAGTTCCTTATTTATATAGTATTAAAGAGGAAATCTAACCAAACCCTGATAAGAAGACTCCAAAAGATATCCAATCTCATGTCAGATGCATCAAGAGGCTTAGATGTTTTATCTCCAAGTTAAGAGAAAAATCTCAATCATTCTTCAAACTCTTATGCAACAAAACTAAACTAATATAGAGAAAGAGGATTATGAAAAGCATTTTAAGAACTCAAGTCTTACCTATCTTATCCCTCTATTTTAAGTATTATAATATCTAAAAAACCATTATTTATTTACTTATCAAACTCAAGCTCAGTTATCATCTTTGTGTTAATTAGAGAAGACAAAAGTATACGAACCTATCTATTATGTCTCTTACACTTTAAAGGATGTAGAAATAAGATAACACTCATGTTTGCTCAATGGCTATAATGATATTTCTAATCTCACACCATCAATGTCATCACATGCAAGCCTCTAAAATGCATCTTTAGTCAATAATAGACTCAAAGAGATTACAAAAATGGGTCATCGAGCTTCACAAATTTGAGATTAATTTCATAGCTTGATCATTCCTTAAATCTCAAGTACTTAATAATTTTTTGTTCAAAGTGATTTCCTTAGAAGAAGAACTCTAGGCTCTTTTTAAATACTAAAAACTATTTGTGAATGGAGCCTCGAGACAAGATTTATGTGATATTAGTTTTTTTCTACTAAGTCCATAGGATGTTAAACTAAAAGGAAGGATTAGAATCAACTTCTTTTTCATAAATAACCAAGCCAAATAATTGGGTTGAATTTTGCTTTAGATTTGTGATTCAAACACATATTATTCTTCAGTGACTCATAGTTGATTTTTAGCCAAGTCAACAACTCATTTGAAACTAGAGATCCAATCTTCAAAATTTATGAAGTATTGATGTGTACCCTCTTGATCAAACTAGCATCACCCAAATCTTTCATAAGAAAAATCAAGAGGAAAACCTACTAGAAAAATAAGGGTACCTTAAGGAAAGTTTTTACACTCTTGAAAACCATTTATTGAGAACGTAGAAGTGACAATCCTTAATGTCAAGAGATTTAATTGCTGGATAACTCCCTTGGAGGCCAACCTTAAGAGACAATCTCAATGATATGTCTTATTCGAAGATGAAGTTTATCAAAAGTCCTATCTCAAGCCTTAACTAAAAGGTTTTCATCCATCTGAGCTCAAAGACATCCTGAAGGAAATACATTCAAGAAAATGTGGTAACCATTCTCTAATCGTAACTTAACTATAAAAATTATGAGACCATTCATCTTTCCTACCATGTAAAAAGACATCGCTTTGTTTGTATGAAGATGCAAAGGATGCTAACTTCATGATCCCCTTCCTATACAACTGGTAGCCACAATGAAAGCAATCAACATTTCCTAACACTCCTCTATATAAGGAGTGGACTTCTTAGAGCCTTTTCTTGTTGTTGAAGGGGAAGGAAGTTCATCCTCATTGCAATTGATAACTTCTTAAAATAGATTGAATCCAAACTTCTTCTCAGCTAGACGATAGCCAAAGTTCATAATTTCCATTAGGGAGATATATTCAATTGATTTAGAATTTCATCAGTTATAGTTTTTAATAATACTACAATGTTCCTACCAAAAGCACTCCAAATCTTTTGCAAGAAAATTGGTTGTCACCTAAAGTATGCCTCTATTGCCTATCCTCGTACAAATGGCTAGTGAACAAGAGTTGGTTAAAGATTTTGAAGCCTCACTTTGAAATTAAGAAAGGGGATTGGATGATGAGCTTCCTGGTCTACTATAGGCATACCAAACCACTTCTTCCACTACCACAAGATAATCCCTATACTCTCTCATTTATGGCTCTAAAGCTACGCTCCTAGTAAAAATAAACAACTAAACTCTACAAGTCCAAATGTTAAGACAATGTCAGAGCAAAGCCAATGTTTAGCAAACAAATGAAGGAATAAAAAAACTCGAACAAGATCTTCTCGAAGAAAAATGCCTCAAGCACACTTAAAATAGCTCAATTGAAAGCAAATCATGAAAAAGTTATTTGACAAGCACATCAAAAGATGCCTTCGTAAAGTAAGGGACCTTATCTTTAAGAAATGTTAGAATTAAAAGTAGCAAGACGAGCTTAATATGTTACCCCCAAATTTAGGGGAGCCATATCTCATTAAAGAAATCTTTTGACCAAATGCTTCTCAACTTTAGATAGAAGATGGTACTAAGCTCCCAAGGACTTAGAGCGGAGACCACCTGAAGAAAGTTTACCCCAACTAACATAAAGGTCACCAAAGATATAAGATAACATATTTTATTGACTCTTAATATAAGATTTTTATATTTATTCTCTTAATTGACATGATTAAGATCCACTCACAAAACCTAATAAAAATTTTTAACATCACTTAAAACTTGACTAGTGAATTCTTGACATCTTTATTGCACCCGAAATGTTGAAAAGAACCCAGAAAGATGTCCTCTATCCCTTCTTTTTCTCATAACTCTCACATGAAAAATATGAGACACAAGGTTTGAACTTCTTATCCTTCATTATCATTCCGTCAAATGAAGGATTAAAGAAGCATGCTCTTACCTCCTCTTTTCTCTCTCGTTGCAATTGTCTTATAAGATGAATTTTAGAAGTGCAATCTTGACCTCCTCTCTCTCTTTCTCTCTCTATTTTGATAATTATCGGTGGCACAAAAATTTTAAGAAGAGCTGTTTTGCATCCTATCCCTTCAACACCCTAACATAAGCTTGATTATCACCTTCCCACACTTCAAAGTTTTGCTTGACTACAATATGATTAATAAATTTTTGGGACAAATCAAATACGATATCCTCTCAAACTATTTACAACTTGATGGCTCAATAAGAAAATATTTTTTCTATAAAGATTATAAACAACTATTCACTATAACATAAATGATGGTTTAAAGTGTTAGGCGACCAAATGAAGAAGTGAAAAAAAAAGTCCCACCTTCACCAAGTTTCTTGAGAAAAGCGCCCCATGCCAGAATAAAGAAGGGAAGCAAGAATCCAATGTGGCATTGGTGCCATTCACCAAGCACAACCATAAGATCCCTATCTCGACGACTATAGATGGAAAGGAAGAAAAAAGAAGAGAAGGCTTTGGGAAGTCCCTCTGACATGGCTGATGCACTTTACCCTTGTCATCAAAGATCGTTCACTAGACGAGCGAGCTCTAAATGAGGTTCAAAATCCTTGCATCCCCAATCTTGAGTTCACTAGAAGCCCTACCCAACTTCTCTCCATCATTGGAAGTGATATCTTGTTTTCCCTACATTCTGAGCCCTTAAATACCATCAACATTTCTTTTTTCTTCGTAAGAGAAATCCCCACATCTTCTCAAGCTTCGACAACACCTAAGGTGTTTATTAGGGATTTATGACAGCATCTGATCATGGTTTTTTAAAAGATGCTTGCATATCCCCATGGAAAGCTTGGAAGTTGATTGAAACACGTCGAGTCGTATCGACATGTGCCACTTCTGCTTGCACATGTTGGCATGCGTTGACAACATCAACTCGAACAACCCTTCTCGACACTTGTCAACACATTGACCTACACCAACACGTGCTACCTATATCCACTCGCATTGACATTCATCAATAGCGCTAACATGCTTATCAAGCTGACCAATGCCATGCCGATCTACCCCATGCAACTTGTGCATATCTACATAAGTCGGAGCCCGCCCAAGCTATGCTTTATGGAATTTGGCTGAGTCACTACTACTCTCAACCACGTTGCCATCACTCATGGCCAAATCATTGTCTCTTCCGACCGAGTTGCCATTGCCTTTGTTCGAGTCACCGACACATCCAACTGGACTGTTTTAATGTTGACTACGTTGCATTGTCTTTGACATCACTAAGACATCTTTTAATAGCATCATATACTTGTAGCTACTCAAATAAAAACCTCTCAATTGGAATATCATCGCATCATGTCAATCTATCTCAAAGTTTCCTCCAATCTTCTACCGAATAAATTTGGAAACTTTGTCTTCTCAAGCTTCTTCTATGCCCTAAGTTTTTGTTTAGATTTTTTTCATCTCATTTACACATTAATTGAAGCCATTTCAAAGGTAATATATTTTTAATTATTCAAGAGCTCTAATTCAAATATGCATGGCACTTTGAAAAACATAATTTTTTATTGCGTGGGAACTAAAACATAACTTAATAAAAATTTAAAGGGCATATTAAGAATGAAGATTCATAGCTCAAGCAAACAAATATATTTTCAATGTTGCGTGGCTAAATTTGTAATTCTATAAAAGGTCAGAACCAGATTGTTTTCATACCCATATGTGACCTAACTATGTAGAAATTTCATAAAAGACAATACTAAAAGCAAGTGGATATGCAACCTTAAAAAGGATCCCATTCACTTTGACATGTTTTTTTAACCTAATTTTTTTTATTTTGGAGGAGTTCCTTCGTAATTAATAATATAAACCATTGAGCTAAGCTTCATTATTCTAAACCATACGTCATTATTTTATAAAGCTAAATTCTCAACTATATATATTGAAATTTTACCGAGTTCTTGGTCAATGAAACATGATCATTCTTAAATCAATCAAATTTTTTATAGTCTATATATCATACTTATAATCAAATTCAAAATTTTTATTAGATGTTTTTTTAATCATCACATAATCAACCATAATAGTTCAATATTTATGAAATTTTGAAATCATTTTTTTTTAATTTTTGATAAAAGTCTATGATGGAGTTCTTAAATAATTGAGATTTTAAGATTTTTAAAAATTAAATTTCTCGTTTGACATTAAATTACAATTTTTGAGTAAAAAATATAGATTTTATTTGATTATCATGAAGTTTGCACATAATAAAAATATGACTTTTATAGTGATACTTGATAATTATAGTAAACAATTTGGTGGCAAAATCCAATACAAATCTTTTTGTACTAGCTTTTTATGTTTTTCTTCATTTTTGGTCAAATGCTATTATCAAATTTTCTTGATTTCAATGTTAATGCAATTTTATAGCATCATTCATTATTTTTGTTGGGATTTTGTGGATTTTATATATAATTTGCAACACATATTTTTCAAAATAATCTAATTGTAATTATATAAATAGATTGATGTTGGAACCAAATTAATCCTTATTTATTTTAAACTTTGTGGAGTACTTTTAGAGTGAAACTCCATGGATATCATTTGTTTGTCTTGTGTATCCTACTTTATCTATATATTTTGTATTTTATATTTTTTTAGATAGACTTGATCCCAAGATACTTTAAACATATCTAGTTGTGCTACATCTTGATCCAACTAAATAGGACTAATCGATGGTTTAGTTAAATCGACTGAGACTGATTAACAAATGTTCTTCTTATGTAAGCTATTTTTTATTTAAGATAAATCAAAGCCATATTGATTAAAAAAGTAACCATAAAATAACAATAAAAACAACTAAGATAAATATCATTGTTAGAACTAAATATACAAATTAAAAAGATTGTATAAATTCATACTTCTATATATATGCAAATATTTTTATGTATAGTATGTGTAGTACATTTAGAGATTGTATGATATAATTTTTCAAATATATGAAACATTTAGTTCATTTCAATGATTAATGACTAGTTTGGCCAAAAGATGTATTTTCCAATATAGCCATTTAGGGTGTTTAAAACCCTTGAAAGCTATTCTAGGATGCTATAAAACAATCAATCAACTACAGTCAATTAGGAGTAGTCATACTTGAATATCATCTCAAAGATTTGATTCATAGCTACTGAGCTGAAGCAATAGGAAAAGTAAAGTATCACTTTTGCTATTCAAGAGAGGAACTCATTAAGCTAAGCTAATCACATTTCCAAAACTTTTAAAATTATTTTTATATAATTTAGTGTACCTCTTGGTCTTATTGCTTAGTTCTAAGACTTGTATCTTTGAGCTTTTACATTATTTCTTTTGTTTCATTTTAGAACTTTTACTTAGTTTCTTATTTGATCTTTTGTCCACCACCATATGGTCATTTAATGCAATGATTTGTAGGATCATTTAAGCTGATGTCCTCAAATTTAGTGCGTAAGTGCACATGGGTTGATGATTTGTAAAGTCTTCGATCTAGTGTTTGCAGGCACTTATGGGCTATGTGTGGGATTTTACATACTTGTATTTGTGAAAGGCATTTGTTAGTATTTTCCTAACCTTTTAGCTAACAATAGATGTAAAACCAATTTTTGATTGAATTATCTAAAATTGCTTTATGTATTTACTTTGTAACATTCTTTACACAAATAGATTTTAAATTTAACAAGAGTTTTAAAAAAGATTCTAAGAGTTATTATAAGTAAGAACCTTCAAAAACTTTTTTTGTTTTATATTGTTACTCTTGATATTGTAATTTTAATAATTTATTCTACTCTTATGTAGTCATCTAGCTCCCTGTATTCCAACACTCTTTAAAATTATAAGATAAAAAAATCTACCTCCCTGATAAAACGTTGTAGAGTAAATGTTATCCATTAAGAATACCACCTTTCACTCTACTATGTTCTCTATTGAAATGACTCCAAACTCCATAAAAATCACATCTTGAATAGCCCAAGACATTCTTTCACTACATTATATTCTTAGTTGAAGACTTTTGTCAAAATTCGCATGATCTCTCCAAAATAATACTTTCTCTCTCTATTGTATATTTTTCCTCCAGAATTTGGTCCATTGACTTTGCCATTAATGTACTCATCTACCCCACCACAACTCTACTTTTGGGATTGGAGCATCCCTACACCTCCAATTAAATTTCTTATCAAAGATTCCCAATTTAAATCATTACCTTTTTATGTAATAAAAAATAGGAAACATCATCAAGTTTATCTTATGACTATAAGGTTTCATGGATCAACTATGACACCACTCAATAAGACTCGTAAGTATGCCCCAAAAAGGAGGTGAATAGAGCTATCGAATTTTTTAAAAAAATTTTCACAATGACAGAATTATTTGCAAAATATAAAATTTATCATATTCTAGAAGGTTTATAGTACTAGAGATTTGTTACATTTATTAAAATAAAAGTAGACACAAAGTTCACAACATTACTTATAATTGATGCAATATAGCCTAAAGACATTCCAACCCTAGAAGTTATAAAATGTATCAAGAAGTAGGACTATAGCAAATTGTAGTTAACAAATTTTCATCAAATAAGCCTTCTTTCCCTCATCTTTTTTGTACAACTTCGAATGAAGATTCACCTATATTTCCTATTAAATTGCATGAAAAACTTTTACCTGAATTGAATTACATACCAAGATTTTTTGTAGTAGCTCAAGAATGTTGAATAATAGTCAAATCATATGATTAGCAGAATTGTACTATACCATACATAGTCTCAATTGAGTTTTCGTACAATGCCAATGACAAGTTTGGGTATAATCAATGATGAAATATGGGAATTGCTTGCCAAAATTTTTTTTAAGACCCCAAGAATATTGAATATAATAGTCATATCATATGATTAGCAGACTCATATTATGCCACACAATCTTAATTGAGTTTTCATACTAGGTCAACGAATAGTTTTGGCATAATCGATGATAAAGTATGGAGCATAACATGTTGAACTAGTTTGATAAGAAGTGGGGAGTGACAATATAAGAATAGTGAAGAGAAACAATGAGCAGTCACAATAGTACATAGTATGAACCTATGTTTTATACAAGACAATTGGCAATCAAGTAGAGTAGATAAATAGACAATATTGCATACTTAATCATTCATATTTCCACACGATACAAAGGGATGCTTCTTATAATGTGAATAGTGATTGAGTGGATGGGATACATGAATAATTTTGATAAACAATTTGGACTTTTTTGATAAGCAATAATGGCATTTAGTAACACATACAAGACCAATCAAAAAAGAAGGCAGCAGTACATGCATGACACACAATTAGAGATGAAAGCAAGTAAGCCTCGACCAATCTGATGGTGATGAGAAATGTTGTAATGCAATGATGCCAATAATGAATAATAAAAAGGTCCTTCAATATGACATGACTTATCATGCCAAACAAAGGATAGTCAGAGCTATAAAAAGAAACACCTAGACAAAATAAACTTAGATGAATTGGGGTTCATAATGATTGATTTAGAATTATGAATGGTTTGGGAAGGCGATTGAGAGGAATGAGGAAGTCTAATAATGCATTTCATAAGGTACAATAATGGATCAACTGAGAAACAAAAGCAAGAAGGAATTTTTAGATTTGAAACCTCTTGGTTTTCAGAGAGGGTTTAGAAGTGGAGGCCATCCCCACTAGATTTAACTATAGATTTTATATCATTTTTATGTTATCTCCTATTTAAGGGGTTATAAGATACTCCAAGAAGTTTTTATGAATGTTGTTGAGCTAGTATCATGATGCATACTAACCTTAGATAAAGATATTGAATTCCATCTAGTTTAATAAGCACTTTGCATAGTTTTAAGAATTTTGAACAATCAAAGGTATTTGATTTAAGACTAGTGCTAACCCATTAAGCTAGATGATTTACCACTACATTTTCCTCCCTATAAATGTGCTGAAAGTGAATGCTTATGAATTTAAATTGTTTGATTTGATTGATATAACATATCATCCTCCAAGGAGTAGTTACATGAGTTAGCACCACATCATAGACAAATTTGTAATCCAATTCCACAATGATGTTTAGAATTACTAATTCTTTGCAAAGTTATAAACCCAACATTACATTCATTCCTTCTACTTCCATGTTTGATGTGTGACCATTGAATATGGAGAAAGCTTTATTTTATTAACCCTCATGAGTGCAAATAATCCCAAAACCTATAATGCCAAGATTACCACAAGTTGACCCATCAATATTCAATTTCATGACATTTGTGGGAGGAGGTGTTCATTGCACAATTTGTGTATTCTTAAATTTAATGTTTAGTGGTGGGGGACCCAAGTTGAACCAATTTAAAATCTAATTGGCAAACTTGTGCTAAAAGAAAGCATCAAAATATAGTTTAAATGAATGATAAGACTTTGTTGATCATACTACTCATTGATGTGTTTTTTTTTTTTTTTTTGCAAATAATCTTAAATTATGAATCTTCTATATATTCTAGCAAAATAATTGATGGAAACAAACATATAACGTCACCTCTAATAGTATTTGTAGAATTTTTTTCTCTACCAGTGTTATAGCTTTTGTTGAATGGTGTTGTTAGTCACATCTTGAATTTCCAAGGAGTTTGCAAGAAAACTACATATTTGTTGTTACTATGCACAACCCAAAAAAGCATGATATAATGAGTCATCATTTGAACAAAAAAAGGTATATATCAACTAGCTAAATGTTAAGCTTATGTAAGATCTATGAAAAAGATAGTAAATTGTTAAGAATCCTCTACATTAATATAGAAATTTAATTTGGAGATTTGTTATTCCAAATACCTTTTTTTGATTTTAAGGTGAGACTTTCCTTCTTAGCACTTCCCATGTCGAATTGATGTTGAAATTGCCATCCTTTGTAAGCATCCAATAGGTGTAACTAATAGCTTCAAATTGCACCATGATTTTGTAACAGTTTGCTTAATACCTTCAAAGCCATTCTACGTTGTCGAGAATGAGTTGCTCGTTTTCCTTAATGAGTATTTTTCTGTCATAAAGAGAGCTTATAATGAGTTGGAATTATGGACCATCCAATAAAGTTTTGTGTAGAAAGCTACCATAATCTCTACAAGTTTCTTTAAACTCATATTATTTTCTTAAATAGGTAGACTAGATTTACTTCGACTAGTCTAATGATGTTTATGGTTATGATCTATATCAGTCCATAGAAAACTGATAACAATTCTTTTAATTCTTAATGGGATATTTTTTGGTGGGCAAGAGACCATAAAGGTATGTATTAGAGTCAACTCAAACACATGCTTTACAATAAGCCTTCCTCCAATGGATAGTAGACCTTTCTTCTAGCCAACCAATTTATTGTTGAACGTGCCTACAAAGTGTTAAAAATGCCAAATCTTTTAGTATGATTAAGAAAAAGTGAAGTGAATTGCTAACAAGAAAAGTTTTATTTAAAAAAAATATTTTAAACTAATTTTTTTGACAAACATGAGAAACTTTCTATATAAGTGATTTGCAAAAAAAAATTATTTTATTTTTTAAACATGTTGCTTTTAGCTTAAAAAGTCTAAAAAAGTTATGAGATAAAGAATTAACAAAAATTAAAAAGTATAATAATAATATTTAAGTGATTTGATTTAAATTTATGCTTATTTCTACCCCTAACAATAATATGACAAAAATAAAAATAATAAATATACTATTTTCATTAAAAGATGTGTATGCTAAATCCTTATAATAACAAAATAAAATATAAAATCTACAATGCCTTACAATGAAATAAAAATTGATAATAACAGAAAAAATGAGTTGACAGAAATTCGTACTTGATACAAATAATAAACCTATGCTTAATGAAATGTTTAACAAGGCATCAGGGTGTTACACTTTTGCTTGAATCAATTAGGATGTAAAAAAAGGCAGCTTAGCTAATTGAAGGAGAATTTGGAGCTTAAAAAATTAAAGACCAATGAATAGATGTGATGATGAGCACCGTCTTCTAAGACTTGAATATTCTAGCTTGAATATTTTCTTCAAATTTTATAAAAATACCATCAATCAATATTGTTAAAAAAACTCATATTCATAAATATTTTTTAACTAAAAGTAGTTACCAAACAAGCCATTGGTTGTTACTATTTAATTTAAGAAAAAGGTTAGGATGAAGTAAATTTTTTATATTAATAAAAAGTCAAACAGCTCAAAAATAATGACTAAGATAGCCATTACACAAATGATCCATCGGATGTCATTAAGACCATCTAATTCCGATCAAAGAGAATAAGAGACACAATTTATTGTAATTTGAACCTTGGGATCAAAAACTTGCTCAATCCAATGATTTGAATTGAATATGAGAGTATTAAAAAGGCATAAAGAATCTTGAACATTTGATCACAAAACTTATGCCATTGGATGGCTAGATTTTAATTGGCACAATTTAGAAATGAGGATTTTATCTAGACCATTAGATCTTAATGTGTTCAAATAGTTGGATTTGGATCTAAGGGTTGATTATATCGATCAATCAGATGGCTAATCAAATTAGAAATTTAAAAAGATATATGACATAATAACCACTCGATTACAAGTTTACTTGATCAGATGATGCACATTACTCCTATATTTTGGAAGTCAGTCGCTCAAAAACAACTCTACATTTTGGTTCCACATCGCATATATGAAGTAAAGTTATTTTCTTATAAGTTCTTTCCTATGCAATTAAGTCAACCAAATAATAAGGTTGGCTACCATCTGGTTCACTCAGAATGTCGTGACTCATGTTTCCAATAAGAACTTAAGAGGTTCAGGCATACTGCCCCAATTCAATATTGTCAATACAGGTTCAGGAGTGATGACACAACTTGATTGATGTATCAAATGGTATTAGATTAATGCTTTGACTAGATTTAGGATTACTTTTTTACTAATTAATTATTATTACTGTAATGTACTTATTGGAACAAGTCATTGAATGAAAATTACCAAAGATATGATCTAAATAAAGTAATTCATAATATTGTCAGGATAAGATGATAAAGGTAAATTAAAACTAAGATGATCAAGGTTTTGGAAACTAAATATTTTTTAAGATGATTAATTTAAATCAAATATTGTACTTTTCAAAAATGATTTTGATCAAACTCAAAATTTTAATTAAAATAAAAGTGAAATACTTAAATTTAAATGTAAAATGAATCTTTTGGTTGTCTCACTCCAACCGAGATAATCTTCGTGGGATTTGATATTTGCTCTTCTTCTTCTTTTTCATCTTTTCTCATGAACATGAATATAAACATGAACATCAACTATCTAAAATTTCAAAACTCACACAATCAAATTTATTAAAAATACTTAAAGTTTATTATTATCAAAAAAAGCATCTTGCTATGGGTTAACACCAAAACATTTCCTATCATTGATTAAGGTTCTTCCAAGGTAAATTATAGGGTTATGTTTCCTCTTGAATTCGAAGTCCTCACTAAGAGTTTTTGCATGCCATGGTTTGATATTTATTTTTCTTATACAAAGTACTTTTGTGCATTTATTTGTAGGCTCAACAAACCTTGGATCTCTAAAAGAAAATTTTTAATGTTTGTTATTGATTTCTTATCACCCCCTCCCCCCCCCCCCCCCATGAAAATGATATAGTCTTCAGCAAAGCTCAAATGTGAGAAGATTGTACAACGTCTTGGTAGTGCATAATTTTGCACTTTTCCTTGGCTATGAAGATTTTTTAGTCTATAGCTAAAGACTTTTGTAGCGAGAATGGATAACAATAGAGACAATGGATTACCTTTCTTGCATCCATGAGTTGGTTGGAAAAACCCATTGCATTTGACATTAATTATGATCAAAATTTAGCTATTATTAAGGATGTTCATGATGAGATTAATAAATCTATCATCAAAATTGAACTTATGTAGAATATTCTTAGGGAATCCCAAGACAAGTAGTCAAATACCATTTGAAAATTGAGTTTGATTATGCAATTATTACATCTTTTTTAGTTAATCTCTTCAACCATTTCCTATGCAAGAAGTATGTTCTCAATAATATCTCCATTTATCATAAATCCTAACTATTATTGTGAGATTAAGAATGAGAGAAATTTTTGTAATCTTGATACTTGTAATTTAAAAAAAAACTTTCTCTATGAAGGTACACAAATAGATAAGTCTAAAAAAAAACAAATGTTGTTGGGTTCTTAGATTTGGAATTAGTATTAAATTGGCTTTAGAAATTTCCCTTAGAATTGGAGAGCTTATAAGAAAGACCTTTGCCACCTCTAACACATCATTCACAATTATTGACTAGTAGTATTTGAAAAAGCTCCCATTGAGTCCATCAAGACTTAGAACATTTTGAGGGTCCATTTGAAAGATGATATATTAGATTTGCTCCATGATCATTTCTTGTAATAATGATTTTCCCATAATATATAAGGGAAGAGATTAAGTTCATCATATAATCATTTTGTTTCCAAAGAACTACTAATAGAAGAAGTTACAAGTGTTGTATTATTGCCTTTGAAATTTTGCCTTTGTCACTTATCTAGTTACCAAATGAGTTAATGGTTCATTGAATTTTTAACTTTCCTTGATTATCCTTCACAATCACTCAGAAAGATTTAGTGTTACTATCATCTTTAGTTAGCCATGTGATACTCACTTCTTGGCTCCAAAATTCCTCATCCAACCATGAGTCCTTAGTTTCCATTGATTTGAATTATCTCCCTTTCTCCTTGACTTGCTCTACAATTGACCATAATGTGTCAAATATATAACAAAATTTTAATTTGTTCCAATCCTTGAGACAACATTTAGGGTCGTTAGGTTTGTATGGAAATGCCCTCATTCCTAAAACCACCACTAAAATGATCTAAGTTTGCTTCATAATAAGTAGATAGTCTTTACTACTAATCCTCATATTTTGGAATATATATTTATTAGGTGTCAAGATTTTTTCTAAAGGGAAGTGGACAAAAAGAGGAAAGTTATCATATGTGGCTTTGTTAAGGTGCTAAATTGTAGCTATAATAAATGAGTTTAACCAATGATAATTCATAAGTACATCATCCAATCTTTTCCAAACCCATTTGTCTTTCTACACCCTTAAATAAGTGAATCTACTATCAAAGAAGGACAGCTCCTTGAGAGCATAGTAGTCAATATAATCTATGAAGTCGGACCAATCTTGGGAATGGAGTGACCTTTATATTCATCTAAAAAGGTAATTACATTAAAATATCCACAAACTAGCAAAGAAAAATTTGTAGCATTAACCTTTTCCTATGATCATTCCATAGACCCCTGCCAGTAAATAGTAACTTTGCATACATAAAGGAAAAACATATTTGGACTTTTCAATCTTCATATTTGACAAACATGAGCATGAACTATTCTTCATTTCTTACAAGTTGATATGAGTAATCTTGTTTCCATTATCACCTAGATTTTATTTGATGAATTATCATTGTAGAAGTCAGAATTATGTTTTCTTCTAAGTAGTTCTAGCTAGTATTTACTTACTATGGGTTCCAACAAGGCAATTAGAGAACTTTGTGAAAATTTATAAAACATTTAAGAAAAAAATCACCTCATTAGCCGCTACCCCCTAATGTTTAAAATAAGGAGGTTATTTATTATAATCTGAATTTTTAGTGAGGCTTGGTGGCTTCTTATAGCTCTAGGATTGGTTGTTTGTTTGAGTTCCTTGTGCTTTTTTCCTTATGTTTCTATTTGACATAACTTTGAATTCTTCATGGTCCAACTAAAAAGGATTAGATAGGCTCTTTCCTAAAAGTTCTCACTAAAATTTATAAATGATTAAATATCATTTAATTGCATTGATGAGTTTTCTTACATATGTTTTGAATTAGATTGATAATCCTTCTTTCTATTTCTCACTTACTCCTTACTTTGAATGATGTAGTCACCTAAAATTCATTGAATGGGATAATTATTTTCCAAAGCTTAAATTTGCTTCTCCATGAATCAATAAGAGATGTAAATGTTGCCTTTTTCTTAAAAAGGAGTTTCCTTCTACATAAGATTGGGAGAGTTGATAGGCTAATCTATATCCTTTCCAATATTTATAGATTTAACTACTAAGTTATCTATGGAAGCTAAAGTTTGATGTGTTTTATTGGCCTCTTTATTTGTGAGTATTTGTGATGGGATTACAACAGGACGTACCTAGTGCATTGACCTCTTGCCTAGCTTATTAATGAAACTTTGTTATGTTTACTTTATTTAAATTACTATAAGGAGTGTCCTTGTTTGTGACATCCTTTACAATAGCTTGGCAAGTTGTCATACATTTACTTTCTACCAAAAACCATCATTGACTCTTTATTTTTTTAATATTATAATTTTGGTAGGAAGCTCCTTTCCTAAATCCACCTTAACACAAACTTGAGCAAAATGTATTTAGGTAAAATATATAGTTGCAATGTCTAATTCTAGTGGAGTACCAATTAAAGTAAGATGAAATTACTAAAACCTATCTTTAGCTCATAAACAATAGGAAAATCTTTAATTTCAAGCAATAGGTTTGTATGAGAGCCTATCCAAGTTACTATAGATCTAAAATTAGAATATTTGAGGCTCACTACATAAGGACTTCCTTAGAAGCTAAGGACTTGCATAGTTTTTAACACTAAGAATCTTAACCTAATAAGGAGAGTAATTTAATTACCCAAACCCAATGTAGCTCAAGTTAGTGGTGAAAGTAGCGATACACAATGAAGTGGTGTTGTTAGAATATAAATAGATTAACTCTCATATTCACATGTACAAGCTACAAAAATTTAATGCAATGAGTAATCTCTCCCATAAAATGATGAAGTAAAGTAGCAGTTGAGTTAAGCACTTTCTTGATAATTGGCACTTTTGTTGTTGTTGGATATGAGTTAGAATCTCCTTTTTAGCTTCTCACTAGTCTTCCTAAGGAGCCTCCAAAATCACACCATTAGTTGATCGCTCATGACACCTCTCATCTTAAGCAAGTTTGGCATGATACTTTGTTACAACATTAAAAATTATCTCCTTACAACATAGTGAACGTGCCTATTTACAGAGATCTTAAGGGGTTCTATGATAATTTTCTAAGCCTAAGAATATGAAAGGATACTTTGGAATACTAAGAGCTATATTTTGAAATTCTAGAGGATATTTTAAGAATTTTAAAACAAATTACAAAACATATAATTTAAATATTTTAAAAAATACTTAAAAGCTACAAAATTAAATGAAATAAGAAGTTCTAATACATCCTATGTAGATTTCCAGCTTTTAGGTGCTGGTACAATGAGTGGTAAGGTGGCGTGTAAAGTGATTAGGGTGACATGGGTGAAAAGGCACAATGATGCTTTGGTGACTAAGTTGTGGGATGATGGAGTGGCACTATTGGCTAGTGGGTCAAAAAGGCTAATGGGTTGGCATAGATCTCTGAGTTGGCACAAATTCATAGTTCAATGTGGGTTTGCAAATTGACATGTGTTTCACGTCTGCACTAATGGTTGATATGTCATAAAAGGCTAGCAGGTCAATGCTGGTTGCAACCTAAATTTGTAGGTAGGTAGAACAGCGGTGGGTGACTAGTGGTGGAAAGAACTCAAAAGCTTACTTTAAGTCATTTTGACCTAATTTTGCACTACCAAAACTACATAATTCCTATAGGGATTTCTTAAATTGGATTTTAAGCAAAAAAACTTTAAAAGGCTATCAACTAACCTCCAAAGGACTCAGTAAAGTATATATACAAATAACTAGATGAACTAAAGATAAAAACTGAAATATGTTGATAAATAAGGGTCGATTGCATTCAACCCCCCATTGGTAATGATAATGGAGACTGATATGATGTTGATGAGTCAATCCTACCATGACTCTAAGTCTAAATAGGACTAATATGGTTAAAAGTAAAATCTTTGCATGATGTGTAGAACATTACTACATAACTAATTATCAAAGCAATAGAGTATAATGCTTACTTTTTAAACAAGTGAATAAGAATATACTACAGCAAAATCCATACCAATGCTTATGATGATTCTAAGTTCAACTAAGACTCAAGTTTCCATTTTATTCGTTTTTATTTGAAAGTTACCAATTTTCTAATTTGGTGCATCCAACACCACTAATAGTTAGCTTCCAAGTAGAATCAGATAGGTACATGAATACAATCTAAAAAGCCCATTAAGAAGTCACATGCAAATTCAATTTTTTAAAACTAAATCATCTCCACACTAACTTAATAGTGAAAAAATCAAGATGAGCTTCAAAGGGAAGACCATCTTTGAAACATCATCCTCTTCAAAATTGATTTTATGCTTACCTTTGAAAACTATTACCAACTTTATTTTTATAGAAGAGGCTCTTTTTTATGTGCTAAGTACCTCGATGATGGAATGATTAGGAGAGGCATTCCATTCCAATAGTGCAATATGAAATTACTCTTAAGGTAAATAGGCCTGAGAACTATCATCCAAATTAAACAAAAAGGAAGGAGACACACAATTAACATAGCCCATGATACTGTAATTTTGATTGTACAATTGAAAAACCCTTCATGCTTGAAGATCCCTTAAACTGTCTACTGGCCACTCTACCCTCCATCCAATTCCATGTAAGTAATTATGATTTCTTATTCTATATTTAAGACTTTAGATGAAGTAACCATGTAAAAGTAGTGTGTCGAAAGACAACACATAGCAATTTTTAGATGGTTTTGCTTCTAATCTTATGGATAAATTTACCAACAATAACCTATACCTGAGTAAAGGATTATGCTAATTTATCCTTCATAGCTGAGAAATCCTTTAAGGCCAACTTTTATTGGGAAAAGCATAAGACCCTCATACTATCTACATGAGGTATGGAATGTGAACTTTCGTCTACACCAAACCTAAATTAACCTTTCCTCTCTCCAAACTAAGCCCAAAGTAGGACTTCCTTACTCATAAATTGAGCTGAGGGGATTTTTTATAGAATAGATGCTACTCCAAAAATAATAAACCACAAGTCAGCCTCTCTAGAAACATTTAAAAAAGATTAAGTTAGATATCACTAGATAAAGAGATAAGAGAAAAATGAAGTGTTGAAGGCTATAAATGGATGTAGAATGATGCAAAAATCTTCATGTATGCACTTCAAGAAGGATATTGAATAAATAGATTTATAAAATTTAGCTTTCATTCCAATTCAATCTTCTAGTTTTTAGCAAAACTATTTATTAAATTGAACAATAGTCAATCTAACAATGATGGTGCACAAAATCTAATTTTAGTAGAGGACAATCTAACTATCCATTAGTTAGTCTGACAAAGTTCTAATAGATACTAGACTTTTAGTTCAAAATTGTTAAAATTTCTTTAGAAATTCTAACTACTTGCTAGACTCATTGGATCATTCAATTTCATTCTACTAAAGTTTATATTTCTGAAATTGATCCTTTTATTGGATAGTCTAACACTAATATTATTAATTGGATGCTCTAATGAAAATCTAATGGAAGCTCTAAAAGAGGCTAAAAATTATTAACAAATCTTACGTAATTATTTAGTCTAGCACTCATTGGACATAACGAGACACTTAATCAAATAGCCTAATGTACTATCTAACAAAGATCCTTCTATTGATTTAAAATTGATTTATTTGCATGGTTATGTTAATATTTCAAAGGAGTAAGATGATTATCTAAATAAGAACCCATTTGAACTGCATGATCTTTATGCAACTTCTTCATGAATTATAATTTTGATACTTAGAATAATATATCATGGAGCTATCTATTATTATTCTCATTTCTCATTAACCTTATTCATAAGTTTTATTACCTATTTGTGGTACATGTTGAAAGATTCAACTTAAAGTAAAATATAAAAAGAACCCTTGGTATGTGACCATACGATTGCATATGTAAACTCTTAATATACTATTGGTAAACACTTGCTTAATCCTTACATAAGTCCTCTACACAAATTGTCTAACTACAGCATAAAAACTCACATCTTCCTTGGATTGTTTCATTGATTCTTCACGTCCTTAAGTTGTTTTAATTGTCTTTTATTTTCACTTCTCAAGTATAATTTGACTCCACAAGATGGTGATCATGACTTATACTTGTCTAATTATTCACTAAAAACTCAGCTAGGCAAATGTATGAGATCACCAGGATAACACACTTAAATAGCTTGCTATCACCAAAATTAAATATGAATGACAAATTTTGAAGTTTAAGAGACATACTAAATAATAAAAACCTTCTAACAAATATGGGACTTCCCTTAAATTAAGCATTACTTTGATTTATTTACTAAAGACACATGTTATTTAAATAACAAAGCATTCATCGCATCATATATATGTGGCAATAAGGAATTTAAAGAACAACTTCATATGAAATTATTCTTAATTTTCCAAGAATTAATTTTTAGAACACTCGAATATGAAGTGAATATAAAGAAAAATGTGATTTCTTCATTTTTTAAGAATCAATTCAAATATGAAATAAGAACTTCATATGTGATTATTTTCTAAGAATCAATTTTTAAGCCTCAATTTGAGAAATATGCATGATACATTTGGCATTTGTCAGTCTTACCGTTTTATAATAAAAACAAAATAATTAATGCTTTTATTCATTGTTAACATTTTATCACACCTAATCTTGGCTAACAAAATATATTATTGTCACTTATACATTCCTCCTCTTTTGTCATCATCTCGAGGGGGAATGATATTTATCCTTACCCTTTTCTTATCTTCTTGTGATTTGTTTGTAATGAATTCATAATTTATAGAGCTAAATGAGAAACATTTGTTGAAATTATAAAAGGAACATTACATATTTAGGCATTACTCATTTTTCTAAGATGATACCAAATCTTTAAAGGCATTATATTACTTTCTAAAGTGAGACTTAGTATTTTTCTTATAAATTAATTTAGAACTCCACTATTTAAATTAAATCTTTAAATGAAGAGTTAAATAAATGCTTGAATTCAAACATAATACCAAGAGTTAAATAAGTAAAATAAAATAAAGTTGTTAAAAGAATAATAATAATAAGTGTTAAAATGATGCCAACTACAAGAAAAAATGATTGCAACTATTGGAATAATACTATCTGATAAATATAAAAATATACAAGCTATCAATTTAAAAAGGAATGATGGCAATTGTTTTCATATCATTTATTGAATTCATTTGAAGAAATACTACTAACATTATCAATTATTGAAAGTAACAGATTACTTTAACTATTGTTGTTGATTTTAATTTTATAGTATCTCTTTAATTTGAATTTTTGATAGTTTTATTTACTAATATGATCTTTTTTTTAAAATCTCTTCCTAAAAAAGTAAATGATGAAACTTCTTGTTTGTAAAAAGCTATCAACTATGATACCAATTATTTAATTTTAAACTTATGAAATGAAATATTGAAATTTAAGATATCAAACTATTGGAATATCAATTGATAAGTGAATAGTCAATTTAATTATAATTTTTTTGTCTTCACTAATTTGTTTAATAAAGAAATGATATCATGTGGTATTGTGGATAGGTTGTACCAATTGTTAATTTCTTTTACTAATCACATCTATGATAATTTAGGAATGATAGAAATCTATAAGAGATAAATGTTAATAACACTATTAAAATTAAGAAATAATGTCTATTCTAGAATGGATAGATTATGTCATTAGTTAATGATTATTGTTGAAAATTACAAAGACGTCCTTCTTTTAACAATATTACCTTTCTATTATCAAAACTAAGAAATGAATTTTTTTTGATAAACTAAAATTTATTCTATAAGAAAAGGTTTTACATCATGACTTATTTGCTAGATGAGAGAAATGTTGTGATCCTCATTGATGCACACCTGATATTCATACAAATATGATATGTTGCTTAATGGTGTTTAACTAGCCAACGAGTAATTACCCTTATAATCTGACGCACATGGCTAATATGATGGGATGCGCTAGAGCTAGAGTGTGATCTTAATAAAGTTCTATCCATTGAGTGCAAAACTAAGAAACGAATTATAAAATTTGTTAAAATGTATTATACAAATATATTAATAATTAGAATTAAATATTACATTAATTATTGTACTATATGTTGAAATTGTACAAATTATAAAATTTAACAAATCAAATTGATATCAATTATTGGATAATAAATCCAATTGAATTTAAGAAATTATATCATTTGTTTAAATACTAACTTATAAGAAATATGCATTCTTCTTTTTTATATTAATTAATAATTAAGGTTAGACTCATGGGAGAATTCTAAAATGATGCTCCCATTTTTGAAATAGCTATAGAAACTAAATTGCTAACTTGTTTTCAAGTTCCATACCTTAAGAAGATACTATTGATCATGTGTACTATGAGTTTAACAAATTCAATAAAATTTAGACCTATTTTGTTGTAATCGTAGAAATAAGAATAAACTTCACACATATTATAGATTTGATCCAAAATTAGTTGAAGTGGCCAAACTTTGGATAAAGTCCACAAAAAGGTTTCACATTTGATCCCTTCCTTGATTTGCTAGGAGGTTTATAGAATATACAATCTCAAAATATTTGAGAAAATTAAACTTTATACAAAAACTTTAATTTGAATAACAAAATCACTTTGTTACAAAATATTTAATACATTTCCATTAACTCATATAAATGTAGTAGATAATACATTGATTCAATGTCGTATGATACCACCATTCCACATTGTAAGGCAACAAAGGATGTAGATGGTAAACTAGAGCCCTCCTCTCAATAATGGCCTCAAGCTGAATATATGTGGTAAATATCAAGGGTAATTTGGTATTACAAGTTGTGGTGGCATAATAAGGGATGAGCAAGGAAGAATGGTTAAGATGTTTTTAAATACAATCAAGGCTTCATAGTATATGGAGGTCAATGCTATTGCTTTCTTACATAGACTTTAATTATGTACTATTTTGGATCTAAAAAACATATGCATTAGTGTGGAGCTTAATAACAAGCTAATATTAGATATGATCACTAGTAATTTAAGTACACTTCAAAAATTTAAGGAGCAAATTAAGGCTATAAGCTAGTTATTTGTGAAGATGAATGCACAAGTTTAGTATGTGTTGAATGAAACTAATGTGGTTGCATGTTGGTTTGCAAACTTTGCCTCCATGGTAACACAAAATTATTAGCATGATTAGTTGTAGCTCTAAAAGTATTTTAAGGGGTTAATTAAAAGTTCATTAGCAATGCAACACTAATGAGGTCCTACGATTTTGGCTGGTTGGAATTACTCATTGATGCTCATACTTTATCCAAAAATGCAAATCAATTCAAGTTCAAACATCTTACTAATACATCCATTATAATATAAATATTACTCATAATTAGTCCCTATCCAAAATCTTAGCCAACTATCTCTATTCAAATTTTGAAAGGATTACTCAAAAGTATGATTTAAATGTAAAGAGCTCTTTCATTAGTCATATCTTAATGGTTGTCCACCCCACTTGAACCTTGTACTAGAATAGGAAATTTGTTACCATAATTATTTTAAAATTATATTTTTATTGGGAAAAATTCTTATAAAAGATGTGATTTCAATTATCAAAAATTTTAATAAGCATTTTGAATGCATTGACTCAATATCAAGCATTTTAGAAATCCACAAAACATGGGCTTTTTTCAAGCACATATAACCTTTTCATAAGATTAGTAACATTAAGCACAACAAGTTTATTTCTTTCTTATTCTTAGGTTAGATTATAATTTAATAACTTATAGACAAGGGGCCTAAGCCATCGTAAACTAATTTTGTCATTTAGGCCTTGGTGACATTAAATAAATTATCATTTAGTTATTTTGTATGGTATAGAATATTATGCTTTTAAAACTTTAGCATTCAATTAAGAAAAAGTAGAAAACTTCATTGCACAACTCCTTATGAAACATAAATGTTAACAAAATTCAAGGAATTTAACCTTATGAATTTGTTAAAGACCCCCTAGAAGAAGATGTGTAAAATTCTATCCTAATTTCTTGTGAGTTTGAAATAATAATTTAACTCAATGAAATTCTAAATCAATTGAGATTCTTATTATTTTAATATTTTTAACATAAGAATTGCATGATTTTTAAATTCATTTTTAATCTTTGTGAATATATAATTCATTTAAGTTTGTATAAGATTTACTTTTTGCTTATAAAATTTAATTTATTAGAAAATTCAACTTTTAATATTTTAAATTCATAATTATTCTTTATAAATTGATGAATGATTGATTTAATGTAAAATTGAAGGCTTGACAAGGATTTAATTGAATTTCACTTCTTATGTTGATCTTGTAAGAGTTAGTCATATCCTAATTATGCTCTATAAGTAATAATGCAACTATACTTCCAAATATTTTGATGACTCAATTACATTCTATAATAATTAATCTTTATATATTTAATAACATTTTTGATAACATAAATCTAAATTTTAATTTCAAAATAAAATATTCTTAAATAGAATAATTTAATATATTGTTAAGCAAGATTTTATAGGTTGTTTATAAGATTATGGAGCTAGATAAAGTATATTGTCTATCCAATTTGACTAGATTGCTAATGGCATAAAAAACAACTTTTCCCCATAGTCTTTAAGTGTCCTTAATGTAGAAATACACCAATACTCCAACCTAAGCTTTGAGTTTAAGAACTAAATAGATTTAGGTCATTAGTGAAGGTAGTGTGCATTGTATGTAATCATTTAACAATTTTAGGTTTAAAATAACTTCCCTTAATAATCTACAAATGTTTTGCACATTTTAATTAAATAATTTCCTTATTAAGCAATCTAAGGAAGTATGAAGAACTTGTAAGCAATAATTGCACACCATACTAGAAGGAGCATCAAATGTTAAAGTTTGCATTATGAATTTGCCTATTGATGGTAGATGTGTGTTACCAACTTCCTTTTATTTTGAATATCCACAAGATTTTGAGATGAAGCATGAGAATAAAGATGTGACCTTGAACTATAAAATTCCTAATTTTGAGATGAAGCAAAAGAGTACACATTTTAACTATGGAGGTTTTCTTTCAAGACCTTTAATTCATCTTCTACTGAAGCAAAAGCATTAATTCTATTCTTTAGTTCTTGATTTTGTTTTTAAACATGCTATTTTCAAAAATCAAAGCATAAAAAATTGAAAGGTTCTCTTTGGTAGCACATTCATAATTCTCTACATTGGAATCAAACTCACTAAGGAAAGAGATAATTTACTAAAACATGGAGATAATTTATTAAGTACCATGTTTTAATAAATTATTCTCTTTCCTAAGTTCATTACATTTCTTCCTTAAAGTAAAAATTATATCTTTATGCAAGTGGCATTGTTTCTTTAACTTATAGTTTTTCTTATTCATTCTTTCAAATGCATCATGCAATTTAAAGAAAAAAAGAGTATAATTCATAATAGAATAACACATTACAACTAAACTTTTTGCATGAAGAAATTTCACTTTAAGTATGATCATTGCTTGTTGAGCCTTTCCCTTCAGTGTGCACCACTAGACAAGTGGAATCTATGGTGCTTGTTGAGCTCAACTTTCTCTTCTTTTGTTACTTCTTCTTCATCTACTTCTCCTTATTAGTTTAAAGATCCTTAATTCTATAGATGCTATTGAACTAAAGCATAACTTTGAAACATGTGTTTAACATAAATATCTCTATACAAATTTGTAATATCCAAGAATTATGTTTTGTATGAATGTGCTATTTATGATGAGCTTATATAAATGATCATGTAAATATTAATATTTTGATAAATAAAATTGATATTTAATAATTTAGAATTAGCTAAATAAAAATATTATTTTTGTTGAGTTTTAAAAATTCATTATTTTGAAAACTAATATTTATTTTAAAAAAAGAGCATAATTTTTGGAATAATTTATAAAAATGAATCCATTGATTCTTGGATTGTAATTTTTAGAGGTTCAATGAATTTATTATGAATTTTTAAAAATAAAAAGAATTGATTGAGTATTAATTAAATCTTAAAGGGCTTATCCTTATCAATTGAGGGGTATTAAGAGAATTTTAAACCTTTAACAACCACCTTAGCATACTATTTCATCAGAATGGAGAAGAGGGAGGTTGATGGCTTGACTTAGGAAAGAAGAAGCTAAAAGAGAAAGTAAGAGCAAAGGAAGATGTGCAAAAATGTGTCAAGGATTAAGGAAGAGCATTTTGTTAGAGGTGTGAGGTAGCTGTTAGAGAATTTCTAAAGGAAATGAGAACTTGGAATGAAGGAATGAAGGATTGCCAAAAAGGGGGAATTGTTCGAAAAAACTAGAGTGAAGAATGCAAAGCAAGAATTACAACAAAGAGCTACTATTTTTGGAGGTCAATGAAAGGAAGAAGTGTTGTTGCTATTTCTATAATTAATAGCCTAGATCACTAAACAACATCACTTTAATGCTACGTGCTTGATTGCCCTCTTTTTGTGATCAAACAATTCAGGATACTTTTGATCTTGCAGATCTAATGCAACAACTATTTTAGCTATTTTTACTAGCTGTTAGAATTTATATTTAAATGATAAGTTTTCATTTAAAAAAATGTACACTAATTAAAGTAGTAATGGCTATTTTCGTATGTTTAGTAACTAGTTTTAGCCATTAGAAAATATTTATAAATGAGAGAATTATTGAATAAAATTGATTGATAAAATGTTTACAAAATATGAAAAAAAAGTTTCAAGTCACGTCATTCAAATAGTTAGTAACCAATGCTCCTCTTCACTTTCTAATGCTACAAGATTTAGTCATCAAACTTCAAATTCTACTTTCTTCTCAAATTAGCTAAATTCTTAATTTTCTTTACCTTAATTGATTCAATTACAATAACTATCTTGTTAAGAATTTCATCGATCATAGAATTTTTTTGTTATGTTAATTTCAATTTTGTGTAACTAAATTAGTTTCTTTCATTATCAAGTTTATTTTTTTGGAAGGCCATAGTAGTTTATCTTTATTATTTCATTATTGTAACAGTTTAGTCTACTCATATTTTAAGTCAAACCATCTAAAACATATTAGTGTATATTTTAATTTTCGTTGATTTTTCTATTTCATAATTTTTATAAATATTTATCATTAAAAAAATTAACATATTTTAAAATTTATACAAATTTACTTTTAGAGACTTGCATGAGTTATTAAAAATTATTTTAAAATATTTTCTTTAAATATTTTCTAAAAATTTCTAATTTTATTTTTATAAATTCATCTCCCTCCCCCGCCACCTTGTTGAGCCATACTTCAATTTCTTCTCATCATATCATGCATCTATAGACATTTACTCATAGTCATGTATCAATCATAGTTGACTAATAATATGTTTCATTATGGATTTGGAGTCCACACCTTATTAAACTCTACACGAAGTACTAATGATGATCCATACATATTTCTACATGGTTAAAGACTTGTTCTCATCAAACCTTGCACAAAGTATTAGCAATGATAATAGGGGTCATGTCATCTATGTACCATATCATCATGGCATGTTGCAAGACCTATGTTCATCAAGCACTACACAAAGTGTTAATGGAAATCATTATCCATTATAGCTATGGGATAATATTATAGAGAAAATATATAATTATTTATCATATCATCTTATATCATAGCATATCATTTCATATCAATGCCATAGCTAGTGTATATATTAAGTATCTTATAATGCAGTATCATACTATATAGTTTCTTTCTTATTTCTTTTTTACTTTACCTCTTTCTTTTAATCTTTATCATTTTTCTCTTTTCTCCTTTTGATACACATATAAGTCAAGTGCATCAGATATATGCATGTCTTATCCTCATATCAAATGAAAAAATATGCTAATAATATGCCAATTTATATCAAAACATATATGCATAAATATAATGATATCAAGCTATCATGCTCATATCAATGTATTTCTTATTCATAGATAATAATAAAATACTTATGCCCAAGTTAATTGAATTTACCTATTAGTTCCCCTTAGTGTTGTTTCTTCTCTAATTTTCCTTTCCCTTAGCTCCCAAAACAACACGAATAATGCACAACTCTATTACAATAGGTTTACTTATTTTGCTAAATTTGCAAAACACCCCATTATCACAATAACAATAAAATTCAATGATCAATGTACCATATTTAAGGGGCTCAATGGATAGTCAATTTAGGTTGGCATGTCATCCATCTAGGCTTGATGTATCATAGATTAGCTCTACATACTACATGTTTATGACTGCAGCAAATGCTAAAAACAGATTTCTTTCTCCATTTCTACTTATGAATGAATCAAAACTCATCTTTAATGCAATTCAAGAGTACGTCATTATATTGATCAACAACATTTCTATTTAATCAAATTTGTTAATATTTTCCAATAAACACTAGTTTGAGCTTTAAATCAAACTTTTTAATAAATGCAAACTTTTTATCATGCATTGTAAGAAATTTTGATTGAAGTCTATGCAAAAATCAAAGAAATTCTTTTAAAATCTCACCTTGCTAGCCTTTTTCATCACCTGCAAAGGTTTTGTCAAATGTAAAGCTTTACTTTAATAATAATCACATATAAGTGAGCTATGTGCAATACAATTGAAGAAACAAAAGTCTTAGAAGCATGAGATCTATAATGTGAAACATGATAATAAGCTGGTCTCATTTTAACCTCATTTAATTAGAAGGCAATTTTTGAGTTTTGAATTATGGAACATGAAAGCTCGCTTCTATGTGATTTTAAATTTTGCAAGTATTTAGCCCTTTTTTTTCTAATTTTTCATATTTGAAATGTAAATCAATACATTTCTCTTTATAATAAATATAAGAAAAAGAACAACTTACCAAAACTTCATCTAAAGTTAGAGTGAAGTCACTACCTTTTGCCATTAAACAAATAAGACCTTTTCTTTCTTCACTATTAGACGAGAACTCATTCAAGTCACTCCAATCTCTCAAGGTATATAGGGTAGCAAAGACAAATTTGTATCAACATCTTCCATTCATTGGAAGATGCCCTCATCTTTGGTTTGTTGTTTGCTTTTTATTTCTACACTTTGCTTGCACACTTACCTATAGCATATCGTTTCAATAATCATAATAAAACATTAAAAATCTAACCTACCTCAACATTGTTAAACGATTTAGATCCGAAGGTGAAGTCAGTCCTTCGTTCTATTGGCTCATCCTTCTTTTTCGTTTTCTCCTTCTTAGTTGAATGCTTTTCATTTTCATTTAGTAAAACTCATAGGATCTTTCTCACTTACTCAACATTTGAAAATCACTTTTCAAAAATAGATAAGAAACAAACTAAAATATTTATAGCCCTTGAATTTAATTGTATCTTATATTTTTCTTAAACACTCAATTCATTAATTGGTTTCTTAATTACTTCACCATCTATAACTTCAATATGAAATACAAAGGGACATTCTAAAATGCCCTAAATGTTTAAGTCTAAATATTTAAGAAAAATTTTCTTGCAATTCTTCTAATATAATTAATGTTCAACTCTAAATAATAATGATGAAGTGAAGGGGTTCCCTCACCAAATATGGCTAATTCCTTAACCAAATTGTGAGTCATTCCAATCTTCTCTCAAGAATTTCTTCCCTTTATGTAACCAATTTCTCATAACACATGTAGGAATATATAAATAATAAGAGGGATGTTAATTATGTGTTTTAAAAAACTTTTCATTATTTTCTCAAATATTTACATTTAATTAAAAGAAATGCAAATTCTTTAAAATAAATCAAAATTTTCAGGTTGTTCAATTCAAGCTTTGATCTAACTCTGCCTTTAGTCTAATAATTAGGCATACTCTATTAAAATCACACCTTTTGTCAGATGACCAATGGGTGCAAATCCCCTTTTTTGTATAAACTATTTTATTTCTTTATTAAAATTATTACACAAGCATTCTCTTATGCTAACTACCAAACCCTTTCATAACTACTTCTACATTAATTTAAAGAAGCAAACAAAATTTAAGCCAATCAAGCATCCAAGCATCACTATTTAAAGCATTATAACTTCAACTCCTTAGAAGGATATCACCTAAAGCTAAATAGTTCAAGAAAACAAGATCTCAAGAACCTCCAAAAGTAGTAATCAAAACTACTAAAACCTTACCAGTGAACAAGACAAAGGATGTATTAACAATAAGTAACAAGAAGTCGCAACATTTAAAATAGAAAGTAGAGCTCAAACTTGAAGATAATAGTAGCCACAACATCAAATCAATGGTCCTATCAACAAGAGCTCATAACACAATTTTTAATCAGATGCTTGAACCATAGTTATTAAAAGCTTCCTTGATCTAGATGATCAAGACCAATGATAAGTTGAGAAAGTTGCTTACTTTCTAAGTATTGACTTCTAGTAGAAGAATTAGAAAATTATGCTAGGGCATATAGAAGAATTAGAAAATTATGCTAGGGCATATACAACTACATTTCCTCCTATAAATATGCTATAGTTAGAAGGTCTTAGCTTGTAAGATGTCCTTAATGCTTTCAATAAGAGGAAGAAAAAGCCAAGGAATAGAGGAGTTCCCAAAATTCATGTTAATAATCTCCTTAGAATAAAGTTCAATGGGTAACTTGTAGATACCTTTGTATCGACATTGTTATAACCAATTAAGAAGTGGGCGTAAGACCTTCACATAAGCTTATCCATAAAGGGATCAATAAAGGGTACCAAAGAACAACAAAAAATAAGAATCAAATGAATATATTATAAGTATAAAAAGAAGTAGTATAAGCATTATTATAATAATGGATTTATAATGTTCTTACAATCTTAACCAAGGTGTTAAGTGGTGCAAACTAAATGAAGGAAAAATGTGAAATTATGTTACTAAATAGTTGAAGTGTAGAGGAATGAAAATGCTTGAAATCAATTATTGAGTTGCCATGCATTACTGGAATCCTCAAAGTTGGAGGTGCATAATGTAAACCTCAACTGAAGCGCACTTCTTACAATAAACAATATTTTAAAGTTGCATTATGTTCTTCTTAAGTAATTTTAGGTTCAATTTATGTTGGGACAATCATCAATAATACAATAGCTACCAACTGCTAAAATATTATTTTTGAGGTGATTAACCAATTGTTGTATGATTTTTGCTTCCATTCATACAATACAATCAATGTAATCATGCTATATAATACCATTAAAATTGGTCATCCCCAATGCATTAAATCTTTTGACCTACTCTTTGCTCATTCTTATAGAGGATTAAATTGTACAACATGAATGCATTAAATCTTTTGATCTCATAGCTTTCTATTGAGATAAGAATCATGCATTATGATGAGAAATTTAAATATTATGAAGCCATTTGATTCTCTTCTCACTTGTGTTTGAGTACTTAGTCTCTACATTAAGATTATAATCATACTTGTATGATTAGTATCATCAACTTTACAAATCATTTTTATCTTTTTCCCTTATCATATTGTAAATTCCAAATGATCATATTATATGATACCAATGTATCTTACTATATGAATTTATTTGCATTTTATTTTAATTGGTTTGCATAGTACACACTATGGATCATACAAATATGGTAGCCAACATCATATTATAAAATGCATTTCACCTCAATCTTTTCTTAATGAGTAAAGCCCCATAGATAGGTCATATTTTATAATAGAAAATATTATATTATATGAAAACTTTAGCACTATTATACAAATCCTAGATTATAGTCATTAATTTACTCTTCAATTATTTTAAAAGAGCTAATTGTATTATACAATAAATGCATTACGTTGTATGAGCAGTATTCTTTCAGCACTTCGATTATACTTTAACCTAACATCAATCATGATACTTATAATATATTTTACTTTACGTGTAAGTTGAATTTACTGATCAAATAATGCTAGCTCATGATATAAGAAAAAAACAATTAATAACGTATGAGAAATGTGTATGAGATGTGTGAAATAGTAAAATATGTATGAATCTGACTTCCACTTAATGCTTAGTGCAGATCTTGACAATCTACCAAAATAAAGTAAGTAAAGATGAGCTCTTAATGGATGCCACCCATCAAGAGCAATCACTATTTGGCTCCTTCATATGAAAACTGAGCCATCAACATCTTTGTCCATCAATAACTACTTGCCCAATCCTATGTATCATTCTCACAACACATATTAGTAAACACAAGAGAATGGTTTTATTATCATCAAACCATAACAAAAAGGTATGATGTTAACAATTTTTATTTATTTTAGAAAAATTAGATACAAAGAGTGAGGAGAATGAACATGAAAAAAATTGTTGTCTCATTGAGAGGAATGATGCATCCACAAGCAATAAGAAAAGTGAAGAAGAAGAAGAAGAAGAAGAAGTGGAGTGTCTCAGGGCACATCATATTTATCCTAGGAGTGAAAATAATGAGAAGACTAGCCTCACTAATAATTAACTAAAAAATAACTTGTTTGAATTGATTAATGCTTTTAAGGTACTTTCCAAGAAATATAAAAGCTTAAAGAAAGAATATACTGATTATCTTGCACTTCTAAAGATTTGAATGAAAATCATGCAAGGCATTTACAATTATTAAAATACACTGAGGATGAACTTGCTCAATCTATTAGTTTGAATGTAAAGAATAAAACTATTTCTTATTGATTCAAATTGGTCTGTATCCAATCACATGCACACAAATGTTGTATTTTAAAACTCTAAGCTTATGCATGAAGAAGATTCTTTATCTACATCATCACTTGTCATTGTTGTAATAAGAAAGGCATATCTCGAAGAATTATAGAGTTAGAACTAATGTAAACTATAATTGCTCTTCCTTTATTTGGTTTGAAAAGAATAACAATAATATGCCTACTAAAGTTCAAGTAATTAATAATAAGTTAGCCAACGAAAAATTTGTTCGAGTTCCAAAACCTAATATATAAAGTTTCAAGCTTATGTGAATACTTCCCTTAATTGAATTAGAAAGGAGGATAAACCTATTTGGAAACATGTTGATTAACATTTAATAACTAATTTTAGTCTATTTAATGGCTTTAAATTTGATTTTCTTTTCAAATTATCATACACATAATAGAAAGAAAAAAAATTGAATCCCTTAACCAATTTTTACTATACACTAAGTGATATTTTTATATGTATAAAAAAAGATAGGGGGAGAAAGAAATAAGCCTCCTTTGGTTTCTTGATCATATTTTTGGTTATGTTTAAAAAGTGGAACAACAAAACATTTGTTTTTTTATGCATGATAAAAAGTGAGAGAGGCAAATATGAAATGAAAATCCTCATGTATCTCTATAATTAGTTTAATATTACTTCAATTTCATATACATAGAGGAAGTATGAATTTTGAGAATGCTTTTAATTATATTTTTATTTCATTATTGTTAATTATTTTATTTAAATACCTATTGTGGTACAAAACCACTCTAAGGTGATTAGGTCAACTTGATTTTTGGATAATTATGTTACTTCATCCTACATCTTCAAACTACCTAAAGACCACTTATACCTAACATTTGGAAGCTAATAAAGATGCCATCTACCAATGAAATGGAAGTTTTATGTTTTGTATGAAGTTGAGAGATCAAATTCATTCAATGCCTCCATTTGGTGACACTTAGAATAAGGTAATGCATCCATGGAATAGAAAGTCTAAGTCATCGTGTTTAAAAATCCAAAATTAGAAATTTCATGTGAGACCAATATATCATTGGGACTTAAAGTAGGCTTTTATCTATTCTAGCTTACCTTCAAATTTAACTTTTGAGATATTTACATTACATTTATTCAATGTGGTTAGAAGATTATTATTGAAACAAAATAATGGATATAATGCAAACGGAGCTCTACATGAATTCAAACTACTTAAAGCAATTTTATTATTGGAAGTTTTTAATGATTTGAACTTTAAAAAGTATTTTTAAAATTTGTGAACCAAATATGTCTTACAATAGTCAAGTTTGGAATCCCCATGCCATTCAATATAAAACCCCATCAAATAAGTTAAAACAATCATGCAATTTAATAAAAAGAAAGTTCAATGAGTTTTTGATAAGTTCATTTCTTTGAACTTCTAATGAAAGGGACATTTTTAAATTGTCCAAATTTCATGAAGGAAACCTAACTATCTATCAAATTTCATAACCTACTTTAAGTTCTTCCTTTTGTAGACTTTTTAAATATTAAACATTCTCAAAGCTTGAAGAAACTTTGCAATATTAAATTTTAATCAATCTATAGGCATTCAATATTCAACACTTTCCTTTTCTAAAATGTCTAAGTACAGCTTTAAACCTTGTAAAGTTATTGTGCATTCTAAATTGTTGACTTATGTGTAAAGGGATGAGCGAAGTTAATCAAGTGATTATTTTCAATCATAGAATACTCAATCATTTCTAAGCAACCCTTAGCTTTGATGTGTTCATCAAAATTGATCTAGGTACAATTTAAATTCAATAATCTTATGTTTCTAATCTTGTGTTTAAGTTAGTATAGGGTTGAGAACTACTTTTAACTCTAGATTTTATGTCCTTCCAAAAACCAAGAAAAAAACCTACCAAAAAAACTCTTTCATTGTCTCTTTCTCTCCACTACTCCATTGTCACTAGGCTCAGTTTATTTCTTAATGGTTTCATAACGCTTTGTTCTATTTCCATCATTATGTCAACGCATACATAGAATAAAATACAACTCTAATAATGTAAAATTGCAAAAAAAATACAATTGATAAATGGTATATTCATAAACAAAAAAATATTGAACCTATTGCATTAGTGCTCATGAGGTGCATCACATCAACTATACTTAACTATGAAATAATGGTTTTGATGAATAGCTAAATGAAAACATTGTTGGTGGGATCTTTGGTAAGTCTCTTTAGATGTTAACAAATAACTCCTAAATAGTAGGCTATTGTCATGAACATCTAGCAATGAACAAATTATTGTCTTTATAGCTGGCAAAGTATCAGAATCTTGAACATCTAGTGGAAGGCTATGATTAGCAAATGTTTTCTATAGTGTTGCCATACACAATAAAGCATATGAACATTTTATGGATTGGCCACATGTATGATCAAGTGGATTACAAGTTTGTTGTTTGCAATAAGCCATTCATTAGGGTTATTTACGTAGAATAACATGTTCTAGAAAATATACTTAATCTATCATAAAAAAGATTTTTCCTTAGCCAATTCCCAAATGTGAAGAAATTGAAATGAATTAGAAGATTTTATATAAAATTCAGTACTACTTTATATTGCATTTTCATATATTATATTATGTTATATGCTTACAAGTGACCTAGCATGCAACAAATTCCAATGTTGTATTACTTTACATATATGTATATGTTTTTGCCACTAAACTAATAATGATTGACTCAATCTACTTTTCTGCTAATATATTTAGGTCAAGATGAGGCTTAAAAAGGAGCTACAAAGGAGTAATGAGTCTTAGCATCATAAGTACTTGACTTGTGTTCCTTAATTATTAGTTGTATATCTATTATAGTCATTGTTTTATGCTTATTTAGTAAGCAATTATGAGTTATCTTATGTATCTTAATAGCATGGAGTTGTTGATATTTCAATTTGGTTGTTATGACATGGTATTTTAAATAATGTTAAAATATTTTTAAAATTATTCTTTTATTAATCTCAAAGAAAAAAATTATATTTTCTTATAAAAGCATTGAAATTATTTACAAAATTATGGTAGGATTTTTAATTCTTTTTAAGTTAGTGATATAAATAGTTTTAAAAAATAATTCTGCTATGGTTTTACTTTAATACATACATATATAAATAAATAAATATATATATATATATATATATATATTCAAAACCAAAAAAAGCAAACGAAACAAATGAAGTGACTTCAAATTTGGGAAAGGATGGGTGTAAGTACCACAAGTTCACTAAGCTAACGTATCTGTGATGTTTGAAATTTTGGAAATGTGATGTTAGCAAATTAAATAAAATAATAATTTGAGAGTATGTTATTTTTAAAAAAAGAACATATTATGATAGTTTGGTATATGATTCTTATTATTCAAGAAGTTATAAAAAAGGAAAATTAGAGAAGAAACAACAAAAAAAGAGCAAATAAGTAAATTAAAATAATTATATTGTCGTTAATATTATGTTGTTATAAGAAATACATTGATATGATTATGACAATATGGCATCATTATATTATAAATAAATGTTCTAATATACAATGAATCATGAATAATGTGCATTAGCTATATGATATGGTATTGAGGCATTTGCATTTATGTGAGACAATTAACTTATGGCTTTATTAGAATATAAAAAATAAAAATGTGAAGTGAAGTAAAAATGAGCGTATGAATCCCAAGGAGGGGTGAATTGTGGGACTTAAAATAATTTTTTCTATGTTTGATTGTATTTATTTTTCCAAAATTCTTTATAAAAAAATTTTATGTTTATAAAAAATCTTAATTTTATATATTAATTTTTAATATGATAAAAAATAAAAATAAAAATTAAAATGATACCCCAAAATTTTTAGGTGGATTGGTTTAAACTAGAACCTCCATTCACCCTAACCAAGTTCGAGAAAAACATCACTATCAAAAAACTATAATTTGAGATTTGTGTCTTATAATTCACCTCTGATCTACAAGCTTTTTTGGATTTAATTATAACATGGGCTTTCACAAGCTTAACCCCAACTCAGGTTTTTTTACAAGATCAAAACGAACTCGAGTTTTAACAAATGTCGGGCCACCAGACCGAAAAGAAAAAAACTATAGCAAGAAGAAAAATTATAATAAATTTGTATAACTTCTTATACTTGTTGATTAATTAAATAAGGTACAACAGCCCAAACTTATGAAGAAAAGTATAAAATTAAAAGCTTAGAAATGCTAATCTTAGCTAAAAGAATTTAACATTTTGAAAAGAACAAAATCATGGTTGCTACTAAGAGAATTCATGTCAATAGAATATTATAGAGAATTTTGTTGAGATCTCAAATATTGGTTCATGTTCTTAAATTATTTCATAAATAAGGATTAAGTTTATATAGAAATATTTTAGTCATAGTTATTAGAAAGTCAAGTAAAAGCTATTTGAAAAGCTATTACCAAAATACTTCAAAATCTTTTCCAAACCACTTAAAACTTATTCCAAAGTGGCTACTTGTAATGGCACATATAATGACTAAGTAATTAGCCATTAGGCTATAGCAACTTGAGTCATGAGATCAAATCGAAGAAGTTCTAGACTGTTAGATCAAAAGTAGTAAAAGCATGTGCTTTATAGATAGTTGGATCAAGGAGAATTAGATCTAGGCTATTTGATCATGTCATATAAGATATGAATCATTTGATTACTCAGTCATAAAATTAGAAACATTCGTAGCCAAAGATTCAAAATGGATACTTCTAAGTCATACTATTTAAGGACAAAAAAATAATTCTAGCTAGTCTATAAATTTAGAAAAGACTATGGCTATTTGAACCAAGTCTTGAAGCAAAGCTTAAAGATAGGTGAAATGTTAACCATTCAATCAACAATTGATGGAAAGAAATTCATAGATGGTGTCAATGGTACTAGACTTGGAAAACCTTTAGTTCCACACTACATGTAGTGAAAAGATTTTGCACTTTATAATAACTTTATATAGGTGAATAATAAGAGGCAAACTAGCCTAGCTTCCCCTTTTTATGCTTAAGATTTCATCACCTTGGCATACTCACATGCTTATAGATTATTTCAAATATAGGTCTGATCCAACTCATATGCATAAGTAATTCAAGTTTAGCCTGGCTCTATCCTCTACCTTACCCTAGTCAGGTTTAGAATGCACCCTAACCAAATTCGAGCCTAACATGATTTGTTTTGGCTAGTTTCCTAACCTGATGCTGTCACGCCAGCTCGGGACTAGTTGCTTAACTACTTTATATGTGGCAGCTTAGGGTGTGGCTTAAATTGTTTTTATTAATTAAGAAAGCTTAACAAAATTACTTTTTTTAGTTTACCCATAGTTTGATAATTAACATAAAATTTTGTGAAGATGTAATATATCGATTTAGACAAGGAAAAATGATTTAAAGAAAAATGAAATCCTATAAATTTCTTAAATCAAGAAAAGGATAAATAAATTGAATGCTTAAATTATTATTTATAAGTGAGATGAATGTAGATCTGTCTTATAATCAAAAAGCTAACATCATATTTCATAGCAAAAAAAATAAAACTTTTCAAACCTGATGTACATGCCTTCAATCGTTAAATCTCATTGAATACTCAAAAGTACTTTGAAGATCACTAATTCACCATCTTCAAAAGTGCATGGCTTATTCTTTGAAACTAAACTTGATTCATACGAAACAAGCTCATTAGAACAAAATGTTAAATATTTATAGCTTGATTCTTCAAACAAAAGGTTGACCTAACATGAAGGAATAAAAAGAAATAAAAATAAGAAAAAAGAAAAAGAAAGAAATATATGGTTATGGTCTTTATGTTCTTATCATTTCTATGGCAAAATATTATGCCTTTAGGCTATATCCTCTCTACACTATAACATCTCAAATTATAGAAATAAAATATGTTTTTATTTTATTGGTATTTTTTGAAAAGTTTAAATTTTTTTATTTTTCTATGATTAAATTTTAATTTTCAAAAAAAATACAAGATTCAAAGTATGAAAGATAAATTATTATCCAAATTGGTAACTACTATTTTAAAATAAAGTATTCTAAATATGATATAAAGTTGTTAAACTCATGGTGCTTGAACCACTAGTTTTATGATAATAAAATCATTGTATTATTTTACTAATATACTTTCTTAAGTGATTTAGATCATGCATCTCAAGTAGGTCAATCAATTAAAGAGCTTGATCACTTAACTTAAGAAACTTAATGAAGTTATTTTGGTGTCAAGAGAAACACATAGCTTAAGAAATGCAAGGAGAACATACTTTTGAGTCACCTTTTTTTGCTTAAAATGCAAGATCTATAACAATTACTTGAGGCATTATAATTCAATGAGGTTTAGAGTGTAAGAGTTAAATATCATCAAATCTATTATTGCACTCAATTAAGATTATTTCTTAAGACATGCATGTGATTTATATTAATTTACATATTAACTATGCCTAAAACTAATATAATGCTTTACCAAGTATAGCCCAATCAAGTAGAAATTAGAAATTGACTAAATTGATGTCTATAAAATCTATATTAATCATTCTTATACATGCTCTCATCGTACAATATGACTAGTTATCTTTAGAATTAGATTAGGCAACTTAGGTTTGTACTAAGGTTTTCCTTATTATACATGTACAACCTTCATATCATACATGTATGATTACTTTTAATAGAGAGATGGCATTTGGAACTTAAATAATAATTCTATTGAATTCTTCATACATGTATAAGTCTTTTATTTTAAGAGTATGATCCTTGTTCTATAAAGAGTTTTTGAATGTTAAAAGTTTCATAGAAGTGTGGTCTTTGTCCACATGTCGTACAAACTAAAGAAAATCAAAGAAATGAAAAATTAGATCTAAAGAGTTATGTTGCTTATACAAGCATATCATATGAGTATAATCATTTATTAGTAGTGAAATGAACTAATCGAACATGCCTGATAGATTGGAGAATGAGTATTTATTGGTATCATACTCATATAATCCTTGGATTGAATAGTATAACTTATTTAAGAAATTTGAGTAATTACTAGTTTGATTGAATTTTATAAAAGTTGAATGTAGCTATTTGGGGATTGTTTAGAGCCATTAAAGAGCATTATAACACTTATATAAAGTAGTCCAAACATATGTAAAAAGGTTAATAATGTTCATTTGCACAATTTGTGAAGGGCAACACTTGAAAATCTTCATTATAAAAGAGAAAAGAAGAGTAAGGCTATCGTCATAAGTATTGCATCATTCTTCATAGTTTTATTTCATTCCACATCCATTAAGATAAGTTGTATATTCATTCTTGTATTACTTTCACTTTGTATAAATGGGTTTCTTGCTTAATTATATTTGGGTTATGAGGCCTTATAGTTGAGCTTTGTATTTGGTATTTTGGTCTCATTGTTGGCACTTTGTGCTTGCTTTTTATAAGTATTTTGACTAGTTGTTGTATGTTTTGTTGGCTCCTTTGAGTTGATATGTCGGGTCCTTTGGCACAATGCTTGTAGAATATTTTGGTTAAAGGGCAAAAGGCAATTGAAAGAAAATAAATTTAAAGAAAGATAATTTAATGAAAGCCTGGCCTTTTGGTTAAGGCTAAATATATATTCAAATTTAAATTGAACCACTTAAAAAATCTTATTATGTAAAAATAATTAATAATTATTAAAATTCTTCTAATACAATATACTTAAACTATTTAAACTTGTGATTTACATATTTCATCCCCCCTTTTGTGTGGACATCAGACTTATTATTTCTCAAAAAAAAGGAGTCATTTATTAGAGTTGTTTACTTGAAATAACATGACCTAGGAGATAATCTTAATTTATCATGAAAAAGATATTTCCTTAAACTAATTCTAAAATACTAAAAAAATTAAAAGATTTTCTATAAAAATTGATATTGCATTTTTAATACTCATTCATATACTATCTTGTCATATGTATTATATTGACTTAACATGTAATATGACTCAATTTGTATTAATTTACATATTTAAAAATTATTTTGTTACTAAGCTAGTGATGGTTGGCTCAACCTATTATTGGCTTAATACTTTCAAGTCAAGATGAGACTCAAAATGAAGTTAATATGGAGCAATAAGAGATAGCATCAAAAGTACTTAGCATAGATATGGCTTTATTTTTATTTTGAGTTTTATCACTTATTACATTTGCAACACATGTCTTTTTTTAGTTCATTAGCTATCCATTGTATAAAATTTGAACATGTTTCAGTGAGATTTTTAAATAAAGGAAAAGGATTACTATGTTTTTAAATAGATTTCAAATATGAGTATTCTATTGGTTTTCAAATGCTTTATTATAGTTTTACAAATAAAAGAATATAAATATTTTTAAAGAAAAAAGTAAAAGAAATAGATTACATGACACCAAATATAGGAGACGTAGTTGAGGATCACCAGATTACTGGCATCAAAACAATTGAAGTCTTAGGATGAAGAACTATATAAACTCGACAACATAGGATGGCAAAGTTTGAAATAAAAAAAACTAGGTGCCAAAATTAATATGAAACGGCATACAAAGACATTTGAAACATGTCTACATATTAAAAAGTGAAAATTAGAATAAAATGAATAACCTAGATGGTAAGCATAGGTTGACATCCTAAAAGAGAAAACACATACTGCGTCATTATTTGGTGTTTTTTGTTGATTGTTTCACTTGAAATACACCTTATAAGACCCTTAGGCTGAATATAGAAATTTCAAAACTATAGCTATTAAAATATTTATATTTTATGGTACAATATATCCCATCACATTATATAATGTGCAAGAAAAAGGCACTTGAAATAGAATAAAGGTAATATACTATGATTTAAGCTAATGTACAATATGATTTATATGATTGTATAGTATAATTGAATTAGATGAGAAAATATAGAAAATGCAAGAAAAAGTGTAAATATTAATAAATAATGTACAATATGATAATATGAGAAAGAATGATACATACTTAAGATGAATAAATAAAAAAGGATTATATAAAATAATTAGGATATACATATAGCATGATGCCTTATCAAACAATCAAATACTTTAATGAGTTAGAATGTCCAATAAGCTATGAGAGGGTTATATAGAAACATATAGTACAATGGTAAAATGGACAACAAAAAAAGAAGAAATTTGGATCGAATGATCTATTGTATCAAGAACCAAGCATATAATATATAGAGAAGCATTTCATGGTACAATAAGATGCAGAGTAAGGAATATTGAATGAAGATCTAAAGATTTAATCAAAGACGATTATATAATATGATAATATAGATCATATAGTATGATGATTGGTTAAAAAAATAAGAAGTTAAGCTAAATGGACTATATGGTGTGATGGCTATAATGTACAATAATGATGGTGGTTGATTCAAATCAATGATGCTAGAGATGATGTTTGGAAAAATAATAAAGAATATAGTATACCATTTTTTTTCTTCATTGACTAAGCAATGAAAACCCAACAAAAGGTTTGCAAAGGGGTTAGTAATTATTCTAGACTTAAGTTGACTAAAATATAATAAATGTTTACACAAATAATTTAGTCCAAAAATAAAGTAGGATGAAGATAAATAAGGAGGAATGATAGAAAAGATTACTAAAAACTTCATAAAATATGAAGAGACACATATAATGATTTTAAATGAAGACACTAGTGATTTAAAAAAGAAGGATATTTGGTGAATGTTATAAGTTTTGCACTTTATTATATTACCATACTAAACTTATGAAATGCATGACTATACAAAATAGAATCTAGAAGCCAAAATAACTATGAAAAAGAGGAATAGTGAATAGTTCCAACAATACGATGAGTATTACTTCTCAAAGAGAAGATGCTCATGATAAAAGAGAGAAAACTTATAAGATGTTGTCAAGAAGGGAATCACCAAATGAATAGGAAAGGAGTTCAAATGCTTATCAATCCAATAAGTTGTTGGAAAATGTTTGAATATTATGAGCATCACACTTGAGAGATTATGTGAATCCATTCCTAACTAAAGATTGATCATAGTGGTATCTCTTATAGTGACCCACCTTTCCTAAGTTTAGTAGCACATCATCTTTTTTTTTTACTTTTTGCTTTGAAATTGAAAAAAATATACATATTTTAATAAGTAAAACTATAATAAAACATTTAAAAACCAATTGCATGCTTAAATTTGATATTTATTTAAAGCATAACAAAACCCTTTTAAAACCTTTACCTTTGTTTAAAATTCTCAACAGAAGTATTAATAAACTTCAACATTATTTTAAAATATATTGTTATACATTAGCAAAGAAAAAGCTAAAAATTCTTAAACCTAATACAATAGATAACTAGCTTATCAAAACTAAAACAAGTGAGTCTAGATGATACAACAAAAAAAATTCAAGTAAAGCCATATATACTCTAAGTACCTCCATTATTATATCTCATTGCTCCCCATTAGTCCAATGTTGGATCTCATCTTGACATAAAAGTGTTAAGATGAAAATAGGTTGAGCTAAACATCATTGGCTCTATAATAGCTAAGACTTTTAATTTGAATTATATATTTTGAATAGTGGAATTAAGTAAAGTTATAATTATATATATGTTTTAATGAAATAAATTAATTTTTGAAATGTGATGTTAATATATTAAAATAATATTAAATTAATATTATATTAAAAGCATATCATTATTTTAAATATAGTTAAAAAATTTTAATTTGAATATACCATTAGGAAGAGCCTTCCAACAGAAATCCAAAGATATTGAATTTGTAGTTTTTAGTGGCTTGAATAACTAGGTCTTTTTAAAAAAATTGACATAAGAAAATATCTTAATTCTTGAAGGCATAATGATCATCTCCAACCCTAACCTCTACGACCTCTTGGGATGGGATTAAATAAGATTCATAACTATGTTAAGTAGGGAGTTAAAGAAGAAATAAATAAGAAGTGAAAGGATGGAGAGAGGGAAGGAGATTGAAAGTTGGTTAAGTGAGGAGGCACAGGTAAGGAGAGAAATAAGAAAGAAGAAAAATAGTAAAAGAGGACAAAATCATCACAAACAAGTTTAAATCTTCTTATTGTAGCTTGAAGGAAGGACTTGAGAGGAAAAGGAGAAGAACAGACTACAATAAGTGAAAAACAAAGGAAAATAAAAATTAGTTGAGAAGATGTAAGAGTTTAAGGTTGTGTTAGTAAATTTAACTTTCTTTTATGCAAATTCCAATGAGGTTGGGTTTTCTTATGAGTTATTATTAGTGTAATAATGTCTTAGAATGGATTTGAGGGGCTTAGGAAGAAATTTAGTTAGAAATCAAGACGTTCAAGATATGAAAAGTTTTATTTATATAGCATCATAAAAGTAGGATAAGTCAAATTATATTTATATAATTAATTTAAATTATCTAAAATGATGAATTGGACTAGTTTGTTGAGGTGTCACACATGCATCAATGAACTAATCATACTAGATGACAAACTCAATTGTATTGGACAATGTATGGTAAGTCGATATAATTAAATAGGTAATGGCATTGTACAAGTGCAAAGCGTTGATCGTACTTGTACATTAGTTTGAATGAATTCAGTTTGTTATGGAATCACATTAGATAAGAGTGGATCATACATGTATGATGTAGGCCATCTTATTGTATGATGATTGTTGGTTTGGTTAGAGCTTAGCAGTTGTTGAATTATACAATATGGCAGTGTGGGTCATAATCTACAATGACTTGTGCAATCCAATAAAGGAATGGAATGGCTCATCAAATTGGATGGATGATGGGTAATATCATATAAGCACAATGTTTAAATGGAGTAAATTAGATGATTTGGAAGAGTTGCAATCAGACAATATTATTGGATAATCATATTGTACAATTGGCAGATAGCAAAGAATCATAGGCTAAGTCATATGACTTTGGCAAAGGGAATTTTTGAAATTAAGATAACTTAGAAATTATTATTAGTCACATCATATTAAGAATTACATGATAATTTTTGTCTTATGAGATTGTTGGGAACCTTAAAGAAGAAAAGCTTAGTCAAGAACTTTTCATCCTAAATTTAGGTGATAAACCTGATAATAATTATGCAAAAAAAATATGAAATTATGGATTATATAATAATTACTGTCAGATATGGCATAGTAAGAAACCTTAAGAAAAATATTAGTAAATGAATTTTCATCTTAGATTCATGCAGTAAACTCAATAACTATGATGTAAACACATAATTAAATTAATATGTTTTAAATATTCAACTAGAATATTTCTACATGTGTTATTATACATTTTGAAATATGATATGATTGCTGATCTAAAATGAACAATTAGTCATATTGCAAAATGTTTGGTACATTATAGCAATTTTTTTAATTGTTTGGTCTATATGCAACATTAATGAAAATATAGGTATATTTAGAAATTAGAAATTAAAATAGAGTTAAAGAGTAAAAAATAGATCCACTAAAAAATTGTCCTCATTTTATATGACAAATGATTATGGGTACATAGGCTATATATATATATATCACTAGTATTTTATGTAAAGTGGTCTAAAGGCCAACCTAATTAGTGTAGGTACAACTTTTTAGGCCATACCATTTTGGTTAAATGTCGATAGAAGGTCTTTTTTGTAAATATAGTTATTATTTGATCCAAAGGATAATGATCAAAGGAGAACTAAAACATAGAAAATATTGATAACTAAAAATAGAAGGAAAATGAAAAGGAAAAAAATATGTTTATATTCTACTTGATTTTACTTGTATTATCTTTATTAAAACAGTCTTAGTTTGTTTTTTTGTGCATGAATATTGATGTAATAGCATCTCACACATCATGTAGATGTTCTACTTGGAGACATACTAATCATATTCAGACATGGAGTCATGCTATGATTAGTTCCTTCGTTTCGCATTAATCTCCACTATCACTGTTGTTGAGTTAGGTACATCCGACACTTGATTATCATTACAAAACATTTCACTCTTAGTTCATTTAGTTATTTGCATTTACATTAAATGTTGAATTTTTTAAGGTTAATTTGTAGCTTTTCAGATATTTTTAGCTATAAATTCAATCCAGTTAAGCTTTACACTAGTCCCATACTTTCACAGTAAAAATATTATTCAAAAATGACTTAAACTTAGCTATGAAACTATTTTTGTCATCGACCACAATCCATTGTCAGTCCATTATGCACAGCTCACTTCAAGTGAGTATGGCTTGCTCCATTGCTTAACCCTTGTCAACCCTCAAACCTACTCTAACCAATGTCGATTGGCAAACCCACAGCAACTTGTTGGCCATCTATGTGCATCAACCAGTGATCCACCAATGCAGACTTGCAAACATTTTCAACCCCATTAACCCACCTAGATACATGATCTATCACTAACCTATGACCCATTCTTGAAGCATATCTTCACTTCTTCATCCATAACATCCTGTTCATGCTACACACTACCTTTTTGCTAGTCATATCATCGCTCAAAACATAGAATACATTTGGAAACTACATATTATATTTAATTTTGTAGCTTTCTAGATATTTTTTTATTAGAAAACAAATTATATTTTTGTAATTTATGGTGAATTATGGAATTCCTAAAATATCCTATAGAATTCTAAAAATATAGCATTTAGTATTCCTAAGTGTCCTTTCATATTCTTAAGCTAGTAAACTACTATTATATTCTTGAGATCTCTATTAATATGGATATCCAACATGTTGTAAGGTATAAAATTTTGAATGAAGTGATAAAGTGCTACCACCAAGCTTACTGAGACAAATCCATCATGTGCGATCAACCCAACAAAGTGATTTCAAATGGGCCTTAAGAAAGGAGCAAGAGGCTCAAAAGGGAGATCCTGACCCATTATCCAACATCCACAAGAGCACTAAAATTGACAAAAAATGGCTTAATATTACTATTCTTTATTTTAATCTTTAGGAAAGGATTACTCATTACATCTTATTCTTTGTCTTGTGAAAGTGAACGTGTGATTTTCTTTTATTTTTATTCTAAGAACTCCACTTGCATGAATCTTGCCACTTCACCACCAACTTAAGTTACATTGGGTGTGGGTGGCTAAGCCACTCTCTTTTTAGGTTAAGATCCCTTGTGTTAAAGAATTTGTGCAAGTCTTTAATGTCTAAGAAAGTTCTTACTCGGTGATCCTAAGATTTCTAATTCTAATCCTATAACACCTTGGGTATGCTTTTGTGTGTGTGTGTGTGTGTGTATGTGTATATATATTGTCTATGAGTCAAAGATAGATGTTAGCATATCAACTTACATCAATTATGATTTATGATATCAATATAAGATTATTTTATAATGGTTTATATATTATCTCTTCTTATATTATGTTATCTTATATGGTTAATCCATTAAGATTTTAGAGTATCACTAGTATTTATATCACAAATAATACATTAACTTTATTAACCAATGGAAACATTGATTCTATAGAGGACCATACTACTAAGATGTGAAAATGGGTAGTATTTTGCATTGAGTTAGGTTATGTTTGTCAATACTCTAGTTTTGTATGCACATAGTTCTTTATTTTCTACAGCACGGATACTTGTGCAATTACAATAATTGTGATCTTTTATTTATTCTTATGTTTTATTGACTTATAGTGCTTATTCAATTAAAATGTATATTGTCTTATTATTAGATCCCTCTCAAAGATTTTTGTATTCTTATGTCTAAAAATGATATAATTAAATTTTATTATTATATTTAATTATATGATTAGTTTGGGGGCCTTATAGACCTAGTGGTACAATCATGTATAAATATGTAGAGCAATACAAACTTTTGGCATATCGCATTTTGGGTCAATAAACATGTAACATAACAGAGCATGTGAATGAGCACTAAAAATAAAATGCCAATTTATATGAAATATCTTTTAATCTTTTATATTTTTATTTTATCTTGGAATTGGTTTAGTGCAAAGCATTTTTCATGACAAATTAAGCCTATTTCTTAGAACACATCATTCTAAATAAGTAGCCTTAATGAATGAATCCTATGGCTCATCTTTGAAACACATTGTTTTGGAATGGTAATTGCTACTATAGAGTTCATCTTTCATATTTTGAATCCTAAATTCCCTTTATTAACCCCTATTTTACCCTTTTTCTTTTCCTTTATGATTTTTAACTTCTTATTTTTGAAGTTCTTTTTGTGACCATTATCACAAACTACATTATTCTATAGCATGGCACAATTAATATTTAAATAAACCACAACTATAACAAGTTCCCAAACATAGCAAATATCATGCCAAATTAAACATTTGTAACATAACAAAACAAACATGGAAGCATGCATCCTTAACTTAATTGATCCAAATCCTTTTTCTAATAAAGTCACTATGCTTCAAATAGTATCACAAATATTAAATGCATATTGATATAAGTTTGCCAATCAATTTGTAATGGTCATGACAAAGATTAAATCTCAAAATTTATGCCAACCTTCTCCTTCCCCAACTAAGTAGTTACTACATTACCTTTATAATGTTTCTTTCAATTTTCTCAAATCACTCACTCGATTTTGTAGCTATGATGCAAAAATTACTTTGATGACACCCACTTCTTTAAGCTCTTGGCCATGTCTTCTCCTACCAAGTTTTCTAAAAAGTCTCTACTATCATGACCTCCCTCTCTCTTATAACAGATCAATGCCCCTTCACCTTTTTGGCTCCTTATTTCCCACAAAATAGTTGTGCCCTTAGAATCCAATAGTTTTTTTTTTGTGATTTAAGGTAATGTCAATTCAATTTCTACTCAACTATGCATGTGTTAAAGTTAGGCTGGGGAATTAAGGATTTAATAATTTCATAAATTCTTAATGAAACTAAACTTATGTAATTCATTCACTCCTTAAATTTTCCAACAAATTCAATTTTCAAAAATTACTAACAAATTTTATTTAAATCTTCATGAGAAACTTTATTCATTGGCCAAATTTCATAATTTCTCTATGACATTAAAAATGATGATAATTTTCCAAACTTAATGTAATTAAAAATATTATTTAATAAAAATCTTTCAACTTTTAATTTCATGATCATTGTACTAATTTTTTGTCTTAACAAATTTTTTTGAGCTTATTATTTTAAACTCTAGTTTCAATAATTTTTTTAGTCCATTTAATATTTTTTTACTAACTTTTGAAATTTTTTAAAAACTTATAGATAAATTCCTTTTTATTAAAATCTTTCATTTTACATTGAAAAAATACAAATTTGTTTTAACTTGGTGTTATTAACATTAAAAAAGTTTAAGAATTAATCATAAACAATAACAAACATAACTCTAAAATCCATAAAGGTACCTATAAAATTAAAACATACTTTATTTTCATAATTTGGGAGTTATACTAACCAAAAGTAAACCTTGACCTCCCATAAGGCTTTTTTTATATAGTCACCAATCTCAAAACTACTCCATCTTCAACATATTAAACCATAAGATTTTCATGAAATTCCATGAAGATTTATTTTTAAAAGGTGTCTTATATTTTAAGACTATGATATCTCATGCATAGGGTTGAGCTCTCAAGAAAATATTATATGAAGTGATTGTATAAAAACAAATTATTGTATGTTCATATAATAACTAATTTAACTAGACTTCAGAGGATAGTCATACACATATGATAAATCTATCATAGTAGTATGACCACTTTGCATTAGATTTATATAATAAAATAACATACAAGTGTAATATTAGGATCATTGTCATAAACAAAACATAGACTAATAATAACAAATAAATAACCATATTCATATAATATGGATATCATATTTATATAATGATATTAATATATATATCTTACTTAAGTAGTATTAATTATTTTTTATAAGAAATATATCATAGAGATATGATACTTTATTTCATATTGTATGATGTAGTCACTATATATACACAGTGTAAAGCTTGGTGATTATATAAAAACTATTATGTGTACAAGCAAGTTTTAGTAACATTATGAGGTTGTATCAATATGATATATTAATGGTATATGTTCAACCACAACTAAGCTTATATAAAACAAACTCTAAGAGAAAATAGATTGCATGCTCATACAAAAGAAGCATTATACTCATACATGTTGATGTAACATCAACTCTCCAAAAATAAACAACACATGTTCATGCCTAACATCTTTTACGATCAAGTTTGCACTCTAATCTTAAGTCCATATGATAATTGCATGCATAAAATGAACTCATCATACATATACAATACCAAAAATGCTCAAACTTTAAAGGTAACTTTAAGTGTGAATACAAAATAACAAGAATAATATTTGGCATCTTATCGTATGATCATTAGATAGTAAGCTTGAATTAAGTTTGATTTCATTATCTCAAATCTTGAATTTAGTTAAGAACTAATTATAATGAGATTCTTAATGCATTAATGTACTTCTAGAAAACTTAATGTAATTATATGAGCTTTATGACCCAAAAACATGATTTAGCAAAGTAATGTATGTAATGAATTGATTCTTAAGTACCACATAAATACTAAGAGATGGATTAATAAATTAAACTAAACAATTATTTTGAAAGTGAACTCCTGATGAGCATCCACTCCACCAAGAGATAAGGCTATGGCTCTATGATATGCATGTTAAGCCAAAACTTCAACATATGTTCTTAATCTTTTTTAATTCCTAAGTGCATGACCTTTCTCCTTTTCAATCATTCATTACATACATTAATTAAGACTACATACAAAAGATTTCAATTATTCATTATTAATCAATAACTTAGTTTTGTAATCATCATCTTCAAGGATATAATAATCTTTCTCTTAATGATTACAAAACTAATACTATAAGCATATGACAATAAAGAACTTAAGTGTAAAATTATTATTATAAAGAACTAGATGACATCAAAATAAATTAGTTATAATATAATTAGGCATTATAAAGTAGTACTCCTTTTGCATTAATGAATTCAACAGATAATAAGGACAACCAAAATCATAATCATAACACAATTTATTATCCTCATTTCTCATACATTTATAGAACCATTTAGTTTGTTGATCTCCCTTTTCTAAATTCTAGCATTTCACATCTTTTCCTCCTTTTTGTGATCACTCAAGGGGACAAAAATATATAAAAAATTATATATAAACTACCAGATGTCTATTTAGACATCTACTGGCCTTCTGAATACTAACATTTCATTTCACTATATGACTTCCTCTTAAGAAATAACAAAATAACTATATAGCACAAAGATATGATAGTAAGAGATACAAAATTGACACAAATTTAAAATAATTAGCAAATTAATTAAATAAAATGTATTACCTAGTTAGAATTTATCTAAAATAGTTATTACAATGCATTTTTTGTAAGTGTTTTCCACTCCATCTTAAAAAGAAAATTTTGAATTTTCCTAAGTCTACAATTCAATTAGAGAGAAATTCTATTCATTTATGCACTTTACTCTCTATGAAAGAAAATTTATTTTTTCATCTCCTTAAGCTCAGCATTTATGTGAGATTCTAGGTAATTTATTCTTAAAAGAAATATTTCATAAGATGCATCTTCATTGGAAGCTTTGATAGAGGATGTAAATGGCTCCGAGGTTCAGGTTCAGGAGCAACATCCATAAAAGGTTGTTGTTCTTAATATGCTTGAATGTCTAGTTGGTCTTTATTTTCATGAGTTGAACCAAATGCTTGATCCCTTTATAACCCAAGGCATGTATTTCAAATCTTGTAATCTTATATTATATTTGAAGTTGATAAATGCTACAATTAGGAGTCCATAATTTAGATTAACTTTCTTCTTATATTTTGGATTCCTAACCATAAGAATCTTGTTCAAATGTGAAAATATTTTAGCCATTCAAATGATTCCTTTTTCAAATAATTATAAGTGGTAAAAGATAATCATAAGATGATATGATATCTATCACTATGCTTGGGCAAAATTGTACTTCCTAAGAAAAGTTGCATTATGTAGGTCCATTGTGTTAGGAACTTAACCTTTTGTGCATGGCTAGTTTTGTTAAGTTCAAATCATCTTATTCACCTTAGCCTAAGAAAAGCTTCAACTCTCACAAATTTCACCCTTGAGTAAGGCTAGATGTAGGAATCTTGAAGAATTTATCAAGTTCCATCTTAGTGATCTCAATTAATGTCTTACATAGGTATGATCTAGCCACACTAAAGTTTTTCAAAATTTTTAGATTTGCATAAAATTTTTTATCATTATGCTATTGAATGAACACCTTAGTTGCAATGTATCCTCCAATAATGTATTGACAAAATAGAAAAAAATTAGATCACCTTCCTTAAATTCTAACTTAATAAAAAGTGGTTTTGGTATATTGATCTTACATTCTTTTATCTATTCAAATGCCATAATGTCAACTCTAGATCTAAAAAATTCTTTGTCCAAGACATAGCTTATTAAGGTTTATAACTTCTCAGTATAAGGACTCTTAATCATAATTCTAGTAAGGAAAATACTATAATATTGTTGTGTTAAGCCTTCTTTAGAATCAAACTTATGGATGAAAGTGTTTCATGTAAACAAGGATTACTTGATGTACGACAGGGAAAGAATAAGATGATGAATGCAAAAAAATGTGAATCAACTCAAAAGTGAGGCTTTTCATTCAATTAAAGTCCACTTGGAGCTAATTATAAAAGAGATTGCCACAAAATCCCTTTAAAGGATTCACCTTTCGATTTCGTGGTTAGTTAATTATTCTAGGTGACTTACCTTACTTATAATCCTATTTATACATATAAAATTTATACTTGTGATCATATGATGTAACCTGACTCTACTATCATTTTTGTAATTATAATCAATCAATAAGCATAAGAGAGGAGAGTAAATTATCAAGTTTTTAAAACTATTTGATTTCAAATCCAAGTATAGATAGTAATCAAAACTTTTGTTTTATTAAACTAGCTTTGTTAACTTAATTTGATTTGCAAAGTGTGCCAAATATTATCTAAATTAATTTTAAATCTTATTAGAAAATATTTATTAATTTTTAAATCTGTTTATGTAATTGTAAAATAAGTAGGGCATAAAAGTAAGCTAAGCAAAAGAGGTGCAAAATTTTTAGATGATTTAGCTTAACTAGTGCATAAGTCCACCCCTAGTCAACTTAATCTGACTTCCACTAACAAACAATTTCCTTTTGTCACAATTGATAAGGGTAAACCTTACAAAACCATACCATTTTGATAATGTCGACAGTGGTACACCTTTAACTTACACTTATTATAGCACCTTTAATACAACAATGATCATAAATATTATACCATACACGTATAGAATCTATATGATAATAACTAAATGATCGAAGACATATTATCAAATAAGGTTATGTTTGATGCAATGCAATGTAGAATAAAGAACAAATTGAGTATAACAGATGTAACAATAGAATGATTACTCCTCAAATTTGGCATAAGCTTTATTCAAGTTATTTGTCTATTATAATCTATCAAATAATTTTGTAATCTAAGAATCATCATCAATTCTTCATGCATTCTAAGTTTTGATAATATCTAATATTAATATGTCATAAATTATCAAATTAGGACAATGGGAATTTAATCAATATCATCATAATGAATCTTTCTTTTAATGAATCACTCTATACAACTACTTACCTTCAGATTGATCTTAATGGGTTTTTTTTGCTTGATTCTCTTTTTAATGAGATTTCAGTTATGGGTATGAATATAGAGAATATATATGATAGTATTGAAAACTATTTAGAGGATATTGGGGATAATGCCATTACATGTTTCAATAATATATCATATTAATATACCATAACTATCGAATTAAGACGATAAGAATAGAGCTGTATCATCCCAATGATCCAATGATATGTTTGCTATTATCTCAAAATGACTTATCATACAATTTTGAGAAAAATCTTCATATTGAACAATATAATTTTTTTAATGTATCACTTAAGTTCTATATATATTATACTAGACAATCACGTAGATGATACAAGTATAATGTAGTTTAATTTTATAATTTAAATAAATTATATATATTTGATGGTGGATCACCAGTGTATGAAATTTATTTTCGCTAAGAGCCAAGTTCTTAAGAAAATATTATACTATGTCATTGTATATGAATGAACTATTTGCATGATCAAATAGTAATTAGTTTACTAGACTTAAAAGAATAGTCATACACATACAAAAAATATATCATAGTAGTATGATAAGTTTGTATCATAATTCTAAGTCTATCATTAGAATGTAATATACAAGTGTGATATTAGGATCATCATCATATATTGATGTAGATTAAGAATATTATGGCCAAATCATCGTACTCATATGATACAAGCATCATATTTGCACAATACTATGAATATATTTCTTAAATAATTTTAATTATCTGTGATAAGAAATAGATTATATAAATACCATACTTTATATTATATGATGTAGTTATTATAAGCACATAAAATAAAGCTTTGAAATTATATAAAGATTATTATGTATATGATTAAGCTATAGCAGTATGATATGATTAGATCATTATGATATATTAATCATACATATCTCACTATAACTAACCTTATATAAGATAGACTTTGAGGGAAAATAAATTGCTTAATTATATAAAGGAAGCTTTGTACTCATATAATACTAGTGTAAACTTAACTATCAAAGAATGAATAACACACACACACAATAAGATCAATACCTTATATGATCAATTTTGCACTCTAATCCTAAGTTCATATGATATCACATTTATATAAAAAAACCCATTGTACTTCAATAATTCCATGAAAAACTCAAATTTTAATTGTAGCTTTAAGAATAAATGCAAACATGCAAATATGATCTTAAGCATTATATTATAAAATTAGTAAGTAGTAAAGAACACAACTTGTTTTAAGTTTGATTTCATTATCTTAAAGCTTGAATTTAGTCCATAACTAATTGTAATAATATTAGTGTGTTAACCTAGTTTTAGATAACTTAATGTAATTTTATAACCTTTATGACCCAAAAATATGATCTAGCAAAGTAATACATGCAATAAGATGATTACCAAGTGTTATTAAATATCAAGAGATGGATTAATAAATCAAACCAAATAAGTAACATTAAAGAAAACTCTTAATAAGCAACCACTCCATCAAGAGATGAGACTACAAGTCCAAATGCACAAGGTCAGCCAAAATTTGACCATAAGTCTTCAATTTTCTTCTAATTTTAAGTGCATAAACCTTTCTTATTTTTAATCATTCACTAAATACAATAACTAAGTGTGTATATAAATACTTTAACTTTACATTAGTAAATAATAACTTCATTTTATGATCTTCATCTTCAAGTACACCATTATTAGCTTCTGCTTAATTCATCTTTGAAGCATATCAGACTAATGGAGGTCGAATCTAATACCAAATTATGATATTTTAGTCTTATTGTATCTAAGTATTATCTTCTGGAGTCACTCCATACTAACCTAAGCATATTTTTCTCTTCACATAATGACCCTTTCTATAAGATCATCTATACTTAGACTATTCAACCTTAGCGTGCTTAACCATTAGAGTTTTTATAAGATTCTATAGAAGATTTCTCCCAAAAGATAACCATAATATCACATATAAAGACCAGGATCTCCCCTTTAATAGATCATCCTTACACCTCTATAAACCTTACATAAAAGCTATTCTTTGTCTAATAATTTTTCTCTCAAAATATCACTTAATGACTACTCTTATATTTTTTGTGTTAAAATAGTGTTATAATGTGACACGATGAGATATCATAATATTTTTCTTATATCCTGTGATTAAAACTAGATTTGATTTGCCATTAATACTCTATTTAGGGCTTGATAATCATATGTTATGAATTGTGTTATTAAATAATTTTATAAATCTCATTCTTAATTATCATTAGTACCTTATGTAGTATTTAATGAGATGAGTAGATGATTCATATTATAAGACAATTATGATATACTTATAAATTGAGATCTATAGATATGATATGATGTCATCACATAAAACAAGATTTTATAAAGCAAAGACAATTATCATTTAACAAAAAAATTAGAACTTCGTAATATAAAAATATGAGAAAATGTGAAATGATATAATGTAAATGTTTAAAAAGCACAAAGTAAAAGTATTACCATATAAATGAAGGAAAAAATTTAATTGTATATATATTGCATAATTTACGTGACCACTTATATATGTTTGGTTATATGTTTGTTTATCTAGATGCAAAGTTATTATTATTATTCTTTCACTATCATAACTTAATTCATTATTACATTTTATTAATATATAAAATATTTTTATTATAATAATTTACTTGTTGAGCATTGTAAAGTTTTTTTAACTATTTACATTACATGATATGTCATAGATGTACCAAAGAGGTGAATGAGAGTGACATGTGAGATAAATTATTTTAGAGATTACTTTCATAGGTGAGATATGATGAGATGTATTTTATATTTTTTAAGATAATGGGATGTATATATTCATGTTTTATAATTTTATACATAGATCTGTTAGATATAATACCACTTTATATTTTGTGATATCTTTATGAGTATGAAAATGGTTTGAAAAAAATGAGTTTTATCATCTTATTCGAGTGATTTATTAATATCCTTCATCTTAATTATACCTTAAGTTATCTTACTATTATAATATTTTATATATTATAAAATAAAAAAGATAAAATATATGATCATATTAATATACATAATATTTTTTTTATTGGGGTACTACCTTTTTATGATCAAGTGGTACAACTATATACATAATGTGGATACTTTTGTTAGACATATAATTTTTTATTTTAACTTCCATACCCTCCAATTTTCAAATATAATTTGTAATTCAATGTCACATTATAAGCCATTTTTTCAAGCAACGGATGCTAACATCATCAAAATTCATAAATGTTTCAGTATAACCCATTTTTAGTTTTAACAGAAACTAATTGAATAGTTCATCCTAACTTACGATCACAAGTCTTGCAATTTATTAATGTATTATGCGATGTTCATCATTCCTTAAGTAACTTCTTAATCATATTATCTCTTAAGTCTTTATCATCAAATATAGCTCATTTAATATCCTCTTTTGATAATTTAAGGAAAAGATATTATTTTTTTGAGAAATTTTTTTCATTTCATGTCAATATTATGTGGCTTCCTAATCATATTATCGCTTGTCTTTATCATTAAATATTGAACTTTTTACTTGAAATCTTTTGATGACATATATGAATAACAGTCTTAGTAAACATCATTTGTTAAATTGAGAGGATAAAATTACATACATATAATTTAATTTATGCACTTATAAATCTTGTTATACATGAGTGAATAAAATTGTACATATAGTTTAAGTATGTTCAAATTATTGCAATATTATACACATCTAATAGTTACATGCTTGTAAATTATGCACAAATTATTTGTTTTATTTTACATATTATTTATTTCTATAGATACTAAATAATTTACATAAATATAATTATATGTTAATGTGCTTGATATTTGAAAACTATTTGTATATAAATTATATGTATATTACTAAATCTATATTAATGTAATCTTAATTATATCAGTATTATTTCATTTATATTTTGTAATTTTGTGTATGTATATTTACATATACATTTAATAGCCTATTTATAAAATTATAAGAGTATTACTTATATTTTTTTTAAGTGCACATTGTACCATACGCGTATTATTTCTCACAAAATTTAATGATTTTTCACCCTTTTCAAAACCCTAGAGATCGGTTCCTTGGCACCATTGTGAAAACCCTTCCGCATTACTGCTTGCTCCATCTAGCCACTGCCGCGGTTACCGTAGGAACCGTTAGGAGGTGGCAAAAGCCATGATCTGCGCGAGTACGCTTTCCCCTTTCATTTTCTCTCTTCGTTGTTTATTCCATCTAATCCCGTTTTTATTTTTCTTCAAGTTTCCGGTGAAGTGCCGGAGGAGCCGGTGATATCTAAGAAGTCGGGGCTTCTATACGAGCGGAGGTTGATTGAGCGCCACATCGCTGTGGGTTTACGAAACCTCGCATTGACCAACCTGTTTCGTATTTTTTAGTTTCATTCCTGTATTTTGTTTCATCTAGGATTTGCATCAACTTCTACTATTCCTATTTTGCTTATCCAAACGCCGGAGTACATTGCCTCTCCCAATTTGCTGCTTTTTGCATCCATACTTAATTTGTTTTTGCTGCTGCTAGGATTACGGAAAATGTCCTGTGACGAAGGAGGAGCTTACGTTGGATGACATTTTACCTATCAAGAGTAATAAGGTTTTCACCAGCTTCCTTTGCTCTTTTAAATTTAGCAAATTGGTTATATTAATCTCTCTGTTGTGTTCATCACAAATTTACGTTATTCCCATGACACATTGCCATATCATGAGCCATTTTTACTGGGTAATACATGTGCTGTTGCTACGAGTCTATATTGCCATTGTATAGCTTTGCTTGTTTTGATTGTGACTACGAACATTTTGGTGCAATGTGTAGCAATGAGCTGCTAATTCTAGACTGTTTACTGTACTTGCAGCTCGTCTGTGCCAAGAAAAACATTTCTGACAAGCTAATTGATTTCCTTGTTGCTTTTGTCTTCCATCTTTTTTATTGAATAGAGGCATGAGTGCCATAATGCAATATTGGGAAGTATTTAAACACCCTAGTTTTAGGGTCTGAGTATGTTGTATTGTTTTTTAGTTATACTTGTTTGTGGTATAAAAGAGTACTAGTTTCAAATGTGTTTAAGCATCAAGGATAAGATTTCATTTTCAGTACCATGGCAGGTGAGTTTGGATTCATTTTTTTTGTGCTTAGTAGCCATGTTATAATTTCAACATTGCTTGATGCAAAGCTATTTAAGTAAACAATGTTTTTTTAACAAAGCTTCAATTTTCTTATTTTATTTTTATTTTTTAAATTGGTTAACTAAATGAAGTAATCTTTTTAATGTAATTAGAGTATGTTAGGATGATTAAGTAGAAACTCTCTATTATTTTATAATGAAGCATCATTTTTGGATACATAGAAAACTTTTGTTTATCCTTTTTTTGCTTAAAATGGATGGATGATCCATTTCCTTGCATTAAGTCCCTTCAAAAGATAAACTTTGCATTGACAGTGCTTAATTTGGTCGGATTTAAAATGTGGAATTCACGAACGAGAAGGATATTGTATTTATTTGGAGTAAACAAGATCTATTGTCCTTTGCAATTTCAAATCTTTTGTATAGAGGAATCATTTTACCCATGTCAGCAAAGACATTGACAATGTGAATAGAAAAGAGGATGTGGAGGAATAAGAAGAATATGCAGCTTTGTTGAAATTACTCAATGAAGGAAAGTGTATAACTCAAAGTGATTGTTTCTCTACAAAGACTAGGTAGCTTGAAAGCGTGAATTTTGCCAACTTTGGGGTGTACCTTTTATAAATTCAAGGCATCTAGAAATTTACTCCAGCTTTGAATGCGCATTAGGTGTTATGTAGTGAAGTTGCATTTTTTAGTCTTAAGGTTAAGATTTAACCCCAAGTGGTAAGGAAAAAAACTTATTTGAATCCGCTTTAGAACTCTCCTAGAGCCTCTTTGGTGGTGAGTCCTTAATCTATCTCAACAATCTTGGCTTACCGTTTTGACATTGGAAAAGGTTTGAAGAAGCATATTTGGAATTGTTTGTTGCTGTTTTCATTCAGTAGTTTGATAGAAAAATTAGATAACCTGATCAATATGAGGAATTTATGTTGGTTTTGCACTTCCTCTAGCCCATTGTTTAATTCAGTGGATTGAATGGTTAGACAATGATTAGCAGTTTGATTGTGCTGATTGGTCAGTCCAAATAATGTACTCAATCTTGGTGCTTAGTGATGTTCATTGTAGCCATCTTTCAATTGATTTGCCTTTGCCTGATTTTCTCTTCCAGATGCTCGCTTATACTGTTGTATGGTATGCTCTTGTGGTCAGATGTTCTGATCAGTTTTCTTGAAATTAAAGTTGGCTTTGTTTTTCCTGCTTTTTCAATGATCTTTTTGAACACTTGTAAAAAGGATATTTGCAGAGGATTATAGTGGATGTAGAAGTCTTGTTATTGATCCTTTGTTGATTGTACTTTTAGTTTTGTGCATTAATTGGTTTAAATTGAAAAACTGAATTGCATCAATAACATTTGATTGTTTTAGTTCAGATTGAAAAAATTCTATTTGATTTTTTGATAAAACTTTTGGTATTTTTTTGGGTTTTGGTATGACTTTTTAATTAAGAAGACCAAATAAACTGAAAAATCAAACTATGATATAGATTATAGTTTTTTTTTTTCTATTTTATGGTTTTTTGATATAATCCAATTCAAGATTCAGTTTTTAGATCTTGATTTGATCTATTTACCAAAGATCAAATAAGAAGTTTATTTTTTTTTTCTAATTTTCGAACAGAGATCAAATAAGAAGTCTGGTTATTTGATTTTGTTTGGATTTTAACAAACTTTGATTTGGCTTGGTTTTCTGCCATCTTTCTTGTCAGTAGGCCAGCAGACAGACTCATTCTAAAAAAAGATGTGGTGCTTGTCCAGATGAAGAGGAGATTGCTCTCAAAAGTCGAGGTTTGAAGAATCAGGCACTTTCTACGATGGAACTGCACTGAATTGTATCGTATCAGAATAGAAGCTTCTCGTCACGGGAGTGAGTGCACCGAAACAGAATGGATTGGAAAGTGATGGTCAACTGACTATCGCTCTCTTAGTTAGGTTAGTAAGGCAAGCAAAATGGGACCTTTTAAAAATTAATAGGTTTAGCTAGCTTATTGGCCTAACCAATCAAATGCTCACCACATATGCTAGTTCCCCTCTTTAAAGAGAGGTCTCACTTCTATGGGTCAAATAGATGTCAAAACTTAGCTTGGCCTTGTTCCCTCATGAAATAACTTGATTTGGATCTAAGTTTCCTTTTTTCAAATTTTGAAGTTCTCCTTAGCATTTTGTTGTGTTTTGTTCAACTTCCTTTCCAAGATGGTACGTTCGTGCAAAGGTTGCATTGCAAAGGTTATGACTTTTCTGAAGACAAGTTATCTATAAGTGGTATAATTTCTTGAGTCCCTTCATCTATTATGAAAGGCTTAAAAGTTCTCATGTTGTTGATGTTCACCACAATAAATTTTAGTATAAGGTGGAAGTTCTAGTTGGTATACATTGTCTCTTGCTTTCTCATGGACTTTAAAGGTTTGTATGTATTGTCTTTTGCTTTCTCATGGTATCTAAAGGTTCATAATGAATCAACTTCAACATTTTCCCCTCCCACTTTAATATCTTCTTTTTGATTTGTAGACATACAAGCTTTTCAACTTTAGGCCTCTTTTCAAGTTGATGTCAATCATGCCTTTCTTTACGTTTTTGCTAATCTTTGTCTAATTTCTTTTGCACTTTGTAGTGGGCTTGGTGGATGTTTTTGACAAATTGCCAAGCTCGATCCACCCCGTCTTCCCTTTCTTTTGTGTTAGTATTGAAGAAAACTTTCTAGATCAACTAGACTCTGAGGTTGTTAACCTAGGCATACTGTGAATGATCTCTTTTTTGTGCAACTATAAACTGAACCATTGGAAGAAAATTGTATATTTGATGGGATCTAATGTTAAAACTTTGGTTGATGAGCATTTTACCCTTTGTAGAGAGTGAACCATAGTTGGGTTTACTACATCGGTTTGATTATTTGTTTTTTAGTGAAATGCTACACTTCTTTTTAAGGTGGTGTCTATTAATGCCCATAAATCTTTCCAAATCTACCAAGGCATATGGAATCATGTTTTGATATAATAGATATAGGAAGACTTAGCTAAACTCATAAAATAGTAAAACAAAATAGCTTTGTAGCCTTATCTTATTTGATTGTTCCCCTTCGAAGCACAAGGACCACTATCTTTGACAAAATCTGCTTGTCATAACGAAAATTTAATTATTTTCTTTGTGGGTAATAGGTAAACTTCCAAGAAAATTCATGGACATGCACTCTTATCATTTGGATGGTATTGGCTAAGGGGCGTAGAATCCTTGGTTGCAGGTAAAGGGCTTGGGGTTGTGCCACATCTCATTATAACCTAGGCTAGTGGGCACTTTGTGCACGATGCTTTTTGACACTCCAAAACATTCCATTGCCTTGGATTTGTGTGCTTCGCTTCTAGCAAACTTTATCTCCAACTTTATGCATACATTGCTGCCATCCTTTATGCAAAAGGTCATAATTTATATTATATTCTTTGTTCTTTCCATCTTGTACCATTGCCACAATGCTCTTGAAACGTGGATCATCATCATACAAAAGCAAAACTCTTGTAATGTTGGTGTTTCTTGCATAAAGGTAGACAGACAAGCTAATTTATAGAAAGCGAATAACATAATATGTTATTTGTTTTGAACCCATTTTTTACTTGATTATTTTCACTATATATGTCTGGTTTGTTGTAATTTAGAGCATGCTTGTAGATGTTTTAGTGGTTGTTTTTGTGAATAGTTTTTCCTATACCTGAAAAATATGGTCTTTAATGCTTGATGGCTTGATGAAGTGTTAGAAGCTCTTTATCATAAATAGAGTCATTGTTCTACGGCCCCGTGGCATCTTCAAACAGTATTCTGTTGGTCTCCTTGCATCAATGCAGCATCAACAACATATCCATATTTATTTGCCTCAAGCTCAGATGGTTGCTTCTCAACAAGAGAAATGTGTCTTGATTCAAATGCCATTTGAATTTGGATGCTTTTTTGAGTGCATATAAAGGAGATGCAAAAATGGAGAAATGCTAGATAAGGTTTTGAATGTATTGGCATACTTCAAGGAGATTGCATACCTTTGTAATGTTCTTTGATCTAGGTTACTTCTATATGACCTTTCTTGTCAATTTGTAGTATTTCGTCTGTAAACTTTAAACTTAAGTAGCTAAGAGTTTTTGAGCAAGCACACACTTAAATTTAGCTTCTTTCTTTTTGTGAAGAATGTCGAAGCTGTCGCCAAATATTGCATGCTTCTCCATATCCTTCTTGTAGATAAGGATTTCATCCAAGTACATGATCACAACTTCCTCTAGATGTGGACATGGAATATCTGTTATAAGCCTCATGGACATTTTCAATGCATAAATTGAATGGCATTACAAGCCACTTATATAGACCTTATTTGGTTTCAAGGGCTTTCTTTCAAGTATCCTTTTTGACATAAATTTGGTGATAGCTAAACTTTAGATCAAACTTGGCAAAAAACTTTGCATGCTTCAGTTCATATGGCAAGTTTTCAATCTTGGGCAAGGGATATATATTCTTAAACATAATCTTGTTTAAGGTATGGTAATCAATGCATAGTTTTCATTTGCCATCCTTTTTGTTCTCCTAGATCATATGTGGTTCACATGGACAATTGTTAAACTTGATGACCCCATCCTCCATCAACTTAATGACTTTTCTTTTGATGTTCTTGCTTTCTGTTACCAAATTTTTTTGGAGTATTAAATTTGTCAAAGGTTGATGCAGATTTCCTGTAAAGTATCTCCTTTAGTTCCCCTTTTGGAACTATTGGGTTCTATACTTGTGCTTTTGGATGATGAACCACTAATAGAACAAATTATTGACAGGAGTTTACGAGATGTTTTACTTGTTCAATAGCTGCAATTTCCATCTTTGTTGCTGTAGAGTGATGCTTGATTTTGTGCCTTTGTGTTTTACAAATACATGCTTCTGTTGCCTTTGGTTCAATATAGACTCTTGATCATAAAGGTACAGACTTGCAAAGAACACTTGCCAAACTTCATGTAGTATCATCATGGAATGTGCCTCATTGACCCAATGCTTGGTGATGAAGTGAAATTTGTGCTGTCTCTCCATCTTGGTTCCTGTGCCCTGTTGAATCTATATCGAAAGGTGAGTTTGTGGATTTGAAGTAGTCTTTAGCCCATATTTTCTCACCAAACTTGTTAAGATCAAGTTTTTTTTGACTGTCAAGATTGATAGTTTCCATGATTAACTCTTTTTGTACCTAGATCTGAAGCATGAATAGCTCCCCTTGTGGATTTGGTCCATAGATTCTTCCTCTTTATCTTTGGCATTGTCATCATGGAAAGACTAGGCTTTGTTGTTTTCAATTCCTCTCTGGTGTTGTTTTCATCAATTACAAGGTTGTCCTTCTTTTCCTTACCTCCTCTTTGGGTATTCTTTAACTCTAGGTGATGGTTATCAAAACTTAATTTTGGAGTGGCCCTTCTTTTTGTGTTCACTTGTGACACCATTGGTCTTCTTGTAAAAGAGGAAGAAGATGATTGAGAGAATTTATTTTCCATTTGTTACCTTAAGGTTTTCCCTGCTTTTTTGTTCTTCTAAAGGCTCGTGGTCAGTTTGCTTTACTTTCGTTTCTATTTTCATGGTAAATTAGCCTGCTTGTCCAATCTTAGAGATAGTGAATAAGTTCAACTCAATGATCAAGTGTGTGCCGGCCAGTCACATATTTTCCCAATATAGGTTGACCATCGAGATCCAAGCCAAAGAACACTGCTTGTTTACAAAACTTGGTGTTGTACTTCGCCAATTGCCCTTATTGTTGTATCAAATCATGCCATTATCTCTTGGGCACTTTTTCATACTCCATGGGGTAGAATTTATCATTGCAAGGGTTTCTTAAAGTTTCTTCAACTACATTCATCTCTTGCTCTGGTGTGTAGTAGGGCATTCCACCATGCCAAAACATGATGACTATACCTACGCAAATGGAGGAATAAGCCTCTAGTTGATCAATCCAAGAATCCAATTTTTTTTATTGATCTCTCCATCATAGGTTGGCAGCTCAACTTTAGCCTCTAACTTGAAATATTTGGGTTGGATAACTGCAATGTGACATGTGGTATTTTTGAAGCCATTGTCTTTAAAATGAAGTCATGAGGGCATTTTGATTGTCTTGTGCTATCGCCACCATCCATGTTCACTTCCAAAAGGCTGGAGTCTCTTATTTTTGTTTAGTTACTTCATCCCACGGATGGTGTTGCTTTAGTATCTCCATCAGAGCCTGGAATTGTTGGGTCAGTGCTGTGAATAGGCCTTTTCTTGTAGTTGACACTAATACTATTTGAGACATGGGTCCTTCCTTTTTGTTGTTGCTGTTATTGTTGCTCTCAGACTTTGATCCTTAATTCTTTCATTTCTTAGTTGAACTGTAGTATACAATTGTTGGAAAATTGACTGCAATACCACAACCTGATGTGTCCTTAGCTTAAGCTCATTTAGATGATAAACTTTGCAGTGATGGAGGATGAGATCAGGCTTGAAGATATAGAATTCATGAACAAGAGGACTTTTGCACTTATTTGGACAGGACAATATCTGCATCCTATTGCAATTCTAAATCCCTACACATAAGCAACTTTTTTACTGCCACACAATCCTACTTTAGCAAAAGATTTTGTCAATTTGGAAGCACTCTCTTAGTCAAAAGGAGTAAGTGAAGGAAAGAAAGAATATGCTGGAAACTGAAATTTGTTGAACCTACTCAAAGAAACAGATTGGCTAATCTAAGGGGATTATTCTATACAAAATCTGTGTAGCTTGGAAACATGATGCTCTCTGCACTTGGGGTTTATCTTTTAATCATTTTAAAGCTTCAAGGACTTAAAAAGAATTACATCAACTTTGAATTCAAATCAGAAGTTGTTTCTATAAGATGTAAATTTTAAACCTTATGAATAATATTTAACCTTAAGAGGTCAGGGAAGGAGCTCATCCAAATTCCCTCTGGAATTCTTAAGAGACCTCCAACGATGAGTCCTTATGTTTTTCAACAACATTTGCTTTCAGTTTTAGGATTTGAGAAAAAATAAGGATGGGGAGCTTTTTGTGAGTATCTTTGGAATTGTTCGCCATGGACTTGGTGGATCATTTAGGAACTTGCATTCACACTTCCTTTGTTGCTATTGTCTAATTTAATGAATCAATTATTTGATAAGAATTGAATGGTCCAATTATTTTGGTTGGTCTGTCTATTTAATTTTATCTTGGTTTTTGTGATCTTTTGATTGGATTGATCATACGATCTGTTGTTTGATTAGATGGTACAATTAGTTTGACATGCTCATCATTGCATGTTGTTTCTTTCTTTCGGATAATCCATTGATCAATCAATGTGTTCATTTTTCTAGAAATAGATACTATAATTTTTGACTTTTGAAAAATATTTTTGCATAGTAAGAACTTTATCTTTAAAGCCCCCCATCCCCACACCCTACTCTTAAGCACAACACTTTAAAGAGATGATGACCCATGACTGATTTGCTCTCTTATTGGATTGAGAAAGGACATATGTATTGATTGATTTGTTTATCTTTTTGTAGAGCACAAAGATTGCATTCTTTCTATTTTGTAGTTGACATCATGTATCTATCTACTTAGCTATGTTTAAAATTTCTTTGTATAATCAAATATCCATGTTCATATTAAAGTAAGCTTTCTAGTTCTTAATTAATTGCACTTCTCTGTTTATTGGCTTTTTGTTCAATTTATTTTGGTCTTCTTGGAAGAATTTTGGGTGATGAATGAAAAAAACCCAAATACAAAATCATCATTTTACAGGCCAACCAAATTTGTTATTTTAATTGTGTTCCTTATCTGCCAAAGTTTTACTCCCATCTTGTTTTGTCATACTTTCGCTTTGCTTTCTTAAAAAAGGGCAACAACTATTTTGTGGAAGCTCATGCTAGTGATGCATGGTTAATGGCTCTTATATAAGTTCAGAGATAACTTATATTTCCTGATTTGTTGAAGCTAAACCATTTTTTGACTTGATCCATGTTTGCAACTCAGAATTGTTGAATCTGATTGAATAACTTGGAAAAATGAATTGAGTATAGAGCATGAATTTTTGAGTTGTTTAATCATCTTGGAATGTTGCTATCTTTAGAAAAATGCACAAATAACATTTGATGAAATTTATAAGGCTTGTAATCTTAGTTGAGGGTTGAGTTGATGTTGTGGTACATTGGCATGATCATGACATTGCAAGCCTTTTTGATTTAATTTTCAGGATGCTAATAATCCAAAGTTGTGTGCAGGTGGTGAAACCTAGGTCCTTGCAGGCTGCAAGCATCCCAGGATTGCTGGGCATGTTTCAAAATGTAGGTTACTGAATGCATTGATTTTCTTCAACATGAACCTTTTTTCATTGTTATTTCTGTATAGTTGTCAAATAGATATAAATTCCACTATTGGTCAAAATCTTGGTACACTAAAGTCTGTAGATATTACCCATTATAGTTTGAAAACTGCGCTCAATGTTTAAAACTAGATTTTTGGTCAAATTTTCTAAGGCCTTAGCTAAATGCTATAACCTTGAAGTTTAGGCTACTTCATGGTTCCACAGCATAACTTTTGTCCAAATTTTCTAAGGATCATGCTTCACTTGAATACGATGTTATCCCTATGCTTATTTACATCAACAAGAAGCCCTAATTTTTTATCATGGTTGATTCCATGAATCCTTGAAGCTGTACCTGTTATGGTTTGAAAACTGCTCTCAATGTTTAAAACTAGATTTTTGGCCAAATTTTATTAGGCCGTAGCTAATGCTATTTCCTTGAAGCTTAGGCTATTCCATGGTTCCACAGTATAGCTTTTGTCCAAATTTTCTAAGGATTGTGCTTCACTTAAATACAATGTTATGCCTATGCTTATTTACATCAACAAGAAGCCCTAATTTTTAATCATGTTTGATTGCATGAATCCTGTCTTCATAGTACTCTATCATTGTAATAACTTGTTATAAGCTCCAAGAATGCAAGGTCTTTCTTGAATGGTCTTCTGTCATAAATTTTTGATCTTTTTGTTCTTCTCTTGTTTACACTGGAAAATTCTCATAATTACATTTTCTTTTTTTCAGTTCTTTATTGAATTACACATGACATTATGGATCACATCTAAAACGACCCTCTTTGAGCTTACCTCAAATTGGGACTACTTCATCATAGCTATAGATGCATTAATTTCTACCTCTGTCATTAAATTTAAAGCTTTTTTTCCTATATTAGCTTCTTCACCTTAATAACACTTTTATATTTTTATGCTTTGAAGATTCTTGGCCACTAAATTTTGCTAGTTTCCTTTCAGTTCTATTGAGCTCGCTTTTTAAGTTAAAATTCTGTTTCTATAAAACTTTTTTTTTTGAAGTATTGTTTTAAACTAAAATTTGTTGTTGTAAAACTTCTTTTTAAGTAATGTACCTGCAAAACTTTGCCATTAGTTTTCATACGAATGTACCAAAAAGTGCAGCTTTTTATAGTTTTTATAAACCTTACTGGCTTTATTGGGAACTTCAACCTTTTCCTGTTGAATGGGCAAAATCATGCAGTTAACTATTGTTTTATAAGTGTTTGTTATTTAATATTGTTGAAGGATTGCTATACTCTGATGTTTTTTGATATTATGCTATCTGTTGGTATTCTATATTGATAATTTACTGATTATCTTGCCATTTCTCCTATAGCATTAGTAAAGTGTTATTTTTCTTTTTTCATTCACCTTTTTTGTGCCTCCTTTCATTTTTTGCCAGGAGTGGGATGCTTTGATGTTATCCAATTTCTCATTGGAGCAGCAGTTGCATACAGCAAGACAAGAGCTTAGTCATGCCTTATACCAAGTAAAAGTTTTACCAGTTAACCTGCTGTATTTTCTTCTTTGGAGAATGTGCTTGGTACCAAATTGTCATATTCATAAAGCAAATGGTGATTTGACAAACGTGTATGCATTTGAATGGCTTTACTGCATTTTTCAAGTTGATGAAAATAATTAACTGCATGCATGTTTGCTTGCTAAATAATAACTTTATTGTCCTCGTAGATTTCTCCTAAAATGAATTGAGTGCTACAGTACTATAAGGGTTTTGTGTAGTACCTTTGAATGTCTTCTCAGGCACGTTTGTATTGTTCAGGCAGGAAAAAGTAAATTGTTTAAAGGCAGATTCTTATGGATAGTTTGATGATTTTGTTCAAGGATGCATTGCAGTTGCAATAGTTAAAATAATATATTGAAAGTAGTGATGTAGCATGTCAAATAGATCCAATAGAGCTTAGGATACAAGAAGCTCAAGTTCATCAAAGATCATAGACCAGACTTTTAAGCAACAGCTTAAGTGTAAGAAAAAATATTTTATTGAGTTTGTTTGGGTTATTGGGTTGTGATGGATTATTTATAATATCTAAGATTGTTTTCTATTTTATTTCTATGCATTTGTTTGTTTTTGTTTTTGTTTTTATTTTTATTTTTATTTCATTAGTTTTATTAAATTTTAAGATTTAGGGATATTTTTGTTTATTCATTTCTATTAAGGCATCCTTTTGTAGTCAAATTTTGTTATGGAATGAAAAAGGGAGCTTTTAGTTTTTCATCATTTTGATCGAGAACGTTTTGTGAAGTACATGTATGGACAAGAGATTTTAGATGTAGGATAGCTTTCTTCTCAACCATGTTGTTATTCAGATTTATCTTGCTTTGCCACCATCACTCTAGTTATTAGATTCGTGTCCTTCCTCCTTACTTTCATTGTCATTCTAGTAATGCTTAGAGGTCAGCAACCTCGTCGGCGATTATCAACTTGTTCCTCTTTGTTGGCTTACCTAGTCACCACCAAGACATTCCTAGCGTTGTTGCCGCATAAATCTAGTTTGAGATCGCCACTCATATTTTGCTTTAGCCTCATCATTTCACGGATCTAATTTGGGGTTTGCATCTTGGAAAGTGCTAGTCATCCCTACTGCCAACACAAGTGCTTGTGTTGTGCTTTGTCCTTTCTCTTGCAAGCTTCGAGCTCTACCCCTTTCTAATACCTAACATTTGGTGTTGTTGGGACCCAATCCATGTAGCTAGGTTTGTTGGAGCGTTGCCCGAGCTTACAATTGGCATTGTCACTATTCCCATGTGTTCCTTGTGCTGGCCTTTGCCATATGTCAGCCTTTGTTGTAGCTAATCGAAAGCTATTGTGGATTTTTTTGTTCCTAGACTATGCACCAGCTCTTTGGTATCAAAGCATTATAGCACATCTGGTGTCACTCTCTCTGGTTTTAGAGCCAAAGTTTGTGGTGTTCTAATTATTGCAATGATCTAGTTCCTGATTGGAATTTGAGGACTTGAAGACGCCAACATCGAAAGGGATCTATTAGCATAAAAAGACCAAGCTTAAAGTTAAAAGGACTGCAACCTAGGAGAGCTGTTGAAGAGTGATAACTCTGTGAACTACTAAAGTGTTTTCATTTCTCATTATAACTTTAATTTTTTGCATGAAGATTATTTTGACCGATATGTTTCATTGTAAATCCTATGAATGACATGTGATTAGCTTTCCCACTACAATTAGTTAGCCATGTTTTAACTAAACTTATCATTATACATGAGTGGAAATTGTAAGAGCGATCCACATATTTAAATTTTAACTCACTTAGAAGACAAATTGAATACTTAAGACCATAAATATTTTTTGATAACAACTATTGAAATTATTGCATAAGTAAATTTAAGTTATCTAGTTGTGGTTTGTTGTTAAACATTTTGATTAAACAAATTACATAATTTTTTAACCATTATTTAATTTAATATTTAAAAACTTTAAATTAAAATTTAATATTAAATATTAGATTGTCCATCTTTTTTTTTGTGATATATGTATAATACCATCAAAATAGAACCAAGTAGAGAACTTAGAAGCTTTTAGGATTGAGTTAGATATATTACATCATGCAATGAAGAATACATTTAATATGTTAGATAAGATCGAAATCACATTGAATGCCTTAGTCGCCTAGTTTAGAGAAGTCATTACCACCTTTGCTAGAAACCCAATCCCATTTTTCTTAGGTGAACCCTTTAAAAAAGGTTGTCATACATCTAGGGAAGAATTGGTTGGGCAAAGGACCTTAATCTTCTAAAAGCGATAGGGCTTTCTATATTGAGATTTATACTAAGTTCATGGTTGAAGCACCAACTTTGATAGTGTCTGTAACATCAACAAATTTTTGGATTGGTTGATTTATATGGAATGTTTTTTGACTACTATGGATATGATGATTATTAGAGTGCTAGTTTTGTCAAAATGAAATTAATAGGTCATGCCAAGATATTCTGAAAGAGTATCGTAGACAAAGAATAGATGTTAGGTAGAAGAGCACTTACTTGGGAAGAGAAAAAGAAATATTGAGATAGAAGTATTCTCCTAGGTACCATAACGAAAGGTTGCATGCATAGTTGCATATATTGAGGTAGAAGAATTCTATTGTAGTAGAATATTTGTAAAACTTTTGATGATTTAGTGGTTAGATTAGATTGTTGATAGATTTTTTTGGTTCTTAGATTGGAGATTAAGGAGGTAAAGTTATATGATCTTTAGTTATTTGAGAAAGTGAGTAATTTGGCCCAATTGGTGGAAAGACATACCTGCACATACTAATTACAAAACATTAAGTTTTTTTAATTGGCCTCCCAAGTTTGTCACTAGCTTGATTTACCTTTTTTCATTTGGCACTTAGATTATTAAAGACGCAAATAGAGGTAATTCTTAGAACCAAATTAAGTATTGTTATAAATTTAAATAGCTTGATTCCAAGAAATATCAAGGCTATCTCTTGAGGAAGAAAGTTAGGATGAACTAGAATGTGAGGAAGTAGAGGAAGAAGGTGCCATTCTCATTTACAAGCACAATGTGAAGAAGATAATGAGCACGTAGGTGTCATGAGATATTTATTTATGCTTATGAAAGAATTTGAGGATTGGGTGAAGAATAACTTAAATATTTTTGTCACTTGTAATAAAAGGAAGTAGAGATTGTTGGGAAGATGTATCGTGAATGCAATTTCAATTGTTTCTATGTTTTCATCCCTTAAATAACAAGATTTCTTCCTTGGCTAAACCAAATCAAAATTCTCTTATGGTACTTTGATTCTATTTTGTTTTCTTGACAATCAATTTTTTCTTGATGAAACATATAACCAATCTATATCTAGTATAACATTAAATTCAACTGATAAAATATTTAGATGCATAGTGAATTTTCTTTTCTTAATTTTTACTTTTTTGTATAAAATTTTTTGTCGTAATCCATTTTTGGTAAGCATTTTAATTAAAGTGTCTAATCTAAATCTTGTAAATTAAAAGCATGATAAAATAAAATAATGCAAAGTTCTATAATCAAATAAAACAATAATTGCTAAGTTCTATGAATAAAAAGAATCTACAATAACATCCATAAATTGAGGAGCTTCTTTATGAGAAATTGTATAAAGTCTTGGCTATCCACCTTTATCTCTTGCATTATCCCTGCTAGAATTGCTAATATTATAGAAAATCCAATTCCTTTGCCTCTTCCTATTAATCCTTTGCCCATAATTTGAGAGATGGGGGAGATCACATTCACGTCAGTAATAGGCAAACTTGAGGGCGAGCATGAGCTAACTTTGGGTTGATTCATGTTTCATTACCCTCGCGCATTCTTTAACAAAATACCTTATCTCTCCACATTCAAAGCATCTTAATGGTATAATTAATCTGGGCCAACGAAAACCTTTATATTATCTGTCACATTTAATACATTTGATCATTCCATAAATCCTTTGTTATACCTATTACTACTAGTCCCTCTTGCGAATTAATTGAAAATAGCTCTCGTAGATCCACCATTGCTAGGATCATTGGAATTATCTCTCTTTGCTAGAAAATAAACTTGTAATTTGACGTTTAATTTTTCTTTTTCCATGTTCATTCCTTGATTCCATTGTATTTTGATCCATCTTTGTTATTTTAACATATTCCACGAGCTCAATATAATGAATAGTTCTTATTGTCATCAATGTAGCTATGATAGAATCCCTTAAATCTCGTTGAAATTACCACACCTTTGTTCCTCAAGATTCACCATGTTTGGAGTTTATATTGTTAAAGATGCAAATTTATGTTCATAGACTGTAACTGTTTCTTTGCATTAAACAAGATAATTCATGTCTCATATTTTTTCTGATTGACATTGGAATTGGATTTTATAATAGCATATTAGATTACTTTATATTTTTCATTTTTAATTATTTGTCTAAATATCATCTTGTTATCTCATGTATACTAATAAATTATGTCAAATATTATTAATATAATGCATATAAGAATATTAATACTAAATAACAGAATTGTACAAAATAGTGTATATACTATGATGATATTTCAAAATATAGAATATTTCAAAGAATAATATATTAATAATGCATTTGCATCACAATTATTAGATTTATTTGTTTAATTTTAAGAAGAATAATCTTTTTTCAATTGTTTCTTTTTGTTTGACTTTCAACATAATGAAATTACACTAAATTTTATTATTACATATTCATTTTTCTTATCCATGACATGATTTCATATTCCCATTTTCTTAGATTTGCAAAATATCTTAAATTCTAAAATTCTTTAGCTTAGACCTACTTTATGTCCAAACCGACGTATTATACGTCCAACAATATAATGAGATTTTTTTGGAGAGTCTTGATTTTTAAGTTGTTTGGTGTGTACAACACTATTTGAGGTAGTCCGTCACTGTTTAGGATGTTCCAGTGATGTTAGGTGTTAAGGAAACGTTGTTAATGTAGCGGTGACGCAGTTAGGTGTGGCGGCGGTGCGGCTGGGTATGGAGATGGCTCGGTTGGGTGTAAATGGGCAAAGGTGAATGCATGCGATTGGCGCGGTTGATTGCTGTGGGTGTTGCACGGGTTAATGTGGGTCAAAAATGGTCCATGTGAACTAGAGGGTTTGAACGAATCGACATGAGTTGACGTGGGTTGTTATGGTTCAATGTAGGATTGGTCGAGTTCAGCACGTCCTGACCTAGTTCCCTATAGTGGTGTGCACTTTTCTGGATTTTTTTGGTGAATTTGGCTGGTTCGAGCAAGCATGGTTGCGTGCCCGTGAAGGAAAGAAAAAAATGATTTTGAAGGTTAGGAAGCAGTAGAGACGTAGCAGTAGAGGAAAGTTTGAAGCTTGAATAAGGAGAGGGTATTTGGGGAGAAGGTAAGATCAGGAGTGGCAAAAGTGTGGTTTCAAGACCTCGGCTGTCGTGCTCTGCTTGTGAAAGATCTTTCGCGACGAAGGCAATGGACTTTTGGGCCCAAGCAGAGGCGGTCTTTGGACTGTCTTAAAGAAGATGTTGTCGATGGAGAAGCAATGCCTTCAATGCACTTTTATCGGCTGGAATAGGGCCTTCTTATGGTAGTACTCAACGGATACTTAAGTCATGTCGAATCTAGTAGAATGCGGTAGGTTTGTTTTTTTTTTCCTTTTTTATTTATTTAAAATCTGCTTTTTCATAATAATCTTTCCATTTTATAAAAATTTAGTCCTATAATTTAGAAAAATTTGGATATTTAATTCTCATATGTGATCTCACCTCTCAAATAGCTTGTTCTTTTTGTCATAATACCTTAACTATCAATAGTATTTTATTTTATAATACTTTTTCTTTCTTTCCCAGTTCTATATTATCATCTTTGGATAAGTTATGTCTAATTAAATCTTAATATCTTGAGTATCATAGTTAAGGGAAGCATATATTTCAAAATATTTTGTTAATCCAAGAGAATAAAATATATCAAGAGTTGAAATAGAGATGTTGGTGGCTAGTATTTAAAAGAGATGCAATAAATTGGGTTAAGAAATGTTTGGTTTGTCAACAAATCAAAGGAGAACACTAAGGACGAGGACGATTATTGCAGCCTTTTATTATCTTTGAATGGAAATTGGAAGAAATTGCTATAAATTTTATTGTGGGATCATTCAGATATAACAGGAGATAATTTTATTTAGATTATTGTCATTATTTTAACAAAAGTAGTTTATTTTATGGCTATAATGATAACATATTTTATTGAAAAGTTAGGCAAGATTCATATGTAACAAACTATTAAATTGCATGGTGTGTTAAAGATAATTATTTCAATAGGATCCAAAATTTATATCACATTTTTTAAAAAATGTATATCAAGCATATGATATTAATTGAAGGTTTAGTGCAGCTTTTTATTTCCAAATTAACATTCAAATAGAAGCACTTGTTAAACACTAGAAGATTTATTAAATAAAGAAATATATTGGTCCTAAATTTGTTGCTTATGCCAAATGTAAAATGAGAATTATTTGTGATAGATTAAAAATAACTTAGGATCAAAAAAAGAAGAGTTTTGATATAATGATAGAAAAGTGAAATTTGAAGAAGATCATTATTTGTTTATTGAAGTTCAACAAAAGACAATACATTTTAAGACATGAAGTTAAAACTTAAATTTAGTAGTCCATTTCAAATTTTGAAAAAAGTTGGACATGCAATATATCAAATAGTTTTACCATCACAATTATTTAAAATTCATAATGCATTTTATATTTCATCTTAAGAAAATATATTTTAGATTTTTCTGTTATTGTTAGTTATGAGATTTAAAATATTATGATTCAATCAAATGTAATTTATCTAGAGATGTTAGTTTAGGTCTTAAGAAGAAAACAAGAAGTATTACGAAACAAAGTAATATTGATAGTCAAGGGTATTAGGGTAAAATTAAATAAATTGAGAATTATCTAAAAGATGGAGTCAGATAGGAGGATTAAATATCCAAAACATTTTTAATTTTTGGAACAAAAATTTTATAAAGTGAAGCGATTATAATATCTCATAATTGTTTTCTGTGTAATATGCTATAAATGTTGAAGTTAAGATATCATGAATGTAAGTGTAATTATTTGTAAATAAAATTAGGATTTTAAATGTTAATTAAAATGAATTAAAATATTAATATTTAGGTGTATTTCGAAAAATATACCAGTTCATAAAAGTATGTTAGAGCTTTAAATTAAGCACATTTATGAAGAAAACTTTCTAAGAGAAATTCAATAATATTTAATCTGTAATTTTTAGATGTTTAATTATTTTGATTTAACATTTTTAAATCAAAGGATTAAATTATCATTTTGTTTTTTGTGATAGATAATTTTGTAAATGTTTCAAATTTAAGCCCTTACTTGAGATCTGACTAGTAAATAAAATGGGAAGTAGCTAGTTAGGGAGGTGGTTAGAGCAAGTTGGAGAGAAGGGAGAGTATGGAGAGGAGAAATGGAAAATTGGAAAGGTATGTTTTGCTTTTGTTTTTATAATATGTATATATATATATGTATGAATGTATGTATGTTTGTATGTTTGTATATATATATATATATATATATATATAAATAAATGTTTACAGCCAATTTTTATTGCTTTAGTTGAACTTAGAATTGCTTGTGGTTAAGGGATAGTCTTTACGACTAAGGTAAGCATTAGAGTTAGAAGTTGTTGAAGCAATAAATATTTAGAGGAATGGAAAATTGAAAAGTTATGTTTTGCTTTTGTTTTTTTAATATGTATATATATATATATATATATGTATGAATGTATGTATGTTTGTATATATATATATATTTACAACCAATTTTTATGGCTTTAGTTGAACTTAGAATCGCTTGTGGTTAAGGGATAGTCTTTAACACTAAGGTAAGCATTAGAGTTAGAAGTTGTTGAAGCAATAAATATTTACTTGAAGTTTAAACCAATGGAGAGAAGGGGGTGTGCAATAGAGAAGTGCAATGCAATGTAGCTAAGAGTTAGATTAGATGAAAAACGAATGTTTGGGAATACTTATAAAAGTGATTGTTGAGAGTAGGTATTATGTGAAACTAAGTGTAGTATGAATATTATGGAGTTTGATACTAATTATTAATGAAGAATGAATATTAGATTTTGGGAAATTAAGAGATTAAGGAGGGATTATTTGGTAAAATTTTGAATTCTTGTATTATTAGCTATATTTTAACTTTTCCTAATTTTGAAAATTGTAGATAAATTGTTTTAAAAGAGTGGTAAGAAGAAGGATGACCAGTTTTTTCCACTTGTTTCATGATTTATGTATAGTATATCATGGTCGATGTACATTATATTCAGTTAGACTTAATGTATACCAACTCGACGAACAGGAAAAATGAATATTTGATAAGATAATTTTATGTTGTTTTATGTGATAATATATATATATATATATATAAAAAAAATATATATATATATATATATATATTTATACATACTTATATAATTAGGTTTGACTTGTTCTCTTTGCTTGTGACGAATATTTGAGATTATTTGTGGTTTTGACCTCTACTATATGTGGGGCAACAAGTATTTGTTTTATACGATATCTTAAGATACTGGGCTGAGAGACAAGTGATGCATAGTACATTGATTCTAAACATACTATAAAGAATGGTTGGACATACAATACGTCAATTTGGACGTATGTTATGTCTGCATGGAGGAATTGTGAAATTTTGAAAATTTAAGGAAAGGAGAATGTGTGAATTTGGTATGAATAGGAAAAATGAATATGTGATAATGTAATTTTGTGTAACTTTATTGTAGAGAAAGTTAAGGAAAGAGTTAAATTAGGTAAAAAATATTTTTCTTAGAATAAAATAAATAAGTCTAGTAAATATGTACATGCATGGTTAGTATCATTTACTATATTATATATTTTGAGATTTCATCTTGGTAAATAATGCACTACTTTGTATTATTTTGTCATTTGTTATTAATTTTTTAATGTGCATTATATTTAATAAATTTGACATTATTTATTGATATACATGAGATGATGAATGATATTTGACAATATAAATAAGAATGAAAAATATAATGAAATCTAATATGATATTATAATATGATACATAAAATGGTATATATATATATATGTATATATATATGTGTGTGTGTGTGTGTGTACATATATATATACATATACACATACATATATACATACATATATAATTAGGTTTGACATGATCGCTTTACTTGTGATGAATATTTGAGATTATTTGTGGTTTTGACCTCTACTACTTTATGCGAAGCGATGAGTATTGGTTTTATACTATATCTTAATATAAGTTGATGCTATATATGATATGACTTCCTTCATTTTGACTCATTAGTATTTTGTGTATGACAATGATTAATTATCTTAGATCGTACGTTTACTAATTGTGGATTCCCTTTTAGTACTCTATGGAGGGAGGTGGGTTCGGTGACCAGAGTCACACCTTATGAGATGTGGCATACTTGAAAGCCAGAATGATGGTTATTAGGGAAACCATAACCTTAGAGGATAAAATATTTTATGAAAATATAATTACTTCAATGAGGAAATAGAAAAATAGAATAACAAAATGATATAGGTACTTTTTTGGTATGAATTATACATTGATATCATCCAATTTCTTTTGTCATTCTATTTATTGGATATTGTTTTATTCAAATATCATTATGTTACAAATTTTATTGTATCATATTTTATTATATTGATTTATGTATTTAAGTTTTTAAAGTCTTATTTGATGCTTATATCATGAATTATACTTTTACATTACACGGAGTCAGGGATCATGTGAGATAAATGATAGTCATACTTCTTAGTTGACACATGTTTGAGACGTTTTGAATTTTGGCCATATGTACATTATATTTATATGAGAGATATGTCATTGCATTTATATTGTGTTGAAAATTTTTAGTTTGTATTGCTGTTTTGTTATAATTTTGATACACGGTCATAGTAAATGGTTGTATGATTATTTTGGAGTATTGGTTATGTTTTGAATGTTAGAGAATTTGGAGGTTTCGAATTGTCTCTCTCATTCCCTACTGAGGACGTGTCTTTTATTTTAATAACTTGTGGTATTATTTTAATCCCTATCACTCAAAAATGCCAACCTCAAATTTGAATTTTTTCCCTAACCATTCCTTGTGAGTTCGGTGAATTTTAGTCATCACGTCTGGGTGCTTGGTTCCACTTAAAATAAGAATATATGAGGATAGAATTTGGTGTTATGCTTTACTTGTGGGCATAATATATATTCAATTAAGAAGACCATTGTTGTTTAATTTGAGCATAATAAATTATGGTTGAGAGAAGGCTTGTGTGTTCAAGTTCATTGACTAGTGTATAAGATTACAACTATTAAAATCATTTGAAAAGATCTAGTCTTATAGATCATTCTTTGCATTTAAACTTGTTACTTATTAGAAAAAGTTGTAACTGGTCATTTTTTTAACTATTAGAGAACTATTGGATAATCAATCCAATTATGACACAAATTAAAAGATGAACATTATTTGAGATTAGAAAGAGTTACAATTAAATATCTATAAATATCTTTATATTCTTTAGCTTTAGATAAATATTTATATATAGATAGATATATATAGATAGTTTTACTACTAGATTCTAGTTTCTAGTGCTAATAAAAAGATAAAAAGAGAAAGAATGTATTATACATAACATAAAAAAAGAAGAGAATTTATTGATAACTAATATTTGTAGCTTCTACATATTGAAGTTCTAGCTAACAAGTTTAGGGATAATATTTTCCTAAAAGTTATCAAGTTATTAGACGAGTTCACTCATATTATCCTAGAGGAGTTTCTAGATGTGTTACATTACCTCAGAGATGTATGGTATGCTATTGACCATTGAAAGTCTTCATCTTAATCTGAAAAGGATAAAGGTAATAATAGATTAATCTATTCTTATAAATTTTGCAAAACTTTATAGTTTTTTTGAACTACTTTTTATGTATGGTTTGTTAAATATTTTAGTATAATAGTAGTTTTTATAACTGATTTGTTGAAAAAGAATAAGTTTTGGTGGTAGAGTTGAAAAGACATTTGTTCAAATTAAGATTTTAATGATTTCATGTACTAGATTTCTTTAAAGTATTTGATGTTATTTGTGATGCATTAGAGATCAAAATTGGTGAATTCTTAAGTCTAGGAGGGCATCCCGTAGCTTATTTTTATTGAAAAGTTAAATGTGGCTAAGTAGAGGTATTTTATACATGATAAAAAATGTATGCTATATATAAGATTTGAGATATTGAAGATATTATTTTTTCTATAAAAAATTTACCTTGACCATAGATTATTATGCTTTGAAATAAATTAAAACCTAGTGGAAATTGAATTATAGGCATGCAAAATGGGCCAAGTTATTGTAAGAGTACTCCTTTATCTTGAAGCACAAACTTGGAATCAGAAAAATTCACTTGATGTATTATCTTGAGTAGCATTACTTGTGTCCTCACTTGAATTCAGTATTTTAAGTTTTGATTGATTAGAAGATGACTACTTTTCTTCACTTTTATTTGATTTATGAAAAGTTAATGAAAAATCTTGTATTTTTACACTACTTTTTTCATGGCTAATGAATATTTATTTAAGAGAAGTTTTATGCATTCGTAGAATCTTATTATGGGATTCCTTGATCATTGAATTATATTTTGGAGAAATAGTAAGTCATATGTGTTAACATTAAAACTATTTAACCTAGTTGAATCTAGGTTTTATTGCCTTTATTAAAGAAATATATAGATAGAATTTTACTACAATGTAGAGTCTACAAGATAACAAAGACCACTAAACAAAAAGGAAACATGTCTTTGTTAATTCTTATCTATGAATTTGTATTATGAATGATATGCATGTTTTCACTTATTGATAATATCTTTGTTGTAATTGATAGATTTTCAAATTTGCACACTGCATTCCCAACTAGAAAACCATTAATGCTCATCATAATGCCATATTATTTTTGAAGGTAATTGTTAAGTTATATGGGTTGTCAAGTATTATTGTTTTGAATAAAGATGTTAGATTTATATCATATTTTTGGAAGACTTTATGAAACTTATTTGAGATAAAGTTGAAATTATTGTTTGTATTTTACCCCCAAATAGATGATCTAACTTAGATAGTCAATGCAATGTTGAGAAAATTATTGAGAAAATGTTTTAGAAAAAGTATTAGGAATTAGGATTTTTATTTACATATAATTAAATTGCTTGCAATAATGCTTTCTAAGTTCACAAAATTGTCACATTTTTAAATATTATATAGTCAAAATGCTAATAGGCTTATAGATTTTGTAAAAATTCTTACTCATCTTTATTTTGATCATGTATTTTCATTTGTTAAATATTTTCAAAATCTTTTCAAAATCTTTATAAAAAAATAATGTAATAGATTGAAACTAGTAATTTAAAATATGTTGAAGCTATTAATTAAATTATGATAATGAGAAAATTTAATGAGTTAGACTATGCGTTATTGTGTATTTGTTTGAGAGATTTATTATCACTAAATTCAAAAATTTACATATGAGAGTTTGTGATGTTCTAGAATTTGATATATTTATTAATAATATTTTTATTGCTTAAGGTTTATTATTATATGAGAATGATTTACATGATAGAAATTTGTAGGCTAACTCTTCTATAGGTGTCTCGAACGATGATTAGACTTCTCTATCTTTTAGCATTGGGTTTTTTGTTTTCGTTAATATATTGATTGATTTTGTTTTTTAGTTTTGATGTTTCCTAAATTTTCTTGATTTGTTTATGAGATTAGACACTATCTGAGAATATTTGGCAAACTATAAAGGATACTGAGAGATTAATACTAGATCTATTGCGAAGTTACATGAACTTTAGCTTTGCAAAGAATAGTTCTTCTTAGTAAGGAGTTGATGTAGTATATCAAGCTGATTCAGATTCAGTAGAGTCCAAGATGTAAGAGGTTCATTTCCATTATAATTCATGGACTAAATCATAAGAGCCCAATAAGGGCTAGAAAAATAGTTTTATTAAGTTTTTTTGGGTTATTGGTTGAATGGGTCATTTATGATTTTATTTTATTTCCTATTTTGTTTATATATACCTTATTGTTCTTTGTTGCTTTCTTTTATTTTTATTTTATAAGTTTTTTTAGATTAAGGGTTATTTTGACTTTTAGTTTTTACTAGGTTATCATATTTTACTTTACTTCAACCTTTTTATGGAATGAAGATAAGGCTTTTCGTTTGTCGTGATTTTGATCGAAAATGTATTGTGAGTTGCATGCTTGCATAAGAAATTTTCTTAGCAAATACAAGCTAATGTTTCTCTCAATTGGGCCATGATTTGGATTTATCCTACTCCATCATCTCTCCAGTCATCGAGTTCTTCTCGTTGCTCTTTGGTCGTCATTGTTATTCCAGTCAGGTCAGACACCTGCCACCTCTTTGGCGACTGTCAACTCCTCCCCTGACTCATCCAAACTCTGCCTAACTATACTTTGCCTTATTGCTTGTTCAGATGTGGGTCCATTCTGCCACTCAGATCATGCCAACCACCCTCGAACCCCTCGATTGTTGCCTTCTATTAAGGATGCCTTTGCTTGTCGCCACATTATTCCATCTTAAGTTTTGCCACTCAGATCTCGCCTTAGGCTCACCACCGCACCAGTCTAGCCCAAGATATGTCCTTGATCCTGTTGCTTGCAATGTGCTAGTCACCCTGAACACTGGTGTGAGCACACGTACTGCTTTCTGTCCTCTCCCTTGCTTCCATCTAGCTCTGCCTCTTTCTAATTCCTAACCTTAGCTTGACGTTGCAGGGACCCCAATCCATGTTGCCAAGTCCATTAGAATGCCTTCAAGCCTCCCCGTGCTGTTGCAGCTGTTCCTGTGCATTCCCTCATTGGCCACCTTTCCCATGGCTGAGTTCGAGCCACTGGATTTTTTGTTCCCACACCTTGCATCATCTTTTTGGTATTTAAGCATCCTTGCACATTGCCATAAAGTAGATTTTACCTTAGTATGTTAAATTGGTTTGTCCAATCCAAGGACATAAGTTTCAAGTACCATCCTTGCTACCATTAGTTTGTTTGGTTTTTTGCACAAAGTTGGATAAGAGGATGTTATCTTGATTAAACTACTGACAGATGTTCCATTTTCACTTCATATTTTGATACTTATGCAATTGACTTGAAGGACTAAGAGCTGTTCCGTTTGCTCAAGCTTGATTTATTGCTAGATCAGTTTATTGCCATTCTGACTTTGTTAGATGAGATGTCGATGCAAGTTCAATGTGCCATTTTTCGTGTTCTTGTGTTAAATAGTTTGATTTTTAAGTTTTTTAGGCTCTTTGTCAAAGATTGCATATGATCAGTTTTTGGGTGATCTAGTTGGTTTGCATTGGGTTGAATTCTACTTCTGTACTTGTCCTTCTCGAATTTATCTATCAGATCTTATTGAGTGGACTTTGTTTTTGAACGAGCTAGGTTGGCCTATTAAAAATTCAATTGACACATTAAGAGAGAGTTTGTTTCCAAAGGAATCTTCCGTACGTGTTTTCAAGCCAATATGAATTTGCATGGAATGTTTTATTTAGCCCTTCCTTATGATAGGGAAGAGGTCGATGGCCATATCTAAGGGTTTATTTGACTTTCGATTAATAACAATGTTTTTTTTTACTAGAAATGCTATTATTTAATCATTCCAAACAACATTTTTATATTAATGTTTTTTTGAAATAATGAGTCCAACACTCTCATTTCATTATATTATTTTGGGAGAGCAAAGTCCTTTTTATTTTTATAAATTATAATTCTTATTTTTATTTAATTTTTGAACCAAAAAATGTTAAAGGGTGATTTGGTTAATTCTTGAAATAAGTGCATTTTTATAGTTGAATACCAAACATGCTAAGATTCATTACAATTTTTAATAGTTGTTTATTAATTGTTTTGAATTCAAACTTGTTTTCTCATTTATTAATATCAAATATTGAAAAAAATTATTACTAATGCTTACCTTCTAGACCTTTTTATTTCCATCATGGATGAAGATCTACTCTGTGGTGAATGTTGAGGACTTGAAGTCATTCAAACTCTTCATGTTCGATGTAAAACTTGGGAGATCTATCTTGGGTGATCTCTTGATGGGAATTGAAAATTATCTCTCATAAGTTACTAATCTTAAGAAAATGGAGAGAACCATCAGACAAGGCATATGACTTGCATTTTGCATTGGATTGAAGGGCTAAGTGCCGTTAGTAGCTAAGTAGTATGGTGTTGAACAATGGATATTTGAGTGTTCTCATCTTACTTTTGTTAAGCTAATCCTATTGTATTTACATGAGATTCAATGGGACTTAGAATTTTCTAAAGAAGGGATACTATATTTGAAATCACCCTTGAATAAGCAATGAGAAAGTTTTGAGAATTCTCACCATTCCTTGAGACATGTTGCAACTATTTTGAGTTGAATGTCTATCAATTCCTTAAGTGGAATATTCTCTTGAGGATGGCAGATCAAGATCACTCGAGAGGTAGAATGCCTCAAGAATGGTTATTCAGAAGAATTTGACGATTGTAAGGCCAAGCAAAGCAACAAATAGGAAATGGTAGTCTTTGATTCTTTTTATGCAGAACTTGACTGTAAGGTCAAGCAAAGCAACAAAAAAGGAAATAAGTAGTCTTTGATTACTATTTATTAGTTACGAGGATCACTTTCTAAGTTTGGAGGGACACTCTACAAGCCTTAAAAAGACGTAATGAAGAGAAGTGAGATCTTAAGCAGCCTGATACAAGAAAAATCAAATCTTGCCAAGGTTATATACTATCTTGAGACATAGGAAGCTTTGGGCAAAGTAAGCTAGGCTTTGAAGGTAACATCTTGATTTGTTTTAGCACTCCAGGAGCTCTGATGAAGAAGGGATGACTCGAGAATCCTTCGTAAGCAAGAGCATTGTCTTGAGAAGCTAACAGGATGCAAGAAATTTTCTTTCTGAGGCCTGCATTGCTTGCCCTGAATGTTTTTATAAATTTCACTTTTTCTTTCTAACCATATTTCTTGTAACAATACTAGTGGAAGTGATTATCGAAAATGCCCTGGATGTATTCGTAGCCTGAGATTTGCTTGTTTTTCTACTTGTTTTTCAGTCAATTTGCGTACAACTACGTTTAATAAAATGCTTAAATCATGTGCTTCGAGTAATTTAGTTGAATGCATCTTTTTAAAGTTCTTTGCATTGCCAGCATGATGCTGCTTGCCGAGTAATAGCCAGATTAAAGAAGGAAAGGGATGAAGCAAGAATGTTTTTGGCTCAGGCTGAGCGTCAAATTCCCCTATCTGCTACTGCCACAACAAATGACAATTCTATTGTTAGCAATGGGAAAAGAGGTTCTAAAGTTCCTTAATACGTTGTTTTAGACTGTACTAAACACACAAGTAGTTGACAGCTAATTAGTTGCTTTAACTTTGCAGCAGGTCCAGAGGATGAATTGGGTCCTGATGGGAAAAAAATTCGTCCTGGTATCACATCTGCTATTATCACAGAACTTACAGAGTGTAATGCCATGCTTTCAGGACACAGGAAGAAGCGTCAGGTACGTAATCCTTTTGTTGCTCAATTGTTTTCATGACATTGGCATTCTTTTGACATGAAGGCACATTCAACATATTATAGGCAATTTATTTTAGAAACCAAAATATAAGCTTAAAAATAAAATGTGGAGGGATCTATCTTATTTATTGTTCATTATCAAAAATCCTTGCAGAAATTGTCATTTTATTTTGAAGATTGTTGATTTCCTACATAATTGTTTCATTCATTTTCTCTCTCTCTCTCTTTCTCTCTATATGCATATAAACGTATGTAAATTTTTCTTCTCCCAGGTTCCACATACATTGGCGCCTATTGAGGCTTTGGAGAGATATACTCAGGTGTCCAGCCATCCCCTTCATCGGACAAATAAACCAGGCATTTTATCTTTGGATATCCATCCCTCGAAGGTAAACAACTATTTTCCTTATTATCTCAATTTTATTTTGATATTTATCCAGGAAATATCTTCGTGCACACATGGGATTTGCACCATAAATTTTATAGTGGGTGAAGGTTGATCTTTTTGGTCATGTTGGAATCAGGACGGTAAATGCTGTGGTGCTTCTTGTGAATTCTGTTAGGCAGTGGGCCATGGCATTTCTTGTTACGGTCTTTTATTGGATTATTCCAAAATTTGCGCGATCGGATGGTTGAAAGAATTAGCGGTTTGAAAGATGAGATAAAGCAGTGATTGTTTGATCGCGAAAATACATGATTGGACAGCTCATGTCACTCCCGCAATTCGGAAGTTTGCCGTGCAGTAAAAGTAATTCATTTAGGTCCGACATGGTGTATTTGAAAAAACGTTTTTCACCATATAAGACTTCTATTATGTGCTAAAGGCAACCTGATTTCGAGGTTGGCTGCCTTCTAGTTTGTGCGGGATTTCCGTATCAGTAATTAGAAGGTTAATTACGTAACATTCGGACTGAGTAGTACTCGATCCGAGCTAACTTAGAATGTGTCGAACAAGTTTAGGATTCATGGTCCGACCCGACCCGAACACTGTAGCATATTGCGAACGGCGAATAGATTATTAGGAAGGTAATTAAATTTTTGTTTTTATTATATTCTAAATTTCTTATTTAAATCATTACTAAATAATAAAATTTCAAAGATATTAATTGAATGTTTGAAAAATGTGTATTTTTAATATTAAATCAAAGATTGTGATTAAGGATAATAGAGATGAAAATTAGTTAATATTTTTGTGTCTTGTAAAACTAATTATAATCAAGCTTAACATTCTAAAAAAAAATTAGAATACCTAAAAGTAATGTAAAAAAAATTTTTTTTTTGTGGTTTTTCATTTTCACCAAGATCCTTTTCATGAGATTTCACTCTAACTTCTCTTTTTATCCCATGAATACGAGCATTAACTATTTAAAATCTGAAAATTCACTACACCAAATTCATTAGAAATATTTAGGATTTATTATCATCAAATAAAGCACAATGGGTAAGGGTTAATAACACAACAATAATTACCATTAATCTACTTGATCTTCTTGGAAGCGCACTAGGAGATGTAGTAGACTAGGGTTCTTTTTGTTTCATGAGTACTCATAGTTTATAAAATTAACCCACCTATATTGTTATGATGAAAGCTGGATTCAAAAAATATTATTAGCATGCCATTACCCCACCCTTGGGACCATATGGTAATGTTAGGAAAACTTACCATATAAATCAATAGGATGACTAATTCTCCATAAATATGAGTTTCAGTTTACACAGTGAGGCCATATGGTAATGTTAGGAAAACTTACCATATAAATCAATAGGATGGACTAATTCTCCATAAATATGAGTTTCAGTTTACACAGTGAGGTGTAATGGTGATACAGTAGGATCTACTATTGTATTACATCAAATGGCAAATCTTTGAAGACAATATGGTGCATCTAAATTGGGAATCCAGCTCTGGAAAATACACATCCATGCACGTACAGTGCCTCAGACAAAATTCATGTCAAGATGCTGAAGGTGCGAGCTTTAAGTAGCGTTGAAAGATGCTTGTTTCTTTTGTAAATTTGTATGTCTGTCAATTTCTTGTGCTTTTGAGCTTATAAATTGTATCCACAACAATTTACTTGTCTGAAAAATGATAAGGTCTAAATGTTTCTGGTTAAAAAAAGTTGTTTTTAATTATTTCTACTCTCATTAATCCTGCAATTTGCTGATAATGCTATGAAATGTATAAAGCAAATGTAAACTCATTTTACTAGATTGTTCTCTGCAGCTCCGGTTTAGCAAGGTAGCAGTAAAAATTCATTGAGGTGGTAAAGACAAAGGTATGAAGTCGATTTTGCTAGGTGCTGTGGTACTTTGGTACCTGTTTTGGAATAGCAACGGATGATTGTATAGGCAGTAAAGGGTAATTGAAATTAGAGAAACACACTAGAGGGGCCATATACTATGCACAATGTTTACAGAGAATTCTTTTACGCTTTCATCAATTAAGCTCAAAATGAACTCAGAAAGATGTGTTGTTATAGTACTTCTGTTAATTTTCTCAAATGTGATGATTTGCTATATTACTGAAAGTAGAAAAATGTTAGTTCTGCTTGAATATCGTTGTTGTATATCATGGTAAATTTTGTAATTTGAACTTGCATGATTGGCAGGATCTCATTGCCACTGGGGGAATTGATACAAATGCAGTACTTTTTGATCGCTCTTCTGGTCAAATCTTATGTACGCTTACTGGACACTCAAAAAAGGTTTTGGGTTTATAATACTTTTCCATGTAGTTCATTGTGTGTATGAGTGTTTTTTTCTGCTTTTCCGTTCAGGTCACAAGATATATCTACTACTTTATTCAACTAAACCTTTTGTAGGTTACCAGTGTGAAATTTGTGCCAAGTGATGACCTACTCGTCACTGGATCTAGCGACAAGGTCAATTCTTATGCCTGGCTTGAAATATTGATTATTTATGTCAATTCTTGGCTCATTATGCCGTATGTGTTTCTTTTTGAGCTTTTAATTCCACAATTCATATTGTGATATAATTTAATATACTTAAGGGGATGTATGAATTCTTAGGTTATTGTTTTGACTGCTGATCATGTGTGAATTAGATCATTGGGTTCCTCATTGGGCTCAAAGTTCAATTATGTATGACCAATGCCATAATCCGCCATTCGGTTACAAACTTTTGAGATGATAATGATCTTAATGTGTTTATGTATTCAGCAGATGTATGGTTATGGAAAGTTCTTCATGTTTCTAGTCTAGAATATATTTTTTTGGGCATGTCTATTAACATTGGATTCCTATTTATCGATTTCATTAACTGGTTAATAAAATGCTTATACATTCCTATTCTTGCTTCTAGTGAAATGAACATGAACATGAGTTTTACAACGTGCTGACACTTCGAACAGTTAGCAGAATTATTTAATACATGGTTGAGGACTGTGATTCATGGTTCTCATATGTTGCGTTTACATAAAATGAAACAAAGTATTGCATTTGTCTTTTGGAAATAAAGTGTTGCGTTATGCTGTATGATTTTAGAAAGCATTTGGCCTTGTATTTGAAGATTGTACTACATGTTTTGATCAAGAACGTAGTAATAGCTCAAACGTAGAAAAGTTTTTCATCACCTGTATAAAAAATTGATGCAATGTCCAGAAGGAGCTATGTGCTCCAAAAGATAGATATTTCACAACAGCTCTCAATGTGATTTGCTTTTAGACAAGAATGAGCATTTTTGGTGGTATGTGCGAAGTTGGTTAACTGGAGAAAAGCAAAAGAATTAGTTTAGTGCTATATATTGTCTTTTCTGTCCATTGGATGATTGGAAAGTTTGTAACTTTGTTTACTGGTTGTACTTGGGCTAGAATTGGATATATAACTAGTTCAGGTGCTAAAGGTTTAGTTTTATGAATATTTTTGACTTTTTATGAGAATGGTTGAGCCTTTTTATTTCTTTGAGCACAAGGCAGCGTTTGATTCATTTACTTTTAAATGACTGGCCTGAAGGTTAGTACAATTTCAGTCCTTGTTGAAGAAAATAATTTACCTCCAACCTAAGGTGCCAAGTGCTTATTACATGCAGGTTCTGATGAAGAAGTGAAGTCATTAGAATTTGTGAAGTTCTTTTTTGACTGCATGATATTTTGAGAGGGACAATAAAACAATCAGTTGATTCAATGTACTCCCGAACTCCCAGTTCACTGGAAAATGCATCATTTTTTTTTCAACTTCAGATAGACCACAATTTTCAATTTTGTACTTTAATTCTCCCTTTGCTGGCTATTCCAACGTTATGTTGGTGGTAATTAACTCCTAGCTTTTGTGCTATTTTCAATTAACCAACTTAAACTGGAAGCTATTAAGGCATGGTACTCCTAACAAAGAGATGAAACTTTGTTAATTGGCTTTTTTTGATGATGTTAGAAGTGTGGAAAATTTTGAACTAGAAGAGAGAACCCCTATAAGGACTTCCTGGTTTATTGGCAAAGGGGCTGTTGTGTGTGTGTGTGTGTATGTTTTACGTGAGAATGGAAGTGTTTGGCTTTGTACTCTTAAACATATTAGTATTCAAAATTGTGATATTTTGGATGCACCTTAATGGTTTCATCTCTTTGGTATGCCTATGCGTGCAATATTAAACATGCATCGTCATGCATTTGTTAGACATATCTAGTAGTGGGCATTATTAAATTTGTTGTGTTCCTGCTATCATGCTTGACATCATAGCTTCCTTGTCCTTCACAACTGATCTGCCCTGCATCTATTTCTCGTTTCACAGTGTTTCAATAAATGAGGAGCTAAGTGTTGTCAAGAATTGATTGAATGTAGAGGTTCTATCCACGTCTATGTAATTATTTTTATACTAGTGCTTATGACTCTGTAGCAGATTGGTAGATTGCCACTTGAATGTGAAAGATATTCTCCTTAATGAAATTTCAGGTCAATCCTTGGAGATTGCTATTGGATTTGTTAAAAGAAAATCATATTTCTCATAGCATGCATGTAAATTTGAGAATGGTTGAGAAGTTTATGCTTCCATTCAGATGTTTGAGCATGACCATTGAATCAAAGACTTCTATGTAGAGAACTTTTTTGTGAAATGATGAGGGATCCTTTGTGGTTCTCTCCTACAAGTTTAATGATTTTTATAATTTCTCTTACAATGAGTGAGTGGATAACTAGTAATTTGATTTGGATGAAATCACAGTTAAAGTAGGGAAATGAATAATTATTTCTTATGCCATATTGTAATGAATCATAGTTTAGGTGCTTAGAAAAATGGAAAAGAAAAATAAACTTCTCCTTTTACCATTTGTTTTTGTAGTGATAATTAAGGGGTGTTGAGTGTACAAATAGTTCGTGAAACGAAAAATATAAATAAACTTATTCTTGTGACAAAAAGAATCGGAAAATGCGGCTTATTGCATTGCGCAACACAGTTAAAGTAGCTGGGTTCACATTAATCTCTGATGTTGGCACATTCTATTCCTTACAAATTGTACTTTCTTTGTGCTTAATGGAAACTCTACTTACCTTATCTTGACAATTTTTGAAAAACTAGCTTCATGACTATCTATGATCAAGACATATGTACATGGATGTATATTCTATACATGCTTATGCTTACACACACACACACACACACACATATATATATGTATATATATATATATATATATATATGCATTATGTGCATGCATGCATATGCACTTGCACATGGGCTGGCCTGCTTGCATGCATGTGAATTAATGTAATTCTACTACATTACTCGCACACTTCCTCTTGTACACATGCATGTATTGGTGCTTCATATTGTTATGTGTGTACATGAAATGTGCAAGTAATGTTGTGCCTAGCTTCACTAAGCATTTGCATTATAATACTTTCTCCATTTACAAATTATCTTATTTTGATAATAGAATAGTGTTGAAATTGTAGGATTAGCTGTTTGCTTGCAATGGTTGAGAAAATATGTTTTATGGAGGAAGTATTATTCAAGGCTGTGTTCTATTTTTTTGAATGAATTTTCGAGACATTCAAATTTGAATCTTGGACCTCCACTTTTGAGGACAAAGACTACCATTCATGTTTTTCTTTTAGACAAAAGTTGATTTTGATTCTTGAAACTCTACTTTGGATAATGAGACCCATATCACATGAGTTACATCTCATTGTCAAATATTCTTCCATTTTTTTCCTAACGTTGTCAAGTAAGCCAGTAGTGAAGACTGGTATTTGAATATTGTATCCATTTTTCTTAGTACTTTGATCAGGACATGATGAGAGTTTTTAAGACATGTATTATTCTTGATAAGCTGCCATGTTTCATTCACATTAACTAGCCTTAAAAACGGTAACAAAATATTGTCTTTTAGTTTCATTGAATTACTAAATGTTGTGTTTTAGAGCTTAAACTCTTTATAGCACATAGCAAAACTTGTTTGATTTAGCTTTAGATATCCTACATTTCCAGAGTTAATTTTTTGGTCTCTATGCGGTATTCTTTTTGTTCTTATATATTATTATTCCATCAAAGTAGCTTTTATCAAAAAATCTCGTCTCATCAGGATTCTGTACATGGAGACATGCTGCGCCATATTTAAACCATTGAGTTGTCTAGAAGCTAGAGTGGCATATCACATAACATTTTTAACTCATAAAACAAGCAAGAATGGTTTCTCTTGTTGAGGAGCAGAATAATATGCATATTTCTTTATAGGGCGTAAGCATTAGCTTGTTAATTTAACTAATACTTCTTAGAAAGGTTCTCTTCTGTTGTACCATTCATTGTGGAAAACATTTGGTGAGATTATTTTTTAGGTTGCAAGCATAGCTATTGATCCTAAAGATTGTGGTTCAATGCAGACTATTCGTGTTTGGCAAGGTACGGAAGATGGGAACTACAGTTGTGCACACGTCTTGAAGGACCATACTGCAGATGTGAGTGCACTTACTGTATTATATGTATTTATTTTTATTGGTTTTTAAATTTTTAATGAAGTGAAAATTTCTCATCTCATGAGATTGAATTTTGAGGGAAGGTTGTTTTTAAATTTTTAATAAAGTGAAAATTTCTCATCTCAGAAGATTGAATTTTGAGGGAAGGTTGAAATATATTCTGCATAACACGTGTTTGCCTATAATATAAGAATAACTTATTCAAGTAAAGATTGTATTATGTAACCACTAATTTTAACAAGGGGTACGTTTATGTGCATATTGGGATGCTTGATAGTTCAATAAATTTCAAATTAGTAAAGCTTCTATTCGTTGAAAATATTCATATTTTAGTAGTATGGTGCAAAGTTTATCTTTTTGAATATGTTGTTTGCCCTGAAGTAACATTTTGACCTCCTTAAAATGCCATTGCAATTTTTTTTACTTTCCTTTCTATGTTAAAGAAGGATAATTCGGTCAACAAATTATTCTAATTACTTCAAAACAGAGTGTCAGATACAAATTTCCAATAAAGTCACTATTCTTCTCAGACTTTATCTTCATTGTTCAACTTATGATAAATATCTATCATTCTTAATTTGATGACATACATATCAAATCTTAGGTTAAATAAAACATTTGTAAGAACATCTGTTTCTTGAGACTTGATAAGAATATATAATAATATAATAGTCACACTTTCTATTTCAATTTTAATAAAATTTGTATCAGTTCTCCCTAAGAAATACCTTTGGCCTCCTAGGTCTTTCACTTTGAAATCAGTTTGGAGTCTCATCTTGAAAATCTTTGACTCATTGTCTTATGTAATAACTATATCATCTATATAAACAATGAGAATTATTTATATTTTAGACTTGCCCATTTTTTACAAATAAGGTGTGGTCTTTCCTTTCTTGCAGTCTTATTCTTTTATCAATGTACTAATTTGAGTAAACCATGCCATTGGAGATTGTTTTAAGGCATAAAGGGATCTTTTTAGTTAACAAACTTTGGTTGGATCTTTTTGATCCTTAATATTGACAAAGCTTGTATATATACCTCTTCTTTTAAAGTATCATTAAAAAAAACATTCTTGACGTTTAGTTAGTATAATTTTGAGTTTAAATTTGCGACAATAGATAATAAAACTCTGATAAAGTTTAATTTGGTAACTTGGAGCAAATGCCTCATAGTAGTTATTTTTATTCGTTAGAGTGAAATATTGTGCCATCAATCTTGCTTTGTATAATCAATTTTGCCATTAGGTCCATGTTTAATTGTGTATACTTATTTGCTACCAATGACCTTCTTCCTTATGTGAAACTCTGCAAGTTCTTATTTAACATACTGCAATATGTATTCTACTAGAGGTTAAATTTACAACTGTTGTTAAATGTGCACCAGCATTTTATGTTATGATAGAAAGCGTGATATGTCTTTTTCTGAAAATGTTATCTCTTAAGCAATTTATGGTTGTTTGTGTTTGAAATAGATTAAAAAATGCCCAGAAACTTTGATTTAGCCTTTGGCAAGTCATTCACATCTTGAGTAGTTACTTCGCTGATCCAAAATTGATGGCCTATGACTTGATGATTGAGATGTGGGCCTACAATGATTTTGAAATGGGCATGCCTACTAGAAGTTCAAGATATCCTGAATCAAGAGAAAGATCTTGTGATCAAAGTCAATGATCAGGATTTTGGTGCTAACTATTGTTAAGAATGAAATCAAATAGAAAATGGATTGATAGATCAATCTAAAGTAGATCGATGCAAAACTTCCTCGAAGAGGATACCCAACAATTTTGAAACATACATGTGGCCTGTAGCATATACTGATATTGTTTTTAATAAGGTGTAATGTTTATAGGTTGGATTGAATGCTGGAAACCCTTAACTTTTGTGTTACAATACAAAATGTTTAGTTGTATTTGAATTTCAAAAGGGATTCCTTATGCTGCTATGGAAATAATTCGGAAATTGTGTATGGGTGCAGTCTGCTCTCTTTTACCATAAATTTATAGTTCCACTAACTTCAAGGTATGGCTGACCCTCCACCACAACAAAGGATGTGGCTGGCACCTTTTGCACATGAAAATTCATCTCTTATGAAGTAATTGGGGTCATGTATACTTCGTCATGATGTTCAAAAGTTTGAGGTGATGCTTTTCTAGTGCCTTAACTTTATGCACTTGAACCACTATATCCCAACTATTAGATTTTTAGAATCCCATAGCTTCTGCCAAGTTAACATGAAGAAATAGATGAGTACGGAGGATAAGCACCTCATCACAAAAACTATAACTATCATACTTAAAGCTTTACGACCTATGTCATACTAACAGTAAGGGGTCAAGTTCCAAGTGATAGAGCAGGAGGAGGATCAAGTGTGTGAAAATGTAAAGGATCTGAAAGAAAAACAGAATTTTATGTTGAATGAATTAAGGATACTATAACTGCTACATGATAAGAATAGAAAAAAGGATCTTTTTTCCCAAAGGTGTTTTTAGCTTTTTGTAGATTAACTACGGAAAGTGATGTTTATAATTTTGAAGTACATTTTTGGTCGTTCCTGATCAAAAGGTTGGCATAACCTGAACTTTATACCTGAAGTTGCATGAATTGTACTGGTGGGTGCTCCTTGATAATTTGGTACTCACTGAAGCCATTTAAGTTAATATCAAAATGTTTACATGTATAAGTGATGGGGATTTAGATCTCAATTAATCAAGACTCTAACTATGATTTTAACGTTGAACCAATAGATTATTAAGAATTTGGTTGAGTTGAACTTGTGCTTGCATATTCCAAAAAGTTTAACTATCACTGGGAAACTATATCTTTTGACATGCTAATCATAAAGGGGGTGAGTGACAAGTAGCATGATCAAGTGTGAAAAAAATAAAGAAAGAGAAATATAAAGGGTTTGCTTGAGTGTAAAGAACTATTGAGTAGGATATATAAAGAAATAATCTCCTCAATTGTGTAACATACAAATGGTAAGAAAATAATAAGAAAAGGAAATATGTATTCATGATTTTTCTAAAAGTTAGTAGAGCTGCCAAAAATGAAACCTTAGAGAAAATAGGATTGTTAAAATTTATCTATTACTTAAGGATGCAACCTTTTTTAGAAAAATAGGACATAGATATGTTATAGGAAATAATAAATTAGGAAATATAAAAAAGAATTTGTCGTATTACCTAGGATATGAAGAAAAATATTTTTGGGAACTTAAGGATCTCGTTGATGAGTTCTTTTAAGTGTGTCCTTGATGAACTTCTCTTGCATTTGTGCCTTTCCCTTTGGATAATGATTTTTTTCCCCTTCACCAATATTTTTTTATTTTATCTTGACTCATCCTTCACAAGGGATGTTGTGAATGACTTATATTGTAGGTCTTAATGTAGATTAGGACAAATTTTCGATAGGTTCAAGGCTTGGATTGTACGGTAAAATGACTGGGTACTAAGTGATTTGTACTTTGTTTCATTTTCATAAGTGCCAAGTTTTAGTTGCAAAAAGTGGTATTAATGAGATGATAACTCTCAATTGAGCCAAGCAACTTGCAAGAAGGTTGACTAGTGTGCCAAGAAGCTTGAGCTAAAATTTATTAAGGTTTGATGTTGTGCCAAATTATTAATTTAAGCTTGGTTCTTAAGGTGGCACTCTTTTTTGGCTATGGCACTAAGCTATAAAGTAGGGAATGGAGCAATCTTCGACATTAGACAAGTGAATGAGGTTAATGATCCTTCTCGCAAGCTTTTGCCCTTTCGAGTTCTTAGTGATCTAATGTCATTTAAGGCTCCTCAGGATGGACCTAATTTTTTCTCCTTAGATTATAAAGTCATGAAAAAGGTATTTGCTAAAAGAGAAAAAGTGATTGAGGTTGATTGTGAATCATTCCCATCTTCGTAAGTAATCGCATGTCACTATAGGTTCAAACCTTCTCAAGATCGATGTAAATCCTTTTCTTTAAGACCAAGAAGTTGAGAACCTTTCTAAAAAAATGGACTAAATTGACATGTTATGATTCAATCGCATTACAATACCATTTGAAGGTTTCGAGATTATTCTAGATCTATATTTATGATCTTAGAAAATACAAGTTTTTTTGATGTGCAAGTTTTCACATATACCTTTTAAGTTCATTTTTATTTGATTTCAGAAGATGCTTACCAATCTCTATTAGGTACCACTTCAAACATATGGTCATAACTTCAAAATAGAATGTGCTTATGTTGATAATGATGGTGGACTTCTCCACATCAAGCTTATGCGTCTTGATTTGATGATGTCCCAAGAACTTGTCTAAGAAGTTGAGTAATTGGTAGCATGTAATCGAGATCACTAGTTCTTAGGTATGAAATGGTAGGTAGGAGCTCCATGAGCAAGTTGTGTTGAGGCAAACAAAGCCCATGTATACCCTCCATTTGTTTATTTTTTTAACAAAAGACGTCTTCATCAACCATTTGGGTTTTAATAGTGAGAAATTAAAGCAATGGAAATTGCATTGTTCTTGTAACTTGTTTGTTTTTTGTCTCTTGTTTTGGCTTCTTGACCTTTTCTCACTCTTAGAATATTTTGATAGTAATGCCTCAATTGAAGCTCTCCATGGACAATGACTAGGCTGCTTGGTATCAAAAGCTATGGTGCCATTTAATGATTGCATAGAACTTTTTTGGTTTCATTCTCTTCATGTTGCAATTGTATGACAAATTTGTCCACAGGACTAGGAAAGCCAATTGGTGCACTATTAACTTGCATGTGAAGATCATTCTCTATCCTCATCCTACAAAAGTGTGGAATAATGGGACTTGCATTGATCATTCAATATTAATGAGGACACATTACACCTCTAGTTTGATAATACAATTCTGATGGAGAGGGCATTGTCGTATGGGTTCTCAAGAGCTTGAATGTATGTAGAGCTAAAAAATATAAGTTAGTGGGTTGGGGAAGTTGATACCTAACTAGTTGTGGATTCATATTTTAGTGTGTTATCTATCGAGTCCTTATTGAATCTCTTCTATTAGTCAAACTCAATATGTCTTTATGTTTGACCAAGTCTATTGACTTACATAGCTTGCTTTTGGGTGCATCAACATTCAATTTCCTCTCTTACATTGTGATTTGTTAGAGAATAGTTCTTGTTGCTTGCTTCTCAGATCTTATCTTGTTGTGGAAGATACTATCCAAATCAACAATTTAGGAAGGCTGTTGAGACCTCCATTTAGATTGACACAAGATTGAGTCTCAACCCATGAACATTTGTTGAGTTGTTCTAATACTTGACGAATTCTCTTAGCTTGTTTGTTATTCATCTTCTATTCTAGCTTCTTGGTCTTACCTTACTCACCCTTATAATATTTTGATAGTTGTGCGTCAATTGAAGGTCTCCATGGTCCATGATGATGTTACTTGGCATCAAGAGTTATGGCACCATTTCATGATTGCACAAAACTTTTTTGGCTTCATTCTGTTATTGTTATAATTTTATGACAAATTTGTCCACATGACTAGACAATCAGTAATGTTCATGGACTTGTCAGTGCCCTTGAGGGTTAATGACAAGATGCTACTCTTAAGTGTGTCGATTCGCTAGAAAGTCAATTAGCACATTATTGAATTGCATGTAAAGATCATTCTCTAGCCCCATCTTATAAAAGCGTTAAATATTTGGATCTGCATTGACTTTTGAATATTGACGAGGACACTTTGCACCTTTGGTTTGGTGATGCAGGTCTTAATAGGTTGCTGACTTGGGAAGTTGATACCTAACTAGTTGTAGATGCATATTTTAGTATGTTAGCTATCAGGTTCTTATCAAAGCCCTTCTATAAGTAAAACTCGATTGGTCTTTATGTCATCAATTTAATCAACTTTCATAGCTTGCTTTTAGGTGCATCAATATTCAATAACCTCTCTTGCAATGTGATTTGTTAGAGAAGAGCTCTTATTGGTTGCTTCCTATACCTTATCCAGACATGGTAGATACTTATTGTCCAAATCAATGATTTGACATTTCATGATCCATCAAGAATGCTGTTGAGACGTTTGTTTAACACAAGATTGAGGCTCGACCTATGAACCTTTGTTGAGTCATTCTGATACCTATTGCTTTCTCTTTGTTAGGAGAGGCAAGGGGTTGTAAGTGCAATGCTTATGTTGAGAGAAGTAAAAGAGTGAAGGATAAGCAAGTCATAGCATTGCTCTCCAGAGAAGAGAATCCTTATAGACTTTGTGGTTCAAGTCTACTCTATTCTCTCTAGAAGTTGAAGATCTCATATCGATTAATCTCATGGACTTTTATGGGAGTTTGATGATTTTAAAATCAATGTTATGTTTATTAATGAATTACTTGAGTTGTTGCTTCAGGATAAACACAAGTTGATAATCTTGTGAGGTGTAAGTGTTATGATTCACCATAGGATCTCATAAAAAAGGTGCTTCTAGTAATGCTTCAACCTATGGAGAAATTTGTTATTGATGATGTGGCAACATTATGAGTAGTCTTTACTTATTTTTGGTATGATTAAATTGTTAAAACTATGCAATGGTCTTATGTGGCACTTAAGTAGCACATCTTTTTTATATATCTTATTCATACTCATGCATATCTAAATGTTTTGATTCATATACATTGAGTAAGCATTGGTATGCAAGAAAATTCAAGTTATTTATTAAGCTAAATACACCAATAGTATTACAAGATAGTATAGAATCAAGATTAATTTGAAATTCAATCAGTACGAGTTACATATTGAATTTGTCCTAATTATATAGTACAATGCCATCATCGTAAAATATTTCTAGTTCATATGTGTGATTGAACAAACAGTTAGATTTGCAATCCAAGGTTTAATTTGATTTGTTAGGTTGCTCATATAGTATGATGTCTTCTATCATATTGTATGATATTTATATACTCATATACTTAAGAGATAATGGAACTGTCAATATTTGTATAGTGCAATGCATTGTAATGTACTTGTATGATCTTAATTTAATGAGAGGTTTAAAAGTAGAATTACTTTGTACTATCTATTGTCCATTGTTAGACTGTGCGATTGTATTATGTACTCTGCTATCTTTAGAGAAACATTGGCATTGTACAATATGATATTGCTTATTGTATTTGTGTTTTCTATTTCAATCTAGAGAATTCAAAATGACTCTCAGACAAAATAGAAGTCGAAAAGCTTCGTACAATATGATATTGTTCATCGTATGAGTTTGAAGTATATCAAATAAAGGAGATACACATTTGAGATTTAGGCATTTGAAGAACTAAATTATATTATGTAATATGATATATATCACCATATTTGTATAATCTTTTGTAAGTAGATGCATAAGGTTGATCAGATATGTTAATAGTCTGAATGATCAATATATCTACGATATTGCATAGTACGATCTCCTGATTGTATCAGTACAAATGGAAATTGAAATCCATAGTGGCTAGATAATTTCATTGAAAACAAGGAAATTAACCATTGTTGTCTATTAGGGTTTCTTAATATGTGTTTTTAACCAATAACCTTCTATATAATTATGACCTAAATATGATTAAGAAAGAATTAATGCAACTTTCACATTATTTACTAAGAGAGATTTTGCTTCAGTTGAGCTTTGACACTATGCATCCTCATTGGTGAAGCATACCAACAATAAGATAGCAATACAAAGTTAATTTCTAGCATTCCTTTTCTTCTTCCACACTTTAAACCTTTGCAACATCATTGCATATAGTTAATTAGTTGGCGTGCTGTTTGAAGGATTTGCTTTGGTTATAGGTTTTATGCACTAGTTGTTTTGTTATTGAAGTTGTAATTATTTTTATCCTGGCTATTTGCTTTTGCTTGTGTATTGGGGCTGTTGTGAGTTTGTGTATAGCTCTTTTGGGTTGGTTTGTTCCATGTGAATGTTTGATTTGTAAGTGTATTTCACTTACCTGTCATATAGTGAAAGGTTGTTTTAGTTTGTAAGCCTAGTTATTTGATTGGAAATAGATTTAGGCTTTTTGTGTGTGATTGAACTACTTAAAATTTCTTTTGTCTGTTAATTTTACACAATCACACAAACTATGCCAAACCTAATTAAGACTTTTCTTTGAAAAGTTTTTTACAGCAAGTAACTATACATATGAGTTTTTGAAACCTTATTCATGGCTTGATTATATTAAAGTTTTTATAAAAGCATAATTCACTTTCATCTTCTATGGTTTGGTCTTTCTAACAATTAGTTTCTTAGACTTCTTAATAGGAAGTCTATCAAAATTAACACAAATCATAACAGTCTCTCATTGAATATTCTATTAGGATCCTATGAGAATCCATAATTGATTTATACTTAGCATAATTTATAGTAGACTTTCATTGGATATCCTCACTCAAGTGATGCAAATGTTGCATAAAGTATTATGCAAGCTCACTAGTCCTATAAGATATTAATAACTCAACTAAATCTATTAGACATCGAGGTTCATATCGAATAACTATTACAAAAGGGCTTTTATGAATCTATTTTTTGAACTATTATAATTCGTTTGTGGGTAAGTCACTATCCCAAACTAGTCACATTTTCACCAATGAGACAACTAACTAAATCTCCCAAGCTTCTATTTACAATTTCTTTTTGTCTCATTTTTCTCATAAGATTTTCAAAATTAACTATAAATCGTGTATCTCTATCAAATACAATATCTTTGGGAAACCATACAGCTGAATTATCTCACAAAAAAATAGTGTTGCTACATTCGAAGTGTCAAAGTTCATAGAGCAAGCTTTAAAGTGAGCCATCTTGGAGAACTTATCAACCACAACAAGAATAGAGTTGTGGCTCGAGCTATAAGAGATGGTCCATGGACAAAATCTATGCTCAAATTCTTCCAAAGGTAGTGTGGTATTAGCAAAGATGTGTTTAGCCTTTTTATTTGGTAAGAACCCATTGTTATTTGGTACATCCTACAATGCATCACGCCCTTTGCAACATTCCCACTTAGGTTGGGCCAACAAAATTTTTTTTCTGCCATAGCTAACCCTTAGCTTGCCCAAAAATGTCTTGTTATTCCATCTGAAGGGATCTCTACTATAAGAAATTCTCTCAATGATGGTTTGGGATCATGTAGTCATGTACTGCAAAATAAATAGCTATTTTTCAACCTAAAATTTGGATCCCATCTTGTAGGGTCTATTACAAAATTATATAGTGTCTCACCAAAATTAAGACACTTGGGATATTCCTCAGTTATTCTCTCAAATTCAACCATTTTAACTCATGATGTGTAGTGTTGCAACCCTCTAGCTAAAGCATATCTATCAGTTTGTTCTCAACACTTGCTTGGTGTTTGAGCACAAATGATTACCCTTGTAAATATTCTACTCATTTTGTTCCTGGTACTCAAAATGTTTTTGTACATTGAAGTATTTCAAAGCTTGATGATGAGAAAGCAATGCAAACTGATGTGGTAATAGGTAGTGCTGTCAATAATGCAATGCATGCACCATAGCATAAAATTCTCGATCTTTGTTTGAATACCTTTGGTTGGTCTCTTTTAACTTTTAATTAAAAAATGTAATAAATGACCTTTGTGATTAAGTACCCCTTTAATTCATACTCTTAAGGCATATTAAGCTCACAAGCTATCTCGAAGACCTTGCTAAAATCAAGTAACTTAAATACTGAACTTCCCCCTAAGCCAATTCGTAAAAGCTTTAGATAAACCTAATGATAAAATTTAGTAAATCTATGGAAACTATGGATGTTATGCATTGTGATGGGTGCTGGTTATTCTTGTATGGCCTTGATTTTCTTGGGATCCATTGACACTCCCTTACTTGATACTATAAAATCTAGGATGTTCAATATTATTATCATCAAGCTACAGTTCTCGAGATTGATATATATTCTCTCTTTGGAGTGCCTCAAATACTCTATGTAAATGAGACAGGTGATCTCATCAAGTTTGATTGTAGATTACAATGCTGTCAAAATAGAAAACAAGGAAAACTCTTGGATAAGGTTGAATAACATGTGTCATGACTCACATGAAAGTACTTGGGATGTTGGATAATTCCAATGGCTTGACCAATTCTACAACACCTTTTCTTAAAGGTAGTCTTCTATTCATCACCTTCTCTTACCTTAGTTTGGTGGTATTCATTTTTCAAGTTAATCTTAGATAAAATAATTGTTTTAGCTAGTGATGTAGAACAAGAGCAATGAATTAAAAATGAGCATAAATATCATGAAATACATGAAGAACAAATACAATTTGGGCTTAAATTGTATGAAATAAACGTTTATCATAAGCCCATCACATGAACCATTATAAGGAGAGTTAGTCATGACTCAAAAGAACTAGTCATAATTAAGAAGAAATAATTTAAGAAATTATAAAATATATTAATTCAATTTTTTTTAGTCTCAAATAAAGCTTATATTTAGGTAATTAAGGGTATGAAGTCAAAATGGTGATGTGTGTTTCATAGTAGGTGACTTATGATAGATGACACATGTTAGATGATACATTAATAAAAGTATTTAAAATATTTAAAGTCTTCAAAAAATAGGCATAAAATATGCTTTTGTATTAAAGAATTATATGGATATGAAAGTCTTCAAAAGTTAGGTTTAAAAAAATCATATGAGCATGAAAGTTTTCAAAAAATAGATAAGAAACATCTTATTTTGTATTAAATAATTACTTATAATTTCCTATTTAAAAGAACTCTCATGAATAGGTGAATGGTGAATTAGTTGTAATAAAAGAAAGTATATTGTTTTGTTGTTTGAGTGTTTGAGTTGATTTTATGACCTCTTAGATTCACTTTGGTGAGTGAATCCTTACTTTCTTCTTCATCTTCTTTAATTTTATTTCTCTTCGTTTAAGCCATTTTGTCATACTTTTCACTCCATTTAATCTAAGAAATTATTTTATTCCATCCAATGACCTAACCCCCTCTACATCTACATCATCTAGCCTTGGTATCAAGAACTTATGCTTGATAGTGATATTGGTTTTAGCTTGATTATTCATACATATCTATTGATTGTCATCCTTATTTGGAGTAAGAAGGATAGGAACCACACAAAGTGAAACTCTCTCTCAATAAATCCCTTTTGGAGCAACTATTGAACTTGTTTTATAACCTAGCATACTCAACTGGGTTTATTTGATAATATGAAAACTTATGTAAGGATGACTTTGGAATGTGGTCTCTTCGAACCCCTCTATCTGATTAAAACCTCACTTCTTTCTGGATTCTCTAACTACATAGCATATATTGTTTCATTTTCATAGCTTGCATGCTCAAATTCATGTTGACTCAAGAGATTTAATGGCTTTCTTTTTCTATTATTTTAGATTACTCCATCGTATTAGTCGAATGAACTTTCAATCTTGCTAGATTCTATACAATATTCCTTTTTTTTCCATTCAAACGCATAGGTGTTTGACTGGTCATTATGGATGACTCTTAAGGTCATATAGCCAAGGGCGCCCAAGAGAACATGTGCAATGTCCAAGGCAGATAACGCATCATATCTGCTCATAATAATTCCCTAAATGGTTTAGTATACAACACCTTTGGGTGAATGAGATTGAAGTTTTGCCCACTTATGCAATATGATGTGGTTGTGGATGAGCTTCAAATGTTAGTTTCATTTGATTGATCATCGTTATGGTTATAACATCATACAACTCCCACTATTTATAATGACTTTACATGCTTTATCACATCACTTAAAAGTTTGAAAGGTAACAAATCTCTAATCTATGTCAACTCGTGGGGTAGGTCACACACAACGCATTGTAGCTAGATGCGTGGTCTCCAAGGCCTCATCAGCATCACTAGCATCGCCTCAAGGGTCCAATCTTATTGCATCATGCTGGTCATCCTTATGCTTTAAATCTAGCTCTTTCTCTCATGGTTCAACTAACAAGTTTTGTTGTGGATATTGATTCATATAGTATCATGTTTTTCTATAAGAAAAACAAGTAAAGCCAATGAATTTAAAACCTCCTGAGGATATAAAATTGTGCCAACTTCTCTCATCTTAAATAAGGTCGTAAACCAATCTCGAATTTGGCGAGTGTGGCACGTATATGTTGGCTTGGGGGTGCTAAATTACGTGTCTACGAACTTATGGGCACTTGCCTGGTGGGCTCGTGAGTGCCCCTGACTATTCGAACGGGTTAGGAGCTTGAGTCTCCTTCCCATAATTGGTCCTCTGCATTTTAGGTATGTCAAATCAGTTTGATGTTGGAACCACATGCAAAATGTTCTAAGAAAAACATGTAAAGCCAATGAATTTAAAACCTCCTGAGGATATAAAATTGTGCCAACTTCTCTCATCTTAAATAAGGTCGTAAACCAATCTCGAATTTGGCGAGTGTGGCACGTATATGTTGGCTTGGGGGTGCTAAATTACGTGTCTACGAACTTATGGGCACTTGCCTGGTGGGCTCGTGAGTGCCCCTGACTATTCGAACGGGTTAGGAGCTTGAGTCTCCTTCCCATAATTGGTCCTCTGCATTTTAGGTATGTCAAATCAGTTTGATGTTGGAACCACATGCAAAATCTTTAGAACATAGAGTCTATTGTAAAACCTTTGAATATTTCTGTACATAACAAACACATGATCTACAATGGAATAGTCTGATGAAATAAATAATATAGAAATAAAAACTTCAATAACTAAGCAACTACTATTTTCAAAGAAATATTAAACCTGATCTTGGTTCAGGGATGCTGGTATTAACTATGAATGTGGCCTTCTAACTCTCTTGCTGCATTTGTTAACTGTAGCTGATCTCTATCATGGATGTGTCCCCAGCCTTCCAACTTCTCTATTTAGGAAGGAGTGATTACTGCTTAACTGGAGTGGTTGCTGGGTGGCAATTATTTTTTTTTTTATTCAATAGTACACAAATTGGAATTTGCACGTTCAAATCGCTTTTAATCCTAAAAACAACAATGATTCATGGTGCGTGAGGTCACTTGCATACCATGCCTGTGCATTTATATTGTTAATTTATTGTGCTCTTGCATTTATATTGTTGTTTTCTTGTTAACTACCAAACCAGGTGCAAGCTGTAACAGTCCATGCAACAAACAAATACTTTGTGACGGCTTCCTTGGACAACACGTGGTGTTTCTACGATATAGCTTCTGGAACATGCTTAACACAGGTCCCTAAGTTCCCCATTTTGTAGCCACACTTCTGTTTACGTATGTTTTCTCTTCACATCTTTTATTAACGACTTGAAGTGCTTGCAGGTTGGTGAGCCTTCAGGGCAGGAGGGTTACACTTCTGCTGCCTTTCATCCTGATGGACTCATCCTTGGAACTGGCACATCAGAAGCCCTTGTTAGGATCTGGGATGTCAAATCGCAGGTGAAATACTTATCATTAGAACTTTGATCTGTGCCAGATTCAGATTATATTGTCTTCCTTTGCTGATCTAAACTCTTCTCTACAGTCTAATGTTGCAAAATTTGATGGGCATATGGGCTCTGTTACAGCCATGTCGTTCTCTGAAAATGGTTATTTTCTTGCGGTACGTTCTCCCTGATAAGTTTGGATACCAGTTTCTGCATTACCGCTTTACATAAATATCTTTCACTTGCTTTTCAACAGACTGCTGCTCTCGATGGTGTGAAGCTTTGGGACCTTAGGAAGTTAAAGAACTTTAGATCATTTGCACCTTACGAGTCGAATACCCCTACAAATGCCGGTACAATTTTCATGTCATAATAATAACCAAGTTAAATTTATTCCCTATGTTATTACTTACTCTCTATTCTTGACCTTGGAAATCAGCTTTTATCGTCTATGGATAATGTTTTTGTTGTTTACTCTTACAGTTGAATTTGACTACAGTGGAAGTTATCTTGCTATCGCGGGCTCCGACATAAGGTACACCATTTAGCTCTGCCAAACTTAACTAATTACCTGTTTGGCATGGGTTTTGTTTAAGTGGGTTAGACTAACACTTTAAACGGCTTAATTTGATGAATTTTCTATTTATGACTACCAAATCTCGTTTGGTGTTCACTGTTTCTTTTAATCTAATAACCAAAGTTTTCAAAGTACCCTGATGTTAGGCTGAGTCGAATCAAACCAACTTAAAACCCTTTTTAAAAGACACTAAAAAATAGAACAGACTTGCTTTTGTTTGTTTGCTTATGTAATAAGAGCAATGTTTCAGGCTCTACCAAGTTGGAACAGTAAAGGTTGAGTGGAATCTCATCAAGACTTTACCAGATTTGTCTGGAACAGGTCAACTTGCATCCCCCAACGATCATCAAATCAACTTCATTTCCCTTTATCAGTAAAAAAAATAAAAAAAAATACTTATTTTCTTTCGTACTAAATGTTTTCAGGGAAGGTCACGTGCCTCAAGTTTGGAGCAGATGCTAATTACACTGCAGTCGGCTCCATGGACCGCAACCTCCGGATTTTTAGTTTTACTGAAGCTGAAAAGAATGAACCCACGTCTCTTGATGATCGTTCATAAGTTGTAAAGCTGTATCAATTTAGTGGTACATGTCGAGGAAAAAAATTGTTTTTTGTGAGCAGATAAATTGTTTATTTTAACAGGGAGTTTGGTGTGTTTTTGGGGTTGAGGGTTTATTTGTCATTAGATGTATTCCGATTATGTTCTACGATAAATTAACCTGATCGTTAGTGATTTAAGTTTGTACAATTAAAAAATTATTTGGGGGATATTAATGTAAATCTTTATGAAGAGGTGCAGAGCACTAAAGGTCTCTTTTGTTTGTGTATATTATATGCTAAGACCAAAGTCATAAGCTTTTTATTTGTTTTATTCAACTCTATTGGCTCTTGCATGTGTCCAAATGCTTGAGTTTTAATTCCATCAAAATTTTCTCCCCTATTTGTATGCCAATATAAGTTTTTGCTCCCCTTTTCTATGCAAATGCAAATTTAATCTCTTTCATTTTCATCCTTTTAATAATAGTATCTTTTTCTCTTTTTTGTATGTATTTAAATATCTCATTTTTTTCTTTTATATAATAGTTTAAAGATAATAAATTTACATATTTTTATTAATATTATGTGCTCATAAATACATCAAATTTATAAGAACATATGTGAATTTTATTTTAAAAAAAATTTTAAACAAGTTATAACCAAAGTTATAATCTTTTAGTTTACTCTATTTATTTTAAGTATTTTTTTAGAAAAAGACTTTTAATTAAGTTTAAAAAAAATTAGTTGAGAATATAATAATAAAAAATGCATGAGCTTTAAATAATTTAATAATAAACTTATATCTTTATTTAATTGTGAAAGACTAAACTTATTAAATCAATCATCATGTTTTGTTAAGGCATGTAGGTGAAATATTTATACAAAATAAGATCCATAAGGAACAAAATCAATCGAAAGGAGTAATACAAAAGATGTCTCATAGTGACTAAAATACATGACAAATGAAGAATCAAAGGTATGAAAATTATAACTTTGTGATAATAATACTTATAAAACAAAAGTTTATAACTAACGCAAATCTTTTAGTGCACACTAAAAAAGAAAATACAAAGATGTTAAAAGGTTGAAGAAAAAATGGCATGATTTTCAGCATGACAGTTTTGAGAAGAATCCAAAAAATCTCAAGTAAAGCTCCTCTAACATTGTTAGGATAATAAAATTGATTCATTTTTTTAATTATTTTTGTATCATCTTCTTTCAGTTTCTAATCCTCTATTTATAAGCAAAAGACTCTTGAAGGATTAAATGTGACATTATTAATAGTTATAATCAATTTTTTCAAAAATATTAAACTAGTTATTATAAGTTTCAAAGATTGATTATATAGAACAATGATTGATCAAAAGAACATTTCTAAGATAATGTTACAAGGCACAAGAGGATTTCAAAGAGCTTATGGTGCATAAGATTTGTGTTTATTTCTAATCTTAAAAAAGAGCATATGAAAAGGCCAAAAGAAAGTATAAAAATAAGTTTTAAATACTTTTTTGGGTTAATGGTCAAGTTCTCTCTTGATATGTCATTTAAGAAAGCTTCAAAATTTTCAAATAGATTTTATTTAGTTTTTAGGTTATAAGATTATTTTGATCATTGTACTTTTATAAGAGTTTAACTTGGAACCTATTTAGCATTCATTGAAATGAATGAATATTTTTTAATTGATTTTTGTCAATTTTATAAAACCATTTCAAGGTTCAAATCCATTACATGTATGCAAAATAAATTATCTCAATAAAGCATAGGATGTCTTCTCCATATCTTCTCTTTCTAAGTAATTTGCTTTCCCCTTGATATTGCCACCCTCTCTCTCTCTCTCCATTGTCTACACTCTCTACACCTGTCAACTCCTTTTAAACTAGTTAACTGTCTACCTTTCTTTCATTGTCCTCTATATACATCATTAACCACCCCCTCCATTTCTCCCCTCTTTGCACTTGTCAGATGTCATCTTTCTTCTCTCTTTACACTCATTAATAACCTCCTTTTTTCTTCTCCTTTCTTAACTATCCCTCTCTATCCTCTCTCAACACTCAACAATCACATCCCTCTCTCTCCTCTCTTTCTTTATATGATCAATTGTGCACTTTGTTTCTCTATCTAAAACATAAATCAATCCCTTCTCATGTCTCTCCAAATCTCTTTTCACTATATTTGAAGCTCTTCATCTTCCCCAAGAATGTACATTACCATCATTTGTGGTAGTAGAGCTAATGTTTCTCTGTATTCCATTCAGTGTGATGATCTAAGAAGTCCATGTCTAAAAAAATTGTTTAAAAGCTTAGAAGAATTTTGCACATCATATGAGATCCATGATCTCAAGGGTTGTGCTAGAAGTTGAAGGGACAACAAATTATGAGGGCAAATAAAAGATGATAAACTTGTGAAAAGCAATATTATAGTTTCCTTGTATAGCTATTTAGTCTATGTGAAGACTAGCATAATAAAATGTTTGTTTCTAATTTATATTAATGGGTTGTATATTTAGTTGATTTTTCACATTAAATAGTTAGCCTAAACTTTAAGTTGGCTTAATTCATCCCTTGAAAGATAGCTAATAGAGAAATTCATACTACCATAACTAAATTTAAAACTTAGAAACCTTTAGGAATGGGATAGATTTAGTGTATCTTGTGGTGGAAAATTAAATCCCTTTGATGAACAATATCATTTTATTTTAGAGTAGATTGACCTCAAGATAGTGTCACTAGACTTTGTGCCATCTATTACACAACATGTTGATATTTTTACTAGATTGTTACCATATGACACATTTATTAAGGTGGTCTTAAGAATTATTAACTCTTTTAAATGATAACACAAAAGTAGAGAAAAAGATAGTGCCAATATTTAGTGGGATTTATGTTTTAGGAGAAGTTACTTTACAGTTGGAATGTAGATGAAATGCAAAGTTGCAAGGTTATTTTTTTTCATACCCTTACAATATCACATTATTATCCATACTTATAGAATTAGTTTTATTATCATCAAAAGGAAAAGAATTTAAACCCATGGCCTCAAGTGGTGATTTAATTATAACAAAATCATTTATCTTAGTTTACCAATGATATGCTCTAAATATGTTCTTCATAGGAATGTTAGAAGAAGATGATTAAATTAGTTGGTTCAAAAATCTAATATTTTATTCCAAAATTCAATTTTAAAATTCAAACTAGGCATGAATTCAAAATTTTAATAATTTCAAATTTCTAATTTTAAATCTCAGTTAAAATTTTAAAATTATATTAAGCAAAAAAAAGTGCTAAATTTAGAAAATCATACATAGGGTGTAACAATAATAAAGGATAACTTATTTGTATGTGAAAGTAGTTTTAGGCAAGTAGTAGACACCATGGTAATCACCTGTTGAACATTCTATAATAATTTTTTAAACATTAGTAAGAAGAAAGACAAGTTCTATGGTGACTTTTAACTTTTGCCATGTGAATTGAGGAGATGATACATAATTTTGATTTTTCTTATGCTGGCCCTTTTTATGCTTAACTGGAATGACGTATTCTTCAATGTTGACTAAACTTTTAGTACTTTCCATTCAATTATCCAAATATTAGTTGGATTGCTAGAATAATTGTGAGTTCGCAGTGTGATGTTATTTCTTAATTAGAGAAATTTGTGAATTCGATACGGATAGAGGTCTCCTTTCTTGTAGTATTTAATATAACAGTAACCTATAATAATTTCTAGTGTTTGTCTTGGATCCAAGTTGTCCATTTGTTTATCCTTCAAGTGTAATGTGGAGATTTTTATGACCTGAGGAGCTCGCTATGGAGAATGTTCTTGATGACTAATAGAAACGTAGGATGTTGAGTTGTTTGATTAATATGATGAGGTGAGGGATTCAATTGGGAGCTCACCTAGGGACAAGCCTCACTAAGAACAACCTGAGGAAGTGAATCCACTTTTCTTTGTTTGTGATGAAAAAGGAGTTTACACTATTTCTTTGCATGTCCTTGTTCATGGCAATGCATGCAGAATAAGGGAAGGTTTTCATAATTCCTTTCTATCATCTTTCACCTTTCTTGCATCCTTATTGTTTACATATGTTAATAACTGTGGATAACTCTTTAATGAGGTTGACTTCCATAGAACTTCATAATGTGCAAACTAAAAAAGAATGGAAGTCATTGAGTTCAATTTCAAAAATGTTTTTATGGCCAATGCTAAGAAGTAGAGAGCCGACTTGTTAAACAGGTGAAGTGGAAGGTGTATGAAGGAAATCCAGATATGGACAACTGAAGGTTTTGTGTTGAGTTGAAATTCTAGTGACTACTTGAACAGCTTAATTGGGAATATTGTTGTGCTTCAAACTTTTTTTAACCAACATTTCAAATAAAATTCCTTAATGAAAAATTGAATAAATACATGTTTAAGGTTCAAATAGTAGATTGTGAAAAAGCCTTTAAAGCTTATTTTTAAGAATTCTTGTTGTAAAACTATCATACTTGGCTTGCCATGAGAGAGCTTTCCAATCCACAAGAACTTGAAAGGGGCTTGCTCTTCCTCATATATATATATATAAGCTCAACCATGCCTATGCTAACTATGGCTAAACTTGAGGTAGCTTAGGGTTATGCCAAGTGCTTGTGTCAGGGTGAACACACCCAACAAGTGTGTTAGAGTTGTGTCAATTGGTCACCCAAGCATTAGCTAAATCTATTGGAGTGATCAAGTCACCAAGTCACTTCAATGCTAGGTTGACAAATGCACAAGTGTTAAGTTAGCAAAGTTAATTAAGTAGTTTATATACAATAATGATGGGTTTGAATGACCTACCCATTGCTATATAATAATGATTTTTCCCAAATACGATTAGCTCATAAAGATTAAGACCTAGATCAAACTTGAATCAGATTAATTTCAAACTAGAGTTTTTTAAAAGTATTTCAAAGTGCATTTGAAAGTAAATTTGAATATATTTTTAAGCTAAATAAAAAAATTAAAAGAAGGAGAGAGAAAAAAGGTAATATTAAGAGAAAAGTCACTTTAAGTAGAAATTTGGGGACATTTTTAGTAAAAACAATTGTCATACATTTAAATAGCTTGTGACAAAATCTTTAGCAAATGGTGACATTAAGGTACATAGTTAATATTAGGAAATTTCAAGTATAATAAATTCTTTCTATCAAATTTAATTGAAGAGAGAATGCCTATGTGATGGTTTGATTATATGGTAGGTAGCTAATATAATAAGATGCTAAGTATAATAAAAAGTTCTACTAAATTTAATTTAGATAATGAGGCCTACATTAATGATTTTATTGTATGCAAAAATTTACTTGGTGCATAATTTATGATGCATTTCATGAAATTGTGATTATCAAGTTTGACAAAATGACTAAATCAAATATGATACATATGATATCATTAACACATGATGATGATGAGCATAATTTGAACTTGTGACATAAAACATATTTTGATAATGAGCACACTATGATGATAAAGTTATGATTTTGAATATAATTTGATGAACATGAGATGTTAAACTTTTTTTACTAGTAATGAGGCTAAGCTAAGATAAAAAAATGATAAAACAATGAGAGAAATATATCAAAATTACTTTAAATAAGAAATATTGTGTTATTGTCTTATTTAATGCATTAAAATACTAAAATCAAAATTTTAGTTTCTATGACAACCAAACACATTGGGTTAAAAAAAATCTAGTGTTTGGTTGATCAATTTTGATATAATATGATTTATGATATTTGTGTTAAATAAGTAAGGAAAAATCCTTTGGTTGGGCATCACAGAGTCTTGTGATAATTAAGGTAATATTGCTGCATATATGATAAAAAAGGTATGGTAAAATTAAATTTTCCTCTCTAATCAAGTCATACAATATATTAGATGGTTCGGTGAACCAGCATAAAACTATTAACATAATTAAGAGGGAACTAGGCCCAACTAAGCAAAACCATTATAAAACTTAGAATAAATGACATATTGCATTATTATAACATGTTACCTTTATCGTGGTATTATGATATGAAACTTATTTAATGATCTCTTGCAAATGTTTTACTTTCTTATGCACCATATTGACATGAATAACTAATGATATTTAATATTATTATTATTGACATAGTTATTTAGTTTTATGATAATCTCATCCCTTATCATTAATATTTTTTTAGGCACACATTCTAGGTACACCCTTAGACACCAAGGGTACAAGTGACAGGTGTGTACAATAGAAGACTATATATGTTAATGCATTGTAGTAAACTCTTTATCTTACAATAAAAATAAAGTTAGTTATTTAGTACTTTTTATAGTTAGTCATAACAAGTGGTTAATAGTAAGTGACGAACTCAATGAAGAACAAGAAAAGAAACATTTTAAAACTAAGGTCATCATAGTATTGCCCTTAAAATAATGTGATCAACATATTGAATCCTAGTTCATTTAATTGAAAATAGATGAAAAAAATAAATAGAGAACAAAATGATGAAAATCGATGACACAACACGAAAATAGTAGGATCACATGCTGGATCACACACAAAGAGATGTTGTAAGCACATTAGAATGTGCACTAGAATGCAGTGGTTGAGTACCACAAGAGAAGGCATGGCCACACACATAGAATGACACGAAGCATCGGGCACGTGCGAACACAATTGTGCGTGATTGAGCAGAGCCTAGCATATGTGCATTGCACCTGTGCCCAATAAAAAATCGATCACATGTGTGTTCCACCTGCCTACATAGGCAGACAGCCCCACTGACTGGCCATATAGATGTTCGATGCAAGGCATGTGCTCTAACAAGTGTAGAATTTGCAAAATTTTGGAAATTTTATATTTTTGAATAACATCACATATTTTTGGTTTTATGATTAAATGTTAAATCTTTTATATAAAGGGGTGAAGAGGATGTATGAAACAAGTTAGAACTTGTAAGAAGTTAGGACTAAAAATTTAGAGAGTTTTAAGAATCAAAACTCTATGGATTTAGAGCCAATTTAGGGTTATCTTTGGAAATTCTATCTCCTTGTGGCAAAACCCTCTTCTTCTCTTTCATTTTCTTCTTCTTTCTTTTCTCCTCTCATTTATCACTCTACCACTTTCATTGTTACTATTCTAAAAGAACTAGGTACATAATATACTACATCTAAATATGATTATATATATATATATATATAATCTTAATTTTAGTAAAAATTTATGACCCTTAAAAGCTAGGACAATGGGGATAAATTATGACCTAAAGATGTCAAAGAAAGTTGTTTTTGAGGTTGTTGGGTAAAAGTGAACATTCCTTAATATTTTAAGCAATCATGACATCATGGTTTCTACATGGCATGTCATTTCAAAGTTTGAAATGCTGTCTTTATGTTATGCTTCATGTCTCAAATGCCAAATTCAAAATTGTTACCCACCCATCCACTTTGAGAGCTTTGTGTATCCATTAGTTCACTTATCTAAATCTTATGCATAATTAATTAGAAAATAGTGGAGGATAAGCATCATCATAATGGTTATACTTTGTCTATGGTTTTGTGGAATTAGTGTGTATTTAAGTTTTCATAATTTTACTAATGCATTTGTATTAGATTAATGAATAAATATAAACACTTAGGATTTAACATACAAATTTGGGATCAAATATGGGTGCTTTGGTCAAACATCAAGTGATGGAGTATTTTAAAAGCCAAGCTTTGAGGGTTTACATTAAACCTTTGGTCCATGCATGACTTATTTGTTGAAAACAAAACCATCCTTTTAGTTTATTAATGCTTTTCCTTAAAAATTTAACATCATTCATTTCAAGAATGAATCAACAAACTCAATTGGAGAAGCTTGGTTTTGACTTAAAAGTTTAATTGGTAATGTTTGGTGAGATCATAACTGGCACCAAACATGAAGCTTGAGCAAACAAAGAGAAAAGAGAATAATACCTTTAGAGCCATCTTTACTTGCTTTATATTATAAAACCTATAATAATATTCAATATGTATTAGAATTATGGTAAGGTTTTGATTGAGTGAGTAAAAGCTTTCCAAGAATCTTTCTTACACATATATATGCATGCATTCACATAAAGTTTTTAACACATAAATTACCTTAATTAAAATTAGAAATATATGCCTATTAGAAATTTTAAGAAATTCAAACCATATATATTGACAAGGACATTAGAGAATGACTGATAACCTTAAAAAAGGATAAGTTATATAATAATAATTTTGATCTAAATATATTTTTAAGAGTTTTTATAAATTTTTTAAGAATTTTCTAAGGATGTTGAAGGTTTTAAGGAAGTGAAAAAATTAATTAGATAAAATGATTCATGAGATGAGAGTTTGGTCATACAAGCATGATTATAATAACATAAAATATGAAATATATCGTCAACCGTCAGTCAAAGCAGTCTGATAGGTTATCTAACGAAGGGGTTTATTGTATAGTATAGCCATGATGTATCATATGATATAATTAGGTAAGAGAAAAAATAAACACTAGAGAAGTGTGAATGCATATAAAAGTATGTGAAGAATTATATAGGATGATTATTACATTATACTAGACTATTAATGAATAAAAAGAAATAATCAATAAATAATATTTCATTATACCATATAAAGGATAAGTAGAAGTATGATAAAGTATAGAAACCAACATCTAGTCATACGAGAATGACAATATAAATGTACTAGTACGACAATGGATAAAGGGTATTCACAAAAGTATAAGATTGTATAATATGATAGATTTATGTTAAACTATATAATCATGAGAGAAAATAATATGGGCTCAGTATGAATTCATCTAAAAAATTTAACCTTAAATGATCATACAATAAGATGAAATGATTTTAGTAGTACAATCATGAAATAAGAGCTCAAAAGATACTGAGAATGGATCATACTAATACTATAAGTAATATCATACAGTATGACATAATGATAGTAGTTGTAAATAGTTAGTTGAAGGGTATTTAGGATGATAAATAGCATACAATATGATAAGGTAAAGACTAGTATCATAAGCAGAATGATATTATTGTAATAGTATGATAGTGAGATTATAACAATATGATAAGAAGAGTTTAAGATAGATTTATAAAAAATTAAGATACATATAATACAAATTTAGTGATTATACATGCATGATTAGTAGAACTAAAAATAACATAAAGCCTAAAAGACAAATGGCTTGGACAATTGATATGGAGACAAGTTTAACTGATAAGAAACTTTTGTAAATGAAGGATTTGAAGGTAAAAAGGCATTCACATGAAGAGAATAATTATTAAAGTATTTGAAAGGTTGAGAATATGAAAATTCATGAAAAAAAAGTATAAATAAGGTGTTAGACAAGACTTAGAGAGTTTTGTTTTAGAAATTTGAGAGGTGCAGTACTCAACCATACTTAGTAAAAGAAGAAGGACAACAAGCGAAGGTAATCTAAAGAGATTTGAAGAAGTGTTATGCAAGAGGCAAAGGCAAAATTAATAAGCATATAGTCTTCTATACTATTGCAACTAAAATAATTGAGCAAGTTTTAAGCTTTGGCGAGACCATTATTTGGTTTTAAAAAGTTGGCAAAAAATCAAATTTACGTGCGTATGATTTTTTACACTGTTGTGTAAGATGAAGGCTTTGAGTGATTGATTAAAATGGTTAAATTAGATATGCATGAAATAGGTATGGTATACATAGAAGATGATCATATTGATACATATTGCTTACTAATATATATATATATAGATGATAAAAAAGCAAAATTTGTGAATGATGATAAAAAGAAAATAATTTCTACATCATGATGTATAATGTATATGATGATTGAGCATGAAGTAAAGATAAGAAAAGAAATGAAAGTAAAATGTGAAAAAGAAAAAGGGGCTTGATGAATGAAAGATAAATTTTTGAAATGCAAGGATGTGAGATTGTCCAAAATAGAAAATACTATTCTAAAATAATGTATTCTACATATGAGTCAAAGAAGCCTCCATTTTTGATGTTTAAGTGTTGAATAACGTGTTCATAGGCATATCTTATTTATTAATAAAAGGGTCTTTCCATAAAACAAATCCTTAAAGAGATAAAAAGGTAAAAAGAAAGAAAACATTATGTAAAAGTACAAAAGATTTATATGTATATAAGTTACACATATATTGTTACTTCACTTTTTTAAATTTTAATATGTTTTACTTGTATAATATTGTTTCAAATAACCCTTGCATGTGGTTAACCAATAATTGTATGCTTTACACACACACACACACACACACACATATATATATATATATATATATATATATATATATATATATATATATATATAGTGATTTGCCATTGATCCAATGTCTATTAGCTTATGCCTCCTTTGGACTAACATTTTTTAGATCATAATGAGATGCTTCATGGGGCTATTAGGATATTGTGAGAGCTATCACATGATGATTTAGAAGATGCTCTAATTATCATTAGATGTATGATTTTTTGTTTATTTATTTGAGCAAAAATGTTATGTAGAAGCTTTATTAACATCTATATTATATGTATATGTGCTTTTAAAAAAATGTGAAAATGTGATGCTTTCACTTAATTATAAAAGATGCTTCTATTACTTTATTTCAAAAGGATAAATATTTACTTTTGTTGTTTTTATAAAAAAAAATAATGATTTATGTATGTTTTCAAAATGTTAAACAAAAATAAGAAAAAATAGATATCATGACACCAAAGTCCAACAATTGTGGTGAAGGGTCATCATGATTTTTTATTAGACTTTTGTCTATGGGTGGACATTGATCTAGTGTTAAATTAGACCACCAAAAAATCTTTGGTATACTTTATTGCACTCCTCACAAAGCTTTTGAAGTTAACAAGATTTTTTAAAGTTTACAAATCAATTTAGAAAATATAAATATTTTTGCTATGTTTTATTTTTGATTAAGTTTGTAAATTTCATAATGCACCTCTCTCTTGTGTGGACATCACTCATTTTCTAATGGTTTTTGTAATGGAATATTCATAAGTGATAGGAGTTATATGTTTGCTTAAGTAATAAAGGATAGTGACAAGACATTGGGCATGCTTAATCTTATTCTTATTTCTTATGGGCTTATATATGGAGGTAATAATTGTGGTTTTTAAGGGTTTAATTTTATGGGTGAGTATAAGGTTAAAACTTACACATTACTTTAGCACATTAACATGAGCATAGTTATATGTATCAAATAAAAGTTTTAGAATGTGAGTTATTTCAAGTATTTTTGGGGGGAGCAAGAGATGTACCAAGATAACAAGAAGGCATTCTAGTGGTTTAGAACAAAGTAAGCTATTATGAATTTTATCAACCAATGCCTAATCTTCTAGTAAGTGAAGGGAGAGCAAAAGAGGACAAATGGTCTACTCCACCCACTTTCCATATCTATGTGGAACTGGGAGAAATTCTCCATATACTATAAAAGTGGTTTTCTTAAGAGCCCTGAATGCTATGATGTAATATGAATAATAGTCGACGAACTAACAAAGTTAGCCCACTTTTTACTTATCAATACCATTGCTTAAATTAAGAAACTATTTAGAATATGAGGATCAATTTGTTGGACTGCATGACAAACCAAAATCAACTACATCTACCCCCAATTCATATTGCACCTTTAGAAGACAATTCAAGTATCTTTTGGCTCAAAGTTAAAGTTTATCACATTCTACCTTCCATGCATAGATAGACAAAAAAGGAACAATTCAGAAGCTAGAGGACTTTTTACAACTTTGTGTGTTGGACTATGGAAAAAATAAAGGCAATCTTGCATTGATTAAGTTCATATATAATAATTGTTTCTAATATAGCATATGGATGACATCATATAAAGTTTTCTAAAGAAGAAAATGTTTGTCACCATTGTGTTAGCAAGAGGGAAAAGAAAGAATGACAATGGGACCATAACTAGTATATGATACAACAAAGAAGATCTGAATAATCAAAAACTAGATAAAAGAGATCCAAAATAAACAAAAGAAATACTATAATAAATAACACAAAGAAGATTGGCTTCTAGCATAGAGAACATATTTTTATTAAATTGAGCTTGATGAAAGGGGTTAGCAAATTTACAAGGTGCAAGAATTTGAAACCCAAATTTGTCATATAATTCAAGATTCTATACAGAATAAGGGAGATTGCATATCAAGTTGCACTATTGCTACAGCTAGCCTAAGTGCACAATGTGTTTCACATGTCTTTACTAAGAATGTTTTTAAATTTCCTCCAAATCATATAATATATCCAAAATTGATGAAGTTACTAACTAACCTCAATTATTAAGAAAATCTAGACAAGATTTTGGTTAGAAGTGTTAGATAATTAAGAAACAAGTAGATATTAATCATCTAGATTTTTTGGAAGAACCAAATAAGAAGAGAATACCCATGGGAAGTTGAGGAGAAAATAAGAGAACAATTCTCTCATTTATTTTCAAATTCTAAAAACAAAAATTCATGAAGGAGAGAAATGTAACATCCTAAGTTTTTAAAACATTGCTATCCAAAAAGCCACTACCAAACATGATATTTTTTTACAAATCCCTCACTCCTTTGTTGGCCTCTGTACCTTCTCTCTCATGGATAGTTTGTTTCTACCAATTATTTCTAAGCTAAATGGATAAATCCTTAAGGCCATGATAATGACTTCACTACCATTGCACCACTATTGAGGAAGAAATTTAGTACTCAACCAAAAGCTTTACCTTGTTGATTTCAACTATAAATATGCTTGACATGATCCTTAGAGAAGAGTGACAAGTTTTGATTGTTTTTAAAATAAAAATTGAATGGAAAGAGAGAGAAAAAATTTGAAAGGGGATGGAAGCTCAAATAATCAATTAGAAGCTACCATGAGGTTACTACTGATGAGATGATGAGAGTTGGGTAAAATTCATATTTATTTAGATATACCATTACTAGAGTAGGAGAATATGAAGTTGTTTTTTGATGAGGAGACTGAAGAATGGATAGAAATAAACCATCTTGAGTTTCTTAAAAAATGTATATTGAAGGACTAATGGTTTAGTTGATTTAGTATGCCTAATGTAGAATAGTATCAATTAAGATTAGTTCCCATGCTTGGGCAACACTCTTGATTAGTGAGTAAGTGCCAAGTCAACAAGTATCCCAACCTTTGGTTAGATCTATTTGAGTGATCTATTGACCAAGACCTCTGAATGCTCGATAAACCCATTTTAGAGTGCTAGACTGAGTGGTCTACACTTGCTAGAGCCAAGATTGGATCGCCAATCTATTGTGACATGATAATCCATGAATCATCTATTAGACAAAGCTAACTTGTAAACCTATTAAACCTAGGTCAAGCTTGAATCAAGATGAATCAATCCAAAATTAGATCATGTTCAAACCAATGTTTTTAAAAGCATTCAAAAGTTCTTTTGGACATTCATTTGAATCAATTTTGATGGAAAATGATCAATTCTTCAATTCATAAATTTCTTGATAGATTTTTTGGTTCTAACATTTAAAATGTCTCAGCATATTAGAATAGGTATGATTTGAAGAACTTCACAATATATTTGATTCCCTTTAGTCTTCTACCAACAATAATTGAGTAAGGGGATTATTTTTTATTTTTCCAACGTTTTGATTGCTAAAACTCTTCCATAGAAGGAACAATGTTATATACAAGGTAACAATTTATAAATGTGTGATCAACAAAGTCTTCATAGGGGATATGTAGATATTAAGATGCTAGATGGATGTTGAGTCTTTTTAGTTGGTTAAGGAATGACAATAATTTATTAAGTATTCTCCATATTAGTACTAATATCTTAGTCAAATATTTCTCATTCCAATTTCTCTTCCTTGAGTTTAGCTTAAAGCACTTACATCTTATGTCATTCCATGCTGATTATAGATTAAAAATTCCATCATTATTTGGCATCTCGATATACCTTCCAAACATGAGATTTGAAAGTGACAGTTGACACCAAAGCTTCAGTCTTTTCCATATTCTTTAATGTATCTAATTTGGTGCCCTTTTGATGTCCATTCAAATATTTTGTATTTATGAACTCAACCTAGAAGGACTTTTAGTTAACTAGTTAATAACGTCCAATCCTATTTAACTAAATAAGTTAGCAAGATGTCTTTAGTTTCTTAATTCCTATAGCATTTTTCTCCATTGATGCACATATCCTTTCCCAAGTTAACTACTTATACTTGTGGTTGTTATCTAGGTATCCACATAGGAATCTTTTAATAATATTTTCTATTCTATTGATGATTTGAATTGGTGGACTTATTGCCATTAAAGAATAAACCAGTATTAAGTTTAAAACATGCTTTACTAGTATGAGTCAAGCACCCATAAATTGAAGCTTTTTCTTTCAACCAGCAATCTTGATGTGTAATTTTTAATGAAATTCTAGAAGTATATTTATTTCTTTTTTCCAATAAAAATAGGGTAACCCAAGTATGTGATAAGAAGAGAGTCATGTTTAAAAGCAATTTTATTTCCTATCATTTTAACTATTAATATCTTTATATTATAGTAGTATAAAATTTATACTTCTATGAGTTTAGTTTCAAACATAAAATGTCTTGAAATATTTTTAAAACATTGCTAATAAATTTTAAGGATCTTACGCCTCTTATATTGAAGAAAATAATATCATTAGCATATTTGAGATGACTTATCATAGGACAGCCTCTTATTATGGCATAATGAAGTATTTGTCTCCTCTCAAATTATTCTTTTAATGCTATGTTGAAAACCTCCATTGCTATAATGAAGAGTAATGGAGAAATTGGGTTATCTTTCTTCAATCATGTCGATTGAAAGTAACTATGAGAAGAGACATTAATTATGGTAGATAACCTTGGACTACTTGTGATATAGTTGATCAAACTCTTGAATTGAGTTGATAATTGGAATGTTTTTAGTATTTTTTTAAGGAATTCCTAAGACAAACTATCAAGAGCATCCTTTATGTCTAATTTAATAATGTAGTTTCTACCTTTTATTTTTTTTATAAAGTAGATTCATAAGTTCCTGAGCTATGAGTACATTGTAAGTGATCTCTCTTCCTTTTATGAAGCTAGCTAACCTAAGAAAAAAATTCTTTGGTTGAACTATTTGTAATCTATTAGCTAGTAGCTTGCATAGAATCTTTTTAGGAAAGTTGCACACACACATTGGTTTGAACTTTTGGAACGATGTAGGATTAAGAGTCCAAGCACTAACGTAATGCTTACAATCGCTTTAGGTATTACACCTTTAGTAATGAAATTTGTTGTTGCATCAAGAACATCCAATATAATAATGTCCCAACACTTTGTGAAAAAATTATCATGATACATATCTGGTCTTAGTGCATTATCCTTATCTAGTTGAAAACCACTTATTTGACCTCCACTAATTTTGCCCATTTTTATAAGAAATAGGTTCTTATCCTTATTAATTAAACTAAATTTCTTCTTCATAATTTACCCTTTTTCTTAGATAGTAGATCTTTAAAGAACTACAAAATAGCTTATTGTACATGATTCTAACAAGATATTGTTTGACCATTGGAACCTTTAACCCTAGTAATGTTAAGTAATGCACTTTTACTAGTCACTAATGTATGAAAAGAATCTAATATTTTTCTCTCCTTCATTCAACCTTTTAGTTATAGCTTTTTGACACCAAAACATTTTCCTTATTTAGTTCATCCATGAGATATTGGTTTGCTTTGTTTAGACTCATCCTATCTTCCTCTAATTGAATCTCCTAAAACTACTTTTCCCTATCCTTTAACACTTTTTTAGCTCTTTTGATGGCTTAAAAGATGTCACCAAATGTGTTTGTGTTCTATTGTTTGAGACATTTCTTCGATCTTCTCATCTTGAAGGCTAAAGTTGACATTCCTTATTGATGTGCTAGAATTGACCAATTATTTTCCACTACTTTGTAAAAAGTTGAATGTGTTGCCTATATATGTTTGAAACCTAAACTACTTAGGACTAGGATCCTCTCCTTTAAAATGATATAGCAATAGAGGGGAGTGGTCAAACCTTGTTCTACAGGGGTGATGAACAATTATAACCAGATTGAGATGCATCACTCTTTACTTATTAATATCCTATCTAGTCTTTTCAAAACCCATTTTCTTTTTCTTCTACCAACCCAAGTTCGGTGAGGTAGAGAAAAAGAGATCTTTTGGGCTACATTGGTTTAAAAAATTTTTGAATTCATTAGTTACTATTAGGGAAGAGATGGAAGACCCCTTGTATTCATTCATGAAGGAAACTATGTTAAAATCTCCCCAACTAACCATGTGCCCTTTATATTTTCCAAAATCTCTGTTAATATATTCCATAATATTTTTCTCTATGTCCTTATAAATTTGGCATACACAAATGTATAGTTTGAGGCTATTTAACTTTCATTTGTTTGTAACATATAAATGAATGCACTTATCATCATCATGCACTCCATCATATTGAATATTATCTTTCATTTGTATCAAGATATTTTTGGATAGGTTTCTAGTATAATGAGAAAAAACCAAAATAAATGCCAAATATGGAGGTTTTTCCTTTTGAGCTATTGGATCAAGAAGAGCTATTAGTAACGTGTTATTGATTTTAATTATGTGATTATGGAGAGAAATTGTTTAGGTAACCAAAGCTCTCCTTAAATTTCGTATCTAAGCTTTATTTTTAATTAATACATGATCTATAATTTGTGTTATTCTTGCTTTTCTATGAATTCCTTTTGGATTGGTGTAATACTCCATGTCTTTCTTAGTTTTCTTTTTTGATCTTCTTGCTTGCATAGTGGTAAAATCTTCTTAGGAAGAATTAATTTTGAGTTGATAGATTTTTTATGAAATTCATTATTGAAATCCTTTAACACTTGAAGGTGAAAGATGCTTTTGTTTTGTTGATGAAGTGCTTCAAAATCTAACATTAATTAGTGCTTGTATTACCTTAAGACTTTCCTAATCACTTATTAGTCATTAAAGAATTTTGTTGACATTATTTTTCTCTCATTACTAGCCATTTTGAGAATACACTTTTATCCTTGCTCAATTTCATAATTAGCTTAGCATACATAGCCTTATCATATTGGCCATTATTTGATTAAAAAGGAGTTCGATACTATGATCCATTTTCCAGATCCTTTAAGAACATGTGACCTTCAAGCTTAGATGATGATCTTTTTAGTATTTTTTTAGAGTTGTTACTCTTTCTTAGTTGATCCTTCTAATTGACATAATGATTTTTGCCTTTTGTGGTGATTTGTATGTCTACTTTTGTTGTATTAAATTTATAGATTGAAGCTTAATGTCCCTGCTTGCAATAATTGATGCAATAAAATGGCACGTCATATTGAATATTTTGCCAAAAGACATTTGAACAACTTTTCTTCTATGTGATTCTAATTAATTTTGGTAATTCCTTTACTAAATCAACTTCCACACGTACTTTAGCAATGTTATGTTTGGTTGAATTTAATGTTGCAACATCCACCTTAAGAAATTTTCTAATTGTAGAGACCATTGAAAACAAATTTTCTTTGTTAAATAGATGGATAAGTGGATGCTCCAAAGATATCTACATAGGTGATAGAGATGGTTTGTTACTAAGATGAAATTTTGGATGCCACTTGAAAATTTACATTTGAAAGTCAGCTACATTCCATGATCTATGCAACCAATAGCAATGAAGGTCCTCTTCCTTCTCAAATCTAATTAGAACATGCTTGCTATAAGGCGATCTGATCTTAACTTCTCTTCGAAAACTAGTTGTATGGATTGCTTTTCTAATTGACTCCATATTAGGTCTACCATAAGAGAATTTTTTTATCTATGTTAATTTGAATGATTTAGCCATTTTTTTATTTCATCTTACTTGAAGGTGATTTTTTATTGATGGGGGACTTAATCTTGATTGAAAATTGCTCAGTTGGTTTGCTCAAATCCTTGACAAATGATTGATTAAGGTAGAGAGGTTCCCCTATACTCACCATTTTTACTGGTTACATTAAAATATGACTAAGTAATTAATATTGGGTTATAGACAAACCCTTGTGAAAACTTATATTGTAGATCATTACTGACACCACCACTATTGATCCTGTTTGGTGCATTCAATTTTTTTGAACTGATTGTTGACCATCATCCATGCTTGATTTCACTTGTTACCCAATTGAGGAGGGAAGGGGGAAAATCAACACTTGATGTATGTTAGCTACCGCTTGTCATCCATTACCCATTACCTATTGCTTGTTGTCACTTTGTAAGACATTTACTAAAATAATTCTAAATAAATTTGAAAAGAGCATGATAGGGTAGCTTTCAATCTCCTTAGATTACAAATTAAGGAATTGAAGGATGAAACTTTTGTTAATCCCATGGATTTATGTGGGCATTTGATCATAACAAAACTATATAATAAGCTATATTAATGTATAATTTGAGTTGATGTTCCACAAAAAGTGAAAGATAATCATCATTTAAGGTGTGATAGAATCATGTATCTCCATGAGATTTAGTCAAGGATGTTCTTCACACAATTGATCAATCCATTGAGGAACTTGCTCTTGATAATGTGATAGCCATCATGAGTTCTCTTTATTTAATTTTTTTATTCTTAGAATGTTAAGATCTTTGTAATATTTATTTGTGGCATTGAGGATTTTATTTTTACTCAAATCAACTTCAATCTTCATCTCAACTTATAATACATTTTTATGAAATAGTTTGTGATATCTTTCTATATGTTGTGAGTCAATTTTCATCAATTATTACTTAATAATATAGGTGAGTGTAACAGAGATCCTAACTTTTCAAATAAGATAAAGTTATACTTATTCTATAATATGATACACTTATCATACAATATAAACTAAAGCTTAGTGTATGAAAGAGAATATAATACTGTGATAGAGTATGTGTAGAGGAGTTCCAACTCTTCATATAGTATGATCCCTCTTAGCTTATAGTATGATTGATTTTTATTATTAATAAACTTTTAAGTAGGAAGTAAGAGAAATTTTTAAGTCACAATACAAATTATTCAAATAATATGATATGCATTGTCATATAGTATAATCATCTTCAAACTAAAGATATTGAGAGTAAAGATAAATCTAAAGAATCTTATATAATTTGATGGCATTCCATTATATAATATGAAAAATCATTATTGTGTGAAACTATGAGTAAAATGAAAATCTTGAGAAGTTCATATTATATAATAATTATCATATTATAGTACAATCAGGTTCTTAGAATGAAATATAAAACACCCAAGCATTTCATATGGTATAATATTATTATTCCATCATATGATATGAAAGTCAATTATATGAACTTGCCCATGTTGTAACTAAACTTGAGAATTTCAAATTGCAATATAATATTCATCGAATAATCCAAAACCTTTTTTCATGTCATGTACAATAAGATATTATCAATTGTATAATATGATCAATCATACAATATAAGATACATTGAAAACTTATAACAACTATTTTAACATTTTTGAAAAATAGATTATAGTCATTATTTAGCTTTTAGAATTTCCATATTTGACCTCTAGAGAATCTTTTGCTTATAAATAGATGATTAAAACATGAGAGATCAATCAAATGCAAAACTTTCATTTGAAGAGGTCAACTTGATTAATCTTGTTGGTTTGTAAAGACTTTATCATTTCAAATTTCTTGGACTTCTTCTAAAAGATACTATACACTTAATCTCTTCATATTTACTTTAGTTTTCAATTGGTAACATCTATTCATATTATTATTTAGTGCACCAGTAGGGATTTGCATTGTTTATAGAAAATTATCATGCAAAGTGTTTTGTTAAGAAACTATAATTTATCTTGCTTTTGTTGGCTATTGTATTGTGGCTACTATAAGCCACCTCTTGTTTAGCTGGCTTAGTTTTTATCCAAGTGGATCTTGCATGTAATGGTGTTTCACTTACCCATCTTTGGACAAAAGGTGGTTGGTTTTAGTAAGCCAGGTCTTTCATGGTTAGGGGTGGATAGAGATATCCGTGTTTGCTAATTCACTTAAAAAGATTGATGTTCTTCACTTAATGTACTTACACACAACATCTTTCAATGCTAATCAAGAGTTTTTTCTAAAGATATATTTAATATAGTCATCATTAACTATAAGACTATAAAACATTCTTTTAGCTTACTTATTACAATTTTCATAAAAAATAATTCAACACCTACTTGTGGGAAGGCTATCCTTACATTGGTATCAGGTTAGGTTGTATTGACATGAAAAATTCTCTAGGTAAGCTCCATATAGAGCTCTTAATTTCATTAAAATTTTAATGGCATTGGGTGAAGGTACTTCCTTTAGTTATACTTCTTTGTTTGCTAGTGAATATTATCTATATTGGAAGAGTGTAATGAAGAGTCACTTTCCATTGATTTAGATTTGTGAAAGGAGTTAGAACTAGAGCACATCTTAACCATTCAACTTTTGTATCATGCTTCTAGTTAAAGAAGCATTGGATGATGAATTTGTGTTATTAGCAAGGAATATAGAACTTAGTCAATTTGAAAGAAATAAAGTTTGGGAGTTAGCCTTAAGGCCCCTAAACCCTTCAATTAATGGAACAAAATGGATATTCAAGAATAATTTAGACCAACATAGCATTTTAGTTTGAAGTAATTCAAAGATAATTGCTAATGGCTATAGTCAAATAGAAAAGATAAATGTTTAAGAGACTTTTACACCTACTTCTAAACTAGAAGCAATTACAATATTAATATCTTTTGTATGTTATAATGGATTTAGGTTATATCACATGTATGTCAAAAGTATGTTTCTAAATGGTTGTATTAAAGAAGTTTATATGGAGTAACCTTTAGGTTTTAAGGTTCACGGTAAACTAGATTTTGATTATAGATTGAAGAAATATTATACAAGTTTAAACATGAGATTATGTTGCTTTTTAATATCAAGTGGTTCTATTAGAGATAAAAAAGATATTGTACTTTTTGTTAGCAGCTCAAAAAACTATTATTTGTTATGTCAAATTTACATAGATGATAGTTTTTGGCTCAACCAATAATGAGCTATGTGAAAAATTTGTAAATATTATAAAGGAGTTTAAAATGAGCTTTATATGATAGTTGAATTTCATTCTAAGATTATATATTAAATAAGTAGAGAATGGGTTTTTAATATCCCAAAATAAGTACACTTTAGAATTACTAATGATGCTTGGATTTGAAAATTTGAATGCTAGAATAATACCTTATGTCAACAACCACATCTTTAGATAAAGGTGAAAATGAGAAGTTTATATATTTGAAGTTTTAAAGAGAAATGATAGGATCATTATTACATATTACAATAAGTTGACCAAACATATTGTTTATTATTTTTGTGTGTGTGTGTGTGTGTTCATGCACATACATGCATTAGGTTTCAATCTAATCCTAAGGTGTCCCACTTACAAAATGTCAAGAATATATTTAGATATCTTATTGGGTTACATACTTTTGATCTTTGGCACCCAAAGAGTGAGATAGGATTTGATATTAATGCATAAGAAAAGTACATCAGATATTTATCAATTCCTTGTCCATTCATATATCCTTAGTCAAATTGAAAACAAAATTATATATCTATATCCACTATCGAATCTAAATATATAGCTATAGATAGTTTTGTGGTATAAATATTATAGATAAGACAATAATTACAAGACTATGGCATTAAGCTATATGAAAATCCTATTTATTGTAATAATGCTAGTTCTATTTTTCTCACTAAATATCCAATTCAACACTCCTGAACAATGCATATTGACATTATCACTTTATTTAGAAGCATGTAAACCTTAAGATTGTTTCTTTGAATTTTGCCCCCTCAAGTGTACAATTAGTAGTCATTTTTATTAAAAACTTTATTATTAAAGACATTTGTTAAGATTAAAATGTCAATAAGAGTTATTAACTACTTTTGGATAATAACAAATTGAAGAGAAAAGGTTAATAAATTGTATATATCATGACTTGTTGAATTAGTAGAGAATGCTAGTATCTTTTATATCTTATGAATTATGGGAGAACTGAGATTTTGGAAAGCAGTTGTATTATATCACTTGCATGCATGCATTTTCATGATCATTTCACTTATTATTGTGATGGGTTTTTCATCAATAAGAAAGGGAGATTATAAACACCATGACCCTATGTTTGAGTTTAATAATAAGAAAACCTTATGATAAAATTTACTAATGTACTATTTGAGTTGATATCTTAAGAAAAGTAGAAAATAATCACTATTAACAATATGATGGATTCATGTATCACCATTGAAATTAGTCAAGGATGTACTTCACATAAGTGGTCAACCAATGAAGGAACTTTCTCTTGATGGTTTGATAGCCATCATGAGCACTCATTTAGTTTTGGTATCCTTATAATGTTAATACCTATACAATATTTACTCACAAAAATTAGGATCAAATTTTTACTCATAAAATTTAATCTTCATCTCAAAGTTTTTGTATAGTGATGATGAAGTCAAAATAAATAGTAGTGACTACATATCATAATAGAGAGAAATGATCACCGTCCATGTCCGATGGCATGACAAGATGGAGTGCCTTATTAATGATGTTCTAAGAGAAAAGAAAAATACACCCATCCAAAGATCTATTGGCTATAATAGATCAGATAAGTCTGACATTTGGAGTAGAATGAAGCATCCCAATATGATCTATTAAAATATGAATAGTGTCATTGCTAGTTGGTTTGATAGTAAAACATCCACTACTTAATCACAGTCTACATGAAATTTTCTTTGAGCATTGAAGTGATGGATGTTTTATTGATATTGAATTTAAGCATCATATTGATGTTCTCTTTGGATGATTAGATTCTGTGTCTTATAATATGAGTGAATATAAGATAGTCAAGATTTTTCCATGTTAATAAAAGCCTTGTAATGAAATGAGATACAATGGCCATCCTCTCATTAGTGCTTTCTTCATTTTCCCAACTATTTTGGCAAGGCTTTGAGATACTTTTTTCTCTCCTATGTCAATTTCCAATTCACAAAGAGTGCTACAGCTACCATCTTTATTTGTTGTCTAGAATAAATAATTTTTCAATGCAATTTTAAGTTTTCTTGGATCATTTTAATTACTATAATGTAGTCTAGCTCAATCTCAACTATAGTATATTTTATGCTATGCACCATTCCAGGTCTTTTTTGACACTAGCGAATGAGGCCTCCATAATCGAACAATGACCAACAAAAAAACAAAAGGCATGAATTAGGGATTAAGGATGATACCTTTTGCAATAGAATTATTCTTCTCGTAGCTTCCATGTATATTTATTTTTTGTATGTTGACAGGTGGAGAACTCCAATAAATGGCTACACACATTTTGAAAGGGGGAACAATACCCATCTACATTAGCATCTTATCTCCTTGCATAATTTGTATTAGAGGGAAACAACTTAATATTTCCTAGCATTGTCTAATGATAGTGTTTATAATTCTCTCCACTAATTTATAAGTTTCTTCATATAATTTTCTATTTCTTACTTTCCAAATGTTTTGACATATAAACAGTGGTATGATTTGAGAGACTTCATGATTTGATGGACTCCCAGTAATCTACTACCACCATTTGTTGAGAGTTATATTATGCTTTATGTTTTAATAGCTAAATTACTAAAGCTCTAGCAAAGAAAGACCATGTATTTTGTGCTAGATGATAACTTATAAAAACATGATCAATACAATCCTCATTAGGGCAGTGAAGGCATTTGGAAGTTAGTTGAATATTAAGTTTATGTAATTACTTTAAGAAAGGTAATAGCCTGTTTAGAATTCTTTAGACCATCACTAAAATCTTGGTGAGACATTTTCCGTTATAGATCACTTTTCTTGATTTAAGTTCAAAGAACTTGCTTTTGATTACATTCCATGCCTTTTGTAAGTTGAAAGTTCCATCACAATTAAGGGGTCCAAAAGTAGATCCTTAAAACAAGACACTTGTGTGTGTGCATTAATTGTAATTCATTTATTTTTCTTTGAATAATTTGGCATAAAGTGATTGATTAGTCAACATTTTCTAAATTAGTTTAATAGAGTATGGCATCATTGTATCCTTTAGTTTTTGTAAACCTAATCCATTTCCCTCCAATGATTCATATACTTTGTCCCAAGTCATTCAATGGTTCTTGTGAATGTTATCAAACTCTCTCTATAGAATCCATTCATAATTATTTTAGCTCTACATAAGATTTGCATTGAGGGATGTATTACCATTTGTAAGCTAGAATATATTTTATAACATGTTTTACTAATATTAATCTACCACTTATGGTTAATAACTTTTCTTCTAGCCAGCTATCTTATTGTTTAATTTTTCAAGTAACTACTAGAAGTACATGTATTTCTTTTTTCCAAGAAATATACAGAATCATAGGTATATTATGGGAAGAAAAATCTATTTAAAATCTATGATTTTCCTTATATTTTAATTGCTATTAGATTCATAGGTTTACATTTGTAAAACTTAGTTATAGACCTAGCATACCTTGTAACCTTTTCTAGGAATGTGTTGAGACATTTTAAAGATCTATGATCCCCTCTATTGAAGATGAAGATATCATTAACACAAGGAGAGAAACAACTAAGCAACCTTTAGATGTTTCATAATGGACTAGTTTTCCATTTTAAAATTAACTCTTGAATGCCCTACTAAAAGCCCCTATTAATATTATAAAGTGAAATGAAGAAATGAAATTACCTTACATTAGCCCTAGTATTAGTTGGAATAAACATTGGATAACTCATTGATCATGATGGAAAGCCATGAACTATTTGTAATGTTCCTAATCAAATTATTAAATTGAGCTAAAAAGTTGAGTCTTACAAGTATCTTATTTAAGAAATCCAAAAATAAGCTATCATATGCAATTTTTTTGTCAAGTTTGAGAATGAAATTCCTTCCTCTAACTTTCTTATTGAGATAACGCATTAAGTCTTAGGCTATTTGTGTATTCTTTACTGGCTCCTTTCTTTTTATGAATCTAGCTTGCTTAGGAGAGATTATTTATATAGAATCTTATGAAGCATGTTCACTTGTAGTTAATAAAATTTTAGAAAATTTAAACACATAGATTGGTCTAAAGTCCTTAAATAACCTAGGGTTTTTAGTCTTAAGAATCATGATTAGGTTAGTACTTGTAATCCCCATAGGAATTGAGCTTCCAACAATGAAATCCTTGGTATCATCTAGTACACCAAAAGCTATGATTTCCTAAAACTTTTTAATTAAAATGATTGTTAAATCCATCTGGCTCCAATGTACTTTGTCTAATTAAAATGCCACTTCTTTTATCTCCTTTATTTCAACCTCTTTCACAAGTTTGTAGTTATCTTCCTTAGTTATCAATTTAGGTATGTTGCTTAACATTCCTCGTCATAACTAACATTTTAAAATTAGTGTAGGTCTTAAAAAAACTACATAGCAACCTCTTGTGCCTTTTGTGTCCATATATCATTTTTTCATTTAAATATTTAATACTAGTAATGTTAAGATTTGTCTTTGTGTCCTTCACTAGAGCATGAAACAATTCATTATTTTTCTTCTGCTCCTTTAACCATGTAGTTCCAACAACTTTTGATAGTTCTTTCATAAGCTTTTGGATTTCTTTGTTTAATTTTATCCTATCTTCCTTTGATTGGTTATCCTGAAATTTCTTTTCTTTATACTTGACCACCTCTTTTTTCCTTTTGATCTCTTAGAAAGTGTCACAAAAGGTGCTTTTGTTGCACCATTTTAGATATTTCTTCAATCTTCTCAGTTTGAAAGCTAGAGTTATATGCTAATAAGATGTGTTGGTATTTCCAAATTTTTTTCCACCTCCCTATAAAATGTTGGATGCATGAACCATAAGTTTTGAAACATGAATTATTTTGGTCTAGCTTCCTAGCTTTAAGGTGTTGTAATAATAGTTGGGAGTGGTAAGACCTTGCTTTACAAAGGTGTCATACCTTTTTCATTAGGTGGAGTTCCACTCAATCTTTATTTACCAGAACACTACCAAGACTTCCAAAACCATTTCCCATCTCTTTCCCAACCAAGGTAAAGGTCAAGGCAAAGAAGGGAGGTCTTTCATGTTACATTTATTTATATAATCCATGAATTAATATGTTGCACTAGAGAAGGGGTGGAAGAGCTCTTATATTCATTCATGGACATAAAATACTAAAATCTACCCCCAACCAACCAAGGACTTTTTGTTTTTCTATAATTAAGGTTAAACTATTTCATAATATCCTTCTCTTAGGCTTTGTACATTTCGCATATACAAACATACAACACAAAGACATTTGGTTTCTTGGTTTTGTGATACAAAGATGATTGCATTGCTCATTATTGTATAGTCTTTTACATTGTTTGCTATCTTTCTAGAGTACCTAAATTTGTTAGTTGAATTTCTAGTGAGTGATCAAAAAGAAATGACACACCGAGCTAGAAAGCTTCTCCTCTTGAGACATTAATTCAAGTAGAACTACTAGCATTATATTGTTGGATATAATTATATGTTGAACATGAGAAATTGTTCTTGAGCTCATGACACATCTCATGTTCCATATTAGGGTATTATCTATTGATCAGTGGTTGATTCATAATTTATATTGATTTTGAGCTTTTGTGTGCCCCCTTTGAACTGGTCTGATACTCCAAACCATTTGTTGCTCTTCTTTGTTATTTCCTTATATACATGAGAGTAAATTTCACCTTGATTAGAAGGTATTAAGTCCAAGTTGAGTGCTCTTTCATGAAAATCATTGTTGAATTCCTTCAACATTTGAAGATCAAGATTTACTTGACTACATTCCTAAGAAGCTTTAGAGTCTAACATAGAGACCTATTTTTCCCATTTAAAGCCTTTCTTAATTGCAACATAATCATCAGAGATTTTGTTTAAGGTTATTTCCTCTCATTTTAAATCAAGTTGAGATAACCTTTATCTTTATTTATGCTAATATTTTGTTTATCCTTTGTGACCTTATAATTGTTGGCTATGTTAGCTAGAAAAGGCTTAGAAATTGTCAACCTATAGATCTTATAATCTTTATGAATGTTCTACTTAGATCTTTCCCTAATTTCTCATTGTTCTTTTCAGTCTATAAGGATGAAAAATTTGTCATTCCATGGGAGCTTGTGTATTTTCATTTTTTGTATGATGTTTATATTGAAAAGATGAATGTCCATGGTTGCAACAAATGGAGCAGTAGTTAGGCAGATTGTCATATTGTATCCTTTGCAAAAAAATCACTTGAGCTACTTCTTATTTGAGAAATTCTAATTTGTTTTGACAACTCCATTGCTAAGTCAACTTTCATGCATACTTTAGCCATGCTTGGATGGCTTAGAATAAGAGTTTCAACTTTCATCTTAAGTGGGTTACAAATTACTGTGGCTATAGAGTGCAATGTTGCCTTGTTAAACAAATGAATAAGTGTTCCAATGAGATCCATAACATTGCTTGGGATTGCTCAAAATTAAGATAAAAGTTGGGTGTCACTTGAAGATTCACACTAGGATGGTTGGCCTCATTCCTAAACCCATGCAAACAACAATGGAGAAAATCTTCATCCTTAATTCTAATTAGGACATGCTTATTATCTAGTGATCCAACCTTAACCCTACTTTGAAGCCAAATTTGATTGAATGCTTCCCTAATGATTTCCAAGCTATGCCTACCATATTAGAATTTTCTTATCAGTGCCAGTCTAAATATGGCAATAATTTTCTTAGTTTCCTCCTCAAAAATGACTTTTTATTCCATTTTATAAATTGAAATTGACTTGATTCTAATAGGGGGAATGATCAATCGAGCCACATAGGACCTCATCTAAAGATTGGTTAGGGGAGGGAAACCCCTCAAAATTTCCATTGATTCAAGAAGCTCATGATCAACTAAATAATTGAGTTAGGTTATAGTCATACCATATTGTTCAAACATTAAGTGAATCGTTGGTGAAGCCTTGATGAAACTTCCCATTGAGTGTGCCTCATCGTCTGAACTTCTTTTGAACCATCACTAGTCTCTTGTTGCCCATCACCTATTTCCTATCACTTATCACTCAACTAGAATCCATTATTTTCACAAATTAATCTTCTCATTTTTTTCACAAGCATTATGTTTCTCTTGGTGCTAGTTATTATAAACTTTAAAACACTTCTAATAAGCTCGTTGAGTTAAAGACAAAGCTTTCCAAAAGATTGACCTATTTAATCTTGAGATGAAAGGTCTAAAAAAGTTTTTATTTTTATTATTTTTATTTAAAAGAGCTATCTAATTTATTGAATCTTGGAAATTTACAACTACCATAAGTTGTTACATCAAATAATACTAGAAAGAGCAATAAGTGAGTAGCACATCTCCTCCTTAATTGTAACATTAAGATCCTACATTAACCACACAAAAGAGACATCATTTGAGATGTTGAATGGGCATAAGTTAGTATCCTATGAATAGATTAAGCATACCATATGAAGAAGATATGGATATTAAGCCACTTGAAAAGATTCATGAAGGTAAAATATTAAAGATGTCATCTGATGTGATTTTGACATGCATGGTGGTAGTTTGCTTCTAGCTATTATATAATGTAGTGAACCATATAGTATGTTAACACCAAAGGGTATAACCAAGAGTGATGGAAAAGTTGATGAAGGATACTTGGCATTTTTCTAATGATAATGACATATTGATAAAAACATTTAAGAAAAAGTATTAATAAAATAATATAATAACTTTATTGTCATCAAATTAGTATTATGAAGACTCAATAGCTACATGGAGTGTTCAGTCTAGAGGACCCTTATCTTTATAAGAGAGTGATCATGTGGTGAACCTTTGCTTGATGGCATGGGACAATGACTCAAAAAATGATGAGGTATACAATAAAGATCAATTTTATATTAAACTTGAAGACAACCTTGCTAAACTTTATGTTTCATATAAAAAAGTGAAGAAAAGTTATGACACCTTGAAGCATGATTGTAAATTCAATAAGGATGTCTTAAAGATTGTCAATGCATCATTTCAAAAAGTAATCCAAAAGCATAAGTGCTTTAGTTGATGTCAATATCAACAAGAATAGCTAGAAGCTTCAAAATTAAATTTATAAGGTTTAATTACTAATGCTATTTTCATTCTTAAAGAAACTTTAGAAGTGAAAAATGAAATATCTTTGCTCAAGAAATTGCATGCTTCTATTTCACAAGATTGTGTGACATTCATTGTACCTTTTTAAATGAATAAAAGAAGGTTCTCTCAACATAAGGACTTTCATTTTTAAAAGTCAATTATTATTGTGTAATTTGTCATTGTAATCATCTTGGTCATGTATCCTATATTTTCTATTAAGAAAATTTATTGAAATGAAAAGATGTACCTTATATAGGTAGTTAAAATACTAATAAATAATAGAATTAGGAGTAATGTAAGTGAACCAAGTTAGTGTGGACTCCAAAATCTAAACCATAAATTTTTCATATTGTAGGTATGAATCCAAAAGGAAATCAAGGGAGGTAAATGGTAATTTGATAATGGGTGCTCTTAACACATGATCAATGATGGGAAAAAATCTTAAGCATAATAATGAAGGAAGATAAATATGTCACATTGGTATATAATTATAAGAAAAAATGTCTAAGGAGTTAGACAAATAGCTATTTCCTTATCATATTGATAATGTATTGCTTGATAAAGGTTTGAAATACAATCTACTTAGTATAAGCTAGCTATTTGATTATGGTTTTAATGTGAAATTTCATACTTCACATTGTTTAGTTAAGAAGAATGCAAATATTATGTTTATAGGATAAAAGAATGACAATATTTATGTAGTGAATTTAGATGACAAAAATTACCAAAATTGCATATATTAAGGCACAAATAGAGTAAATAGATGTGTGGCATAGAAGACTAGGACATGTTAGAATAACTATTTTACATAAGGCATGTAGATTTGATCTAATTAAAGGACCCATTTAGATTTTCAAGGAGGATTATGTGATTCATGACAAAAGAGAAAAATATAAGAACTTTTATATAATTAAATGAGATTATATTGATCCATATGGATTTATTTGAATCTATGCAAGTAAATAGCTTAGGTTGAAAGAAATATTTGATATTTTTGGTAGATGATTAATTGTATTTGAAAATTTTAAGGGATTGAATAGCTTAGGCAATTCAAGAAGAGAAGGAACACGTCATCAGTACCACATTCAAAGATCATGGGATGGAGTTGAAGAATAAGAATTATGAGAATTTTTATAAGGATTTGGTGACAAAGAAAGCCTTTTCATCAACTTATACCCACAACAAAATAGGGTAGTAAAAAGGAAGACTAAGACATTAATAAAGATGATTAGGACTATAATGAATGATTATAGCTTACCTTAACACCTTTGTATTGAATCCACAAATATAGCTTGTTACATATTAAGTAAAATTTCAATCCAATATAATTTTCAAATGTAGAATGATAAGAAGCCCAAATATAATGGAGAGATTGATATTTGGTAGTATAAGAAGAGTTAAATTAGTTTATTAAGTATGATATTTGTAGACTAGTGGAGAGAGTGATAGACCATCCTATTGTAGGGACTAAATGGATCTATAAAAATAATTCAAACATGGTACTATGATTAGAAATAAAGAAAGGTTATTAACAAAAGGGTATGATCAAGTAGAAAGGGTTGAACTTTGAATAGACCTTTGTGCCCACTGCTAAGCTAGAGGCAATTAGACTTCTATTAGCATTAACATTCTTTAAACATTTTAAATTATTCCAAATGGATGTCAAAAGTAAATTTCTAAATGAGATATTAAATAAGTAATATATGTTGATCAATTATAGGTATCTAAAAATCACATGTATCATAATCATGTGTATAGGATGAAGAAAGTTCTATAAGGATTGAAACAAGCACCAAAGGTTTGGTATAGATAAGACTCTATTGTCAAGAGAAAAGTAGTGAAATTCTTGTAATATAATTATTAATGAAAGATATTATCATTGGATCAACTAGCCAAAGTTTATATGAAGAACTGGCACAGATAATGAGCTTAGAGGTTTAGATGAGTCTAATAGGAGAATTGAAATACTTTCCAGGATTGCAAGGGGAACAACATGTGTTAGGAATTTTTATTTTACAAACAAAATATTTGAAGGAAATCTTAAAGAAGTTTGACTTCAAAAATCTTCAACCCATCTCAACCCCATGAGTGCTTCAACCATATTAGAAAAGGATGAGAAAAGAAAACCAATAAATCCTAAGTTATATTTGGGTATGATAAGATTATTTCTCTATTTTTCAACTACTAGAATAGGCATAATATTTGGTGTAGATTTAAGTGCAAGATTCTTATCATGACAAAAAAGTTACATATAACAACAATTAAAAGGATTTTTAGGTATTTGATTGAAATAAAAAATTTATGGAATTGATATTGAGAAGTAACTTTTCTCAAAATTTATGGTGTATAACAATACTCAGTATGTATCATGTAGAGTAGAAAGGAAGAGCAGATTTGGAATTTGCACTTTTTTGGAAATCCTATAGTCTTTGGGTGCTTGTGTAGCTTAAATTTTATGGCTTGAGAGACAACTAGAGGACTTTGGTTTGCAATTATAACACATTCCTATTAAATTTGGTCATATTAGAGCCATATATCTAATAATGAGCCAATTCAACACTCTAAGAATAAGTACATTAAGACTAGATGGCATTTCAATAGGAATCATCTACCCATGACCAACTTGAAAATAATTTAACCAATCCTATTAGAAGATAAAGTTTTTGTCAAATTACTTGAGGATTTTGGATGATGGATCCATCATATTAAATAATACTTTTATAATGATATAAAAGAAAGAAAGGACTAAGCATAGATTTAAAGGAGTTTTATAGTGAGGGAGAGCTTTAACATGACACCTTATTTTTTAACATATGCCCATCCACTAGTGGAATCGTGGTATCTATCAATTAACTATATTATTTTTATATCACAAGCTTTGTTAGTTTATCAACATCAAAATAGGAGAGATAGTTAACCCAACGAGTCAATGGCTTTTTTAAAAAAAATTTATGATAATAACCTAATTGAGTTGAGTACTAATGGGCCTTCTAGTTGATTATGGGTTGAAAAAATAAGTAATCAAGGAAGCATACTTGACAATCATGGAAGGAAGAATAAAGTAAAAAAGTTATCATATCAATACAAGATAAAGGCTAGATAACTGAAGGCAATCAAGAGCGAGGTTGGAAAATTTTGTGGGATGGATTTGTAAATTGATTTCACATGTGACTCATTTTCATAGAATTTTCATCATTTAAAATAAATTCAAGCATGCAAAATTTTTTGTAGAAAGGAATTTATAGCATATCGTATGTTGTTGTTTAGGTATAGTATGTATGGGTCACCTTAATAGTGTAATTGTGCCAATAGTTAGTGCATTGAAATGTATGCGAGAAACATAAGACTAATATACAATATTCATGTGATCCACATATAGTATGCTTAGTTGATCAAGTAACTTATGGAAGTTAACAAAATTGTTAAACTTCAAAAGTAGAAAATCTGAGACAAATATATCGTATATCATTTTATTAGTGTATAGTATATCTAAGTTTTTGTTTTTGGAAACTTATGAAAGTTAGTGAACCCAACCTGAAACGTGCATACAATAAGTCATTTTTTGAAATATGGTACATAGAATTCAATTTGGTTAACTAAAAAGAAAAAATAGAAAATCAAGAAAAGAGTATACTATAATAATTTCTTTAGTATGTTTTGTAGTGTATGAACTATGAATAATATATGATAAATTACACTTAACATGTGATACATTATGATCAAATTTGAACATATTGAGCATCTAATAGTGAAAAAAATCATAGGTTTCGTATTATTTTTTGCTACTAGAATTATGTTAAATGCTTTAGAACTCTTTAATAGGCAAAATTTTAAGTAAAAAGATTGATATATGTGAAGAATTGAGTTCTTTATAGTTTACATACATCATATAGAGCTAAAACTCTAGTAGAGCTTTCTTTTGAAAACTTAAAGTGTTATTCAAAGGATTAAAGTGATAGTGCATAATGCATTTATCTCTGCATTCCTTCTAAGTTATTTTTAAAATAAGATCAAAGCATTATTGATACATCTCACAACATTCTAATTTGAGCAACATTGCTTATCAATCAAGATTTGTAATCTTTGGCTCTTAAGGAGATATACTAAGTGAGGAACTTTCTCTTTTTTTTTAACTTTTCTTGGCCTAGATCAAGGCTATAGTTTGTGGATTATGGCCTTAGTTTGTGTTGTTGAGTGTGTAGTTTTTGTTGTGTCTTATTCGAAAAAAGGCTTAGTTATATTGGCTTTCTCCACATGGCTACAACAAAAGGAGTGTTTTTGAGTGATGCTCAATCTAGTTGCTTGGGATTGGATGTAGGCACTTGGATTGAGATGAAACTCATAAAAATATTGTCTCCTTGCTTTTTAACTTGCACTCTTATTCCTTTTCTTTCTTAGATTTAAATGGTTTAAAAGGTGGTTTTAGCAAAATTGACTTAAAGATTCACAAAAATAATTTTCAATAGCTTTACCCTTACTTTCTACTCTATGTAAAAAATAATTTTGTAAAAGAATTCTCATCTATTAGAAGCTTCTTTTTCAAAATTTGTACATCCAATTCAGTCCCCTCTCTTGGTGTATTGTTTACCCAACACATACCACATGTCTAAGCAATGAAAATATATTTGAGCTTGATGTACCATATGTTAGGATGACATGTTATACGCAATCCTTTGGTTTTCCATTTCTGCACTAAATATATGGTTCAATTGGTTGATGTACCTTCCGTCAATTTGTCATACCATATGTCAAACCCTTATGAATTGTAGATTAGACTTGATGTATCCTACATTTTTTTTTGTTTTAGTATATTTTTAAGCCATTTTTACTCACATAATATACGTGACCTTTAATGTATCAAATGTGAAGTTCCCTTTCTTAACTATTTTGGCTATGCAATTTCCCAAAACTTTATTGTGCATTTCACATTCTTGTGGCAAAATACATATATCAATCATGTAGCAAGTAATCCATAACAAAACAAAGTGTGTGTGTTTGCACTATGATGTCTACCCATGCTCACATAACCGAGGATGACATTTTTTTTGAAGTTTTCATCCTAAGTTCATCTATTTCTAGGTTTTGCAAAATCACATTCATTTCTTGGATTTTCATCCTCGATTTGTTCATTTTTTCTCTACCAAGGATTTCAATGATTTTGATACCAAATTGTTGTGTCCTCTAATGCCACCACCTATTTTTATTTTTTTCTCCTTAATAAGAAAATCATGTATTTAAAAATAATTATTTTAGTATAAGACTTATTCATTTTGAAAATCACAAACAATTTAAAATTTCAAACCATAGTTTTTCTTTTAATAAACCAAAATAATAATCATATATTATCTCATAATGAAATAAAAGAGAACCACTTTATTTCCATTTTCAATAAGCAAACCTAAATGATTATTGTTTTCTGGAATTAACATTAGTAAAATACTAATATGAAAAATTACTAAACATTTTATAGTCATAATAGCACCCCTTAAAACTCAAGTTTTCAAGGCTTACAACATCATGATAGAAATGAAAAATAGTTAAATCTACTAATGTGCTAACTCCACTCTATGCTTCCTTACAATTCTATGAAGTGAAATCCCATTAATTATAATTATTAAAGCAAATATAGGACAGGCCAACCATCATAGGCTTAATGGGTAAAAATTATAAAGTCTCAACATAAAACATTTCACATTTTATTCATGTCTCATGTTAGGTTCACAACACATTTGTCTTAAATAATAAATGGGCATGAATTATAAATACATAAAATCAAATATATACACTAAGAATGTAATATAATAATTTTTTTGGAGCATTTATTCCTTATTTCTTAAATTTATTTCAACTAGCTCTTTACCATTTCAATTTATATTTTTAGTGGTTTCTTAACATTTTTAATTTGTAGAACCTATGTTCTTATTTAATATTGGGATATCAGCACTAGTAATTAGGTAAACAATTTTTAGTTTTCTCACCCTTAAGTGCATCATGTTATTATACCCAAGGGATATACTTGATCAAGACAAATTTCTCACCTCTAAGTGCATCTTTTATGGCTTTATGTAATGTAGAACTACACTTTATCAGAATATTTTTAAAGCCCATTCTCTTCAAATGCATCCTTATAGGGCCATCCAATTCAAGAATATACTATATGAGTATACCTAACCAGGCTAGTTCTCTCACCTTTGATGCATCTTTTCATGTTTTACAAATCTAAGCCACACATTATGAGTATATTTGACCTTTAATATTACCTTTAGGCTAGAGTTTCCTTTTTCCCTTGGATGATTTAACCAAACCCAATTTAAGATCATTTTTCATAATTTATCTTATTGTACTTATCCAAAATTTTCATTAAAAATTATTTTTATTTCTTAAAAGTTTTGCTAATTTCCATGTCCAAATTTGCTACATCCATATGTAGTACTAAAGCAATTTATATAAGTCATCTCAAAAGAGAAATCATTAAATACAATTTCATGGGATTATCAACCAAGAATTCAACTTATATTCAAACATAACTTGCATCACAATAAAAAACAAACCATGCACCAATATGATTCATAATAAATCCATTCATTAGAAAGATCGATTTTACATAAAAGAAAACATCAAATTACAATACAACAAAACATCAAATTAGATATATCAAGAAAAGCATAACATGCCTACTCATCAAACAATTCTAAATTTTAAACAAAAAAGGCAATTTGTGACAAGATAGTATACATCAATATGATGCACCAAAAGTTACATAGTTTACTTATCTTTATTATTCTAGATGTAGCAGTTGCACCAATAAAGGATTGATGTTTTCTTATATGCCTCCTCAAATCTCTCTAGACTAATCTATTTCCTTCATCTTTTTCTTTCTTCCTTTAAGGCTATAGATTTTCCTCAAGAATTCCTTTCTTTTTTACTTTTTTTTTTCTTCTTGCAAGGTTATGGCTAAAGATTTTGCCAAAATCTTCCTCTCAACTCACCCAAAGAAATTCTCCCAAATTAATTTTCTCTTTTTCCCTTGCTTTTCCCACATGCTTACAATAATTCCTCCTCTTCGCTCTTCCAATAAAATCACAAAATCCTCACACAACCACAAGCATCCCATTTTATTAATTTCTCCTATGGAACCATTGTCGCATGTGTAATCCCTTTGGCCATGTATCTCCCTATCCCCATCACATGGATTTTCGATGATAAGCATCATTTGTTGGTTTCATGCTACTTGGGATTTGCTAGTACCAACAGGGAATTAGGAAATTAGAAAATTAGGATTAAAATAAATATTTTAATCAAACCATATATCTTTGGTATTTCCTAAATTCTTTTATCCAAATGACTTTCAAAAATTATTAGCAAACTTTAGAATAATACACTTTGATCTTTATGAACCTATTAATTTCATAATTTTTTAAAGTCATGTCATATTATTTATTTCTAAAATTATCTATATATATTAAAATAATATATTTTTCATAAAAGTTTATCTTCTTTTTTATGACAAAGACATGTCCAATTTTCATGAAATTGGTACCACTAGATTCCTATTAAAATGTATTTTAAAATTTTAATTTTATCTACCTCTATTAAGATTCATAATCCCTTTATCATCACAAGTTTTTCTAATTTAATAAATTGCAAAAAATTGGTGTTAGTTATTAAAATTTTAAAATAAAAAATTTTCTTACTTTTGATAATGTTTATAATTCTCTCCCTCATTATGGAGTTTTATTATTTTGAGATCATAAAAGTTTTTTCAAATATGTTAAAAATATATTTAATACTCTAAAAATTATTATTTAAATAGATTTTCAAGCCTCTCAAAAGTTATGTTCATACTCATTAAGCAATGCATGGAGTGCTAGCAATAAATCATATCATATTATACTATAACCCCAAACCTATTCCTATCAAACTGCATTGAGTGCTAGCAACAAATGAAGTCTTATCAAAATATATGATACCACATTTTCCTAGTAGGGTCCCAAACATGTGCTTAACAAGCCCTTCGTAAAATGCTTGTGGCAAGTAATCACATACAATAGCTATAGGATAATGTTAAATGGAAAAACCTTACCATCATCTATCATGTCAAGGATCATACTATATCACATCATAGCATCATCATAACTAATTTGCATTACAAAGGGTCATATATATATTATAGCATATGATTTTTTTATTATTTCATTTCTTTTCCATTTATCATTCCATCCACTTTTTATGTTTTGATATTCCCATAAAATGTCAATAGTATCTATCCATTTACCATAATATACATATTATATATATGTATATCATAAGATACCCCAATATTGAGATACCATAGCTCATGGAAACAACTATGTTAATAATATACCACACTATATTAGAATAGATATACATAAAGCGTAAAGATGTCTTGCCATTATACTCATGTCAATATATTTCTTGTGATAGATAATAATAGAATATTTACATTAGCACTATTAAATTTACCTCTATGTTCCTAATGAAGTTGTTCCTTCTCCTATTTTCTTTCCATTTGGTTTCTTACATAATAATAATTACACACACAACTACCACTAATATATCCACCACTTCATCTATTCTTATTTTTCTATTTAGGCCATTTGACCCCCCCTCCCCCCCATTAGATCAACTAATCATACCTATCAAATTGTCTACCTATTGGTCAAATCATTTGATCTCACCTTAAAGGGCCTTCTAATATATCTAAAAAACATTTGATAAGTCTTCTTCAACCTCCAAAACTCCCAGTAGACAAAAATCTTATCACACCTTTTAACTAGTCATCAGACTAGTCATTGAATAGTTTGATTGGTATGTGTGATGCAAAGAACCAAAAATATAACAATCATACATATTAGAAAAGTTTAATCCAACTTTTTGACATCATGAAAACAATTGGGATTTCTCATGTTTAGTAAGAAGATAAAGCCTCGAAATTTTCACAACTTACTCAAACAATTATTGATTAGATTTCTTCTTGAATAGTAGTATCTCTTTCTCTTTATATCTTTCTTTCTCTCTCTCTTGTTGAAAGAATTGTCCTTATCAATGCTATTCACATTGTTTTTATAGTTTGAGCCATCTTCTTGTTCCATCTCAGACCATCACTAAGATTAAGGAGATCATTTGAAAATTCATTTGGAATGGTTCCAACTCAAAACACTTGATCCACTATGTTGATTGCACCATGGTCTCTTCTCTTAAATACTATGGCAAGCTTGGCATTCACTTCCTTAAGGCTTGGTAGACTTCATTAATAACCTAGCATGTCTGACACTACTTGGCATGGGAGGAGGTCCATTGGATTTGTGCATTGCATGCCAAGTGTGGTTATCAATCAAACATCTTCAAGCTTAGGAGGGACTTGACTATTTGGAAGCTACTCAATGTAGCAACAAGTTTAGCAACATCAAACCTAATTTAGTGCATTGATGATGGCACCAAATGTTTTAATTCAACTAATAATTGGATTGGCTTGATCACTAATGGCCAACATTTGTTAACATGGAAGTTTAGATGCCACCAAATGTTTCTTCTTTCATCGACAGGTCTAGTCTATGAAACCAACACATTCCTTAGTTATTCTTTGGGCCAAACCTTGTTCACATTATTTATCACCTCTGTGCTATGAACAACATTGGTGACAACCTTTTATGAGCTCATACTAAGGATATTAAGTCGAATAGTTCACAATTGTATTGAAATATGTCAAGCTAGATGATAACATGAATTCTTTGGTCAATTGGGTTTGGAAACTTCATGTGTTGTCAGGAGTGAAAACATTCTTATGGTGTGGTTATCTTGTTGCCTCCCTTTTAAGTTATGGCTCTTTCCTTTTGGAATTGGTATCAAGTCATAATGTCCTTGGGCCTATGAAGAAGTTAAATCTCTCTAGCATCTCTTTGTCTTATAGCAAGATTATACTAATTTGTGATTCATCATCTTCCCTCCCATGAAGGCTTATTTCCTTGGATGCAAATTGAATTCAAGGACTCTTAAGCTAAAGCTATTTTAATTACTACATGCACTCTATTTCATATTTTAAGGACTCAAAACACTAAGATGCATTCAAAGCCTACATTAAATTTTATTACATTGATGAGACTTATTAAGCATTCTACAACTCAGCTCAATTCCTTCCATTTGTAAGACCATTAGGGCTTTTGGACTAATTTGAGCCATGCTTAATGTTTCCCTCTTGATGGCTCCCTCCCTTGTAGAATAGATTTAGATAAAATGTGATGTGACAATTTTAGATGATGGTCGTGTAAGTAATGGCATCATCATTTGGGAATAGTCAACGTTAGCCCCTGATTATTTGCAGTTGGGGTAAATCCTCTTCTATACATCTTATTAAGAAAATTTGTATTATCATTGTAGCTATCAATGTGGTGGCCACTCATTTCTCATTTCATTATAGCATGTAGATCAAGAGTGACTTAGCACTTGCTATCTCCACCTTCTCTCCACATATTACAAACCAAGATGGTACTTCTCCAACTTATGTGCAAGCTTATTGCATTGCTCACATCTTTGCAAATTTTTAGATCTCTGATGTCTATTGGTATGGAAATACTACGACCATTTTTTTTGTAAAATTTGCTATATTTGACTTTTTATGGGGTTGGGGATGCCCTTTTTTTTAGAAGTATAAGTTATTTTTGTAATAAACTATATGTGTAATCTTTCTTTAAGTTATTAAATATAGGTTTTGATCATATTTTTAAGAATGCATTATAATATTATTAATGAAAATACTAACAAAATGATTTGAATATTTCTTAAATATTTATTCTTAAGATCCAAAAAAAATAATAGGTGCATTCATTAGACTGAAAGGCAGTACTAAAAGTTCATAATGATCACACCATAAAAAAACAATCTTGGCAATATTTGATTCTTCAACTTTCATTTGATGATACTCTCATTATCAAGTCAACTTAAGAGAAAGTTATGTTTAATATAGGCTTTTGTAATGTTTTTAACAATTCACTAAAATATTATTAATAAAAATATTAACTAGTTGATTTAGATATTTCTTGAATACTATATTCTTAAGATTAAAAAAATAATAAGTGTATTCATTAGACTGAAAGACAACACTAAAAATTCATAACGATCACACCTTAATTGAGAAACAATCTTAGCAATATCTGATTCTTTAACTTTCAATTGATGATAGTTTCATCTTAAATCAATTTTGATGAAAGTTATTACATTTTACAATATATCAAATAGATCATCAATTTGGGGTAGGGTTTTTGTCATTATAATTTTGTTTAATTTTTTATAATCCATACGCATTCTCAAATTATTATCTTTCTTATTTACAAAAAATAAATACCACATATGGAAACACATCTTGATGGATAAAATTTGTCAAACAAATCTCGAATTTGCACCTTTATTTCTTATAATTATGCTGAAGCCATTCTCCATTAAGCCTTTGATATTGATTATGACATAGTATTAGTTGGATTTCAAATTCTATTTCTTGATCTAGAGTTAGTCTAGGAAGCTCCTTAGAAATTTGTCCACATATTAATAGATCATGAGTACATCTTATGGTTTTTTTTAAGTTTTTAATATAACGCTTTCATATAGAATAAAAATTATTCTCCTCCTTTAGATGACATTTTTTATGCTTTCAATACATATAAAAAAATAATTCTCTTTCTTTCCATAATACATTATTGATTTCCCTTCTTTAGTTCTTACTTTTACCATCTTCTTGACTAAATCAATCTTAACTTAATATTTATAGCATTAGTTCATGCTTACAACAATATCAAACTCCATTAAAAAAGAAATAATAATACAAAAAAATTCCTTTCTAAGGTTTTTAAGATTCTTAAATACATGTAAATTAGTTATAATTTTACTACCTTTTAATAAATTAACTATTAGAGTATTTTTTTCATTTGATGAGATGATAAGGATAATTTATCATACAAAATATAAGAGGTAAAAGAATGTGATGCATCATAATCAAATAATACTCAAACTAAAATTTGCGAAAAAAAGCATATCTACAATCACATTTGTAGAGCACAAAGCATCTTATTGAGATATAGCATACACTTAAGGCTAACTACTCTTGTTTAAACTTTGATCTTTGCTAGATCCTCCTATCATAATAATGCATGTCTTAACTATTCCTTACTACTCCTCGACCACTCTCTTGAATAACATTTTGAGACCCAAAAACTATCTCAAATCTATATCCAATTTGATGACAAGACCTATTTGTGGCCCAAATTTCCACAAACAAAACATCTAATTTGATTTTTCTTATTTGTAGTAGTAATTATTCCTATTAAAATTCCCATAATGTGGACATTGTGGACCCTTTCATTGGATGTAGTTTTTTATATGTTATTTTAAACGTCCATTTTTTGTCAGCTCTGACTACATTTTTTATTTCTCCTTGCCCTTTGAAGTTTGTTTTGAAAAAAGGTTTATGTTTTATTGTCCAAAATTCCTCTTTCTTCTTGTCCTCATTTTTCATATATCATATAACTAATAAATCCTGCTCTATCATTATGGTATTTTCTTCAAATTCTACAAAATATATACCTTTTAAAGTAATTAAGATAGATCTTATTTTAGGCCTTAAACCACTTTTAGATGTAAAAATATATCTAAGCCTTAGATCCAATTATATTTAGCATATACATGGACAATCTAATAAATTTCCTTTCCTACTTAGTCATTATAAGTTCTTTTTGAGTCAAGTTAGTCAGATTTTCTCTTAATTGTTCTCTTGTTGATGTAAGAATGTATCATTATTCAAAATCTTCTATAAATTTATTCTAACTTATATTCAACAAAGGTCTATCTTTAAACTTGATAATGTGGTGAGACTTCCATCTAAAATCTATATCAACTTCTGGAACCAATGTAATTAGATAGATCTTTATAATTTTAAGACAAAGTATATTATTTAAAATTTTATTTATGTTCTTAATCCACCCTTCTATAGCTAATAGGTTATATACCCTTTTAAAATAAAGTAGATATAGATGATAAATTTAACAAAAAATTTTGTTTGTATTATACTTTTCTTTTTATATATTCTTTTTCTCCAAATATAGTTCATAATTATTACATAAGAGTTGGGCATATTTTTTCCTTTATAAATTTAGAAACATTGTTGATAGTAAATCTTCTAAATTTATATTGGTTAAAAAATAATTTAATTAATGATCAATTTAAGACATGTGGATCCAAAAAGGTTTGGGTCCTAAAAACTAATATTTGATTTGTTTTATAGGTATGCCTTCCTTCAAAGATATGGGAAGATATATGGTACTTTGATAGTGGATACTTAAGACATTTGACTAAAGATGTATCTTTATTCAACCACTTGAAGTCTTATGATGGTGGTGAAGTTATTTTTGGTGATAATTCAAAGAAAAAAGTGATTAGAATTAAAACCATGGGTAACTCACACACTTCTATAAGAAAGGTTTTCCTTTTACAAGATTTAAGATACAATCTTCTTAGTATTAATCAATTATATGATTTAATTTTAATATTTTATTTAATAAAAATTAATACATTATTAGTAAAGATAATGTTTCACTTATCATTGGATATATAAAAGATAATATATTTATTTTATTTTTATACATGATTAAGGATAATGGTTTAGAATGCCTTACATTACATGATAACAATTCTACTTTATGGCACAAAAGATTTTGTTATTTAGGAAGTCTTTTTTTAAAATGCTTTTAACGTTTAACCTAGTTAAATGTTTATCATACTTAGTTGGTCAAGTGATAAATTATGTTATCCATATCAATTAAAAAAAATAAACTAAGAGAGTTTTAAACCACTTAAGGACATTACAATAAAGAAATCATTAGAAGTTGTTTATTTAGATCTATTTGGTTCTATTCATCTAGAGAGTCTAGGTAGAAACACATATAGGTTTGTAGTTGTAGATAACTTTATTAAGTTTACATGAGTTCTTTTTAGAAATAAAAATAAAGTATTTGAAAAATTTATAATATTTATTACTATGATTGACAAAGAGCATGTGATTAAGATAGTCTCTATTAAAAGTGATAATAAAAGAGAATTCAAGAATGAATTATTTGATGATATTTGTAGTAAACATAGAGTATTACATACCTTTTCTTCACCTATGAATCCTTAACAAAATGATATAGTTGTGAGATAATAGAACCATATTAGATATTGTAAGATGTATGCTTAATTAGTATAGTGTTTCTAAATATTTTTGGGCTAAGGTAGTTAATATTACTTATTAAGTGTTTAACAAACTAATATGTAAGCCTTTGTTATATATTCCATTTTTTGAATTACTTTATGATAAGAAGCCTAAGTTATCTTATTTTTATATGTTTGGTGCAAATATTTTATTTTAAATAATAAAAAAAGTATTTAGATAAGTTTGATGTTAAGTCTGATGAAGGGATCATTTTAAGATTTTCATTTACTAGTAGAGCATCTAGGATATATAATAAAAGAATATTAGTTACAAAAAAGACAATCTATGTTAACTTTGACAAAATCTCTTATTGAAGTATCTAGTAGTCATCATTAAGATTATCATTTTGATGAATTAGAAGATTTAAGTCTTAGAGAAAAAAATTAAAGAAAATAATTGAAGGAAAAATTAATAAAAAAATTAGAATAAGAAGTAATTGAGATATTTTAAAGATCATCCTAGTGAGTTGATCATAGAAGATGTAAGAAAAAAATTAGGACTAAAACCTCTTTTAATCATACAATATTTGCATCTAACTTTAAGCCAAGTTTTATAAAAAAAATGTTTTTAAGATGAACCATGAATTGTTACAATGAATGAAGAGTTTGTATAATTTAAGAGAAATTAAGTTTGGGATCTTATTCTTATGCCAAATGATAAAATAATAATTGGTACAAAATAGATGTTCAAAATAAGTTAGATAAAAATGAAAAAGTTATTAAGAATAAAGTCATATTAGTTTCTAAAGATTATTGTCAAGTTGAAAGAGTAGATTTGAATGAGACATTTGCTAATGTAACTATACTTTAAGTAATTTAGATTTTACTTATGTATGCCACAAATATTTATATTATACTAAATAGATGTTAAAAGAGTATTTTTAAATGAGTATATAAATGAAGAAGTTTTATAATTCATTGAATAACTCCTAAGATTTGAGATACATGATAAGATAAATCATGTATACAAACTTAAGAAGATATTTTATAATTTGAAACATACTCCAAGAACTTGGTATGAAATATTATGTATTTTTTTTATGTTAAATGATTTTCATAAAGATAATATAGATAATACTTTATTTATTCAAAATTAAATTGAATGTTAATTAATATGTTAAGTTTATGTAGATGATATAATCTTTAGAGCCTCATGAAGAGATATGCTTGAAGTTTGCTAATTTAATAAAAAATGTGTTTGAAATAAGTATGACGGGAGAGTTAACCTTCTTCCTAAGACTTTAAGTCAAGGCAAACAAGTGAAGGAATTTTTCAAAATAAAGCATAAGAAGACTCTCGTTAATACAAGAATTATCATAGATAAAGATGAAGCTAAAAAGTTTGTTAACACAAAATTTTTCAAAAAAAATTATTAGATTACTATTATATCTTATTGTAAGCAGACTTGGTATTATATTTAGTGTAGGTTTATATGTGAGATTTTAGGCTAGTCTTAAGGAATCACATCTACAAGTAGTCAAGCATATCTTTAAATATATTATAGGCATTAAGACTCTAGGCTTATGGTACCTTAGATGTGATTCTAGATTTAACTTAATAGCCTACACAGATACTAACTATGTTGGTAATAGAATTGATAAAAAGAGTACCTCTGATATGTGTTAATTGATTGTTAGTTTACTAATTTCTTTAGCTAGTAGAACATAATATTATGTGATGCTATCAATAATAGAACCCAAGTAAATTATTATAGATAGTTGTGTCGCTCAAGTTCTACAAATTAAATAATAAATTTTAGATTATTACTTAGAATTTATACAAATTTTAATCTTTTATGATAATTTAAGTACAATTTGTTTATCTAAATATCTTATTTAGAAATCAAGAATAAAAAATATAAAATTAAGATATTATTTTATTAAAGAGCTTGTGTAGAAGAAGGTGATATAATTATCATTTATTCTATTTTTTGCCCAATTAGTTGACATTTTTATTAAGTCATTAACTACTAAAGCTTTTCATAAACTTATATTGAGCTAAAGAGTAATTAACTCCTTTGAATGATTATAAAGAGAGGGAGAACATAGTGCTAGAATTCAAAGGAAGTATAATCTAGAAATTAGGGATAGTACAAGCAATCGAACAAGGTAAGTTAAAATGTTAAATATAATATTACTTGGTTTGCTCATTAATATTATATTTTTTATTATTATATGTTTAATTCTAGCATTGGTTTTATAATTATTAAGAAAAAGATTGTTATACCTTTTGATATAATGACCATAAATGTAATAGTCTTAGTTTCCTTTATTTTTTTTATTGTATTTTTTTTAGAAAGAGCTCTTTGAGATGAGTTTAATGATGTTTAATTTGTAATTTTTGGAGCTCTAATGAATAAATTATAAATTTTTAAAGATTTGAGATAAATTTGTAATGTGGAGGATAGATCTGTAATTTTTAAATGTCGACTTAGTTCAAATTTGATTTGGCGGAGGATATATTTGCAAATACCAAATTTAGAAGGGATTTTCTGCAAAAACGTGGTTCACGAACCGAGGGCTTATCGGTTTCGACCGCGTCTATAAAAGCTGACCCAGGTGCGTTTGAAAAAGCACTTCTGCAAACACGGCTGAAGGGAGGTTTCCTGAGTGCGACTGCGAGGTTTCTGACAGCTGCTGTTTTTGCGTAGCAAAGTTTCGGCACACTACAATAACATCCAACGAGGATTTCCGTGAGCATTGGCACGCGACAGGGACGGCTGGCGAGGATTTTCGTAAGTTCCGGCACGCAACAGTGACGACCGGCGAAGGTTTCCATAAGGTAAGAAATAATTTCTTTGTCGTCGGGGTTGTGTAAAGCTTTCCGGTGAGCGGGGGAGACCGAGAGGGCGGAGGCTGAGCTGGAGTCGACCGATTCAGCTCGTGAAACGGCCGATTCAACGTCGGCGAAAGGGTTCGGTTTTGCCGGACGTACAGGAGAGAGAGAGAAAAATAATAATAATAATAATAAAATATAGCAGAAAAAGGTCCAGGCTTTGGACCGAGTTTCCACTACCGAATCAGGCGCGTTGGGCGCGGCTGGTCCACGCGACGGGAAAACCAGTGAGAAACAAATAGATGAAATTAAGAATTTGGATTTTTCATGTTTGGGAAAGCTTTTAGAAAGCGGTATTTTTGGCTGTTTGGGAAGCTTTTAGAAAGCGAGATTTTTGACTGTTTGGGAAAGCTTTTAGAAAGTCGGAATTTATGCAGTTTGAGATTTTTGGCTATTTGGGAAAGCTTTTAAAAAGCAGAATTTTTAACTGTTTGGGAATAATTTTTAGAAAAACAACTTTTGGCTAATAGCTAAATTTTAAATTGATTATGTTTATATTTATGGGCTTGTAGGACATCAAGAAAAATAAGAAGTGAGCAAGAAAATTTGGTACAATAAATCCATGTAGATAAATTCCTAACCTTGTGATGTAGCACAATATTATATATTTTTACATGTTTTTCTTATTGTTATAGTATTTTGATTGTTACATATGTTGTTTATTGCATAAAAAAAAGAAAGAAATACTATGGTATGGATTACTTATGTATTTGTATGAAAATTGAAAAAGAAGAAATAACATGGTATGATAATGAAATAAAAAGGAAGAAACAATACAGAAAGAAATGTCTTTTGATATGACATAAATTGTTTGGAATTATGATTGGAAATGGTAGATGGTAGCAAAAGTGGATTTCCAGAGAACATTATCCTCACCACTATGCTCAACATGTGTTGTAGGGTATCGATCTTTGGATCAAATATCTTCCTAATGTTGTATGTTATGTGCTATGACTCCATGATGATTTACACCAGGCTCAGCATGTGTTGCAGGGTATGGTACCATACCTGGCTGGTGGCACTAGGCTCAGCATTCAAAGGGAATTGGGCCCGGTAATAACACACTATATAAGGAATTGACATTTCTTTATGGTTTTCATTGGCATTACCTTATATATATATGACATCTGGTATGGTTTTATCTTTATACATATGATTGATCTTCACTGCTTATGATATTTTGATATCTCTTTTTCATACTTGGTTAATTGTTATGATTTATCTACTGAGATGTGTAAAATCTCATTTAGTACTTACATCACAGGTCATGAAACCACTACACCGAGAGATAGGAATGATGCTGCTACAGAAGAGCCATTTTCAAGAGATGTGTGAGAGAGGAAAAATTTTGGTGTGATTAAATGTTTAAAAACATGCCTTTATATATATACTTTGGATTTTGGAGTTGGTGTTTGTCTTCCCGTCGGGTCCCCACCTTGGGTTTTGTTCTATGTCCTCACTTAGATATTGTATCTGGCGACTCTGATGATAACTTTGTCATATAGTGTTACTTGAAGTAGGTGGGGGGCCTGACAGGGTGGTATCAGAGCTTTGGTTCAGAAATAGGTGGAAAATGGGAGTGAGGACACCAGCACAGCATATGCATTGCATCTTTAATGTTACTTTTAGATTAGATATTAGTTGTTAAATATCTATGTGGTTTTGCAAGATTGTAATATACTTTAAATCATGGAAAGATTTGAATCTAAAAATGTAGATAAGGGTAAAGAAAGAGAGTAACAAGGAGATACGCAACAAGAATTAGCACAAACCTTAGTCTCTTTGTTGGGATCAATTGGAAGCACTGGTAGTCATAGAGGAGAGGCATCTAGCGATTTGGTGGTTGATTAATTTCAGCGGATGCATCCCCCTTCTTTTACTGGGGAAGAGGATCCCATGGTTGCTGAAAACTAGCTAGAACAAATGAATATTATCTTTGAAGGGATATCTTATCTAGATGATAGAAAAGTAGTCTTGGCAGTTTTGGTACTAAAAGATTCTACTAGACTGTGGTGGAGTTCTCGACATTGGCTACGATTTTCAAGTCGACCAATGAAAGACATTTCTTGGAAATAATTTACAAAAGAATTTGAGCAATTGTATATGTCATTTTCAATTAAAGCCAAAATGAGGGAGGAATTAAATAATCTTAGGCAAGAAAATCTATCAGTTACTACATATGAAATCAAATTCTCCCACTTGGCTAAATATGTGCCCAATTACTAACACTTGAAGAACAATGGTGTTACATGTTCAACGAGGCTTACGGGACGAAATTCGATCAGCTTTAGTAGCAGTTCGAACAACAAACTATGTGGAGTTACTGGAGCATGTCGCATGGTTGAACTGGAACTCAGTTTACTGGCAATTAGTAATGAGAAAGAGAAGAAAAGATTTGATTCTTTAAAGTCTAAATTCAGATTTACATGAAAAAAAAATAATATAGTCCTAATTTTTCAAGAGAAGGAACTTCTAAGATTTAGTAGGTTCAAGGGAACGAGTAGATATGAGAAATGTGAAAAATGACATAGGGGAGAATGTAGATCAGAGTCTATCCGACCAATCCATGCCACGATTGGTTGTTTGAGCATAAAGTAAAAATAGATTGTTATGAAAAAAGGATTGAAATGCAAATCCCTGGAGAAAATAAACTAATCTATTTTGGCCAAGGAAAAAAAATTCCTATCATAACTATGCTCAAAGCCCAGAAGCTACTGAAGAAAGGATGTGATGGATGTTTGGTATCTATTGTGGACTTGGATCGACAATTTTGTCAACCCTCAGAAGTATCGATAGTTAAAGAATATTTGGATGTCTTCCTGGAGGAATTATCAGGGTTACCCTCTGATAGGGAAATTGAATTTGAAATTCAATTGATTCCTGGTGTTGAGCCAATTTCAAAATCTCCTTATCGTATGGCATCTGCTGAACTACAAGAAGTCAAAATACAACTACAAGAATTATTAGACAAAGGATTTATTAGGCCAAGTGTCTCCCCATGGGGAGCACCTATCTTATTTGTGAAAAAGAAGGACGGTAGTCTTCGTATGTGCGTGGACTATCGAGAAATCCATAAAATCACCATCAAGAACAAATATCCTTTGCCTCAGATTGATGAGTTATTTGATCAGTTACATGGAGTAGTTGTATTTTCAAAAATTGATTTGCGATCTGGATATCATCAGTTAAAAATCAAGCAGGAAGATGTTCCAAAGATAGCTTTCAGGACCAGGTATGGACACTATGAATTCTTAGTACTACCCTTTGGGCTAACCAATGCACCAGCAACCTTTATGGATTTGATGGACCAAGTGTTCAAGAAATATTTGGACCACTTTATTATTATCTTTATTGATGATATTCTAATTTATTCCAAATCCTTGGAAGAACATGATACACATTTGTCTTTAACACTACAGACTTTGAGAGAAAACCAATTATATGCCAAATTCTCGAAATGTGAGTTTTGGTTATCCAAAGTCATTTTCTTAGGACATGTTGTCAGTACAGAAGGGATTTCTGTGGATCCACAAAAGATTTAAGCTATCATCGATTGGCCAAGACCCACAATAGTGACTGAGGTCAGAAGTTTCTTGGGATTGGCTGGATATTACAGGAAGTTTGTCAAGGGTTTTTCTCAAATTGTAACATCGTTAACTAATTTAACACAGAAGACAATAAAATTTGAATGGGACGTAGCTTGCTAGAATAGCTTTCAAATACTGAAAGAGAAATTAACTACAACTCCAATTCTAGCAGTGTTAGAAGGCACAAAAGGTTATCAGATATACAGTGATGCCTCGTTGCAAGGGCTAAGCTATGTATTGATGTAACATCACAAAGTAATTACCTATGCATCTAGACTGCTTAAGACACATGAAAAGAATTATCCTGTGCATAATTTCGAGTTAACAGCTATAATTTTTGCCCTAAAAATTTGGAGACATTACTTATACGGAGTTAAATGTATGATAATTATTGATCATCAGAGCTTAAAATATATCTTCACTCAAAAGGAATTAAATTTTAGGCAAAGAAGATGGTTGGAATTTATTAAAATTTATGATGTGGAAATCACATATCATCGAGGTAAAACAAATGTTGTGATAGATGCTCTCAGTAGGAAAGCTAATGTTAATAGCTTATTAACTATCTCAGAAGAAAAGAAATTGATCTTTGAGATAGAGAAGTTGCAATTGAAAGTTGAAATATGAAGAAATACGAGGTTGCAAGCTCACATATCTAGCCTTACAGATTGGTTGATATCTATTAAAGAAGACCAGGCTGAAGAACCAGAACTACAAAAGATAATCCAAAGGGTTCACAAAGGACACGAATCTGAATTTAAATTAGATCAGGATGGTCTACTTTGATTTCAAGATAGATTATGTATACCAGCACATCAGCAACTCAGAGAAATATTATTAAAAAAAGCTCACAACTCTCGCTATTCTATACATCCAGGAGAGAATGAAATGTATCAAGAGCTAAGACAACAATACTGGTGGCCAGGGTTGAAGAAAGATGTGACTAATTGGGTTCAAAGGTGTTTAATTTGTTAGTAAGTCAAAGGAAAACAACAAAAGCCTGGAGGATTACTACAGTCATTGCCGGTACCAGAATGGAAATGGGAGGAAGTGACAATGAATTTTGTAGTTGGATTACCAAGATCACCGGCATGTCATGACGCAATTTGGGTAATTATGGATAGACTGACAAAAACTGCTTATTTTCTTGCTATAAAGACAACTTATTTTGCTGAAAAATTAGCTCAAGAATATGTAAAACAAATTGTCAAGTTGCATGGGATACCAAAAGTTATTATCTCTGATAGAGATCCTAAATTCACTTCTCACTTTTGAAAGAGTATACATCAAGCTTTTGGTATAAGTTTAAGGTTCAGTGCAGCCTTCCATCCTCAAACAGATGTTCAATCAGAGAGAACTATAAAAACTTTGGAGGATTTACTACGACTTTGTATTTTAGATTTTGGAGGAGATTGGGAAAATCACTTGCCGCTGGTAGAATTTGCTTATAATAATAGTTATCAATCTAGTATTGGAATGGCTCCATATGAAGCACTTTATGATAGAAAATGTCAATCATCTTTATGTTGGAATGAGGGGAAGGAAAGAAGTTTGATGGGTCCTACATTTGTGGAAGAAGTAACTGAAAAGATCAAAACTATTCGAGGAAGAATGAAAGCAGCCAAGGACAGACAGAAGAAATACTATGATATCAAACACCGAATGATAGAATTTTAAGAAGGAGAGCATGTATTTATTAAAGTAAGTCCAACAAAAGATATCATCAGGTTTGGAAAGACAGGAAAATTAAAACCTAAATTCATTGGTCCTTTTCAAATATTGGAAAGGGTTGGACAAGTGGCATCTCGGCTAGCTTTACCACCTCAATTAACAGGAGTACATAATGTTTTTTATGTCTCAGTTTTAAGGAGATATATTCCAGATTCTCCCCACGTGGTGAATTACATAGATCCAGACATTAAAATTCAGAAAGATCTGACTTATCCAGAAACACCAGTGAGGATCCTTGATCGACAAGGGAAAAAGCAAATAAACAAGATTATTCTCATGGTTAAAGTCTTATGGCATGATCAAATAGAAAGAGAAGCTACGTGGGAAATAAAGACAGATATGATCACTAGGTATCCAGAGCTGTTCTAAATTTCGGGATGAAATTTTTGGAAGGAGGGAAGATTGTAACATCCTTAGTTTCCTTTATTTTATTTATTGTATTTTTTTAAAAAAGAGCTCTTTGAGACGAGTTTAATGATGTTTAATTTGTAATTTTTGGAGCTCTAATGAATAAATTATGAATTTTTAAAGATTTGAGATAAATTTGTAATGTGGAGGATAGATCTGTAATTTTTAAATGTCGACTTAGTTCAAATTTGATTTGGCAGAGGATATATTTGCAAATACCAAATTTAGAAGGGGTTTTCTGCAAAAACACTGTTCACGAACCGAGGGCTTATCGGTTTCGACAGCGTCTATAAAAGCTGACCCAGGTGCGTTTGAAAAAGCACTTCTGCGAACACGGCTGAAGGGAGGTTTCCTGAGTGCGACTGCAAGGTTTCTGACAACTGTTGTTTCTGCGTAGCAAAGTTTCGGTACACTATAGTAACATCCAACGAGGATTTTCGTGAGCATTGGCACGCAACAGGGATGGCTGGCAAGGATTTTCGTAAGTTCCGGCACGCAACAGTGACTACCGGCGAAGGTTTCCATAAGGTAAGAAATAATTTCTTTGTCATCGGGGTTGTGTAAAGCTTTTCGGTGAGCGGGGGAGACCGAGAGGGCGGAGGCTGAGCTGGAGTCGACCGATTCAGCGCGTAAAACGGCCGATTCAGCGTCGGCAAAAGGGTTCGGTTTTGCCAGACGTACAGGAGAGAGAGAGAGAGAGAAAATAATAATAATAATAATAAAATATAGCGGAAAAAGGTCCAGGCTTTGGACCGAGTTTCCACTACCGAATCGGGCGCGTTGGGCGCGGCCGGTCCACGCGACGGGAAAACCAGTGAGAAACAAATAGTTGAAATTAAGAATTTGGATTTTTCATGTTTGGTAAAGCTTTTAGAAAGCGGTATTTTTGGTTGTTTGGGAAGCTTTTAGAAAGCGGGATTTTTGACTGTTTGGGAAAGCTTTTAGAAAGTCGGAATTTAGGTCATTTGAGATATTTGGCTGTTTGGGAAAGCTTTTAGAAAGTAGAATTTTTAACTGTTTGGGAATAATTTTTAGAAAAACAACTTTTGGCTAATAGGTATATTTTAAATTGATTATGTTTATATTTATAGGCTTGTAGGACATCAAGAAAAATAAGAAGTGGGCAAGAAAATTTGGAACAACAAATCCAGGTAGATAAATTCCTAACCTTGTGATGTAGCACAATATTATATATTTTTACATGTTTTTCTTACTGTTATAGTATTTTGATTGTTACATATGTTGTTTATTGCATAAAAAAAAAAGAAAAAAACACTATGGTATGGATTACTTATGCATTTGTATGAAAACTGAAAATGAAGAAATAACATGGTATGATAATGAAATAAAAAAGAAGAAACAATACAGAAAGAAATGTCTTTTGATATGACATAAATTGTTTGGAATTATGATTGGAAATGGTAGATGGTAGCAAAAGTGGATTTCCAGAGAACATTATCCTCACCACTATGCTTAGCATGTGTTGCAGGGTATCGATCTTTGGATCAGATATCTGCCTAGTGTTGTATGTTATGTGCTATGACTCCATGATGATTTACACTAGGCTCAGCATGTATTGCAGGGTATGGTACCATACCTGGCTGGTGGCACTAGGCTCAGCATCTGTTGTAGGGTATCGATCTTCGGATCAGATATCTACCTAGTGTTATGTGCTTGGTTGGATGCTGGCTGGAGGTCATTTATTGATGATGATTGGATCCAGAGGATAATGCATCAAAGGGAATTGGGCCCAATAATAACACACTATATAAGGAATTGGCATTTCTTTATGGTTTTCATTGGCATTACTTTATATATATGACATCTGGTATGGTTTTATCTTTATACATATGATTGATCTTCACTGCTCATGGTATTTTGATATCTCTTTTTGATACTTGGTTAATTGTTGTGATTTATCTACTGAGATGTGTAAAATCTCATTTAGTGCTTACATCACAGGTCATGAAACCACTACACCGAGAGATGGGAATGATGCTGCTACAGAAGAGCCATTTTCAAGAGATGTGTGAGAGAGGAAAAATTTTGGGGTGATTAAATGTTTAAAAACATGCCTTTATATATATACTTTAGATTTTGGAGTTGGTATTTGTCTTGCCGTCGGGTCTCCACCTTGGGTTTTGTTCTGTGTCCTCACTTAGATATTATATCTGGCGACTCTGATGATAACTTTGTCATATAGTGGTACTTGAAGTAGGTGGGGAGCCTGACAATAAAACTAAGCTAAATATTATTAATACTCTGTTAAGCTTAGTATTACTTTAATTAAATCTCAAGGTGTATTATAGCACTTTGGGTTTGCTAGAGTAAGGATTATAGAATATATAGTGAATCAAGATTGAAGGCTCAACTTGTTGATTTTGGAGTTAAAGATCATGTTTTTTACGGAGTGGTCAATCCACAAAGAGCTATATTTCTAAATATCTATATAGTTACCATGTTAAACTATTATTTTTTTTTATAATTATGGCACATAGGTTTATCATAATTCATTTATATTTCAATTAACTTTTTGGTGATGTATTATTTATATCTGGTTTTTAAAATAAAGACTTTTTGAGTTTGAAAACCTTGTAATTAAAAAAGCATTTAAACCCAAGCACCTAACCCCTTCGCCAAGCTCGAAGGGCTTGGGTCAGGTGACCTACAGTGTTGGGCACTAAGTTTTGGGGAGTTGCAAGTTTAAAGACTAACTAAAACCTAATCAGGTTAGGTTCGAGTATTGGTCAAGGTCTGAATCTTGCAACGGTTAGATTAATCAGTTCAAGGCATGATTCCTAAACCTAGCTTAGGCATAATGAGTTGAGTCAAACACATTAATGATAGTAATTGGTTTGGGTCATGTTGAACCCATTTTAATATTGCATACATGTGTCTTAGGTAATGACTCCCAAGAGCACTAGGAGCAAACAACCCCATTAAGCTAACTATTGTGTGAACTTAATGTAATATAAAGACAAATCACATGCACTACTTTGTAATATGAGACTAAATAAATAACATTTTTTTTGTTTCAAACTTGATCACATTTGTACCAACAAATCACACATGTTTGTGATCGAGCGGTCATGATTTTCTCCACATTTGTGGACAGTCTTTTTCATATATTCATGCATCTGGAATGCTTGGTGTAATGACTAAGAACCCTTCTACTTTTATGAATAATATCTTACTCATCCTCACTATCTATTTTGATTTTGGATCTAACAATCTAAGTTATATCTTATTATGATTAGATCTGGATCCTTTAACAATTATTCTATTCAGAAGGTTTCTGCTCTGTCTGCCTAGAATCAGATGACAACTACATGTCATCTTCTACTTTCATCTCTTGTATTAGCTAGCTTCCAAAAATGCCAATTCTAGTAGTTAGGAGAGTTATTTTGGGATGTTCTTATTTGGATTATAAATAGAGATCATTTATCAATATTTTTAGTTATTGAATCAACTTGGAAATTTCATAAGTGTTTAAGAGAAGTCCAAAATCGAGAGCATCAAATTTTCGCATACTTGTGAGAGCTATAGGTTTTTTCAATTATTATTTCTTATGCTCTCTTCTACAATCATTTCATATCATCCTAGTAATAACTATATCATTAATTAGTTATGTCACTCTTGTTTTAAAAATTTAAAGGTGTAAAAATTATATATGCAAAAATTTTTGTAAACTTTTTGATATTTCTGTGTAACCAATTTTTGTTGATTTTAGTGTCTCATTGAAGCACCAGCTTATAATTAGTTTACTCCTATCAGCCTTGGTAAAAGAGAATGGTTAGTGGAAGTTCGATTGATGATTGGGGGTGAATGTAGGTACAAGTTGTGGCTAAATCACTTAAAAAATATTTGTGTATTTTTTTATTATAAAGAAATTTTATTTTGTCAATAATCTTCTTAAAAACAAATTTTATTTTTAAGTGTAAAATTTTTTCTTTAATTCAAAAGTTTTTTGAAATAAAAAAATTATTAAACGTACAATTCACCCCTCCTTTATTATATGTTTTGCCTCACACAATTCACATCACATTTCACAATAGTTATATATTTTCCAATATAGTAAAGACTTTTCACCTTGTGCTTGTAATTCTACTTTAACCTCCTTAACCAGTTGTATAACCTCTTCTTTTTTAGCTTCAACTCTTTCTTCTACCACTTCTTCTATGTCTAGGTGTAGAGTTCTCCTAGGGCACAAAGCTGAGAAATGCCCTCTCATGTGACAATGATAACGCTCAACTCCAAAACTTGTAGATAGTTTGTTCGAGTGTTGGATTTGATAAGTTGGTGGTATAGTGGAGGGGCACAAGTTGCTTATAAAGTAAAAGTAATAGGAATAGTGGAAGTATTGGTACGAGTTTGAGGAAAAGAAGTGGATTAAAGAATGTTACTCTTATGGGTAATTGATTCTTTAAATCTTTTTACATCATTAGAAATTTTATATGCTTTTTTAAACTAGTAACTTTTTTGAGGTATATCTTAGTTTGAATTAACTATTTAAGCTCAGCTTAAAATCAAGACAATACTACTTGGTCTAGCTCTTATACACTATATCTAAGCATATAATCTTTAAATTTAGTAATGTATTCATCAAAATCTTTAAACCTTATGATAGACATTATTTATTCAAAAAATCACCTGAATAAGAGGTAGGTACATATTTAGCTCATAAGTGAATCTCAAGTTCTTCTTATGATCATGGTAATGCTCCACCTTTGTCAAGATATTGCTTTTTTAATATGTGAACAAATAATCTAGCATATGATGTGAGCCTTGTTTTTGTAAATTGGTATTTATGTCACTTATTATAATCATATAAATAAAAACAATACTTCATTCCCTTTTCCTAATCTTCATATGCTATAAAGTATAAACTATCATCAAATGTAGGAACTTTTATTTTAACCATGTTAACCTGGTGATCATCATCTCTATCTTGTCTTCTATTATGGATATGTGGAGCAGTTCGATACTTCGATCAACATTCAAGTTAGTTAGGTTCATTTTTAGAGGATATTTTCACAACTTTAGAGTCACTTATTATAGACTTACTTGATCTATTGGTTTCATCTGATATACTATCTCTGCATTATTCCAATTAATTTTTGTGTGTTTTTAAGACTACTTTTAGCTCTTATGTCAAATTAGTTAGTTATAGAATTACATATTGTATTACTAGTTCATGGTCAATTATGTAAGTTAAAATCAAATATTTTATATTATTTTTTAAACCAATGGTTATAAATTATTGGGTTAAAAATAAACTTCTTAATTTAGAATTATAAATAAAAAAGAAAACAAATAAATCCTAAAGTATAATAACAAGAGGCTATATGAATAAATAAATGTTATAGCATCAAACTTGAAAATAATTTTTTTATTAGTCTTATATATATATAATAATTTTTAATAATTAAAAATAAATACACAAAATTAAAAGATAATTGTTTAATGATAAACTAAAAAACATACAAGTTTCTAAGACTAATAATGCTCTGATACCAAAGCTGATGTAAGATGATATATTAAAACTTATTTTAGCTTATTGATAATTGAGAAGAGCTTAATTTTAAGTAATATATTTATGCAATGGCCTACCCAAAAGTGTTATAGGCTTAGAATTAGAAAACTTAGGATCATCAGGTAATTAAAAACTTTCTTAAATTCTAAAGAATTATAGTAATTTTAATATAAGGGATCTCAACCTAAAGAAAAAATAGTTTTAACAATGCACACCTAAGTACTCATGTTAGTGGTAAAGTGATAAAGTTACATGTAAGTAGAGTTTGTAGAAGGCTAAAAAAGAAATCATATAATCACATGCACTAATGAGAAAGTTGGATGCGATGATTAAATTTTTTTGACATATGAAATAAAATGACGAATAACTTTTCTAGTGATTTGACACTCTTATGAATGCTGGATAATGTGCCAAGATCCTCCCTTTTAAAACTCTTGCTCACCTTCTTAAAACACCTCTGAAAATCACACTATTAGATTGTTCACACACAACACACTCATATCAAACAAACTTAGTAGTAGCACTTTATTATTTCATTAAAAAGTTCATCTATACAACATGATAAAATTCCTTATTTATAAAGACTTTAATGATATAATAATAATTGGTTAACTTAAGAATACAAAAAGACATTTAAGAATACTAAAGGACACATTTTTACAATTCTAAAAGTCATTTTAGAATTCTAAAAGTCACCACAAAATTACTAAATAAATATGTTAAATTTTATAAAAAAACTAAATTGAAAAATTTATAAAATTAATTAACATAAGTAGTTCCCAAATAGGCATATATGTTTTGGGTGACAGCAATAATGAGCAACAAAGTGGTACGATCAGTGTGGAATAAGTAGAGAGGCTCATGATGCTCATGTTTGATTTTCAGGTTAGCACAGGTCAGAGCAAACTAGCTATGGCAAATAATACATGTGTTGTCTAGTTAAGCATGTTTGTGGATCAAGTCTACGCATTTTAATGGGTCAAAGCAGGTAGATGGGTCGAAATGGGTAGTGGCTATAGTTGCTAACAATGATGGTAGACGATAGTAGAAATAGCCTAATACTTTTTTTAAGCCCTTTTAAATCATTTTCAACCAAATTTTGTATCAATAAAATTACGAGACTATCAACGGGATGTCTTGTATAGAATTTAAATGTAAAAATATTAAAAAAGTTACTGATTGATCTTTAAATCACTTGAATTAAAGTATTGATATAAATAACTTGAAAAATTAATAAAAAGTAAACTAAAATATGTAATAAATAAGAGTTAATTATAATTGATCCTTACAACAATAATGATAATAAAGACTAATAAGAAGTAGAGAAGTTAATCTTAGCATGAATCTAAGTCCAAATAGGACTAGTACATCTCCAAGTAGAACCTCTACGTGATGTTCTAGATATACTACATCAGTTTCAAGTTTAAATAAAAATTAAGATGCCATTTGAGCACTTTTATTTGGAATTTTATTATTTTCTAAGATTTATGAAGCCAACAATATAAATAATCTTCTTCCCTAGTACATCGAATCAGAATATGCCAATAGTTTAGATACACCACTAAAAAGAACTCAAAAAATCAATTTTATTAAAAGTTGAGCAAATCATATCCTTATTTGGTCGACTATGGGAGAATCTCACAATTAACGTAAACTTGAAGGTACTACCATTTTTTAAAATCTCTTCTTCAAAGATCACGTCAAGATCACTATTGAACATTATAAGCAACTTGATTTGAATGGGTGAAGGATCAACAGATTCACCCATCACTTCCTCAAAGGATTGATTGTGGGATGTGAAACCTCTAAGACCATGTGTGATTGGAAGGCTTTGCTATAGGTCAAGAAGTGCAAGAGAAAGAAAGGAATCCACTAATATAATTTATGAAAATTTAATAAATTCTAAAATTTAAAATAAAAAAATATATTTAATAAGATCATTCTCATACATTTAAGATACTACACTAATGTATATAGTTTGCACATATCTTACCTTACCAAATCCAATAATCCTTTTTTAAAGAAAAACCAATTTTTTACCTAACTCTCTCTCTCTCTCTCTCCCTCTTTCTTTCTTGTAATCTAACCTTTTTTTATATTATATATTCAATTATTTCTTTTGCTTATTTTGGAAATTTATGTTTCCTCTCTAATCAACTTTTACTTTCTCCACAACCTCAATAATAAGATTAGACCTAATTAAGTACCCCTCTTTGTTGTTAAACTAACATAAAAGAAAATAACTTTCTTCTAAATAAGGTTTCATAAGGAATTCATTTATTAAGTTTTCCTAGAAATAAATAGATTTTTTAAACTTTTCCAAAATCTAAAAGACACAATTTCAATAAATCTTCTGTACTTTTAATCATTCTTCTTTTACCTACTAACAAATTAAACATGCTTAGGCATATCTCTTTTTTTATCTAAGGCACCAATATCGCTAGTTTAATTTTTGATATCTTTATATTTAAAAAATTCCAAATACCCAATCACTTTTAACTGTTTGAATTAATTCCTGACATTTCTCATATCGTAATCAATCTTCTTCAATAAAGTTTATCCAATTATACCTAATGAATAATTAATATAATAATTTATTTTTCTTTGTCTAATTAGTATATATTAACCTCAAAATTTATCCTCTTTTTAACAATTTTAGCAACCATGGTACTTGAATATGGTTTTTTTAGCTTAAAGCATCCACAATTATATTGACTTTTCTAAATAATAGACAATTTATCCCATATAGCAAATGTTTCTAAATCTTCAAAATAATCACAATAATTACAAATTCTAAATCATGAATTGAAGGATATTTTAATAAGATTTTAATTATCTAAAGGCATAAGCTATCACGCTTTAGAAATGTAATTTAACTGCTAAATCACACATTTATTTCTTTATCGGCTTGTCATATATTATTCACTTTATTTGTCATAGCATCTGTTTCTTCAATTATTTATTATTTTCAAATCACAAATTTCCTATGGCTTATGTAATTTCTTCATATCCTTATTATATTTATTTTTTCAAATGATAAGTAAAATTTAAATCTTCAAAGAAAACACACTCTATTAATTTCTTTTGGCAAACCTTTTAGAAAGTTTTTATATCTAAAATCATATTCTATGTATCATATTTCAACTTCCAACAAATTTATAATGTAACATTCCATTATTGATATCAGCATTTTATTTGGCCTTTCATCTTCTATCTTAAATATTTACATACGCTTAAGAATTTATACTTTTAAGAACTCATCCCAAAACACAAGTAAATATTCTTTTTATGACTATAATTGATTCTTATTTAACCTAAACATCAATTATTTTGTTAACAATTTCTTATAATTGAGTCTTAAATTCATCAAAACTAATCTCTTTAGAATAATCATTATATAAACAATTAAGATTGTCATTTAATTCAATTTCAATAGAGTCATCATTATTCATTCTCTTCATCACCAATGAAATAATAAACCATCTATGTAATATCTTTTCTATTTTTTTTATAAAAGATCACAAAGTAAATATTCTTAAATTCCACTCAAAATAGGGATTTCAAATTCTATAGTCAACAACATTAACAATTTCTATACTTACCAACAATAATCTTTGATATCCTAATCAATTATCTTAACCACTTTTGATCTTTATATATTTATAAATTCTAATCATAATTGAATCACTCACCCTTTTAACATACATATTCAATATATTTCTCCAACTTTCTTTTTTTTTATATTTATGACTTCATAATCAAATTACTTAATCATTAATCACTTATAATATCAATGTCAATGCCTAAATTATTTTATAATAAACTCTTATTACCTTAATTCTAGTACTTATTTTTCTTCTTGATTTAATATTCTATTTATTATATATCACAACAATTCACATATCACACTTTTATTTCCCTATCACCCTTGACTTTCCATAGTTCAAAATAAAACAAATGATAACAATACAAGATCTCTCTTTTCCAAATTCTATCTCTTTGGTAATCTTAAGATTTTCTCTATGAATATCATTTAATTTCCAAATAATATCTATACTATAATGTTCATTAAACTTTATATTCATTACTATATCAAAAAAATATTTATAATTTCTTGAAATTTTTTCCAGTTATAGGTTTTTTCATTGATATATCATTCCTTCAACGACACTATTGATTTGTATCTACAATAAAATAATCTAGAAATCCTCAACACTTTATAATTTTAAACGTGCCATCATCATTTTCCCTTTTTTCACTTACTATTTCAAACTTTAACTTCTTTCTTTCCCAAAATCTTTCATCTCTAGCACAAGATACATTTAATTAAGGTAAAACAAAAATTATTTTACGAGAAATTCCTTCTTTTAAACTAATGCTCACCAATAGCTAATAATAAGACATCCTTTAAATATTTTAATTCTAGTAATATTATTGGCTTGTTATAAATATCATGTCATGCATAAAGCATAAAAGATGTCATAATCAAGTAATACCATAACAAAAAAAGTATTGAAAATAGAAATATCTATTTTCATATTTGTAATTATAGTATTTTCTTATTTGTAATTATAGTATTTTCTTATTATTATGTCTTGGACTCAATTAAAACTATATAAAAAAATACTTCTACTTCTTCTTACAACTCAACTAACACTATATCACAATATAATTATCCTTTCTATTCCATTCCCTACTTGAGGGAATACAAAAGCTACATGGCCAAGTTTTTCACATCTAAAACATCTTAATCAACTTTCTCCACCAAGCCATCTAATTCCCTAGCACCATTTTCTACAAACCTATAATTGTAGCAACCCAATTGCAAGAGTGGAGCTTTACCAACTAAGCTATATCCCCTTGAGTCCAGAGAAGTATGCAAGAAAGAGTTAAATGCTTCTTTTATTCTTTTCCATCTTTTCCTTGTCACAGTTGGGCCATTATGGACTTGAACTGAAGACCTCACACATGAAGTAAATCATCACATCAAAAATTGAACCAATTGGGAGAGAATCAATAAATTCCTTTTTAGGAGTGATTCATTTTTCTCGAATGCGGCATACAACTCTTCATTCTACTACACCCTTCAAATTACACACTAAAAACCTAGCTCAAACTTTACTTAGTCATTGACTCCATAGTTCTATTGTAATCTTTCTAGTCCCTTCTTTGTTAGAGTTTCTTTCTTTATTATTTAATATCTTTTAATATGTAGATTCACCTATAATGTTTAAATATTCTTTTTTTCCTTGAAACTCCATTCTAGCTTATTTTGGTTTAATCTTTCTTATAAATTTTACTCTGCTTTTTTCTTCTTGATTTAAGAAATTTCATATATCATTTGTATATGTATTAACAAAAAATAATACTTAATATAAATAATATAAATATATGCATGTTATGATAATGTTCTCCATAATATTATTATTTATATAAGTTTTAATATCTTTGAATACAAATAGAAAAAAGATGATATGCTCATTCTATTCAAAGATATGGGGTGGAATAACCTATAAAAGAAACATTTGAGTGTGGGAGCCAAATGAATCAAATGATTCATGTCAAATTGATAAATCTAGCACTCCTGACCCACCGAACGAATCTGTGATTTCTTGGGCACAACCTACTAAGGATAAAGTTCTATTAAAATGTGTTTCCATTGAATAGAAACATCCTCAAGGAATATAAGATTTTCATGAAGCTGATTTTGAGCCACCATTCAAGCACAAATACCTTCATTTAATAACGTCATAATGAAGACATAAGTAAATGTCTAATAAGAACTCAATTTCATGAGAACAATGAAAATAAAAGTAAATGTCTAACAAGATGACACCTTAAAAGAATGTTAAATACACAAGAACATCAATTGAATAGATTAGATGGATAGTTTGGAGGTGATGAGATGTCTTTGAAGATTGGAATATGACTATGGCTTAAATTATCTACCACAACATACATCAAAGTCATTAGTTGATGACCATATGAGTTTGTTAACATTGATGACTGTTTGGGATGTTCAATTAGTTTTTTTATCATGGCCAATAGACCTGCATCTATTAAGTTGTAAATTGTTTCCAACTTTTCAAGACATCATCTATGGTATAAGATGTTTCTATTTGCATAACAATCAATGTAGGATATGTCCTTTTCTTGTCCTTTCTAATAATTGTTTGTGGTTTCTTCTTAGACACACTTTGGTGTTTTAGCTCTATCACTAGCTTGTTTTACTCTAATATTTAGAATTGGTTTAGCATAACCATGTCATCAACAATGAAGTGTAATTTTAAAAATAAATTAAGTGTTGTCATAGTCTTAACCATTTCGGTAGGTTAATGTCACACTTGAGAGAGCTTGCTCTTGAGACAGGTCAAATGCTCGACCAACTATGATTCTCAAGTGCTAGATATTCTTTGTGGGTTCATTCTTTTTGGGTTCACATGTGATTGTTTAGAAAGGGAATAGAATTTTAACAATATGAAGATCAAGCACTTATATAAATATTAGTTTTTAGCAAATGTTCACATATAAAAAAATAATAATAGAGACAAATAACCCAATCAATATTACTTTAATTAATATCTAAAAAAATCCAAGGGTTTCATCATAGATGTCTTGAGATGGATCATATTTCCATCCACTAAGATTGAAAACCTTAAAGTATTTGTTAAACTTTAAATTTTTTTAGGAATCATTTATTTATTATTTGGTATTATTCAAACATATTTTTTTTTATTAAAAACATTTGTTATCTTTGTTCAATGATACAAGTTGAATTATTATTTATAAAATTTTCTTAAATAATAAGTCAACTAACTATTAATTTGATCTTCAAATTTTATGATATAGGACAATAGAAACTTAACATGCTACATCTTACTAAAACTTTCATTGACATTTCCTTATTTTGACATCAAGTTCAATAGAAGTTATTGATATTATTAGTTTTTTATCCCTTTACAAAAATGATGTTTTTTTTTTTTTATTTTATTACAAAATAGCTAAAGGTTATGATACAATAACCTGACCAGCTTTGATCCCATTCTAAGCAAAAACTCATAGGCTACATGAATTTGTTAATATTTTAAAATTAGATGACATGTTTGCTTTATTATATATTTAATTATTGATTGTATAAGTAAACACACAATTTATGAATGACATGAGAATAATCCGTTTCTTGAGTTCACAGCAAAGTCATTTGGAGTGCGACTGCTTTAAAGTGTGAGCTACGGCGGTGCTTGATTAGTCTTTGGTTTTGAATTTCTCCTCCGCGGCGTGCCAGTCTGTGGCAGCTCCTCCTTTCTCCGGCAGGGCATCTGTCGGCGATCTCCAATTCATAAAAGAACATCTAATCTTCGCTGTTAGGCTTCCTTCCATTGTCGTCTCGATCTTAAAATTTTACTTGTTTCGACTTTTGTTCTTTCTGGCCCACGTTGGGCTCTGGAAGTATGTTTTGGTGGGTTTGAATTCGGATCGCGTTAACATATATTTCATGATCATAGGATTAATATTGTTGTTGGTGTTTTCTGGGAAATCGTACCCGGTTTAACTCCAGTTGTAAAAAACCAAGCTTTTTGAGGTCAGATTTTGTTTCTTGGTAGATCGATGTTGATGTTTCAGAGATTATGTTTGCTTTACTAGCATTAAAAGTTCGTGTTGCTGGGACATGTTATGTACTGAAAAAATGAGCCTAACCTTTTTTTATTTCTGGGCGTTACCCTTGATTGTTTACTTATATTAGCAAGTACCCGAATTATAGAATAAAGTTTTAATAAGATGTAGGAGGGGCTCGAGTGTTCTCAAAAAGTGAATAATTGCGATTCATTAATGTGTTGATTCAGTTATAAAGTGAATATTTTTAGTCAGTACTCAAATCTTTAACATGGATATGGGTGCTGGCACTAGGAACCATATGTGACAAATTTGTTGATCGCTTGGATGTTTATGTTTAAATATAATTAATTTAATGTTAGTAAGGGACCATTATCATGGCAAAAAAAAGTGTGCAAAATTAACAAATAAGTGTTGAAAAGCATGTCTACATGGAAGTTAATTTATGCTAAAAAAAGATTTTATTGACTTTCATTAGGTATGAAACATCATCAAGGCATACTACTTTCACTTTGACTACTTATAAAAATTCATGAATCAAACAACAACAATGACAATAAAGCTTTCATCTATGTTTATGGGGAGAGATTATTGCTTAAACCAAAAGAGGAGAGAGAAGTGAGGTAACTTGGGTAAGTGAGGAAGTGAAGATGATTTCTCATTGCTTTGCCCAATTCTCTCTTAGTTTCTAGTGACGAAGTGATGTAACTTGGGTATGGTGGTACAAGGATTCCTACCAAGAAAGCCATGAAGCTATGCAAAATTGCCCACAAGAAATCATCTATCTTTCATTACATTTATCAAATTATTATTTTTTTTGAAATACTAACCATGGATTATAATAACTATAAGTAAGAGCTAAATATAAAAACTATCTTGATTTGCTGGGGGAATATATATTGCCTTTATTTCACCTAAAATTCAAGAAGGTCACCTCTTGGGATGCAAAAATCTACTATACTACTTTAGATCTCCTAACATGTGATGCATGTTTGGTAGAGAAGCATGAAAGGGATGATGCTTTGAATTTGGAATTCTTGTCCTCCCTTAAAAGGGCTATTGTAGAGGTTTGCTATGATGATTTATGAGTCAATCTAAGACTTAGTTCAATTGTAGGCATTTGTGATGGAAGCGGCAAGAGATATAACAAGTTGAGCCCCTTAGAACTCCGCAATGGATGGTGCAAAAGTTGTCAAGCAATAGCCAGTAACAACAATGGAAGTGGCTAAATGATCTCAGACAATAGCAACATTTCTAGCATTACCACCACTAGCTGTCGACCCATTGAAATTCATTTTACTTAGAGGTGGGATTCCATCGAGCGAGGTAGGGGACCATGGAGCCCATGGGGCTGCAAGGATCTCTAACCTTTGGGTTGGAAGGAATCTTAGCAAAGGAGATAGAAACTTTGATTAAACCTAAAATGTTGGGTTGAGGACAAATTGTCTTTCAATCAACTTTGGTATTTAGATTCTTCTAAATACAATCAAAAGTAGTGATGGCATAGGTGACAATCATACTTGAGTGCTTATTTGTGGTCTTAGCCTATAAAAAGAGAGATATGATAGTCTTGTTCGGCTAAACCACGGAAGAAAATGGTTTGCAAAAAGTATAGACCCTCAAAGATCTTTGGGCAACCACATAAAACATGATTTAGATTTTTCAGTGAACTGGTATTTTGAGGGGCAGTTTGATCGAGGAGATGTTTTGTCAATGGAGCCAATCGAAGGTCGGGATGACATTGTCACAAATTCTCCACAAAAAGACAAAATTTTGGTTGTCTTATTTTTTCAAGTTCAAGCACTGATGATCTAAGAACAATTGACAACTATGTTATTTTAAAGAATCATGGTGAGGGCACGAGGTGAGCCTACCACATACCAATAAAGTTTATCATCGTTGTGGGTTTGGGGATAGTTTAAATGTAGATCCTTGCAACCAAACTATAATGGAATAAAAGAGGTACAGTCACCAAGTTCCATTGTCTAGCATCATTAAGGAGGTGGGAGATAGTCTTCCACAAGGTGCTGCCCATGATAATCAAGGTAGGATGAAGATCAAATAGTTTTGAGCCACACCAAAAATCCTTACTAAACCCAAACCGAGTCTTATTATCTATTTTCTAGATTGTGTTATAACTAGTAATGGACCCCTCTTGGAAAATAAGTTTTTAGGGTGGAAAGTCACCCCTTTTTGGGTCTAGAATGACTCCTTATTCCCGTAATACTTCGACCAAAAGTACTCCACATTTAGCAACAAGGAATTCTCTAGGAACTTGGAAGAGATTTTGGATACGATGTTACTTCTCCAACCTTGGAGGTGATGAATATCAAGTCACCATGCTTTTTGGACAATAAAATGGAGTCCCAACAAAGATGGAGTGAGTGTTTTGCCACATCACCACTCCAAAGCAGTAAATAGATCAGGTTTTCAATTACATCAAGAATGTTTAGAGGGAAAAGGCATGAGATATGGTATATATAAGCATGGAAGTGGGCCCGCTATGTCAACGAGGTCATCAATCCTTTTTAATGCATGATTGCGAGTGTTATGAAAGGAATTATAAAAGGAAAGAAAAGTTGGTGCCTATTAGAAATTCAAGTATAAAATGTGGTAACTTACTTTAGGAAATAAAGCAATGGGAAATCAAAGAGAATTCAGAAGGCTAAACTATTCCTAACATTGTAACTTATTTTAAAAAAGACATAAAAAAGGAGATCATGAGGGGATTCCAAGAGTGAGTGTTGGCCCATCACGTTTCCTAGAAAGGTGATACCACCCATGTTGATCCTTCCATGCTTTGACCCAAAATTGAGAGCCTTTATCTTGAATTTATTTTAGGAATGTCAATACATATGGTGCCAAAGTGAAGTAACTCGTAAAAATCTTTGATAAACCATAATTCCATGATGAAATAATATATGGTAAACCACTATAAGAAATGAATCATGTCACATGTCATTATTTGAGGAGCCTAGTGAATCAAACTTTGATTTGATTAGCCTTCATTTGAGGCCTTGTTATAGGTCTATGCTCTTTTTGATTTTTGTTGATCAAAAGATCTTCAAAATCTTCGTTTTATTTTGCATCAATCTCACTAGATAGGCTTAGCTATATTAATCCTTTGATGCCATTTCAGTTTATCCACTAACAGCACAAAAATTATATCCAAGCATGATAAGTCATTTGTAATAGTCTCTTGTTACATATGTTTGGGTCTAGTCCTTTCTCTATTCACATGAAAGAACTCCAGCAACTAGCTTAACACAGTAGGAGCATAGAATAGTATTATTTAACATGCTAACCATTTGAGTTGACTCACCCACAGCATATCCTCAATTAATGTTGCACATATTTTCTCTCAAATGCATTCATTTCCTATTTTATCCTTTTGAGTGTAGCATCCTTATCCTTATAATATTTATTTTGTTTTTATGTTTGCACATTATAGGATAACATTTTATATAACTTTGTTAGTTTCATTGCATTGTTATAAAATTTGCCTTTAGTCTTAAGCATGACATTTTGATCATGCAGTACATGTTTAATTATTCTCTATTTTCATGTAAAGTATTGGACCTCATTATTAATATCTTCATCAATGTTATCTTTATTTTGAACTATAGGCTCAAGGTAGCAATAGATCACTTTCTTCAGTATTTTATAATTTTTAATAATAATCTTAACTATTCTTAATGCTAAACTAAATTTACATTTTATATTTTTGGTTTTGGATTTGATAAAAAAAGAATTCTATGATATTCTGTTGTCGTTTGTTATTGGTCTAACTTGGTTAACTCCTTGTTTTTATGAATCATACTAGCTACCCAATATAAACTAAATAAGACATCAATCGAAAGAACAAGAATAAAAAATAGTCTTACAACATGAAATAAAGCTTCTAGCTACTATAAATTCATGATGATTGAAATTGAAATGAGGCATATGGAATATTGTTATAGTTAATCAATCTTCTTGACGTTATCCCTTTTTTTCAATTCTTTGAGTGTTTTCAATATATTATTGGATTGGCTAAGAAATTTTGTAGTTTGACTATTGATAGGAAATCTAATCATACTTTGTTACTTATTGGGCATCTGATTATGTGTGCTATTCTTTATTTTATAAGCAATAGCACTGGTAAATTGACAAAAAAGTGAAAATAGATACAAGTTATGTGTGTATATGTTGTTCACAGATATGGAGAACAGTTGCTCTACCCAAATAATTGATGGAGATGGTGTATTTAATGTTTCTGGAATGGAGAACTTCCTGAAAGCTGTGAAGTTTGGTGAATGTGGACTTTCCTATGCTGTTGTTTCCATAATGGGTCCACAAAGTAGTGGTATGCTTCTTAGTCATTATAGTGGCATTTAAATTATCTTTGCTTGTTGGTTGTGGAAGCATGTTTCAACCATATTTGTAAGTCTCATTTTAGTTGCTTGTTTATTAACCACAGTTTTGATACATATACTATTACTATATATGTTAGTATGCATCCAAAAGCTTTTCTCAAATCTTTATTTTTTGCTAACAAAGCTCTCCCTTGTTCTATTTTCAGTTGTGGACTTCAAAGTAAAAGTATAAGATTCAAGCTAAAGCTTATGCCTTCAATTGTGAAATTTTTACATGCCTATTTGCTTTGATTTAAAAGCTTATTCATTTTTACATGCTTCTTTCTCCTTTTAGGGGAGAGTTTAGGCTGCAAGTTCTAGTTTTTTTTTTTGTTGTTATTGGTAGTTTGGTAGTGTTCATGAGAACCTTTGAAGGCATTCTTTTTTCGTAGAGGAGATAATACTTTTTGAAGGATTTTATGTCTTTTATTATCATACTTGGATGAAGAGAGACATGCATTGGACTTGTAAAGCTCTCTCCTTCCTATGTGAGATCTTTTATTTCATGGCCTATCACTGTTGTTTGGATTAAGAAGTTTTGAATGAGAAAGTTTCGTGACCTATTTTCTAATTTGTGGGTAATGCTTAAAGGTATACTTTATTATTATCTTTGTCTTTTAATTTGCCCACTAAAGTGATGGTTTTTTACCTAAATTGCATTTTATATTTTTACATAGAATGGAACTATTGTCATATAATTTGTCACTTTATAGAGGTCATGGTGAACCGGTTGCTTAAATTGCCCCCAAGTTATCTTTTGGTGTCCATTTCCTCTAAGGCATGTATTCTAACATGCTTAATACATGATAGCTTTAATTGTCCAACCTTGGCTTGGTTACCCCACTTGCACACATTTCAATCTCTAGTTGGTCGAATCTATGCTTCAATTTTTTCTTATAAATTTGGGCTCTTCCCTTTAAAGGTCACAACCTTCCTATGTATGGGCGATATGGATTTTATCATCCTCATCTACGATGTCTTTTCACCTACAATTTGCACTCGAGTTCTTGTTTTATCATTTTAGTTAACTCAACAGCTTTTCATTCCCTTAAAAATCTAAACTTGTTTTTCAATTGTAAAGCTATATACTCTACAAGAATACCTTGGTTATCCATAAGGTTTTTCAATTTTTTTGAAATATGTGGAGTCTCCAGTTTATAGAATGAAACATGTTTAGGTCATTCATCTTTTAAGTCTTATGACTCTTCATGCTCTTTCTTCTATTAATAAAATGGAATCCATTAGGATTATGAAATGAATAAAATATATTCTTTTCTGAATCCCTATTAGGCAATTCCCTCAAAACCTAAGTATATTCCCTGATTTTGTTTTACATAGTTTTCAATACAATCCCATATCCTTGCTTATGTAATTCGAAGTTGAGTAGAGTGCTTCCTTTGTTCCTATGTTCCCTCCTACATGTTCTATTGTGAGAGCGAACAATTCGTGCTTGTATTAACTTGATCACATGGTAACCCTTGATTTGATTGAGAAATGACTACAATAGATGGTTTATTTGATTTGAAAAGGTATTTGGGTTGACTACTTTTCTTTGTGCCTTGAGATGGAAAACTGGATAGAGTAAGAGAGTTTTTTTTGGGAAGAGTAGAAGGATAAAATTCTTATCTAGAATGCTTAAGGTTACCATTTTTGAAATATTATGCTGTTGCCTTCATTATTTTTCTGCATTTCTCTTGTTTTTGACCTTAATTTCACTCTGGAGAGTAGCGGGACTTCCTAGATCCCTCTTGTGTGGGTTAAACAATAGTTTTTCTTCTTGCAAAGCGAGGCATTGAAATTAGGATTGACCATTGGGTCTCTCTGTATTATCAGGAGCAGGCTGAAGTGGTTTTTGGTTGCTGTAGCTCCTTGGGGAAGACAAGGTAGGGAGAGGGGAGGGATGAGAGGAAGGTATTTGAAAGAGAATTTCAAATTTGTATTCCAGCCATTTTTCCTTTCAAATAAGCTTATTTCCCAAGACTTTTTTTGGCTTATTTTATTTCAAGTCATAATTCTTTCTAGGGTTTAACCTCAAATCTCTCAAAACTCAACCTCCTCAAAGATCATCCAGCCTAGAAGAAGCTTCTAAGATGGTTAGTCAATATAGCAGTGACTATACAATTGATCTCCATTCAGTGGTACAATTTCAAATGCCATGATTTCACTGATTCACTCAGAATTTTGAACATACATGCAGTTCCCTCTTGATAAGCCTTTGTGTCTCAGTGGTCTGATACGGAAATTGATGACATCAGTGTGGCTGTTTGGATGATTGTAAGGTTCATGACTAATCATCCAATTTCAATGATCCTCTCATGAATGTCCAGATTAAAGTTGGTATTTCTTCTTGGGTCAATTATCAGTGATCATGATTTACAAAAAAACATACTCTGATCCGATCCTTGTATCATGGATGGAGTGATCTATTGTATGTATCTCTAATTTCTTAAATCCACACATCAACTTTTCTTACGATTTTTTTTTATCATGTGCAATTTCAAAACCAACAAATGAGAATGCATATTATCTTTTATAGCCTTAAATGTTTACAATATGCTAAACAAATGCATACTTTGCATTGTACAACATCATTTAAATCTAGCTTATTCCAAGATTTACTAAAATGTTGTTTTAATCTAATAGAATTGGGGCCATCTACTTAAATCTTATAGAATTTGAAATTGCGGTCATCCACTTAAATCTGATGGAATTTGTACAATTTCTTTTACCTTTGTTCTTGTATGCTGGTATCGAATTACTTATCTAGCATATGTTTTCCCTTTGCCATTTGGTGGCTTGTTAGCTAAGAAGCACATTCGTCCCCCATGCACTTGGAAACAATCATCAGATAATATTGATTTTCCTCATTTCATTATTCTGTATGAATTCACTTATTCTTAAAAATGCATTGCTAGATAGAAAACTTCTCTTTTTTTTTTGAATCACTTTTTGTGAATTTTTAATGCTAGTGCATCTTCACAATAAACAATGCATGATACCTCTTTCTAGGTCCAATAGTCAGTTCAATGACTAGTAGTCCGCAATCGCTTAATACATTGAATTGAATTTTCAGTTATATAATGGTAATTGTTTTTCATCTTTAACTTTTTGTAAAAATTAAAGCAACAATGACCTTTTGCCAACTAATCTGTGAACATGTATGTGCTCCTTTTTTTTCAAAATGATTATAGTTCATATGTTTTTTGTTCTTCATTATGTCTTTTCCTTCTTCATAATTTTAATACATCATTGCCTTCAATTTGAACATCTAATAATTTAATTTAAATTTATTGTTACTATTTTACTCTTAAAGTTATTGTGAGCCACAACACTCCTTTTCCACTATGATATGCCTTTGTATTCTTAAGATCCAAGATTTGAGCAAATCACAATATAGCCCTTAAAATCAAGAACATTGAATGGGTTGTTTTCTAAGGTCTAGAAATTAATATAGAGACTAACAACCTCAAGATTGATCACATGTTGAACCTCGTGTTGGCATTGGAGTGCATTTAATGATAATTATTGAGCATTTTTAAGACTTGTAAATCCTTCTTGAGGTATAGATTTGTTAATAGGTCGACTCAATTCTATTCGAAATCTTGACATTTTGAAATCCTAGACAGACTTTTTTCTAACCCATTAATGGGTGTCTTAATACTTTAATTATATTCCGCTTAATATTTACCATAATGCCTACTCGTATTTATTAACAATAGATATATAGTTTAAATTTTAACTTACAATAAATATAATATGTTTTATTAGTTCAATTTACCTCTTATTTGCCAACATAATTTTGTTCAAGGACATGAAAGTTTTGGGTTGATCTGAAGCCTGAAATCATCGCAGATTATAGATTAAATCTATGATGACTGTGACCCTACTAGATTTCCTATCCAACCCAAAAGAAGTGTATTCTTTCTAGGCAGGTTTGACCTTATCTTAACCGGACTCATTAATAGCCTTATTGGCGTGCTTCAACATCATTGTAATCTGAATAGGATCTTTAGTGTAATCTTTATTGATGTATTTTCTAAGGTATGCAAATTGGGTTGAGTAGAATCAAGAACTGCTGACAATCGAATTCAATATCTATCAGTTCAATTGCCAATTCCTTGAGATTTGAAGGCTTTTTGAGGTATGTATTCTTATGATTGATTATAAATGCATTTCAAAGTTTATCAAGTGTTACTTTGTCTCGGTTGCTTTTCACTCTCTTGCAATAGTAAATCAAAGATATAAGTAGGACAAAAAATTCAAAGGACACTTTTCTTTTGAAAAGATAAGCAAAGTGCTTGTTCTAGCCTTTTTGAATCTTCAATGGCCATTCGAGTTGGAGGCCAACACATTCGTTTATGATATGGGTGTTGTCTAGATGCAAGAAGGAAGACCAATGGTGTACTACTTTGTACTATCCATAGGTCAGAAAAGAACTTTCTATCCTATGGCAAGGAGTTGGTCCTACATCAAGCTGTTGACATACTCGAAAAGGAGGCCAACATACACATTGACCAACAACTTGAGCAATGTTTGTAAACTCAATCCAAACTCCATCAAATAGGACACGAATTGGGTGTCTTATCTTCAATTCAATCTTGTGATAAAATATAAGAGAAACCAAAAGAAGATGGTTGACATGCATTTGTGGCCACCCATTACCTTGTTTTAGTTAACTTTTTGCTTGCAGGTGGAACCATTGATGCATCAGCAGTATACCTTGCTGTATGAAAATCACCTTGACTTCTAGAAGTCTTGGAGAAGGTCAAGGAGGGACAACAAATGGAATTTGACAAAGGAGAACTCTTCTACAAGGGCCTCCAACTCTACATGCTTACAGAGTTTGATTGAGTGCAACAGATTTGAGAGGCACATGAATCCAAGATGGCTGGCTTTTAATAATCCTCCTCAACCTCTAATGATATGCATATTAGCCACACAAGCATATAAATTTAGTGAAGCTCTTGCATGGGGGTGTGTACTGGTAGCACTTAGAAACTGTCAAACTCAAGGATTGTACATGCCACTTTTAGTTCCAAGTCATTGATGGGAGAGCACCTCCATAGACTTCCTTCCAAGACTTGTATAATCAGAAGGAATCATACTTGCATCTTTGTTGTGGTTGATAAGTTTTCCAAACAAGTAGTACAATACAGGAGAAGATGCTGTCAAGGTATTCTTTAAGCTTGCATGGTTCAAGTTGAACTCCCCGTATCCTATCTAAAATTGTAATTTGAGATTCCTTAGTGCTTTTTTGGAGGTTGTTATTAACCAAGATGGACACATTATAACCTCCATCTAGAACAAGATTAGACAAAGGTCATTTACTACATGATTGTTCATCTGTGAGCATTTCCTACTCACCACTTAGAGATGTGGGATGTGTGCCTTTCGTAGGTGCAGTTTATCTTTAATCATGTAATTCACTTTTTAATGTTGTGCAATACATTTGGCATTTTCTTGGGTTATCTACCCTAAGCCCATTTGAGATGGGATTCGATGTTAATGACCAAGGCCAAGACCTTTGTAAGGTGTTGAAGCTTCTTGAAGACATCTGTAAGGTGCATGTCTAAGTGAAGAGGCAGTTGGAGAAATCACAACATTAATGTAAGGAACAACACCATTGACATCATGTCAAATGTTTGTATGAGGTAAGAGATCTAATCTGCACATTGGCAAGGAGAAATTGAAGGCAAGAGGAAATTGAAGATTAGGAAGAACACTTATTAGTTGAAGTACTATTAATATGGAGATCTATGCTGTTTTTCAAAGTACTTGAAGTTGCTTGAGCTATCTATCTCAAAAAGGGAATATGTGATGTTTTGTTAACCATTGATGACCTTCTTTTGGGGCTAAAGTAGCCATTCGCAACAAACATAAGCTTGGGGAGGAAGACTTCCATCATGAGCCATAGAATGGAGTCTTTTACAAGAAGGGATAATATAGCATTCAAATGTACCACATCCAACAAAAAGGATGACTATTGGATATTTGATTGATTTGAGTATTTGGATGCACGTAAAATCAATTAAACCTCAAGATCACTTGGTCAATGTGGAACATAGTTGATTGAGGTGTTAACTTATTTGCCCATAACTTGAAATTGACCAATCGACAGAGTGAAGAATCAATCGTTTATTTGTTCAATTTGGTTTATTCATGTAATCGATAACGAAATTCACCAAGACTATGATCGGATCTAAATTATGGTGTTTTACAGAAAAAAGAATTTTAGTTATCAAAATATGATTTTCTTAATTTAAGAAGAGTGTTAATAGGTTGTTAATCAATTAGACATATGTTAAGCTTGTTCTTTTGTGTTTTGTTTATTTTAATGGTTATTAGGTGTGTTTTAGTCATCATGAGGAATTGCTACAACTTGGTGATATAAGAGATCTCACCATTTTTTGGAAAAAAAATCAAGAAGTTTTAGAAGCAAATGTTCTTGCAATGCATTTGAGGAAAATCTAAGGAGATTTGATCATTACTCTTTTCTATCCTTATCTATGAAAGCTTCCAAGCTTTTGGGCAAGAGAAGTTGTGATAAATCACTAATGTACTCATATCTTGCTTTTGATACCTTTAAATGAAGTATATTTGATACCTATGAAACATTTTCAAATTTAACATGAGTTTCTATTATGTATTTTGTTGTATAGATCTTTGCACAATTGAAATTGAGAGAACCTAAAAGGCTTATGTCTTCTATTATTCAGTAGATTAAGTTTGGTTTTTTAATTAAAGCTAACTCATCTTCAAAGTAATTTAAAATTTTCTTCATATGATAATAATTATGCCTCATGAGAGGCAACTTCTTTTAAGATATTATGAAATAGCATATTAAAAAAAGCCTTTAGGGATAAAGCATGGTGCCTTGGTTGTTGAGTATAACATGATCAAAACTTGGAGTGGAAAACAATCATAAAAGATGTGGGAGTTGCCTCATGAACTCCATTACAGGAGAGTTCCATTGTTTCATGATCCTTGGTTCCCACGAGAAGGAATTATGACTAATACTCTAGTCCTCAAGTGTAATTTGTTAGTGCCTTGAGTGACAAAGTATCATAAAAGATCCAAGACTTAACTTGTGAGCATCATAAGAGCATCTCATTTATTGTTCTATAAAGGACCTTATGGATAAACCCCAACGAGCATAGCTATTGGCTCATCTGACGACAATAATATCGTAGTCTTCATGGGTTGTTTCTCAGGATCTCAAGTGGGCAATAGATATATCTTATCACTTGGTAAAGCTTTATGTGTTAGTTCTCAAGTGCGACCTAATCAACACTTAAGTGGAAAAAAAATTATGAGGACTCTAAGAGTTTCCTTGCATTCTTCCACAAGAGTAGTAACTTAGTTATATCTTGGTTGTTGGAAAGTCCCATAGATAAAGTTTGATGCTTTTGTTATTGGTATAGCTTAACTAGTGCCTTAATGAATAAAATGTCTTAAAGGCTCTACATTTATGCCCCTATTAGAGCATCTTGATGATGCCTTTCTTCTAGGACCCCATAAAAGTGAATTGGGTAAGCAGCTTCAAGGGTTTATTTTTATAATTATTGTGGTTTTTGGGCCTTCATGGGAGTGATTTGAGAAATCACCACCCAAACTTAATTCAACATTTTGAGAAATAAGATTACTATTGAAGATCCATTATTGAAATAAAGTTCACTTGTATGAGATGGTTAAGAAAAGTTATTTTTGACTAAAAAGCCTATTGTAAAGGAAATAAAGAAGTTTTTTGCATTACTATTTGCAAAATACTTTCATTCATAAAATATCTCTAATTTTACTCTTCAAGTAGTTGAATTAGGAATTTTCTCTAAGTTCTACATCCTCAAGATCTCTTTTGCTGTCCATGAGGCAGCGAGTTTTTTTTAAGTTACTTTGTTCCTTCAAAGTTCACTTACAAGGTTAAAAGTTCAAAAATGATTTTATTGGTTAGGATTAATCTTCCATTGTCTAACTTCTAATTTTAACATTGGAACTTTAGCCCCAGTACATAATTCTATTTGATGCCATGGGCTACAAACCCTAATATGATAATTTGATGATAACAAAACCATATGTTCTTATACACTAATTCTTTGCTTTGAGTACGTCTTTATCAGGATTAGAAGTAGAAGAATGATGAAGTTATGGCTAGGAACTTTCACATTGGAGAAGCCATGGTGGTATTTGTTCTTAATGGTGTGGTGATTGTCTTTGGTATCTTTTATTTTTATTTTATTGTGATAGAATATTAAAACCTACACTAATATTCATGTGATACTTAGGATCATGCATTTTCATAAACCATCTCACATGGCAAGTTGATTTTTCTTGTAAATCATGAAGTTTTATAAATTATCTTACATGTTGATTTGATTTCACTTTTAAACTATGTATTTCATAAAGTTGTAGTAGGTTTGTATTAAGAATTATCACCTTTCAAACCTTAATCATGTACTAGTTAGAAAGAGATTAAATTAAGCCACAATTGAAAAAAATTGCATTAATCATATAGTATGATAGCTTTGTCATACTGTATGACTGATTCATAATATGCATAATAAATCAATTGGAGTGTGTGACTAAATCCTTAATTGGTGATAACTAGTCAATCGTACGGTATAATAACTATTATCGTAAAACATGATTTGTATTTTGGCTAATTATGTTGATAGAAACACTAGAAAAGTTTGTACAATGTGATATATAAGTATCATACAAATACGATCAGTCTGTGAATTGAACAATCTAAGTGAAAGAAAAACAAAAAAAAAATTTATAGTATGATATGTCTTATCATATAAGAACGATCATTTAGTGAACTAAATAATTCAAGTAAAATTAAAGCCAGCAAGTTTCATACAATATAATGTCTTATTATAGAAGTATGACTATGTATTGAGTTAAATAAGTTGAGGAAAGAAACAATTAGAAAGTTTCATGTTCTATTGGACAAGTATGATCATGCCTTGAAGATTAATTAAGCTGAGAAAGAAAAGAATAAGAAAATTTCATATAGTGTGATATGTGTGTGTGTGTGTGTGCATGTGCATCTGTATTTTAATAAAAAATTAGTTGTTGGGTAACTATAAGGATTTTCTTAATTAATATATTAAACATTCCTTGTTTATGAATACCCCTTAAAAAACATATAAGAAAAAGCTAATACAAGCAATAATTTTTAAATTTGAGGAGGTGATTTGTGCTTCAGACTTCAATATGTTTTCCACCTTTGCATTTTAGCAAGGTGCTTGAGATACGAATTGTTCAAATATTGTTTTCAAGCACGTCTTTTCTTTCATTTGGTTCTTCTAATTGGTTACACCATTTCATACTTTACATATATTGTGCCACTTACAATTAGCAATGACCATAGCTTATCTTGTAAAGCTTATGTTATAAATTTGCTTTATTTGTTCCTTGCCATTCTTGTATTAGACTTGTTTGAGTCATTAGTGTTATTATCTCATGTGGATCATCTTGTAAAGGTATTCACATAACGGTTGTTTGATGAAAGGTGGTTAATGGAGTTAGCTTAGTTATTGGGTTGGAGGTGGTTGTAGATCTAGGTGTGGTTTGTACAATCTAAAAGACTTGTTCTTTTTATTACAATATTTACATAACAAAGATTTTCAAAAATAGATATAACTTTTTATTAAAAATCACAAATTTCCCTCTCCTATGGCTTTATTATTCCTACAATAATCTAGATGCAAATTGAAGATCTCTATATTTTGTAAACATAAGGACCCCAGACAAGATCTTATAAGGAGTTCTCACAAACCTTTCATCATTATTGTTCATATACCATTATTTAGATTATATGATTTATACTTCAATGGTTATAAGGGTATTTTAATCATTTTAAGAATGCCCTTAGAATTTATCAGGTACATGTGTTTTCACCTCCAACCATCATAATCTCAATTATATATCATGGAATTTTAATGTATAATCATTTATATTAAAAAGAATGATTGTTGGAGACATTCTTTCATAATACTTGATCCAATATGCCTAAATTTTTATTATCTTGGAGGTGCAACAATATCTCATTGCTATTTGTCAATAAAGTATGAAAATTGAAGTTATAAAAGTAAAAAAAGGAATTGCGGGGTTGTGCCGCATCAATAAGATTTGATGTTTTTCTCATGAAATTTTGCTAAAAGATTAATACTTATTTGATAAGTCTATTGAGTCAATGTGTTTGACATATACTTTGAATGATAACCATTTGAAATTCACATAAGGAGTTGAAAGGTCATGAGAATGATGTTAATGCAAGATTTGTCTAGGTCATCTTGTCTCCCTCATGCAAATCAATGGATGGGTCATGCTTTAGGACCTAGATAAGTTAGAACATTAGTAGCTCAAGATTGATCCTTATTTAAGCCTTATTTTAAGACTTAAGTAGTATAGGACATGCCAAACCTATTAAGGAGCCCATGGTACACAAACATTAAGTTAGGCATAAATTTAAAACCAGATCTCAGATTAAAACTCAATGAAACCAAGATTGCATTGTTAGACTTCTTTTGATGTTTCCATATTTGTTTAGATAAGATAGTGGGTCAAATAGGTTATCACAAGAATTGTTTACATGCAAGGGAGGCTTTCCAAGCACCACATTTGTTGGATGTATTCATGAATGTGCCTCCTTAAAGGACTTTTAATTTTAAGCCTTTGTTATTGTTGCATGGTAGTTATAATTAAGTGTTGAGACATCTAGATTATGGCATTTCAAAATTTGAATTTCTATTTTCATGGTCATGTTTTGGATGAGTTTTAGGTTTGTTTTTCAAATCACATTTCTTAAGATCAAACAGGTATAATCAAATGGAGAGCATTAATCAAGTGTTTATTGAAGCAATCCATGAGTAAAGACAAGTCAGTGAGTCTTGATGGCTTTACTCACGCTTGACTCAACTTACAAATCATTGAGCCATTGTTCCAACTTGGTGGAGTGTTTATCTATCTGGAGCTCATCTTTAGCACTTTATTTGTATTAGAATCATTAAATCTATCATTTGAATTTATATGGCATATAGGCTTGCATTATAATACTTATGCATGTTGAATTTGTGAAATCATAAGGTTTACATTTTATACATATTTATATACATATAAATATGTAAGAATGAACATTAATTACATAGGTTTATATATGCTAAATTGATCAACTTCCATAATTTGCAAAATAATTTAAGAAAAGTGCTAAAGGTTTGCATATTCTTCTTATACCAATATACTAAAGGGCTACTCGAGAAGTGTATGGTGAGGTATGAAATATTGGAGTTTCATATAGTATGATGTAATCCTTGGTGCATCAGGTAGAGATCGGACTAAGCAATATTGATTGTGTGCTAAAGTTTGTAGTATCGTATAAGTACGACAAGATCTTCGTATTTGTATGATCAGTATGTTGTATACTAAGAGTTGAGGATTTAGACTATAAGTAAGCTAAATGATGTTGTACTTGTATGATCTCATAGTTATACTAGTATGATCAAGTAGCTAAGATAAGCTGAAATGTGTATTGTTGTACATTACATACTTCATACAAGTATGATCAATCTAATAAATGGGACCTTACTTAAGGCTTAAACAAATTTTAGATAAATTTCTATCATACCGGTGCGATACTTTTATTGTACTAGTATGATACATACTTATCTGAGAGTTTGATTTGAGAACTTAGTCGTTTATTAAGTGGATGTGTCATATGAGTACAATTCATTTATTGTACTAATATGATCATTCTTAATAATTATTGTGAGCTTCTCATATAACGTATCATATTATATGACCTTGCATTGTATATTATTTTCTCGAAGGCTTAGAATATTACTTAGTAGATCTGTCCTGGTAATGTAGTATAAGTATGATATCTTGAGAGATGTAAAAATGAATTGATAGGATAGACACGTTGTGCGGGCGATTCGAGTGTAATACATATCGTTTTGTACGATCTTATAATCGTAATTGTATAGTCATTATCCTGAGAATGTAATAGCTAGTTCGATTGTTTTAGGAATAGGTTTTTAGCTATTAGAACTTCTTAATTTGCATATAGCTTATTGATTAATATGAGTAGATTTGAACAGGAAAAAGCTAATGACTAAATTGCATAATCATTTTAGAAGTGAAAAAATTTAAGAGCTATGGGCTATACATGATAATGAAAAAGATTCTCATCCTGTTGCTGTTATTGTTGTATCCCAAGCATCATCTGCATTGATCTTACATCTAGTACATCAAAGTTGTGCATTTTGATTGGTGACATCCTTTCACTTTATTTTAGATTTTGTGATATATTTCTCTTATGTAAATAATATAAGATTTTGTTATGTTACTTTGAATAAGTTTTGTAACATTTGTATAAGTTTTGTTGTGTATTTTTTGGAGAAGTTGACCTCTACTTGGTTGTAACAAAAAAAGAGTGAATTTGTGTTTGGTTAACCCTTATCTGGCTGTGACAAAACTGAGAGTGGTTTATTGTGGATGCCTAGCTATTTGGTTAGGATTGGATGTAGATACAGGTTTGGATTAGACCACCAAAAATATTATTTTGTTTTCTCTTATGTTCTTACTTATTTGTGATTGCTTTTATTTATTTGGTATTCACACAAAAGTTTGATAAAAATAATTACAATAGTTATTAAGATTAACAAGAAATTTCTATTATATGAATATTTGTGATTACTTCAATTGTTTGAAATCAAACAAAATCTTCGATTGTAAGATACTTGAGTATTTTAAGTTGGGTGAATCCAGTTTGAGCAAGAAAAACCTTTTATTGAGTTGTTATATTTAATTTGTTGAAAATATTGAGTTATTAAATCAAATTAATCATTGTATTTGCACAATTCACTTTTCTCTTATAAACATCACTAATATTTTAACAGTTATGTTTTTGAACATTGAACATGTGAATGAACTTGTATTTATTCTCTTAGATGATGAATGAAAGATTAGAGTTTGCTTGAATTTCTTATTGATTACCTTAGTTTGGTGGCTAGGTTTTTTGTGGCTTATCTTGATTGTTGAGCAAATGGAGGAAGATTTTGGTAAGTCTCTCTCTCTCTCTCTCTCTCTTCTCTCTACTCTCCATCTCAAGATTTGACTAGAAAATTTAAATCCTTCGTTCTTTTGCATTGGCTACTCCCTCGTAGAATCTCTTGAAGTCATCACTATTGATCGTTTTGGATGCAACAAGCTTGTTGGAGATCTTATAAGGCTCTTATGAAGAACTATATTCTTTTTAATGTTGATAGATACAATAATAGCTAATTCAAAGAATGTGGTTGAAATGGTTGTAGCAATCCTTAGAATTTAGCCTAAGTCGTATTAGGTCAATTTTCTAAATCATTCCAAAGGTTTAGCTTCATGTCCACATCATTGCCAAGAGCTATAGCTACCTCATTTCAAAGCTTCCACTTTGAAAGGCATCGACTATAATCTTGATGTCCTCATTATTACCAAGAGCTATAGCCAGCTCATTTTAAAGTCTTCACTTTGAAGGGCGTCAACTATAACCATTCTTAGAGGAGGATCATTAGAGACTACGAGTGATTCCATTCAATGGTTTTTTTTTTTCTTTTATGATCATAATTCCTTTTTAGCTTTTGATAAATACATGAGAATGTACATGTAATCTATTTTTGAGTAACAAAGAATGCATTGGCTCTTTTTCCTACATACTTAGCTTATTTGGTTAGTAGATCACTGCTTAGCTAATTGAAATCCTGCATCAGCATACTTTTTTCATCTTTTAAATTTCTTAGTGGTTTGATCATCCATTTTGCATTCTTAAAGCTTATCCTTCTTGTCGTTTAGAGTGTAATCTCATTCCACATAAGTTTGCAATTCTCTGATGGCAGTTGTTTTTCATCCTTTCTATTCTATCATGGGATTCTATGTCATTGTGATAACATGCCTCTTCCTCTCCAATTTTCAATTTGTGTATCTAGTAACATCAATTACTGTTTGATTGAACATATTATGACCTTATAATCTTTATAATAAGACAAACTTTTGATTTTTGCAACAGAATTAAATTGCATTCTTGTGGATCCATTCTTATTTGTTAACACATGATCATCTCATTTCTTAAAGATATAGTAACAATAAAACCTGCAATTGATGCAAAGTCATAGGTAGCACATTTTCTCCCTAAAAACGCAACTATAATAGAAGCCTTTAAATTCATTAGCTTCCTTTCATGTGTGTGTATGTACATATATATATATATATATATATATATATATATATACACTTAGATCTCTTTTAATATAAACTCTTCCTTGTTTTCTATACTTTTCCCTGATTTTTTGTATTGAAATCAATTGTATTAAAGAGCCAATAGCATGGATAATAGCAAGAACCTATCCACCTAACACAATATATGATATTCTATTACTTCTCTCAACTTTCATAATCTTATCTTGCATATTTAGTCCAAAATTATATATACTATTTTTGAGATTATTTCTTATTTAAATGGTTGAAAATAAAGAATCAATTTTGTTGTTATTTCATTATCCCACTTAACCTCTTGGTTATATGTGTGTGTCTGCACACACGTATACATACACAAGAATGTGTTAAAATATATTTGTATATATAGATATCTAAATATGATACATATATGCATATGCATGTATATAATAATGTGTTTGTCTTCATAGGTGCTTTGATATTACCACCATTATCATCTTGCTAATCCAAGCACATATCAATATGCTATATGATGATAAGACAATGTTTTAAAAGGGTGGGATGTGTATCCTTATGGTGATTGCGATCAATTAGCTTATGCATATGATTGTATGTGTCAACAAATTGCACGTTTTTCACCTAAGAGGTAAGAGTTGGAATCATGATAAAAGCTGTTGCCATGATCTATATGCATCAAATTTGAAGTCATTTGAGACAATCTCTTACAAATATGTAGGATAAGACTTCATATAATAGATTTTGCTGGTCCATTGCTTCTTACAGCTCGTGCATATGGTTGCGTTTGACCACCATCCTACCCTTTAAATGATTTTAACTCTTTTTGGTTGCTTGCTAAAGCTTATCAAAAGTGAAGGGGCTATTAAGTTTGATTATCACTTAATTGATTTGCTACTTTTTAAAATTTAAAATAGTTTGAACACCATAAGGCCAATTCAATAAATTATTGACAATATTATTTATCAAAATGGACATTACAATGTTGGTATAAATAACCTTACATGCATTCAGGATGATTTATTTATTAGGATAATGCTATTATCATTATTTATCTTAATTCAAATGTTTATTAGAACTGAACTATTTGGCATTGACTTTACAAGTTGTTTATTATTAACTATAATAGTTAATTTGAGCATTATGAGCATATTTTAGCTTTAGAAAACCAGATTTGCCAATGTTGCCTATTATTTGGGAAGATATGCATCTAATATGTTTGTAGTACGAAAATGGATGCATGGGTCATTATCTGTCCATCATTTACATCTAATATATTTGCAGTACGAAAATGGAATCCAGAGAGGATTATCTGTCCATCAAAGCGAACTACACTACTTGAAATATCTACCAAATAGTTGTTGGACTAACCATAGATAAATATGATAGAACTTGCTTAAATATTTCTCCCAGTTTATGACAAATGATTTACTTTGTGCTTTTTCTCTTCTAAACATGGGGGGCATTCATAGGGAAGATGAGAATTTGCACTAAACCATATATTTAATTTTCAAGAACTTCTGAGATTTTCTAACCTCTGGGATTTTGTGGTACTTAAATGGACAAAGAAATGTATCTTTTCTTTCAAAATGATCTATGTGAAATTTTGCCATCCACAATATTATGAACTAATACAGAAAATCATCTTTTTCCTTCAATTAGTTAATTATTGGCTTTTGAAGGACAAAATATGCACATTTTATTCCTATGGTTTTTATGTGTAGTGCATCCTAGAGAAAAGGATAGAGATTGAATCAAGAACATAATGAAATTATATTAAAAACCATCTTTCTCCTTAATTAGAAAATTTTTGCTCTTGAAGGACCAAATATGCACATTTTATTCCCATTGTATTTATATTTACTGCACCTAGACAAAAGGATGGAGATTGAATCAAGAAAATAAACTTCCCTACCAAACATATTAAGGTTGGGAATCTATCTTACATCAAATTCCAAATGGCAAATCTACTTTGCTACTTGAAGAGAAATGGTGATTATGATTTGGGTTTGGTAAACTTATTTTGGTGATCAAGGATAGTTAGGGATTAAGTTGAGTTGTGTTCTTATTGGAGTTACTCTAGTACTTCTTTACAATAGATGACTTTTATAAGTGTATGGTGTAGCAGTCTTGATAAGTGGCCAGTTTGATGGGTCAGCCAGAGGTGCTCGATCAATTGGGTTCTAAAGAATTGGCATGATTTTTTGGGTTTTTTATCAGGATAAATGTTTTTTGATCCTGTTGTTAGCCTTACAGAACAAAACAATAACTTTTATGACTTCTATTAAATTTAACATTGATAGAATTGGTGGGCTTAGGGCAATTTCCTTAATGGTCTCTTCCATGTTGATGGCTTAAAGCACTTTCATGGATGTAAGTGCTTGCTTTTACTCTGTGATAGATGAAGTTAGTGTGTCCTTTTTCATTTTTTGATGTGTTAATGTATTTTTTTTTTATATTTTCCAGCTTATGGTCTTTTTGTTTACAAATTTGATATGCTGTCGGCATGCAGTAAAGCCTTGGCTTGCATGCTAAAATTTTTTATTTTTGATGTTCCTTTTGCATCTTGAAAGAAAATTATGAAATACAATTAAATAGTGGCATTTTGAAAGAAGAATGTGAGCTTGTGATTAACGAATTGCCCTAGTAGGTGGGAATGGCCCACCTGCCACTTTTTCTGTTTATGAAACTTTTTATTTCCTATTCAATATTAAAAGAATCACTAGTTAACCAAATAACTTTCATAATTTTTTCACTCATAAAATACCTTTTTCAAAATTTGTTTTTTCAGTGATCTTTCAAAAACTCATTTTTAGTTGCAAGTAGTGTTACTGAATAGAACCATAGTTTTTTTGAGTGCACTAGTTCTGTGTTATTATTGTGCCAACAGTACTGCTGTTTAAAATAGTTTGTTAAAGGCAATGCTTAATTCATCTTATAAATTTGTCATTCTTTTGACAGGCAAGAGTACGCTCTTAAATCATCTATTCCATACCAAATTCAGAGAGATGGATGCCTTTAGAGGAAGGCAAGTTTCTTATGTTTCTTGTATTTCTAACAAATCATGCCTTACAACTTAGAAGGATGTGTAGATTAAAATAGTGTTTTTGCTTTGTGCTTTAGGTCTCAAACTACTAAAGGAATTTGGATAGCAAGGTGTGTTGATATTGAACCATGTACTATAGTCTTGGATTTGGAGGGTTCTGATGGACGAGAGCGAGGAGAGGTACAAATTTGATTCGGCTCATTCAGCAATGCTCTATTGCTTTTCTTTTGGGTGGGGGTGTGGTAGCCCAATTTATACCCTATGAAAGAAATATAGAAGGTAACAAAACCTTGTCACCAGGAATAAAACTAGAATTTAAGCCAGCAGTTTTCAAACTCATTAGCCAAAACTAAATTAACTAGCAGATTTGACAGACCTGGTAAGTACAGCCAATTGGTCAAAATCGTTATTCCAAATTGAAATTGTCCAAATAGGATTTGGGCAATCTGTCGGCCAAGTTCATTTTGGCCAAATTCAAATTGTTGATCATTAAATGATTATATTCATTGGGTTAAATTTGTTCAACCAATTTTAAAGTTTGTCTCTAACTAGTAAAAGCCAAAAACAAAGTGAACGTTAGTGCACAATGTCTACAGAATAATAAGGTTCAATCTTAATTGTGATCTTAAACATTTCTTTAGATTGATACTTTTTAAGGACTGTTATTTCTTTCTCTGCACAAGTTGTGCATGGCGCTAGATATGAGAAACAAAATGGAATGAGTTTTTGGAGGGGATTTCCTTTGTGAAATATAAGCTAAACAATTACATGAAGACAATAGTGCTTATTTTTGAGGTCATACTTTTTCAGAGTTTGATTTGTAATCCAGAAACTGTAATTTAACTTGAAGAAATGGGAATATAATTACGAGAAGGAAAACATCATTATATGCAATGCCAATCTTAGACAGGAAATTAGTCTGTCTGCTTGGCAGAAAGGCATTGCATAGTGTATCAGTGAATAGAATTAGGCAAGTGATTGCACTTTAAAATGAAGTCTTAGAATAGAGTGGAAAGAGCAAGTGGAGTTTGGTTTCCTGCAGATAACATCCTTTAGAGTCCTTATTAAACTTATATTGATGCAAATTTTCAAATAAAAGAATAGTAGGAGAGTTATAAGAAAAACCTAAATTCAATTTTTTGAGCTAAAACATGAGCCAATTAATTTAATTTTGTTTGCTGAAGAAAAACTTTACATAGAGGATCGTGCAACTATTTTCTATTGCTAGAGTTTATTGATATCTTAGATGTTTTGCCTTTTGGTTCAAGTATTGAAAAGGCTAAACTTTTCACCATTACGTAATAGAGAAATTCACTTTCTGGATCACTCATTTAAAACAAGCACGGGGTTGTGCCAAGATGCAAGGAAATTGTTCGATTTAGAAAGGCATTTACAAATCATCTGCTTAATAATCATCAGAATGTTGAGTAATACTCATTCTGGACTGATTTGTATGTGATGTGTCCTTAAGTACTGCATCAGAGACAATAAGATCACCCATTACTTTAGCAAGTGCCAAATAAGACCCAGAAATTCTTGTTTTTTAATTGGTTAATTTTGTGGAAGAATGAAGTTGGCACAGTTCAATTGAATTTGTTTTAGAACTTATCCAGAGCAGGGAAAGTAAATGAGAGAAATTATCTTTCCATCCTGACAACTTTTTCAAGGATTCTGTTGAGTCTTGTTACACAAATAATCCATTTTATATTGCTAGCAAAAGAGGAAGTTCAAGTTACTTTATCTGTGATGCACCCAAAGGAACATCAACAAGATAATCAAAGGTAATTTGGTAGTGGGAAACATACAAAAAAGAAAATTAGACTTATGGTATGGTAACTGGATCAATGAAATTCGTGATATACCTTTGACATAAGCATAATGTTTTATCACATAAGGAGATCATCTGCGAGATCATCTGCTGTTAGAAGAAAATATTCTTTGACCATTGGATGTAAGAGAACTAGTTTGCTTGGACTGAGTTGTCATAATTGCATGATAATGCATCGATGACAATCGCATAGAGGAATGATGGCATAAAACAACCTTATTGAATTCTTCTAGCTAAAGAAAAATAGCCTTCCATAGAGACCGATTAAAAATGATTCTGAGAAATTCACACTTCTATCCAATGAATAAACGTGGGCTTAAAAACTTTTTGAAAAAGCTTTAAAAGAAGCGCCTCTCCATTTACAGAACTAAAAGCTTTATGTCTATTTTAGCCTGTAACTAAGCACGACAGCTTTCAAGATGGAATCACTTGAACGGAACTAGCCTGGAACTAATCCACTCTTATAACTAATCAAGTACTTTTCTCATTTCTTAAAGAAGTCCTAAAAATCATGTGACCATATGTTGAAGGAAACTGTTAAATTGTTTTACTTTATGAGCCTCCTACACTATATCTATAATAAAAGCTGTACATTTCTTTATTTCTCTTCTATATGGTCATTTAAAGTCTCCCCTAATAAAAATCATTTTCCTTGGTGGTTCCTTTACATCAATACTGCCATGTCTTCCTAAAATTTTTCTTTATAGTAGTGTCCATAGCTATACTATGATAACATTTATAGCTTGCTGGATTATAACAATCTAGGAAATTATGATTCCATCTGATTCCTTTTAACATCTATTACATCACATTTTTAAATTCTTATCGAAGATTACAATTTACTCAATTTTCTGTTTTGATTCTTATCAGAATATCAAAACTTGAAAAAAGTATAAGTTCCTTGGTCTTCACACCCAGCTCGTTATTGGAATGCATATAGCATTAATCATGCTATGAACCATGGCATCCATTATTTTCATTAATTTGCTATTTTGACCACTGATATTCCAAGTTCGTCTTCTAATTTTCTATCTTGAACTAGATTTTTATTTGCACCAGTCAGGACCTTTAAGACTTTGTGTGATGTTTGCCTTAAATCGTATTTATTAATGCAGTGTTGCTGTATTTTGTATAAATCAAATTATTGTGCTTGATATTCAAAGTTCATATCCTATTCTAGTATTTTGGCCTAACTTTTTTTACTCACACCCATTTAAGTTGATAGGAGAACTTAGCTCTTTCAAGACTTGGCTCATGTTATCCTTAAATCTTGTTTATCAATGCTTTGTTCCTACATATTCTGTAAAATCAAATTATTTCTACTCTGCACATTTTGGAGATGCTCTACTATTATGTTAGCCAAGTTGATGAAGCTATAGATGGGTTTTACAAGCAGTGCAGAATTTGTTATGCATTTTCTACACAAATCTAAATAGTTGAATGCCAGACAAAACTTAAAACATAGCAATAGAAAAGAAACTGTAGCTGTTTTTCTGCATGGTTTGTGTAACTAGTGGCTGACAATATGTTGGGGTTTTAAATAGTGAACTCAAAAACTGTCAAGATATTTTAATATAGGGTGATGTCAATCTGATTTGAGCGATCTCAGGTCAAAGAAAAATGCAATTTGTTCTGCTGATTGGCTTGAACTCCAAATTTATTTGAATTTACTTGTCTCTAGAATTCCATTTTTATCAAGTCTACTAGAGAAAAAAAAAAAATAAAGCAAATGCTGGACTTGGTTTTTTGAACATGCAACCTTAGATACATTTACAAGGACCCTAGTAGCTGTGCTTGCATAGCTTCATTTGTTTTATTTCTTCCAATTTCAAGTGCAAACCAAAAGAAAACCTGAAGTGGATGGCAAGTTTGAATTTCAAGCCTAGGACCTATATATTCTTTATAAGAGTTTTATCAACTATGCAAGTATTGATATGATAACTAACATACAGTTGAATTCATTTATATCAATTTCATGGTTATTCTGATTAAATTTTGAGTGAGACAAGCCAAACTTGGAATAGGCTGGGAAATTGGTTTGAGCTAACCTGGCTGACTCTTGAATTATTTTGATTTGTTTCAATTTAACTTCAATTTGAGAAAAATTTCAAGTATTTTTGTCACACATACTTTGGTGTTATCTTTTTGTACAATTTGGTACCCTTCTTTGGCGTGTTAATGTTTTTTTTTAAAGCATGGTTTAAACTGATAAATTTTTTTTAGTTTATACCTTTCTCATTCCTATGTGAATGTGTAGCAGTTTTGTTTATTATTTATGCCATAACCTTTTGCTTTATCATATTTTCAGGACGATACTGCATTTGAGAAGCAGAGCGCTCTTTTCGCTCTGGCAGTTTCAGACATAGTGTTGATCAATATGTAAGTCTGCAACATTTATGTCTATTTAAAGGACGTCCTAATTTCTTTAGTAATCATGCACAGATGGTGCCATGATATCGGCCGGGAGCATGCTGCGAATAAACCACTTTTGAAAACAGTATTCCAAGTTAGTTCTCACAGCATCTCTTGATGAAAACCTGTAATGATTTTTTGTTCTTGTTTTTGAGTTGAATATACATACCGCTTTTGTAACAGGTCATGATGCGGCTGTTTAGTCCTCGTAAAACAACCCTGCTTTTTGTCATCCGTGACAAGACTAAGGTGGGTGATTTTGCTCCTTTTGTTTTTTATGCATGGAAAGTTCATGTTCTATGCTGCTTATGATTTTTTTGATAGAGTAGTCTTTTTAACTGTCATAAATGTGCAAATCATGAAGTTATTTGTCCTCCCTTTGGCAGACTCCTCTTGAAAACTTGGAACCTATACTGAGGGAGGATATTCAGAAGGTAGCCATTTTAGATTCTTTTCTTTTATTTTAGTTTCCAATATATTTTGATTTTGCTCCGCTTATCTCTTATTTTGTGGTAACAGATTTGGGATTCTGTTCGCAAGCCACATGAGCATAAAGATACTCCATTAAGTGAATTTTTCAATGTAAGTCTACAAAACAGTGATCCCCAGATTTTACCTCTATTGTATAACACATTTGTTTACTAATCATTGGATTTCTTCTTGATAAAGGTAGAAGTTGTTGCCCTTTCAAGTTATGAAGAAAAAGAAGAACAGTTCAAGGAACAGGTAGAATTACTAAAGCACAGTTACGTGATCTTTTGTGCTTCTATAGCACATAGAATGTTTTGTAAATATTGTCACGTAAATAAACAAGGCATTCCACACTTTTGTTCTACGTTGTAGTGAATATATGAAGAGCTTGTATATGTAAGTTGATACCTGTGCAAGGATTTTGGCAATAGTTTAAATTAAGTTTTTGATGAGATTTAAAAATAAAAAAAAGGTACAAACATTTCTAAATGGAGCCTAACTTTTTTGCCTTTAAGGTTCCATCTTTGGTTCATTTCTTCTATGCTGGTGCCTGTTTTATGTGCTCAGTATTTTGCTTTAGTTCAAATCAATACAATTTTGGATTGGGGCAATTGTTATTGAGCTATCTATCCTCTAGAAAGGCCATGCAAGTCTAGAACCCAATTGATTGGCATTTTTGCATTTCTTTTGACATCAATTTAGCAATTGGTTTAGTTGAGACTGCATGAGCTACGACAATCTGACTTATTGTGTTGAAATGGTTCCATCAAGTTTGATTTGTTTTAGTCAAGTTCATGTCATATGAATGATTAATTGGATCAGATTAGGTTAGATTAGGCCATGCCAAGAACTAACTCAATCAAAGCTAAATGCGCTAAGGTTCTTGCAACAATTGATGTAGGATGAAAATGTCAATATCACATTTTTTTATATAAAATAATTGATGAATTTAAAAACTTTTATTTAAATGTAAAATTTGAATTTAAATTCACTTAAATAAATCCTTGTTTTTGACCTTTTATTCCAATTTATTTTTAAGATTATTTAAATTTTAATTTTAAATTTATCAAATTTGGTGATTTGTGGGATTATTTTATCTAGATTATGTACATGGTTGTTTGGCTTTGAAAATGTTGTCAAATTATTAGTTATCTTATAATTTCATGAAAGCTGAGTATCTTATTTTCGATTGTTCATGAATTAATGCGTAAATACCGAGCTTTAGTGGAATCAAATGGATGAGTTGTTTTGTTTTTTTTTTTCTTTATGAAATTGTTCTCCTTGGCCTGGTGACTTTTGATTTAGGGAAAGCTTGGTGGCCAACAGTTAAGGAAAGCCTGGTGATTGACCATTTGGAGAAATTTGGTGAGTTTGTTATCTTCTTCCTCTCTTTCCTTCATTGATTTGTTTGTCATCAAGTTTTGGAATCAGAGCGGGCTAATTGTGTTCCATCTACATGGACAATCTGTGCTACTTCGTCATCGTCTTCCACCCATTGTTCCAATCATTCTCAAATGCCTTCCACATAGGTTGCATCCTTGTCATTTGTCATTGACTTCTCCAGAGTAACCACATGAGCATCTTTGTGTCGCAATTGGCAAGGTAGGTGACTAACAACAAGATCATCTATTGGAGGGTTGATGGCATGCCCACTAATGGGGTTGGCAATTGTCAACAAGATTGACTATACATTGAAGAATTTGATAGTGGATGATGAGGATACTAACGTGGTCAATGTTTGAGAACAATTGCAAGTCAACGTGTGTGAAACACGATCCTACTCTAATACTAAAATTTGATGGCAGGCAAAAGCAATAGAGGAAAGGAAAGGGAAGTGTGAGATAACGAATAATTTGTCAAAATTCTTCGAAGTGTCATTCACCAAGCTTTTCCTAAATGTTTGCCACTTGCTAAATCTCTAAAGCTACCAAGATAAGGAGAAGATTTCAATAAAGGAAGAAAACCAAAATAATTCATCAATTTTATTCTACCAAAGCAAAGTGTTGACACATGAATTCATGGACAATTAAAAATTTAAAATACTAACAATCTAATAACTTTTATCCTAGATCAAACAACTATGAAGCTAACCCAATTGACCATGAACATAATTCAAATAAACTAATCCATAGATAAGCAAATGTGTTAGATTCAAAATTAAATCTAAATTATTTAAATAATTACTGAAATAAAAATTCAAAATGACAGATTTATCCAAATGACTTTAAATTCAAATAAATTTATATTTTAAAATTTATTGATTATTTTTTTGAAAAAAATAAATATGTGCAATTGACATTTTCATCCTGCATCAACAATATAAGCTTAAACTAAGAAATTCTACTTTTTTTTTTTCATATTCCTTGGAAGTGTTAACCACAAGCTTGATCTTTTAATCCTTTTATTAGAAAATGTTATTTTGTGCTTCTTCTTTTACAAAAATGGTTGTTGTCTTTTCATGTAGTGTGTGATCCATTGATTTTACTTTTTTTGAAATTAAACTATTTAGTTGTTCAATGTTTTATTGTTTTGGTACATATAAAATTTTACCTTTTTTTTAGTGCCCTGTAACATGCCTTCAATAAATTTTTACACCTCATGTTCTAGTCAATTGTTTATGTTTTATTTTGTTCTTTGTGTGGATTACCAAATCATCAGTTAAACTTTTGAAAATTGATTCCATCAATACTGTTGTTCAAGCACACTCAAGTGAATGGTTTGATTTGTGGTCTTTTTAAAGACGAGCAAAATAAAGTGGTGTGAAAATAACTTTTTTATAAAATCCACATAAATAAAAACAGGGTCAATTTGGCTTTACCTTCATACTTAATAATACAGTAAATGGACAAAACTAATGTTGTATACATCATAAGAAACAAAGCACTCTCAGATTTAAGTTACAAGAGATTAGAAAACATGGATCTCTTTACATGAGGTAGGCTTCCTTGTTATAGAAGAGAAGTAGTTTAATAAAACAAAAGCAACACATTGTAGGGTCAATAGGATTACATAAGAGGGGATACAATTTTTATTTAGTGAAATCTTATTGTTTAATAAGACAATAGAACCTTATTGTTTTGGCCAATGAGGACAACTCACAATATTAATCATTTTACAAGCTTGAATGCATGACCTTTAACCAAAATAATAGTGATATGACTATTAAATATTTTTTTGAATTTTTTTATCTTCAATATTTTCAAAATATTCTTTCCTGTAAGGAAGTTTAGATAATATTTCATGGGTATATGTGCAATTACCCTCACCCCCCCCAACACACACACACACACACACACACACACACACACATACATTGGTTTAGTTAACCGTACCATAAATGTTTCACAGGGGCTATATTGCATTGGATTGCATTTATTTATAAATGATAGATATTAAAGCCTACTATGGTCAGTAAAACTTAAATTAACACCAACCGGTGCATTTTATATTGAACCAGGTTTTCTGATCCAGACTGGGCCATGATCAATGTATTTTTATGTGAAAAGTATTTTCAGGTTTAGTGTTTAGGTGACCTACGAGTTTAGACTTCACCGTGTTCTCTAGTTGCCCTCTTAGTCTTTTGGCCAGAGGGTGATGGATTTGCTAGTCATTGTAAAGAAAACCAAAGACTTACTTTTGTAAGTTGCTGACCAGGCATATGAAAATATTACTATAAGAATTTATTACTAATTTTTCTTTTAATAATGATATATCTTAAGTTTTCATATGCCACAATACCTCATTATTATGCTAGTCCATTCTTGCTCTATATTTGGTTATTATCCTTTACTGGTGTTTTCCTTCAGGTTGCAAATCTAAGGCAAAGATTTTTTCATTCGATTGCTCCTGGTGGGCTTGCTGGAGATAGACGTGGTGTTGTCCCTGCATCAGGATTTTCTTTTAGTGCGCAACAAATCTGGAATGTCATAAAGGAGAACAAGGATCTTGATTTGCCTGCCCATAAGGTGCTGATTTATTATCTGTACTTTGTTAGTGTTTAATGATACCAAGTTCTAGGTTTGCCATCCTACTATAGGTCATGGTTGCCACAGTGCGTTGCGAAGAAATCGCCAATGAGAAAATTTCTTCTTTTTCAAATAAAGAGGTAGCCTAATAATTTTTTCCCTTCCGAGTGTCTATACTTGAACATGCTAATGGTATAATTTCCATTTAATATTATTGTAGGAGTGGCGCCATCTTGAGGAGGCTGTTCAAAATGGCATTGTTCCTGGTTTTGGGAAGAAGCTAAGCTCAATGTTGGATGATTGTTTGACAGAGTAAGAGCGCTTAATGTCTTATGAATTAGAAAATTATCATGAGCTTTTTGTTATTTTGTGCTGATTGGTAGTTGGTCTTTGTTTGATAATTAATCATTTGATGGTAATTTGTGACAATTATGTTTTCTTTAAGTATCATAAGATGAGGATGTATATGGTTGAATGGCTCGTATATCATATATGCAGCACTATCATTTTATAGAACAATTCATACTTTCTGCATCCTTTGCCTTATTCAGGATTCATTTAATGATTTTTTTTCTCTTCCCACTTTATTTCTATTTGGTCAATATTTATCTCTTGCATGTCCATGTGCACTTATATATTTATGATTTCTGCTTTAGCTGTTTCATGAGGGGACTAAAGTCGATCTAATGCATACAAATTCGTAACTGCTATATTCTTGGTGGAGTAGATTAGCATATTGTTTTACAAAGTTTAAAGGCGCTATGCAATGAATATGGTATGCATTTTAGTTAGCGAGGTATTTTTTTAGGGGTTTCACATATGCATATGGAAAAACTCAGAAGATTTGGTAATCTTTTATAACATTTCTGATGAAGTGTTGAATTTTGCAGAGCTAGGAATCGTTTTAGAAACTTTATAGATGTATGTGGAAAACCTCAGGGAAGATTTGGATATATTTTACAAAACTTTTGAGAAAGTGTTTGATATTTCAGGCATATCTCAACCAAATAGAGTAGCACTGGGTACAATAACAATTAGAAGCATGGATAAAAGTCTCATGCTTAAGGCTAAACATATCAACTTTTACAATTGATGATAATCAAATTTCTGTCAGATCTGCTATTTCTCCTAGCAGTTTCATATGATGAAAAATCACTGTTATGGTTCACATGAGGACTTCAAGAATTTTTTTCATTTCTGTAGATATGACATGGAAGCTATATATTTTGATGATGGGGTCAGAACGTCAAAGAGGAAGCAGTTAGAATCAAAACTTCTTCAGGTACTGCAATAAAGTGTTTTTTTAATAAGTCAAGTTTTCTTAGTTTGCATAATAAAGTCATCTAAAAGAAGGCATCCTATTCCCTCTATAAAGGTGGATTTCTGAGATTTTGATACAATTTCTAAGTACCAGAATGCATAGAATAATAAGTAGAGTGTATCTCTTGAAGAATTTACTAGTTAATTTCCAAAACATTTCGAACGGACTTTCTGCTCCCAAATTTTGAAGTTCCTAATTTATCAAAGAGCAAACTCTGTTCTTAAACCAGCTGATATAGCTTGAAGCTCTATAATTTAGAATCCTCCATTTGTACAGTTTGAAACTAATTAAGCAAAGTTGATTGTATAACTAATGTCATACAAATAGAGGTTTGACTTGGTAATGCCACTTATAGTTGCAACTTCATTTGTTTCACTAGTCTTTGCTCCTTATTCAATATCATGTTGCATGCAAAACTAGTTTCCTATTCAAGGCATCTATTAACATGTTGGCTTTGCTAGGATGATATTGATTATTGAGATGCTATGCCTTCAATGATTTGCCTAAAGTTTAACTTCTTTTTGAACAAAAATATATTTTATGCTCAATATATTTATGAAAACTTCGCAATGAACTACATAAAAATAATTTCTTCATATTTTAAAGATGAAAATAATGGCTGATAACTTAAGCTTATGAGTAGGATAGTTCTCATAAAATTTTAGTTGCCTAAATACAAAGTGACCATATATGAGAGAAAACCGTATAAATCTTTGATAGTATCTAGCTAATTCATGAAAACTTTGGATTTTCAAAGCATTAGTAAGTTTTGGCACTATCTTGATCTTTTGAGAGTTAACATATATCTTTGTTATACTAACGACATGACCAAGGAAAGCCACTTCCTCTAACCAGAATCCACATTTAAAAAAATTGACATGTAGTTGTTTTCGTGTTTGCAGTATAATCTTGGGATGTTCAAGATGATTGCCATTGTTTTTAAAATAGACAAGGATGTTATCAAATTGATCTAAATGATAGTAAAAACTCTTCATCAAATCCATAAAAATGGTAGGTGCCTTCATTTATCCAAGTGGGGCATCAATAGGAACTCATAATATCCATAGTGAGTACAAAATATAGTTGTAGGCACATCTTATTCTTTGATTCTCAACTAATATATCCAGATTTGAGATCAATCTTAAGAGAAAATAGAGATACCTTAAGATTTGTTTACCAAGTCATCAATGCAAGGCAATGAATGCTTGTTCTTTACGATGACTTTATTCAACCTCTGTAATCAATGCATAATCTTAAACTCGCTTCTTTCTTCTTTAAAAATAGGACAAGAATTCCCTAGGTTGAGATATTAAAACAAATATACCGTCTATTTAAAAGTTCTTATTATTGATCCTTAGGCCCTTCAAATTTAGTGATAGCTATATGATATGGTGCCTTTGTAATGGGTGTACCGCAAGCAACAATTCAATGGAAAATTCAATTTCTCCATCCAAAGATAGTCTCGTTAAATCCTTTGAAAAAATCTAAAGAAATTCTTGTACCTTAGGTAAATCACTATGTTATTGAGGGTTCTTTTGAAGTTTACATGAGCAAGATACTTCTGATACTCTCAAGTGACCTCTTACTAACTTATATGAAGGATTTAATAGCTACAGTCCTATTTATCGCATAAAAACAAATTTTTTTCCTTCTAGCCATGTGAAAGATGACACATTTTTTAAAACAATTTATTGTGACATGATATAAGAATAGATAGTCCAATTGAGGATCACACCAAATCCTCTTGAAGGTAGTAATATAAAAGTAGCAAGTGTTTTTTTTGAAATTATGCAGACAACAACTAAACTTGTACTGATAGGAATATGAACTAAAAATTCCAATTCTAGCATGTTAGGGTGAGTAGGTAGATGAGAAGCAAAAGCAATAGAAATAAAGGAATGTCTTGATGCATAGATAGAACCGTATCTAGACAACCTTATATAGTGATCATATCAATCACAAAGTCAAGAAATCTCTACCTCCAAGTAAGTTAAAGCATAAATTGTCACTTGTCCTCCATGTCTATGCTCTTAAGGACCTATAGGTGGCTTGACCCCACTAACTTGTTATGCACTTGGTCCTTATCTTTAATCTTTTCTTGCTTTAGGACCATCTCTAGTTTCTATAAAAAGAGTTTAATAGTTTTCTTTAATGCATCATGATTTGATGCATTTTTGGCAAACTTCAATACTAAAATAGCAACAAACAAAGATGGTTCTTTCCTCATTTGTTGCACAAATGAATTAGGTTCTAGTTGTTATTTGGCTAGAAATAAAGTTCTATAGTTGATTGGTGGAAGACTTTTTTGATGCTAGCTTCTACCCTTTGGGTCACTAGTAGAATATATTTTTCCACCACTTTCTTTCTCTTGCTATACTAGGTTCAAATCCTAATTGAGTAGTTGAGCCTTATTCACCAATTCTCCAAGGCTAATAAACTTTAGAGGAACGAGTTGACATTGAATATATCCCTAAAATTAGCTTGGAATTTACATCTATTCGTCTTAGTATGAATTAGGCTTTATACATATCGAGCCAACCTAGAAAACTTTGCCTTATGCTCATCAACAAATGATCCTCCCTATGTCAAATTCTATAGCTTAAACATCATCTTATCTTAAGTAAAATTGAGGAAGAACTCTAGAAACACCTCCATGAATACCTCCCAATTAATAGTCTTGTGTCGACCTAAAAATATAGCTTTTTTCACACCTTGCTACCAAATCATCACAGCACAAAGTTCGTCAACCGTACCACGTTAGTGCAAAGAGATCAAGAGAAAAAGTAGCAAAGGAAATCTTTTTTCTCTTCTAGTCATTCCATACTCTAAATGATCTTCATACAAGCTAATCAATTCTCAACTTCATGAGAATCTATTATACATTTGAACATGGTAGATGACCATTTTGAAATGCCCTCATTGATCGATCTCCGTATATTGGTGTTTCGGTAACAACAAGTGTAATGACTCGTCGCCATTATCACATAAAGGTACGAGCTTTTCCTCATTTATTTTGTTACCCTTGTCCACAGTGGTTTATGTCTTCACAAGTAGCTGCGTAGACTCTGATCTGTCTTCGGTTAGACGGTAATACTGGTGTTATGATTGATAGGGCATGACAACAAGAGTACCAGTTGGTACTTATATTATTATATAAGGTGTTTTGAGAATATCATTGCTATTATCCATAGGTCTCAAGAATTGAATATGATTATACTTGATTATTATAAGATCATACTAAGACAAACCATCAGATGATTTAGGTGGAGAATATACACAACTAATTTATATGAACTTTCACATGGTCAAGCCACTTGATATTTTGATCAGCATGGACTTGTAGAGACTAATACTAATCTTAATGAAGAGATACACTTGGATTACAACTTTGTAGGACAGTTTCTTCTGTTTGGTTGGACTGATGTAAAAAATGTTGTATCAGGACATTGACATAATGTTTGTATATGATTTTCTTAGTTTAGTACATTTTTGTTTTATTAGAGTGTAATTGGTTATATAAAAGACCGCTGTAATATTTTTATTTTTTATATATTTTTAATTTATCTATTATTTTATTAAGTAGAAATATTTTTGTTATTTTGTTTTTGATCTACTACTTTTTTTTAAGAATCGAAATTTTTATTACACGTGTTACAATTCGTAGTGGGCACAACATGTTGATTAGAAAGCACCCAATTAGATTTGTTTGAAATGGATGATACGTTAATATTTTCCATTGTTGAAGTAACCTCTTTTGAGTGAGATGTCATTGTCCAAGCAGATCAGATGTTTGTGGAGGATGGATAACACACTGTATTAGTGTTTGAGATGCATAACTTTTATCCAATTAAGTAGTTTGTTATTTCATCTTGAATAATAATGACACTTAGAAATAGTAACTACTTGTTACCAACATGCTAGTCCGATACGGAATGTGATAAGTATCATGGGTTGCCAAAGCATCATTTCTAAATTGGGATGATGTATTTGTTCGATGCATTGTGATGTGCTATTTTGGAAGTGCGATTGTGTTGTCATTTTATTTCCTGGTTGTACATGTTTGATGCTGAGCTTGGGTACCATTGTTGAAGTACGAAGGTGAGCTGAAGTAAACACCCTCTTGGAAAAGGCGTAGATGTCCAATGTTGGGGGTTGTACCATTGCAACAATATAATAGCATAAACTTAGCTCTCATTGTGCGTACTTGTCCAACAGAGAGCCGAAAGGCAACGTATTGATAAGATGATGACCAGGGATGAACAGTATGAGCCTTCAAGAAACAAACATTTCTTATGCAAAATTAGAAAGTATTGTTTTGATGCGATGATATCCAATAATGAACAGTAAGACTAAAAGCAAGACATATCTATCCAATTCTTTTGCTGTGAATTTTGTAATTGTACAATAAAAATATAGATCTATTGTAAGCTATTTGAAAATTTTAAAAGAATGAAATTACAGATCTGGTGTTTTGACTGTGATTGAGAACTCGATAGTATCTCGTGGTACATAGTACAAGAGAAAGGCGTCAGTTGGCCTTTTCTCACTTTTGGGTTGTGATCCAAGCATTCTCTCTTCCAAGTTGTGATTTTGGTTGTGATCAATGATGGTGTGCACTTTACTACTTATTTTATTGAAACCTGGATTGGGTTTGCACAAGCTAGTTTTGGTGTTAACACTTCATTGGCTACTACCAATCCTTATTAGTAATCGAATCTTATCCTATGATAATCTTCTTGCCACAAAAACACTCCAAACATCAACACTTTTACGTCCTTGAATTTCCTTTCTTGTTTATCATGGTTAGGGAATAGCGCAAACAATGATAATTATTGTAATTCCCTTCATAACCATGTTTATGATAACTTCCTTCACAAACATGATAATTCTCTCTATAACTATTGGTAACTCTCTTCATAACTATGATAACCTCCTTCATAACCATCTCAAGCCCTTCTAGGAACAGAAAAAATGAAAAAGTTTTATTTCATTTATTATTATTATTATTATTTATAGTTATTATGCACATGTGAACAGAAAAAATGAAAATGAACATGTGAACTATGCACCAAAGAATTGTAATATATTACTATTTTGGGCCAAACTTTAATTTTTAGAATCTTCTGATTTATGTGCAATTCTTTACCTGTAGTTGGTCCATCCTGCTTATCAGTCAATGTTGGGGCATCTGAGGTCCAAAACTATGGAGGATTTTAGAGCTACGTTTGAGAAGGCTCTGGAAAGAGGGGAGGGGTTTGCAGCTGCCGTTCATCATTGCACTCAATCTTTAGTGTCCAAATTTGATGAAGGCTGCAAAGGTTGCTTGCTAAAGGGCTTTTTTAAACCTTCAATACTACTTGGCATCATTTTTTGCATTTCATCCTTCCATATGACAGATGCAACATGATTTTTTTGTTTTTTGTATGTGTTTGAAACTATTCATCTTTGTTCATTTTATTTTCATGATTATTGATCATCAAGTTCATGGATAGTTGGTATTAACTGGCAGCTGTTTTGTTGTTAGCATTAGTTTAGTTATAACTGTTTTCCCTAATATGTCGTTTAGGGAAAAAAACAATTCTTTCGTATGTTTATTTGTTTTATAATTATTGGAACAAATGTGTACTTTATGACTTTGTTTATTTCATTTTTATTGCTTCGCTTTACAAAAAAACTGTCATGCAGTGTCTTGGGTCTATTTGCACAAGTTTTTAAGAAGTGCTGTTTAGGTGATTTTTGAAAGCCAAGCCACTCTTGTGAAAAGCTTATTTTCTGACACGTGGTAAAAGGTCCATTTTTTACTCACGTTAATCATCTTTTCAAAAGCACATTTTTAAACTTTCTTTTAAACTGTCTTTTTACACCCACAATTGCTGTGCAAAAAGAAACCTTTGATAAATATATGATGTGTACTGTAAACATCAGATGTTGACTTGTTCACTACCTCTGCAGCATTTCAATCCATTGGAATACACATTGAGCTCTACACCCTTAAAAATCTACTAATATCTATATCTTAGATAACATATCATTCCCTCAACAAATCGATTCAATAACTTATCCAGAATTTCTTCATTTTGCAAACTAACTGTGATTTGGCAAAGTGTGTTTTATGAAGTCGTTGAATCCCTTTTTTTAACTTTTTAGCTTTCTGGTCATAATTGAATGGATTATTAGTTCAAGCACTGGATGTAAAAATGCAGATGCAGCCATAGCACAAGCACATTGGAACTGTTCAAAAGTACGTGACAAGGTTTGGCGGGATATTGATGCCCATGTTGCTTCAGTTCGTGCAGCAAAGTTGTCTGAACTAACTTCCTTTTATGAGGTGGTGTACCAATGTATTAAACTTCCCTGTTGTCCATGGATGATGACCTATTGTTCAAGATAATTTTTTAAAATCAAGGAATGACTTGATATGCTGCTATTGTTTTATGTCCTCGATGCTTCTTTTCATTCATATAATATAATGCAGGAAAAACTTAAGAAAGCACTTGCTGAGCCTTTGGAAGCTCTTTTAGATGCTCCCAGTGATGATACGTGGTCAGCAATTAGAAGACTTCTTGTTCGGGAGACAAGGACAACTGTATCTGAGTTTGACTCTTCCCTGTCTGCATTTGATATTGATCAGGCAACTGTGGATCAATTGCTTGCAAAACTGAAGCAATACGCAAAAAATATTGTTGAATCAAAGGCAAAGGAAGAAGCTGGGAGGGTCTTGATACGTATGAAGGATAGGTTGGCATCTCTAGGATGAAGCTGAGAGTGAAGTTTCTTGTTATTTGAATGTCGTGCATTGTTTTATGCAGATTTTCAAACTTGTTTAGTCACGATTCTGATTCAATGCCAAGGATGTGGACAGGGAAAGAAGACATAAGAGCAATCACAAAAAGTGCTCGCTTAGCAGTATGTTTTGAATTTCATTTAACGTTAGCAATATTGATAGTGCAACGGTTGGTGTGGCATATAATTTCTGTTAACTTATTTGTGATTGTTATCTATTGCTTTGTAGTCCTTGAAGTTGCTGTCTGTAATGGCTGCAATTCGTTTGGATGATGAAAAAGACAGTATTGAGAGCACTCTGTCACATGCTTTCATGGATACCTCTTATAGTTCTGCGAATAGAAGCATTCAGTTGGTTGACCCACTGGTTTCAAGTTCATGGAATGATGTAAGAATTTGTACCCTAAATCGTTTTCTCAATCTTATGATTTGAATTTTAAATGATGTATAGAAGGAATTCCTTCATTTTTTCTCGGTTTTTTTAGTCAATACATTATTTCCACTGGGTTTCTCTGTTAGTCCTTCTAAAGGTATATGAAGTTTCTATTGCATTGTTCATACAGTGAAGATTTCTGTATTTTCTTATACTTAGAAACATACGGATTCTGCCACATGGACTTCTGCCAGCTATAACATTCTTGCACTTGAAACTCTGCTAGAGTGTGCCTAAGTTTGATCTTTGTCTAATCTGATACTTGATGTTATTGTTCAGCGAATGTCATTACCATTAGTAGTCCTTTTGTCTTATCTGTTTATTCTTCAAATGTTGCATGAGGGACATACTTGTTTGAGTTATTGTGTTAAGAGATAAACCTATGGCTAAACTTGCAAAAGTTAATAGCTAAAGTAGGGTAAAAGATTTCACGATCCTTTTACATAGATTCCACATTACCAATAGTGATTTCCACCCAATCAATTTTGTCTCACATAATTTTGATATTTTTCAATAAATTTTTTTTACATCCTAATACAAATTCATTCGAGGGTTACATGCACCAATTAAATTCTTCCTTTATGATTTAGATGCCCCAATGTATGTCTGTCATAGAGGTCCTAACTAAATTCCAAAATTTCTTTTTTTTAAGATAATATCTCTTCCTTTTGTGTGTGTGTGTGTGTGTGTGTACACTCATGCATGCGTTCATGCATGTGCTTGTATATAGTGTGTAGGGTTTGAACAGCCAAGCATTATATGGTAAAAATGGGGTTGGTGATTGCCAACACTAGATGGTTAACAGAATTCAATTTAGAAGTTGTGAACTTAGGGTTAAATCACATAACAACTTGGACTATAACATATTTGCACTTTATAAAGTTATATATGGATGATAACATTGATAAAATAAAACTTAATGTACTTGCATTACAAGCTTAAAATATTTGATGTAATTGAATCATTCATTCTTTTGTTCATTATTAACTCATCCTAATGACGTTTTTGCATTTATTTCATCTTAAGGTTCCAGCAAACAGAACATTGATCACACCAGTACAGTGCAAATCATTGTGGAGGCAATTCAATGCAGAAACAGAGCATATTGTCGCACAGGCCATTGCTACACAGGTATGTTTTTGAACTTGGCTTTTTTTGCCATGCTCTTCTCCTTCCATTCCCTAGAAATTAATAATGATCGCTATTAAGGATGAGATATTCAAATTTATTTGATTTCTCTTTTAAAAAGTACGTATATTTTAGAGGCTTAGAGGAATCATCCTATTTATTTGATATAAATTATCTATTTAATTTCATATAAAGACTATCACCTCTTCTTTAATGATGTCATTTTTTATATTTTAATATTAAATTAAAATTTAAATAAACTTAGGTGAACTTAAGTAATATCAATGATATTATAATGCTTTATTCATTTAAACTCTTATGCATTTTATTTTTATTTAAATTAGATTATAATTGAGTAGATTCATGCGATTAAATAGAAGTCTAAAGCATTAAGCACCACTAATCACTGTCGTTGTTCTTAGCTAAGTTTAAAGGAAATATAGTTTCACAAGAGGGGATAAAATGTAATCTTTTACAAAATTAAATAAAAACTATAGTAAAAATTTTTTAGTTAGTCTTGTGATTAATTTTGAAATCCATTTATGTTATGTGTTATAAAATAAATGACATCCAAGACATTTAAATGTTTTGATTCCAAACAATAAGTCTACATTCACCCCTAGCCACAAAAGACTAAACTTACTAAAATTGGAGTCTTTTGCAAAAGCTGGTAGACGAAAAGCTTTTAAAAGATCCAAAGGTAATCAGAAAGCCTAAAAGAGCCAAAACCAAATGACTCAAAAGAGTCAAAATTAGGATGCTCAAAAGAGTTAAAAATAACAAGCTCCCAAGATAAACAACAAGAGTAGATAGAAACAAGTTACAAGAAGGCTTATGCATTAAATCTATGATTTGTTTGAATCAATGAGACATAATCTACTGCAATAAAATGTTTGGCTCAGAGTTGCCAATATCACAGAGTAGCTACGGAATAGAAAGGTTTTACAGCAAAGGCAAGCAACACCGTAGCACTCAAATTCTCTTGTTTGAGAATATTTGAAAAGGACATTAAGAAAGGTGCAATGCATGAATTAAAGTCTTGTTTATCGGTGGAATGTAAGTGCCTTAGCAATAGATTTCAGTTGTTTGAATGATTAAAGAATGTCTAAATTTGCATTTCTGGCAAACATGGAGACATGTTGCAAAATTTTTGAAAACACATTAGATAGTTTACTACGAGTGTCAGACAGATCAAGTCATACCAAGACTTAGAAATTTGAACTAAAGGTTGGATGTTCTGTCAAATAGTTTGATGACTATTGGATGGTATGATGGGCATCTAATAGAGTGATTTTTTACGACTTCCAAACAATGATCATGATATTGAGCAATGGAAGGTCTAATCACCTATTGAGCCAAGTATCACATGATCTGAAGGCCATCCAACAATGACTCTAATTTTTTCTACTTAGCGCTTTAATATCGAATGCTCCATCAGATAATCTTATAACCGTTGGATAGTTTATGCATGTTCGACAAAGATCTTGTTTAAATTTAAGTTGTACTAAATCTAACCATCAAATGACCTAACCCATTCAATAGAATTATTCGACAGTTCAATAACCATTTGACAATGACTCGAAAAATTGACATTCTATCTCTACCTTATTGAGTAATGTATTGGATGTGCCAATCACTATCTGACATTCCATCTTGCTGCATCTTCCAAATGATGTCCAATTTCAAGAGTGTTAAAATTTATTTAGTTACCCTTTTTTACCAAGTATCTCATCAAAAAAAATTTTAGAAATTTTGAGAATCACTTAGAAAAAAATATTAGTATAATGAGATATATAGTTTTATTATCATTAAAAATTTGATGTGAAGTTTATGGGGTTAATAATCTTTTCCTTTTAATGATGATGAAACTATCGCCATAAGTATAAAATAAAACCTTGTAAATAAAACATATAAAAAATGTTAATACAAGCTCTCCTTTAATTGTATCATAAACTCATTTTTTTTTTAAACATCTATTCCCTTTTTTATAATCAATCAAAAGATAAGAGACAATTCTTTAAGGTGATCTCTATTGTACTTTTAATCTCTAGATAATTATATTTTTAAAGGCTCTTTATTATCATTATTATTTTTCTCTTCATCATTACATCTTTTAAGAGACTATTTTTTATATTTTTTTCTTTTTATTACACTATTTTGTTAGAGTTTTAGGAACTAAAAAGATTTGGTTGATTCTATTCATATTACAATATTCTATAAGCAACTCATATTTTAAACTCTCTTTTATTATCACTTTTTAATGATGCAATTATTAAATTCTATTTTTTGTTGTAATTGTTAATCAGGAGCTTGATTATAGGTTCACTAAATCATCAAGAAATCAAAAAATTATGAAAAAAATAAAACAACAAAAATCATTGTTGTGACATAAAGCAGTGAGAATCGTGAAATCCGCACACGCACGATATGACACTATCCGCATGCGGGAACAATACTCTCGCATGTGAACAGTGCCTACGATGTGGTCTTCTATTCAAATGTAGTACCTTGCGAGCACAAATAGGCCCTTGCGGCAGAGAATTTGGTCAAAAATTATATGTTTCCTATGAAAATTACAATAATATGTATTTTGTAATAAAATATTACATCTAAACTCCTATATAAATTGGTAAAAATGACCAATGAAGTAATTCCATATATTCAAGAAATTTTATCTTTTAGTGATAAAAACTTTTTTCTTCTTTCTTTCTTAGTTTTTTGTCATTTTCAAGCTTTAATTTTCACAATTACAAGTCTAAAAAAATGTTTATTGTTGAGAGATTAGGACGATAACACTTCACAGATAGATCAATTACTAATTATGAAAAATTTTCAAAAGCCTCATTCTTAATATTTAGAAATAAAACCCATATAAATCTTGAATAATCAACTCTAATAAAATCATACTTCTTACCTCCAAAACTTAAGGTTAGATAAGTCCAAATAAATTTTAAGTGTAAAATTTCTAATGGCCTTTAGGTTGCTATGATGCTCTTGGATTTAAAAATAGTCTTAGCTTGTTTACCTTTTTAATGAGGCCTACACACATACTTTTTCTTCTAATATCAATTCAGATAGGCATCTAATATAATTTTCTTAATAGTTGATGGATTAGCTTGACATAGTCTCAGATGCCAAATATTGACATCACCAACTGCATTGCATCAAAATTTGTACTAAAAACATGAGTCACAAAGTTGACTAATACCAATACCAAATTGTATCTCGAATCATCAACTAGTAGGACCTTATTTTTGCAAAAATGTTACCCAACGGTTCCCGTGTTAATAACCCTCTTCTTGGAGTTGTTTCTAAGGGAGATCACTCTCTCATCAAAAGCATTTTGCCCAGTAAAGTTTGAAGGAATTCCCATTATATATCTAGAATGTTCATTGTTCAAACACTACATGCTCCCCTCTCTACTTAGAACCTAAACCATTTTAGGTCCAAGAGTTCCAACACATTCATTTCTAGAATTACTCAAGTTCTTTTTACCTACCCATGCTAGAAAAATTGCAATTCCAAGAAACATGCTCGAATTTCATTAATAAATGACATTTTAATCTACTTCATGCTATTGTGTCTGTGATAGTGTCTTAATTCTAACTAATGGAAAATTCTTTAGTTGATGATGCTAATTTAGTATAATAAAATATTTGAAATAAAACCTCATGAAAACATCAAAATCTATTGTTAGATTAGAATTCTGCACAATGAAATTAGCAAGCTCCTCTTTTGTAGGTTTTAAATCATTCAAATTTCTTTAGATGCTTTTTCCCCCTGACCATCATTTCTTATAGGCACCTACTTATATAATATAAATTTAACTATTTTTGAAGGATAGATAAGCAAGGGATTTAATTATTGTATTTACAAATAAGAAGATACATGCAAACTTTTGTTTCAGGAAGCCAACAAGAGGAATAGCAATTGGTTGCCTCCTCCATGGGCCATTGTTGCCATGGTTATCCTGGGATTCAACGAATTCATGACACTTTTAAGGTAATTTCTCCTGGGCATAAGCCATATCCTAACTGGTAAAACTACGCATTACAAGCCCAATAAATTCTATCGTCTGTTCTTCTCTCTCTCTCTCTTTCGTTCCAGAAATCCTTTTTACGTGGGAGTTCTTTTTGTTGCATTTCTTCTTGGGAATGCTCTCTGGGTCCAGCTCAATGTCTCTGGCGAATTACAACGAGGAGCAGTGAGTCATTTTGACAACCCAAGTGTTCTTTTGTTATTTCTCAGCTTAAAGCAACTCTTTTCATCTGCTTTATTTGCAGCTTCCTGGACTCCTTTCCTTGTCCACAAAGTTTCTTCCAACAATAATGAACATTTTGAAGAAATTAGCAGAATTAGGAGAGGGACAACGGCCCAACACCCGCGAGGCTCGAAGGGTCCCTGAGCTTGAGGCTGATATTTCGATGAACCGTGTCGAAAGCAGTTCGATATCGTCAATTGCATCGTCTGAGGTCACATCATCAGAGACTGGCGTGGAGCACACAAGCCCAGAAAAGCACACAGAATGAGCAGCTTCTAAAAGAGCATCATCAGAGACTGGCAAATGTAATAATGCTTGCAAGTTGTTTTTGTTCTTCTATGGTCAGCTTTCTTTTTTAAGGGTTTTGTATCATTAGATTTCTGTTTCTCGGTTATAGCTTGTGATGTTTGTTTATGTAAAGGATTTCTGACTTTAAAGTTTAAGTTTATTTTTGTTGAAGGAAAACTAGTTGTTGAATCATGCGTTATGGGCTTCTGCGATAAGTAGAATGGGGAAAAAGAAAGAGGAAGAAAGAATTAATTTCTTGTATTAACAGTCAATTTTACCATAGCATATAGCATTTAAAATAATAAAAAAATGCTCATAATTTTTACATAATTCCAACATCTAAATAAAATTATTATTAAAATATTAATATTATTTAGATGACAAACGAAACGCCTCTAAAGTAAATTTCACTAAATTTTTCTTTTCCCTCAAAAGCTTTTCACAAAGAGGCTCCCATTTAAAAATCACAATCATATCAAAAATTTTTTTAATCAAACCAAGACAAAAGTCGCCATAAAGTCTTTCCAATAATAAAACTCTTTCAAGTTCTTTTTTTACCCATCTTAATTGCTTCTATCTTCCTTCTTTTGTTTGCTTGATGCTTGGCTGCAACTCTCAGCTTCCTCTTGGCATGGAGCATTGGGTTAATCACAGCTATTAGCTTTTGATGTTGTCTTCTCTTGTCCCTCTTCCCCTTAAGCTTCTTTCTGATCTGATTGTATATCTGTACGAAGAGATCAACCCCCAACAAATCCCGTATACCATTCCTCACCTCTTCTGCAAATTGCTTAACATCATCTGAAAGAAGAAGAAAACTTGCTTAACATCATCTTATTCACTTCTAATTTTGAAAAATGATATACTATCCTTGAATTAAACAATTACCAGTATTAAGCTTATATCTATAAAAGTAATGAAAAACAAACAGTACATTTGCACACACTAAAAAATTTTAACGGTATTAATAACTAAATAATGGAGAAATATCAGACAAACTAACCTGAAACGAGTTTTCCAGCATACCCTTCACACACTTTATACAATGGGAGCAATATGTAGACGGAGTAATCACTGATACCTTGAGTACCAATTTGTGAGGAGATCATTCTTAGGCAGTTGAATACAATTTTCATCTGCAACAATTAGAAAATCATTACTAAACTAAGCTAAGAAAACCTGGTCTAACTTCCATGAATTGAATACTCAAACATGCTCCTTCATACATACTTGGGACTCATCTCTTTCCACTGCTATCTTCCCCAACTTCCTAAGAAGTGGAACAACTAATAGCGACTGCAGGTTATCAATACTTTCCAATGCAGAAGTATCTTCTTCCTTAGTAAGAAATTGACTCGTTACACTAGTGGAAAGTACGAAAGTCCTTTTAGCTCCCCTTGAACCAAGTAAATCAAAAGCTTCGAGATAAGAGTTTTGCTCAGAAACATCAAACATGGACCATATCTTTCGGAATGATGTATAGTACTCCTGCTTTGCAAATGAATGCAGACCACAAATTGAAAAAACAATATTTTGAGCAATGATTTTGCCAATCGAATCATCCATCTCCTGAGTCTCAAGCTGGGTTAAGAAGGAAACAGCAATTGAAAATAATTTGCTTGGATTGATAAGATAGAGCGTAGTTTGGTTAATCTTCTCACTATCTGCTCTACTTTCAGAAACGGCAGCAAAATACAATGCCACCAGCCGACTTGAAATGTTCCGTAACCAAACATGTGGGTGTAATAAAAATTTGCAGACCATACCCCAGATCTCCTGATGTAGAAAAAAAAAAAGAAAAAACAAATGAGAAGAAAGCTTGAAGATGTAGTTATTCATTCAATCAAAGTTGACCTAAGGGGGTTAGATCTCAAATTGTAAATTCTATTAATAATAAAAGATAAAGCAGGTTTGCATTTCCTTGTATGTACAATATGCAACCATCCGTGCATGTAATACTCAAGTTGTTCAAGGTAACAAGAATCTTTTGGAGGGTCTCACCCAATGTTTGAGGATGCTTAGCTTTCCTTTGAGGCACACCTTATGGTCATATTAGCCTAAGTAAAACCTCTGCTGGGAACCCCTCATCCATGTTGAACGATAAGTGCACGAGATATTGGCTCAGGTTATGAAGTCAGCAATCTGTTAGAGTGCTTCTGTCAGACAATTTGAGGAGAGGATTAACAAAATCAGGCTAGGGATGTGGAGGGGTAGGTGCTTGATAGGGGGCAGCATGTCTACCTTCGTCAACTGATTTCAAAATATCATGCCAATTAGCCAGAGTTGAACCTGGTCACACCAGTAGGCCAAGGTTAGCTGACTGATGAAGAGAGATAGGAACACAACATATTTCCAGAGGGTAGCTACCAATAAGAGGCACAAAAACTGCATTACCCATATGGCAAAGCAGTCAATAATCTTCTAGTTCCCACTTATTGTCAGGAGATGGTGCCCATAGATTTTTCTTGCTTCACTGTTTGATCTTTTGACTCCTTGTTTAGTTATTTCCTATGCTCAGTCTGAGGAATCAGTCGCATCAATAACAGTTAATGAGATTTGATAGCCTTCTCTTTAGGAGGAATGGGGCATCGCAAATTGATAGCATCATTACCTCCTTTTGGGGCTATTGGGATATCATTATGGAAGATCACGTTAAAGTTGTAATGCAGTTTTTCCAATCAAGTGTTATGCCTCATTGGTGGAAAGCCATTGTAGTCATGTTGACAGTAAAGGTCCAGGGGCATTCAAGCATAATCAGCACCCACCTATCAGCCTTCGCTAAACAATATAAAAGGTGATGGTTAAAGTTCTAATCAGGTATATGCTATAAATGATTAGGGTTTGCTCATTGCCATGGAGCATAGAACCTTCATTACAAGTAGACATATAGCCAAAAATTGCCTACTTGCTTCAGAGGTTATGCACTGTTTAGCTTCCTCTCGGTTCACAGCTAGCTTGATGGTAGTCAAGATCGATATGGAGTAAACCTTTTACCACATAAGATATGATTTCTTAGAGATAATGCTTCAGATGTTTAAATTCTTAGATAGATAGTGTTCATGGCTCCTTGGCTCTATCATAGAACACATATTTGCCTTACTAGTCAATGGACAGACATTAGAATGGATTTAGGTTACATATGAAAACAATGGAGAGGTTGATAAGAGGTTTTCTCCAGAATGCTAGCATTAGGAAGCAGGGAGTTCACAATGTGGCTTTGGAGATAGTCTATCATCCCAAAACTTAGGGTCTTAGGCATCCATAGCCTGCAGTCTTAGAGGGTGATACTAATGGCCAAGCTGGTCGCCCAGTTTGTGGGACTAACCAACCCTCTCTGAGCAAAGACCTTTAAAGCAAGGTATAACAATAAGGATGGCTAGTTTGTTATTCAATGAGGGTACTCTTGGGTTTGGAGACTAAATTATCTTGGGGAGAGCACTCTATGAAGGATTAAATATGTCTTGGCATGCTCCATGCTTAAGGATAGTTGGATTGATATGCCACCTCTCTGTTAGTGGTCCATCTTCATTACAATGGAGGAGGATCTAACTCAACTGATATCCAACATGCTAAATAGAGAGGGGCAATGGGATGAGTATCTAATTAGATATGTGTTTGAACATAACATAATGGAGAGAATTCTTGGGTTTCTAAGCAAGGAACTTTATAGTAGAGATGTCTCAATTTAGAGACATTGAAAAAGTCAAAGTGCCTACAATAAAATGTTAGATGAGATGGCAAGTGGGGGTTCTTGGCACTAGAGAAAAAACACAACCCACTTCATCTCTCTTCTTTAGAGGGTTTGCTAAAGGACATGTCAACTCATCAATAGATCACTGTTTAGAGTACCACAACTTTTTATCATTGCCACCTGAGACCATCAAGCTTACAAGTCTTGGCCTTTTATTTTTATATAAGTTGGAGGTTGGTTGAATGAAAACTCCTAGTTTATAGTTGTTGCTATTCATAGACGACTTCGTTGTCACACTTTGGATCATATTTTTGTCTGGGTTTATTAAATCTTGAAATATGTTAATCCCAATATTTCATATTTTAAACTTTTATCATGACATTTTTTCTAGTATCTCATAATTATTTAGAATTTTATTATACTAATACTTATAAACAAACTTTGACATCATATCTTATTTATAGATTATATTATATCAATTTTCTTAGATATCATCAATAATATGTTTGAAATCTTTTTATCTCTTAAATTTTTTTTCAAAAGTTAGATAGTTATATTTATAAAAATTGCATAGTTAATCTTGTTTCACCTAAGTTTGCTAAAACTGCAAATATTTATACTACTTTACATCTTAGATCATATTTGATTATTTTTTATGATGATAATTATGTTAAAGTTACTTAAACATATTCTATTTCTATCAATTATGAACACAACTCTGATAAAATTTAATATATATTTAATAAGTTATATTTAGATTCTATTACACTTGATATACTTAAAATATTTTTAGCAAAAGCTTAGTATTTTAACCAAGTTATTACTATTATTCTAAATGAGTAATCTTTTATTTTAAATTCATCAAATTTATCTGAAATTATTTTAGACACATTTATACACATTGTAACTTCCTCTCTATATGCATCTCAAAATGATTTTTATTATATGTTTAATTTGATTAATAAATTAGATTTAATAATTTTAAATATGCTAGATTAATAAAAAAAATTCTCTAAGAAAATTTGATAAGAGTGAACAATTATAAAAATTTATTTATATAAAAAGTTATATCTTTCCACAATTCAAAAATTTTGATGAGAATATTTGAATTATATAAGAATGTAAGTATTACTACATATGTTTTAGATTTAACATCATATATTTCTAAAAATATTTTTAATGTTGAATTCTTTTACTTTTATGAAAGATTAGCACATCAGAAAAAATTAAACATAAAGTTTATTAGTGGTCAATCTAATAAACAATTTTTGAATATTTTTTATTTAAATATCTTGATAATTATCTTTTATCTATTATTATTGATGCAAACAATTTTGTTTTTTTCAGTTTTCAAATATATTGAAAAAATCATTTATTACTTAATATTTTGATTTCTAAGAATCTATATATATTGATATTAAGTTTGATAAAGATTTATTTGAAGTACAATTTTATAGGAGTAAAATTTCTTTCAATAAGATAGATTGATGCAAGACAGGCACAGTCAATGTATGATAATAAATTAATCCAATAGGCTATATAGGTTTTTCTTATTTATTTTATATTTTTAGTTGATTATGGGTTATAATAGGTTATTTATAAGGCCTTTAGGGGTTTTTAATTATTTCTACACTTTTTATATTTTTTTATTATTTTATTTTGTTGAAGTATTTTTGTGATTTTAGCTTTTAGTCTATAGATTGATATTTTTATTTATTAATATGATTCATAAAATAGAAATAAAAAAATTGTTTTCTTAGCATTCCTTGAAACTACAATTCCACTTTATCATGCATGCTTGCACATAAGTAGGTTGCAATCTAAGTTCTTTTAGGTTACAATTTGGAATTACATTCACCATCACAATCATCCTCATCATAACTATCTTTTACCTCAAATGCCATTATAAGAGTTCCTTTTACCCATCTGTCATCACTTATCTTATGGCAAATTCAACATTTGATTTTGAAAAACTCTGAGATAGGAGAACATCATGCTCTAATGACTTTTGTGCAATCCTACAAGAAGATCGAAATTTTTGTACTTAACGTTTTAGTCAATGGTTCCAAAAACTAGCCATAAGCTCGCTAGTTTTAAGGTGCCTTTTCAACAGATTCAAAATGTTTTAACTAAATAAAAAAAATTCAAACTTGCTTTAATAGTTGAGTGATAATTCAAAACCGAAGAATCACATGCTTTATTTCAAAGTAGTTTGTTAATAGTTTCAAAATGATTTTGACTTGAACTCAACTACAATCAAACTTGCTTCTATAGTAGAGTGATGATTCAAAAACGGAAGATCTTAACCAAAGAGTTTCGCTTGATAGAAGATAGAAGAAGTATTTCCATCTCTATGACAGAAATACCCATATCCTTTCAATTGCTAGTGTTAGGGAATTGTGCAAATTGAAAGGGTTTTCTACTGAATAAAATCCTTCAAATAAAAAAGAACAACATAATTTCCCTCCAATTTTAATTGAGGAACCCAAAGAGTTACATTTGAAGGAATTAGATGGACAAGCACGCAATGAGGCCATCATCTAAAATGTAGAACCAAAACTGGTAAAAGGGTTTGTAAACAAAATGGATGTACAATGGAAACATAATTGAAAATCAAAGGAAAAAAGGACCTAAAGCCATAGATTCAATAAAGTAATGATCTCAAACCCAACATCTTGCTCAGTTTTCACAAGCTTAATAACAAGCTCAATATGCGTATAGTACATCATAAATATCTTAATGATGATAATGACAATAAAAGACTCAATACATAAATTCTGCTTGAACAGGATATGCCTAATATAGTTGCACAACGACAATCAAAAAACAAAAAGAATGCCATCATCAGTAATCATAATCCATTTTGAAAATTCCAAATGTAGAGTTTCAGACTCGGTGGCGATATGATTTACGAAAAATTCACTTTTATCAAAGGAAATAAGATATCAAATCAAACTTCTAATACAATCTCTCAATCAAATTATCACAACAGCAGTACACTTACTGGAAGCCATAGTATGATCATTGTAATCGAAGCAAAGATCTTTAAGAAAGGCTTTTTTTTTCCAGATAAAACAATGAACAAAAAAGAATCCCAATTTGCTCAGATACCTAAAAAGGCTAATAAAAAACACTAGATTTGAATCCAAATAAAATTAGAGAAAATCATCACAATATAACACTCCTCAAGTCCGAGAAGCAAAATTACAAATTATTTAAAGCACCAATTGCTTGTTGCAGGTTATTTCCATCACAAATGATATTTTGAAGTTTTAATGCTTTAGCTAATGCCTTCCACTTGAAATCCATCATCTCCACTATCACAGAAAATGTCAAAACCCAAACCAAGCAATATATAGACTGGAGTTCTTATAGAGAAAACTTGTCAATTTATATAAGAAACAAATAAAAAACAGGAAGTATTTTTTTCTGGCCTGTCAAATGAGACAACTAACTGATGCCATCTATATGCTGAGGCTCAAACTATTAAAACTCAACTAAATGATGCCATCTATATGCTGAGGCTTAAACTATTAAAACTCAGCCATATATTAATTATGAATATGAAGGTCACGTTCCAAGAACATGTGTTCTCTGTCAAAATGCATGTATTTTCATGGGGTACAATAGTTGGGACATCAAAATTTCTTATGATCAGTAAATTTTCCACTGACATCAAGCTATGTTTAATTCAAGATAGAATAAATAGCAAACTCAGAAGGAAAAAGAGATGAACACATTGCTTACAATACAGAACACAACAACAGTTAAAAATTGCAACCAAATTACAAGAAAAACAAGAGAATTCCTATGCAACTTGTCCCTTACTGAAGGCCAAGAAAGGCTAAAACCCCCCACCCCCTCAAGGAGTCTGCGGTGAATCTGGGTAAGGTGTTCAAATTTTCATACTAACGCTCATGTTACAAATAGGTCATGAAATTTATATTCCAGGACCACATATAAAGGTTGAATTTTCCCTTCAACTTTTCTGATCACAGAGTGTTGAAGTGCATTTTATTTAATGCAAAAATATATTGGATCTGTATTATAGTTCGCAAAAAGGATTGCTTCACCTACTGTAGGAAACAAATACTACAATAAATTAGGTTGGCAATGTAGTAAATGGCAAAAGAAGGAACTTTTCATTAGCAGCAGAAGAATTTCATACCTGAAAAGCCAGTTGGAAATGAAGATCTGGAAAATGGAGGAGCATCTTCTCCAGCATAAAAAGTGAATCATAAGCCTCTTTCCACAATGGAACCCCCACCAGTTCACTTGAAAACCCAATTTTCAGATCATTAACTGCATCTACAGAATCCTTCAAAATTTTTGTAGCGGTTTGAACTATAGCACCAATATCTTTCTCAATTCCTCCTTTCAACACTTCAATCAATAATCCAATAACCTGAACAAGAAAACCTCAGCGAAATCACATAACTCAGGACCCAGCAAAATAAAAACGTAACAACAGGATTAGTGCACAAATCTGAGTAGTTCAATGAATATGCATTAAATCATTGAAAAATCTTTAAACGATAATGCCAACACTATATGCTTTTCTGGCATATAGGAAGTTAAACAAAAAGTAAAATTGTTGTCCAATGTTTGCAGAAATACAACTATACAGCTTTAATATAATGAAGTTTTACAAGTGCTAAAAACATACAATGAAGTTAATAGTTTGTCCGGAGCTCCAATGTTGTTATTTCAGCATTTATAAGAAACTGCTTAATCAGGACCAGCGTGCATAAAGAGCTGACGCAAGCAAATGTTAATAAAACTTTGTATTAACAAAACTAGATCAGTCACACGTCTAGCACAGCTTCTAGTGCGATCTAATTTATAGTGTGCCACCCATTGCAGCAGGAGAACGAGAAACAAATAAAACTTGCAAAAATTGCTAGAAAACACATCCAACAAAAAATTTCTCAAGTGAAAACATAAATAAATTTATTAACTATTGCAAGAAAAATGCATATCGTTATTATCATAATAACCCAAATTATTTTTATGCTTGCATACCAAGTTAAAAATTACCACGAAAAAATAATGCAGAAAACACAGAAGACAAATGAAACACAAATCTACCTAAATCATTATGCTATATTAAATATCAAGACTATGAAAAGCTCATAGTGTGCAAGGTCATTCTCAATAATCCCTTGCTGGAGAACTTTTGTAAATGATATCTAAAGAAATCCAAAGTGACTGTAAAATAAAAAAACCGTGGGTAAAGAGGTCCCTCACTGCCACTGGAGCACACGTGGCTGGTGGCCAGCGACAAGAACAAAATTACAGAATCAATTTTTGATGGAATTGCATGGCCTATTAAATTTTATATTGAATACAAAATTAAAAAAAAAAGTTATTAAGCTTTTCGGTTTATTGAACAAAAGTGAATAATTTCAATCAAACAAATCAAATGTAACATGTTGAAAGAGTTTTTTTAATATTTTTATGGAAATTATTTAGTCTTAAATATAATTATTTAGATTTAAACCATTAATTAATAGAAAAAGTAAAAAAAACAATCCTTGAAGGCTCACCATTCGCAATCAAGGAAAGCAAAATAAGCACCTGCCTACAAAATAGAGGAAACAAATTGAGCAATACGGCTGTTTGGTAAAGGTTCTGTTGTCAACAACCATTCGGCTTTTTATCCAATGACTCCATGACATCTAAGGTTGCAGCGATGAATTAACCTTAGCTAAAAATACAAGGTTCATTCTGCATTTTTCACGGCATAATTTCCTCATCTCCAATAAGTGTTTTTTACTGCTGTCACTCATGCTTAGGCTTGTTAAATGACTCCTTAATCCCCTTGGTTACATGCGGCATGTCATAAACCCTTGTCATTTTTTACGGTTATGGGACTCATGTCCTAATCATAGACTCACATATCATACCATGCTTAGGCTTGCTCAATGGCCCCTTTTCTTAATCGCCTTCATTACATGGATTATAAACCTTTGCTAGTTTTTTTAAGAGACTCCTCTTCTAAAGTCCTATTCATAAATTCTCTTTTTTTATAACATGAATAATGTGTTTAAACCATCCTTATTGACTTTCTCCAAGCTTTTTCAACAATTACAATATTTTACAATCCATAATATCAAACTAAATTAACTAATAAAGTTGGGGACATAAATAGAACTCGCCTATTAATAGAAGTCAACGAAATTTGTGTTTGATCAAATTGGAATGGCGTTTAAATGGCAGAAACCAAACAGCAACCGAAGAGAAAAATGAAGGCCCGATGATGTCCAAACATTTGAATCACTAGGCAACAAATGGCTCCTAATAACAATTCAAATGAAGATGTACAAGGTTGAATAGTCTTATGTCAAAAGAGAAAAAATGATTCTAAATTATATATGTAAGATAATAATTTTAAGATATCAAGAAACATTTTAAGAATAAAATTAACTTTAGTTCGTATAACATGGCTAAAAGGAGATAAAATACCTCAATATAGTAAAATTGCATCGTGAGATCATGGTATCAAATTGGAATCTCATGTGGTTCAATGACAAAATTAATGGAAACAAGTGGTCCAATAAAGCAAGGTTGTGACACAAACCAAATATGAGTGAAAATTCACAGATACTCTATTATAGTGATGTCAAACAAAAACCATGGATGTCACTTGAGTAATGCTACCAAAAATTTACAAATTGTAACATGCTAACATGCTATTCTATGAAGTGAACAAACTGAAAATAAAGGAAACCATATCCATCCACATTGTTACCCAATAATTTAAGAATGCAGCTGAATGCTGCTAATATGCTACCTCTAAGCAAGGGCATTCGTGCTTTTCTCCTAGTGTGTTATGAATTTATCATATAACGCCCCCCTAAAGCACACATCAATATGCCCATATCAAAACATTCAAGTTGTAAACATGAAATATTCAAGAGCTAGTGGTGATAACAGCATGATTACATAGAATGAACTACTGATGATACCACCTATAAAATTTACAAAATAATCCATCACTTAACATGGAATTTGCAATTTGTTGAAAAACAGAATTAAAAAACAAGGTTTCAATAGTTAAGTACTTTTTAGGAACAAACCAGATGGGCTCATGTCATCCTTCTACAAGAAAGCTCACAAAGCAAAAATTCAAAATTTGAAAGTCAAGTGTGGAGGTCGGAGTTGGAGGTGGTAAAAACCACACACAATACAACATAAAAAATCTGTATACTCTAAAAGATAAAAGATAGAAGTACCAACCTGTGCAGCTGCACTCCATAAATTCTGCTTTTCACCAAAGTACCACGACAGACTATATTCAAGAATAGGATCCAGCATGTGGTCACTAGTTTTGTCAATCAACGCCTTAAGAACAGTAGAAACCATAGAACGAACTTTCTGGTTATGCTCATTCGTTAAAGCAACAACCAGATGCAGGAAAAAAGTCTGCACATTATTATCAATAACTCTCTCAGGCAATTTAATAATAATAGCATGAAGCATCTCAAGCACAGCTTCTCTGCCTAATGGATGTTCATAGCTGCACAAAATCCAGATGAGCAATCAAAATTAATTAATAAATAATCATTAAAAGAAATATAATTTATTTTGAATACATGCCTAAGATTTGATAACAAGAAATTCAGATGCTGCTGCAAACGCTGTTCAGATAGTTGATAATCTAGCAGAAACTGCAGAAGGATCTGACTGCATTTTTTACGAATTGGTTCAGACAGAGTTGTCACCATTAGTTCAGCAAGTCTCAAAATTATATCATAAATCTCATGGACAACAAGCTTTTGTGCAACTATTGACTTCAGTAAAGAAAGTGCTAGAGGGGAAGGCGCAGTTTGGATATCTATAAACATTGGAGATTGGATGATCATGTGGAGTTCATCATCTGATATTGAAATTCTTGAACATTTTAACAAAATCATTAGCAACTTTAGACAAGATTGGACCATTGGGGTGTTTCCGTTTCCAGATCTCTCAGCAATACACAGCAATAATGCCTTTATCTTATTGGCATACATATCAAATGATGGCAAGGGAAGCTTTACCAGTGAAGCAAGGCATCTAAAAGCAGCAGAGAGAACATCTTCATATTTAGAATTTAAACAGTCTCCAAGTTGCTTAACAAAAGGATCCAACATTGATAACAACTGTTGATCATTCTTGTCAACCTTCATATTTTTCAGACGATTATGCAGCACACCAAGGGCAAACACTGATATAAGGTGAGAGTTTTTCATTCCAATAGCATTTATACATGATATCTTTTCTTTTTCTTTGGGATCATGGAGAGATTTTTCATTAGTTAAAGCTTCTAATCTTCCTCTGCACTGAGAGAACTCAGATGCAATACTGTCTTCAATGAGCCCATATACAAAGATAAATAATTCATCAGTCTGAACGGATGGATTACATTCAATTCCTGATGCTATATTAAGCAACATTATCTCCAGTTTCCTCTTTGTTTTTGGTGTAAGATGCTGCTCCATATGTTTACAGATGCGAGAAAGTAGCCTTATAGCAAGCGTTTTGAATGTTATGCTTTGTGAAATCAACTTCAGAGTCTCAAAGGACTTGTTTCTCCTAGTTTCTTTCATTTTTGAAGCAATTTTTCCCACCTCTTTTTCCTCGGCGACATCTCCAAGAATGTCATTTTCTACAATAGATAAGAGTTCTTCTAAACAGTAATCCAGACTTCCAATGGTATTTCTGGTGAGCGTTTTGGACAAGATTAAATTTAAGGTATAGCCTAAAACATGCATTTCATACCCTCTTTTCAAAGTTGCTCGCAAGATTTTAATAATGAAAAGTAGATATTCAATTCCCAACTCATTGGCACATACAGCCAAAGCAGATCTTGCTTCATCTCTCAAACTTTCAAGTCGATTCTTTAAGAAGCTGCAAATGTGGTGAATGATGCTTGATAGCTGTGAGTCCATTGTATCAGCTGGTAGCAGCTTGAGCAATTTAAGGCCAGCAAGGCTAACATTGACATTAACTTTTTCAGAGTCCATGATCAGAAGCTTCTGAATACGAGGAAGCACTGCCTTCTGAAGATAAACTTCTATGTCGGGAGGAACATGCCTCACACTATGACCTTGCACTACCACACCTGAAGTTACTTGAGGAACTTTTTCCATATCATCTGAGCTGGAAGCATAGAAATGGAAGTTATCCAAAATAGAACATACCAATCGCACCAAGATTTTCTGCTTGTCTGGATGAACAGTAATCTCACGGAAACATCTCATTAAAAAGGAACAATAAGACTTCCACTGCATCTGAGCTGCAATAAAAGCCAGTGAATCCAAGCATGCATCTCTCATACGCTCCCCTTTCCCATCTTTTCCATTAATCATCATATTGAAAAATAAAGGGACAAATATGCTTACAACTATGTTCTGCAAGTATGAAAAAACAGCAAACGGAGTTCAATTTGACTTGCATTACTCTTATCTCATTTGCTAACACTATCGAACCAGACATTTACCTCTGCAAAATTCCCAGCACTGATGGCATTTTTGAAACGTAACAAAGCCCTCCTTTTCCTATGTACCTGCATGCAGCACAGTTTCAAGTCATTACAAAAATTCCCAAACAAATTAAGGGAGAGATGAAAAAATCACCTGCAAATGGAGGATATTATTGAAAAAATCAACTTCAGCATCCTGACTACACAAAGGTCTAAAGGAGTTCAAATCTGGAATTTCATGGAGATTATAAACCATATCACGCAGCAAAGACACCCATTCCTAAAATAAAGGCAACAGATATCAGGAAAAAATGAAAATGAATTTATATTACTCAAAGATGCATAACAACCCCATACTTTCTGGATGGAGATGTCCTTTGTCATAGATTCTTTCATATTCTTCAAGAAAATACTCTTAATTACACACTGGATGCCAGCTTTTGTCCAATTAAGTTGTCCAGTTTCAACACCTGTTGGTGCTTCTTTGCATGCAGCACCATCTGCAAGAGAATTCTCTGTATCTTTTTTTAGAAGTGATGAAGCAAAATGTATAAATGCTAACAATGACTTGGAAGCGCATTGTCTAAGAATTAGTTCATCAGATGAAATATCATAGATACACTGCGACAGAATCACCAATGCATGATCTGCTACATGTGATGAAAATAACGCTGGGCTAATCGTCTCATATGCAATGACTCTAGTATCATAATCAAGCTCTCCAATATCAACAGAAGACATAGCATTCAACTTTTGAAGCAGTCCATCCTGTAAATTCATCCAATTAGAAGGAGGAGTACTATATACTCTGGGTCAGAAACAAAAAGGAAGAATCTACCAGAAACATAATTGATATCCATACCAGGTATGCTAAAGATGGATCACAGCCTGCAAGACAATTGATAATATCACATATGCACAGCCGAATATCTGAACCAGCAAACGCAAGGATTGGATGAATAGCTTTAAGAATCTTCCCAGAAATCTTGTAACCTTCACTTGTTAAATGCTGTAGAATCCCCTTCAAAATATTTAGGGCTTCCAAGCAAACATCTATAGACATAAATTGCAAAAAGATTCATCAAAATTAAAATGGAACATGAAACAGAATCATGTCAGGCTAATTCCAAGTAAAAATATCATATGTACATAAATAAGTTTAATTTAATCCATAAAAATATAAATTTGAAGTATCACTAACCAAGATCTAGCATTTTCCTTTTGAAAAAGGTAAGCAATATATCAAGGAACTGAACTGCCAACAATGGATTTGTAATATATTTCACCATCATTTTGAATATCCTTAGCTCTGATTTCCCAGGCCAAATTGTGAATTTCCTATCATCAAAAAAAAAAAAAAAAAAGGAAAAAAGATGAAGACAAATGAGCAAAACATCAGTGTCTTCTCGTCACAGTAGCAGAACATTGATAAAGTAAATGATATTTGCCTCAATTGTGCAAAGAAGAAGATTTAATGTACAAGGAAACACATGGACTAATCAACATTATATCCCCAAAAAACAAAGTATAACCCGATCCTAAAATCCCCTAATGAGACCAAATGATTTTACCTTAAATATTCATTGCTTTATATTACTCGTAAATATTATTGTAGGAAAGCTAATGTTTCATGTATACATCACATATCACTTCGTTTATGATGCCATTATGTAATGGTATTCGCTCATTGTGATAGAACACAATTAACAAACAATTGACGACAAAATTAATGTTGAACATTACCTATAACTTAAATTCATCAAAAAGTCAACATCTTTGTTTCAGGAACATTCCTTATCTTATGGTTCAATTGGCAACATTCACTGGTGTCCTTTTCAAAAGTGGTAAAGTTAATTGTGATGTAAGAAACTGCCGCATATTACTATCCAAACCTACACAAACATCATAGACTTATGACACGGTATGTCGATCATCTATGCAATAGTAACAGGCAATATCATATCATTCCACACATCACAAAACCAACAAAACAATACAGAAGAAACTACAAATATCGCCTATAGCAAATAGGTAGCAATACTCATTAACAAAAGTTTTTGGAAGACCATTAGCAACATGTTTGCATTGATCACACTTAACAAAATAACAGTTGAATCCCATAATCAGATCAACTTCAGAACAAGTTGTAATTGCCAGGAAAAGAAAACACCAAATCAGTTCCTTGGGAATGATGACGGAAACAGAATGAAGCATTACCTGTGAGCATGTATGCGGGCCTGAAAAAGCTCATGAAAGCTATGAATGAGTACCTCAAGATGAGGATAAAAAACTTCTTTTATGAAGTCATTCTCTTGAACAAAATCATTGTCCAGCTTTAGCAGGTTCTCAATAAAATTAAGCACAGAAGATATAATGGCATCAGATGCAGTCCTTACTGTAAGAATTGAAAAAATTGAAGGCACGAGATTTTCCTCCCTATTTAAGTATGAAACGAGTGCTGGACTTCTGCTCAATGCCAGAAAGCATGAAAATAATGAGCTAGGTTTTTCACTGCTAGAACCCTCATGCCTGAAGCTGTCTATCAGAGGCTTAACAGACTCAAAGAATATGTCCCAGAATTCATCGCCAAAGTCAAGACTATCATGCTTGTTCAGAACCAAAGATATAATTTTTAAACATAATGATCGCAAATCTTTGACCTGCTTAGTAGGCTTGCTCATCTGCATAACAAAACTAAATACAGTTATGACAACATCTATTTTAATGCTTCAAATGATTTTGAACCAAGAAGATGGAATTTGTTAAGGTTTTCACTAAGTACCAGATTGAGCACAAATAAAGAGAGATCAGCACAAAAAAGAGCAATACATATATATGAAGTTTCAAAAGTGGGAGAAACAAGTAAACATATGAGCACCTAGAAGGTTCTAACAGTACGTACCAAAAACACAAGGTTATCCCAAACGGTCAGTCGAAGACAATTAAGCATAGACTTTTAGTGTAAAACACAAGGTTATCCCCAATACATCAAAGCTTGTCATCTTCTTTTAAAATCTAAGATAACAATAAGTGGTAGTCAGTTCCTGGACATTCGAAGGATTGGCATGGAACATGTAGGATACAAGTTACATATAATTTATGCCACTCTTGTATAGTAGACACAGTCAATTGTCTTACATTCCCAACAATGTTCCTCATCTTTGCTTCATCATATCATTATAGATGGGATAAAATACATTAGATTATTTTGTCAAAAGAACTATCTAAACTGAAGTGAAACCAAAAAACACTATCCAAAATAACATGGAGCTCATATCCTCTAGAACTGGAATTAAAATCCGAAGTTTGCAACTAGATTAAGTAGTCAGATTTTAGAACTAGAACAAAAAATTTTTATATTTCTTATTTTTGAGGCAGCAAAAATTATTTTATGTTTTAATGCTTTTGACAAGTCTCAACAGTTTGTAGTGTCTTTTGCTTCAAAATTCTCAACAGCTTCTATAGACAAGTAAAACAAGAATGAGTCATAAAAACTAGTTGAACCATGGAACTAATTAAGCTGGATAAAATTTGCATATACCATCTTTCATATCTAAAGCACAAATGAAGTATTGTGCATCAATATATAAGGTGTATTTTCTTTTTATTTGGTCCAAACACCCTGCAAGGGCATTGTGAAATGCAACTTCATCTTTGTTTAACTCATATATATGTATGTATACATACATACATACATGCATGCATACATATGTGTGTGCATGCATACATACATATATATATGTGTAAGTATATATATAATTCATACATAGTATAGACAATATATGCTCCAGACAAGATGTTATCTCAAATGCATTGCTAGCAACAACCTCCCTTAATGCAGCAAGATTAAGGTATACTTTTATGTTAAAAATATTATAGAATCATCACATGGAAACAACGATATATTAAACTAGTTTGACCTTAAGAATGGCTCAAAACAATGTTCAAATGAACCAATACTAAGGGATTCACATAGTTAGAACAAGATTTTAAGTTATGGTTAAGCTGGATAAAATTTTCATATACCATCTTTCATATCTAAAGCACAAATAAAGTATTGTGGGTTTAATTTTTTTGTATTTGGTCCAACCCTGCAAGGGTATTGTGAAATGTAACTTCATCATTGTTTACCTCATATATATGTATACATACATACATATATATACAAACATGTATATATAATATAATTCATACATAATGTAGACAACATATACTCTGGACAAGACGTTACCTCAAATGCATTGCTAGCAACAACCTCCCTTAATGCAGAAAGATTAAGGTATACTTTTATGTTAAAAAATATTACAGAATCATCACATGGAAAATGTATTAAACAGGTTTGACCTTAAGAATGGCTCAAAACAATGTTCAAATGAACCAATACTAAGGGGATTCACATATTTAGAACAAGATTTTAAGCTATGGTTCTAGTCATCCAACCAAAACTCTAACTTCAAGTCGTTTTAGTTCTCTGCTTCAATTAAATTTTTAATTATATTAAAATCCATTTTAATTTGTTCTTAAATTAATATTATTTTAAAATTTAAAAAGAAAATAGAAATAAAAAAATAAAAAATTGAAAAAAAATTAAATCCAAAAAAAATAATTCACATGCTCAAATTGTCAGTACTTTTCAATTCATTTAAAATAACTAAATTATATAAGATAGAAGCAAAAGTTACATGCCTATACAAAAATTAAAACCATAAACTATTGCTCAGATGATCATAAAGATTCACATGGCTAACATCATCTGTCAAAAAATGATATGATTGATCAAATGATAAAAATGACTTGATCATGTTATCATAAGTTGAACACCAAAACTGTTGTTTAGTACTGGTATGACGACTCTAATCTTTACTCCCCATGCTGAAAGAATATATAGTATTAGCATCGTAAAGATCACATGCCCCACAACTAACACTATGAAAACCATGTCTTGTATAATCTTTTTTATAGCCTCCATCTCCATACCTTCTACTCTAATAATTACCTTCTCTATCCATATATGTAGTGTTTGCAACATATATGTACCCTACATGGTCATAATACGAGGCAAAATGGCAAGTCTCTTGCCCTTAGTAAATCGCTATTTATAGTTGTCATCATTAGCTTAAATCACTGTCTCTTAGAAATGCATCACTGAGCATCTCATTGTTGCCCCTATCCATACAACTCTAAATCTAATAGTTAATTTTTCAAACCATTATTTTCTTCATAATACAAAGTTCTATCTTCTATCTCTTGAATACATTTGTTTAACTAATCTTCATCATCAAAAATGTTTCTTTCTATCAATCTCATATTGTAGAGACAAAAAACTTTTTTCTTTTATTTTATCTAATTTAAGCCTACTACATACTCTTGCATGTGTAAGAGTAAAATTTGTTCAATTTCTATAACAATTAGATAAGGAGACTATATGTTCTAGATATGCAAACATATTTTGCAAGGCAACCTCCCAATAACTAAATGACTACCGTTCACCTAAAATAGAAATATAAGATAATAAATTTATATGTATCCACATTTATATTGCTCGATATATTAAATTTATTAGCAATTTACCATGAGAATAGCTTTTTCATGGATTTTAAAATGTTTGCAACATCAAAATGTTGACGCTTACATCATATTTTCAACCTAGATGTGAAAAGAACATGCGCCACACATATGCTACTAATTCATAAATATTTCACATTATATAATTGACAATCATTCCTCCTTTTAATTTGAATTTATTAGTCAATATTCGGTACCATAAGTTCTAGACAAAGTACATTAATCACTTCATGATCAGCAATAGATTTTTTTGAATAGAAAAACATGGACTTAGCATAAAACCCCATGATAAACAAAATAATTTGATTTGTTAAGAATAAGCAAAAAAAAAATGGATGTCATGGACAAAACAAAAATTAACTACATTGCTTAGTCTTGAAAGTTAAATTAAATACTAACTTGCAACATCTAACTTCCAATTCTCAATTATGTAATGTGGTTTTCTCCAATTTTTGAAGTTTTTTGTAATATTCCAGCTTATCTTCAGATTGTTTGCTAAATCCAAGATCCTATATTCGAAAAAAATCCGAAGCTGATCATGAAGTGATTAATGAAGTTTGTTAGGTTATAGAACATATGATGTCTAATATTCATCAACAAATCCAAATTGATAGAGATGGGATTATCAATTTTTTCATACCACATATACATACTGGCAATAAATGTAACATATTTTTGTTCACATATGGCTCAAGAAATATGAGATGAAGGTTGGCATTTCAAGACAACAAAACTGCAAACGTTTGATAATCTATACAAAGCTATATGCATGCTAAATCACAAATAGATTTTGTATATTAACCAATGCTATTTTGGTTATAAATTAATTTGCTTGCGTTTATAAATACTTAAATAATGGTCCATTAACAGTAGGGACTATACATCAAATCCCCCAAAATATGCTATGTATCTTGTAGCAGATGGTGTTGATCTAAGTCTCTACTTCCAAAAGTTGTGGCAATCAACATTTCACAAAGTGCAAAACTTTGCTACCAGCTAAAGATATTATCTGCTTATGAATACTAATATCAAACAAAAGTTTGCTGAATCACGTCTAATTTGTCAGTCTGAACTTCTGTTAAAAGGCCAGCAAAATATTCATCACATAGTAAAATTTGAATGCTTAGAAAAAGCTGGCTCACAAAATCTAATATCAATAAAAGCTTTGAAGCTAACCACAGCAGAGCTTTGGATTGAAATTGCAGCATCATCAACTCCAAAATCACCAGAAAGGCAACAACCAGAGGAATGATTCTGGTTCCCATCTTCATTTTTCTTAGTGGACATGCACGACTTCAGTATCAAGGAAACCAATTTCATCAGAGAACTAAGGAATGGCCGAATGTGAAATGCATCAAAAGTTTTGAAGACATCCTCAAGCACATATAAGAAACCATATTTCTTCTTCAATGTAAGATTTTCAATGGCTTTGAAGACTGAACCATTCAAAAGAGAGAACGTCTGTTGTTGAACTACAATTACGCTATCAGAATGCCCTTCTAGAGTTACAGTTCCACGATCTCTGCCAAATAAGGACTTCAGCAATAAAAGAAAGAAAAGATGAAGTTCTCCCACTTCAAGTTGAGATAGAAAGCAAAGAATTGCTCTTCTATTGTTCACTCCTGCATACTGAAAAGCACCAATGTACAAGAGAGGGAACACGTTAGTGTGGGAAGAAAACAACAAAAATACAGAAACAGTAATATAACAAATACATCTCTAAAAAAGGAACAATAAACCTTTCGTGGGGCAAATGTTTTCAATTTTCTGACTTTCGGTGATAGCAACCTAACAACAATAGGAATTAACTGAGCCCTGTGCGCTTCTTCAACATGGCCAGAATTTTGTGAAATATCCCAGGTTATAAGTTCCTCACGCACATTTTTTGGAACAATAATATTTCTTAAATGTTGATAATATGGAATTAGGTAATCATCCTTCCAGTTTAGCAAACATTCAATGGATTTCAATTGTATATCAGGGTCAACATCATCGAGAAGCCTAGGAAATACAATACCATGTCAACAATCAACAAAGCATTATAGAAACATAAATCATTAAGATTGAAAGTCGAAGAACAATTCATATAACGGGTACTTCAAATAAACCTGTTCACCAAGACATCCTTGAGAACTTGGTTTTTATACAATGATCGACAATTGTGCATTAATTTCAATAGGTTCAACCATTCTTTGAGAATTGACCTCCATTCCTTTCTTTTACATTTCTGTTGAATGAAAGATTCAACACTGCAAAAATAAAATAAATAACAAATTTCAGAAACTAAGTGGATTCAAAATTCATAATAATTTACATGCAAAATAAAATCACTTAAAATATTGTTTCAAGCACAGAACCTGTCAACACCATTATACCCCAAAAAATTCAAGAATAAGGGGATAAGTTGATGGGAGTATGATTCTGCAACGTTTGGTGCTTTCTCAAGAACTTGAAGCAAAAATGTTAACACTGTTGTGCATGGTGTACTATCAAATTCATGGGCTAGATAGCGGTTGAAGCACTCAGCCAAAGCTACAAATAAAAATTGCCCATTAGAAGACAAATAAAGCGACAATACAAAACTGTAAATTGCAAGGAAATAAAAAAATATTCAATAACAATACTTGAGAAAACTGCAGAATGAACTATAACTCACAAATAGCTGGAAGTCATAGAAATAAAAATCTAACTGGATCAACTATAGAAGCAAACATCAAGAAATACTGGAGTATTACAACATGGTAGGAATATTATCAAGTCAAAAAAATAAAAAACTACATCCTTCAACCATTCGTACTAAAAAGGATGACAATATCTAGCAGTAAGCTTACAAAATAGGAACCAAAAGAGCTTGTTCATAATGAAGATTACTATTTTACTTCTCATGCAGTATGTAGCCTTGTTATTATATTGAGCTTTGACAAATTCGTTATGATATATCACAGATCCGTAAGTTATTTCTAGTCTTACATGGCAATGCACAACACAAGTTATCTCCAGATTTCGGCATTGTTAAAAGCGCTTATATACCCCTAATATGTCACATGTTCCAATATGCCATTTCTATTGGTTGATTCCCTGTTCCACCTCTAGTCTTCAACTATGCCAATTCAAATTCCACTTAGTATTACTAAGCTTCGTTCTAATCATTGATGGATCACTCGAGTTTGAATTCGCAAGCATTGACATGTAAAGAGTCACTTCCACTATGGCTCCAGAAATATACCTTAATTTTGAACACCTAAATATATATTAGGCAAAACCTCTGATCAACTCAGGATCTGGTCTCTTCTATGATAACTTTCACCATTGATCACACCATTCCATTACCATGGGAATTTACCTCTCTATTGTTCTTCCACCCTTTGAACTCATCACAAAGATTTATGCTAACAGAATTTGAGTAACAGAAAAGATAACAAATATTAGAAAGGAACCGAGTAATATAACAAGTATAAGACAATATATTAATAAATTATTCGTTTTGCATTTAAAACAAAGTGCAGGAATATATATTTTGCACTTAAAGCACAATGCCAAACAAAAACTATGACTTGTGAGTGAAGAAAATAGTTTGATTAAATTAGTAAAATGAAAAAGGAATTTGAAAAAGATGATAAGCTCAAAGAAAAAATAATATTTGTGAAGAGTTTCTTTTAAATGGTTATGACATGTCTTTAATTTTTGCACAAGTGACATACATAAAAAAAGACAGGCTTAAATAGTAATGTGTTGGACGCCATGGGCCTCAAAACAACATTTAATTTTAATAAAAACAAATCTTTAAATGTTAGTTATTATGATGATCTAACATATCTACTTAGTATGTTTATAGGTTACACCTATTATAGGCATATTTCATTCAGGATCACCTAACATGGAGCGATATACGAGTGCTAAAATTGTCAATGTTTTACAATGTTTCAAGGACAAAGAATAAAAGAGCGACTTTCCTAGTGCACGTGTCCAAGACATTTGGGAAATGTATTTTACAATTGCAAAAGACGTGTAAGGGTCTATTAAGTTTATCATAAATTTATTCTTAATTGTATTTTTCTTGTTAGATATGAGTTGGATAGACCCAAAACTTGAGAATTATTAAAATTATGGATATCTCAAAATACATACAAAAATCACAATAACTAGATCTAAGATTTGTGCATATTATTGCGAAGATCTGTACCTATGAAATCCATAAATAAATAATTTATAATTTTTGAAAATCGTTTGAATTTTCTAGAAATATAAAAAAGAAAAGATAATATTAAATAATCCTTTTATTTATAAAAAGATAAGCTCCATCTCTCTCTCCCTTGCAATAGATCAGGTCCCGAATAGCACAAAGGAAGTTGGGAGGAGAAGTAAGTTTGGGGAGAAAAAGAATGAGATGATTTGAGAAGGTTTTGCTCAGATCTTCAAGAGATATATGAGCTAGTTGAGAAGAAGAAAGTTTTTGAGGGGAAAAAAATGAAAGATTTTGAAGGGAAAAAAATTCACTCATTCTTGCCAAAAGTTTTACTAAAAAGTATGTTTCCACTTGTGTATTCTTTTCCTTTAGTGGAGTATTTACCATATAAAGGGCTGCTAAGTTTCGATTTTGAATGTATAATGGATCGAGCAAAAATCCCATCAGCCAGCTATTTCCAGCCATGCCAATCATATAATAGGATTAAGCAAATATATTGTACAATCTACGTAACCAAGCAATGCGATCGGGCAATTGACCATGTACGATGGGAATAGTAACCAGATCAATTAAAACCCGGAGCAATTATACAAGTTTGATTTGGTGATGAGACAAATACAATTGATTTCAAGAAAAGCGTAGCAGTAATCGAGCTATATAATCCCTTGTCCAATCAATGATAGCTAGTGATTGTACTGTGCGATTTGGTGATCAAATAAATACAATCAATTTCACCCATCTAATCTTTTCTCCAACCATTAATGGCTAGCAATTGTATAGCAGTATTTGGAAGATAGAATTGCATAATCTAAAACTGAAAATAATAGATCTCACCGAATTGCAAGGATCTTTAAGGATTGTTGGGACAAATTTTGTCAGTGTTTTTATTATAGAAAGTGAAAAGTTTTGTAAAATGAAAAGAAATTGAATGTGAGAAAATAAGTTCATGAATTCCTTTAAAGTTTAAAAAGAGTATCTAAACCATTATAATGAAATTTACAAAGAATTATGCCAAAAATGAATGGAAAAGATAAAAGAAAGAAAAATACAATTGAGAAAATCTCTCAAAATTATTATATAGGAAAACTAAATAATTATGATATAAATAGAAAGAATTGTTAATTTTTCATGCAATACATGTGGAATTCAATATGTTGTAAACAATTTACATAGCTTGGAATCATTTGCATGTGTTGGTCTATATAACTGTTTTTTGATAGAATTAATATATATATATATATATATATATATATACATATATATATATATATATATATATATGTATACACACACACACACACATATATATATATATATATGATATAAATACGATGATATGAAAATCTATAATAAGAAACAAAAGAAAGAAATGAAAAAAAAAGGTAAGAAAAAAAAGATTGATAAAAAATATCACGAGAAATATGAAAAAATAAATGTGAAATATTTTATCTATGACCCTATCTTGCATTTACCCAATGTAAGAAATAAAATCACACATTGCTATCATAGATACTCAGAGATAGAACCATGACATTGCAAAAGCCCCATCTTCATTAGCACAAAATATTTGCAATAGGGAGGGTAATGGCTTCGTGATATATGAGAAAGAAAATCACAAAATATTGCCGTAAGTACTCAGAGAAGAATATAAGACAAGACAATTCCCAGTCCTCATCAATATAAGATGTTAGAAATAAAATGTAGTGACTTTGTGATAAATGATGATATAATATAAAACCTTGAGTGAAGTTAATAGTCATATGAGAAAATTTGAGACCAAAAAAAAGAAATGAGAAATAAAAAATGAAATGTTATGATTATAAAAAAAAGTAAAATATATTATATAATATAAATATTATATAATAATAATATTATATGATGATTATGTGTAAGCATGAGTACAATGCATACAAACATTCATGTAACTATTTATTATATACATAATATAGATTGTTATGTACTGCTTATTTCTTACCCATTCCTTATTATTGATTTTATATTTGCTCTTTTATACTATTATTATATTTGTAACTTGTACTTTGTCAACTGAACATATCATGCTTATTTTTTACTTACATTATAAGTCAGAATACAGACACTCATAAAACTAAAGATTCCTAGATGATAAACTTAGGATTGAGAGAGAGATGTTAATGTATTCTATGAGCTCTAAAGAGACATGTTGCATGTAAGAACTCATTATATTTTCTATCATTTGTATTAATAATATTTTTTTAGCTATTTTATTGTATGTCAATTTGGAATTGTATATTGCTTTAATTTGGCTATTTTAACATTAATAATATGTAACCTTTGATATTTCTACATCACCCTTGTTCGCTTTTAATTTTTGTGTCCTCTTAACCCGGTAATCCGACATTTATTGTGGATTTTATTGGGTTTTATTAGATTTATGCCATGTGGAGTGAGACAACATCTCTAAAGATTGATTTAAGTTTGTTATATTATTTCAAGAGCCTTTACTTTGTACTTTGCATATGCCTAGGGCTAAGCTAAAAAGATAAAACATATCCACTCCTAATTCTTAATTATATGCAAATCAACTTATGAAGTGATTAGGATAAATTGATTTCATTATATTTCTAAAAATCACCCTTGCTTGCTTTTAATTTTTGTACCCTTTAAAATTGCTGCTTACACTATTTTCGTCGATATTGATTAGAGTTTATCATATTATTTCAAGAGCCTTTACTTTATACTTCATATATCCTAGAATTGAGTTAAGCTTAAAACATATAGTATATCCACTCCTACTTCTTAATGACATATAAATCAACTTATAAGTGAGTAGGATAAATTGATTTCATGATATAAAAACCATATATTAACTTATTACATGATTTACAATCTTGCATACCCAAATTGTCACTTAACTCATTAAATCACATGCAATAATTAGGCTAGCAGTTCGTAAAATTGTAATCCTTTAAAAAAAGAAAATGTATCAATTACAAGTGATGCTAAATTGTACTTTTTTTCTTAGTGAGTTAAATACTAAAGTGATTGAATATGAGCATATTTCTTTTAAACATGTTTCCATTACTGATTCTTTGAAATTAAAAAATTAATTACTCAAAAAGAAAAATCTTGAATTAAAAGAAAAATGGAATGCCTTGGTCTTAATTGAAGATGAATTAAATACTTTAAAACAAAATTTATTATTTCTACATCATCATGTTCCACCTTATATGCATGTGAAAACTAAAAATTAAAAAAACTATTATTCACTCACATGCATCAACATACATGAACTACTTACATTTCATTCTCATGCACCAAGCAATATTGTATGTAATTATTATTCTAGGTCATATTTCTCTTAATTGCCTTATACAAAGTCCAAAAGCTCAAAAACAATCAAATAAATATAGATTCCTAAAGAAGCTTGTGTAGGACATTCACTTACACTTCTACAAATTTGTTACACATCAGATTTGAACCCAAGATGGGTTGATTTCCTAAACATAAATCTTACGTAGATGTGTAGGAGTATCTCCATGCTAATAACTTCTAGAAACATGCATCGGTTAGTGGCATCGTTTTAGTTGAAAAACTTATTCCTTATAAAAGATGCTTTCATCTAACTTTGGTTCTTATTTAAAAAAAGAAATTTCAAAATCTATATTAATTAAAATATTTATATTATTTTGTTTGAGAATTCATGAGAAAATTTCTAAAAAATCTCCACATAATTCTTAGTATTGGTTTATAAATAATTTGTAATATAAATTTTTTTATTCAAATTTGTAATTAAATTAATTTGTGTTTTCTAATTTATATTAATTTCTTTTAATAATTGACTTTTGATAGCATCAATGATTAGAAAACATTTTTAAGTGATCCCAATATTAACAATTATTACAAATTAAAATAGCAAACATAATTGTATAATGTCTAATTTTTTAAAAGAAAGATTATTAGAATTATAAATGTCAAATAAGTTTATTAGAATTGTTCACATTAATCTTCTGTGGACATCAAAATTTATGATGAACATCAATTCTATATCTCAATAAATACTTTTATATTGCTTAACTTGAACTTCTAAATCATTAGTATTTAGCCTTAAGTTATCATAAGGGCATTGTTAAAACCAATGCCTTCCATTTGTAACTAATAATACTCATTTATTTCTATAGTTGTTAGATATGTGTTGCATATTATACAAATAATCTTACATCTTGATCCCTATTGAATATGGATATATATTCAACTATAGAAGGTACCTAAAATCTTTAGCTTGATCATCCAAGTAGTAAATTAGAATCTTAATGAGCTAAAAGTTATATTGAAAAGACCTTGTAAGCTATAGTTCTAAAACTCATTTTATAACCTAGAATATCTAATAGAAAATTGATCATTATCTAACCCTCAACTCATAACTATGATTAATCTAAGAAATCAACTAATCATAAAAATTAAGTGATATTATAGTAAAACTTTATTTCAAAACAATAGACATTGAGTTACCATTATAAAAATCCATGAATCAATCTCTTAATAAGTGATCATTTTATCTACCAATTGGTATCTCAATTGTGGAGTAAATCTTCTACACTATTAATTTATTCATGTTATATTAGGTTTTACTATGGCTATAGTTTAATTCAAATAAGTCACACCCATGAATCTCAAAATTTTTTAAAAAGTATATTAAAAAATAAAGGCATATATAATGGTATCCAAAAATTTAATGATGGCTATCTTGCTTAACAATAATGTTAATCCTCTTTTACTTGATAATTGGGATCCTAAAATTTAATTTTGTAGGTATCAATCTTAAGTTGCTATCATTAAATTGAAACAAAAAGATGTCCTCAAAAGGTAACTCAAAATCAAACAACCACAGCACTGGCTTTGAGAAAATGACAGCCTTTAGTTTGTTAAATGCCTCTTGACAAATATCGAACCAAATCCACCGCTCACTCTTTTTCAAGAGATTCGTCAATGGGGCAATCTTATTTGAGTATCTAGCAATGAATCTATGATAATTATTGGCTAAACCAAGAAAATATCTCAATTTAGATACCTTTGTTGGAGCTTACCAATCCACAATAAATTACACTTTCCTTGGATTCATCTCACTTGACAATTGCTAACCAAGTGTCCAAAAAACATGATCTCTTAGCAAATTTGCACTTTTCCATCTTCACATAAAACTGAAATTCTCTTAATTAAAAAATAGTTTTCATAAAAGCAACACATATTTTTCAAGAGAGTTATTATAGATTACAATATCATCCATATATATTACAACAAACTCATCAAGGTTACTCATAAAAAAAATTATTTATTAAATTACAAAATATAACAGAGGCATTTGTAAAAGCCAAACAGGATAACTAAGAACTCAAAAGAGCCATATCAAGTCACACAATTGGTCTTAGTCTCATCTCCATTTACAACTCTATCTTACCAATATCCTAACCACAAGACCAACTTGATGAATCTTGTTGCCTTGCACAATCAATCAAGTAAATCTTGCATCAAAGGAGTCGAGTACTTGTTCTTCATCGTCACCTTGTTTAATGCACTATAGACCATGCACATCTACAAAGAACCATCTTGCTTTCTTTGAAACAACACTAAGGCACTAAATAGAGCTTTTGATAGTTAAATAAAGCCAACTTCCAACAACTCATTTAATCGTTTGCACAATTTTGTCAACTCCAATAGAAACATACGATATTCAGGATGCACGGGAGGAACAACACCAGGCAGTAACTCAATTTTGTGATTAACCTCCCTCATAGACATTTTTAGGCAACATCAAAGACATGACATTTGCAAATTCTTTAAAAACTTCAGCAACTGCATCAAGTACATCAATAACCTGATCCTCCTTGATCTCGATCAATGCAACAAGGAATATATCATTGCCAATTTTCAATCCCTTTTCTAGCCAAATTGCTCAAATACATTGTCTTGTCCTTCCTTTTAGTTATCTTCTTCCCATTAAAGATAGCAGAAATGAACTAAGCATGGAGTTTCTTCTTGCATCACCATGGTCACATGAAAGTGAGGCATAGGGTTTGTCTTCAACTTCCTACAAAAGTCAATCCACGGATCAAATCAAAATAATCCGAAGGAATCACCAACAAACTGGCCTTCCTTGTCTAATTTCCCGAAGTCAGAGGTGCTCCATAGGCCATTCCAACCGCAGCTTTAGCCTTCACATTTACTATTTTCAAAAAACTAGGGCATTTTGCTCACCTACAATCCATATTTCTATATTTCTGAACAAACCTAGTAGCAACAAAGATGTGTGTTGCATTCATGTCCACCATAGCCATAATCTCTTGGTCATTCATCTTTATCGAGGCAAACATCAACAAAGAGTGCAATCGCCACATCACTACTTATTGTGTTCAACATTTCGGTTGAATCGACCACCAATGGATTGAGCAATCACAAATGATTGACAACTACAGCAACTGCGCGAATAGATTCTTTATTGGTTTTCTCAACCATGAAGGCATTAAGTTTTTCCCACTTATTGCCAATCACAAGCACGATGAGGACCATGGCACAAGAAACAACCCTATTAATTGTTAGAGTTGTTCATACCTTAGAACAAAAATGAATCTTGCCACTTGCCTTTATCATTCTTCTAACCCCCACCATGCTTCTTGGCATTCCACTTCCATTCCTTTTACTTTTCTTTACCTTTTTCTTTGGATTTTGAAAGGGACTCCAAAACTTTGGAGACTCTCAAGCCCACAAGAGCATCAGCAACAGTGACTATGCTCAACAAGTCTTTCACATTTTGTCAACGCAATTCCAATTGCACCCGCAGTTGCAATCCAAACAAGACGTTGAAAAGCTTGTCTTTTTTAGACATATTCTGAATATCCAGCATCAAGGAACTAAATTCCTGGACAAAATCTCGCATATATCTACTATGCTTCAGCCTTTTCAAGGCTTCATAAGCAACCCATAAAGTACTGTAAAGGAGAAAACTTATTCTTTTATTTCTCATCTAGCTTTTCCTATGTATAAATTTTTGGCCTTCCAGTATTTGCATCATCAATGCTCCACCTTCACCACAATTTTGCATCTCCTATGATATAATGTTGGAGACCGTCACCTTCTCCACATCTGACATATGAGCAATAATAAAGTATTGCTCCATTTCCTAAAAGTTCTCCAACTTTGTATTTCTTGCATCATTGAAGCACCTTGGCTGAAAAACCTTTACGAAGTGCCCATTTTCTTGAAACATATTTTTACTTCCAATGGTCTTGTGCACCACAGCCAACTCATAGTATAGATTGTTTTGCTTTCAAAGGATTCTCTCAAAATCCTCAACAAGAGTCTGCTGAAGTGAACTCTAGGTTTGCAAGATGCTCCAAAATGGAATGTGAACCTTACACTTCATTTTTGCATCAATCTTCTTTAAAAAAAAAACAAGTGATGGCATTGGTTAGTTATTGGAATTTTTAGAAACTTTTGTCTGTATAATTACACAAATACCCCTCTTAAAGGATAGACGTGTAACTTTCTAAGTATAATGTATAGTCTATTATTATTCATTTTAAGATAAATAAACATTAAAGAAATACAACTTTAATAAACGAATCTTACACTTCCATGTATATACTTGATGACCACCATTTTTTCTTTTAAGTGTACAAAATACATTTCAAAAAAAGAGCTAAGATATTTTGAGATATATGATGAAGCAATGAACTAAGTTACACTTAGTACAAACCAATAAACTATAAATAATAAAAACAATGCATCTAAGAATACCAACATTTTTAACCTTGCTTTAGCACACAATCGTTATCTAAGTTGATGTTAGACAACATAAGACAAAATATTAGATGATCAAAGTTAAAAACTATGAATTTTAACAACCAAATAAACTAAAAAACATATTGCATAAAAGCAACTAATAAATAGAGTTGCAAAGATTCATTGCTTGAGTCAAGTTTCTCCCTCACTTGCGATAAATTTTAATACATAAATCAACTTATCTACTTCTATTACGAAAATACATATTTATTTAAATATTTTTTACTTTCTTAAATTTTATCAAATAGTTCAACCTATGAGTTTCAAGTCATTCTAAACAATCAAGTTAGAGCATGATAAAAAAACTCATCATTCGATACCAATAAAGTTTCTTATAAAGATATCTTTAAGAAGTTTAAACAACATTATTAAATCACTATCAACAATGATATAAAAAAACCGTCACATATTTCATTCCAAAGCACCTTCTAAAATGTTGGCATGAAGAGTTATAATATCATTGCAAGCTCAAAAAATGCCTAAGTGCATATTACAAAACACATGTCATAAACTAAAGGCCCTAATGCCTAGCTTAGAGAGCCAATGCGCTAATTGAATAGAAGTGAACTCACTAAACAGATCAGGATTTTATCTAGTAATTCAACCTTGACCTAGCAATCCGACAAATTATAAATAGGTCAAGTCCATTTCAGGTTAATACTTTGTATCAAAAATATGTTTTGTTTTATAGTTTGATTAGATTGCTGTTAAGAAATTAACTTCCAACACCCAAAACCATCACCGCATGGAGAAAATTCAAACTGGAGATGGGGAGAGAATTTTTCAGGAAACATAAAGAAAGCTTATTTAAGAATGAACTAGGACTTTAAAAGAGAGAATTTGTACCTAGTTGACCAGTAAGCTTAATGAACTTTTGTGATCTCTATTACTTAATCTTTCATTGATATTCCCTAGATGCGAACCACAAGGTTTGGTTCAATCCTTCCGAAAGAATTAGACAAGGGGATCCACTGTCACCTTTTACATCCACTTATATCTTTGTTCTTGACATTGAGAAACCCACTCACATTATTCAAGACAATTAATTCAGATGCATGTCGATCACTCAAATTTAGAAGAAAAAACGTAAAATATCATATCTTATATTTGCAATTACTCATGGAGTCTTTAATAATCAAATAAAAACAGAGTATAGATATTTGGAAAGGCTATGTGTAGCATCAGGAGGAAGGATCAAAAAACAAAAAATTATAATATTATTTTCCAAAGGGCCTATGGCAAGGAGCAACCAAGAGATGATATCAGCTAATTCAATGGATTTGCCCAAACAAAAATAGGAAAATACTCAAAAGAGTTTCAATCTGAAAGTGAACTTCACAAAGAATAATTATGCATTTATTGTTGACAAATCCAAAGAAAAGATAGCAAAATGAAACACATCAATATTATCTACAACTGAAAGAATTTTTTTGACAAAATCAATGCTTTTGAGTCTTCCAACCAGTGTAATGCAATCCTCCACTTTACCATTTAGGCATTTCAAGACTTGGAAAGAACGTGTAGTGACTTCATTTGGGGAAATCCCATAGGTAAGAGAATGGCTATAATATTGAGCCAGAGCATTAATTGTAAGCCAAAGTGAGAGGGAGGTTTGAAGTTCAAGGATCTTATTGTGCGGAGTAAGGTCTCTCTCATGAAGCTTGCTAGGGAAATGGCTGAAAATTGAATTGGGCGAACAAGTTTTGAGACATAAAAAAAGGGAATTCGGTTTTAATAATTGGAAATCGATGAGTATGTGCAAGGCAATTCCCCAAGCACTAGAAAACAGCAAGTGCATTATATGTAAAGGAACAAAAGGATTAGGAACAACAACAAAATGAGCAATTTAGGAATTCTTCAAGAAAAATGATGGGGGACCTCTTTATGGATGAAGCCGACAAGCTGATATATGGTTTTGTTTCAACAGAATTGCAATGGAAGATGAAGCCAATGAAGAGATTGACCAAAGACAATTGTTATCAAATCATTATAAAGTCATTGCCTTTTTGCTGTGGTTCCTTAGGATAAAAGTGGCTTGGCAAATGCAAAAGATTGGAAGTCCTTGCCGTCCTCTGTAATACAGGGTGGTAATAGAGAACAACGGTTTGAGAGAGCTGGCATGATAGCTAAGCGCTAAAGCACAGTTTCACCACAAGATGTGACCAAATTGCAAGAAAACAATCGATTTTCCTATCTACAGAGCTTCACCACAAGATATGAACCAATTGTAAGAAAAGAATCAATTTTCCTACGTTTATAACATGTGTTTAGATGCATCAAGACTAAGACATCTCACTTCACCAAAAAAGAAAATTGAGCTAGTATCAATGAAAGAAAAACCAAATTTAACCTGTAGACAATCCATAAATTAAGGTGACTAAAATGCTTTAAGAAAAAAGCCAATTGAAGAATAATGTGTGAAACATCAAGGGAACATTGGCATAAGAAAGAGTACAATAAAGTAAAAATAAATAGACTAGATTAATGCATAGCATTAAGGAGCATACTCTTTGCTTCAGGAATTTCAGACCTCAATTTTGATGCACCAACATCCAGAGATAATGACTTCACTTGGTAAAACTCAAGATGCTCAAAAAATAGGTCCCAAGCATTTTTCTTGAATCTTTTGATTAAGATAGTGAGGCATTCAATAACATGGTCCCAGAGAAGAGAAAATCTATTTTGTAAGATACCAATAAAACCATTCAATAACAGAGGTACATAATCTTCATTGACCATTCCAGAGGAAAGGGCCATCTGTAATTTGGATATTAGGATGAAGATTTTTCTACTTGTAAAGACAGAAATAGGAGTTCTTTCAATTGACAGCAGAACATCGACAACCTGGTGCATCCAAACAGTAAGTTAACCGAATTTGATAGCATATAGCACCTATTGTTAAAGAAACAAAAAAAAAAACAGACGTTGATGCACCGAGAAGCTCTAACTGAAACAGATTCTTCATATTTAACTTTTTTGTTGGGCCGCTCTTCACTTGTAGGATAATCATCCAAAAGAGCACGATGAGAAAGAATCCGAAGCGTCGCAATGCGAATTTCCTTATTTGGCAGGCTTAAATTATCTGCAAAAAAGTTGATTGAGATGCAAGGATCTTCAACACCAATTTCAGAAAAAATACTCCGAGAAACACCAGCTTCATGGTTTAACCTGTCATTCAGGAGAATGATACTTTTACTTCACAAACAATAGCACTCCAAAAGCCAAAAGCAAAAAATGACAAAAGGCACTGGAACACACCCCAAGCTGGAATCAAAATATTCAGCCACAGCAGACAATATACATGAAGACGATTTGTGTCTTCTAGCTAAATTCAGGAAAAAGTATGCATCCGATGGCCGACTACACTCTCGTAATAGCAACTTTTGATATGAGTCCAGTGTCACACCAAGTAAATCCTGCCAAATGGACGCTGGGGCACCTGCAATGTTGACTACGGAACATTTGCAAAGTTAAACTTGGAATTATAACCACAAGACAATCGTAAGTCAAAAAAATGCATACCAACTTCACATTTGAGGAGTTGATCTAACTTATCAATTAAGTTCTTCAATTGCATTACATTTTCCATTGTATGTGGAAAGTACGGGTAGCAACTTATTACTCCCCATAAAACAGTTAGCTTAGAGAAAAGATCTGTGAGGTTGCTGACTGTTGCAATAGAATTCAATAATTCACACCAATAATGTATTGTGTCCGTAAGGAATTTGCATATCTTTGCTGGAATTCCATTTGCAATATTGTAAGATTGCCTTTTAAAGAATGACAGCATTAAAAAGAGAACTTCATCTGGAGAAACGTCAATCATTTCATCAAGGGCGCTGCAGTTAAAACAGACAACAGCTGTAGAGTTGGATTATAGACATGACATAGATAGAATAACGGATTGATAGAACTACCTAAATATGTAAGTTCTGAAGAGAAGTACAACTCCAGGATCCTTAAGAATGAGTCCTTTTACAAACATAAGCAAACTGGGAAAAAGCAGCAAAAGGAAGAATTAATACATCAAATGAAATTCAGAAGTAAAGGGCTTGCTTGAAGATACACTAAACATAAAATACGTGCATAAAACAAAAAAGATGTTACCAGGATTCCTCCAACTTCCACAGTGGAGCAAATTCCATTATGATGTCTATATAAAAACAATTTTGAGGGACGTCCAGAAGGCAAAGAACTAACTGCAAAATTTTATTACAAACTGAAGGAAAAACAACCTCAGAGGAGCAACCATCAGACTTTCTGTCAGCTAAAGGAATGCAGGCCTGTACAAGCAATCTAACCAGCTCAGACATTTTGATACTATCTACAAAAATGAAAAAGCAGGAGCACAAAAAAATTATTAGTTTCCTAAGACAAAGAGACTCCCAACAAACATCACAAATAAAATCGAGCATATTAATCTTTTGATGGTATAGTGAAAAAACATCAAAGCGAGAAAAAATGTCTCACCAAAGACTTCACCGCTTCTGCTAAGGCGAATGGCAGTGATTAACAGGGTCAATAAGGGATCCACTTGGGCCAAGTATCCCTGAGTTATCCTAACATGTATGCACTCAAATAAGCATTCATATACAACATTCTGCTCTTTGGGATCTATCTCTTCGCATAATCTTTGTAAAATGCCAGTCAAAACTTCAAGCACAGCCTCTAGTTTTGCAAAGGATAAGTCGTAATCCAGATGAATATAATTGAAAATTAGAAGCCAGTTAGCAACAATATTAAGCAAGTACAAAATAGATGAGATTAAACAGATGTTTTAAAAAAGATAGAAGTCTCAAAATTCCACAGTAATGTGCACTTTTACTATCAACGGAGCATAGCTACGTTGCCCATACCTCCAGAAAACATGCAAGACAAGACTAACTTAAAAAATTTCTGTCAAAATTCTCTTCCGTATAAGAAGACTTTAGTTGTATCGCACATCAAATACATGGATAAACACCAAAATCACATTTGTTTCCAACTTTTCATATGTCTATGCCAACTTTAATCTATTGGTAAAAAATTGAAAAGGTGAACAGGCAAAAACACAAAAGATGGATTTGAATTATTCATAACAAATGTATAGATGAAATTTAACAAATTTAATACAAAAATCTAACCTTGAGGAACATCTTTAATGTTAAGTGCAGGTTCTTTTAATAATAATAGAAAAACTGTTTTAGCTCTTGAATGAAGACGTGAGGAAGTCCCCCTCATTGTATGCCATATTAAACTGGTAGCCCCCATTTTTATATGAGGGGATGAATTTTTTGCTACTTCAACAAAAATCCTTCGAATCCCTGTGAATATGAAAACTAAAACCAATTAGTCAATTATAATAAAAAATTAAAAGAGATTTAAAAAATGCATACAGTAGTTTAGCAATGTGATCTGCCGGAACTGTTTATTTGGTAAATATTTAAGAAATTGCATTCCTAGCAAGGAGTTGGAAAAAAAAAAGGCAATCATACCAGCTTTCAGTTCATTTAGTGAAGCATTCCTGAGTAAAAACGAAACAGCTTCAGCCACAAACTCTTGGACATAATCTTTCGGGTAGTGCCTTAATTGAACAGTAATTCTGGTTCAAAAATTTAACGAAAGTTGAGACTAGGAAATAAGAATCAATGTTACCTTAAAAATCTCACACATCAATATGTCCTTTTATGAGCATATAAAGTGCAAATAAAACAAAGGAAACAGGGAATGACTTTGCCAAAAGAAAAGAATTCCATTTCCATTTTGACATTAGAAGGGACTCACTTAAGCAAGGTGACAACATCCTTTTCAAGATCCTTTTGCAAATACATTATGATATATGACCAAGCCTTGAAGACCTGAAATCAAAAACTGTAATTGATATGCGCTTGTGTTAACATTTTGTTATTTTTTTTTTCATACATAAGAAAGCAGACTAGCTTGAACCTGCTCAAGTATTTCGGGATCACGATCACCTCCAGCTAACAAAAGACAAGTTATTGAACGTGCAAGCCTTCGCAAAAAGCTGCTAAGAATATCATGTAAAAAGATAGTCCTTAGACAAGTAAAAGTACAATCAAGTTGATACATTTTTCTAATAACCCTCCAAAAGCAATTATAAGTGAAGCCTAGAACCACATCCATAAAAGTTAAGAGTCATAGAAGGCAAGCAAACAAGCAAACAAGTGCTAAGTATTAAAGAATACATGAGCAAATATTAGAAAATCATATAGAGGAAATGCTTACGGCAAAAAATCCTTCAAGATATCTCTGGAAAAAGCAACAACCAACCTGCAAAAGCAAACCTCAGAGTTAGTTACAGCATTATTCAAAAGAGAAGCAGAGGTGGAGGACAGGGAAGTAGAACACTGTAGCAGGATTAGCATTCGAAATTTGTTGTTGATCTGTCAAGTATGATAACAAACAAAAAAAAAAAAGAAAATACATAGAAGGGCTTAAAACATTTCTATGACTAATAGTTTATTCTATTAAGGTTTGGGGATAGAGTTTTTTTTTGTGCTTATTATTTAGTAACAACAGTCCGATCTATAATGATAGAAGTGCATAACTAATAGATAGAAGAAACAGAACCATGAAAGAGGTAATTCCAACACACTTAAATTAAAGTGTATATATAACTAGCTCTAAGTTGTAGAACATGGAAAAAGTAAGATATTTCAGAACTTTGGTGAGAATACTTGTTAAATTATAACACCTTGTTATTGGATAATAAAACATCCCTGACAAAATGATTATCTATTACGATATGTTAGTTACATTCATAAAAAATTCAATGGTTGACTATATAAATAGTGATCTAATTATTTCCAAAAAAACTACCATGTGCTTGGGCATTGGAAGCCAAATTATGAGTATTTTTGCCCACATTATTTCACAAGTGTTTGGATCATAGCTTTATATTCAACTTCTATACTTCTAAAAATAAAAGTTTGTTACTTGCTCTACTATATCAAAAGATTTTTGCCTATGCAATGCAATATAACGTTGGATTTTGTTTAAGCCTGTTAATGACTTCCTTAAGTAATATATTTTAGGCTCCTCCTCAACAATATATCCTGATGATTGCCACATGTACATATCTTTTCACCATAGTAAAAGGAATCACTATCATTCATCTAAAATATTATCCAGCCTTGGTTCAAAAAAAGATATAGAAGAATACAAAAAAGAAATAATTTAGCAATATTCAAGAAAGAACTTGAGTAAATCCTTTCACAATAAGGCATGTTATATATAACTGTGAACACTAATACCAAGTTAAAATTTGACAACAAAAACCCAACAAACTACAATAGGTTTGATGGCTGAAAAAGAAATACCAAAATTCCATAGATGCCAACCTTAGAGAGCAACTATTTCAGTATCCATTACATGTTCCCAGAAAGAATCTTGCAATGCTTCTTCATAAGTTCAAAGGACATGAAGAGGACAAAGTATTGACATATGGTAAAAAGATAAATATATATGCAACTAACCAAAAATAGTTATAGATCTAGGAACCTTCAAAAATACTATGGTAAAGATAAAGATCCTCATGATGCAAAGGAAGCCCAGATGAAATGTTGTGACAAACAATGTTGTCACAGAGGGTAGGTTTGGCGAGTATATAGTTGTAAAGTAATGGGATAAGAATAAGGACAAGAAAAGAAAGTAGAACCAATTGAAGTTGGTTCCGAAGGATATGATCATTGTATTGAGTAGCCGAATCTTTTGGGAGCTTTCCCCTTACTCAGGCGTAGGCAACCAAGTAAAGGTTGAATTGTTTTAAGTGAGAAGTAACCCATAAAGATGCAAGTTATACTTGAAGAGAGTTTGTTGGGGGAATGAAAAGAATGAGATGCAGCATCCCATAAATTCTAAGAAGAAGAGAGAATGGGCAACTTGTTGTTTGAAATACAAAAAAGGTGTAATAGTATCAATGATTGGAGAGGAGATGCAAGTGATAAGAAAGCATGCATTTAACACCACATCATGCCAAAGCTCCTGAGGAGATCAATCTTTTGCTCAATAATGTAATTTTGTTGAGATGTACAAAAACAAAGTTCTAGTAAATTATTCCATTGGTTGTACAAAATGATGGAAATTGGTTTAGAAAAACTTTCAAGGATTGTGAGAACTAACAATCTCTATATAGGTAAAAAAAATAGACACTTCAGTTTTTGCTAAGAACTTTGAAAAATAGAAAGAACATCAACTAATGCTTAGGAAGATGAATCCAAGTACATCTAAAATGATTGTTAATAAAGCTGATAAAATACCTAAATCTTGATTTAGAATTGAGTGAGGTTCATTGGTGTCAAAAGGAACCAAATCAAAAGTAAAACAACAATAAGGAGTGCAAGAGCGAGAACAGGTAGACTTATGATGTTTGCCAAATAAGCATTACACTTAATTAAGACATCTAAAAAGAAGTAGAAACAAATTGGTAAAGACATGATGGCAGAAGATGGCCCAAACAACAATATTAATAATATGGTGAAACAATGGCTCAGAGATCAGAAGTAGAATAATAATTAAATGCTAAATGTTCCCTACTTCAACACCACTAGTAATCATCTTCTTCATGCTAACTCACTAATATAACAAGGGCAAGATAATAACTCTATCTAACAATGCAGTCCTATTTAAAACTATTATTGTACTTAAAAAGAAAGGAAATCTCCAAGCATCTAAATAGATGAGAAAACTACTAAATAAATTGAGCTCTTCACTATTATGAATGAATATAAAAAGGTACAAAAGTACATTAAGCATTCTATAGCATATACATAAAACACCAAAATCATGAATTGGGCTTTGGTAGGAAAGCTGAAATAAATCATTCCAAATGATGCCTAATTCTAAACACATAGAGTTTGCAATAATACAATTTTAACTGAATGGTCCAAAAACAACTTGTCATCAAGTAATCAAAGTAAATGCTTTTTGAAATAGATTAATCAAGTTTGAGAAAATAAAAATAAAAATAATGTAAATAAAATAGGGCACATTCAGGATTCAAGTGCTAACTAATGTTCACAAATTTAACATGTATTTCGCACCTTGCCAAGCAATATGGCATGCACAATAAGCCTCAATTAGTTATTGGCATAAAAAAAAAGCAATCGTTTCAGTAGACGAAAACAAAGGTCTTACTGACATTAAAATTGGTTCGATGGACAGCTTCGCACCCATACGCAATCTCCCAAGAAGTTCTGAGAAAATCTTTTCTTTTTGCAAGAGTATCTGAGGTAAAGTCTGCACTAGTGGCATCATCTCCTCGTAAAAAGAGATGAAGTCCTCTGCAGTATTCAGCTCCTGAATTCAACAACCAACCAGTACAAACATGTCAACAGTGTGCCTTTACAAACTTTTTAAAGCTTTATTATAAAAATGGCATAAGAACCCATGGAACTTACTCGCCAATGTACCAATGCCTCCCGCAAGAAGGAAGAGCCTTCCTTAGGTTCAATCCTGATGGTCTCCAGGCTGTGGAATACATCAATGTTGATCTCCTCTACTCGCTGTGAAAAGGTCTTGAACTGCATTCATTAATGAAAAGCAGAATTCAAAAATAAGAATTAGAATATAATCTATGATCAGAACAAAGGAAAATTGATAAATTTATTCACATGCATACCACAAAGCGCCTTTGGTATGTTGAGGTATTGAGGCATTTGATTGCCTGCGATGGTGAAGTTGTCATGCCAGAAGACATAAGAACAACCATGACACCCTAGATCCAAAACACAACATAACTCACTAAGTTGAATATTAGGAATGAGCTACATCAGTCGAGAGTCAATGTTTAGAAATGTTTTAAATATTTATACAATAAGACAAATATATATCACATTAGACAAACTCTTATAGTATGCAAATCTAACTTGAATTTTTTTCCAAAATGCATAAAACAAAAAATGATCAATTGAAAAAGAAAAAAAACATAATCTTAAACTAAAAATATCATGTTACTACTCACTAAAGTAAAGTATATAAGGCAACAACATAAATGGAAAAAATAACATAACACGGTGCCTAATACTCACCCCAACAAATCTGTTAGCCTTGAACTAAATATAACACATTACAACTCACCAATGTAAAGTTTCTAAAACAAAAGTTTAAAAAAAAATAACATAACCAAGTGCCTAAGAGTCATCTATGATAGATATGTTATTATTGATGCACCTATGAAAATCATACATCAATCAAATTGGATAAGTCTTAAAAACAGAGTATGATAAAACAAGTTTATAAATCAAAATTGTAGATTGAACCTCCTACTACTACATGAACGACGAAGTGTTGGGTCATGAACATGGCCAATAGAAATGCATAAACATCATACCATAATATCAAACTAAAAAACCAATAAAAGGAAACTCCAACACTTGTCATTGTGCTCATATACACGTCGATGAAATAAACATATATAATATCTCAAAAACACATAAATGATAAATACATCCTATCATTAATCATATCTCTATAAACTTGCTGCATCAATCATGTTCATATATCATGGTTGTACCAAAGCTGAGAGATATTATAATCCTAAATCAAAAGACCCATCAACCCAGTAAAACAAATAAATATTAGAACGATAACACCAACCTTCAAATTCATCTATCATAAAATCACATATATGCATAATATACCAATAAAACTACAATCAATAGCACAATACAAATATGTGTCATCGCGTAGCATGGCCTTGTATGTATCAAATGTTAATACATATAATCAACACATAATAACTTTCAACTCTATTCTGTCATAATTATGTAATGATTTCAAAAACAATACCAACTATAAGTAACCTATATGAGCTCAATTACAACACACATAATAAACATTTACAAAAAATCAATGCATCATTATAATTATAATAGTTAAATAGGCATGAAAGATGGTAATGCTTCAATAAAGGTGATGATGTTCATCTTCTACTAGAAAAAAGGTGCTGACTTTAAGGTCACAACTCAACTCCAACCTCATTTAAGATCAAGAAAGGCATTCGAACTAAGAAAACTAAACCATAATGAAATCATTAAGTTGGTGTACATTTGTATAAAGGTTTATATAATTTTATCAAATGTTAGCGTAAAATTTAAACAATTAATTGAATAAGTAGTAATTTACAAATAACTAAAATATTAACAAAGATAATAATAAAATTAATGAAATGTATAATGAGAGAAAAGAGAAGGGATCCTGTTGCATAGGTTCCTAAGTATAATTATAAAAATAACAATTATAGATAATGATTTCAAGTGAATGGGTATAAGACTCATGAATAGGGAAAAAAAGAGCAAACAACATTAAACAATAAAATATAGGACATAATTTGAGTTTGATGATGTGCAGATTTATCAAATGAAACATGAACTAGGCCATATATTTTTTGTCTTATCAGGTCCATAGCATAATAGAGGAAGTTAAATCGAATTGTGAAATAATGAAAAGAGAGAAGAAATATAACTTACATCAATCAAATTCCTCAATGCAAGAAGATTACAACTGCATCCTTATCAATTCTACCATGGCAATGTTTCTTCTTAGTAATCATGCATGATGTCCATCCTTTCGATGCATTAAAATCATGACCTGGCTTGTCTGTAACCTAAAATATCCAACCCCTAAATGGATTTTTTTCTAGCATTGGCTCGACTTTATCGATAACACAATTCATTTCTACAGTAGACAATTGGGCCTAACCTGATTTCAAATAAACAAGAAAACAAATGGATAAATCTGAATCACAACTGATCCAGTTCAAATATGATCAATTGATAGGTCTATGGTCCTAAAAATATTATTTGCTTATAATCCTTTTGTAAACATCAATCAATTTAGCATTTTTGTTCACAAATTCACTAATTAAATATCTAAAAACCATGATATAGTTTATGAAAAAAGCAAAATTTTCCACCATCTCCTTCGTCAACAAGGAAGTTGCGGCAATTCTTTTCACCGTAAAGCACATAAAGAATACAAGTAAAATTTCTTTGCATTGGTAAGCTATATTCTATCTTTGTTATTTCTTGTCTCATTTTCGCTTACTCGATTGAGCAATGACCAAGGATATTGTTATGCTCCTTTCTTCTCTCCAGTGAATGCTATACCCATTCAACTAAAATCATTATCCTTAATGCTTCCTTTTAAAAAATGTGCACTTTAGGAATCTTTCTATCCCTCTTGTCTCTTATCTCAAGGTGCACAACTTGCATCTAACCTCCTTTGAGATTCCCATAGATGCATGAACCACAATATACATATATCAACTAAAAAAATGGTTATTCTTAAGAAAAATCATTGAGTTGATGTATAGATGTCTTTTAAGTTTACAATGTTTTATCACATCTTGGGCATAAAATTTAAATTGATTTCAAAGTTGGTGGGATCATGACAAGATTCAATTAAAGGCCTAAAACCATGCATGGTTGTTGAGTGTCTCAATGAAACATTCAATGACATAATTTTTTGGCTATAAGAAAACAATGTTTCTTATCTCTTTTTGTTATTCATCCTTGTACTTTTATTTTCTTCATTAAGCCATTAAAAAATAATTCAAACAGATATATGACGTATAGTTTCCTTTCCAAGGTTCACTTCACTACTTTTCCCTTCATCCGTGAGTGTCACAATGAAACATTCAATGACATAAACTTTTGGCCATAAGAAAACAATGTTTCTTATCTCTTTTTGTTGTTCTTCCTTGTACCTTTTTTTTTCTTCATTGAGCCATTAAAAAATAATTTGAAGAGTTATATGACCTATAGTTTCCTTTACAAGGTTCACTTCACCACTTTTACCTTCATCCACAAGCATTTCCTAAGCTACTTTCTTCTCCAATGAATATTATACTTCATTCATTTAAAATCATTGTCCTTGAAGTTTCCTTTTACCATGTGCTTCAAGTCTCCTACACTCTATTGTCTCATTAGGAACTTCATTTAATTTATCATGATCCAACCCAACGAAAATAGACATGCTCGTTTTCTAATAAGAAAGAGATCCCTACCTTGATGTGCATAACTCACGTTCAACTTCCTCTGGGATTCGAAGGAACTGAATTAAGAATAATTCAAATCAAGATATACATCCATCTGATGTTGAGGATCAACCATGTAAATCATTCCCAACTAAAATAATAATGCTGGTGCATGAGTGCATGTGCATAAAACAATCATACTTTGTTATACTGGCATAAAATTTAAATAAGTTAAGTAATAATTAATATACAATTAAAAATATTTATCACAAATGCAATAAATTGAAGCAATTTAGAACAAGGGGAGAGATAAGGATCCTAAAACACATGGCAAAAAATTATTAAGGATAACAATTTCAAGTGAATGGGTTATAAGATTCACAAAGGAAAAGAAAAGAGAATAGAAAATTCTTGTGTGTTGATGAAAGGCAAGTGTTAAAATAAAAACTTAGAAGATAACCATGTCTCATATATTCTTTTGTATTATTATGATCATGGTTTAATGACAAAAAAAATTTAAGAGAAAAGGAATAACATATTGATAGAAGTACCAAATCTTGCCTTAATGATGCGATGACATCTTCAATCATTTCACCACAATAGTGGTTTCATGTAAAAAAAAAAAAAGAGAACAATGGTTCCCACGCAATTTAAGTCACTGCTCAAATAAACATATCTAAATCATTCAAAAACTATTACCATTAACTCTATAGAGATCAAGGGAGTAAGAAATAAATCTAAACTCCTATACCCTCAAAATTACAGTTCAAAAGTCAAATTAATTAATACAAATTTAAAATGGACTCCTAAATTAGAACAAGTTAAAATATAACTACACATCCTAATTATTAACTAAACTATAAGCTTAGCACTTCAAGCATCACAAAATATATCCTAAAAAGCTTTTTTGAAATAGGGACGGGAAAAGGCACCTTGGCATATTTTGAACCCTATGAAAATCCATTACTCAAGCTCTACAAATTAATAATCTTTATAAAAAAACTTTTACAAAAACCAGGAAGGGAAAAAGACACCATATGGCATTCCAAACATGATGGTGATGGCAACCATGCATTAAAGAAGAGGAGGATTACAATTACAAGTCTCTATAAGCAACAATGGTTGCCATGACAATGAAGGCAGTAATATGAGTATTATCATGTGATTGCAACATCCTAAGGCCAATTGCAACATCCAAAGGTAGTTCGACTCCTTGGAAGAGGATAAAAAGAGCTAATATCGATAACAACAGCTTGCCAAGAACAACAAAACTGGCCAACAGCAAAAAAAAGTAAAAAGATAAAGTTGCTAGAGGTAGAAGGAACGCTCCCAGAGAGAGAGAGAGAGAGAGGCTAAATGAAGTAGATCTCTTAGATGGTGGAATTGCTCAACAAGTGAGATACATGAAAGAGACCAAAGACAAAGTAAAAGTGGTAGCAAAAAAGCATACAAGAGCAATATTTAAAAAATTAAAAATTGAAATTTTAGCACATGTAAAATTTGTTTCTTTATGCATTTAGTATTTAAAATTTTTATATTCTTTAAGATTATCATGCTGAAATATTCCTAAATCATTATTTTAATAAATATGTATTTTAAAAAATATTTTTTAAAATTTAAAATATTTTATTCACTAAATATCTAGATATATTTAAAAATTAGATAAATAAAATTTTACTATTATGTATCATTTGTCTTAAAAATTAATTAAATTAATTTTTAATTAATAGATATCTATTATAAAAATATATTTTTATTACATTTATCAAAATACATATGATTAAGAATGTATTGAAGATTGAGACAAAAATAACAAAATTTGTTTATACATAAATTTCTTATATCCTTTCAATTAATTTTTAAAAAAATTAAGTTCTTTGAAAAGGACATGTTAATTAGAATAATTTTAGAAAAAAAATTTAAAAATTAGATGATGTATGAATAATATTTAAATTTAAGTGTTTAATTATGGGGCATTTAGCTCAGCAATGTTGTCATGTAGCGTTATTCTATTTCGACAAAACTTGGGTTAACAATACTAGTATGTAATACAATATTACTTAAAATCTTTAAGTGTTTAATTTGATGAAATCTTTAAAAAAAATTAATAGTTATTATTTGCTTATAAAAAATCACAAATGTCATTCAAATTTTGGTGACATCTAGATGTCGATCATTTTAATATTAGAAAACAAAATAAAATACTATTTAGATGACATTAAACCAATCAAAACATATCGAAAAATTGTAGATAACACAAATATCTAAATAGTATGAACATTTAGATGTCAATGTTATTTGAATAAAACTCAGTATACAAATTTTTAGTAAATATACATATTGAATGCATGGAATATCCAAAATCCTAAACAAAATATTATTTTTTATGGTGCTAATTTAAGTTGATAACTAATAATATTTTACAATTAAAAGGACATGAGGGTAACATTAAAGAATTAAATATTGCATATATAAATAACTATGTTTCAAATATTTTGCATGTAAAAACTAGTATCATTTAAATTTTTTATATTTGATATTTTCATCAAACAAGCAATAATGTCAATCAAACTATCAAGAACGGTGGATGGCAGTTACCATTGAATAATCTGTCCTATGATCCCATATAAAATTAAAAAAGATAAAATCAAACAAAAGCTAAAAGAAATAAAAATACAAGACATAGTCACTATCTCATGAATGATAATGTGCTTTTAGGAGTATATATAGAATATTTAATGTTAAATTATAAATTTAGTATTAAATATTTACATGTGATTGTTTACAAAATACACAAAATTTTTAAATTCAATTACCAAAGTCATACTTCACAAGCATTCGACTATGATCTCAATGTCAATGATGGCAACCAATGTTTTCTATTAACTTTGCTAACAACGCCCACCATAAACATCTGCACCATTAGAACCAAATATTCATTGAAAGCCCAATTTAAAATTTTTTAAATAACGTTACTTTGACTGTCATTACACAAATATCCATGTAACAAATTTATAAGTGAAGAGCTCTTATTAGCTCTAAGTTTCACTTTTATCATGCACTTTCATTGGTGTTCAAACTTTCTTCATCTTCTCTATTGGTTCATCATTCTTGTAATAGAATAGTCTTCTTTCTTTGTAAGTCTACATTAGTTGAAATCGTAATTGATTCCTTCCCAAAAATTGGACTTAAAATTTCTCACATGTTATCAAATGACCATCAACTAAGCATTTACAACAACTCCCAACTCTTTCTATTCCATTACCCCTCCACTCATCTTAATACTTCACTTAATGCATTTAATATTTCTCACTACTTTCATAACTAAGTAGATCACACCAATTAACTATGCCAAAAAATCCCACTTCAAAAAAGCTCTCGTTCATGGTCTTCTTCATGTTGTGTTAGCCACAAACGTTTCTCCAACACCAAGTCTAACTTATGTTGACAAAAACCAAGCTTATTCCTTATGGATTAAAATTAATTGGCTTGCCTTAAGTGGGGCTTTAAGTTGGATGAAGGAAATAGTTTTAGTTTCTCTTCAAGGCCTTCTATATTCTCATTCTTCAATTACTAAAGTATGACCTATGTTGGCCCCTAGCTCTAAAATCCACATACAAGTTATTCAAGGCCAATTGAATTCTTTAACATAAACCCACGAATCCTCCCTTACTAATTAATGCTAAATTTCTCGTAAATTCATTAATTGTTGTGGGACATTGTTTGATGTAGATGTTATAGAATATATTATTGCAAGCTTAAGACTTCAAAACATGAAAATCATATCCTCATTACATTTTCAACCACCTCTAACCCTTAATTCAATTCATGGCCTCCTCTTATTAGAAGAGAATCTACACAAAAGATTCTCCTCAGCCACTTCACAAGCTAAACTTGCACTTACAATAACAAATACAAAGCCTAATAACTCACAATTCAATATCTCAAATACCTCTAAGTCAATCTTCTCATTCCAATTTTATGGTGGCCATGTGCAAGGTCAAGGTTATGATCGAGGTCATAGCAATAATTGTAGCAACATCACACATTAAACTTACCAATCACTAATTCTCCCCACTATGCCATTAGTTTCCCACAACCACAAGTCAATTTTGCAATCGTATAGGACATACAATCAACATGTTCTTTGAACAAAGTAAATCGCCTACATAATAGACAAATCTCAAAGGACATGTCCTCAATAAGTTTTAGTGAGATCAAAGGTATGATATTGTCTATGGGCTCTGATGCTAGCCATTTGTTGCCTCATTTATTTCTACTCAAGAATATCAAGGTAATGATTCTATCATAATAAGTAATGGTTCTACTATGGCCAGCTACATCAACTCAATAATTATTCCCTTTCTATATGAACCAACAATGCTTAATGATATGCTCTACGCTCCTAAACTAAAACATAATTTATCATCTACTTGACAATTAGCTGTTAAGCATAATAATGTTTTTTTAATTTGATTCCCATAGGTTTCTTGTAAAGGACAAGTAGACGAACCAAATTCTTCAATTCAAAAATATTAAACGAGATCTTTGTCACCTAGGAAAGTCTAATCTGCTTCCCTTTTTACTTCTTCAAGAGTTCAAACCACAACTCTTGTTAGACATGCTTGACAAGAACATCCATCTACTCTAATTCTCAAGGAAAAATTTCTCAATTTCATACTCTGCCACCTGGAACGATTTCCTCTTTAATGTGTCATGTGTGTCCCATAAAAAGGTTCACTGTCATTTTAGAATAGGATAATATGCATTTTACAAGGAAATTAGATGCTATGGATGTGTGTAAGCTAATTAGGCCACGTTTAATACATTATGCAAATATGCGGCAAAATGCTGGAGGAATAAATCTGTTTGAAATACAATGGGTGAAAAGATCAATGGCACAACTAAGAGACGTACCAATAAGTTACAGATTGCATGAACATGTTACCCAAAATAATCAAATAATGATTCAGACCGATGTTAAAGCATGTCACTAAATGAACACATATGAAAGTAAAAGAATAACAAATCCATGTTTCACACAACAAATGATTGGGAGGAGTATATAGATTAATAAAACCTCGAAGCAATAGAGTGAGGATCGAAGAATACCGTATGCTGTCAAAAGTGTTGGCGGAGGACTTGGCGTGGTGCAGGTCGATGGTAAGCAACTAACCGGAATCTGGTGGGACTCCAGTCAATAGGGTTGCAGCCGCTAGGGACCGAATTGGTGGCAAGCGTACCTGGGTTGGCGAATGTTGGCCCCAAGAATGGGAGAACAGTCACCGACGGTAGGGGCCCGGGCGGCTGGGGTTTGAAGCAAGCGCCCCGAGATGGTCAGCTCTGAAAAGTGTGGGAGTCGGCGGAGTTGGAGCGGCGAGTCGATTAGGAATGGTGGTGCGGGAGTTGAAGGGGGACGGCTGTAAGGTCTACGGATGGGCGAAAGAGACAGACGAGAACCGACACCAGAGGCTCGAGAACGGCCGTCGCACGCTAGAGATTATCAGTGGTGGCCCAGTCAGAAAGGGTAGGGCGGTGGTGGCCAGTTCAGGAATGGGGCGGCGGTGGTCGGGCCGGAATGCCCAGCAGTGGAACTGGAAGGAAAATTAGGGTTCGTAACGGGTAGGCTACGAGCTACGGGTTCAATTAAACCGGATGGCGGTTTGGATTTATAATTTTTTTTATATTTTATGAATTTTAGATTTTATTTTTTAAATTTTTAGAGTAAAGTTTAAAGCTTAGAAAACTTTAAACAAAAATAATATGCCAAATGAATTTGTTGTGTAACCCAAATTAATAAAGTTCTTCTTTGAGATCTTATCATTCCTCTATATTAAGATTTAAGATATCCACACACTAAAAAGATGAATTAAATTTTTTATAAAATCAACAAATTAAGAGTATCAATGATAAAAAAATATTTCTAATATTTATTTTTTAATTTTTTAGTTTATAAATATTTTTGTATGTGAGATATAATAAAATTAATATACTAAGATTTTAAGTTGTTTGATCTTAAATACCAAATTTATTTCCATCATCAACTATAAAAAATTAAGTTTATATTATCAAACTTTTTCACAAATATAAATATTTGAAACTCTGATACTAGATCAAAGTAACTTATATTCACTAATAAAAAATGAGCTTATAATAACAAACAAAAAATCATAAAAAATATAATAAAAAAACTAACCAAAATCGATCCAAAAGGATTAAAAAATTACACAAACTTACAATCGATAAAAATTACAATCCCATAATATCTAATGTACAATTTAGGTCACTAAAAGATTACGTATGTCACTAAAGAAAACTACTAACTTGTGAGATGAAGATGTAAAATGTAAATAGTTAATAGTTTACAACTTCTATTTAAAATATCTTAAAATGAATTTGACTTGAAAGCTTAATAATAATCCTCTTTTTCGAGATAGAATATAAAACGAGAACACTCACTAAGTGTTTAGAAATTTAGTAAGATCAATAACCCATTATAAATATTTAAAAGCATATTTATAAGAAAATTATCCTAAAACATTCCCAAAAATACCTCCCAATGGCTTTTCTAATGGTTTTTTCATGGATATATCAAAATTATCCTTCTCAATCAAACTTATCATTATACACTAGATGTGTGGTAAACTTGTAAATGCTAAAAGAAAATGCAAGTTGCCAACAGATGATTTACTGATGTAGGTAATATAATGCAATGCAGTCGTAAAGACACACAGTGTGATAGGCACAAACATAAGTAGCATAGGTTTTTTGCACCATGGTTACTATAGTAATTTGAGGATTTTTAAGATTTGAAATGATATCTTTCAAGCACTAATATAACTTTAAACTTTAATGCAATGAAATGAATCATTATCAACTTTTTGAATACTATTGGTTAAATTACTTAGAGCATAAAATTTATTATAATATTGCAAAATTTTATAATCAAAATATTTCTCTCTTACTTTATAATATTAATTTGACTATAACATTAGATCAATAATTAAAAGGTAATAAATGAGTTTCACATACTTGTTAGGACTTACATGGACATTATCGATCGAATTTGTCTAATCATGCTATTTACAATTTACTATAAGATCCAATCTTAAATATGATATGTATGATTGTAAATGTGCGTATGTCTAAGCTCTTAATAATTAAAATAAATATCTTATAAATCTTTTTAACAAGAATCTATAAAAAGTAATCATCTCTTTCTCAAAACACTTTTGACATATGCACATAATTGGAGTTGATCTTTCATCTTTCATGTACATAGAATTCTATAAAGATTAACCAATTTAGGCACTTTCTAGCCACTTATGATAAGTGATCATGAAATCTATCTTATATGTAACCTATAATGACCCAACATCAAATTTTCATTTTAAAATGTTCTAAGTGAGTTTATTGAAGACATCTATATTTGATTTTTAATAAATTAAGATTAAAATAATAAATTTAGGTTATGTCATATAAAACATGTCATTTTTCCAAGTATTTTGAATTTAAAAAATAAATATAACATTGGATAAAATTCATTAAGCTGAGTCTATCAATGTTTATTTCATTATAATTGGAATTCATTTTGACTCAATACAAATTTTAAAAATGAAAGAAAATTATTAAGAATTTATAATTAATTAAAAAAAATTAAAATGATACCCTAATCCCATTGGTTTCCTTAAGCTACTTGAACTTTTCATTTCGAAACCAAAGAATGCATATATTTTCAAGTTCTCTTAAACCAACCCCTCGAGCTTGTGTCGACCAAAATCACATCCTAATTGTCATGACAATCACACCATAGCATTTTTTTAATTTTTTACATTGGGAGGAGCTAAAAAGGTTTGAGGTTTTAGTCTCAAGAAAATTTCTCTTAAGAAAGACTATGGAAGTTAAACCATTTCATGTTTAGGAGAATCATAATCCCATTATGTGGCTAATTTGAGTCCCTTCTCTTCAATGATGTGTCTACCTCCTCAAATCGCTTCTTTAAGCCCCATATATTCATTTAATAAATTTGTCACACTTGTTTTTTTTTCAAAACTATAAGTATAACCAAAATCTAAATGATCATAATATCACAGTGTACTTATAAATAACAATATAATAAGATGTAAAATGCTTAATAAGAATCTAAATTTTTTTTATCTAAAAAACTGAAGAATAAATAAAATATCCAAAAAATAATCAATAAATCTCTCAATTCAAAGCTAATTCAAGACAAAAACATAAATAATTACCAAATTAAAATACATAATAAGTAACTATTAAGTTTGATATAGAAGTCTAATATAGTTTAATATCTAATAAAATACAATTGATGACAAATAGCAAATCTATTACTACTAATGAAAAGTGTAAGATAATAAATCATCTTACTAATGCACTAATTTTAATAATCTCCAACTTAACTCATATTAAACTCTTAGCTTCATAATTCTACAAAAATATAAGAGGATAAGTCAGCAAGTTCAATATAAAATCCTTAAGCGATACTATAAAACTAATATGCAATAGTCAATAATTGTATGTATAACAACTATATAAATCATATAAATAAATGACATTAATTCCTTTATTAAGACATCACCATTTACTAACTAAATCAATACATAACCTTATCACATGATTTACCATATGCCAGTGCTTATTTATTAATCCAATATACTCTCTTATCTAAGAGAATCATATCAAGATAAGGTACTTTTATCATATTATGTAATCTAATATTTCTTAAGATAATACAACTCACATTGGCTAATTTCATAAGACTCTAAGAGTTTTCAATAACCACATGTACTCCCCATCATAAAATAAGACATCACATGCTTTTTTATGAGACTAAATTTATAATTATTCTCTCTAAAGACTATTTATATAATGGCTTTCAACTAATATTGAAGATTCTTATCATATAATCTGACACTCTTTCTAAAGGCTCAACTAACCATGTGTAACCATTATCTCGAGGCCAATGGAGCAGAGTAGCTAATATGCTTATCTCTTAAGTAAGCATATATGATCAAAAGTCTACTAGAATCGATCCTCCCCTAATCAAAATCATATTCTTAACTTGTAGAATCTTGTTAACTCTAATCCATCACTATCTAGTATTAGTTAGATTTTTTTAGTTTGAATCTAATATGTGAAGAGTTCTTATTATAAACAACAACTTAATAAGTCAATGATTTCTAATAACCCTAAATCCATTATCTTAAATTCTTCTTATCTTGATTAAGTTAAGCTAAGGTTTCAACCCTAAGTCCTATTTTAATTATCCAATATTATTATCATCTAAATATCTTAAGGTTTTTATTAAACTATAATTCAACTCTTTTAAAATATCTTAATTATTTTTTTGTATTTAGTCTTACTCTAATTTTATCTAAGATCTTACTTACTAAGGTTAACCTTAGTTTTCCCATATCTTATCTTTTACTCTTAGGTTTAATGTTTATTTAGTTGCCATTACAGTTAAGCTTAAGTTCACACAAGTTTTATTAGTAATCTATATGCTTACAAGGCAACCTTAAATCATAACACATATCTTAAGACCTCTCTAAAGCGATCTACATCTCTAATATCACCATCTAAGTGTCATCACATAGCTTAAGGGCCTACTTAGGGTCACTTATGTTCTTATCCAAAGAATATGATCAACTTAAGAGTTTAAGCATCATTTTTACCTTATTGTTTCCTTGGCTAAACCTAGTAATTTATAAGCCTTCTTTCAATTCTTTAACCTTCTTCCCAAGGTCTTAGTTAAGAGCTTAACTATTCAAAACTTTATTTATAATGTACATATATACTTGCAATTAGTATTACATGAGTCCAACACTAGAGCCTTTTTTTATGGATTCTTTCATCATAAATTATTTGTAAGCCTTGAAGCTAGATTCTAATGCTAGGCTTACTTTACATTATGTTACTTAAACTCCTCAAGCCCACATTTCAATCTCATTAAGAATTAATTATGAAACTTGAAGGTTTATCCTTAGCTTAAACATATTCAATTTATTTGCTTGCTAACTATATCTTTAATAACCTAGTATTCTTCTGAGACCTCAAATTGAGCCTTTCAAGCTTCTTACCTAGAAATCAAGAGCTATAAACACTTTAAAAGATATCTGGGCTATAAACACTTTCCCCCTTGGTATTCTCTTATTTAGCCTCCCTAATTCTCCTTTTCTGTTAGGTTTTTCTAAAACACTTATAAACACATCTTAAGAGCTTAAACAACCTTAACCATACCTCTTTAATTAAAGAGTTTGCTTTAGAAAACCATTAAGCGTTAGTTTAAGCCATGGTTCACCCACATTAGGTAAAACCTCTTCTAATTAATCTCTTTGGCCTACCATTAATCTAAGTAGAATATTTTTAAGAGATAGTTTAATATTTAATATTTCTTTCTCTTAATATTATTTTTTCTTAAGATATTTTTACACACATCAATTTTTCTCTTTTAATCATCTTTTATTCATCTATCAACAAACTCCTAAAATTTAGAAATCCTATGCATATTTTCTTGTGCATTCATGATTAGATAAGAATAAAGATAAAGAATAAAATTAAGAATAAAAATAAAATTATAACCTTATTTTCAAAGTGTTAAGTTTAATATTTTTAAGGTTTATGTCGTGCAACATAATGTTTGCAATTCAATCGTGCCTTCCACTTCAAGGATTCCAAATTTCAAATTTTAATTTTAATTTATCCATATTCAAATTCAAACATATTGAATTCAAATTTCAAATTTTAAGCCATAAGAAAACACATACCTTGATGCAATAATTTGACCTTGAATGCTTAGCAAATATTTTGTGTAATCCTGCATGACAAAAGACCCAGTCAATATTTAATCCTTCCTCTTTTATGTTTTGTCTTATAAAACAAGTGATGGAGGTTGAAAGTGTATATTTTTTTAATGTTTAGACAATCATGTTTTCACCATTAGCTAAATAACATTTTGTAATTGATGGAATTACAAAGGTTTTCTTTTTTTTACTATCAAGCTTCTGATAATTGTTGAAAATCTAAGATTTTTATAACAATAGTGGACTTTTGTCATTCACGTGGCACACTTTTATTGATTCAAATACAACAGCTTCTATGGACACAACAATTCATGAAGAGGATTTAAAAATTATTGCACTGATCAAAGAACTTCTTAAGACTAGGATTTGAGATGTTGTGCAAGATGACAATAGTGACATTGAGTACCAATGATATGATGAGTAATCTCTTTTTTCTTAAAAGCATAAAATTAAACCATATCACCAACATTTGAAAGCATTCCTACATTATTACACAATCTCTATGTCATTGAGAGCTATTTATGAATTTATACAAGAGGGTATCTCGAGTGAGCTTAATTGAAAAAGTGAAAGCACTGTGTAATTAGACCTAATAAGTGGCTAGATTGTGTGAATTGTGCATCTAATTATGTTGGGTTTCTAGTAATTTCTATGAATTTGGCTTGCATGAAAGGTGTCATATTACCTAAGGAGAGGCTCATAGTTCTACATACTTCTAGCTAAAAGTTCGTAGTCTTTGCCAAGTTTGAGTGCTAAGTAATATTCAAGTCATGTTTTCTTTCATACATTGTTCAATAAATATTGAGAGATTAAAGCTAGTATAAAAAGTTTTCCAAGGAGAGCAAATAAATTAAAATAACTATGATATAAATATGAGATTAATTATTATTATTATTATTGAGCATTTTATATAACAATATGGCATTATTTTCTTCGTCATAGTGATGGTATGATGCATAGGATACGTTGTGGTTATAATAATTTAACATGATAATAATGGTATTTGCTAAATGACATTTTCTCTAATGGCTATACTACATTGTCGTAAAGAATAGAGATGATATGATACATAGTACTGCTAAGATCAGACCCTATAAAAATAAGATGAGCTACTTTTTGTGTGATTTGGTGGCTTATAAATGTGAGTAATTACTTATTATGTGATTTAGCAACTCAAATTTTAGATAAGCTACTTATTATGTGATCTAACAACTTTGATAAATGATATATTGTTATTTATTATGTGATCTAATAGCCTGAATATGTGATGAACTATTTAATGTGTGAATCTAATAAACTAAGGATAAGATTTATTATGATGATGCATGCATGATATGAGATATATATGCTACGAGGGGAATGTAATGATGTGATATGCCTATAAGTTAGGATCTATATATTATAATATGATGTCAAATGATATGATATGATATCTATATGTTATATGCTTGATGCTAATATGATAGAAATGAAATAAGATCCTATAGTAGCAAAATATTAGTTATTCAAGAAATCCCAAGACTTTTATGATGAGTATGTAATCTGTTAACAATGTGTTCTCATCTCGAGCTCTCGTTAGTTTACATTCTTTTAGAATAGCAAGAGTGAAAGTGGAAGCATGATAATGGTGATGAGAAAAGGAAGAAAGAAGAAAGAGAAGAGTATTTTTGTCACAAGGAGATTGAATTTTTTAATAAGCTTTTCTTCTAGGGATTCTAAATTTATGATATTTTGTTTACTAGAATTCTCTAAACTCTCTTTGAATTCATTGAATTCTCTCTAAATTCATTGAATTATGAATAAATTCTCTCTAAATTCTTCTAAATTACTTCATACAACCTTTACATCCCTTATATATAAATTTGCATATAATATGTAATCATAAAAAAACATGTGATTTTGATAATAAAATTTAAAATTCCCTAAATTTTGTAAATTTTGCACCATTCACACTTCTCTGCTCACACTTGCCTTATACAGTGCATCTATACAACTGTGCCATGAGTTGTCTATGTGCATGAGTATTGTTCCTATGCATGGACAAACTTTTATGCATGCATGATCATGTTTGGCTGCCTATAGAGTAGATGTCGAGCATAGTATGAGTTATATGAGGTAGATGAGAAACATTATGTTGTAGAAGTTAAGAAAATAAGAGAATAAAAAATCATAATAAAAATATAAAAAGATTAGATTTCAAATGACAAAAGAAATATAGTTGATAAAGAAATGTATAAGCTGAACATATCAAGAGCTGTAATTATGCATCTTTTTATATGTTGATTATTTTATATGCTTATGTAATTCGATGCTCTTACATATTAATATAACTTTTTGTACATAATGTCATGATTTTTATATTATTTCATACATTTTCATATGATGATTATAAGCTCTTATATATTTATACTATTTATTTTTAATACATATATTAAGGATTTCTTATTATTCATTATTTCTTCTTATAGCTTATTTTACTATGAAATTTTATTTCAAATTATGTTTTAGATAATAATTTATTGGTTATGATTTTTGAGTAGCTCATTATATATATTATAGGTTAGGACCTTAAAGCACCAATAAATGGGATACCTTAGTCGCACTTAAGATGAGATGAATTTGATAGCATATTTTTTAGGAGACTTATGATATTATGTTTTGGATATTACTTATATATTTAAGAAAAGACATTTTAAATAATTGTAACTAAGTTATGTGGAGATGTCTATATCATTTATGGTTGTTTTGTTATCTTATGTGGATACATTGTGGTGAATAGATTATTGAAATTATATTTAAGATATTTAATACTATGATATGTATTTTTGTATATATATATATATATATATATATATATATATATATATATATATATATATATATATATATCTTGTGATCTATTATTGATATTTGTAAATATATTTATAGAGAAAAATACATAAGTTTTAGGTATTTCTATCAATTTTACTTCTAAAAGTAGATTATATTTTTGATTATAATATATTTTTAAGGGAGTGAAAGTTGATTTTACCATCACCCTCACCTAGTTAGGTAGATAATGTCCTCAAGTGTACAATAAAATTTTGATCAAACCCAGTGATAAAGTTTCTCATGATTGCACTAGATAAGGAAGTTAGGTGGGGTGTAGCATAACCTATATAATATGCTAAGTAAACATATTAAATTATTATAATAAACACTTAAAGTTTATCATCTTCAAAATAAAATATTACCTTTAACCTCATGAGGTCCAATAATCCTTCTTAAGACATAATTAGAATCAATATTCATCTTATTTCAATACACAGGATTTGTTTTTTAATAAAATTAGATGAGTAGATATCTAACATAATCTTAAAATAACCCAACATATAGAGTTCTCATACTTGTCATGATGTACTCTTTTATGATGTAGGACTAAACATTAAGAATAAAATCCAATACATTCTCTTATGATGGTCTTTTATAGGTTAGAAGCAATGCCATGTGATGTAGGACAACAGACAAATAAAATAAGAAAATTTCTAAAAATGAATAATGTGTGAACTTGACTTAGCACAAGCCAAAGACCTCAAAAAAAAATCTTTAATTGCTTATCTTAGTACATCAGTCTTTTGGAAAAGATATGGATGCTTTATAGTCAACCAAGAAATAATGTATCATTTGGTGAATGTTATAGTTGACCTGCAAAAGTAATGATCATTATAAGGGGATCTAATAATGTTAGTTGCTATTATTAAGGAAGTCCCATGTAGCCAAATGGTGATAATTGGGTACATGTAAAAGAGATCCATGAGAATGTAAAGCCAAACAAACGTTTTAGCCATCAAATGCGATAAGATCAATGAAATCAAAATGTGGAAGAGAGACAAGCTTTTTAAGAGAAGACAAGCACCATAATTTTGTTGGAATTGAAATTATAGAAAACCAAAGTAAAATCGCATCACTAATAAAGATGTGTCACATGAATGCTAGTGTGAGAATGCATATGAAATGGAGTACAAGCTAATGTGGCATCAATCTTACATTAATGTAGTTGATTTGATGTTATATCATCATCAAAATTCCTCTCTCATTTATTATGTTTCTCTTTTTTGTCCTCAAACCTAGTCAAATGGTTCCTTGAACAACATCCCATTCCTTCCTCCTCCCCAATGATAAATCATAAGCAAACATTTCAAGTATCACCATAGATATTATAGTGACTTCATTGGTCATCAATGATGCCTTTGTTGCTTACTTTAAAACAATAACAAGTATTTGATTTCACTTAATTCTTTATAGTTTACTCCAATAAGTTCAATTCCATTTCCTCTACCCAAATAAAAAAGACCTTAGCAGTATATTGATCTTATTGTAGGTCACTAGATAATTGCAAGATCCAATGATGACATCCAAAAGTATTTAACCAAATGAAGATATTCCATAAATTTTGATAAGAAAAATGTTTATAATGGTGTATTTATTGATGCTTGTGGGCTGTGAAGATCTTGAATCTAAAAAGTTTGTATTTTGGTGCACCTCAAAAGGCTTGCAATGTCTCTGGTAGCCAAATGTGAGATTGAAGCTTACCATGGAGAAGGTCTCAATGTGAGAAATTCATTAGTATATTGTTTGTAATATTTAAAAATCATTTAGATTTCTTATAATTTTTTAAGTAGAAAAAAGATTATTTTATCTTACTTTGTTTATTATAAAGCATAAACATTATCCTTTTTCTCTCAAGGCTTGATTCAACTAAAACCTATGTGAGAAAGAACCCATAAGAGAAAGAAAGCTTAGGAAGAAGAGGAGAAGATCTTGAGAAAGTTTTGGCTCAAATATTTATTATAACAAAAAGTGTTAAGTTGTGGAAGAGGAAAATTTAAAAAAAAATGAGCTCACGTCTCATTCTTAATGAAGGAACTATGAAATGTAAGCTTTTTTTTAGATTTTTTCCTTGGAATGTTATTATGTTTCTTTCTAAGCTTATTAGGTAGAATTTGTTTGAGTTGTTATAGAAGTCTATCTTGCATGCCATATGATAGGTTTGATCGTAATACCCAAACATACTATATAGTGATTATTTTTTTACATTCAGACAGATTGGTAAATAAAGAATTATGGATTAACAATTTCCTAAAAGGATATGATGTTGTAATTATTCTAAGCATATTATCACACAACTTGTTTATAATAATTTTTTCTCTTAATTTCAACCAGACTTATGTACCAATTATTGTATTTGGATAAGCACTTTTCACTTCTAGGGTTTGATACCTATGGGTCATGATCCCTCAACCTGATTATCAAGCTCGTAGTGTGCTACCCAAAATGAACCATATCCATGCTTCAACTAATTACTCTAATGCCTTATTTACTACTAACTCTCTGTATTTATAGATGATATAAGGAGGTAAGCTAGGCTAAATAAGAAATCTACATGTTTTATTAATAAAACCATGCTTGTAATAATATAATAACAGAGTATAATCATCAATATATCAAATGAACAAGTGAGCTAATGCATCAAATTATAACCAATGGTTTTATAACAACTCTATTAAGGCTTAATAAGTCTCAATAAAGTTTTAACCATTGGATGCATAATGACTTACTAATAATCTGACACTGCCCCCAAAACCCTTAAGATACTTCACATAAGTATGGTACTCCTATCTCATCACATGATCTAATAATCCATAGCCTAGACTTTATGAACCACATGAATCACCCATTAGGCCTATAAGAGTCATCATCAACCACTTGACATTTTAATATACATTCTGACACAAATCAAGATCTTTTATGAGGTCTTATAATGGTACTCAACAAACTTGGTATCCTTTGTGCATGATTTTATAGTCCCAACCTCAACTCTATCAATCACATGAATAACCTTATATTGCTTAAGGACTATTAACAATGCATATTCTCAACTATTATAAACTTAAGCACATCCATGACCTATTATGATGAACCAATAATGAAATGCATCATCTCCATACTATTGGGAGTCCTATTATTTAATATATTTAACCTACATCGCTTTAGTTGAGGAATTCATCAATTGAAAGGTCCACGACATCCAGGTCTATATCATTATCAACTTTCTTACTCAACATCCATATGGTTTTATCTACATTTATTTAAGGTTACTTAACCTTGATATGTCATCTAAGTTTCTTTAGAACCTTAATCCATTAACCAAGCATCTGGGCATCCTCAAAACCTTTTTTGGCTGCCTAAACTAACTTAAGATTACTACTAAATTCTAATATGTTTATCTAGGGTATCTTCTATTTTCAAATTTCATATGTCTATGCTTAGACCTTGCCTCTTTCTTAATCTAAGAGTCTTACTGGAATCCTTTAGCTTATTTAAGCCACTACTTGAGTACTTACTCAAGTTATAAGTCCACAACTTAATTCCTTTAAGTCGTTATTTTTTTTATGTTTATCTAGGTTTATATGAGTTTCATTAGTAATTCTCTCTTACCTTCCAAGATAACCTAAGTCACTCCTCTCTTCTCAAAGGCCTCTCCTAAGCCACATAGATCTCTTAAACCATCATCTATGATGTTAATCCATGGCTTAAATGTCTAACTTAGGGCAACTCATAATCTTATCAATCAAATAAAACAATATTAGCATTTAAGCCAAAATATAAGTAATCATTGGCCATTTGGCTGAGTATAGCACCACTCATAAGACTAAAACTAAGCTTCTTATTTCAATCAACCATCATTTAGGGTATAATAGAGAGCCTCATCAATCATGTCCTCATTTGGAGTGTGCTCAAACTTTCACTAAGTGCATAATATTATCAATCTAACCTTAATCCTTATCTTAAGATTTGCTTTATGCCAAACCTTAATCCTAAGGAATTTCACCTACTTAATTCTTAAGTTATTCTTAACCTTATCTAAGGTCCTTTCAAGGCATAACTTTTCTTCCATTAACAAGGGTTCTTGGGTTCTCAACCTTAACATAGATTCAAATTTTAAACTTATGATATCAAAATTTTAAATCTTATATATTTAAATTTTAAATCCAAGACATCCAAATTTTAAATCTAAGGCATTCAAATTTTAAAAGTAAGGCTTTAAATTTTAAATTCTCAATAATTTAATTTACAAATCCTAAGATCTATTTATCAATCATATAATTTCATAAGTCTAGTCTAAGCCAAACAATCTTACTAGCTAGAATAAGTTTTTTCTCAATTTTGTCCTCTTACTCAACCAAATCCAAAGCTTTTTACTACACTTAACAAAGACTTAATCCTCTCTTAGCCTTCTTCCAAAGGAAACTCAAGCCTCCTAAGACATTCTACATGAAAATGTGAGAACATAATTGCCTTGGAAGACATCTAAGGTGATTTCCTAAGTATTTCTTTACATTACATGTCTATGGCCAAGCCTTACACTCAACTGTTGGACTAACTCGATGCTTTTACCCACTTTTAGAAATTTAAATGCCAATTTAAGTTTGGCTTTTCAGGTAGAAAATTCTACAAACCTTAAGTAATATTAAATGTAAAACCTAAGGTAATTATTTTATGGTTTTTAAGCTAAACTCCTTCACAAACAAAACCTAATTGAGACCATCAATAATGTTAGCCTTTTTTAGGGTTTAACCCCAAGCTCTCATACAATGAACTCAAGAGCTCTCCCTCACTTATGAGCCATCATCCAATGTCTTTTTTAAGGCTTCTTCATGCATTATAAGCCTATAACTGAGCCCTTTTACTCAACCTCAAAGCACAACTTGAGGTTATTAGCCTTATTTGGTTACAAAAATCCAATTATAGTTTTGGTTTTATTTGTAAGAAATCTTGCTTAAGTCATAATGAAACTAATGGTATATTTAATTAAGAACATTCTAAGTTGTCAAACTAGGTTTTCTTAATTAATTAGAATTATTCCTAGCTGAATTGTATACCACCAAGTGTAATAACTTGAATTCTTCTATGCTATATCAATTGCATATTTACAATAATAATTTCAAGAAATTATAATAGCTATAAAAGCATAATAACATATTTTTCCTTTATTTAACAAGCCAAGATTTTTTGGAAATGCAAGCATGATAACAATTTCAACAAAATGACATCATGAATATTCATATTAAAATAAAAATTTAACAATCCATCTATGCTAAAGTATATCAATAACATTTAAGCATGTGCCTCAAAGTCTTAATAAAAATTTATGCTATCATTAAGAGTACTCATAATTTAATATTTTATCTTTAAAAAGCCTTACAAGATTGCTTATAAAATTTAAGAAGTAACTAAGAAATTCATTACAAAATCATAAATAACACTTTTCAACTAGCATTCTTTTAACATCATAGATGCATCCAATAACCTTATGTTTAACATGACCATTCAATTTATATTGGTAAAACAATGCAAGATTTTGGTAAAACAAAGCTAAGGTTGCACACATCTTAGTTATTTCACCTTAATCAAGAATTTAGCACAAAATTTCAAGCAACATAATGCAAACACTTCTTATTTTTATCAACCAAAGAGCCATGACATATAGAATATTGCACATTCCTTATATTCTTGCTCAACCCAAGAACTATAGCAAACAATTAATTATAAAATACTTGATCTTAATTTCCTAACATGTGTCTACATTTAAGTGTAAGGCATGAGGTTCATAACCTCTCACTCCTCTTAGAATAATTTTCCCCTTGAAATCAAGTGAACAACTTTGCTTACTTTCGATGAATATTAGTTTCTACCTCCCAAGTAACCTCTCACTCCTCTTGATTATTCCAAAACAATTTTATCTTAGGTAAAGTCTATTCTTTAATTGTCTAGTACTAAATTGTAAAATATGGATTGGGTATTCTTGATAGGTAATATCTAACTAAATATGAATTTCTTTAGGCTCCCTTTGAAGAACATAATAAGGATTTAGGATAAATATTTTCAAGAAAATTAGAACACAACTGTTGTCTTGTTGACCTTAGTTATAATACTTTATTTAATGATAACAAACCTTAAGTATTCATAATAAATTTGTTTAATTAGTTTTTAGATTTTAGATAATCAATAGTTGTGTTTATAGGAGTACATAAAAATAGGGTTAATGTGAGATCTCTTGAAGATTATTTTTGTTGAAGTGGCAAATCACCAAGAGATAAATTTTAAATTTAATTTTAGGTATTTTAATTTTATTTTGATTGAATGTTGAGCTTGATTGAAATATTTCTTATAAGGCAACAAATTAATATTTTTTTAAACTTAATCATCTTAGAAAAATATTAATGTTTATAGTACCTTTGATCAACTTACCTTAAGAAGCATTTTATCTTTGTCATATCTTTGGAAATCTTTCTTAGTTAATTTGTTGCAAAAAATATATTATAGTAATATTAATTTATTATTAACAAATAAATAAAAACCTAAGTCTGCTTAACTTACCACCACCTCTTACATATAAGTCGTGAGTGTTGGGTTAGGATATTAACTCCTAAACCCATTTTCTATAATAATTAGGTCAAGAACAATAGTTTCAAACTCTTTTAATAATATTGGTTCAGGTCATAAATCCTTATCTACTATTAATCAATCAAAGAAATTACTAGTAACATGTGGTACTAAACTTTTTTCTTTTGCTTGTAAGACTAACTTTCAAATTGCAAGAGTGACATGAGACGTCTCATAGTTTTATGATCAAACAATAATAATCTCCTCCACTTTTAAAAAATGAATAATTAGATCAACTATTCGATCATGCAATTTTACAATCACACAATTTATATTTTATAAATACTTAAAATCTAATTTCAGTTTTCATATCATGATTCAAATCTAATGGTCTAAATCAAATATAATTTCCAAATAGCTCCAGCTTAATTCTAATAATCTAATCATGAAATTTTTACGATTGAACAATCCTGAATTATTCTGATCATATGGTTCCTATGTAATGACAATTTTAGTTGTTATTATGAGTAATTAGACTTTTTATTTAAATAAAAGTTTTTTAGTTAAAAAAACATACTAAATAAAGTTGGTAATGGATAATCGAATCATTTGGATAATACTTTTACTCATTAGAAAATATCTATAAATAAGAGAATTCTTGAACAAAATTGATTGATCAAAGTTTTACTTATTTTAAAAAAAAAACTTTTAAGTCAAGACTTTCAAGCATTTGTAACCTATGCTTATCATCACTTTCATATGCTACATCCTTCAATCTTCTTTATTTTTAATTGATATAATAAAAACATTTGTGCCCCATTAAATATTTCATTTTGTATAGGATTTTTATTTGTATTAGAGTTAATTTTATATCATCAAGTTTTTTTATTATCATTTTATTTTATTATAAGGTCGTAACAGCATGTTTCATTTATTTCTTTGTTGTGAGAGCTTGACCCACCTCTCTTTTAGTAAAAGACTTATATTAATTTTATTTTATTTTTGCTTGATTTTTGTTGGGATGTAGGCTTGAGTTTAAGCTAAATCATCTAAAAATTATTAGTATATATTTTTAATTCTTTTTTATTATTTTATTTCTTAATTTTTATAAAATTTTTTTACTAAAAGAAAGTTAACATGTCTTCAAATAAAATAAAAATTGATATAAAATTATTTTACAAGTTTTTCTTATATTAATTAAAAATTATTTTAAAACTATTTCTTTAAATATCTTTTAAGAAATCAAAATTTTATTCTTAATAATTTACCTCTCTTACTATACCACACTTTAACATTAGTATCCTAGCCAACTCTTCAGGAAACTAAAGATAATATGCCATGGACCCAATCTTTTCTATGATATGTCATCCATCTATCATACTCTCTCTAACATTTTTTTTAATATTAGTCCTAATAATTTTAAGAATAGAATAACCAAAGTTTAAAAATAATTAGAGAAAATCATTAACTTAATTAGGCAAAGAATGATGATAAAATTTTAATTTTTATTTAAATCATCTAATTTTTTTAAGTCCTACAAAAAACTATTATGCTTTAGAAAACAAATAGAAAAAGTTTTTCCTAAAATTGCCCATATTTTTATTATATAAGTAAAAATCAATGCTAATAATCACAAGATAAATAATATTTATAATAATGATAAATTCATAAATATAATCTTAATATAATCAAATCAATGGTGTACCCAATAACCAAATATTTTATCTCTAAAAGATATCATAATTACGAATACTTTTTAATATAAAAAACTTATAATTTTATCATCGATTCATAAAGTGTTAGCAAGAACTTATAGATTAAACCATTCATATTAACAATTTAAAGATAAAAATGCATACATCAATACATCATCTCAAATATAACAATTCATATATCCTTTAAAATGCATAAATAAAAGTATCATAATTTCTTAAAAAATAGGCTATCAAACTTAAGTATAGCTAAAGTTTCCCATCTCTTGGTACTTTAGGATTTTGACCACTAATGTAAGTACGTAGAGCTTAAAAACTTAATAATAAATTTATATATAAATAATTTGATGAGATAAAATATGATAATAAGATAAACTATAAAAAACTAATAAATAATATTAAATAAGTGATTATTATCATTTTCTAAAAATTTATATATAATAAATTAGTGAAATATGCTATCAATATTTAAAAAAATATGTATAAACATGTTAAAGCATGTGATCAAATGATAGAAATATATAAAATAATCAACACATAAAAAGATGCATAATTATAGCTTATAATATGTTCATGCATGCATATCTCTTTATCCACTTAATTCATTTTATCAATGTAAAATCCAATCTCTCTATATATTTCTAAACTAGTTTAATTCTAATATTTTCTCAGCTTTTTCATCCTAAAGTTATTTCTCATTTATTTTATAATACTCATATTTATCATTAAAACCTATATATTTATCAAATGATCATTATTCTAGTACTATGAGATCTTATTTTATTTATATCATGTCTATATCAAGAACATAATATATAGATCTCATATCATATCATCTAATATTGTATTACAGCATATAAACCCAACCTATCGATATATCACGTCATGTTCACTTCATAGGAGATGTCATCTCTAGGATGTTAGATCATAATAACCAGTTTATCATATATCATATCTATATTATAATAGATCACATCTTTAGTTACTAAATCACTCAGTAACTCAACATATATCATATCTATATTATATCAAATCTCATATTTAAGCTACTAGATCACACAATAAGTAACTCATCACATATCATATCTATATTATAATAAATTTTATCCATTACTATTAAATCACACAGTAAGCAGTCATCATATATCATATGAGATCTTATGTTAATGGTACCAAGTCATAGCACATCATCTCATCTCTAGTCGTAATAATAACAGAGTATAGAAACTAGGGTTAATGTCATTGGATAAAATACCATCATACTTATTGGTCTCTATATATTTATGATTTATTAATACTATCACTGGTAAAATCATTAAAATGAAACCCATGTATCCTGAATAATATTAGATATATTATCTCATGTCATAAGAATTTAGATTTTATTTTATTCTTTTTAGTTCTTATTTCTCGTAACTTTTTTATTATCTATCATATTTATTTTCCATATTCTACATCACTAGTATCACCAAATTGATAAATTGTTTTACATATCTACTTTTATTTTCACTATATAACATGCAATAGTGATATAGAATATGATGCAAAAAGAAAAGAACAACTTGTCACAATATTGAAAGATAAATAATGGTACCATAATATCGTACTTACTTTACAAATTTATTTAAAATATTCCAACCTTCTCACCTTGGAAAAATTCTTACATTATTTTTTATTTTTCTTTAAATTCCTATAAATAAATGATTAATCACCTGATTAAAAATAGTTGTAATTCTATTATTGCTCAATATTGATTCAAAAAATAGTTTTAAATTTACAAATTCAATATCATTTACTTAAGCTTCATTTTCGATTCAATTGAGTGATTCTACTAAGGATCTGACACTTTATAGAAAAACCTTCAAGCTTCCACCATTTACATAGGAAATTTTCTAATATTTCTTAACAAAATTTAAGCATCACTTATTTTCTCCTAATATGTATCAAAGGTAAGAAAATATATAATAGCTTATTGATTCTTTCTTATATCCAAAATTACAAGCACAAGACTCAACCATAGTTTTTAGAGCTCAAATTTACAAAAAATTAACCCTTTCCTATCTTGATTGCGATGTAAAATACTAAAAATTAATTTCTTTCAACTTCTCTTAAAGCAATAGGATGAAATTAGATAAGAAATCATAGTTAATCATCTTCTTTCCCCTTTTTTTGATGACATAATTGTGACTAGGTTAAGAACCATCTAATTAAAGAGGAAAAAATAGCAATAACAACCATGGATCCCTAATTTTTGTTGTAAAGCTCCTTAAGGATGCATGATGGTGAGGAGATGAGATAAAATCTTATCGCCTGAGTTCCTTAATCATGTGACAGTGATGGGGCAAGGTAAGGAAGTGGTGGAGTGAAAGAATTAGGATTCTCTTCATTTTGTTGACCACATTGGAGAGCCCCTCAAACCAACATGACCTAAGGTGGTGAGAAATGAGGGCATAGAATTGGTTGATCACATGTAAGGGAGAAAAAAGAGATGCAACTAGACGAGAGAGAGAGAGAGAGGAAATGAAACTATGGTTTTTTGCACTTATCATGTTATTTTTTTAATTTATTTTCATAAATTATATATTATTAATAAATTCCCTTTTATATTTTTTTAATTAAATTCAAACAAGCTTTGATTACAACACAACAAACATTGTCTGCTTGTCTCAATGAGTTATATCCAATGGTATATTCATTTTCCAATATCTAAAATTATTATTTTAATCAATTTTATCAAAATTTAAAATCTCAATTCCCTTTATTAAATCTCTTATAACTTTTTAAAATCAATATTAAAAAAATTGAGTCTTTATGTAATTCATAAAAATCCCTATCTTAATATACAATAAAAATATGACCTTTTATGTAAATACTAATGAAAGTTTATGGAACTCAATAAGATAACAAAATATAATAGCTTGATGAATTAAAATAAAACTAATATTAGAAAAACAACATTACAAACAATGTCTATGATATAAGATCCAAAATATGTAGTAATGTTTTTCATATGTGTTTAGTTGTGTAACTTTTCTATCACCATAATCTAGTGAAGTTTTTTGTTATCTTTTTATCCATAGGGTCATATGTCCTTATAAATTATCCTTACTATCCAATAATATCTAATATCTATGTCCACATAACATTTACCTATAGACATAATAAATTTCGTATCCAATGATATAAAGGTTTGAGTGTTATACCATTGGTCTATATTGACTTATTTGATGACCATAAAATTATTTTTTTATTATATTAATAATTTTAAATATTGTTTTAGATCATGTATCTGAAGAATAAAAAGATGAATATTTTTAAAATACTTAATCTTGACTCAAAGAGCTGATTGTCAGTGTTTGGTGAGACATGACTTGTGTTAAGCATGATGCTTGAGCACATTTGAAAAAAATTTTGTTAGTCTTTTTATTTAGTTTAAGAATGTTAAAACCTATGATAATATACTTGAGATGTTAAGACAAATGATAAAAATTGAGTTATATGATAAAACCTTTTCAAACATATTTCTAACAAAACTCGTCACACTTAAATTAGCTTAAGTCATGTATTCACATATCTTACTTTATTTATAAATATCTTATTAAAGAGTAAAAAATATTAGTTGTATTCAAAAAATATGTTCAAAACATAAAATAAAAATTCTCAAAAATATGTAAGATCAAACATAACTTATGGTATATTGTTATTAACATATTGAACATTTAGTTTAACTTAGTAAGTATATAGGTTAAGAGAACAGTGTGTTGAGCAAAAAACTATTTCATAGATTTGTATATGATATGTTATCATTAACAAATAATATATTTGATTCAATCTATTTCATACAGTGAGGGAATAGATGGTATGCTGTGTGCCTAACTTGGAACTCAATGATTGTGTATGATACATTAATATTTAATATATAATATATTAAGTTTATTTGAGATTAAGTATTGAAGTTGAGGACAAACTTGATAAACTACAATACATTTTTAATTAACATATACTATAGTTAATTCAAATTAGCACTTGATATATTGTATAATCATTGGAACATATGATCATTTAGTTCATTTTCTAGAAGTAATAACTAGTTTGATAGATTTTGGAATATTCTAAAATAATAACTAAAGTGACTTTAGAAGTGTTTAAACTATTGAAAGTCTTCGTAAAAATCTATAAAAGCCTCAAACTTAGAAAATATATTAATGATCAATTATAAAACCTTTAGAAGCATTGATACACAGATATCTTCATATTCATTAGGATTTTGGCTAAGAGGAGCAAGGCTACAACCATTGTGAAAATACTTCATCCCTTGTGAGCCTCCTTCAAATTATTTTATTGAGCTAAGTTGAAAATTATTTCTACATTGTTTTAACATCGATTTAATGAATCTTGTAATATTATTATTATTGAGTTTTAAGACTTGTATCTATGAGCTTCATTTTGTTCCATTTATTTTATTATTAGGACTTTATCTTTGTCTTTTATTGACATTTTGGCTAATTTATAGGGTCTTTAGCCTAGTGATGATAAAGCTATTTGGCTTAATCTTGTTGGGACTTTTGGTTTATTGTGTGAGGTTCTTTAGCCTACTACTTTTTAGGGTCCTTTGACCCAATGTTTATTAGCTCTTTTAAGTTAATATAGGATTTTGCCTACTTGCTTTTACAAAAAAACATTTTTAGTACTCGCTTAGTCTTTTGGTTATATGGATGAAGATCTGATTTTCAATTAAACTACCTAAAAATCTCTTATGCATTTACCTTGTTGCAATCATAACACAAAGAGTTCTAAAGTTAATAAGTGTTAATCAACTTACCAAGAACAATTGAGAATATCAAAGGATTTTTATTATTTTTCTATTATTTTCTTTGATATTACAACTTCTATAATTCACTCTTTTTTTGTGCAAACAACTTGTTCCCATTTCCCTAGTGGGTTCTAGGAATCATCGTATACAAATATTATGATTATTTAGTAAGGTTATATCATAATCATTGTACTTATATCTAATAAGAGGAGGATGTCTTAGAGTAATACATTATCTATCTTACATAAAGTATTAGTGGCTATCCAATATATATTCATATGAGCTGAGGATAATGTCTCAAGAAAACTAATTTTATTATTAACTTATTATTTATGATGTTATTAATTTAATTGATATATTATGCCATAAATCAAAATAATATATTATTGTTTTAATATATAAGCAAATTTTATCTTATATGCATTCAATGTATGCACATTCACTATTATAAAACCCATGTAAATAAAGTGTGCTATTGAAATAAAAAAATCATATGTTAATAGAGCCTTAATCAATTTCTTAGGATAACAAAATTTCATGTCAAGTAGATAAAATAACATATGAAACTACTTCAATTATAAATATGTTATGTTTAATTTAATATTATATTTATATCATAGTTATTAGATTTACTTAGATTTGAAATCAAATTGTATTTTTCATATTCTTTTTTCTATTTATTTCCTATAATTGCATAAACACACATGATATATTAAATTATTCTTATATATATAACTACTATTCTTATTAGATTTAAAATACCATTTTTAGTTTTTCTTCATTCATAATACCTAGTATCATACTTTATCTTGATGTATTATATGTTTTATACAAATTCTAAAAAAAAGTTGCATGTACTAAGTTAATTGCATTGTATGCTCCATCTAAGGTGACCCTACTACTCTATAAGTCATACCTTCATTTCTTTTTATTCATTGAACCATAGCCTAAAATATTATATTGGTTCCATCATACAATCATTGCATATAGAATCACTCTACTCATTTAAACCATATTTTAATTTTTTCGTAATTAATTATGATGTTTGCTCCTTCTAAACCCATGCCACTAGTCTTTGAATCTTACCTCAATTTTTTTTATTCTTCATTAAACCATAGCTTGTATTATATGTTAGTTTCATTGTATAATACATTCCATAAAGATTCACTTTATTCACTTAAACCATACTTTAATTTTTCCTTAATCTTGCATTACTTCAAAACCTAACATATTATATACATTGAACCCTTAGTATGATATGCATAGCTTATATACTAATGGAGAGGAATAAAGGATTCCTTGCTCACAAGATGATGCTGGAGTGTAATTAAAGAAATAAAAGAAATCCAAGCTTAAAAATAGAAGAAAGCTATTAGAGTATTATTCATTTTGTAAATGTCTACTATGGAGCACTAGATATGTGCTCTGTGGATAGATAGATGCATTATTAGCACACATGTGATTACTATAATATGAATTAAGTAATTACTATAGTATTTTTTCTAAGTTATAATGAAATAGCTTTAGAAAAGTAGGAGGAAAAGAATAGTAGTTTTTTTGGTGGTTACTAATGATAAGAAATGGGTTAAGAAGGAGAAAAGATAACACTCACAAAATAAGCTTATAATACTCATAAAAGAGTTGCATAATAAAAGAAAAAACCACTAAGCTTCTCTTATGCTTAGGCCACCAAGTAAGAGTATAAAGTAGATAACTCAAATCATCAAATTGCATCTTCATTTTATATAATATTTTCATTAGATCAATAACACCCATTAACATCCACTGACACATATTTTATGAAAGCAAGAAAGTATTAACACATGATTTGTAACATAATCAATTACTAATATCACATTGTCATTAAATAGAGTCTTTAAAAGCTCTATTTACCTTTGTAAATTATTGGTCATAATTTTTCATGGGTATTTAAGTGTTTATTCTTTATTTAGTTCAAAAATAGCTTCATATGAGCTTTCATGTGATAGGTTCATGATAAATATTTTTTTATTTGAAACTCAACTTGTATTAATTCATGATCAATATATTCATGTTGAATTACTCTTTCTTGTTCTACATCATATACACTATACACAAAACTAACACACAACACTCAACCCCTTTGCTACCTTACAACCAACATATTCTATATTGAAACTAATGAAGGATATGTCTAGTTTAAGAAATTTTATTACAACTCAATGAACCTTACCTATACCATCATTTCTAAGTTGATTTAAACTTTACCATATTGTATGTCAACCTAATGTAGTAAATTTTATTTTCAAACAAAAAAACTAACCAAACTCACTTAACTTCTCCAATTGATTCCTAACTCACACAAATCATGAAAATCACTCCTTTTACTATATATAGCAATTAACACTCCTATAAATGCTTAAAAAACTAAGTCAAATTAGTATAAAAACAAAACTCTATTTCTTATCTTAGATTTTATTCGTTTCTTAGTAATAATTATAACTCTCCTTTAAATCTTCATTATTGCAACACCTCGTCTCCTCTTTTAATTCTAATAGTCATCAAATAATTCTTTCCTACTTCATTCATGATCAATAATAGCTATTCTCCCTTCTCCCTCTTTAGTCTTTCATCTCTTTCCCTTCTCTCTTTCCACTTTCTCTTCTCCTTCTATTATCGCTTTGTTTCTTTCTCTCTTTTATTGAATTTATTGCCTCACCTTCCTAATTGCAAGCTTTGTTCTCTTTCTTGGATATGGTGGAAAGATTAAATTTCCAAAATTACCAAATTTTTCATAAATTACATAATGATATTGTGTCATTTTCTTCAAAAATCTATTACTAAACTTTTAGATATTAAAAAATTATAAACTCACAACTATTAGATTTCTCTTAAATAACTCTATTAAATTGTTTGCTCAACTAAAATTTTTTATTTCATTTGAAAGTATAATACCCTTTCAAAGATAATATTAAAATGATAATATTTTATTAAATAATAATATTATTATAGAATTCCAATTTTAACTCATTAAAATACAAAAAGTTATATTCATATTAGTTAAACCTCAATATTTGTATTATATTATAGAAGACAAAATTTTGAAATATTATAGTTGTGATCAATATCAATAAATCCATCTCACTAAAATCCCATTAATGTTAGGTCCTAAGATATCTAAGGATTTTATCACCAACACCCATTTGTTCAATTATTTAAATCTTGCTAAGATACCAAGAACAAGATCTCGTTGAAATGCTTCTTTATTGATCCATTGAGTCGTAATACTTGCATTGCATGTCCAAGTTTTTTAATCACCGTCATGATTCTTCATCAACTGCTTTGCCTTGTGTGATCACCATCAACCTTTAAAACCTCCTCTTTCCTTCACTAATCCTAATGCACATTTCATGAACTAAGAGGTTGAAGATTTTCATCACCTTTAATTTTTAGTATCTTAAATCATCATCAATAAAATCGCCAATCAAACAACATTAAATATTAACTCTAGTAGACATTCACATCCCTTTCTTGACAAGTTGGTTAATTCATTAATTATTATAATTGCTTCTTGACAAAGTGAAACATTGTCTCATCTCTTGCTTATCGTTTCAATAAGGTGGTTGCACATTAATTATTTTCAATAACTCTATTATTCAAATAACTAAGCTTGTTTTCCAAGCATTGCATAACAAATCTTCTTTTGTCTTTTCGTTTGTTAATTTATTTTTTTTCCTTTACTATTGGATTAAATTCTTTAGTTGGAGAAATAGCAAAACAACATAAAATATTCCTTCACAGTTTGTAAATTCAATTACAACTACCTTGAGGTTAAACATATATGCTTTTAGTATCTTAAATCTAATTCATAATTCTTGAATTATCTTATATAGGCATTCATTCCATCACTTAGACATCACATATTTCCATGAAATTCAAATATTTCCAAGAATCGTGTAATCCTTAGAGAAAAAAAGTTTCACAAGTTAAGAAGCCCCAAATTCTCTAAGTTGATGACAAATTTTTTTGTTCTCAAAGTTCTCTCTCCCTTTCTCTCTCTCATTTTTCTTAAGAATGACAATTTCCTCAAAAAATAAAACTTCTTCTGCAACACTTTCTTCTTGTCATCTCTCTTCTTGTTAACAACCACCATGACAGCCTCACCAAAGCTTGAGCTTTTGGCTTAAAATTCGCTACAAGCTCAATGATAACAACCTCTCACTTTCTTATTTGATTTCTCACTCCACCCACCTCTTCCATTGCCTTCATGCAAGCATCAAAACCCACAACTAACCTAGTCATTCACACTACAAGCTCAATAAATAACATAATTACCTCACCAAATGTCATGTTTCTCACCACAATCTCTATTAAAGAAAAAAATAAAAGCATGAGGAGGATTACAAAATTTCATTTCTCATTAAGGAATAAGAATCACGCTATAAATTATTTATAAGATTTTTTTAAAAAATAGTATTACAAAGATCCAAATTGGCACCATCATTTCTTAAATAGCTAATTTGTTATTTTTAATTTTCTTTTTTTTAGCACTACCAATAGAAGATAAATATGTAGAACATAAGCTTGCAACATGTCTACTTAGAGAAGGAAAAATGAATTATGACATAACTTAAATATTTGCCCTTAATTTAGTTTTCTTTATTATGCCAATCAATTCTTTGTTCTTAATTTTTTTTCTTTTTAATAATACCTTTGTAAATATGCTAGTTAGTTGATGTTTGGTTCTACAAAACTTAAGTTATATCTCATGGTTGTCAACTACTTGTCATATGCAATGATATTTGATAACAATAAGCTTGGTCTCATTATGGTTTATTGAATTCTTATCGATTGCAACTATTGACTTATCTTCATATTCAATTGTTATTTTCTTTGACCAAGACTTTCATTATCCTTTTTAGTCAAATAGATATGATAGCTTGCACTGTTGCCACAATCTCAACTTCAGCTAATGACAAAGCCACTATATTTCACTTTTATGAAAATGCATAACCTAATGTACTCTTCATATCATCTAAATATTCATCCTAATCTTTATTAGTGAAGCCAATCAATCTTGAGTCTTCTACTAGCTTATACTTAATGCTATAATCAATTATATCATTGACATATCAAGATACTCTCTTTGTTACAATAAGTTCTAAATAACTCAAATTATTCATGTATCTTGATAGTATATGGCAAAAAACATAATATTAGGTTGTATAATCGTTAGAGATAGCAAACTCCTAGCTAGATTTCTAATCGACCTTTCTTGCTCCATCTTCCAATTCCAACATCTCCTTTGGCATTAAGGAGTTGCTACTAAATTTCAACGTTATATCTTGAATTTCTTCAAAGTGCTTTTTGCCTATACTTTTTGTGATATAAAATTGCAATATAATCTTAGCATTCTTTTATACCCAAAAAAATAGTGCAAGAAGTGGAGAACACTCATCTCATATGTCTTTAATTTATATATTTTTTTTAAACTTTTGCATCATTTTTTGATTATTACCTATATAAATCAAATGATCAACATATAATGAGAAATTAAAACATTAGTACCTTACCCCTATTCTTAACCTATAAGGTTGGCTCTTACTTTCCTCAAATCTATTACTTGTGAAGTTTTTGTCAATTTGACTGTATCATCATGCCCTTGGTGCTTACTTTAGACTATACAATATTTTTCTTGATTTGTAGACCATTTTCTCTCCCCTCTTTAGTTATAAACCCTTATGGTTGGTTGAGATAAATTTCTTAAATATGATGTCCATTTAAAAATGTTAATTTGACATTGATCTAATACAATTGCCACTTCTTTTGATTCATTAGAGAAATAACATCTTTGATTGTCTCTATCCTTGCTATAAAGGCATACATCTCATAATATTTGATACCAAGATTCTGGTTGATGCCTTCACCATCAACCTTAATTTGCATGTCTAAGCCAAGCTATTTGGATTCAATCTTGTCTTGTATATCCATTTAAGTTTAATTACTTCATGGACTTTTGGTAAATCTTCTAGCTTTTAGATATTATTTTTCTCAATCATGTAGATTTCATCCTCTATTGCTTTTATCTAATTCTTTTATTTCTTAGCTTCTTTAAAGCCTTATGATTTAATTAGCTAGAAATTACATGATTCATAAATTTTTGCCAAACTTCTTACTTGTCATGGAGCTAACTCTTTTTTGGAAATTAGATTTGAACTCAGGATCAGACTTATACTAAGAGTACAGCACAAACTCGATTCAATGTGTCTCAGAGTATCACCTTGTTCCTTTTCTTAATAACTTGAATCATTGGCTGATCTAATGAGCTAATAGTTTATGCTATTTGATTTTCCTGCATCTTCTCTTCTTCTTAATTCCATGAAGCCTTCTCATCAACCACAACATCTCTACTAATTATCAACTCTTTCTTCACAAAGTTATGTAACCAATACCCTTTTATGTTATTAATATAGCTTACAAATATGCAATGCTCACTTTTATCAACATGCTTTGATCTTTTTTTGGCTGTTACATTTGCATAACTCATACTACCAAACACTTTCATATAGTTGAACTCCAATTTGACACAATTCTAGGATTCAATAAGAGTTCTTTTTTGAATCGATTTTACTAGACCCTGGTTTCATTTTGTAAACTATTGTACTAATAGTTTTTGCCAAAAATGAGTTAGTCATGCATTTCTTCTTAAGCATTGCTTCTATCATCTCAATAATTGTTTGATTCTTTCTTTTAATAATGCTATTTTTCTAAGGAGCATAAGTTATCATTAGATTTTCTCTAAATGTCATGTTCTTTGTAAAAATGGTCAACATTTTCAAAAATAAGTTCATCACTCACTTTGTAATATCTTAATTTTATGGTCATTTTGATTTTCAACCATACCTTAAACTTCTTGAATATTTCATAGGCCATTAACTTTTCTTTTTATGAAATATACACATGTTAACCTTTTATAATCATCTATAGAAATTACAAACTACTAATTTTAACCTTGCCATGGTGTTTACATCCTTTTGACACATGTTAATGTGAACCAACTCTAGAGGTGCACAAGTTCATTACAGTGCTTAAGTGGGATAAAATACTTAATGTTGCATGTAAAAAATACACCATTCATAAGTTTTTGATTTTATGTAGATAAATAGTAGTTTATTAACCATGTCTTTAATCCTTAGCAGCTTCAAAGCATTATAATTAAGGTGTTTAAATCTTTTGTGCCATAAGATGGAGTTGTTGTACTCTTAAGTATAATGATCATAAAACTAAGTTATTTGTTATAAATAGTTGTTTAAGTTTGTGAATATAAAATTAAACTTTGAGTATAACTAATTTTGCTTAAAAACTTTTGATCAAAGTTTGCTTATTGATTGGAGCAAGAATCATGCATTTGAAGTGGATGAAGATTTTAGATCTTCCTTAATGGCTCAAACTTTAAATCATGAAGTTAAGATCTAAACTCTCTATGACAAGGCTAATCCATATGGAGTTGTATATTTTTTCTTAATTATGGGGTTAGAATGTTAAAGCCCATGCATTCTCCTATTAAGTATCATCTTGAATTATTAAGATCTCTAGAACTTAATTAAGACATTGTTAATATTTTTATAGGTCGTTATAGGTTCAACTCGAACCTCAATTTAAGAAAATATAACTAAAAAATTACTTAAATTAAGTTATGTTATTTACTACCTAGTTATTATATAGTATGATATTCAATATCATATTTAAAAAATATATTTTCTAACTTATAGTTATAACATGTGTTAGCATCATATAGGTATGATGTATTCATTATATAGATGCAACTACCACTTGGATTAAAATTGTGTGTGCAAAGTTAGTTAAATAAGGGATTGGCTTTGTACAAAAATTTTTTATTATGTGTGGATTGACAAGCACCATACTTAGTGTAGTACAAAGACTTTATGTCATAATTATACATTCTAGTGAAAATCTTATATAAGTTAAAAAAGCACTTATAATGCATATTAGTACGATTAATATGTGGTATTGATAAGACTTCATTTTATTACTATTTGCATACCATATAAGCAAGATATTTGTATCACATAAGTATGTGACCAATATATAATTCCTCAATGTGCTAAGATGATTAATGCATTAGACTCATATGATTGATGTTAAATCATAAAAGCATAAACTTGGCATCATATAATACAATGTCATTATTTCATTATTATACATTCATTAATTGTGCTTACTACATTGCACGAGTATGATATTTGTATCATACAAGTATGCAAACTAATATATAAAATCGCTTAATGTATGAGATTATTAATGCATTAAGCCTATACGATTACTACTAAATATAAAAGTATAAACTTGATATCATACTAATATGATAGTAATATCGCAGGAGTATGTTCATTATTTAATATATGTTTCATGTCATACTAAAATGATCTATGCATCAGACTTGTATGATGGTCAACTTTACAATGCTTTCATCATATTAATATGATAAGATTTAATGTATACATATAATTATCTCAACTAATAATCTATGTAACATGTAAGCATTCATAATTTATGATTACATTATATAATATTTTTTTAAGTACTCAACTTTTGTAAAAATATGTATCACATGATGGTGATCTATCTTTAAATAAATATAATCAATCTAACAAGTGAGACAGTTTAAAACTTAGATAAGTCTTAAACTTATTTCTATTGTACTGATATTATGCTTTTATCGTACCAATTTACTGCATACTTATCATAGAGTTTGGTTATAAGACTTAGCTATTTATTTGATGCGAGCCCTTATATAACATATCATATTGTATGACCTATATCATATAACATTTTCTCGAGAGCTTAGAATTTGGTTGTAAGAGATTTCGTTATATTCATATTTTACGATATTATTATCATATATGTACAATACATTTGGGCTAACATGAATGAATTGATAGGATAGATGTATTGTGAAGCTATCTAATTTGAATACCTATCACCTTTGTATTTCTTATTAATGTTTTAATATGATTTGAATCCTAAGAGAGTAATGGCTAGTTGGAGTTTTTTAGGAATGCAATTTTAACCATTACATGTTCCATAGCTAGGTTAAGAACTATGCCTAATATAAATAGATGTTGATTTGTAAAAGAATAATCTAATAATACACTTTACAAATTTAAGAACTCAAAAGTACAAAACTAAATTGAGGAATTCTTTATCATTTTAGTTATAGCAACCACATTACCTTTACAATACATCTGCTACTCATCCAAACTTTAATTATAATTATTATTATTAGTAACATTTTTGATATTTAGTTTGTGTCATATTTGTTGAAAATGATTTGTGTATAAGATGTGTTTGCATTGAAATGTAAATAACTTTTTCTTATAACTTTAGCTATAATTGGTTATTATTTTGTGTCTTTTTTGAGCATCTTGTTGTAAAAGGTTTATCCCTATATCTGTTGTAGTGAAAGGAAGCATGTAGTGGAACCTAATTAAGTTGATTAAGGACAAATATAGGCATTGGTTAAGATAAATCACCTAAAGATTCTCTATGTGCATTTCTCTCTTTATTTTATTTAGCATCTAGATGCATTATGGTTTGACATTTTGCATAGAGTCATGCCATAGATTTGAATTACTTCAACTTGATTCTTTAGAGTTGCCTAATTATTTCTACAAATTTTTTCTTAATTAATCATTTCTTTAAAGATTTTCTTAACTCCTTGGGGGGGGGGGGGGGGGTGGGGGGGGGGTGTTTGATGTTTGAAACTCAGCTTGGCCTAGAAGATGTTTTTAGCTTAGTGTCCCTTATGCAACTTTCTCTATTTATGTGACTCCAAGGAAATCATTTATTATTGAATTAAAGGTGTCAACATATTTTTTGACACTTTGATTGTGGCGATAGTATTATTTTCATGCTTTAAGAGTAAGCTAATTTAATTTTTTTCTACTACCTTTTGATCAAAGATAACTTTGCCATAGGTTCGCATTTGTTTCATAATATTGATAATTCTTAAGAAACACTCTTGTATTTTTTCCCAACTCCTTTATTCACAAATTTTGAATTTATCTTTGCAAAGTTTGCAACTTCATAGCAATTATTTTTGCATATCTCTGGAAGTCTTATTGCAACATATCCCATGCTTCCTTCAATTTAGTTGCATTGATAATTAAACAGAACAAACTCTATAAAACCATACAAATTAAAAATACTACTTTGGCATCTTTTATTTGAATTTTTTGCTAGAGTTTTCTTTTGCTCCTATTATGGTTATCGCTCATTGGCATTGCATTTATCAACATCTCATAAGTATTGCGATAATAGTACTATTCACATATTAATTTATCAGTACCATGTTTTTCTCCCACAAATATGGGAACCATCGATTATACTATACTTCCAGCAATGCTAAAAGCCATCAATTTGAGATATTTCTTCAAACAAGCACAGTTTCATTACTTAGCTAATACTTATTTTAAAAATGGATTATGATACTAGATGCTAAAGAAAAATAATAGAAAATGGTTCTCATTACATTTTTGTCATGTCATTTTTCATTTTTTTCATGTTATTATTTTTATCTTATTGTAATAATTTATTATTACATATAAATAGAATCTTGTTCTTTATTAATTGAACAAAAGAAAATAAAAAAAATTCTTTGGTATCCCTTTTCTGTCTACTTGCTCATAAATTATCTCCTATATGTTTAGGAGTTAATTTATTGAGAACTTTGTATAGGAAAAAATGTTTTTGTAGAGTTTTTAAGATTTATATAATCATATATTACTCTTTATGAAAATTGTGTAACTTTCTCTTAAATCTATCCCTTTTTATATGACATATAATTTGATAGTTAAAATCATCAATTAATGTGCTTGTCATATTAAAATTAAAATGATGACAATCTAATTATTTACTTGAGCATCATATACACCTTAGATTAGAAGCCAAACTTTTTATATTGGTTGTTTTAGGAAATTAAATTAGTTTTCTTTTCTATTAAAAAAGAGAATAAATATTTTTTCTTTTAGTTTATTTTAAATTAATCTAAAATTCAAAAAATTAGTATGCAATTAATTCACTTTTAAATTATTGGTATTTATTAGATTATAATTAAAATTTATTTTGGAAAATTCTTTAAATATTAGTTTAGAATTGATTAAAAACATTAACTCAAGTAAATTAGTCGATTCTAAATTTAATTATTTAAGATAAAAAAATCACTTTAAATAAAAAATTAATTAAATCTAATTATTGAATTTATTTAACTTAAATTAATTTTGAGAAAAAAAGAATTAATGTGAAAAATTCATGAAATTAATTAATTAATCATTTAAATTATTTTTAAGTTAATAATAAATGTTTATTAATTTTGAATAATCAATTAAACTTAATTTAAACTAATTAACTAATTTTAATTTAAACTAATTAACTTATTTTAATTTAATTAAAAATATGAAAAACAATCAAATTTTTTGAAAATTTAAATTAAGAAAGAGATGAATATATATATATATATATATATATATATATATATATATATATATATATATATATATATATATATATATAAATAAATTATAAATCAACCACATTATATCTCTTAACAAACTATAATATAAATTTATCAAATTTAGTTATAACAGTAAGTTAAAGATCTGTATAACAAATTTAAATTAAAAAAATCTAAAAATATAAAACAAGTTCAAAAGTGGTCCTTAGTGTCGAAAGTCTAGGTTCAAACTCCACTTAACATATATTTATTTAGTTATTTTAAAATGCTTTTCGATCTCTTTGTCCATGGCGAGATTTAACTGAAGTGCTAACGTGTCTTTACCGGGGTTCTTGTCGATCAGCCGAGCCTTTTTACTTTGCGAATACGTGAATACAAATACTCATGGTGGCTATCTCCGCCACTCTTCCGGTGCCGGAAGGCTGTACTTTTGGAGCAATTAGGACGCCTATTCCGCGAATTGGGGGCGATAACTTGCGCTTTGGCCGCTCAAGATCCAGTTGGATCGTGAGGACCGAGGTGAGTTGTTCATATCGATTCGAAAAGAAATTGGCTCCTAATATTTATAATTCCATGCACGTTAGGAGCCCGAAAAAGGTGCAGATGTTGCGTTTTTCTCACATCCGTTTCTCTTTGGCACTTGCATCTGCTTCAATTACTATATCTATTACCTTATTTGCTTAGCGTTCTTACAGCATATACGGTTATCAAATGATCTTCTTCTTCTGGTTAAACTCTTTTATAATTGAACTTGCGCAGATTTTGCTTTGCTAGTGATACTTGTCAGTTAACTTGAAGAGGCCATAACTTTTGAACAAATGAAGGGCATGCTTGGCTGAATGCATTAGAAATGTTTTTTTTAAAGAGGAATCAGGTATTAAATACTGATTACGACAAAAGTTTAAGAGGAGATATCACCATCAAAAATCATGGAAAACTCGGAAAAGGGCAATGCTAAGGGGAAAAAATGACACAAGCTTATCATGAAATTTTTCTAACAAGGAAAAAGCCTCACCAACATCATGCTAAATAAGATCGAGGGGGATTTATACTGTTACCAGATGGTGTATGTCTTGATAGTTATAATATCTTACCCTTAGTTCCCTTTAGGATTCTTATTTGATGACAAGGGTTGGATCCTTTGCATGGAGGATGGCCTTTTTATAGGTTTGCCAGGTTCATCATTGTAAGATCTCTGACTTTGATAAGGGGAAATCTTGTGTGATATGGGTAATATCATGTGGGGCCTTGGGATGTGACTTGCCATTTGCTAATGAGAAAACAAAGTAGGTTTTCACTACTTGTATATTAACAATTTTTTGAGTTGAACATCACCTTTCTGTTACAGTTGAATGTCTATGTTATGGTTTTGAAAAAAGTGGTGTATCATTACATGCATTAGGGGTTTGTAATTGCACTTGTGGATTATTTTCTAGACATGTCTTTTTAGTTGCTACCATATGTTTGTTGCTTTGTTGTGTTGAGTTCCACTTGTATTATGTTTTAAGTGTAATAATAAGGTTAATGCCAAAATAAATAAGAAACATGCCTAGTAAATGAATTATAGATGTATCATTTTTTTGTTTAATATTAGTCCCTTGGTCTATTGGGTGCATTGTTTATGTGTTGATTGAGTCTAAAAGAATGAGTGACATGCCAAGAGGTTGTTAATAGGCTTTAAAGTCAAGTGCTTTCCTTTTCTCAATCTTCATATTGTTGTACTAAGGTGCATAAGTTGCCCTTTATTATCCTTTCTTCAACTTCCACATCTTTCCTTAGCATCAATGGTTAATCTCTTGAACCTTGTTACTATCGTCTAAGCTTCTATGATGACAATGGAGAGGCCTTTTAAGGGTGGGGATTTGCCTCTAAGAAGATTAATATTGACGATGACACAATGACCTGTACTATGTTGGTGAATACAAATGCCTATCCCTAAATTGTGTTGAGTGTTGGTGCAACCAAGGCTTTGATTCGCTCTTGGATGGCATCGCTTCAAACCTTGCATTGATTGAGCTTCTATTTGCAGCCATAGACTTGTTAACTAAGGGAATATGATAGGTTCGATTGGATACGATGAAAAAGTTCTATTCAAGAGGAAGGAGGGGATGAATTGTGTGTAAAATTGTTATTGGAAAACTTGATTTTTAAACCAAATTTTTTTTTGAGTAGCAAATACAATTCTCAATTCCAATAAAAAAATAAAAAGGAAGTTCAAGAAATAAAAATCATATCAAGAATTTTTTAAGTGGTTTGGTTTCTACTTAATAAATGCATATCTATGCTGAATCTAAATAGATGTGGGCTTAACATATTCTTTTCACTCCTTTGTCATAGTTAATAAAGCATTCACTCCAAGTGTCTCTAACTCAACCTATTTGAGTCTTTTCTAGGTTGGAGCCTAACTTGAGTCTTTTTAAGGCTAAGACTCAATCTCTCATTTGGGGTTTTTATGAGATTGAAACCCAACCCATAAAAGATCTCACAAAAAAGAAAAATATCTCATGATTGTCTTCTCACAAAGCAATGTTACAAAGTTTTTAAATTGAACATATAAATATTAAAAGAATGAATGAATGCAATAAAATCATTCTTAATTAATTTTTAGGGAAAAGAGGCACAATTTTTTTATCAAGTGCTTCTTTTTAATATCTAATGAAGCTTAGCAATGAAAGTAGCTTTTGGAAGTTAGTTGAAGGGCTGCAAGTGTTGAAACAATAGTAAGTTGATTTTCCAATTTCGTGTATATTTTTGATTGTCATTAAGGTGAACTTATGATTTAATGGCTATTTATAGTGATTTCTACTTAGTTAGAGTTCCTATGTTTACTCTAAGCATTGCCATAGGTCAATTAGCTGTTAATCTTGCCTAGAAACTCATCAAACGTCTTTGGGAGTGTTTACAAACAGCTAGGAGGCAAAATGGTTTAGAAAAACTGATAAAATGAAAGTACTTATTAGCCTCTGTGGTGAAGTACTTGTACCTTACATTATTTTAAATGTATTGTATATAGATCTTTGTTTAGGGCAATTCTTCAGTGTGTACTGTTCGTTTGTTTTACATACCATTGCTTTTGAATGAGGTGTACCGCATGTGTAGACTCAAGTATTGTAAGCAATATTTAGGTTGGCATGCCTCTAGTTAGCTTGTGCTTCACGTATCCTATGTACAAATGGATGTACCGTACATGAGCCGAGGCTCACTCCTTGCGATGTACCATATTCTCATGCATTTTATCTCTATAATATGAATGATGTATTATATGTGGTTTATCGATGTATCAAACACCATACTCAATTTTTTAGATCTTAAAAGAGATTTTGAAGTAACTTCAAGTAGATTGTGTGAGTATATATAAAACATTATTTTTAATTAGTTTTGAAATAGATGTTTTTACATAAATGCTTGAGCTATATGAGATCAATTTTAATTATTTTTAATTAATTTTTAAAAAATAGTGGATTGATTTGTATAAATGATTTCAAGTGGATTGTGTGAGTGCATTCAAAAATATTAATTTTAATTAATTTTGAAATAGATGATCCATCTCATTGCTTGAGTCATATAAGATCAATTTTTACATCAATTTATTCACAAGGTTCTTCCCAAAATTGATCTTGAGTTTTTTTATCCTTGGTGAAGTAATTCTCCATCCTTATAAGCTTCATAGGACTTTTTGACATCACCACGTGTCCTTTAATTTCATCTTGAGTAGGTGTTTTGAATATTCTTTGAGCTTTACTTGAACTTGTTTGAATCATCATTGAAGTTACTTCTAAGTTTTACTTTCATTACCTAGTTATTTTAAAATTTGTTTGCACTAGATTATTGACATATCATCAAAATTCAACTTTAAACTACTTAGGCTCATGGGGCTAACAAATGACAAGATAGGAGATGAAATGTAATGCCTTTTCTCCACTTGTTATTTATATATATATTGAGAAATCAAATAAAATCAGAGTATAATAACATTATTAAAGACACTAATGTTATAAAGACGGGGTGACGAATAAAACTAAATATAAACTATAATCAAACCATTAATGATAGAACAAAATATAATACATACACATCTATTCTAATAAAAAACTTAGTATTAATTTGTAAAGTACAAAATCATAATATATAGAAAACCACACTCATAATTAGCTCATCTACTACTTTAAGCATGCTCTTTCTGTGTATGCATAGCATGATTTATAATGTAAAGAAGTGAACTTTACAAATCTCAACAAGTGAATTCTATATAATAATAATATCATAATCTGATACATTGAGTAAGAATAGAATTAGACATAATATAAATATGACATGACATACCTAATGTACTCATGAATGTATCATAAATAATATTGTAACATGTTTTAGAAAATATGTGTATCATATTGACATGCCATTTTCCTTAGATATATATATATATATCATATAAATTATATTTTATTTCTTTTCTTTTTTTGTTTGTAGTTTTTTTTTTATTTTTCTTATTTTTCATTCTAATTGGGCCTGGATCTCACATGATCATTATCTCATAATTATAAGCATATCTCATCTTATCTCAATATGGTTTCTTATCGTCTCATTTCTATATGTTTTCTTGTAGATATATCACTATTGGTTAGTTATATCAATTGTATCATGTTTTTAATATATCAACTTTGTACAAAATACTAGTGGTATTTGAGGATAATATAATCATGTTAACGCCATATATCAACCCAATAGTGGATGAGGTTTTTAAAGTTCACATGGATTGGAGGAAGGTACTTGTGATTTAACAGCATATGAGTAGAGACTACATCTATAGGTTCAATCATCACTTGGCATGACTTTTCATAAGTCAACTTTAGCCCAAAGAAATGAACCAACAACCTTAACAATCAGAATACCTTCATCCTTACAAACAAAAACAAGGTAGGCTTTTGCCTTATCCTTAGCACCAAGAGTGTCTTCATCAACAAAACTATTGTGATACTAGATGGGATGCTAAATGCATGCTATTTAAATGCTAAGAATGTGAACCAATTTTAAGTTTAACTTGTAAATCCATAGGTATTTAGTTGAAAAATTAGTTCATATGTGCACTCTTTAGGTCAACATAGTCTTCTTGATCATTTGATCTAGAAGGTCATTTTATGTGAGTGATGAAAAATCAATATTTAATGGTAATTTTGTTAATAGTATGACTATTAATGCACACACATCAAGTTACATCTTTCATAGATGTAAATAAGATAGAAATAGCATAAGGGCTAATACTTTCACGCATAAGGACCTTCTCAATTAACTCATTCATTGCTAGAATAGTACAAGGTGTGTCGTAGGGCTTAATCTATGATTGGTTAGTCTTGGGAGTGTAGCTTTAGGTGTAAGGTTGATTGTGTTTTGAATATTTTGCATCATAGGTATGGAGTTAGGAAATTGGAATTGCTTAAGCATGAGTTCTAATGCTGGGGATATGGTTATCTCCATCTTTGTTTTCTTAGTGGTAGTGGCCTCAAATAACTCAACTTGGTCATTATCCATCTCTTTTTTGAGCTTATATGTGGTGATAATATTGAGACTTTAGTTTGGCTTGTATCTTTAGAGGCAAATTGAATAGGGTTGGGATTCTTTGAGAGATGGTTATACCATAACATTTTTTCTTTGTTGCAAAAAGGTTGTAAGTATTTGCCGTCCTATTAGTCATAAAGCCATGGGTGTATTAGGATAATGTTGATCACTTGCATGGGAATAATATCACACAAAATTGTCTTCCTAATGGCCAAGCTTAAGTGAAACTCTAGTATCATTTTTTATGGGTACGGAAGTCTTGTCCATTTATAAGATGGTAAGGGTGAAAGCGGTCAACAATGTTTAAGTTCATCCTGGTAGCAAAGTCGATGGCTATTGCATTAATACAACTAGTAGTATATGGAACTAATTTGTAGGGATTATCATAGCTTATAGTGTAGTCAAAGAATATGCAAGCTCTTCAATCTCCAACTTGTAGGGAAGAGTAAAGGTGCACTTCCATCATATGGTGTGGTTGTGTGCTAAAGATATAAAATGGTTCCCTCAAGGCCTGTTTTTCTTTTACTCCTTTCTAAGGCTCAATTACAACCTTGTCAATCCCTTGGTTGGTATCCTCCTTCTTGACCTCTATTACTAACAAGTGGGGCATTGTGTGGTTGTGTCCCTTCTGCGACATCTGAAGCATTCAATGCATGAGTTTGTGGGAGCGTGGGATGTGGATTGGGTGGATTCCTTCTTATGAGGTAGAGGTGTTAAACCTCTTGGATCCATGCTTGAAGAAGGGCTTTAGGTGGAGGTGGGCTTAGTGCAAGGATGTGGAAGTGGTGCAATTTTGGTCCTTCAGAAGGTGGTGAAACAAAAAAAATGCTCCACTTCCTACATGACTTGATAAGCATCCTCTTGGGTAGTGTCATTCTTAAGGTATAACTTAGCTTGTTTGTGGTCGCAAAGTTAGTGTGAAATTTAGAAAGGACTACTTGGTTTGGCACCTTGATTCCATAATGAAGGTGGTACTCCTCAAACTTAGTGATGTACTTGTTGATGGCTTTGGTCCTTTGGGACAACCTTTATTATTGATTTAAAAGTTTCCTTGTATAAGATAAGGTTATATACTTTTCTTTAGGTTTGTATTTCAAGTCTATCAAAGAGTGTAGTGGTTAACCACCTAGCAACATGTTATTGCTCTAAGTTTTGTACATATAGGTGGACTTTTTATGTGATGATTTGCTGGCCATGCAACTTAATAAACTGAAATTGCTTGGTGGTTAGTAAGAAACTCAGGTTTTGGAAAATAAATATTGTCATTGACTACTCATGTGGTACCACTAGAAATAGCAATTTATACCAATTTCCTAATCTACATATATCCTTGGTTCTAGGCTACCATCATAGGGGATTCTAATTTGATGGACCTAATGATGTGCTTGTCATCTTCACCATTGGAGTGGTCTTACGTAGGTGTGCATGATTGATGGCATGGTAAGGGGCATGTTGTGTATTCTTGTGGGGATAACTTCAACTTGGAGGACTATGGCTGCCCTTGTTTACCCTCACGACCCTCAAGGTGTGTGAGTCGATTACTGAATGCCATCATTGTTATCCAAATTTCTTGGAGTTTGCAAATGACAATCAAAGTTTTATTGGGACATGTATATGAGGTAATCTCATCCTGAATGTATGTGCATCCAAGTGCTTTTCCTATTATTGTACTAGGAGTTGTAATGGTCTAATTAGTGACCCCACCAATGGTATGTTGGTATGAAGTCTCAGTCCTTCCTGGAAGGATTGTGTGGCCATCAATACAAGTTCGTATTGAGAAACTTGTGCAAAAAATTAAGTTACAAGCTCTTTGGGAATTCAAAAGTCAAACCCTCAAGTTGTGTATGTGTTTGAAGTTCTTCTATAGAATGAACTTAACTTTTTTTTTCTTTTGGCTTCTCAACTAAAACATCTATGTTGGTTTATGTAATTTATGAAGTATAGGTTTTTAGTAAAACTTTGAAGGGTGAAAAAAGAATAATTATGCTTCCCTTGTTTATTACAAATAAAAAAAAATGTAATGAATTGACTAAAATTTTGAAATTGCTCTAATGTGCTATTTTGTTAATGTTGTAATTATTTAAGCATAATTTTGTTTTTGCTTTATAGAAAAATCTAAAATTGAATTTTGACATGTTTGCTACTTGGTTTTGTAGTTATTAATTCTGTAAAGTTTTTTATATCTTTCTTTAAAACAAGAAATACAATAATCAATTGCAAGAAATTAAAGGAAAAATGAAAAAGAATACTGTTGATAAAAAGGTGTTGCAATCAAGAAAATAAAGAAAGAAAATGCTAGATTAAAGAGGAAATATACTGCCAAAAGAAGGAGGTATCGTAATAAAGGAAATCATAGAAATAAGAAATTATTGTAATAAAATTATAATAAATAAAGAAAGACTATAATTAAATTAAATTCATGAAGTAAATAAGAGAAGAATGTGCAATATTAAAATTTCATGTGTAAGTCTTGGCTTATGAGTATTAAAATTTCATGTGTAAGTCTTGGCTTATGAGTTAAGTTCTAAAGCTTATTTTCTTATTGCCACCTACTTTTGTGGGAGTTCTGCCATTATGGCTATCCTAAAAGAAGTCATGATCCAAGAGGGCTCGACTTGATTTTGAGTTTGGAAAGTGCAAAAAGCTTAATGACATAATGGATGAGATGCAAATGATGTGAATAATTAATTTTAAGGCCGAGCTTCTACATTCATAGGCATCCAATTGAAAGATTAAATCAAAATTTGGATGAACACAAGAGAGCTTAATAGTTTAAAACCTCATCGAAGGTTGGATCACCAATGTTGTTGAGAAACTTGGTGGATTAAGGAAACATATTCCGTTTAAACTAATAAGAAAGCTTTCACGTGGATGGCAACTATAGCCACTTCTATAAATGCACACAAAATTTAACTGAAAATAGTTGCGCCTTTTACAAATTGAGCAAGAATTTGAATACCAAACCATAGCTGGCCCTTTATCAAAATTAGAAGCAAATTATTAAGGAGAGCATCTTGAAGAGAAAAGGATCCCTAAAGGGATGAAAAACCAAATTGTCTCAGGACGAACTAGTCTTGGGAAGAAGAGAGAAAAATTGATTAAACAATGCCTAAATTTCAAAAATAAGCAACAAAAACAAGAGATAAAGTGAGGGATTATGCTCGGAACAGGGAGGAGGTTGGGATGAATGCAAGGTAGGAGCGGGGTTCTCCCCCTTTGGTTGTCGTCATCGTCCTTTCAAGAATCATTAGAATCCAGAGGTTGGATTTTACTCGAGTTAAAGAAACTCACACAAGTGAATGTAGTTGCCAAAATATCAATTAGAATATGAAGTCTCCAAGTGCTCCCAATTGTAGAGTCTCATGAAAGTGAGGTAGGATCTCTACAAGATGTGCAATTGAAGTGTGGAATCATGACACTACAAGGAAAATGAGCTCCTTGATGGAGTTTACACACAAGTCGAGTGCTCTTCCAAGGCATGCGGGACTAAAAGCAAGAGAGGAATACAAGTAAACATGAGCTATCGAGGCCCAAAATGTAAAATACAAATAGAGGCCCAAATGTTGTTTCGAGTCATAATGCAGGGGTATGCATGCTTGCTCAACTCGTTCTTGTTTGCAATGCTATTGGATGGGAATGGGCTATGAGGATGCACGTATGTTGAAGTCGATCCATAACTGATGACCATTGTTAGGGATGCTTGACAAGGTGTGAATCGATCATTCCATGGTTGACCAAGTAGCTTATAGAGCCCAGAATAGCTAGTCCAACTAGATAGAACCTAACTGGGCTTGGCTTCAGGGCTTGATTGGGTCACAACAGATGCAGTGATATCTACAAAATTGGGATGCTCTACCACATAGCTATTCTCATCAATATCAACATTATCAATTTGACGATTTTGTTATTATTGTTCCTCTGCACAATTAATTTTATTATAAAGAAAACTTTTCTTTTTTGTGTTTGTGTTATGCTTCCCTTAATATTGATGAAATGACTTATTAGTGTATGCAGTGTCCTATAGTCTTTTAATGGTGGCAAAACTTTAGAGTTAAATGTAAATACTCTGTAAACTTTAATTGATTTTTCATAATTTTTTTAAGGTTGATCATAAGAATATTGTGCAATCAAGGCATCAAACAACACAAATTGATGTATTATGGAGAAGATTTTATTCAAGCTACGAGACATTAGGTTTTGTGTATGAGCATGCATTTATATTACATGACTTAAAATAAAAATAACATGTTAATTTCAAAAAATCTTAGTGGTCAATCTGAGTTGTACATATTAATTGGATGATTTGAATTCGTCTATTTTTGGCCTTGGCAACTAGGAGGAAGAAACACCATAACTCTATAGTAAGAGTTGCTTTTTAGTGGCTTAGGTGTACTAATTTTCCTCCCAATTGGTTGGTAAAAGATTTGGGAAGTTATGAAAGCATCTCTTTGTTGATTCAAAACCAATTAATCATATTTCTAGAATTTTGACATTGTTTTGGTAAGGAATATTTTTGCGATTGCATACTTTTTGAAACTCTGAAGGATTCTTGTGAGCTATTTTAAGAGTAAAACATCTTTGACCTTTAAAAACATCCAACCAATCAACAATCTAAGCATGCAAAAATTCTCAAGATGCAAATCTTTATATCTTTTAAGAGCTTCATCTACGCTGTGTGCAGTATTTTCTAATCCTGTGATTTATTCTTGTTCTTTTTCTTATGGGCTTGACACTCCAGTTTTATCTTGCACATTTAAATAATTATAAATTTGAAGGGTATTGTCTAAGTGGGAAAGTTCTAAAAGCAAACATCTCTCAGTTTCTAGCTTTATTCTATCAAGGCTAGTAATAATGTGCATCACTTGACAATTTATATTCTTTTTCTTTATAGTTGGATGATAGAGTTTTCCAAGTATTATAAAGAGTGCTCTTTGTGGAGCTCACCACCTTGTATGAAGTAGAGCCATTTTGTGGTTTAATCTTTACTTAGATGGTTTAGTTTTGCTGCTTGTTAGAGTCTTTGTTAAGAGTTTTAAGCCTAATCATTGTTAAAGGCTTCTTGTAATTTAGAAATGGTCTTTATACTTGAAATCTTTTTAATTAGGCCAAAGAATGAGTTTGCCTCCTTCCATGTTAGATGAAGAGGTGGAAATAGTACTATAATTTGGTCAAACCCATCGAATTGTGCTTCTTATATTCTTGCTCATGCTTATTAACTAAACCATCGGCTTGCTACACTCACCACAAAATTGTAAAATTATTACTAATTTTCTAGACTTGTTCTAAAACATTCTTTGGACAATTTAAAAGTTCGCTGTGATAAAAATATATTGCTAAACTTTTCATAGAGAAGGTTAGGCATATCTATTGTATGATTTCAAGTCATTCTCCTAGCATTCCTAGACATAAATCAATTCACAGAGGCACTTTCATGTTTTGATTGGACTAATTCAAATCCGTTGATCAATATATTCAATGGAACCTTTTGTCTAGATCTATTTGTTCAAATTGACTGAATGATTTTAGATCAATCGATTAGTTTGTCTTAAATTTATTAAATCCTTATAGAGCCAGTCATGGGTGATTTCATTTGGATGAATTTAATTAGTCCAAAATCATTTGGATTATTCATTAGAAATTGTTATTATTAATAAATACATCTAAGACTTTGATGTTATTGCTTTATTGTATTTGATAACAAGGGCATGCTTTTGAAATCATAAAACCTTAATCTTCCATTATTCTTTCTTTTAAGTTATAATTTTTAAAGAGTTAAGAAATTCACTTTTCTTCTTAGGTGATGCAGGTGGGCAATAAAAAGGTTTTTTACAATGGCGACTTTAATAACATTGTGCTAGAAATAGAGTCTTAAGATGTCGACACAAGAGGGCAAGTGAATTGTAAAAATTACAAACTCAAAAATATTGAATAAAATAGCATAAGTCTTGTATAATTCTTAGTTATTTTAAAGGCTCTTGTTAACTTTACAAATTTTTGTATAAGGAATGGATAAAGTAAATACTCAAGGACTATTAGGTTGTTTGATCCAAAACACCAAATCTCATTTATCATTGATAAAAAAAATATGGCTTACATTAACAAAGCCTTTTATTGATGGGGGTAGGTAAAGTTTTTAAACTAGTCTAGATGAGTATATACCATTGTGCTAAAAGACCTTACAATCATTGACCTAGATGAGCTTATAATAGTGAGTCATTGAACCTTACAACATTGGCCAAGAGGAGTATGCAAATCACTTGGTTAAAAAACTTTACAAATAGTGGCTAAAAGATTAAATCAAAGAGATATGTACATCTAAACACAAAGTTCAACAAAAAGATTTAATGATTAAGAGCTCAATTTTAGGTTCATTAAATCCAAAAATTATGAAGAAAATCAAAGGAATAGTTGTGGGTAGGTAAAACCTATAAACTAGCCCAAACAAGTTTATAGCATCGTGTTAGAGGACCTTATAGTCATTGGCCCAGATGAGTCTATATGAGTTAACAAATCTTACAACTTGGCTAATAGGAGTATAGAAATCATTTGGTCAGAGGACTTTTCAAATAGTGGCTAAAAGTCTAAATAAAAGAGATATGCAGATCTAAACACAGTCCTACAAAGGATTCAATGATCAGGAGTTCAATTTTAGGTTCATTAAATTAAAAAATTATTAAGAAAATTAAGGGAACGCCACTCGTACACTTGAATAGTGCCTTGGTGTGGGTCTCCTACGTGCACGCATGCAATGCTGATTTTGCAGAATGTTTTAGGTAAAAAATCACATGCTTCTTATGAAAATTAAAATATTATATATTTTGTAATAAAATATTATTTTCAAATCTCTTTATAAAGAGATAAGAACGATGAATCAAATAATTCAAAATTTCATGAATTTAGAACTTCTTGAAAGGAAATTTCTTAGAGAATTCAATATTTTTGTGACAAAAATCTTCTTTTTCCCTTCTTTAGTTTGTCGCCATTCTCACGTTTCAACTTCTATTGTTGTTACTCGAAAAGGAAGGTTTGTTACCGAGGGGTTGGGGCGAGAATGCCTTGCAGACAGATTATTCAAGAAAATAAAGTATAGTTCAAAAGTACGAGTCCTTATAACCCAACAATCAATTAAAGAGACATACTAAATCGATGTGTAGAAGTTTTGGAAGGATTTCAATTTAATGGAATTCTTGCTTGTGTGGTCAAGAAAAGAATAAATACACTAGCTTCTACTTCAGCTTAGCTTTTGTCTCCAATGCTTGATGAATGTGATGATATTCAAAATAATATGCTCTTATATGCTTTGTACTTATTCATTAACTTTTTCTTTAAGTTTTAATGCCTTTTATAGCATTTTGGAATTGTCTTCAATGGCTCTAAGTATCCTTGGTGACTCTCATTATTATATTAGAAAATTTAGATTTTGGTCAAACTATCTATTACACACTAAAATATACTAGACGTACTATATGTTAAAGATAACACATTATATGTAATTCTCAAAATTGTGTTTGTGTTGTTCATTAGAATAAATATATTGTATGTAATTCTTGGCTTCAGGTTTTCTGCTAAGATATATTGCTCAATCTGACCTATATGTATTATATGTAAAAAATAACGTATCATATGCAATCGTCAGGTTCCATGTTATTTATCTCAGTGCATAATATGCCTGACTACGTATTATGTAATTTGAATTAGATATACCGTACATCAATATTAACATATCGTATGCGAAGTTCGAGTTCCAGGTTTATCTACACGCTGTTTGTCTTCTTGTTTGCCATTTTAAATGTAACTACACGTACTTATTGACTTGGATACCTTTAGTAGCACAATACAATCATACTGTTTGTGAAGTTTTACGTAATGTATATGAGGCTGGTGTACTGTATGTATAAATACCACATACCATATGTTATGCTCAATTTTATAATGTGTTAAGATAATTCATTCTAAGGGTAAGCATGATTTTTTAATGCAATCAACATTTTTTAAGCTTTTGAAGGACAATTATTTGAGTATGAAATAATCATTTAGTGCATGTCTTCAACTATCTGTTTCTTTCTTTTTTTGTAATTCATTAAAAAGGTAAAATTAAAATATTTGTTGTATATAAAAAAATTGTGAGACCAAGGGGTCAAAAGATACTTATTTTCATCTTTTCTCTTTTCCATTTTTTTTACATGTAGCATTAAAATTTAAAAATAAGCTCTGAACCTAAACTCTTAATGTTTTTAAAAATTAGTTTATAAAATTAATTAATATTTTTCTATAAGTTTTTCTCTTTCTAATTTTATTGGAGAAAGCATGTATATAAGCTTAGAATTTAAACTTTTAGTTTTGGAACTAAAACAGATTTGGGTCCGACCAACCTACAATCAATTGTTTCACCTTTGCTAAGTACATTACTATTATGCTTTTTATTCCAAATATATGTGAGGGCTACATAGAATTAGCATTTACTTTAATTTTACAATATTTAGAAATATGTATCATTTCATGTAATAATAACATGACAATAATGATGTAAAGTTAGAATCTTCAACATGCATAAACTTATTATTATGATATACAACATTTCATTGAATAATATTTGATGCAACATAATTTAAATTTAATTTTTTGAATAAGTCAAAAGTAATTTTATTCTTTGTATTACACAAGTAGTTTGAGCAAGTTCATTTCTTATAGATTTTAACTCTTCCAAATATCTTCATTCTTCTCATATAAAGATTCACAATGCCCAAGATATTCATTGTATTCTTTTTCAAATTTTTTTATTTCTTTGAGAGCTTTTTAAAAGTATTAATCAAATTAATTGTGTTCTCTTATAAACTGGTGATTGTACTTATCATCTTCATTCCTTGATAAATTGATCCTTATCCTTCTTCACTCTTTTCACTGCTTGAGGATGATGATGGGTCTAAGTCACTCCATATTGCTACCATAGCTTTTCTTTTCTTTTCTCCTTGCTAAAATTTTTCTTCTTGCTTTTCGTTTCTAATAATCTTGGGTAATTGGGATAGAAATGTTCCACTTCATGGCATTCATGATATTTTGTTCTACTATTCCCTTTCCTTTGTTCTCGTGGCTCATCATCTTCTTCATTGATTTGCTTGCAACACATTTGTTCAAAATAATTTTTGAACTTTTAGATGGAAGCTCTGCCTTAATTGTTGCATGACGAATCATCTGTAGATGTGGGTGAAGTAGCTCTTAGAGCCAAATTGTCTTTCATCTTCTTTTGTTATGGCTGCATCTACTTTCTTTTCTTTGTCATCTCATTCTCATTAGTCATGAGATCACCAAGTAATTAATCTAGAGTGAGATGGCCCAAATTCTTGGATGCTTTAATTGTTGTAACCAAAGGTTCAAATTCCTTGTGCAAGCACTCAAAGTACTTTCTATACCTATTTAGCATTAGTAAAACTTTTCCAAGATTTGACAGTTCATCTATAATGTTAATAAATTTAGTAATCGTGTTTTTAATAGATTCTTCATCATTCATATAGAGCAATTCATAATCATATATAAACAAATTAATATTTGATTCATTGACTTGATTAATTCCTTCACAAGTAATCTTACGCTTCTCCCAAATATCATGGGTTATTTTAAGATTCATGATCTTATTAAACTCTATGGTCAAGAGAATATAATGAAGGATGTTTAATGCTTTTGTATTAAACTGAATTTTATGTTTCTCTTGTGGAGTGAGTTCACTGGAAATTTTTTTAATCTTCTTATTATCAATTTTTTAGATAAAAAATTAAAGGGAATTTTTGACATCCCATAACTCAAGTTCTATAAATTCAAGAAAAATTTATATCCAATTTTTCCAATAAAATTAAAAAATTTTCTTTAAATAATGGATGAGTGGAATAACCATTTTCTTGTAACATATCACATCCATCAACAATTGTGTAAGACATCATAAAGATTCTTTTAGAATTGTTAGCTACTAGAAATAGCCACACTTTTATTTCACTTATTAAAAATAGAAGTTCTAAGATGATTACACAAGAGAAAAAATGAATTAAAAAAATTGTAAACTCTAGGATATTAAATAAAATAATATAAGTCTTGAATAATTCTTAATTATAATTATATTTTAATCTTATTTTAAAGGATTTTGTTAACTTTAAAATACCTTTTATATGAGAAATATGATAAAATAAATGAATAGAAATTTTTAGGTGATTCAATCCTAAACAATGGATTTTCATTTACCCTTGTTCACAAAGATCTGGCTTGTACTAACAAAGTCTTTTGCAGATGGGGGTAGGCAAAACTCCCATACTAGTCTAAAAGTGTTTATAACATCAAGTCAAAGGATCTTATAACATTGGCCTAGATGAGCATACAAATCATCTGGTTAAAAGGCCTTACAAAGAGTAGCCTAAAAATCAAATAAAGGGGATAATTAGATTCAAACATAGTTCTATAAAAGATTCAAGGGAATAGAGTATAGCACAACATATATAAGTTCTTATAACCCAACAATTAATTTAAGAGACATACTAAATCAATGTATGAAAGCTTAGAAAGAAAAATTTCAATTTTGCTCAATGGAAGTCTTGCTTGTATGGACAAGAAAAAAATACTAGCTTCTATTTTAGCTCAATTTTTCTCTCCAATCCTCAATGACTTTAATGATCTTTAAGATAATGTGCTCCTAAATGATTTGCAATTATTTATTAATTTTGTCTATAAGTTGAAACTATTTTTATAGTTTTTTAGAATGCTCTTCTATGGTTCCAAATATCCTTAATGGCTCTTTAATGGTTATATTAAAAAATTTCAGATTTAGATCAATTTATCATTACTAAAATGTTCTAGATGTACCTTACATTAAAGATAATATATCACAAAATGATCTATATGTACAATACGTTAAAGATAACATATCACAAAATGACTTGTATCTTATGTAATTCTTTGACCTAGGTACTTTTGGCTGTGCAACACTATCATATTGCTTACGAACTTTCATGTATTTTATGGGAGTTGACAAATCATGCATTATGTTCATTTTTATAATGTATTAAGATAATGTATTCTATGGATGATGAGCATGATTTGTGAATGTAATCAACATTCCTTAAGCTTTCAAAAAATACTCATATTAATATAAAACAATCATTTAGTGCATGCCTTTAACTATCTTAATTATAATGAGATGTGGGAGGAGGTGTTTTGAAATTCTTTTATTAAAAATTCACAAATACTTAAAATCTCACCCATTTATTCCTAATATCTCAATATTATTGTCATAAGTTTTATAAATTAAAAGCAAATAAAGTTGACTCTTGAATTTATTACCTAGGATTATTCAATTTTGATGCCTAATGTCTATTATATTCTCATCAAACACCTCACCAAAAAACTCTTTAAGTTAATGATCATTGCTCTCCAAATTGTTTACTAAGTAATTTTGTGATATATGATCTGAAAAACACTTAAAGAAATATATTAGAATATATAATAATGATAATGCTATCATTAAACAAGTTATGCATAAATGAAGGATTCAATAATTCTAAGAATCAAATGGGGGATCTTATCATAGTTAGATCCCTTGAATTTGGCAAATGAACAAGTATCTCTAGTATGAAGAGGATCTACATTGGTTGTGGCATGTCTCGACATAATGGACAAATATCTCTAGTATGTTGTTATTGCAGCTTTGATTTTGTTGGGCATTACTAAGCATTGGGTTTGCCCAAGATAGATAGTGCATAGAGGATCCTGAGTAGTAATAGTATATAGTGTCTGCCATTGTTCCATGATCATTGTGAGCAATGCTTAGAAGACTTCCATTTCTTATTACTTAAGCTGTAGGAGTTGCTAAGCAGCAAGGGTTGGCTCAGGCTTCTTGGAATGAGCTTATGAAGCATTTGAGAACTATAATACTACTATGACTTGCTATATTTTGTTGTAGAAGGCTATAGAGGATTTTGAGATTTTTTAGAGAACATTGAGATAGCAAAGATTTACTCATTCGTGACAAATAAGGAGATTGTAGTAGGCTAAAAATGCCAAAAAATAAAGTATAAGAGTTAGAAGGATAAATATGAAAATTTACCTATAAAACCCCTTTAGTGATAAAAAGCAATGGTATCAGCCATTGATATGAATTATGTTATCGAGTATAGAGATTGCTTCATGGAGATCAAGCTCTAGTTCTTAACAAGGAGAATAAGACAGAATGCTCTTGGACAACATCAATTGGCTATAAGAAGGTTCCTAAAGACCTTTGAGTGCTGTTAGATGAAAGCATAAGGCAATTAATCAAGGCTTATCGAGATTTGAACCTTTTCTTTCTCTTCAAAGTACCCTCTCATACCTCAATTTTCCCACTATGCCTTGTAGCTTTGTTGGAAGTGCATAGACTTGCATGACGGGTGCGTATTGTGGGGCATGGCCTGCAACTGCCATGATGTCAATGATGGCATGTCATTTCCCATGATACTCTTGATTACTCATGTTCTTGTTGCGACTCTTGGATGGTAGTTTCACATGTTTGATTTTTGTCCAATAGTTTTATCACAATCTACTGTTGGATGAATAGACAGGATATAATGGAACACAAGATGCCCTTTTCAATCCTTTTTAGGCTTAGACCATTATTGCAACACAAGAATGGGCCATCTTAATGACCTAGCTATCGTGTGACCTCCTTTCTTTTATCTAGCTATGTTGTTTTGTCTTATCAACCTAGGCCCATTAAAGAATCGATAAGTTTTGGTTCTCCGAGTATCATAGGTTATGTGTTTGCTTATATATCTAAGTATTTAAGTTCTTGGTTAGTCTCACAGGATTGTTGCTAGTACTTCAAAGTTAAAAAAAGTTGAGGTTTTTCTACATTATATATGGTTTTATCTAGATTTAATGAATTGCCAGGTTTTGCTTAAGTAGGCAGGTTGATTTTGGTATGTTAATTCTGCTGAAATTATGCAAAATCATGAGAGCAGCAATAAATGATAAGTATTCATGACAAGATAATTGGTTTATAAACTAATATCTACTTAATTTTACATCCCAAAAATGAAGCTCATGTTTGATTTGATATACTGTATAGATAAGTTATTGAAATAGTGAATGAAGGATCAACCGACCTTAACAGTCTGCATTAGGCTAAATTGAATTGTAGCCTTAGAGAGTCTTGTAAAAAAACTGGGAATCCTATAGCAAGTAATAGGAGTTAAAAAAACTTTCATGCATTCTTTATTTCTGCTGCAAGTGTGTTGTTTTATGCTATAAATATTTAGTGCAGCTTTTCTGCAATTCTAGTACAAGTTGACCACCTTTCTTTTCTGCTATGTGAATAAATTAATGTTTCTTGTTTTTACTTTATGCAGTCAAATGTTCGGAAAGAAAAAATCAGGAAACCTGATCCACCGTGTATGGTTTGTGCTGGAACTGGAAGAGTTAACTGTCGCCAATGTGAAGGAAGAGGTTAAGTATCATGTCTCTGCCACTCCCACTCGCAGTTTAACCAGGTTTTTGTCTTACATGTTGCAAGGAACCAAATGCATTAATTTTCTCCTAAATTACCTTTTGTAGGAAGAACCAACTGTGTTAACTTAGCCGTGCTTCCCAAAGGACAATGGCCCAGATGGTGAATCCCTGATGCTCTGACCTTTTTCTATTACTTTCATGGATTTGTGATGATAGTACTATAATCATCTCTTGAGCTTGTTTCATATTTTAAGCCTTTAGAACGTATCATTTTCCAAGTATGTTTTTTAGAGAGTAGATTTTATTTTAATATTCTGGCCAGTGATTAGAAACTTTTGTATCTATGTACAATTTTTAATCCTTAAATACTGGCAAGCTTTGTGACTCAAAATAGTGGACCTATTGCTGCAAGTGATAGCATAGTGGTTCATCTCATAAGGCTGGTTGGAATTGAATAAGAATTTGATATTCACAATACGGTATGTAGTTAGTTTGATGTCTTAAATTGGGAAAAGATGAGTAGATTGAAAAATGAGAACCACATTCTAGAAAGAAGCTCAACAAAGGCAATTTTGCCTGATCTAGATGATCAGGGAACTAGAAGTTCCAAATCATTCTCCTTAGCTTTCTATTGAGCAGCATCTGCCATCGCCCAGCTTTTCAGTTGCAGTTGGAGGTCTCTCAAACTCATGTTGCTCTTCCTGGCCTAATTGTCGAGCAACTGAGATTTGAATTCCTCAAATTTTCAGGTCCTCGGTCGTCGACGGCAATTTATCTTGTTGAACCTATTTTACTGCCTTCACCGCCTCACAGCTATAGCACCATCTCTTTCCTCTACTAATTTGTATCCATCACCTTTATCCATTCACACTCTAACAGCAGGATCTCTAAATCCATCTGTTCTATCTGATTTTTAGTGTTTTGTTACTCTGAATCATCCATTTTCAGCAGCTGTTTGTACTGCTTGGTAGTGAAATCCCACTGTTGATTGGTGGTTGTTTTCAAGCTGGAAAATCACTGGCTCCAATTCTTGTTTGTTATCCAATTCATGTTTCTCCTTATCCTTTTTTTGACCAAGCAAATCTCTTTTAACTCATAGCTCTAGGTTATGTTTGCCACAGGGATGTTGAGGCCAATCAATAATATTACTTCTGTGCTTAAGGATTTTGAATGATTTTGTTCTCCTCTCGATAATGTAGTTATTGCTTTGCTGATGTTATGATGTAGGACATGTTAAACTTGAAGAGCATGATAGTACATTGCATAATTTGACCATATTTCATTGGTCCATTACAAGGAGCATGAAAACGAAATAAACCATAAGAAATCATGGCCTAATTGGCTAGTTTAGGCCAATTGAGCTTTTGAAGTATTATAATATTTTATTTTCAATATTTTTCTTTTCATTTTAGTAGCTTCTAGATGTTGTTATTAATAAAGTATAGTTATTAGCGGTTGGTTGTTTGTAGTTATATTTATGTGTTTAATTTCTTATGCATTAATATACTTTATAAATAGAAAGTTTTTAAAATGAATTTTAATTTTTGACTAGTTTTAAGTTTATCTTGCCTCAACTTTGAGTGTTTAAATTGACTTGGTTGCCTTCTATTAGATTCATTTTAATGAGTAAATTTTTTACTTTCTCCTTTATCCATCCAATTTTATTTATTTTTTATTTAAGACATTTTTATGATGCCTTTTATTCTCTTTAACCTAAAGCAATCATTTCATTTCATCTCACTCCATTTGCATTGCATATCTTCCATTTTTGGCTCTTAGGTGTTGTAACTATAGCTTTTTCGCCCACATCAACAACCTACCAGATCTACATGTAGGGGGACCTTACCGGCATTATGTGCTTGTGCTGTTGCACTAGTCCGCATGCTAGAACAGCCTATATAGAATAAACAATGTCATGTTATCTTTCTTTTACATTTAAACTTTCACTTGGCCCCAATCTTTCTTTTTCTGCATCATTTGGCATCATAATAGGATGAATTCAAAGGGATTTAGAAAAAAAAAAAGACAAGCTTATTCATTTCAAGGGTAAAAGCAACAAGGTTTGGCAATTTGGGATTTTGCTTCTTCATGCTTAGTAAGTATTGTTAATTCTAGATTTTGCTATTTTCTAAGTTTGGTTAGAAAGTTTTCTCTGTTTTAAACAATGGTATATTTTGTCTTTTGGCAATTATATGAATTATGTAATTTGTTATTAACTAGTTTTCTCCACCTTCTTAAACTAGTCATGTTCTTAAATAATCCTTAATTATTTAAATGAAAATCCTTGTGAGAAGTGATAGTGTGGATTAAGCTTAGAAAATTGTTCTCCATATGTTTAATTGATTTAAAAGGCATTATACTTATTAATATTAGTTTAAATTTTGCTGTTTTCATGATTGCTCACATTCATTTGCCATTTTTATTATGCATGAAAAAATATTAGAAAATATAAGAGAGCGATGTCCATATAAGAAAGAGGTGAATTGCGAAATTTGCAAATTTAACGATATCAAGTTAAGCAATGAAAATTTTTAGAGTTTCTTAATAGCTCTTGTGAACTTGTTTTAGAAACTTTTTTTTTATTTTTAAAAATATTTAGTATAGAGTGTAATAAAGAAAAATATACGAACAATTTTTAGATAGTTTGATCCAAAACTGGATCTATGTTCACCCCTGGCCAAAAAACCAGGCACAAACACGAATGTTTTTGGCAAAAGCCGGAAGGCTAAACCCCTGATTGGGCAATAAGACCTTACAAACATTGGCAAAAAAATCCTACAAACATTAGTTCAAAGAAGCTACAAAATTGGGCCAAATGACCTTACAAATGACCAGGTCAAAAGACCCTACAATAATAACCAAAAAATCAAGTATAAAATCAAAGATAAAATCCTAACAAGGGGACAAAGAACCAATGTAAAAAGCTCAAATACAAAGTTTTATAACCCAATACAATTATCAAGAGGCACATGAAATTGAAGTTAAAGTAATGTAAGATTGATTTACAACTTAGCTTAATTGAGTGAAGGTTGTGAAATGAAGGATAAACCTTGCAACTCTTGCCTTGCTTTTCTCCTAATCATCATAATGCGTATGATGATCTTCCAGAGTAATTCTCTCTAAATGATATGTAATTAATCATTAGCCTATTCACAATATTTAGACCACTTTTTATAAATAGTGGAAAGTTTTGTAACGACTCCAAACATCCTCAAATGATTATAATAAAATTTCTTGAAATTTAGTTAAATTAGTTGTTATTCATATATTCTGTACTAATCATATTATCCGATCTAATGATCGTACTGTGCAATACATACAAATGAACTAATTGTTCGATTCATCAGACTATTTGACTATTTTTACATTTTTTAAAATGATCATATTGTACGATATAATAATATAATAATGTATAAATGACTTGGGTTCAGCTTCACAAAATGTTCTCTTTGTTTGGGCATAATCTTACCATACGATATATATGTAGGAATACATCTATAAATAAGTTTTTCTCAATCTAGCTGGAAATACACAAACAATCATATTGTCCGATAAATAGGATCATACTGTATGATTAGTTATAACTTTTATATTAAACACCATTGGATTGTTCTATCACCATTCATGTAAACACACATGATTTGATCATACTGTATGATATGACTTATACAAATTCAAGGTTTTGCATTCTACACATATTGACCATGTCTTGTTAATGCAAACTTGTATTTTTCGTGTTTACTTAGGCATGTTTATATGTTAAAAAAGTTAGTTGAAATGCATGTTTTAAGTTTACATAGACAAGTGGATGCATGATTTGAAAAGCCTTTAGCACAATCAATTAATAACTTATTTTAGTCACAGTACTTCAAGTAAATTGTTATAAGTCGTATATGTTATTATCAAAATATAGAGACTCCTTAGTGCTTTTCTCCATGTGTATCTAAGTCTTGTATTTCTTTTGTGTCAGTTATGTTTATATTAAATACTATTAATAAATACATTGAGTCAAGTTCAAGCTTCTTCAATTGATTCATCTATTTATTCTTATCAAATTTACAAAGTTAATTATCTCATGTTATTCTGTAGATGCTTCACTTGCTCATTGTCATCCATTTTCGTTGAGAGGAAGTCCTTTTAACGAAGTTGGTGTATTTGAGATATTTGATTAGCTGTAACTGAGATAGTCTCCCCAAAGGATAATTTATTCTGAAAATATATTTTAATGATGTTGTCATTTAATTGTAAATATGTATACACGTTAATCCATCTTTGTTTGAACTTGAGGAAATATTTCTATTTCATCTAGCATTTCTTTCATTGCATTGATTGCAATTTTTTGAAATGTTCGCCCCTTCAACATGATCTCTTGTGGCACTTGCTAGTTTCCACTTTGTTAGTATCTTCTCAAAAGGTCTGCCACTACCAAAATTTTCTTTTCTCCAATTGTTGTTTCTATTCCACTGAGATCTTCTAGAAAAAAAGGAAGGACCTTGAGATTCTACCCTTCTTCAAAATAAACATCTCAAGTAGGCAAGTCAAAGTTTTATTTAATTTGACTTCTTTTAACTGGGTCTTTATGATCTCAATGTTGGTTAGACCTTTGGGAGTGATGCCTTTATGATCTCAATGTTGGTTAGACCTTTAGGAGTGATGCCTTTACGATCTCAATGTTGATTAGACCTTTGGGAGTGATTGTTAGGTCTTTCTTGTCTCTATTATGTGAATAGCCACATGCTGTTTGACATCTTTCCTTTGTGGAGGTAGAATTGAAGTTGATCTAATTAAATCATGAGAAACTAACAATATTTTCATCCTCTTTATGTAAATTAGCAAGAGCCTTTTCACCGACAATGAATATATTTCTATTGTCATTGGACTCAAGCATGATCTTATAAAAGTAGCATCAGTTTGCGCTAGGGTAGTTGTTTCACTGGCTTTCCTTGCTGCCTGAGTCAGTATTTTTGGAAGTGTAGTTCTTGATTCTGAATATCTTCTCCTTTTCTCACTGTGGCCTTTATAGTAATCTGAGCCACTTTTTCTTCCAAAGTACTTGTAGCACCTAACCTTCTATGTAGGTCTAAGGATTCTTCTCCAAAGGGGCAATGGTCTACTACATTACTAGAATTATCGAATTATTTGGAAAGGAGGGAAACAATTCCTTCTTTTGGACTTGGTGTTTGCAGCAAAATTTGGCATTATTACACCATCAAATTTATCGTCAGTAGTCCATTTTGTGGCATGTCGAAGATATCATTCAGTTTGGTCTTATTCACAAGACTAATGATTGGTACGTCGAATTTTCTAGTGTTCATATGTTTGGACTCTTGAGCTAATGTGGCTGGCAATTATGGAAGCATATAGTTATTTGATCAACAAAATAGCTTGAAAACTCTAGGATTTTCTTGTTAGTTTCAGACATGAAGTCTACTCATCCTTGTAGGTGCTATTCTCTAAAAACTCAAATCAGTTACTTGAAACAATCTTGGAACCATGCAAGCATTTGCAATGCAATGTTCAATCAAAGTAGTGAGTTGCAATCTTTTTTGGTTTGAGTAAGCATGATACCAAAATGAATGAACACTTGTATAAAACATTCCTGAAATGTTAAAAAGAGCCTCATCAAAAGAAATTCCACAAAGATACAACCGACATCCTAGTCCATTTTTGACAATGGTATGCCATATTGTATAGCTTCAATATGAGCTATTCCATTATTCAAGTCTAACTCATACATCTTGAATTCGAAGTCTTTCTCTTCTTCCATAATCAACAAAGTAAGACGCTATTCCATTATTAAAGGTCAAAGGACGAGGATCTCTTGTTTTTTTCGTTGTTTAATTTTTATGCTTCTTTGATGTTTATTTTTGGTTGATTTCTTAAAATATATTGTTATGGATGATAAACCTTTAGTGAAAAGAAGTAGAGAGCTAATTGTTCCCTGCAAATAGCAAATGCTTGGAAGCTTCTATGGAAACCCAAGGGCAAACTTTTATATTTAATCAACTTTTCATTAATTATTGCAGATGACGATTTGCTTGTCTCGTTTTTTTTTATGTTAGCAATAATTGTTTGATTGTCAATTAAGTTAACCACTCAGCCTATTGTGACTATTCCGCCATGCTTCCTTGACTTTTGTTTATTTTTCAATCACTTTGATATTCAAATAGTTTGCATCATAATAGCTTGCATAGTCCTAGGTATCATCATTGCAAGTAAATATATTTGCAAGTGACTAACCCTTTTTCATAAAATTGGAAATATATCGTTTCAAATAAGAAAAAATTACAAGAGGGCTTGACAATATTTCTTGCGGAAACATATGTATGACCTTGAGGTCACTAAATTTTTTGCAAAGATATGTCAAGAAAGAAAAAATGCATTGAAACTATAATTCATTTGAAAATTTTCTTTCTTAAGGTTTTGAACCTCTTGAGTTTTGTTTAACCTTCACTTAAATGAGTAGTGTACAGATGGTTGGGTTTGACAAGTGCTTAGTTTTAATTAAATCATGTTCAATCAAGGTAAACAATGTTTCTTGAACTTAACTTACAAAGGAAAACATATGAATTGCTTCTTTGGCAATGCCTTTTGCTTCAATCTGCACATCTAGCTCCAAGGCTTAGCTTTGTTTAACGCACATCAAGAAAATTGTTCTCCTGCATTCATGTCCTCTTGGTCAACCTTTGTAGAAAGAAGCTCTTTCTTTAGAGGTACAACCTCTTTTTTCATGCTCCTTTTGATAAGAACTTCTTCGCTTTAACATATCTTGAACTTTTCATGAGTTTTATCTATATTGATGATATAATTACAAACAAATCTAAGAATTAAGTTCCAAGTGAGAAATTTTCTCCACTGATGAATTAAGCCAACAATTACTGTCTTGAGGTCACAAGGATTGTTTCAATAACTTTTTTGATGTTTTTTTAATCCGAGTTAAGTAGGAAATGTCAACTAGAGATGTTTCTTGATTCAAAGTCTCATTTTTTTTGCTACACTTGATTTGATGTTGAGAAATTCATTGGAGGGACAATCCTAGTTTCTATGGTTTTGGTGAAAATTGTTAGCTTTGCACTTCGTTGGAGGAACTTTGATCTTGTCTACTAGAGGTACCATCTTCTTAACAACTTACAAGCCAAGGTTGGGAGGGGTGGCTTCAGATCATTTTTGACTCTAATTCACCTGAAGAGTAGTGAGGGTAACTAGATTATTATGTAGAGAGTGGGTTTTTTAAGGTTTTGCTTCTTTAGAGGCAATGCTTCTAGGACCATCTTTGTAGTAGAATCTTGAATGATACATCTAAAGATTGAAGAATCTTTCTTAAAGCGCTGAATGCGGAGGGAGAGTTCTTTGCATTAACAAAATTATTCTTCATCTTTATGTCCAAGAAGATATTGAAAAAAATGATTAGATTGAAAAATGAGAACTAGATCCTTAGTTTTTAACACCCACTCATCTTGTTGAATCTAATAGGACTTATTTGCCACCCATTCATTGTGAAGAAGATTGATATCTTAGAGGATCAGCTTGAAAACTATTGCCCCCTTTACGGGTATTATTTTGAAACCCTCTTTTCCTTGATTGAAGCTATCTCATTATGCTATTGCATAGTGGAATTCTCATTTAAGGTCAGAATCGATTTGCAATCAATCTTAAAGGCAACTCATTTATCGAAAAATCTTATTCTATGAGATACGTGGAAAAAAGTTGGAGAAGGTATTCATCACTATCAAGGGTAGTCTGGACATGAGCATTGGAATTTGATTTCCTTGATAAGTTGCACTTGGCATTTCTCTAAATAAAATGAGATGCTGCTCTAATGGAGTACACCCTAGGTTTTCATTATTCATTTGGAAATAAGCTTGCAATATTTTTTATTCGAAATTTGATCCAGGTAGTACATTCGTGATGGCCATTGAATGCTAAGAATCAAAGCAATTGCTTGAATGTAGAATCAATGCAAAGGCCATTCAAGAGTAGTTGAGACTTATGAATGTAAATGACGTGAGGATCTTGTCAGTATTTGAGAAAATTCTTCAAAGGTGTTCTATGGGATAGCCACTTCATTCCTTTGCTTAATGATTTCAAAAATTTGAATGAGGAGATGTCCAAGAGATGACATGTATGAAGATGGAGGAGTTTATGAAGAAGGAACTTGTCTTGGCTTTATCCAATCCTTAGCAACCATCGGAGATCGAGACCAATGCCTTTGGTTATGCAATTTAACTTGTATTGATGCAAGTAAGACTAATAATATGCTATCATAATTATTTCAAAAGGATCATAAAAATAATCCAATGTATGATAAATAGTTGTTTACATCCTTTTATTTTGGGCAAAGAAACGATGTTACGCTTGAGTCATCAACCATTCTCCATATCAAAATTGCAACAAATACTAGACATGAAATTGATGGCCTATGTTGTACTTCAATGACATAATGAAATATAAGAAAGGCTTCATAATATACTAGCAAATATGCTCTCTTGGATCTCTTAATTACATTCTATATATCAATTTTGATTTAATTGCAACCAAAGGAGGATTAAGAGTATTCCATGAGGTAGTTTGAGGATCCAATCTTTAAAGAAGTCAAGGAGATTCAGAAAAGAAAATTAGCTGATTATACTCGTGTTGGATTTTTATACAAAGGTTGTTTGCTTTGTATTCCTTGAGATAGAGGTTTATTAAGATGGATTTTAGAAGCTCACATTTACAAAGTCCCTAGCTATTTTGGCATGACCAAAGCTATCTAGAAATATTAGCTGATGTTGAGAGGAATGCTCGACTATGTGCACATTGCTACACGATTAAACTTGCCAACAGATTGTAGGGATTATACAAGTCTTTACCACATCTTAGAAGGCCATGGCAGAGTATCTCAATAGCTTTTATTAGGAGGTTAACCACAAGTAGGTGAGGCTACACTTATTTGTATGTGGTGGTCGATAAATTAATAGAAATGGTATTCTTGCTATTATGTCTAAAGAGTTCAAAATTGAAGGAAATTCAACATTTCTTTATGTTGACTAAAAGAGAAAATCGTCAAAAATAGCTTAGGTTTAGTTGGTACATCTTGTTGCACTCTCAAATAGAAAATCCAAGTTTTGGTACATGGTAGAGTTAAAGTTCATTATAGTTATGTAATGAACTGAAGGCAGTAGGATGACAAAGTTCGCTCATTTGAGTTTTTGATAAATGAGCTCTTGAGACAAGAGAGTTGAAGTGTATTTGGTTGTGCTCAAAATAACTTCAAGGATTCTAGTCCTTAAAAAAAGGGGCATGGGATAAGGAGATTTTCTTGAGAGATTCATTTGTGGTGAGAGTTTCCTTTGGCAATAAACTAAAATAACACCTTAAGATAAGTCAAATTTTCAAGGGTGGCTTCTAGAGGACTATCATTTCTCAAGACAATGTTATTGAGACCATGAAGGTGTCCTCCTAAAGCTTGTTATGCCTTGAGACAATGTTCTTAAGATCCTTCAAGTTTGGTGAGCTAAAAAAGCTCAAACATATAAATTGTTGTGACAATTTCTTTCAAGAGGTTTTTTTGCCAAAGCCACACATGCCTTGAGGAGTAGAAATGGGAATTTAAATATCTCTCGAGGTCACATTCCCCTCAAGAGGTTCTCCTTGAGACCATATTTGTCTTGATGGCTTGTTATGTTTGTTTTTGAAAGTGATTGAGGATTGTGCAAGTAATTATAGAATAATACTGAGTTTAGGGTTTTTCTATACCATTAATGTCAATGCTCTAAAGGATTGATTTGCTCTTCGATACACCCATGGTTGAAGAGAAGAGCAATCTCGAATCTCTAAGTTTTGTAATTTAGCTTTTGTTAGTTTTTTATTACTAGAATTAGAATTCTATAAGTTTCTCTCTTCCTTTGGCTTGCAAAAATTAGAAGTCCATGCCCATCCTACGTTGCATTGCTACTCATGTAAGATATTGAAAACAATTTAGTTCTTACCTTATCGAAATCTGAAGTTTAAGCGATCCAACATTTCCTTAAGAGGGGGAGTTGAACTCAAGAAAATTGATCACATGAAGTTTGTTCATTGTTGGATAGGTCAAAGGTCATCTTACAAGTTTCTTCATGGACAAGGCATGTGCCACAATTCATCATTATTATGTAGATTTTTGGAAGAGCATAGATTCGTGGAGTATCGTCTTAAGGAACATTGCCTCCATGAGTACCATCTCGTGGGGGTTTTTGCCATGGTTAGTGCAGTCTTAAGGAGTTCTCACCTTGTGGAGTAGAGGGCATAAAGGGAGGTATCGTTCGATTCAAGATGTAATTAAAAGTAAAACAAATATTACATCTTAGCCATTTTTGCCAGCTCAAAAAATGAGGAAGCACTCCACAAACCAGCAATTATAACCATCTTTGTTAGATGTTGCACAATGTAGATTAGGCTACATTAACATATTTATTTATAAACAAGGTCTAGGAGGTTTACGAGGGGGACTTTTTTAGAGGATATATTTCCACCACCTTTTTTCTCTTCTTCGAGATCTTGTTTAACCTCTTAGGTGGATAGACTCTCTTGTCTCAGATTCTCATAGACTTGTCTCTTGTTGCCACTCTTTCCTTTGAACTCATAGTCTTCCGCATGGAAGTTTTGTAATATTTGAACTTCTTGTTCAATAATTTGCTATTTTATCTCACTTCTCTATAATTTATTGGAACATTTTTTGGCACTCTGTTAAGAAAGACAGGTAGATTGAAGTATAAGAATATGTTTTTAGAAAGAATTCACCTGATCTTCATTATAGGGCTCCTAAAGTTGAGCTCGCTCTTCAACAACTTTCTAATCAATATTCTTCCATTGTATCATGCATTCTAGCTTTTTAGTGGCAAATGGACATCTCTCTCAAAGCCATCTTGGTTCTTCTTGGTCTAATAGTCCAGCAACTAAGATTGAACTCACAAATTTTTAGATCTTTAGTCATTGACACCAATTGATCTCATCAAACACCCTATAGCTCCATCTGTGCACTGCTAATCCACATCCATCAACTCCAGCCGTTCAAATTTTAGCAGGAGAACCTAAAATTCAGCACTAATTTAATTTGATTTGAATTCTTTTCTTCCTTTGAATCTTCCATCTTTGACTGTTGTTTTTGTTGCCAAGCATTCAAATTTGCCTCACTTTTCTCCAATTTCACTGCTAATCCATTTCCAAATGTTTGGTTCAGACTCCTAATTAATGAAATTTCATTTTCTCAACATCTCTAGATGGCTTATAGTCATTCCTCCTATCTAGTTGTACAAAGTACACCTTTTTCCCTGAAGAAATCCTTTCAAATTCACTTCCACTTGAACTTCAAGTTCCATTCTCAACATTTTGCTATGGAAAATTTGATCTGCTCATCGTCGTCCAAAACTTAGAAACATAAATGATTTGCTTGTTGTTTTCAACCATGTCAAATGCAAGATCATCTCTACCTCATCAAAGAGTTCAGCATTTGAATGTTTTGCAAGTTACTCCATCTTGTTGCATGCTTTGAATAACTTAAAATGTTGTTTGCTTTGACTTTTGACAGCTATGTGTGACCCAAGAAGTAACGAAAAATCTTCTATGTCTCAAGCAGAATTCAAATTTATGCCTTAAATCTTATCTTTAAAGGTTCCCAGATGCTTTGAGAGTAGTTGAGCTAGAGGAATCTTACTTGAGCAATACTATTGTCATGCATTTTGTGAAGCCAAATGAATTTGAGAAGTCATAACTTGTTTTCCTCTCTATTCCTATGATGAAATTTTTGATAGAGCTCAATATTATATCAATAAAGAGGAAATCTCAACTACCAAGGTAGTGGAACTCAAAGAATGGAATATTTAATTGTGGATGAACCTTTTGTTTCTAAGAAGTAAAGATGTTTCAACTAAGACCTCTATTGTCATAAATACCATTATGGCAAAGACAATTGGTCCCCTTAGAGATGTTATTTAGAAATGTCATCAAATGATTCTCTTAGGGCTGTAATTGAGGAAGGGCTAAACCTTACATGACTACGTTTTCTATAAAACCATTCTCGTTTTGCTGTAGTTAGATGGACTAAACCTGATACAACCACATCTTGTTTGTCAAGCCATGTAAGGGTTAACGTAATATAAATCTATTGCCATTTTTGTGATAGTTTGGTAATGGTCTACCTAATACAAATTCACTTTCATTTTGTTATAATTTGGTAGGGGTCAACGTCATTCAAATAACTATAAGAGTAGCAAATCAGATTATTACAACACTAGGACTTGTAATACATACAAATCCTTGTGCCTTTCACTCATGAAAATACACGACACATTGTCTAAATGATATGATAAGAATTTACCAAGCAATATGAGACATTAATATGCAATCAAGCTCAGAATGCAACAACAATAGCAATAGGGATAAGAGATTCTTCATGGTTTAAAGCACAATCCATAGCTATAGACTTTCTTCCCTTATAAATGATTTAATAATTGATTCATCAGTTTATTCACGCTTTAACATGCTCTTATTTATTCCACACAAAGTAACATAGTTGATTAAAAGAGTTCTAACGACTTAAAACTCATTCTCAAAAATGATTAAAAAAATCGTTATGCTTTCAGGAAAGAGATCGTGCTATTATGATAATAGAAGTATACAAAGGAAATAAGTAATTCTGCATTGCTGATGCATCTTTCTGATTAGTTCATTTCTAAATCTTTTATTATATCGTAAATATACGATGAGTACATTATACTACGAATAGAACGAAACTACTTCAATCCAATTTATGAGCTCTTGGAAAAATGTTGTGCGATGTGAGATCATACAACACGATCACTTTTAGAAAAGCTCACTAACCAAAGGATATCATAAGATATTGGGATGGTACATCTATGATGTAGACCCACTCAATAAATGATTAAGTTCTTAAAACAAACTATTAAATATGTATCATACAAGTATGAAAGCATACTGTGTGAAAGAAAATCAATTTTCTTATCACCAAAGTTCTAAACACCCACTATACAAATATAATGATTGTACAAATATGAACAAGTTATTGTACTTATATGATACAACAATCTCCAGTGCACATACTAAAGATCGTTTGATTTAATCCCTCGTTCAATCCTCTTATAAAAAATATCATACAAATATGTTAGGTGTATCATATTGTATGATACATTAAACCTCAAATACTTCTTGGGTCAACTACAACCATACTTGTATGACTATGACATTGTATTTATACAAATAGAACAAATGGTACACTTAACTTAAGATCACCAGTGGTTGATGCACTGCCCAATGTTATGAAGTAATAGTCTTACTGTATGAGGGTTAACCCATACAAATACAATTTGAACAAATGATGCGATACTCACTTTGTTTTTATTCCTTTTCAATTTCAACTTGATTTGACAATGAAGAATTATGCAATTAAGAATGTAATGTATAAGGACATAAGATATGTAAGTAATCTAATTTAGATGCAAATAAACATGTATAAAATTCATGAATGGTGAATGCAATTCTATGTGTCATATAAACATCAAGTGATAAGTTACAATTCTAACGTAAAGTAATGTATAAAGGATAAGCTTTGGATAGACAACCACTCCACCATGAGCTGGAATAACGAATTCATGATTTGCAAGTTAAGCCAAGTATGAACAAAGTCACCAACAATCTTTAACAAGTCTTCATAGGTGAATTATTTCATGAAATACTTGATCAAGTTTTTCAATTTATTAAGCCTTGTTTAATCTTCAGATGCATGATTTGAAAATCATTCAAGAAAATATATTAGTAATAATAATACAATAATTTTTTTATCATTAAATAAGTAATGCAAGGACCAATGATATTACAAAAAGAAGGCCATCTTTGTTAGTACCATACATAGAAAAGAGAAGCTTCATCTATAGCGAATCCCAAGGGATTCAAGAGTAGCTTTATCTTCTAAAGAAACCCCACATATATCATGAACAAGGAGAAAGATTGGATGAACATTGTCGATGTCATCTTTGATGGTTAAGCTTTTTTTAATAGATCAAATCTCAAATCTCTTGAGCTAGAGCTTTTTCCAATGCTTCATCTAGAAGAACCGATTTATAACTTATCTCTTTTAAACTTTAAGGATTTGTCGTTTCTGAGCAATTCTAATGATGATGCCATAGTGATTATAAGTCTCATTGCAAACAACAAATTATGATTCATGCTTGTGGATAATGGTAGTTCAACATATCTTTTGTTCTTAGATGGGCATCAGTCAATGCCATCTCCTTATGTTGGATTATTGATCAGTTTTTCTAGAGTGGCAACCTAGCTAAATGGATGAATTTCTTTACCCCATTTAGAAATAACTTCAGCTTAGTAATGCATATGACAAGTTTTCTAATTGTTAATGCTACATCCTCGCACAATCTCATTTGAATTAGACCAACCATGAATGACTTTGGTAGTTACATGGAGTTCTCATTTGCTCATATAGTTTGTTTTCTTTTAGGTGTTATATTCAAGGTAACTTACTTGAGCACATAAAGAGCAAGTTCAACCCCTCCAACCAATTCATAGAGCTATGATTCAATTGCTTCTCAACCTATTTTCTATGTATTTTCTTTTCTTGTAGACCTTTTTAACTCTTTCGAAATTGTAATTGTACCATCTAATTTGAGTGAAAAGGACAACTCTATCACTATTGGTAGGTTGGTATCTTTTGTTTGCTATCCTTTAGGTATTCTTATGGTTGAATATGGTTTTTCTTAACATCACCTCATGAAATAAGTGATTCCTTCCTATTAAACATTAAATGACACCTTTTAGCTAGGAAAAGCAATCTATTATTAAAGAAATGTTCGTCAACTCAAGGTAGGCTTTATACATCCAATGTATTTTCACTAGCGGTGAGTTAATATTGTCTTGGTCAAGAAAAACAATGGCAAGTAGCTCATGTATGTGGATCATATTGATTTGAAACATGCAAGTGATCTAAGTTGATTTAACAATAGGATTCAATTGCCTCAACTTTTTAGACGCATTTCATGGGCATCACAAGATTAAGATGATTTAGTCTAAGGAAGAAAAGACTTCTTTCGTTTTGGTGCTTTTTGTTATCTTGTATTTTTTCTTGTCATAAGAATGTGGGTGTAATATGCCAACATAGGATTGATAAGTTTTAGTTAGCCAAGAGTTCAACATCTAGAAGTTTATATGAAAGATCTCTTAGTTAAAAGAAAATTCCTCTTAAATCATCTTGTGGATCTCTAAGAAACTTTCAAGACTTGCAAAAAGTATAGCATATGCATCAATCCTTTCAAATGTGCTTTTGGAACTTCGTCAAACAATTGTTTTGGCTACATGCACAAATATAAGGGCTTCAACAACAATGATTTAGTAGGAGAAGTCTTTTATTCAATCATTGATATCTTTCAATTTTTAATAAAATCTGTCTCCAAAATGAATAACTTCATAGTTGAGCATTCTGGTGATTGATTAGTAGTGGTCACAAATTTTAGTGAGTAGTGATTGTGTTTCCAAAGAATGACCTTGTTAAATTAGTTGTGAAACATTGGTGATGGCTTGCTTGTATCGCTAAATCATTTCCACATGCTTGCAATGTAGCTGTGTGTATTTGACAAGGTGTCCTTGCTACCTTGTGGAAGGCTCATTTTCAAGCCACATGTATGAGCTCTGATTATCCATATCTCTCCTGCATACAAAAAACAATTAGTCTATTATATATAGTGAAAACCATGATTGAAAAACAAATTAATACTACTATTGTTCCTTATCTAATATAGGACATTTCATGATGTTTATGGGCATATCTTTTACGATCAAGCTCTATTGAGATAATACTTGAAGTAAGACACCATATAATGTGGCATGAGGTTGATCGTAATTATAATAGAAATACAAAACCTTATTACTAAACCAAATATGTGTAGAATTGATAAAAGAAATTATTTGTTGTGACCCAATGGGACTAGTAGGGCTTGTTGCTTTTCACCCCATTTGAGCATGTCCTCATTTGTGTAACAAGTTGTGAGATAATGCTCTAAGTGCAATAAGCTACTCCACTTCACACCATCTATGTATGTGCTGAACTTCCCAAGAAATATTAATAAACATTAGCAAATTACTATAAACTAAAAGGGATGTATTATAACAAATAATAAAAAGACAATAATGAACGTAGAACATCATATATGGTACATTATTTTAGTTATCATCATCAATATAATTTATGTTTTTGTGGAGTTATTTATTAGTTTTGCTACCATGTGAATCAACTTCTTCCTCATCCTTAGAATATGAATCCTTAGTCTTTCTTATAATTATAGTTCTCCTTTAGTCACATTTGCGTACATCACGTACTCCAGTGGCATCAATCTTCTCCAAAGGATTGTTCTACAAAAGGAATGGGTAGTCGATTGAGCTCACTTGTGTAAACAAGGATTGAATTTGTTCACCTTCTTGACTAAGTTGATAATTGTGTTTCTATCTTCAATATTATTTATGCAATCGTATCCTTTTTTTTCCTTGAATCCACCCTTTCACTTCCTATGCTTGGGTAGTTTGTCTAGTAGACTTGTGAGACTTATGCCAATACAAAAGGTTCGTTCATTGCAAGTTGGGATCTCGGCATGACGTAGAAAAGACCATAAAATGGGTAACTCTAAGTCCATTTTTTTGTGTTGAATTAGTCAATCTAAAAAGAATAGTTTTATTTCACTTCCAAAATATTTGATAGCATGCATTAGTTATCTTGCAAGCACGCATTACAACTTTGATTGTATTTATAAGGTGTCCTTGTACCTTTACTTGCCTAACTTGTGGAAATTTTGTTTCAGGCATGCTTTACATTTAGACTCGCATTGATCCTCTATTACATACAAAAATAATTAGTTAATCTATTAAATACGATAAAAACATGATAAAAGAACTAGTTAATGCTACTTATCCAAAGCTAGCTCAACGATGTGTGGGTCAACCCTGATACCTGTATTTTATGTTGAACTAGTGATATTTGTAATGAGAAACTTTATTTTCTCTTCAAAATTATTCAAACTCAGTATCTATTATCATTCCATAAAATTCATGTTCAGTCATTGTAACAACTACTTTTATTGATATTGCTATTCATTATTTTTTATTTCCACCATATGATTTAGTATGTACCTGAAATCATCAAGAAAATTACATTGTAATATAGCATGATCATGGTCTTTGGGTTAGCTCAACAAAATTAAGATTTGAGTCGATAATGATAAACCCATTATCAACCCGTAAGAATATGTTAATACATACAAAACATTTATGATAATTCAAAAAATAGCAACAAACTCAATGATATGCCAGTTTTATAAACCAAGTTATAAATTCTTTCTCTATTTTCTTAAGTTGTCTTACCAAGGCATTTCTTTGAGCTACTTGATCTTTATGCTATGATGATGGCTTGAACTTAGAACATACATCTTCATAAATTTATCGATCACCAATAGATTGTATGTTGAGTTTACTCAATGTATAAGCCAACCTGGGTAAAATTTGGAAGAACATAATGTTTTGTGTCAAGGACAACTTTAGTGTAATATAATGAATTACCATGGAAATTGATGTGATAACTTTGTTCAGACACTAATAATTGTCTTTTTAGTTCTACATCTCTTTCATTATCGTGTGATATTGTATTTAGTTTTGTCAAGGTGTTAAGCTCAAAATAATAATAATAAAATTGATAAGGTGGACTTCATAAATAAATCCTTTTGCATTGATCTTATTGCAAATCTTTTTCTTTATGTTTTATGTTGAGTTTACTCAATGTATAAGCCAACATGGGTATAATTTGGAAGAACATAGATGTTTTGTGTCAAGGACAACTTTAGTGTAATATAATGAATTACCAAGCAAATCGATATGATAACTTTGTCTAGACACTAATAATTGTCTTTTTAGTTATGCATCTCTTGCATCATTGTGTGATATATTGTATTTAGTTTTGTCAAGATGTTAAGCTCAAAATAATAATTATAGAATTGATAAGGTGGACTTCATAAATAAAACCTTTTGCATTGATCTTATTGCAAATATTTTTCTTTAAATCAAACATATGTCACTTGATTGGATACTTCAGTCTATATTGCAATGGCTTTGAAACTTTTGTCTCATACGAGGGATGCATAGAAAAAAACTTGAGTAAAAAAACTCAATAGAAGTATCTCCTTAAATTTGAACATGTTTTCAAGTTTGTTCATTCCAAGAGGTTTTAATCAGTATTTTGAAGAGACTAGGAGCACAAACTTTTAAAGAATAGAGAAATCTTGGTTGGTGCAGTCTATTTGTTTGTTAGTGCAATAGGAAGCGGTCATTGCAAAAGACGTCACAGTCATGAGTACTTTTGGTGCATGCATGTCCATTTAGCAATTTCAATTCCTTCTCTAATTCACAAAAAATCTTCTTCTCTTTAACACACATGAAGCTGATGGTTTCAACCATGTACCAATTCTTAATGGAGCTATAGATCTACACTTGCCTTTGTGTTGTCTTTATGTTTTCCAATTACATTCATGAAGAATGTGGTCAAATGTATATTTTTTTCTAGGTTATTTTGTTCCATAAGAATATACCAATATGATAATACGTAAGACATGCTGTGATGGATCCCATTCTATGTTCTACCAAATCTAGGGAACTTTTCTTTACCAGGACGAGAGATAATATCAAGTCCTCATTCACTTCATAAATGAACGAAGTTAAGAGTTTAATGAAAATACATTTTTTAATCTCTATATCTATGTTGTCGATTTACAAAAATAAAAAATAAAAATAAAAATAATCTAGGTTGTCAATTTTTAGGTGAGGTAGAATAGATCACATGTCAAGTTTCTTCAAGATGACGAACATGTGACATGATACCCTGCTTTCGTGGAGCATACATAGCCTCATGGAGTGTCTTGTCCTGGAGCTTATAGCCTCGCACTGATCTTCTTCAACCTCATGGTCGAGTTATTAGTTTTTCAATGGAAAAAACACAGTAAAAATTGATTATATTAGTAACTGTTTAACGTTAAAACACTTGGAAGGTTGATGACTGGTTTATACCTTCATTGTATGGTAACGAGTCTACTTTGATAAGCAGCATTGGCTTTGACAGGTGCAAGGTTTGTGGTGGAAGTGGGCTTGGATACTGCAACCGATGCCTTGGAACTGGAGAGTACAATGACATAATGGGATTTCATTTTATGAAGATGGACAGCAATTCATCACAGCACTGAATTGAAGGATTCGAAATGCCTGTTTTGTTTGCTTGTGCGTGTGTCCACTGTTACAGCAATAGGTGGTATGTAATATAAATATCCTTGTTTTATAATATATGATGTTATGAGTATTATAGATTATTATCAACAATGTTATTTTTCTAAATAGTTTAATGGAGATCATAGGTTTTATCTTAAAAAATTACACATTCCTAAGAAATTTATTTATTGATGCATATTATTTTAGCTTAAACATTTTTGATATTGATCCTTGTACTTCGAACTACAAATTACACATTCCTAAGAAATTTGTATTGAACAAATCCATTCTTGTGCATACAATTGGAGGATGTAGTGGTGATAACACACATACGACTTCAAAATTATGTGCGTATAAAACGGTGCGTTCAAAGAGATTGATTTTGAGCTATGGTTAGTGGCTGAATGGTCACTAGCAAAATATTATAAGCTAAAAGGGATGTATTATAATAAATAATAAAACGGCACCTAATAATGAATATAAAACAATATATATAGTATGTTATTTTAGTTATCATCATATAATTTATATTTTTGTTAGAGTTATTTATTTGTGTTGCTACCACATGACTTAACTTCCTCATCCTTAGAATATGAATTAACTTCCTCATCCTTAGAATATGAATCCTCGGTCATTGTCATAATGATATTTGTCCTTCATTCTCATTTGATCTCGAAAGGATTGTTCTACAAGAGGAGTGGGTAGTCATTTGAGCTCACTTGTGTGAACAGGGATTGAATTTGTTCACCTTTTTTTTTTTTTACAAATTTGATAATTGTGTTTTTATTTTTAATATTATTTATACAATTGTAATCTTTTGTTCTTAAATCCACCCTTTCACTTTTTATGCTTGAATACTTTGTATGTTGTATTGTTGTTTCTTAGTTATGATGTTTTATTTGATGATAACAAATTCTAAGTATTTCTAATGAATTTGTTTGAATAAATTTTTTGAGTTTAAGAAGCTGATGCTTGTATTTGTGGGAGAACTTAAAAAAGAAGAGTAAATGTCAAATTCTATGAAGATCATTTTGGTTTAAGTGAGAAATCATAAAGAGATATTTTTAAACTTTTATTTTAAGTATTTCAATTTTATTTTGAATAGAATATTAAACTTGATTGAAATATTTATTACAAAGCACACAAATTAAATTAAAATTAATCATCTTAAATAATATTTAGATTTTTAATATTTTTCATTTATCTTATCTTGATCATATATTTAAAAATCTTAATTAACTTATTACAAAAAAATGTTATAGTTGTATTAATTAATTAGTAAAAATTTTAATAATAAACAAAACCTAATCGGCTCGATAGAGGGCAATTACGCCTGAACTGATTCAATACAGTAAATGAGTTCACTACAGTAAACTGCTTCAGGTAAAGGCACTAAATCTTGAACCTGTTTGGTATAGTGAATGGTGTTTGTAATCAATTCCAAACACAAAAGGTTTCAGATTTGGTTATTACATCTAATTCAATTATAACGCATCAGTGGAATGCACAAGTCATGACTTTCCAATCAAATTAAAGGGTAACCAACCTTGAAATTAGGCTATCTTTGGATTTCACAAAAGATGTTATATGGAGAGAATAAAAGCAGAAATAGACTATGTAAAACTAAAATGTAAGGCATTTACTGTGCACTAACTTCCTAATCTTGGGAGTAACCAAAACTGTCTGATCGCATAATTTCATGATCGGATGATTCTGATCCCTTCCACCTTTTTATAAAGTTGATTATATCCTTTGTTCGATTGCACAGACCATGTTTATTCATCAAATAAGATCTAAATCTAGTTGTGTAATTATGATTCAGATCTAATGGTCCTAATCAAATTTAATTTCTAAACAGTTGCATTCAAATCTTATTCGTCCAATCGTGTAGTTTTTGCAATCAAATGGTCTCAAATCATTCTGATTGAACTACTCCTGCGCAATGGCTCTTTTAGCTGTTATTTTAAACAATTAAGATATTTTATTTAAATATTAATTTCCAAATTAAATATATGAATAAAAAAACCTGTAACGATTAATTTATCTGTTTGTTACGTGCTTCTAGCTGCTAGAAAATGTGTATAAGAGAATATTTTAGTAAAATTGATAGATGAATTTTTATGTATTCTAAAAAAATTTCAAGCCACAACATTCAATCTATTAATAGTCCGTTCTCATCATTGCTTCCATACGCTGTTGTGTCATTCAGTTGTCAAACTCATGAAATTTTGTTTTCTTCTCAAATCAGCTGAGTAATCAATTTTTTTTTACTTTTAATTGATTTAATTAAAATACTTATGTCTCGTTAATTATTTCATCAAGCATAGAATTTTGTTTATATTAATTTTGATTTTATGTCGTCAAATGTTTTTCTTCTATTGTTATTTCGTTATAAGGCCGTTGTAGACTGTCCCATTTATTTTATTATAAGGCCATAGTAGTATGTCTCATTTATTTCATTATTTTAAGGGCTTAACTGACTCGTCTTTTAGCGAAAGGCTTATATTTGGTGTTTGGTTTTGCTTAACTTTTATTGGGGGTAGACATAAGCTTAGTTTTAAGTTGAACCACCTAAAAATTATTGAAATTATGCTTAATTCTTGCTTATTATTTTACTTCATAATTTTTATAAAAATTTATTATTAAAAAATTAGCATGTTTTAAATAAAAATTTAAATCTACATAAAATCTCTTTTAGAGATTGGTTAAACTCATTAAAATTATTTTAAAATATTTTTTGAAATCTTTAGTAAGAAATTAAAATTTTTATTTCTAACAATTCATCTCCCTATTACTGAACCAAACTTCATAGTAAACTTGTGAGATTTCTTATGCTAATACAAAGGGTTTGTTCATTGCAAGTTGGGATTTAGGATTGACTTAAAAAAGACCATAACATGGTTAACTCTAATTCCCTTTTTTGTGCTGAATTATCAAATGTAAAAAGAATAATTTAATTTCACTTCCAAAATATTTGATAGCATGCATTTGATATCTTGCAAGCACACAATGTAGCATTAACATTATTTATAAAGTGTCCTTGTACCTTTATTGGCCTAGTTTGTGGAAATTTTGTTTTAGACAGACCCTATGTACAAACTCTTATTGATCCTCTATTACATAAAAAAACAATTAGTTAATCTATTAAATACAATAAAACCATGATAAAAGAACTAATTAATGGTACTTATTCGAAGCTAGCTTAATGACATGTGGGTCAACCCTGATACTTTTTTTTGTTAAACTAGTGATACTTGTATTGAAAACTTTATTTTCATTTCAAAATTATTCAAATTCATTGTCTATTATCATTCCATAAAATCCATATTCATAGTCATTATAACAATTACCTTTGTTGTTGATGTTGCTATTCATTATTTTTTATTTTCACCATAAGATTTAGTATGAACCTGAAATCATTATGAAAAATAACCTTGTAAGTAACATGATCTTGGTCTTTGGGTTAGCTCAACAAGGTTCAAGTCAATAATGATGAACCTATTATTAACCTATAAGAATACATTATTACATACAAAATGATAATTCAAAAAATAGCAACAAACTCAATGACATGCTAGATTTTTTAACCAAGTTATGAATTTGTCCTTCATTTTCTTAAGTTATGTCTAATTAACAAAAGAATTTCTTTGAAGTACTTGATCTTTGTGCCTATGATGATAACTTAAACCTAAAACATACATCTTCATAAATAAATTGATCACCAATAGATTGTATGTTGAGTGTACTCAATGTATAAGCCAACCTCAATACAATTTGGAAGAACATATATGTTCTTATCAAGGACAACTTTAGTGCAATATAATGAATTGCTAAGTAGATTGATTTAATAACTTTTCTAAACACTACTAATTGTCTCTCTAGTGTTACATCCCCTTCAACATTGCATGGTACTTTGTTAGTTTTTTCAAGATGTTAAGATCAAAATAAAATAGAGTGAAATAGAATTCTGAACTTTATTATTTACATTTTTATTCTTAATATGGGTCTTAAATGTATTACACTGTTTATGTTAGTTAACCAATATGGGATTTTTACAAGCTCTAGGTTGACTTAAGTTATATTTTTTCCTTTTCGTTTGGTTATTTAAGTGCGTTTACATTATTGTTTTAAGTTAAGTTTAAGTGTTAGGTGTGTTAAAGCTATAATCAAAATATAAGGTTCGGTTTTATGCTTGGTTTAGATATGCTATCTCTTTTAAGTAAAGACCAACCATCAACCCATGATTTGGAGTTAAATGGTTGAGATGTGTGGTTAGGATGAACCTTGCACTTCCTTATTTTTCCAAACCTTAAGATAAGGCTTCCTTTTGGTGTGAATTCTATTAAGCACCTAAAGCTAGGAAGTAAGGGACAACAAATAAAAATTTAAAATTTAAATCTTCTCTTTGGTGACTAGATTTTAGAAAGTTAATTAAGAAAGCCATATCTCTAATTGAGATCTCCTTTAAGCACTTTATTTTGAGGAGATTCATTGAGTTAGCCATAAAAGGAGATAAGGGGAGGTTTTCTTAGCAAAAAAAGAGGTCTAAGCTGTGAAGAAGCTAGGGAAAAGAAGAGAAGTTGAAAGTCTGGAGAGAAAAAAGAGGCACAACCCTTTGTGAAGTCCACTACCTAGATCCAGGTAAGATGAACTTCAAGATTATGCACTTAAATTATCCACTACCTAGTTCTAGATTTTGTTAAGACCATTATAATCACATTACAAATGAAAAACCTAGATTTATCAAGAGATGACAAACTTATGTTTTGTTATGATTATTAGTGATTCCTAAATTTATGTTTATATATTATGTTATCTAGTAATCTTGAAATTTTTTCCCATAATATTCAAACTTTATGTGTTGAATATTGCATCCAAGAGAAGCTTTTAGCCTTATATAAGCCTTAGAGCTTGGTGACACTTAGCCAAGAGCTTTGGAAGTATTGAGGAGATCTAGTAAGGACCATAAATAGCTTTTAGGGCATGTGGAGCTCTCAAATTTTCATGTTGGAGGCTTGGGAGTCTTAATTTTTTGACTTAGAAAGAAGCTAGGGTTAGATAAGGTCATTGGTAGGCTTAGAAAGCTGTTGGAGGGTCTTGATTATGAATGATTTTAGGTTGTGGTAGTTCAATTTTACATAGAAAATAGATTTATGGTTAAGTATAGATGCTCAAGTGTCTTTAGATCTAGGTTTAGGTGTAGGTTGAGGCTCTTAGGTAACCCTAAGATTTGAAGTCTGAGTTGGATAATGCCACAACTAACCTTAGAAAGAGATTGTCTCTCAGTTAAGCATGAAAAAGGGTAATAATAGTATAGGGTCTTGTCTTGTGAAGGTGCGTAGAATTGGCTTACGAAATGTGTAAACCTTAGAGAATGATTTAGGGATGAGAACTTGGAGCACTTGGTGAGTCTTTTAGAATTCTTTATAGGAGGCCTTGGATTGAAGATATCTATGAGTTAGATCTTAGATGAAGGTTAGGGTTAAGAGAGGGGCATGGGTATGGCCTTAGGAAGAGTTTAGGTTTTGATTGAGGACATAATGGTTTTCATATGTCCTGACTAAACCCAAGAAATAACTTAAGATTAAGGGTAAGATCTTGAGTTAACCCTTTAAAGATCTTAGGCCAAAGGATGACATCCTAAATGATAGTATGCGATCAAGAGTGGCTTAGTAGAGACATTTGGGAATGAGGTAGTGGCTCAAGTTTGCTTTATGAGTATAGAAAGTCATTATTAAAACTCATATGAACCTAGATTTGAAAGAAATGACTTAGATTAGAGCATAAGGAGAACTTAGAGCTCAAATTATAATTAGAGAAAGAGCTAAGTTTATATATGAAGCTTATGGTTTAATGTTAAGGTTTTGGTTTTGAGTGGAAGCTCAGGTGAAAGCTCATATAAGAAAAAAAATAAACCTATTAGGGAGCCTAGATATAGGTTAGGGACTAGTCTTAGATGAGGAATTTGAGTAATTATGGTTACCCTAAATAAGTTGATAGGGTTTTTGAGGAAACCTAGGTTAGCCCTAGATAAGTTGATTATGTTTTTGAAAAAACCTTAGGTAACTCTAAATATGATAACTAAAGTTTTTAAGAAAACCTAAGATAACCCCAAATAAGATGATTAAGGATTTTTAGGAAACCTAAGATAATCTTAGATAAGATGATGTGTAGGAATAATTCTAGGTCAAACCTCAAATAAGTTGATTTGTTAGACCATAGTGGATTCACGCTAAGGCATAAGATGTTTTTGATTTAAGATTAATGAAAAAGGGGGTTCTTAGTGTGGTGCTTAAAGGATTAGGATAGATGTCATACTTTGTAATAATCTTAAAGAATTGGTATAAAGGATTTATGCAAAGGAATGTTAACAAGCTTTATGCATGACTCCTAAGGTTATGTTGCACAGGAATTTGATGCAATAAACTACAAATTATAGGCTTCTATGTTATAAAAAGGAGGCCAATTGCTTATGGACTCCTATAGGACCATGAAGGTACTATTTTACATGGTTGGGATCCTTAGATTGTCTAATTAGACTTTTAGGTATGGTCGAGTGCTACTTATTAAGAACTCTTATAAGACTGGATGTCTTCAATTATGTGGTTGGACTCCCTGAATAGTTAAGTGTCGGATTGCATGATGGGTTGATTATTAAGGGGTATCAAATCATAGGATAGAACTCTCATAGGCATAGAAGGAGTGCCAAATCAGTGATTGGACTTTAATTTCTTAGGTTAACTACATCACATGATCATGAAAGTTTTGGAGATTAAAAAAGTCTTGATAGTTATTTGATGACTTTAGTTTTCCTTTGTATGATATTTTAGTTTATTTATATATGTTACTTTGTTACACTTTACTTTATGTTAGTTATACACATGTTACTACTATTGATTTGTATTATACATTGAGGATTCCTATTGAGCTTCTCAATTCACTTCTTATATTACATGCATGTTAAGAGAGTTAGGTGCTTACATTTGGAATCAAGTGGGGTGGGAAAGTCAGTGCATAGTAGTAGTGTTGGTATTCAACATGTTAGTTCATGATGTTATAATCTGTAATAATCATGTTTTTATTTATAATAATGATATATGTATTTGTTGATTATCGTGGTTGTATTAAATGCTTATTGTGTTATGTTGTTAGTTCATGAATAGTATTCTTATTGGATTTTATATGACATTATTGGATTATGGATTGTTTATCGATTACATGGTAATTTGTTGGTAGGTTTGCATATATGTATCATTTGCCCACTTATGCATACTAGTAGGTCACCCTAGCCAAGTGTGAACTCATCTCTCAATTAGTTAGGTGACTAATTAGTAGTGAAATAGGGTTCATTTAGGTAGACACACCATAAGCATGATGATTAGATTAGTAGATGGCGACTCCCAGTTTGAACTTTAGGAATGGGAAGTAGAAATAGCTTGTTAGGTATATTGATTGATGTATTGGTTGTGTTGTACTCAAGGTTTAAATAACAATTGGTTTGTAAAAAAAAGTTTAGTGTGACAAAATATAAATTAGCTAATTGAATGATCAAAGTAATTCAATATGTCTACTTAATTCAATGATCAAGTAAACCTTGTTTCATCACTATTAATAAGATTAGAACATAGGCTTTAAATTTATTTTAATTTTATTCTAAATAGGGATTATATGTTAGTTGTAAGTTGAGTTCTTGAATTGTTTACTAAAAGACCTGACAAGGTGGGAGCCAACATGCATGAATGATAGTGTGGCTTTTGGTAACAAGCTTCTTGGATTTAGGAATGAATTATCTTACATTGACTATCAAGAAAATATTTCTTATTTGTATATGTAATATCAGTCTTAAAATATCAAAAGGTGTCTTTTGGAGGCAACCCTACATGTGATTCACATGAGAACTCCATGAGCACGTTGGGATTAGAATAGTTTTGAGTTAGGTGATTATGTGAGAATGACCCTTATGTCAAGGAAAAAATAAATGGGGTGACCTAAAAAAATAATATTTTATTAGAGTGAGATCAAGATATCACAATTTATTATTAGAGTAAATTAATCTTATAATATTCTAAATTTTAATTCATTTTGAACTTATTTTAGCTTTAGAACATGTACTTAATATGTTACTTTAATCAAGTCAGTTTGGATATTGTGAATGTTTTATTTCGTATGAAAAGCAAAATCAAAAAAACTTTTTCATGCGTCTCTTAATATGTGTTATTAAGATAAACTTTTAAAATAAAAATATTTTTATATAAAACTTGTTAAGATGAGTCTAACAATATTTATTTTAAGTCAATCAAAAGTCATTAAAATTATTATAAATTTTGAATATTGGATTAATAAAAAAAACTTTAGTTATATGTGTGTATCTATGTATGTATGTATGTATGTATGTATATATATATATATATATATATATATATATATATATATATATATATATATATATAGCTAAATCCATAACCTCTTTTCCAGATTTCTTATTTTACCTAATCCTTAACCATGTGCATAAACTTCTTCCCTTTTTGGTCACACAAAAGTCCCATTGTCCTTCCATTTGTTTTGTTGGTGAGGAATTGAGTGAGAGCTCGACTTTTGTCACTCTCAACTTATGTCGGTGAATGCTTTCTTTATGTGGGAACCTGTGAGTGTCGAGCTCTAATCCTTTTCTCTTCTGCAAATTATTTTGGCATAAGGGGTAGAACTTTGATTTGTGGTATTTCTATGCATCTTCTTGAGTATTAACCTCCAATTTTAAGATTTAACACTAAACTTATCGATTTGCTCATCATGATAGTCAAACTAAAGGAGGAGGGTTTGTGTTGTCGATAATTGACTTGTGAATCAGAGCTTTTGTGAGTGGGATTAAGAAGTTTTAATGAATCTGAAGCCTTCATTATGTTATGAAAGAGAGGAGGAAAATATGGTGGGATTAGAGTGAAATTTTAGAAGAGAAAATTTTAGGCTTCTTAATTTTATTACAAGAATGTGGAGGAGTCAAGTAAAGATATTTAAATATTATTTTTATTATTTTGAATTTAATTACATTTAGATGCTTAAGATAAATTTAGAATACTACTTTTTATAAGCCTATGTATGATTAGAAAATTATGAATAATTGGGAATTATGAATAGCATAGAAATGTTGCAAAGGAATTGTTTTAAGAAAATTGCAATTTCTACTATGTAGAATTGAAAATTCAAGTCTATTTAGGATGTCAATCTCTAGCACATTGGCTAGGTGAGTAAACCAAATAAATTTGATGCAAGTATGCTTGATTATTAATACTCCTTGAGCATGTTGTGAAAAAAATTGAATAATGTATACATTTGATTTTGATACGTGGACTTTACATGCATCTATATTTTATTATTAAGCTTTCCGCATTTTATTTTTTATTCTATTCACATGATTATCAAATTAAGTTAATCTCTTTATAAATAAACATGATTTTATAAATTATGATGTGTTATAACCTTAGTAATGACACAATTTATTTGATAATAATAAAATAATTAAGTGTATTTCTCTAATATTTTTCTTGAGTATGTTTTAAATCATACATCTTAAGCTCTTATAAGATCAATCAATTTGATCAGATGTCTCATGGAGTATTTCATAAGAGAAGCAATGTTGATGATTATGCTCTAGTTACGTCTTAAATGGCATATTAAGGAGCAGTTGATTAAAATTTAATTAGAGTTAGCTGACTGCCAAGATTCCATCTCTAAAACATCTACTCGTTTGATTGTTTATCCCATCACTTGTTTACATATGACAAAATTATGATGCATAACATCATTCATTCACATGTATTATTATTGATTTCTTAAGCATTATTATTTTAGTAGTTACAAAAATATTTTGTTATTTGAATAAATACAAATTTTTTTAAAAGTAATAAAAAATAATAAACATGTAAAAGATGGTTTTAAAAAAGTGAACAAAAATTTTAAACAAAGAATCCAACTCATGGCCAAGCCTAAAGGTTTGAGCCAAGTGGTCTGAAGTATTAGACAATGGGCTTAAGGAGCTGCGGATAAGGAGATTAGATGAACCCATTCGAGTCAAGTTCGAGTCTCGATTGGTCCCTTAGCAGCTTGGGTTAAATCAGGTCAAGAAATATTTCCTGGACCATTTTAACCGTAATGAGTTGGGTCAAACTCGTAAAGTGAAAGGTTATTGGATCAGGTTATGTCATACTCGTATACATGTACGAGTGGCCTAGGAGATGAATTCTCGAGCACACATGAGGGGGCTAACCCCATGTATTGGCTCAAATTATAAGATGTGAGGAATTCTTATAACATGAAAAATGGGAAGCAATTAGAGTATGTGGGACTAAGATTTCAGTGCTTATTGTATCCAAAGCTAGAGTGACTCAGTGTCACCTGATTGTGCATTTTAGCGATTGAATAGTTAGGATTATACTTGCTTTTATAAACAGTATAATTTTCATCTTACCATCCATCAGAAAAACTCTGATCAAATGACTAAGATCTTCTCTTCATTTGTGTACAGTGCATTTTATCTAGCCGTGCATCCACAGAGCTCGATTGAATGACTATGATTGTCTTTGCCTTTATGAATAGTGCTCCTGTGCTTCATCGCCATTCATCCAGTATGTGGAATCTAACGACCTATATCAAGTTCTATTTGGATTAGATTTGACCCTTTATTCTGCATTTTAATTAGGCAGTTGTTGTTTCATCTACCCAGATCAGACATCGTTTGTTGTTCTCGCTTGTAATTTATATTCCAAAAAGTTGTTTGTATTTATGTTGAATGTCAAAATACTAATAGCCATTTTAGGGAACCTTTATAGTTAAGAAAATTTTATTTTAATCTAAAATATTCTAATGTAAATAGAAGAACTTTAGGAATTGAAGAAAAGATGATTTTAACCTTACTACATCAGTATTTTGAGAAGAGGTGTAAAATAAAAAATTACAATCTAATTTTGACACCTTTGTTGGAGCCATGTTTGTGACTCATTTTTCTTTCTTCTTGCTTTGATATTTTCTTCAATTGCACATCTTACTAGTGTCATTTTTATAATTGATTATTTATTAATTTATTCTTTTTCATTTTTTTAGAAAAGATAATAATAATACAAAATTTTTATTGATTCTATTTTTCTTAATGACTTCAATGTTTTGGATTTAATATTTTAAAACTAAGGCATTTAGGATTTTTTAATATTTTTTCATGTGTACTCATATTCCAACATCATAATTTGTATACTTTGGCCATATGTATTTTTACAAGCGAATAGTGAATATTATGATTAAATATTATTTTGTATTGTCCTTCAATCGTGTAAATTTTTATAATTATGATTGTAAAGATAAACCCTACTTGTTGTGATAAAAGGGTATGGTTTATAATTATTACCTCTACTTACTACTATAAAAGAGAGTGGCTTTATTAATGGATCCTAGTCAACTTGACTTGGGGTGGATGTAGGCATGGGTTAAGATGAATCACCTGAAAATTTTATCACTTTTATTTTCTTTGTTATTATACAATTTATGATATTTATCTGATTTAATAATATTTAATTAAAAACATATATAAAAAAATTAACATTTTTTAAGCATAGAACATTTTATTGAAAAAAGTTTAAAATCATAAAATTTTTATTTTCTTTTTATATTTTTTTTCAATAAAATTATTAAATCAACGATTTTATAATTATCAAATTTTAATTTAAGAAAATATTTTAAAAATAATAAAAATATTAAAACACAATTCGCCCCCTTCTTTTGCATTAGCTTAGAACAGATTATATCAAGTGGTATTAGAGCGGGTTACATTGAGGGAAAAAATTATGAAGAGAAGATCTATCTTTGTCATTTCTTGTTTGTGGTGAATTATTGTTTATATTATTAACTACATGGATCCATTTATGTTTGAAGGTCAAAATTTTTTTAATGAAAAAATAAATTTAAAATTTTTATTTTAAATACTAATATCGATTTATGATTATTATTTAATTTTTTTTATTATTTTAAATGATTTTAATGAACAATTTAGAAATTTAAGACAAATGAATGCTAAAGGAATGAATTACCTTTATTTTTCTTTATCTCAATAAATTAGAATAAAGATTTATCATCTGAAGACTCTTTTTGAGGTTATGTAAGAACTAAAAAATTTATATGACAAACAGATTGTATTTCCTACTCAAGATAAGGAACAAATGCGAAGTCAAAAGAAAAAGAAAAATAGGAAGAAGAATAGAGAAATTATATGCACCTCAAGCTCTTCATCTCAAGGTGCATAACATTTTTTTATCATTGATAATGATAGTCACATTGTTAGTAATGATGAATTAACTATTTCTTTTGATGAACTAATAGTTGAGCATAAGAAATTAATTAAGATGCATGTTAGACTTAAAGTGAAATACAATAAATAAGAGCATTATGTTTACTTATTAGAAAGACAATGTAATGAGCTTAAAGTTAGAAATGAATAGCTTCATTATGATCAATTATACATGCTACTGATTTAAGTACTTTATAAAGTAAATTTGATGAATGTGATACATCTTTAAGCTTGAGTAATTCATATATTGATTCTGTGAAATATGAAGTTATTTCTTTAAGAGAGAAAATTCTATTTTTAAAAAAAGTAGTAAATATTAGTTTGATTGAAAAAGAGTTAAATGATTTGAAAATTTTTTTTTGCTAGTGTACCTTCATGTATGAATAAAAATAATAGTATTATGAATACAAGTTCTAATATTACATCTCATTTGACTCAAAAATATGGATTGAAATGTTCATATATACATGTGAATGATAATAGAAGTTATTATATTTTATATATGCATAAACATGCTTCATCAATAACTATGTGATAAGAAATAATTCTAATTTACATTCTTTTCATTTTCATGCTAAATTCCAAATTGTATGTAATTATTGTGATAGGCATGGACATATTTCTTTTGATTATCTAATTAGAAAAATTATTTATTTAAAGCAAGATAAATATAAATGGATTCATAAGAGAACAAATTTAAAAAATACTTTTGTAAAAGCACTTAAGTCACACAGTACCACAATTGAACCCAAGATGATTTAGCTTTTAAAATTTATAGCTTAAGTAATTGTATTGGTGTGTCTCCATATTTTAGGACTTATGGAGGTGAGTCTTGGTTTGTGAGTTTATGTGACTTACTTGCAAACTATTTGTAGTCCTTAGCCTATTTAGCTAAGCTTAGAAGATCAAATCTTTCTAGTCTTATTATTAATCAATATTAATCATTTAGAACTTATTAGTCAATGCATACAATTATTACATGATGAATTCAAATATTGTGAGCAAATCAATATCATAATTTCTCCATAACATGCTTTGATGAAATATGATTGAATGATCATATGATTGTTTCTTAAGAATGAAAATGTATTGAGATTTATGTGCTTATAGTTAAATCATTGTTGACTTAAGAATTCAATATTAAAAAAAGGGAGAAAGAAGACTATGTTATGTTGGTTATTTTATCGTAAAGAAAATAGGCAAGTTAAATCTTCTTTTAAACCTAAAAATCACTTATACATTATTGGAACTTTGGAGATAATTTATCTTAATAATTTTGGAAACAAAAATTGGAAAGAAACATGGATTTATGATTAACATTGACTTTTTCTAAATTTACTCGCATAAAATTTCATAAAAATATAAAATGAGACCAACACATATTTTGTGGAATTAATTAGAGAATTAGAAAGATAAAATAATTTCAATTTAATGGTATAACTATATAGTTATTATGATGAATAGAGAATATGATATCAATTTATTTGTCCTACTTAGGAAAGCATGTAAGATTCTACAAAAAAAACAACAAACACTATATAAAGGATATTGACCTAAAAATGAAATGAGAATTTGTTTTGATTTTTGGAAAGTAATGTAAATTTGAGATTGATCATGATTTTTCTAGATTTATATAGTTTTTTTTTCTTATGAATAAAAACATGACAATTGAACATTTTGCTAATTTTATTTGGGAATTAAAAAAACATACATGTTGTGTTTGATGAGTTATTTATAAAAATAATTAACAAATATTTTAATGATTAAATAAAATCATTAGTAAATCTAGAATTGAAAGAAGAATAAAATAAATTAGATAATAAAGAATATGGAGAAGAAGTTAGTAACCAACAACCTTGAGTTTGGTAGTATCAAAATCCATAAGAATTAATTAAATAATGTGCTAATCAAAGAGTTAAAACATGAGTTTCTATGAAAGTAATTGATCAAGTATATCTGTATCTTTCATATAACCTATATTTATTGAAGAAGCCCCTAAGTATATAAGTTCATGTCATAAATATCAGTTAGATGGATTTCAGAGAAATTAAGTATAAGAATTAGTTCTTATGCTTAGTGATCAATAATTAATTGGATATAAATTAGTATTCAAGAAAAAATTATATAAAATAGAAGCAACTATTATAAACAATATTAAGCTTGTTATTGAGGATATATAATCAATTTTATGATTATATGAGAAATCACAAAATATATGATTTTATTTTATTAGATATTTTGTTATTAAAGGATTAGTAGAATTAGAATGTTAGAATTTAGGAAGAGCATAGGCTAGATTTTAGAAAGAATTACCATGTTTATCTATTAAATGTACCATTGGTATTTCTTTATTAAAACATTAAAAAATTTGGATTAAGAAAAATTATAATTTCTTTGGATATATACTATAACATTGTTGTTATGTTTTGAAAGAGATTTAGAATTGTTAGTCCATATCATTGTACTAAAGTTATAAATAATTTCTTAAAGTCTTTATTGTTAGAATTGATAATAAGTAGTTTACTGATTAGGAATTAAATATAGTTCATAAAATTTATAGATGCATATCCATAGTTTTATTGTTATCTTTTACTTTTTTAAACTTAAAAAAGAGATAAGCCATTATAAGTATGTTTAATCTTTTGATTTTATTTTAAGTTGAGTTTTCATAACAATTAATAAGAAAATACATAGAGTAATAGACTTCAAAATCGTCAATGTTATTAAACTAAATATGGATAAAATGCTTGACAATTAATGAGTATGGTTATATTTGTATAAGATTGCTAATATTTTTCAAGTTTAATGATTAGCTTTTATTTATGCTTAAAAATTAATAAATTATTTTTGTATGACCTTTTTTAATAACGATTTATTATAACTTGTACCCTTGGTTGTTTAAAGACAAATTATGCACAAATATTATTGTTGTATGCATCCCTTTTTTGCATCTTTTACTTTTGTTTTATCTTTTGCTGTATGACAAAAAAAGGAAGAGATATGTGTCAAATGAAAAACATTTATTACATCTCAAGTTTGTTATGTGATTATATAAATTTTATATATTAAAGGGGAGCAAGAATATAGGGGGAAAATATGTATGCTTACATGATTTATATCTTTTTATTTCACTATTTTTGTCAATGGTTTTGTCATCATCAAAAGAAGAGATTATTATATCATTGATTATAGCACTACTTGTTTGATGATAATAAAACTATTTTGTTAGTTTTTTTAATATTTTTTTAGTATAATTGTGGTAATGCATCTCAAGATCTTATAGGATCAATCACTTTGATTAAATATCTCATGAAGCAATCCCCAATAGAAGTAACATCAAATAGTATTTGTGGTCATACTCTAATTGTGGCTTAAATAGCATATCAAAGAGCAGTTAATCAAACTCTTGTTGAAATAGCTAATTAGTAGGAGTTCATCTCTAAAATATCTATTGGTTTGATTATTTATCTTATCACTTATTTACATATAATATAATTAAGTTGCATAATATCATTCATTCATATACATTATTATTGATTTCTTATGTATTATTATTTTAATAATTACAAAAATATTTTGTTATTTGAATAGCTACCAAAATATTTTAAAAGTAATAAAAATAATAAATATATAAAATATAGTATTAAAAAGGAAAATAAAAATTTTGGCCAAAGAGCCTAACATGTTACTAAGCTAAAACGCTCAGGGCAAGTGGCATAAACTACAAGACAATAGGTCTAAGGAGTCATGCATAAGGAGACTTAGTGAGCCTAATCAAGTTAGGCTCAAGTCTCAGTTAGACCCTAAGCAACTTGGGTTAAATTAGGTCAAAAAATATTTCCTAAACCATTTTAGGCTTAATGAGTCAGGTCAAACACATAAAGTGTCAGGCTATTAGATTGGGTTAGGTCAAACAGGTAGACATGTACGTGAGTGGCCTAGGGGATGAATTCTCGAGTACACAAGTAGGGAACCAACCCATGTATTGGCTTGAATTATAAGATGCAAGGAATCTTTATAATGTGCAAAATCCATAGTAATTAAAGCATGTGGGACTAAGATTTTGATGCATATTATATCCAAAGTTGGAGTGACTCAGCACTATTAGATCGAGCATTTCGTAATCAAACAGTCTGGATCGTGCTTGCTTTTGTGAATGATAAATTTCATCTTATCATCCATCCAAAAAAATATGATCAAATAGTTAAAATATTCTTTGTATTTGTGAACAATACATTTCATCTAATTGTCCATCTGTATAGCTCGATCAAACGATTATGATCGTCTTTGTCTTTGGGAATAGGCTCTTACGCTTCATTATTGTTTATCTTGCATGTGGAATCTAACGGCCCAAATAAAATCCCTATCTGAACCCTTTATTTTGCATCATGGTTAAGTGACTATTATTTCGTTTGTCCAGATTGAATGGCAATCATTATTCTTGCTTGTAATTAGCATTTTAGAAAGCTATTTGTGTTTATTTTGAATGATGAAATGCCAATTGGGTGGCCTTTCTAGCAATTAGAAAAATTTTATTTTAGTCTAAAATATTTTAATATAAATAGATGAGCCTTACGAGTTAAAAAAGATGATTTTAATCTTGTTACATTAATATTTTGAGAAGAGAAGGTGCAAAACCAAAAATTGCAATCCGATTTCTCACCTTTGCGAGTTGTGTTTGTGACTCATTTTTTCTCCTTATTTCAGTATTTTTTTTATTACACATCTTATTGGTGACATCTTTACAATTAATTATTTATCATTTTATTTTATTTTAGCTTTTTTTGGAAAAGATCATAATGATGCAAAATTTTTATTGATTCTATTTTTCTTAATAATACTATGAAATATTGATAAATGTTTTAAATTTAATATTTCAAAACTAAATCATTTAGATTGTTTTAATATTTTGTTATATGTGTACTCATATTCTAACATCATAATCTATAGACTTATGCTATATATATTTTTATAAGTGAATAATAAATATTGTGATTAATTATTATTTTATATTGTGCTTCAATATTGTAAGATTTTATAATTACGATTGTGACGACGAATCTTTATCTGCTGTGACAAAAATGTGTGGTTTGTAAAAGCTACCTCTGCCTATTATAGTAAAATAAAGTGATTTTATTTGTGGAATCTTGATTGGATTGACTAAAGGTGGATGTACGCACGGATTAGACTGACTCACCTAAAAATCTTGTCACTTTTATTTTCTTTATTTTTATATAATTTATAATATTTCTCTTATTTAATAATATTTAATAAAAATATATATAAAAAATTACAAAATTATTTGTATTTTTATTGAAAAATATTTTAAAACAATAAAATTTTTATTTTTTTTACATTTTTATTCAACAAAATTGTTAAATCAATGATTTTATAATTATCAAATTTTAATTTAAGAAAAGGCTTTCAAATAGCAAAAATATTAAAAGCATAATTCACCCCCTATTGTGTAGTAGCTTGGTACAAATTATATCATGATGTTGAAAGAAAGAAAAACATACAAGCTATTAAAAAATCATGATTATCTTATTTGATTTATAGTCTGAGATATTATACTATGATATGATATATTATAACAATAATAAATATGTGTTTCCTTATAATGTTATCCCTCAGCTTGAGTGTGATACCTATGATAATGTTGTATTTATCACTAGTATTATGTGCACGATGATTGGGTATGCACATAAATCATACTATGAGAAGATGATGCAAAATGTTATGATAATTGGCCTCCTAAAGAGTTGTCATTAGCTGTCTTCAAACTAATAAGTTGGTTAGGTGTACTTGTGTGACCTTGCTAGAGATATTATCACTAGCTTATCTTTGAATTTTTAGAATAACTGAGTGTAGTTTCTAAAGTCATATTATTGAGGATAACATATGCTAATAAATTGGTGTATACCTATAATTTGAGGCATATTGGTGGAAATATTTTGATGAATATTGATATAAATATAATATGATATTTGAGAGATAATAATAAAAAAAAATGACCCAAATTGAGAAAAATAATTAGTTGTGAATAAGGAAACTAAATTATAATGTAAAAAATTATAAGAAAAAAACAGAAAAGATGAGAAAATAAATAACTTTATTTTCTTATTACTGTTTTTACACAATATAGCTTGTTCTTGTTTATTTATGTTATTCATTACTTGAATTATTATGTTGTTGTTATTTATATTTATTATTATATTATTTCGTTATTTATAATTTATCCACTTGGCTTTTTCGAAACTTACTAGACTCACTCTCTATATTTATATTAAAGTTAGATAGGTTCATAGCATCGACTTAATACTTACAATAGGGTGAAGGATTTAGGTATGCACTAAGTTATGTTTAGAATTTGAGCTTGAGTGTTAAGATCTGTCATGTGGGTTATGAGCTAGATGGTTTTGTATCATGTAGATATTAGTATCACCAATAATATGTTGTAATTATGAGAGTAAGATGCTATGTACTTTATAGATTAGATTGTTTATGGATTATAAGATTTTACTATACAAGTTGTATAAAAATATGAAGTTATATGTATATTATGAATGTTGTATATGAAGAAAAAAACAATTTATAAGAGAGGGCATGAGTTTGATTTTTGATTTAAATTTGATATTAAATAATTTAAAATTAATAATCATTTTCTCTTGTGGGTGCTTTGTTTTTTTAAGGAACATGACGTGTTGTGCAATGGCGATGTGTTCATGAAAACAAAACCTTAAAATAAAGTAAGCATTAAGAATCATCGTGCCGAAAAGGGGATAATCTAAAGCCAAAAAGAAACCAATCTTATGGTTAGTTGGTGCTTTCCGACTAGTCATTTTATTTCCACGATGATCTCATCGCCAACTTTAATTTTCACTTCCGCCACAGCTTCCTCACACTATTCCTCATTTCTAACATTCCCTTTGCGTGGTTCAACACCTCGTCTTCGTCATCTACCACAACTACCCACAAATTAGAACGGTGGCCAAGCCGTCGTAAGATGAATTAACACTAACAGAGGCGCTAAGCCTAGAGGGACATGGCGGACATCAGACGAACGATCCTGACGGAGATGAAGAAGCAGAAAAGCATCATCCTCCCACTGATCCCCACGAACTCCACCTGGTTCGCCAAAACCGCCATTACTACCGCCTTTCTCGGTCGCCTCGGGGAGCTTGAGCTGGCTGCCGGCACGCTGGGCTTCGCCTTCGCAAACGTCACGGGCATCTCCATCCTCACGGGGCTCTGCTGGGCCATGGAGCCCATCTGCGGCCAAGCACATGGCGCCAAAAATCGAAGGCTTCTCCATCGAACCCTTCTCATGACCGTTATCCTCATGTTGGTCGCCAGTCTTCCCATCTCCTTCGTCTGGTTCTTCGTCGACAGGATTCTTCTTTTATTCGGGCAGCAACGAGATATGGCATTGCTGGCCAAAAGATACGTGTTCTACCTCTTTCCTGACCTTTGGGCCACCTCTTTCCTCAGTCCACTTAAGGCCTACTACAGCTCGCAGGGTATCACTCTTCCTACCATTGTGAGCGCTGCGTTGGCTGTGGGATTCCATGTACCCTTCATCGTCTTCCTGTCAAGAACGAAGGGGATCGGGGGGGTTGCACTTGCTGTTGGGTTATCGGATATCGTTGAGGTGGTCGCGCTTGGTGCTTATCTCTTCTTTACAGAGTCATGGAAAGGGGCGGATAGCGGAGGATGGTGGGAGCACCGAGCCAGCGAGTGGCTCCGGCTCCTCCGTCTCTCAGCTCAGTGCTGCTTTTCCTTCTGTCTCGAGTGGTGGGGATAATCGAACTCTGCTTTTTAAGAAATAACTAAAATATAAATTCTTTCTCAAGTACAACTTACCCTGTTCCGAGTTATGTCCCACTTAATCATATTACTTAATTCACAGGTGGAATTACGAAATCCTGGTCCTTCTCGCAGGAAGGCTGCCGGAAGCCCAGCGAGCGGTGGCGGTGCTTACTATCGTTCTCAACTTCGATTACTTGCTCTACGGCTTCATGATTTCGATCGCGACCTGCGCATCCACTCGTGTGGCCAACGAGCTCGGTGCAGGTGAGCCACGCGCCTCGCAAACAGCCGCGTGCGTCTCGATCTTTTTCAGTGCTGCTGCGGGTTTTGCCGGCGGAGGTCTGATCTTTGCATTTCGGGGAAGTTGGGGAAGGCTTTTTAGTCGAGACGGAGGGGTCGTGGCAGGGGTGAAGCGGACGCTGCCGCTGATGGCCGTCTTCGAGGTGTTCAGCTTTCCATTGGGCGCGAGCGGGGGAGTGGTAAGGGGGACGACGCGGCCTTGGCTGGGCATGTGGAGCGTTGGTGGGTTCTATTTGGTGGGGTTGCCGTTGGCGGCTGGGTTGGGATTTGGGAAGGGGTATGGCCTGTGCGGCCTCCTCTTGGGTTTTGTGGCGGGGATTGTGACCAGTGCAGGATTGCTTGGTGTGTTGGTGGCTCGGGTTGATTGGATCGGGGAGGCAGGTGAAGCCCGGAAGCTGGCCAGTGAGGAGGTGGGGGTTGGAGGTGAGGCTGGCGTTGAATTGATTGATGTCTGTTAGCCGTTAGGCTTTGTATTCTTTTTTCACATAAATTATCAGTGCATTAAAATATGAATTCATGCAATGCATTGGCTTACTAGACACTCACAATAGCAAATGGGAATTGTTAGGAAAACGACTGTATTTATGTGAAAATGTTTACAAGGGGGGGGGGGGGGGGGGGGGGGGGGGGGGGGGGGGGGGATTGGGAAAGCATGGCTGCACAATAACTTGAATAAATCTCCTTGCTTTGTGTTTGCAAATAAATCTTGAAAAGTTTTATTAAGTAACCTCATGGGCTAATAATAAAGTTCTTGTTCTTAATAATAAAAGAGAACTAAGACTAAGAGAACATAAGACAACATTCTTCAACTACAATGATTTTCTAATGCTTGAAGACAAAGTTGGGTATTATCTAACGTCCCTAGTTGGCTTTTGAAAATAGCTCATATACTTGATCTTCATCAATTACTTCCTTTATCATCATCAAGGCCCATGCTTATCACTCATGATAATTCAAGATATTTAATCCCTGAGCCATAGAACAAGATGATACCATCATTTTGAATCCTTGGGATCATGCACTTTGTGGGTGTATCTTGTATGGAATTGTTTAAGGCATCTAGTGCACAGAAGGTATATGTTATTAAGAGACTAAGTCATGGTGCACAATTGTATCAATGAAAAGACTTCAAATAGAGAACTTAGGTCAACATGCATGTCATTAATCTGAAATACTAAGTGGCAGGACATTGTTCGATAAACCATCATACAAAAATTCCAATAAAATATTTTCTTGATATTACCTGATTCTTTATTTATGAATAAACTGAGGGGCACAAAATACTAACAACTAGTAACCCATTATAATTGAGCAACTTATGGATGCTACTAATGACATAAGTAGGAAGCAAATAATGCCAATTAAAGTACTAACATATGCATATAGATAAAAGTTGAAATTTGAATTTAAATATCATATTGGTTGATCTTCAAACATGTTACAAGCATCATGTTTTAGTCAGATTATTATAATTTAGTTAACCAACGTATGCATCTTCTTATGATTTAAAATGTGAAATTTGAATTAAATATGTTTAAAATTTGAATATAAGTAAATTAAATTTTAAATTTAAAGTCCCAGAATAGAGAGGTATGTTTGAAGGATAAGTCTACATCACATATGCTTTGATAGGATTAGGTTTAATTCTTCAAAAATGAGTTTATAATTTTATTTATATTCATAATTTTATTACTTATCCTTATCTTTATCCAATAATGAATGCACAATAAATATATGAATAGGTGATGCAAGACAGATTTAGACTTTTATCATGGTTTAAATTGAAGCCTATAATATTTAAGATGCTCAATAGATTATTAAAAAATATGAAAGATACTATGCATCACACAAGATTAAGTGACGCGTGTGATACTTTAAAACTATTCAAAGGTTGATGTTCTAAACTTGTAGCATAGATTATTAAGTTGAGTAGGTGATAACACCTTAAACATTAAGCATAAAATCCTATAAAATAGTTTTAATCATATCTAATTTCACATATAAAAAAATAAAGAATTTAAAAAATTTTATATAGAGTATTTTAATAAAAAAGAGTAACTCAATTTAGATTATTATCTAGAAAATAAAAGTTATTGAAAGATTGAATCTTTTGTAATGATATGGGTGTTGGTGGAAGTAAAAATTTATTTGGTTATTAGCTCTCTTGATGGAAGATCTCTCACATTTGATTTTTGTCTCTCACAAGAGATTTGATTGCTGGCTCTTCCAATAGAAGGTCTCTTAACTTCGATACTTATCTCTCATATGGGAAGTTGAATTCTCTTCAATTAAGGTTGGGTGCACACACTTTTGGTGAAAGCACATAAATAAAATTAATTTTATTCCATATTTTTTGCTTATAACTTGGTGAGTATCCCTATTTATAGAGATCTCAAATATATAATAATAATTGACAAACTTAGAAACATAAAAATATATTTAAAAATATCAAATGACATATTTTAGAATTCTAAAAGATATTTTAGAATTCCAAAATTCAACGTAAATTATAAAAAATATTCTAAATATAAATAAACTTAAAAAGCTCTAAAATTAATTAAGTTAAGTAGTTTTCAAACACATTATGTGTTTCAGGTGGCGGTAACGATGGAAGAAAAAATGGCCAGTAACAAAATGGCTAGGCATAATTAGCATACTATGAGAGAGGTCTCGAAGCGTCTAGTCTGGGCTTTGGGTAGGCATGGGTGAGGCAGAATAGAATAGGTCAAGGGGTCTGGTATGTTGGCGTAGGACATCGTAAGTTATCGAGGGTCAGGGAGGGTAACGGGTTGGCATGGATCTAATGTGGGTCAAACAGCATTCTCGGGTCAGTTTGGGTCACGCAGCTCAGCTCGGGGGACGGTAGATAGTGGCAGATAGTGGCAGGTGATGAAATCAATTAGAAATTCAATTTTAAGTATTTTAAAGTAATTTTTAATCAAATTTTGTATTAGTGGACTTATGGAGCTAGTGTGAACCAATAGATATGTGTTTGTGAGCTAATGTTAGACGCTATTACATCAATAAAATTCTTAAAAATTAAAAGTTAATTGGTGGATGAAGTTGTTATAATTAAAAGAAAAAAAGTTTATAATGCATGTGAGAATATCTTAAAAACAAATATAAAAAAGAAACAATAAATATTGAACTATCTTTTAGCCATGCCCTTCTTAGATTCTTAAGTTTTAAGAGCTAAATATGGCTAAACAAAATGAGCTAATTAGAAGAGGCTTAACTTAAATGAGTAAATCATGGCTTAAACTAATCATAACTAGTTTTTTCTTAAGAAAATCCTTAGATTAAGGAGTCATGGTTGAGGATTTTTAAGCCTTTAAAACATGCTTGTAGGGTTTTAAAAATACCTAGCCACAAAAAAGGATTTGGAGGTGCTAATTGAGAGAATACTAAGGAAAGAAAGACAAGCTATGAGGTAGAAGAAGTCAAATCTTGATGGAGAGCCCAACACTTGGTGGTGAGTTTAGTACCAAATTATTTTTGTGGTACTTAGAATAGTGAGGTGCCATTGAGCAAGTTTTAGGTTACTTTTGGAGTGTTTTGTGCTAGAGACTACAATGGCACAAATAGAGAGGAAGCTTGCTCATCTTAATCAAAGGTAGATGATAGTTGTTGAATATGCCTCCAAATTTACTTAATTGATGCATTATGCATCAAATATTGTGCCTTTAGAGGAGCATTAATGTGAGCTTTTCATAGAGGGACTCAAACCTTCTCTTTAAAAGTGCCTTGTCATTTCTTGGTTTACTAGGTATTAGAACTTGGTAAAGGTTGCCAAGACAATAGAGCATGTGGAACATTATGTTGAGACATTCAAAGAGGTTGGCTAAAAATGTAGTATTTTAAGTCTTCTAGGAAGAAGAAATCTAGTAAGTACTATGGCTAAAGGAGGTAAAAGAGATTTAACCATGATGATCAGTCTACACTTATGCTAGCACAACTAGTTAGTAAGTGCCTAATATAATAGATTAGGGAGTAGATCCCATGGAGCCACTAATGGAACAAAAGAAATGGGTTGCTTGTCATCTTAAGGAGAATTTTTATTTTATCTACTAGAAGCCTATCCAAAAGAAGGCAACTTGCCCTGAGAGTTAAAAGAGCATTCAAGGCACTGATTAATCAGTTGATGTCCAAAGAAGGCAACCACAAATCTATGCACTTATGTAGCATTAGATAGTAGAGGTTTTAGATGTGATTATTTGTACAGTTTTATTTTATGGAGTTACTTTATTATTATCTTTAATACTAGTGCATCACATTTCTTTTTTTTTGAGCTTTCTTCAGAGAGGATTAAAGGTGATAATGGTTACTTAAATCTACCTTTAATGATGAAGTTATCTTCTAAAGAGGTGATTCCAACTAAATGTAGAGTTTGAGGGTTGATATAATGATTATTGGATAGAGCTTTGAGGTGGAGCTTATTTGGGTTCCTTTAATCAAGTTAACATCATTGTAGGAATAGACTAGATGAGATGAGGGGTGTTGATTGATTGTTGGGAGAAGAATGTTGGATCATGGTGTTAAACTTGGTTGACATAGTTTACTTTGGAGTCAATTTATATGTTCCTATGATTTCAATAATCTAAGTTTTAGTTTTAGTTCAAATGGTTGTTTAGTGTGGCTAACTTTTATGGAAAATATGCATTTTGAGACCTTGACCTTATAGGACACTCCAATTGTGTAGGATTAGCTAAATGTTTTCTCGAATGATTTATTAGATTTTCTACTAGAGTGTGCGGTTGAGCTTTTGATTGACCTAAAACCAAGATCTACCATTATTGCCAAAACACCTTATAGGATGGTCCTGATTGAATTGCAAATGTTCAAGATTCAATTGTAGGATTTGGTAAATAAAGGATTAATCAAACTAAGTGTTCCTTCTTGGGATGCCTCTATTCTCTTTGTTAAAAAAAACAATAATTTGTACATGTCTACAGATTATTGAGAGATTATTAAGGTGATAATTAAGAACCAATATCTCTTATCTCAAATTGATGATTTATTGGATTAGATTTAAAGTGTTATAGCCTTCTCTAATAATGTTTACTATTTTTAATTATCTTTATTTTTCAAAAATTCCTTTTTAGAAAAATTATGTTAGTAAAAAACTTTGATTTATAAATATATTAATTTATAGTATTTATGATTAAAAAAATAAAAATAAATGTTGAAATGATACATTAAATTTTAGGTGATTTAGTTCAAACTAGAACTTATGTCCATCTCTAATTGAGATTGAAAAAACTCTACTAATAAAAGAGTTATAACTTGAGATTTTTTCTTCTAGTTCACCTCTAACCTACTTAAGATTTTTCTCTACGATTCACCTGCAACCTACTAGCTTTGTGGGTTCAACTATAACTTAGCCGTTTACGAGCTCAATCCCTACTTTATTTTTTATGAGATCAAATTGAACTAGTGCTTTAGCAAATGTCGGGCCACCCAACTTAAAAAACAAACGAATAACAAGAAATAATTTTTTTATAAAAATGTATACATTTTTTTATGCTTGTTGATGAATATAGAAAGGTACAAAGAGCTCAAAATTATGAAGAGAATTAAGAAAATAAAGGTTTAGAAGAATTAATTTTAGTTAAAAGAATTTGAAATTTCATGTGATCATAAGTCATAGGTTCTGCCAAGAAAAATTTATGACAATAGAATATAATGTAGCCCTTCTTTAAGATATTAAATCTTATTCATGTTTATTGATCATTTCATTCTTAATAATTAGATATTTATAGAAAACTTTTGGTTATAGTCATTAGAAAGTCAAGCAATCGTTGTTTGAAAAGCTATTACCAAACAGCTTAAAATGGTTTTCCAAATGGCTAAAAAATTATTCTAAAATGGCTACTACAATGGGATATATAATTAGTTATTTAGCTATTAGGTGGGATTGACTAGAGCTGTTGAATCGACTTAAAGGAGATCTTAATCATGAAATCAAATTCATAAATGTGGATGAGTTTTAGATGATTGGATCAAGTTGAACTAGATATGTGCCATTCAATCTAATTTAATAAGATTTAGATCATTTGATTCATCAATGATAAATAAGGATTATATATGGACAAAAGGATTCAAATAGGAGAGACCTAGGCCATCGGATGAGGGATAGATTATTTCAAATAACAAAAAAGATAAAGCTGTCCAAGAAAGTTAGACATGATCTTGGTTGTCCAATTAGAACTTAGAAGCAAGGCTTAAAGATAGGGTGGGATTTTAGTCGTTCAATCAAGGATCAGATGAGAGGAAATTACACATGCTTTAGGAGCTACAAATTGTGTAGGAATATAGTCTCACATTACAGGACAAGAAATAAATTTGCACTTTATAAACATTTGTACAAGCTTAATAATTGAGCCTTACTAGGGTTGGCTCCCCCTTGTGCACTTGGGATTTAGTCACTTGGGTGTACTTAAGCTTATAGGATTTTTGTATGGGTCTGACTTGATCTATACTTGTATTTGTTTCGAATGCTGCCTAGCTCAATCCTATTTCTTACCCCATCAAGTTCAGGTTGCATCATTACCAATATTGGGCTCGACTAGATTTGGTTCTAAGTGTGTTTTGACCCGAAGCTTGTGTGTGCCTTCTCAGGCTTGCTTGGTCTGAGAAATTGCATCAAGCACATGCTTGAGATGTGGCGATAATTTTTTTATTTAATATGAAAAATTTAATAAAATTATTTTTAATTTAATCGAGATTTAATAATAAACCTAACATAAAATTTGGCAAAGATACATAAATAAGATTTAACTAAGGAAAGAATGATTATATGTTTCTTAAATTAACAAATGATTTAAGTAAGATTTGGACCAAGAAAATAATGATTGAAAAAATTAAATATTATATGTTTTCTAAATTAAAGACATGATTAAACAATTGAATGATTGAGTTAGGATTTTAAAGTGAGATATATGGAGATATACCTTATAATCAACAAGTTAACATTCTGTTTTATAATAAAAAGAACATCTTTTCAAATTTGATGTATATACTTTTAATTCTTGAAGCATGTTGAATACTCCAAGGTGCTTTGATAACCACTAGTTTACCATTTTCAAAAGTGCATGACTTATTTTTTATACATATAAATCTATTTCATACTAAATAAGTCTATTTGAATAAGATATTAAATATTAAAGGTTTGACTCATTAAACACAATGATGACCTAACAATAGTTCTTTGATTCATATATCATCAAATCCAAATTTGCAAGAAGCATATATCATTGATAACATTCATAACTTATATGGGTATTATGAGATCATGGTATTACCCTTTGGACTATTAATTACACATGAAATATTCATGGATCTCATGAACTATATCTTTCAACTATGCCATGTTCACTTTGTCATCATAACTATCAATAACATCTTAGCGTATTCTCAGAGTAGAGTTGAACACACTTAGCACCTTCAGACAACAGAGGAAATGATGGATGTCTATAGAGTTTGAGCTCAATTGATAGTATAGTCATTAAGAAGCTTTAGCAAGAGGATCCTAAGTTATAGAGAAAGATTTTTAAACTTTAGTAAGGTAGTCCTTAAATATCACTTGGGAGATGATATCTTGACTTTTGGAGTTATGTGTCATATCTCATAGTAGTGAGCATTTAAAGAAAGGTTATTATGGGAGGCTTATGACAACAGGTTGACAATTCACCTAAGAGAGGCTAAAATGTTCAAGAGCCTCAAAACTTACTTTTGGTGAAAAGATTTAAAGAAAGATTAATGTAGGAGTGTCTTATGTTAGATTACAAACACACGTCTACTTTCATCGCACTAGTCTCATTTGAACTCAGAACCGTACCCAAGTCGAACCCTATTTTGATCAGTAATTTTTGTCAACATAGGGGTTGACTAGAGTACTTTATCTTTTACTATCATTATCTTTGCTATTTTTGTTTTATTCATCCAAGCATATTTTATAATAACATGTGTTATCATGGACGTCAGTTCTTGTGCATGTTTCACTTGTTATATCATCAATCATCCACATCACCTGGTTGTATGCTCCTCCTGATTACTGTTGCCTGGTTGCCTAATATCACCTAGTTACCCACCATTGCCAGGTTGTTTGATGCTTCTCGATTGCTCAACATCACATGGCCACCCCTTAGCTACCCACCCACTGATTGTTGTCGACCACTGACATCTTTCACGTTAACTTATGGCATCCCAGTTGCATAGTTATTGACATTCGATCATCATATTGTATGATTATATATTTTTTTATGTCATTATGTTTTCATACATTTTTGTATTTTATATTTAATATGGTTGGCCCACTTAGAGTTAATGACTTGAAATTCTAAAGATTTTATATATTTTTATAATTTGTATTTAATGTTACTGACTCACTTGGACTATCTTGGATTCTAAAGATCTTTTTTAGATTCTCAGATGATTTAAATCCAAAATTATCTTTCTCTATAATCACTTGGAGTTAATGTTTTAAAATTATAAAGATTTCTTTTAGATTCTAAAGTGATTTAACTCCAACAATGCCTTTCTTTATATTGATTCCTCATTTTTCTCATACTTATGATATATTCATAATATGCATTTAATTCTTTTTTTTTCTTTGCATAGTTATTAAGCTCTCCTTTATATATAAATAAGAGAGACTCTCTTATTATAATATTATTATTGATGAATAAAATTTCTCTTATTTATGTGCTTTCACTTTATGAGAAAGGAGAATATACCCAAATCTAATTGGAGAGATTCCAACTACCACTCTGTTTATGAGAAATAAGGATCATAAGTGAGACCTTTTACCTCAAGAGCCAATAACCAAGCAAATTACTTCTTCCTCTAACACCCTTAAGTATTTACCAACCTTTTTACTCTCTAGATCAAACCACCAACCTCCTTAACAAGGCTCTAAATCTTTACCTATCATCTTGTTACCTTTTTAGCCAAGCTTCCTCACAAACCCAAACATCCACCTCGTTGCCCTTTTCCATCTTTCATATGCTAACTCCAACAAAAACTATAAGACATCATTACCAAAAAGGTATACATTTTTAGCACATTTTATTTTTTAGGTAGTAATATGAAAGAGTTTTTTTTCTTTTGTTTAAATACTTCATATAGAGTTTGTCTTAAATTTTCTATTTTTTGTGTGAAATAGATGTGATAAAATTATTCAGTAGAACTTTACAGTTAATGCTTATTGTCATATACTCTAACTAATAATCTATGTTACAATTTTGGATGTCAATCTTTGAATAATTCTAAAATATCATACATATCATCTAACCTTAATTAATGTATAATATATTTTAATATTTTTTAATAATTTATTAAGTATCTCTAATATTATAGGCTCTAATTTAGAGCCAAATAGAAGTCTAATTTATCCTACATCAACTTTAGTATTAAATCACATGATTTTTTACTTAATATAAAAAAATATTTTTTTTGCTTAGTATGCCCACCAAGAACTCTTAAATATTTTTAGGTAAATATTTTCTTAGGAGGTGATTCAAAAGTAGTGATATGACTCTTCACCATCTTTCCCAGTAATCATCTTGTTCTGTTTAGAATCTAATTTGGCATAAGCGAGACCCTGATCAGTCACCGTTTTCTTGGAAGCACACCTCATCTCAGCCTTGGGGTCTATAGCTATGATCACTTTACTTTCATAATTTTTTTTAAAAAAATAAAAAGAAAAAGATGATATCTCATATTATTTTCTTTTCTTGATATCCTTATATATGTCAACCCTTTTATATGATCACAACATGTGGTATGTCCTATCAAGTGATAAATCAAAGTCAAGAATTAATCTAAAGCCAAAGATAAAACTTAAACTAAGATTATATATTAGAAATAGCTTAATCAATAGTCCAACTCACTTAGATGTTTGAAAAAAATCCTCTTAACTTAACAACTGAACAAAATTCTAAAAGAGAAAGAGATAATAGGAGAAGAAGTGCTACATTAAATGATTTGGAAAAAAAAAATTCTAAGAAATAAAAGAATCATAGAAGACATGATATTTCTAATGAATTTATCCAAGATATCTATAAGAAAAATCATGGCCATAAAAGAAGAAATAAACCTTCGGATGTGTAAGATAAAAATGGTAATCTAGATATGACTAATGAGGAGAAAAGACCTAAGAGACAATGTGAGAGAGAGAAAGAGCATATCTCTAATATAAAATTAGATGTCCTAATTTTTTATGGTAATTTTTCTTAAGGATTACATAGATTGGTAAACTAGTCTAAATGATTATTTTAATTTACACCAAATAAGTGAGCAATGAAAGTGTTAATTTATTAAAACTAAACTCGTCGGTACTACCGTAAGTTCCTTAGCTTAGAGAGACAATATGCTAATAATGATAAAGAGGAACTCCAAACTAACCTTAAAAATTATATTATACAATAGGTTTATTCCAATAATTTAGAATGCTAAATTATTAGATAAATGACAACTCTTCCTATGATGGTAGATTTATTGAGGAGTATAATAACAAGTTTGAGGATTATAAACTTAGATGTGATATAGATGAACTCGTGCATATAGTACTCTCTTATTTTAGGATAGGTTTAAAAGAATGCATATAAGTTGAGCTTAACTTGAGAAATATTGCTACCTTGAAAAAACTTATCAAATAACTAGAAATGTGGAGAAAAGTAGAACTTCATCTTTTAAGAAACTGACTAGCCAACTCCTCCAAAGGCCTTTGCCACCAATTATCAACCTACTCATCTTTATAATTCATCGCCCCCCTCTGCCATAGTTTTTAAACCTCCCAAAACCACATTACCTCCACTTCTTCACACCCTTCTACAAGCCAACCCACTAATTTTTAAACCATCGAATTTGGAATCACCTGTATTAAGTTCCATGAAAAGGGATATGTAGTTATTAACTATACAAATAGAGTTATGACTATGAACCTAGATAGTGATATTGAATAAGAAGAGTTAGAAGATGAAGAAAACATAATGCCTAATGAGAAAGTTGAGTAGGAATTTAAAAATATAAAAAATTTTGTAGTTTTGGTGGTTAGAGGCACCTTTACAACCCCACAATCATAAGATGACTAGAGGTGTGCCAAAATCTTAGCACTAACATAAAAATTAAGAAACAACCATGTAGGATGATCATAGATCATGATAGTTATATAAATATAATTTTTGCTTAAGGTATTAAATGAATAAAAGCTTTCTTGTTAGAACACCTAAACCCTTACTCTATATCATTGATAGATAAAACCTCTATACTTATTAAGAAATGATATTATGTACCTCTAAAATTAGGTAATATAATTATAAGGTTTTATGTGATGTCATACATTTACAAGTAGGTCATCTAATACTAAAAAAACCATGGCTTTTTAATAGGAATATGATTTTGAAGGGTAGAACTAACACATCTTTTTTGTTCATGAAAAAAAGACCATCACATTACATCTTATCCCACCTTACAAGAAACCCCAAGCACTTAAGCCCAGAAATCTATAAAAACTTTTAAGCCTAAGGACAAATAAAAGGGAAAGGTAAAGAATTTGAGTTTGTTCACATTACGCCAAGTTAGAACTCTTTATCAAGAAGACTTAAATTTTATTTCTTATAACTAAAGAGTTAGCTACCACCTTACTAGACCCACCACTTATTGTACAAGCCTTATTGAAATGTTTTTTGATATTTTCCCAAACGATTTAGCTGACACTATACCTTATATGTAGGACATACAACACATGATCTATCTAGGTCTCAGGGTGAGCCTACCTAACATTGGAGGCTCATACTAAGTTAAACCATCTGGTGATAGACCTACTTAAAAAAAGAGTTTATTTAAGAAAGTATTGGTTCAAGTGCTATCCTTGCATTTTTAGCACCTAAAAAGGATAGAATGTGGAGGATGTGTGTTGATAGTTAAAAAATTAATAAAATCAAAGTAAAATATTTGTTTTCTATTTCTTGATTAGATGAACTCTTAGATCAGATGTTAAGTGCTACCATAGTTTTTAAGATAAACTTAAAAAGTGGTTTCCATTAGGTAAGAATTAAGATATGAGATGAATAAAAGACAACATTTATAACTAAAGATGGTTTGTATGAATAGTTAGTGATGCTATTTAGGTTATTAAATGCACTAAATAAATTCATGAGATTGATGACCAATGTTCTAAAACTATACTTAAGACAATTTATTGTAGTATATTTTGATGACATTTTGGTCTATAGCAAACCTATTGAGGATCACTTAGAGTATTTTTGTAAATTATGTGTCACTTTAAAAAAGGAACACTTAATTTCCAATCTAAAATGATGTGAATTCTTCATGCTCAAGGTTAGTTTGTTAGGGTATATAGTTTCTTCTAAAGGGTTGTTTATCTACCTTAACAAAGTTAAGACCATGTGGAGTGGCTTACTTCAAAAATAATTCATGAAACTAAAAGCTTCCATAATTTGGCCACCTTTTATTGAAAATTTATTAAAGAATTTAATATTATTTACACACCAATTATTGATTATACTAAGTCTGGTAAGTTTATTTGAACCAAATATGTAGACTTAGCTTTTAAAAGTTGAAAGAGGTTATGACTGAGGTTCTCATTCTAAAACTACCCAATTTTTTTGCTACCAATGAGGTTGCATTGGATACATCAAGAGTATAGATAAGTGGCGTTCTTAGTCTAGGTAAATATTCTATTAACTTCTTTAGCAAGGAACTTATTAATACCAAAAGAAAGTATTCTACATGTGAAAAATAACTATAAGCCATAGTTCAATCTTTAAGATATTGAAGACATTACTTGTTATCCATAAAAGTTGTCATATACTTTGACCATGAGGCACTTAGTTTCCTAAATTACCAACGAGACCTTAATCAAAGTCATGCCAAATGGTTTGAGCAAATCCCAAAGTATACATTCATTATTAAACATAAGCTTGGCTATGAAAATAATATAGCTAATACATTTAGTCAGCATGTTAAGATATTGACCATTTTGTTTATAAACATCCTAGATTTTCACAAAATTAAAAAAATATCCTAGCTGTCTTAACTTTGAGCTAATTTATTAAGAATTCTAATCAACTCCAACCTTCATATCTAGAGATTTTAGGTTGAAAGATGGATACTTATATAAGAACAATTGGCTAAGTATCTCAAATTATCATTTAAAGATTTTTTAATTTGAGAAATACATGTTAGAGGATTATTTAATAATTTTGGGAGAGATAAGACTATTAGAGATGTCTCAGAGAGATTTTATAAGCCTATAATGATGCATCATATTACATCTATAATAGCTAAATGTTACATTTACACAACTACAAAATCTCCAAATATAGGCCAACGGGTTTAGATTCTACTACCTAAATCTGATAAGCCATGATAATACATAAGTATAAATTTTATCCTTGGATTACTTAAGTTCACATCTAGACATGACTCTATCATTGTGGTTATTGATCATTTTTCTAAATTGGATTATTTTGTTTCTTGTCATAAAATCTTGATGCTATCTATGTAGCCAAAATTTTTTTAATGAAATAGTTAAATTGGATGGTGTCCCAATGGCCATAGTATCCGACCAAGATGTAAGATTTACTAGTTATTTTTGAAAGATCTTATGGAATTTACTAAAGACCAAGCTAAACTTTTCTTTAGCCTACCACCCATAAATAGATGAAAAAATAGAAGTAGTAAAACACAGAATGGAAAAGCTTCTTCATAACTTAATAGAAAAATAGTCTATGCTTTGGGATCAACTACTATCATAAGACAAAGGTTCATGCAATAATTTTGTGAACCAAAATATTGATTTAAGTCTCTTTGAAATTTGCTATGATAATAAGTCTAAGTCTCTTATTGATCATATTTTCTTACTAGTAAACTTTCAAACTTCTATTTCTACTTCTTCTTTTACCTCTCATATCTCTTCATGACATAAAATAATATCTAAAAAAATTAATCTAAGTAATAAAAGATCTAAGAAACAAGTAGATACTTATAAAAAAGTTAGAGAATGAGATAATATTACAATTAGAGTTAGATTAGTGTGGTTCCCTCTTACAGTTTACAAGAAATTTACAAATATTATTAGCAGATTGACAAATCTTAGAAAATTGTTTTTTTTAACATAGATCTCATAAGAAAAGTGCTAAGGATTCTACCCAAAGAGTATGATTCTCTTAACATAATAATGAAGGAAGTCAAGGTTGTAAACAAACTCACATTGGATGAGTTCGAAAATTATTGATGGTCAAGATTAAGAAGAGTAGAAGGGTTGAAGAAGATCTTCCAAAAGCAAGCTAAATCATTGAGCAAGGAAACAAGAACCATGATAGTCAATGCATAAAAAGATGATTCAAACACAACATCCATCTCTTTCATGGATTTGGAAGAAGAGATAAATTTTCCTATTGAAGACTTTGCTAAACAAAATCATTTGCAAGTAGAAATTATCAAAAGAAAAAAATGAGGGAAAAGAAGAAGGTGCTAAGATGTTATGAATGTGGTCAAACCAACCATGTTAGACCAGAAGGTCCAACACTCAAAGACAATAAAAGAAAGGAAGATAAAAAGAAGAGAATGAAAAAGAAGAAAGATTTTTAAGCTACTTGGAATGCATTAGAAGATTGGGTTCTATAAGTTCAAGTATGAGGAGGATAGAATGTTTTGCTTCATGGCAAAGAATGATGAATCAAGTACATCTAGTGAATAAGAAGAGAATGAAGTAAGTCATTGGCCTCATGAAGTTCTTGAGAAAAATTATTTAGAAGTCATTAATACTTTAACTTTTTAATGTCTATAAATAAAAATTGAAAAAGATTTATAAAGAAAAATTGAACTTCTAAATTTTTTCATGAAAGAAGATGATGAAAAAGATTAAATGATTATTGTGAATGCTTTTTTTGAAAAAGGAAGTTACTGATTTAAAAATAAAAATTTATTTTCTTGAACAAACAAAAATTTTTAATTCTTAACATGTTCATTTTCTTAAGCATAAATATGTCTTCTTTCAAATATATGCATAATATTTCAAATGTTGCATGTTTTTATTGTTGTAGAAAAGGTCATACAATTAAATGGGTGATTAAGAATGACATTATGAATGCTCCTATAAGAAATGTTAGTGGTCAACCCAAACTTGCTTGGGTACCTAAGGTTAGAGAATAGAGAACTTAATATATGACATCTCTACAATTGTTGTGTGGTGCTACAAATTGTAAGAGAAAGTTTTATGATGGAATTGTTTTAGACTTAGTATTAATTTAATTATGTAGTACAGGGTAGATATTGTATACAATTTTAGCATGATAAATTGAGTGATTATGAAGAAGTTAATACCATTGTTTTTTATGAGATTGTTTGAGAAAATATGATGTGGATTTTTATATGATTTCTTATTAAGAATTGAAATATTGTGAGTTTATGAGAAAATGTATTTGATTTGATTAGTTATTTTCTTTGGAATAAAAAGAGACCATTAAAAGTCTTATTAATTTGATTTAAGAATTAGAAAGAAAAACATTTATGTTGTGTTTGATAAGTCAATCATATAAATCTTTAATAAAAATTTTGATGAAATGTTAGAAGCATTGTTGAACCTCGAATTGAATAAAGAAGAACTTTTAAAAAAAACAAAAAAATTGATTGTAAGGAACAAAGATTTGAAGCTACTTAATACATAAGATAACAATTAAGTAAAATAAAAATTGTATAAATTATACCTCCCTTTTGATTTTGTTAAAGGGAGAGAATGATAATGGTTTAGATAAAATTAAGAATAGTCACAAAATGAAGAGGAACATGTAGTAAAAGGAAGCATGAAATAAGGGTGAGAAAATATATTTCATTTTTAATATCTCTTACCATTACTTACATATATGCTTTTATTTATTATATTTTGATCTAAATAGTTACGTCTTACAATTATCAAAAGTAGGAGATTGTTAGATTGCCTTTGTATTTGATGAGTTAACCCTTAAATATATAACATTTATTTCCTAATAGACTTGTTTAGAGTGAAACAAATTTATTTGTACAGAACAAGACATATATTTTAGAAGATAATGAACAAGTGGTCTTCAAAGTATCTTAGAGTTTTTAGTAAATTTTAAAAATTGAAGACATGTACATCAAATTTGAAAATATTTTTTTTTGTTATAAAATAAAATATTTCTCGTTGATTACAAGGCACATGTCTATTCATCTCGAATTCAAATCCTAACTCAAGCATTCGATCATTCAATCATCTCCTTGATTTAGAAAAAGTATAAGATTTTATTTTTTCAAACATTTATTCCTTACAAATCCTACTTAAATCATTAAATGATTTAAGAAATATAAGATTCTATTTCTTTAATTATTCTTTAATTGATTAAATCCTTACTTATAAATCATTACCAAATTTTATGCTGAATAAATTGTTTAACTTTGGTTAAATAAGGAAAATTAATTTTGTTAAAAATTTTATAATTAAAAATAAAAACAAATTATTATCTCCACATCCCAAGCTTGTGCCCAAGTGCAAAGCTCTTGGGTCAACAAGCCCAAGTTGGCATTCGCAAGCCATGGGTTAGAAGATAGTTGGAACCAAATTGGGCCAATCTTTGTGAGACAATGCAATCCTGAACCAAAGGCATAGGATAGAGTTGAGCAAAGCTTAAACGAAGTGTTTGTATGGGTTAGGTGAGACCCGTTCATGAAATAACCTATAAGCATCAAGTGTGCCTAGGTGATAAAATTCTGAGTGCACAAGGAGGGAGCCAACCCCAATTTAGCTTATAATATTAATGCATGAAAGATATTATAAAGAGCAAATTATTTTTTCTTTAAGCAATGTGGGACTAACTTCCATACAACATTTATCAATTAAAGCATGAGTTGTATACAACCATTCAAGCTTCAATTGAATGGTACCTATTTGATCTGTTATATAAGAAGTCAACTTAGGCTAGAAATAAAATGGCCAAGATCACATGTGACTTCATTAGATGGCTTTGTTTATTCCTATCTTTTGAAATAATCTATCCTTGAAATGGATGGCCTAGCTCTCTCCATGTTTGAAACTTATGTTTGAGATCATTCTTACCTTTATCATTGATTAATTAAATAATCTAAAACTCATCTGACTTGATCAGATGACTCACATCTAATTTGTCTTAATCCAACCATCCAAAACTCATCTACTTTTACTCCTTTTGATATGATGATTGACAAAGTCTCTAATCGGCTCCAACGACGTAGGTTGATCCTGCCTAACAGCTATTTCACTAGTCGTTATTTAAGCCATTGTGTTAGCCATTTTGGAAGAAATATTTTAAACATTTTGGAAAAGAATTTTAAGTTGTTTTGCAACAAAATTTCAAATAGCTTTTCCTTGATTTTTTTTAATGGTTATGACCAAAAGCTTTCAATATAAATCTAACCTTTATTTATAAAATAGCTAATGAACATGAACAATGTTTTAACATCTCAAAGAAGAGCTACATCATATTATACTAGGATAAATTTCAGATGGTAGCACCTACGATTTATGACTACTCGAAATTCAAATTCTTCCAACTAAGCCTAATTCTTCTAAACTTTTATTTTCTTAATTTTCTTCATAATTTTGAACTCTTTGTGATTGTTTATACTCATAAAAAAGCATAATAAAATTTGTATGTTTTTATCAAAAATTAATTTCTTACTATATTTTTCTTTTTTCCTTTGCGATGAGCTGCCCTACATTCTCGTAAAAAAACCAAGTTGGGGTTGAGCTCTCAAAAGTTTGGATTATAGCTGAACCCATAAAAGCTAGTAAGTTGGAGATGATCCGCATGAAAAAGTCTTAAATTGTAACTCATTTCATAGTGAAGTGTTTCTCGATATTAGTTAGGGGTGGATGCTGGTTCTAGTCTGAACTGAACCACCTAAAAATTTTGGTGTACCATTTTAATCTTTATTTTTATTTTTATTTTTTTAATCATAAAAGTATAAATTAATATATTTATAAATCAAGATTTCATTACAAATAAACTTATTTTTATAAAGAATTTTAAAAAACTAAATATGAACAAAAAATTTATAAAATATTTTAAAACACACAATTCATGCCCTTCTTGTGGGATTAGCATATACTCATTTTACTTCTAGGAGTAAAAACAATGTGGATAAAATTTTAGATAATAGGATAACTCTAACTAAAGATTGTATACTTAAAAAATTTTTAATTCATTAGAAAGGAAAGTCCTCAACCAAGAACTCCTGGCTTACCTATAATGACCTATACCATATTGTGTTATACCTATTGGAGCACTATTATACCCATCACCATGATCCATCGAGCCAAGCTTTCTTTTACCTAGGTTGGATGATGGAAGAGTGTCTTACCTTAGCTCACAAACACACACCTGCAAGCATAACACCGGTTCTATTCAAACTCAGAGCTATAGCTGAGCCAAATCTTATTTTGATTCGTCATCTTTGTTAACCATAATGGTGAACTATAGTACTTTATTTTTTCTTATGATTATCTTCATTATTTTTGTTCTATTCATCTAATCATGTTTTAAATAAAATATTTCATCATAGATGGTAGTTTCTATGCATACTTTGCTTGCTATCGTTAGTTATCCACAATCATTTGGTCATTTGTTGCTCTTGATCATTGTTACCTAAATTCCTAATATTATTGTTTTGACCACCATTGTTAGGCCACCCAATGGTCCCCAGTCACCCACCATCACCTAGCCACCCATTAGCCATCAACCCTCTTACCGTCATTGACCATCGCCTTCTGTCTCATTTATTATAGGCATCCTAATTGCATCATCATTAATGTCTGATTGTTATGTTGTAGATTACATAATTTTTTCTATGTCATTATTTTTTTTGAATTTTTATATTTTGTGTTAATGTGTTTGTTCTACTTGGAGTTAATATCTTAGAATTCTAAAGATTTATATATATTTATATTTTGCATTTAATATGATCGACCCACTTAGAATTAATGTTTTAGAATTCTAAAGCTTTCTTTTAGATTCTCAAGTAATTTAACTCCAAAATTATCTTTTCTCATGTTTACTTAGAGTTGATGTCTTAGAATTCTAAGGATCTCTTTCAAATTTTCAAATAATTTAACTTCAAAATTGACTTTTTCTATATTAATTTCTTATTTTCCTATGCTTATGATATGTTCCTAATGTGTATATAATAGCATTGTTTTTGAACTCTTCTTTATTTATAAATATAAAAGCTCCCTTATAATTAGACTTGTACTTTCTTCTATTAAATTACTTTATATAATACTTGTCTTAAATTCTCTATTTTATATGTTTACAAATTGGATGTGAAAAATTTGTTTAATAGGACTTTATACTTAATACTTAATATGTTGTAACCTACTTCACTTAATAATCCAAACTACAACTTTGGATGCAAATCTTTCAATAATTCTAAAATATCATACATGTCACCTAATTTAATCAGTGTATAGTATCATTAAATATTTTTTAATAAAATATTAAGAATCTTTAGTATTGTAGCCTCTAAATTAGTTTAATTTATCTTACATCAACTTTAGTATTAGAGCATATGATTTTCTACTTAATATAAAAAAATATTTCCTTTTTTCTTAGTATATCTACTAAGAACTCTTAGCTAGTTTTGAGTAAACTTTATCTTAAGAGGTGGTATGAAAGTAGTGATACAACTTCCTATCATCTTTCTTAGGAACTATCTTGTTCTAATTAAGATGTGGTTTGGCATAAATGAGACTCTGATCGCTTGTTATTTTCTTAGAAGTATACCCCATCTTAGCCTTGGTGGTCTATAGCCATAGTCACTTTGCATTCACAAATGTTTTTTATAAAAATAATAAAAAAAGAAGATATCTCATATTATTTTCCTTTCTTGGTATCCCCTTATGTGTAACCCTTTGTATGATCACAAGGTCTAATAGATCTTGTCAAATGGCAAATCAAAGTAAAACATTAATATAAAATTAAAGACAAAACTTAAACCAAGACCTTATGCTTAAAATTACCTAATCAATAGCTTAACTCATCTAAAGGTTAGTGAAATCCTTCTAAACCAATAGCATGAACAAAATTTTAAAAGAGAACAGGATAATAAGAGAAGAAGCACCACACCTAATGATCTTAAAGAAGAAAACCCTAGGTGACATAAGAATCAATAAGACATGATCCTTCTGATAAATCTGATCAAGATATCTATGAGAAAAATCTTGAACTTAGAAGAAGAAATAAAACTTATAATGAGTAAGACCAAAATGATGATTTAGTATGTCTAGTGAAGAAGAAGGCACTAACAGGTGTCAAGAGAGAGAGAGCATATCCCTAATGTGAACCTAGATACCCTAATATTTTATGGTAGTTTTAATCCTAAAGATTACATGATTAACAAACTAGTATGAATGGTTATTTTGACTGGCACCAAATGAGTGAGAAAAGTATCAATTTATTAAGACTAAACTTATCGATACTACCTGTAGGCTACTTAGATACTTATAGTGATGATATGCTAACAATGATAAAGAGGTACCTAAAGTTGGAGAAACTTTAAGGTTAAATTGTATAATAAGTTTGTTCCAATAATCTATAATTCCAAATTATTAAATAAATAAAAAAGTTTTTTTCTAAATGATAGATCTATTGAAGAGTATAATAATAAGTTTGATGATTATAAACTTTAATGTGATATAGATGAATCCAAGCATGTAGTACTCTCCCATTTTAAGGTAGGTTTAAAGAAATATATACAAATTGAGCTTAATTTAAAAAATGTTACTACCTTAAAAAAAGCCTCTCATAGAACTCCAAATGTGAAGAAAAATAAGATTTCATATTTTATGAAAATTGAAAGCCAACCCCTCCAAAGGCTTAGACCACTATTTCTTAATCCACTTATACTTGCACTTTATCTTGCCCATCGACCATAATTTCTAAACCTCTCAAAACCAAATTACCTTCCACATCTTCACACTCTTCTCCAAGCCAATCCACTAAGCTCCAAACTACTCAATATGGAATCTTCTATTTTAAGTACTATGAAATAAGACATGCAGTCTCTAATTATCTAAAGAGAGCCATAACTATGAACCTAAATAATGGTAATGAAAGAGAAGAGTTAGAAAATAAAGAAAACATAATACATGATTAGGAAGCTAAGCATGAATTAAAAAATATGGAAACTTTTATGGTTTTAGTGGTTAGGTGCACCCTTGCAACCCTAAAACCACAAGATAGTTGAAGGCACGCCAACATGTTTAGCACCAACATAAAAGTTGAGGAATGACCATGTAGGATGATCATAGATTATGATAGCTACATCAATACAATATCCCTTAGGGTTGTTAAGAGAATTGGAGTTTTCCCTATTAGAACACCTAAACCCCTACTTTGTGTCATGGATAGATAAGACCTTTATACTTATTAAGTAATGATGTTATATACCCTTAAAATTAGATAGGGATAGTGATGAGGTTTTATGTAATATTATACTTATGCAAGTAGATCATCTTATCATAAGAAGACCATAGTTTTTTTTAATAAGAATGTGACTTTGAAGGTTAGAACTAACATGATCTCTTTTATTCATGAAAGAAAAACCATTACATTACATCCTACCCCACCTCACAAGAAACCCCAAGTATTTAAGTCTAGCTAATTTATAAATAATTCTAAGCCTAAAGACACAAAATAAAGAAAAACAAAAATTTTAAGCTTGATCATACTATCCTAGAATAGGACGACCATTGATAAATAATTATTAGTTTGGTTTCTTACAATTTAGGAGTTATCCATCACCTTACTAGAACCACCACTTATTGTATAGGTCTTATTGAATGAATTTTTAGATATTTGTTTAGATGATTTGGCCAACATTATGCCTCTCATATGGGACATATGACACATGATCAATCTAGTTTCCAAAGTGAGCCTATCGAACCTTCCTCATTATAGGTTAAACTCAGAGATTCATACTGAGTTGCTTGTCATATAAGAGTCTTACTTAAAAGAAGATTTGTTTAAAAAAGTATTAATTCATGTGCTATCCCCACACTTCTAACACCCAAAAAGGATGAAATATGGAAGATGTGTGTTGATCATTAGGTAATTTAAAACATTATAGTAAAGTATAGGTTTCTTATTCCCTAATTAGATGACATCTTATATCAAATTTTAGGTGCCACCAAATGTTCTATGATTGACTTTAAAAGTGGTTACCGCCAAGTAAAACTTAGAATAAGAGATGAATGAAAGACAACATTTAAGATTAAGAATGGTTTATATAAATGGTTAGTGACACCATTTCAATTATCAAATGCATCAAGTACATTCATAAAATTGATGGCCTAAGTTAAAAAACTATACTGAAGATAATTTATCATGGTATTTTGATGTCATTTTGGTTTATAGCAATTCTATTGAGAATCACTTGAACCATTTGTGCAAATTATATAATAGTTTAAAAAAGAAACACATATTTTCCAATCTAAAAAATGTGAATTCTTCATGCTCAAGGTTACCTTCCTAGGGTACATAGTTTCTTTTAAAGAGTTGTCTATTAACCCTAGCAAAGTCAAGGCAATTACAAAGTGGCTTACTTAAAAAACACTTCATGAAATTAGAACCTTTCATAGTCTTACCACTTTTTATTGATGAATTATTGAAGGAAAGAGTATATTATCACATCAAATTTTGATTGTATTAAATTTGGTAAATTTACTTGGACAAAATCTGTAGACCTAGCTTTGGAAAAGTTGAAAGAGGCTATGACTAAGGCACCCTTCTAAAACTACTTGATTTATTGTTGCCTTTGAGGTTGCATATGATGCATCAGAAGTAGAGATAGGTGATGTCTTTAGTCAAGGTAAATCTCTTATTATCTTCTTTAGTGAGAAACTTAATGATGCTAGAAAGAATTATTCTATATATGAAAAGGAACTATTTGTTATGATTCAATCTTTAAGATATTAGAGACATTACTTAACAAAAGAATTTATTATATACTCTAACCATGAGGTACTTAGGTTCCTAAATTCCCAATGCGACCTTAGTCATAGGCATGCCAAAGGGTTCGAGAACATCAAGGAGTGTACATTCATTATTAACGTAAGCCTAGCTTTGAAAACAAAGCTATTGTACTTCATCTGTGTGTTCATTTATTGATTATTTTGTTTATAAAGATCTAAGATTTTGATCAAATTAAAAACCAATATCCTACTTGTCTTAACTTTGAGTTAATTTAACAAGAAAGCAAATCAAATCTAACCCTCATATTTGGAGATTTTAGTTTGAAAGTTTGGATATCTATAAACAATAAGTTATGAATCCTAAATTTATCATTTTGTGATTTTTTTAGTTTGAGAAATACATGTTGGAGGATTATGTAGTCATTTTAAGAGAGATAAAACTCTTAAAGATGTCTTAAAGATATTTTATTGGTCTAGAATGATACATCATATTGCATTTACAAAGTCTAATGTGTACATACATAACTAAAAAATCTCCAAATGTAGGCAAAAAATCTTAAATTCCAGCCTATACTTGATAAGTCATGGGAGCATATAAGCATTGAATTTGTACTCAGATTATATAAGTCCTCATCTAGACATGAATCTATCTTTTTGGTTGTTGATCATCTCTCTAAAATGACTTATTATGTCTATTGTTGTTAGACCTTAGATGCTACCCATGTAGCTATGATTTTTTTCAATGAAATAGTTGAATTGTATAGTGTTCCAATGACAATAGTATCCGATCAAGATGTAAGATTTACTAGCTATTTTTGGAAGACCTTATGATATTATTAGGGACCAAGCTAAAATTTTCTTCAACCTACCACCCTCAAATGAATGGACAAATAGAAGTAGGTAAATCTTAATTTAAAAAATCTTCTTTGTGACTTGATAAGAGAATAACCTAAGTTTTAGGATCAACTACTACCATGACCCAAATTTGCATAAAAAAATTTTGTGAACTATAATATTGTTCTAGGACTTTTCAAAATTTATCATTATAATAAACTTTGGTCTCCCATTGATCTTATTCTCTTACTAGTGAACTTTCAAACTTCTATCATTATTTTTTCCTTTGCCTCTCATATCTCTTTATTAAATACAAAATATCTAAAAAATAATCTATGTAATAAAAAATATGAGAAACTAATAGATGCATATAGAAAGGTTAGAAAATTTCATTAAGTAGACTATGTTATAATTAGAATTAGGTTAGAATAATTCCCTTCAGAAGCTTACAAGAAATTATAGGCACATGGAGTTGAACCTTTTAGGATTTTCAAAAACTAGGAACCAATGTGTATGAATTGGATTTGCTAAAAGAGTGTGAGATTAAACCTTTAATGTTAATGATTTAGTCCAATAAAAGGTACCAAATTAAATATTTAGTAAGACATTTGAGCATTATTTCCTTATGTTGAGCAAACCCATTCCTACCAATATATTTGTCTTGAGAGTACATGAGAATAATGTAAAGAAAATTTTAGATCATGAAATAATTATAACTAAAGATTATATACTTAAAAAATTTTTAGTTTATTAGAAGGGCAAGACTCTGATTGAGAACTCCTACGTTATATATGATGATTTATACCATATTGCACCACATTTGTTGGAGCACTTTTGTACCCATCACCTTGATACCACTGAGCAAAGCTATCTCTCACCTTGGATGGATGATGCAAGGGTGACTTATGTTAGCTCACAAACATATACTCGTGGGCATCACACCAATCCCAATTGAACTTGGAGTTGTACTCGAGCCAAATGCTATTTTGATTAGTCATCTTTGTCAACCTAGGGGTAGACTATAACACTCTATTTTTTATATTTGTCTATTTTATTTTTACTATATTCATTCAAGTATATTTTATAGTAAAATATATTATAAATGTCGATTCTTATATGCGCTTCATTTATTATCGTTAGTTGTATGTCATTACTTGGTTGTCTGTTGCTCCCAATCACTGTCTCTTAGTTGCTCAACATCACTTGGTCACCCACCTTCACCAAGAAACTTATCAGCCACCCACCCTCCGATAGTCATAAATAACCGTCATTTGTCTCGTCCACTGTTGGCATTTTAATCGCATCATCATCGATGTTCAATCATCCTATTACATGATTACATAATTTTCTCATGTCACTATTTTTTTGTGTATTTTTATATTTTTTTATTTAATATGATTGACCCATTTTGAGTTAATGTCTTAGAATTCTAAAGATTTCATATATTTTTATATTTTTTATTTAATGTGATTGACCTACTTGGAGTTAATATTTTATAATTCTAAAGATCTTTTTTGGATTTCCAAGTGATTTGACTCCAAAATTATCTTTTTTCATGTAAACTTGGAGTTAATGTCTTAAAATTTTAAATATTATTTTTTGGATTTTAAAGTGATTTACACCAAAATTATCTGTTCTCATATTGATTTCTTATCTTTCCTATGTTTATGATATGTTCATAATGTGTATTTAATTCTCCTTTTTCTTATGCATAATTATTAAGCTCTCCTTCATCTATAAATAGGAGAGATTCTCTCATTATAATATTATTATTAATGAATATAATTTCTATTATTTATATGTTTTCACCCTTGTGAACAAAGATTATGTACCCAATTTTAATTAGAGAGATTCTAACCTCCCCTCCTCTTTTAGGAGACAATGATCAAAGATGAGAGACTTTCTACTAGGAGAGTTAAAATAAACAAATTACTTCTTCCTGTAATATCCTTAAGACTTCACCCACCTTTTCACTCTCTTGATCAAACCACCAAATTACCACCCTCTTCAACAAGGCTATAAATCCTAACCTACCATCTTATTACCTCTTTAGCCAAGCTTCTTCACAATTTACAATAGCCGACCATCGACAATACTCAAGAAACTGCCCCGCAAGTGAGCAAAAACCTCTATCTCATCATCTTTTTTTATCTTTGGTACTTCATATGCCAACTCCAATTAAAACTACAAGACATTGCTAAGAAGGTACACCCTTTTAGTAACTTTTATTATGTTGCCATGTACTCCAACTTGATAATCTATGCTACAACTTTAGATGTCAATCTTTAAATAATTCTAAAATACCATATATACCACCTAACTCTAATTAGTGTATAGTATCTTTTAATATTTTCTAATAATTTATTAAATATCTTTAGTATTATAAGTTTTAAATTAGACCCTAATAGAAGTCTAATTTGTCGTATATCAAAGATGCGGCCAAATATGTTGTATAATGATCAGTTTGCCAACAAGTGAATCCAAAACATTAGAATTCTAATGATTTACTTCAAAAATTTGATAATACTAGAATAAAACTATAATGAGATATCCATGGATTTTAGCACAAGATTACAAAGGACTAGATATGATTATGATGTGATCTAGATGATTATGGATTCCTACTAACCAAGTTGGACCACTTTCTTATTATTAAGAAGATAGATTTAACCAAATTATTGATAGAATAGTCTGCACAATAGATTGTTTGATTACATGAAGCACTCAGAGTGATTATTTCAAATAAAGACACAAAGCTTACCTTATTATTATGGAACCATTTACATCAGGCTCTAAGTTTCACACTCTAGTTTAGTACAACTTATCATTCCTAAATGAATGGTTAGCTTAAGAGAATGATCAAGAATTTAAAAGACTTATTAAGACTTAGTGTACAATTATACTCTATAGATTAGCACAAGTAGTTGTCACTAATAGATTTTATTTACAATGACAACAACTATCAGTAAGCAATCAGTATGATGTTATATTAATAGAGTTTATTTACAGTGATAACAACTATTAGTAAGCAATCAGTATGATGTCATATGAGGCATTATATGGGTACCATTATAGATCCCCTTTGTGTTTTGCTAAGAGTGAGTCTAGAAAGATATTTGGACCTCAAATGATTGAGTAATTTATGGATGAGATCTAGAGACTATGTGAGAGGTTGCATATGATTCATGACCATCAAAAGAAATGTTTTAATAGTAATCTCTGATTAGTGAGCTTTTTGTTTAAGATCAGGTGTTTCTTAAGGCTAGTCTAATGTAGGGATTGTTTCAATTTTGGAAAGCTTCAAAGTTTAGACCTAAGTATGTGCACTGATTGCTCCTAATAAAGGGAATCTAGTCACAACTAAAGTACATTTGGCTCTTTCTAAAGAATATGTAATGGTTCTAAGATATCTTTAGATTGGTGTAGATTTTCTTAAAGCTAGATTTGAGGGTAAGCTAAGCATAGGATTTGAAATTCAAATCTACCCTTTTAACTATAATTTAAAAACTAGATACTCTAACTAAAGTCTTCCATGTGGCACTAAAGATTAGAAGATATGGGAATAGGCTATATTATTCTACTTGGGGTGGTTCTCTTAGATTTTGGAACCCTAGCCATAAGAAGAAAGAGGAGAAAGCCTAGTTATAGGAATGCAAGAATGAGGAAGGGAAAAATGAAAGCTTGAAGATAGGGAAGATATCCCTTGGTGATGTCCACTACTTGGTTCAAGGTAGGATGAACTTCAAGCTATGCACTAAAACTAGATATCTATAGTTTAAAGTAGAATACTTTGATATTATGTGCATAACTAATTCTAGGGTTTACTAAGAAAAATGTTGTAATCATTTTCCACATGAAAAAACTAAGACTTAATAAAGGATGACCTGAACTTATATTTTTCCTTAACAAGCTAATTTCCTATGTTTATTTAGGTTGATTATTACAATCTTTTTACATATGGAAATAGAGATTTATCATTGATGTTATGAAATTATGCTTTACCATGAATAAAAAAAATTCCATGATGAGTAAATTTTTAGTATATTAAGTTAACTATAGTGCCAAAAATGGAGGTTATATGTTGAAATCACGAACTCTTAAAAAATTTCCATTATTACTTAAAACCTTGTTGTTGGAGTCTTATAGTCAATAGAGGATTGTAGCCTTGAGTAAGCTTGGGGCTTGGTTTTAAGGCTCATAAAGGGCTTTAGATGAATTAAGGTGACCTTTGATGGAACTCAGATTGCTTTTAAGAAAAGTAGAGCTCTCAATCTTTCTTAAGTAAACCCTTAAAGGTCTCAAGTTTGGCTATAGAGGAAAGCTTGGGTTGAGAAATGGTCTCGACTTTATTAGTAAGGGAATGGAGTGTTTGGCAATGTATGACTTTTACTTTTGAGATACTTTAGAGTTAAGTAGAGAGGCTCAATTTAAAGGTAAGTTAAAGCTCTTAAGTAGCCTAAGGATTGAAATTTAGACTTACATTAGTCTCTCGAGTAACTTAGAGTTTGAAATTTAAACCTAGAAAAGGCTCTTATGTAATATAGAGTTTGAAATTTAAATTTAGATAAGCCTCTTAAGTAACTTAGGGTTTAAAATTTAAACATGGATAAGGTACTTAGATAACCTTAGGATCTAAAAGTTAACTTCTAAAGAAGTTTTTAGGCAAACTATGAAAATGGATATGGTGATAGTCTTAGTTTTGGCTTGAGAAGGTGTCTATGAGTTGATTTAGGCATGTTAAATTCTTATAATATGATTTGAAGTTAAGGCTAAGAGCTTGGAGCACTTGGTGAGTCCTCGAGGATACATTGGAAGAGGCCTTAGATTGGAGAAACCCTCGAATTAACCCATAAATGGAGGCTAGGGTTAAGAGATAGGCTTAGGTTGGTCATATTTCAGGAGATAGGGTTTGACTAATCTTTAGAAATGACTTAAGATTAAGTGTAAGACCATGACTAGGCCTTTTAAGGTTGTTAAGCCATGAGTTATAAAATTTAGATGGTAATTTGGGGTCAAGGATGGCTCAAGAGAGAACTTTAAGAAGAGTGTAGTGGTTAGGGTTAGCCTTGAGGGCATGGGTGAGTCACTATTGGAATTGATATGAACCCAATATTTTAGATGCATGGCTTGGATATGGAGTCTTAGTAAGAGAAATTAGGATCATATTATAGCTAAAGAAAGAGTAAGGTTTATATTTGGAGTATAGGGCTTAAAGTTAAGGTTTTAAGCCTTGAATGAAAGCTTAGATGGATAAGGTAATCTATTAAGGAGGCCATATACTAGTTAATGTTAACAACTAATCCTAGATGAGGATTCTAATTAGCTGTAATAAACTCAAACGCGTCAATTGGAGTTTTGAGGAAATCATAACAAGACTAGATAGGATAGTTAAGGATTTAAGAAAATTTTAGGAGGCCCAAGTAAGATGGTTAAGATTTTAAGGAAATTTAAGATGCCTAGATAAGTTGGTTAGGTTTTAAGGAAAGCCTAGAAGGCTTATTTTGGCTAGTTAGTGTTTTGGGCAAACCTTAGGATGCTTAGATTGTTTGGTTAAGGTTTTTAGAAGCCCTAGGGTACCTATATAGATTGATAAGAAGGACTAAGCCTAGGTCAAATACTAAATAGGTTCATTTGGATTGAAGCTCAAAATAGGGTTTTACTACTTAGGTCATAATAGATTCAAGTTAAGACATGAGATATTTTTGGCTAAGATTATTGGAAAAAGTGGGTGCCTGGTATGGTATCCAAAGGATTTGGGATATATTGGTTTACTTAGTAGCAACCTTATAGTACTAATATAGAGTATTTAGATGATAAAATCTAACAAGCTTTGTGTATGACTCCCAAGGTTAGGGAGTTTGTGATGTAGGGGGTTATAGGTTAAGGACTCCTAAAGGACTATGGAGTACTAGTTGTTGATTGAAGACTTCTAAATCACTATAGAATTTTGCTTACTTATTAAGATTCTTTGGCATAGTAGTATCTCGTACATCACACAAAGATTTCACTTGAAATTGTACTAGTCTTGTTTGACTCAAAGCTATGCCAAGATTGACTTTGCTTCTCATTTGTCTATATTATCATTATCAATACAAGGGTTAATTGTAATCGAACTTATTTATTAACATATTTTTATTTTTATCTTATGTTCAACTAGTTATTTATATTTATATTTTGAGTTGTTTGGATGTCAATTAGTATTTTTTGAAATATTTCTATCTCAAAATTCTAATCCAGGTAATCTTAGCAATGGTCTTGTAATTTTGTTAAAGAAAAACCTCGGTCCATTATAACTTAAAATTAAGCTTTTTGGGCAATCTTTGTTGTCGACTGCCATGCATCGTCATCACAACTATTGTCTATTGTTATTGTCACTACTATTCCACACGAGAAGTTTGTTCTACTTATTCAACCTACATTTACCCATGAGGCCAACGCCACCTACTTTACTTGAGCCAACCCATCAACCCATGCTGACTCACTTTGACCTTTGTAGACCCATCAAACCTCAATGATCCACTTCAACTTGCATTGACTTGCATAGATCTATTTGACCCATGTTGACCTATGGACTCAAACTGGCCCTTACTAATCTACTTTGACCCAAGAACATTTGTGAATTTGCATCAATCAATCTGATTCACTCTGAACCATGTTGACCCATGAACTAGACTTGAGGTGTTTCCATGCCTCTTTGCCCATATTATGCTAATTATGCCATGCACCATCTCACTGCTTGCCTCATCATTGCTCGAGACACTCAAAATATTTGGAAACTATTTATTGCATTCAATGTTATACATTTTCAAGGCTTTTTGTTTCATAAAATTTAAAGTATATTTTTTGTAATGTCTAGTGACTTTTAAAATTTCTTAGAATATCCTTTAGAATTTCAAAGTGTGGCCCTTGGAATTTCTATGTATCCTTGTAAACTCTTAGACTTAGCAAATTGTCATTGTATCCCTTAAGGACTTGATAAATAGAGATGCTTACCATGTTGTAAGGCTTGAAATTTTGAATGAAGTAACAAAGTACTTCTATCAAGATTACTTAATATGAGACATATCATGGGTGATCAATCAATGGTGTAATGGCAATGATAGCTTGGGAAGGCGAGTGAGAGGCTAAACGGGGAGATGTAAACCCATTATTCAACAATCATAAGAGTTACAAATGACTAAGAAAGTGCTTAACTCTATTACTCTTCATTTCTTCTTAAGAGATGAGATTACTGTTTGTGACTAATGTTTAACGTTTGTTAGTGAATGTGTAATTTACATCATTTGCAATCTAAGAACTCCACTTTTGTGTAACTTGTCACTTCTCCATTAGCTTGAGTTACATTAGGTGTTGGATACTAAATTGCTCTCCTTTGTAGGTTGAGATCCCTCATGTTAAAGAAGTTTTGTAAGTAATTTGCTTTTGGTGAAGTTCTTATTTACTTGATGATCTTAAAACTTTACAATTCTAAACCTATAACACCTTGGATGGGCAATTATATAGATATATTTCTTGATCCTTAGTATTTTCTTATTATCTATGAGCTAAATATAGGTTTTAGTAATTTTATGTTACATCACCCCTAACAGACCATAGAGTTCTACTTGTTTATCGAGGGCATCCCTAAGAACTATAGTTGTACTAGATTACATGATAAGAGAGTGCTAGATTAGTGGTTACTTATTAAGATAACTACATCACAAGATTTTGCAAGATTTAAGAGGTCCTGATAGATACTAGATGAGTTAAGTTTCTTAAGGTTATGCTAGGAGGCATATAATAAGTGTGGATTTATTATGGCTATATCCTAAGTTATGTTATGTCTTAGCTTAGTAGGCTGAGGACCCTTTGTATGAAATTTTAGTTCATTTATACATGTTTCTTATTTACACTTTGCCTTATGCCAATTAGTTATATACATATGATTGTTGCTTGTTTCTAGAACATGACTTATGGTTTCCCTATTGAGCTTCTCAGATCACCCTTTCCACATACTTGCATTAGGGATGGTGTGTTTGTGGTAGAGTTAGTGCATAGTAGCAGTTGACATTCTAGTTTATGACTATATTAAACACTTATCTAACTTTGTTATTAGTTCCATACATATTTCTTATTATATTTATTTATTATGTGTTTGGCATTATGAATGGTATGTAAACTTTTTGATAGGTTGTTGATAGGTTTGCATATATGAACTATATATCATCAATGTATCATTTTATTTTATTTCTTTAAAGGATTGAATAATAGGAACTATTGTTTGTTCATATGGATTATTTATATGTTGCATGTTACAGTAGTATTTTGTATATGCTATTATAGTTGGTAAGTTGCCTTAGCTTAGGATAAACCAATTTCTAAGTCATGTGGGTTACTATCTAGTAAGAGAGCTTGGTTCATTATGGGTGACACAACATGAGCCTAGTGATAAGAATAGGGGATCACAACTCTTAATTTGAAAATCAAGCCTAAGGAGTGAAATGTTGATTGGCCAAACAATGATGCATATAAGTGTTGTTGCACTTAGTGGTTTTGAAAAAAATTGGTTAAAAATGTTAGGTGTAACAAAATTTTCTTCATCTGATAGTGGCACAATAATATTTATAATTGCTTTTTACTTAATGTATTAGAATCCACATTTGCTTGTCCAAGATAATTTTTTCTAAATTATAATCATTAGTAAATTATAATTTTCTTTATCTTAAATTTATTTTTTTTTAAGTGAAGATATATTTCAAAATTTAATGATAAGTTAATACTACATTCTTTTTGATATAAAGAGTATCTAGACTTTGAAAGAAAAAATAAATAGTTCATAATTATAAATCACGAATAGGTTAATTCTTCTCATAAGACTTCAATTATCTAGAGGCATAAGTTATTACTCTCCATATTACATCAAAACATAAGTATTCATTAAAATGAAGCATCATTATAAATTTAACAACCTTTATTTTCTTTTGAAACAATTATAACTAGAGCTAATATCAATATTTCTTTTAGTGTTTTAAAACTTCCTTATATGAAAAGTCCTTATCAAATTTTATAGGTTCGTAAATTAGTGTTATTAAAAGAGAGGAAATGTAAGAAGCACTTTTATAAAGTTTCTATAATATCATACTAAACCTAAAAAACTCTTAATTTTAAATGCATTTATAAATTGAGACTAGTTTGTAATAACTAATTTTTTTAAATACATAAAAATCCCAATTGTGTTAACTTTATGTTTTAAAAATACCACTTGAGATAATAAAAATTTATTTTTTGAGGATTTAGCAAATGATTGATGCTCTTTTAATACTACAATTCAATATGCAGATGTTTACAATGATGCTTAACAGCCTTTAAGTATACCAAAATATAATGAATAGATATAATAATAAATTAATCAAGACACTTTTTGAACACTATATTCATCAGATCTATAAATGTGATAGGTATATTAGTTAACAAATTGTAATAATAATAGTTTATAATGTCTATATTGAGTTGCAATAGCTTTCTTAAATGTCTTCTTCTTTTACTTTTAATTCATATAACCAAATCTTAGATCAATCTTTAAAAATAGTACTAGATCATATTGCTGATCAAATAAGTCATCCATCCTTAATAGAGCTTGTTTACTTAATTAGTAATCTTATTTCTTTTTTTTATAATCAAAGCTACATTTAGACTAGCATATTTCTTTTCTATAAATAGAATAAGTGCTCCTCATGGACACACATTAGGAAATAATTAAATATTTATGTAAAACATCTTGGATTTGAACTTTTAGAGAAAGTTTAAGTAATTTGTTACCTTAAGAATCAAAGAGGGTGAGGAGTGAATATTATGTGATATCTAGAGAGAGTAATCATTAGACAAAAAGTAGCTTCTAATATGATTTTAGGTTGAGGTTTATAAGGATGAGTAACACATTGGTGATAAAAGTGCAAATCTTGAGTGGTATAAGTAAAGTCATAAGTCTTGAAATAGTGAGACACTCTATGAGGGTAAATTAGGCTTAAATCTTAAGAAAACTTCATAATTAAGTATATTAAAGTTGGAAAAATTTTGGGATGGTCATCAAGCAAGAAAGGCCCCCTCTATATAAGAAAAAACTCAATTAATTTAGGATAATATCTCACCACTAAAGGCTAAGATGTGACAAAATCACTCTAAAAACATATCTCATACTAACAAACCACTAGTAAATTCTATAACTTTCGAAATTTTTGATTTATAGTAATTATAGATTCTTCTTTATCTAGGGTTTATAATTTCACTTCTTTGATACATAATAAATCTTAATTTGATGTTTACTAGCTAATCCATTCTTAAGATAATATCAAACTTGTCCATGTGCAACATTAACAATTCACTAGAAAAACATTTTTTGATATTTCCTAATACCGTTGAATTGTTTCTTAACTCTAGTTTCATTTTTATTTGGTAATTTAACTAATAATACATTTTTCAAATGCTAAATTTTCATAAATAAAATATCATATATATGTTGAAAAATAAAAGAATCTGATGCTTCATAGCCAAATAATATTGATATTGAAAAAAATGATAAAGTGCCTAAAAACTTGTAGGTACAATAAGAAGCATCATCTATAATATGACAAACTCTCTATTGAAGACCTTTGTTTATTTTTTCCGTTTACTAACTTTTCTTGATACTACAGTAGATGAAACATCTATATCTCTAATGACTCCACCTTTAATCCACCTTTAACTCCACCTTTACCAAAGCTCAAAGGTACCATGGTAACCTTAGATGCAACTCTAACATAGGGACATACTTCACATGACTTATTTCTCTATATGTAAAACATCTTAATTGTCTACAAGGGCTATAGAAACAAGTGCCTTGATGGAATCTTCCATACTTTACACATCATGGTTTTTTTACACTAGGTTCCTTGCCTTTATTACTATTACTAGTAATTGAACATGATTTACTTAAGAAAACTTACCAAATCTCTTACTTCTTCTATTCATTTTGAAGCTTTTCTTAAAAGAAATAGTGCATTTAGTTTTTAGAGTTTGTTCTTTCTTTTTGAGTGCAAAACTCATAAGTCATGTTCAATTAATCTTGCATTTTCTACCAATTTCACATAGTTAGATGCCCTGAGTGAGATTAAAGTAGATTTAATTTTGTATCTCAATCATTTACAAAAAATAAAACATCACTACTCCTTAGAGCTAATCATTAGCGTCACTATTTAATGCCAAAGTAGCTAAAAGAACATTCTTATTCTTAGGATAAGCTATTCCATTAAAGATTATTTTCATTTACTTCCACAATTTTTCTATTACCAATAATTTTGATCCTCTAGTAAATTGAGAAGGATGCATATAATGGAATTAATTAAGTATTTTATCTATTAGAGGACCATCTTATACTCTCATGGGTTGAGAGGAAGATGATGCGAACTAACTTAGAACATTCCTTTAGATTCTTGTTCCATCCCTTTTCCTTTACTCACATTTCTAAGATTAGTCTTGTTTGAATATTTCTTTTGCTTCAAATAGTTTCACACACACACACACATGATTATCAAAATTTGTAATAAAAATAAAATCTAATTCTTTAATGTATGTAATGTGTATTCTATGAAAGCATCCTCACTATATAAAACACATAATTTTTATAATCTTGTTCTTTCTTATGACCTTATCACATCTCTCTTGACCTCTTACCTAATAATACATATAAAAGTTGTATTAGTTGGTTATTGCCACTTATTTATTGATAATAAAATTAGTGTTATGTTTACTAATATTTTTCTTACATGTTATTTTCAAACCATCTCAAGAGTACATAGCCTATTCATATGGAGAGCTTAATCAATTGACTCAAGAAACTTAATAGAGGTTTTTGAGTGATAACCATAATTGATGCCTAGAGATACACAAGCTTGAACAACATAGGGAAAAGAGTTTTATTTAGTTTCTTTATTTTAGTAATTAAAATGTCAAAACTTATAACAATTTATTTAAGATACATAAGATTTACTTTAATAATATATTTCATCTATTTTACGTATATTATCAACCTTAAAATATTATATTTATAGCGAGTTGTATCATATGATAAGACTAAATTTAGTAGAAATTGGAAGGAGAATGAGTTTAGTAAGGATTACATTGGTGCAAATCATACTTATACGAGCTCATCTTTATACAATACAACTAGCTATTTCATAAGATTACATAAAGCACTATAATAGGTGATCCTATAGTATATGCATAAGTTATACTATAAATACTAATACAATACCCCTATTATATAAATATGTTGATGATTTAGTTAAGAGGTTTGATTTGAGGTTTACAATTTTTGATTTTTGTATAATAATATATTACCTGTTGTACTAGTATTATATATTTATTTAAATCACACTTTAGTAATATATTGAATTTCTATTTAATGTCTTGTTCTCATATCTCAAGGGTTGTGGTTCTTATATTTTGAATCTTTAGTTGAGTAAAATAATATATTATCATTTTGGAAACTTTTCATGAAGCATGCCATTGAACTATATCGTAATATGATGATAAGAAAGTTTTCAAAAATCATTTGTATGGAAAATTTATTAGTACGTTTTTGCAATTTTTAAAAGCATTGGAATTGTTTTCAATTGTTGAAATAAAGAAGAGATTTAAGGAATTAATTTCCTTTTTATCCCTTAAGATACTAAGACTTTTTTAAATCAGCCAATGGTTTATCCTTAAGGCAATAACAAGGACATTGATGCAATTGTTTAGGCAAGGGTAGCTTTCCCTTTTTTTTTTAGCAAGGATCTATTTATATGTTTTTATGTAATTGGAATCTAGTAGAGTGCCAAGACTCATTGCATGTTAAGCTTCAGTTGAGGGTTTGTGTGTTGTGAACTTGAGAGGATGCCTTAAGCCACAACTTTGAGGAGACTATTATTGGTCCATGTATTACTAGTTTGATGGCAATAAAAACCTTTTATTGTTTTGCTAATACTTTTCTTTAAGTACTTAGATCATGTATCTCAAGATTGATAAAGTGAATCAATTGGAGAAGTTTGATCTTGACTCAAAGGATTCATTAAAGTTGTTTGGTGTAAACTATGACTAGCACTAAGAAAACAAGATGGTTGAGCATATTTGGAGAAGAGTTTTGCAAAGTTTCTTTATTTTAGTATTGTCATGTAAGACTTATAATAATGTTTTGGAGGCATTAAGACTAGAGGAAGAGTTTTAGTGAGTGTGTTAAATTTTTCTATATTATTCCTTTATTCATTTAGATAAGTTTAAGATACATATTCACATAAGATTAATTACATATCAACATGCTTTAATATAGATTAAAGATAAGTTTGCATTTACAAGATATGGTTAGTATATTTTGAATACAAACCTTGAGTTTTAGTAGAAAGGCATATTATATAATATGATGTATTTATCATACAATACTATTAAGTCAAATGTCTTTGTATAAATATGTGATATGAGAATTTGGTTGTGTTTTGTATAGTAGTCCTAGCATATCATACAATATAATCCAACTTATTATACATTGTGATTGCTTTTGCATTTTTACCTTGATTGAGAGATATGCTGAAGTTAAAGTATAGATATATTCATATAATATGATGATGTATATCATACAATACAATTCTTCCCAAACATAGAGCATGCATTTGGTGAAGTTGACCTAAGAAAATTACATCGTCATATAAATATATTAGACAATATGATTAAGTCGTTATGCATTGAGAAATTTTATCCCAAGAGCTTTATATAGTATGATCTTATTATATCATATAATGTAATCCTTTTTTAGTATGTGAGAAGAGCAATTGAATAGTTTGATGGGCTAAATAATTAGCTCATTTTTTAGTATCATACAATATGAGTTTTGGACTAGACAATACATTCAATATATGATATGCTAGTAATACCTAGTTTAACCTAATTTTAAAAAATTTTATGATGGCCCTTAAGCCAATAGAAAGCTTTATACTTTAAAAAAGGGTCCAAACATTGTGAATAGGTTAAAGTTTAATTGCATATCATTAAGGAAAAGTGGCACTCAAAGAGCATCACTTAGTAAAAATTGAGAGAAAAGTAAGAATGTATTGATAATCATCATTCCTCAATAGTTTTAGCTAATATTTCATTACATTAAATTGTGTTAAGTTAGAATATATCCTTTATTACTTTGCAACTAATTTAGTATGCCTTTTGATAATTGTATTAACTTATAAGGCATTGTACTTTGAGCTTTTTGCATTTGTTCTTTGTATTAATGTTGAGACTTTATCTTTTGATCTTTGCTTAAGCTTTTGGCTAATATTGTAAAGTGTTTTGGCTTATTAATTTATAAGGTCCTTTGTCTTACTGGTGTAGGCACCTTTGGGCTGGTGTTTTGTAAAGTATTTTAGCTCAATGTTTTTAGGGACATTTGTCTTAGCATGTAATTTGGTCAACCTATTTTTGTGAAAGTCATTTTAGTGTTTTTGCACTCCCTACAAAAGGTATTTTAAGAGTAAATAAGATTGTTTAAAACATGTTTATAGGAGCTATTAAAACATTATAAATGGCTCTATTACATTACATAATATTATTAAATTTATAATTTTCACAATCCATCCTTCTTGTTTGGACATCACAATTTTACAATAATTGTTTTCGTTGGAATGAGAGGAAGTAGTAGGGGAATTGTGAGATATGATGATGTAGGATGATGTTGCTACATTAGTAAGGCTTCTCAAAATTTCTCTTTGGACTCTTGAAAGTTGTTATATCTTAATTATTCTTGGTTTTGGGACAAAGTGTAGAGGAAGGGAAAGGAATTGTTGGCTATTGTTCTGTTAGAAGAAAGTAGTTGGTGAGTTGCAATTGTGTGTTGAAGAAATGGTTTACATATTGTAATGAAGTAAAAAATGTATTAGGTAGTTTTGGTTAGCATAGATGGAGGGGAAGATGTTGAGGCTACAAAAAACTTGCAATTATTGTAGCTTTGATTCAAAAGTGCTTAAGTTATGCCTCTTTAAGTTTTTTGCTTGGTTTGTGTAAGGCTTGCTTAATGCATGGATATTTTAACACTCCAAGTGATATTTTGAGGAACTTGGGAGGAGAAGAGCTAGAAGCAATGAGATCTAGAAGTCCCTTGAAACAAAAATCTACTAAAATTAGGAGAGAGTTTGGTGTCTAGTAGTTGTTGCAACAAGTCCTTAAGAAAATCTTGTAGAAAAACTATTCATTTCTACATACATAAAGAGACATAACAATCAATTTATGTGCTAAGATGTGAAGCTCATCCTTTATTTATAGTATAGGTTAGTCCTCAGGTGTGTATAGAGCTAGGAAACCTAGTGGTAACAAACATAGGTTTATCAGGTAGAGTTGTGGGGGTGGATTTGGATTGTTGTTATCATATTTTGTAATATTTGGGATTTTACCTAAAGTTTTTGGACTTTTTAGGTTTTCTAGTTCATTTTTGTGATTTGTTATGTTCTAGTTTAGAAAAATATAGTGTTATGGAATGCTATATTTTGTTATCACCCTAGTTGAGAAATTGATAATGACCACAATCTTATTATTTTTCTTGATGTTTTCCTTATTTTTCTAGTACTTTGAGCTTATTAAGTAATAAAAAAAATTGGAATGTGAATTATATCTCAACCATGCCCACCTTAATGCTTATATGCCAATAATGCAGGTCTTCATTGTCAATGGATAAGGATCCACAAGTTTTTGTAAGTTGTCTTCACCACTTAATTGAAGTGGTGCTTAAATAGTAACCTACTACATGGACTTGTACTATTATTATCATGACATATCTGAGTTGATGAGAATCATAAGGATCTTAATGCCCAACTCTTTTTGCTAGACATTAGAATTCTTATTTCTATTATTTTTATAATGACACAATATCTCTACTTATTTATTATTATCATGTTATGGCATACTTGTGCCAGCTACATTAGAAATCTATAACATATTGACCTTAATTTGATTCATTGTGCTTTGGTGATACCTTCAAGCATGTTTAGAATTGATTATAATTTTTTATATTTTGTTTGAGCTAATTCAAGCCAAAAGATATTTCAATAAATATATAATTTACTAGTAGGTTTTTTTGTTAACTTAAAGAACCACACGAGTTTGTTCAAATTGCCCTTATTGATTTAGTGAAGGCCTTAAGAAAAGTTCTGTAGTTTAAGTAAAAATAAATATGCAAATCCCACAAGAAAGGAGTAAATTATGGGTTTTATAATATTTTTTTAATTTTAAGATTGTATTTATTTTTCAAATTATTTTTATAAAAATAATATTTGTAAAAAACTTATATAGAAATATATTAATTTATAATTTTTAAGAAAATGAAAATGCAAGTTAAAATGGTACACCAAAGTTTTAAGTGATTTAGCTCAAACTAGAATCACATCTACCCCCAATCGAGGTCAGGAAAAACTCAACCAGTAAAAGTGTTATAACTTGAGATTGTTTTCTAGAATTCATGTCCTACCTATTTAAGGTTTTTTCTTATAGTTTACCTCCAACTTATATGAAGGTTTTCTTTATGATTCAACTTCAACCTACTAGTTTTTGTGGGTTTAACTATAATCTAAGCTTTTACTAGTCCAATTTCAACTCCTTTTATGAGATAAAATCAAAACTCAGCTTTTGTAAATGCTGAGCCACCCAACTCAACAGAAAAAAAAAATAAAGCAAGAAACAAATTTTTAATAAAAATGTACAAATTGTTTTTATGCTTTTTGATGAATATAGAAAGACAGTGTTCAAAATTATGAAGAGAATTAAAAAAATGAAATCTTAGAAGAATTAGGCTTAGTTGAAAGAATTTAGAATTTTGATTAATGGTTAGTCAAAGATGCTATTAGGATAAATTTACATCAGTAAAAATATAATGCAGCCCTTCCTTGAGTTGTTAAAATCTTGTTTACATTTATTAGTCATTTCATAAATAATGGTTGGGTTTATGTAGAAGAATTTTGATCATAGCCATTGAAAGTTAAATTCAAATTTGTTTCAAAAGTTGCTGCTAAATAGATTAAAAAGATATTAAAAATTCTTCCAAAATAGCTATCTATAATGGCACATATAATGATTAGGAAATTAGCTATTAGGTAGGATCAATAGGAGCCATTGGATCTACTCAGAGGAGTTCTTGACCGTCTAATCAAACATTGTAAAGATGGATCAGTTATGGATGGTTAGATCAAGGTGGATTAGATCTAGGCAATCCAATTAGGTCGGATAAGACTTGGATCATTCGATTCATCATTAGTAAAGAAGGATTAGATTTAGATTGTAGGATTAAAACTAGAGAGATTTAGGCCATTAGATCAATGATTAATCATATGCAATAAGATGGAATAAATATTGACCATCTAATTGAAATATATGAGATTGATGATTAGATGGTGATGATTTATGCTTGCATCATGCACTATGGTAGTAAAGAAATTAGTCCCACATTGTTGACTGTCAAAATAATTTTTATTTTATAAGTATTTGTGCTAATCTAGTATTCGAGTTGAACTAAGGGCTGCTCTCCCCTTGTGTGCTCAAGATTTCACTACCTCGACATGCTCAATGCTTGCAAGTTATTTCTCCTTTTTTTGGAAATGAGTTTAATTTTCAAAAAATGAGTTGACTCATATGCATACTTGGTTTGAGTTGTGTCTATCTCAATCCTTTACTTTAGCCCCTTTGGTTGAGGATTGCACTATCACCATGATTGGGCTCAATCAAATTTGGTACCAATTTTTGCTTGATTTAAGGTTTGCAAGTGCCTGCTCGGGATTTCTTGGCTCAAGAGTTTGCACTTGCACACAAGCTTGGGATGTGGCTTAAGATATATATTTTTTTAATTATAAAACTTTTAACAAAATTATTTTTTTATTTAACCAAAGTTTAACAATTGATTTAATATAAAATTTAGTAAAGATTTATAAATAGAATTTAACCAAAGAAAGATTAATTTAAAAATAGAATCTTATGTTTCTTAAATCAACAAATGGTTCAAGTAGGATTTGAAAAAATTAATTGATAAAACAATAGAATCTTATTCTAACTCAAAGAGATGATTGAACATCAGATGCTTGAGTTAGGATTTAAAAGTGAGATGAATGAAGAGTGCCTTATAATCAACAAGCTAACATTTTATAACAAAAAAATCTTTTTAAATTTGATTTGCATGTCTTCAATCCTTGATGCTTACTGAATACTATAAGATACTATGAAGACCACTAATTCACAATCTTCAAAGATGCATGGATTGTTCTTTACATGCAAATCTATATCACACTAAATAAGCTTATTAGAATAAAATATTTAATATTTAAGGCTTAAGTCATCAAACACATGGGTGACCTAACAATAATAATTAGCCTATTTAGTTTTATGCTACATTACAGTGTTCATGCATATTTCTTAAGATTTAAAGTTACTAAAAGAACTAAAAACTCTTGTATTGAAGATCATATAACATAATGTCAAGTCTTATACAATGAATTTCATTATGTTCAAAGTAAACAAATTATTTTATAATTTTAAATATAAAAAATTATTTTAGCATATCTTTGAGCTTGGAATAGTAAAAATGTGAGTTTTATATGGTATAAGTTAAAAGTGGGGAAATAAAAACTTCGACAAAAAACAACAATTTTGTATTTTGGTGATATTGGTGTCACTAGGAAGTACTCAATGAGACATGTGCACTACTTCCAAAATTATTACAATTGAACATCATTTGTCCCTTTTTTAAGTAAGAATATGCTTTAAGGTTGTGACAAGAGATAAAGGATTTAGAACATAAATGTCTTTTTGTGTTGAAAAATAATCATTGAGACAAACTTAATGCTAGTATTATTATTGAAATTGGATATCACTAAATCATTCAAGAATGTTTTGATAATGACTTATTACTAAAATATATTGATAATATTGACTTATAAGAGTATAATGTATGTTTATATTCTAAAAATAAAAAGTAAGAGAAAACAAGCTCAAAATCAATAATTTAAGTGATGTTCTAGGTTTACTAATAAAATAATAATATATTATAATAGTACAAAATTGTTTTGTAAAATGTAGGTAGAGAAAATATGCTACATATTCAAAAGTTTTGATATACTAAAAACTCTTGATGAGATAAATCCAATGACATAATTTTATTAAAGTTATCATTGCGTTGAATGTAAAAAATTCATGTTAAGTCAAATAATAATTAGTTCAAAAGTAGAAGTGTTTAATTATAAACATTTTGGATGCATAAAAAAGAATTCACAAAAACATTATAGTAAGAGAGTTGTAAGAAACTATATTTGTAGGCTAGGCTAGACTTCAATGTGTAAACAAAATAAGATAATTGAGAATTTTTAGAGGATGTGTCTTCCAAATTTCTCTAGGCCCTTGATCCTTTGATGGATGAATATTGATTTCAATGGATGGAAAAAACCTTCAATAGAAGAAATGTTAGAGGATTAGCCATTGTGTGACAAAAAATTGGTGGATTGATTAAAAGAAGTTACAATTTGGTAATCTTCTAATTGGATGTGTCACTTGGAGACTTTTCAACGATTTGTTTAGGAAGTGGTATGCTCTTATGTCTTTTGTAGAAGCCATGTAAGAGGAGTTGAGTAAGTTAGCATAAGGAATATGTCTGCTTTTAAATACAAAAATAGATTTGCAAAGATGGCTCAATTGACACCAAACATATAAACCTTTGAGAAGTAACAAAGCATTGTGTTATAAAATGATTTGTGGGATAGTATTTGAATATGTTTTGCTCCAATTAAGCATACAAAACATTTTAAGTTATTCAAAGTTGTCAAAGTAGTAGAGAAGAACTAATTGCTAAGTCAAGATAGAAAGGAAGTAAACGACTGAACAAGCTCTCCTCTCCAACCTTTGTAAAAGCTAGGGACCACAACACTTTGTCTAGAGTTTTTTCTTTACACTTAATGAAATTCTAAAAGTCAACTATTATCACTATGAGTACCATATCATTATATGAATTACATATAAGGTTTTTAAAAAAATCTAAAGTTTCCAATCTTCATATTAAAAGCATTTGCTAGAATTGACATGTGAATGTTACTATTTTGAGAAGTGCTAATAAGGACATCAATTCTAAGCTCATTGAATCCAAAATTGAGGAAAAACAATCAAGTGAGGAGACTTATTATAATGCTATGCACCTACCATGCCTCCACAATCAATGCATGGAAAGAGGGCCTTTTGGCATGTCAAAATAGTACTTGTGCACATGAATATGGCCTTGGCACCTTCGTACATGTGGGGGTAGCACGGAAGCGCACGTGGGATCAAGTTGGTACTTGTAAAATTTGAGAAACTTTTATATTTTTAGTCAAAATTGCATATCTTTTAATTTATAATTCAATATTATATCCAAACTTCTATATAAAGAGGTGAGAAGGATATATGAAGAATTAAGAATTCTATGAATCAAAACTTCATAAATTTAGAATCACTTGAAGAGAAACTTCTTAGGAAATTCAATCTCTTCTCATTCTCCTTCTTCCTTTATTCATTGTTATTTCCTATGTTTCATTTACAATGTTGCTACTCTAGAACGGTCTGTTGATAAGGGATTGAGCCAAGAAGACTTTGTAAATAGATCTAGTGATTATCATTAAAGCTAATACTAATAGTTAAATCAGAACATGTCGTAAGAGTTTAGAACAAATAATGATAAAAGAAGAGGGATGTTCCAAATTAAGTTGTCAAACATTCGTAAGAGAATGTTTTTATTAATTTTGAAATACATTTATTATCAACCCATCAAATCATAGAAGAATGTTTTGAAAGAAAAATATAAGTGTTTGAGCCACTAGAGTAGTGGTCATAATCCTTTGGTAGAGTTGGAAAATATTTATGCTATCAAGAAAGAAAAGTCATTTATCTAGCATCAACAATCTAATTGAATTAAATTCAATGAATCTTGACATTTTTTATTGGATTTATGCACTAGGTATAATTTGATTAGAGTTAGGAAAGAAAGGAATACAAATGTTTCCTTTAGAACTAAACCTGGTAACTATTAAATCTTTTTAAGATCAATGTTAACTTTTGAAAATGGTGAGGGGTTGCAGATCAAACGCAAGAGTTTAGGAAGAAGAAGAGGCTTAATTGCAACTTTAAAATATTATAATAATAAATGAGGATGAGGTTAATTTTTTTAGAAGTTATATTTAAATTTCCTAAATATTTTATAAAACTTAGATAATCTAAAATATTTTTCTGACTTCACTATACTTCTAGTACATTTCACATAATTTTAGAATCATCTAAATTTTTTTTGAAGATTCTAAAAAATTTATGAAAATTTTAGAAAGATAAATCATTTTTTAAAGATACACTAAATTTCCTCTTTCATCATTCAGATTAGTAATCATTGCTTTCACTAATGGCATGCTAATTCAACTTAAGAGATAGTCTAAGTGGTTTAGTAGCTACTTTTATTTCTTAACATAAAAAAAGAAAACATGAACTTGTATGTTTTATAATCCAAATCAAAGTTGGACTATGATGCAAGGAATTATAGATTTAAGTGTGTTGTGGTGAGACTATTGAAAGTAGAATGGCATCACATTCTAAGTGTTAAAAGAAAAGTAATATCAGTAGGCAGAAGTAATCAAAAGTTAATATGTTTGGATTGTTTATTATATAGGTTGAGTTAGTATTGAAGTTATTATCTCTTTAGTGGTAAAAACATTAGCATTACCATTTTTTGTTTGGGTTGTTAAGGAGTAGGTGTAAAAAATAATTTTAGGAAAAGGGTTTACTCAAGTGTTTGCAAAGCAATTTTGATGATTTCTAGAGGCTTATAATGCTCTGAGTTTTGCCTAATTAATGTTTTATTTTGTAAATAAAAAATAATGATTGTTATAGATTGAATAAATTGATTATCTTACAAATATGCTTGACCTAATGAAAATGTGATTCTTATTTGGTTTAAGTTAAAAGAGAAAGCAAGGCCCAATTTTGAGTAAATTTGAGATGTTTGGTATTTTGATAAGCTAGATGGTTTTGGGAAAGACATTGAGATTAGTACAACACATATTGCTTTAATTTAATTAAAGTCAAGAAATATTGTCATAAAACATAATACTATTTTATCCAACTAAGAATGTACTTTAAAGTTTTGCAAGATAGTTAAATAAAGTTACATTCCCAAAATTTGGTGAATTGAAGAGTAGTTGTTGTGATTAGTTTTACACTAATATTATTATCAAAATCAAATATCATTATGTAATCCAAAATTGTGACAAAAATAAATTTATTAGTGATGAGATATTATTAAAGATGTTTTGATAATATTAAATTATAATAGTTTATTAATCAATAAAAACAAATATAGAAGCAAATGAGCTAAGATTCAAACTTTAAATAGCATTCAAAAGTGCTTAATGAGATAATTATGGTGCCAATATCATTATCACAATCAAATTACATTTATTATTCCAAAGTCTTAAGATAATGCAATTGTTTATTAATAAATTTATGAAGTGTTTTTGTTTTGAAAAAGCAAGTAGAGAAAACATGTTGAAAATTAAAAGTTATCTTAAAATTTTGATGAATTTTAAAAGTTCTCAATATGAAAATTGTTTTAGTTGAATTTGAACAACATTTTGTCCAAAAAATTGAACCAAATTTGTATGCATAAAAACAAACATAACAAAAACCCTATGGGTAGCCCACCCACTCATGGTGGACTTCCTCCTAAACATATACATGAGTAAGTTAAGAAGATAATTTAATTTGTTGATAGAAGAAATGTGAATGAGAAATAGAGATATGAAGGCGAACAGAAAGACAAAGGTCAAAGGAAGTAGTTTTCTGTGGTGAGCTAGTGCCTCATCGTCGTTAAAGGAGAAAGCAATCATGAGCATGCCTTCAATGATGTTGAATCCCATGAGCTATAAGGGAAATATATTGTTTTGATGATAGTATATTCTTTTAAGACTTTATTTATTATTTAACATTTTACTTAATGTGTTAAATGTTTCATAAAGATAAGTTAACAAAGAAGACAACTCATCATACTGTCGATGGATGAGCCTTAAGAACTACAAGCCAAACTAAGAGAAAGCAAAAAGAAGAGGGTAATCCACCTTAAAGATCCATATGTCCAAGATTCTGCTCAAAGGATTTTATGCATCAGGGCATATTAAGGGTTGAGAAGTAAGGTTATCAACTAATCCAAGGACTAAAAAATTTCTACACATGCATATCATTTCTAAGAGTAAGTGTTAAACAGAAACCTAAAAGCATGAAGATAGGTGATTGAATTATTTCCATTTGATCTAATGAACAAAAAGTGTATAATCTATATTAAAATAGTCACAACAAATGTTCACAATTATGATTAGGAAAAGATAATACAAAATTAGTTAAATTTGAACTAAATATATGGTAAGTTAGCTACATTGTGCAATACACATAATATATTTTTGGGAGTCTAAATAAGGAGTAGGATTGTCCAACTTCCTATTAAAATGGCACCTCATATGAATGTATAATACAATGTTATCAAAGTATGAAACATTTATGTTAAATTAAGCAATACACCCTTGGACTAGATGGTCTAGTTAAATTGCTTAAAGTACACATATGATAATGGATGGTACATTAGTCCTTAACTAATCTATATCTAAGTCCCTCTAAACAAAATGATAAAGAACAAAAATAGGGAATAAATGTAAATCACTAAACTATACAATACATTACACAGACATATAGTACACTAATTAAATGTTCATATTATATTAAACCAAGACTTACATTAGCACAAACTTTAAAAAATCATATGATATAAGAATTTCCATCATATTGTAAGCTTTCATTTGGGTTGAACAACATCACATAATTTTTGGAAAATCTAGAAAATTGTATGATACAAAATTTTATTTATAGACTATACAAATAATATAAAGCTTACATAAAATATGGTATATGGAATGAAAGATGCTTAATGGCTAGTATAGTCATAAGAACTTCTTAATTAAGTCATTAAAAGAGACATTATAATATTCTAGAAATAATCTTAAGCATTGAAATTATAGCATCCAGATCTTTCACGATGAGGTATTGTCTGAAACAAATTGGGGTCCCTTCTTTTTTGGTCATCAATCCCAAAATTTCTCCAACTCTAGTATACTTAATTATAAAGACCTTATAAGATCTAACTCTAGGCTACCCCTAAAAGATGCCTCACCATTTCAAGGCTAATGACTTTGCTTATATCACTTAACATCTTCTTTCTTATAGTTGATATAAAACTTATTCATCTTCTTTGGCTCTATACTTTATATATTCTCCTGATCCTTCTATGCATCTTAGGTAGCCTTGTCCCATTTACTTTGAATGTTCTCCTGATCCTTCATCCTTCTTGGGTAACATGTCAAGTATTACATGTCCATCAATTTTCACTTGATTTGTTCTTGAATCACATCAAACTAAAAGAGATAAGCTTTGATACCATATTATAATATGCCAACCTTTCTGTTGAAGAATTATCTTGAACTAATTAGGTTTTTTCTTTCTCCAAGGGATCCCTTCTTATTTAGTTAGTTATCCTAAAATTTCTTTAACTCTAACACACTTAATCATGGAGTTCTCATTGTACCTAGATTACCCCCAAAAAGGGTCACACCATTTTAAGGCTTATGACTTAAATTATATCACTCAAACATTTCTTCTATAGTTAATATGAAAGTTATTCACTCTCATGGCCCATATACTTTAGGATGTTCTCTTGGTCCTTCCATCTGTCTTGGGCAACCAATTGAGTGTTTCATGATCTTAATACTATTCTCACCAAAGTGAGTTTAGCTTTGAAGTTCTCATGGGATCTAAGCTTAGGTTACCTTTAAAAGGTGTCTCATCATTTTGATATTTTTGAGTTTACTTATATTGTTTAGGATCTTCCCTTTAATAGCCTATATTACACTTATTCACCCATATGGCTCCCATACTTTAGATGTTCTCTTAATTCTTTCATGATTTTTAAGTATCCTTGGCTCCCTTATTTTAGATGTTCTCTTCATCCTTTCATCCTTCTCGAGCAACCAGTTGAGTGTTACATGTCCACTACTTTCAACTTAGGTAAAAAAAAACTAAAAAGAGGAAAGGACCAAGTAAGAAAGGACCCTTTGGAGTAAGACAAAACCTTACATATTTAAGAAAGTACCTCACCATGAAAGGCTAAGATGTGACAAGGTGGTACTAGAGCTTTGGTTTAGGTTTGGGTGGAAATATGAGTAAAGACACATACAACATATGCATTATATTATTATATGTCTCTTTGTCTTAAATTTAAGTTAGACAAATATCGATATCTCTTATAGGATTTACAAGATTACAATATAATCAAAGTCATAGATAGATCTAAATATAAAAATATAGATAAAGATATTTTTTAGAGGCAACTTGAGCTTGGATCATATGAAAACTCCATATTTAAGAGCTGGAGTTAGAAAAATTTTGAAATGGGTGACCAAGCAAAAAGGAACCCCCTAAAGAAAGACAAAACTCAATTAGTTTGAGATAATGTCTCAATAAGAAAGGTTGGGTTATTTCAAAAAGACTATAAATATTGATAAAATCAAAAGGAATTGATTGATTAAAGTTTGAGAAAAGGTTAGAAATATTCTTAAGAGTCGTCTAGTGTGTTGAGTGCTAGCTTGTCAAATCTATACTTGTACGTGCAAGAGTTCAAGTGGACTTCATTTCTATATCTTAATAAAGACACTTAGCACATCATTCATGAGAGTTTTAGAGGATAAACATTTCAATATTATATCTACACTCTTCACACCATAAAGCTCTTTCATATATTAGTAATAATGTTGTTCAATCTATAGTAAGTGCTTGTATTTACATATTTGTTCACTATTGTAAGCTTGAGCATTGTACTAATTCTTTTGATTTGTTTCTCTTGGCTTTATCTTTAGACCATTTAATGTGGACAGGATTGGTCAAGCTCATAACTAGAAAGTACTAAGTGGATTTAGGTTAGGGTTGATCCATTAAAAATCCCAACTTGTACTTAGTTCTCTCCACTTGGGTGTCATAAAGTAATTAGTAAAATGGTGCTCAAATGGGTAGCTTAGGGGTGGATGTAGGTTTGAGGTTAATATAAAAGACATAAAAATTATTGTCTTTTTTATTATTTATCTTGCTTTACGTGATTATTTTATTACAATCTTAGAAAGTTACTCATCTTAGTAATATTATTATATCTTGAGAAATTTTATTAAGGTTGTGGTGATTTCAAAGAAAGTTTCAAAAGTTTTACTAGAGCTTTAATTTTTTAAAATGATTTTTTTTAAATCTTAAAATACCAATTCATCTTCTCCCCCACTTTTGGTGTGATTCCTTGGGACTTAATAGATGTGGAGCTTGAGAGTGGACTAAAGGTGATCAGAAAATGTGGAGAGGCATACTCATAATCAGTAAATAAGGAGGAGCATCATCACTTTTTTACATCATCAATAAAAAGGAGCAACCAAGAAAAAATTATTTTGATGTGAGTGGATAGAACATTTCATTAATTGCCTTGCACTTCTTAAGAAAAGCCAACAAGCATTGAGAAAGGCTTGCTAGAGTGAGCTATCCATGAGGGTCCATTTGTCAAAAGGAAGAGATGATTAACAAAGATGATAACCAAGGAAGAGTAGTTGTCATTGGTTTATAATGAGGATGAGCTAATGGAAGCATCACCATCTAGCAAAGGGGAGACATACCATATTGATTTATCTGTGAGGTATTCTAACCCCAAGTCCTTGTTAATAGACCTTTCTTTTAAATTAATAGTAGTAGAAGTGAAAGCACAATAATAGTGAGAAGCAAAGGAAGAAGGAAGGAAAAAGTTTTTTTCACAAGGAGATTAAATTCTTTAAGAAAGTTTTCTTCAATAGGTCATAAATTCACAAAGTTTTGATTCATAGAATCTTTGAATTCTTAAATTCTAAATTACTTCGTACTTCTTTCTCCCCTTTTAAATAGAGGTTTGAAAATAATATTTAATTATAAAACAAGAAATATGAGATTTTGATCAAAACTATAAAGCTTTCCAAAATGTTATAAATTATGCTTGATTTATGTTTGTCTTTCCATGCATGTTGATGACTTTGCACATGTACAACCATGCCATGGAGGTTGTTTCACACACAAGAAATGTTCTCACTCGCCAGTTAACCATGGTGGCATAATAGGTGTACTTACCATGCATAAGTGAAACGTGCGAGTGGTCGGTGACCGATAAGGTGCACTTACAATGCACGCGTGCCTGACTCTACACGATCATGCTTGTCTGCATACACACCATCACGTGTAGGTGCCCAGCATGTCGTATCCTTCCACATGCATACTTGCACCTCTATTTGTGGTGCTCAACACACATGCGACCTCGTTGCGTTGTGCTATATCATAAATTTTTGTTGTCCTTTCTTGATTATTTTTATCTATTTTGGATTTAATAAACTTCAAAGTGATCTCCTAATCATATGTCTATTCTTTTTAAGATTTTAGTTCTATTTAATCTTCTTTACTTTGATTGTTAGAGAAACATTCATTAAGAAAATATGAATTATATGAAAATTAATGTTTGAATAACATTTATCGAAACAATAGTTGTTAATGAAATCAAAGTAAAAATGGGAATGAACTCTAATTTTAGGATTAATAGAGCTCAACATGTACAAATTCACAACATCATGGTTTATTGCCACTTGTGATTTGGTTTATGTTAGGCAATTTTTATTTAAAAAAATAAAAAATAGATATTTTTTCATAAAAATCTTGAAAAATGAATATACAAACATGTATACATAATATATATACATGCTAAGAGTCTTTAAAAAAGATTTATTCTTTATTTTAAGTTAAATATTTGTATAGTGATATATTAATTATGAAATTTTTCTTAAGATTTGTGTACTTGACATTGGAGAATGTAGACATCATCAATACTCAAATCTCTCATAGCGAGTTCCTTTATGATATGCTGAAAGGCTTGCAATCCTTGTTGGAGGCAAAGATACATAATAAATGCTTAGTGTCAATATTATTGGAGATTTTCTTAGTTTCTATATATTTCTTCACCTCTAAATGTTAACTTCTACATCTTCTTACTTCGTTTTAAATTCAAAATAAGGTTTGAAACTCATTCTAAACTATTATCTTCAAGGTATTATTTTTTTTAAAGTATATTGCACTAAAAGCTTTTGAAATTGCTTACCATTTAACATACTAGCTTTGAAGCAATTACATACCATAATAAATTTTTTAGAAAAATATTTAACCAAAAAATTTATGATAATTTGTTAGTATATGAACTTCTTGCACATTATCATTACATTTTTTATGATTTAATTATAAATGCTGCTTAGAGATTTTCTATAAATTGACCTGAAAATCATGTTGAACAAGTCAATGCCTTTTAAAGAAATTTTATAAAAAGTTTTTATGGAAACAAATCTTAATCAATTATTACCATCATCAATACCACAACACTAAGTTAATTTGCATTCCACACTTGTCCTAAAATTTTCACTAGGTTAAACACACCAAAATTCACTCCCAACTCATTAACATTTCCAAAATTCACTATATTTTTATGGCTTAGAGTAGCTTTACTCTAATCATATGAAGTAATATTAAAACTTGAGAATGTATAATGTAAGTTCTTTTATTTAGTAACAAGAGACCATTATGGGGAAACATCAACTTTAGAGACTATGATTTATTTTGTAAAAAAAAATCTTATGTTAGTGTTCAAAACAAAATAATCACAATGCTATCATTAAGATGGGTAACAAAGAGGCTTATGATATACTCATAGGTTCTATTTATATGTGTTGATGATTACCAAAGGTTTTTCAAAAACGTAGTAAGGTTGTTTAAAATTCCTCTTATAGTTGGAGTTTATAGGTTAAAGAAGCCAACATGGTAGCTAATTCTTTTGTGCAAGTTGTTGTAAACTCAATAACCTCAAGTAATTGGACTCCAGTATGCTGGAGCCTTGATTCAATTACAATGGGCAAATATTTGTTATATTTGTACTCTATACAAGATTCAAAATCTAATCATGCAAGAATTTAGTAAAGACAATGTTCAAAAATAGCTTCCAAGAAAAAGGTGACTTCCAAGTTGGATAATACATTAAATCACTTTGCATTGCAACATCATTTGATTTGGATTGCACCACCAAGACATTATATATTATTTTCATACTTACAATTACATCTTGTATTGCTATGGTATGGCCACAAAGGGTATTATTCATTCTCACTATCGATCAGACAAATATGTCTATTTATCAAATAGGTCTGAACTTTTCTAACACTATTCATTTGTTTAAAATATACATTATATGTTGTAAATGAGGGGGTGGTGAATCATAAAATTATGAAAATAGTTCTCTATATAATAGAAACATGAACTAATAAATAGAAAAGTATAATAGAATAAGAAAAGATGAGAGGTTTAAGTTTCTTGTTTTGAGCCCACCACCCTCTATAGGAGTTGTTTGATAATACCAAAACCATATGTTATGATAACTAATGCATTGCTTGAGTTGTTGCCTCAAACAAATTTCAAATTCATGATATTTTAAGAGGTGATAGAATAATGATTCGCTATGAGATCTTATAAGGAAGGTTCTTCAAAGAATGCTTAAACCAATGAAGACATTTTCTCTTGATGGTGTAGTAATCATCATGAGTAGTCTTTGCTCATTTTTGGTATTATTAGATTGTTAAATCCTATGAAAATGTTCTTTTGTGACACATGGATCTTACATCACTTACATGTCATCTATACTCATGTATGATAGATGGTTCCTATATCATGGGTAAGCATGGTTTGCAAGTAAAATTAAATTTCCCACTATGCAAAACATAGTAATAACATCATAAGTTATAACAGAATCAAGTGTAGATTGAATTTCAAACAACAAAAAAAATAAAATACTAAATTTTTACTAATTACATTGTGTGATGTCACTATTATATAATATAACTAGTTTATTTGTATATTTCTAGGCAAGTAATCAAACTTGTTGATCTTGTATTTGAGTTTATTTGTGAGGCTATTCATAAAATATAATGTCTTACATCATATAATATGCCATATGTATGGGTAGTCATTACCTAAGAGATAATAAAAATGCATACTTTTATAGAGCATGATGTCATACATCTTATAAAAGTGATCTTAACATAATAAAGAGGGGTTTCCATGTAGTGTAAAGCTAAAATGCTTCTTATAGACTGATGTATGCCTTTTGGACAATATGCACATTTCTACAATCTTATGTGAATACTATGATTGTACAATAACATGTTGCTAATTGTTGTACAATTTATTTCAAACTAGCGATTTCTAAGTTGACATTAAAGTAAATTTTAGAGCTAAGCAATTTTATACAATATGATCAAGGTCATCATATAGTATGATGTAAATCAAACTAGAGAGATGTAAGTTGGGGTTTAGGCTTGTAGAGAATTTGAAAAACTCCATATAATAATTTTATACTCATCATACTCATATGATCCTTCTTAAGTAAATGCATAACACTAATTAGATAAATTGATGGTTTGGAGAATTAATATATTTAGCACAACATGATCCACTTGATTGTACAATATGAATAGAAAATAATAATAGTGTCTAATTAATCTCATTGGAAATAAAAAAATAGCCATTATTATCCATTGAGAATTCTTAAAATACATTATTAACCATTATCTTAGTATAAATAGCTTCTAAATGTGATTGAGAAAGGACTAAGGAAACTTTCACATCATTCTACTAAGTGAGAAGTTGCTTAAGTCAAGCATAAGCCTATGCATCATCATTTGAGAAGAATTCTTGCAATGAGAAGGGAACTAAAATCTAATATTAATTATTCTTCTTCTTCCTCATTTCAAGCCTTGGCATCTCCTTTACATACATTTGCTTAGTGTGTCACTTGAAGGATTTTCTTTGGTTATAAGTTTCTTATAAATGTTTTATTATCATTAATACTGTAATTATTTTTGTCACTATTACTTGTTTTTGCTTGTGTGTTATTGTTGTTGTGAGCCTATTTTGTTTATCTATTTTGAGATGATTTTATCCATGTTGATCTTTGGTTTTTAAGATTTTTTTCACCTACCTTCATTGTAATAAAAATGATTATTTTTGTATGTCTACTTCCTAATCATTAGATAGGGGTGGATTAGGAATTAGGGATTTGTTTCATCTACCTTCTTATGTGTGGCTAAACCACCTCCCCTTGTCATTTAATTTTGTAAATACACAAAATATTTCAAATATAATCAAGATTTTTCATTAAATAGATTCTTAGAATAAGTAATTATAAATATAAGAAACTCTACTTATAACTTGCTTCTCTTAAAGTTTTTATAAAATATAATTCACCTCACCCTCTTGTGGGAAGGCTATTCTTTCATTCTACCAAACCATATGTTTGTTACCATCTTCAAATCATGATAATCAAACTTCTCTCATTCATGACCACTGAAGTAAGAGCTAACACAAAAAGAGCTAATACACAATGATCAAACTTAGAAGTGAATAATGACCATTGAAATGCTTTGTGCCATGAAGATCACATCTTTGTCGATAAAATAAAAGAACATCTTCATACCTAGAAAAGCATAGCCTGTTAGTAGAGTAAAAAGTTATCTTATGAATGGAAGAGCACATCACTATTAGTATAGTATAAAACCTCTATACCTAAAAGAGCACATCCTTGCCAGTAGAACATAAAACCTTGTGTTGGAAGAGCACATTCCTACCAGTGGAGTAGGAATCTATCTTGCCTCCACTCTTTTTTTCCTCCATTTTATTATTAGAGAAGATTGAGATATAATGGGAGTTTCTTCTCCTATCTTTTCTTCCATCAATTTGGTATTAAAGTATCCTTCATAATGTTTCAACAACCCATACAGATTCACCATGATCACCCACTTGTATTTCTTGATTTTGGAGCCTTCAGCCACCACCATTCCATTACTCCTAGGATACTTCTTCCAAAGTTCTAAAAAAACCTTTAAGTTCTATGTCAACAACCGCCATCATAGCCAACTATGGCTGCCTATAATTGCCCTACATTTCCACACAATAAGATATTACCATTACATGCTCTTACACTCTGCTTCCTCTTCACACTCGAATTCTCAACATTTTCCATGACTGGTTCCAATTGTCTTTATCATCTTTATATAACCTTGCCGCAGTCATGGGCAAAGATAGATAACCTAGTGTTGAACTGTGCTTGTGCACACCCCATCTAACATAGCACAACATTGAATTGGCACATGTTTTACATGTGCATGACTAAGGAGCCAAACTACATGCCTTAGTTGAACTAAGCCTATTCCTCCAAACCATCACTAAATTGATACTGAATGGAGCTAACAACTACTAAACATGACCTGTTTCTTTAGCTTATTTTAGAGTTTGTTTGAAGCTACATTTCAAAAGTGATTATCAAGAATATTTTGATAAATTTTCTTCTTAAAAATACTATTGCTAAAAATAATGACGATATGTTGGTAGTTCAACTCTAAAGAGCATAATAGAGCTTTTCAAAGTTGGATGGAATTGATGCAGGATAGGCTATAGCTTGTGGTTGATTTTATTCTCACATAAGATTTTAGGAATTTTTTTATTTTTTTAGCATTTTTAAATTTTATGGGATTGTGACCCATATGTCCTTTTTTATTATATTTTTCATATTTATTTTTTTATCCTTTTATTAGTTATTGGTCTTTTGGTCATTTTACTTTTAAGTATAGGTTTCATTTTATACTTCTATAAATATATTTTAAAGGAATTAAAATATGGTTTGTTATGGTTGTAAATAAAAATTTTGAAGATTTTTGTGCTTGGAAGAGCACATATTTGCTGATAGAGTTGAAGATCATTTTCAATCTCAAAAACAAACACCTTATTAGTGAAGTAGGCAATTCTATTAATAGGTTATGAATTTATCTTTTTTTTGGAAGAGCACATCCTTGTCAATAAATTTATAAACCCTTATGCCTAGAAGAGCACATCCATGCTTGTAGAGTAGAAAATCATAGGTTTGGAAGAGCACATCCCTGCAAATTGAGTAATAAATCTTATTAGTACAGTAGAGAACTATCTCTCCTCCTATTTCTTTTTTTTTCTCCATCACTGTTTAGGCCAAATTCAAGGGCATCACATCCATGCTTTCAAATAGCATCAATGAACCTAGACCTTGAGAGGGTTTAAAACTGGTTCAAAGAATCATCTTGTCTGAGGTAGCGACGGGAGCTAGCGATGGGAGCCAGCAACGGGAGCCAGTGACCAGTGCCTATGGTGCGGGCCACGTTCGGGTGGCTGCATTCGGGCGACGGTGTCGGGAAGGAGCTCGTTCGGTGACTTGGCTCCAGGAGGCGGCGATAGAAGGCCGGTGGGGACGGAGTGCACGGGACGGAACGGGTGCGGTGGTCTGGAGGGTTGGCGCAGCTGATATCCGCAATTGGTGGGGAGGCACAATCGGAGGGAGAGCTACTGAGCCACCGTCGGAGACCGAATCAGGGAACTCACGACGGGTTGGAGGTGCTGGTGGGCACGTGACGGGCAGCTGATAACGGCTAATAGTCGCACGTGCGACGGGCACGTGAGGCTCTCGACCGTTGCGAAAATTTGTCGAGTCACGTGGGTCCGGGAACTTTGAATTTGAAACTACAGGACCCGGCTGCAGCGGAGGCATAGGGACAGGTTTAAATAGCTAAGCTATTCTACAGACCATACTGGATCGTCCCCGTGCTTGGTTTTGTGCCACCTGCAGCCCTAGCTAGACGAAAGATGGCGGGAAGTAAGACTCGGAGGAGCAATAGGAAGGCGAGGACTTCTGGGAGCAACTCTCTAGTGAGAGAATGTCTCTTTTCCACGTCTAGGGGGGAAACGATGATCGTCGATGGAAATCTCCCTCCTCCCCATAACTCTGATGTTGAGGCAAACATATTTAAGGGTTGGAGGGGTGTGTTGGAATGTGGGGACACCTCGGTGATCGAGGTGGAGCAGGTGGACACTCCAGCTATACTTCCTGACTATCAGAAATAGGGGGACGCTGGGGGGGACGCTATGGATGGCCGCACAGCGAGCGCTGATATGCTGGAGCTACAGGACACGGCGCACAAGGCTATGGAGCATGTGGTGAGCAAGTTCATGGAAGAAGCAACCAACCCTGAGCACGGGGCTGCTGGGAGTCAGGCGGCTCTCGCAACTAAGTTCAGCTTCAGAGAAGCCCTGATCGCAAACAACAACAACAACAACAATAGTCTTGTGACCTCCTATGTGCATCCAGCCAACATCGACGTCAAGGAGCGAGCTGCGGGTATCCCTGATCACGTCGAGGGCGGTGACGTATTCATGTCATCAGATGCATGCCAGAGGTGTATCAAATTTCACAAATTCGATTTGGTTAGTCGACTTTATTGGAACGCACTCTCCTTCCCCGTCATCGCACTGGTGTTGCTCAAAAGATAGGGTCACTATAAGAATTTTAAAGTTTTCGACCTGTCCTCCAGCTGTTTTTGCTTGCACTTCGATTCCATCAATGACAGGAACCAAGTTTGGCTTGGCGGCCCGTGGCATGTCGCAGGCCAAGCCATGGGGCTTGATATCTGGACACACGAATTCGGACCAAACATTGCAACCGCGATGTGCGCACCGGTATGGGTGCACTTTCTGTGCCTCCCACTCATATATTGGGATGTAGAGAACATCTTACGAATTGCCAAAGCTATCGGAGAACCTTTCCTCCTTGACGGTTGGACTGCTAAGATGGCACGTTCTTCTTACGCTCGGGTGTGCATCTGGACAGATCTTTCGAATCCTCTGAAACTAGGCATATGGCTCAATGGAGAATTTGGGAGAACTTATCAGGCATTTGAGTACGAGGGGCTGCCGCGGGTCTGCTTCACATGTGGGCATGTTGGTCATCAGGCGAGCTAATGTAACATGTATAAGGAGGCAGTGCTCGCTTGCCCTGCTCCCCCTTCGTCTCCAGAAGTGGGATATGGAAGACTGAAGGTGGCAGCGGACACGCTCTCTGGTGATGGGAGATCCACTGAGGGGGGAGATGCTAGATGCCCTCGGAAGAGGGAGAAGAACATGCTTGATCCAGAAGGAAAAGCACATGGCTGTGGCCATGGATGCTTGTCTAATCCCGACGTAGGAGATAGGGAACAGTTGACCACAGAAGCTCTGTTGTTAAGGCGAGTTAGTCTCCTCGGAAGGACACCAGCCGTAGAATTCAAGATCAAGGGGCTGCTAGCACGTCCCACTGTATCAGGAGCCCATCCACAGACCGTGGCAGAAGCAGAGCAAGGTGCGCTTCGCAACCTCGGGCCTGCGAGGACTGGATGCAGACAAACTTGGTTGATCCTCCCATGAAGGTTATGAAAACGAGTCATGCGGTCTACATAGGAGGGCACTAGGGGAAACTGCCCTTGTTGTAGGAGGAACGGGAGGTGGATATATCTACAAGCCCAGATGGACATGTCACTAAATCAAAATAAGAGATTTCTCTTGGGCTGCGATTCGTGGGGCGTAGTGGCCATCAAGAAGGAAGATGGCGGTGGCTTTATGAGAAAGTGATGCGCAAGTGCATGGGTGTACCGATAACATGGTCTACGTCAAGATGCGGATCGTAGTCTGGAATATCATAGGTGTTAGGAATAGGAAGCCGAGAAGATACTTGCAAAGATTGGTTCACGAGGGGAATGCTGCAGTCGTGGCCTTGATGGAGACGAAAGCACAGAGCTTCTCACAGTAGGATGTGGACTGGCTCCTCGGGAAGGAGTGGGACTTCGTTGCTCACCCTTCTACGGGCATGTCGGCTGGCATCGTTCTTATGGAAAAATTGGGTTGATATTACGATCAGGGTGGCCTCAATGCACGTTGTGGCATGCATGGTTAGACATCGCCCTAACTGTATGCTCAATTGCTTCGTTGTTTATGGCCCTAAAGACCACCATAAGCACCGGGAGATCTGGGACGCCATTCGGTACTCATCTTGTTGGGACGACCCTCTCATTATCGCTGGGGACCTCAACCTTGTAATGGCTCAGGAGGAGAAACGGGGCGAGCGAAGATTCATCTATGGCAGGGGTCAGCAAGAACTTGCTGACTTTATGCAGGAGCTCCAGCTTGCTGACTTGGGCTTCTCTGGCAATAATTTTACATGGTGCAATGGGAAGCAGGGCGGCGCACGGATCCTAGAGCGTTTAGACCGTGTCCTCATGAATTTTGCAGGGATGCTGGCTTTCCCTGAATGCTTTATGCACCATCTTTGCTGGCTCAGGTCGGACCACTGCCTGCTGCTGGTTTACTTGGGTAGCAGGAACCCATGGCCGAACACTGGCAGGCTGCACTTTGAAAGCATGTGGTTAGACTTTCCACAATCATTCCAGGTGGTGAACCATGCATGGCAGAGACGGGCGGAGGGAAATCGCATGGAGGTAGTTATGACCAAGTTCAAGCGCTTGTTGACGGCGCTGCGGAGATGGAGCAGAGAGGAGATGGGGAACCTTGTTAACAAGAACAGGGAGCTGGAATGAGGTATTGACGAACTTCAGACAAGGGAGTCTCAGGAGGGACTTACAGAGGAAAATCATACGTGGCTTGGACCCTTTCATCGTGGCTGCGCACATGAGGAGCAATGGTGGTGGCAGCGCGCTAAAGTGCACTGGGTGGAACTTGGAGATAGCAACACGAGGTTCTTCCATAATGCGGCTACAGCTCGTGCTCCGACGAATCTGATTACCCAGCTAAGGGACAAAGATGACAAGGTAGCGGACTCTCCCGACAGCATTAGATGGGTTCTCCTAGCTTACTTTGAACGGAAATGGCTGGGTGGGGACCAGGTGGCCTTGCCGCAGATTTCCTCGCTATCTGGCATCGTCGACGATGACGTGGCATCCAATCTTGGCTGCAGGGTCATTGAAAGAGAAATTACCTCGGCCATGGGGGGAATCAGGAGGAACAGAGCCCCGGGCATCGACGGGATCACGGTGGAGTTCCTACACGGCTATTGGGCCATCACGCGTAGCGACGTTATTAGTGCGGTGCCGGCCTTTTTTGAGGAACGAAGGCTACCAGAGGACTAGAAGGACATGTTCATTGTCCTTATCCCGAAGAAACATGGGGCATGTAGGCCGGAGCACTACCGGCCAATCAGCATCTACAACACCATTTACAAGGTGGTGGCGCGCATTTTGGTCGGGAGGCTGAAACAGCTGATGCCAAGCCTCATCTCGTGCAAGCAAGCTGCATTATTCCCCGGGCAGAGCATTTCTGATAAGATCTATATCGCACAGGAGATGGCCTCGAAGATGCACACCTGCACCACTGCTTCGGGCCTCATGGCTGTGAAGATAGATATGGAGCAGGCCTACGACAGCGTGCATTGGGACTTCCTACTCGAATAATGAAGGTCATGGGATTTCCCCTCGTCTGGTGCAATTGATTTCTGCGTACCCATCCGAGATTTGGTGTCCTCCTCAATGGCTCTCGCCTCCCTTGGGTGTTGGCACAGCGGGGACTCCGGCAGGGTTGTTCGCTCTCGCCTTACCTCTACGTTTTGGCCAATGAATACCTTTCGAGATTGGTGAGGGACTATAAGTCGAGGCAGATGCTTGGTTTAAGGCTTGGGCAGCTGTTTGCTCCCGCCACCTGCGAGGCCGCGCGTGCTGTACGTAGTATCATGTGGGCTTTCGGGGAGGTTGTTGGGTTGCGTGTCAGCCTTATGAAATCTAGGGTTTACTACAGTACTAAGTTCAGCAAGAAGAAAGCCAAGATGATTCTGAAGAAACTCTGCATAGAACAAGGCTGGACGCTTACGTACCTTGGTCTCCCCATTGCTGTGAGGCACCTGAACAAGGCTGACCTCAACTTCCTTGTCCAAAGAATTGATGCTGCGGTGGTCAATCGGCATATCTGTCCACTGTCGCTTGTAGGCAGAGCCGCCTTGGCCTCCTCTGTTCTCAATGCTATTCCCAACCATGTCCTGAGGCATTATGTGGTGCCTGCTGAGGTTCTTGATGACATGGAGAGGCGAGTTAGAAGGTTCCTTTGGTGCGGGACGAGCTGCGCGAACACGATGCATTACGCGCCATGGGACTGCATCACCTTGCCGATGGCCGTTGGCTGGCTTGGTCTTGGGGACTTCCGTGCCTGGCAACGGGTGCTCCAAATGAGCAACTACAAGGGCATCCTCAGTCGTGAAGCGAGCCTCTGGCTTGACATTATGAGGAGGAAATATACGCTGAGTAATCCGCTGATGAAAGCTCCCCAGAACGCCTCTTTTGTGTGCAAAATGGTGCTAACGGCAATGCTTGTGGCAATTTCGATCTTCGTCTGGCGCATCGGCGATGAGCGGACGGTGCGTTTCGTGGAGGATAACTGGCTGGGCGTCCTTCCACTCTGTTGCTGGCCGACTTTCGTCAATATGCACACCCACTGGCCGGCAAGTGTTGCTGACTGTATCATGGCTGCTGGAGACTGGGACGTGGATGTCATCCGTAATTGGGCGGGTGTGGAGCTCATTGATAGAATTCTGCACCTTCCAAGAGCTCAGACGTCTGCCCAGGACGTGCTGCTCCATATGCACACTGAGGCGGCGAGGGTTGATAGTGGCTGGATTTACACGCATATAGTTTGTAGTGCTGAGGCTTCCGTCAGGCGTGGTGGCCGGCATCCTGCTGATGTGATGAGGAGCATCTGGAAGATCAAAGTGATGTCGAGGGTGAGCATGTTCTTGTGGCGGGTTGCCGGCGAGTTCCTTCCTAAGGCGGCGTAGCTGGCCCATAGGGGCTTAATCTGGAATAATAACTGCCAGCTGGGCTGCGCGGCGGAGGAGTCCCTGCAACATGTGTTTTGGGACTGCCCGCATGCCCAGGATCTCTGGGTTGACCACCAGGTCCGTGGGGCTTTGACTGCACTGGGTCGGTCCACGGGTGCGGGTGCCGAGTTACTGTTCACCGACCGGCTCCTATGGTTTGTGGGCTCGCCAGCTGCGCATCATGGTGACGGTGCGAGGCATGTTTCCACGTCAGCCACCACCATGTATTATATTTGGGCAAGGAGGAACGCGATTAGACACAACAACCCGATGCCTATGCTGTGCTCGTTGCTTCGGACGATCAAGGTCGAGGTGAACACTGCATTCAGTCGGCATCTCTTCTACTCATCCCTGTCCAGCGAGAATCTTGGAAACTCTTCGGACTTGCTTGTAACGCATGGTTAGCTTCCCCCCCCCCCCCCCCAACAGGATGGATAAAAGTTGATTGCGATGCTGCGATTGGTGATTCCATTGCCGGTCTTGACATGGTTGTCAGAGATTGCATGGGAAGGCCGCTCTTGGTGGCCAGCAAGAGGGTGTTCTCCTAGGTCGCTAACATGATGGAGGTCCAGGCAATGCTCATGGCCTTTAACTTGCTTACGGGTTCCCTTCCCCTTCACCGGGCTATGGAAATTCAGACTGACTCGATGACGGCTCTCCAGGTGGTTCGTGAGATGATATTCCACCCTCCTGAGGATGGTTTTTTTGCTGAGACTCTTAAGTATGTCAGGGGTCTGGAGGCAATCCGGTTCTCCCGTATTCACAGAGAGGGGATTGCGTCTGTTGATTGGGTTGCTCGTGCTGCATGCCTCAATGAGTTCGTTTGGGATCCTGGGGATTCCATCCCCATGCCCCTACTCAAACTCGTGCTGTTTGACTTCATGTTTGATCCCCCTTGAGGATCCTACTTGTGGTTTCTTGTATGGCTTCTGCCACTTTTGATATAATTTTATATCATAATTTCAAAAAAAAAAATTGAACCTAGACCTTGAGACAATGTCAATATTCTCCTTAACCCTTCCTTAACTTCTTTGGACTAACTCCAAGTCAAAGCATCTTATGAGACTAATTTCCCTTTGTAAATCTCTGGAAATACCTTGTACACACAAAAGAATGAGTGAAGTCCCTCCTTACCATCATGCAACCATTGTTTTTTTTTTTTTTTATTTTCATAGAGTTTTTTTTTTATAGAGAAGTTCATGTCCCCTATTTATTTTCTTTTTTGAGCTTTTAGTATTGATAATCTCTTTGTCACTGTTGTCAAATAAATCCCTACAGATGGATCCTATAAATGATAATTATCTGATAGATCCGAATTTAAAATGCAACATATTATTTTCCCTGCCGTTATCCAAATTTTCTTGAGTGGGATCAATTCATGTGTTGACATGCAGTATGACAGGATACGCATTCCATGCAAGTCATGCAGAACTTTTGAGGATACCCCATCCACTTGCCCCTCTTAAACATCATCTTTGCCTTAGGTGCAAGTCACTAATCAATATAAAGTTCCTCCTCACCCTCGTTAGAAAGAGTTTGCTGCTTATGGAAGGAGTTGTACTCAAGAGGCTTCTCGAGCTTGTATTCAAGTTAACCAAACAAACAGTCATACTCATTTATACTCGTCTAACGTGCCCCATACGTTACATTTTATCTAACCCAAGTAAGGGGCAAACAAATCCCATTCAACAAAAATCTGATCTTGCAGCTCAACAAATCCAGCTTAAGAAACTCATTATCCAACACCAGGCTAAATTTGACCTATAACCTGGTCCCCAGAAGCCAAAAGTCGCACTTTTCCTTTATTAACTCAATATCTTATGCATCAATGAATTAGTCCCCGAATATACTTCATTTGAATTACGGGCATGAAAATATTAAGGTCATGGAATGCAAAGATTACAGCAGGCTTCACAAGCTTAGTCTAGTTGCTCTTATTAAAACTATGTTTCATTCAAAGCAATTTCTTGTTCGCCCTCACTGATTCTGATTACAATTTTTTGAACCCATGGCTCACCCAGAAGGATTTTAAAATTATTCATGGCCTATTATTTTATATGTAATATTGCTTGGGTTATATTCCATTGCATGGAAAACAAATAACTTAGGTCAAATAATAGATAACAGAAGATCAAAACTTGAACCTTGGCTAATCAGCAATGGCAGCACCTAATGGTTCATTATGGGCAATTCTTTAGGTGACTTAAAGCAGCCATTTAGATTGAAGAAGAACCGAACCAACCCATACTTTACAGTGGTTGATCTCTTCAAAGGATTTTGGAGCATAAAAAAATGGTGGGATTCAATGACTTAAAAAGTTAGACCATCTCAAATAATCAAACGAAAGTTGAAAAGGCATGTCCTCTTCTTGTCTCGTACCTTTGTTGAAGGAACTCAGCACTCAAAGTCTCAATTGGAGAAATAAATAAATAAATAAATAAAGCAAAGCTTACAAAGCCATCCAATCAGGCCAAGGTCAAATGGATAAAGAATTGGAGAGGCATCATCAAGTTCTTGTTTAACAAAATGAACCAAAATAATGCGTTCAACTCTCTAAGGTTCACTATTGCGAACTGTTGTCCTGTTAATAATCATGATTCGAAGGTCTTGGTTGTGATTAAGCACTCGAAGAATTGTTTAGGAAGCCCTATTAGCTTGCTCCGATTATGGAGTATGCTGATTGAACCCTCATACTAATCAAAACTTCGCCTCATGTAATTTATTTTTTCCTGCGTCTCCCTTTAATCCCTTCAAAGCTGAAAAGTAATTAAGGTACTCCTTTTAAATACAAAATTCTTGAAGCATTCATCTTCTTTCAATAGTAACCAAACTTACGAGTCAAAATCACCATAGATAGAGAGTTTCATTTCTAGTGCAAGGCGTTCTCTCATTTGTTTTCAAGTCAATCAGCAGAATTTTGTAGTAAATTCATCATTCATGGTTCATTAATCAGAAAATGAACCTTGTTGCTGGGAAAAAAAATCGCTACACCCAAATCTCATTGTTCCTCTGATGCCCTTATCATTCCTAAGATGCTATATTAAGTTCAGCTTGCATGTACTTACACCTCTGACTTCTTGTGGGTTTCTTGGACTAAACTAAATATTTCCCGTACATAATATTTTGGAACTATTTAGCCTCAAGGAGATATGGTGCTTGAAGATGATACCGAAGCATGAAGATCACATGTGTCATATTAATGTAATAGTCAAGTTTTTGATATGAATCCGTAATGTGACTTAGTTCCATAATTGATCATGCTATAAACGCATGAAACCAATAATAATCAACGATCACACATAAGACTCTGCAGCCCCAAATATACCATTTTCATTTGCGGTTCTCCCAGTAGACTTTGCTACTCTAAAGAAGCCATCAGCATGGAACGTTTCCCTACGCGTATCAATCTGCTTTCCACGTGTGTTTGATGACTTTGATTGTGTCTTCCGAACTTTTGCATTAGCCGAATTTTGCCCGTGGATTCATTGGATTCCACTTGACGGAGTGCTGGTGACGGAGTGCTGGTGACGGGAGCTGGTGCCGGAGTGCTAGTGACGGGAGGCTGGGGACGAGAAGCAGGTGAAGGTGGAGCTGGTGAAGGTAAAGCTGTGGAAGGGAAGCTAGTGATGGTGACGGTGACAGAAGACGGAGTGTTGGTAGCTGAGATTGGTGGAGCGGTGGGCCCGCGTTAAGGTGGTGGAGACGGGGACGACAGAACGGGCGGTGATTGGAGGCGGCATCTAAAGGTGTAGTGTCGAAGGCGCTGGCTAAAGGGCGGGACACTGGGACGGCGCTGGAGACTGAAGCAGGTGAACTCGCAGCAAGACGGAAAGGACGGTGAGCACGTGACAACGGTTCTGGTAACGGCTAGTTTGGCGCACGTGCACATCGGGCACGTGCGGGTTTTCCTTTCCGTTGTGCAGGATTGCCCGACTACGTGGCTCCGGAAATTTTGAATTTGAATTCCTTGGTAGTTCGTTTTGCGCTGGAGTGTTGGGACAGGATTAAACTGTAAGGCTCTCTCACGGTGCAGGCTACCGGTTCTTCTTCTTGCATGGTTGCGGGACACCTGCAGCCTTAAAGGTAAAAATATGGCAGGAACCAAGGTGAGGAAGAGCAATAGGAAGCTGAGGGCCTCTGGGAGTAAATCACCGGAAAAGAGAGTGTCACATCTCCGCTACAGAGGAAAAAGGGGCAGACGCTGAGAAGAATCTCCTCGTTCTTGAAATATTGGCTGAAGAGGCGGAGGCATCGACTGATTCTATGGACTCATCGTGTAGCCCGGTGAATGTGGTGGATTCTGTGGAAGCGCCAAATGAGGTTTCTGTACGTCAGAGGTAGGGTGATACAAGTTGCGGGCACAATGTTGCTAACGCCGCGATTGCTGCACTGACGAAGCTGGGGGATGAATCGAACAAGGCTGAGGAACTTGCGGGGTGTGCTTGATTAAAGGGGACCCTATGCCCTGATCATGGTGCTACTGGGGAGGTGATGCGCAGCATTCCTCTACAGGCTACGAATATGGAGGCCTAACCAAATAGACTCAGCTTCAGGGAGGCCTTAATTTCTAAAAGTAATGCTCCAGGCGGTCGTACCATCCTTTGTTCGTCCGGCCACCATTGACGTAAAGGACCATGCAACGGGCATGCCAGACCATGTTGAGAATGGAGATGTCGTTATGTCCTCGGAAGCATGTTACAGGCGCATTGAATTCCATAAGTTCGATCTGGTAGGGCGAGTGTATGGGAATACCCTCTCATTCTTCGTCATCGCGCGGGTGTTGTAGAAGAGATAGGGAAATTACACAAATTTCAGGATTTTAGATTTGTCATCCAGTTGCTTCTGCTTGCATTTTGACTCCATCAGTGACAGGAATGAAGTTTGGTTGGGCGGCCCGTGGCAAGTCACAGGGCAAGCCATGGGGCTGGACATATGGACACATGAATTCAGGCCTAATGCCGCAACGGTGATGTGCGCACCAGTGTGGGTGCGCTTTCCATCTCTCTCATTAATATACTGGGATGTGGAGAACATCTTGAGAATTGCTAAGGCAATTGGGGAGCCCTTTCTACTTGACGGATGGACCGCTGACATGCAAAGATCTTCATTTGCCAGGGTGTGCGTCCATATGGATCTCTCGAAGCCTTTAAAACCTGGCATATGGCTAAATGAGAAATTTGGCAGAGTTTATCAATCCTTCGAGTATGAGGGATTGCCATGGGTATGCTTAATTATAGGCATGTTGGTCACCTTGCGGGGCAATGCAGCATGCACACGACTCAGGAAGCCGTGCCTACATGTACATCCGGGATGATGAACAGAGGGGAAGAAGTGGGGGAGCGTGATGAGGAGAAATTAACCAAAACGGCTGGGGCCCTTGGAGTCAATGAGATTGGAGGTGGATCACAGGAGGCTGAGGATACGAGCAAATGTGGCAGGTAGGCTATTGAAGCTGAGTGCTCCAGGACTCCCTGAGTGTTGGTGAAAAATACGTGTGACCTAGAGGAGAAGGGACAAAAGCTGGGCCCGTGGATTCTTGTCCTTCCCTGATGCAGGAGACAGGGCACGATCGAACATAGAAGTTCACCAAGCAGGGCGAGCCAGAACTTACGTAAAACCTTAAGAGAAAGGGCTATTGCTAAGGTGGATGCGAGAAGGCATGAGAGAAAGAGGAGCCTGTCCAAGGCCAGAGGAAGGGACGTGGTGAGGCGGGCTTGGTTCCCAAGGGCAAGGGAGGATAAGGAGAAGATTCCACGTCAAGAAGCTTCGATAAAGGAAGCCGGAACAGGGCAGATTGTGTAGGCAGAAAGGAATAAAGGAAAATGGCCATTGCTGAAGGAGGAATACACAACGGAGGAAGCCAAACGCACTGATGGATATTACACCAAAACGAAGTAGGAGAAATTCTCCTAGCTTGCACTTTGTGGGGTGCAGGGGATACCGGGATGGAAGATGGAGGCTGCTTCATCAGGGGAGGAATGTACTGGAGTGGCTGGATAGAATTATGCACGGCCACACAGGGGCAATCCTTATATTTGATGATGATGCGGTTCGTTGTCTGGAATATCAGAGGAGTCAGGGACAGGAAGTTCAGATGTTACTTACAAAGGTTTGTACGTAAGGGCAATGTTGCTGTCATGGCTCTTGTGGAGACGAGAGCTCAATGTTTCCTAAGGAAGGATGCAAACTGGCTCCTTGGGAAGGAATGGAAATTCGTGGTCCAACCATCGTCTGAGATGTCTGTAGGAATAATACTGCTGTGGAAGAGCTGGGTTTACATCACGATCACGGCTGCGTCACTGCATGTAGTTGCCTGTCAGGTGAGGCTGCGTGGCGTAAGCTGAATTGCTGTGTTGAATATGGCCCCAAGGATCATCACAAGCGGTGGGAGGTCTGGGATGTCATCAGGAAGGCGTCCTACGGGGATGACCCTCTCATTGTGGAGGGTGATATTAATCTCATGATGGCGCAAGAAGAGAAGCAGGGTGGGTGGAAGTTTACCTATGACAGAGGGCAGTAGGAGCTCGCTGACTTCATGCAGGAGCTGCAGTTGGTGGACATGGGTTTCACCGGCAATATCTTTACCTGGTGTAACGGGAAGTAGGGTGGGGCACGCATCCTGGAGAGACTTGATCGGGTCCTTATGAATTCTACAGGGATGCAAGTGTTTCCTGAATGCTCTGTCAAGCACCTGGGCCAGCTTGGGTTTGATCATTGCCCATTGTTGGTTGATCTGGGGTGTAGGAAGATGTGGGTAACAACGGAAGGATACAATTTGAAAGCGTTTAGCTAGATTTCCCACAGTCAATTGGGGTGGTGCACTAAGCGTGGTGCAGGCGTGCAGGGGGAAATCGCATGGAGGAGTTAACGATCAAGTTCCACCGCTCGCTGGTTGTACTGTGGAAGTGGAGCAAAGCTGAGGTGGGGAGCATTGTCAACAAGAATGTGGAGAGAAGCATTAATGAATTACTGATGAAGGAGTCTCAGGAGGGGCTGGCGGAGGAGGAGCACTCGCACCTTGGCCACATGATCATGGCCTTCCACAGTGGCTGTGCACACGAGGAGAAATGGTGGTGACAGAGGGCAAAGGTGCACTGGGAGTAGCTTGGGGATCGCAACACTGGGTTTTTCCATGCTGCTGCGACAGCACGTGCACTGAGGAACCGCATCTCCCAGCTAAGGGACACGGAGGGCAATGTGGCAGACACACTTAAGAGTATCAGGAATGTCCTTTTGGCCTACTTTGAGGCGAAGTGGTGCTGCACGGGGTGGGTGTCATTGCCAGTGAACTTTGTGCCGTCTGGTAGCGTCTGTAGGGAAATGGAGTCCAAATTAAGTTGCAGGGTCACCGAGAATGAGATAATTGCAGCTATTTGGAGAATTAGAAGAAATAAAGCCCCGGGGATTGATGGGATCAATGCGGAATTTCTATAGGGATACTGGGCATCTACACGCAGGGACATCATTCGCACGGTGCTGGATTTCTTTTAGGAAAGGATGATGTCGAAGGAGTGGAAGGACACGTTGATTGTCCTTATCCCGAAAAGACAGGGTGCGTGCATGCCGAAGCATTTCCGGCCAATAAGTCTCTGCAAGACCATATATAAGGGGGTGGCACGCGTATTGGTGGAAAGACTGAAGCCCATGATGTCGAGTATCATCTCACACGAATAGGGTGCTTTCATCCCAGGGCGAAGTATTTCGGACAACATACTTATTGCACAGGAAATGACATCCAGAATGCATGCTTGCACCACATATTCAGGACTCATGGCAGTCAAGATTGATATGGAGCAAGCTTACGATAACGTGCAATGGGATTTCCTGCTCGGGACGATGAAGATAATGGGTTCCCTCCTCTTTGGTGCGAATGGATCGTAGCATGCATCATCTCTCCGAGATTTGGGGTTCTCGTCAATGGCTCTCGTTTTCCTTGAGTAGAGGCTCCGCGGGGGCTCCGACAGGGATGCCCGCTCTCACCCAACTTGTATGTCACCATGACAGAGTACTTATCTTTGCTGGCGAGGGAATATGAGTCCAGACAATTGCTTGGGTTCAGACCAGGATAGCATGTGTCATCGATTTTGCACCTGCTCTATGCGGACGATGTCCTCTTGTATGCTTCTACCATGCGCGAGGCCGCCCACGCTCTGCGTAGAATCTTGAGGACCTTCAGTAATGCAGCAGGGTTGCCCGTGAACTTCTTGAAATCCAAAGTATATTTCAGTAGGCATATCAGTAGGAAGAAGGCGAAGATGGTGGCGAGGAAACTCAATATGGAATAGGGCCGGATGCTCACGTACCTCGGGGTCCCTATTGCAACAAAGCAGTTGAAGAGAGTAGACCTTAACTTCCTGCTTTAGAGGATTGATGCCTCTGTTGCCAATTGGCGGATTCGTCTGCTGTTACTTGCTGACAGAGCTGCCCTGGCTTCCTTTGTTCTCATCACCATCCCGAGTCACATACTGTGCCATTGTGTTGTGGCCTTGGGACTTCTTGATGAGATTGAGAAGAGGATCAGAAGCTTTCTATGATGCAGGGTGAGTAGGGCGCACATGATGCATTATGCGTCCTAAGACAGCGTCACCTTACCAAAGACCACGGGCGGACTTGGGCTTCGAGACCTCTGCGTTTGGCATCGTGTGCTGCAAATGAAACACTGTAGGCTCATACTGAGCTGCGAGGCAAGCCTCTGGGTGGAGATTATGAGGCGAAAGTATAATGTGATAGATACCACTTCGAAAGCTCCCCAGAATGCATCTCATGCTTGCAGGCTTGTGCTGGAGGCAATGCCAATTGCGGTGTCGATCTTTGTATGGAGAATCAGAGATGGGAAGAAGGCGAGGTTCATGGAAGACAATTGGATAGGCATCCTCCCCATATGAAGCTGGCTTACCTTCATCAACATGAACACTGTGTGGCCGGCACGTGGCTGAATGCATCACAGCGGCCGGAGCCTGGGACGTGGAAAAAATACGTGCATGGGCTGGTGAGCAGCTGCTTGACAGGGTTCTACAACTCCCAAGGGCTTGGATGTCTGGACTAGATACGCTTCTTCAGGCTCACACTGAGACGAAGCGGGTCAACAGTGGGAGAATTTATCTGCACCTGAAATGCAGAGCTGATGATGCCATCAGGCAAAGATGCCGGCGCGACGCGGACCAGATGAGAGGTCTTTGGAAGCTCAAAGTATTGCCTAAGGTGCGGATGTTCCCATGGCTCGTGGTTGGCGATTACCTCCCTACGGTAGCTTGGATGGCTTGGAGGGGGCTGCTCGAGGGCAGTGGCTATTCCTGGGGCTGTGCGGCAGAGGAGTCCACGCAGCATGTCTTCTGGGACTGCCCGCATGCCCAGGAACTTTGGGCTGACTGCCAGGCTCGTGGGGGTCACCTTGGGGTGCGGGTGCTGGGTTGAATTTTCTTGACGGCTTATGGAGCTTGTTGGTTCTCTGGCGATGCGTCGAGGGGCTGGCACCGGGCATGCTACTACGTTGGCCACCACCATGTACTACATCTAGGAGAGAATAAATGCGATAAGGCACAACAATCCTGTGGTCAATCCAGGCATCATGTTACGTAGGATTAAGATCGAGGTTATTGCGACAACAAGACATTGCAGCCTTATTCATCCATGTCCAGCGGGAACCCTCGCAGCTCCTCCGAACTGCTTGTAACCCATAGTTGGGTTCCCCCCACTGGATGGATAAAAGTGAATTGTGATGCTGTTGTCGGGGAGAATACCACTGGCCTTGGGCTGGTGGTGAGGGATTTCATGGGGAAGCCACTCCTGGTGGTTGGTAAGAGAGTTTTCTCTCAGGCTGTTGAAGCTATGGAGGTTCAGGCGATGCTTAAGGCCCTTAACCTGCTAAGGGATACCCTTTCCCAATTTCGTGCTGTGGAGATTCAGATAGATTCGATGCTAACGTTACAGGAGGTCCGCAAGCTCATATCCCACCCACCTAGGATGGGCCATTTTGCTGACACTATCGAGTACGTAAGTTACCTGGATGTACTCAAACTTTCCCACATCTATAGAGAGGGGAATGCGCCTGCTGACTGGGTGGTGCGGGCTGCATGTTGTAATGAGTTTGTCTGGGAAAGGGGGAACTCCCTCCCTAAGCCCCTCATTAAACTTATGTTGTTAGATTTCATGTTTGATCCTCTGTGAGGATCATACATGAGAATCTTTTTGTATGACTTATGCCTCCTTTTGATTAAAAAAATAATCAACGATCTTCATTTATGGACTGATTATTTGATTTTTTAAGCACAAAATTTGAATCAACCATTTTATTAGGGCTTTTATGTAGGACAACTCTTGAAGAGTTTTTAATCAATTTAAGAGCAATAACTAATCTAGACATTTTAGAAGCTGATGTATTATTAGTTTGGAGCATTGAAGAAAAATCCCAACAAATATAAAACAATGCTTTTTTTATCATTAGGGCATGTGGATGAAGAAAGGAAAGGGAGAGGGAAGAAAAATTTATTGTAAAATTAAGGAGAAGGTTAGTTTACTAACATTTAACTTACAAGAGAAAAAAGAAAAAAATAAATAAAAAATTATAAGTATGAAAATGCAAATAAATAAAAGATAGTTATTGTTAATGCTAGCATTTATTTTGTAGGATATAAGTTTGATCATTCAAAAGAGTGAAAAAAGAATGGTAAATGATAGAAACGTGAAATTGCACATGTAAGAAAATTATTGAAGGCATGCACAACTATGAATGATTGAGAGGAGAAAAAGTAATGTGAAAATGAAATAATTTATTCTGGTTTGACCACCATATCCCAACCCACTTCAATTCTTCTAGATCCTTTTTTAGAGACATTTCATTGCCTTAGTCTAATCAACAATCATAGTCAAGCCAAATCTAAGTACAAGGAGCGTTCAAGGCTAACTCAGCAAGTTGATATACCAAGCTGACACATAAATTAACAATAAACTTTAGTATTAGGCTTAACCACTAACAAAATTTACAATGAAAAACTCAAAATTAATGAAACTACTATTCAACATTTCCAGAAGTTGTTATCAACTTTCCATCTAAAGGACACTGAGAAGTTGCTAAATTGCAATCATTCATTAGTTACAGTTGAAGATGATAATTTGTTGAAGAAAGTCTCAATGGAGGAAGTTAAAGAGATAACATTTCAGATGGATTAGCATAACACCCCTAGCTCCAATAGTTATAACAAAAACATTTTCATACATTACTTGGATATTATAACAAAAGATGTATTAGATGTTACTATGAACTTTATAGCTGGATCTTTAATTCCTAAAGGAATATTAAGAACAAAGTTAATACTAATTCAAAACATTATGAACCCTAAAAACACTAAATGACTTCAAGCTAATTTATTTATGCATCTTCACTAAGAAATTGCTTTCCAAGCTGTTGGTAGACTGACTTTAGAGAATCCTTCCAACCTCATCTCTCTTAAATAAGTGGCTTTGTTAAGGGAAGAGAGATTATTTATAACATCTTATTGGCACAAGAATTGATTGGAACTTTGAATAAAATAATGAGGAAATAATTGTGTGATTGAGTTGGATCTTAAGAGTGCCATTGTTGTCTATTATGAAAAGTTTTATGTAGGGTGCTTACAAAATTCCACTTTATAAAGAAGTTTGTCAAGGTGATTACTTTTAAGTTCAACATAATGTAGTACCTTCTTCATATCAAATGTATAAGGTAAACATTGATGGTTTTATGAATGATCACAATGGGCAAATAAGTTGTGGTGAAATTCTTCATAATCATAGAGGCCAAAAAATAGAAACTCTTTCTTACTTTGATGGCAACAAAATGTTATTAGGAGCAAAAAATTTGTCTTTGCTCCTTAGTTTACAAATGTACACTAATAGAAGCATTCATAATCTTGTGATCAAAATGGAATGTAAAAGAATCCTTAAAATAGTCTAAGGTCAGATTGCATTCCCTAAAAGTTGACAAACATTATCCAACAAATCTATAAAATCATGGAGTTACTTTCACAATGAGGACAATGAAGTAGCAAACTACTTTGCTAAAACTACAACAAAATCTATGAAATTATGCACCTAAAATTCAGAAAATATTTCCACGTTATTCAAGGGTTTAGTTAGACTAGATGAAGTCCAATTTTGATACATTCAAATATCATATAAGGTATGAAGCATCATCATAGAGGATTAGTCTTAACACAATACAAAAAAATTAGAGTTTTGTCTTGTGTGTGCATCTTATTATAGTACTATAACCACTATCGTATTACATGAAGCATCTACTACTCACATTATTTTTGCATTGTATGAATACATCCCATTTTGTCTTAGCATTGGTCAATTACAGCCAATATGCATAATAGAACAACAATTGTATAGCCACTCTAACATTCCTCAGTTGTTGAGTACAATAGTAAAGTTAGGCACTAACTAATCATATAGCTATGAAAAAAATCTAGGCAATGAATGGGACACATTCACCCAATAATGGATATTATTATTTAGATAAGGGTTTTGTCATACAATTACAAAATTCACAACAATGGTATCAAACAAATGCAACATGAAACTTGTTTTACTAGTTATCATTGGACATCATCATATCAAGACGACGCTTTTAGATTTCACATAAGATATGCACTTCTCTTGATTGCTTGAATTGTTCATCACTGGGCTACATACAAACACATGGACCACAACTCTTTATCAAACAAATACGCATAATGAGAGTTAAGTATATGCCATTAGATTATGGCAATGGCATGACCTTTTTGCATTAGACATGTTTGCTACTTCAAAGTAGGCACTATTCACTTTGGTGCACCTTTGTACTTTGATGTTGAATCTTGACTCAAAATCAGCCATGTATGACAAGCAAACATGAACACAACATGATCATACCTTCAAAATGACATGTCAAAATGCATCAAACTAATACATCATACAAATTTTGCAATGGCACATCAATATCCTATGATATCTATCACACTATCAAATAAGAATGCTGAAAGTGTGCACTTACTATTTAAGTGTGATATCATTGCTTTGAGACAAAGAAACAATTTCATGCAATAAGAGAAAACCCATGCACCTTGATCATTGGAAAAGTGTTAAAATAACATCATACACAAACATCAACTTAGCTTGGATAAATGACATCTCACTTAAAGGAGGTCACTTAGTGAGTGGAAAATATTAAGCACCATTTGTTATTAGCTAAATCTAATTGGATGATACATTATGCCCTCTACAAATTATAATATTTATTATTTGAAATAAAAGTTAGGTTTTCCAAAAAAAGGTATAACACTTCTTAAGATTTTACAAAGAAAAAACCTATAGTTGCTACTACTTTAATCTATCAAAGCTTTAAGTTGTAAAAGATGGCTTCAAATAAGTTTTTTTTTTGAATTTTTAAAATATTAAGTAACTAATAGTAACATTATTTAGTAAGAAAAACTTTGAAAGGTCATATTTGTGAAAAAATGTTAGAAAAACAAGCGATGTAAATGAAATATAACTTGTAGAAAAGCCATGGCTTTTGATCTAAGAAAAGACTCAAACATTGTTCTTCTTTGGAAACATGGAAATGTCTTAATCACTACAAAGGCAATGAGAACATAGAGAGTGTATGAGAAAGAGAGCTTAAGATCACTATGAATTCAAAAGTACTTTTTCAATAAAAGGCATGGGTTTATATAGATAAGGGATAAGGTGGCCTAGTTAAGAGGGCTTTAATGAAATTATTGATGCTAGGTAACATAGTTGCTTTTTAATGGGGTTCAAAGATTCAAGTGTCCAAATACAAATTGGACCAAAGTTTATAGAATGCATTCAAATCTTTATAACTTTTAGTTCCAACTTTAAAAATATTAAAAATATATATTAATTTTTAGTTGAAATGTACTTTCCATAAAATAAGTTTTCATTTGATTCGAACTTTTTTAGTAAAGAGATTACAATCAAATAGTAACGTTGTGTTAGATTGAGATCAAATTTAAATAACTAACTTTGAAAATATATAATAAATAGATATTTTAATAAAAAAATAAGAAAAATACATATTAAACTAAAACAAAAAAATTTAATTTTTAGAGTAATAAGTTTTCAAGAAATTTGTATTGTTGGATAAAATGATATTGTTCAAATGTTAAGGTAATGTCCATATAAGGATAGCTCAAGATGATCTACTACACACACACACACACACACACACACACACACACACACATAATGTATGACTTTGTTATCTAAAAATTATAAATTTATATATAAAATTGAAGCCAACTAGGTATAAGAGTTAACAAAATTTATTTCAAAACATTTTGAGCTGTGTAAGGAAAGATATGGTTAAAACAAGTACAATGTTTTATAAATAATTTTAGCAACAACTTAAAGAAAATGGTTAACAAAAAATATTTAAATTAAAAAATTACATAAAATAGATTTAAGAATGTCATACAATTTTATAATTTTTTTAATATTTAATAAGATTTCATAAAAATTTTTGGAGCATTCTTATCTCTATGCATTTCTTTTTAAGTCCACCTAAATGGCCTGTTTTTGATTTTATCCAAGTTAATTTATCCTTGCAATGTTGATGCTTATATCTCCATCAAGAATCCATAAGTTGGCCTTAAAATAACTTAAATAACGTGTTTAGAAGAAATAGTAGTAAATCAAAACTAGTAAGTAATAACTTTATAATAAGGCTCATTATAAAAAAAAATTGACAAATAGCTTAATAGTTTCTCTCATTTTGATAATGATAAATTTATTACAAAATGAATTTTTATAATTAAAAACATTAGATCACAAATTATTATAAAATATTACACAATACCAATTCATAATGTTTTTCTTTTTTACTTTTATTCCTTATATTGCAATTCGTTGCTTAAGGATTATTAAAAATATTATTCAATTATTCCTCCCTCAATGATATGTAACTAATACTTCTTCACCTTTTGAATCATTAAAAGGATATACAAATTTCAACTCTATCATTCAAATTTCTCTTCAATTGCTATAAAACCATATTGTGGGTAAAGATTTCTAGTTTCTTTTTGGTTGGAACATGTCTAGTGTAATGTCTCCTTTTTATACTTGATCCCTAACAAATGATAGTGTAGCTCAATTCTTATTAATGTTAATAATAGTTATGCTATCACACCTTATCAAAATAATTTACAATTAAATTTTTAGATTTCCTATTTGTTGTCTTAGCCAAATTTGTTAAGCACAACAACTTTCAATAGTTATATACTCCACTTCAAATTTTGACAAAAAATGAAAATTTTTCTTTTTAAATGTTTAGCAAAAAGGTTACATGTACTTGAGGTTGATTTACAATAAGCAAAGTTGAGATCCAAATTCTTTTGATACTTTTTAGTACCAAAGGCCATAGTTTTGGGTGTTAATTAAATAGAAAAAAATCATTTTTAATCCAATTACAAGTGATTCCACTTGGATTGATTTAAATCATGTACATAATAAAACACTAAACATGGTATCAAACCTTATGGCTATTACGTGAAGAAGTGATCTTATTACATCTCTGAAGAGTAATTGATCAATGCTTCTTTCATTTGCATTCTTTTCAATTTTTATTGAAGGGCTCATAGATGTCTCTAATGTACTTCTTTAGAATCCCTTGTGTACTTTCTTCACATTATTAAAATCCCATCATTTAGTTGTTTGATTTGCATACCAAGAAAACGAAAATGAAAGTTTCCCTATAATTCTAATTTCAAACTCATCTTGTGCTAGCTTATTAAATTCTTTAGATAAAGTTTCATTAATAGCATTGAACAATATATCTTCATCTTATATTTGTACAATCAACATGTTTCCTTTAATTTCTTTTGTAAATAAAGTGTCATCAACTTTTGATTTTTGAAATGCCTTTTAAAGAAGAAAATTACATAACCTTTCATACAAAGAATTTTTGCATCCCACACACTAAAAAAACTTTTGCTCAATTCTTCTTTCTAAACAAGCATTTTGAAAATTGGAGTTTTCAAATTCTCCAGACTAGTTTGTTACATATTGAAAAAAATGAATTATTTAATTCCAAATCTTAGTGTTTGAATAGAACCAAATAAATCCACACAAAGGAATTCTTGAAGGTAATAAACATTATTGATTAGTTTAAAGGATTCAGAGGTTTGCTTTCCAAGCTTTTAAGTGTCACTAAGGCATTCCTTATTAAACTTTGGGCTTGGAAATCATTTATCCTAGTTAGATATAGAAGCATTGTTTAAAGTAGATATACAAGCATGTCCAAATCTTTGATGCTAAAGTCATGGAACATGAGCCAAAGATGAAAAACATTCTATTTTAGTAGATAAATTTACTATATAGGCACTCTAAATCCATAAAATATTATTTCATTATCAAGTAAAATGTTGAATTTGAAAATAGAAAAACTAATTGAAATATGTTGTCTCATAATTATAAAATACTAAGAAGGATACATGCCAAACCATTAACACAAAATATTTTTATTAATTTGGAGTTTATAAGAGTTGTTTTACTAGTTCAAGCTAATGATTTTCTTTTTATTGTTTCCACCAAAAATGTCATAGTTGCTATCCATTAACTTTGGAGATGTAAATTTGGAATAATCATTAGTCATATATTGTAGCACCCATATTAAGGTACCATACGTATAACTTCTTAGTAATTTGTTTTGGTTTAATCTCTTATAAAGATAAAAGTTTTCATATATGCATGCAATTAGAAATATATGTTGTAATAGATCTTATCTTTTAGAAATTACTCAAGTTAAAATATAATAATAGTGTTTTGGCATTGTCTTAAAAAGTGTTGAAATTTTATAGTGTTAGTTATTGCTAAATAAAGCATACCTTTCATTATAGCTCAAAAACAAGATTGTATTAATGTTGAACCCTTAGTGTTGTACCCTCAATAGTGTTGATCACAAAACCATGCTATGGAATATAAATGTGTAGTTAAGATTCATGCAAATGTAGTTTAGGTATTTCGAAGATGTTGGTTTAACATTGAGCAAGAATTTGGAGTATAAAGAAGATGAATATTAATGAACTATTCTCTTGGTGCTTCAACTTTTAGATCATGGAACTCAACATGCTCTCCATGGTTGAGCTAAATCATAAGGAGTTGAACTATACTACTCAATAACTTGATTAACATGTTTAACCCTTATTCTTTAAGGATGTGACACTTATGATCATCATTTTATGGAATGAATTAGTTCTAGAAAAGTGAAACTATCATTTTATATTTTTTTATAGGTTAAATTCATGCATAATCATATAAAAGTATGGTTTTAAAAATGTTCAATCCATCTATATTATTATTATTATTATTATTTTTGGTAATATAATATAATGTTCAATATTATACTTAGATGATCAATTTTTTGGCATGAACATGTTTTGAGAAAATTATCTAGCTAGGCATCATATTAATATGGTATATCCATGGTATAGGTGTAATCATAGCCTCATAAGCATATGAAGCTTATTTTGTATGTGTGATCTAATTTTTACATCTTGGATTTGCGCTGTGTATGATTTATTATTTTGCTTTATTATGCTCATATTCTATTAGTTGAGTGCTACATGTCATATAATATGAACTTTCCATGTTGTATACATATGTTCATGTAATATTGTATATGGGTTAGTAATCACACTTATAATACATATTAATATGATCATTGTATTATAAAAGTATATCTTATTTTGTTTTTACTTTTGCCGTTGTACAATATGAAGTTCATGTATCATTCTTGTACATGCATAAATTTTTATGCTTTAGTGTTGCATATGTACAATATATTTATCATATAAGTATGTGGTCTTTCAGGTTTTGATCAAATACTAAAATGTTAATGCATCAAACTTTTTCAATCATTATTAAACATAAGATCAAAAACTTGTAATTATACTAATATGATAGTTATATCATAGGATTACAGTCATTACTTAGTATGTGTTGCACATAACACTATAAAGAACTATGTATTAGATTGGTACAATTAATATTAAAGCTGTTAGTTTATTATTTTTAAATTCTATTTTTGTACTATAAAAATATTAATATCATATTAGTACATTCAATTGTTAAACACTTTTATAAAATTATTGAATGATCAATCTTAAAACAATTAGTTTATATATTTTTTGGATTCTTTTTTGTTGTATTATAATGATAAAAATATCATATTAATACAATCAATTGTTAAGAATTTTTGTAGATGTATTAAGAGGATTTAAAATTGAACTAATGTCTACTTCTATACACTTCTATCACTTTGTACAAATATGGTAGTATCACTTGAATTTGATCCATTTTCTAGTTGAGTTAATCTACGTAAAATTTACATCATACAAATATTTGTAGTTTACAACCATAGTGTATGATAGTTTTTTAAGAGTTTGGCTTTTGTAAAACTTTGTATCATATGATGGTGATCTACATTCAAATTAGTATGATTAAAATTAAAGCATAAGTGCTACTTTCTATTTTGGAGTCATTCAATACAAAAACATCTTGAACTTATATGATAAATTATTTTAAATCCTTCAACATTAGTCATTTTGTCTAATTATTGGGACAATTTCTTTACGAACCTTGCTGGCATGAGATAACCTACTTGATATACTAATACAATTGAAACATTAGTCATTTAAGTGCTAGCATGAATTCAATACATTTTTTGATTGAGTTAATCTAAGTAAATTTGCATTGTACAAACATTTGCAATTTACAATCATAGTGCATAATGTTTTTTCAAGAATTTGGTTGTGATAATTTATATTGTATAATGACGATCTCTCTTCAGATTAGTATAATCAATATCAAAGCATAAGTGCTACTTTATATTTTAGAGTCATTCAGTACAAGGAACATCTTGAACTTATATAATATATTATTTTAAATCTTTAGCATTAGTCCTTTTGTCTAATTATTGGGATGATTTCTTTACAGACCTTGTCAGCATGAGATGACCAGCTTGATATACTAATATAATTGAAAAGTTGGTCATTCAACTATGATTTTCTATCTATTTTAGAAATCATTTTAACTATTTATTGTTCAAATTTTTTTGGGATTGCATTTACCATAAATAAGACTTTTATGTTATAAAAAAGAATGAAAAAAAGGAATTGATTACAAGACTTTATATTTGAATAAAAAGCAAAAGGTTGATAAGCAAGCAGTGCATTACACTATCATTTTTATTGTAGTGAAGAGACTGGTTTACATTTCATTTATTGTTCATCAATTTTTGTTTTTTTGCTAAACATTATAATAATATCCATTTGCATTTATTTTATGCCACATTACTCGAAAAAGGATATGAAGTATAGGGCTATGCAAAGTTGTATTATTGAAAGCTTAATTCTATAATACTTAGCTATTTTTCTTTACTTTATGTCTCCTCTAAGAACCAATCTTTGTAATGGTGTATCTCTGTCTACTATGACAAAAGGTGGCTTTGTAAATGTTTATCTCTACTTGTTATGACAAAAGTAAGCAATTTTGTTAGTGAATCCTAGTTAGGTTGATTGAGGTTGGATATAGACACTAGTTTAGCAAAACCATCTAAAAATCTTAGTGTTTTTATTACTTATATATTTTATTATTTTTATTTTAGATTTACTTAGTTAACATTATTGTAGTCATTTTCAATCTATAAAGTTCAATTTGATGTGTGAAATTTCTAGGTTACTAGGTTCATAAAAGTTATGATTGTACTAAGATTTTATAAGCTTTGATTTTTTGTAAAGAAAAGAAAAATTGTTGTATTGAGTTGAGGTTTTGTAAGATTGGAACTTATGTATTTTTTAGCTACATACATCTTAATATTGTCCTCACTATTTCTTATTCTCACTTTAAATTTTGTTCTTTTTGATTTGCTAAAATTGTTTCAAGATAGTAAAATCTAAAATTGCTACTTAAGTGAAGCATTTGTCACAGATTTGTAAACTTTTTAAGTACTTCAATTCACTCCCCTTTTGTAGCTTTTGTCCTTTACTAATTTTTATCATGACTTATTTGATGATAATAAGACAATATTTTATGTAATAATGTTTATTTTTCAATATTTTTAGATCATTTATCTCAAGATTAACTAGGTAAACTACTTAGAGAGCTTTGTCATTGGCTCAAATGACTTTATTAGCATATGTTTAGTGAGAACTTAATTGGCACGAGACATAAGACTCAAGCACTCATGGGGAAGCTATTTTAGAATTTTTTTACTATTCTTATCTTGTAATAGTCTATGAAAATATTCTAGTGGCACTAAGAACAATCAGTAAGGTTTTGAGTGCATGTGTAAGAACTTTAAATAAAAGACTTTTCAAACATATTATTTTAGACAACTCATCATCACATTTAGAATGGTTAATGTATGCATTTACATGAAGGTTTCATGCTTATAGATTGCCTTTTCAAAGCTTAAAAAGTGCTAGTTACGTTCTCTAAATATCCATAATATTATAATGTATAATCTTAAGTGCCTAAAAAATGAATATAACATATAGTACTTTGTTACTAACATGTGGTACATTTAGATCAATTGAGTTAATATGTAGGCAAGAGAATGTTATGCTATCAGATAATTTGGAGATAAAGCTTTGCATATGCTACATTTTAGTTCAATAGATAGAGCACTAAGAGAGTAACCTAGAAGCCAAATGTTGTGTTAATGCATTAATATTTAACATATAATATATTTTTTCTAGTTGGGTTTAGGTACTACAACAAAGAGGTTAAACTCATGAATAAAATATGACATAAGAATATTTTACATACAATATTTCTAATACATTTAAAGTCTAATGTACAATATATTATCCTAAATGTATGGTATGATTAGTTCTTTTTTGTGAGTAATGGCTAGTTTGATTATCATTTGAAATTTTTTAAAAAGTTATTCAAGAGATGTTGGGGGTATTTAGAGCCATTAGAAAGTATCTTGGAAAGTTAGATAGGGAAACTAAACTTAGAGAAAAGGTTAATGAATAATTTACAAATCATTTAAGAACTTTTGTTTTTAAGGATCATCACCTTTATTGAAGAAGTTAAGAAAAACTAACTACAATGATAAGGAATATTCTTCATCCTTTCTCACTCTTCTTTCAAGGAGTTGCAATGAGCAAAGTTAAATATTATTTCTAAGTTATTTTTACATAGATTTAGTGTGCCTCTCGATCTTATTATTGGGTTGTAGAGACTTGTACTCTTGCGCTTTATTTTATTTCTTTTGTCCATTTGAGGGACATTTACTTGCTTCCTTATTTCATCTTTTGCCCCTTCTAAGTAGTTCTCTATACTAGTGTGTAGCTCATCTGAGTTGGAAATTTGTATGGTTCTCCAGACTAGCATTGTAAGCATCTCTAGGTTAGTGTGTAGGAATTTTCTTATCTATCAAAGGGTGGACATAAATCTAGTTTTAGATTTAACTAACTAAAAACCTTTATATTATTTAATTTATTACACTCCTTACATAGAAATTTTTAAATTAATAAAGTTTTTAAAATAAGATTAATTGATTCAATTATAATCAAGAATGTCAAAAGACTTTATGATATTTTTATTTTTAATTATTGAGATTGAGATTTCTAAAATTAACTTCACTACATATGTGGAAATTCTAGCTTCCCTTTTTTAACAATTGGTCTTTGGTTTATAATGTTTAAAACTTAATCAGATTAATTTTGAATTATAGAGTTTGAATGGAACAATTATATATATGTAATTATATATATATATATACACTCTTTTTTTATGATTAAAGAAGTAGTTGAGAATTGTGCTCTTAAGTAGGGTTTATGAAGCCTTTTGTCTAATTGTTTCCCATTTGATATGGATAAAATTAGAAAAAGCTAGAAGCTTTAAGAAACAAAAAGAGAAGAGAAGGGTAAGAAATTGTTTAGTAGTTGGAAGATTCATTTAAGAGAAAGATAGAACTCAAGAATAGAAGAAATTCTAGGAGAAGGGTTTGTATGGGTAAAAACCCATTGCTATTAGTAAATGGGGTTTGCTTCTAGAAGGAATTGTAATTGATCATGAAAGGAATTAAGGGAAGTGAGGCAAATTAATAAAAGGAAAAGCTTGGTTAAGGTAAGGATTTTTTTATGCTTAATGCTTTGACTTGCTTCTCTCCTTCATGTTTCCCAAAAACCTAAGAAAATGTTGAAGTTATTAGATTGATTTTGTATGTGTGATTTTTTAAGGTCATGAGTGAGGTTAAATGCTTATAGAACTTGTGAGCGAATCATTTCCTCTTTGTATGGGTGTAAAAGGAGTTTTAGTTAAAAATAGTTAAGTTTTGTAACTGGAACCTATTCCCAAAGCTAATGTATATATAGTTGTCTAGGTTTGATGTGATATAAATTAGGTTCAAGAGAGGTAGAAATCATTGTCCATTGAAATATGGATGATATGCCAAGTCTTGATCTATGGTAATTTTTGGTTCAAGGGAGAGGTGCTATAGAAGTAGTGCATGTTGTGCTAGTTAGGAAATAGGATGTTAGTTCTAAGCCCACTTTATGGTTGCTTTGGCATTGACCATAGTATGCCAACCCCAACAAACCAAAAGCTGAGAATGGTGAATTTTCTTATCAAATTGAAAGAGAAATTTTAGGAGCTAACATATGGTACATAGGTAGGCATACATTATGCTAGAATTATGGAAAGAATGAAATTTGAGGGTGATTGAGTTTTGTGTAAAATAAATATATAAAGTGACGCAAAGAAGATTAAAATGAATTTGGTATTTATGAATTTGTATTTAGATTGTAATGCAAAGAGAAAAAAAATGAAGGGAAGTATGAATCAAAATCCATGCCAAGATTCCAAATAAATAAATTTGATGTTGGTAACATAAGTAAAAAAAGGGTGATTAAACATTCTAAAAGAATGCATTATCATGACATCATGATTGGATGTTCTAAAACATGTGGTGTGTGAAAGCTATTATTCTATAAAAATAAGTATATAACTAACATGTATTTGAGTTCAATAACATATGGGACATAATATAAGGCATATAATATATTGATGAGATAGTGGCTAGATAAGTTATTTGACTAGTGCAAGCCACATAAAGTTTATATAGCCTAAAAAACTTATGACACAAAAGGGAAAGAAAAAATGAGGAAAGTGACAAAGGATGCAATAAATATTAAAGCATGCTAAATGAGCCTTGTTGTACCTTGTTGTCTTATCTAATATGAGGTCATAAAATATATGAAACAAAGTATGAAATGAGAATAAATGGTTTTCCTTAATACACAATCCAATAATTGATAGTAGAGATGGAGTATGTCCTTAGCATAAGATGTAAGACAGGACGAGACATCAGTTGTATACTAAGACATGAGTTGTCATCAATGACATCCTTATTCTATTTCACTAGTATTTTTTATGGGGTCTTTATGTTTGGAGATGATTGGATTGAGTTAGACATTATTAGAATTTTTCTTGATACTTCAATGTAATGAGTTCTACCATTGTTAACAAATTATGTAAGGCCATGACGTGCTAGTATGACATATTATGGTATAATTGTTGATTAGCTATGATATGCACATAGGTAGATGTTTAGATATAATGATATCAAGACAATTGAAAATGAACATGAAATGAAAATAAAAATAGAATAGAATGACATCCCATGTAATGTAGATAGGGGTAGTTGAAGGAAAATAAGGTCTGAATTGCAAAACAATGAAGGGAAAAGGAAGAAAGAAATGAGTAAAACATATGAAATAGAATGTTCATGTGAATCTTATGAAAAAGAACAAATGAGTATGTATATATGTATCCATTGGGATATATAGATATATATATATATATATTTCTCACACATGTGTGCTTTAATGATAGAGTATCAATGATTGATTCTTATATGGATATGTGAGACATGATTTATTCTTGTTATGCTAGTTGATATTACTATCTTGATGATTAATTACTTATTTTTATTTTAGAATTACTTAAGCACTCTTATTTAGATCTTCATAATTCTTGTTACAAAAATTTATTTAATAGACTTTATGCTCATTATTTGCTTATATTATAGGATTATCACTAATATATTGAGTAGGATATTTCAAAACTAAATAGTTTTGGATTATGTGTGTATACTTTGTGGACATGTACAAATTCAATTTTAAAATCTATTAAAATCACTTGTTTCATGTGTTAAAAAAATTATTTGTATATGAATGTTTAAATTGAAAGACATTATGAGTTATAGATGGTTTTATCAATCCTCAATTGAGGTGTTGTTGTATTATAGCATCCCCTAAGAAGGCCTTTTTGAGATTTAGTGCAATATCATCTAATTCTTTTATTTTTTTCTTCTCCCCTTTTTTATTTTTAAAACCATGGAAAAATATTCCTTTTTTCTTTTTGTAAATAGTGTAGGAAAGGCAAAAATGTTTCTTATAAAAAACTTATAAAATTTTCCAAAATGTAAATAGAAATCTTATGAGAAATCATTTGACAAGAATGACATTTACCAAATAAAACATCAAGTAACCTTTAAAGAATAGAAACATTTAAAACATATGGTCTTAGAAACTTTAGCTTATCAATATTATAATTAAAGTTTTGGTAAATGCCTTTTTCTTAAGTAAAAGTTGTCTACAACACATTCAGATGAAAAATGAACATCTATATCATGTCATCATATTCTAGTTCTTACTTCTCCGTTATAGCCTTATGTTGTGCCTCATTTTGTCCTAAAGATATTAGGTCAAAAATAGTTAAACCAACTATCGCTAGCTTAATGGCAAATGCAATTATATATATATGTAAAGAAAACAACATTTGGGATGCTACATTAATGTGTCAATTGCAAAAATGTAATATAGAAAGTGCATGTGAATGAGTAATGAACCATGAAACATTTTTATGTAAAACTTTTTAATTCTTTATCTTTTCATCATCTCTATAAACTTGCTTATGTACCTCATCTTTTCATTTTCATGAGGATTGGCTTAGGGCAAGGCCACTTAACAAACTACTAGGGATGTTTAGGAATATATTATTCCATATAAACAAACCAGATGAGTAGCTCATTTGGCTCATTTATGAAATTATCATTCCTAAATGATAGTCATTATTTTAGACAATCATTCATCCAATCAGTTTTTTAACTTTGCCCTTGTTTCACCAAACTCATTTTCCTTTTTTCTTTGCATTTTCTTTTTTCTTTTTCATAATCTTATCTTATATTTTTCTTTGTGACTACTACCAAACATGTAATAATTTGCTTTTCTTTTTCTTTTTTTTGTGATCATTATCACATCATTATAAAATTAACTGAAGCTTGTAAATAAAGTATCATAATTTTATCATGCATAAGAAATATGCAGTAATGAAACACGTTATCAAGTTCTTATAATTTAAATGAATCAGTCTTCCTCAATAGTTTCCTTTAAGAACATCTCTTAAGGTTATACACCTATATGAAGCAACTTGCATCATGCATCAAAACATAAGCATAAACATGCTTATACAAGCATCCTTAAGTTATTAGCAATTTCCATTAATCATTGATGATATTTAACCTACAACCATTAATAATTTAAACTTGTACATATGGTACAATATTGCTATCCTTTTAATTTATTGTGTAGTGGACTTACTGAAAATTGAATCTTTGAACAATTTTGACCTTCAACTCTAGTGCTATAGTATGTGAGCTAGATTTCAATGGTGCCTTTGCCTTGTGCCATAAACTTCTTCCTTCTATTTCCTTTCACTCTCATATACTTGTTCAAGTCTAATTGCTCAAAGTTTTATGAGGAAAATCACTCCAAAGTTTGATGTCACCCTCATTTATATGTAACCAACATCTGGAAGCCTGCATAGCCATTCTACTTCATCAATTAGCAATGTCCATTTGATTGAGTTCCTTCTCACCTTCTTTCCTTTTTGACTAGAATGGTTTGCTATTGGCTAGATTCTTCTTGTGATGATTTACACAACCATTTTCCATTTTTCCTTCAAAAGTTATGCAGTTATACAACATCATGTTGTATGATACCTTTACTTACTATATGATGCTTAATATTTATCTTAATTTATCATTAGTTTTTTTGATCATGCCAATATATTTCTTGAGTTATACTTGTATGATACCTTTTATTTCACGTCCTTATTGTGCCATAACTGATAATGTTCTTGTATGACACTTCTCTTACTTGATTATACCTATATGATAACTTTAATGGTACATATACATTACCTATTTATTCATTGAACTCATTTATCCTCACGGCATTATACCATATGATGTTTTTTATCATAATTGTTTGATTTGTATCCTTTCTCTTAAATTCATTATACTTATATGATTATTCTAACTATTCCATATGATGTATTATCCATTACTCATTCCATCTTAGTTAAAATTTTCTTCTCTTTTGATTATACATATATGATAAGTGACTTTGCACCTTATAATCAAAATCTTCTTTCTCTCACTCTCTCTTTATCTATTTATCTCTAACCCCTTATGGGATTCATTATACCACACTTGATTATAAAGATATGATGTTTCAATAATATTGTATGATCCATTTTAGTTTCATAAGTTTAATTACAAGTTTTATTGTTTTGGTTGATTTACATAATCATACTATATGTAACCTTACAAATTTAAAATTATCATAAAAAATTATAGAATTGTTTTTTTAAAATTCAAAAGAAATAATTTAACTCAAAATCATTTTTACTTTCAAATTTAAGATAATATAATTCCTCTCTCACAAAAATTTCATTCTTGAAATTTAGAACATGGAGAGGTACTTTTTCATTATCACATATATTCTTGAAATATTTTTGTTTCTTAATTTTGCCACTTTACCAAAATCTTTATTGGTATTTCCTCTAATTAAAATTTTGTTGCATCGGAACATGTTTGAATCAATGTTTGGAACCTCCACATACTTTCTCATTGGAGAGATATGAAATACATTATAAATCCTTGTTAGGGCTTTTGTAGTCCTACTTTATAAGATAGTTCATCTATCATTCTAATAATTTGAAAAGTTCTAATATTTCTTAGCTAGAGCTATTCTGTTTGATAGAATTATGCAACTTTTTTTGTAGGATTTACTTTGTAAATACTTGATCACTTTCCTAACTTTTGACCTTCTTGTGTTTGGAATCATAGTAGTTTTTCTATTAATCCCAGGCATTTAATACATTCTCTTTTTTTTTCTTCTCTATGTTTGTAGTTTTGACAATAATATTTAGCCTAATTAATGTCTTCTCATTCTCTTCATACCACCATGTAGGTGATTGGCATCTCCTCCTATACTACACTTAAAATGGTATGTCAATACTAGATCGATAACTATTGCTATAAGAAAATCAATTGTTGAAAGATGTGAATCCCAACTTTCTATTAAATCCAAGATACAGTCTCAACATGTCTTTCAATTTTTTAATTATTATTTTGGTTTGACCACCTATTTATTAATGGAAGGCCATATTAAATTTTAATTGAGAGGCAAAAGATTTTTATAATTTCTTCTAAAAATTGTGAGGTAAACTTGGAGACACTATTTGATATTATTATTTTTGACACTCCATGAAATCTTACTTTCTGATTTAATAGGTACAAAGTGTGCTGATTTTGATAGTCGACCCACTACATTTAGAGATAGAATCCTTTCCTTGATTTATCTTTAGTAAACCAACTATGAAATCCATGGAAATGCATTCCCACTTCCACAATGATAAAGGAAGAGGTTATAAAATTCTAGTTTTTGATGTTCTTTGATTAGTTGGCATATAAACCTTTTGCTAACTATTCCTAGATATCATTTTCATTACTGGCTACAAAATTTTGCTTTTATTTCTTGGTAGATCTTGTTCATGTTAGGTTGTATGGAATATTGAGATCCATGAGCTTCTATAATAATATTCACAATATTTCCTCTTAGTTGGGAATGTAAAATATGTTCTTATAGTAGATAAGACTAGTCCCTTAATTGAGGTAAAATGTTTTCCTTTCCTTTCCAAAATTTTGGCTTTAACCTTCTATACTTCTTCATCTTGCTCTTTAAATTCCTTCAAATCTCTAAGCCATTCTAATAGTGTTATGACTTCTCCAAAATGTCTCTTATCCAATGTTGATATAGCATTAAGATATAACCTATTCATCTCGATATATAACTATGCCTCTTTTATTGTAGAGTTATAATTGTTTGAACTTTCCCTTTTGGATAATGCTTCTATCACCATGTTGTCCTATCCTGGTGCCACACCTAGCCTTTAGCATAGTATTTTTTTATAAAAATTCAAGTGCTACTAGACCAATGCACTTGACCAACAAACTCTTAGTCACAAGGCTTGACATTGAAACTATGAGTCATGATTTCACAATCTGATTTTCATGCTGGTGGCATGATGCTCAAAATGAGCAATATCTTTGCACTAATCAGTCACTTAGTTAACTTAGGATATGGTTAATCCCAATCTAGATAACATATTAGCGTACACTAATATGTACATGGCATCAAAGCATCTTGTCAAATTTAGGAATACATTTCATGCACATCTACAAAGCTAAAATATCATCTATCTTATAGATAATCTACAAAATCTTGGTATAGTATGTAAGAAATAGTATAAGGATGTAAACATCAAAGTTTAGAATATAATATCTGATACAACACAAGTTCATTGTGTAAAAATATTATAGTAATAACTAAAATACTATTAGTACCACTAAAAACAAGATGTAAATGTAAATGTTGGGACTATTAGATGGATAAAATAAAAGTCTCCATCTCTAGCTCATATACAAGCTCTTATCTCCCCAAACCTGTATGTAAAAATAAGGAGGAATGAGTAAATGCTATATTTAACAAGACTTGGTGAAATGAAAGCCTTCATTCTAGAAAGAAGAAAGTTAAGTTAAAGAATAGGTGATCTTTCTTAGAGCTCCTATTCACTTGCTCTAAAACGAAGTAGATTCATTCATAAGATTATTGCTAGAAAAATAGGAAAGAAAGCTTGATCCCTTCTAATAAGCTTACACTAGTGGGACAAGAGGAATTCATAATTCATGGAATCACCCTCGGCTCTAATTCAATTTTGTATAAATAAATCAATACCATGATCATAAGTATCATCTAGGGCTATCTCACTTTACTAATTTGATCCAAAGAATGGGACAATAGTCACTAGCTTAATATAATATAAATTTGGTCTCCCAAGTCTCTATGATGTCATAATTATAAAGTGTATTAAAGTGAATGATTAGTGACCCATTAGTAATCTGTCACACTCACGAATCCATGAGGTTCACATGCAAGGCCTAATACTCCTATTTCTTCATATAATTTGGTTCTCCCCCACAAAAAGTCTAATTATATAAGGCTACACTATAAGGTTTTAGGAGTCCTCAATAACCATGTGATACTCTATCAAGTCCTTTGAAACATCCTTTATCTTTTATCATGTCCTATAAATCAATGGCACTTAACTAACTTGGAATACTTAACACATGATCTGAGAGTCCACAACTAGGTCTCTACCAATATTGTGACCATTCTTGTAAGACCTTAGGAACCCTAAACAAGACATGGACTCCACAATCATAAACATGGATAAGTTCACGATCTCACGTTCTTAAAAGAGGGTCAGTGGCACTAAACTGCACCATGTAATATAGGAGGAGTCCTATCATCTAATATATTTGACTTGCTTATCTTTGGTTCAGGGGTAAACATCTTGGGTACATTACATTCTAATCCATGTAATCATAATTGTAAACTTACTTATTATTGAACATCAATCCATATGTTTTTATCAACAATTATATAGGGCTATATAGAATAATCATATAACCTTAATCTATCATTTAGATGGTCTTAGCATTTTCTCAAGCCCTATTAAACTATTTGTGCTCATCTAAGATTTTCTCAAAAATTATCTTTGCTATCTAAGCTAATCTAAGTTTCTTTTAAACCCTAATCTCCTATCTAAGGTAATTTACTTATATCTAGAATTTTATATCTATATTTAATTCTTACTTAATCTTTATTTAGAATCTTTGCTAATATCCTTTAGTTTATCTAAGCTAAAGCACCTTAGTACTCATTCAAATTCTAAATATATGACTTAAACCCTTGAAGTCAAAGCTCTTGTTTGTGGGTTTACATTAGCATCACTAGTGACTATCATGTCTTTTAATCAAATTTGAGCCACTACTACCTTGCCAAAGGCCTCTTTTGAGACATTTCACCTCCTAGATTAACATATAGAGTGTCAACACATGGCTTAAGAGTTTGATTTATGGCTACTCATGATCTAACAAACAAACCAAGGTAGTTAGGGTTTGGCTAATAATGAAGAGAATAATTAAGGTTTCCATATACAAAATAGAAATCCATATAGCCCTAAATCAAGCTATCCTTTGCTTAATTTTTAATCTAGATGTAACATTATCTAGGGACTTCCAAATCATAATTGACTTCCAAGCCTAAGTAGGATTACTTTGGTACTTAATAATATCCAAGGTTGAAAATTCAAACCTTAGGAATTTAATTTTAAAATTCTAGGTTTTTTAGATTTCAAACCTTGAGCATTCAAATTTCAATCCTCAGAAATTTAAATTTCAAATCTTAGATATTCAAATTTTAAATCCTAAATTATCATAGTTATGTCTATTGGTCTTTATTGGGTCACTCTTATATTTGTTAAGTTAAGCCTTAAATGTTTAACATGTTATTTTAATAGCTTGTTTAGTATGAATTAGGTGTTGTTTTTAATGGACAAATTATGCACTTTAGAAGATGGTGAATTAGTGGCCTTCAAAAACCTTGGAGTGTTCAATAAGTTTCAATGATTGAAGACATGTACACTAAACTTTGATAAGTTTTTTTATTTAGAATGTTAATTTGTTAATTTTAAAAGAACTCTCATTTTGTATCAATCTCAAATCATATTTGAGTATCAAATTGTTCAATCATCTTCTTGATTTAACAAATGAATAAGATTCTATTTTTGAATCCACTACAATTTTCTTGGTTAAATTCTATCCTTGTCAAATTCTATGTTAGTTTGTTTGCCAAACCTTGATTAAAGTAAAAAAATTAATTATGTTTAAATTTTAATAATTAAAATAAAAAAGTTTCTGCCACATCCTAACTTGAGCCTAAATGCAAAGCTCTTGGGTTAGGTTAGCTCGACCAGACAAGCACTCATAAGCCTCAAGTTAGGAAAATGGGGTCGAGCCCATTTGAGTCGACAGTGAATCTTGAATTAGATAAGGTAAGGCATTGGATCAAGCTGAACAACACTCAAACTTATATGTATGGATTGATCCATATAAACCTGTATATTATGAGTATTCTTAGGGGATGAATTCTTGATCACATAAGGGGGAGCCCGCCCCATTTGGCTCTACATATTACCTTAATGTGAATAATTATAAAGTGCAAATTCTTATCTTTTCCAATAATATGTGACTAAATCCCTTGTGTCTACTTACATCCAAAATCGGGAGCACTCAGCACCATCCAATTGCATGTTTTCATGATTGAATGGTAAAGCATGTCTTTACTTTATTTGTCGATCATGATCATCCATCCCACCATCCCATTTGATCTTCCAGATCTAATGGTGATTAGTGATTCCATCAATTTCTTATAATTTATCTATATATCTCATGGTCGCAACTTCATTCTAACTTATCAGATGATTGAAACTCTTTCTATCTTATTTTTGAATCGTGCGACTCCTAATTATCTTGTCTGAATCCTATGCCTAAGATCAACTCTGACTTTACCATTGTTAAATCGAATGATCCAGATCTCATGTAACATGATCAGATGGCCAAGTTCAAATTCATCTTAATCGGTCTGTCTATAACTCATCCTCTTATTTAGCATTAGATCTAATGATCTGGATTGTTTTTGATTAGATCCAATGACCTGTTCATCCCACCTAATGACTAATTATTTAGTTGTTGTGTTAGTTATTTTGAAAAAAATATTTTAACATGTTTTTAAGCTTTTTGGCTGTATCTTTTCAAATAACTTTCTACACTTTCCAACGACTATAATCATAATTTTTTTATAAATACCTAACCATTGTAAATAAAAAATCTAATGAATGTGAATTAGTGTTTTATATCTTGACAAAAGTACTATTTCATATTCTATTGACATAAATTTTACTGGCAGCAACTATGACTTCTAGTTCTCAAATTGTCAATATTTTTCAGCTAAGTTTTGCATATCTAATCTTCCAAATTCTCATTTCTCTTCATAAAATTAAGCTCATTATACCTTATTTCATTAATCAACAAATATAAGAAGTTGTATAAATTTATCAAAATTTTTTCATCTTATTATATTTTTCTTTTTCTCCTAGGTTGGGTGGCCTGGTATTTGTGAAAGTCTAAGTTCGGTTTGATCTTATAAAAAACTCGAGTTGGGGTTAAGCTTGCAAAAGCCTAGGTTTTAGTTGAACCCTAAAAGCTAGTAGTTTTGAGTTGAATCATAAGAAAAAATCTCAAGTTGTAACATTTTGTTAATGGTGTTTTTGTTGACCTCGGTTGGGGGTAGATGTAGGTTCTAATCTGAATAAAAAAATATAAAAATTATAGTATCTTATTTCAATTTTTATCTTTATTTTTTATTTTTATATTAAAAATAATATATACATATAATCAAGGTTTCTTACAAAGATAAAATTATTTTTAAGAAATAAATACGTTTAAAAATAACAAAAAAACTTTTAAGACTATAATTCAACCCCGTTCTTGTGACATTCGCAAACTAGTTTTCACTTTAATCTTTATACTAGCCTAAGCTAATTGAGCTTACTAATTAACTAAAGAATTCTCAAATTCCTAAATACTTCTTGACTAAATAGTGATCTCTTTTGCAATGCTTAATTGATGTCTACACATGACCTTAACCTTCGTGTTGGGCTCATGTACTTGTAAATAAGATTTGAAATCAATTAAGTTTAACAATTGATGTACCTTACAAAACTAATTGAGCTAGTCAAACTTTTTTGATAAAGCAAAAGTTTTGATTAGTATCTATAATTGTATTTTAAAATAAAAAAATTCTAATAATTCAACAATTCAAAGAAAACATCATAATTATCCTTACTTGTGTTGTGCGATATACTTACTTTTGTGTCATCACTATGAATAGACCTTTATTTGAAGGAAGATATTTTCAAACATTGGAAGATGCTTTTAAATCTTTAATTATAAAAAATAGATCTTAGCTTGTGGTTTGTATATGAATAACATTATACTACAACTAATAACTTAAGTGATAGATCCAAAATGTTGAGACAAACTAATTCAAGAAAAATGTATTATTGATGTTGTGGTTAGTCTAAATAAATTGGAATTAAGATATGTCTTCTAGCTACTTGCTTTGAGGTGATGCACATGTTAGAAAAACTATATGGTAAAAAATAGGATAAGATCATTAATAAAGATGAGCAAGAAAGAAGAAATAAAAAGAGAAAGGAATATTAAAAGGAAAAGAAGGCTAGTTCGAGTAGCTTTTGTTGGAGTCACATAGACAAAGGTATATATCATTTCTCTTATTCAAATGATTCTTTGTCTTGATCTTGCTATGAATTATATGATTGCTTTGAAGAAGTAGCATATGAGTATAGAAAGTTAATTAAGATGTATGTTGATTTGTAGAAGTGTCATAAACAACAAGATTTATTCAAGCTCTACAAACCTTATGAAGAAAAATGAATCACTTGAAGGGGAAGTAAAGTTGCATTCTTCTTCCTTGAACTACTCTCAAAATAAATTGGATGAATGTTAAAAACCATTAAAATTGATTAATTCTTGTGTTGAGCCTTTTTAAAAACCATTCATATGATTTTTCTTCTCATGATTATTCTTACTCACATGCACCTCATTGTGTCGGATTACAAAACTATGTGAAATTTGATATTGTTTATTTGCATGCCCATTCTATTGTTCAATTTAGATTCTATGGTAAATATAGACTGAAGAAACTTTATGGTCCTTTACATACATCACATACTCACTATGTCAAAACTTGTATGTAATTATTATTCTAGAGATGGACATGTTTAATTTAATTACCCAATTAAGAAGTTCCTTGAAAGGTAATAAGTATGAGTGTATTCTTAACGACACCTATATAAAGAATACTTTTGCAAAATTACCCCAATCACACATTCCTAAATTTAAATCTTAAGCAGTTATGTTGGTGTGTTGCCATAAAAAAGGAATTATGGACACAAACCTTAGGTGAGATTTGCTTCTAACTCACTTAAAAACATGCATATGTAGATAGCTATTAGTCCTTTTATTAATAAATATAATAATAAGGATTGAATAATATTAATATAAATATAGTTAGATAAATCATGAATATACTCATATATGTTGAATCTTGAATGAGAACAATGTGACAAATGTTATCTTGTTGGAAAGAGTTAGAGAAGATGAGCATGCTTAGATCAAAGTTTTCTTTATTTAAAAAAAATTAATAGCTAGTGAAGTATGGTCATGTTTTGAAGGATTAAGGCCCCAAAAACAAACATTAGTTCCATGACTTTTTATTTGGGAAATGAGAATGGTTTTATATGAAAATTGGGAGTTATAATCGATCAAATAGGTACGACCCCTACATTGTATAACACATCTCTTGATTGACTCAGATTAATTAAATTTCAACTTAAATGGGCATGGTACAATCTCATCATTGAATAATTAAGGAATTTAAGATTTGATCATTATATAATCAAACTAATATGATATTATGATAGATCAATACGATACAATACTTGCTTCAAGTTTTAAGTTTTTATCTATGTGTATAGATCGTAGATCAGATTAAAGATTACATGATCAATAGACTGATGCAGTACCAAAGCCACTGAATCTTGAGTTAGAATTTAAGGAAAGTGATCCAATCCTATTCTAATTTGTCAAGATAAGACATATAGATGCATTGCAACTATGACATCTATTTAGTAGTACCATGATCAAATAATTCTATTCAAATCTTGAGAACTTAGAGGACTTTAGTGTGCGAAGGTCCTATTTATGTAGAACCCCAATTGTGATCACGAAGAGGGGTCTTAATAGATTCTTCAAAATTCCTACATTAAGTCCTACCTTGTGACCAAACTAAGAGAGTTCAAGCTTTGATTGGATCAAAGTGTTAATTTGTAGTTTGGCCAAGAGTAGCCATGTATAAAAGGTTAAGTTCCTAACTCAGTTGGCCTACATAGTGCAATATTTCCTAAGAAACACAATAATGACAAAGAGTGGTGATAAATAACACATCATCCCATGACTGTCTCTTACCTCTTATTACTTTCTAATGTTGGAACCTATTGACATGACTGAGACAATGTTTAGGTTGGTGAATATAAGAAGAAAGTCAATTTAAGCCATGAAATCTAATTACAACATTTATCACCTTTAAGTATAGTATAAGATGATAGGACTTGGCCTACATTCTTATGGCTCTAAAGGATTTAAACATGAAAAGGATGCAACACTTTGTATTTTCCTTAATCAGGAAGAAAATAAAACATGCAACACATTATATCTCAAAAAACCAATATATTAATTGCATTTAGCTTGCAAAGATTTATCTCAAGGTAGTAAATTAATTAAAAAATTGTATTAACTAGTGAAAATTTATCTAGAATATTTATTACAACATATTCTTAGAAATTATTTTTCTCCCTTCTTTACAAGATATTACAAGTTTTTTTAAGTAAATTTATGATTATAATAGAGAGAAAAATTATTAATCTATAAACTAAACTCTTCATGGTAGAAAACTTTATCTTTCTTCTCCTTAAGCTCATCATATATATAAGATTCTAAATAATTTATCCTTGATAGCAACATATCATATGATGCATTAGTATGGGAGGCTCTAATAGAGCTTGTGGATGGCTGATGATCTTTAAGTGGAGGAGTTGCATCCCTTTAAGTTTGTGGTTCATAATACACTTCAATAGCTAGCTAAACATCATGCATTTGAGTTGCACCAACCTATTTAGTATGTATTTTAAAAGCAACTTCTTTTTCATGTCTAAAGTCTGTATAACATTAGTAATGCTAGAGATCATTTTAGTTCCTTTAGAAGCTTTGTCTTTATATGTTTTTCCTTAATTAATCCTTTTGGGTGTGTTACTATACCCAATAATCCTATCTACATGAATAAAATTTGCACTTGCACAAAATGAGCAAGTCATACAAGATGATATGGAGTGCATCTTCAAAAGTAATTAGTTGATATGATCATCATCATGGTCAATAGAATATCATACTTGTCTGAGTGATATAACTCTCTTCATTAGATAGGTAATAATTATTAACTATTAAGATAAGTTATTTGTACTTTTTTAATTTCAATATTTATTTTTTTAATTTAATTCATTGTAATGTATTGTACATGGCTAACTATGATTCTAGATGATGATATCATTTAAGTATGATAACCTAATCATATGAGTACATTCTTTACAACACATGAAAACTTAGTATTTAATCATCTAGTGATGAGATCATACTTGGTAGATATAGGTTGAAGCAAAATTGTACTTGTATACAAAAATCTAATAATACTTGAATTTAGATAATCTGAGTCAACCATGAGATGTACCATACAATGTAGGATTGTACTTGTTTGATTAATTATCACTCTTAATTTTTGAATAAAATCATTCTCATTTCATTTTCAATGTGCCATAAAACTAATGTTTATTTGGGTAATTAATCTTTCAAATACATGACTAGTTGTTCAATTTGTCAAATAAAGAAGAACTTTGATCTAGAATTTCTCATCTTTTCTAACTCATTTAAGAAACAACATATGTGAGGAGATTCATTATTTACATAATGTATTATACTAATGTTATACAACCATTACTCTTAATTTTATTAAGATAAGGACTATATTTGTTTATAGAAGAACGTTTTGTCAAACAAGCCTTAGGAAGAGCTCACAAGCCAAGGTTCATCTCCATAAGACTTTTTTATGGAGACAAACCTACACAAATAGCTATGCATTAAATTTAGAAACCCAAACCATCTTGGGTTCAAGGGTGGTACTGTAGCATTGATGTAAATTTACAAAAAAAATTTTCACATAAGTGTCTTTAGGAATCCATTCATATGTATTTACTTTCAACTTAATAGACTTCTTAACTGGGAAATCATAGGAAACATGTCCATGTATAGAATTGCATACAACTTTGGATGGATCATGAGTATGAGATATATGCACATAATATTTGTTGAATCTATAGCTACAATTGAATCTATATGTAATAGTATGAGCAATATCTCTTTATACAACATCAAGTGACATAACATGATAAGACACATGTGAATAAGAGTAAACATGAGAAGTAGAAACATGTGAAGATAGACAACAAACTTTGCTTTCAAATCATCTAATTGCTTTAATCATAGTAAACTTTGTTTGTTTCCTTTTCAAGTCATTGTTGTCATCCTTTAATAGCTAATTTTTTTTTATAGATTTAATACTTGAAACATGCTCAATCAAGATAGAATCATTCTTTACAATTGATTTGTCCATCTTTGCAATTATGGAAGTATGCTATTTCAATTTTTTAGTCATTGAAATATTCTCTTTATGGTTATAACATTTCTTTTGTAGGTTGATTATTTTGTTCACAAGTTTAGCACAAGTTGTCTCAAGAGGAATACACATGATTAATTTCTTATGCTCTTATGTTATTTCATCAAAACATTTAGATAATTCATTAATGGATTTTAAGGAGTGATCAAAATAAAACATAGACTAGGCAGCTTTATCTAAATAGCTTGCATAAAAAAATCTTGAGCTCACTTTCTCTTTCACTTGGTGTTCCTTCTTCTTCTTTCTCTTCTCTTTCTTAACTTCAGTAAGGAGTTTGATTTGTTATTCACCATATAATTTTGTTAACACTTGTATCACCTTAAAGTGAGTAGTTAGTTGAGATATCATGATTCCAATTTGTTGAGACAAGGCACAATATAGGTAATTCTTTCCTCTTGCATTAGTTTATCGTAGTATTTTGGATCCATCACTTAAGTCATTAGATATTATGTGAGGATATTCAAGTATAAACCACAAGTTGTGATCAACTTTCATAAATAAAGGAATGATGACTTGGTTTTCCTTCCAATAATGGAGGACCATCCAAGGAATTTATTAGAAGTTTCTTTTAGGAATTTCTTCCCTTCATGAAGCCCTACCTTGATACCACTTGATGAGATTGAAAGCAAGTAATAAATTTAAGAGGATGGTGAATTATAGAGATTTTAAAACTTATTGATTTCAAATACAATTATAGATGATGATCAAAACATTTTTTCTTTATCAATTATGTTTGATTAACTAAAATAATTTTGTAAGATAAATTAATAATTACTCTTAATTGATCTAAAATCTTATTTAGAAAATATTTATTAATTTTCAAATCAATTGTGTAATAGTGAAACAATTAAAGTATATGAACTAGCTAAGCAAAAGAGTCAAAAGATATTTTACATGGTTTGGCCTAATTAATTTTACATCCACCCCTAATCAAGCTGACGAGGCTTCCATTAACAAACCATACCTTTTGAATAAGTCAAAAGGGATATACCTTACAAAAGAAACAAGTATAGTTCGTTACATTTATTATAACAGGTTTAATACAATAGAGCTCACAAATATTATATCATACACTTGCAGAATCTATATGATATAATAACTAAAAGATTTAAGAGATATTATTAGAAAAATTGAATCTATATGTGATGTAATGTAGAAGAAAGAACAAACTGAGAGTGAAATGAATGTAGCAATAAAATGATTACTCCTTTGATTTGGCATAGCATATATTCAAGTAATTAACCTATCCTGATCTTTTAAATGATTTAGAAATCTATGTGTCATCAATCATTATTCTTATATTATATCTTTATTTACACGTATGAGTGAGTTATATGCAAATAAAGAAGTTCCACTAGCTATAATGGCATTACTGAGACACCCTAACTAGTTGTTACAAGTTTGGTCATTGTATCGTATTAGTATATCAAAACCATCATATTAAAATAATGAGGATATAAGTAGGATTGTTTCAATGATCCAACAATATTTCTAATGCTATTGTCCCAAAAATAACTTATCATAAAATCTAAGAGGTATCTTTAAATTGTATGACATTGATTCTTAACACAGAGATTAAGTTTAATTTACATTGTATTAGATGATTAGAAGGATCATGCAAGTACAATGTAGTTCATTCTTATAGGTTAGATTACACAAGTGTGATGGTGGATTGCCACTATGTGATATTTTTTTTATTAAGAGCCATGCTTTTAGGAAAATTCTTACAAAATGAGATTGTTTTTGGCAAACTATTGTACAATCATATAGTAATTAGTTTAAGTATACTAAAAGAATAGTTGCACACATATAATAGAACCATCATAATAGTATGATAGCTATGTAACAGACTTATTCAATCTTCTGTAATAATGAAAAGTATAAGTGCAATATTATGATCACCATCATACATTAATGAAAACCAATAATAATATGGCTTAATAAATACATGTTCATACTTATAAGATATAAATTTCATATTCATACTATCTAATGAATACATTTCTTAAGTAAGCTTTAGTTGTCTATGAGAACACAGAGCAAAACTTAGTGGTCATGTAAGACTGTTGTGCATGCAACAAAGCCATAGTATCATGATAGGGTTGTATTGTTAAGATATATAAATAATTCATGTCTAACATAGCTAGGCCTATATGTTTATATGCATAATAGATTTTGAGAGAAAATTGATTATATACTTCATGAAGGAAGCTTCATACACATCTAATGCAGTAAAGTCTCTGATCTCAAAAAACATACCATAGATGTATAAGGTCAATACCTTGTATGATTGAGTTTGTGTATTAGTCATATGTTCAAATGGTAGTTGAATTTATATGATGGACCCATCATGCATTTACATTTCTATGAATAACAAAAACTTTAGTTATAGCTTTAAGCCTAAATATAGACCATACAAGCACAATATTAGGTATCATAATATATAATTATTAGGCAATAAAGAACATGACTTATTTTAAGTTTTATTTTATGATCTTAATGCTTGGATTTAATTTACAATTATTTGTAATGATTTAATAATGTGATAATGTAGTTCTAAAGGGCTCAATATGTTAAAAATCACGATTTAACAAAGTGATGCATGAAATCACATGATTCTTAAGAGCCACATAAATATCAAGTGATAGATGAACAATTCAAATCAAATAATTATCTTGAAAGTGAACTCCTAATGGACAGCCACTCCACAAATAGTTAAGAAGACAGATCCATGATATGCAAGTTGAGTCAAGCTTGAACATAAGTCTTTAATCTTCATCCAATTTCATATGTATAAACCTTGCTCCATCTACTTTCACATTCAAATTTTGTATGTACACAACTCTCCAAATGAGCATTAGTAATCAACAGCTTGTTTTTGTGATCATCATCTTCAAGGGTACAACACATGTCATATACTAAGCCTTCTACAATCACCTCTTTTAACCACCCTCATGTTCTTTATTGTCTTTTAGTGAGTCATATTGAATGACCACAATGTTTACACAAGACATCCGTGATAACCCCACTAGTTGCCTATGGCTTGATGTCACCTACACTTGAACCACTATAGCTATCATGTGATCTTTTCTCAAACCTTAACCCACTTGGGCACTAAATTAGCTAATTTCAGTTGGATCAACCCACTAATATCTCAAAGCTAACTAGTTTTATAGCCTATTTAAGTTAGTTTGAAAACTATTATTTTGAATTTCTTTTAAGAGAATTATCAATAGTGTTTTAGTAATATTTTGAGCCATTAGTAGATGCACCACCCCTTCCTCCATCATCTTTGATCCAAATGATTTTAGAGCACATTTACATGGCATCTTTACATTGTAAATATCCAAGAGTTTAAAGAAAAACTTTTTTTCACATGTTGGGTGAAAAATAACAAGGGTTTATTAATCAATGTCTATAAAGGAGGAAATCTTAAGTTTTTTAAAGTGCATTTTTATTTCATTTACTACAACTATCTTAACATCAAGATGTTTATATTTGTTTACAAATCCATGAAATGTCATTGTGGTACTCATTAGTTCTTACTTAATTTGAAAAATAATCATAACAACCTTGAGTGAAATTGAAATTTGTTAGTGGCAACAAAGAGAGTGTTCCAAATTGATTTCATTAGCCACCTAAAATACCATTTGTTTTTGTGCTTGAGCTAAATTTCTAAAGAGGGTTATTTTATAACTATGCCAGTATTCTTTTGTTATTCTTATTCTATTTCTTATTAAAATGGTATAATTTATTATTTATTCATTAAATAATTATTTAATTAATTTTATTATATGTGTATTACTTTTTTATTATTCTATTATTAAACAATGCATAAAAAAGTTTTAATATTTTATTAATATCTTTTGTTGACCACACCTTCTAGACATAACCAAATAAAACATTTTGGGTATATTAGGAATGAAATTAATGCATTTAATGTTACTACAAATGAGAAACTAGATATGTTAGAATTTGTAATGGTTGAGTATCTAAGGTTGGAAGATAAAATGTTCCCATGACATCACAAATTCCTAGATACTATAATAAAAGATTATGTGAAACACTAAATATATTAAGGCAATGTAATTCCATAATAGTTTAACACTCAAATAAATTTGATTTAATAGCTAAGATAAATTGTCCTAATAAGGATTGATAGTTTATCAAAAGATTTAGACTTATGCAAGAGCTTAGATGGGAAGTTAAGTTGTGTTATCCTCAAATGCTCCTAGAAACTATTGACATAACTCAACTAGCGGAGATATTCCAAAAGTTAATACATAGGGATATTAAATTTAAATCACTAGGATCATCTGTGGAGGCACCCAAAACAACTACTAAGCATAGTTTTCCTTCTTCATTTGATGCTCAGATAGTTAGGAGTATTATTAAAAATAATCTTTAGAATGAAAATGAAATTTATTATATAAATGAAATCTAGTCATAAAAGCTATCAATGCATAACTGATTAAATGATTCTAATCCTAGTGATAAACTAAAAAATGACCTTCAAAAGCCTATCATTAAGTTAAAAAAAGTTATTCCCATTACCAATAATGGGAGAAAATAGTGAATTAAGAGAAATTATACCCATTCTAAAAAAGAAGGAAACAATTAAGAGTACGGAGGTAGAATTAAAAGAAATTAAACCCTTTATTTATGAGGAGGAAAATGTAGAACTAAAAGAAATAAACTTAAAGATAGTTGATGTAAACCATGGCCTTAGGCTTAAGAATCTTGAAAATATTTTAGACATACTTGTGCATATTTTTGTCTTTTATGCAAATAACAGAATTCTTTTCATTTCATACTTAGTTGATATATAAATATATTGAGTTTAATAATTCTATGTGTCGTTTTAATGAAACAGATTGGTCACTTCAAAAATTTGATAAAAGTGAGCAATTGCTAATATATATTTGTGCAAAGAGTTATATCCTTCCATAATTAAAACATTTCTATGCGAGTACATTTAAATTATTTAGGAAAATGAGTAATGATACATATCTTTTATATTTGGCTCTACATATGCTTATGAAAATATTTTTGATGTTGAGCTCTCTAAAGTTTATGTAAGATTAATGTATAGAAGAGAATTATCATCAAACTCAATAAGTGAAAAATCTAATAAACAATACTTGAATATTTCTTTACCTGGGTATTCTAATTATTTTCTTTTACCAAATGCTATTCTTGTAAGTTTCTTTGTTCTTATCATCAAAATTAACAAGGCAATCAACAAGGAGATTTTTTTCTTTGGCTATTATTTAAGAGGGTTCACAATCTTTATAAAACACCAATTATCATAACAAAGATCCTAGACAAGCTACTAGTGTGTCATTTTTCCCATTCAAGAAGTTTGCACAATACATCACTTCTCTTATGATTTTACACCTTGAATTCTTAGCATTAGATCTCAAAATTAAATCAAATTTATTGAAAAGCTATTGCATAAAATCTTTGTATTTGCCTTGTTTTTACACTATTTGAGGGAAAAACTGAAGAACAAATCAACCATTTTCCTTTAGCAGTGATAATAAGAATTTTGTTAATAGTCAATCCTTTGACATCTAAACAATTTATTAACCAACCATGACACCTTTGTTGTTATCATGAGTTAAAGGTGATGGTTGATTAATGAAGTTGATGAATCATGAGTCATATATGACTAGATTCCTATTCTCTCTTCATTACATCATCCCATCTAAAACCAAACATAAACTCCAATAGTATGTCACTTTTATTCCAATAAATACTATTCAAACTTAACATTCTTCATAACCATTATAATGGAACCCATTATATTACTCAAGTTCCTAAGAGATTTCAATTGTCTTATTATATTCTAGGAGTTTAATAACCTTTATAACATCCACTCCCTCTTATGTTATCTATTAGATGCTTAAGGACACCACTTAGACCTCTTATATCACCTTGCTTCTATCTTGATCAATAATTTCTACATCCTCCTTTGCTTATTTCACCTCCATTAGCCATCTTATCCATTGCTTCACCCTTTCAACTTCTGATAACAGCTAACTATCTAGATTATCTGAAACCTGAACTTCTACTCCAAGCTAAGGAAAGCGACATAGTCAAAAGTAGAAGATTCTCACCTAGAATATGAAGTCAAGATTTTACCTTGGTTCTTACCAAGTTCTTTACCAAAATACTCCCACAAATAAGAAGAATATTGTAAAAGAAATAATGTTGGAGTTGAGTTCCATCCACCAATTAGCAAATTGGTTAATGAGTATCTTCCATTAACTTAATACTTTCTTTATTACGAATGTGTAAAAGGGATGAAAAAATTGAAAGGCTTATGACACATGTTTGAAAGCATTAGTTGTCATTTGTTTGCAACAAAAATGGAAGGATATTTTGAGGATAAGGTTTTGTGCTTGGAACCTACATGAATCTATTCGTGTCATCAATTGAAGAAGGAATTCATTGCTCATGAGTAGACAATTAACAAAGAATTCATACAAGTAGACAATTTATCATATCCTTGGTTTTCATTCTAAGTGAAGGCTATGAGGAAAGCCCTAGAAATATATGTAAATATGTTGGAATTGGAACTAAAACGTGATAAGAGTGCATTTAAGTTTTTGCATATATGTCAAAGAATTCTATTTATGAACATGGGCACATGTTAGAAGTAACTTCCCTTTTATGAAGCTTATCTCCCTAACATGGACTTACTATATCATTTTTAGATGTCATGATTGCTAAAGACCCCTTAAAGTAGAAATTTTCTACAATAATCTTAGTCATGATAGTTTGATAATATTGTATTCTGAATTCTATTATTGAGACTTCTAGACATGGAATACTTGAAAGAATATTGTTTATGCCTACAGAGAGTTCACAAGAAAAGCTAGAAATAGATATTCTTGCTAAGCCATGGATAATACCAAGTTGTTTGTATCATTATAATAAAAGTAAATACTTGCTACTAGAATTAGAGTAATTCGCAAATCCATGTACCACAATGGTAGTGTTAAAGTAAAATGAGTGCATGCGAATCTCACAAGATGAGAGTGAATTATGAGATTTAAATTATTTTTGTTAATTTTTGAATTGTATTTATTTTTCAAGAATTCTTTACAAAAATAATCTTAGTTTGTAGAAAACATGACATTCAAATTTATATATAACGTTTAATTCTTTATAAGAAAAATTTATGTCTGTAGAAAATCCTAATTTATAAATATATTAATTTATAACTTTTTTATTAAGAAAAATGAAACTAAAATTTGAAATAATATACCAAAACTTTTAGGTGTTTTGGTTCAAACTAGAACCTATAAAAAAGTTACAACTTAAGATTTTTTCTTACGATTCACCTCTAACTTACTTGAGGTTTTTTCTTATGATTCACCTCTAATCTAATAGCTTTTATGGGTTCAATTATAACCCAGGCTTTTACATGCTCAATCCCAACTCAATTTTTTATGAGATCAAACTAAAACTAAAGCTTTTGCAATTGTCAGGATACAAAACCAATGGAAAAAAATAGAATAAGAAATAAATTTTCAAAAAAGGCATACCAATTTTCTTATGCTTATTGATCAATAGAGAAAGACACATAAAACTTGATATTATGAGAAGTGAGAAATTGAAAGCTTAGAATATTAAGGCTTACATGGAAGAATTTGAAAATTTTAGTAGTATTAAGTCATAAGTGTTATTAAGAGAATGTTATGCCAATAGAATATGATGTAGTTCTTCTTTGAGATCTTAAAATATTATTCATATTTATTTGTCATTTCATGAATAATAGTTAGGTATTTATAGAAAAAGTTTGATTATAGTTGTTAGAATCTCAAGTAAAAGTTGTTTCAAAAGCTACTACCGAACAACTTAAAACGTTCATCCAAAAAGCTTAAAAAATTCTTTCAAAATTGCTAATTATGATGATAAGTGTAACAACTAGTAATAAGCCATTAGGTAGGATCGATAGGATTAGGTGGATCTGCTCGAAAGAGTTCTCGACTATCCGATCAAAAACGTATAGAAGTGGATGAGTTTTGGATGGTTGGATCGAGGTGCATTAGATCTAGTCTATCAATCAAGTTAGATGAGATTTGGATCATTTAATTCATCAATGATAAAGAAGGATTAGATCTAGACCATATAATTTAAACTAGAGAGATCTGAGTCATCAGATCAAAGATAGATAACTTGAAATAAGATAGAATAAATATAGAACATCTAATTAATATAAATGAGATTTTGATCAACAAAATTTGAGGCTTTAGTGAGTGCATATAAGTATGTGATGTTTCCACTGTCTGATTGATGATTAGTTGTTTATGCATACTCTAGGCAATACAGTAGTGAAAGAAATTAGTCTCACATTATAGATAGTCAAATGATTTTCTCTTTATATGTACTTTAATGTTTTAATAATGCAACCTAAATTGGGGCTAACTCTCCATTGTGTGCTTGGGATTTCATCACCTAGGCCACTCGTATGCTTATAGGTCAATTCATTAATATAAGTCTAACTTAACCCATTTGCATACTTAGTTTGAGTTCTGCCTAGCTTGATCCATCTTTTGTCTTATCCCATCTGATTCATGATCAATCTGTGACCAAGATTGGGCTCAACCTGATTTGGTTCTAACTGTCTCCTGACCTGAGGCTTGCGAGTGCTTGGTTGAGTATGCTCGGTCTAAGAGCTTTGCACTTAGGCACAAGATTAGGATGTGACCAAAATTTTTTTTAATAATGAAAATTTTAACAAAATTATTTTTTTAATTTAACAAAAGTTTAATAATTAACCTAACATGGAATTTAGCAAATATGCATAAGTAAGATTTAACCAAGAAAGGGATAGAGAGATTGAAAAATAAAATTATATATATTCACTAAATCAAGGAGATGACTTAGGAATTAGATGCTTGAATAGGATTTAAAATTAATATGAATGAAGTTGTGTCTTATAATTAATAATCAATAAGCTATCATTCTATTTTATAATAAAAAAGAAAACTTTTTTAAAGTTGATGCACATCTTTTCAATCTTTGAATCTTGTCGAACACTCCAAGATGTTTTAAAGATTATTAATTCACCATTTTCAAATATGCATTACTTATTCTTTACAAGTAAATCTGTTTCATACTAAACAGGCTCATTAGAACAAAATGTTAAATATTTAAGACTTGACTCATCAAGTACAAGGGGTGACAAAGCCCTCTTATTTGATGATGACAAGGTATAAATGTCTAGATAAATAAAAACATATATTCAAGAAATGATAAGAAATTAAAAATAAAAAATATGTTCTCCACTTTACTTCATCTCCCTTTTAGTGTATGCTCACCCTCACTTTATGACTAATCTATATTTTATCTAAATAATGATCATTCTCTCCCTTTGATACCATCAAAAGGGAGATATAATTTATACAATTTTTATTTTATCTAATTGTTGTCTTATGCATTAAGTAGCTTCTTATCTTTGTTCCTTGCAATCCTTTTTTTAAAAGAAATCTTCTTTATTCAATTCAAGGTTCATCAGTGCTTCTGTCACATCATCCAATTATTTTATTAAAGATTTTTTATATTGAATCATCAAACACAATATATATGTTTTTTATCTTTCTAATTCTCAAATCAAATTGACAATATTTTTAATGGTTTCATTTTTATTCCAAAGAAAATAACTAATCAAATAAAAAAAAACATTTCTCATAGACTATACAACATTTCAATTCTCAATAAGAAATCATAACAGAATCCAATCATATTTTTTTAAAGAATCTCATGAAAAAACTATGGTATTGACTTCTTCAAAATTATTGAATTTATCATGCTACAATTGTATACAATGTCTACCTTGTTCTACATAATTAAAATTAACATTAAATGAAGAAAAATTTCATCCTAAAAATTTCTCTTACAAATTGTATCTCCACTCCATGATTTTGGAGACACCTTACATTAAGTTCTTTATTGTCTAACCTTAGGAAGCCAAGCAAGCTTGGGTTGACCACTAACATTGATTATGTCATTCTTAATCACATATCTAAATATTTGTTTTGAATTAAACATGTTTTTCTTTATTTGATAATCTTTAATTATATCGATTTTTCTACAGCAATGAGAACATGTAATATTTGAAACATTATGCATTTGCTCAAAAGAAGACATATATTTATGCTTAAGAAAATAAACATATGAAGTATTAGAAATTTTTCATGTTCAAGAGAATAAATTTTTGTTTTTAAAATAGCAATTTGTTTTCAAAGAAGCATTCTCAGTAATAATGGAATCTTTTTTGACATAAATTTGAATTATTTCTATTTCATTTTCTCATCTTCTTTCATGACAAAGTTTTGATGTTCTATTTTTTCTTTGTAAATCTTTTTTAAGTTTTTATTTGTATACATTAAAGAAAGTCAAAGCACTAATAATTTCTAAGTAATTATTCTCAAGAACGTCACGAGGCTAAGAACTTATCTTATTTTCTTCTTTAATATATGTACTTAATTCATCATTCTTTTTGATGAAGTAAATCATTCCATCCTCACTACTTGAAGTTGTAGCATCCAAATCTTCTAATACACTAAAAGTAGCTTGGAAAGATTTTTTCTTCTCCATTCTCTTCTCTTTGTCAACCTTCTTTTTTTTTTATCTTTGAGCTATGGATATTCTTATCTAACATGGTTGGTTTGATCATATTCATACATCTTGGCACCTTCTTTTCCCTTTTTTTTTTCTTTTTCCAATTCCTATTAACAAATGTTTTTGCCAATGTTTAGCTAAATCTTTAACATGAAAATTTACCTCTTCTTTTAAATCCATGGAAGAGATTGATGTCATGTCCAAGTCATTTTTGCATGCTTTGAATGCTAGTGGTTCTTATTTCTAAGCTTCATGCTTTAGCTTACTTGTGGAAGCATCCTCTTTAACTCTTCTACTCATCATAATCTTAGCCATCAATAATTCTCCAAGTAACTCATATAACACGAGTTTATTTGTCCTTGGCTATCTTTGTTGCCATGGTAAGAGGATCATACTTCTTGGATAGAATCTTCAGCACTTTTCTTACAAGATTTGCATTAAAACATAATTTTCCAATATTTGCTAATTCGATAGTAATACTTGTAAATCACATAAACATGTGTTTTATATTTTCTCCTAGATTCATTCTAGAGAGCTCATAATCATGTGTAAACATATTTATTTGTGCATCTTTAACTTGTGAAGTGCCTTGATAAGTTACTTCTAACTTTCACTAAACTTTATATACAATATGAAAATTCATAACTTGATTAAAGTCATTAGTAGATATGCCAAAATGAAGGTAGTTGAGTTCTTTAGCATTTAATTATACCATTCTCTTTTGGTTACTACTAAGTTTACTAACTAACTAACTTGATCTCATTAGTGCATGAATCTCTAAAAAAATCATAAGGTTTGATAATCATTTCAATAGTTCTAAGTAAATTGATTATATAAAAATTCTAAAGTTATTTTTCTAATATAAATAAAATTGACCCTTAAATAATGTGGGATGAACTAAAGAAAAGCTTTCATCTAATATTGCACAAATATCAATCATATGTGAAGTTATATTAAAAACTATATGCAAATTAATAGACATAAGGATTTTGGTAAGCATAAAAAATGATAACATAAAAATTAAAAATTAATATACAACCTAAATAACAATTAAATAAATTTTAAAAAATAATTAAAATACACACGATGATTCATCCATGTGAATTGACTTATTAATTTTAGTGAACTCGGTCTTATATGAATTGAAGTAACATAAGTGTGTGCAATTCTCATAAGAAGAGGGTAAATTATTGGTTTTAAAATATTGTTGCTAATTTTTTGAATGTGTTTACTTTTTAAGAATTTTTTATAGTCATAATTTTATGTTTGTTAAAAAGCATGATATTCAAATTTATATATAACTTTAATAGAATAATTTTATATTTATATTAAATCTTATATTATATATATATAAATTTATTAATAAAAATTAAAAATAAAAATTAAAATAATATATTAAAGGTTTTAGGTGATTTGGTTCAAATTAGACCCCATGTCTTTCCTCAATTTGGTCAAGAAAAACTCTACTATCAAGAGTTTCAACATAGGGTCTTGTCATTATAGTTCACCTCAAACTTACTAGCTTTTGTTGATTCAACTATAACTCGGGATGTTATGAGCTTAATCTCAACTTAGTGTTTTATGAGATCAAACTAAACTTGAGCTTTTACAAATACTGGACTGCTCAACCCAAAGGAAAACAATTTATAGTATGATTTATTTTAAAAAGATGTATAATTTTTTTTTATAATTATTGTTGAATAAAGAAAGGCACAAAGAGATCAAAATTATAAAGAGAAGTAGGAAAATAAAATCTTCGATGATTTTGGCTTAGTTGGAAGAATTTAAAATTTTGAGTAGTATGAAGTTGTAGGTACTGTCGAGAGATTGTTATGTTAGTAGAATATAATGTAGCCCTTCTTTGAGATCTTAAAATATTGATCATGTTTATTAGATGTTTCATGAATAATGATTTGGTATTTATAGAAATTGTTTGATTATAATTGTGAGAAACTCAAATAAAAGCTAATTTAAAAGCTATTACCAAATATTTTAAAATGTTCTTCTAAAAAAGCTTAAGTTATTCTTCCAAAATGGATAAATATAATAGCTAAATCAAGGAAATAATTGAATAATTGGATGCTTGAGTAGGATTTGAGGTTGATACTGATAAAGAGGTGCCTTATGATAAATAATCAACAAGCTAACCTTCTATTTCATAATAAAAAGAAAAATCTTATCAAAATTGGTGTAAATGTCCTAAATTCTTAATGTTTCTAAACACTCTAATTTGCTTTGAATACCACTAATTCACCATCTTTAAAAGTGTATGACTTATTCTTTATAGGTAAACATATTTTATATTAAATAAATCTATTAAAAAAATACTAAACATTTAAGACTTGATGCATAAAACACAAAGGAGACCCAACAAGTCTTATTTAGAATAACTGGCCAAGATAGTGGGTAGAATGAAATTCTAAACATAATATATATAGAGTTAGTTGGAAGTTATATTGCAGCTTATCAACCTTCCTTATGCGAAGTTTTTCTATCAATCATACAAACTATTCAAGCTTGTTTTGACTATAAGTAAACTAAAGGATCTCAAAAATCAAGGTCATCCACAAACTTATGTCAAAATAATTAGTTTAATTTTGGGCAAATTAGAAGTAAAAAGACTTCATGAAATGCAAAGTTAACTAGATATAATCTACAAGGTCACATTTAATCAGTTGGGAATTTTTTATTTTATATCAACACCCAACCTCTTTCATCACTTCTTTTATAATAAAGAAAAGACAAGAAAAAATCCAAAACAAATATTAGCATCTAGATCTTTTAAATCCAAATGAAATTTTTAGGAATTTCTACATGATGTGAAATAAATGGAAGTAACTACATCTAGACTAGAGATTGAATATAAGCCACTACTCTAACTCAAAGACCTTCATGGACTCAAATTCAAATCGATTCTTTTTGCTTGCCAAATGATCCATTAGTTATTATTTCTATTACTTAAATTGTGCCTTGCTGATCATTTGCTTGAATGTCCCTGAGATTATACACTAGGCCATCAACATTTTATTAGTTAGTTTTTTTTTCTAAGAATTCCATATATTGATTGATTTTTATTCATTCTTTTTTATCTAACAAAGTTTTAGAAGAGTCACAAATTTGGGTGCTCCATGGATCTATATTAACTGTTTGAGCTAAAAAGTAACTACTTTCTATTGAGCTTCAAGAAAGAACATGTCTTTTGTTTTTGCATGATCTAGTCTTGATGCAGTCCTTTATATCATATAGTTGATAAGGACCCTAATGTGTCCATCACCTATAAAGTTTATTGAGTGGAGCTAAGTCATCATTTGCAAAACTCCTTATCCTTTGCTAAAACCTATTCCATATCTTATTAAAACTAGGAAATCCATAAAAAATATATAGGATCATCTTCATGCTCACATTATGAGCATTTTGAAGATAGGTGCAAGCAAAACTTCCTTAGGGTAGTGAGGAATGATAATGTTTGAATAGCTACCATAAGAGCATTCAAATCTTACGAGGAATACTAACATGCTAATATCTTTTTGATTCTATCCTTATATGATTAGCTCTTATCATCTCTAGGATTTCCTAGAGAAGAACTTTCTAGCTACCAAAAGTGAGCTTACAAAATCCTACATATTGCTTGTCTTAAGTAGCTTTTTGTCTTAAAGGAAGTAATACAATTTTAGCATTCTACAACATATTGAAAACATTCTAAGTGTAGAATGTTTGTGTAAAGTATACCATTCTCTCATGAAGCATGCCCACAAAGAATTTGAGAAATAGAATGATCAGCATAACTTACGTGCAAACATTCTTTTGCTTGTTACACTTTCTTTACCCAAGACCAATCTCCTTAATTGGTAAATTTATCTTCTTACAAAAGGCCCAATCATGTCTACTTGGATTTCTAGAACTACTCCAAAAGAAATTATCCATAGCCTTCTCAATGCATTTCAAAACATTCTTGGGTGGGTCTTGAACCATCAAGTGATATATGTGAATAGAATTCAATACACTTTTGATGATAATCAACCTACCTCCTTCTGGTAATTATATTAATGAGATATTGATATATGGTTTCCTTGTTCTTTCCCTTAAAATTATACATCCAAATACTTGGTAAGAAGAGATCCTTTATTGAATCCATCTAATTTCTTAATTGAATTAGAATTCTACTTTGAGACATTGGTTTAATTAATAATAGTGCTCTTCTAATAATCTGTTCATTGACTTTAGCCTTATTGATACATCCTTAAAAATTTCATAAGATTTTCAATTGAGGTATTCCTTCCCAAAGTAAATATCATATTGTCATCAACATAGGACAAATGTGTCATAGGTTAACATCCTCTAGGAGAAGAGAAATAATCAAATTTCCTTTGTAAGTACTACACCTTAATTACATGGCTCAAAACATTGATTATTATTATGAGAACTGAGGGTGAAATGGTGTCTCCTTACTTCACCCCTCTACTCTCTAGGAAAAAATAATGGGGGCTACCATTTATCAACATCAAGAACCAACTAAATCCAAGGTAGTCTTTTAGTAAATAGATGAAATATTTATAAAACCCAAAAGAACCTAACAACTTAAACAAAAAAGTGTGAATTGAGCTTATTAAAAGTCAATTTCATGTTCAATTCAATGATAAGGTTGTGTCCCTTATTTCTATAATTGATGTGGTTTATCATTTCTTATGTCATAAGAATGTAATAACTTTTGGTTCTAATATTAATGAAAGACAACTATTCTTGGGCGATAATATCTTACAAAAAGAAAATGAGACTAATTGCTAATATTTTGTAAAAATCATACAATTGAACAAGTTAGTAGGTTTTAAGTCTTGAAATGATCAAGTTGATTTTGATTTTGGGATTAGGACAATCCATATGATTTTACTAGAATGAGCAATTCACTCCCCTCTAAAGAACTCCTATACCACATCTAACAAGTCTTACATAATTATATCCCAACGTTGCTATAAAATTCACTTATAAATCTATTAGGTTCCACTATTCTATCACAATTTAAACTTTTCATTACCTCTTAAGATGGTCCATTGTTACATCTTTTAAAAGAAAACCATTATAATCTTATGTAATTAAACAAGGAATGCTTTGTAGTAGATTCGATTAAGCCTCCTTATTAGAACACCATTTTTGCTTCAATTAGAAAGCTTTGATAGTATTGTATAATCTTAGAGCTAATTTGTTCTTCCCCTTCAATCCAATTGTCTTCCTTGTTTGAAATTTTTTTTGATAGCTTTGCTCATTTTTCCATAGCAAAAGAGTGAAAGAATTTGGTGTAAGAATTTTCTTCCCGCAACCACTTCACTCATGTCTTTTGTTCCCAAAATTGTTCCTCTAGAATCTGACATCTAATGAGATCATTTTGTCGCTTCAACCATTTCATCTTATTTTCCTTTGATGGATTCTTGTCATATAATTCTTCCATCTTTCTAATTGTTTCCTCTACCACTTTTTGTATCTAAAAAATGTTGTGAAGTTTTTCTTTATCCCATGTTAGTAAATGTTGTTTTAACCTTCTTAATTTAGTGCTAAATTTAAAAATACCAAATGTAGCTATAGGTAGGTCCAATTTGCTTTTATTATGTCTTTAAAGGTTTTGTGTTAGAACCACATATGCATAAAGATCAATTGACAGCCTACTTTATTAGGAATTATGCACTTGAAGTAGAATAGGTGCATGGTTAGATGATAATCTATTGTGGTGTTGCACCAAAAAATTAGGAAATAAAGATAGTCATCTTGCACTACGCAATAATCTATTTAATCATTTCCATCCAATAACACCATTCCTTTTACCATGCTAGGTAAATGGACTTCCAAGGACTTATGATTGAATTAGAGGGGCTGTCTCTATGAACTAATGAAATCCTTCCATTGCATTAACGTCTTATGATGCATGACCGACAAACGCCTTTGAGTTTCATATGACATGAAAATCACCTCCTATTGGTCATTGATTTTTACATTTCAATTGTTGGTGATGAAGAAGCTTAGACCAAAGATGTAACCTTTGACTTTTGGAATGTTTTGCATATACAATAAATACAAGCATAATATTATACAAATATCCAATATTGAGATTTATGATAATAAATTGATTTGAGTTATTATGATGTCAACTTGCATCTGGTCACTCCAAAGAATTCATATCTTATTTGAATGGTTGTTAATGCCATTTTTAAGATCTAATTTATTTGAGAAATGAGGGATTTTTATGTCAACCACCATTGGTTCTGTTATTGGTAAATTATGTTTAGTATTTTAAGTTTGTCTTAAGTTCCTTTGCCAAAAAGTCCTCAAATATTTAATATTAGGGTGTTTAACATTTGGACCTTATAGTTGAAATGCCTTTCATGACCTTAAGGGCCACAAACTTATTCCCCTCTTATCTTGAATTTGCTATAGCTAACTTCATAGTCTGCTTAGGTGAATTGGAGATCTCTCTTGAATTTTTGATCTTCCTCTAATTTCTCTTCTTAGTGATGCCTCAATGAATCTCATATTTGTATCCTTTCAATTGTTGCTTTCTGAGGTATTGGCCCCATTTGGATAACTTTTGATTATAAGTGGCTATTAAGGAATTTGAAAAATTAGATTGGCCATTAACTTAAGCATAGGTTTTCCCACTTAATTATTGACTCTCATCCTTCTAAATAGGTTTAGCTTCATAATTCCTTAATTTATTTCCAAAAGGAAGGTATGAATCCTCTCAAATTACCTTCAAACATTTAATAAGAGGAATTCTATTTCTAAAGGAAGGTTTGGATCCTCCTTTGTTACCTCTAGGAATTAAGTAAGAGGCATAATTACCATTCAATCTTCTTATTCAATACTATGTTTGACATAGATATTAATGTACAATTCTCACTTTTGACATATGCTATGAAGCATCATTGTAACATGTTGAAATGTTTATACAGGATAAATTAGGCTTCTACCAGGGTCTAATTTTTAGCCTAAAGTATAAGAGATACTTAATAGAGTATTAAGAAATACTAAAAGATTTTTACATACTAATTAGAGCTAGGTGGCATGTATGACATTTTAGAATTATTTAAACATTAGTATCCAAAGTTCTAGTGTGAATTACTTAGTGGAATAGTGGCAACACATCAAACATTAAGCATAAAATCCTTTGAAATAGTTGTCATATCTAATTTTACATATATAAAATAAAGAATTCAAAACAAAGTCTATGTAGAGTATTTTAATAGAAGAAAAAAAACTCTAACTTTAGATTACTAAGAAAATAAAAGTTTTAAAAAGAGTTTATCTTTTTGGAAATAATGGCTTGTAATTTTCTTTAAAGTTTGTATGTGGAGCACCAAAGAAGGAAAAGGGTAATGATGTGGACGTTTGGATTAGTGGGGAAGTTTGGTTAAAGATGTAACAAGATGGTTGGCTAGGATTTGGAGCCTTATTAAAGAGGGTGATAATTTGGTGGTTTTATTAAGAAAGTAGAAGGGTAGATGGAGACTTTAGGATATTGAAGGAAGAGAAAATTTTTTTAGTTACTGACTCTCCTGATAGAAGGTCTCTTACCTTTTATCATTGTCTCTCACAAGGGGAAGGAAAGTTAAAATCTCTCCAACTAGAGTTCGAAGTACACTCCATGCTCATAGGGATGGAAGCACAAAAATAAAAGAACTTTCATTCATAAACAACAATATTACAATGAGGGAGCCTCTTCTATTTTTAGATAAAGAAGAGCTCAACAACTATGCATGATAAAATGGAGAATTAAAAGTAGCTTGGGAATATATCATTAGCATGGACAAAAGAGAATTAAATATACCTTAGAACATAAGAAGAGAAAAGATAAGATGTCAATATAAAGAAAGACAATTTTAGAATTAAATTGCTTAGGAATCCAAAAGTGATGTTTAAAATTCTAAGGCATTAATTCCAAGTAGGTCAATCAAATTAAATACAAAATATAAAATGCATGAAAAAATTGACATAGGTAAAATAATGCAATCATGCAATATGATGATTAGATGTCATTATTGATGTGACTAAGATGTTAGCAGTAAATGAGATGGATAATGATGGTTAGTAATGGCTAAAGGGTGGATGGTTGACAAGTAGTCAGGCTATGGTAGGAGATTGAGGTGCAGCTAACAACTTGGTAATGATGGGAAACTAGGTGATTGGGAAACTAGGCGATAGTGGGTGGTCAACGATGGTAGAGAGAAGGAGCAGTAGATACTAGGTCATGATAGATGGTTGATAGGTGAAGCATATACAGTAACTGGCATTGATGAAAACATATTTTACTACAAAATATTCTTAGATGAACAAAGAACAAATAGTAAGGATAATTATAAGGAAACATAGAGTGCTATAGTCGACCCCTATGGTTGATAAAGTTGACCAGTTGATATTCAGCTCAGGCACACCTTCAAGTTCGAATGCGATTGGTGTGATGCCAGTGGGTGTGCATTTGTGAGCTAACTTAAGATGCTCCTACTTTATAATCTCTAGCTAAGAGAGAGCTCAGTTTGATAGTATCATGATGATGGGTATAATAGTGCTCCAACAAGTGTGGCACGATATGGTGTAGGTCATCATAGGTAAGCTAAGAGTCCTGAGTTGAAGGCTTGCCATTCTAACAAATTAAAAAGTTTTTATGTATGCAATATTTGGTTAGAATTGCCTCTAGATCTAAAAGTTTCTCCACTTTATACTTACTCTCAAGGCTAACATAGTGGTAAAAATGGGTTAATTGAACATAGGAGAATTATGTTCAAAAGGCTTATTAGGTACTTGGATGTGGTGTTTAATATGACACTAGATCCTTAACATTAAAGTTGTACTAATCTCATACTCTTCTTAAAAATTTAACTTGTATGCATTAGTTCTTAGTTTTTGAACAATCCTTAAAGGTTTAGCTCCACATGCTAGTAATTTTGTTTATGCTCTAAAAAAGAATCATTCTGATCTAACTCTAATTATAACATAGTTTTCTTCATAAAATTCCCTAACCTTTCTATAAGCATTTACTAATTTCTTGTACCTTTCATTTACTTAAATAATTTTTTAAGATATTATTTTAAGTAATGAAGTGATATAAGAGGCAATGGCAGAAGAAAAGGTAAAAGTTTGAAAGTCCCCTAATAAGGGAATAAGTTCAATGGGAGACCTAGATTTTTTTATCATGACAAATTTTGAAGAGACTTATACGAAGGCTATGTTTTACAAAATTATTATATGCATATTTAGCTCATGATAGTAGTTGATCCAAAAATAACTATTAAGTCTTATGTCTTGGTCAGATATTTTGGTTAGAACACCATGTAATTTAACTATTTAATTTTAAAAAATCTTGGCTACATGGGTAGCATCTGAGGTCTTGTAATTAAGAATAAAATTAACCATTTTAAAGAAATAGTCAATAACCACAAGGACAAAGTTGTGTCAAAATGGGGTCTTAGGTAATCCAAGTTCAAAATCCATACTTATATACTCCAATGACTTGTCAAGTAAAGTAATGGAATGTAAGATCCTTGGCCTATATTTAGAGATTTCGTAGTTTTGCATGTGCGACATTGAGCTACAAGAGTTGTAATATGATGTATCATTCTAGGCCAATAAAATTTTTCTGTGATATCTCTAAGAGTCTTATCTTTGCTAAAATGACCAGATGATCCTCTAACATGTATTTTCAAAATTAAAAAATCTCTAAGTGACAAATTTGGTGTGCATAACTTATTATTTTTATATAAGTATCCATGTTTTGAGCTAACATCTTTGGATATAAAGGTTGGAGTTGATTTGTTTTCCTGATAAATGGGCTCAAAGTTAGAAAAGTAAAGATATTATTTTTTAATTTGGTCAAAATGTGGGACCTTTACAAAAAAAATGGTCAATAGATGAGCACTTCATCTAAGTGTATTAACTGCTTTGGCTTTTATGTTGGGCTTATGTTTAATAAGGAATGTATACTCTTGGATGTACTTAAACCATTTGACATGCATATGACTAGGGTCTTGTTGAGAATTTAGGAACTTAAGCACCTTAAGGTTAGAGTATGGGATAAATTCTTTAAATAACAAGTGATATCTCCAATATCTTAAAGATTGAACCAAAACATATAATTCTTTTTCATATATAGAGTACTACTTTCTAGCATCATTAAATTTCTCTTTTAAAATGGGTGCTTTGGTCATAGCCTCTTTCAACTTTTTAAAAACTAGGTATGTAGATTTGGTCAAAGTAAATTTACCAGATTTAGTATAAGGGATAACTAGGGTGGTAGTTGTATTGAAGTCTTTAATAAATCATTAATAAATGTTGGTTAGATTATGGAAGCTTTTAATATCATTAATTATTTTTAGGGTAGACCACTCTATAATTGTATTAACTTTGCTAAGGTTACTGGAAAAACCTTTAAAAGAAACTATCCACCTTAAGAAGGTATCCTTAGGTGTGAATAATTCATATTTCTTGGATTGGTGAATAAGTGCTCCTATTTTAGAGTGTTACATAATTTGTGAAATGGTTTAGGTGATCCTTAATAGACTTGCTATTAACTAAAATATCATCAAAATATATTACGATAGACCTAAGTATGGTTTAAGAACTTGGGTCATCATCTCATTAATGTACTTGGTTCATTTGATAACCAAATTATATCACTAACCATTCATATAAATCGTCGTTAGTCTTGAATGTTATCTTTTATTGGTCTTTCAACCTAATCCTTACTTGATAGTAACCACTTTTAAAGTCTATCTTAGAAAATATGATGGCAATTGACATCTAATCTAAGAGGTTATCTAATTAAGAAGGGAAGCTTATATTTTATTATGATTTTATTAATTGCCTAACTATTGATACATCCACCATATTCCATCCTTTTTAGGTGTTAAAAGTGCAAGGATAGCATAGGGACTAATGCTTTTATTAGATATATCCTTTTTTAAATAGGTCTCTTTTTTAATAGGTTAACTTAATATGAGCCTTTAGGTTTCACTTATAATGGGGAAGTTTATGTAGGATAACCCTAGAAACTAGATTTATTCTTATTGTATGTTTTATATGGGAGGTAGAGTGTTGGGTAAATTGACCAAGAAAATATCAAAAAAATTATTTAATAAGGTTTAAATAATAAGTAGTGGGTCTGATAACTTGGTGACACTCCTTACATATAAGAAACCAAACTAAGTCTCCTTGATCAGGGATCTTCCTAATCTAGGGTATTATGATCAACATTAAATTCTATCTTTTCCTTTTCTTTTTCCTTAATCATTGACTTTTTTTTGTAGATTTATTAGACTTAAGTGCTTAGGGTTTCTTGTGAGGTGGAGCAAGATATAATGTGAATATCTTTTCTTCAAGAACGAAAGAACAAGTGTTAGTCAAACCCTTTAAAGTTGCATCCTTATCAAAATGCTATGAGGTTCCTAGGAAAAGATAACTTACTTGCATAGTATGACATCACATAAAATATCAATTCTATACTTACCAAATTTCACAGAAATACATTGCTTAATATGTAGAGAGGTTTTATCTATCTACGACATAGAGAAGGGGTTTAAGTATTCTAATAGGGAAGCTCTTCTTCACTTAATAGCTTGAAGGGATATTACATTAATTTAACTAGCACTATATATGATCATCCTACATTGTTGGTACTTAATTTTTATGTTGGTACTAATGATGTTGGTGTGTTTCTAATTATCTTGTGATTATGGGGCTGTACGAGACACTTAACCACAAAAAACATAGAAATTTCCTTGTTTTCTAATTCTTACTTATCTTTCTCTTTGAATATTATATTTTCTTCCTCCTCTAACACTTATTCTTTATCACTATCTAGGTTCATAGTCATAGCTTTCTTTGGATAGCCAATGATTACATGTCCCTTTTCATGGCACTTAAAATAGGTAAATTCTAGATTTGGTGGTTTGGAACTTTATGGGTTGGCTTGAAGAAGGGTGTGAAGAAGTAGATGATAATGTAAGTTTGGATAGTTTAAAAAGTATGGTGGAGGGGTTGATGAATTGTGAGTATGAGTGGGTTGAGAAATGGTGTAGGCCATTATAGGGGTTGGCTGATCATTTCTCTTAAAATAAAGTCATACTTTTTTTCCTTATTTTTAGTTTTTTAATATGATTTCTTTAAGGTAGTAACCATCCTTAAGTTAAGCACAACCTAGATATATTCATTTAGACTTACCCTAAAATAAGTGATTATTATATTCTTAAGTTCACTTATATCACACTTAAATTTATAATCCTCAAAATTATTAATATACTCCTCAATAGATCTCTTATATTAAGAAAATCTTTATCATTTATCTAATAATTCAAATTATAAGTTACTGCAATAAGCTTATTATACAACTTAACCTTAAGATTTCTTCAAGTTTGGGATACCTTTTCATTATTGTTAGCTTGTTAACACTTTTAGTTTCTAAGAAATCTATGAGTAGTGTCAGTGTATTTAGGCTTAATAGATTGACACTTTTTTCACTCACTTATTTGATGTTAGTCAAAGAAATCATCTATACTAATCTACTAGTCTATATAATTCTTAGGATCAAAATTACCATCAAATGTTAGGGCATCTAGTTTCATATCAGGGATGCTCTCCCTCTCTCAATTCCTCCTAGGTATGTCCTCCTCATCAGACAAATCTAGGTCATCTTTTGGGTTTGACTCATTCGAAGGTTCATTTCTTTTTCTCTAGTCATGATTTCTTCCATAGATATCTTGTTTAAATTCATTAAGGATCATCATGTCTTCTATGGTTCTTACATCTCTAAGGTTTTCATCTTCTAAGCCATTAGGTGTAGCACTTCCTCTCTTATTATCCTTGCTCTCTTAAGATTTGGTTCATGTTATTGGTTTAAGAAGATTTGTCTAATCATCTAGATGAGTTAAGTTATTAATTGAGCTATTATAGCATATGGCCTTTGTTTGAATTTTATTCTTGTTTTTCATTTGATTCATGATTTTGATCAACCATTTCATAAGATCTACTAGACTTTGTGGTCATAAAAAGGGTTGACATATTAGGGGATATCAAGAAAGAAAACAAATGTAGGATATCTTTCTTTTTTATATATTTTCTTTAAAAAAATTATGAAAAGAAATTGACCATCTCTATAGACTACTAAAGCTAAGATGAGGTGTATTTCTAATAAAATTATGAGTGATCAGTCTCCCATTTATGCCAAATCATCTCCTAGACAAAACCAAATAGTTCCTCGAAAAGATAGTGGGAGAGTTATATCACTACTTTCATACCACCTCTTAAGACAAAGTTTACCCAACAATAACTAAGAGTACTTAGTGGATACAATAAAAAAAAAGAAAGTCTTTTATATTAAGTAAAAAATTTATGATCTCTAATACCACAGTTGATGAAGGACAAATTAAACTTCTATTTGGGTATTATTTGGAGCCTACAATACAAGATATGCTTAATAAATAATTAGAAAATATTAAAAGATATTATACACTAATTAATGCTAGGTGTCATATGTGAAATTTTAGAATTACTCAAATATTAATATCTAAAGTTGTAGTATAGATTATTTAGTGAAGTAGATGACAACATGTTAAGTTTTAAGCATAAAATACTATTGAGTAGTTTTAGTACATCTAATTTCAAACATATAAAATAGAAAATTCATAATAAACTTTATGTATAATATTTTAATAAAAGAAAGCTCTAACTTTAAAGTGTTACCTAGAAATAAAAGTTGTAGAAAGAGTTCATCTTTTTGGCAATGATGACTTGTAGTTTCCTTTGACATGGCATGTGGAGCACCAAAAATGGAAAAGGACAGCAAGGTGGAGGTTTGGGTTAGTAGGAAAGTTTGGCTAAAAGGGTAATAAGATGGTTGGTTTGGATTTCGAGCATTGTTAAGGAGTGTTTGTTTGGTAGTTTGATTAAGAGATCGAAATGGTGGACGAAGACTTGAGGGTGTTAGAGGATGAGGGAATTTGCTTTGTTGTTGGCTCTCTCGATTAAAGGTATCTCACCTTTGATCCTTGCCTCTCCCAATGGGAGGTGAGTTGGAATCTCTCCAACTAGAGTTTGGTCTATACTCTTTACTTATAAAAATGAAAGCACATAAATTAAAAAAATTCATTCATGAACAACAATATTATAATAAAGGAGCGTCTTCTATTATAAATGAATAAGAACTTAATAGATGAATAAGAACTCAATAACTATGTATAGGAAAAAAGAGAATGAAATATACCCTAGAAACATATCATAAGTATGGAAAAAGACAATGCAATGTACCTTGGAATATAGTATAAGCTTGGAAAGATGATAAGTTAGTATGGGAAAAGACAACTTTAGAGTTAAATTACTTGAGAATCTAAAAGAGATATTTAGAATTCCAAGATGTTAAATAAAAATGGGTCAATCACATTAAATACAAGGTATAAAAAATATATGAAAAGTTTATAATAGAAAAAGTTATGCAATTATGCAACATGATTATCAAACATCAATGACGATGTAACGAAGATGCCAGCGGTGGACTGACGAATAATAGTGGTTGGCTGTGGTTGGGCAATGGGTGGCTGACCTATGGGTAGGTGATGTGAAGCAACTATGGAGCAGCAAGCAACCTAACAATGATGGGCAACTAGGTGATGTTGGGCAACTAAACAATAATAGGTGGTCAACGATGACAGCGATTTGGAGTAGCTGACGACTAGGTGATGATAGTTGACTGATGATAATAGGCAAAGCATGCAGAGAAATTGATGTCGATGATGACATATTTTACAATAAAATATGCTTGGACAAACAAAGCAGAAACAATGGAGATAATCATAAAAAAAATAGAGCGTTATAGTTGACTCTTATGGTTAGCAAAAATAACTAATTAAAATAGAATTCAGCTTAGGCATAACTTCAAGTTTGAATGAGATTGGTGTGATGCCAATGGGTGTGTGTTTATGAGCTAATCTGAGATGCTCTTGTATTAATTTCCTTCCTCTAACCTATCAAATACTCAACTACTTGAGCACTCTCTTGCTATGTTGTGAGCATAGGGCTCACTAATAAGTAAGGAGCCTATTTAAAATGGCTAGCTTTTCTCTCTGAAGCCTTCACTTCTTAAATGTTACCACTCTCCACTCAACATTTTTTATTTTGAGATAGTAATTTACAATTTTGCCTATTTTGACCTTGCAGAAGTAATGAAAGTGATACTTAGGAAGTTTTCATAAGTTATTGACAACAAAAAACCCTTTTCCTTGCCCTTATTAAGATTGATCTTGATCCTCATATATTATTCTTTGCTAAGGTCCACCTCAATACAAAGTCTTGCTACATAAGGTTTAGTGAAATTAGTCGTTGAAGTATCCAATTTCAATAGGTTGCCAATAGAATGAGCAAGTGAGAAGCATATACATTTATTAAAAAATGAAGTGGAAGCCGATTACAAGCCACCCATAATGGCACACTAGAAGGTTTACCATCAACTCTAAAATCTAGAAAGACACATAACAATTCAATTAAATTTCAATTTCTATGCAATAGTTGGCAAGATAGTCCTCTTTAGATGTAAAACAAAGTACAACAAGTTTGTGATCAAAATAACCAATAGTGAAGGAGTTTCTAAACCCTTCTCGCTGTAGTTTGCTACAAAATGATGGCCATGTTTGATTAACCATATAAAAAAATTTTAATAGAAGTGTAGTTTAATGGTAATGCCATTTTCTGAATGTCTTCTTCCTCAAATACCAATTTTGGTTCACCAAAGTAGCTAGTGATATGATTTAACTTACAAGGATAAAAATCATGTTTCAACCTTATGACATACATGAAGGAGTGGTTAAGAAAACTAGTGCCAGTAGTAACTAGAGTAGAGCTGGCCATTAAGATAACTATTGGATAACCTATGCCTACCAAACCAGTGCTTTTAGGCTCATGCCTACAATCTCGTCAAGATTATTAGACTCTCTTTCCCACCTAAATTCCATAAATCACCTCCAAACTCCTTAAGAACATGCCATCTATATTAAGCATAAGGAAACACTACTTAGTTAGGAGTTAGTTTAGATCAGATTATAGCAAACAAATCCATTTATTAGGATTTTTAGGAGAGAAAATTGGTTCCAAAAAAGAATTGTCTCACATCTATCAACTCTTAGGGATAGAGTTGAGAGTTTTACTCAAATTATCAACTTTACTATTACCAGTGCACCTTTAATGCATAAGTGATGTTGGATCATAAACCTTTAAGCTCTTCCAAGATGATAGTTTATATTGTGTACATCTTCTTGAAGCTTAAATTAGTAAGAAGAATTCTTGCAATTAAGGGAGAGTTAAGGAAAAGAAAGAACTGCCATTTGAACATAATAAGTTCATACCCTTCCATGATAGAGTTTGATTAGAGTGAATGTGAATCTTTATTATCTAATTAGTTCTACTAAGTGAGCTAATTGATGAAGAACTATGTTGCACCATCATTGTAAGCAATTGTTTGTTCATGGTACAAAAGACTAGTATTATGTGCTACCTTTTAAGTGTATTCATCTTTTTGCTTAAAGTATCTCTATTATACTTGGGATTGTAATGCATGATCTTATTTAATAATTCTTATTATGAGGTAACAAATGAAATGGGAGCTATAAAGATTAAGTAATCCTATAATAGGCATTGATATGACTCTTAGCAAAATGATGATGCCATGTAAGCCAATCAGTTGATCAGCCTAAATAAAATTAAAGCATATGAATACTTACAAGTTTGAATACATGTGAATTAGTTAGGTTGACACATAAACTAGGAAGCCTAAAAATATTTAAATTAGATATTTTAAAGCTCAACCATTAACAATTTAAAATACACATATAGTTGTGTAGAATAACATGAAATTTCAAAATTTCTTAAGTATACGAGTATGTAAAAGTGGTCAACCAAAGTTGTCCATAAAGATCATCTAATCATAAAAAAAAGAAGGTTCAGAATATTAACAACTTAGTATTAGAGGTTTTTCCATCGATTAGGCATGATCTTCTTTACCTAAATGAATCTCTAATTTACAAATTATAAATTCTATCCTTCAATAAAATTTCAAAATTAATTCTTTGTATTTCTTGGAATTCATCGGTGGTGACTAGAGTAAAATGTAGTGGTAGAAATTCTCTATGCATAAGTAATCATAGCAAACAGAAGAAAAAGATAGAGAAAGAGAGATAGAGAGAGAGAGAGAATAATATATATAACTAACATCTTTGTCAAGTTAGGATTATTTGAATCATCATTTGAGTAATTTAAGTCTTACCATAAAATAATGTTGAAAACAACAAAGTTTATGGTATTATGAATTTTTATTTTGTGAACTCAGAACAAGGTTTCGCATAAGTCTCAATATCTTCTACATGATTAGGAAGATCTTATGGAAGGATGTTTCATGCCATCATGATTCTTGAAGGAAATTTAAGTGGTCTCAAGGTGATCGAATAGGCCATTACTACCTTAAAATAATCTTATTGAGACCATAGAAGGTTAAAAGTTGACCTTGAAGCATAAAAGGGCCTCAGAGAGATCCATTGAGGAGTGGGTTACCTTCTTGAGAGGTTATTTCTCTTACTCTTAAAGCTTCTCATCCTCTAAGGAAAATGATGGAATTAGTAGGAGATTTAAGAAAAGAGTTTAAATCAAAACTACACGTAAAGAAGAGAGAGATAATTAACCTTTCAAGAGGTTGTTGAGCCTTAATTTCTCATTGCTTATTAATCTCGTAATCTTGAGCACCCTTTTCTCATGATTCAAGTCCATTGAATCATTTTTTTAAATGTAATTGGATATTACAATAATACTTGTTTTATCCCCATTATAAGACTTCATTATCACTCTATTATTCTTAAGTCTTAATTATAAATTTGGTTGAGGTAAAAGCATAAATTCTCTTGTCAATCCAATAAGATGTTTGATTAAGAAAGAATGAAGCTTTGATACCATATGATAAAATAGTTAGGCATTGTTCATTTTGTTGGAAAGTTACTATTCATTTTATAGGGCTTTGGGCTGGTGTACAAACGTTGGCACTGTTAGGGTATTGCTTATAGGCATAATAAAGTGCACAAAAGGGTGTGACAATAACGAGTGGGTAGGTGCAATCGTGGGGTAGGTACGAGAGTGTAGGAATGTTAGTGTAGACAAGTGCATGGGGTAGGTCAAGTGGCACTTAGCAATTGCAAAAGGTATACTAACTTTACAAAAGCTACAAATATAAGTCATTCCCAAGTGTTAATCACCAATCTATACAAGAACTTTCTCATAAGCAATCATGAATCTTTCTTTATTGGCTTGACTCCTTTTAAACATAATTTAAATACAATCTTCATTAAAACCAAAAAACATCAAAACAAATATTCATGATAGTAACATTCTAATTAATTTATTCATCAAGAATTCATTTAGATAAAGTGCATCAAAGAAATAAATGTAGATCTAAAGAACAACTTAAAATTAATTCATTCTATATCTTGACATTGATTTATGGAAACATGAATAAAAGGTGGATAACTATGATTTTTTGAATCTAGTAGATGTTCATGATGAGCGAATCCTCCATGAACTAACATGATCCATCATGAGGAATGAACTAGGCCGATCATCTTCATGAACTATATAACTAACCAAAGCTAAATAACTCTTGTCATGTCATCCAAGATAGCCTTTATCCTGTTCAACTTGTTTTGAAGCATTCTTTTATCTACATCATTCTCTTCCTCCCAAAAAAACCTGTCCTCAAGTTTTCTATAGTTCAAAAAATGGAGGAACGTAATAAAATATATAGAGGTTGATCAACATACAAACAAATTAGCAATAAAAGACCATGATTCTGTTGACAATCTAAATAAAATCTTAGAAATACCAAAAAGTAAAGAGGAAAATTAAGATGTTCTCTTGGAAACACAATAAATGAAGGAATATTTAATATGGTAGTCTATTTGAGTAGGGTCTTATACCATTAAACTATAACCATCTCTAATTTATATAACCTAAGTGTGATAGTAGTGATAGGCTCAAATTGTCACATATAGCTATATAACTCAATTTATGATGATTAAATTTAAATTTCATATCATTTTGATTTGAATAACATGCTTATAAATTAAGTAAAGGATTTGGAATAGTGGAAATTTATATGAAGTATAAGTTCACTAATTTTTAAATCTATCAAGAAAATATTATGAACTTTTGGATTAGAAGAAACAAAATCATGAGAATTGACTTCTATAAGTAGAGGGTTAGAATAATAATTAACATTTTCTAAAATAGTTGATAAAGTGGATGCCTCAAATAAGGTCATTGACTCAAACATAGGGAAGCAATTAAAAAGGCTATAAGAACCAATAAAATTATCAATTTCTTTATTTGATAAAATTTGGATATTGTCAGAGCTTTCTTTATTTGGAAGTGGAGTTTTAGGTATGCATGTGTGAATTACCACTAATTTTCTAAGTGAAATTTTCACAAACTATTTATGCATTCATCCTTAAAACTCCTTAATCCATATTGGGTCAAAGAACAATTTTGTTTTTAGTGAGACAAACATCACACAAAATGTATGATGGTTAATGTTGTCAAAATCTTATAAAAATAAAGCATTGATCCAAAAGATCACAAAGTGAGTTGTTGGTGTTGACAATTAAATAAAAGAATGGATGAGGTTCTAGTATAAAACCATTATCTTGAATATACACATATTGCGTTGACTAGACATGTAAGATCAAATATAACTCTATATTTTTTGAAATTTTTATAGAGTGCAAAGTACAAAAATTTAGTCAATAAATTGATTAAAGAAGTGAAGTTTCATATAATGTTGAAATGACAAATATGTTGTTTTATCAACTTATTATTTACATGTAATGGAAAGAGAGTTTTGTCTACTTATATATGGTAGTTATATAGGAAGAATTCAAGCAAGGACAATCATAGAAAAAAAATAAGTTTAGATATTAAATTATTAATGATAAGAGTTAATTTAATCATTAATAACCAATTAATTAGCAATGGTTAGGAACTTTATGATTATCATTAAGGATGGAACAAAACAATGCTATGATAAGGAATGAATAAAGCTTTGAGATTAAAATGATGAAGGTTAACAAGTGCAAATTAGGACTTAAGATTGTTTATATGACCAAGTTATTATTCATTTGTTGGGTTCTTGATAGATGCAACGATGTTGAGCACTCATTCTTAGACACTTGGCACTAGAGCTTGAGTACTAGTGTTTAGAGAAGTGTTAAGTAGTGTACAAAATATAGCATGTAAGTGTGATAGTAGTGCATTAGTAGTAATGTGCTAGCAAACAAGGTAGTAGTGTATAAGTAAGTATAGTAATAATGTCTAGACATGCATGATAATAGTGAATGGATCGGTGTGATTATGCAAAAAACATTGAGCTAGTGAACATGTGGGAAAGCACATGCATAGTGAATCAATGTTGTGTAGATGGGCAAGTGTTGCTTGAGGTGGTGAAGGAGTGATCTGTCTACGAGGCATCTTACACCAAGCTTTTAATAATAGAGCTTGCTTCAGAGTTTTGGTAGCAAAATGAAAGTGTAAGAAATGGAAAAGCAATTAAAAGAGTAAATCAGAGAGAGAGTTCATTGAATATTGAGAATTATAACTCAAGGAAGATGCAGCCTTTACAAGGGTCCAAACATTTATTTATAAAAATACAATAAGGTAATTTTGGTTAATATACTTGTATCTATTTAATTCCCCTCATATTTTTCTCAAATAATATAATAAGCTTCAAATTCCATGCTTAGCCTCCCCTATATGAAAATATTTTGCATGTGGGTTACCCTTGTTCATATACTACACACATGAATTATGTGTTGGTAGTAGTGGAAAGCACTACACCTACACTTAGAAGTGTGTGCACATGTGTTGGGCTATTTGAATGCATGGTTAACTATGTGCACACATGAGTCAACTACACAACTCTCTACTACCAATTGTCTACTTCGTGCCCATTTATAGTGTGCTAGTATGCCATGTGCAATCTGCCACACATGTTGGTCTACCATGAGCTACTCTACACTCACTATTCTACTACCTCCGTGTAGGGGTGATAATAATGTGTAGGTAGTAATGTGCTAGCAAACAAAGTAGTAGTGTGTGGTCCTGCACAATAATAATGTTTAGGCATGAACGACAATAGTGAATTGATCAATGTGATAGTGCAAAAAAGCTTTGAGTTGGTGAACATGTGGGAAAGCAATTGCACAATGCATGTGCACTATGTGGATGAGTAGGTGTTGCATGAGATGGTACAAGAGTGATCCATCTGCAAGGTGTCTTGCTCTGAGCTCTTAATAATAGAGCTTGCTTCAAAGTTTTGGTAACAAAATGAAAGTGTGAGAAATGGAAAAGGAATTAAGAAAACAAATGAGGGAGGGGTTCATTGAATATTGGGAATTATAACTCAAGGAAAATGACCCCTTTACAAGGGGTTCAAATATTTATTTATAGAAGTACAACAAAGGTATTTTGGTTAATACACTTGTTTTTATTTAATTCTTCTCAAGTTTTATTTAAATGATATAAAAAACTTCAAATTCTAGACCTATCCTCCCCATATCCAAAAATTTCGCACATGGGTTATTCCTACTGAACATACCACACACATGAAACATGAGTTGGCAATAAGTGGCGAGCATTTTACTTATTGCATCTATAAGTGTATGCACATGTATTAGGATATTTGAACACATGGTCAGTTATGTGTGCACATGGGTCTATTACATGCCTCTTTACTACCAATCTTTTACCTGATGCCCATCTGCTAAGTGCTAATATACTAATCTTCTACCAAATGCATGTTGATCCATTATGCGCTAATTTACAATGGGGTTCTCTATGGTCTTACTGTTTTTCCACCCACCTTGCTTTGTAGATGTCAATCTATGTGCATTCCTAAGAATTAGTTTACACATGTGATCTACTAGAGTTAGCTTACACATCTATGAAAAATTTAAACAAGCAACATACCCATTTCTCTTACTCTTGCAAATAAATAGTATCATTTTCCATGTTTTCTTAAAACCTCATATCCATTTCATTCCCCAATAATGGATTAATCATAAGACCATTTCTATGAATCATCCTTCGCTTTAAGCACTCCTAGCAAAAATACAATTATCCTTTCTTACAAACCATCACCCTAATTGACCTAGCCTTCTTTTATAGGCAAACATTGAGCTCATCCAAGCATTTCATCTCAAAGACAAGGGCCATACTAACCTTAAAAGACTTCTAGGTTCACATAAGGGAATAAAGGCATGCCTCATATTAGCCAACCATACCATGTTTTAAGCTTCTCAAGCACATCTAATTCAAAGAAACAATCATCTTAAACAATTTCTTAGGTTTGGCTAAGTTTCTAAGTTCCATTATGAAGTTCATGCATAGACTATGGTTAAATTTCTACAAGGTAGAGTTTTATCAATTTGTTAGCAACATCCTACAATTATAAGCATATGTCCTCAACATGTTATTATACTCAAATTGGAAATATGTATTCATCATGCTTAAATCAAGAAGTCACGTAATGCACATAGATTACTACTTACAAAAATGAACATGTGAGATTGGAATTCAATTTCAAAATATTAGGAAGTCTCTATTCTAGAAATTTAGCAACTCAACATTTGAGCTTATAAGTCAATTCTCATATAGTTTGAGGCCTTGGCAAAACTAAGAATTATCTATATTTTTTAATATTTTTAGATAAGAATTTCCAACATAATTTCATCAAGGACATGGAATTCACTTTCACATAGTTTGATCTCAAGGTACCATGCATTTCTTTTAGTCTAATCATCACTCTTGCATGTTTGAAATATGAAGTAAATCTCTACCATCATTGAGTAAAGAAGCATGCTAATATAATCACATTAATTCCTCAAGATACTTATAAAGACATGAGATCCTTAAACATCATAATTCTTGAATAGTTTTAATTCTTAAACCATATTATCATGCCTTAGGTAAGCAGTTATGCTAATCATGATTCAATCCTTTCATGATTAGATGATAATGTGAACACTTTCCATGCTAAAACAAACTTATTTTATATGCATATTCATGAAATTGGTAAGGTAGTCAAATCAAACATTCTTTTAATCAAAATTATACATAGCTAGTTCTTTTTTAAAGGAGAAATCATCATAAAAAATGACATTTTAATTTCAACTTTTGAATTTACACATATGTCAATAAAGAATCTTTGCTTTAACAAGCACATGTTGTTTGATCTTAAATACTATTTTAGCAAGCATGTGATCATGTTGTTCAATCTTAAACTCTTAAGAAAGACTATATTGAAGAATATGCATGGTTTTACTAACATTCCACATAGAGATAAATAAAAAGTATTCTAATAAAAGCTCATAAAAATTCCTCCATATCATAGGTCACTAAAAGATCTTGACTTAGCAAGCATATATTTAGAAATCATCACATACATCTCTCAGTTAAGGGAACGTGATGGACAATTTATTGTTTTAACAAATTTTATGTTGAAAAGTATGAGTTGATCAGTTAAACATGCTAATTAAAAAAACATTATAATTCACTGTGTCTTGGGTAAGGTGAATCATGCAAGCATAAATCATTCTAAGTTTTAAATTTTAAGTACTTTGTATGCCCCAAATTGGAGCTCAACATTATCAATCAATTAATATCAAAACCAAAGTATTAACCTTTCAGATAAGCAAGATTGATGAACAAGCATGAATTTATCGAAGCTTAAAAAATGAATCATTCATGTAATATCTAATCATGCCTTTAACCATTCAATAAGCGCTTATCAACATTGCCTGATTTTTTTTACTTAGATTAAGATTCATAAGGAAGAGGCTTAGTAGTTCTCATCATATCCATGTTCTTAAATTCCACATGCAGTTTTATCAAAGTAACCAATTAAATTTGATAAACTTTAATTAGGTTTAATTGTATATTCCCATGATTCATCCTACCTTGTGATTTGAGTAAAGCACTTCTCCAAAGATAAGCTTTTCCTTCCTAAAGTCTTGAGATCCTTCATTCTCTTCTTGCTCTTGGGTAGTTCTTCTTCCTTTTATCTTCTCTTAGTTGGCCTCCTTGCATGTTCTCATAACAAGGTTTTACTAAAACCTAACAAAGCTTTATCTTAATGCTCAAATATGCTAAAGTAAATATGCTTAAATCTAGTGATATTCTTAACAAATTGATATGGGTTTTTAGGCTAATTAAGTTAAGAAACTTATATACAAACAAACAAAAACCCTTAATCCCTTTTTATAAGATCAACAACAAGGAAAAGAACATGCTAAACATTCGATCCAAATCCCTAAATCTTAGCATATCTACTTTTATCAAAGCCATTTCCAACATTAAGATCTAGGGCACCTTAACTCTAATGGTTGGAATTGAAAGCAACTCAATACAAAACTTGGTATTTTTAACATCTCCAAATCATACTAGTATTATACATATATCATATTATATGATGAGCTAAATCTCTTTTTATTGATAATTGCTTTAATCATAATTCTATGATCCAATATTAGTACATGTATATATTTCTCTAATCATATTATATACTATATGCATATATTTCTCAAGTTATACCCAATGATTTTCTCGTACAATAATGTTATTAACTAATCATACTTATATGAAATTTCAAATGATACTGTATGATACTTAGCACACTAGACTAAGACTATTTTCCTTCACTTATTATTGACTTGAACAATACATGACTTCGTACCTATATGATCACAGTATTATTTAAACCAACCACCAATTTTCATATTAATGTTCTTGTACGTTAGTGCAATAGGTTTGGTATGACTACTAACTAGTTTTACACCATTTATATTTTCCACTTTCTTGTACTAACTACATTGTATGATACCCTTCGGTCATACTATACTATACCAAAGTTCTACCATAGCCATGTCAAACACATCTGACTTTAATGTTAATGACATTATTGTATTTATACAATAATAATGACATACTTGCACATTAAAAATATGCTTTAATAACTTATTGTTACTTGCATCAAAATTTATTTTGTTATTAAATCATATTATAAGATTAAATAATATAATACTATGTAGTATTTACAACTAGGCTCTCCTTCAAGTTTCATACCAAACAATCTTTAACTATCATACTATACGATTCTTATCAAAGGAACAACTTATAGCAACTAAACTTAATTACTCAAATATACAAGAATTTAATAAACCAAAATAAGAGAGAAAATAGCATATATTTCTTAGCCACATGGTGTAACAAACTCACTACCTTAATTGGCATTTTTTCCTTGAAATATGGAAAATAACCTACTTATATGCAATGAATATCACTTTTCACTTCTTAAGTAGTCTCTTAGTCTCCTTTGTCATTCTAAAAGGGCCTTGATGTTGGCTAAACTTTGATTTCTTAGCTATCTATTACTGAGCTACAAAATATTCACTAGTTACTCTTAATAGGACACATCTACCTGTAAGTGGATATCCTCAAACTCCTCTAATTAAATTCTTGGTGGATTCAATATGTATTTCATCAAAATATATGCATGAAAAACATCATATGTTCTAGCTAGTGCCTCTAAAATTGAATCTATATGTCATTAAACCAATCAATTCTACAATTTGATAGCATCCAATATAACAAAGGCATAAATTAGAAGCCTTTCCATATCTAAATAATCTTCACATTGAGCTCACCTTGAGGAATACCTTGTCCCCAATGTTAAAACTAACTAATATGTGTTTATTGACAAGATAATTCTTTTAATGGTCTTATATAACCCACAATCTATCCCTTAATCTATAAATTTCATCAAAAGTCTCCTTTATAAATTAAGGTCCAAAAGACTATCTAGTCTTACCCTCAATCGAACATAATGGAGACTTATAATGCCAATCATGCAAGGTTTAATATGGCACCATGCCAATGGTTGACTACTAGATATTATTAAACATACATTCCACTAAAGGTAAATGCTTGAACCACCATAAGGAATAAGACTATAGACTAAGCCTTAAAAGATTCTCCAAAGTCTAAATCATTCTCTTATATGCTCATTAGTATATGGGGTGGTAAGCTATGCTAAATTTGGAAGTAATGCCAATTTCTTATTGAAAATGATTCCTAAATTGGGATTTGAACTTTCAATTATGGTCTAAAATAATCACTTTGGGTACACCAATTGAAGTGACCTTAGCTCATCCAACTAATCAACATGAATACTAATTGAACTAGGTCAAGTTACTCAAGATAGCATTGCTAGCTAGGTTCCATTAGAATCAATCACATCCTCTCTCTCTGATCTATTAATAAGCATCGATCCAAGAGGTGGGCCATCAGTCAAAGTATCAATTATTGAATTTGCTTTGGCCATGTACTTTATATTGAAATCATAATGTTTTATTGGTTCTAACTAGTATCACTACCTTAGGTTAAGCTTCTTCTAAGTAAGGATATATCTATGGCTCCATAATCAATAAAGAGTTCAACCTAATCCCCAATAAGTAATCCCACAAACTTTTAAGGGTAAGTATAGTAGGTATCAACTCCAAATCATTAGTTTGGTAGTTGTGTTCATGATTGCATGACTATCAAAATTCATAAGAAATAACCTAATGATCCTACATATAAATAGCCTCTAATGCAACAATTGATGCATTAGTGAGGATCCAATAGGTATTACCCTACTCTAATATTGTTAATATGGAGTTGAATTTAATTTTCTTTTTAACTCAACAAAGCTCTACTCACCATGAATAAAGTAAAAGAAAGCTACACCATTCTTATAAACAATATAGGAGCTACAATTGTTAAAAAAGTAGGCACAAACTTGCAATAATATCTCATAAGAATTAAGGAAATATAGATCTTATCTATGACTGTATGTTATGGTTTTCTAAAAGAAAATCATCATTGTTGTAATTGGTAAAATATGTGAAAGCAATGGCATAGTATAGACCCCATCATCATAAGTTATTGTACTTAGCAATCTTAGCCATATTATTGCAAAATTAGTTATGAATTAAAATTTTGAAATTTAAAAATTTAATTATGAAATTTGAATTGCAAATATGGTTGAATTGTAAGATCTAAGTTGCACCACATGAGTCTTGATTTGGTTTAATGCTTAAACATAAGCATATGATTTTATTTATGTTATTATTTTTATTTCTTATCCTCATTATTATTTAATTATGAATGCATATATTATTGGAATCCACTACAACCTTATCAACATTAACAGCACATCCAAGAAAGGCCATTGAATTTAGCTAAAAGGAGCAATTTGAGATTTTACCATAAAGTTGCTTGTCTCTAAGAACTCCAATCAAAATTTAAAGAAGCATAGCATGCTGCTCTCTACCATTGGAATCCTTCCTGATAAGTGAATACTTCCACTATCCCTCAGTATAGTTTTCCTTCCTATATCTAAGCATCAAATAGTTAAAGTAGACATTCTTCTTTAATTTGAAAGCACCACTACCTCCTGTCATAATATAGATTCCTTTGAGCTTGATCTTTAGGCTAGTACCCATGATGCTCACTAATAAGCTAGGTTGGAATCGGTGTAGATTGATTCGTATGTTCAACTTTCTTCTATCATTTCTCACATCAAAATCCATTAGTCTTCTTATTCTAAGAAGAGTCAAAATTCTTCCTCCTCTTGCTAACCTCATGGAATGTATCAATCCAGCACTCCATCTACACTAGTAATTTAGTAGCCTTAATGAAATCTTGATATTTAGTGAAATGAGACATCACTAATTGTCTCTAATGGAACTGTCCAAGACAATCTCACTAACTTTGTTGTATATCTAATCAGATATATGAATTTGGAAGCAAATGCTATAATTGAAATCTAAAACTACCTAAGGTATGTTAGCTCCCTCCTACATTGAGCTTTGGCTAGCACAAAGTAATCTATAATATTATGTGCAAACTCATCCTAAGATACATCATAATAATTGTATCCTAGAATATAGTTTAATGTAAACCACACCACCAATTAGCTACCTCACCATCTAAAAACAATATTGAAAGTGTGACCTTATACTCAATTAGGTACCCCAACACATCCAACATCTCTTAAACATGGACTAGCCAATCATCAACAAACATTAGGTCAATCGTACCTACAAATATCTACTGTTTTAGCCACATAAAAGCCTCCCAATTAGTGTTTTCTTTGGGACTCAAGCTATCCCTTGGGTGTCATAGCCCTATCAAGTTGACTGACCAAAGACTTTCCTTGGGCTAGCACACAGCTCAGTAAGCCTCTCAAAGAAGCACTATGTCTGACCATCTTATCAAAGCAAAAGTACCATACTAAAGCTACTTAAGGAAAAGACTAAAACTCATATTAATACTTCTAACTTATCAATTCTTAAGTCTTTCTCTCCCTACTTTATTAATCCTAAATCTAATATATATAAGTATGTTTGAACTCTACCCTAGGCTATGATATCAAGTCTATCATAGCTAGTTTTGGCCAATTTTGTTAAACTCCTGAGTGCAAGCAAAAGTAAATATCTATCGTTTTACTTGCAAATGTAATCATATATTCCATAATACTAACATAATCATATAACTCACAAATATTTAAAACTTTTAAGAATATAAGAATCATAAATATCAAATGCTCAAATTATATCATAATCCAAGTCTAATTAAAAATAAACATAAACATACAAATATAAGAGTTCAAAATAACAATATACTATAGTACAATGTCCATCAAAATGTACAACTAATAATCATGAATAGAAATAAAAAATTAACTATTACAAATCATAAAATATAACAAGAATGTTATCCAATGAATGCACTAACTTTGATGATCCCAAATTAGGCTTTTAAATGAATCTTAACTCCTAAAACCTACAAACTATAAGAGGGAGAGAGCTAGGGACCTTAATATGGAAATCTTAAGTTATACTATAAAACTAATATGAAATAACATATATATAACTATAATATGCATAATAGAGTATAATCAGTATCAAATATAAATTCTTAATATATGAATCTCTATCTACTATGCTAGCTAATACATGAGTTTATGATGTTAATAATTGGATACACAGTGTTATACCATCAATTTAGTATTATAACCAAGATAAGAGAATGATAGTAGATTTTACACATCTATTGTATCATATGACCTGGCACCACACAAGATAATGATAATCTCATAAGCTAACCCTACAAGGCTCTAGGAGTCCTCAGTGATTGCATGTATGCCCCATCAAATATCTTAATAGATCATCTATTCCCTATGTAACTATTATGCAACTATTCCCTCTAAGGACCAAATGTAGAAATGGCACTCAACAAGACATGTAGTCTCTTATCATGTGATTTGGCACTCCAATTACATGCTCAAGAAATTAAACAAAATAGTTATCTCCTTGTTAGAATAGAGACATCTAACTAACCCATCTTTGGTGTGAGGTTCCAAAGATATAAGGTCTAATGCATCCAAATTATTATCTTATTAAGTTCATTATCATGAACCATGAGCATTATGCCAACCCTTATTTATCACTATTTAGGTACAATAAGGGTCATATAAAATTAAAATCAAGTTCTTAAGGTCTCCATAAACCCAAATCAAATTCCTAGGGTTTCCTCAAACAAAAGTTCCAATATCTAAGATTATCCACCCATTAATTCAAACAACATAGGGTTTTTATAACTCTAAACCATTTTACTAAGTTTCCATCAATTACTTGGGTACCTCAAGGTTACTGCTAAACCAAAAAATCAATCATTTTAACACCATAGTCCATCTTTCTTATAATTAGTCTTTACCCTTATTTCATTTAGGAACCCTCCTAAACATTCATTACCTTTTTAAGATATCCATTAAGTTTCTATTAGAAACCACATCTTTGGCTTTTACCTTTATGCATAGTATTTGATTTATTACTACAACAATCAAGTGTTGGCTAACGCAAGTTTCACTAGTGACACTCTTGCCTCATAAGAAAACTTGGGTAATTACACCCTTCCTAAAACCCTCTTTTGAGCTCCACATCTTCTTGATCACCATATGTGATGTCATTCTATGTCTTAAAAGTCTAATCAAGGACATTCATGGTGTTACCTAACAACCCACATCAAGCCAATAATTTAGTTAACATCACAAACATAATTAGCAACTTGGCTATGCCTAACATAACTATAAGGCTTAACTACAATGATTCAACCCACTTTCATGGTTTTATTAAAATCTCCACTATTCAAAGGCCTAATATATTACAAGCACAATTGTGTAATAAGTGTTAATAACCAATATCTAATCATAGGACCTTTTATTAGTAATATCTTCAACATTGACCAATTCATATGACTAACCCAAAGCCAAACTTACCTTGTACATGTTTATAAAAATTTAAACTAGTAACACACCCATTTCTTATTCAATAAAAGACTTGTAAATAAGGGGGTGTCATTTTCTATGTTTTCCTAAAACCTCAAAACCATTTGGATCCCAAACTAAAGATCAAACATATTACTATATCTATGAATCATACTTAGCCTTAAGCACTCCTAAGCCAAAACTCTATTCTCCTTTCTAATCAACTATCACCTTAACTAATAAAACATTCATCTAAAGCCAAACTTTGATCGCTTCCAAGCATCTCGTCTCAAAGATGAGGGTCATTATCACCTTAGAAGCCATCTAAATTGACATAAGGGTTTAAACCCATGCTTCACATGACTCAACCAAGCATTGTCTGAAGCTTCCCATGCACATCCCTAGAAAGAAAACACTTGGTTGTAAGTATTTCCTAGGGTTTTCTAGGTTTTAAGTGCCATTCTAAAGTTCATGACCTAGGTTAAGCTTCAATTTGCATAAAATAGTGTTTTATCCATTTCTTAACAAGGTCTCACAATTATAAGTATATGTCCTCAACTTTTTATGAAACTCAAGTTAGAAATGCATATCCATCATGCTTAAATTAATGTCACATAATACATATAGATTATTATTTAGAAAAATCAACATGTGAGCATGAAATTCAATTTCTCAACTCTAGCAACTTGGTAAATCAACTTGTGTCCAAGTAAATCAACTTTCTCATAGAGTGAAGCCTTGGCAATAACAAGAATTATCTATATTCTTTAATACTTTTGGATAAGTATTCTCACAACATAATTTCATCAAGAACATGACATTCACTTTCACATGGTTTGGTCTTAAGCTATCATGCACTTCATTTAGCCAAATCATCAAGCTCAAGCTTCCATGTTTAAAATTTAAACTAAATATCTACCATCCATAAGTAAAGAAGCATGCTAATAAAATAACACTAAAATTCTCAAGTTTTTGATAAAGACATGAGATCCTTAAAATTCAAGATTCTAACATGCTTTTAATTGGAAAACCCATATTATCATGCCTTAGGCATGGAGTTATGCTAATCATGAATCAATCCTTTCATGGGTAGAAGTTTATGTGAACATTTTTTATCCTAAAACAAGCTCCTTTGACATGCAAATTCATGAAATTAGTAAGAAATTCCAATAAAACATGCTTTTAATCACAACCCTACATAGTCATGGCTTGTTTAAGGGAGGTCAAGCTAAGAAATAATATTCTATATTCAAATTTTTTAGTTTACACATCAAGAATATCTACATTAACATGCATGCAATCATTTTACTCAATCTTAAATTCTTGTGTAAGACTATGTTTAAGAGTTTGAATGATTTTAATAATATTTTATAAGGAGATTAATAAAAAGGACACTAATACATGCTCATACAAATTTCTCCAAGTCATAAATCACTAAGTGATCTCCACTTAGCAAGCAAATATTCACAAGTCCTAGCATAGATCTCTTAGTTGGGGGAATATGATGTAAAATTCATTATTTTATCAAAACATCATGTTAAGAAATATGAATTGATCACTTAAGCATGATAATTAACAAAGTACTTAATTTAAAAAGGCTTGGTTAAGTGAATCATGCTAACATAAATGATTTAATTTTTCCAATTTTATATATATTTTATGCCTCAAAATTAGAGCTCAACGTTATCAATCATATAATTTCAAAGCCAAAGTATTAACCTCTCGAGCAAGCAAGATTGCTAAACATGTATGAATTTAGCAAAGATTCAAGAATAGATCACTGAAGTAATATATAATAATACTTTTTTCATAAACCATCAAGTATCAATTTAACCATTTAATAATAAGTTATTAACGTTACTTTATTTCTTTACTTAGATTAGGATTCATGAGGAAGAAGTTTAGCAATTCTCATCATATTTATGTTCACAAAATCCACATGCATTTTTATCAAAGTAACCAACTGAATTAACTAGAATTTAATGAGAATTTAACAAGATTTAATTATATAATATCAATATTCATCTGACCTTATGATCGACGTAGAGGACTTCGCAAAAGTTCTGTTTTTCCTCCAAGTATTGATATCCTTCTTCCTCTTCTTGCTCTCGAGTAGTTAGTCTTCCATTAGCTTGGCTTAATTAGCCTCCTTACTTGCTCTCATGGGTAGGATGTTTTGAAACCTAAATGAACCTTATCTTATTACATAAATAAGGCTGATTAAACATCTTTAACTTTAGAGATTTACTTAACAAACTAGTTAGGGTTATTTAGGCTAATTAAGGTTTTAAACTTATATATAAGTAGTCAATAATTCCTTAATCCCTCTCAATAAGATCCATGGTTAGTATTAGACCAATCACACCTTCTAAATCCCTAAATCTTAATATAGACACCTTCATTTAAGCCATTTTTAACATTTAAATCAAGTTCAATTTAACACTAATGGTTTGGATTGCTATTAACTTGATTAAAAAACTAGTTTATTTAACATCTTTGAATCATGCTAGTATTATACATATATCACATTATATGACGATATAAATATTGTTTTATTAACTAACAATTCCTATAATCATAATTGTGTGATCCAATATTGGTACATGTAAGTTGCACTATCACATTCTCACTTCATAGCCCAACAATTCTCCTATTCAACACACTCTTAACTATTCATATTTATATAATATCACTAATTGTGATTTATGATCCTTAGCTCACTTGATGCTCAAATTGTTAGACTTTGAATATTTTCCTTCTTTTATTATCCTATTAGCATAATACATGATTTTGTACCCATATGCTTGTAGTATACTGAGACCAACCTTTTATTTCAATATTTACACCTTTGTATGTTGGTGTGATTAGCATGGTAGGTTAACTTGCTAGCTTTGCACCTATTCACATTTACCTCTTGTACTAAATTGCACCATATGATATATTGTGGCCATACTACATGATACTAATTTCTTACCTTAGCTACATCTAATACATCTATCATTATCACACATGACATTATCACAATTATACAATAGCCATGTCATATGTGTATAACCAATATCCTCTTTAATAGCCTATTTGTACTTGCACCTCATTACTTCTGTTATCCAATAGTATTGCATGATTAACCAATATCATACTATATGACATTCACAACCAAGCTCTCTTTCAAGTTTCCTCCCTAATCATACCATATGACCTTCAACCGATGTATTATACTATTCTCATCAAAGACACAACCAATAGAATACAAACTAAATTAGTCAAATTTGCACACCTTTAATTAACAAAAATGAGAGAAAAAAGTATATATTGGTTATTTAAATGTAAGTTGTGACAAATCATGTTTGAATTTTGAAATCTAATTGGTAAAGTTATGAAATATTATTTTTCTTGTGTATCTTGAATTATGTGATAAAGAGGTTTACTTTTGATGCTATAAAAATTGATTGTTTATCTAAATTCACCTTTAACTATGAGATAACTTAATGCATGCTTGACATTCCTTAAAAGTAGTTAAACATCCAATTAAGGGAAAAGAGATTAAAGGTTAAATCTAACCCTGAATGCATGATGCCTTAGGATAAAGAAAAGATGGAAACATTCTAATAAACATAGTAAGATTAAAGGATTTTTATCTAGTTATATAAGATCTTAGGATGTGCTTAGGGCTAGACATTTTAGCAAAATCTAGTCACAACAAGAACTTCCTTAAAGAAGTAAGGGAATAAGTGAAGTCATTAGCAAGGAATAAGGGGAGATCTCTAGCCTGGTTCAAAGATGAGGACAAAACCATTGGTCTTGACCTCTACTTGGTTTTTAAGGTAAGTTGAACCTCTTGTCTTTTATTTAAACCTAGAAGCATTGTAGGATAATAAGAATAATATAATTTACTAGCATTCTTGCAAAAGCTCTTTAGGCTAAAAAACATATATTATTTTCTTTTCCTAAAACTGAGATTTCATATGCTACATTTAGTTCATGATTTAATTGTTTTTTAGGTCCAAATGCATGCTATTATTTATAAGGTTTCCCAAAGGAATTGAATTTATGAGCATGAAAATAGACCTAGATTATTTAAGGAAGATGAAATCTATATGAGATGATTACCTCTATATATATCTTATGTTTTGGTGAAAAGTAATCTTAAAGTTTTAAAATTATTATTGCAATCATTTGTACATGTAGAAACTTAGAAGATTCTCTAAAATTTATTATTATAAATCATGCAATTAAGCCTTACATGTAGTAAATCATGAGTTAATGCATGTTCCATCATGCGAAAAGTTAGGAATTTTAAAGACGTTGCCAAGATTTGCATGTGAATGAATGCTTAGTAATATTATTTTGGAAAGAAAGTCAAAGCCTAGTTTTACTGAAGTAATTGCTTCTAAAATGTAATCATGCCTTATGAAACAAAAAGTTTAATTATGTTTTAGATGAATCCTAGATTTTAATGGAATGTTGTAGAATTATTTTAAACTATGATTTGAGCCATGTAATGATAATTTCTCTTCCATTATTTAACTTAATTATTTCTCTATGAATTTGATGGACAATATCATGACAACAATCGTGTTTATGTAGAAAATAATGTTATTTTTGTCATGAATCTTGTTAGATATGCAAAATCATGATTACGCATAGACACAATGATATCATTTCAATTGTTATGCTTTTGACGTTACCCTGTTGAAAATTGAGAATTTTCAATGATAATATGATTTCAATTCTTATGTTTTAGATGTTACCCATGTTGAAAATTGAGAACTTATCACAAAAATTGTTGCTTAATCAAAATTGATCCATGACATGATGAAAATTCTAAAATAAGAACTTCATGATAAATGTTAGGGGAAACCATGAAATACTTCTATGAACACATGAAAGGTTTGGTGATGAAATTTAAAGTAAATGTTAAAATGTAAAACTAAGAGGAGCTAAATGTCTAAAATAAAGCATGAAGCTTAGTGGTAAGGCTCAACTAATGGCTTTGAATGAAATGAGAAGTCTTAAAAAGGACCTTAGATGGCCTCTAAGCAAGTAAAGCTCTCGAGTTCCCTTGGGGGAGGCTTGAGAGGCTTAAGTTGGCCTTGGGAGAAGGCTAAGGTTAATTATGTGTCATAGTCAAGCTTAGCAAAAAGTTTATGGGTTCAATTTAATAAGATTTAAGAATTAGGAAATTATTTGACTAATTAGTAGTCTCGGTTAACTTAAGCTAAGACTAAAGATAAATCTGATTGGTAAAGAGAACTTAATGTTTCAAATTTTAATTACTTAGAATTTGAAATTTAAATTCCTTAGGTTTGAAATACTAATACTTTAGTATTGAAATTTAAAAATCTAAGATTTGAAAGTTAGAAACCTAATGTTTGAATTTTGAACCTTTGATAAGGTGAAGTACCCATGTAACACTTGGTAGGTTTAGAAGTAAAATATGTCTTGGATGAACCTTAGATGAGGAACAAAAAGCTTAGAAATTAAGTATCCATTAGGACTAAATAATTACTAAGGACTTCAATTAGCACAAGCAAGCCCTAACATTGAATTTACAATTAGACTGAAGACATTTTGCACTTTTTAAGATCTTGAGCACATTTTGGATAAGGCTATGATTTGAAGTGCCTCTTAGTTAGACTTTAAACAAGTTTATATTGAGTTAAAGAGCTTAGTTTTGGTCATAGGAGGGGTGTTAAGCTAAAGTAAGGGGCTAATTATTCTCTTCGATATTGGCTAGATCCTAAACTAGCTTAGATTATTACATAAGATCGTGAGTAGCACTAAATTAGGCTCTTAAGCTATGGATTGAAGCCATAGATGCTACATTGAGGTGTTTGTGGCTCATGTGAGATCTATAAAAAGAGTGTAGTGACTTACATTGGTTAGTGAGACAAGAGAGCCACTACTGGAGATCATGTGAACACATGTTTAAAAATAAGGGCTATAAGAGTTTGATCCATTGATTTAGAACTTGAGTGAGTGTTCAATTGGTAGCCTAGATAGGCTAAAAGATTTGAGTAAGCATCTAAGATAAATATTTTGTAATAATTAGATATAGATAAGAAAAATTGATAAGCGAGTATTAAAGTTAAGTTGATTAGGGTTTAATGGAATCCCTATGTTAGGCTAGATAGTTATTAGGGTTTTGAGAAAACTTTAGATGATCTAAATAATTGATTATAGCTTTGAGAAAAACTCTAGGGTTATCATAGATGATAGATCAGGGTTATAAGAATGTTCTAGATAACTTTAAATAATTAATGATAAAATCATGTGAAATGATTCTATATGTAAGAAAGTCCCTATTAATGATGACATGGATTAAAATGTAGTGAACCCCAAATGATGTCCCCTCAACCAAAGTTAGGTAGGTCAAATATATTAGATGTTAGGACTCCTATTAGGCATAAAGGTTAAAGGCCTCATTGCTTGATATATTGTAGGAGAGCCATGGATGTTTAAAAGCATATGATGGTGGAGCATCATGTACTATTTTGGAAACTTAGAGTTCAAACAGACTTGGACCATGTGATTGGTAGAGTCCCAATATGTTGATTGTTAAATCATGTGTTGAGGATTCTATGATAGTTGAGTGTCATTAATTTATAGTGGAGATTATGGATGTAGTAAAGCACCTGTTAGAGTGCCATATGTATATTAAGGATCTTAAAGCCTAATGGGCTAGCAACATGTGATTAGACTTCTCTAAGGAGGTAGTGTTAGATCATTGGCAGGTCATCATAAATTCTACTTTACTTCATGGAATGATTATGATGTCATAGAGACTTAAGAGATCCTAATGGATATTTGATAGAGTTGATAATTATGGCTTCATGCCATGGATTGGCATGAAGTTGAGATATCTTATGTGATATCATTGTCCATAGTGATTATTTTATTCTAATTTATACATTATTAATTTGTTGCATGATTATTCCTATAGTAGGACTTTAAGATTTCTTATTATGCTTTGGCTCACCACTCTTATATCAATTACAGGTGTAAGGAGTGAGGAGAAGATATAGGTGTTATAGTGGGGGCATTATAGCCATTACCTTTGATGGATTATTCATCCACCTATCATTTGATGATGTTATAGTTGTAGTTTCTTATACATACATAGCATTCACATTTATACTTATTAAACTTTGGATTGTGTGGGACTTTTATGATAGAGTTTAATATCTACAATTTTACATCATTTCTTTTGATAAACTTAGACTTTTGGATGGATATGGATCATGTGATTATTTATTGGATATTCTAAGTTTGTATGGATATACTATATCATGGGTTACTAGATTTATTTGATGCTATGTATATATAAGTGAAAATTAACAAGTTACTAACTTTAAGTGAACTAGTTCTTCACTAAGTGGTGTAGTAATATGATTCATTTTAGGTGACATGCCATGAGCATGATGATCAAATTGAGAGATCATGACTCTCAATTTAAATATCTAACCTAAGAAATGAAAGGTGGAAAGCCAAAAATATTACTTAATGCTTTGATTTTAGTAGACCTAAAGATTAAAAAAGCATATTGATAAAAAGATAGGTGTGACAAATGGCTTGTTAATCTCATTAGAAACATGGATGAGCCATTAGGAATGAAATACCCTAGCAAAAAAAGCCTAGTCCAAATTTTCATATCTCACAAAAGGTTTAACTGAGCTTAAGATTGAGATTCATTTGCTTGAAGCTTTTAGCTAGAGATAGAGAGCTACATCAAAGCTATTTCATTCTACTTTCTACTTCATTCTCTTACATTCTCACTTGGTAAGAACTTAAATTTTTTCTTTAGTTGTGACACTTTAGACATAGGTGAAGGTTATAGAATTATTGTATGAATTCATTTTACAAGTCATAGCTTTACCTTTTTGAAGCCACTATGGATGATAGCATTAGTATGCCTATGGACAAAGGTCATTTAAATATGGATATATTGGATATCAAGCATAATAGTCAAAGAGAAAACATGTCTATAAGGTAATATAGTGTGAGAATTTGTATAATGTAATTAAAAAATTGTAAAAGTCTACATATGTTTTGTGTGATTATATAATGGACATTGGTTATCATGTTATTTACAAAAATCAATTTTATTTTACTTCTTATGTTAGTATATTTTATTGCATTATTTATTTGTTTACTAAGCTCCATCTAATCTCATAAGTATTTGTATCATAGGTCATGTCCCTATTATACATAGTGATGGCAATATTGAGGCTATGAATGACGATCATACTCATTAGATGTTTCATTTAGTAGAGTAATATAAGATTATATGTGTTTCTGATTGGTAGCTCTATTTGTGCTTATTGTGATATATTTGTATCCATTGTTATCGCTTATAATATATGGTTGGATATGGTCTCTTATGTTATGGACACATATCTACTGATTTTTAATATAGATGGTTTATTTAAAGAAAGTTTTATCTCAAATATTCAAAAGGATCATAAATGATTTTTAGTTTTGAATTTATGTTTTGACTCACTATTACTTCCTCATTTGGGTAAAATGCATCCTTATGAAATAAATGCCATGATTAATCCATCATTATTGTGATGTATTGTGAGTAAATTAGACATGGCACTAACATGGTGGTATTAGAGCTAAAAGGTTTAAAATTAGCATGGTTATGCTAGTGAGGACTCTAGTATAGAACCATTATTTATTTTTTGGTTGAGTTATAAATAGATGTGTAGAAAGTTTAAGAAATTATAGAAGTTTGATTCATTAGAAGACATTGATTAAGCTAAATTAGGTAATATGGATAAAAGGAAAGTAAAGGAATAGAAGGAGGATACTCAAAATAAGTTGCCATAGGTTTTGATTGCATTATTGTAGTCAATTAAAGGAACTAGTGTCCAGGCTATCATGTTACAAGTAGGTAGATTAGTGGACTTGTTTCAAAGAATGCATCCAACTTACTTCATAAGAGAAAATGACAAGAATGTTCAATGGTATAGCATGCCTGAAAGATAAGAAAGTTACTTTGGAAATAATGGTACTAAAAGATGCATCAAGTCCTTAGTAGGTTATATGGAAATATTTTTGGTGGAGAGCACCACTAGTATTTAAAGGAGATTTGAAGGCTCTTGAGAGAGAGAGAGAGAGAGAGAAGAGTTTTTTAATACCTTAGTTGAATTTTTAGTGGCATGGTTTGACAGGTGCATGCCCCATTCACTTTTGTTTTTGTTATAGGGGTTTGCACTTAAGCTAGTTAGCCTCAAGAATATATAAGGAAATGACATTGCTAAGAATGAATCCCTCTCCTAATCATTCCTATGTTAAGGTTTTCAGCTTACTAGAAAATGGCTCCCCACTTAAAATAAAGCCAATGATGTCGATCAAGGGAGAACCAAAAAAACGTTCTTGAAGAGGATATTTTGAAATTGGCCATTCTATTTAGACTCACCTTGATTGGGAATTATTCCCATGGTTGTTCTAGCATGGAGACCATTTTCATGGAGTTCCAAAAAATTGGATTTATAGGTGTCTTTTTGTAGGATTTTTGAATAATAGATGTGTTCATCCATTTCTCCCTAGAAGCCAATTACATGAGGTGTTGGATGCATCGTACATGATAAATAACTAAATTCTAAATGCAAATGCAAACATGGTATCCCAATCTTTGTTGAACTTAGAAGCATCACAGGCTTTGATATGGATTTCACTATAGCATCTCCTTATTCTCCTATTTAAGTTCTGTATTAGATCTCTTTGACAATTGGCACTCCTAAGAAATTAGATGTTGCAATTCTAAATTTAATTAGATTACTTGTTACTAGAGTTTGAGTTGAGGTAGATTTAGTGAAGGAGCTTTCCCCTTGAATTAGAATATCAAAAAAACAAGGAAATAATATAGCATTTTGGCAAACTATTACGTAAAATAATTTGTTAAGAGACTACAAAAAATGTGGTAAATGAGGACATTCCTTACAATAATGCAAACAAAGTAAACATAAAAAAGTTTCCAATGATAAGTTAGGCAAGTTGTAGACATATTAAGTACCTCTTGCAGCCAACTTCTTACAAGTACTCACAAATGTAGGCTTGAGAGACACATCATATTCAAGTCAACATATAAAAATTTTTTATTCAATCTATTGATGATAGCTTGGATAGGAATCGACATGTCATCTCATGAGAATTCATGTACCTAGAAACAACTGCATAAGACAAAGACAACATTGAGATTCCTTACTAATTCATTGAAGATCAAATTAAAGTCTTAGAAAAGAGTTTCCCTATTCAAAAAATTTAAGATGACTACTTGGTTCAAAGTAAAAAACAACTTGAAAACAAAATGATTATTAATACTATTTAGAAGCTATGTAAGAAAACCCTTCAATGTAGCAAAATGGTATTCAGCCATTTAAAACTTTAGTGAAGACTTGTAGTAAAGAGCTCTTGCATCCAATCTTTTTCAATTGGACCAAGAAGGATTTGTGATAATTTGAAACAAAAAATAATCCAAAAAAGGAAAAGAAACATAGACAAAACAAGCAGTGCCAAGGCTATAAGAAGAAACTATCAAGCTACTCAAATCACATAAAACTCAAAATATAATGAAAAACATCCTTATGCGAAAAATGAGAAGGGGGTAGTTGGTCAAGTAGCAATTTGTCTACTTAAATCACTTATAAATCTTCACAAGGTATCTCTTATTACTTTATTAAAACTTATGACAAAAAAAATTATAGCTAGAATTACTTAGAAGAATATTGAATTTTGACTTCTATAAATATAATTCCTTGAATAAATTCTAGGAGATATGGAAACAAAAATTTTCTTGTCATGTTGTTATTAATGAAGATTAATTCATGCACATGATAGTTAAACATGATGATTGGAATACTCAAGTGTGTTGTGCCTTTGCCTGTGCAAAATGCCTATTTACTAATAGAAGAAGTCTACAGAATGAACTTAGACTAATGGTTGATGCTACAAATCTTGTTTGGCTGATTGGTAGATATTTTATCGCACTTACCTCATTGGATGAATTAAAGGGCAATCCAACTCTATGATTGGCCATTTCATAATCTTTATGGATTGTATTGACTATTACACTCTAAAAGAGTGTAATAGTCATTGATGCGAAAAGGTAAAGGTGTATAGAAAATATTGGACTGTGTACTTATGAATTAGAACTTGTCAAACTTATTTCCTTCAGCTACTATACAATGTCTCAAGAAAGCCCCATCTGATCATGCTCCTCTGATTCTCTATTTTTCCCAAAAAAACATGGCCCATCAACAATTTAGCTTCAAAAATTTATGGACTTGCAATAATACTATTTTGCTTATTAAGAACAATTGAAGCTTTCACATGGTCGGTTTTGGCATGAGGGCATGGCCATACAAATTCAAATGTCTAAAAGACTATCTCAAAGAATGTAACAAAATAAAATTAGGTAACATATTTGACAAATTATAATCAGTTGAAGAGAAAGTCAAGGAGAAATAGAGGAAATTCAAAGTAATACTAATTGAGACCACACTGTTGGGATTATTTAAAGTGCAAAATCACTTGCTCATAATTGTTAAATTCGAAGGGGAATTTTGAAGCTAGAAAGTGGGTGTCAAATTGATAATTTTAGGTAATAGAAACATTAAATTCTTCCAAGTGATTATGAAGAACAAGCACAGAAGTCTAAAGATTGAAAGAATCATGTGGTAACTGGATATTTTAAAAAAAACAAAATTAAGAAAGTAGCAAAACAATACTTTTAGCATCTTTTATCAATAGACCTTGGAAAGCATAATGATTGAATGATTAACTCAGCCACCTTTAGTATCTCTTGAGAACAACCAAACACTATTGTAAGAAGTAACCATGGAGGAAGTCCAACATATCATATTATAGACGGACCCTCAAAGTGCTCCAGCTATTGATGGACTTAATGGGTTCTTTTTCAAACACTACTAGTCAGTAATAATGATTGAAATGTTATTGGTGAGCATGGACTATCTTGCAAGTTCTTCAATTCCAAGAGAAATAGCTCATGCCAACTTAATACTAGTCCATACAACTGAGAACCCAATAAAATTTGATGATGTCAAACCTATCTACTTGTGTAGCTTCATAGAGAATGTTTTTTTCTAAACTACTTACATCAAGATTAAAATATTACTTACATTCTTAATCTCACCAAAACAATCTGTATTTTTGACAAATAGAGATATTATTGAAAACATACTTCTTACACATGAAATGATGGAAGAGATTAACCATAACAAATGAGGTAGTAATTGCATAATCAAACTTGATTTCAAAAGGGCATTCAATTACTTGTCCTAGGACTTCCTATGATAGCCACTTCACAATTTCAATTTCAATGTAAGATTTATTCATCTCAGTTAAGCTATGTTGATGACTTAATTATTTTCACTAAAACATTTCTTTTGGAGTTCCAAGGTTTTTTTTTTTTTTGCAAATCAATGCACAAAAGTGATTTTTGTGGCTAATAAAAACATCAAACTAAGGTAAGAAAAACTCTTAATGAGATCTTCGAATTTAAGAGAAAAATTATACCCAAGATTTATCTTGGAAGCATGCTAATCAAGAGTAAGAAAAAGATTATGCACTTTCAACAGTTGGTAAACAAGATCAATAGACAATGGTCAATTGGAAGAAAAGTTTTCTATCCATGGGTGCAAGACTTTTCTTAGTTAAACATGAGTTGGAGTTGATTCCATTATATTCCACGATGGTGTCCTGCCCACTGCAAGAGCTTTTACTAAGAATTAAAAGAATTATTAATGGTTTTCTATGGATTAACAACAATCATAATCATAAACACCATTGGGCTAGTTCAAATAAAGTGAATTCAACTTTGAAGGAAATTTGTTTCTATCTAAAAGAACTGGAGGAGAACATGCCATTTTTAGCTCAAAAATTTATTAGAAGGCCCACACTTCAAACTCTCTATGGGCTCTATTCATGAAAGCAAAATACTCATCATGGAAAAGAGCTAATACACTATTAGAAACCTAGAATTTTATTGAAGCTTTTAAGCAATTGACACAAAATACATGACATATTTTGAAATAATTAGATATACCTACTAGATTCTTATCAAGGATGGCAATTTTAAAGTTAAATTAGCTTGGGAAGAACTAAGAAATAAAATTATTATCTTAAAATCAATGAAAATTATTTGGAATAGCAACACTCTAAAACTTTTAATATTTATATGGAGGATTCATAACAATTTACTATCTTCCTAAAAGAACTTACATAGGTTCAATATCTAGCTTTCTAATAAATGTTTTTTTTCAAATGGTGACTCATTAAGTCATGCTTTTATAAGTTGTGCTTGGTCAAACTAATTATGGAGATTTTTTGCAACCTACCTAGAAATTCAAGATGTGCACACCAGGCCATGCATAAAAAACTATAGCACTATGGAGAAACAGCTCTATAAACATTACAAATGGTGAGGTTTTATGTTTGTCTCCCTCAATTATACATAGAAATATATGGAAAATGCATAATTTAAGATTATTTGTGGAGCAAAACACATCAATGAGCAACATGGTTAAGAAAGTTTTATCAAGCAGTTACATTATATTCAAGTGCTTTCCTTTAACTAAAACATTATTATTAATTTCAAAGTAGTGCAACATGGTTTTTCTCCTCCTTTCTTTATGGTAAAATGTAAAAATACAGAAATAGTACAATAAACTTCTCTTCTCACAAACATTATGAAATTGAATGTTTGTGAGCTCATGGCAATCCTTTACATCATCTCAAACAATTTCTTATCTTATGTTACTTTTAGCCTTTCTTGTGTCCACCTTTTTGTAAACCTAAATTGATATATCGTATATTGTTCAATGATCTTCTTGGGATGTTGAATGTAATCCAAATTGATGAGGACCTTGTAGTATCTAAGAAGTTGATGTGAATCAAAGGAAACTAAGTTGAAGTATTTTGTTGTTATTTTTGTTAGATAACATTGCACTTTGTTTAATTTTTTAATAATATACTACAAGTGCATGGCTAAAGTATCAAGTGCTCTCTTGATTTGTTGAATAAAGCTGTGCAACTTTCATGGAATAGTTGTCTTAACTTGAACCATATATATATTATCTTTGTAATATATTGTAATGATGATATTTGAGAGGTTCAAGTCGCACATAGTTGAAGATAAAATTATAAAGTCATTCCTTTAGCTTCTACAATTGACATTTTGCCAACAAAATTATATAATTCTTTCAATGTGTCTCCTTCATGGATGATCCCATTGCAAACAACTATAAAAGAGTTACCAAACACATAACCATCAATATTGAGTTTGTTAAATCTCTTTGGTAAGGAAAACAACTTATAAAATTTCATGAAAGTGAACATTTATTTATTAGAGTATGTCCAAACAAAGACATAATACTATTTAGACGTCAAGGCCATCTAAATCCTAAATTTACTTGTTCGTTCTAGATTCTAGAAAGAATTAGACAAGAAGCATATAGAATAGCATTGCCACCATAATTATTAAGAGTTTACATGTGTGTTCAATTATGATACTTATGATATTAATTTTTAAATAAAAAGGTTTATTGTGATCAAATTACATTACAATCAATGCAATGATGGTGAACCTAAATTCTATAACACATCTTAGATACTAAGCTTCTAATGACATTGACTTTCCCTTGTAAGTAGTTCTTCAATAGTAAAACTAAACTTTATTCAGATACATAATAACCTTGTATTGAAGGTCGGATGTAGCCCTTTGAGCAAGACAATGTGCCACTTAAATGCCCTCTCTAAAATATTCTAGTGAATGGCTTTAAAGTCCAACAATAGCTTGATTTGTTAAATGTTGTTTAGAATCTTCCTTGGAATAAACACCTTGCCATTGAGCATGTCTAGAATTGTTTCATAATCTAATTCCACAATAATGTTGGTAGCCTCTAGGTTTTTACATTATTGGTAAGACCTAGGTACCCTTCAGCTAATCCATTAATGTTCAACTCTAGAACGTTTCTAGAGGTGGCAGCCCTTTCACAATTTGAATACTTCTACTTTTTGTTTTATAGAAGGGAGAAACTAAACCATATTGAACCATATGAGAATCTAATAGGGATGTCTATGTTAAGGGGAAGATTTAAAATATTTTATAGCAATTGAATAAAACATTATTTATAATGCTGAATACATCTGAATTGGCTTCTTCAAACAACCTAAAATTACAGACTTTCCAAACAGTCCACAAATCAATTAAGGCAACAAATGCATGACTTTGGCTCTTGCAAAATATGTGGAGCCATAACTTCACTAATGTTATAACATTAGATGAATGTTATTTTATTTTGAATATTGTATGTCCAAGTGGTTTGCAAAGAAGCCCTATACTTAACTTAAACTATGACAGCCAACAAATGCATGATCCAAAAAATTTCATTTGGGTGAAAGGTCACTTAGTTGCTAGCTAATAATTGCATTTGTGTATGACCTCTAGGAAAGGAAGCCATTTGTTGAGAATCCTCCACATTAAGATAAAAAGTTTTAATGGAGTCTTTTTATTTCATGTTCTCTACCTTGATTTAAGTATCAATCCTTTACTCCTAAGTACTTCTTATGCTAATTTTGTGATGAATTTGCAATTAGTTGTGGGCATCCAATAGCCAAAATTTGTAAATTTATAGAACTCCATGTAATTCATTATAATTGTTTTCATTTTTTCCATGTAATTCCAAGTTACTAAGGTTTTAATTATCCTACTTTTCAAAAAATATTTTGATTTCATAAAAAGGGCCCATACAAAGGTGGGAGTGTGAGCCTTTGAATAGAGCTTAGCATTGAATGCAGCCACTATAACAAACTTTAACACATCTAAGTAGTAATACAGATCTTAGATAAAGGAGATAAAGTGTACTAAGGAGTAACATTACTCCACTAGTTTAATTATTATGCAAGATTGAACTGAAAGAGAGACTACCTATGAAGTTGAAGTAGATATGATAAACAATTATTGATAACTTTAAATTTTAGAACAAAAGTTTTATAAAATGAGAAGATTGTAAAATCTAAAAATTTTATTTTCTATAAGATGTTGTAAATCCTAAAAGTTAGATAATATGATTATAAATATAAACATTATAATCACATAAAGTTGATTTTCTAAATTGTCATTATTAATTAAAATAGTTTTATTTTAATATTATCTTGGGAAATACATCATGTTATCAAATGAAGTCAAAAATTTTATTCAAACACATAATTAAAAAGAGATTTAATAAATAAATTAATGATATTAAGTTTGCAATTTTAGAAAGTCTAAATAATTAATTATAAATTTTTCAAAAAAACATAATTGTCATTTTATAAATTAATGAGGGCATTTCAATAATTTAATAGACCAAAAAATAAGAATATGGATAAAGGGAATTTTGACAAGAGAGATTTATGTGGCAAGAAATTTTAGAGAGAAATAATTGAGTAAAAAAGATAGAGTGGTAAGAAGCACTTACACAAAATGTCTAAACAACATTATAAATTAGATGGTGGAGGAACATATGATTTAGTATTAATTGTTATAATACATTGTGTGGTTAGAAGATTTTATCAAAGTACTAAACTGAAATGGTAGCCTTTTGCCATTATTTGAGCTTGATGATCCAATTGAGTGTACAAAAATACGTAGTATTTGTAGAAGTGTAAAAAAGTGATCATTTGTGCCTAAGGCATTGGAATGAATAGTGAATAAGTAACATGTAGCCTTCTAAGAACTTGTTGGAGTGTATAAGGTGCCAAAACAATGTGAAGGTGATCATATAGTCCAAAATGAATAGTGATTAATGTTGTATAAATATGACAAAGAAAAAATTACTTTAACTAACATACTACAGTGATGTACTTTGACATAGACTCTGAAAGAAAGAAATGCATTGATTATATCATTATTGAATGAAGTTATAAACATTTAAGTCTAAAGTCATGCTAGGTCTTTTGAAGCTTTGTATGCCCTATTGGGTGAGCATCATATGATACGATGAATGCTCAAAGAGAGTAGTAACTTTTAATAAGCATACTTGTCCAATTACAAAGTTGTAAATGTATAATGGTTTGTAATAGTGAATAATACTAGAGAAAGGACCATTACATTCAAGAATAATGTAGTTTTTGTCCAAGTTTGATTATTCTTAGAGTGAATAGTATATGTTTTATATGTTTCGTTCAACTAATTAGATGAGCACTAATTTCCCAACTAAAATAGTGATATCTAGCAAGCATAATGGTCTGATAGTATGGTGAAGTGAGATCATACCCATCCAAAGTATTATAAGAAAAGGCAAGATGTTTTAAATTGAAGATTGGATGGGATGATACCTTACAATGTTGTGGATGATGGCTAAAGCGAGCATTGATTTTGATTATCATCTCTCAAATCATCTTACACACTAAATTTGTGTATCTTGTATGGCCTCCAAATGTAGAGTGTGCCTCCTTTCTCTAAAGCAATGGTAGCCTTGTATCTATCCAAATTGTTACACAATAAAAAACTGTCATATCATTTTAGCAACAACCCTAAACACTTTAGACTTAAAATCATTTTTATTAAACTATAACATTCAAGATCAATGATCTCCTTATTAACTGATGGATAGAGCACTTTTGTACACTTCTTGAAACACCAAGTTCTTGAGCTTCCATCATTGAGTTAAGATTAGCTAGCTTAATAAAAGAATGTAGCACCTTTGAATCTACATCCTGATTGAGCGTTGCCATAGTCATTATGTCTTGTTTGAATTACTCATGCACATTCTCTTTTTGGCATGTGATGGAAGAAGAGACTTTGAAATGCATATACACTAATTAACCTTTATTAAATGAAAAGAACGCAGTAAACTGATTTACACTGGGTCTTGATTAGTTGGTCATGTTTAAGTTAGAGTATAAGCCTTGAAAATACGAAAGCATGGATAGTTAATGTTTTTAATCATCCATTCTTATATTGTAATTATCACATCATAGAGTCTTAAATTCCTTACCTTCTATATTTGCTAATAGATTAACATGGGGGAACAAGAGAAAACTTCCCTATTAGCCTAGTTTCCATTGAGCCCCTTAACATCATTAATTTAGAAGTGAGAGAATTGCTTCATGTGTTTGAGCTTTACTATCTAAAGGCCAAACCATAGAATTTCCAAATCCTTAATGTAATGTTGTAGCTCATGAAAGCATGATCAAGAGTATCTTCATGACAATAGTGTGGGCATTTAGAGGATTGCTGAATCTATAATAGACTTAGCTGAGTTAAGAATGGAAGAGTAAGATTAAAAGAACATTATAATAATATAGAGATATTTTGATAAAAAGCTTTTCAATCTATATTCTTATCTTAATTGTCATCTAAAAGTTTTTCCCCCTGAGGGTATTCCAAGGTAATTTAACATCAAAAAGCCATCTTTAATTAAGGTCCAAACCACTCTTCTTCCCTCATTAGGAACTAACAATGCAAATTGTACTAGTTTCCCTTTTTCTATGCTTCTCAAAAACTCAAATGTGTATTGTGTATTTTTAACATATATATTCTTAGCATTTATAGATTTTACCTAGAGTGACGTAGTTGTCAAAAGCCTTCATCTTAGTTTAGCAGAATATGCCAAAGCCAAATCAATAAGCGTCCCCAAGCTAGGACCATTCTTATTGCATAGTTTACTTAGCATCTCCCAACTTATCCAATGATGTTTATGAATATCATCAAAATATCCCTATAAGAAAGAATTCATAATTTTCTCAATCCTTGTTACAATCTAAGCTTGTAGAGACACGGTCATTAATGTATGAATTTTGATTGAATAATGAACATGTCTAATGAGAATTTAATGTCCTCCCATAAAAAAATGTTTCTTCTTCAAACTAGCAACCTTAGAATACAATGTTTTGATGTTAATAGTATCAAGTTTTTTCTATCATAATGTATTGAGCATCCTAAGTACTTAATGACATGGATGCTTGCTTAAATCCAAAAAACATTGCAATTTTCCTTATAGCAATAACCTTCACCTTAGAAGAAACAAGAAATTTGCATTTGTCCATACTTAACCTTAAGACTTATGTGAGTTGATTTGATTCAAGCATGTTCTAAATACTCTTTAAAGACCTCAAATCTCCTCTACTAAAGATTATAATGTCTTCAATGTATGAGAGATGTATGATTAAAGTAGTGCTCCTTATTGTAGCATAATACTATATTGTTCTATTATGAAAGCATAAATATAGTATTCTAGAGAAACATTTCATAGCAATGATAAACAATAGTAGAGAGACAAGACTACCTTTCAAAAAATATTTCGTGGTTGGAAGAATCCATAAGGAGAACCATTAACTATAATAGGTAATCATGAGCTACTACATAGATTCTCAATCAAGGAACTAAATTTAGCTCAAAAGTTGACATATTACAACACTTTAAATAAACTTTCCCATTAGATTTTGTCAAATGCACTTTTAAAGTCAAGCTTTATTACACAATTTCCTCCTCTCATTTTTCTAATTCATTGATGCTATTAATTTTTTACCAATTGATATATTTTTTTCCATTTCCCTTTGAGAAATTGAACCTACTCTGGAGAGATAATTTTGCTAAGTAGACTGCATAGCTTAGCTATAAATTTTTTCAAAATCATTCTTGAAATTTTTGTAATATATATTGGTCTAAAATTCTAAATGGTAGATGGGTTGTTGGATTTTGGAAATAAAACAATGTGAGAGCTAACAATTCCATTAGATATAGGACTAACATCTAGAAATTTTGAGCAAGAGTCTTAACATAGATTTTAATAATATCCCAATATGTATTGAAACACACCTCATTAAAACCATTATGGCTTATTACAATGTATTTATCCATCAGAGTAATTACTTAATGGTAGATGGGTTGTTGGATTTTCAAATTAAAATAATGTGAGAGCTAATAATTCCTTTAGATATAGGGCTAACATCTAGAAATTTTGAGCAAGAGTATTAACATACATTTTAATGATATCCCAATATGTATTGAAACATACCCCATTAAAGCCATTATGGCTTACTACAATGTATTTATCCATCAGAGTAATTACTTAATGGACTTCTTCAAGTCTACCACATTAGTAAGTAAATTCTTGTCATCTTGAGTAATAAGCTTAGAAATCTAGATTAGCTAATCATTTTGAAAAAGGTTATCCATTTTTCCAAAGTGTTCTTCAAAGTATCATATAGTAGTGTTTTGCAATTTTTTCTATCCAAAAAATTTTGAACCATCCTTTCCTTTTATCTTAAAAATATGGAGTTTAGGATTAAGTCAATTTAGAGAGGCTAGTTGCATAAGATCTAATGAAGCTAGCATATGATGTCTTCAACTAAACATATGATACATTAGCCCAACGTACTATACATTATGTAGAGATCAATATAGATAAGGAAGGTTTGTGTACTAACTAAAGGAGGGTGTAATACATTAGATTTGCATGTACCATACATAAGACCTAACATATAGGTTTTTTAAGTAGTGAAGGTAAGTAAGAGTATGGTATAGTTAGTTTGTGTTGAATTGGTTATAAGGAACACACTATACAATGATTCATCATACGACACATTAGACTAAGAATCAGTAAAGCATAGTAAAAAGGAAAAGTATTTTTTGATTTTTCTTGAGTGGATTATAAAAAACATATATTACAATAGATGCATTATAAAGTTTGTTAAGTTGGAAGATGATGATGGTTTTATGGTAAGAGGATGAACTATATAATATGGTTGACCCAACAAATAGAATAATACTAAAAAGTTGTATAAAATAAATATTATGTTAAGGGTAAATTATGATACATTAATATTATAACAAGAGGGAAAACTACATATAGTGTTTTAAACAAAGTAAGCATATGAAGTATGTCATATGCATATATTAAAAAGGATCATTTAATGATTCATGTGCATTTATGGGTAATTCTAGTAAGTGTGATATAAATAAACTAGTAATTAAACATGGTATAATTCCTAAGTTAAATGTTTTAAGTGCTATTTATTATTTATTTTACTCTAATACATGGCATGATTATCATGGAGATTGATATTATGTCACTAGAATGTTGTTATATTTCATAAGATGATCTATTTAAATTTTTCATATAATAATGAAAGTGCATACATGAAATCAATTAATACAAATGTGAACTTTTTTATATTAGAAATGGAATAATTGATGATTTTAGTTTATGGCAAGGCATATAAAAATGTTTATAGCATGTGGAATTAAAATAAGAATTTGGATTCCATTGACATATTATCCTTAGCCCATGTTGATATATATAGCCATTATTAATTTGTGGAGATGGCAAAAGGCACAGGTTTGGAGGTCATACCTAGATTTGATATTGGTATTACGATTATGATATGACCTCATTTGATAATCACTAGTAATTTGCACAAGGTGACCAGGCATAGATATGGAGGCCAAACCATTATGTATTGTTTGATAGCTACTAGCACTTTTTACATAATTGCTAGGTAAATGTTTGAAAGATGTACCTTTATGGATGGAAGCTAGCCTTGTCATGCCTATAGGTAGAGGCTATTTATAGATTTGGATATTATTGTATAACAAAGATATTATTAAAGGGGTAAGTGGAAACTTAGAGAAACAAGGTTTGGAAATTTTATATTAAAAAAAAATGGAAAAATCTAATCTATAGTCTACTATGGAGTTTTCTTCTCATAAAAAAAATATCAACTCCCTTTAACATGGGTTAGTAAACTAAAACAAGATAGCCATATGAGATGTTATCATAGGCATCAATTTTATTAAAGATCAATTATGAGGAATAATAGTTAAAGGACCTTCTTAGAACCCATTCTTAGCCAACTAAAACAAGATAATACTATTAGACATATCTAGTTTAAAATATTCAAAGATCAAATGTTAAATGTAAATTAAATTTTAAAAATATTGCCATTAGAATCACATGTGCAGTAGTAAAAGCAACTCCCTATGTGCAAATGGAATTTCAAATGGACATCAAAGAATTGATAAGATTAGGAATAATTAGAGAAAGCAACAACCCACATCGGATAAGTGCATTCATTTCTAACAAACAAACTGAGCTAGTTAGAGGAAAAGGTAGAATGGGTTTTAAAAAAATTAGAAGTACTTGTGATAACTGTAAGAAAATTGGACACATACAAGAAAAATATTGGAACTTGTACCCTAAATGTTTTTTAAAAAAATTTTAAAAAAATAAAGTACTTACTACAACTAAGACTAAAAAGGTACTTCAAACTCTCCAACAAATTGATGAAACTTATTCACTTCTGGTGGCTCAAAAGGAGATATCGCATGAAGTGAAGAAAAATAGACTCCTCACTATGCGACTACAAGTGAAGAAAGAGCTTATTAGTGCTATCATTGACATTAGAAGTGAAAAGAACCTAATATCCAAAAGTCTTGTAAAAAGGCTCAAGTTGGAGACTACACTACAATGAAGATCTCATTCTTTAGGGTAGATTCATAATGACTCTAAGGTAATAGTTGGAAACTAATGAGTTGATGTTTGCTATCACCAAAGACCATGTTGATGAGGATATCATAAAGTGGTATCTCTAGAGCTCTACTAGATTATACTAAGGAATCCCCTCTTGTGAGATCGAGATGCCATCTACTATCGACGAGTACAATGATATCTATCCACGAAGGATGGACAAAAATTCCTAAAATGAGATAAAGAAGAATTGAAAAAATGTGTTGTTGATGCTGGACAATTAAAGAAGTCAACAAATTTTTATTAAGCATATGTTTTTCCAACAAAATCCAAAGAACCACTTGATAGAACTAATAGAATTTTCATCCTTCTAAAGAAGAGAATCAAACATTAGTTCAATAAAGAAGATTCCATGAGACTCAAATCTCAAAAGAAGAGACTTATGACTAAGAGATCACTTCCAAAAAAATAAATCTAGAATAGATGAAAAGAAATCAAAGGAGGAGAGAAAATAATGCAAATTGATGAGCAGCACAAAGCAGTGGGATCGTGAGCTTGATTGCATGTGAAGATTGCTACAGTGTATCAGAGTACATGCCATAATGCATTGGTCAAATGCTACTTGTGGAAGCATAGACATGCCCTCGAGAGACATAAACCACAAAGGACAAATACTAAAAAGAGACAGAAAGAGATAATAAAAGGAAAAAACTAAAGTGAAAAAGTTACAACATGCATGCATAAGCCAAAAATGACATGCCCATGTGAGCTTAACATCTAGCATTGCAAAAGGATGCATTTTTTTAATTAAATATTGTATCTTGATCTCTGTATAAAGGGGTGAGAAAGATATATGAAGTAATTGAGAGAGTTCTAGGAATCAAAACTTTGTGAAATTTAAGAACTTCTTAAAAGGGAATCTTCTTAAGGAATTTAATCATTTGTGACAAAATCACTCTTTCCTTTCTCCTTCTTTCTTTACTCTGAGCCATTTTCACGATTCTACTTCCCAACAACTACTCTTAAAAAAGGTTTATAGAAGAGGATTCGAGGTGACAAAAACTCCTCGTATATAGGTCACTTGGCCTTGTGTTTTTTGTTTAATGTTAACAAAACCATTTATTTATGTCCTACTATTTTATGTATAGATCACGTTTCTTAAGTTTAGTGGCAAAATGTTTGGTGAGAACACAATTAACACTAGACAAAAAAATTGAGTAAATAGGTAAAATATTTACAATGACATGATGGTTGATTGGATGTACTTTGTAAAGCCATCTCTATTTGGTTTGGACTATAAAATAAAAATAATAATGATGAGACACTAGTAATTAAACATGTGAGATAATGAGTGTGGGTAAAATTCGTATTAATGGTTTTCTAAAATATTCTTCACACGTTAGAAGTTTTTTCAAGCCTAGGATATTATACTTAGATGCATCCACAAACTTATCTTTAGCACAAGTGGAATACATTAGAATTTAAGAAGTTTGAACTTATACATTACATGCTACTAAAACTCTTAGAATTTGAACTGAATGTATGGTATATGAGGCCCACATATCATTCATGGAAGCTCCTATATAGTACATTCATCAATGCTACTTTAATATTTCCAAGATAGATGATTATTTTTGACACATGATACAAGAGGTTTGACATCTAGTATGTTAGATCTAATGACCATCCATCTAGTTCAATCTACATCATATGTGGGAAGAACTAGATAAATAGACAAGTGAGATCAAAATTGATATGCACATATAACACATTTATTTCTACATATGACACATCAAGGTCTAATGTATGACACCTTATCTTAAAACATATGATACATCTTGTATAAGAAATCTGTAATAGTTAGTTTGACAAATGTTGTACTCTAAAGGACTGAGATTACAAAACCAAGCTGTGTTGTACTAATATGTTGTTAAGATTTGTATAAATGTAATTTTGACTATCTAATATCTTCTTCAAATCTTAAAGAAGATGAATATTGAGTGACTTTGCTCTTGGTGCTCTAAGTTCTAGATTATAGAACTCAAGACATCTCTGTCGCATAGTTAAACCATGAAAACTAAATTATTCTACTCAATGATTTGGTTAGCATGTTTAACTATTATCCTTAAGTAATACTTATGATCATCGTTTTAATATAAGCATCATGTTTTAGAAAAGCAAAAATATCATTTTACAATTTTATAATTTAAAATTATGAATTTATAAATTAAAAAAAAAGTTTTAAAAATGTTATGTTTGTCATGCAATGTATCACTCTTGTATAGTTCTTTTATAATCACTAAGAATTAAGTTTATTTTACAAAACTTAATTCTTATGCTTACATTCATTTTTACAACTCAATACTTGTATTTTGGTTAAAGTGAGCTAAATACAATTCCTTCTTTCATATAGTGATATTCTTATTTACTTCAATTTTTTTTTGAGTGTTATATGTCATACAATACAAACTTTTCGAGTGTTATATGTATGTTTCTCTAACAATTAAGTTATTTTTCACTCTTATAATAAATACTAATACAATCATTATATCATAATAATATGTTATTATTTTGTTTCCACTTATTTCATCATATAGTGTGAAGTTCATGTACCATACTTATATGTGCATGAATTATTGTGCTTCAGTGTTATACATATATGATATATTTATCGTATGAGTACATGGCCTAGCTGTCAAAACTTCACATTGAACTTGGATGGTCTATGCAATAAACTAATATGATTAATATTAAAATTATTAATATATTTATATATATATATATTCTTTTTTTCATACTATAATAACAATAATACGTATCAATGTATTTAGTTGTTAAGACTTTTTGTAAATGATAATGATTTAAAAGAAAACAAATACATTAAGCTTTGTACACTTTTGACATTTTTATGATAATGTATATTATATGAGTATTATCCATCTTACAAAAATCCTAGAGTATTACATTTTCTTGACAACTTGGCTATTATGAAAATATATACTGCATCATTTTCTTTCATATTAATATGTTCAATGTCAAAGTTTAAGTGCTAGTAGTATTATTTAATTATTGGAATGATGTTTATACATGTTTTTTTCCTTGAGAAAAACTTCACAATGTACTAATATGATCAGAAAGGTAGTCCTATAGTGACTATTATTATACTTATTTTAGAAATTTTAATTAACAATTATAGGTTCAAAATTTGATTTTGTATTATGTTTAGTATATGTAAGTGTTTAGTTTTAGAAATCTAAACTAATTATTCAAATTTTAAGATTAGTATTTTCGAGTAAAAAGCAAAAGGCCAAAAAGCAACTTATGCATTTCCCTATTATTCTCATTGTATCAAAAGAAATTTGTTTGCATTTCATTTTCTATTGATCAATTCTAGTTTATTCTAGCAATTAATACTTGCATTAGATTGTGCCATAATATAAAAAAGAATATTTGTGGTAATAGATTTGATTAAATTTGAATTACTGTAAGCTTAAATCCAGTAATATGTAGTTGCTTTGTGTTACTACTAGGTGTCTCATCCAAGCACCAATTTTTGTAAAGGTTTACCTTTACTTTCTATAAAAAAGAGAGTACTTTTGTTAGTAAAGCCTTGATTGGTCGACTGGGGGTGGACATAGGTTCATATTTTTGTTAGAATCCAAACTATTTGAAACTCTTTGTGCTCACTCTCTATTTGCATTTCTTATTTTCTTTTATATGTGCTTAATTCCAATTATTGCAATGGTTTATGAAGTGCATTCTTCAATATATTTTTTTAATCCAATATATCATTGTATTTTAAGTGCTAGTTATGTTGAGGATTGTTAAATGTTAATTTTGTTCATAAATTAATGAATTAAATTAAATAATTTTTATGTTCTAGACTTAAAGTTTTGTTCAACTATTCACAACTTGATATAGTTCTCTCTTTTTTATTCTTACATCACATTTTGGTACTTTTTGTTGACAATTTTATTTTCAAGTTACTTTAATTAGAAGTCATCTTTCATTTGAAGAGATTCTTGCAAGAATATTTTAGTTTTTAAGTGCTACAATTTATCAACACCTCCCTCTTATTTTGTCCTTCATAGTTTTTATCAACCAATGTTCATAAACGTTTTCTAGCTAATAGAGAGCTATTGGTCACAATTTTAAATGTTATATAGGGTTAAAGGCATATATAAACCTCTTCAAATGCTGAGAAAACACTGAAGGGAAAGTTATGTGAGAAGCATTTTACTTGAACATCAACTAAACTACATTACAAAATTGTATATCAGGCTAAGTTGAATTTATTGGCTAAAAAAGAGTGTCTAAGTTTATTAATTAATATCCTAAAAGTAAGCATCTACATTGTGTAAACTAGAGTTATTCTTCTTGAGAGGATGTACGAATGGGCAATAGTACTGTCTAATTAAGTATAGTGTAAGAACTCAACTCTTCATAAAATATACTTTCATTTATCATGTAGTATGAGTAGTTTACATTACCAAACACTCTTATTTAGATTGAAGTATAAAGGCATTTGTATAGTATAATACATACATCATACAATATGATTAATATATAATGAATTAAATATTTAATTGCTAAAGAAGGTTGCAAAACACTAAGCATTTCTTGCAGTATAAAATTTATTATCATATGACATGGTTAGGCCTTGTTAAGTTAATAAGATAAATAGAACTAAAATAAAGTAGTTCACAAATCATGGTCCTCACTTAACAAAACAATATGATCATTTGCTAGAGTGAGAAAAGGAATTGCCAAGTAGTATAATGTATCAGATAATTAGTTGATTTATAGACATCATATAATATGATCCCTAAATTGGACAACACAATTAGTACGAGCAATATGACTAAAGGTTACTTTGACTAAATTTTTAGAATTGTTAATATAATAATTGAAGGACATTTTGAGCCTTTGAAGAACTATTTAATGCTTATATAAAGGGATATAAACATAGCTAATGGGCAAACTAACATTTACACATCATTTATGGGCAACTACTCCAAAACATCTTTATGAACCTCAAGCATTTAATCAAGCAAGTTGTGTTGAAGCAAAAGAACCTTATTTACATTAATTTCACAACCATCATTCTAGTTGAAGTGTTGAGCTAACTTTTTAATCTCTTCTACATTTAGAGTTTCTCTTAATAATTATATTGAATTATGCAAAAAGTTTATTTGAGCTTTTCATTGTATACTTTGTCTTATTTTGATACTTTTTCTTTGAATTTTTCTTGGTCTTTTGGTCATTGTTGATGGTCCCTTGGTTCTATGTTGTAAGCTCCTTTTGGCTAATGACTATCATATGCCACCTAACCTCATAGGTAAGGACTAATGAATGAGAACAGTTTTTAACTTAATTTTCTTTTTCAAAATATTCAAAACTAATTGAATTGCTCCTAAATCCAAAAAAATAGATAAAGTCTCATCTATAAACTATTCATTTTTTATATGTAACATTTATCACTATATATACACTAATAATTATATCACAAAATAGTAAAATATACATCCATATCAAATGGAAAAACTAACACCCACATCCACACCACATATTCATCAACTAAATCCATAAAATCAATAATAATTCATAAAACATATAAAATACATACCATAACTACTCTAATAATCCAACAACATCAACTAGTCACAAAAATCCACATATATAATAATCACATGATAGATATCCCCAACACATATTAATTATATACTTAAATCCTCAATCTGAGTAAGGTCCCACCGTAATGTTGCAAACCAGGTTGACCTCTAATGTAATCCTAAGAAATTAGCTCAAAAAAGCTCAGTGGATAAATTATAAATAGCAAGACAATATAATGCAATAATTTAAAGAATAATAAAGCTATAAACCACATAATAAATGACATAAATAAGAAAGAATAGCTATACTAAATTAAAATAACAATATAAAAAAATTGACTTAACTCATTGATTTATATTTTCTTTTACTTATGCTATTTTTCTATTTATTTATTCAATTTGTTTTTTTCAGTTCATTTCTTAATTCAATTTGAGCTTTATTATCTATTAACTATTATTCTTACTCATATATCATATTATTTTTATAATAATACCCATCAGACTATATTTGATAGGTTATCATATCATGTCTAAATAATACTAATAAAATTATATCTAATAGGTTATCATATCATGTTCATATAGATACCCATCATATTATATCTAATGAATTATCATATTATGTTCATATCATAGCCATCAGACTATCTTGAATGAGTTATCATATCATGTCTATATCAAAACCCATAAAAGTATATCCAATCATTTATATATCATATACATATCAATATTCATTAGACTATATCCAATAGGTAAGCCTCTATTCATAAGCATAACAATCCATCAGAATTATATCAATCATCACCAGTATGGCTCTAGAAACCACATTTGAGCTAGGAGATAACATCAAGAGTAAAAATATATTTCTTATCATTTATCATTTTATCATTTTTATTCAATGTGTCATTCTCATGAACCCTATCACATAAATATTCATAAACTTAATTTTTTCATATTTCTTTTCTTTCATTTTCATTCATATATGAATCTTATTTATTTATTAATAATAAACTATACAAATCTTGCTATTCAAATAAAAATATATGAATAGGTTTAAGTTCATTATCATAAGTAAAAAATATCACTTTGTTTTGACATGCTTAAGGAATATAAATAAATAAGTATACTTACATCACAATTAATCAATTTACCCACCTAATCTATGTGTTAAGGAATCTATATCTTGAATTCATTTGCCTTTTTAATCTTGGTTTTCCCTTACATTTTTATGTTCCTAGATGAGAATTTCAAATTCTCAAATTACACTATAAAAGTGAGTCTTATCATAATTTCTTGAAATATCAATTTATTGCCAACAAAAATCAACACATATATCTTAATTTTGGCTATCATAATAAGCAATCATGCTAGATTAGGGCAACTCTTAATTTTATAAATTAAACACAAAATAATGCTTAATCTTTTAGGAAATTAAAAGTTCACTATAAATTATCATCGTTTGTCCACAGAAAAATATTTTTAGTTCTAGCTTGTAGTTTTCTTTTGGATAATAAACTCTCTCAAAACAAGGGTTGAATTGGAAAACTTAATTAAAGAGTAATGCTTTTTCCTCCAACCAGTTAATGGTTTCTTAAATTTCCCTAAACTTCTCATATGAAATCAACAAAGATTTTGGGCTTTTGGTCCCACACAACAGGAAGGTCAAGTGTTCAAAATTTTTTAAACTTTTTTGTTTAAGTTAGATTTATGTTTAGTCATAATATTATTAAATTATTATGACTATTTATATATTTTTTATTATTAAATGTTTAATTATAATATGTTAATTAATTATATGATAACTTTAAAAATTCATATCAATTCCAAATGGACTCTGATTGATATGAAATGAATGTCATTATATTCATCTAAAAAAACTCTAATTAAAAATATTTTTATTATGAAATTTTGGAATATATATTTTGTGAGACATATTATGAGACAAATTATGAATATCTTTTACATCAATTATTTAACACATCTCATGCCCACAATTTGAATCTAACAAAATAATAATATTTCATATATTAATTACATATTATAAAACAAACTTTTATTATAGCATTTCAAAATTTGAGGTATTACAATGATTTTATAGTCTTTTAGCTTAGCATTTTGTACGTTCTTTTATTCTAAGTTTTGTTGAGTCCTTTAACTTAATGTGGGGTTCTTTCTACCTTCTTTTTCAAATGACATTTTGGTATGTTTGCCTAGTATTTTTGTTAGGGTAGGCATAGATTCGATATTGGATTGAACTAATTGAAAATTATTAGTATGGTTTCTTAATTGTACTCCCCATACAAAGGTTTTAAAAATAAGCAAGAGTTTCCAAAATACTTTTATAAGAGTAAATAAAAAACTCTAAAAGACTTTTATTGATTTGTTTAATATTATTGACTATTTAATTTTCATAATTCACCACTCTCCCTTATGTGGATCTCATGCTCCTATTTCCCATGAAGTATATGGTACTATTAACAATAAATCAGTACACAAAGGTATGATATTAACAATTTTCTCTCTAATGTGAGTGCTTAGCTTATGTACTATTGTGAAAGGAATTGAGATTGTAAGACCAACGTTTATGGCCAAGGGATGTAATAAATCCAATTTATGAGATCTAACAAACAAAATATCATAGTGTTTTTACTTTATTTTACTTCTCAAACAACAAGCTTTCAACTTAATATGATCTTTTAAAGAATAATTTGAGAGTATTTATGATCAAAGTTTTATTTATGATTTTTTTAAACTTATATTCTTAATCTTGATTAATTAATTTCATAAAAAGTTACATTTCACAACCCTTCTCTTATGTGGTCACCCTAGCAATCCTTTTTTTAATAGTTTTTACATAATCATTTTTCACGATGAATAGGACAATATTCCTCAATGTTTCTCCCATTTATTACGACGTATGGGCTCTCCTACCTATTTTTTATTTTTTAGCTAAGGTTATGATCCAAAATATTTTAGCATGTTCCAGTAATTTTATTTTCGCATAACTAGTTCTTTAATGGTCAACAAACCAATATTGCTCAAACAAGTCTTCTTTATGGGTTAAGAAATCATTATATTTATTTTGGTCATAAGCATAATTAACTACTAATGCCTCAATCTTCACCTTTGTTTTGGATATTTAGCTACTCATCCTTATGATTCCTATGAGTCAGAGGCTTCATGTTTAATATGTTCACATATGATTGTGTTCATTTTCAAAAGAGACTTTGTAGTTAATCAATTTTTGAAGTTATTTAGCTAAATAATTTAAATGAGTTCCATCAAATCTAGTTGTTCAAAGAAGCTTCAATAACATGATGTAATGCATCCATCTCATTCCCAAAAGTTTTAAGTTTTCAATTTGGTTCTTAGTTGCATTATGACATAAGTAGGATGTCATGTTTAACAACATCATGCAAAACAAGTTATTTCAAGTAATAACTTAGAAATAGATTTTTTGTACAAGTTCAAATTGATAAATAAATAATTCTAAGAAAATAAACTGAGGCCTCAGTATTACTAAATTGATTTTATTGTTTTCTTTTTAGTACAACATTAAAAGTCCCACATAACTTGAGTTCAACTTGGTTGTAGTCAATGCAATCCCTTGTAACAATAAAATTTACAATTAAATATGTAGTTTATATTATGGATGGGTTTATGTTTTCAAGTACATGACTCCCTTTCAAGTTGGCAATTTGATTTGAAAAAAAAAAGAAAATATTTAGGTAGTTCACATAAATTATAGTATGGTTTTCTTGCTAGTCTCACATCAAAAATAGAATGCTATATAAGGAAATCACAATCTAGGTTTCACAAAGCTTACCTAATCTAGTAATTTTTTTATTTATAGTTCCTTCAACCTCTAGCTAAGCGCTAGAGAGATAGATCATTTTTAATGTTGGGAAATGTTTTTTCATACTTAGAACTACTTTAGGACTCTTCAACTCTAATAATAATTACTGATGTAGTTGTGATATGATTAATAATTGAGGATGTGCTTAAACAATGATTATATCAAAAGAGAGAGAAAGGTGAAGAGAGAAATAAGATAAAAAAGAAAACTATGAGAGGGATAGATGAGAGAGACAAATTGCGAGAGGTTGAGTGGATTAGAAAGGTAATAGAGATAGAAACTAAGAGGGTGAGAGAAGAAGAGAGGCAATCAGAGAGGGGCAATTAGAGAAAGGTTGAGGGTAGAGTGAGAAGTAATATTGGAGAGGAAGAGAGAAATAGGCAAAAGAGAGAAACGTGGGTGGGAATGAGAAAAAGAGATTGTGAGAAAGAGGTGAAGAGATAGAGGTAATGTGCATGAGGTCAAAATGTATAGAATACCATGCATGCAAATTTAACATCTTGCTCTCTAAACTTATGTAGAATATAAGGCACTAATATTTAACAACACTTGGAGACTAAGCCAACAAAATACAAAATCATTCTAATTTGATATTGATTAGATAAATATGGGTTTTTAAGCATTGGATCAAGTCTTGAATACTTATTATGAAGTGGAACTAGAGTTGGAAACATAGTTTGAGAACATTATTGTAAGAAATATAACGTTAAAGAGGTAATGAGATAATTAAACCATAACAAGAGCAAAATGACATAAGAGAACTAAGAGGAACTAAGAAACATACAACTTGCCAAAAACGTAAGAAAAGGAGCTCTAGCATTATGGATACTAAAATTAATATGAGGTAGCCTACGGAAATTATCTCTACATTTGGAAAGGTGTTACGATTAAAGAGCAGTAGGGCCAATTGGATAAAATTCCTAATACATGAAGAGGAATTTATATGTTAATTATTAAGAGTTAATGAATTGAAAAGGCTATATATTTAAAGATCCTGATTGCAATAAATACAAAGTTAAATGGAGTTTATAAGAAGGCCTTGATCTATAGAATAATCATCCTTACGCTTGTGGTGTATAGTTGACAAAGAATGTATCACAAACTAATGCAACAACAAAAACTTCTAAAACGATTTTAGCAAAGAACAAGAAGCTCTAAAACATAAATTTGGAATGCATTAGTAACACAAATTGTTCATTTATTTACTTCTTGTCCTCTACAAATGACATAACTAAAATGACCCAAGAAATTATCTTATAATCCCATGTTAACTTTAACAAAAGTCATAAGATTTCCAAAGTTTTATGGATCACAAGAAACCAAAAACTCCAACCAATCAAAGTCATAGTGGAACAATGCATCATATACATCAAGAATAGTTGCCTTAAAAAAGGTGATAAGAACACAAAATATTTTTATGCTATTATAAAGGATAATAAAGACTAAACATCAACTACAACAAGGACTCTATTGGTGCCAAGATTTATCAAGTTAAGACAATTTAAGAAGTAGCTAACCATCATTATTAAATGTTTCTTCCTTCTATAAAATTATTTGATATCATCCTACCTTTGGTTTTAAATGAAGATAAATGTTGGTTGATGAAATAGATCACAATGGAGGAGGTAAAAGAGGTTACTTTCAAATAGATAAAGATAGTGCTCCAAGTCTTTATGGATATAATAAGTATTTATTCACCTAATTTTGAGAAATTATTACTAGTGATGTGTAAATGTAGTAAGGATTTCATTGTTAGGAGTTCTATCCCAAAGCAATATCAAGTAATCTAGTTTTAATCCCAAAGAATGATAATCCTAAATTGTTCAAAGATTTTGGACCAACTTATTTATTTAATTTCATTAAAAAGCATTTTGTAAAGTTGTTAATAAATAGGCTTCAAATAATGCTACCTATAGAAAAGTTAAATGCAGGAACTATGTTGTCAAGTTGGCCTTAAAAAATGCCTTTAATAGTCTCTAGTGAGGGTTTTAAGAAAAGTACTAGCTAAATTCAACTTTTTAAAGTATTTTATGAAGCTTATCATGAACATTCATGGCAATACTTTGATATCTATCATTATAAATGGCATTTCAAATGGACTATTTCAATCATCTAAAGACTTCAAGATAAGTAACCTCATATCTCCTTTACTATTCATCTTGGCTATGGAGGTATTATGTTTGGTTCTAAAAAACATTATTTATATTATTTGTTATCCCTCCATCATGGCAAAATAGAAGGCTTACCAATGGTTTCTCACTTGGGCTATGCTGATGACATCAAACATTTTTGCATAGAGGACTTGGGAATAGTTCTAATATCAATAAAATGTTGATGAAATTTCAAGAATCCTTTGACCTTCAAATTAATTAGCAGAAAAGTAATTTTTTCTTACCAACTACAGCATGTAATCAAGTTCATTAAAAAGATTAAGAAAATTATGTTCTAATATGGTACCTTTTAATCAACTATTTGGGATGTCATCTACTTATAAGTAGGAGAAACATTGTACACTTCAACGCATTTTGGACAAAATAGCTAAAAAAATAATTGTATGGAAAAAGAGGCCTCTCTCAATAGGAGGAAGACTAATTATTTTAAGATAGTTTTGTCTTTAATACAACTTTTTACATTAATGTTGGCTAACCCACTACTATAGATTTTAGATAGAGTAAAGAAGATTATGAAATTTCTAATGGGGAGACATTGATAAAGTACACAAACATCATAGGGTTACCTAGGACAAGATATGCACTCAAACTGATGAAAATATAGTTTAGGTCTAAACAAGATCAAAGTCATAATAACTATTTTTTTACAAAGTTGAATTAGAAACTACTACTTCACAAATCACTTCAATCAAAATAAATGAAAAAAGTAGTTAAACATGGAAAGAAAGGGCCACAAATCTAATATTTAGAAATTGTTGAAAGGTATAATGAATCAAGTGTTCATAATTCTAGGTTTTGTAAAAATATAACCACATTCATTTGGTCCCTTATTAGATATAGGTAGAGAGAGGATTGGGTTATGGAAAGAAAAGTGTAGCAAAAGGGCTTAAATGATGAGGAATAGAATTAAGAAGATGAAAAAGAAACTAAGGATTTACACACTAAAGTGATCCCTAGAGAAGACCACCAAGCCAACTTAAACACTCAAGCTACCAAGTAATACACTTTCTTTAGTCACAGTTTATCCACCATTTATTTGTTAATAACAGATCCTTTAAATAGAAGATTATAGCTAATTATTTAATAGAAAAGCAAGCTTTCAACTTATTAAAAACTTTCATGTAATCTAATTCTTTAATATAAAGCATGCTTCATACCTACTTCTTAAAGACTTTTTTTTATATCTTTAAATATTTTAGACACTTTTATTAAAGTAACACCAAACATATGCCAACCATGAGTCACCTATCCTAAGCCACTTACAACCACTTTAATTTCATACCTCTAATTACTTAACTATTTTAGAAGCTTTATTTTAGGCTAAAAAATTATTGAGTAAATACATATCATAATTCCTTAATTTATTTCTCATTTATTATACTATTATAAACATTATTAGTTCTTAACTACCCTTTTTACCATGGTTTATGTGATGAGCTAGTGATAAATACTTTTGTTATACAATTTAAGCTGAAATTGTATTTTTTCTTCATGCACTTCATAATCTTTATGTTCATGTTTAATTACTCATTCTTATCTTCTTATATCATTCCCTTTTTTCTAAATAAAACTCTACTCTATAGAGTTGAAGTATAGGTAGTCTTTCATGAATTTTGATGTTCACTTGATATGTTCATGTTTTGTGGGCGATATATCTTCTTCAAAGAGATTTGGTTGTAGTGATAATGATAACTACTTTCTTGAATCACTTGCATAACTCTCACTGAGTTGATCCATTTTTAATTACTAAATATCTTCAATAAAAGATCTTTGGGAGCTCTACAAATAGGTTTTATTGCAATTTCTCTAGTTTTGGAATTTATTCTTCATTTCATACTTGAATGTTTGCAAATCTTCTTACATTTCTTCTAATTATTGATTTGTCACTTGACATAGGTTTTGGATTAAATTTGGCAAGATTTTAATTTGTTCCTTTCATGTTACTCTAACTATCATTTTCTTAAGACAATTATTAAGAAATAAGTGTCATTACCAGAATGTTGAAAGGAATGAGTTTAACTACCAATAAATTCTTGAATGTTATAATTGATGAAATATTATGATGTTGAGCTTAGAAACTAATGATGTAGAAGGAGAGATGATATAACATTGGAATAAAAAGTATAACAAAAAAGTTTAAAAGAAGAGGAATAAAGATGAGAGAATGAAGAAGAAAGTAAGGATTTACTCACCAAAGTGAACCACAAAGGAAGCCACTAGGTTAAATTGAACACTCAATCTACCAATCATTGCACTTTTTTAGTCACAATGAATTCACCATTCATCCATTAATTAGAAGTCCTTTGAATAAGAGATTATATATAATTATTTAATACAAAAGAATGCTTTTAACTTATACATTTTTAAGACTTTTAAACCCATATAAATCTTTAATATAAAAGCATAATTTATACTTACTTTTTGAAGACATTCATCTATATATTTTAATATTTTAAATACTTTTATTAATGTATCGCCTAGCATATATCACATACCATGAGTCATCTATTATGAGCCACCTACCACCACTTTGAATTCATACCTCTAATTTCCTTACTCTATAAGCTTTATTTTAGGCTAAAAAAATTAATTAATATATTTTATAATTTCTTAATTTATTTTTCCTTGATTAGCCTATTATGCACCCCATTAGGCCATGACATGCTCTCTTTATCATATTTTATGTGATGCGCCTATAATGAATACTTTTGTTGTGCAATTTAAACCCAAATTATAATTGCTCTTCATGCACTTCAAGATCGTTATGTTCATCTCAAATTGTTTTTCTTATCCTGCATCATTACTATAATGGTAATTTCAACTCACAATTTGGAATGCTACTAGGAACAAAAACCTCATCTTAAAATGAAGGTAGAGGATATGGAGCCCAAGATGCCCAATAAAAGTTCCAATCTTGGTATGGAGAATTTTGAACAATTTGCTTCCTTTCCCTAAGTAATTAAAGAAATAAAACTTTCAACTAGCTTCTAAATTTTCACATTATCCGAATGAGGATTCATTGATTCATCCCTTCATTTGCTTTGCTAAAAAAAGTAAAGTATGCACTAAGTTTGTCAATACCTTGGAAATTCAACAAAGAAAATCATCCAACATACATGATTTATTACACAGTTGGTGAACATAGGATGAAAGACATTTAATAAAAAGAGAAGTGACAAACAGTGTTCAACTATTAATACATTAGAAGATTTAGAAGCAAAAAAAATGAGAATATATGAAGAAATAATTCAATTAGTCATGAATATTATAAACAACATTATCAATAGCTAGTACAAAATCTTTAAATTCTTTCCCCACATGTAATGATCTTAAAAAGACATAATTATAGTTCACCTTGGTTTAGTCTCTTTGTTCAATTTGATGAGATATAGAATCTATGAATTGGTTACATGGAACCTTCCACATGCTAATATGATGAGCTAAATGTTCATGGTCTCACAATCCCTAAGATTAAGTATATAAATTATTGTGGAATTGTTTATAATCATAATGCTAAAATAGGGGAAGCTTATGCTTTTTTTTATTAGTAAAGGCTCTAAAATGAAAGCAATAGGTTTGGCTATCATTAAAGGTTTGAAGCGATGAAAGAATAAACTTAATCAATCAAAGTGAACTAGAATTACATCCACAAGTAAGGTTATAAAGTGGCTGGAACACATGCTAAAATGGTATCTAAATTAACCAATCCATATAGTTGGAACTCAAAAATATTCTAGAGTATTATAGAACTTTGAAAAGTATAGAAAAAGCCCAAATTCCACATTTTTTATCAATATAAAAGGTATAAGCATTATCATTACTGGTCATCCATAATATGATGTAAAATCTTAGAGATTAGTACATGTTCATGAAACTTATATACAACATGTGCTTGTCAATCATACCATAAAAAATCAATAGTTATGAGAACAATAAAAGGAAAACAATGATGTTATGATCTAAGAACGAGGCCACAATTCACCAAGGGATCTGATCATGTATAGACAATACTTTATTCACTTTGAAATAGCATAGAAGTTGGTACTATTCATATCAAGAAACATTCATGGCTTATAAATTCATTAGGCCAAGGACCAACCAAGTACATTCACAAATAACATAGTTTATGTAGTCATAATGTTGTGATGGCACATCTTTACACAGCAAACTCATATTACCATTAAAGTAGGTATTATAGATCCAAGCCATAGCATCATTCCTTTTCTATAAGAATTAGATCAATATGATAATGGAATTCACCAAAATCACTTTGAATAATCAATATTATGAAATGAAATGGAACTCATATAGAAAGTAAAAATTACCAAAGGTGCATCAACAATTTATGAATGTTTGAGGTTCCAAAAGTGTCCTTATATGATGTTTAGGTTAAGTAATGCATGACTAGATAACTAACTAATTTTTCAATTAAGGAATGCTTTAGATTTGACAATCATGTAACAAACCTTATCTGAGTTGTAATGTTTGTTGTATTTAATAAATTATCTTTTAAAAAAAGAATTTCAAAGTAGTGAATGTTGAAAAGGAATGAGGTTAATGCACTTGGAATTGTAAGAAGATTGATGACTTATGCTCATGTTTGGCTCAACTTACAAATGATAGAGCCATAATCTCAACCCTTGGTATAGTTGTTATCCATCAAGAGTTCATCATCAAATCATTTATTTGGTGTTATTTGTTAACCTACCATTTGATTTATATGACATATAGGAATCATTTTAGTTCATGCATTCACTTTGCCAAATCATGTTTTTTAGCTTATAAAGCTTTTTAGAATGGCATTAGTTTATTGGTAATCTTATTACAAGTTATTTTAGTTTTAATTCAAGTCTTACTTTAATAAAATTATTTTAAAAATAAGCCATGTTCTTCAATTCCTAATGATCGTATGATAAGATGATTAATATCATACTTGTATATTCTATATTGAGGCTTACAGCTATAGACAAATTTTAATTATGTTATGGAATCATATAGTATGATGGGTTCATCCTTTAAATGTGAATTCCTTTTTGAATCAAGATTAAAGTGTGAGCTTGATTTTACAAGGTATTGGCTTGGTATTTATGTTATTTGTTTTTAAGTGTTGAGTTTAAAACTAGAATCATGTGAGTGAAGCTTCCTTCATATATTTACACAACTTATTTTCTCTTAGAATCTATTATATATAGGCTTAGTGATCAGACATGTTCAATTAGTATATTATACATATATGACGTTATTATGATAATATAAGTTGGTCATACATTAATAGTCCTTATATAATCACTAAGTCTCCCTTTGTGTACTTATAATAGCTACATCATATAGTACAAAATAAAGTATCATGTCAATATGATATATTGCTTAACATAGATGACTTAAATTACTTAATAATGAAATACATTCATTGTGTCATACATATATGACATTTGTATCATATAAGCATGATCATCTTTTAGTAAAACTAATTTTTACTTTATTTATATTATGTATAATGGTGATCTATGCATTACACTTATATGATTCATTTCTACATAACACTTAAAACAATATTGATTTAAAGGTATCATACTACTATGATAAGATTATCATATATCTACAACTATCCTTTATAAGTCTAGTTAAGCTAATTTTTGTATGATTATATAACGGTTTGTCTTTATATGATCTTCTCATACAACAGTTTCTTGAAAACTTGACTTTTGGTGAAAATAATTATCATATGATGGTGATCTAGTATCATACTTGTATAATCTATTTAAACTACAAAGTTAAATTTATTGTATCTATACAATCATTGTGATCATGTAGTACTATGTTTATAAAACTTAAGCATTACACTACATTAGTGTTGTATAATATAAAGACTTCTTTTACTTATACTTTAGTTATTTGAATTTATTTTGTTCTAGCATATTGATGGATCATTTGGGGTGATTTGTATTATGTTCATCATCCTAATGATTGTTTTAATGTACTAATTTGATACATTATTAAAATATATAATGACTATTGAATGTGTCTAAGAAATTCCATTATATTTATTAAAACTTGTTTATTTACATCTATCTCATGTATATTAGTAAAGTAGAAAATTAGTAAGATAATATAGATGATTCATAAATTGCTAAAACATTTGAAAGATTTTGATAAGGAAAATATTTTGAAAATGGGCATTATTGAATCAGGAGGAGTATTCCCTCTATTAATTCAATCATCTCATTCTCTAACTACTTATTTTCTACATTACACAAGCATTATATTATTTTGTAATATCTCTTACATAATATAGTATTTGTGTCACCTAGAAGGTACAAGTGTATAATATAATCTTTATGAGCTCTATTGTGTTAAATGTTTTGTAATATTTTTAAAAATATTGTATTTATTCCTTTATAAAATTTACCCTTACCAACTATGCTAAATGGGAGTGGTTTTTTAGAGGAAGCTTGGTGAGGTTGATTGGGGGTGCATACAGGCACTAGTTTGGTTATATCACTTAAAAATCTTGTGCCTCTCTATTACTTAACTTGTTTTACACTTTACTTATTTCATTATTATATAATAAATTAACAAATTAATTAATTTTTTTTAAAATATTATTATTGATCAATGAAGTGGAATAATTGATTTACCTTGAAAAACTATTTGAGTTAACCAAACTTGATTAATAAAGTAGAACATTATCTATGGTTGTATTTTATAGTCAAGAAGTTTTAAAATCTAAATAATTCATCCCCTATTGTGCTTATTACTTACCTTTAATTCCAACAATAAAGTGTTTTATATACATGAAAAGTAACTATTGAACATACCTTATGCCCTAATTGAATGTTGTTAGACGTTCTTAACATTCACAAGAACTTCTACAATAAAATCTACTTTGGTTGTTGAAGTAGATTATTGCAATATGTTGAACTAGAAATAGTGTACATCATAAACTATGTAACAATGAAAGTCTCAAATTATGAACTTCTTATGTCACATATCATTTGACCAACTTGTGTACCTCAAAAATGACAAAGGAGCACCATAGGTGGGACAAACATATTATGTGTTGGTGCTTACATAACATATGTAAAATTTCACATATGGTACATTTTCTATGTGTTCAAGGGACATCTCAACTACATTCTCCATACACCTTACTTTTATAAAATATAAATCATATTGGAGTTGATGATGTATTATACATTTGAGATTGATGTACCATATATCTTATACAAAATTTAAGCTTTAATTATTACTCAAGTCCCTTAAGTAAGTATGAATTGCTTTTGAAACACATGTAAAAACCCATATTTTAAGGTTTAAAAGTCATGCTATTTTTACATGATCAAAACATTTAAATTATCTGCATGATCTATAATTCATGCAAAGTAAAACCTCATATTTTAAAGCCTTGCATGAATAAGTATGCATGTGCATTCAATTTAAATTATCTTAATCAAAATGTCTTAACCATAATTAGATTAATCTATGACTCATATAAATTAAGGCTTTTGCATGATCTTTCATGAACATGAACCAAATTCATTTGAGCAATTAACTTCAATTAAAGTAGGCATAATTCTTAGGTTAATCTATGCAATCTCAATTTGGGCTATAGGTTGGCAACATTTCCAACCAATGCATGAACGCATTCTATCTGAATAACACATGTATGAAAGTGTGCTGGGCGTTGGTGCAATTATAGTATTTCATTAAGCAAAGGTAAACAAAGTTTTGGTCCATAACAAGCTCTTAAGCCATTTTCCCAATTTTCCTAATCACAAATTTATGCCTTCCTTCGAGTTCTACAATAGATGTTCTACTTCTTTGAGTTTATTATTATTATCACTTATTTTCCTCTATAGAATATTTCTACTCCATAGAATATAGAAGATTGTTTTCAACCTATTGTTTTGAACCCACAGATCATTCATTTGATGGATAATTAGATTTCTAAAACAAGAAACTTTAATACTTTGTTATCATCAAAATCATTTGTTATAATTTGGAAAAATTAGGATCAATAATTTGTGCTTTCAATGACTTTATTTGAAAGAATGCTTTTTAGAATAAAATTAGGCATACTACTCCATCAACTAAACCATGGACTATTCTTAGAGTATATTATGAAAAGAATGGGAGGGATGGACTTTCCCATCTCTTCAATTACTAAATTATACACCTAGTCCAAAAACCACTCCATAGATAACATTTGCTCTAAGCTTTATAAAGTTCTTACTAACTTAGCATGCATTCAATCCTCCATCAACTTCACAACCAAATTTATCCTAAACCCTTTATCTAATTACCATACATGCTTTGCCTCTCTATTAATAAAAATGACCTTTTAAGTTCAAAAACTTTAAGCTTTCCACACTTCTTGCAAGATAATCTTATCAACTGTTGGAGTACATACATTGATGTATACATTGTCCTCTCATTCATGAAGATGCTATTATATGTGAAATCTACCATCAAGAACTAGAATTGACATTATTGTTCTTGGATTTACAAATCTTTAGTTTAAGAGATGACAATTTTCAAAGTTTATCATACAAAATTTATAAATACATGTCCTTTAAAAATTATGGATGGAGTAGATCTAATATAAATAATATTCTAGCCTTTAAAAAACTTGACTTTTTAGGTTATTTAGCATTCCAAATACAAGTGAATAAGGCTAATAGTACTATTTACTTTTCCAACTTTGAGGTAGGTAAATAGGGATGCATCAAGCCCTCTCAAGAAGAATGATTAACCACTTAAAGGATATACATAATAAACTTGTTCAAAACTTGTGCATTCTAACCTCTCTTGGGACTTCCCATCTAAGATATTATGCTAACTTCATAACAAACCCAATCCTTCTAAAGGAAAATAGTGTTCTCACTCATAAAAAAAATAATCTAAAGTCAAAATGGATTCACCTTCACTTTCATTACTCATTATTGAGTCGTAAATAGAAAATATTTACCTATGGTTGCACTCAACATCTTCTCAAAAAGAAAAATGACACATACCTTTGATATTACACTTTTGCCAAAGTCAAAGAATGCATCCTTAGCCATAGACTATAATCACATCTCACTATGCAATTCTAGATGTTAAATGACTATAAATGTTCTAACAAACCAACATGGAAAGGTTACCCCTTATGATGCTTGTAAATTATAAATCGTTTTATTAAAAGGAGAATCCTAAGGTGCAAAAGTCCCTTGAGTAATGGAACAATCTATAAATTTAGCTCCAACTCATTTTTCAAATCACTCTACACAAAAATTGATATACTAAAAGTATTTTGGCAATGTTGAAAGAAATAATTTTCTATTTTGACTTTGGGACAAGCTTTTTTTCCTCAACTTACACAAATTGGATTTGCCAATGTATTGAGAATATTCATTATGTTATAACCATGAAGTGCAATCCAGAGGACTTCTTTGGTTCTTCAATTGGTCTAAGGTGGGGCTACTCTCTCAGAACACTCCTCTTACACATTATTGTAGATTATTTATCCATTAACATAAACTCTCCAAAATAATCATGAGTTTACCTTAATCTGTAAATATAAAACCTTGTTTATGGATTGTTTTGTCATTCTTGGTTGGATTATCAAAGATTCAATCCACAATTTTCATACTATGCTACAATGTTTGAAAAATAACAATGATTTTCATGGTAACTAGAAAAGGAATCAAATTTTCTTTTCTAACAAGATTTGTAATGCTCGTTAAGAAACTCCAAGTTAGCTACCTTGAATTTCTTGTTTACTTTAATAGAATTTATATGGCTTGTTGTGCCCCTCTTCAAAGTATTCAAAGGACATTTTTAACCAAGTATGCCTATGTCATACCTAATCTTTTTGGTTGATTTCTTTTTAAAAACCATCCTGAACAACAACCCTTGTACTTATCATTGCATTTGGCCAATCATCCTTAATGTGATCACCAAGCTTGCATTGCACTACCCATAAGGAGCCAAGCTCCCTTGCTAGATGGTCATCCACATGACTTAGGAACCAATTCTTTCTGGTTTAAGATAACTTTCTAATTATAATAGTGCATATAATGTACTAAAGTAGCATCTAACATAAAAATAATACACATAAATAAATAGTAGTATCTATCTTCAAAACCAATAAGGAAATAACAAAAATTGATAATAAAATATCCAACAATAATGTTTAACAAATAAATCTGATGCAACTAGAGTCCAACAATAAAGTCTAATATAATAGGCAATTTTATTTACTACATCATTAAATCAAAGGATGAATATGCTATAGTTAAGCCAAAGCAAATAACTAAAAATATTGAGTGATCAATAGCTATCTGAATCAATAGCTCTTATTGAATCTTTTATCTCCCCAATTAGGCATGTAAAAAAATAAGAGTGAGCCAAAGTATAATAAAAAATTCTTAAGTTATATTATAAAAATCACATAAAATATAAGATACTATAAAAAAGTTATATATATGTAATACAAATCAAGATCAAATCAATATTATGAACATACATGTTATGCAATAAGTAACTAGATTGTCAAGTATTACTAGGTGAATGGATGTTATCGCCAACTTGATTCCTAATGACCCATCAAAATCTAGAATTACCTCCAAACATATACCCAAGACAAGGTCTATCATCATATAACATTAGCACTCTTTCCTTAGATGTGCACAATCATATGAATTAGCACTTCTATTCTTAGACAAGTCATAGCTAAAAAGCTAGCACTTCTTTTACAAGACATGCCACAACCAAATAAATTAGTACTCTTTTCCAAGATGTGTTGTAACCATATAAGTCATTAATCTTTTTTAAGTTGTGCTATCATTAGCCTGAGGTTTTCACTGATGGGTCCACTATATCAAGAGATTATCTCCTATTAAAATTACCCTACTTAACACATTACAACTAATCTAATAATTACTTATAATAATTGAATATTTTAAGGGGTTTTATAGAATTCCTAAATCAATTATATAGGGGTCTTATTGTTATTTAAAAGTTCTATGATTACTTTTAATCCCTTAATTTAGTTATCTGGATAACCCAATAACTCAATTAGTTTTTATTATTGATTAGAGTTTACCCTTAGCTTCATTTGAAGTCTTATCTTAAACAATTTTTCCTATCTAGCTATACTTTTTCTCTCATCTAATTCATATCTTAGCTTTACCCTTAGGTATTTTTTCAAACCATGACAACTCACTAATCTAGTTTTACATGAGTCTCACCAAAGATGCCTTTGTCATCCTACCTAGTCTAAGTCATTATGCTCATCCAAAGTCTCTTTTAAGCTAGTCAATTAACTCCAAAGAACACTAACTAGGGTGCTAGCCCATGGTCTAAGAGAATTTAAGGTTATTAAATATCTTAACCAAATCAACCAAGCCATTCATACGTTTTATCCATCATAACAACAAACAAAAGTTTCCCTTGGTCATAAACATATTCCTTTTAGGCCTAAATAGAATCCTATTCTCCTTATCCAAACCCTCACTTAAAGACTTCTCCATCGTAAGGCTTTATTTAAAGCATGCACAACACTCACCAAGTTTTATTATCCATGATACAATCATAGAATTCATATCTAACTAGAATACATATCTAGAATCTTCTTTCATATAATCAAGATCTAAGTCAAATTAACCATAACTTACTTGTTCTATGCTAATTCAATTTTGCATTAATTTTTATTCACAAGTTATTAAAAACTTATATCACTCTTAATTGACCTCTTAAGAGTCTTTAAAAAGATCCAAAATCCATATCTAAGGATTTATCTAAAATCATATACTAACTACTAAGTCTACAATAACCTCACCTAATCCTCATGTATCTAAACCCCACCCAATGTTTGCAAGACTAAACAAATCCTCAACCAACATGTTATTCTCTTAAGAAATCTAAGCAAGCCCTACTAAGTTCCTCTACTTAAAACCAAGTACTTCTCTTAACCTTAGAAGCACACAATCCATTCCAAAGTCCAAACCTTCCTCTCCATGGCTTAACTAAGCCATGTTACTAGATTCCCAAGCAAAACCAAGGTAGAGCAATACTTGGATGTAAGAGCACCTAGGGTTTTGTCCAACTTTAACTTACCATCCTAGTTTCCAAGGTCCTAAACCAAATTGAATAACATAATTAATTTGGTTTCCATCCTCCAAATTATGGTATCATGCTCTTAAATCTAAGGTCTCAATCTCATTACAAATCACATAGAATTTAAAGCAAATAAAGTTCGACCCAAGATTAAAGTTCAACAAGCATGCTGTTCACATTACTAAACTAAGGGTCCATATGAAAAGTGTTCATTGGCAAGGTATCCACCAATGTAAATAAAAACCCTACATATTTCCCATGAATTTAAATTTTTAGTATTTATCCTAACTAGAAATTTTAGTAGGACAATTTCCTTATTTAATCATGGATTTTAGCCATCAAATGCATGTTAAAATTATGATTTTCAAACATCCATCTTGCTTAAAAATTTTTGTAACAATAGTTTAATAACATTAACATAATCATGTTAAGCATATATGATTTTCATTCTAAAATTTATATTATCTTCAAAATAATGATATGTTTTAATCAAATTAGTGATAATCTTAATAAATTGGCAATCCAACAAGAAACCCTAATATCAATTTCTCTACTAATGGAAAATTGTCATGCTAATACTAATATCATGAAGAAATCAATCATGAAAATAACCAAATCATGCTTTGAATACAACCAATAGTCTTGATTTAAATAATTGTATCTTGTTATCACTAAGATTCATGGAAGGAGAAAAATTCATTCAATGAATAACATGATTATACATCAAACATATGAAATTATTTAGTAAGATAGCTAATTAATTACTCTTGAATTAGCTAAGTTTAATTATATGATCTTGATGTTCATCCTATCTTGTGATATGAGTAGAGGGCTTCACTAAGGGCAAGTCTTTCTTTCTTCAAATCTAAATATCCTTCTTCTCCTTCTTACTCAAGGGAAGTAGTTCTTCCACTCTTTGTCTCAGTTAGACTTTTAAGTTAGAATAATGATTAGATTTTCTAGGTTAATTACCAAATTATCTTATATGAAAAAAGCCACAAACCCTAAAGCCTCTCTTAAGATTTATGGCTAGAATTAAATAATGATGATTAATCCATCATCTTAATTGATGCACAAAGTTTGACACTTCCAGATGGAATAAGATTATTGTTCACAAAACACACTTATGTTAATTTTAAAGCAATCAATGGATTAACATGAAGAACATCATTTAATCTGTTATCTTTATCATCCATTTATAAACAATATCAATTTATTTAATTTAAAGTTGTGAGGTTTGATTCAACATCACTCTTTGGTTGACATAAAATAATCACTTGATAATTAATGAAAAACTTTCTGAGCTTGACCTTCACATATGCAATCTTTGTAATCATTTCTTATACCAAAGAAGAGTCACAAGCACATCTATTATTTTCTTGCTTAGTAATAAGAACTATTATCAATAATGCACACTTTTATCAACTAATGCACATCTCTCTAATCTCAATTAAAGGCATCTTTGATTGGACATCTTTCTCTCATAATGACAAAAAGCTAAATCAGCCATATTTGGAGAATATAGCATCTAAAAGGAGAACATTGCTCATAATTTTGGGGTCATCTAAAGCTAACATTAGTTCTACACAAGAAAGCATCTAGTACATTATGGTTCACTCATAATCATACTAAACTCCCAAACTAACTCTTCATTTATACCCCTAGCAATTTCAATAATTTGTGAGCTTAACTTCAATTCCTACTTATTTCTTACATTTTAGTTTGGTTGCATTATATATGTAGCCCTCTCACCACCACGTCCATAACTCTACAGTCATGAGTGTGTAACCTAATGCTTAATTGCTTCCCTCATCCTACCTTAGCACCATATCCTCTCACCACTACATTTATCCATAACCCTAACCCTAATTTAGGCTATAACAATTCTTATTCACTTCCCCAATCTTAACCCAATAGTTCCTTAACCAAGTCAATCATTTCTATTACCCAACCTACTCTTACTAGTCTCCATAGCCCATAACTATATCCTTAACAATATTCATGGCCAAACTTATTTCTTTTCAACCTACCAAATAGTTTTTGTAAACATTAATGAATAAAACCTTCCTAGGTCTCCTATAGCCCTACCCTTCCTTGTCTCCCATATCCTCATTTATAAGCACATCAATCCTCATACTAGACCTCACATTCTTTCCTAAACATATCACTCCTTTGTCATCTTCCCCGTGCATCATGACAGCATTCAACTTTCTACCATTGGGAATTTTGATACTTATATGCTTACCATATTAATCTCTATCTTGTGTATTTGTCCTTTTTGTATTTTAGCCTCTATCTTTTTTATAACTTATTCAATCAAACATACATGCATATGAAGGCTCTAACCTTACTTTCTACAAAAAAAACATTCCTTAGTCCAAGTGTCTCATCAAATCCATATATAATAAAACCAAATATAGTTTTTTTTTCATATTCTTAAAAAATATCAATGAAACCTAATCACTCATATTCAAAATATAGATAATGTGATGGAGGTTTTTAATGTCAATCGAATAATGGACTGGACCATAAGAACATGGATTGAAACATAGGTTGTGCATTCATACACGAGAAGAAATGGCTGCTTTTGAAAAATAAGATGTCAAACCGAAAGATAATCTTCTTCTTTCATTCAATAAAAATATGTAAATAGCATAAATATTAAAATAAAAATAAAAAAACTAAAAATATCCCTAAGAATAAGTAGAAAAACTTACAACAACAAATAAATCTATGGGTCATGTAGATGACTCATTATAACGTACTAATGAATCAAAATACAAAATAATAAAGAAAAGCAATAGGAAAGGTAATGATAGATAATCTACAGCTCAACAAAGGATTTAACTATGGATATTCAAGGAGAAGCTCAAAGGCAATGGTATGGCTAATCCTAATTTAGATTTTTAATTTGACCATATGGATTACTTGACTTAATGAAGGGCTTGAGGGGTCTTCCCTCTCTTAAAAGATTCTTTGCTAAGATATTGGGTGGACCTTTTGACTATTTCTTAATTTTGATCAAATAAACATCAACATTCAAAGAGGCATTGAAAGTAATCTTTGGAGAAGATGAAATAAGAAAAATAGATGACCTTGTAGGGACATCATATGGAAGGCTTTCAATAAAATTTGTTTTTAAAGTGAAGTCAATATGGGATGACTAGATAACATGCATGCCCTAATCAAATTTAACGAGTAGGAGTTTCTAAGATGCTAGCTTTACAGGACATGGGGTGGTAGATTTTTAAACGAGAATTTTCACATGAATTCAAATTTTCATCTCAATTTCAAGTTGTCCTTAACACTGATATGGGTATCATTCAAACACTATTGATTCACTTGTTCAACAAAGTATCCATGTACTCAATAGCTTTAGCAATTACAAACCTTATAAATGTGGATGCTATATGTTTAAATTTAACTTGCCCAAGTGTTGCTAGAGTTTGTGTCAAAGTCAACTTAGCATAGGAACTACCAAAAAAATTAAAATTTTGCAAAAGGATAGTAACTTTGATGGGTTCTGACAAAGAATCCAATATGATAATTTGCCCAACTATTGATTGATATGTTGCAAATAGGATCATTCTTCAATTCAATATAAACACAACAAAATAAACTCAAATGCATAAGCCCTACTAAAGTTGCTAAAACTCCTACTAAACTAAATAAGAAGGATACCAAGAATATTAATCCTAGGTTGGATCCAATCAAAATAATATCAAAACCTATAAATCTCTAGATTATGCTTTTAAGGAAGATAAATCCCATTACCCAACTCCCTTCTTAACTTGCAATTCTAATAGTCATGATGTTTTAGATGATTCCCAAAATGGATGTGTTATCAAGGATTGGGGAACTCATTACTTGACAAAAAGGGATAAAAAATAGCTTTTACAAGGATTTCAGAAGACTATGCAACACTTAAAGAATGTCGTGAGGTGGGACGAACAAGAAGGCTCCATGTTTGATTTAGAAGCATAATAAAAAGGCTTTCAAAGAAATATTGATCTCCAAGCTCTCAAGAGTTTAGTAATGGTCTAAATGAATTGGTAGAGAACTCTAAATTAATACAACCTAATCAAGAAGATTTCACTACTACAAAGGCATATCCAAAAGAAGAGCCAAGAGAGGCTTGGGGTGCCTAAACAGTCCAAAAGTGACATGTAAGATTTCAAAGTCCTTACAAACTATGGATCAACCAAACATCGATGGATAACACCCTTCTCTATAATGTAAGAAAGACCATGAATAAGTGATCAATTTTTCTCCTCAAACATATAACTACATACAACAATATCACATTAGCTGTCTTACTAAAACAATTGTTGCACATCAATAAGTTGCTTAGCCTGACCAAATCCTTTGGTTTCGAACATTAGGTATGAAAATCATCTAAATAGATCTGGGTTCTTTGGAAAGGAATCTTACATTGCTAAACATTATATGATGATTAGTGGCTCATTCATTTACTTATTGGCAAACCTAGAAGTCAACTGATGATTTACTATTTTTTATATATATGTTAAGTGTGCAAGGGTCAAGAGAAGGTTTCTATGAACAATTTAACTAAACTTGTGGTAGATCTAAAAGGTTTATGGATTATTTGGGGAGACGTTGATGTTATCGCTTCTATGAGTGAGTACAAGAGCCCTTCTAGCCCTAGTTTGTTTGTAATACAAGAGTTTAATGACTTCATGAACTAAGGTAGCCTAAAAGAACTCCCTTGATTAGATTTGATCTTCACCTAGGATGGGAAAAGAAAAGAAAAATGGGTTTGAAAAATGTTAGATAGAGTACTAGTAGACAAAGATTGGATGAAAACCTACTCCAAGCAATCATAAAGCATTTATGCAATATAGGCTTTGATCACTAACCACTATTACTCCAATTCCCAAAAACTTATGATTTTGGATCAAAACAATTCAATATCAAAACATGTGGCTATAGCATTGAACATTTCATAGCATACTAGAAAGTAATTGGTCCATACCACATAACTCTTTCACATGACAATTTTGATCAGTCTATGATGTATACTCACCTTAAACACTTGACAAAAGACCTTCTGTTTAGAGTAGTACAGTGGAAGTGGAAAACATAGTAAAAGATTAGGAGCAAAGGAAACTAAATAATAAAGAGAAAAAGAAGTGCTTCTCATAAGAAGATTGTATACTCCCAAAAAGTTCATCTTCATTCTTAGCCTTTCACGTAAGGGTTAGATATATCATTTTAATATACACAATTTAATATTTAAATTACAAAAAGATACATTTGCCTCTTAACATAATTTTATAAACTTTGAGTCAATTGGACCCATACCCATCTATATAACACTTGTCGTGTGCATCTTCCACACTCCAACTGCTTTATGTGCTTGCAAATTCTATGTACATGGCGTCTACAAAGTCATGTATAGGGTCAATGTCACCCACAGATGTAAATGAATAGTCGTGTGTGGTGCTTGATGTTGGGCACATGCTCCTATGCATGGATAGCTATTGATGTTATGCACATGATGTTCGATCCTGGGGTGTGTGCCTACATGTTCCACCTGTGTGTGCAAGGTTTCTGAAGTAGGGTGCACCTTCCTATGCCTAAGTGCACATTAAGTGGGTTTCTTTAACCTTTCTTTTTTTTTTCTCCTTAGCATTTCTTCTTTGAGTCTAAGTCTCTCAAGAGTGAATCCATGCCTTCACATATAGGACATGACTAACATATTATAGCACACACTTTGATACACCTGTAACAAATCTTTGTACACAATACAACTTATAGTCCTATTGATTTGTGTTGTGCATTGATTCATGTCAATTTTTTTCCTTAATTTCTTTTCATCCATTTTAGATTTAGTGACCTTAAAAGTGATCTCCTACTTAATTCTAGCATTTAAATTGAGAAGGCTAAAAGTCTACCTCAAATAGTTAAACAAATCCACATTTGGAAATAGTTTTAAGTGATTAAGATGATTAAAGAAGTGGTCAAAAGTAGAGAGCAAATATTTTAAGTTAGTCAGAGGAGAATATAATCAAACCCATTAAGGCAAATGATCAACTTATGGAGAAAATAAGGATGCGAATTTTGGTTCTAGAAAATTAGAACTAAATGGCTTAAAGAGTGTGATAGGAATACAATTTTTCTTCATACTCTAACTAAGAACAAAATGTCTAAGCTCAACATTAGGTATAGTAAAGATATAAATGAAATAATATTAATATGTAGCCATACAACATTTTCAAACACTATCTTCTTTAATAAAGTCACATTGGACGATGAATTACTAAACGACATACTTACATTGGTATTTGAGGAAGACAATAATTGGGTAGTGAAATTGGTAATAATAAAGGAGAACAATAAAGTAATATTTTAATTGGACAAAAGTAATGCATCTAGATTAGATGCTTTCGATTATCACTTTTTCATGAAATGCTTGGATATTGTAGCCTGTAATGTACTAAAAGCTTCCAAAGATTTTATAGATGGGAATTCCATTCCGAAAGGTATTATAAATCCAAATCTAATGCTAATTCCTAAGATAAATACTTCAAGAATATTTAAAGATTTTAGGCCAATTTTTTTTTCAAAATTTTATTAAAAATAATATTATTTATGTTGTTAGCAAAAAGATTACACATAATGCTCACCAAAATTATATCTCCTAAAAAAACTAGTTTTGTTAAAAGAAGAAAAATTATGAAAATATTCTTCTATTGTATTATTGACTCCTAATTACTATACCTTATTTGATGATAAAAAATCCTAAATATTTATTATAATTTTTTTTAAATAAATTTTTAAATTTTAGATAGTTGGTGCTCATATTTGTAAAAGAACTTAAAGAAGAAGATGAGCAAATATCAAATCTCATGAAGATCATCTTGGTTAAAATAATGAACCACCAATAGATATATTTAGATTTAATTTTTGATATTTTAATTTTACTTTAATTAGAATGTTAAGTTTGATTACAAATTTTACTACAAGACACACAAATTAAATTTATTTAAATAATTATTTTAAAATAAATATTAATTTTTCAAAAATGTGATCTATACTCTTTAATTATCTTGATCATTATTTTATCTTAAATAAATATTTGAAAATATTAACTAATCTTTTATTAAAAAAATATGTTATAATAGTATTAATTAATTAGTAAAAACATTTTTAAAAACATTTAACCCATTAGATATAATAAAATTACTTTGGGTCAGGGCATTGTATCTTGAACCCATTTGAGTCAGTTAACAGGTCAAGAAAATAATCCTAAATGCAGTTGAAATTGCTTTGAATTGTTTTATTAATCTCGCTTTCTTAATTAATGTCGAATGTATTGCTGGTCACATGGGTCATGACTCCCCAAGCAAACTAAACTTTGAACTAGTTGCCTAATGTGATCACCCAAAGCATTGTAAACAAATTATCCTTGAACTCCTTTACAATATGGGACTGAAACAAAGATCTGTTTTTGCACGATCTACTTTTGAATTGTGGCAGTAACTAGAGTCATTCGATCAAACAATTTCATGATGAGATGATCTTGATCACACTTGTGTTTATATGATACCTAATCATATCCTCTGTTCGATCGTGTCATTTTATGATTGCACAGTCCTTGTTTATTCCTTACATAGGATCTAAATCTAGTCCTTTGATTATGATTCAAATCTAATGGTCTTGATAACATCTAATTTCTAAATAGCTACAATCAAATCTCATTTAGTTGATCACGTACTTTTCATGATTGAATGCTCTTTAGTCTTTTCATTCAAATAGCTTCTGTGCAACAGATCTTTTAGTTGTTATTTCAATTCATTATGATATTTTATTTAAATATTAATTTCCAAATCAAATATATGAATCATGAAAGTTGTAATTGCTAATTTACTTATTTGGTAAGTACTTTTAGTCATTAGAAAATATCTATAAATATGAAAATGTTTTAACAAAATTGATTGATAAATTTTCATGTAATTTAAAGAAAAGTTTCAAGTCAAATTATTTAAGTTGTTAGTAACCTATTCTCATCATTTCTTCTATACAATACTGCATCCCTCAGTGTCAAACTCCTGAAATTTTGTTTCTTCTAAAATTAACTCAGTTTTTAATTTTTTATTCTTAATTCATATAATTAAGATAGTTGTGCTCATTTAATCATTTCATTAAGCATTAGATTTTGTTTATATTAAACTTGATTTTATATCACTAATATTTTTTATTATCATTTCATTGTAAGATAGTTGTAGCTTATCTTATTAATTTTGATGTAAGGTTGTAATAGTTTAATTCGTTTGTTTGTTTGTTATGAGAGTTTAGCCTACCTGTCTTTTGGCGAAAGGCTTATATTTGGTGTTTATTTTTTCTTGGTTTTTATCGAGGGAGGATATAAGCTTGGTTTTAAGTTAAATCATCTAAAAATTATTGGTGTACAATTTTAATTATCATTAGCTTTTTGTAAGAAATTAAAATTATTATTCCTAGTAATTCATCCCCTTTTTACTAAACCACACATCATCTTCTTACTCAAGAATTGATGAGATCTCTTAATAAAAAAGCTTGAGGTAGTAATTACATTCTTAAGTGAACTTAAAATGTGCATTGGATAGATTTTCATGGAAATTCTTATACAAGGCATTGGAAAAGTTCAACTCAACACAATTTATTAAACTCATCAAGAGTATTATAGGTAGCTTATGGTTATTCATCATGGTTAATGGCATTCTTATTGAATTTCTTCAACAATCAAAGGGCCTTAAATATGGTAATCTCATCTCTCCTTTGTTATTTATGTTGTCTATAGAGGTTTTCATCAAAGCACTAAATAATTTATTCATTAATGACAAAGCATTATATTATGTGCTACTTGAAGTATGCCATTAATTTCACATCTCAATTATGTTCATGATAAAATTATATTCAATGAAGGTGAAATGAGATCAATTACCGATCTAAGAAAATTTCTGAGGAAGTTTCAAGACATGTTAGTTCTTCAATTAATTGCATAGAAGAGAAAATTCTACATTAAAAGGATACTAAAACTAACATTGTTTAAAAAGATAAGGCCATGGATAAGTTTCCAGCATGGTTCATTTCTCATAAGTTACTTGGGATTCCTTTTACTTATTAGCAAAAATAAAGTAATATACTTTTAACAAATCTTAAATAACTTAACAAATAAGATTGTGAGTTAGAAGAAGAAACTATTATCTATGGTTAGAAGACTAATATAGTGAGACATGTCAAACCTTCTTTTCTGATATTTTTACTCATGATAGTTCATCTATCCAGTGTAAATCATAAATAGAAATAAAAAAGTTATGAATAATTTCTTATAAGGGGAGGTTAAAAATTCACATAAATATCACGGGTTACTTGTGATAAAGTGTGGGTTCCTATAAAGAAGAATATTTTAGGGTTTAAAAAATTAAAAGATGTAATGATTATCTATTTTACTAAGCTAAATTGGAGGCTCCTTATTGGTCACTCACTTTATACAAAGATATTAAATGAATGTAAATGAAAAGGTCATTAACTCTAATACGTATAGATGTATGAAAGAAACTAAAAATTTGGTGCTAGAGAACTCAATTACATGTACCAAGTTAAGTTCATTTATCTGAACTCTTACTACAAATGAGACTTTAGCTTATAATCTACATGGAATGTCATCAAAAGTTAATTACTTATCTTGAAATCTAAAAAGATGATCTGGAATGCCAGATGCTCCATCAGGATTTTAATGTTTGTTTAAAGAACCTTAAACATGCTCTTATTTTTCCCAAAACAACTACACAAACTTAATATTCAACTAGCACATCCAAATATCCTCACTAGAATAGTGAGAACTCCTTAGACTATTCTTTTCCAGACTGTGATCTTTCATGAAGGTGTGGTCTTTCATTATTAATGTATTGGTAATCTAGTAAGTGAAGTCACATAACATTCAAGAATTTCTCAATAATTGGTGACAACAGATCATTAAGAGCTCAGCAAGACATGAAGTGCTTTAGATTCTTCTAATATTAATATGTTAAGGTATCTAAAAGTTAAGAAATAATAAGGTATACAATGATACTAGTTAATTAGATATAACCATTATCAATAATATTATTCATAATTACTATAGTATATTCAAGTGCTTCCCTTTAATACAAACTAAATAAGAGGACAAGCTCATAGTATAATTAGGTTTGGTTCCTTCTTTTAGGCAAATGAGAATTAAAATGTGCCAAATGATCAATTGGAGATTGCTACCTACTAGTAAGGTGAAGTTCAATGTCCATAGTGGTTGCAAGAAGGAGAGATCTACAACTAAATGAATCATTCATAATCATAAAGGTAATATGATATAAGCTTTTGCACTTTGAAATGTCATAGCTCAACTATGTAGGCAACTATATCACTATCAGAAAAGGTTTGGAATTATGCAAACGTAACAACTTTACTATGGCTGAGATTGAACTTTATTACATCATATTACTTAAAATAATCCTAGGGAGCTTAAAGCTAAATTAGAAACTAGTTGATAACATTTAACAACTCAAGTTTAAGTTTGAAGAAATTTCATTAGAATGGAATTTTATTTATAAAAAGAGAAATAAAGTAGCCAAAAATATTGCTTAAATGATCATGGAAAAAGCTCACCTACCTTACATTCGATTATCGTACAAAGTATGAAGTTTGATTGATTCAAGTGAACATTGATACGATTCTAAAATTCAAAAGTAGTGGTGTCATCATAAAAATAATATACAAAATGACTTATCAGATGACATTTCAACTCACCACTTCTCATCTTCGAAAAGCTAGAACATTGACTGTATCAAATTGATATGATTGAAGATTGTTTGAAGATGAATAAGCCCTCATGTGAAATTGTTCACAAAGGTGGCTTCTCAAACTTAAATGACTACCACTTTAGTCTTTTATGAAGCAAATTGGTATTATTCAAAATTTTCATTCATCATCGCTAGACAATTTGTCCACTTCACTGATCAAACAAATACATTCAAATATAACAAGTTGAATAGCAAACTATATTGAACTAGTACAATTAATGTTCATCTCTTAATGATAGAGTCTATAATATTACTATTTATCATGTCATCTCCTTGGATTAGGCCAATTAGTAATTTGTTTTGTATTGATTCAGAGCTAGTATTGTTCACTTTTTGTGTTATTGTTGTTGGATGAATTACCCAACTCTTGGATTAATAAATATGTTCATATACAATAGATTTGGTATGATTGATCCGGTACGTCGTCACACTCAAATTCATCAAACTCTTACAATCAATAAATCAGGTAAACATCGTGTACAATTTATATTGAAATGAAATTGGATCTCACATCTTATATGGCCCATAGATACAATACTTTCCATCGTCGTTAATATATGATGTAAGATCCTTATGTGTGTGGTATTCCATAAGCTAGTATCATATTATACTTTTTGCAAATCATTATATAAAATATCTTTTATGTTAGAAAAATACTAAAAAATAATATGCTATGTAAACCTATAATATGCCTTTGTTTATGATAAAGTCCATAGCTTACTATGAAATGAGATCACCTATGTCTCGAGCTCCATTGGATCCATCTGATACACCTGATGTGCAACATCTTAATATATCCTATGGTTTATGGGCTTGCATCACCTCATAAAATAATAACCTTAATTGCAAGGCTCCTTCAAATTTTTTACTCCAAAATCCTACTTCATCTTTATGCATTGATACCTTGATTTCTTATGTTGCAATACAATTTTATGGTCATGAATTCACTATCCACCTAGATGACCAAGAGCTCACATCATTGTTTGGGATTATCAAGCATTGTACTAATACTCATGCTAAGATTCTAAACTAAAATTCAAATAAAACTAAAAGATTCAAATACTCAATTGATTAAATGAACTAAGTTGCTACATAAGAATTAAACTATTGGAATGAATTGAATAGTTAAAAGAGTTGGATTACTAAATCCTTGTACATAATCTCTAAGCAAGTCCTAAGGGAACATGACAGTATATGAATCAAATTGGGATAGTAAATGCCTCTCACAAACGAGTTGTCCATGTTGTTTTCATTCTCCTATGCTCTTTCTTTCCTTTCCCATATCCATATTATGTGGGTCAATCCTCTTTCACCCAATTTTTTTATTAATGGGCTTCTTTGTTCTATTTATATCGAGTTTTTGATTTTTTTTCTTATAAAATATAATAAATTAAAAAACATTTTTTCTATATTAAAATATTATTTTTTAAAAATGGTTTTTATTTTCATTTTTTATTCAGATCCTCTTAAAAGATATAGTTAACAAATGGTTCTAAGATGAGAAAATATATTGAAAGACAACAGTTATAAGTAACCATCTCTGTTTCACTAAAATATGTCCGGCTGAATGTAAAAACATTATTGTGCCAATCGATGAATAGTCTCTTTTGTCGGCATTAGAAATAAAAGTACGACTTGATAACGCACGGCAAAGGCGCCCTTGGTTATTCAGTGCGGATATGTGGGAACCACTTTGGAAGATAAAATAACATTTTTAAATAATGTTTTTCAACTAGATTCGTTCCGATGCGGTTGCAGTAATTCGCAAAAAATATTTTCATAAAGCATTTATAAAATTACATAATTTGGAAAACGATTTAAATAGATAAAAAGTCTTTATCATTTAATAAAAAAAATTTAGTAATTTTTAATTTTTTTTAAAATGGATGATGAGCAAATCCACATTTTATAGGTATTTAAAATCATGTTTTTTCTTGAAACGCTACTACATATTTGACTAATGAGTTTTGGAAACACGTTTTATACAAATATTAAAAAAAATATGAGAAGGTGAAAAAACGTTTTTTACTTTCTGAAATTACATTAAAACTTGATTTATTTTTTTTTTCCATGAAGTAAAAAATTATTTTAATATTTTTTGTCAATAAATTATGAAACGTAATTCTTAGCAATACTTAACAATAATAAAACTTTTCAAATCAATCTTTCAAACTGATCCTGAATTTCTCAAATAGTTTTTGGATGTCATGTGGCTGTGTTAGTTATTTCAGTTGTCCGGGAGTTGTTTGGAATCATTTTTCTCTTGAAAAGGCAATCTAAAAAATTTTCTTTCACCAAAATAATACTCAACAAATGTTTTTTATAATAATTATTTGACGAATTTACACTTTTATGACAAATAAAAAAAATATATAAATCTTGATCGTCCGTTTGTGTTCCTTTAAGATTTGCGAAATGTGAACCATTGAAATAGAACCTTTTTTGAATGAGAGGTTTTGTTACCATCCGATCATTTTCAATGGCAGGCATTTTGAAAAATAATACACTAAAACCAAACGCATTTGAGTTGTCCATAATGTGACGTCCATCTTATCATTTGGTTCATGTCGTTTTTTGTAGTGGAATGAACGATGTATTTTAACTGATGTTTAACTAATTTAATCTTAAATTAGGTCACATTTGCAACTTTTTTTATCTGAATTACGCATAAGACAAATGAGCAGTTTTCCTGGATTTTTGTTTGGCATAAATCAGATAATATTAATTAGTCGTTTGATACGGGTCATTATATTAGATTTATGCAAGGGAAGTAACAATTTCTTGTTTTAGTACCTGTTAATGATTAACCTATTTATAGTTAGTTATAATAATGACAAAAGAAAGTGTAGAACAGCTTTGTGTGTCATTAAATGACTCTTTCCACCAAGTAGGTAAGATTCGATTACCTGATTTCAGTTGATACTTTTCTGAGTTAATTGATATATTATTGCTGATTTGAGTGGATCATGATTTCTTAATGCATTGGTCAACTTGAATGACAGTTTTAAGCACCTATTTATAAAATGAAGCAATCTATGTAGAGTTGGTCCCACAACTTTTCTACGACAATATAAATCTATATTTCTAAAGAGTAGTTTATAAAATAAAAACAACAAAATTAAATAACGTATGATAATTTTTTTATTTCTATAAAAGTAGTGAAACAAATTCTTATTTTATAATATGAATTATCAATGATGTATTATAGAAAGTTAATAATACGACTAAGATTAAATTGACCAAAAACATTTATGATCAAGACATGAAAACAAAATCCTTAAAAGATGTGTACACCTCTCATGTCATTTGATAGTAAAAGTTATTAGCACTAATACCCAAAATACAAAGGCATCTTGATGTGGGCACTTTCATAGGATTTTTTTGACATTCATCTCGTAGATATAAGAAAAAAAAAAAGATAAGTAAACAAGTGATAAATTGGAATAAAGGGTATGAATTAGAGGAAGAAAAATATGTGAAATACTATTATAGTTCATGATTATTTACCTCATAAAATTGTCTTAAAAATAAAACAATATTTCATTTAAAATTAATAGGATATTTAATTTCAATTATTAAATAATGAGAAAAATTTAGGTTTTAAAATAATGTGATTTGGTTAATTTATATGAACATTACTTTTATTCTAAATTTATTAATATGACTTGAAGATAAATTGCATGTAAACTTTTTTTTAGGTTACTTTTGAATTTTGAGGATAAAGGAACCCAAGAGAAAGGGATATAAAACCAATTAAGTTCATGTTTGGAGCACATCTTACTCTAATTAAAGTTATTGTAATTCTCATATATTTCAATGATATACATATTTAAATCAAATTTAATATAAAAACTAATACACAAATAATAATGTATAAATACTAGTGTCTTTTGAATGCATAAGATAAATAAGAGATGAAAATCATCAATATGGTAAAAATTGAATTCGATGGAAACTTATTCTTTGAAAATGAAGCAAATCCTAACATGATAGGTGAGATGAAAAATGCAACTTGGAGCATTTTCGTAGTGCATCATCCAAGATTTTTGAGTGCTTCAAAAAGTGTCTAAACTTCTCATTGAAAGCTACCCAATTTTTATATTAACATTATTACTTCATCAATTATGCTTTATGACTAAATATGCACCCCTTACAAAAAGATTTGGAAATCATTAAAAATGTTTAGGCATGTGTCTCTATCACTAGTAGGCTTCTCTTAAGTTGAATTCACCCCATCACAAAAGTACACTAAATAAATTAAATGGTTACTAGGTCATTCTTTCATTCAAAGTGGCAAAAAAGTTGCAATCCTAAAGTTACAAATCCTATGTAACACAAGGATTGGGTTGGGTGGTAAGAAAACATTTTAAAAATATCTTGAGTGGAGTCAACTAGTTAGTGTAGTCCATTAACCAACATTGTAGTTTTGTAAGGATTGTTCATAGGGTTCAATGAATAGCCCTTTTGAGATGGATTTGATTGAACTGCTCAATCCACATGTGTCTAATCATAAGAAGTAGCTTGTACTTTATTGATCATCTTATTGATCCAGTAGAAAAAACATAATAAACCACCAAGTTTAATAGTTATTCTAAATTTGGTATAACACTTTAGCCCTCTACAAACAATAACAACAAATAGGTCCATAAAGAAGTGCAATAGAGATCATGAAGAATATTAGAAAAAGACAATTCAAAAATAGATTAGATTATTTGAACTTGTCATTAAACAATCTAATAGGACAAGGGACAACTTGACATAAAATATATATTCTTAACATGGAGAGGAGCAATCCACCATATTGTTTAATGGACTAAATGGACTATATGATGCTAGATCAAATTATCTAATTAAGAGGTAATTTTATCAACTACAAAGGAGACTTTTTAGCAATTGAAGAGAAAGATATGGTTACATCATCTAATAAAAAAAATGTACTAACCTAATCATTAAATGAACAAACATGCTTAAGGTGAATCAAATCATTTGATTCCATGGTGGATAACTATTTAAACCTCGAATTAGCTAAATCTAATCATAGCACTACTATCCTTCTTTCTTTAAGCACTTAAACTTGAATTATATCTACTAAATAAGAAACAATTAAAAGTCTTGTTTATATTTATGATTCAAAATTAAATCATTTTAAACTTCAAATTTATTTACATCTTTGATATTGTGCTTATCTTATAATTTACTTTCAATTTAATTTCTTAAGACCTCTATAGTTTGAATCAAGGTTCCTCGTAGTGAGGATTATGAAGCATTATCTTCATAGTCATTATGCTCTTGGTTATTCTAATTGTAAATGACAACCCCATTATAAGTTTTAGCTATCATTTTGGTTGTTTGATGACAAATTTTAACATATTTCAATCTCTTTTGTTTCTCTTTTTGTTCATTTTAACATCCAAGTATTTTGTTGTGAAGGAAGAGTTTAGGGTTTAATTAAGGAGTTTGAGGCAATAAAAATGAATCACTTTGTGAAGAATTTGATATTGAAGGGGTTGTAGACTTACATTCTTTTAATCATGCAAAAGGTAATGCAATAGCAATTAAAGTTCTATCATATATTTTTAATAAATCTCCCAACTTGATCCTTTTTAGCAAAGAGGTTATTTCTTGAATAGGTTAAGGGATATAGATCTATTTTTGATATAACAATTAGGCTTCCAATACTTACAAAGTATTCAACATAACAAAAGCATAAAAAATATCACATAGAATATTAATAGATATTTGGATCACATTCCAAATAGTAGCAAAAATGAAGAAAGATGACCAATGCCTATTAATGAAAAGGTGCTCACCTTCATGGAAGTTCCTTTAATGATATTAATGCAATGGGAGTAAGCATTGGTGGAAATTTTAAAGGTGTGAGTTCCACATTAAAATCTTCTTATTAGAGATGTTGTATTCAACAATCTCACTTTATGACAAGATAAAGACAAATATTTCTTAAACCCATGGTCTTATATCACTTGTTTGATAAGTATAAAATCATTATGATGTTATTATTAAAGGTTTTTTAGTAATTTTTAAATAAAAACCTTAAGATCAAATAAGAATTAATCATTTAGAGAGTTTAATCAAGTTTTCATAAAGTAATACATATATAAAGATTTGTTAAAAAGGGTTGGTAGCTTTTCTCAAGTGTGGTTCAACTTACAAATCATTGAGCTATTATTCGAATGACTACTCATCTAAAACTCTTGATCTATATTTTATTTGAGTTAGAATTATTATACCTATCACTTGATATTAATATGATGCATAAGATTGCATTCATATTATACATTCATGTTTATTAAAGTTTGTATTTCATACATGATTATTTAAAAATGCCTTAATAAACTTTAGAAATAAAGGCTTACATTTACATAACATGATTAATATCTTTATTATGCAAAATAGTTTAAGTAGTGCATTGTTTACATTTTTTGTATTTGTACAATTTTATTATTGTAAAATATGATATACTAGTCATGTTATAGGATTACGCATCAACCAGGTGCAATCATGAGTGATTTTCTTAAGATTTAATTATTCATATGTGTATAATGTTTCTTCATATTTATACACAAAAAAGTTTCTTGAGAAGTGTGTTGAGATGTGGAATATTAGAGTTTCATATAGTATGATACCTTATTTTGTACAGTGCCATACAGTCATTGATTGATTATATAACAATTAAATTGAGTAATATTAAGTGCATCTGCTAAAGTTTGCAGTGTCAAATAAGTATGATAAGATTTTTATATTTGTACAATTAGTAAGCTTTTTACTAAGTGTAGAAGATAGATTATAAGTTTTACATCCATTTTTTTTAAAATTTTGATGTATCCAAAATTTAAATATTCATAATAATATAATGTACTACATAAAATAATTATAATAAAATACAAAATACTAAAATAATAATAATCAAATGAAATTCTTATCTATAAATCTAAAACATAAAAGAAAATATCTAATGATTATCAATAATACAACCCAAATCAAATAAAAAATAGCACCATAAATATCCATAAAAGTCTAATAAAAAAATGCATATGTGCAGCTACAAGTTCAAATATAATTATATGATATAGCCTCATGTTCAATAATAATATGACTAATAAACAAATAAAGTAAAAACTTTACTAAAATAAAAAAGATAGATCATTCAACTAATACATTAATTCTAATAATCTCTAACTTATCTTCTACTAAACTCCTAACTTTCTCATCCTATAAAAATACAAGAGAGGTGAGATGAGAAGCTTAATAAGGAATGTTTAAGTTATATTATATAAAACTAATATATAATAACCAAGAGATATGTATGACTAACTAAATAAATCATGCAAAATATATAGCATTATTACAAACACTCATAAGAATATCATTTCATAATTAAGTCAATACATAACATTATGTAGTGATTAACCACATACTTAGTGTCCCTTTATTGATCCAAAATACTCTCCTATTTAAGAGAATCATAGTAAAACTTGGTACTCCTATCACATCCTATAATCGAATAGTTTTCAAAGTAATATCAATCACTTAGATCAATCTTTTAAGGTTTTAAGAATCCTTATCAATCATATATACTCCCCACCACAATCATAATATATCATTTGTTTCTCATGTGACTAAATGTATAATTTTTTCATCTAAGATTAATTTATAAGTTGAACAAACCATGTATAACTACTATCTCTAAGTTAAAGGAGTAAACTAATTAACTTACTATTTCCTAGATAAGTATTCATGATTAAGGATCTATTGTATCAAACCTTTACCTAATCAAATCACATCTATGACTTATAATATCTTGTTTATCCTAATCAATTATTATCTACTAATATTTAGATTTTCTTAGTTTGAGTCTAATATATAAGGTGTTTTCAAATTAACTAATAACCTAGTAAGTTAAGGGTTTCCTTTACCCTAAATCCACTTCCTAACATGCTTTATTGACTAAAAGAAACTAAGATTTAATCTTATCTTATTTTAGTTATAAGAGTTATCCTTTAGATATCTTAGGGTTTTCATAAAATTTTAATTCAATTATCTAAAATATTTTAGCTTATTTTTTATGTATTTGATCTTATCTTAATTTTATTTAAGACCTTATTTATCTAAGCTATCCTTAGTATTCATGTAGCCTTGACAATTACTCTTAGATTTAATATACAACAAATTATCATTACTATTAAGTTTAAGTTTATATGAGTTTTATTAGTGATCCTCATGCTTCTTAAGCAACCTAAGTCATTGTACCCTTTCTAAGGCCTCTCCTAAACCACAGCACATACCTATAACATCTTTTAAGGCATCATCCTATGATCTAAGAGCCTAATTTTCACTCATGGTCTTACCAACAAACTTAATCAACTTAGTGGTCTAACCAATATGTTTACCATATTAGTTCCTTTGTTGAACCTAGCATATCTTTAAGTCTTAATCTAAGCTCTCCAAACTTCTAATAAGGTCTTAGTTAAGAGAGCTTTACCATTCAAATCTTTATTTATAATAAATATAATGGCTCACCAAATGGTATAATCTAAGGCCAACTCTAGAACCTTCTATTATGTGTTCATTCCCAAGAATTATTCTTAAACCTTTAAGCATAATTCTAATGCTAGGTTTACGTTACATCTCAAGTCTCTTTTTTAAACACTACTAGGAAGTTATCATAAGACCTTAAAGTCTATCCTTAGTCATAGCACTATTAATCATTCCTAATCTCTTTACTAGACAATTATATCTTTAACCAACATAGTCTTCTTTTAAAGCCCTAAACTAACACCTTCTAGGCTTTCCCATTAAAAATCAAGGGCCATACACACCTTAAAATCAATCTATATTCTCCTAATAGTTGAACATGTGCCTCTCCTTCTAGGCTTTCCCATTAAAAATCAAGGGCCATACACACCTTAAAATCAATCTATATTCTCCTAATAGTTGAACATGTGCCTCTTATGGATCAAACAAGCCATGGTTAAATGCTTCCTAAGAATACTCTAGATAAAAGGTGGCTTCAAAAATTCAAAAGATTTTAGATAAGTTTTTAAGTGCTAATTCATGATTCATATCCTAAGCTAAGGCTTAAGTTGCCCATATACCATTTTACAAACTTATATGTATTGTTTTGCAACATCATACATTCACATCATGACATGATACTTTAGTTGAATTACATATATTATAAAATTTAATTGAGATTTCCCTCACTTCTTATAGGTTAATACTTAGAAAAGTCTACATAAAATATGAGATTTAATTTTCTTATAGCATGCAAAGTTGATTTTACACCATTAGTAACTTGACTTGTGATGAAACCTTCAATTTTTCATTCATCAACTGAGGTAACTACATATACGAATAATTTATGCTAACATTCTCAACTACTTAAAGGAAAATGAGATCACGGGAGATGTTAACTCTGACATGCTATATAGTTAAATAAAACAAGCTATCATATCTGCTTAAGAGGGTTGGGCTAATCATAAATTAGCTCTTTCATGGTTTTAAGACTTTACAACATTTTTATGCTAAGAATAAGGTTATTTTTCTTGCATATTCCCACAACTATATAGAATTACAATTTATCATGTTTTTAGTCAGAAAACATGTCTCATTTAAGAGACTATTTATACTAATAACTAATATTCCAAGATCAATAATTGAATTCACATATACATCTATAAAATAACAATACCATTTTAAGCATATAATTATGAAATCCTCTTCTATAATTTTTAGATAAGATTATAATAAGAATTAAGCATGAATTTCTTACAAAATTATGCATGGATTAACAAAAGGAGTCCATTATAGGTTCATAAAAATTCTCTTAAGTCCAACATTCACAAGTATATATAAATGATGCTACTTGAGCAATCATATATTAATGTAACTTAATTTGCATTCTTGTGTTGGACATTAGGGCAAATTTTTGCATGGTTTATTTAATAATTTCTCATTTAAAGGAATCTCAAGGAATAATTACACGATAGTTACAATTTAGTCACAATAGAATATCTTTTCTTATTTTTACATAGCAATTTCATGGAAGATAATTAGTTAGCTTTTATTACATTTAGTTTTTATGATTTTTACATGCAATTTTAAAAGATAATCTCTTTTATATTTCCATAGATCTTAAAAAAATTTAATGTGTGATTCAAGCATCATCTTACATGGCAAGTCATGTAAAGAACTTTTTCTTGGTTAGGTTTTCCTTCAAGTCTTGAGTCCTTTTTCCTCATGACTTAGCTTTCCTTTCTCCTTGGTGTCTCAATTTTCCTCTTTGTTGTAATCCACAGCTAGAGGTTTTTTTCTACAACCTAGCTAAATCACAACATTAACCTTAAATAGGATCGACTAAGATCCTCAAATGAAGAGATTATCTCAATAAACTAACCTTATGCAAGTCTTTTTCAACTTTTAGATTAGGACATCTTAATTTAAAAAGCTAAGATCAAGAGTAATTAAATTGTCAAACCTTGTTTATTTAGTGTCTCCATATCATGTTAGTATTATAAGTATATTGTGTTATATGATGATCTAAATTTGTTATTATTGACTAACAATTTTCTCATATTATCTTATATGATTCGATATCTATACTTGTATGATACATTATAAAACATAACCACCTGTTAACTCTTTACTAACCTTATTTGTATGATATCAAATATCATCTATACAATCTCTAGCTCTCTTGATGTTTTTGTACTTAGAATATTTCGTTTTTCTTATTGCCATACTTGTACAATATGTTGCTTTGTATTGGTATACCAAAATCTACTTTCAAAACTTATTCACACTAGTATCTTGATTGTGACAGTTATTCAATTGTACTGTATAATCAACTAATATCGTCCTATATGATATTCATAGCTGAGCACTACTTTGATTCCTTACCTCCATCATACCAAATGTCCTTCAGCTATCGTATTGTATGATTTTTATCAAAGAAATAACTAGCAATAATTAGACATAATTAATTAAAATTTGTAAACATTTACTTAACAAAAAAGATAGCATATATTAGCTATTTGAAGAAAATGAGTAACAATAAGTGAGCTAAATTATGTCATACTCATATAATCTTACCAATTTAATTGAGTTAACTGAGTTAAAATATGCATTGTCATGTGAGTATGTTATACACTTTGTATAAGTATGATTAATCTAACAAGCAAGACCTAGTTTAAGACTTAGACATATATTAGATAGAGTTTTGTTATACTAGTATTTAATATTATTATCTACTAGGATGATAAATACTTACTTGAGAGTTTGGTTTGAAGATTTAACTATTTGTTAAACAAATTAGTATCGTATTAGTATGATCTACTTATTATATTAATACAATCATTTTTAATTTGTATGTGAGCTACTCGTACAATATATCATACAATATGATTTTGTAATGTATATCATTTTTAGAGAACTCAAAATTAGGATATAGTAAATTTGCTTTAGTCATACAATATGATGTACTCATTGTATAAGTATGACATATTGGGAGATATAAAAACCAATTAATCATACAGGTGCACCGTGTAATGATTTGAGTATAATATATGTCATTTTGAATGATCCTATAAGCATAAGAGTATGATTAATATCCCAAGAGCATAACAACTATTTCAATCATTTTGGGAATGAGATTTTAGCCATCGAAACTTTTTTATTTGTATATGTTCTTTTGATTCATATAAATAAAAATGGTTTTGAGAAAGAGTAGACTAATGAATCAATTGCATAGTCAATTTATAAGTAAATAACTATTCATAGTCACTAATTGAGCTTCAAAGTATAAAAATTTTTATTCTTGTATTATTATTCCAGGATCATTTACATTATCTTTTAGTTATTACACATAAGAGCTTAGCATCTTGATTGTAAAAATCTTTTTAACTTATTTAGACATTGAAAATATTTTATTAAATATATTGCATATGATTTTGTATGAATTATATTGTACAAGTGCTATAATATTATTTTTTTATTCTTGAACTTTGTAATTGAGGTGACTCTTACCTACTCATAAGTAAAAATGGGATGGCTTTGAGTGAAGTGACTCTTACTTGGCCATAGGAAAAAAGGGAGTTGTTTATGAAGGTGACTCTTACTTAGTCATGAGTAAAAAGAGAATGGTTGTTTTTTTAAGGTTTGCATCTACTAATTGTGATGAAAGGGTGTTGCTTTTAATAGTAGACTAGTTGAGTCGACTAGAGATAGATGTAGGTAAAAGTTTTGTCAAACTACTTAAAAATCTTATGTCTCATTTGCTTAGTATTATTATAAGATTACTATTATAATATTATTAAATATTAGAATAAACATATAAGAATTTATAAAATAATAAATATTTTTAAAATATTATTTAATACTAATTATGTCTAATAATTGATCTATTTTGTAAGACTGTTTGAGTTAATTAAAGTTAGTTGATAAGTAAAAAGTTTTGTTACTATTTTGAATTTAAGATAAGAAGTTGTTATATGTTTTACTTTTCTTATTGGCTTCAATTATACTATTACTTTGCATTCTCTTTGCAATGGTTTACTAAATCTTAACAAAGGTTTTTAAAACTTATTCACATTTGAGCTGTTTGGATTATTTTAGAAAGCATTTGAGTAACCATTATACGATTTCTCAAGCATATGAATTTGGTTTGAGGAAGTGCAAAGATTTTATTTTTGTGTTATCTCATGTATGAAGTTGATTAAGTTTAACATTGTAATTCATCCCTCTTCTTATGAACATCATGTGTGCCATTTTTTCTACAAGCTTTACTTTTTAAGTTGAGGCCAAGATTGACGTATTAGTATATAATAGAAAGATAAATCCCAAGAAGTTGGATTCTTAGCTTAATTAGTTAGAGACATATTTCTGTTTATATAAGAGCTCCATTTAGGGTATATGTGACTTCATAAACCTTTAAACCAATCACAATGCACTAGCATAATAGAGTTCTCACTTTAAGAAGCTAAAGAATGATGCAATTTGTGATAAGACTTAGAGTTGCATCCTAAGAGAACACATCAATACATATTGGAGATTGTGATTGAAGTTGCAAACAAAGTGATTGAACAGAGACAAGGTAAAAGAGTAATTGTTATTATTGATTAGGACTGAATGCTTAAAGCTATGTATGCCTTGATCTTATCCTTTCCTTAATTATGAAATCAATAACAACTAGTAAGGCAAGAGTAAAAGAAAGATCTAGATAAGGATTATTTTCTTTTCATGTGCAAGTGAGTAAGAAATTAACTTCATTGACATTAATAGTTAAACAAATCTCATCTCAACTAGCTAATGTAATGATTGAGAGTCACAACCACTCCTCACCCCTTTTTATATTCCATATAATGAATATAAGAATATTTTGAAAAGAAAAGTGAACAACAATGCCTGTGAAGTTTGTCATTGAAAAGGACCATTTGATGAGGTGTTTTGTGAAGTCATTCTTTTTTATGTTTATTTGGTTATACTTAGAATGTGAAATTGATGAGATAGAGATGTTGAATTCCATAGTTGAGCATTGCAATAAAATTGATGAAGGATGACATGATTGAGGTTATCAATACATCATCTTGTTAGCTTCAAGTCAAACACACTATGTTATTGGTAATTCAACTTGAAAAGCTTGATGATTATGTTGTTCAACTATCAAGAGTATTCTCTTATAATTTATAAGCAATCCTTGAGAAGTATTTTTGACTTATTTGAGGAGTCATGTGCATTTTCTTCAAAAAGGAATATGGAACATGAACATATCTTCATGTTAGATGCATCCTTTACCAACATTAGAATGTATCAGAATTTAGACAATAAGAAAAATAAGTGCATAGTGAAGAAATTGCTTGACTTCTCAAATCACCATCAACTTTATAGGTATCTTCTCTTTTATCTTGATTGTGTCATAACATTATAACCATAGATATTACTTGGTTTGTTAACACTTTGCTTTGTCTATACAATTTTTGAATTGTTCTCTCATTGTAAGGCATATTTTCCTTAATCTCAAGTTCTTTTAACTCACCAAATAATGTGAGATAGATCATAAATATACTTTCTTAATAATAAAATGTGAAAAAAATTATGAACTTTGACCAATTTAACTATAAAGCTAATTTACGAAAGAGTTTTCCTATGTTTTTCATGATTTGAAAAGGCTCAATAACCATAGTCTTAGCTTTCTACTCTGTTAAATCTTATCACCTCTTTTTAGGGTCTACTCTTCTTCTTACCTTCTAACCGTAACTATAGTCTTACAAACATGCTAAAATATCATTACAACCACTAATATGAGAGAAGCTAGTTTTCTAAGTTCATTATTGTGCTTTCTTCCTTGAGAAGAAACTCTTGGAAACTATAAAAAGAAGAAATCATAGAGATTCTAGCTTTCTGCAATAAAAGGATTATGAGAATTCTTTGGAAAATCTTTGAGGTAGTTGAATTTTTTATCTTTTCTTTGAGCAACAAGTGTGTTATGGTCTTTTTCCCTTAATAGCTACTAATCTCTATCTTTATCCTATTAAGTGACATTGAGGTCATTTAAGTTAAAGCACTAAGAAATTATCTGGCATTAGGATCAAGGTGAGTAGGTTGTGCATTGCATGCTAAGCTTTCAGTTGAGGAAATTGAATGGTCTAATCCTGTATGGAACAATCATCCAAGTCTAAGAGATGATAATCCAAACCCCAATTAAACTTGAAGGAGTGCCAAACTAAGAGATGGTAGAGATTAAGTACCTAAATTATCACCTTAACTTTCCAAAGAATTTTTTAGCTCAAATAAGTCTCAAAACATTAGCTTAGTTAATTAAGATATCAATATCACAATCTTAAATGCAAAAATATAGTATTTATATTAGTTATTCAAGATGTTATATGAGTAGTTGAAGCATGAATAACTTATTCTACAAGATTGATGTAATGTTTGGAAACCAAGTAGAACACTTGGAAAACTACCTTTAATACTTTTAAGACAATCTATAATAAAAGCTTTGGTAACAAAAATATCTTGAGTAGCTAATCTTGAACTTATTTTACTAGCTCTATGTGAATATGAATCCAATGAAATATAAATTTAGATTTTCTAGTATAATCAAATTTGAGGTAGGGAAATTTTATAGTAATTTAGAAAGTTTATTCCAAAGTTTTTAAGATGGAGGCACCACTACATGGCCTCACTCTAGTTAGCAAGAGGGTGGCACTCCTTGAGAAAATTCCTACGTTTTGATGACGACACTCATTGAGAAGGAGGAAACATTGCAGTAGACAAATTACTTTTGGTTCAACAATGGAAATAGCCATTTGAGAATGGCTAAGGATAATCATCGTGGCTATGGTCAAGAGTTTTGTAAGAGTTATTAAGAAATGAGAAAGTTCATGCTAAACTTTTTGAGATGGAGATACCATTGTATCTTGCTTGAGTCACAAAAGGATAGAATGGAAAGAAGGTTGTGAGAGAGAATTTCTCTTATCGAAAAAATCTCTATGAGGTCTCAATAGTGGCTCTACTCATTCTATAATAGAAAATTGTGCTCACAACAAATTTGTCAAACTACACCATTAAATCATTGCTTCTATTCTAAAAACATTGGTGGCATACTCTTCACATGACTTAAAAAACTCAAATAGCTCATTTGATATACCACACAAAATCACTAGCATTACTATAGAGTGTGAAGCAATGGATGTCATTTTTTCGAAAATAAAAGATGATCATATACTTGACACCCAAAATAGATGGCTTGCCTATAGTAATATAACTTGGTTGTAATGTATGAAAAGGGAGCTCATAGTTTGCTCTTTGACATATTATCGAGAATAATGGCTAACATACTAAAATATTCTAATATATATGGAATGTGTTGCTGAATTATATTTGAAATTTTGAGTTTAATAAAATATATTTTTTTTAAAAATGATAATTTTGTAAAAAGATTGTAATGATCATAATGCACTTTTTATTTTTAATAGAGAAAGAAAAACACATAATACAATAGAATAAAATGTATAGAATTCAGTAATGATGATTTATTGATGTTAGAGATAGTTTAATAATGAAATAAAAGGTCAAGATTAACACAGTTATTAGTTTATATTAATATATTAAAGAATTATATATATATATATATATATATATATAATTAAATTATCATATATGGGTAATAAGTGGTAGTTGGAGAGAATGCCGGAGAGGAAAACAAAAAACTTTTTAAGTTTGCCAATGTTACAAAGGGAAGAGATTTCGTGCATGAAAGAATTGAGGAAATGGACTTAATCTAGAGGAAATAACACTAAGAGATCTTGACTTCAAAATAAGGTAGATCTTTCCTTATGTATAATTCATTTTTCAAGCAATTCTTGGTAAGCCTATGTCCATATGTAAGCTACAGTGAAAGGACATAACTATGAAGCTATTAAGACTGTAGTGAGCTGTAGAAAAAGGGACCAAACTCGAGTCTGTAAAATAACCTCTTTAGTCCTTTTGATATTTTCTTTCTTTTATTAGTTTATTTCAATCCCAACAGACATAATTAAATCTTCTATATCTGCATTTATATCATAGTTTTATTCTTTTAATTGTTTGTGATCAAGAATCATACCAATTAGATAGCTTGAATATAAGTTGTTAGGATTAGAGAAAACTATTGTATGAATTTCTAAGATATTTAATTTAAGTTACAAAATAAATCAATGTTATTGAGAGACAAATTTTATGCTTTAAAATTACTTGATCCAAATAGCATAAGAAAGCAGAATTGTTATGCCCACCATGGTTTGAAGTTCAATCATGCATGAACAATTCAAGTCCCAATTTTCTTCACAATCAGGAGGCAAAACTAGGAAAGAAAGCGATGAATATCTAATTAAATTTATCTATTGCATAATTCTAATTTTAGTTAAAAATAGTTTGTGATTAAGCTTTTAAAAATTCCTTATCCTTTATTGAAAAAATTATGCGTTGTTTTCTTTGTTAAAAAGAATTCCCAAAAGGATATCCAAAATTTTTTTTTTCTTTGTTACTTTCGTAGATTATTTAGAGTATTATATATTATATACAGCTTTCACTTTTAAATAAAAAAATTGATATAATTTTAAAATATTTGGCAAAGCAACATCGCCGTATAGATTTGTTTAGTTCTTATTTTTTTTTATTCTTTTTGTGAGATATATCGGTTCTTCCTTAAAAACCCCTATCGAGTTAGCCGAGCAATCGAGCTCCACAAAAACCTACTCCAGCTGGGTCTCCATAGAGCTCAGGAGCGAAGGTGAAGCCTCCATCCCGAAAGCTGAAGCCACCGTCGAGGTCCGTTTACGGTCTGGCGGAGCCCCTCGTTCCCCTCTTACCTTGCGCTTTGATCCTTGGCTATGGCTTCATGCTCTTCCATGGTTGCCTCCGCAGATGGCCGGGGAATGGGTGCGAAGTTAGCCATGGAAGAGCATGGAGACCATGGGACATAAATGGAGAAGGTGTGGTCGAGAGGCGGATGAGTATTGGCTATGGGATGGGCTTGAGGGGTGGATGCTTCAACGTTGCTCGTGGGTTGCTAAGGATCCTGATGGCTATATGTCCGGCCATTGGAGTTTCCCTTCTTGATCAATACAATTAAAGCAGTAACTAAGAAAAAAAGCATGTTGAATGAATTGAAGATTACAGTTGTGGTTTGAGGCAAAATTCTGGTGTTCGGGGAGGTACTCTCTACTCAAAAGCAAGGTTCATGAAAACTATGTTTTTCTGGGTTTCATCTCGAAAGATGCTTGTCTGGTTTTAACAAAAAATACATTTCCTCATGTTGAGACACCTTGGATGCAAACTATGTTTTTCTGTTGTTTTCAATTGAAATAGATTGATTGTTGGATTTGAGTTTTATTTTGTTCTGGCGAGTCTTCGTTTTCCTTTTGCTGGGACTTAGCTCTACAACATATTTTTTTTGCGTTGCATCCCTTCGTTTTCCCTGGTCTTTTATTGTCTTTTTCTCCAAAGATTTGTTAGAACAATTCATGAGAACATCTTGTGTTTGAAGCCTAATTTTGAATGAAATCAAGACAAAGATGTAATTTCCAATTGTCACTATTTGTAATCATATATTCTCTTTGTCATTCGGATGACATGTACCAAGGTAGAATCTATTTTTCTAAATACAACTGGTACTTTTTGAGCATAGTAAGCATTCCTGAATTCGAGCAATTTGCAGTTGCTTCTCCCAAAGTCAACTTATGATACCAATTTTTCAAGGTCACTTTGCAATAAATCCATCTTTGTATCTTTTCACCAAATCACTTCAATCTATTTTGATCCTATTAACTATCATTCTTCCCAGAAGGTCAAAAGTTATGCCAATGGTCACAATTTTCTCGCAAAAACTTTTAGGCTAGAAATACTCCACGTAGAGCTCATTTGTGGAACTTTCAACCAATGTACTTTTTGTCACTTCTCATACCTCAATGTTAGTAGATTTTTCTCTCCTCCTCAACCCTTTTTCTCATCATGTTTTGTATGTCTTGGTACTTTTCTTGATTTCTTTTAAGACGTTTTTGGTGCAAATGGTGGAAAATTTCAGGCCAATATTCAGCTTCAAGGAAAAAAGAAAAAAGGTGATCTATGATTCTACTAATGCTTGAAAAAAGAATCTAACCTTGCCATCATTTCTTGGTGTGATGACCATAGACAGACTAATTTTGATATAAAGAGCCAAAGAGTTGATGTCCAAAACAATACTCTTCTTCAAAATCTAAACACGAACATGCCAGGGCTCCAACAAGCAATGATGTAATTCATGAAGGTAAATGGTAATTGTTATTGTGGAAGCTACAACAATGATGTAATACGCTTTATTGGTTTCATCATTGATTGCAAATATTACTTCAATTTCTCATGCACTACCTATCATCAAAAAATAAAATCTCAATGTCATTAGTCTACTTGGGCAAGTTTAGAGTCTACCAAAATGATCTAGCATTGTTATGCTAACTTCTGATAAATCATCCCATCTATTTTTTTTCCATATTTTGATGAACAAAGAAGAGGGGACCAAACTTCTTTTTATTCCACTAAGAGGATAGGGAACCACTTTGTAGATAAATCCATGGTATAACATAGTTAGTTCTACCTGCACACCAAAACAATGCAAGGCCTTTCCCCATTTGATTGGGTTTTTATATCTTCTCAACCAAATTCTTTGAGTGCATCCTTTGTGAGTCCAATGTCCCTTTGTGTCTACTAGTTGTCTTATTCAACTCTATATCTCTTGAGTGTTGCTACCCTAGTACATGATCTTCCCTTTTGAAAAATATTCAATTTGAGTTTTCATTTTTCTAAAAGTTTTATGAGACCATCATCCTTTTTTAATGGGTTCATAAGTTCTTAGTGTCTTTAATACCTTATTAAGTAATTTGTGTTTGAATTGTTACCTTAACATTCTTCTATTTTTTGAGGCTATCATGATCCTTAATTCTTAATGGCATGGCCCCTCTTGCCAAGCATTATTACAACATAATTATATGCTTAAAGATACAAAATATAAGGTCAAGTAAAGTGTTGGAGCCATGAACAATACTTTTAACTTATTTTGATCATAACAACCCAATTAAGTATATTTCTAATTTGTCATCTAGTTTTAATTATAGAAAAGATAAATGATAAAGGTTGGGAGATGAGCATTCTTTTAAGATTAAGCTAATTAATTAGAGATAAACATTACAAGATAAGTTGAAGAAAGAATGATTAGGATGGGAGAATTTTGTTAGAATTGTAAGCTAGTAATATGCAAAAGAAAGGAGATGTATTATGAAGATTTTAAAAACTTTTAGTTTCAAATACAATACAAGCCTTTGGCTTTATTAATTAAGTACAATCAACTTAATTAGTCTTACAAAGTAGGCCAATTGTTAATCTTGATTTTTCTTAAACACTATTAGAAAACATTAATTTGTTTTAATCATCTAGTTTTGATTATAGATAAATGATAAAGTTTGGGAGATTAGCATTCTTTTAAGATTAACCTAACATGTCAGAGATAAATATTATAAGATAAGTTGAAGATGACTAGGATGGAGAGAATTTTGTCATAATTGTAAGCTATGCATAAGAAGGGAGATGAATTATGAAGATTTTAAAAAAATTTTAGTTTCAAATACAATAAAAGTCTTTTGCTTTATCAATAAAGTATAATCAATTTAGTTAGTCTTACAAAATAGATCAATTGTTAGTCTTGATTTTTCTTAAACACTATTAGAAAAAATACTATCAGAAAATATTAATTTGTTTTAAAACTATTTATGACAATTGTATCTATTTGTAGTAGTGAAAATAAGTAATGCAATTGTATCTATTTGTAATAGTGAAAATAAGTAATGCACATAAAACAAGCTAAGTAAAAAAGGGGCACAAGATTGTTAGGTAGTTTAGCAAAACCAATATTTACATCTAGTTAGTAGTCAACATAACTAAGCTTCTATTAATAATTGACACTCTTTTGTCATAACCGATTGGGGTAAATCATACAATACCACACCTTTTTAGTTCAAACCAATAAGACTACACCTACAACAACTTACAAAAGAAGGGATACAATAGCTTTACAATTATTATAGTACATTTAACAAAGTGAAGCTCGTAAACTTCATACGATTCGTTTGTAAAATTTATACAATACAAAGTTAATGACGTTAAAGATTTTACCTAGCCAATGAAGCTTGATACAAAGTACAAAATGAGTAGTCACAAAATGTAATGGTTGAAGCAATAGAAAGAATACTCCTTATAGCTTAAAATAGCCTTACCTACTGTGGTCATTTAAAAGATTTAATAATTTAAGCATCATCAATCAGTTCTTCTTTTTTCAACCTTTATATATATGAATGAGTTAAACAAAAATAAAGTAGCTCCAATAGCTATAATGAGATTCTCAAAACATGTTATTAGTCATTATAAGTTTTAATAATATATCATATTAGTATGACAAAACAATTGTATCAAGATGATGAGCATAAAAATAAGATTATCTTAAGGAATCATCCATACTAATAGCACAAATTAACTCTAAATGATTTTATCATACAAGCATGAGAAGTACCTTCATATTGTATGATACAAAATCATAGTATAGTATTTAAGTTTTAAATACATCATATCAAATGATTACAAGGATCATATAAGTATAATATAGTTTATTTTTACTACACAAATAGATTATAAAAGTATGATAAGTGATTACACCATATGATAATTAATTTTACCAAGAGCTAAGCTCTCATGAAAATACTATGTAATGTGGTTGTATAAAGATGAACTATTGTATGATCATGTAGTGATTAACTTAATTAAATATTATAGGATAGTTGTACATATATGATAAAGTTATCATTATAGTATGATAGTTTTGTATTATCTTGTTCTAAGTTTTATGGAAGAGTGAATCATAATATAGATAAGCAATATTTAAGATTATCAAATAATAATGTATTTATATGATACAAATATCATATTTATATGACATAATGAATGTATTTATTTTCTAAATGATTTAAGTTATCTGTGAGGTAAGATGGATCATATACATATAATAATTTACTTTGTATTATATTATGCAACAACTATAAGCATTACAAAAGAATCTTGGACCTTTTATAAGGACTATTGGGTTTATTACCAAGAAACAGTATCATGACTTATTTTAAATAAAATGTTGCACTTGTATAATATATAAGTTATAGTTGTTCAACAATAACTCATTATATATATAGCAAGTTCAAAGAGAAAATGAATGATATACTTGTATGAAGAAAGCTTCATATTCATAAAATGATAGTTGATACTTAACTCTTGGAAAACAAATAGTATATGTATAAGGATAATACCTTGTACAACAAAGTTTGCACATTAACTCTATGTCTAGATGACACTGGTATTTGTATGATAAACCCATCGTACACTATAAAATGGTTTTTAAACCTTCCTTGAAGAATTTTCAATTTTGTTATTTAAGTCATTAATCGAGTTAGAGAGGATATCTAAACGAATGTAAATAGCATTCTTTTACAAAGAAAGATAATCTTAAAGCTTGTTAAATTGTGCATTTATATAGGACTCTAAGGAATTCGTTCTTGAGGGCAACATGCCACTTGATGCACTTGCATTAGAAGCTTTAGCAAAAGTGGTAGATGGTTGATTTGGTTCTTATTAAGGTGCAACATCATTATAAGGTCCATGATAAACTGCTGCAGATATAGCTAATCTTTTCTACTTGAGTTTCACTATCCTATATTGAATGTGACTCAACAAAATACTACATCCTCTTCATGTGTGAATCCATAATAGCCTTAGGAATATAATACACATATTTTGGCCTTATGTTATATTTGAAGTTGATAATTATAGTAATCAAATGTCCAAAACTTAGTTTTAGTTTCTTATTTTATATTTGTAACCATAAGGATCTTATTCATCAATTTAAATATTGATTCAGAACAATAAAAATATTCCTTTTTCAAACAATAATAAATAGTAAAAGATAGCCAAGGTGTGCTTCATATCACCACCATTTGGCATTATACTGCTTCTTAAGAAGTGTTCTATTAGGTAAGCTCATTTAGTAAAGAACTTTACTTTCTTTACATAACTAATTTTCATTAGTTGCAAATTAGCTTTTTTACTTCTGTCCAATCAAAGCTAGAGCTCTCATAATTTGGCCATATTGTTAGACCAAATGTAAGTATTTTAAAAAATCTATTGAGATTTTTCTTAGTGATCTTGATGATAGTTCTACATAAGTAAGATTTGGCTTCACTAAAGTCCTCACTAATTTCTAGATTTGCAAACAAATATCCTATCATATTACTGTCGAATGGATGCCACAATTGAAGTGCATCCTTATGTCTAGTCTAGATAATGTAAAACAAAATCAGATCTCTTTGTTTAAACTTGAACTCAGCATGTAGTGATTTAGGAATATTAATCCCATAGTCCTTAATCTATTCATATGCTTCCATATTGTCTCTAGTTCTAAAGAATGTTTCATCTAATAATAATTAGTAGATGGTTAAGTCTTCTTGGAAGTTAGTTTCTTAGTGCATGGTCTCTTAATCATAATGATAATATTGGTATTACTATATCATTATAGTAGTAGCCATAGTTTAGGATCTAACCTATGTACAAATTTACTTTAGGTTTTAAAAAATTTCCTAACACACAACTAAATGAAAACCTGCTTAAGAATATAAAATATTGAGAAGATGAAGTGATTCTACCCCAATTTTTGTCTGCTCAAATAATAATGATCATACAATTGTGAGTAACTATTCATATTAGTATGTTATTAGCATTTCTTTTCCTTACATTGTTCATATTAATTCTGCGATACAACATATAAGTTGGCTAAGGTTTTAGAAAATGATATGGCATGTACATTATGAGTATGGACTATAAGATAAATCTAGTTAGATAGAAAATGTACTTGTATGATGTATGGATCGTACTATTCTATCAACTAAAATTCTCAATTATTTATGTAAGTTCACTCCAAGTTCTTATTCAATGAATCTATGAAACTAAAGTTTGTTTTTTTCCTTGACTTTCATATCTAATGAACAAACTTCACTAGCCACTCAACTATCAAATAAGGGAAACATTGATCTAGGCTTTCACACCTTTCGTTACTCATTCTAATTTGATAACATTTGTTACATATGTGACTATAGTAATGATTTAGCTAATACAAAGTATTAATGTTTCATAATCATTATTATTAATATTAAGGTAAGGACCACATTTTTTCATGAATGTAAATTTTGTTAAGTGATTTACAAGCATAGCTCAAAAGCAAAGATTTGTTGCTATAAATCCTTTTTATGGAGACATACCAACACAATTAACAATGCTTTAATTTTTGAAACTTAAACCATGTTAAGTTTAGAAGTGGTAATGTGTGCATAAGATGATTTTGCAAAAATATTCTTTACATAAATATTTTTAGGAATCAATTTATATTTGTTTAGTTTTTGGTTAATAAACTTTCTAATGAGGCAATCAAAATAAATGTGTCCATTCCTACAATAATAATTGCATATAACTTTAGAATAACTAGTTAAATAAGTAGAAGCATGGAAGATAACATTATTTCGTTTCACATTATTATATGATAAAGCATGATGAGATACATAAGAATAAGTGCAAACATAAGAAGAAGAAACATATGAAGGTACATCAACAAATTTCACTTTTAGGACATCTGGCTTTTTTTTCAATCATAGCAAAATGAGTTACTTTTTCTTCAAGAGTATTCATTTCTCAATTGAACATTCTTAGATTTTAAAGCATCTACATAAGAATTGCTCATTTTAATAAATTTTCACATTCATCTAACTTATTTTGTGAGGTGATCAAGGAAGAAAAGTGAAAGCTTCCTCTTAAAGTGATTCATTCTTCTCATTGAGCATATTACATTGATTTTGTAGAACATGAATATAATCTTGTTGTTTAGCACAAATTTTTTCAAATAAACATACATTTTAATTATGTTTCTATGCTCATATGTTAATTCTTCAAAACAAATAGACAATTCACTACAAGATTCGAAAAAGAATCATTAGAGCAAGATAAATGTTACATACCCATGTTTGAGTGACTTTGATCAAAACTAGTTGAACCAGGTTTCTTTTTCTTTTTTGTTGTTCGTTTTGTATCATCTATCTTCTCTCTTGCTTGTCTTTAGTAGTAATTTGAACTTGTTGTTCATCATATAGTTTTTCTAACTCTAGCATCTCCTCATAGCAAATAGTTAGATGACATATCTTTATGCCAATGTGTTAAGACAAAACACAATATAAGTAATTAATTCCTAATGCATTTTCAATCTAGATCAATTGTTTGAATCATTAGTGACAATATAAGGTTGTTCAAATATAAACCACAAGATATGCTATACTTTCAAGATAAAAGACTTAAAATGTATTTTTTTTAAGTAGAAAATATTTCAAATAAAAATGGTCTACCCATAGTGATGAAGCAAATGTTTGTAATTCACCTCACACAAATAAGAATAGATTAGGATATTTTCTTAAGAATTTCTTCCTTTGATACAACCAAACTATCACACCTAACCTTTTTTTATAAACCATTTCTTTTTAACAAAATTCTTAGGTGCAACAAAACTTATGCACTAGTTGATAAACTTGGCAGCTACTTTCTACTCTCTGTCTTTTACGTTCAAATAAGGAGCTATAATTCCTTAATTTAATAATTATGTTGTGATGTGTCAACCAAAAATGAATCTTATTCCTTTACTAACTTGTCACCTAGCTAATTGAGAGATGGATTCACTCTAGGCTAAGGTTATTCACCATCATACACCAATAGGTACATGATACTTGTATGCAATCTTACCAATAACTTGTCATGAAAATCCACATATAATCTACAATGCCAATGTAACATAAACTAACACTCTACAATTTAGGATGCCCAATCACGTGAAAAGTTTGTTCATGATCCTATATGAAATTGGTTTTTTCACTATGGCATACAATTCCAAATTTTGCAATTTGTTGCTTAAAAGCCATGCACTCCATGACCTTAGGAGTCATGCAAAAGGTCTACTAAGATGCTTTTATTTAATTGTGACTATAAGATTTTTGCTTGTTTATTAGTAATGCATCCTCTTTTTCTTCCATGCCTACCAAAAGCATCACATACCTAAGCTTAAATACAATATAACATGTGTAAAGGAACCCTAGACCGAGCCATTATTCAATTCACCCTATCTGGGATCTTAGCTATGATTACCTCTACTTATCAACTAATCTGAGATATCTTAAGAAAACTCTATTCACCAATCTAAGGTATCCTAAGGTCTTTCAAAAACTCTAATTACTTATTTAAGGCACCCTAAAGTTCTCTTTAAAACCTAATTCATTACTTAAGATATCTTAAGGTTTTCTCAAAATTCTAAATGTATTATCTGAGTTTCATAAAATCCCTAAATACTTATTTGAGATATGCTAGGGTTTTTTCAATTCTCAAATCAACCTATCTAAGGTTGTCATAATGACCCAAATTTCTTATCTAAGGTTAACTCTTAACCCTAAGTAGTAGATGGGCTCCTTACTAGGGTTTTATTCCTTATCTAAGCTTTTATCTAAGTTTTCACATAAAGCCCAAAACCTTAAACTCTAGATATAATTAGCTCTCTATTTAAGTTCAGGTTCTTCTCTTCAAGCTCTAATCCAAACCATTCCTCTTGAAGTCTGGGTGGTTCAAATGAGTTCAGTTAATGGGTTTTCCATGCTCATAAGGTTGAGCTAAGTCACTGCACCCATCCTAAATGTGTCATTTAAACCACTCTCAAGCCTAGACTATCATCAATGGCTTTGAACCCATAATAGAAGATCCTTAAAGGGCTCACTCATGGTCTCACCCTTAAACTTATGTCATCCTTAGGGTTTAATTGAGACTTAACATCAACACTTAACCCCTTGGCCAAGCCTTAACACTTTTCCTAAATCCATACTTAGTCCCTTTTCTCAAACCTAGCCTTCATCTAAGGTCTAACATAAGAGTCTCTTAATCTAAAACCTCCTCTAAGGTATTTGTAAGGAATCACCAAGTCCTTGAAGGTCTTGGTATTAACTTCAACCCTTATTTTATGGTTACACATGCCATATAAAGTTATAAGCTTCTTTGCTAGCCCAAATTCAAGACCACCTTTTTTCTTTTCTAGATTTACTCATAAGTTGCTCACTTTAGGCCTCTCTTTTTAGTGCTACCCATGACCTTATCCAACATTAAGCTTCAAATTTGGGGTTACCTAAGAACATCAACCTAATCTTAAACCTAAGTTTAAGGGTGAAAGCCTTTCCAAAAAACTCTAGCTCTATCTTCTTAGTAAAAATTACCATTACTACCTAAAACAAACCATGGCCAAAACCTTCCAACCTCTTACTAAGGTTTCTTGAGGCCCTCTCTCAACCTTAGCCTTCTTCTAAGGCCAAACTTAAGATCATCAAGCATCTCATAAGGCAATTTGAGAGCTTCAAATGCCATAGAAGTGATTTAAAGTCCTTAATATGTCTTTCTAAAGAATATAAGTATTACCAAATTTGTTTTTCTAAAATTCTCAAGTGTAATCAAAATCTAAATGCTTATAATATACAATATAATTACATATAAACAACTAAAATAAAGTGCTAATACAATAATAATCCAACAAAATTATTATCCATTAAATCTAACACAATAAAATATCTAGTGATCATCAATTATATGACCAAAATACAATTGAAAATATCATAATAAATAAAACTAAAGTCCAACAATAAGAACATAAATAAGTAGCAACAAAGTTCAAAAACAATAGTCCAATATAGTCCCATTTTCATAAATAATATAATAAATAATGATATAAAATAACTATTAAGTCATCATTGTGTTTGATGAGTTAAGATATAAATATTTAATATTTTATTTTAATGGACTTGTTTAGTATAAATTAGGTTTAATTATGAAGAACAAGTCATGTAATTTTGAAGATGATGAATTAGTAAGTATTTTATAGTGTTCAATAAACTTTAAGGATATGTGACATGCACATCAACTTTAAAAAGATTTTTTTTATAATAAAATAAAATATTAACTTTTTGATTATTAATTATAATGCACATATCTCTATTCAAATATTTTTAAATCTTACTTAAGCATCTAAAGTATTCAATCCTTTTCTTAATTTAGGGAACATATAAGATTTTATTTTTTAATCACTTAATCTTTTTGTTTGGTTCAATTCTACTTATGCGTCTTTGCCAAATTTCATGTTAGGTCAATTATTAAACTTTAGTAAAATTAAAAAAATAATTCTATTTAATTTTTATTATTTAAAAAAATATATCTTAAGCCACATCCCAAGAATGGCCCAAGTGCAAATTAGTAAGGCCATCCAAGCTTGAGTGGGCCTAAGAAGCCTCAGGTTAAAAAAACCATTAGAACAAAGTCAAATTGAGTTTGTTCTTAGTTAGGGTTCAGTCTTAACCCTGGAAGGGGTAAGGAAGAAGAAGGATCGAGCTAGGTAGAACTCGAATTAAGTATGCAGTGGGTCAGATGGAACCCATAATGCATGGGACTAAAATGTTTTCTTATGTCCATGCCTTAGTGCCTAAGCATGAATTCCCATCATCCAATCATTGATTAGATAGTTATGAGTTCACACACTTGTTAGTGTTGGTTCAAAGCTCAAATCAGCCAATTAAAAACTTATATGATTTTCTCAGATGATTAGTATTCTTCTTGCCTTGTCTTGGAGTCAAGAAACTTAGAGTTATCCACTTTGAAACCTACGACTAAGGTCATTACCACCTTTAACATTATGTTTTGAATGATCTATATCTCATTTGACGTGATCAGATGGCTCAGATTTAATTTACTTTTGATCCAATCATCCATAACTCATCTACTTTTATAGTCTAAGATGTAATGGTCTAGTTCCTTTCCATTTAAATGTAATGGCTACGAGTGATTTTGCTTAACATCTAATTCATTAATAGTTATCTAAGCCATTGCATTAGCTATTTGAAAGAATATTTTAAGTTATTTGATAGTAGCTTATGAAATCATTTTTCCTTTATTTTGTAGTAGCTATAATCAAAATGTTTTTATAAAAACCCAACCTTTATGAATGAAATGGTAATAAACATGAAAAAGATTTAATGATATCAAAGAATTAGTGCAAGATATTGCACTGGTGTAAAATCTCTTCGTAGCACATTATGGCTTAGTATTACTTAAAATTCTAGGTTCCTTCAACTATGCTTAACATTGTCAAGCTTTCATTTTCTTATTTCTCTTCATATTTTTTTATCTCTTTATGTATTGCATTATTTATACACAAGCATAAAAAATATTGAACATTTTTATCAAAAGTTTTTCTTATTTTATTTTTCTTTTTCTTTTGAGTAAAGTGACCTGATATTTGTGAAAGCCTTAGTTTAATTTGATCTCATTAAAAAAATAAGTTGGGGTTGAGTGAACCCATAAAAGCAAATAGGTTAAAGGTGAATCATAAAAATAAACATCAAGTAGGTTGGAGGTGAATCGTGAGGAAAAGTCTCAACAAGGTTTGAGGTGAATTGTAATAAATAACCTAAAGCAGGTTAGAGTTAAATTATAAGGAAAAATCTTAAGTTATGGTTTTCTTAATAATGGAGTTTTTCTCGACCTCGGTTGAGGGTGAATGTAGGTTCTAGATTGAACCAAACTGCATAAAAAGTTTAGTGTATTTTTCTAATTTTTATTTCATTTTTCTTAATCATAAACATATATATATATATATATATATATATATATATATATATATTCATTCTATAAAAATAAAATTATTTCTATAAAATATTTTTAAAAATAATTCAAAAATAAAAAATATTTTAAATCTCATAATTCACTATTTTCTCATTGAATTCACATACACTCATTTTAATTAAATAACAAATCTACTATTAATGATGATAAACTATAAAAAGATACATCATCTAATTGATGCATTAACTTTAATAAGCTAAAACTTGGTTCATACACTTCTCTTAGCTTTCTTAACCTTCAAAAATATAAGGGGTGAATGAGCCAAGGAGCACAATAAAGAATATTTAAGGCATATTATAAAGCTAATATGTAATAGTCATGAAATATGAATATGACAACACATAAATCATGTAAATAAATGCAATGAAATGCTAACTCTAACAAGTATATCATTATTTATCAATTAAGCTAATCGATAATCTTATGATGTGATTTGCTGGATGTTTAGTGCTTGATTATCAAGTCACTATACTCTACTATATAAGAGAATCATGATAGAACCTAATAATCCTATAAAATCATGTAATCTAACATTCTTTAAGGTAATATTGATTGCATAGGCCAATTTCATAGCATTATAGGAGTTTTTAATAACTATATATACTCATCACCATAATTATAACACATCATCTATTCTTTATGAGACTAAATGTGCACCAATTCCTTAATAAGATAATTTATATAATAGTTTCAACCAATCCAAGAGTTTCTTATTATATGATTTGGCATTCCTTCAATATGCATAGCCAACCATGTATAATTACTATCTCTTGGACAAAAGAGTAAAGTAGCTATCTTGTCTATCTCTTTGGTGATCATATATGATCAAGGGTCCATTATATTCAGTCTGCATAGAATTAAAATCATATTTATGACATGTATCATTTTGTAAAACCTAATCCATAACTACCTATATTAATTACATTTCTTTAGTTTGAATCTAACAAATATAAAGTTCTGAGCTTAACCAATAACTTAGTTGGTCAAAGATTTTTTTAATCCTAAATCCATTATCTAAGATTCTCTGTGCTCTAACTAAGACCATATAGGGTTTAAACCCTAAGTCTTATTTCAACTATCTAGGTTTATAACCATCTAGATATCTTAAGCTTTCCATTAATTTGTAATTCGACTATTTTGAATATCTTAGCCAATGTTTTTATATTTAGTCTTGCTCTAATTTTATATAGAACCTTAGTTATCTAGGTTATCCTTAGTATTCATATAGTCGACATTCTTTTTTAATATAACAGCAGAGGAAGTGGAAGCATAAGGAATGGATAGGAGTTAAAGGAAGAAGGAGGAGAATAATGTTTTATTACAAAGGAGATTGAATTCTCTAAGAAAATTACCTTCAAGGGATTTTGAATTCATAAAGTTTTGATTTTCAAAAATTTTTAAATTATTTCATACATCATGTTCACCCCTTGATATAGAGGTTAACATATATAATTTAATTAAAAAAATTATTTTTTTTCTTTTGACCAAAATTTAAAAATTTTACAAAATTTGTTATGTGTGGAAGGCAAAATCGCAATGACTTTTATATGCCATCTGTACACCTAGGTTTCTTGCAGAAGGCTTGATTTAAATAATCACTGACCCCCAGTGCTCGTTCGCTTGTATCATGGTCGATGCAATTATCAAGCATTTTTAGTGCACATGACTTGGGTTAATGCCTCTGTGCATGTGCAATGCTTAAAGTTAAGTCCACACTTGCATGCTCTCCTATGCACGTGCACATGTGTATTAGATTTTTTAGCCTTATTTATCTATTTTATTCTTTCTTTATCTCTTTTTTTTCAACATTTCTCCTTTGAGTCTAGATCTCTCGAGTGCACGTCCATTCCTTCGCATGTGTCACGCAACCAGTGTATTGTAGCACATGCTCTTATATGTCTACAACGAATCTCTAAGCACATAATCCTTCTACTTTGTGTTTCTTATCAATTTTTGTTAGTCTTGTCTCCTCTCTTGATTTTTTATATAGTTTTGATTCAATAATCTTGGAGGTGATATGCTAATCATTCATTATAAAAGTGATTGTCATTACAGCTAAGTCTAGGTTAACACAAGTTTGTTGACTTATGTCTCTAAGGCAATCTTTGAGTTATTATACCAATCTTAAAGAGTCTCCTAAGCCACCACACATCCTCTAGATCACCATTTGGGGTATTATCCCATCACTTAAATGCTTAATTAGGTTCATTTGTAGTCTTAGCCAAAGAACTAGGTCAACTCAAGAATTTAGCCAATATTTTATCTTATTAGTTCCTTGGTTGAACCTAACACATCTTGAAGTCTTGTTCCAAACTCTGCTATGTTCTTCGAAGGTTTTAATTGAGAGCTTAATTATTCAAAGTTTTGTTTACAATGTCTATAAACGCTCACCAAATAATATTATCTCAGTCTAGCTCTAGAACATTTACTATGGGTTCCTTCTTAAAGAATCATTCTTAAGCCTTTAAGTCTAATTCTATGGCTAGGCTTACCTAATATTATCTTACTTTTGCATCGTAAGTCTATTGGAAATTAACCATAAGAATTTAAAGTATATCCTAGGCCTTAACACTATTAACCTTACTCAATCTCTTTGCTAACCAATTGTGTTACTAAGCTAGCCTTCTTTTAAGGCTCTAAATTTAGCCATTCCAAGCTTTCCAACTAGAAATAATGGCCATACACACCTTGAAATCCTTCTAGGTTCTCTTAAGGGTTGAACCTATGCCTACATTGACTCAACCAAGCCATGGTTCAATGTTTCACAAGCGTACCAGAGGCAAAATGATATTTGTTTGTAAGAGGTTTTAGGGTTTGACTAAATTTCTATGGTTGATTACCTAAGCTAAGGTGTACATTATATCACATGATATTTACATATTTTCATTGATAAATTTGGAGTAAAGCGCACATTTCTATCATGTCATGTCATTTAATTAAAATTATAGGTATTATCATACTTAACCTTTGTGTCTCACATCACATACACTTTTAAACAATTAAATTTATTTTTCAACATGGAACTAAGTCTTAGTTTTACACATTATTTGATTCATCTTATCATAAAAAGCTTAGTTTAATTATGTAACAATCAAGAATTGAATGTGAAACTTAATCTACATTATCATACATCAATTATATTTAGAAGAAAGGGAGAAATCAATAGGGATCTTAATTCTTAGCAAACTATGATAAGAAAGTCAGGCTAGCATGTCTTTATTATAGGAGCTATATTCATTAAAATTTGTTCATCCATGGTTTAACAAGTTCCTAACATCTATTAGCTAAGTCATGCTTATTACATACATATTTAGAAAACCAACAAGCCTAAAACTTTACATGCTTTTAACCTTATTTTAAAGGATCATGTATTAGATAAGAGGTGTTTTACATCAACAAATAAAAATTCTATGTCTATCTTTCACATATATCATTAAATAAAGCTAAACACATGAGTATATAATCATATAATTTAATTTGCATTTATGGGTTGTTTGAAAGTATGAATTTTTTATGGGTTATTTAGAAACATTTCACAAGAAAAGAATTAAAAATAATCCTTTATATACTAAAAAAATTTTCTTAACTCTAAAATTCATAAATACAAATAAGTGATGTTATCAATATTCATGTAATTATTATAAAGAAATCACTATTTACAAGCTAACTAGATACTTAATATCTCTTTTATGATCTAATATACTCTCTTATCAAAGAGAATCATGATAGAATCTTGTAGTCCTATCACATCATCTAATTTAACACTTCTTAAGAATATGTTAACCACATGAGCCAATCTCATATGGTTCTAGATTATGTCCACCCCCAGGAAACCCGCTTTAGCACCAATATCACAATTACTTCGACATTAAAGTTGGGTGGAGGAACTTAACTACAAGCTAAGGATTTTTAGGGATTAAACATAACCCAAATCTACTTAGCATTATCTTGACATGAGCTTGACCAATCTTGTTTACATTAAGTAGACAAGAGAAAGGGTAAGGAGAAGCATATAAAGAAAACTTGTACAAAGCACAAGCTCACACAACAGTGAATAAATATACAAATATAAGCACACAACTACATATTGAATAATATAGTAATATATCCAAAAGCTTATGGTGTAAGGAGTGTAGATATGAGATGAATGATAAAACTACAAATCTCCTATGAATGATGTGCTAGTGTCTTCTTCAAATAATAAAAGTGAAATTCCTTAAACTCTCATCATGTAAAGATTTTGCAAAGATAATTCCAACACTCTAGAAGCCTCTTAAGTATATTTTTAATTGATTATCAAACCTTCATCAATCTTATTTGGTGGTTCTCAAGGGTATATTTTGCATAATACCACAAAAAAAACCTTCCAAAAGTATTATAACCCATTTGCAATGGTTAGATTTATCAAAAAACTAGATTTTATGTATTTTGTACCTCTATCATATACCATATGATCATTTATAACATACTCTATGGAAGTTTTTGGTTTAAAGCAAGTGAAATATGCTGGTAATGTTCAACTAAGGCATTTAATGAGGTAGGCATATGTAAGTAGTGCATATTTTCACCTCACAATGATAGCTACATTAATTTCAACATTTTATGGTTTTTCTAAATGTTTTGAGAGTGATGTGATAATGGTTGATTTAAAAAGAACACGTGAAAAATGAGCTCTTTTGAAGCTTTAAAAACAAATGTAAGACTTGAATAACATTTGTCATCCTATTCATATGATCCAATAAGTATATTGTGCCAACAATATTCATCTTTTAGTCACTTTTTTGATGTCAAATAATTTCAACTCACCACATGATTTTTATATGTTGCTTAATTAAAATAGAGTGAATTATTTGTATGATCCATTAGAGTACTTATGTATCATATGAAGGTTTCAAGATACATGATTGCAACAATCTCTACATGCATTAAAATACTTGTGTTTTCTAGTGAATAAAACCATACCATACAAGTTTCTCAAGATTCTTATATTAACTAGAACACTCCCTTATACCTTTCTCTTCCAAACCATTCAATTCACTAGCATAGCTATTAAGAACTTATCACACTATCCAATAATTATATTGTACATTCTAATTGTTGAAGAATACTAGAAAAAACTAAGATTAAAAAATCTATTTTTGCAATCATCCTCTTATCAAAAACTAATTATATCATCTAAAATGAAGTTCATATTATATAATCAGTGCAAATTTTAACTATAGAATTTACTCTATTGTTCAAATCCTACCATACTTAACTCATCAATTCATATTGAATTATGTAATAATGTCTTTATGATGAGTAGTATTACTCTTAATAACCCTTAGTGATGTACAACTAGAGTTATATGGCATACTTTTTTAATCTTACTTTTCAATCCTTACATATGTCTTTACACATGAAATTCTTTGACAAGTACCTTAAACATATGAATCTTTAAGGTGGATGATTATTTCATTCTTTTTCTTAGTTTGGTTTGTAGTACTTAAGACCTGATTCATCCTTATCATGGCAAGCAATCATTTTTGTTTACTTGTCTTTATATGACATATAACATACTAACTATATATGCTAGATCACAAGATAAGTGGTTAAAAAGTTTGTTATAATCAAAAGAAGATATTGCCTTTAGCGCTCAAAGGATCCATCACATATCTAAATTGAAATGGGCAGCATAAGAAATTGATTTGGTGTATGACAGTTTTACTTAGTTAAAATTTTAAAATATCTTATAACCTTATTAAATAATCTTTCTTATATTTTAGTTAATTAAAAAATTTAAATTTTATGTTGATTTCATACATTATGTTTTAGATTTGTACAAATAAGAATTTTTTATTTACAACTTTTTCTTAATATGTCCTACAATACTTTTTTATAATAATATAGGAAGTTCCATGAATAAATGAATGTATAAAATTTACCCAAATAATATCTTTCAATAATCTAGATTTAGCTACTTGACAAATGATTCAAAGGTTTAATACATTCTGGCTGAAGTATGATCGAGTGTTATGGAGCTTAAGACCTAACCATTTCCAAAGTTCAATAACTTATGCTATTCAATGATCATTGACAATCAAATGTCCATTGGGAGCTTTTTAATGTAAGAGGCTATACTATATAGCTTATTCCCCTTCAAGTGTCACAAGGCACTAGAGGAATGCTTGTGATTTTATTCCTTTACCCTTTTTCTCAAGGACCAAATGGTAATCTTTTCAAGTAAGTCTTCTTCAAATTAATGTATTGAAAGACATGTAGAGCATTTTGAACCATATCAACTTCTTAGATAATTAGCTTAATTGTTTTAATTGAATTAATCATTTTAGTAGGGATTAGGCACTCATCTTTAGCAAAATTCAAGATTATAACTAATTCCTAACCTTATTTTCACACTTGGGAAATGATGATAATCATTCTTGAAAAGAGATTATTTCTACTTATTCACCAATAAATGCCCCACTCTCCAAAGGATCGAGTAAGAGGTGTTCGATCAAGGGGCTCCACTTTAATGATTTACATAATATCTTTTCCATTGGTTTCTTTTTATACATATTTTTTTCATGACATAGATCATCTTCTTCTTGCATGCCTAACTACTTCACCCATTTTCTCTATGTTTTTGTTGGCTCCCACATCACCAATAAATAAGCTTTCTCTTGCAAAGTAATGATCATTTTCTTATTCAATTTCTTTAAATTTGTAATTTATATCTGCAATATCCTAAATGTCTTATGAATAAGTTTAGTACTTGCTCTAATGAATTAAATACCCAAATTTTAACAATTCAATAAAAAATCATCATAGTTGAATTGAACCTACTCTATTCATCGCCCATGGATCAGATATGTTCGTCGTAGAATCAAATCAGTTGATTTTGTTTATTTGCTTGATCATTTGGTCAATTTTATATTACTTTCTCTTTCATATCCCTTCATTTGAAACTTGAATCATTAGTAACATAGGGATCAATTAGTCGAACAGCTTTGACACCTTTTGTTGTTTTAATAGATATCTATAAAATACTAAGTCATGTAGGTTATTCAACCTTAAAAAACATAAGTAAGCAATATATAGTTAGATATCTTCCTAAACAAAAAGAACTAGCTTAAAAATATGTGAATCATGCAAAAAAGGAAAGCAAATTAAATCTTTTGTTAAACAAAAAAATAACTTAATCACTAATAGACCTTTAGAAATAGCTTATTTAAAACTTTATGGACCCATTTAACCCTTGAGGCGAAAAGAAATAAGGATTTGTGATTGTTGATGATTTTGTTAGATATACTTGGATTGTATTTCTTAAGAGTAAAAGTGAGACATTTGAAAATTTTGTTAATTTGATAAAAGAGATAGAAGACAAACTAATCTCAAATTAATTTGTATTAAAAGTGATAATTATAGTGAATTTAAGAATGAGAATTTCTATGATTATTGTGAGGGCAAGGGAATAAGGAATCACTTTATACATCTTTATACACTTTAACAAAATGGGTAGAGATGAGTAGAACAATGTTGGCTGAATACAATCTACTAAAGTAATTTTGGGCTGAGGTAATTATTACAGCTTGTTATATAATAAATAGTATCAATTTAAGGCTAACACTTAAGAAAACTCTTTATGAATTATTTAAAAATAAGAGATCAAATGTTAGTTACTTTCATGTTTTTGGGTACAAATGTATGATTCTTGATAATGAAAGAGCAAACTTGAACAACTTTGATGAAAAAGCAAGTATCAAAATTTTCTTAGGATACTCTTCTTTTAGAAAAGCATATAAAGTTTACAACTTAAATACTCAAAAGGTAGAGAAATCAATACATGTAATATTTGATGAGTCTATTCAAGAAACAAATAATGAAAATTTAGGCGAAGATATGAAGTCTTTAGAAAACTTAAACTTGATAGAGGATGAAGTCAAAATAAAAAGTAAAAAAAAAAGAAGAGATTAGTCATCAATTACCTAAAGATTAGAAGTATCAAAATTCACATCCAAAGAAATTAATAATAGGAGATGTTTATCTAGGAGTTAGGACAAGAGCTTCTATGAAAAAAATTGATCATAATGCATTTGCATCTTTTATAGAACCAATTTTTATAAAAGATGCACTTAAGGATGATTATTGGATTCAAGCAATGAAAGAACAATTAGATCAATTCAAGAGAAATAAAGTGTGTGAGTTAGTTTCTAAGCCTAGTGATCAACAAGTAATTGGAATCAAAAGGGTATTCAAAAATAAATTAGATAAATGAAGTGATCATTATAAACAAAGCTAGACTTATTGCTAATGGTTATAACCAAGTTGAAGGTATAGATTTTAGGGAGTCATTTGCATCAGTAGCAAGATCAGAGGCCATTAGACTTCTCGTAGCATAATCTTGTCATAAAAATTTTAAATTTATGTAAAAAAGTGCATTTTTAAATGTGATAATAAAAGAAAATATGTATGTAAAATGACCCCTTAGTTTTGAGACCCATGCACATAGTGATTATGTATATAAGCTTAAGAAGGCACTTTATGGCCTTAAGCAAGCTCCCCATACATGGTATCATAAATTGAGTAATTATTTAGTTGATAATGATTTTAGGAAAGGAAAAAAGTATACCATATTATTTCTAAAATCTTTCAATGATCATTTGTTTCTTGTAAAAGTTTATGTTGATCACATAATTTTTGAAAGCACAAATAAAACTGTGTAAAGAATTTAATGACTTAACAATGGAGTTTGAGATAAGTATCTTAAGTGAGATGAAGTTTTGCTTAGGATTACAAATTAAGAAATGAAAAAATTAATTTTTATTTCTCAAACTAAGCACTTAAAATAATTATTCAAAAAATTTGGTTATGAAAATATGAAACATAGAAAGATTCTAATGAATCAATTAATCCATTTAGACTTAGATGAAATTAGAAAACCCACTGATCAAAAACTTTATAGAGGCCTTATTGGATAAATACTATATCTCATGATAAGTAGACTAAACATATTTAGTGTTGGCTTATGTGCAAGATTCCAATCAAATCCTAAGGAAAGCCATCTAAAAGTGGTTCAATCAATCTTCAAATATTTAAAAGATATAATGAACTTAGGTTTATGATATCCTAGAAATACTCTTTCATGTGATCTTATAAGTTACAATGATTCAAACTTTGTAGGTTCTAGGGTAGATAGGAGAAGTATCTCTGGTACATATGAATTCTTAAGAAATTGTCTAATTTCATGGTCAAGTAAGAAGCAAAATTGTATAGCTCTATCAAACACGAAAGTTGAGTATGTAGCAACTAGAATTTGTGTTGCCCAATTATTATGGTTAAGATAATAACTACATGATCATGGTTTATATCTTTCACATATTCCCATCAAATTGATAATATTAGTTCCTTGGCATTAGTAAAGAATCAAGTTTATCATTCTAGGACCAACCACATTGATGTAACATACCATTTTATTTGAGATCAAGTAGCTAAAGGCTGACTAGAATTTGAATATGTTTCTACCAAATAAGAATTGATCAATATATTCACTAAGTCACTTCCAATCAAATAATTTCAAATCCTAATACAACAATTAGGTGTAATAAAAATTATATAAATTGTATGTCCCTTTTGATGGTGTCAAATAAGGAGAATAGTTATTATTTAGATAAGTGAGGAGGAGCATATAACAAGGGGAGATTAAAGTAAAAGGGAGTAAATACATTTCATTTTAATATCTTTTGTTATTTCTTAAATATATTTTTTCATTTGTTATATTTTATCTTAACATTTATGTCTTATCATCATCAAAAGGAGGAGATTATTAGGTCACACTTTTGTTTAATGGGTCAAGTCTTAAATATTTATCATTTTATTCTAATAGATTTGTTTAGTATGAATTAGATATAGTTTTAATGAACACCCATACACTTTAGAAGATAGTGAATTAGTGATCTTCAAAGTACCTTGGAGTGTTCAATAAATTCTAAGGATTGAAGACATGTACCAAACTTTATAACCTTTTTTAATAGAATGTTAACTTGTTGATTTTAAGGCACTCTCATATCCTATCAATTTCAAATCATATTCGAGCATAAGATCATTCAATCATCTTTTTGATTTAGCAAATGTATAGGATTCCATTTTTGAATCCCACGACCCTTCTTTCTTGGTTAAATTCTATCCTTGTCAAATTCCATGTTTGTTTGTTTGCTAAACATTGCTTAAATTAAAAAATTAATTCTTTTAAAATTTTCATAATTAAAATAAAATAAAAAATATTTCCACAATATCCCAACATGAGTCCAAGTATAAAGGTCTCAGGCCAGGTAAGCCCGAATAGGACACCCTCTCAATACTCGGGTCAGGTAACAATCAGAATCAAATTGGGTCGTGATAGTTTTTGCTGATCATGAATTCTTGAACCAAATAGGGTAAGACATTGGGGGTCAAGCCAAGTAGCACTCGAATTAAGTGTATGTATGGGTCAACCCGTATAAACCTATATGTTACGAGTATGCCCAGGGGATGAATTTTCCAATGCACAAGAGGGAGCCAACCCAAATTAGGCTCTGCATAATACCTCCATGTCAATAATTATAAATTCCAAATGCTTATCGTTTTTTATAATTTGGGAGTAAATCTCTTGTGCCTATCTACAAAGAAAACTAGTAATGCTCTGTGCCGTCTAATTGTGCATTGTTTTGATTGCATAGTGGAGTATGCCTTCATCTTATTTATTAGACATGATAATCCATCCCACTTTTTGTTTGATCTCCCAAATCTAATGGTGATTATTGATTTTGTCAAATTTTTATAATTTATCCCTAAATCTAACAGTCACAACTTCATATTAACTTATCAGGAAACTAAGAATAACTCTAACTTTACCATTGTTAAAATGAAAGATCTTGATCTCATCCAACATGATTGAATGGTCAAGATCAAATCCATTTTGATCAAACCATCCATATCTACTTATTCACATTAGATCTGATGATTTGTATCACCTCTGATTGGATCCAACAGCCATAGTCCATTCCTTTTAATGGCTAATTATTTAGCCATTACATTACCTACTTTGAAAAATTATTTTAACATGTTTTTTAAGTTATTTGGCAATAGTTTTTTAAATTACTTTCTACACTTTTTAACAATTATAATAAAAATTATTTTATAAATACCTACAATTATAAATGTAATAACTAATGAACGTAAATCAATCTTTGACATCTCAATAAAACACTGCTCCATATTTTGCTAATAGCAACTACAACTTTTCCTTCTCAAATAATCAAAGTTTTTCAACTGTCTTGCACATCTAAACTTTCAAATTCTCTTTTCTCTTCTTGAATTTAAGTATATTATATCTTATTCTATTAATCAAAGTGTATGAAGTTATACAAATTTATCAGAATTTTTTCATCTTGCTCTTTTTTTCCTTTTCTTCTGGGTTAGGTTTTCCAACATTTGTGAAAGTCTGAGTTCAGTTTGATCTCATAAAAAACTAAGATGGGGTTGAGCTTGTAAAAGACTAGGTTATAGTTGAACCCATAAAAACTAATTGTTTGGAGGTGAACAATAAAAAAAATTCAAGTTATAACTTTTTGTTAGTGGTGTTTTGCCCGACATCGGTTGGGGTGGATGTAGATTCTAATTTGAACCAATCCACTTAAAAATTATGATGTTTTATTTTAATTTTTATCTTCATTTTTCTTTATCATATTAAAAATAATATATATATATATATATATTGAGAAATAAATAAGTTCAAAAATAACAAAAATTATATTTAAGACCACAATTCACTCCTTATGAGATTTGCAAACTAGTTTTTACTTCATATAGACATGCAAACAATATTAGGAAGGAAATAGTTACGATCAATGAAAATAAGTATTGTTTTCCACTCTAATATCTACCCATTTTCACAAACATAGGTTGTCCTATTTTGTGAATTTGTCTACTTTAGGTTTGTTCATTTCTAAATTATCATCTTATACATGTCCATTGTAGGCTTCCACCCTAAACACCTTCATTTTCATGTTTTGCATCCTTGGTTGTTTAAGTTCCTATGATTATTTACTCTAGAACTATCAAATACTTTGAAAGAACTCTTGTGATGTCCTATTCATTTTCTTTCCTTTTTATTTGAATATATTAAAAGGTTTATGAAAAAAGTTTTAGTCCATTTCATACTCACACAAATATCCATAATTCCTCTTTATGTAGTATAATCTTCTTTTTATATTATCTCTCTTACTACAAAACTTTTTATATTTTAAAAAATAATAAGGTCATTTTCTTTTGAAAGCATTACCATATAACCTTAAAAAAAATGAGATAATGAAATTGTCATTGAAATCATATCAAAATTAAAACCATATTGAATATAACATCAAAAGAAATCATAGTTCTTTATCAACATCAAAATGATTTTAACTATGCTTAATATTGTTTAATAACTATGATATATCTTATACTAAATCCTGCTATCATAGTTGCATCACTTCACAAATTATTCCAATCGAATACTTGATCTTTGAATCCACATAAGACAATATTTTTGGCTAAGTCATCTCTCTATTTCTCATCCCCTTGGCTCTTATGTAGGGCATGAATATGACCTAAAATTTTGTTAGCCAAAAATAAGCTAAGACGTCTATTACAAGCTCAATAGGCTTACTATTTAGTAAAGCATGCAAATAATTACAAGGTGAGTCATCTCGCATTCTTGGTTAATTTCATCACTTACTCAAATCTCAACAAATTAAATGAGTAAATCTCCTTGAGTTTTCCAAATCATTCCTCTCAAGTTTTTTCTTACCATTGAATTCTTTTAAATTATTCATAACATCTTCTCAATTTATTAATTTAACTTCCTCATTATTTTACTTTGTATGATGTTCCATTTAATATCTTTGAAACATCTTTCCAGTTATTCAAGCTTAAAGCTCATTGTACTCTAAATCATGTTTAAAGTTTCCAGATTACCATTCCCAATATTTTCTTGACATAGTGTTATGTTAGATATCTCTAACTTGTATCATAATTAATCCATAAGGTCTTCTAAAGTTAAAAATCATCATATATTTTAAATCTTCAAAAAAATTCATATATATCATTTTAAAATTTATTAAATTTCAAAACATTATTTAAAATAAATCTTTACAAGAAAAATTTAAATATTCTAAAAAATAGTCATTTTAAATATTCCTAATAAATACTTAATTATTTAGTTATCAAATAATCTTCTAATTAAATTCTTCAAAATATTATTTTATAAATTAATCCTTAAACAATTTTCTTAAATAGTTAAGACAGGAATAAAATCCTCCAAGTATTTTATTTAAATAACTCCAATTCCTTTAACATTTTTTTGCATTAAAAATTCTTCAATTCATATAATTTTCTTTGTACATGATTTTGAGGAGACGTTAGAATTATTTAAATTTCAATTTTTATTTACCAATCTAATTAACTTGGACTTCCATAAAAACATTATGTTTACTTATTTATTTTCCTCAATTTTGTTCTATCATATTGAATGTGGTCCGTAATATACGATTTGTTCATTAAATTTTTATCTTTTTATTCTAAATGTTTTAGTTTTTCCTACGGATTTTATGAGCACATGTAAACAATATTAGCAAGGCTATAGTTACAATCAATGACAAAATAAGTTTTGTTTTCCACTATGATATGTACCCATTTTCACCCACCTACGTTTTCCTTTTTTTTAAATTTGTCGCACTCTAGGTTTGTTCATTTCTAGATTGTCATTTTAGACATGTCCATTATAGGCTTCCACCTAAAACACCTTCATTTTCAAGTTTTTCATCCTTAGTTGTTTGTAGTCCTATGATTCTTTGGTTTAGGACTAACAAATACTTTGAAACAACTCTCATGATGTCCTTTTTATTTGAATGCATAAATAGGTTTATGAATAAAGTTTTAAACCATTTTGTACAAATGCACACATATTCATAATTCCTCTTTATGTAGTATAATCTTGTTTTAATATTATCTTTCCTACTATAAAACTTTTTATGTTTTAGAAAATAATAAGGTCATTTTCTTTTTAAAGAATTTACCATATGACCTTTAAATTGAGGTGATCAAATTATTGTTAAAATCATAGCAAAATTGAACATATTGAATGTAACATTGAAAGAAATCTCTATTCTTTGTTAACTTAAAAATGATTCTAATTAAGCTTAACGTTGTTCAATAACTATGACATATCTTATACTAATTTTTCCTTTGTAGTAGCACACCTACTTCACAAATGATTCCAATTGAATACATCGTATCTAAATTAACAAAAGAAAACATGGTTAGCTAAGTCATATCTCTATTTCCCTTACCCTTGGTTCTTGTGAAGTGCATGAATATGATGTGGAATTTTGTGACCCAAACATTAAGCTAACACAACCATTACAAGTTCAATAAGCCTACAATGTACTTATGTATGCAATTCATTACAAGTTAAGGTCATGTTTAATCCATGGTTAATTTCAGCACTTACTCAAATCTCAACGAATGAAATGAGCAAAATAATAAGAATAATCATGCATGTGCAAATAAGAAAAATCCCTTATTAATTTCCTTTGAAGTCTAATTCTTTGATTACACATTTTATTGGTCCCTTGATAATTTTTAAGTTTGTTTTGGTCTTAGGATTACTTCAGCATTTTTAGATTAGTAGGAAAATTTCTAAAAATTAGGCTACTATTCTAAAGAATTTTTGCCTTCAAGTTACACCCCAATTATACCATTCTAGAAGATTTTCTCTTCTTAGTACACCTTTTATGAGTCCTTTTGCACATCCAAAATCACAGAAGTGATTATCTAGACCTTCCACATCTATTATTTTATTACTCTATGTATCTTTATAGTTCTAAAAAATTATTATAAATTTTCCTAATCCCTTATGTGAATGCTTATGTAAATAAATAAATTGCAACATATTCATTTGATTTCGTAAACAAAATTGAGAATAGGAAATAACAACTTTTGATTTCTCCATCATTCTAAGAATCAAATTAACATAAATTTAACAACTAAGCCATTACATCAAGCATCACCAAGTTGTTTCCCTTCCAAATCTATCTATTAAATTTTCTTAATTCAATCCGATCAAACATCAAACATAGCATAACACACATAAAAGTATCCTTTTGTAAATTAACAAAATTTTGAATGCTATGTTCTACTAAAATTGATACCATCAAACATCAAATGTATTCACTAAAAGGTTTATAGTTAGCTACCATAAATTTTTGAATTAGTGACCATGCCTTCTAAGAATTCTTACACACCTACATTAAAGTTTTCCAAAGCCAAATTCTCTTTCTTGTGTTCTCTTTTATTGTTTCTCAAGTGTCTCTTTCTCCTTCAAATCTTTCTCTTCTCAAGACCACTAAATTAAAAGAATAATCTCAAATATTTCAAAATTTGACTTTACCATCCAAATTCTGTTTTTTAATTTTTTAAATGTCTCTTTTTTATATAATTCTTCTTCTTCTTAAAACTATTCAATCCATTAAATTAAAAAGCTTGAAAAACTTTCAAATTTTTATTTAAACTTTTATTCTATCATTTCATTGTTTTATGTATTTCTTTCTCTTCCAATATTTTGTCTTCTTAAAACCACCATTAAAAAAATCATTTTAGAACCATTCAAATTTGAATTTATCCTTTAAAAGTTTATTTTAATCTCATCACTTACAATTTCTCAAGCCAACCATTAGTCTCATAAAACCAACAAAAATGCTTTTGGATTTTGATTAAACTTGGCAAAGTTCTTGAATTTTTTGATCCAATCATCTTTTTAAAAATTCATTAATTACATTTAAAATAATCTACACTTGATGCTATACAAAACATTAAATTCTCATAATTTTTTAATGACACTTTCTAAGGTTAATACTTTTCTCATTGCATAAATCATATAAATATTATTTTTCTATAAGTTGAAGATCTCATTTTGTGATTATGTAAATTTAATATTCACAAAAATTATGCCATTGAACTTTTAATGAAATATACTATTTTATAATAGTTTTGAAACATTTTTGGATGTCTTATGATAATTTAATATTTTTTCTCATTCCAAAAAAGTTTATGATCATGTTTTCTATAACCTTTGCCCTCATTTTATGATCAATGTAGGTTCAAATTCAACAAAATTTGCATTTTTTGTCATGTAGTAATTCATATTTTGCTATTTGAAGTTCATCTCCCTAATTTCAAACTCATCGTCCCTTTTTGTCTAATGTACAATTTTTTAAAAAAGTCTAAAATTTTGTATAAATTTTTATAAATGTTAAAAATAAGAATTTAATAATTTTTCTTACCTATGATGATGCTTATAAAACTCCTCCATCCTTTAAGCTTCAATCCATCATCAAATCAACATGGTTTTCTTAATTTATTTATTATATAATAATTAATTAATTCCTAAACATCTAGAATGTTTTAGATATATATTTAATTCTTAGAATATAGGATATATATTGTAAACAATGTTTTATTTTAGTAACACCTCTAGTCCATACTTTGAGACATGATACACTCTACCATTAGTCCCTTTGATAAGTTACACTTTTAAATCATGCTTTATGATGAGAAATAATTTTATGGTAATGAAATAATCAATCCCTTTAAATTTAAAAGCCTTGTTCCTTAGAACTAATCCTTACGCTTAGCTTTTATAAACCCTTTTAATACATGTAATGCCTCATTCATTTATTTGGTCTAATTAACCACTAGTTTCTTTTTTTTTCTTAGTTTCATACAACTAAGATGTATATAATTTGACTCATAAGATAAAGTATGATGCACCATTAATAAAAGTCATAAAGTATTGCTAACATGCTTGTGTTTGAAGCTAATAAATAATAGTGCTAAGTTGTTAAGTTTTTATTAGAATACATTCAACCATAGCATGTTGATCACTTAAAACATTGATTTTGTTGGTAAAAGAAAACCATTTGTCCATGTTTCAACAAAAACATTTGAAAGCATGAGTTTATGTGATTTATCATCTACTTCAAAATATAATTTGTTTCTAATTAAAATCCAAATTTTATCATACAACATCTAGTCAAAGGTAGGCACCATTTCATAAAAACCTCGTTATTTCACATATATATCATTAGAAATTTAAGGTAGACAACAAACATTCAATAATCATATGCATTGAGCTATGCCTAGCTTAATTTGAGTCATAGCGGCCATGCTAAAAATATTGATCCTTGATCATAAAATTCTCTTCATAAACTTGAGCCTTTCCCTTCCACTCCTCTATTTTTCCTAGGAAATTTCAAAATTCTATTTAATATGTTAAAAACTACTCATTCCTCTTTTCTCTCTCTATAATGGTCAAATCCAAGGAAACGTTTACAATTTCTCCCCATGAAGTTGGTTTCCATTTTTATAAATTGCATGTACCCCACCCCACCCCCCCCCCCACCCCATAAGATACTTAATGCCTTACCCACAAGCTGCCATGCCTCTTTAAGTGATCTTCACTAGAAGTTTCTCTACAATTTCCTTAACAACTTGATTATTGTTGGATAACCTTTGGCAACTATTTCAACTAAGTGAAACACCTCTAACATTTAAGAAAAGAATTTTACAAATTCCAAACTTAAATCAAAGCCTTAGGCCTGATGAAGTTTCTTAAAATTCTTTTATCAAATTGTCCTACAAAATTCATTGGCTATTTTCACATGAAACTATTCAATAAGCTTTACCATCATGAAAATTTTTAAATTTCTTAGCAACATTTAATATTTTTAAAAAATTTGTAACAATTCATATAATAAATATTATATTATTGTTTCTTTCAAGGTTCAACTATTTATTGTGATCATAACACTTTGAAATCACACCAGGATAATTCTAAATTGATCTTTTCTAATAATTTACATTTTAGTCTAGTTTAATAACTTTTCAACTCCAGTTGGAATTTTCTTTAATTTCTAATAAGTGTTAGTGATGCAATTTACGTTATTATTAAATTCTTAATAACATTTGACATTTTGTTTTATAGTATAGATAGGTCCAAATTTTACGAACTTAGTACCTTTGATTCCCTAATAGACCATTATTATGTTCAATGTTTACTTCCCTCGTTTTAGATGTTATACTAAATTTTTAATTATGAGTGACTTTTGAGACAATTTAATAAATTCTAATAATCAATTTAATTAATAAAATCTTTCCCATAATTTTAGGATGTCACAAATTCCTTCCTCTTCATTAGAAGTTTTCCCTTGAAATTTGCATAATAAGAGCACTTTTTCTTCATCTCCTCTTCAAATTTCTAGTGGCTTCCCTTTATGATTGTTTTGTTCATAAAACTCTAATTATTAGAATTTCTTTGCTTCATAACTACTTTATTTTCCTTTCTAGTATCTCTATTAAGTCTTCTTTATAACATAACTATAATTATAATTTCATGTTTCTTGAGTCAAAGTAAATCGCTATAATAGATTTGTCGCATACTTCCTTATTGAAGAGATACAAAATATAGTTTGTGTTCCAATCAAAGTGGTTGATAAATCCAACTTGTGAGAAACTTTGCTTATCTTTTCTAGATTTCAAAGTGGTCCAATATATCTCAATTTGAACTTTTGTCTTGCTAAACCTCATAACCATCTTTTATAGGGCTTACTTAGATAAACACTTAACCCCATTCTTGAATTGTACTCTTTTATACTTTGCGTCAATAGTTGTTTTGGTGATCGTATGACTTTTGAGTAATACATTATCTCTAATTAGTTCCTTCTTTGTAGAATAGCATAATAGAGATTGCCATTTCCATCCATATAATACCATCAAAGAAATAATTTTTATTCCTTTCTAATGACAATTATCTTATGCAAACTCTATTAATAATAATAGATGATTGTCTAAGCTTCCATCAAAGTCCAACATGCATTGCCTTAACATTTCTTCCAAAGTTTGATCATTCTATCTATTTGATAATCCATCTATTGATGAATGATTGAATACATGCATCTTGAACTTCAAAAATTGTGACATAAAGTTTGAATTTTAATCAAATGTTATAAGCTTTGTTAAGTTTTGTAGTCATCTGATCCTGATATATTTGTATGAACTTCTCTATTTTTATTAGTCTATCTATAATTACCTAAATGACATTCCTTCTTGATTAGTCTAAATCAACTACAAAATCCATGTATATCTCACACCACTTTCATACTTGTATAGTAAGAGGCTATAATAATCCATTGGGTTTTCGTGCTCTCACTTGATTTGTTCAAGCTTTAATCACTACATAATTTTGGATTCTTATATGCATTCTTAGCAACCAAACACTCTTCTTCATATCTTGTTACATCTTTTTGGAAGTATTATATATCTTAATTTATGTGCTTGACATAATAAAATTTATTTTCTATCTCCCTATGTTGGTACATCTAATTGATTCTTAAAGTATAGAATACTACTATCTTTGATCTAATTAAAATCAAGTTCATAGTCATTGACAAGTTTCACCTTAGTCTCATGAATGAACATTGTGGTCATCATCTTGGATGCATTTATGAACTTGCTATCCATCTAATATAATCGCTAATAAAATACAAATCTTCTTTTTCAAAGTGATATAACATTCAATCATTGTTGATCTATTTCAATGCTTTATTGTGCTTCCTCCACCTTGACATTCAAGTTATTAAAATCACACTTTTGCTTATTGCTATCTGATGACATTGGCTTTTCTTATATGGCATGTGATATTTATATCATAATCCTTTGTTAGGTCTAGCCAATATCTCTATCTCAAATTCCATTATTTTTGTGAAAAATGTACTTAAGACGTTAGCGGTATAAGTATAATAGAGTGTTTATCACAAAAAAAATCCCTCCAAAGTTTTAAAGAAAATGTGATGGTTGCTAACTTGAGATTATGCACAGAATAATTCTTCTCATGGAACCACTAGTGTTAGAACATATATGATATGACATTATTATTTTGGAGTAAGATAACACCTAGCCTTTATGGACATGCATATGTGAATAACTAAAACTCTTCATAATTATTAAAAAAGCTAATATTTAGTCTAGAAGTTCATCTTTTACTCAAAGTTTAGAAGCTTTCCTAACATATTTTATCCCAAATGAGTGGATCTAGCTTTTGTATAAGCTTGGTCAAAGGAACCACAACTTCATTAAAGTATGAATTTTCTATGGAACTTAGCTAGCCCTAAAAAACTTTTGATCTCCACAACATTACTAGGCATAAGACAATCAATTAGTGTTGCATGTATGTGTACATCTTTAGTTGCTCCTTTAATATTGATTACATGTTCTCTCAACTTAGACTTTTGAAAATTTTTGTTTCTAAAAGTTAAATTCCTAAGTGCAACAAAACCAATACATAGTCAATGCACTTGGTTACTTTTATTCCTTGAGCTTGATATTCAAAATGAGAGTTATAATCTCCTAATATGATCATTATGCTTGCAGCACATCCCCCACAATGAATCATGCCTCTTACCAAATGATTCCCAATTAGTCAAGGGATTGGCTCATTCTAAATAGATGACTTACCAAAATATATTATTATATACATGGTACTAAAGCAAATTGTAAATGAAACCACACATATCCACATGTCTAAAATCACTAAAGCTCATAATATCTAATGCAAGTCCATATAAAAAATAATAAAAAGATGCAATATTAAGTCCAAATTATAATAGTATGGTAGAACCTAATGTCCATCAAATTATATTATCACAGTCATAAGAATAAGATCACTACCACTAAAAACAAAAGATGCAAATAAAATTGATGAACCATTAGATCAATGAGACAACCATGATCTTTAGCTTTTAGGCATGTTCTTATCTCTTTGATCTTTCATGTAGAATTAAAGGGGAGTGAGTAATAACTCAATAAAAATTCCTCAAGTCATTATAAAATAAACAAGGAGTGAGCAAAGTACTAGATTAAATTAGTAAGAGTATTATATAGTCAATATTATTATAATTGATGTTATGCAATGTATGTCAATCTACCAAGTCAACAACTAGACTAGTGCACATGATTATGATATTATAAATTTTATTCTTAGTGGCCCACTAGTAATCAAAACTCCCTCCAAGCTTCTTAATTATTGTATGTTATAGGAGCACGATGTTGATAAGATTGGAGCACATTGTGCAAATTGATATCTTCATGAAAACTCAAATAATTCAATTTGATTTGCAATGAAGGACTATATTATTCTTAATCTTTTTGGTTATTATAATACTTCCATTTAAAAAACATTGTTAGGCTTGCAAAAACTTGCGTTGTAAAACTAGTAAAGTGCATTCAAAGAGTTTCAAACTTTTCAATATAAACTTGAATCTACATCCACCCCTATTCAAATGACTAAGAAATCCATTAAACATTAGTTTGATAAATGCATATAGAACCAAGTTAATAAAATTTTACAATATTAACTTAATAAAAGCCTACAACATCATCTTAATAAAAGCCTATAACATTGATTCAATAAAAGCATGCAAAATTAGTTTGGTAAAAGCTTACACATCATCTTAATAAAAACTAACATATTGGCATAATAAAATCTTTTTATGATAACTTAATAAATTTCAATAAAAGAACAAGTTAAAGTTCCAATAAAAGGATAAAGTAACTATGTAAAAGATTAATGTAATAATTTTTATACCAATGAATAATTAAGAAAAAGACAAACTATTTTAATTAATATAGAATATAAAATTTTGTCCAATATTCATACAAGAGAAATATAATTAATATAAATTGAAATAATAAAGTGTAACTTAACTCAAAATACAAAAAAGAAGGCTTATATGAGTGCTCCAAACCTAAATGTCATGGCCTTGCACTTTGCTTTACTTAGAAACGATGAATATAATCAAAGTTTATCACAATAGATTTTTTTTAATCAAGGAGTAATCTCGTCTATTAGATTTGGATTCCTTTAAGTACTCCAATGAATGCTCTTTAATGGCTCCAAAACACCCTCAAGTGACTACATAGAACACCATATCAAATAATGGACTATTGATAGTATCATCTAGTTAATTACTAATATTTGACTAGTTCATTTTCATTACACCAAAATAGATCTTGAAAATACGATGTAAACATCAAATGATATGGCTAGAACAAAACTATGAAAATCTAAATTTTGAGCTTTTGAGAAAATGTTGTATGATGAAAGATCATACAATATGATGGGACGTACGACATGCTCATTTCTACTAATAATAAGTTTATTAGTACGATATGTAAGTCATATTACTACAATGTAAATATACCCAAACATATATGATTAATCCCCAAAATAACACCTTTTATGAAATAGTATCATATTGTACAGAAACCTAGTTTATGTTTTATGATAAAAAATGGCATGCTCATAGCTTAAGGTCTTAAATCTTACTTGATAGGTAAATGCATCATATGACTATGATGAATATCATTATATTGTATGACTACTACTAGCTCCTCACATGGTGATATACTCATATGATATGAAGACTATGCTTGTATGATAATATAGAAAATTTCAATGTCTTAGTTACTTAAATTGACCCCTTTACCAATTCCTCCTAATAAATGTATCATACTAGTATGAAAGGTAATATCATACTGTACAAACTTAAAGAATATTAAATGTCAAATTAGGTCTCTTAGGAAAATGATTAATGTATGGTATAATAGGGCTATCATACTAATATGACAAATGTAAAATAGCCATATTACTTTGAATCGCCCTCAATAGAAACTTTACATGATACAATTATTAATTGGTCATATTATTCAATGGGTTCATCATGAAATGATGATTAGTTCTATGAATGCAAACTAATGTGCTTTTTAATCCAAATATTTGTTGATGGTATCATTAATCATGGATGATGGTATTGTATGGTGGGTTCAACATCATTTAATTTGTAGATAATGTTACAAGTCTTGGTTCACACAAGCTCTATCAGTAATTCTCATGCCTCACTTGTAAACCTAAGCCATTGTACTTATCCTAATGGTTCCTTATGAGCAACACACATCCTCCATACTACCATCAAAGTTTTCATCTGATGGCTTAAAAGACTAAATAAGGTCACTTAATGTCTTACCCAAAATAACAAGCCATGTCTAAGGTTTAACTAACATTATAAGGATAAGTAGTTACTTAATAGAGCCTAATAACTCTCTTAAGGCAATTACCAAATTCTTCCTTTCAATTACTTAATCGAGCCTAGTAACTCCTTGTCTTAGGTATGTTGTCTTTTGTTATGAGTCAAGGTTAGGGTTTACTAAAACCTTTAGCAAAAGGAATCCACTAAGACTTAAATACTAAGCTACACCACACTTTAATCAAGGTATTACCATAAAGGTAATGATGCAAGAAATCACATAGTTTTGCTCATTAAAATCATAAAAGGAGACCACCATTACTTTGATTTAGGGTCAATTTTGCATCGTCAAAATCTAAGGTGCCAAGTATATCCAATAGTTGGGATTAAAAGCAAAGTAATTTCATTTTTTAAATACAAGAATTAGTTAATTTCGAAATTAAAATTCAAATTACCTGATTTGATTAATAAAGCTTGCATTGATAACCTAGGCTCTTAATTAATTGCCTTTACCTTAAGCACAAGTAACATAAACTAAGTAAAATAATTAGTTTAACAGGAATGAACTTAGCACAAAATTAATCCTAAAAAAAGCACTTACCTTATCATCCATGAAGTATTTAGGCTAGCCAAAGGTGTGAGGAGTAACATGTCTGAAGAAAGAGACACTTGTTAACCAAAATTTGCATTTGGAAAATTTAACATATGACTATGCTCTTTCAACTTTTATAGTACCATTTCCAAAAGGGTTATATACTCATACATACTTTAAGAGTAGATTATAATATTATCAATAAACACTATAACAAATTTCCCTTTCCACTACCTAAAAACATGTATTTATTTGTTCTATGTTCTTGAGTATTATGATCATAAAACCAAACTCTTCACAACTAATGGATTTTTGAAGTACATGTGTTTGTATACTTAATTAATAGTTGTAATTAATGTTAAAAAGGAGTAGGGATCATGTTCTTAGAATTGGAAGAAGTTTGAAGACTTGTGCTCGAGCTTTGCTCAACTTGCATATCATGAAGCCACTATCTCAACTTAGTGAAGAGTGGTTACTTATCAGAAGTTCATCAACAAGTCATTTAGTTCACTTGAGTTGTTAACCCATCACATGATATATATGGCCCTTAAGAATCAATCAACTCATGCATACATTCTTTTATTAAATCACATCATAAATTATTAAGCATTTTAGAATTACATTAACACATTTATAATATTAATATTTGTTGTTCTAGTTTGTACTCAAGCTTTAAGTTAATAAAAATAAGTTTTAAGTGAGAAAAGCTTCTCACTACCTAATGATCATAAGATATGATGATTAATGTCATACTTGCATTATCTATGTTTAGGCTTATAAAAATTAATTGAAGTTGAAATTTGTCATGACATCATATAGATATGATGGTTCTATTATACAAACATAACACCAGGAGTTAGAATTAGTACACAAACTTGGTTTTAGAAGGTATTGACTTTGTATAGGTCTTGCTTATTATTTTGAGAATTAGTAAGAATCCTTCATCGCATGAGTACATAGTTTGTTTCCTCTTATATTTGTTATATATAATTATTTATGATCAAATATGTATGATTAAAATAAGTATAAAGTATCTAATCTACATGATTCATCTTACCTCATAGAAAACTTAAACTTCTTAAGTTTTGAAATACACTCAATGTATCATACGAATATGATATATGCATCATATGAGTATAATCATCATCTAAAAATCCTAAATTTTTCTCCTTCATTATTGTACAATGGTGATCCAAGTATTTACTTGTGTAATTCCTTCCTACTTAAGACTTAGAATAATATCTATACAAAGTTGTTATAGTACTATAATAAGTTTATCAAACATGTACAACCATCTTCTTAAGTCTAGTTAATCTAAAAACTATATTTTTATATAATTGTTTATCATTATATGATCATATCAGACAAATGTTTCTTTAAGCATGGCTCTTGGTCAAAATAATTATCATATAGTAGTGATCCACTATCAAACTTGTATGATCTATTTGACTAATAGAATTGAATTGGATTATATTAGTATGACCCTCATGATCATATGGTATAATGTATTCAAAACTTAAACATTATATTAAGAATTGATGCCATATAATACAATGACACTTCTTGTACTTGTATAATAAGAATTAGCAATTGTTTTATACTAATTATATCATTCCATTATTTATGGTAATCTAAGTATTACATTCATTATCCTATTAAAATGATTTTGACATACTAATATAATATGTTGATAAGACTTATAATAGCTACTTTAGATGTCTCAAAAATGTCTAGCTCTTGGAACTACTTTATTTTCTATTAACTCACTCATATAAATAGAAATGGAATTCAAGTTGAATTGATTAATGATGCACAAATTACTATAAGTATTGAAATATTATAGTAGACAAAACATTTGAGTATGGGTTATGCTAAAATTGAGTAATATTCACTTTATTGCTTCAACCATTCCATTCTCAATTTGATCTTTCTTCTACATTACATCAAGCTTAATCATGTTTGGTAATATCCTTTCATATTGTTTTTGCAAGTGTTTAGTAAGCTTTATTGTGTTAAATGTATTGTAATAATTATAAAGCTATTATACTTATTCTATTATAAGGTATACCCCTATCAACCTTAAAAAAAGGTGCAAAAATTAACATTTGTCCCTACCAATTTTGGCACAAGCATGTGGTTTGTTAATGGAGCTTGGTTGAGTTGACTAGAGGTGAATATAAGAACTAGTTATGCTGAATCACCTAAAATCTTGTGCCTGACTTTCTTAAATTGTGTTAGTTGGTTTACTTATTTTATGTTTACAAAATAAATATAATAGCATAAAATGATATAAAAATTATTAAGTATTTTATAAATAGTAATTATGATCAATTAAGATTAATAATTGATTTTATTTGAGAATTATTTGAGTGGATAAATTAATTAAAGAAAAAGTCTTTCATTACTATCTTATCTTTTTTGTACCTTGGTCATTACACCAATTGATTGATGATAATAAATCCATTGTGTTATTAATAGTAATAATTTTTCAAAGTTTTTTAGATCAAACATCTTAAAGACACGCAAGAAATTGAGGTAAAAATGTTTATTATATAACTTAAGAAGCCTAATGGAAGTGTTTGAGTGTTAACCATAATTGGAATTAGTAGAAACACAAGCTCAAGCAACACATAGAGAAGATGTTTATTAAAGCATTCTTTTATTCATGATAGATTGCTAAAACCTATAAGAATTTCTTAAGGCATTTAGGTTTTGTTCAGAATTGAGTGAGACTTAAACATTTTTGAAAGCATCCTTTCACTTATAAAATTTTTTAAGGCATGTATATCATTTAGAGTATTTACACACATTCTGTCCCTTAAAGTATTACATTCTCTACAGGTTACATTATTCATAATTTCCAAATGAAATTAGAATTAGAAAGTGAATGAAATAAAAAAGATTGCATCATTTATGTTAAACATACTTGTACTAATTCACCTTCATATAATATGAATAGTAATCCATGACGAATTGATCAATATTTGTCTTAAATAATCAAGTTGATTGTATTATTTATATGAGTACAATACCTCTATATTGTAGTATAATATTACATTTTCAAACATTTTTAACATATTCATTCGATGGATTAGGGAAGGGATTGGAATGTGTGATAAGAGTAATTGGAATTTGTTGCATTATTATACAAATACGATTTTCACATCATAAAAGTACCTTCCCTATTTTCTTGAGAAATAAGAGCAAATGTGCTTGTAGAGTATGAAGAAGTTTATCACAATTATTTGATCATTCATAATTGAGTCTTAAGAGTCATGGACATAGGCTATGAGTGAGCTGAGCTTTTTCATACTTATATGATATAACATTCATACCTATATGATTACAATCACTTGAGAGCCGAGTATTAATACTTAGTTATATATTAAGTACATTTACATTATTGGAGTATGATTCAATTATCATACCAATTCAATTAGTTATGATCATTATAAGTGAGCATTTCATACTGCTTATCATAATGTAGATATTGCTTCATATAACATTTTCCTAAGAGATTAAAATTCAAAGTAAGAGGGTCTTCTCTTTTTGTACTATATGATGTCATTATCATATCTATATGATACATTTTTATTTAGTAAATGAAGTAATGAGATAATATATGATTAGAACGATAATTCTCTTAATGTGTCATGCTTGTATAACTATTTGGAGTCGACATTATAACACGTTCAAGTTGATAATTGCTAGTTTGATTAGTTCTTGACATAGCTATTAGTTGTTATATTGGATCCAATTGAGAATAAAAATGATTATTTAAAGCATCGAAATATAAAAAGAAAAGGTTACTTATCACTTATATACCTTTGAGAAGAGAATAACATGGAAGTCTTCATTTCATTGGAAGTGGAAAGAGTAAAGTGATGATGTCTATCACACATTACTAATTATAGCTTTCCTTAGTTGAACAAAGTTGTATACCATTATCATAGTTTCTTTGTTTCAGTCACAATTCAATATCTTCATGTTGATTCAACATTTTATTAGTGCACCTCTTGAATTAAATTGTATTGAGTTAAAGGATCATTTATATTGAATCTTATATTTGGTCATTTTTCTCATTGTTGGGACATTATACTTACGTTTCATTTTTGTCTTTTAATTGTTGAGTCCTCTTGGACATTATTTAGGTCATTACTTACCTAAATATGGTAAAAAGGAGCGCAATTTGTGTAGGTTGACCTACTTTGCTGTGACCAAAATTGTAGTGGTTGTCTAGGTTTAATCTACTTGGATATTATAAAATAAGAGTGACTTTTATTACATCCTAATCTATTTGGCTAGTGGTAGATGTACTTTAAGATATGGATTTGGATTGAACCACCTAAAATTTACTTATGTGCTTTAACTTTTTTGCACTCTTATATAATGATTTAGAAAACTAAATAAGCTTCTAAAACTTACAAAAACAAAAGTTGTTAGGAGCAATAATAGGATATTGGATGTAATGTTATTTGAAAAAATTTAATTTGGTTTGAGAAAGAAAATATCCTACTTCATATACTTAAAAAAAGATTTTATTGATGAAATAATATTATATACGTTTTGTAATTTGCACATTTGACCTCCCTCTTATGGACATCATTCTCATATATGTCAAGAGTTATTACTTCAAGAATCTAAACAACCACAGTAAGATCCACATGATCTATCACAATATCATAGCCAATGATGCTATCCTTATAGAAGGGGGTTCTTTTTTCCACCCTTTTTTAAAGGTGAACCATTTTTATAATGAAAGAATCATTTGAAAATTTTTCTCAAACCAATTAATTTAAACTTTGGGAAAAAAATTTGAGTTTTCTATGAAAAACATTGATAATTTTTTTGTTAAAAAGCCATTAAGTGAACTTAATTCACAAGAGAAGCATAAAGTTCAACTTAATGCTAAAGCTTTGAAACGTCTTCATTATGGTAGATTAGCTGCTACAAAATTTAGTAAAGTTAGTGTTACACCCCATTTTTTCCTAGGCTGATTTTTGGCATACAATTTTTTTTTTTTTTTTTTTTTTTTTTTTTTTTTTTATATATAGACAGCTCAGATCGTCCCATACCAACCTGAGTAGCCTACGAAAACATAGGATATAACACATCATTACACACCTACTTCCCTTAACAATGTGGATCCCATCTCCCGGGTACACCGTCAAATCAGGTTCATGACTCCTGAATTAACAGATGGACTCGCGCAATGTTACTCCTACTAGACCCAATACTCCTAACCCCTACGGGTAGGAGAACCGGTCTATTAGAAGTCTGAACCCCCACGGTTAAGTTCCATAGTCATGTAATGACCTCACCATCAAACGGAAGATATATAACATCCACAGATAAATGTAGCACTCCACTCACCATACTCCAAGACAATAAGATAAGACAGTAAATGGAACTACATTACAAGAATAAGATACAAGTCCACAAGTGTAATATTGTTCATCCAGATACATAATTCCGAATTACCCTCAAATTATATGTAACATATGAGAATAACAGTCTCACTGAAACATCCAACAGCAACAATCAACTAACCAGAATATCTCAGACAATCACCAATCAGAAATCCTTCACAAGCCTGCTGACCACGATCCCACCTAATCCGGTAGCGTCAAGTCTGCCGAGCCACTGAAAATATATAATACAGGAATGAGCTACGCCCAGTAGGAAAGTCAGCTAGTAAAACTCACATGCAAGAGAAGGATAATAGCAAAAATACAGGAATACAGCATAACAATGTACGGTGGATAGGCACTCTCAGTTCCAGACTCCGACCAACCACAGCCACCCCAGTCACACCAGAGTAGCTCTCCTCTGGGCTACCAGGCAACGTGCCAGTGGGAACGCCCATCTCGAAACACGCATGGCGCCTAAGCACCCGACACCGCAGTGTCTCTCGTCAATCAATCTCCTGGAGACTACAGACAGATCCCGTCACATAATCTCTAGCCAACGTGAGACACCCCTGCCACCCTAAGGCGCGCAGGCCTACACACTTGGCTAGCCACTGCGAGACACCCCTGCCACCCTCAGGCGCGCAGGCCTACACACATGGACCAGGAGAGATTGACTCAGCCACCGTCCCAAGGAGTCCTCTACCAACAACTTCCATAGAAGCTCACGCCCCTACAGTCATTGCCAATCTCTAACTCCAAGATTCGGCAACATGTGTCCAGGTACAACAAGGCGTATACCAGTCTACATGTATACTGTGGAAGCTAAGTCCGAACCGCACAGTTACCTACCACAACTACCCTAAAACATCATATAGGGTCTATAGTAGTCCGGTCCAATATGCCAATCCATGAAATATGCCAATACTGAATAAACTGACTCAATCCATGCCGTTGCCATCAAAGCAACACAATTGTCAATTACTGACTGTTCTGGTAGCATCCGTGTACCATATCTTTGTCTGACTGTTTCCAGCTGTACTGTCATCACTGATAACATTTTTCCCCACTTCAGGAAATTTTTAAATTCCAATTTCAATTTCCGCCCTTTATCCATTTTCCGAAATTCGAAATAAATTTCCGAATTTAAATTCCACATATATCCTTTTTCCAAAAATTAGGATTAATTTTCGAATTTAATTTTTCGCTTATCCTTTTTATTTCCGAAAATTCGGATTAATAATAAATTTCCGAATTTTCCTTCCGCTTCTCTCTCCTCCGCGCCGCGCCGTTCGTCCGCGCCGACTCCCGCTGAACCGGTTTTCGCTGCCGGTTCGGCTTTCGCGCCGCTCGTCCGCGCCGAATCCCGCTGAACCGGTTTTCGCTGCCGGTTCGGCTTTCGCGCCGTTCGTCCGCGCCGAATCCCGCTGAACCGGTTTTCGCTGCCGGTTCGGAACTCTCGCGCTGAACCGCGACACCGCCGACCCAATTTCTTAATAATCCGTTAATCGGATTAATTTTAATTACTAATAAAATGGCGTAAATATCATTAATTACTTAATTAGATTTGATATTATCTAAACCCTTCTCCTTCCTCGGTCCGAAACCCGCGAAACCCTAGCCGCCGCCATCGCCGACCATTACGATCCTTCCGTCGATTTCCGGCGACTGCGATCAAGGAGAACAATTTCCTAACATGCTCCTAAGCATCAATAAATTTTAAATTTTTTTTTTTTTTTTTTTTTTCGGCGAAATGGGAATTTTTTTCCAGGAAATTCCGAAATTTGCAAAAGACACAATTTAGCATTCAATTAAATCCGATTTTCATCCACATGCTTGTTTTCATTAAGCAAAGTATTTCATGCTTTTAATTTTCTACTAAATCACTAATTTAAACTGAATTTCCTACCTCAACGACGCCGGCGACGGTGAACTTCGTCCGCAGCTCGCCGCAGCTCCTCGCCGAACGAATCCGGTACGAATTGACTCTCCTCGTTCCCGTGAATCTCCAGGCACAAAAAGCCCCTTGCCAGGCCGCCGGAATCACGCGCCGTACGCCGGAAAAACTCTCTCTATCGGTCGGCCGAACAAACCCTAATCGTTTCGCGAGGGTTTTATATTTCTGGCCGACACGGTGAAACCCATTACGCGCCGTTGACACGCTTTCGACACGGTAAGCACCCGATACGCGCTGTCGACACGCTATCGACACGGTAAGCACCCGATACGCGCTGTCGACACGCTATCGACACGGTAAGCACCCGATCAGCCGGTTCAATCCCAACCGTCGATCACGACCGTCCGATTAGCTTATCAGAACGCACGCGCAAACTCACTCGGCGAACCGTCTCCGCCTCCGCTGAACCGTTCCGGTCCGGTTCACGCGCGGTAAACCAATTTCCGGTTTAATTTAAATGGATTTTCGAATTTCTAAAAATCCAATAAATCTAATTAAACAGGGAAAATTAATTAAAAATTCTTCGGTGCTCCGAAAAATTCCCAAAAGATTTCAGAAATTCCAATAGCCTACAATTGAGTTCCTGGCTCATCCTACTGTCGATTCGAAATCATCCAAGCCACAATTAATTTATTAAAGATCAAATACATAAAATTTTACCGGGTATAACAATCTCCCCACCTTATCAGGAATTTCGCCCTCGAAATTCAGCAAGAAGTTCCGGCCATTTTCCAGCAACATCCTGCTCTAGCTCCCAGGTTGCCTCCCTTTCGTCATGTCTATTCCACAGAACCTTGACCATAGGAAACGACCTGTTCCTCAGCTGTCTGCTGCTCTCCTCGAGGATGCGAACTGGTAGTTCCACATAAGAAGAATCTGGTGCCACTTGTAAACCAGGAAGATCATCACTGATGCAATGAGAAGGATCTGGCACATATTTCTTGAGATTCGAAACATGGAACACATTGTGAATCTCAGTCAGATGCTCAGGAAGTGCCAACCTGTAAGCCACTTCACCGATCCTCTCCAGAATAGGATAGGGTCCAATGTAACGAGGTCGAAGCTTAGAAGGCTTTCCAAACCTGAATAGACCCCGCATAGGACTGACCTTCAGGAATACCCTATCTCCCACAGAAAACTCAACAGCCTTGTGCTTAGGATCATAATATTTCTTCTGGCGATCTTGCACAGTACGTAATCTGTCCTGCAATAACTTGACTTCCGCTGTGGTCTCCTCTACAATCTGGGGTCCCCACACTCTCCTGGAATCACCCTCCTCCCAACAAAGAGGAGATCTGCACCTACGCCCATACAACGCCTCGTAAGGTGCCATACCAATCGACGCCTGGAAGCTGTTATTGTACACAAACTCTACCAAGGGTAATCGTCTAGTCCAATCTGTTGAGTAAGTTTGTACGCTCAAGCGTAGCAAATCCTCCAAGGTCCGAATAGTCCGCTCAGACTGTCCATCCGTCTGAGGATGATAAGCAGTACTGAACTTTAACTGTGTACCCATGGCAGTGTGTAAGCTCTTCCAAAACTGTGAGGTGAATTTGGCGTCTCTGTCAGAAATAATAGAACGGGGAATCCCATGCAATCTGACAATCTGCTGAATATATATCTCTGCCAACTGTGCCGCTGAATCCGTCTTCTTAATGGATAAGAAATGGGCTGACTTGGTCAATCGATCTACGATGACCCAAATAGCATCAAAACCTTGTCTGGTACGAGGAAGACCAGTCACAAAGTCCATAGTGATGTCATCCCATTTCCACTCCGGAATCGGCAATCTCTGTAACAATCCTCCAGGTCTCTGGTGCTCGGCCTTAACTTGCTGACATGTAAGGCACTTCCTAACAAAGGCAGCAACATCTGTCTTCAAACCTCTCCACCAGAAAACACTCCTCAAATTCCTGTACATCTTGACTTCTCCAGGGTGCATAGCCAAGGTTCCATAGTGAGCCTCCCGAAGGATCCTCTCCCTGAACTCCTGATGTGATGGTACACACCAGCGACCCCTGAAGGTCAAAATGTCGTCTCTGAGAGCAAAGTCTCCTCCCAATCCCTGCGATGCCAACTCAATCTTCTCCTTCAGCTCTTCATCACAAAGCTGAAGGTCACGCATCTCAGATAACCAGTCAGCCCGAATAGTCAATGAGCTGAGTCTGTGAACCAGTCTCTGAATAGACAACTGTTCCTGACATCTTTCAACATTCCAATCCAAGTCTGGTATAGAGTTACAGACTAACATATTATGCACAACTGCGTGTCTGCTCAAGGCATCAGCCACTGGATTAGCCTTCCCCTCGCAGTAGTTTATTGTCAGCTCGTAATCCTTTATCAGTTCCAACCACCTCCTCTGCCTCAAGTTCAGTTCCTTCTGAGTGAACAGATACTTAAGACTCTTGTGGTCAGAGAAGCAATCTACAGGAACTCCGTACAAATAATGTCTCCATATCTTCAAGGCAAAAATGACAGCAGCTAACTCCAAATCATGAGTGGGATAATTCTTCTCATGATCCTTCAGTTGCCTCGAAGCATATGCTATAACTCTGTTATCCTGCATTAGTACGGCTCCCAAGCCTATATGTGAAGCATCAGTGTACATCTGATACGGCTTCTCCTGTGTGGGTAACATCAATACTGGAGCGGTGCTAAGCCTCTGCTTCAGCTCTAGGAAACTGTTCTCACAACTCTCTGTCCACTCAAAAGATTTTCCCTTCCGGGTCAACTGGGTTAGTGGAGCAGCCAGTCTAGAAAAGTGAGGAACAAATTTCCTATAGTATCCAGCCAAACCAAGGAAACTCCGGATCTCAGTGACAGAAGATGGCCGTTTCCAATCAATAATAGCTCGTATCTTGCTAGGATCAACAGCCACGCCCTCCGCACTGACAATGTGTCCTAAGAATGCTACTGAGTCCAGCCAAAAAGAACACTTGGAGAATTTTGCATACAGCTCATTCTCCCGCAACACTGTAAGCACAGTCCTCAACTGATCTGCATGAGTATCCCTATCTCTGGAATAAATCAATATATCATCTATAAAGATGATCACAAACCGATCCAGAAAGGCACGAAACACTCGATGCATCAGGTTCATAAATACTGCTGGAGCATTAGTCAATCCAAAAGGTAACACTGTGAACTCGTAATGTCCGTATCTAGTACGGAATGCTGTCTTGGGTACATCAGAATCTCTAATCCGGATCTGGTGATAACCCGAGCGTAAGTCAATCTTGGAGAACACAGTTGCTCCCTGAAGTTGATCCAGCAAATCATCGATGCGTGGTAAAGGGTATCGGTTACGAATAGTAACCTTATTCAATTCCCTATAATCCACACACAGCCTCATACTACCATCTTTCTTCTTGACAAATAAGACAGGGGCACCCCAAGGTGAACAACTGGGGCGTATGAGTCCCTTGTCTAATAAGTCCTGTAACTGAGTCTTCAACTCTGCTAGCTCGGCTGGAGCCATCCTGTAAGGAGCTCTAGCAATAGGAGCTACTCCTGCCTCCAAATCAATTGAAAACTCCACTTCCCTAGCTGGTGGAAATCCAGGCAACTCCTCTGGAAAAACCATAGGAAAATCTCTCACCACTGGAATATCTGACATAGGGGTAGTGGTGGCTTGGCTATCGGTCACATAGGCCAACCAACCAGTACAACCCTTACTTACTAACCTTCCAGCCTGAAGAACTGAGATCAGGGGAATCTGCCTGTTCAGACCAAAGTATATCACATCCCCCGAACCAGGCACTCTGATCCTGACCTTCTTCTCCCAACAATCCAGAACCACTGCATGGTGGCACAACCAATCCATCCCCAAAATGATGTCGAACTCTGCTAGTGGCACACATATCAACTCTGTCACGAATTCGTGTCCACTAATCAGAATAGATCCGTCAATCTTCTGAACAGTGGGAATCTCCTTCCCATCAGGAAGTCTAACCAGTAAGGGTTCCTTCAAGTAACCCTTGGATCCTGATATCTGATTCCAGATCCTCTCAGCAAACAAAGAATGAGATGCACCAGTATCAAACAAAGTCATGCACTGCACGTTGCCAAAATGAAGCATACCTGTGATCACTTCTGGTGACTCTGAAGCCTGCTGCCGAGTCAGTGCAAATACCCTGGGCTGTCCCCCAGATGAACCAACCGGTCCCGTGATCCTCTGTTTCTTCAACTCTGGGCAGTCGCACTTCTTGTGTCCGGGCTGTCGACAATGGTAGCAGATAATCCCCCCAGTCCGGGTACCTGTCTGCTGCACTGGTCTCTCAGAAATAGGTCGTGGCCGGACCACGACCTCCTGAGTACCACTGTGATCTCTGTGTCTCTTGCCCTTTTTGTTTTGTTGGATATTTCTGAATTCCTTCCTCTTGTTATGAGTCTCTCTCTGGGCCTCCATCCGGATATCAATAAGCTCAACGGATCTCGCAGCCTCCACCAAGTCACGAAACCTGGCAAACCGACTCACAACTAGCTGGCGCTGCAGCATGGGACGAAGTCCCTCCAGGAACATCTCACATCTGCGTTCCTCAGAAGGCACCAGCTCTACGGCGTACCTCGCCAGATAAGTGAACCTCGATAAGTAATCGTTCACTGACATCTGGCCCTGCCTGAGGTGTATAAGTTCCCTCCTGAACTGAGCCATGGCCGAGGCCGGAATGTAGCACTCCCTGAATGCCTCAACAAAGTCATCCCATGCTATCTCACTGTTCTGGGCCTCCCCAAACATAGCGCGCCGCTGGCCTCTCCACCAGGTAGCAGCCTCTCCCTCCAACACTAGAGCAGCAAGCACTACCCTCCTGCCGAATGGACATCCCAAGGCATCAAATAGCTCAAGCATATGAGCCATCCAGTCATCTGCCACCGCTGGGTCAGCCGACCCACTGAAGCTCCGCGGACGCAACCGCATGAAGGCATCGATCCAACGATCCACGGCTGGCTCAACTGGCAATGCTGGGATCGTCTCCGGGGTAGGAGTAGTAGATACCGGTCTGCCTCTAGCTGCTCCACGAGCGGAAAGTCTCCTGGTACCAGCCATACTGTCAAAAACAATTAATCTGGCATTAGAGTCGTCATTTGGCAATTGGCATATGGACTACTATAGTATACAAAAGAATCAACAGTTCTCCCCACCTTGGGTTGAACCCCTATACACGTCTAGCCCCGTTATCCTCACCTAGGGCTCTGATACCACTCTTGTTACACCCCATTTTTTCCTAGGCTGATTTTTGGCATACAATTTTTTTTTTTTTTTTTTTTTTTTTTTTTTTTTTATATATAGACAGCTCAGATCGTCCCATACCAACCTGAGTAGCCTACGAAAACATAGGATATAACACATCATTACACACCTACTTCCCTTAACAATGTGGATCCCATCTCCCGGGTACACCGTCAAATCAGGTTCATGACTCCTGAATTAACAGATGGACTCGCGCAATGTTACTCCTACTAGACCCAATACTCCTAACCCCTACGGGTAGGAGAACCGGTCTATTAGAAGTCTGAACCCCCACGGTTAAGTTCCATAGTCATGTAATGACCTCACCATCAAACGGAAGATATATAACATCCACAGATAAATGTAGCACTCCACTCACCATACTCCAAGACAATAAGATAAGACAGTAAATGGAACTACATTACAAGAATAAGATACAAGTCCACAAGTGTAATATTGTTCATCCAGATACATAATTCCGAATTACCCTCAAATTATATGTAACATATGAGAATAACAGTCTCACTGAAACATCCAACAGCAACAATCAACTAACCAGAATATCTCAGACAATCACCAATCAGAAATCCTTCACAAGCCTGCTGACCACGATCCCACCTAATCCGGTAGCGTCAAGTCTGCCGAGCCACTAAAAATATATAATACAGGAATGAGCTACGCCCAGTAGGAAAGTCAGCTAGTAAAACTCACATGCAAGAGAAGGATAATAGCAAAAATACAGGAATACAGCATAACAATGTACGGTGGATAGGCACTCTCAGTTCCAGACTCCGACCAACCACAGCCACCCCAGTCACACCAGAGTAGCTCTCCTCTGGGCTACCAGGCAACGTGCCAGTGGGAACGCCCATCTCGAAACACGCATGGCGCCTAAGCACCCGACACCGCAGTGTCTCTCGTCAATCAATCTCCTGGAGACTACAGACAGATCCCGTCACATAATCTCTAGCCAACGTGAGACACCCCTGCCACCCTAAGGCGCGCAGGCCTACACACTTGGCTAGCCACTGCGAGACACCCCTGCCACCCTCAGGCGCGCAGGCCTACACACATGGACCAGGAGAGATTGACTCAGCCACCGTCCCAAGGAGTCCTCTACCAACAACTTCCATAGAAGCTCACGCCCCTACAGTCATTGCCAATCTCTAACTCCAAGATTCGGCAACATGTGTCCAGGTACAACAAGGCGTATACCAGTCTACATGTATACTGTGGAAGCTAAGTCCGAACCGCACAGTTACCTACCACAACTACCCTAAAACATCATATAGGGTCTATAGTAGTCCGGTCCAATATGCCAATCCATGAAATATGCCAATACTGAATAAACTGACTCAATCCATGCCGTTGCCATCAAAGCAACACAATTGTCAATTACTGACTGTTCTGGTAGCATCCGTGTACCATATCTTTGTCTGACTGTTTCCAGCTGTACTGTCATCACTGATAACATTTTTCCCCACTTCAGGAAATTTTTAAATTCCAATTTCAATTTCCGCCCTTTATCCATTTTCCGAAATTCGAAATAAATTTCCGAATTTAAATTCCACATATATCCTTTTTCCAAAAATTAGGATTAATTTTCGAATTTAATTTTTCGCTTATCCTTTTTATTTCCGAAAATTCGGATTAATAATAAATTTCCGAATTTTCCTTCCGCTTCTCTCTCCTCCGCGCCGCGCCGTTCGTCCGCGCCGACTCCCGCTGAACCGGTTTTCGCTGCCGGTTCGGCTTTCGCGCCGCTCGTCCGCGCCGAATCCCGCTGAACCGGTTTTCGCTGCCGGTTCGGCTTTCGCGCCGTTCGTCCGCGCCGAATCCCGCTGAACCGGTTTTCGCTGCCGGTTCGGAACTCTCGCGCTGAACCGCGACACCGCCGACCCAATTTCTTAATAATCCGTTAATCGGATTAATTTTAATTACTAATAAAATGGCGTAAATATCATTAATTACTTAATTAGATTTGATATTATCTAAACCCTTCTCCTTCCTCGGTCCGAAACCCGCGAAACCCTAGCCGCCGCCATCGCCGACCATTACGATCCTTCCGTCGATTTCCGGCGACTGCGATCAAGGAGAACAATTTCCTAACATGCTCCTAAGCATCAATAAATTTTAAATTTTTTTTTTTTTTTTTTTTTTCGGCGAAATGGGAATTTTTTTCCAGGAAATTCCGAAATTTGCAAAAGACACAATTTAGCATTCAATTAAATCCGATTTTCATCCACATGCTTGTTTTCATTAAGCAAAGTATTTCATGCTTTTAATTTTCTACTAAATCACTAATTTAAACTGAATTTCCTACCTCAACGACGCCGGCGACGGTGAACTTCGTCCGCAGCTCGCCGCAGCTCCTCGCCGAACGAATCCGGTACGAATTGACTCTCCTCGTTCCCGTGAATCTCCAGGCACAAAAAGCCCCTTGCCAGGCCGCCGGAATCACGCGCCGTACGCCGGAAAAACTCTCTCTATCGGTCGGCCGAACAAACCCTAATCGTTTCGCGAGGGTTTTATATTTCTGGCCGACACGGTGAAACCCATTACGCGCCGTTGACACGCTTTCGACACGGTAAGCACCCGATACGCGCTGTCGACACGCTATCGACACGGTAAGCACCCGATACGCGCTGTCGACACGCTATCGACACGGTAAGCACCCGATCAGCCGGTTCAATCCCAACCGTCGATCACGACCGTCCGATTAGCTTATCAGAACGCACGCGCAAACTCACTCGGCGAACCGTCTCCGCCTCCGCTGAACCGTTCCGGTCCGGTTCACGCGCGGTAAACCAATTTCCGGTTTAATTTAAATGGATTTTCGAATTTCTAAAAATCCAATAAATCTAATTAAACAGGGAAAATTAATTAAAAATTCTTCGGTGCTCCGAAAAATTCCCAAAAGATTTCAGAAATTCCAATAGCCTACAATTGAGTTCCTGGCTCATCCTACTGTCGATTCGAAATCATCCAAGCCACAATTAATTTATTAAAGATCAAATACATAAAATTTTACCGGGTATAACAGTTAGTAATCTTAGAGTTGAGTATGATGTTTGGATGAAATTTAATGTTACATGTTATGGGACCAATCAAACAAAGAGTCCAAAGTAAATTTACTTATACATGAATTTGAATTGTTTTGAATGGATAATAATGAAACCCTTCAAATTATATTTTGAAAGGTTTACAAACATTGTGAATGGCCTTTTTAGTCTTGGTAGAGTTTCTTCAATTGTGAAAATGGAGAGAATATGCCTTTCCTAAAAAAGTGTGATCCTTTGATGATAATTATTAAAGCCTCCAAAGACTTGAACCATCTCTCCTTAGATGTGCTACTTAGAAAACTTGTGACCAATGAGATAAAGATGGAAAGAAGAGGTCATACATTGATGGATTACAAAATTTGATTAAATATCAACTCTAGGTACCTCACCTTTTTTTGGCTTAAAATGATTAATCATGAGGTACCTAGAAATATTGTTTCACATGATTGTAGATTGGCTACACCCAAATCCATTTGGGTGCCAAAATGTAAATCTTAATTGGTGATGTTGTATGATGCATCCTATTAAATAATGAAAGTTTCTTTGAAAGCATGTTAAGTAATTTTTAAATATTTTCATTCGATGTTTACTTTTTTCAATTTGATGTTGCGAATTCTTATATGCATTATATTATTATATGCATCAAGGTAGGGGGAGCTTTGTAAATGAATCCCTTGAACTTAATTTCAACAAGTGATATGCTCTCTTATTAGCTCTTAATAAATGTTATGAATCTTTGTTCCTTTATTAGTATATTTTTAAAAAAATGATATTGTTGCACCCCTTAGTACTTTTCCATTCAGCGGATATTGGTGCACAATAAAAGGTGACTTGAAGGCATTTTGAATGGGAAGGTTTCTTCGATCGCTTTGGCAAGTTGCAACAAATATTCCTATGATAGATGAGTGTCACCTTCCCTCTTTTTTCTTTTTGAGTGTTTTCTCTTAGGCCAATTAGCCTTAAGGTTATTGAATAAAGAAATCTCGAGAGAGACCCTTCCCCCATTCACTCCAATGTTGAGGTTCTCAATGAAATAGAAAAAATGTCACCAATTAAAATTAAGTTGATGATTGTATTCAAGAGAACTTGAAATGGTTTTTGAAGAAGACATCTCAAAAATGGTATCACCATTTATATTTACCATGATTGGGAATGTTTCCCATTGTTGACCTTAGATGGACACCAATTGCATTGTGTGTCAAATTGGATTAGTGGGTGCTTTTGCTTTGGGTTTTTGGACAATAGGTATGTAATCATTTGTTTTTTCCTAAAAGAAAACTATTTGAGGTTTTGAATTCGATATGGAAAATTGTCAAATTTCAAAAATAGATACTTAAATGGAATCCTAATCTTCAATTGAATTCAAGTCCATCTCAAGTGCTAGTTTGGATTTCTATAAAGCATCTCCCTATTCACATGTTCATCAAGAATGCTCTTCATTTCATTGCCTTGGAATTGGAACCACCTTTAAAATTAGATACTGTATGTAGTTCATGTGTGCATTGAGGTAGATTTTGTGAAGGAGCTACTTACTTAAATAAGGATTTTTGAAATAAAAAATAGTAAAGATGGCTTTTAGCAAAAATTAACATATGACAATTTTCCTAGCTATAGCACGAGCTATAGCAAATAAGGACAGTCATCATAATAAGGAAAATAGAATAAACATAAAAAAGCTCCCAATATTATGCTAGGTAAGATTCTAGTGAACAATGTACCCCTTATACTGAACCCTTCACAAATACTTATAAACAAAAAGGCTTAATCAATACCTAACATTTAAGCCTATAGAGACATTTTAGTAGTGCATTCCATTGATATTAATCAAAATAGGGTTGTACTTATCATCCCACCCATTCTTATATTGTAAGAAACCATGAGATAGGACAACGATAACATGGACACTCCTCACTAGTTCACTAGAAAGCAAATTCATGTAGTAAAAAATAGATGCCTCATTTAGAAAATCTCAGATGACTAATCAGTTCAAAGTATAAAACATTCTACAATTAGAAAGAAGAATTATCAATATGACTTAGATGATATTTAGAATAACCTTTCAGTTCAACAAAATGGTATTCAATCATTTAAAAATATTAGTGAGAATTTATAAGAAAAAACCCTAGCATGCAACCTCTTTTATTTGGACCAAGAAGGATTCACAATAGTCTCTAATAGAAAAAAATCATAAAAGTAAACAAACATAGAAAAAATAAGAAGTCCCAAAGCTATCAAAACAAGCTATGAAGCAATTCGAATGGCAAGAAGTTCAGACCACATTGATTAATGCTCTTATTTGGAATATTAAGGGGACAATTGGTAGTGAAGCAATAGGTGACCATAAATTTCTTATAAATCTCCACAAGATATCTCTTATCACCTTATTGGAATCTATGGCAAGTAGAAAGTAGTTAGAAGTTCACAAAAGGAAACTTAATTTTGACTTCTTTGAATATTACACACAAAAATAATTCTTGGTGATATAGAAAAAAGAATTCTCTTGTGAAGATGTTACAAATGAAGAACAATTCATGCACATGATATTCAAGCAAGAAGATTGGAAAACGCAAGTGTGTTCCTCCTATGTCTCAATAAAATTTATTTTAAGTAACAGAAGAAGTCTTTGGAATGAAATTAGAACAATGGCTGATGCCTCCACTCTTCCTCAGTTCTTTGCTCATGACTTTGATGATATTGCCTCTCTCAAAGAATTTGAAGGGTGCACCACCCCAAAGATTGATCCTATCATAAAATTTACATATTTATGTGTTGTTGTGCTCTCAAAGAGCTTCCCTTTTTTGGTAATATCTTGACAAGTTTTAGCATATCTAAAGATAGCTGGGTATGGAAATGGTTCGATCATTTTGTTAAGAATCTGTAATGGTAAATGCAATTCCATTAGCTACCATTAAATATCTCAACAGAGCTCCATCTATTCAATCTTTTATAAGTTCTGATAAGGCAAACCAACTATAGAGATTTTTTTGCAAAATATCTAAAAATTCAAGATTTGAATCACAATACAATTTACAAAAACTATAATATTGGTGGTGAAGCAGCTTTTCAAATTCTACAAAAGGCAAGGTGGTATATTTGTCGCAATCAATTATTTGTTGGAACATATTGAAGGCACATACTCTAAGTGTTTTTGAAGAGTAAAACATAATAGTTAACAACTTGCTTAACAAAGATTTAATCATTCAATTATAATATATTCAAATACTTTCCTTTAAACAAAACTCTCAATTGGATTGTTAATTTGTGCAACATGGGTTTATCGTCCTCCCCTCCCACTGAAAGATTAAATGTAGAAATAAACAAACTGTACATTAGACTTCTCATCCATCAAATGTTATGAAATTGAATGTTGGTGGATCATCTCATGGCTACCTTGGGTCTATATGATATGATGGGATTATTCATGATCTTGTAGGTCCATCAATGAAAGCTTTTTCACCATTTGTAGGCTACAAGAGAAACATCAAAGTAAAAGGAATGGTGAACGTGTTGGGGCTACAACTTTACAATGACTTGGGTGTTTCAAAAGTCAATTTGGACTTGGCTTCATGGCTATCATGGTGCAAGGAAACATGACTATCCTTAGAAGATTCTATGTTTCATCAACCAAATTAAATAGTTAAACTTCACAAACAATCAATTTTAGCACATCTAGAAGGAAGGTAATGTAGTCATAAATTATTTCACTTAATTAGCTGGAACTGGTCTTTAATCTAACATCTTCAAGCTATAACAAATCAAAAAAAGTTTGCAAAATACTCATCAAACTAGATGGAATTAAATATCCTTATCAATGGCTAGTATATGCAATGATACCAGTACAAACAAGGGATTGGAATTCTCTTAGATGCCTCCTTAATCACACTTTTAATTCATTCCACATGTAAACCAGAACTCAGCAACCATTGAATTCCATAATCGCTTTTCACATTGCTTCTTCATTGTAATGCATAATTCATACAATTACGATTTCCTAGTTATACCTTTGTTGTACTGTCATCAAACATAGGTACAACCTTGTTTCTCATATAAACAATGACTGTACTTCACATAATGGTTTTTTGTATGATCTAGTTTCTATAATTTTCTTACTAATTCATCTCCATGATTATATCATACTTCGTAATACATAGCTTTGTCTCAGACAATTCCTTATCTAAGAGTTGCTTTTCTCTGCTCTAGCTACCATTCATGTTTGGGATCATTATGTCAGTACATTGGTCTTCTCCTTCGAATCAAACAAGTCCTTTTTTTACCCACAGTTATAATATTGTATTGAACATGTAATATAGCTCTACTTCCTGTATTTGTTCAATACATGTTTATACACACCATTCTTGTTGATCGACTAAGTCTGAATTCTTCTCAAACTTATTTGTGTAAGACATATTCTCTCTTGTCATTCATTTGATATGGGATGTCACTTCCCACAGCATAAGTTGGTGATGGATCTATTGTGAACATCCGAGTACGATTGACGCTCGCAACAGTTTGGACTAGTGCATATTATGGCCATTGATGGCTCATTTTTTTAATTTGTTAATGTTTTTAAGTTATGTTTGTTTCATCTATTCTACTATATTATTGAATGTTCTTTCTAGAACATATGTTTGTGCTAAATTATCTAATATTTGAACAACATGGTTCATAATCAAGTTTATTTTTGCACTCATAATTCCTTATTAGACTACATCATTCTTGTATGATCGACCCTTTGGACTACCTTGATGACCTAATAGTGTTGGTATAAGGGATAGGTATTATTAACAATTTGTTTGGTATGTTAAATGATCCTAGTATGGTATGATCATCATTTGTAGCACTCTTAAAAGCTAATAGAAAACTCAATGATTTAAAAAGTAGTCTCCAACTCAAATTACTATTTATCTAGAGCAAATTGTCACTCATAATTGTGACAAATGGTTAAGAGCAAGCTGGATCAGTAGCTGCTAATCCATTGCCTGGTGTTTAATGTAGCTCTAAATATAGTTCCTCCCATTATTAGGATTGCTCTGGCTAAATAGTGTTAAGTCATATTTGTGAATGATTATTGAATTGGCCACATTTCCTAAACTTAACAATCATATATCATGTAATCTTTTAGATTGCAAAAAAATATATTTTTTAAACTTGTTTTCATATTTTCTATTTGTTCCATCTTTGATGAATGATAGAAAGGGAGAGAGATAATTGAGAAATGAAAAGCACTTCATGCATTCCAAATGCTTGTTATTAATTGTTTTAAGGGCAACATGAACTTCAAGGAAGCATTTTTTGTATCCTTGGTTATTGTAAGACCTGTTTAATTACAACAAAATAATTATGTTATTATTACTAATGCTTTTTTGAAAGTGTTTTTAATCATGAAAGTGGTGTCCTTTCACTAATTATCCTAGATTTTTGTGTTCTATCTATTTCTCTGTAATCTTAATATTTTAAAAACATATAAATTTTTATTTTCATTTTTATAAAACCATAATTAAAGCAAAGCTTTATCCTTTTGAAATAAAGTTGGGAAAACAACTTTTATAATCAAGTGAAAACATTAAGTAATTCATATTTTTTTAGAAAAAAATGTAAATAAAATATCAATAGTTAGCAAAACCTTTGCATATTCTTTTTGGTCAAACAATACAAATATAAAAGTCACATGACTAATAACAATTATGGTATCTTTTAAATCATTACATGCTACCTGTCACTCCATCTCAGTAATGCCATGAATGCCTTTCTTTGACTTAAAAATGTTAAACTAAAATAGGCATAAGCTAATTGACCGTGGCTCATTAGTAGATGATTGTACAAACATTTAAAGAAATATAATATTTATCTAACCACATGTATGGGCATTTACAACATTATAGTAAAATATGGTAGAAAATATTTAAAGAAAGGTAATTATCATGTGAAATTTTTATCTCATTTACTATTAGAACATTTACACATTTGTTATTCTTTTTTATTTTTTAAACTTTTTAAATCTTGGCTTAAGGAAAGACCATTCTTAGAAAATTGGGAATGTTTTCGAATTTTCATTCTAACTTAGATAGCCTAGTTGATTGATTGCTTTCATTTATCTCTAGACTGCTCTATTCCAAAATGGCAATAACCACTTTGGACAACCAATCACCCTTTCTCTTTGAACATTTCCTTCTCTTCACCAAACCCCTTTCATTTTCTCTTCTCTCTTTTTTTGTTCATTTCTTTTAGTTTTTGTTCTAACTATTATCACAATAATATTTCTCCTTTCCTTTCTTTTCATTTCTTCTTCCTTTTTATGATTGTTATCACAACAACATTTTGCTTTGCATGTGCCTTTTATGAACATTATCACATAATTATATAAAATAAAGAAACTTTTAAAATAAGAAACATATTACACAGTCTCAAGCAATATATGCATAAATATAAAATTATGCTTTAGAAACATTTTTATTAAACATCCTTAAAAAAATCCCTTTTTTATCATCTCTTAAAGAGATATATTTATTCCTAGCTTCAAGCATTAAATATCATCTCTTATGAATATCTTGCCTATAAGTACATCTTTAACATCATATTTTATCAATTGTGAAGGCATCTAGCCTACAATACATAATATAAGCACGCATATATATATATATATATATATATATATATATAAGTACAAGTTTTGCCTACACATATAACCTTCAATTGATAGCAACATGTTATTGAAATCATGGCTAACAAGAATCTTTCATAGAACATTTTCATATAGCTTTTGAGGTCAATAACCCAGCATCACACATCGTAGCAAACATATATGCGTAGTTAAAAGTTCTACCAACCTTTCATGAAATGGTCTCACTAAGCTTAGATTGTTGCTTCATGACTTGGCAATTATAACACGTAAGAGCTTTTTTACTTGGTTTTATCTTTGCCTCTCGTACAACTCCTTTCGAAACATCTTAAAACACTTTAACTTAGCCTCTAATTTGCTCTACTAATTATGACAGAGTGTCACACCACTCAAATTCCTTGAAAGAAAGCTCTCTAAGTATTGGACAATAATCATTTATACCTTTTTCATGGTTTTTAGCATTTCCAATCTTTTAAATGCCTCTAATAGTTATGTCTCTTCATGTGAATACCATTTCATCCTATATCTGCATATTTCCAAAGGTTTCTCATCAATTAAACTCTCCCTCATGTTAGTTCTTTTAATTATTTTTTCATAACATGTTTTAAGATCTATTTCTTTTTCAGTAATCATATAAGTACAATCACCCTATTGTACCATATGTTTTTGAAATATGTTTAAATATGGTTTAAATTCTTCTATCATACTATTATGATATTATTATCATATTAGAAAAATACTCCCATTCATTTTAATTAGAATGCATGATTTTCTTTATAATACCAATCTTTACATTATGATATTATACATTTGTGCTCATCATACTATATGAAAACTTTAAACTAATAATTTTTAAGCACTCTACTTATGTCATATTGTATATTATTTCTTATAGCACTTGCACAATCCATTTTCAATATCTTTTACAAAATAAAAAAAATAATGATCCTATATGTTATGCTCTTAAGTCTTGGTCATATAAATATGGCCATTTTATCTTTTTGTATGATTGCTTTTGGGTATGTTTTTTCTTGAGCACATTAACATTATAATCCATTTCTTTTTCTCTTGTGTGATCATATGATATGATATACTTCTATCATATCATTTTTAGGGTTCCCAATCAATCAAGCTCATCCCTATGTTAGTTGTTTTGTTGATTTACCATTTTGGGTTTTAATTTAGTTTTTACTAGTTGTATAAGTATGATTACCCCTATTACACTATCTTATTCTAAACCTTACCTAAATTTATTTTAAATTCTTCTTATCATATTATTATGATATCACAATCATATAAGTATGATGCTCCCATTCCTCTTATATTGTATAGATTATTTTATTTAGGATTCCAGTCTTCACATTACTACATCATACATTTGTGCTCTTTATACTATATAAAGGCATTTAATTAACAATTTTCAAGTACTCACATTATGTCATATTGTACAATATTTCTTATAATACTTGTTTGGTCCATTCCTTTTATCTTCTCTAACTTATAACAGATGACAGTCCTATATGTTATTCTCTTATGACTTGATCATACTAGAATGATCATTTTGTCTTTAAACACTTTCACATTATAACCTACTCAATTTTCTCTTGCATGATTATACAATATGGTACATTCTATCATACTATATAATTAAATATTTTAATAGATTCATATTGAGTGAATATTATCATATTAATATATTTATCCTATTATACTTGTATGCTTAAGTATTGGGTTCTATACTTTATTGTCTAATACAATGGTATAAACATACTTGTATGGTAGTTATTTGACTTTCACTTAATTTTTGACTATACAATTAACACTACTATAATGTATGGTATATCCTTTTTATGTCAAATTTGATGATTCTCTTATGTGATGTTTATTATACACAAGATCATACTTAGACATTAGTGATCATCATATTGTATAATTGTCCACTTTGTACAAAACTTTGAACTTAGTTGATTTTTCCTCCTCATCTTATTATACTTGTTCAATTGTATCTTTAATACTTTGTGATAATGTATTATCAATGCTTTTGTATTAATGGCATAACAAGTTGATGTGGTCATCTTGTATGAACCTCATTTCATATTTATGCATATTCACACTTCTTTTAAGTTCCTTTTCTCTCTTACCTAATCACATCATATGATACACTATTATTATACTATATAATCAACCCCTTAATCTATCAAACTATTCTAACCCATGGTAATGATACCCCAACTATACTATCATATTTGTTCATTGATGTAATGATACCTTTACAACACAATCCCACCTTATGAATTATTTAACCAATTGATTTTGTAGCTTAATCATATTGTACAATCTGATGATGTTGTATTATACATTTTTTTAAATCTTAAAACATCTTTATAAATTTTCAATATAATTTATTAAAATTCTCAAAATATATTTAAATAAAAATCATTATTTTATATCTTCACTCTTCTTAACATCATAACTCATACTTTAATATTCTTCTTTCTAACTTCTGATAGTTTGAATTTATTAAATTTACTTTTCCACACTTTTGGTATATTACAATCATTGTAAGGACACATATGTTATTCACCTAGAGAGTTTGATCAATTATTTCAAGAAGTTTAATGGAGGTGTTACGGTGTTAACCACACCAATATAAAAAGAAACATAAATCTAGCAATACTTAAGATGATATTTTTTGAGTCATATTCTTTATTTGTTATAGAATGTTAAAAACTATAAAAATTTCTTAATGAATGTAAGTTTTGGTGAGTATGTAGTGAGAGTTATTTAATATTTTTAAAGCCATCTTTACACTGAAAAAGATTTTTCTTTATAGAATGCATATTATTTAGTTTATTTACATACACATCTTATCCCTTTGTGTATCACATTCATTATAGGTTGCATTATTCATAATTACCAAATTATGTTAGAATTAGAAAGTGAATTAATTAAGTGAGGATTGTATCATTTGTACTAAATACACTTATATGAGCTCACCTTTGTATAATATGACTAATAATCCATATAATCAGATAATGACTCAATTGACAACGATCCTAAAGTATATGGTTGACTATATTATTCATACGAGTATAATACCCCTATCATGTAATATGATTTTAATTTTTTTAGATGTATAATATATCCATTAGGAGGATCATATTGGGGATTAAGCCAGTGATAAGAGTCACTAAAATTTTTTGTATTATCATACAAGTATAATCTTCAAATGAGACACATATGTTACTAATTATTCATAAAAATGTGAGGATCTAATAAGCTTCATACAACATTATGATGTTCATCATAGTTGTATGATCATTCATAATGGTTTCTTAAGAGTTAAGGACATAGGTTATGAGTGTGTGAAGTTTCATCATATCTATATGCTATAACTTTCAATACTACTACTTTCACCCATTATCTTAGTACTGAGACTTAGTTATGTATTAATAAATTAGCATTGTAGGAGTAAATTCCACTTACTAAATATATGATAAATTATGTTCATTATAAGTGAGCTTCTTATAGCTTTTATCATATTGTACAGTCTTACATTAGATAATATTTTTTGAGAGATTAGAAATTGGATGTGAGAGATTTGCTCTATTCATATAACATGATGTCATCATCATATTTGTATGGTACATTTGCACTATATAAATGAACTAATAAGACAATCGATAAATGGTTAGATAATGTTATTAATATAAAATCATGCTTTTATGATCACTTAGATTACATAGTATGATCAGTTTAAGATGTGAGTATTGGCTACTTTAATTTGTTTTTGGCATAGCCATTAGTTTGTGTTTTAGTGCCAATTGAGGGCTTAGATATGGCTATTTAGAGCCATCCAAACATCAGAGAATTAGTTTTTTTAATAGTTATTTTTATACCTTTAAGAAGTTCCTAACTTGAAAATCTTCATTACATTTAAAGAGGGAAGAAGCTATTTTACATATCATTATTGTAATTACTTCGTTACGATTACATATCTTCTTATTATTTCAACATTACATTACTATGCCTCTTGAATTAAATATTCTTAGGTTATAAGGCATTGTATTAAGCTTCGTATTTAGTTATTTATAATTCTTTATGGACATTGCACTTCTCATTTGCTTTGGCTTTTCAATCGTTGGGTCATCTGGCCTACTATTTGAGTCAACCACTACTTGGTTTTGAGAAAAAGGGAGTAAACATTGTGTATGTTAGCCCCTATCTGGCTATAAAAATGATAGTGGTTTTTTAGGTTTACCCCACATAGCTATGATGAAATGGGAGTAGATTTTGTTACAAGCTTAGCTATTTGACTGAGGTTGAATGTCGATTAGGTTTTGATCATACCACCTAAGAACTACTTTTATACTTTAATTTTCGTGCACTCTCACACAACCACTTTCAAATCTAAGTGATGTTTTTATAACTTATTTGTAATAACAAGAGCCATTAAGAGTAATTAAGTGATAATCACTGTAAAGGTATTTGATTAAGTTGAATTTTTCTTGTGAAAGAAAATATCATACTACATGTATTTGAAAGTAAAATATTTTTGCTATGAATTACTGTTGTCTCAGTTTTTAAATTTACATAATACACCTCTACTGCCCCCCCCCCCCATTTAAGGAAATGCTCCTACATTTCAATAATTTGGTATTTGAAATCAGGAAGTTTTAAAGTCTTCATAATTCTCCCCTTTCTTGTGCTTATTTGTTTCCTTCAATTACATCACTATGAAAATAGTTGGTGTATTTATTACTCCAAGAGAGAGTACCATTACCACATAGTGACTATATCTAGTCCTAAATTTCAATATTTTGCATGTGCTTCTCTAATACTTTTAAATGAATTTATAACAATCAAAAATTAATCTTGGAAAACACATCATCTCCATGAACATGGTCAAGCATTTGATCTACTTAAAGTAAGGGATTCTTATTTTTCATGGTTCTTTGATTATATATTCTCCTAAATAGGGTTTTTAGATAATTCTCTTGATATTTTCAATTGAAGGTTTCCAAATCACAAACCAATCTTGAAAAACACCTCATCTCCTTGAACTTGATCAAGCATATGATCTATCCATGGTAAGGGATACTTATCTTTCCTGATGATTTTATTCAATTGTTGATATTCTAGGAATATTAGTAGACTTTCAACCTTCTTTTTGACAAATAGTCCTAATTCCCTCTCTAAGTGAGACACTTGGTGTGGTAAAACCCTTAATTGGTAGATATTGTAGCTGAACTTTAAAGTCTTACTATTTAATAGTGTCATTCTATATGATTCGTTGGATATCAATTCAGCCTAATGCATTAAATTAATATCAAATTTGATTTCTTTTTTAGTTGGTCACTTTGGTAAAACCTTAGAAACACTTATAGATATTTCCATGCTATTAATACATCTTATAGTTGACGTTCTTCAAGTTTTGTAACTTGTATAAAAGCTTGGAACTCACTTCCTTTTTGAATCACCTTTTCTACCATCATATCAATATAAGAGACATCTTCCTTTCTTTACTGATAAATTTTATTCATTACATTCTCCATGTGCTTGTTGATCTTTTTATACCAAAACTTGATAATAACCCCTATGAGCTACAAATCAATCCAATCATAAAATAATATCAAATTCCTTTATTTTAATTATAATCAATTTGGATAAAACATTTGCATTGTTTTTTATGTTCTTGATATAAATTTTACTATTATTTCATTTCATGTCTACAATTTAAAAAGTAAAGAAGTTTCTAAAATGTACTTATCAACTTCCATGCTTGTAATTATTGTGGTATAAATAAAGGAATGTGCTTCTAGCCAATTGAAGATAAATTTGATAGGCTTATTTAAAACTTTTGAAGTACTTATGATAACATCTGGAGATGATAGATCCTCCTAATTGATACCAAAGTTAAGGTTGACACATTAAAGCTTGGCCCTTGTCTTTGTTTGTAGGATTGAACATTGATCCCTCTATAGAAGTCCCCCTGTAGAGAAATTCTCTATTGAGTTTCCTCTAGAATTGATTTCCTTAAAACTTATATACATTCCTTAGAATAATGTTTAAATAATTCACATGTAAAACATTTAACAACTTTCTCATTGTATTCTTCTCTATTATTCTTATCACATATCAAACATTGAGGCATTGTTCTTACTCTAGTCCTCACTATTTGAAATCCTATGGAAGTCGTTAACTTCTTATATTTTTATCTTCCATGAGAAGATGTGCATCTTCCATTTTATTGGCCTTGTCTTAATGGATGCTTAGTCATAGTTCATTTTCCTTTTTAAGTCTACTAGATCTCTATTGGAAGTGAATTTCATAGAAGCTATAACACTTCTTATTGAGTCTCGTATATGAAACAAGTAGCACCCCATTTTTTCTTAGCCATCATTTTTTTGCATGCATCACCTATCTTGAAAAATGTCTACTCATTCCATAATTATTAGTATCTTTTAGAAGGACTTAATAGATCATCTCTCATCTTTTCCTTAACTAACCTTGAAATGTATATTCTAAGAATTCTTGTTGAAATTCTCTCTTGATATCTCAAAATTTTATCTTCCTTCAAAGTGAAGTCTTTGCTATTCTGACCACTAATGTCTAGTAGCACTATCTAGTACTAGTGCCACTAAAGGAGCACTTTTGTGATCCAATATGCTATACTTTTAAACAACATTTTATTCCTATGTCATTAGTCTTCTTCTTGGATAGGATTAATATGTCTTTTAAGTGTGGTGAAGATAGCCATAAGAATATTTCCACTAAATAGTTTGCTTGATTTGCTCTTATGCTTCTCTCATTTTTTGTTTTGTATGGCATGCTAGCTATGTTGTAACTTTGAAGCTCTCTCACCTTTATTGATCTCTTTTTCCTTGACATGCTATGGAAATTTAGTTATTGGAGCTATTTATTTCTACCTTTTACATGTTTTTATTCTTAGAGGTCATAATTGATTTCACCCAAAGTTCAATTTGCATTCCAAATCATACATTTAGGTTACACACACACACATACACACACACACACACACAGATATATATATATATATATATATATATATATATATATATATATATATATATATATATATATATATATATATATATATATATATATATATATATATATATATATATGTGTGTGTGTGTGTGTGTGTGTGTGTGTATTAAAAAAATTAAATTCATCTCACCATGCATTTCATCCCCAAATACTTTCAGAAAAAAACGTAGATATTAAATCCTTAAAACCATCAAAATAGTTCATTTAATATTTAGTCCACCCAAGATAAGTTACATATCTCTAATGAACTCCAAAAATTTATTTAAAATTTAAATGTTTTCTAAAAGATTTGCATAACATGTATGGTTGACACATAAAACATGTTCCATGATGTAACTCTTGCAAAAAGTCATGAAACATACAAATTCTCTATCTGGCCTTTATATAATGTCTTAAATAAAAAAGCATCCACCATGCATAAATCTCTATTTTTTCCTTTTATGCTTCAAATGTTATATGCATACCATATGTACATGTCCATTTGCTTCTTATACAATCAACATATCACATGTTTATGGGTGATTTACCATATGTCATCATCAACATATTGTTTACATAGTCTATCACGTATAGTAACTGCAAGTCATTTTTCACTTGTAGATCTTGTTTCCAATCTTCCATTACCTAATAAATGCATTATTATATACATTTGCAAACAGGTAAGTTAATTCAAATATGGGTAAACAATATGCATGTATAGCAAACAAGCAATTCAATATGCACTAAGCAATTTTGTGCCTTCCAAGCTATAAATGTCTAACCATGCTAACTACTTAAGATGTTCATGTTGTTCTAGGTTATATATCCTTGTGCAAGCATTCAAACCATTATGTAATTTATGTCATCACCATAAGTGTATCAAATTTTTAGGTTTTCTATTTCATTTTGTTGATTTTTTTATTGTTCACCTTCATAGAATGTCTGCTACTCTACTACCACATTGTAGCACCCTATAACATGACCAAAATGTTTATCAATTTTCTTATCATATGATGATTTAGAGAACTTTATTTTATAGTGGTTCTTTATTTTGAAAATATTTTAACATAAATAGAATTCTTCTTTAAAAACTAACTAAATGCTTAGAAAGAATATATCTAAAATTTTTGTAAAGAAAAATAAAAAATTTTTAAAGTAGAAATCAAAGAAACAATCTTATAAAATGTTAAACTAACATGTATTGTTGTCACAGGAGCCTTAAATACATCTCACGTAACCCAAATCCTTATAGAACCATCTATGCCATAGAAAGAAACAACAAAGCCAAGTGTCAACATCATTTCTCTTCATAAGACTTGTGATGTGCATTCATATTGTTTGTGATGCTAATAGTAATTTAAGGTAATTATCTCAAGCTTTGTAGGAAAAATCTATAGAATAATAATATAAAATAGTACAAGATTGGACCAAATCACATGTTGGGTCTAAATAATAAAACATGCCATAACAGATGTAAAATAAAGCATCCAAAATGAGGCTAACATGCCAATACAATGCTCCCATCATTTAGAATAAATATTATTATATTACTTTTACAACTAGTTCAACTACTTTGTTGTCTTATTTGAACCAATGGTTCTCGTAACTTTTTATTCAACACTTTATTTTTTCTTTTGAGTTTTAAATATTGATTTAATTTTTAAAAGATATGATATATATTATATATAATTTTTTATTTTGGTTACAATGTTGAATCATAGTTTAGAATAATATAAACCTTACCACATGTTCATACATTACACCTCTAAGCCATACTTTTGAGTGCAATACACATTATGACAACAAATTAATTACACCATCTAAATTTGAAAACCTTGTCCATTGAACCTAATCCATGTACTTAGCATTATAAACTTTTTTTATGCATTGATTGGCCCATTTATCTAATTAATCTAATAAAACTATTATTCCTTTTTTTACCTAATTCTATATAACTAATCTATATATGACATTTATGTAAAGCATGTTGTACCTGTAATAGATGGTTAGACCCATGAGCCTAGAGGCATCTTAGTTTGATGAGAAGAAACCTTAGAGAGCTTATTATAGTGATCTAAGTTTTTTACTCAGCATTTTTTATAGGTTACGTATAAGATTGGTAGACTTGGTGATCACCTACTATGGAGTCACTTAACAAGTGCCCAAATTGGCTAATATTTACAAAGCATAAAGAACACAAATTATGGGGGAAAATTCCAATAATGATTCATGAGTTCAAAGCTTTTGGAGAAGAGATATTCACTTTCTATTAGGATCTCATAGAACTGACTAATTACTATTTTAATTCATGACTTCATATTATGATCAAATTCATATTAGGAAGTAAGATGAAAGGTTTTGATTGCAAAATTCTACGAATCATATATTGAATCTTAGACTAAAATTAACATAACCATAGCATTCACAATATTTATATAAGTCATTTGAATACATCAATGTTTGAAGTTATATAATGCTAAGAATACATTTTTTTAAAACTTAAAAATGAAGAAATTATGTAAGTATTCATAGAGTAATGGAATCTATGCTATCATGCCTACAACAATTACACTACACACCCAATGCACTAATGTGCACTTTGTTTCCTACACTAAAGCTATCTATGCATTATATTCCCTTAGAGGTAGCCTACACTACCCTTCTTTGTTTGAAACAACTACATGTGCTAGGTATGATGACTAGTTTAACCAACAATTATAATTGTGACTCAGGCATTTGGAGAGTTATTAAGGAAGCCATTAGAGATATTTGCAATGATAGTTTAGGATTATTTACTTCTAAAGTGGCCTTCAAACATTGAAAAAGGGTTGTTTTGCTTTCCAAAGCATTTATAATCCTTTTGAGAACCTCCTAGCTTCATATTACATATATACAGAGGTGATTGTGTGAACTATAATTGAAAATTATTTTGGGATCATCCAAGTGCCTGTAAGATAATTTTTATAAGTTATTAAATGCTTTCACTACCTTATTAAGGTGGTTTTATATTTTCTACATCATTTACACACTTTCATCTCACAAGCTCTTGGCTATGTTAGGTAGCACTCTTTCATACACTTTTAATCAAGTATGTTTATATATCTATGCAATTGTTATCTAAACTCTTTAAGTTCTTTCATGTTGAGGGAATTGGCTCATCTCTATGTTATTTAATATGGATGAATTTGACCTAATGCTAGGCTATTTAATTTAGAGTTGTGGTTGTGCTTAATATGTGAAATGGCTCACTTGTATTTGGGTTGTCTACCTAGCTATTGCAAATAAGTGTTTTTAGTAGTGCTCAACCTTTTAGGCTCGTAGATGCACATAGGCTCTTCGATTGAGCCAAACCACCTAAAAACCCTTGTGTCGTTTGTCTTATTTACTTTTTTTGCATAAAATTTTGCAGCATTTAATAGCCTTAAATGATTGCAAGAGAACTTTACTTAAGCATATCCACAAGCAAAAGTTTTTCTTCCATAACTACCACTATTTCTAATATTAAAAGATCTTTTTTGAAAGGAGTGCTAGCTCTAAACCTCTAAAATCCATTTCTCTTTTTACCTTCTTTGCTTGTAGCCTTCATCTCTAACCTTTTTTGCTCTAATAAACTGGAAATTTCTACCAACTCTTCATAATTAGTAGTCCTCAATGTTAGTAGTGCATCTTTGATAGGACCCCTTAGACCCTTACAAAACATGTAGCACTTCAGTTCTTCTAGTTTAACTATATCTAGAGCATATCAAGAGAAGATTATATATTTGTGACATAATCTACTATTGATAAATTCTTTTGAGTCAGGCAAGATAGTATATCCTGCATCTTCTCTCTAATAGCCAAAGGAAGATACCGCTTTTCAAAGGCCTCAAAAAATTCTTCCCACATGATATGTCTAATGAGATGGCCTTTAAATTTAAGTTTGTATTTAGCTTCCCACCATAAATTGCTGCATCATCCAAGATCGTGTCTATGAAAGGAACATTTCTATCTTTGAGGTAAGTCATGTTGTCAGACACTTTTCCCATTTTCCTTAACCTTTTTTATCCACTATTTGGTTCGTTCTACCCACAAAATATGGAGGATGCACCTTTTGGAATTGTTCCACTACCTTGTCCATTGATGGTTGTACAATATAGCCATCACTTCCAATGGATTACAAAAGAGAAGCTAACATTGAAGCCTATTCACTTATGTTATCATCTTATTGATTAGGTCTTCTTGCCAAGTTTCTCTCCATAGACCTAGATTCCCTTCTTTCAAAAAATCGTACACCTCTTACTTTGCAAAATTCATATAAGAACTCAATTATGTAATACCTTGCAATAGATAATTAATTTTTTTCTTTTCTAAACATAACCATGAATATAAAAGAATATTAAAATCATACGCATACATATGTTGTGATAGTGTCATCACTCACCTATTTCTGATATAGCTAAAATCTTATGTCTCAATTATAGTTTTAAACCATTGCACCAAACCTTGTAATTGTAGTACTTAATATTGAAGTCATAGTCCTTAATAAGTTCTAGTAATTGTCATTGGCCATGTTGAGCTACCTATGAGTGAAAATATACTTAAGGCTTTTATGATCAGTAAAAAGCTCTACTTACACCTCATGTACATAGGGTTGCAAAAACTTGAGAGTGAACACCATAAGTACAAATTATAAGTCATTTTTCATGTAATTGCATTCTTTGTTATAACTATCTTGATGTGTTGGCTTCCACCTGACCACCATGCAAAAGAATTACACCTATATTAATGTTTGAGGCATTTGTGAAATGTTGGTAGAGCTTACTCAGGTTAAGCAAGCTCAAGACTAGAGAAAAGCACAACTTGCCCTTCTACTAGCAAAAACATGACTCATATTGATGTAAATAGGAGAAAACCTTACATTTCTTTGTCAATTGAGTCAAAGGTCTAGCAATTTTGTAGAAATTTGGTCCAAACTTGCAATAGCAACCGACAAGACCTCCACTAAAACATTGCATGAACCTTATTGGGGTCTATTGAGACTTGCTCAGTGCTAACAATGTGCCAAAGAATGCTACTTGACTAAACCACAAGAAGCATTTGGAAAATGTTGCATAAACCTACATGCCCCTATGCAAGTCCAAAACTATCTGAAGATGCTTTGCTTAGCTCTACTTTAAGAATACTCCAATATGTATACTATAGGTGCATTAGATAGCTCAAACCTAAATCAAATTCTTAGGGTTTCCTTAAACCCAATTTCAAATATCTAGGATTTTCCATTCCCTAAATAAGGAATCTTAGGGCTTCTTCCAAATCATTAATCAATAATGAAGGATTACCATCAATTACTTGGGTACCTTAGTTTGTCATCCTTATAATTAATCTTTACCTTAATTTTATTTATGCTCCTTTCAAAAATTTCATTACCTATATAGGCTATCCAAAGAGTTTATATTTGAATCCATATTTTGACTTTTACCATTAGATGCAGCATTTAAATTGTTATTGCAATAACCAAGTCCAGCTCACATGAATTCCCATTAGTGATAATAAACAAAAAATGTCCCAAGCTTCCAAGGCTTATCTAAGGCAAGGAGATAATTGTTCACAAGAATGTTTTATGTTTTCTAAGCTTCAAAGTGTCATTCTAGTGTTCATGGCATAGGCTAAGGTTAAATTTGCATGAAATAACCTTTCATCCATTTGGTATAATTATAAGCATATGTTTTAAATATGTTATGATACTCAAGTTAAATATATATATATATATATATATATATATATATATATATATATATATATATATATATATATATATATATATATATATATATATATATATATATTATGCTTAAATTGACATGTCACATAATACATATAGGGTATTACTTACCCAAATGTCGATGTGTGCATGGAAGTCAATTTTCAAATAATATGAATTCTTGGTTCTAAAACCTGATCAAATCAACATGTGAGTATGGTAAATAAAATTTCACATACCATGAGGCCTTGGTAATAACAAAAAATTTTTATATTCTTTGATTCCTTATGTTAAGGACTTCCACAAAATAATATCATCACGAACATGGAATTCACTTTCATTCATTTTGTTTAGCTAAATCATTAAGCTTGCATGTTTGAAATTTAAACAAAATATATATCATCCAAGGTATTGAAGCATGCAAATAAAATTACACTAAAATTCTCAAGCTTCTTATGAAATCAAGTGATCACTAAGGATCATAACTTTAGCATGCCTTTAAGCATAAAATCATACTGTCATGGCATACCTTAGCATAAAAGTTTCATCTTACAAGGTTCAAGCTTTTTAACTAAACCCAAGCCTTCATTTCATGCTAGCCATCTTCAATAAAATGTTTTATTTCTTGGGTGCAAAACAAAGCTAATATTTTTCCTTGTTAAAATACCTCATCTTGAATGTAAGTTCATGAAATTAACTAGGAATTCCACTTAACATACTTTTAACTACAATTTTACATAGTCATGTCTTAGTTAAGGGAGAAATTATACTTAAAAATGACATTTTATATGCAACTTTTGAATTTACACATATTTCAATAAATAATCTCTACAATTGTAAGCATATATTCACGTTATTCAATTTTACATTCATGAGTAAGACAATATTGAAGAATATGAATGGTTTTAATAATCGATAAGGAGATTAATAAAAGTAATACATGCTCAAAAACTTTCTCTAATTCATCGGTAAGGAGTTATGCTAACATAATTCATAATAAACATTTAAGGTCCTTGAATATTAGTTTTGCAACACCAATAGAACGTGGCTTAAAAAACATATAATAACAAAATCAAAGGACATATTCCTCGATTAAGAAGACATAATGGGCAATTCATTGATTTAGTAAAATTTGTTATTGAGAAAACTCATTTGATCATTTAAGCATGCTACTTTAACAAAGCTTTACATCATCATGGCTTGATTAAATTCTTATATCTTCTTAATTAAGAGTCATAGGGAAATTCATGATGTAACTTATCACTATCATAAGCACAATTATCTAGATGCAACTTTATCAAATTCATTTATTTCACTTAGACATTTTCTAGAATTAAGTGTATAATCTAGAGGTTCATCCTATTTGTTGATCCAAGAAGAGGATTTCCCCAAAGCTTAAGCTCTTCCTTCTTCATGTTTTTGTGATCTCCTTCTTCCTCTTCTTGTTTGTTGGTAAGGTGCAGTCTCCCTTGCTACCACATCATTTGATTACTTGCTACTTTCCATGGAAAGGTTTTTTCTAAGTGCTATCAATGCCACATCTTAATACATAAATATGCTAGGCTACGACTCCTTAAAAATCTTGGGATTTGCATAACAAACTAACTCTATGCAAGCTGTTTAGATTTATAACATCTTAACTCCAGCTATTGGAATCAAAAGCAACTCAATTTATGCAACTTTGTTTATTTAGCATCTTCGTATCATACTAGTGCTATACCTAAAACATATTGTGTAATTATCCAAAACCACTTTTACGAAATATTAATTCCTCTAATCATAATTTTATAATCCAATATTTGAATAAGAATGAAACACTCATGTACTATGGTTGTACAACAATGCCAAATTTCTATCTTAGCCACATCAAATGGAATCAACCTTAACACTCATGACCTTATCGACTAATACCATATTCATGTCACAATTGTATGAAAAAAGTCTAATTTTACATATTATCTACTCTTTCATCCTGATTGCTTCTATTACCTGATTGTATCATTCTATTAACTAATATTATTCTAAATGATATTCATAGTTGGACACTATTATAGGTTTCTTCCCTCATTGTATTGTGTGAACTTCTGCTATCGTGTTGTATGATTCTTATGAAAGGCATAAGGAAAAGAAATGTAGACTTAATTTTTGAAATTCACAAGTATTTAATTGTCAAAAAAAAGGGAGAAACTAACATATATTAGTTAGCCAAAGAGGAATATGTAACACTAAACAACCCTTTTGTTGCGAAATTGAGGCATGGACTTTTGAAATCATGGAAAATTATCAGTTGAGTCAAAAGTAAACCACATTAACAAAGTTTTACACCTTGATTTGAACGTTCTTTCCTCAATAATCAATCACTAACCAATGCCAACTCAATCGAACCATGCCTACAATAATGTCAAACTTTACTATATGCACTCAGGCAAACATCTTATGAAGAATAACTAAATCTTTGCAATTAAGACTAGCATTGCAAGTGTAACCTTCCTCATAGTCAAGTATCCCATATCATCAAATAACTCATAAATATGGTTCAACCAATCATTTGCAAGAAGTGCTCCACTTGTGGATTTAACTACATTTGGGTTGTCATGACAAAAATAAAATAAACTATCAATATAACATAACATCCTAGTACAGAACTCTAGAAATAAGTACATAACTAAAAGTATTATGCTAACAAATCAAAACTTTAATAAAACAATATATACTATCACATCTTAGGGGGTGCAATCCTCTACCATGGTCATTGAAATCCCTAGCTCTTGGTATAGTGGATGGCTGACCTACGATGTAACACTAGTGTTGTTTGTATATCTTAGTAGATAAATCAACATCGTGACTTAGAATGAAAGAAATGCCATATAAAAACACACCAATGTAAAAATGTAAGAATAACTAAATTGATATATCATAAACTATCCCATGAGATATCCTTATATCACAAGAAATTTATATGACTACAAATACTAGTTTCACTTTATTTCTTATTTCTAATGTTTTATGATATTAATAGGCTCAATTCCCTCTAAATCATTATTCTCCCTAGATCCAATTTATAATGATATCTATTAATGACATCTTGCTAGCACCCATCCAATTTATCTTAATAAAGTGCTAGATAGATATAGTCTAAAGACTCATACCTTATGATCGAACACATTGTACTAGGCACTTACCAAATAGATATGGCTTGAATTCTCATGCCCTTTGAACCAACATGCTACAAATTGTATCATTCATATGTGTATATCTTGAGATCATGGTTCTATACCCACTAATAGATGTGGTGTAAAGACCAACACCAAGCGATCTAACATGTTGTGGTTAGTGGGGGTAAGGAAATGCCTTCTAGAATCCTTTTTTACATTTTCAAATTTTATATATTCCAATCATGCGACTATGCTATTAAAGTTGTCATTTTCCATATCATTTTAATTATTACTTATGTCTCCATTTAACAAAGAAAGTTATGTAATAGATAAGGCCATCTAAAAAGTAAAACTATATAATAAGAATAACAATGTTATAAGTTAAGTAATAGAAATAAAGCTTACATGTTAAAATAGAAAGTAATCTAATAAAATATTATATAAAAATATTTAAATTATATTATTATGTTGCACCAAATGTTGCTAGATGTTTCTACCCAAATCAAATGCTAAAATGTCTCTTCCAACCTATGGTGTTTCTTGATTTTCTACATTGAAATGTATGTACATTATTAATAAATACCTTTGTTATTAAATAATTAATATTTTTCTATTTAGCTTCATTGAGTTGATGCCAAATTTTGCACTTTATCATTAATATTTTCTTTATAAGCTTTCCTAAATGCTTTCTCCTTCCCATCTTAAATTTTTCTCAAACCTTTATTTTTTTATATTTTTATATTTATTATTATTTTATAATATTATTAATTATGATAATGTAATTATTTTTATTCATTATTTTTATATTTATTTTAATTTATTATCATTTTTTTTTTTATTTTTTATTTTTATTTTTACTTATTTATTTTACTATTCAATTCATTATTTTCTCTCTTCTCCACTTAAACTGTGTTGACTAATGGATTCAACATCTTAAATTGTTTGCTAAGGAGTAAACAAGGTCCACACTTGATTAACACTTGTCATTGGTCCCTCATGTAGGATTATGCCAGTCCAACGCCTCTCACTTAGTAAAGTTGTTCCTTGGTTCAATGAAATAAAACCTAAGGAAAATTGAATCAATTGCTCCTTTTCCTCTCTCTCTCTCTCCACTTCTTTCAAAGTGATTCTTTCTTCTTATGACAAACTTAAAGCTTTCTTGGCATATTTGAGCTCTTATCATTCTAATACTCTCTCTCCTCTTCTCATAAAAAGCCGAGGGCAATCAAGCCTCCTTGCAAAATCAAAGTAATGGAATTGTAGAATGTAAGTTCATGCTCACATCAAATTTGCAAAACAAAAATCATCCCAACAAATCAATCAATGGATAACAAGCAACAGGATCAACATTAGAGCTAATCAAGCCCCATGCAACTAACAACAATTGAGCAAGCTATTATATACTCAGCTTAAGCAAGAAAGGATGCCAGTTTAAGGTTTAATACACCATCTTAAGTAGTACTATTAATTTATAATAATTATAACATTCATCATAAATACATTAAAAACTAACATATATACATGCATATATATATATATATATATATATTTATATATATATATGTATGTATCTATGTATGTATGTATGTATATTACAAGCATTGCAAAAATACCTTTGACATTTCATTAAGTGCAAACTTATCATTTCTAAATTGAATTATAACTATGTTGAAACAATACAAATTTACCCTTAGCATAACCATTTGCAAAACTATTCGTTACCACATTGATTTCTTCTACAACAAAATTCACAAATTACAGATCTATCCTTATTAAAAAAACTCAAGAATTACAAATATATCAAAAAATTTTAAAATTTTTTAATTAATTAATTTCTCATCCAAAAATTACAAACAAATACAATTAGATCCATCTTTAAAAATTCTTTCAATTAATATACTCAATTAATATGTTTTACTAGATTTGAAATTATGGTGCCTTTTAAGATTCTATTATTATTTTAATATTTATATTATAAATAATATATTTTAATAAAATAATTTTGTCATATTTAACCATAGCTATTCACCATTCCATTAGCTTGATTCCAAGGTTTTTCTCATTTTGATTTAAGTAAATGTGGGCTATTAAATTCTTTCCCTCTTAAAGAACTTTTGTCCTAAATGTTTAGAAAAACTCCTAGTATTGTTTAGTCAAATTTGCCTACACTTTCCATGTAGCTTCTCTTTCTTATTTAACTTTCTACAAGACTTTAACCATAAGATTCTTTTATTGCTAACTCCCTTCTCTTATTTCTTCAGTAGCTACACTAGTATCTTTAGGTAGGTTAGATCCATCTATGGTTTCATGTATGGATCCATAAATTTAACCACATGAGTGGGATTTGTTATATATCTTCTTAGAGGTGATCTATTAAACACACTATGTGATCTTACCAATTGAGGTTGCAAAGAAATCCGATATTCCACTTGTCCAACTCTTTCTAAGGCTTGGAAAAGTCCAATAAATTTGGTTTCAATTTTCTTTACTTTTTGAATCTTATGTCACATTTAGTTGGATTCACGTTAATTATACCTTTCTTGGCATTATACCATTCAGTGTTTAGCATCATAGGACTTTTCTTACTTATTTTGTATTACTTAAATTCTACTTCAAATAAATCTAATCTTTTTAATAGCTTCTTTAACAGATAAAAGACTTGGAAAAATCCTTTCCTTTCCTCTACTCCAACATGAAGGTGATACACATTTTCTTCATTAATGTGATTCATATGGTGCTGTCTCTTTGCTAGATTAATAGCTATTAAATTTTGTTATTCCCTCTAATGGCAAGTGACACCAAAGTAAAGAGATACAAAGTTGCAACAAGCTTTCCAAAGATTTTATAATAACTTTCGTTTATCTATTCATTTATGGATGGAAGGTTATTCCAAACTTCAACTCATACTAATGGCATGATGTGCAATTATCTAAAAATGAATTTAACATCCTCAGTAGATATAATATCTTTTAGCACCCCATGTACCTTAAAACTCTAATTCATATAAACATGAGCTAATCGTTTAGTTTTGTAGTTGGTTTTAATAGCAAGAAAATAAGAAATTTTTATAAGCTTATCCTTAATTACTAGGTGATATTAGGCGACCAAACAAAATGTTCACTTTTAACCTAGGATGTGTAAATGTTGTAATAACCCTATGGATTTTTTGTTCACTTTTAACCTACTAAAAGACCAAACACATTTGAACCCACTTTGAAACATCTTTATTTAACCCATACTACCAACACTACTATATTAGCTCCTGATGAATCATATTTTCTTCAAAGTGGATTGAATATTAAAAGTTGTACACATTCTTCAACAATAATTCCCTAATCAGATGCATTGAGATGTGCTTTGCTTAATTTGAGTCATAGTGGCCATATTAAAAAGATTGATCCGTGGTCACAAAATTCTCTTCATAATCAGGAGCCTCTCCCCTCCACTTCCTTCTTTTTCCTCGCTATTATAGGGAAATTCCAAAATTCTATTTCATATGTTAAAAACTACTCATTAATCTTTTCTCTCACATAATGGCCAAATCCAAGGAAAAGTTTCCAATTTCTCCACATGAAGTTGGTTTCCATATTTATAAAATTGCATGTGCTCCATAGTTTGCTTGACTCTTTACCCTCAATTAGCCATGCCTCTCTAAGTGATCTTCATTAGAAGTTTTTCTACCACTTCCCTAATGACTGGACTATTGTTGTATGACCTTTCGCAATTATTTCAACCAAGTGAAACACCTCCAATTCATACAAGAAATATTATATTATTGCTTTTTCAAGGGTCAACTATTTATTGTGATCATAACACTTTTAAATCACACCAAATTAATTCTAAATTGATTTTTTTCTAAAAATTTACATTTTAGTCTAATTTAATAACTTTCCAACATCACTTGGTATTTTCTTTAATTTTTAATAAGTGTTAGTGATGCAATTTACTTTATTATTAAATTCTTAAGAACATTTGACATTTTGTTTTACAATATAGATAGATCCAAATTTTACCAACTTGTGAGAAACTTTGCTTATCCTTTCTAGATTTCAAAGTGGACAAATATATCTCAATTTGAACTTATGTCTTGCTAAATCTCATAGCCATCTTTCATAGGGCTTACTTGGATAAACACATAACCCTCTTCTTGAATTGTACTCTTTTATTCTTAGCATCAATAGTTGTTTTGGTGATCGTATGACTTTTGAGTAATACATTATCTCTAATTAGTTCGTCCTTTGTAGTATTTGATACCATTTTTGGATAAATTAGTGCCTTTTGGATATGTCATAATAGTATAATAGAGATTGCCATTTCCTTCCATATAATACCTTCAAAGAAAAAAGTTCTATTCCTTTCTAATGACTATTATTTTATGCAAACTCTTTTAATAATAGATGCATGTCTAACCTTCCATCAAAGTCCAACATGCATTGCCTTATCATTTCTTCCAAAGCTTGATCATTCTATCTATTTGATAATCGATCTATTGATGAAAGGTTGTGTAGATGCATCTTGAACTTCCAGAATTGTGACATAAATTTTGAATTTTAGTCAAATGTTATAAGCTTTGTTAAGTTGTGTAGTCTTGTTATCTAATCCATATATATTTGTATGAACTTCTCTATTGTTATTAGTCTATCAATAATTACCTAAATGGCTTCCCTTCTTGATTAGTCTAAATCAACTACAAAATCCATGTATATCTCATCCCACTTTCATACTTGTATAGTAAGAGGCTATAATAATCCATTGTGTTTTTCATGCTCTCACTTGATTTGTTCAAACTTTAATCACTACATAATTTTGTATTCTTATATGCATTCTTAGCCACCTTTACATCTTTTTAGAAGTCTTATATATCTTAATTTATGTGCTTTACATAATAAAATTTATTTTCTCTCTTCCTATGTTGGTACATCTAATTGATTCTTAAAGTATAGGATACTACTATCTTTGATCAAATTAAAATCAAGTTCATATTTATTGAAAAGTTTCACTTTGGTCTTATAAATGAACTTTGTGGTCATCATCTTGGATGCATTTATGAACTTACTACCAATCTAACATAATCACCAATAGAATAGAAATCTTCTTTTTCAAAGTGATATAACGTTCAATCATAGTTGATCTATTTCAGTGCATTATCGTGCTTCCTCCACCTACATATTCAAGTTATTAAAACTCACACTTTTGCTTATTGCAATGCTATGACATTGGCTTTTCTTGTATGGCATGTGATATTTATATCATAATCCTTTATTAGGTCTAGCTAATATCTCTATCTCAGATTCCATTATTTTTGTGAAAAATGTACTTAATTATTTGGTGGTATAAGTATAATAGAGTGTTTATCCCAAACAAAAAATCCCTTTAGAGTTTTAAGGAAAATGTGATGGTTGCTAACTTCAGATTATGCACAGAATAAGTCTTCTTATGGGACCACTAGTGCTTGAACATATATGATATGACCTTATTATTTTGGAGTAAGATAACACCTAGCCTTTATGGAGATTAATATGTGAATAACTAAAACAATTCATAATTCTTAAAAAAAAAACTAATATTTAATGTAGAAGTTCATCTCTTGTTCAAAGTTTAGAAGCTTTCCTCACATATTTTATCCCAAATGAGTGGATCTAGCTTTTGCATAAGCTTGGTCAAAGGAACCACAACTTCATTAAAATCCTTTAGTGAATTTTCTATAGAACTTAGCTAGCCTTAGAAAACTTTTGATCTCCACAACATTAATAGGCATAAGACAGTCAGTTAGTGTTGCTTGTATTTGTACATCTTTAGTTGCTCCTTTAATATTGATTACATGTTCTCTCAACTTAGACTTTTGCAAATTTTCTTTTTTAGAAGATAAATTCCTAAGTGCAACAAAAACAATGCATAGTCAACGCACTTGGCTAGTTTTATTCATTGAGCTTGATATTCAAAATGAGAGTTATAAACCTCTAATATGATCATTATGCTTGTGACGCATCCCCCACAATGAATCATGCCTCTTTACTAAATGATTCCCAACTAATCATGGGATTGACTCATTATAAATAAGATAATTTACCAAAGTATATTACTATATACATGGTACTAAAGAAAATTGTAAATGAAACCATAGATTTCTACATTTCTAAAATCATTAAAGCTCATAATATCTAATTCAAGTCCATTGTAAAAAAACAATAAAAAGATGCAATATTAAGTCCAAATTATAATAGTATGGTACAACTTAATGTCCATCAAATTATAATATCATAGTCATAAGAATAAGATCACTACCACTAAAAATAGAAGAAGCAAATAAAACTAATGACCTACTAGATGATTAATAAGATAACCATGATCTTTAGCTTTTAAGCTTGCTCTTATCTCCTTGATTTTGCATATAGAATTAAAGGGGAGTGAGCAAGAGCTCAATAAAAAATCATCAAGTCATTATAAAAATAAACATTGAGTGAACAAAGTACAATCATAGTTTCTTATTTGAGGCACCTTAGGGTTTCCTCAAAACTCTAATGCCTTATTTGAGTAGCCTAGAGTTTCCTTCAAACCATTATTTCACTATCTAAATTTAATAAGGATTTCATCTAAAACTTAAATCAATTATTTAGATAATTTAGGGTTTCTCATAAACCTTAACTTCCTTACTTGGTACCTTAACATTTTATCTAAATCCTAAATCAATTATTTGGGTGATCTGAGGTTCATCTTAAACTTAGATTTTCTTAATTTACTTTATGGATATGATTTACTTTATAAATGGATATGATTCTTAATTTCATGCAATACCAACATGGTCAAACCATTAATTGCAATATATTAGAAACATTACATTCTCAGGCATGTAAGAATTCTTATTTAAATAATCCTAAACCTCACAAATTGTGTGCATTTCATGAATCATCAATAAATCTTATTGTTATTAAAAACCTAAAATCAATTCCCTAAAATTAAACTCTTAGGTAAGAGAATATAATGAACAATCATGGCTGTAACAACACATCATGAATAGATTATTTAAGGAAAGTAAGAAAAACATGCCCTCAACAATTACATCAAGTCTCAATTTAGCCATTTTTCTTCTTATCATAGAGCTCATTAGAAGAAAGTTTAACAAATAAAACCATTATCATACATCCACATCTTCACATATAATTCTTAAAAATATATCCAATATATTTAACCCATATTTTATCTACATAAAAGTCTATAGTCTCAAGGTTCATTCTCTCTTGACCTTTGTAGAGGACTACACCAAGGATTGGCTTCTCTTCAGTCATGTCTTGAGATTTCCTCCTCTTACTCTTGCTCATGACTAAGCTTCCTTCTCTTACTCCTTGTCTTAGGTATGTTGTCTTTTGTTATGAGTCAAGGTTTGGGTTTATTAAAACCTTTAGCAAAAGGAATCCACTAAGACTTAAATACTAAGCTACACCAGACTTTAATCAAGGTATTACCATAAAGGTAACTATCCAAGCAATTACATTGTTTGCTCATTAAAATCAAAAAAGGAGACCACCACCTCTTTGATCTAGGGCATGTTTCAATCCTCAAAATCTAAGGTGCCAAGTATATCCAATAGTTGGGATTAAAGGCAATGTAATTTCATTCCTTAAATACAAAAATTAGTTAATTTCAAAATTAAAATTCCAATTACTTGAACCAAACCACCACCATAATTTCCTTATTTTGGTTTTGGTTAATAAAGTTTGCATTGATAACCAAGCCTCCTAATTAATTACCATTACCTTAAGCACAAGTAGCATAAGCTAAGTAAAATAATTAGTTTAACCGGAATGAACTTAGCACAAAAATAATCCAAGAAAAGAGCACATACCTTATCATCCATGAAGTAATTAGGCTAGCCAAAGGTGTGAGGAGTAACATGTCCCAAGAAAGAGGCACTTGTTAACCAAAATTTACATTTAGAAAATTTAACATATGACTATGCTCTTTCAAGTTTTATAATGCCATGACCAAAAAGGTTATATGCTCATACATACTTTAAGAGTAGATTATAATATTATCGAAAACACTATAACAAAGTTCTCTTTCCACTACCTAAAAACATGATTTATTTGTTCCATGTATTCTTGAGTATGATGATCATAAAACAAAACTCTTCATTACTAATGGATTTTTGAAGTGCATGTGTATGTATACTTAATTAATAGTTCTAAATAATATTAAAAAGGAGTAGGGATCATGTGCTTAGAATTGGAAGAAGTTTGAAGACTTGTGCTTGAGCTTTGCTCAACTTGCATATCATGGAGCCACTATCTCAACTCTTGGTGGAGTGGTTACTTGTTAGGAGTTCATCATCAAGTCATTTAGTTTATTTGAATTGTTAACCCATCACATGATTTATATGGCCCTTAGGAATCAATCAACTCGTGCATACATTCTTTTATCAAATCACGTCATGACTTATTATGAATTTTAGAATTACATTAACACATTTATAATATTAGTATAAGCTATTCCAGTTCGTACTCAAGCATTAAGTTAATAAAAATAAGTTTTAAGAAAGAAATGCTTCTCACTACCTAATGATCATATCATATGATGATTAATGTCATAATTGTATTATCTATGTTTAGGCTTATAAAAATTAATTGAAGTTAAAGTTTGGCATGACATCATATAGATATGATGGTTCTATTGTACAAACATACCAAATTCCAGGACTTCGAGTTAATACACAAACTTTGTTGTACAAGGTATTGACTTCGCATAAGTCTTGTCTATTGTTTTGAGAATCAGTAAGAATCCTTCATTATATGAGTACATAGTTTGTTTCCTCTTATATTTGTTATATATAATTATTTATGATACAATTATGAATGATTAATATAAGTATAAAGTATATAATCTAAATGATTCATCTTACCTCATAGACAACATAAACTTCTTAAGTTTTGAAATGCATTCAATGTATCATATGAATATGATATATGCATTGCATAAGTATAATAATCATCTAAAAAGCCTAAGTTTTCTCCTTCATTATTGTACAATGGCCATCCATGTATGCACTTGTGTAATTGCTTCCTACTTAAGACTTAGAATAATATCTATGCAAAGTTGTTATATTACTACAATTAGTTTATCAAACTTGTACAACCATCTTTATAAGTCTAGTTAATTTAGAAACTATATTATGATATAATGGTTTGTCATTATATGATCATATCAGACAAATTTTCCTTGATCATAGCTCTTGGCCAAACTAATTATCATATAGTGGTGATCCATTATCACACTTGTATGATCTATTTAATTAATAGAATTTAATTGCACTATATTTGTATAACCCTCATAATCATATGGTATAATGTATTGAAAACTTTAACATTATATTAAGAATTGATATCATGTGATACAATGACACTTCTTGTACTTCTACAATAAGAATTAACAATTATTTTATAGTAATTATATCATTACATTATTTATGGTAATCTAAGTATTACATTCATTGTCCTAATAAAATGATTTTGACACACTAATACAATATGTTGATAAGACTTATAATAGCTACTTTATGTGCCATGAAAATTTCTAGCTATTTGAACTACTTTATTTTCTTTTAACTAACTAATATAAATAGAAATGGAATTCTAGTTAAATTGATTAATGATGCACAAATTATTATAAGTATTGAAATATTATAATAGGTAAAACATTTGAGTATGGGTTATGCCAAAATTGAGTAATATTCACTTTACTGCTTCCACCACTCCATTCTCAATTTGATCTTTCTTCTACATTACATCAAGCTTAATCATGTTTGGTAATATCCTTTCATATACCTTTTACAAGTATATAGTATAATATTTGTGAGCTTTATATATTGTAATAATTATAAAGCTATTATACTTATTCTCTTATAAGGTATACCCATATCAACCTTAAAAAAGGTGCAACATTTAACATTTGTCCCTACCAATTGTGGCACAAACATGTGGTTTGTTAATGGAGCTTGGTTGGGTTGATTAGTGGTGCATATAAGAACTAATTAAGCTAAACCTCCTAACATCTTGTACCTCACTTTCTTAGCTTGCATTAGTTGTTTTACTTATTTTATTATTACAAAATAAATATAATAGCCATACAAGGATTTGAAATTTATTGATATTTTACAAATACTAATTGCGATCAATTAAGATTAGTAATTCATTTTATTTGAGAATTATTTGAGTGGATAAATTAATTAAAGAAAAAATCTTTCAGTATTATCTTATCTTTTTGATACCTTGGTCATTGCACCAGTTGATTGATGATAATAAATCCATTGTGTTATTAATAGTAATACTTTTCTTAAGTTTTTTAGATCAAACATCTTAAAGACACATAAGCAATTGATGTAAAGAGGTTTGTTAGATATCTTAAGAAGCCTAATGGAGGTGTTTGATTGTTAACCATAATTGGAATTAGTAGAAACACAAGCTCAAGCAACATATGGAAAAGATCTTCATTAACCTATTCTTTTATTAAGGATAGATTGCTAAAACCTAAAACAATTTCTTAGGGTATTTAGGTTTTTGTGAGAATTGAGTGAGACTTAAATATTTTCAAAATTATGCTTTCACTTATTTTTATTTAAGTATTTAATTTATCCCTTAAAGTATTACATTCATTATAGGTTGCATTAATCATAATTTCCAAAAGAAATTAGAATTAAAAAGTGAGTGAAATAAAAAAATATTGCATCATTTATATTATACCTTTGAGAAGAGAATAACATGGAAGTCTTCATTTCATTTGAAGTAGAAAGAGTAAGGTGATGACGTCTATCATGCATTACTAATTATAGCCTTCCTTAGTTGAGCTAAGTTGTATACCATTATCATAGTTGCTTCGTTTGAGTTACAATTCAATTTCTTCATGTTGATTCAACATTGTATTAGTACACCTCTTGAATTAAATTGTATTGAGTTAAAGGACCATTTATACTGAGCCTTATATTTGGACATTTTTCTCATTGTTGGGACATTGTACTTACCTGACATTTTTGTCTTTTAATTGTTGAGTCCTCTAGGACATTATTTAGGTCATTCTCTACCTAATATGATAAAAAGGAGTGCAATTTGTGTAGGATGACCCTTATTTGACTGTGAACAATATTGGAGTGGTGGTCTAGGTTTAATCCACTTGGATGTTATAAAACAAGAGTGAATTTTATTACATCCTAAGCTATTTGGCTAGTAGTGGATGTACTTTAAGATATGATTTGGATTGAACAACTTAAAAAATTTACCTAAATATTTTAACTTTCTTGCACTCTTATGTAATGATTTACAAAACTAAATAAGCTTTCTATAACATGCAAAAACTAAAGTTTTTTAGAGCAATCATGCGATATTGGATGTAATGTTATTTGAATAACTTAAATTTTGTTTGAGAAAGAAAATATCCTTTTTCATATGATTTAAAAAGATTTTTTTATGAATTAATATTATATAAGTTTTGTAATTTGCACATTTGACCTCCCTCGTATGGACATCATTCTCGTATATTTCAACAAGTGTATCAAAGAGTGATTACTTAAAGAATCAAAACAACAAAGGTAAGATCCACGTGATCTATCACAATATGATAGTCAAACATGTTGTCCTTATAGGAAGCTTTTCCACTCTTTTTTAAAGGTGAGCCATATTTATAATGGAAGAATCAATTGAAAATTTTTCTCAAATTAATTAATTCAAACTTTGGGACATAGTTCAGAAAAAATTTGAGTTTTTTATGAAAAACATTGAAAGTTTTTGTGTTAAAAAGCCATTAAGTGAACTTAACCTACAAGAGAAGCATAAAGTTCAACTTAATACTAAAGCTTTGAAGCTTCTTCATTATGATATATTAACAGCTACAAAATTTTGTAGAGTAAGCAATCTTAGACTTGAGTATGATGTTTGGATGAAATTTATGTTACATGTGGTAGGACCACTCAAGCTTAAAGTCCAAAGTAAATTTACTTATACATGAATTTGAATTATTTTGTATGTATAATAATAAACCCTTCAAATTATATTTTGAAAGGTTTACTAACATTATGAATGGCCTTTTTAGTCTCGGTAGAGTTTTTTCTAATGTTAAATAGGTGAGGATGTGCCTTTCCTAAAAAAAGTTTGATCTTATGGTGATAGTTATTCAACCCTCCAAAGACGTGAACCTCTCCTTAGTTGAGCTCTTAAAAAACTCTCGACCAATGAGATAAAGATTGAAAGAAGAAGAGGAAAAGAATCTCAACCCATGAAAAGAAGAAAAATGATTTAGCTTTGAGGGTGCTTCATCAACATCTGAGAAAGAATTTTCATGTAGTAATGAAGCAAAATATTTTGTTAACAATCTATCCAAATTACTTAAGAAATGTTGCAAGAAAAGGTTGAAAGAAGGAGAAGAAGAAGATTAACAATATTCATAGAATGAACAAAGTTGAGGCACAATGTTATCGGTGCTACAATGTTCGACATTACCAACCAAAATAATCAAATTTGTAGATGAAATACAACAAGCTCTTGAAAGAAAAAAATGAGGTCATAAGCACTACATGGAGTGATTCAGACCTACATTTTACATCCTTAAGCCTTGAAAATGAAGAGGAGAAGAATTTCCTTGGCATCTCAACCAAGGAAGTTGCATCTCCAAGTCATATAAAAGGAGGGAAATAAGATTCAAAAATGAAGACAATAAAGTATCTAATTTCTCCTACAACAAATTAGAAGGCTACTTTCTTAAATTGTTTGGTGCTTTCAAATTGCTTTCTATGAAACATGAATGTTTGGAAAAGGAGATTAAATAATGTTTACATGATCATGAAGAATTGAAGAAAAGGAATGAAAAATAGTTGTTTGAATTGTAATCTACTCATGATGAGCTTGCTAGAACATTTAGTGAAAAATGCAAAGCTCGAAGTTGTTATTGATAAATTTAAAAGTTTGAACTCTAATTATACTTCATTTCACATTGTTTTTATGGTGTTTTCATTTCAAAATACTATATCTATGTATGTTGAAAAGTATTCTTCTTAATGCCTCTATTTATTTCAATTATTGTTTAAGAAGAGGTCATACATTGATGGATTACAAAATTTGATTATATATCAACTCTAGGTACCTTACTTTTGTTTGGCTTAAAAAGATTAATCATGATGCACCTAGAAATATTGTTTCACATGATTGTAGATTGGCTCCCCTAATCCATTTGGATACCAAAATGTAAATCATAATTGGTGATGTTGTATGATGCTTCCTATATTTAAATTATAAATAAGGAAAGTTCCTTTAAAGGTATGTTAAGTAACTTTTAAATATTTTCATTATATTTTTACTTTTTTCAATTTGATGTTGCAAATTCTTACCTACATTATATTGTTATATACATCAAGTTAAGGGTAGCTTTGTAAATGAATCCCTTGAACTTAATTTCAATAAGTGATATGCTCTTTTATTAGCTTTTAATAAATGTTATGAATCTTTGTTCCTTTATTAGTATATTTTTAAAAAAATGATATTGTTGCACCCCTTATACTCTTTTCCATTCAGTGGATATTGGTGCACAATAAAAGGTGACTTGAAGGCATTTTGAATGGGAAGGTTTCTTCGATCGCTTTGGCAAATTGCAATAGCATGGCCAAAGATAGATGAGTGTCTCCTTCCCTCCTTTTTCTATTTGAGGGTTTGCTCTTAAGCCAATTAGCCTTAAGGTTATTGAATAAAGCAATCTTGAGAGTGAACCCTTCCCTCATTCACTCCATTGTTGAGGTTCTCATTGAAATAGAAAAAACCTCATCAATTTAAATTAAGTGTATGATAGTATTCAAGAGAACTTGAAATGGTTTTTGAAGAGGACATCTCAAATATGGTATCACCATTTACATTCACCATGATTGGGAATGTTTCTCATTGGTTACCTTAGATGGACACCAATTGCATAGTGTGTGAAAAAATTGGATTAATGGGTGCTTTTGCTTTGGGGTTTTTGGACGATAGGTATCTACTCATTTGTTTTTCCTTAGAAGACAACTATTTGAGGTGTTGAATTCATATATATGGAAAATTATGAAATTTCAAATATAGATACTTCAATGGAATTCTAATCTTCAATTGAATTCAAAACCATCTCAAGTGCTAGTTTGGATTTCTTTAAAGCACCTCCCTATTAACATGCTCATCAAGAAAACTCTTCACTTCATTGCCATGGAATTGGAACCACCTTTAAAATTAGATATTGTAATGATAAACTTAACCAAACTGCAAGTAGTCCAGGTGTGTATTAAGGTAGATTTTGTGAAGGAGCTACTTACTCTAATAAGAATTTTTGAAATAAAAATAAGTAAAAATGGCTTTTAGCAAAAATTAACATATGACAATTTTCCTAGCTATAACACAAGCTATAGAAAATAAGGACACTCATCATAATAAGTAAAATAGAATAAACATAGGAAAGCATCCAATATTAACTCTAGGTGAGATGTTGGTGAACAATGTACCCCTTATAGGGAACCCTTCACAAATACTTACAAACAAAGAGGCTTAATCAACACCTAAAATTTAAGCTTATAGAGAATTTTTGTAGTGCATTCCATTGATATTGATCAAAATAGGGTTGTACTTATCATCCCACCCATTCTTATATAATAAGAAACAATGACATAGGACAATAATAACATGAACACTCCTCATTAGCTCACTAGAAAGCAAATTCATGTAGTAAAAATAATTGCCACATTTAAAAAATCTCAGATGACTTATCAGTTCAAAGTATAAAACATTCTAAAATTAGACAGAAGAATTATCAATATGACTTAGAAGATATTTAGAATAACCTTTCAATGCAACAAAATGGTCTTCAATCATTTAAAAATTTTAGTGAGAATTCTTATAAGAAAAAACCCTAGCATCCAACCTTTTTTATTTGGATCAAGAAGGATTCACAATAGTCTCTAATAAAAAAAATCATAAAAGTAAAAAAACATAGACAAAATAAGAAGTCCCAAAGCTATCAAAACAAGCTATAGAGTAACTCGAATGGTAAGAAGTTCAGACCACAATGACTAATGCTCTTATTTGGAATATTAAGGGGACAATTTATAAGCAATAGGTGACCATAAATTGCTTATAAATCTCCACAAGATATCTCTTATCATCTTCTTAGAATCTATGGCAAGCAGAAAGTAGTTAGAGTTCACAGAAGGAAACTTAATTTTGACATCTTTGAATAAAACACAAAAAAATTATTCTTGGTGATTTGGAAACAAGAATTATCTTGTGAAGATGTTACATATGATGAACAATTCATGCACATGATATTCAAATAAGAAGACTGGAAAACTCAAGTCTGTTGCTCCTTTGTTTTAAAAAAAATGTCTTTTTAGGTAACCGAAGAAGTCTTTGGAATGAACTTAGAACAATGGTTGATGCCTCCACTCTTCCTCAATTCTTTGGTCATGACTTTGATGATATTCCCTCTCTCAAAGAATATGAAGGTGGTCGGCCCCGAAGATTGATCCTATACTAAAATTTACATATTGATGGTTTGTTGTGCTCTCAAAGAGCTTCCCTTTTTTGGTAATAGCTTCACATGGTTTAGCATGTCTAAAGCTAGTTGGGTATAGAAATGGTTCGATCATGTTGTTAAGAATCAGTAATGGTTAAATGCACTTCCATTAGCTACAATTAAATAACTCAACAGAGCCCCATCTATTCAATATTTTATAAGTTTTGATAAGTTAAACCAATTATAGAGATTTTTTGCAACCCATCTAAAAATTCAAGATTTGAATTGCAATACAATTAATTAAAAACTATAATATTGGTAGAGAAGTAGCCTTGCAAATTCTAAAAAAGGGCAAGGTGGTATGTTTGTTGCAATCAATTATTTGCTAGAACATATTGAACACTCATACTCTTAGATTTTTTTAAGAGAAAAACACAATAGGTAACAACTTGCTTAACAAAGACTTATCATTCACTTATAATATATTAAAATACTTTCCTTTAAACAAAACTCACAATTAGATTGTTAACTTCTGCAACATGGGTTTATCGCCCTCCCCTCCTTTTGAAAGTTCAAATGTAGAAATACACAAATTGTGCATTGGACTCCTTGTCCATCAAATGTTATGAAATTGAATGTTGGTGGATTAGCTCTTGGATACCTTGTGTTTATAGGATATGGTGGGATTATTCATGATCTTGCATGTCCATCAATGAAAGCTTTCTTACCATTTGTGGGCTATAGAAGAAACATCAAAGTAAAAGGAATGGTGATAGTGTTAGGGCTACAACTTTACAAAGATTTGGGTGTTTCAATAATCATTGTGAACTTGGCTTCATGGCTATCATGGTGGAAGGCAACATGACTATCATTAGAAGATGCTATGTTCCATCAACCATATTAAATAGTTGAACTTCACAAGCATTCAATTTTTGCACATCTACAAGGAAGGTAATGTAGTAATAAATTATTTCACTTAATTAGTTGGCACCAGTCTTCAATCCAATGTTTTCAAGCTGTAGCAAACTTTGCAAAATTCTCATCAAACTAGATGGAATTCAATATCCTTATCAATGGCTAGTATATGTGATGATACTAGTACAAACATGGGTTTGGAATTCTCATAGAAGCCCCCTTAATCCCACTTTTAATTCATTCAACATGTAAACCTAAGCCCAGCAACCTTTGAATTCCATAATCACTTTTCACATTGCTTCTTCAATGTAATGCATAATTCATACAATTATGATTTCCTAGTTATAACTTTGTTGTAATGTCATCCAACATAGGTACAACCTTGTTTCTCATATAAACAATGATTGTACTTCACATAATGGTTTTCTGTATGATCTAGTTTTTGTAATTTCCTTACTAATTCATCTCCATGTTTAAATCATACTTTGTAATACCTAGCTTTGTCTCAAATAATTCCTTATCAAAGAGTTGCTTTTCTCTGCTCTTTTTACTATTCATGTTTGGCATCATTGTGCCAGTACATTTGCCTTCTCTTTTGCTTAAAAAAAGTCCTTCTTACCCCTAGTTATAATAATGTATTGAACATGTAATATAGCTCTCAACATTTTGGACTAGTACGTGCTGTTATAGACATTGATGGCTTATTTTTTTAATTTGTTAATGTTTTTTAGTTATGTTTGTTTCATTTGTTCTACTATATTGTTGATTGTTCTTTTTAGAACATATGTTTGTGCTAAATCTTCTAATATCCAATCAACATGGTTCATAATCAACTTTATTTTTGTAATCATAATTCCTTATCAGACAACATCATTCTTGTATGATCGACCCTTTGAACTACCTTGATGACTTAATAGTGTTGGTATAAGAGATAGGTATTATTAACAATTTGTGTGGTATAATAAATGATCCTAGTTTGGTATGGTCATCATTTTTGACACTCTTAAAAGATAATAAAAATCTCAATGATTTAGACAGTGGTCTCCAATTCAAATTACTATTTATCTAGATCAAATTGTCACTCATAATTGTAATAAATGGTCAAGAGCAAGCTAGATCAGTAACTGCTAATCCATTGCTTGGTGTTTAAAGTAGCTATAAATATAGTTCCTCCCATTATTGGGATAGCTCTGGCTAAATATTGTTAAGTCATATTTGTGAACGATCATTGAATTGGCCATATTTCCTAGACTTAACAATCCAATATGATGTAACCTTTTAGATGGCAAAAAAATATATTTTTTACACTTGTTTTCATATTTTCTATTTGTTCCATCTTTGATGAATGACAAAAAGGGAAAGAGATAATTGAGAAATGAAAAGCACTTCATGCATTCCAATTGCTTGTTATTAATTATTTTATTTGCAAACATTTAAGGGCAGTATGAACTTAAAGGAAGCATTGTTGTATCCTTAGTTATTGTAACACCTACTTAATTACAAATAAATAATTATGTTATTATTACTAATGCTTTTTGAAAGTGTTTTTAGATCATGCAATTGGTGGCCCCTCACTGATCATCCTAGATTTTGGTTTTTTATCTATTTCTCTATACTCTTAATATTTTGAAAACATATAAATTTTTACTTTTTTTCATAGAACCATAATTAAAGAAAATCTTTATCTTTTTGAAATAAAGTTGGGAAAACATCTTTTATAATCAAGTGAAAACATTAAGTTATTCATATTTTTTAGAAAAAATATGTACATAAAACATCAATTGTTAGCAAAACCTTTGCATATCTTTTTTGGTCAAACATTACAAATATAAAAATCATAGACTAATAACAATTGTGGTATCTTCTAAATCATTACATGCTACCTCTCACTCAATCTCAATAGTGCTATGAATGCCTTTCTTTGACTTAAAAATGTTAAAATAAACAGGCATAAGCTAATTGACCCTTGCTCATTAGTAGATGTTTGTATGTACATTTAAAGAAATATAATATTTATCTAACCACATGTATGGGCATTTACAACATTACAATAAAGTATAAGAGAAAATCTCGAAAAATAAGGTAATTATCATGTGAAATTTTTATTTCATTTATCATTAGAACTTTTACACTTTTGTTGTTCCTTTTGATTTTTTTAAACTTTTTAATGATTGGCTTAAGGAAAGACCCTTTTTAGAAATAAATTGGGCAAGTTTTGGAATTTTAATCCAACTTAGATAGCCTAGATGAGTGATTTCTTTGGCACATCTCTAGAATGCTCTTTTCCAAAATGGTAATAACCACTTTGTACAACCAATCACCTTTCTTTTTTAACATTTCCTTCTCTTCATCTAACCCCTTTTATTTTCTCTTTTCTCATTTTTTTGTTCATTTCTTTTAGTTTTTGTTCTAACTATTATCATAATAACATTTGTGATTTATTTTTTTTTCATTTCTTCCTTTTTATGATTGTTATCACAACAACATTTTGATTTGCATGTGCCTTTTATGAACATTATCACACAATTATATAAAATAAAGAAACTTTTAAACAAAGAAACGTATTACACATGCATAAATATAAAATTATGTTTTAGAAACATTTTTATTAAACATCCTTAATAGATTTCTTTTTTTATCATCTGTTAATGAAATATATTTCTTCATAGCTTCAAGCATTAAATATCATTTTTATGAGTATCTTGCCTATAAGTACATCTTTAACATCATATTTTATTAGTTGTTAAGGTACCTAGCCTACAATACATAATATAAGGAAGCATATATATATATAAGTACAAGTTTTTTCTACACATATATCCTTCAATTGATAGTAACATATTATTGAAATCAAGGTCTACAAGAATCTTTTATAGAACATTTTCACATTACTTTTGAGGTCTCTAACCTAGCATTACACATCATATCAAACATATACACATAGTTCAAAGATCTACCAGTCATTCATATCCATGTAATGAGACCTCATTAACCTTAGATCATTATTTCATGACTTGGTAGCTATAACACATTAGAGCTTTTTTATTTGGCTTTATCATTGTCTCTTGTACAACTCTTTTCCAAATCTCTTAAAAGCACTTTCACTTACTCTTTAATTTCCCCTACTGATTATGACAGAGTGTCACACCGCTCACATTCCTTGAAAGAAAGCTCTCTAAGTGATGGACAATAATTATTTATACTTTTTTTCATGGTTTTTAACATTTCCAACCTTTTAAATGCCTTTAATAGTTATGTTGTTTCGTGTGAATGACATTTCATCATATATCCCTGCATTTCCAAATGTTTCTCAGCAATTAAACTCTCCCTTATATTAGTTCTTTTAATTATTTACCATTTCATATTTTAAGATCTATTTTTTAGTAATCATATAAGTATGATCACCTTATTATACCATATGATTCTCAACCATGTTTAAATATGGTTTAAATTCTTTTATCATACTATTATGATATTATCATCATGCTAGAATAATACTCCCATTCCTTTTAGTTAGAATGCATGATTTTAATTATAATACCAATCTTTATATTATGATATTATAGATTTGTGCTCATCATACTTTATGAAAACCTTAAACTAATAATCTTTAAGAACTCTATTTATGTCATATTGTACATTATTTTCTATAGAACTTGTACAATCCATTCTCTATATCTTTTATAAAGTCATAACTCATGATGATCCTATATGTTATGCTCTTATGTCTTGATCATATAAATATGGCTATTTTATCTTTTTGTATGATTACTCTTGGGTATGTTTCTTCTTGAGCATATTAACATTGTAGTCCATTTTTTTCTCTTGTGTGATCATATGATATGATATACTACTATTATATAATTTTTAGGGTTCTTTATCAATTAAACTCATCCCTATGTTAGTTGTTTTGTTCATTTACCTTTTTGGGTTTTAATTTTGCTTTTACTACTTGTATAAATATGATTAACCTTTTTATACTATATTATTCTAAATCTTACCTAAATTTATTTTAAATTCTTCTTATCATATTATTATGATATCACAATCATATAAGTATGATGCTCCTATTCCTCTTATATTGTATAGATTATTTTATTTAGGATTCTAGTCTTCACATTACTATATCATACATTAGTGCTCTTTATACTATATAAAACCCTTTAATTAACAATTTTCAAGTACTCTCATTATGTCATATTGTACAATATTTCTTATAATACTTGTTTGGTCCATTCCTTTTATCTTTTCTAACTTATAACAGATGACAGTCCCATATGTTATTCTCTTATGACTTGATCATACTAGAATGATCATTTTGTCTCTAAACACTTTCACATTATAAACTACTCAATTTTCTCTTACATTATTATACAATATGATACATTCTATCATACTATATAATTAAATATTTATATAGATTCATGAGTATATTTTATCATATTAATATATTTATCCTATTATATTTTTTTGCTTATGTATTGGATTCTATACTTTATTGTCTTATACAATGGTATAAACATAATTGTATGGTAGTGATTTGACTTTCACTTAATTTTTGACTATACAATTAACACTACTATAGTGTATGGTATATCCTTCTTTTTATGTCAAACCTAATGATTCCCTTATAATATGTTTATTATACATAAGTTCATACTCATACATTAGTGATCATCATATTGTATAATTTGTCCACATAGTACAAACCTTTTGAACTTAGTTGATTTTTCCTCCTCATCTTATTATACTTGTTCAATTGTATCTTTAATACTATATGATAATGTATTATCAATGCTAATGCAGTAATGGCTTAGCATGTTGATGTGGTCATCTTGTATGATCGTCTTCCCACTTTTCTGTATATTCACACTTCTTTCGAGTTCCTTTTTGCTTTCACGTAATCACATCATATGATACACTATTATTTTACTATGTAATCAACCCCTTAACTTATCCAATTATTCTAACGCATGGTGATGATACCCCAACTATACTATCATATTTGTTCATCGATGTAATGACACCTTTACAACACAATCCCACCTTATGAATTATTTACCTAGTTGATTTTCTAGATTAATCATATTGTAGAATCCGGTGATGTTGTACTGTAATAGAAATCATCATATTGATATCAATACGTTGTTGAGTGAAAACATTAAGGTGATGCAACTATTTTATGTTGGAATGGAAGATAACTATGTAATGAAAACTTGTTATGATAATACAAATTATTCCATGATGTTGATTTCTAATAATTTAATTGAAACTCATTTGAATGATAAACTTGATTGATGTTAAGTTACATTATTAGGTTTATCATAATAAAGAGAAATCATGTGTAAAGAGAAAAATGATATTTTGGTCATGGATTTATAAGATATGCTAAACTAAATTAAGCATGGATATGATGTTATGATTTTGATTATTATGCTTTGGATGTTACTATTGTGAACCTTGAAATTATACTTTGTGAGTGAAAATTGAGATCTAACTAAGTATTATTAAAATTATTAAAATTAATATTGAATTCATGTTAGATTTAAGTAGGCAATTAGTTGGTATAAGGACATGGCTTAGAAATCATGATAATGATATCAATACGTTCTTGAGTGAAAACATTAAGATGATGCAACTATTTTATGTTGGAATGGAAGATAACTATGTAATGAAAACTTGTTATGATTATATGAATTATTCCATGATGTTGATTGCTAATAATTTAATTGAATCTCATTTGAATATGGATTTAAGCTAATGAATTTTCATCTAGCCTTAACCTTCTTTTGAAATCAATTATGTAAAATATTTTTGCATATCTATTTCATGAGTTTAATCTAAACATTGAATTAAACTAATAAATCACATATCAAACAATCACACTAGTAGGTACATATTCTTTCTACTTAATTTCAATTTCAATAATTAATTATACAAATGTCTATATTTGAATCAATTAACATTATTTCAATTTACCAATAACTTCCAAATAATAACTGCTATAGAGAATTGTAAATGTATCATACTCTTTTAATGGATCAAACATAGCATAAAATGGCTCTCATTTACATCTCATCATAGGTCAAATTATATGCAATACACATTGTATGACTTGCTTACAATTTAAAAGTTCCAATTTATATATTTGAAATGGTTATTCATTGCATGTTTCAAATATTATTCAAATGCAACACTGAGTTACATATAATCCCTACTTTCATTTAAAATTCTCAAATTTTTGAAAGAAAGATTTTACTTGTTGCAATACTATAGGCATCAAACGTGTTTACCAAAACTACCTGTCATCTACCTAGCTCAAGTATTTATCAATGTTTACTAAAAGGTTACTAATTTGGAGATATCAAATATCAAATTGAATGCACCATGCATTACAAAGCATGCATACTCATTCAAAAGCTTACCCATATTTATAAAAAGGTCATTGTATTGCAAGAAATGAATATTAAATGAAAGTTTCAATGTATTACATAGAATGCCTAATTTTATTTAAAATTTCTAAATTCTTGAACAAGCATTCCACTTGTTCTTGTACTATACAGACCATACATATTTACCAAAATTACTTATATCATCTACCCAAGTTAAGAACTTATAAATGATTACTAAAATGTTATGAATTTATAAACATTGAACATCAAATCAGATACACCATGTTGCAAGCTTAGTCATTCAAAGGATGTTTATACTCATAAAATGGTTAACATATTGCAAACACCAAATCAAATACATCACACTACATTACATGCATATATTTGTAATTTGAGTAACGGTCACATCCTAGAGGTTTGTTTGTTAGTGTGCTGTTACACCCCATTTTTTCCTAGGTTGATTTTTGGCATATATTTTTTTTTTTTTTTTTTAACATATAGACAGCTCAGATCGTCCCATACCAACCTGAGTAGCCTACGAAAAACATAGGATATAACACATCATTACACACCTACTTTCCTTAACAATGTGGATCCCATCTCCCGGGTACACCGTCAAATCAGGATTCATGACTCCTGAATTAACTGATGAACTCGCGCAATGTTACTCCTACTAGACCCAATACTCCTAACCCATACTGGTAGGAAACCGATCTAATAGAAGTCTGAACCCCCACGGTTAAGTTCCATAGTCATGTAATGACCTCACCATCAAAAATAAAATACATAACATCCTCAGATAAAATATGGCACTCCACACACTATACTACCAAGGCAATAAAGTAAAACAGTGAATGGAAACTACATCACAAGAATAAGATCCAAGTCCAACAAATACAATATCATCCAACGAGATACATAAGTCAGAATCACCCTCACATATTACATGACATAAGGATAATAGTCTCCCTGAATACATCCAATAGTATCAATCACACTAACCAAAATGTCTCAGAAAATCACAGATCAGATATCCTCCATTAGCCTGCTGACCACGATCCCACCTAATCTGGGTGGCGTCAAGGCTGTCGAGCCGTTGGAAAAAAATAGATAATAAAGGAGTGAGCTACGCCCAGTAGGAAAGACAGCTAGTAAAAACTCACATGCAAGAGAAGGATAATAGCAAGAGTATAGGAATACAGCATAACAATGTAGGGTGGAAAGGCACTCTCAGTCCCAGACTCTGACCAACCACAGTCACCCCAGTCACACCAGAGTAGCTCTCCTCTGGGCTTCCAGGTAGCATGCCAGTGGGATCGCCCATCTCGAAACATGCATGGCGCTTAGGCAAAGCATGCCAGTGGGATACGTCCATCTCGAAACACGCATCATAACGCCTAGCACCCGACACCTCAGCGTCTATATAGCATGCCAGTGGGATTGCCCATCTCGAAACACGCATGGCGCCTAGGCAAAGCATGCCAGTGGGATTGCCCATCTCGAAACACGCATCACAACCTAGCCTGGGGTTCCAGGTAGCATGCCAGTGGGATACGCCCATCTCGAAACACGCATGGCGCCTATCAGTCACATGTAGACTGTGGAAGCTAAGTCTGAACCGCACAGTTACCTACCACAACTACCCTAAAACATCATATAGGGTCTATAGTAGTCCGGTCCAATATGCCAATCCATGAAATATGCCAACACTGAGTAAACTAACTCAAACCATGCCATTGCCATCCAAGCAACACAAACTGTACCAAAATTCTGACTATTCTGGTAGCACTTACCCAAGTGTCACACTTCCTTCCAACTAATCCAGCTGCACTGAATTTATGGATAATTTCCAACAGTCAATTTCAACTTGGCTATGTGATTTCCTAAAATCATCTTTTTCTCACTTCAGGAAATTTTTAAATTCCAAAATCAATTTCCGCCCTTTATCCATTCTCCGAAATTCGGAATAAATTTCCGAATAAAATTTAAATTCCACATATATCTTTTTTTCCAAAAATTCGGATTAATTTCCGAAATTAAATTTTCCTCCGCGCCGCGCCGTTCGTCCGCGCCGAATCTCCTGAACCGGATCTCGCCACCGGTTCGAGTCTTCGCGCTGAATCGAGAACCCACCGGCCGAATATTTAATCCCAATTTCCAGCCGACGTTTAGCATTTAATTATTAATAAATATTGAATAATTACAATTACTTAATTAACTAGACCGTAATTAATCTAATCCATCTCCTTCCTCCGCCCGGCGCCCGCGAAACCCTAGCCAACGATTCCTCCGGGAAAATTCCGTTTTCCCCGTCGATTTCCGGCGACCGAGATCAAGGAGAAACAAAATCCGATGTTCGTACTATCCTAATGTTTCAATAATGCCACTAATTTCTAAGGTTCAATCAAAATTTCCGCCGAAGTTTTATCCGATCCCCATTTTAACAATCTATGAAATTAAACAAATTTCAGCATTTGATACTATCTTAACATGATTAAAGCACATAATCGAATCAACACATGCTCGGTAAAATTTCCGAATTCAGCGGGTATAATTTTCCGAAAACCCTAAAATGCTAAAATCAATAATTTGCATTAATCAATTTCAAAAACCACAATCCGCATGCTCCGGTAGCTATTTGCAAAATAATCCATATTTTTAATTTGCTAAATAACTAATTTAAATTCTGAATTTCCTACAATTCGCAAAATAATCCATATTTTAATTTGCTAATTAATTAATTTAGACTGAATTTCCTACCTTTCTTCTCCGGCGACGGTGAAGCTCGCACGCGACCAACCGCTGCTCCTCGCCGAACGAAACCGGTACCAATCGATTCTCCTCGGTCCCGCGAACCTCCAGGTACAAAAAGCCCCTTGAAAGGCTGCCGGAAAGTATCGCCGTTCGCCGCGAACACTTCGTCTCCGGCAAACGCTCGAAACCCTAACAGCCGAACAGTTTCGGTTAAATACCCCGCTTAAACCGGTAATAACCCGTTAAGAACCCATTAAGCGCCGGTTGACCTTCTAATAACGCCGCTTAACCCCGATCAGCCGGTTAATCTCCACCGCTGTTCTCGTCCGTCCGATCCTCTTATCCGCGGCTTATCCAACCGCACGTGCAAACGCACTCGGCGAACCGCCCCCGCCTTCGCTGAACCGCTCCGGTCCGGTTCACGCGCGGTAAAAACCAAATTCCGGTTTAAAAATCTAATGGACCGATTTAAATAGATTTTCGAATTTCCAAAAATCCAATTAAACAGGGAAAATTACTTAAAAATTTCCTCGGTGCTCCGAAAAATCCCCAGAAAATTTCAGAAATTCCAATAGCCTCCAATTGAGCTCTTGGCTCATCCTACTGTCGATCTGAAATCATCTAAGCCACAATTGAATTATTGAAGATTAAACCTATAATATTTTACCGGGTATAACATGTGCTTCCTCAAAAACTTTCTCAAAGAAATTTTTTTTTTATGTCTTCTACCTATGCATATGCAATAATTCACTAAAATAAGTTTCTTTTCTTCTCTCTTTATGATAACAGCAAGGAATTCCTCCTAAAATCTCCCACTCTTGACTCACTTTCTTACAATCTTTTCCCACGTAGCCCAAAATCCATTTTTTATAGAACTCTTACATGTTTCTTCCTCTATAAAAATTGCTCAAATTATTTAATAAAAATGTTTTCAATCATTTCCACCTTAATTATTCAAATTTGTTTCATAACCATTTAAATTCTATTATTTAATCTACATCTTCTAGTATATCCCAGACAACTAGCATAGCTCCTTTAGTATTTAAGAAACTTAGTTCATTATAGTTTTATATTTTACTTAAAACTTGAGACCTTATCAATTTTTTTGAATTTTGTTATCCAATAAATCTCCATAATTAGTCTACCAAGTCTATCTTCTTTTCTTACTCCTTGAGCTTTACACGCAATAAAATTTTCAAAGTTTTTTGTGTTATTTGATACTTTTAATAATTTTCTCTTTTTAAAATTCATATAAATGTTAACTTAATATCATTTTCTTATAAGTTTGGCATGTGATTTCATAATCAATACATGACTACTTTTATAAAATTATTAACATTAGCTTTTTAACAAAATATATTATTTCTCATAAACTTTTTATAATTTTTTTATGATGTTAAGTAGTTTTAAGAATTGTTTTCTATAACTTCAACCCTTTGTGGTATGATTGCTTCATATTAAAATTTTAAAAAATTTGAATCATATTACTCTTAATAAAATATACTTTAATATTTAAAATTTGTCCTCTCAAAACTCAGGCCTTTTTAACTATTGTGTAAAATTTTGCTAAATTAATAAACTATCAAAAAGTAATAAAACTTATTAAAATTTTAAGTTGATAAGTTTAATTCTTTTTTGAGATTGTTTATACTTTTTTTCTTCCTTATAGAGCACAAATCTACTCAATCACTAACTTGTATAATGATTATTTCTAAATTCTAAATGATAAAAATCTTAGTATTTTTCATGGCCCTTGGGATGCTACAAATATGGCATTCCATCCACAAATTAATAATAAAATAGAGGTTATCAAAAAAATGGTCATACATCCATTGAGAGGATTTAAATCTCAACAATCCAAAACTATGATAAGGACTTAGCCAATATTAACTTTTCTTATAACCAATGTTTGGATATTTCAACTAAGTTCATTCAACACATATCAGGGACATATGGTGAGGAGTCCATTTGATATGAAATTCTATCTTGATGCTTCTAGATGTACTAAGGGAAATAATCAATGAAGGCTCAAAAATTTCTTAAGGAAATTGGGAAGATCATGCAAAGTTTGAAATCCAGCTTCTTAAGTCTCATAAAACAAACTAGAGAGGCATGCTCAACACTAAGTGAAGAATAGATTTGAAGTTGGTGTCCTCGTTTACATATTAGCAAGGCAGGAGGGAGAAATAAGAACAATGAAATTGATTTGATATAGCCATTTCAAGATCTACTAATTATTTAATGAAAAATCCTATTAAGATGAGTTACTATTGTATATGGAGATTACACTATCACCTTTAGGCTATTGATTCTCAATGAAGAGAAGCACAAAGATTTACCTCCATTACATGATCTACTATTAAGACATAAATCAATCTTTTAGAAGTATAGTATCTTATGAAAGAAGGTAGCAACATAAGATGTGCCTCAAGAAATCTATATTAGCAAGAAATGCTAGACATTCACCTTAGCTAAATAGTATAGTCAATATATAGAAATAATAGAATTGTCACACATACATTTTGATGAACATGCACTCTTGGAACAAGAAGAAGTTTTTTTTATTAGGGCATCCAAACAGATTAAAGAAAGAATATTAGAGGGATTGAATCATAAGAAAGGGGAACTCATGATTAGGAAATAAATCAATAATCTCTTAAGAATTTATTTACATCTATCAAGGGTACAACATTGAATTGTCATTTGAAATTTCTTTAAACCTGTTATACGATATCCTCAATGAGAAGGAGAATGTTACACCCAATTTTTTTCTAGGCTGATTTTTGGCATACATTTTTTTTTTTTTTTTTTACATATAGACAGCTCAGATCGTCCCATACCAACCTGAGTAGCCTACGAAAAACATAGGATATAACACATCATTACACACCTACTTTCCTTAACAATGTGGATCCCATCTCCCGGGTACACCGTCAAATCAGGATTCATGACTCCTGAATTAACTGATGAACTCGCGCAATGTTACTCCTACTAGACCCAATACTCCTAACCCATACCAGTAGGAGAACCGGTCTAATAGAAGTCTGAACCCCCACGGTTAAGTTCCATAGTCATGTAATGACCTCACCATAAAAATAAAATACATAACATCCTCAGATAAATTATGACACTCCACACACTATATCACCAAGACAATAAAGTAAAACAGTGAATGGAAACTACATCACAAGAATAAGATCCAAGTCCAACAAATACAATATCAACCAACTAGATACATAAGTCAGAATCACCCTCACATAATACAAGACAAAAATAACAGTCTCACTGAATACATCCAACAGCAACAATCAACTAACCAGAATGTCTCAGAAAATCACAGATCAGATCTCCTCCACTAGCCTACTGATCACGATCCCACCTAAAACTGGGTGGCGTCAAGTCTGCCGAGCCACTGGAAAAATATAGATAAAAAGGAATGAGCTACGCCCAGTAGGAAAGACAGCTAGTAAAAACTCACATGCAAGAGAAGGATAATAGCAAAAGTATAGGAATACAGCATAACAATGTAGGGTGGAAAGGCACTCTCAGTCCCAGACTCCGACCAACCACAGTCACCCCAGTCACACCAGAGTAGCTCTCCTCTGGGCTTCCAGGTAGCATGCCAGTGGGATCGCCCATCTCGAAACATGCACGGTGCTTAGGCAAAGCATGCCAGTGGGATTGCCCATCTCGAAACACGCATGATAACGCCTAGCACCCGACACCTCAGCGTCTATATAGCATGCCAGTGGGATTCGCCCACTCGAAACACGCATGGCGCCTAGGCAAAGCATGCCAGTGGGATTCGCCCACTCGAAACACGCATCACAACCTAGCCTGGGGTTCCAGGTAGCATGCCAGTGGGATTCGCCCACTCGAAACACGCATGGCGCCTACCAGTCACATGTACACTGTGGAAGCTAAGTCTGAACCGCACAGTTACCTACCACAACTACCCTAAAACATCATATAGGGTCCATAGTAGTCCGGTCCAATATGCCAATCCGTGAAATATGCCAACACTGAGTAAACTGACTCAAACCATGCCATTGCCATCCAAGCAACACAAACTGTACCAAAATTCTGACTATTCTGGTAGCACTTACCCAAGTGTCACACTTCCTTCCAACTAATCCAGCTGCACTGAATTTATGGATAATTTCCAACAGTCAATTTCAACTTGGCTATGTGATTTCCTAAAATCACCTTTTTCTCACTTCAGGAACTTTTTAAATTCCAAAATCAATTTCCGCCCTTTATCCATTTTCCGAAATTCGGAATAAATTTCCGAATAAAATTTAAATTCCACAATATCCTTTTTCCAAAAAATTCGGATTAATTTCCGAAATTAAATTTTAAATTCCATATATTTCCCGAAAATTCGGATTAATTTCCGAATTAAATCTTTCCCTCCGCCCGTTCGTTCGCCCGAATCCCGCTGAATCGAGGACCCACCGGCCGAATATTTAATCCAATTTCCAGCCGACGTTTAGCATTTAATTATTAATAAATATTGAATAATTACAATTACTTAATTAACTAAACCGAAATTAATCTAATCCATCTCCTTCCTCCGCCCGGCGCCCGCGAAACCCTAGCCGACGATTCCTCCGGAAAATTTCGTTTTCCCCGTCGATTTCCGGCGACCGAGATCAAAGAGAAGTAAAATCCGATGTTCGTACTATCCTAATTTGTCAATAATGTCACTAATTTCTAAGATTCAAATCAAAATTTCCGCCGAAGTTTCATCCAATCCTCATTTTAACAATTCTATGAAATTAAACAAATTTCAGCATTTGATACTATCTTAACATGATTAAGCACATAATCGAATCAACAATTGCTCGGTAAAATTTCCAAATTCGGCGGGTGTAATTTTTCCGAAAACCCTAAAATGCTAAAATCAATAATTTGCATTAATAAATTTCAAAAAACCACAATTCGCATGCTCCGGTAGCTAATTGCAAAATAATCCATATTTTTAATTTGCCAATTTAACTAATTTAAACTGAAATTTCCTACCTTTCTTCTCCGGCGACGGTGAAGCTCGCACGCGACCAACCGCTGCTCCTCGCCGAACGAAACCGGTACCAATCGATTCTCCTCGGTCCCGCGAACCTCCAGGTACAAAAAGCCCCTTGAAAGGCTGCCGGAAAATATCGCCGTTCGCCGCGAAAGCTTCGTCTCCGGCCGTTCGAAACCCTAACCCTAACAGTCGAACAGTTCGGGTTAAATACCCCGCTTTAAACCGGTATTAACCCGTTAAGAACCCATTAAGTGCCGGTTGACCTTCTAATAACGCCGCTTAACCCCGATCAACCGGTTAATCTCCACCGCTGATCTCGTCCGTCCGATCCGCTTATCCGCGGCTTATCCAAACGCACGCGCAAACGCACTCGGCGAACCGCCCCCGCCTTCGCTGAACCGCTCCGGTCCGGTTCATGCGCGGTAAAAACCAATTTCCGGTTTAATGGACCGATTTAAATAGATTTTCGAATTTCCAAAAATCCAATTAAACAGGGAAAATTACTTAAAAATTCCTCGGTGCTCCTAAACATCCCCAGAAAATTTCAGAAATTCCAATAGCCTCCAATTGAGCTCCTGGCTCAACCTACTGTCGATCTGAAATCATCCCAGCCAATTCGAATTATTGAAGATTAAACCTATAATATTTTACCGGGTATAACAATCTCCCCACCTTATCAGGAATTTCGCCCTCGAAATTCAGCAAGAAGTTCCGACCACTTTTCCGCAACATCCTGCTCTAGCTCCCAGGTTGCCTCCCTTTCGTCATGTCTATTCCACAGAACCTTGACCATAGGAAACGACCTGTTCCTCAGCTGCCTGAAGAACTGAGATCAGGGGAATCTGCCTATTCAGACCAAAGTATATAACATCCTCCGAACCAGGCACCCTGATCCTAACCTTCTTCTCGCAACAATCCAGAACCACTGCATGGTAGCACCACCAATCCATCCCCAAAATGATGTCGAACTCTGTTAGCGGCACACATATCAACTCTGTCACGAACTCGTGTCCACTAATCAGAATAGACCCATCAATCTTCTGAACAGTGGGAATCTCTTTCCCATCAGGAAGCTTAACCAGTAAGGGTTCTTTTAAATAACCCTTGGATCCTGATATCTGATTCCAATTCCTCTCAGCAACAAAAGAATGAGATGCACCAGTATCAAACAAAGTCACGCACTGCATGTTGCCAAAATAAAGCATGCCTGTGATCACCTCTGGTGACTCTGAAGCCTGCTGCTGAGTTAATGCAAATACTCTGGGCTGTCCCCCAGATGAACCAACCGGTCCTGTGATCCTCTGTTTCTTCCATTCTGGGCAGTCGTACCTTATGTGTCCTGGCTGCTGACAGTGGTAGCAAATCATCCCCCCAGTCCGAGTACCTGTCTGCTGCACTGGCCTCTCGAAAATAGGCCGTGGCTGGATCACGCCCTCCTGGGTACCACGGTGATCTCTGTGTCTCTTGTCCTTTTCGTTCTGTTGGGCATTTCTGAATCCCTTCCTCTTGTTGTGAGCCTCTCTCTGGGCCTCCATCCGGATGTCAATAAGCTCAACAGATCTCGCAGCCTCCACTAAGTCACGAAATCTGGCAAACCGGCTCACAACCAACTGACGCTGCAGCATAGGACGAAGTCCCTCCAAGAATATCTCACATCTGCGCTCCTCAGATGGTACCAGCTCTGCAGCATACCTCGCCAGATAAGTGAATCTCGATAAGTAGTCATTCACTGACATCTGGCCCTGCCTGAGGTGTATAAGGTCCCTCCTGAACTGAGACATGGCAGAAGCCGGAATGTAGCACTCCCTGAATGCCTCAACAAAGTCCTCCCAAGCTATCTCGCTGTTCTGGACCTCCACAAACACAGCGCGCCGCTGGCCTCTCCACCAGGTAGCAGCCTCTCCCTCCAATACTAGAGCAGCAAGTACTACCCTCCTGCCAAGTGGACATCCCAAGGCATCAAATAGCTCAAGCATATGAGCCATCCAGTCATCAGCCACCGCTGGGTCAGCCGACCCACTGAAGCTCCGCGGACGCAACCGCATAAAGGCATCGATCCAACGATCCACGGCTGGCTCAACTGGCAATGCTGGGATCGTCTCCGGGGTAGGAGTAGCAGATACAGGTCTGCCTCTAGCTGCTCCACGAAAGGGAAGTCTCCTGGTACCAGCCATACTGTCAAAAGCAACTAATCTGGCATTAGAGTCGTCATTTGGCATTTGGCATACGGACTACCATAGTATAATAAAATGACCAACAGTTCTCCCCACCTTGGGTTGAACTTCTATACATGTCTAGCCCCACTATCTAACCTAGGGCTGAACTTCTATACATGTCTAGCCCCACTATCCTAACCTAGGGCTGAACTTCTATACATGTCTAGCCCCTCTATCCTAACCTAGGGCTCTGATACCACTCTTGTTACACCCCATTTTTTTCTAGGCTGATTTTGGGCATACATTTTTTTTTTTTTTTTTTTACATATAGACAGCTCAGATCGTCCCATACCAACCTGAGTAGCCTACAAAAAACATAGGATATAACACATCATTACACACCTACTTTCCTTAACAATGTGGATCCCATCTCCCGGGTACACCGTCAAATCAGGATTCATGACTCCTGAATTAACTGATGAACTCGCGCAATGTTACTCCTACTAGACCCAATACTCCTAACCCATACCAGTAGGAGAACCGGTCTAATAGAAGTCTGAACCCCCACGGTTAAGTTCCATAGTCATGTAATGACCTCACCATCAAAATAAAATACATAACATCCTCAGATAAATTATGGCACTCCACACACTATATCACCAAGACAATAAAGTAAAACAGTGAATGGAAACTACATCACAAGAATAAGATCCAAGTCCAACAAATACAATATCATCCAACTAGATACATAAGTCAGAATCACCCTCACATAATACAAGACAAAAATAACAGTCTCACTGAATACATCCAACAGCAACAATCAACTAACCAGAATGTCTCAGAAAATCACAGATCAGATCTCCTCCACTAGCCTACTGATCACGATCCCACCTAAAACTGGGTGGCGTCAAGTCTGCCGAGCCACTGGAAAAATATAGATAAAAAGGAATGAGCTACGCCCAGTAGGAAAGACAGCTAGTAAAAACTCACATGCAAGAGAAGGATAATAGCAAAAGTATAGGAATACAGCATAACAATGTAGGGTGGAAAGGCACTCTCAGTCCCAGACTCCGACCAACCACAGTCACCCCAGTCACACCAGAGTAGCTCTCCTCTGGGCTTCCAGGTAGCATGCCAGTGGGATCGCCCATCTCGAAACATGCACGGTGCTTAGGCAAAGCATGCCAGTGGGATTGCCCATCTCGAAACACGCATCATAACGCCTAGCACCCGACACCTCAGCGTCTATATAGCATGCCAGTGGGATTCGCCCACTCGAAACATGCATGGCGCCTACCAGTCACATGTACACTGTGGAAGCTAAGTCTGAACCACACAGTTACCTACCACAACTACCCTAAAACATCATATAGGGTCCATAGTAGTCCGGTCCAATATGCCAATCCGTGAAATATGCCAACACTGAGTAAACTGACTCAAACAATGCCATTGCCATTCAAGCAACACAAACTGTACAAAAATTCTGACTATTCTGGTAGCACTTACCCAAGTGTCACACTTCCTTCCAACTAATCCAGCTGCACTGAATTTATGGATAATTTCCAACAGTCAATTTCAACTTGGCTATGTGATTTCCTAAAATCACCTTTTTCTCACTTTAGAAACTTTTTAAATTCCAAAATCAATTTCCGCCCTTTATCCATTTTCCGAAATTCGGAATAAATTTCCGAATAAAATTTAAATTCCACAATATCCTTTTTCCAAAAAATTCGGATTAATTTCCGAAATTAAATTTTAAATTCCATATATTTCCCGAAAATTCGGATTAATTTCCGAATTAAATCTTTCCCTCCGCCCGTTCGTTCGCCCGAATCCCGCTGAATCGAGGACCCACCGGCCGAATATTTAATCCAATTTCCAGCCGACGTTTAGCATTTAATTATTAATAAATATTGAATAATTACAATTACTTAATTAACTAAACCGAAATTAATCTAATCCATCTCCTTCCTCCGCCCGGCGCCCGCGAAACCCTAGCCGACGATTCCTCCGGAAAATTTCGTTTTCCCCGTCGATTTCCGGCGACCGAGATCAAAGAGAAGTAAAATCCGATGTTCGTACTATCCTAATTTGTCAATAATGTCACTAATTTCTAAGATTCAAATCAAAATTTCCGCCGAAGTTTCATCCAATCCTCATTTTAACAATTCTATGAAATTAAACAAATTTCAGCATTTGATACTATCTTAACATGATTAAGCACATAATCGAATCAACAATTGCTCGGTAAAATTTCCAAATTCGGCGGGTGTAATTTTTCCGAAAACCCTAAAATGCTAAAATCAATAATTTGCATTAATAAATTTCAAAAAACCACAATTCTCATGCTCCGGTAGCTAATTGCAAAATAATCCATATTTTTAATTTGCCAATTTAACTAATTTAAACTGAAATTTCCTACCTTTCTTCTCCGGCGACGGTGAAGCTCGCACGCGACCAACCGCTGCTCCTCGCCGAACGAAACCGGTACCAATCGATTCTCCTCGGTCCCGCGAACCTCCAGGTACAAAAAGCCCCTTGAAAGGCTGCCGGAAAATATCGCCGTTCGCCGCGAAAGCTTCGTCTCCGGCCGTTCGAAACCCTAACCCTAACAGTCGAACAGTTCGGGTTAAATACCCCGCTTTAAACCGGTATTAACCCGTTAAGAACCCATTAAGTGCCGGTTGACCTTCTAATAACGCCGCTTAACCCCGATCAACCGGTTAATCTCCACCGCTGATCTCGTCCGTCCGATCCGCTTATCCGCGGCTTATCCAAACGCACGCGCAAACGCACTCGGCGAACCGCCCCCGCCTTCGCTGAACCGCTCCGGTCCGGTTCATGCGCGGTAAAAACCAATTTCCGGTTTAATGGACCGATTTAAATAGATTTTCGAATTTCCAAAAATCCAATTAAACAGGGAAAATTACTTAAAAATTCCTCGGTGCTCCTAAACATCCCCAGAAAATTTCAGAAATTCCAATAGCCTCCAATTGAGCTCCTGGCTCAACCTACTGTCGATCTGAAATCATCCCAGCCAATTCGAATTATTGAAGATTAAACCTATAATATTTTACCGGGTATAACAATCTCCCCACCTTATCAGGAATTTCGCCCTCGAAATTCAGCAAGAAGTTCCGACCACTTTTCCGCAACATCCTGCTCTAGCTCCCAGGTTGCCTCCCTTTCGTCATGTCTATTCCACAGAACCTTGACCATAGGAAACGACCTGTTCCTCAGCTGCCTGAAGAACTGAGATCAGGGGAATCTGCCTATTCAGACCAAAGTATATAACATCCTCCGAACCAGGCACCCTGATCCTAACCTTCTTCTCGCAACAATCCAGAACCACTGCATGGTAGCACCACCAATCCATCCCCAAAATGATGTCGAACTCTGTTAGCGGCACACATATCAACTCTGTCACGAACTCGTGTCCACTAATCAGAATAGACCCATCAATCTTCTGAACAGTGGGAATCTCTTTCCCATCAGGAAGCTTAACCAGTAAGGGTTCTTTTAAATAACCCTTGGATCCTGATATCTGATTCCAATTCCTCTCAGCAACAAAAGAATGAGATGCACCAGTATCAAACAAAGTCACGCACTGCATGTTGCCAAAATAAAGCATGCCTGTGATCACCTCTGGTGACTCTGAAGCCTGCTGCTGAGTTAATGCAAATACTCTGGGCTGTCCCCCAGATGAACCAACCGGTCCTGTGATCCTCTGTTTCTTCCATTCTGGGCAGTCGTACCTTATGTGTCCTGGCTGCTGACAGTGGTAGCAAATCATCCCCCCTGTCCGAGTACCTGTCTGCTGCACTGGCCTCTCGAAAATAGGCCGTGGCTGGATCACGCCCTCCTGGGTACCACGGTGATCTCTGTGTCTCTTGTCCTTTTCGTTCTGTTGGGCATTTCTGAATCCCTTCCTCTTGTTGTGAGCCTCTCTCTGGGCCTCCATCCGGATGTCAATAAGCTCAACAGATCTCGCAGCCTCCACTAAGTCACGAAATCTGGCAAACCGGCTCACAACCAACTGACGCTGCAGCATAGGACGAAGTCCCTCCAAGAATATCTCACATCTGCGCTCCTCAGATGGTACCAGCTCTGCGGCATACCTCGCCAGATAAGTGAATCTCGATAAGTAGTCATTCACTGACATCTGGCCCTGCCTGAGGTGTATAAGGTCCCTCCTGAACTGAGACATGGCAGAAGCCGGAATGTAGCACTCCCTGAATGCCTCAACAAAGTCCTCCCAAGCTATCTCGCTGTTCTGGACCTCCACAAACACAGCGCGCCGCTGGCCTCTCCACCAGGTAGCAGCCTCTCCCTCCAATACTAGAGCAGCAAGTACTACCCTCCTGCCAAGTGGACATCCCAAGGCATCAAATAGCTCAAGCATATGAGCCATCCAGTCATCAGCCACCGCTGGGTCAGCCGACCCACTGAAGCTCCGCGGACGCAACCGCATAAAGGCATCGATCCAACGATCCACGGCTGGCTCAACTGGCAATGCTGGGATCGTCTCCGGGGTAGGAGTAGCAGATACAGGTCTGCCTCTAGCTGCTCCACGAAAGGGAAGTCTCCTGGTACCAGCCATACTGTCAAAAGCAACTAATCTGGCATTAGAGTCGTCATTTGGCATTTGGCATACGGACTACCATAGTATAATAAAATGACCAACAGTTCTCCCCACCTTGGGTTGAACTTCTATACATGTCTAGCCCCACTATCTAACCTAGGGCTGAACTTCTATACATGTCTAGCCCCACTATCCTAACCTAGGGCTGAACTTCTATACATGTCTAGCCCCTCTATCCTAACCTAGGGCTCTGATACCACTCTTGTTACACCCCATTTTTTTCTAGGCTGATTTTGGGCATACATTTTTTTTTTTTTTTTTTTACATATAGACAGCTCAGATCGTCCCATACCAACCTGAGTAGCCTACGAAAAACATAGGATATAACACATCATTACACACCTACTTTCCTTAACAATGTGGATCCCATCTCCCGGGTACACCGTCAAATCAGGATTCATGACTCCTGAATTAACTGATGAACTCGCGCAATGTTACTCCTACTAGACCCAATACTCCTAACCCATACCAGTAGGAGAACCGGTCTAATAGAAGTCTGAACCCCCACGGTTAAGTTCCATAGTCATGTAATGACCTCACCATCAAAATAAAATACATAACATCCTCAGATAAATTATGGCACTCCACACACTATATCACCAAGGCAATAAAGTAAAACAGTGAATGGAAACTACGTCACAAGAATAAGATCCAAGTCCAACAAATACAATATCATCCAACTAGATACATAAGTCAGAATCACCCTCACATAATACAAGACAAAAATAACAGTCTCACTGAATACATCCAACAGCAACAATCAACTAACCAGAATGTCTCAGAAAATCACAGATCAGATCTCCTCCACTAGCCTACTGATCACGATCCCACCTAAAACTGGGTGGCGCCAAGTCTGCCGAGCCACTGGAAAAATATAGATAAAAAGGAATGAGCTACGCCCAGTAGGAAAGACAGCTAGTAAAAACTCACATGCAAGAGAAGGATAATAGCAAAAGTATAGGAATACAGCATAACAATGTAGGGTGAAAAGGCACTCTCAGTCCCAGACTCCGACCAACCACAGTCACCCCAGTCACACCAGAGTAGCTCTCCTCTGGGCTTCCAGGTAGCATGCCAGTGGGATCGCCCATCTCGAAACATGCACGGTGCTTAGGCAAAGCATGCCAGTGGGATTGCCCATCTCGAAACACGCATGATAACGCCTAGCACCCGACACCTCAGCGTCTATATAGCATGCCAGTGGGATTCGCCCACTCGAAACACGCATGGCGCCTAGGCAAAGCATGCCAGTGGGATTCGCCCACTCGAAACACGCATCACAACCTAGCCTGGGGTTCCAGGTAGCATGCCAGTGGGATTCGCCCACTCGAAACACGCATGGCGCCTACCAGTCACATGTACACTGTGGAAGCTAAGTCTGAACCGCACAGTTACCTACCACAACTACCCTAAAACATCATATAGGGTCCATAGTAGTCCGGTCCAATATGCCAATCCGTGAAATATGCCAACACTGAGTAAACTGACTCAAACCATGCCATTGCCATCCAAGCAACACAAACTGTACCAAAATTCTGACTATTCTGGTAGCACTTACCCAAGTGTCACACTTCCTTCCAACTAATCCAGCTGCACTGAATTTATGGATAATTTCCAACAGTCAATTTCAACTTGGCTATGTGATTTCCTAAAATCACCTTTTTCTCACTTCAGGAACTTTTTAAATTCCAAAATCAATTTCCGCCCTTTATCCATTTTCCGAAATTCGGAATAAATTTCCGAATAAAATTTAAATTCCACAATATCCTTTTTCCAAAAAATTCGGATTAATTTCCGAAATTAAATTTTAAATTCCATATATTTCCCGAAAATTCGGATTAATTTCCGAATTAAATCTTTCCCTCCGCCCGTTCGTTCGCCCGAATCCCGCTGAATCGAGGACCCACCGGCCGAATATTTAATCCAATTTCCAGCCGACGTTTAGCATTTAATTATTAATAAATATTGAATAATTACAATTACTTAATTAACTAAACCGAAATTAATCTAATCCATCTCCTTCCTCCGCCCGGCGCCCGCGAAACCCTAGCCGACGATTCCTCCGGAAAATTTCGTTTTCCCCGTCGATTTCCGGCGACCGAGATCAAAGAGAAGT